>CM022395.1:64423793-69322133 GCA_011833715.1 Carcinoscorpius rotundicauda | reverse complement strand
TTCTTATCATCCTGATAAAATGAACATCGTCAGAAATAGACAATTGCGACCTATTGAAAAATATACATTGAAAAGGCATAAAAAATTAGAAGCTCTGGAATATACAGTCGAATCAATACGGAAACATAAGTTAAGAAGATGGAAACTACTTATCCAGAATTAAAAGGTTTTTTTAATAATCATGCAACATTTTCGTATCTGGATGTATAAGGCACCTTCTACTGAGGAAGACTCAATGCCATAAGACTTTTTTATGTTGTGAAAAAGGGAGAAAAGACCAAGTACTTTGATTTTTCTTCTCTGTGCCCACGAATGAACGCATATTAAGAGTATCTGATTATACATTCCATAATCATTACATGAAAACTTTCTGATGTTCAAGTAAATTACAGTCTTATCTCCTGGGAAATAAACCAGTTCTTAACCCTGATCAGTTAGGGGTTTGCATCTCGATAGACTTCTTCATTGTACTTGTTGTGCGTCAGAAATATTTGTCTCTCTAAAAGAATCTTTCACGTTTTTGAACAAAATAATATATTGGGAGTTTAAAGTAATATTACCCATTGCTCTTCCTTGATGAAATAGATTCAACATAATGTAAAATACAGGTAAATACAGATGGTGACTCACACGTGTGAAAATGTGAGATATTTACTTATTTTTTGCCAATTTCACAAATAATATCGTCAATTATAAAAATATTTAGGTTTTGGGGTTGTAAAAATCACGAAATATTTTCAGGTAAATCTTAGATAAAATAAATGTGTCTTTTTAAAACGAAGTTCCCTGCTCAAAATAATTATAGAATATTTTAAATTTATAATATTGTGGTTATGACAATGATTTTTGTTTGATTTGAATTTTGGTCCAAGCTACACGAGAGCTATCTGATCCTAATTCCGAAGTGTAAGACTAGAGGGAAGGTAGCTAGTCGTCACCATCCACCGCCAATTCTTGGATTACTAACTTACCAACATTATAATACCTGAAATTGCGAGTATGTTCACTGTGACGGGGATTCGAGCTCGCGACTCTCCCTCAGGTTAGAAGTCGAGCGCTTTAGCCACTTAGCCATGGATATTGGAAACAATTCACATTAGTGTAAAAAATCTAGCTTATATTCCTTCTAGCTACTGATATAGAGAAAATATTTATGCACCGTGGAAGACAGCTAATATTTTCTGGGTGAAGTTAGGGTTTGTGTTTTTACTAACAATATTACCAAATAACTATATTAATTTGAACATATTTTATCAGTAATCCTACATTTATTTTCTTTAGCAAACATTTTATAAATGTTACCGTCTGGATTAACTTAATGTCAAGAAAACTTCATCGATTCATCTCAAAAAATACAATAATATATAGTGTAAATAATTGTAGTTATGAAAGTGTTAGTTATTCTGCTATATACAACAATGACGTCAGTTGCATAAATAGCTATTTAAGTTCAAGTTATTCTACTATACAGAGCAATGAACTATAGCTGTGCAAGTACACGTTGTTCTGCTATATACAGAACAGCAATGAACTGTAGCTATCCAAGTATATGTTATTCTACTACATACAGCATTGTTTTAGTTCAATCTTAAAGGCCATTTTTTTACTCTTATTAAATTTTTCATACTATACTAAAATAATGTGAAAAGAGAGACGCACAGAAAAGTTTTGTAGAATTTGAAATTGTAAGCATCTTATTGACATTCTATTTTTAAAATGTTATGAATGTATTGCTTATATACCAAACAATATCATTAAGTTTTGAACTAACTATTTCTTTGATCACACCTATTTATCAAGTTTAATTTGGTTTTGAGTATTTCTGGTGTTGCTTAGAATTGTGGGATTTTAAGAAAACCTTCAAGGCAGTCAATTGGATACTTTATAAGTTAATTTGTTGCACTAAATGTTAAAGAATCTATGGTCCTAGCAGCATGCTTTATGTCAAAAACATAACTACTGCATCTCATTGCGGCCTAGCAATGTCAACCTTTCCACCGATGTCTTACCCTATTGCCAAAGATGGGCGCACATTTCGTCATGCAACGGGTACTCTGACTACTGTAAAGATAAGAATATATTGGAAATTGTTGTTAATCGAAAATCATTCTTTATAATTATGGAGGAGGTCAAAAATCAAATCAAACTATATCTATGCAGTTGGTTGTATTCTCAAGACAGCTGGTCATCTGGCCTAAGAAGGTCGAAAGTTGTTCTGTACTTTATTTTAATTAAAGTTTTGACACCCATACCAGCCGTCTTGAGAATACATTTTTACTTCAAGTAGGTTTCTCGTCATCACAGATATGCAGAGTATTACTTGGGGCTCATCTACACGTGTAAAAACCCGGTTTTTAACATTGTAAAAGTCTTGACACATATCACTGCGTAACTGAAGGAGCTATAAATTGCATCTCAGGATAAACTTTCAATTACATAAACTTTTCTGGGACACTCTTTTACATACCAAAATCAAATGCTTTATTTAATGTTATTTTGTTAGTTGTTATTGTTGTCATAGCTAATGTGAAAGTTTCTCAGCTACACGTAACAGATAGTAATACAAATCATACATAAAATAACTATTTTAGATGTATTAAGAAAACACAACAGTAAATGATGTGCCATGTGCATTAACACCAACGTGTTGCACATCAGCATTAATAAAAATGTTGTACATTAACATCACACCAACATGAAACCAAAACTAAAATTCACAAAATATTTTATTTTTTTAAGCACAATGGGCTATTTGTACTGGATCTTTGCAACAAACAAGCCCCGAATGTAGGATTATAGGTTATTCGAGGATGAAGATAGAAGTGTTTAAGGAAAAAATGATTTGTTTTGCTTGTTTTTGAATTTCACGCGAATATACTCGAGGGATATCAGCGCTAGTTGTCCCTAATTTAGCAGTTTAAGACTAGAGGGAAAGCAGCTATTCAACACCATTCACCGCCAACTCTTGGGCTACTCTTTTACCAACGAATAGTGGGATTGACCGAACATTTAACAACCCCACAGCTGAAAGAGCGAGCATGTTTAGTGTGACGTGGGAAAAAATTGAAATTAAATACAGTAAAATTAATTATTGATATTAAAAGTCTAGAAGTGTTAATATTTTACCAGTTTACATTCTATTATGAAAATTAACGTTTTACGTTATTTTGAAATAATAACGTTAGATTATTGGGATGCCTGAGAAAAAATGAAAAGTGAAGGAAAAAACCTAATCTGCACAAACAAAATATGATCGCCATGCTACTTCAATAAATATCATATTTTTCAATAAAATGTTATGTTCCACCATCTTTCGACAGTGATGCTACCTGTAATAAGCATATTAAAAATATGTATCGTTAAAAAATAAACATCGTCGATTAGTTATTGGTTTCTTTCTATAAGAATCACAAGCCTAACATTAACGTAACAAGAATTTTAAATTCATTATCAGGTAATATTTGAAATATTGCGTGTTTGATCTTCGTGACTCAATTAGAAAATTCAAATGAACAAAACACGATTAAGAAAAACCAAAATTAAACTGAATTGCTCGTACCTCCCACTATTATATGGCAGAAGCTTTTCCACAAGGAAAGCGTGGAAAACAGTTGGAGAGGAAAAAAAGAAATTATAGAAATGAAAAACATTACATTTTCAAATGTAATTTTCTAAACATTTAAAAATGATTGTTTGTTCTACACTCAAGAATTATTTTATATTTGGGAACAATGGAAAATATGTATTATTTAGAACGTACTGAATCATAAACGTTCTTAAAAACAACGAAGCAAAAACTATTTACGGTACTCATTCAGATTAGCATCGATTTAAAACAATATTTTTCTCAGCAGTTAATAGCTACATGTATAATAATCGTAAAATCTTGGTCGTGAATAAATACTTCGCGCTATCATTTACGTGTTTTTTTTTTTGCATGGTAATTATGAAATAGCAAGAAGAATTTCTATACGTTGATAATTAAAGGTTTCTCGAGTTTGTGATTAATAACTTTATAAGACAGATCAATTTGAAAAAAAAGTATAATACATATTTTAAAAACATTACAGCGATGTTTACAACAGAAGTTATTGTGGGAAAAAATAAAATGTGAAATTAACAAAATACCTCAAGTTTTTAATTAAACGATTAATTTTAATATGTTTCTTGACCTGCTCAATTAAATGAAACATAATAATACATTACTTAAAAACAAAAGTCTTCTTTTTGAAAGCTAGAACCATATTGTATTCCCAAGATAACTCAGAAATCCTAAAATTGTATTACTTTTAACTTATTCTAGGCCCGGCATGGCCAGATGGTTAAAGCACTCGGATCCTAATCCGAAGGTCGCGGGTCGAAGCCCGGTCGCACCAGACATGCTTGCCCATTCAGCCGTGGGGGCGTTAGAATGTTATAATCTATTTCTCACTATTCGTTAGTAAAAGAGTAGCCCAATTGTTGGCGGTGGGTGGTGATGACTAACTGCCTTCCATCTAATTTTACACTCTAAATTAGGGACGGCTACCGCAAATAGCCCTCAAGTAGCTTTGCGCGAAATTCAAAGCAAACAGGCCTGGCATGGCTAAGCGCGTAAGGCGTGTGACTCGTAATCCGAGGGTCGCGGGTTCGCGCTAAACATGCTCGACCTCCCAGCCGTGGGGTCGTATAATGTCACTGTCAATCCCACTATTCGTTGATAAAATAGTAGCTCAAGAGTTGGCGGTGGATAATGATGACTAGCTGCCTTTCCTCTAGTCTTACACTGCTAAATTAGGGACGGCTAGCACAGATCGCCCTTGAGTAGCTTAGTGCAAAATTTCAAAAAAGCAAACAAAAACAAACTTTTTGTTACAATAGCTTCTTTTAATTGCTTTGTTAACATTATGCTTAGAGTAAATATTTTTTTACTTTAGTTACTGTAATGTTGCGTATATATAAAATGTTGATAAACGTGTAATGGGATACGTTCATGTTCTTGTATTCGTGAACTTACTTTCCGTTCAGCCTGCCTCATGTAAAGACTGCTACATTTCTTATATCCAACACCATGAATAATCTATTTTTCAGTTACGGTTGTTTTTGTTTGTTTGCTTTTTTGTGAAAAATGGGATTTAACATTTTTCCAAGTAGAAAATAAGTTTCTCTTTGATGGATAGCTCGTATACTTTTTCTGTCTCTTGTTATATTCTTTGATCACACCAATTAAACAAGGTTCATGTGAAAGGTCACAACAAACTAAGTTTTCTAAATGCATTTTCTTTCACTCAAAACCTTTAACAGTAATTAAAGATCATTTACAACATTTATTAGAAAAATCGTTGTTTTTCACCAATACACTTTTAAAACAGTTCATTTAGTCATACAACCTTTATTTTGAACTAACAGCTACCTGTGAAAAACTTTTATACATTTAAATCTTTTTTTTAACTTATGTTGATTCAAACTACAATTAAACTTCTTCCCGTTGGCTCGGCGATAAGTCTGAAGGTTTGTAACATTAAAATCTGGTTTTGATACCTGAGTTAGGCACAGCACAATTAACCTATTGTGTAATTTTATGTTTAAATACGTAATGGTTTTAAACAGAACGTAAATACAGGGTGGTCGCTAGAAAAGCGGAAAATTTGAGGGTCAGATGAGATCATGAATAAAATGCGTGCTTACTCATTTCTATTTTGATTTCTTTACATCATGAATAAAATGCATTTTGAGCATCTATGAGTGTAATATAACATATGCCTTTATAAAACTTTGTAAAAATAAATAGCTGTTTGACAAATTTTCCGCTTTTCTAGCGACCACCCTGTAATAGGTGATTATTCGAGTTTCTCGTTAGTAAATTGAAAAATCGGGTGTAATGAATTTAGAAATTTAGGGACTTTGTTATTATTCGTACAGAAATAAAAATGAAATAAAAAAACATTTTCTTAGCGCAACATAACAGGACTTAACAGGAAGCTCTCTGTTATCCTTTCTAGTAAACACGTTCATCATATATAGAAACAACAGCAATACAAACAGATTAGTCTCTTTGTACACATAATAAAGATATATTGATGCCTTAGTATAAAATTTTATCAATCAAAATAAACAAAACTATTCCTTTAAAGCTACCAAAAATATTATTCACGTGTCTGACAAAAGGAAAAAAAATCAAAGTAACGGACTCTTATCTTTATATACTAGCATTAAAGATTTATCCTTAAGTATTTCCTTAATCTAAGGATAAAGAGGTATCGCATAAATGAAGATAGTTGTGAAAGTAAACGTCAAGAGAAAGTAATGTTCTTTGACATTCATTCCTCTTTAGGTTGAAAAAATACAACTGTGCAAAAGAAGAAACAACATCAAATCAAACAAAAAACTTTTAGGAATAAGCGTATTCATTAGATTAACAAAACGTTCAGTATTTTTTTAAAATATTTACTTCCTGTAAATCACAAAGAGAGTTTAGCCAAGTTACAATAAAAAAATACTCTGGTTGGATCAATACAATATTTTACGAATCTATGGCACCTATAAAAATATAACGAGTCTTAAAATCACTTTATAATGAGTCTTAACATCACTTAACCTGGAAGATTAATGTATATAATCATTTAATAGATTTTGTTTCCTTAATTTCAATAAAGATAGATCGTATTTCCTTTTCTATCGTTATTACGATTGTTTAAAATTCTTTAAAGTTTTTCATAAGAAGGAGATTTTTTGCTTCTTATTCTCCCCTGTAGCAAAAGGATTTTTTATTTCTTAATCTTTTCTACAACAGAAGGATTTCTTATTTCTTAATCTTTTCAAAAACAGAAGGATTCCTTTTTCTTTCATCTCTTTTGCAATATAAAGATTCCTTACTCCCTAATCTCTACTGTAACAAAAGGTTTTCTTGCCCCTTAATCTCTCCTGTAATAGAAGAATTCCTTGCTTCTTTATCTCTGATAGTCTTTCAGTAAGATATACACGACCCACCAGCGAGTCGTTCTCTATTTATCTTTTCAAAGGACCACTTATTGGTTGGGACACAACGGCTACATATACAGATGAAAGTGGGACATCATGACAACGTTTCTTTTTTGGACCCTGGAAAATATCGACAAAATAGGCTTGGGAGCTAACGTGTTCATCTTTCCTATAGTAAAATAAATCCTTGCTCCTTAATCTCTCCTGTAACAAGAGGATTCCTTGCTCCTTTATCTCTCCTGTAACAAGAGGATTCCTTGCTCCTTAATCTCTCCTGTAACAGAGTAATTCCTTGTTCTTTAATCTCTCCTGTATGAACTTAACAAAAACAGAATTCAACAACCTTCTAGATGGCCAATCCAAATTTTCCATAGTAGAGAGTTTTCTGTGAGTACCGCGTGATTATATTACTAGCTCTTATCTTTTTATAGTTTACAGATGTAATAAAAAAACTTGGCATGGAGACCAAAACTTCATCTCGAAATCAGAATGAAGAATATAATTCTGTAGGAAGGTAACCAATATAACTAAATTTAATATTTCACAAAGCATGGCCAGGTGGGTTAAAGCGTTTAACTTGTCATCCGACAGTTGAGAGTTCGAATCCCTGTCACACCCAACAGCAGTGGGAACGTTTTAATGAATCCCACTATTCATTGGTAAAAGAGTAGCCCAAAGGTTGGCGGTGGATAATGAGAAGTAGTTGTCTTCCCTCTAGTCTTACACTGCTAAATTAGGGACGACTAGCGCAGACAGACCTCGAGTAGCTTTGCGCGAATTTCAAAAAAACACAAATTTCACACAGCAAACATCACAGCAGGATGTGGATTTACGTTACCAAAATAGGTTACATTCATATCAAGACAATGCTTTATTCGCCTTCGTTTTATACTTAAACATTGATCGAATGTTTCACAATGGTTAATGTCGTACAAATAATTAATTCAATACTGCTTCAGAAAGGTTAAGGTTCTACCATTGTATCTATTTATTGTTACAGTAGGTTTTTGATGCAATCAGCCAATAGGTATTTTTACAAAATCACAAAGTTTAATCCTTAATTTAAATCTATCAGCTTACACTTCTCAAGAGTCATTGAAATACCAAGCTATTCATTTATTACTTACAAGTAGCCTGTGGGTTTCTATCTTCTGCTCTGGCAGTGGTACTGTCATCACGAAATATCAATTAAAGTATGCTGGGAAAGCTATTATTAACCATCTAGCCAGTGAAGATCCTCAAAGTAATTTATATGATGTTGACTTAATAAAACGTATAGTAAGTATAGGGTTTAAAGTTAATCAAAACATTTTATTAGATACACCTGGATATATACCTAAAAGTTATGTGCACTAGCAGTCCCTACTTTATAACTGGTAAACTAAGGTAAAATAATTTGTAAAGTTGTGAAAAAAGGCGTTTTTAATAATCAACAGATTTTCTGCAAAACTTTAAAACCGAGTTATCAGTTTTGTTACAAAATATAAAAATAGACGCGAAGTAAAAACCCTAAAAAACAAATCAACGAGCACTTACAAGCATACAAGCAGCAAAACACACACTGGTCTGTAACGCAGCTTGCCAGCTCTTCCGGATGTTTGTAACAAAAATGAAAGAAATCTATGTACTCTTCAAAACATTACAGTAAAATCGCGAATAAGAATTTTTGCATTTTATAAGACATGAAATATTTTCTTTCATGCTTTGAAACAATGTAACAAAAACATTAAATTGCAAAAATATACATATATATATTCTACCTACCATATTCTTAAACGGAGTTACAAAAACATTGTACTACTTGAACATTACCTCTTATTGATTAACCAACGTTCATCGTAACGGGGCTTGAAATATTATCTGTGACGTCACAGCCAATAAAAAAATACATGAAGTACTGTTAATGATATTCTTTTACAGGTTAATGTAATCATCAAATTATGTGAACTTTTGTTTGTCAAATATTGTCTTAAAGGTTATAAAATTGCAGTTATATTAGACGTGGAATCATAAATAAAATATTTTCGTTGTACTTGTGTGTTTGTGTTTTCTTATAGCGAAGTCCTATCGGGCTATCTGCTGACTCTCACCCAGGGAAATCAAACTGCTGATTTTTGCGTTAAAAATCCTGCTATACCAGTGAGGTTATTCTGGAAGCTCAGCATGGCCAGGTGGGTTAAGGCGTTAGAATCGTAATCTGATTGTTGCGGGTTCGAATCCAAGTCGCGTCAAACGTACTCGCCCTTTCAACCGTGGGGGCGTTATAAGGTGACGATCAATCCCACTATTCGTTGGTAAAAGAGTATCCTTAGAGTTGGTGGTGGGTAGTGATGAACAGCTGCTTTCCCTGTAGTCTTACACTGCTAAACGAGGGAAAACTAACGCAGATAACATTCGTGTAGCTTTGCGCGATATTAAAAAAACAAGAAAGTTATTTTGGGAAAAGATATAAACTAATAAATATACTGCCTTTCGTACTCTAGGACAAAAGAATAACTTATTAAAATGCAAAAAGTGTTTCATAGCTATTCTATATCAAGTGTAAATTCAAATTAAAAAATAAGTTTTTTTTCTCTTGTTTGCGCAATATTGAAACTGTTTAATGGAATAACATTAATAAAAATAAAATACACTGTTTCGTACTTAATTTACAAAATACTTTAACTTATAAAACTTATCTTACTTCTGTTTCTGTTAGTCCCGATTTTAATTCAAAATACTAAAAATATGGAAAGAAACATTCATATGTATAAAATTGATACGATAAGTTTGTAGGTTGAAGAGCTATAAGGTTTGTTTGTTTGTTTTTGAATTTTGCACAAAGCTACTCGAGGGCTATCTGTGCTAGCCGTTCCTAATTTAGTAGTGTAAGACTAGAGGGAAGGCAACTAGTCATCACCACCCACCGCCAACTCTTGGTCTACCCTTTTACCAAGGAATAGTGGAATTGACCGTAACATTATAACACCCAACGGCTGAAAGGTCGAGTCTGTTTGGCGCGTCGGGGATGCGAACCCGCGATCCTCAGATTACGAGTCGCACACCTTAACACGCTTGGCCATGCCGGGCCTAGCTATAAGGAATAATTTATAATAGAAATGTGTTAAATGAGATGTTCCTTACAGTCCCGTGTTATGTCACGTGCTTAGGTGCACGAGAAAAATTTAAAACTAGGATCAATATAAAGAATACATTTTGCAAAATTTATGTTTCCTATCAAAAATCCAAAACTAGAGAAACATCGATTACCATATAAATCACTTAAAAACATTCTTGAAAGACAAAAATGATCACAATTATTGATATTTATGTATGTTTCTGAGTTTGGGAAAAAGCAATTTTCTATTTTCATTCCAATCTTCTATCTTTCAAAAGAATCTATCTCAATTTTGTCATAGCCTAAGATTAGACCTGATTGGTACCTGTATTCAAGAGATTGAATTTAGAAGTATTCATCTTGGAAAGTGGCGCGTGACTCGAATCTTCCGATTACTCCAATTATCGTTGTTTTTATGAAATTTTTATGCGTTACGAACTTTCTCTGGACAGTAAAATCCTCCCCACGTTTGATCGTTACCTGTTTGTACCATACTATAGTCCATCTTGTTGATCAGACCGACTTCTTATCACAACGCTTGGACAGTTATAGGTGAAGGTAAAGCAGCATCCATTCTTTCTGTTACACGGAAATAACATCTTTGTATTAATACTTAGTAAGTGATGCTATCCAACTAAATTATTCCACTTCGTATTTTCTAAATTTCAGATCGTGTAGTGAAGTGAAACAATTATTGCCCAACGTAAAAAACATAATTTCAAACAAATTCTCCCATTACCCGCATCCAAGCATTTTTATCTCAAACAGAGCTAAAGAAACTTTAGAAAGGGACCACCTTTGTTAATTTTACCTTTGCTAATGTAGCTAATTTAATATAGGGTCTATATTAAATTAGCTACATTATCTAGTGGGTTATTCCTTTAGTTCTGAGCAGCTTGGTTTAGTCTAGACTTATTGAGAAATGTTTTGAAATGAAGGTAAATTTCCTACCTTTCGTGTTATGACTAAGTGATAACTAGAGTGTATCCACGTATCCTACAAAATAAAAACAAACGAATTTTCACACGAAATAATAAACGCTTTTGGGTAATTGTGTTATCCAAAGACAGAAAATAGATAAAAGCATGAAAGTGCTTCGTATTGATTGTTTTAAAATATTAAAGAAATATCCAGATTTACTGGTTATCTCTTAAGCTAATTAGTTGGTTTTCTTAAAACAAAAACCTAATTTACACTAAAAAATATCAAGTAATCACAAAGTTCCGTGTTATTCATAAAAGTTTAAATTGTTTCAGAACGGGCTGAGTGTAAATAGCTCCTAATCTTAATTATTTGTCTGTTGAGTTTCGTATAACTCGAAGGCTCTCCACGCTAGTCGTCCCAAGTTTTGAAGTGGAAACTACATGGAAAGCAACCAAACAACTCCACCCACTACCAATTCTTGAGCAACTCTTATTAATAAACCAGGCAGTGATATTTTAGCGTTGTTTATATAATACACCTACAGCCACAAATTACGAAATGTGAATTTAAAAAACAACAACTTTTTTTCAGGGCAACAGATCCTCAAAGTATTCACAACTTGCATCAGATCGCTATTAGAAAATGCAAGCTCTATCTGGTTTAACATATCGCCAACTTAAATAGCAAACAAAACTACAAATCATTATTAAAAACAAAATTCAAAGTACTTTGGACTACTTTATTAGCTTTCTTGTTTAACTATGCAAACACCAACTATATATTTTACAGACTCTTCGTACAATTATGAAATATTTTCAGAAAAAAACGTGTATAAAAATGGCCTACTTGTGAAATAGACAGATAAGGCATAGAAAGATATCTAACTATCTATCTCCATTAAAAGCTTACATTAACTAAAATAATCCGTCTACAGCTAGCAAGTAATTAGTTTATTATTAGAATAAAATGCTATGTGTGTATTTAAAAGGTTTTTATGTAAATACATTCCTAGTACATTAACCATGTGAAACAATTAACTGTGGAGCTGTTAGTGAGTGTAAGAAATATTAACGTTGCAATCAACATGTACAATGAAAAGGGCTAAAAAAAGCCTTCAAACGAATGCAAATCAATCCATCAAGTATCTGCAATATTAACATTTTACAATACTCAACGAAATATTATGAACTTAAACAAGTACCCCCACCGGAGATGGGAAGATGTCGTTATTGTTTCTGACTCAGCCACCCAAGGTCACCAACATGCACCACAATGATCTCTTGATGACTTGGATCCACATTCCAGAACGCTAACCACAAGGCAAAGATCACATTCCACGTTTTGGGTTGACAGACTAGAGGGAAGGCTGCTCACAACCACAGTCACTGCCACTTATGGATTGCTTTTGTCTGGCTGAACAGTTGATACTATACAACTGTAGCGCATCCACGGCCTCAAAGGTAGATATACTATTTTTCGGCAAAGAGATGAGAACATTAAATCTTCGGATTTACAAACAGAATATACTAACGACTAAGCCACTTCCGGCCCTGCTTAAATTGGAAAGAATTTTCGTAGTTCCTGCCTAGTCAGTTATGACAGATAAAGAGCAGTTTTCTATTACCATGTGAATTGTTTGTAAAATACATTGTTCGCAACAAATGCTACATGAAATTCTCGTGAGATTTAAAAATCGTAAAAATTCGGTAGAAAACATTTTTACTACCCTGGAAAATTTAATATATAGAATCCTTTGAATTACAGTTCCTAAAAATCGAAAGTTCTCATATTGATCGTCACATATCAGAATATACTTTGAACGTTTGACTTTCTTTATATTGAGAAATAAAAAATAACTGAAAAATACAATAGAAACTCCAAAATAGGTTATCTACATGCAAATCAAGAGTGCCATCCAGTACTTTCTAAAAGGAAAAGAACATTTCTCGTTTCTATTCGAACTTGCCACTTTGATATTTCTATAGTATGTTTTAGTTAGTAAGCCATTTAGGTGAATTGGGATAAGAAACACCAATATTTTAATAACGTTTATCTATATTAACAACTTAATCCATGAATGGGAATTTTCATACCACTCAAGGCATGCATCTGGTTTTAATTATAGATGAAACATACTTGGAATGATCAGTGTATTTAATCTTATAAATGTTGATTGAAATTTCTTAGAATCACTTCTAATTTTATTAAATTACTTAAATTAAATTATATTCACGAACTTTTATCTCTTTTAATAAATGTGAATTGGATTTAAACGTTTCGTTGTAAGTGTATATATAAACATGTATATGTGAAACAATTAGCTTGGTATTTACATAGAAGAAGACAGGTCTAGAACACAACATTTTGAGACGTTATTTCGATAAATCCTTAACCGCTAGTGGAAGTAGTCTCACACTTAGTTATTACATGGTGAATGAGTACACGCCACTTACTGGTGCAGCCTGCATACTCCTTCTCACAAACATATCCATTTGTGGATAAAAAATGCCCTCTAATTCTTGTGTACTACAAATACCTGTAATATTTATGTTATCGTAACAGATTATAACATACATCTGATTTCTATCTATGGAGACAACTTGATAACTTGCCTATGGCTAAACTAACCCTACTTCATTTAAAAGCACTGTAAATGTCGTCCCTTGTTGTTGTTGTTTTCAATTAAGCACAAAGCTACACAATGGGCTATCTGTGCTCTGCCCACCACAGGTATCGAAACCAGGATTTTAGCGTGCAAGTCCGTAGACATACCGCTGAGCCACTGAGAGGCGAATGTCGTCCCAAATGTAATAACATTATTGTTTTTTTTTGGTACATCAAACTTTAAAAAGATCATTAATACTTTATTGGTATTAATATCAATGAGTTACTTCTATCAAATTCGGTAAGTCAAAAAAAACAAACCTGGAAGCAGGATTCCCTAGTGCTTTTATTTAACTTCGTGGAAAACTATCAACAGCCATCTTACACTGTCATCTAAGATGCTTTTTTATCAACGTTTCTCACATGTTTTATAATTATATAAGCGCATACTACGCCTGTGTGCCTGGCATGGCCAAGTTGTTAAGACCTTTGACTCGTAATCTGAGGGTCAGGGATTCGAATCCTCGTCCCACTAAACATGCTCGCACTTTCATCCGTAAGGGCGTTATAATGTTACACTCAATCCCATTATTCGTTGGTAAAAAAAAGTAGCCCAAGAGTGGGCGGTAAGTGGTGATGGCTAGCTCTCTTCCCTCTAGTATTACACTGCTAAATTGGGAACGGCTAGTGCAGATAGCCATGGTGTAGTTGAGCGCGAAATTTAAACCAAACCTTAACAATCATTCAGGATACAATAAAGCAGTATGTTAATTGAAAAAGAAAAATGTTAGATTTATAAAATTTTATTAAGTAAAATAGTAATGTTTACAATATTTTATTTTTATACATTTGCTTTTCGCATATACTTTTTAACCGAACTGCTTTTCAAAGAAAACTTATGTGTTTAAATCATCCGTTATAGTAAACATATAGGTGGCGCACATGGTGATGCTTGTATTTAAGAAGTCTAAAGAACCGAACTCCCATTCATCACTTATTACACTCTCACATGTAATTTTTACAACAGGTGCAAACAGTTTACAAAAGTGATCTATTCTTATAGACAGAGAAACGATTAAACGAGTCTCATTCATCCACTAGTGGATGAAAGAAAAGAAATTCCGGTATTTTCTAAAGTAATAATTACTGGGATCACAGTGACCCATTGCTTATTTCTAAAAACTATCTTAGATTTTTTTTCCAAGAACTATAAATACTAAACTAACATCATAAATCTTTCAAGTATATTGCCACGAGCTAATTTGTCAAATTTTTCTCATCGAACAAACACATTGTTTTATTTGAGAGTTTTGATTTTGGCCTGCTTATTACATAACAGCTTAACTGTGATTAATGATTCTATTTTTTATATAATAATGTAAACTTTGTATTCTATATTCAGTACAGAACGGTACTTACAACCAAATGGGCTAAAAAAAAGAGAGAAACAAACCGTGAGCAAGGTTAATGTCATTATTGTTGATTCGTGTTCTATCTAATAAGATGTTATTAAAGTATGTTACTGTGTTTCCATCTATGTTCAGGTTTCCCCAAATTTGTTTATGAAATTGTTAATGTGCACGCAGTATATTAAGGTCTTATGCTGAAATATTTAACTTTGAGAAAATACAAGTTTTATGCTGTAAGTGTTCTGTTAGTGTTCACAGCATGCCCAGTTTTATAATCTTTTTAAATTTCTTTGGGAAGATTAGATCATAAAAAACAACGAGCTTTGTTTGAGTGTTTTTAAAATAATATTCTTACAAGATGTATGTTTGTGGTTAATACATCATTACAAACAATAAAACCTGCTAGTTATTTGTCACAGATCCACTTTCTTCGTTTACAAAAACAACAGTAACTCTAACTTCTTTGCATAGGAGACCACAGATTGAAGCGGAATTTATCTATATGCTATAGTAAGAACTAAAAACAAGAAGTAGGAATATTCTTTTGGTACGTAAAGCTCGTTTCTTTCCACTCAGATTGACGTCTTTTGCTTGTTACTTTTAACCCCGCAATGAATGTTGAGTTAAAAAATAGTGAGGAATGGAACATTAACTGGGTGGGGTTAGGCTAGTTTCAATGCCTTCATCACTCACTTCCCGGCAGGATATTTCCTAGTTTTTGCGATCAGTTTATTGGTTCTTGGCTATTGGCGGATTAGTTTCTCTTACATGTAAGGTCTGATCATATAAAATCCTTGAAATAGGTGTTTTATCATGAGCCTTACTCTTCGTAATAAGTAGAAAACAATTCAAGTTTATACCTTTTGTTTCGAAAACTAATTAAGTAATTCAACCTAGGTTACTATCTCTATGTTAACAAGTTTAATAATTCGAAAAAGGTAGTTTTCATTAGGTTATACTGTAGTGCAAATGATATACTTTTATTTCTACGTCTTTTAAACATTTCATACTTTTTGTTTCTCACTTTCAAATTAGTCGAGTACATATAAGATGCCCCCCAGTGGCTCAGCGGTATGTCTGCGGACTTACACGCTAAAATCCGGGTTTCGATACCCGTGGTGGGCAGAGCACAGATAGCCCATCGTGTAGCTTTGTGCTTAATTCTAAAACAACAACAAAGTATAAGATATATTTTAGCTCCTAGGATTAATAAATCTAGAAGCACGTTAGTGATTCCACGAGAGCTAAAAGAATGTAGTAACTACATGAAAGCTGAAAAAATGAATTAACATTATCAAAACTGGAAAAGTGAAGTAACATTGTTAAAAATGAATGAATGTAATATCTCCATTAAAGCTGAAATAATGAAGTAACCCCATCAAAGTTGTTAGCATGGAGTAACACCATCAAAGCTGAAAGAATGAACTAACCCCATCGAGACTCTTTGTTACAGAATATAACAATTTAGCCAAATCTAGGATACTACCACAGCTGTTCCAAACACTGAAATATCACTTACTATGTTTCTAAACAGACCTAATCACTCTATAAGAACAATAATTTTAAATCTGTTCTAGCTTAATAATGTTGTATCTTCTCGCCTAGTCGAACAGCATTTCCTACAATATTGTTCCATTTATCTGCAAGAATAGTCGGTCTTGGATGTTTTTTGTGTTTTTTCATGGAACATTTAAGAAAAGGTAATAAAACAAACTATGAAACAGAACAGGTTTGGATTATTTCGTTCTTTTTTCAAACTTCTAAGTATTCTCTGCCTTGGATATACCATTCGCTGTAAAGCGATGCATCAATTATTTGTTAAATCACAATTTCTACGTTACGCAGATTCAATTATTTTACAAAACGTTTAATATTACGGCAGCTGCTTTCGTATCATTATTTCAGATAGGGTTTGGTAATACCAGAGTGCATTAAGAAGAGCTGGAATAAACGGAAAACATTTATTCTATTTTATCTGAAACGGTTATTTTAATTTATTTGAAATCGTTTTGCAATCCGCAGTCTTTTTTTGAGACCTATTGGTAAAGATTCATTCCCTCTTTAAAAATTGCACCAATATCTCAATTAATCATTATTAATGTTTAACTATCAATAAAATGTAAATTAGATGGTTAATTAATTTCGCAATTTTATAAATTCAAAGGATCACTTTGTTTTTGAACCTCAATTAATCAGATCTGATATCGAACAAAAGGATCCTGAATAAGCATAAGATCGATGAAAAACTGTTCTCGCACGTCTGATTCAGAATTCGTAATGGAATAATTAAGATGAATTAGAGTAAAAAACGTTTGTAGATCAATACGATTATAACTGTAAATATAAGTTCCAAAAGACCAAGTATCAGAGTTTTATGGTTCATCTCTGGTTTTTGTTTGTTTATTCTAATAATATTGTCACGACTCTCTTTATTCAATAATAATAATAACTCTTTAATGTAAAATAATATCGTGAGCATCCATTAAATAGCATTCACATATCGTTGGTTTGTTACTTTCACTTTATATATACATATATCCTACAGTCTCAAGTTTAGTTTTTACAGTTAGTACATTTTTAACGTTCAGTGGGGCAAGGAACAGTTAACACACATTTTACCAGTTATAAGAACAAAGTGTCGAAGTTTTATGTCAAGACAGAGTCTTCCTCTAACATGTTTATCATAGCGTTTATTACAAATAGTAGCTTCTCGATAGCTTTACCTCTGTAGTAGAACTACAGATGGCTAAGTGCATTATATCAGACCATTTTCAATATGAAAATCAGCAAATCACGTGACAAACACAGCTAAACAACGTTAATGTCAAAAGTCGTACACGAGCAACATTACATTACGTAATCAAGAAGGAACTCCGCCTAGGAAATGAAATAACACATTAATGTGCAAACTGTTATATGTTTCATGATACATCTGTTCAACTGTCGGATGCCTCAGGCACCTGGAGAATGAAACGGGTATTCATGAGAAAACACATCAATCAAGTCACCTACTGATTTTTAAATGATAGTCCTCGTAAACTAGATAGCTTATTGGAAAAAAACAGTGGTGACATGCACTGTAACGACGTGTTGAGGCTTTATTTATTTTTTACATAAAATGCAACATAAGTAACACAAGACCAGATACATAAGTTGTAAAGTAAAACAATATAGATTGTATTGCTTGCTTATTTGTTTACTTTTAAACAAAAAGCTAGACGAATGGCTATCTAAAGTTTGCCAGTTCGTGATACGAGAACCCATACTTTAGCTTTGTACATTATGAGGCTTACCACCAGAGTGTACTTAAACTTAGTACATCTTAGATACAAATTTAATGAAAACAACTAAAGTATTAGAAATATTAAATATACAGGGAGTGGACTAAAAGTGTCCTCCTGAAATGTTAATTTGTTACATTTTTATTAAATACCTAAAAAATATGTAAGCTCACTCGGCGAGATCTGTTCATATATGCTCTCAACTTCTAATTTTTAACATGGCTTTCCTAAATACCTGAACTTTTCATCATTTTAGTTACATTTTCATATAAAAAGTGTTGTACACCTGTTGTAGTTTATTACATCTTCTTATTCCAATTAGACTACAAAATGATCAAACAAGTTTCTCTGCAATAATCGAATGTAAAAATGAAACTCAAAATAACACAAACCAGTTTCACAAACTAATGTTTAGTCAGTATTTCCTTGGATTTCAGTCGTGCTTCACATCAACCTGACATGCTCTCAGTGAGTTTGTGTATTTCTAACTGATTCACTGTCATCCTTCTTTAAGTACTTCAAAAGACGTCTTCCATGTTTGGCTTACGATCTTTCTTTAATCGGTTTAACTCAATCCATAAACTTGTAATCCGATTCATATCAGGTTATTCATCTGGTTATTCCATAACATTAGTTCTCTTATTTCTTAAATATATTTTAACAACTCTATAAATTCATGAAAGGATCAGATATGAAAGCCAGTGTTAAAATTAGGATTTGAAATCATATTTGAGCAGACCCTGTCGAGTGTCTTTTAAAAACATATGATTATTATTATTATTTCTAGCCCTATGCTGGTTCTTCTTCATTTATCAAAACAAATTTTGTATGGAATTTGTACAGCAATAATTTTTAAAGTTATTTTTCTTTCATAGTTTTTATTATTTTCTAGTGAACACAAAAGTTGTTTGTCTACTAGTTGTCTTGGTATGTATATCTTTCTTTTCGTAGGAAGTTTTGCAGTAGGTTTTAGAAAATACACTAGTTCTGTAGCTAAGATGATGCTAGTGAAATCTTGAGGTAACTATAAAGGTAAAGCAGTTTAGATACTCAAATAAAAACAGTGTTTTGGTAGATATGGTTCTTCTTTAATGGTAAAATCAGTCATCAAAATAACTATAAAATTAGTTATCAAAACAACTATAAAATCAGTTATCAAGATAATTGTAACATCAGTCACCAAGATAACTATAAAATCAGTCATCAAGATAATTGTAACATCAGTCACCAAGATAACTATAAAATTAGTTATCAAAACAACTATAAAATCAGTCATCAAGATAATTGTAACATCAGTCACCAAGATAACTATAAAATTAGTTATCAAAACAACTATAAAATCAGCCATCAAGATAATTGTAACATCAGTCACCAAGATAACTATAAAATTAGTTATCAAAACAACTATAAAATCAGTCATCAAGATAATTGTAACATCAGTCACCAAGATAACTATAAAATTAGTTATCAAAACAACTATAAAATCAGCCATCAAGATAATTGTAACATCAGTCACCAAGATAACTATAAAATTAGTTATCAAAACAACTATAAAATCAGTCATCAAGATAATTGTAACATCAGTCACCAAGATAATTGTAACATCAGTCACCAAGATAACTATAAAATCAGTCATCAAGATAATTGTAACATCAGTCACCAAGATAACTATAAAATTAGTTATCAAAACAACTATAAAATCAGTCATCAAGATAATTGTAACATCAGTCACCAAGATAACTATAAAATCAGTCATCAAGATAATTGTAACATCAGTCACCAAGATAACTATAAAATTAGTTATCAAAACAACTATAAAATCAGTCATCAAGATAATTGTAACATCAGTCACCAAGATAACTATAAAATTAGTTATCAAAACAACTATAAAATCAGCCATCAAGATAATTGTAACATCAGTCACCAAGATAACTATAAAATTAGTTATCAAAACAACTATAAAATCAGTCATCAAGATAATTGTAACATCAGTCACCAAGATAATTGTAACATCAGTCACCAAGATAACTATAAAATTAGTTATCAAAACAACTATAAAATCAGTCATCAAGATAATTGTAACATCAGTCACCAAGATAATTGTAACATCAGTCACCAAGATAACTATAAAATCAGTCACCAAGATAACTATAAAATCAGTCATCAAGATAACTATAAACAGTAGTTGTTGTTGTTGTTGTTGTTTTGAATTAAGCACAAAGCTACACCATAGACTATCTGTGCTCTGCCCACCACGAGTATCGAAACCTGGATTTTAGCGTGTAAGTCCGCAGACATACCGCTGAGCCACTGGGGGGCTGTATAAACACTCATCAAGATAATTATAAAATCAGTCATTAAGATAACTAAAAATCAATCATCAAGATAGCTATAAAATCAGAATAATTTAAGTATTCTAATATTAGAAATTTAGGATCGATCAATAATGAATTTTGTGATAAATGCGCGAAATTCGCAAATAATAATCAACAGCCATTCAAGACTTTTAGCTTACAAATATATTATGCTGAATCACATCGATGTACAACTTGTTACTATATTTCAGCCTTTAAAAGACCTATTGCTTTAGCTGAAAACTGAGTAAAATACTAGATAGTTAGTATTCTATTTAAAATTGCGTCAACATATGCAATTTCAAATCTGAGCGAATTCCATGTATCTAATTATTCTTCAATTGATTCAGTTTTCTCCTTTCTGTTATAGACTGTTAAACTAGCTTCTAAATACTTTTATTATTTTTATATTAATTTTCTAATTTAATAATAAATGCATTTAAGATTCTTCGTTTCTTATTAACTTTAACAAGATGAGCTGGGAATGGGCTGAGATAAATGTAAGGTTCTATAATCTAATATTGTGAGTAGCTGTCCCTATGCAGTAACGCGTATCGACAGAAGGTTTAAAACTAGTTTTAATGGAAAACAGCTCTTTGTGGCATAGTATGAACGTCCGAGAGGAACAATACACATTATTCTAATCATTAGTAAGCGCCTACCTTTAAGCAAATATTCGTGAATTGTTGTTTATTACCTGACGAAGTTGATGTATATTTTATTTTTATTCTCTGATTTTATGCTGCTTATAAAAAACCTAAACATTAGCGTATCTTAAATAATACGGAAGCATGTAAACAAATTGAATTTACATAAATATTATAGCATTCATAAATGTCGCAAATAAAGCAGTCATCATACAGAGGAACAAATTATGCAATTGGACAAAGCTTTTCATTTACATGACAAAAAATGTCAGAATCTTAGAACTTAATTAAAAACCTTCTTTCACAGTATGTATCGTACAGAATATGTTGTTGTTCGTTTGAATATCCATAACAAATTTAAGAAATGTGCAGAGCCATAACAACAAAATCGTACTTTAGAGTTTATGTACTGATACGTTGTGTGTAACATGAACACGAACTTTACAGTTCATGTACTGATACGTTGTGTATAACACGAACACGAACACGAACTTTACAGTTCGTGTACTGATTCGTTGTGTATAACACGAACACGAGTTACTTTTCTATACCTTGCATCAGATATTGTTAAGCAGTAAACCTGTTTATAATTACTCAAAGAAGCCAGTAATGCTTACCTTATAATGATATGCGTGTATGTTTTAAACATCATTAGTGGCTACTCTCTCCGTGCTCAGTAATCTGAATCACGTCAGATTAACATGCGTAGTTTCGTTCGAGTGTCAATATCTAAAATAAATGTAATCATTAAAAGTTCACATCCTTTGAAAGCTACATCAAAATTCAGTTGGACAAAACGTCCATTATTAGGACAGCAATTAGCATCGTGTTATCATACTTCCAGTATCTTGCGGTCTCATCATTACCCTTGACACTCATGTGTGTAAAAAACCTCTATTTTGTTTTTCAAATACAACCATTTACGAATCTTAGAGCCGATACGTAATTTAAAATTAGTTTTAAACAAAGTTTCAACTTAGAAGAAAACGAACTATTATTATGTAGTTTTTACCAGTTACTTACAAAATCTCTGTTTGTACTCTTGAAAATCGGTTACGTTTATCAAGCAGATAAGTTTTAAACATAACTTGTTTAGGAAAAAAGCTAGAATAATAGTGACAGTTAGCAACTTCGAGTCAAGTTGTTACTCAGACAAATTTTCTCCGTAAATATTTGCATAAAGTAGAATTTTCTGAACAATTATGCTGTTTTAGGTTAAAGTTGCTGAACGCTGGTAGTAAGATGGAAAATGTTTCAAAATATTATTTCTAAGATGTTGTGATGAGGGTTTCTAATAAAAAAAATCGAAAACATTTCATTTTCCTTTAAACTTTGTTAACGAAGCATTTCGCTCAAACACAATTAAAATAGCTGTTATATGAAACCTAATGTTGCATCAGTTAACTAGAGTAGTGTTTTATGTTTCGTGCTGTACGGTATTGAACGATTTTCCTTAACGTACAAAGATTCCGTATATTTTATGGTACTTCGTATGGCTCATAAAAATCGTTATTAGTTATCGTTTTTGATGTTTTGTACATAGCTTATTTTGAGCTAATCTGAAGCTCGTAATTCTGTGGAAATTTCAAAATTGAATTACTCCAAATGTAAATCCTGGTCACCTGTATCTTTATGCCTATGTTTTACCTTTAGGTTCTTTTTAGGAAACGGTTGTGGTAGAGTACATGGTAAGATATCGAACGAATGATTACACTTTTCTTATTTTTAACAACACCGAACTTCAACGTCACGCATGGTAGAACATTGATTAGAATTTAATTGAAGCAAAATTTTCGATTTAGCGTTAATTGAAAGTAAATTATTCTACATATGGAAAACTGTGTCTGCGGTAAAATTTGAAAGAACACATGTTGTTATTAGCACAGGGTCAATTGAGTATCGTACATAAACACTTTTATCTTGAAATTTAGTGAAATGTTTTAACATTAAAAATAATTATTCGTTGATAACTGAAAATCATAACCATTTGTTTTATAAACCTGATAGATTGTATTAGACATTATTATTCAAACACGCAATTTCTTAAGTGGTATACAATATAAAATCTCAAGAAATCAATTATAATATTTGTTTTTAACGACTACTTGTAGTAGTAGTAGCTACATGAATGTGAGAAAAAATAATTGCAAAAATTCCGTCTCTTAAAGAATAAATATCTGTTTAACAACTTGCATGAATGATAGAGAATAATTATAATATCTCTTTGAAATCTGCAAGATATATCATAAGTTCCACAGTTTGCCGTTATACATATATGAATGTAACCTCCTAATAGTGTCACCTATCAGTGATGTCGAGAAACCCACTTGTTGAGAATTTTATATGCAAAAACGGCTTGTTTGGGTTCAGAAAATATTTTAAATAGAAGAGCGAACAACGTTTCGACCTTCTTCGGTCATCGTCAGGTTCACAAAGAAAGAGGTAACTGACCGGAAGCTGGCCACATGTTTGGAAGGGGTTGTGTAACTGAGTGTCGCAATGTAGAGGGCGGGGTTAGATGTTTGAATATATAATTTTATCTAATATTAATATAGGTATAATGGCGTTCCTTTATATTGGTTTATTTTGGGTTTAAGTTGTTGTATAAGTAAGGCTTCTTTAATTTTGCGTTTGTTTATGTTTCTTTCTTTATTTAGTATTTTAGTGTTTTCTATGGTTATGTTGTGTCCATTTGACTTGCAGTGTTCGAAAACGTGTGAATGTGACTTTTTATGTTCTTTGAATCTGGTTTCCATTTTTCTACTTGTTTCTCCAATATAGAAGTCGTGGCAGTTATCACATTGTATTTTATAAATAATGTTGGTGTGGTGTTTGTCAGTGTAGTTCTTACATAGTAAGGACCTTAGTTTTGTGCCTGGTTTTTGAATAAATTTAGTATTAACTGGAATGTTATATTTTGTTACTAGTTTTTGCCAAATGTTGGTTATTTGTTTGCTGATGTCAGGAATATATGGTATACAGCAGTATATGGTTTCGTGATTTTTTGATTCGTGAGATATATTTACTTTTGTTGGTTGATTTTGCTTTCTGTCTAGGTGTGTGCGTATAATGTTTTCTACAGTTTGTGGAGGAAACTTATTGATGTTGATGAAGTATTGTTTTATTTTGTCTAATTCATCGTTAATTTTATCTGGTGAGCATAGTTTTATGGCTGTGTTTATCTGGTTTCTTAGTATGTTGAGTTTTTGTTTTGTTTCATGTGCTGAGTCCCAAGGAATGTATAGTCCAGTATGGGTGATTTTTCGGTGGATTTCTGTTTTGAATTGTGTGTCGGTTCTTATAATTTCGAGGTTAAGAAATGATATTTGATTGCTTTCTTCCTGTTCACATGTGAAGTTAATGTTGGGATGTATAGAGTTAATGTGAGTAAAAAAATTAAGTATGTGTTTTGTAGATTTGAATCCCGCAACCGTGTCATCTACATATCTGTACAAGTATAGTGGTGGATGTAATGCTGTGTTAATTGCTTGTGTTTCAATTTGTGTCATAAAAATATTGGCTTGAACTGGTGATACTGGTTTGCCCATGCTTAGGCCATTTGTTTGTATATAGTTTTGGTTGTTGAACATGAAGTTTGTCTTTATTGTGGTAAATTCTATGAGGGTTGCTAACTGGTTACTGGGAATGTCTGTAATTGGGTTAGGGTCTCGAATATAGAGTTCTAAGGCTATCTTGCAGGGTTCTGTTGATGGAACTTCTGTAAAGAGGGATATAACATCGAAACTGGCCATTAAGGCTTTATGATTAAGTTGATTTAGATTAGACTTGAAATTAAAAGAGTCTTTGATGAATGAGCTGGCTGATGTTGCATATTTGGAGAATGCTCATGCTATGTATTTACCAAGATTGTAATTAAACGATTCATATGTTGACATTATTGGTCGTAATGGACAATCTGGTATATGAGATTTGGGGATGCCGTATATTTGCGGTGTGCGTGAGTCGGTTTTACGTAGGTAGGAATAAAGTGTTTTGAATTGTGTGTCGGTTCTTATAATTTTGAGGTTAAGAAGTGATATTTGATTGCTTTCTTCCTGTTCACATGTGAAGTTAATGTTGGGATGTATAGAGTTAATGTGAGTGAAAAAATTAAGTATGTGTTCTGTAGATTTGAATCCCGCAAAAACTAGTAACAAAATATAACATTCCAGTTAATACTAAATTTATTCAAAAACCAGGCACAAAACTAAGGTCCATACTATGTAAGAACTACACTGACAAACACCACACCAACATTATTTATAAAATACAATGTGATAACTGCCACGACTTCTATATTGGAGAAACAAGTAGAAAAATGGAAACCAGATTCAAAGAACATAAAAAGTCACATTCACACGTTTTCGAACACTGCAAGTCAAATGGACACAACATAACCATAGAAAACACTAAAATACTAAATAAAGAAAGAAACATAAACAAACGCAAAATTAAAGAAGCCTTACTTATACAACAACTTAAACCCAAAATAAACCAATATAAAGGAACGCCATTATACCTATATTAATATTATAGATAAAATTATATATTCAAACATCTAACCCCGCCCTCTACATTGCGACACTCAGTTACACAACCCCTTCCAAACATGTGGCCAGCTTCCGGTCAGTTACCTCTTTCTTTGTGAACCTGACGATGACCGAAGAAGGTCGAAACGGTGTTCGCATCTTCTATTTAAAATATTTTCTGAACTCAAACGAGCCATTTTTGCATATAAAAGTGTCACCTATATTTTATCTTCCTTTGTTCATTTGTTGAATTTCGTCCAAAGCCACTGGATAATTATCTTTGGTAATTCTCTGATATTGAAATTATAAACTGTAATGAAAGGAAGGCAGGTATTTAATAGTGCCTACCGCTATATGTTGGGTTACTCTTATCAAATTGAATAATGAAATTTAACCACTATGGTTACAACGCACCCAAGGCGACAATGTAAGCAGTACGCTAACTACTGGGCTGCGTTCAGATCCTTTCCTTTATCCTAGCACTGTGTCACTATCACAAACATTATCTTACTCCTGTATTGCTGCCCAAAACCTCCCACTTTATGATCACTATGAAATCAATGACTTATTATGGTGCAACATCTACGTTATCTTTACCTTCTATATTACATTTTTTAAAAAAGAAATTAAATAATACAGTTAAATTTCCTAAAAGGTTCACACATAGTCTAACAGAACATCTTCTACACCGAAATACTTACTTCCATAATTCACATGGCTGCTTTTTATCGTGAACCAGAATGCGTCTCTTTGAAATACAAAATACTCTAATTTTTGCTGGTGTTGTATAAATGAATAATAGCACACCAACTTGCTATATTACTTCTATCCATTTTCTACACCCTATCTGAAAAGGGGATTTGGTCGTAGATGTAGAATCCCGAGAAGAAGCCCCGATGATTGAAGATTTCAAGTTTTATTATTCTTAGAATGAAGCTCTAAACATAACAAGTCACTTGCGAGGTGTATTAGATTACTAACTGAAACTGGCCAATCTGAACGTATTCAACCTTTGCTAAGGGGTCAAAATGTATCTCAAGTTTTATAAAAACGTTCTTTTCTATAGAATAACAGACAATAAATTCAGTATGTTCCTTGACTTATTTCTTTGGTTCAGTTTTTAGATTTGTTAGTTCTTATTTCCTACAGATACCATCAGCACCGAGTGTTCTGACTTGTGAGGGCACATACCTACAGATAACATCAACACATTATACTCTGATTTATGTGTGCTTAAATCTATAGATAATAAAAACACCACATTAGATGACGAGCAACCCGCTATTTTAGTAAATAAAAACACTATATTCTCTGAGCGAGAATCAAAGGCAGAATATTTAATCTAACATTGTTTTATTTTTTTTCATACCCTTCATATATGGTTTGTGCACATGTGCAACACAGTAAAAACTACAACGGCAATTGAGTAGTGCAACCTCCATCTCGAAATGTTTTACCTTCGGATTAACCAGCCTAAAACCTACATCTAATATTTTCTTGCCCTAAGAAATGTCAGAGTAAGTGACAAAGTTCTCTTCCTATCTCAACTTGTCGAATTTTTACCTTTCAAGATGTCAACTTGCTATCATTGTACCTAAAGTGGTTGACCTTCAGTATAATCTTAGCGTTTCACTTAAGCAGTTTTTCTTTGAAGACACTCAACCTTTCTTACTAAATGTAATTAAAATCATATGATTTTTTTTAATTATACAATAAGCTAATGAGAAGGTGTTAAATCGTACAGATCATGTTATATACGTGTGAGAGTGGTATTTTCTTTTTTACGATAATGCCTTGAAACAAAAAAAGCAACAAGTGCCTCTTTATTTTGAATTTCACGCAATGCTACTCGAGGGCTATCTGCGCTAGTCGTCCCTAATTTAGCAGTGTAAAACTAGAGGAAAGGCAGCTAGTCATGCCTACCCACCGCCAACTCTTGGGCTACTTTTTCACCAACGACCAGTGAGAATGACTGTCACGGTTGAAAGGGTGAACATGTTCAGTGTAAAGGGGATTCGAACCTGTGATTCTCGGATTACGAGTCGAACGCCTACACGCGCTTGACCATGCCGGGCCGACAATAAATGCAGCTGAAAACATTGTACAGATTGACTCTAACTCACTAAAATACTATAACCGAGATAGAGAAACACAACTAATCAACTCCACCAAAAGGTGTACCAGAGTCACAGAAAAAAAAAAATTGTTACAACTGTTTAAAAAAAAAAGGACCACAGAAAAGAAGTTAGCTAATTGATTAAAAACGTTGTAAAAGATATGGAAATAGAGTTAAGCCTAAATGACTCAGTGAAAACATTGTAACAAATTCACGAAGTTATCTAACTAAATAAAAATATTATAGTACAGGCAGAGATAAAATCAAATAGTTCAATGATTTCGTAGTAATTATTTTGTTTTTTTAACTTTAACAAAGATACTCGAAGACTATCTGCGCTAGCTGTCCTTAATTTAACAGTGTAAGACTAGAAGGAAGGCAGCTACTCATCACCATTCACCGCCAACTCTTGGACTACTCTTTTACCAACGAATAGTGAGTTTCACCGTCACATTATAATGCCCCCACGGCTGAAAGAGTGAGCAAGTTTGGTGCGATGGGTATTCGAACCCGCCACCCTCAGATTACGAGTTGAACGCCTTAACCCACCTGCCCTTGCTGGGCCACCGTTGTAATAGAAATATGCAAACAAAGTTAACAAACTCAATTTCAACCTTGCAACAGATAATTAAGAACAATTATCTAATTTCGTGATAACTGAGATACAAATACAAGGTAAACTAATTCGATAAAACAGAGTTAACTAAAATCAATTAAAATATTATATTAAGAGCATTGAGACAAACATGATAATTTATTCAATAAGCCAATCGTAGAATTCGAGGATTCTTGGTTTACATTATATTCCCACAAATGCAAATTGCATTCCAAATAATGAGACTGTAGGTGCGCTACAAATGTAATGGTCGAATTCCAATATTGGATCAGATAACAGAATCACAGAAGCTAGTATGTCAGCATTTGGTCAGATGACAAGAGACATTATCTCGATATTATGGGTATTTTCGGCCATAATTCAAATAATGTCTCAAGTAATATTGTTTTATGAAAGTTGCCTTAAATAATGAATAGTGTACGTTATTAACAGGAAACAAGAGAATTAGTTGAGTTGTCATTGAATTATTGAAATCTACGATAACATTGTACACAGAATCACCAGACTGTTTCAATACAGCATTGTCACAGATGTGTCGAGAAAAATTCTGTTAAATGACAGAAAACATTGTTGTGAATTAACCAAACACAGGGGTAAATACTTCAGTGATAATGTTCTAACAGAGACACGAAAAATATATTAACTAAAGCAATGAAAGCATAGTAAGAAAAGTACGGAAACAAAGCTAACTCAGTGACAATATTATATTGGGACAAAATGTTTCAAAATGGGTTCCTGGTTAGTAGTCAGACCCACTTACGATGCAGTGTGTGATTTATGTTACTATTACCATTATAATAACCCATACAATGGGTTATTTTACACGTCAATCATATTCACGTTATAGAAAAAGTACTAAACTTTACTGTGCTGGAGAAAAGACTTGTCGTATTATAAAACGAAGATAATGTTTGGTTTATATGCTGAACCTTCTGTTCGTTATTGCGCGTTTCTTCAGATAGAATAAATAAAGTTAAAAACTCAGCTTCGACATACAGGAAACAATACAAAACAAGCAAGGAATTTAAGAAACATATTATTAGAATTTACATAATTCTATTTCTCATTCTATTTAAATCATAATTTTATATATTAACTTATGAATGTGTTTAGGGTTAACTTTCTCACTTATCCGTTTTTATATAATTATATTCAAACACCTTAAATTAAAATGTACTTTTTCTATGTTATGTATTATGTTATCATATTTATACACGAATACTTGTGCTTTTGTGTGAGAGTTTGAGTATTTGTATGGATCATCAATACTACCCCCACACAGTGGAACAGCGACACACCACTAAAATCTGGTTTCGATACCCGTTGCAGGCAAAGGTGTGTAGCTTTGTACTTAATTCCAAACAAATATACTACTAGTTATTATTACGGGTTATATTAGACAATGACGTTCATTTCCTTTCACGGAGTCTGAAATATTACAATATATGCATTTAGTACTGGACGTTAGATAACTTCTATGTTCACAGTATTGTTGCTTTTTCATTTCTAAGTACCCAAGTACCGTAATAAACAATGTATTTTATTCATATAGTAACCGGTGTGATTCGATTTGAAATAAATTTGAAAAATAGGATTTAAGTTTGGTTGTGATCATTTTAGCCTGTGAATAGTTGAAAGGAAGATACATATATCTAATCGGCTAAGCTTTTAGTTCACTGTAGCTCTCGAAAATAAGCAAAATTTTGTTTGTTTTTAAATAACATCCGTAACAGAGCAGCATACTAAAACTGAAGGAGAGCAAAACAAATTACAGATTCTAACACAAAGAAACCTTTAATCCTACCAATCTGAAGCTTAATCAGGCTTCATTTAATTAGTTGGAAGAGCCACCAGCTTCCATTTGCATTACAATAGATTTGCACTGCCATAAACCGGTTATCTTTCACGTTATTCACGACTTAACCTGCTGTGTACAGTTAAGCCACATCTCCCCAGCAGACAGCAACAATTTATTCGTTTCTCAAAGGAAAATGTCGAGCATTGAGGAAGTCGCCGAGAAAATGGAGATTAAATATTTAATATAAACTTGAATAGTTGCTAATGTTATACTTCTATAGTTGTTTTTTCCTCATTTAAACTATTTTCATGAAAAGTTATTTTTACGAGTCACCAGGAGGTCTCTATGTAAATCTACTTACACGTAATCTAGGTATATATTTCCCGAATACGTTTAAATCTGTACAGTTTTAAAATCCCTTAAAATCCCTTAACCCATCAACGAAACGTATTCAGATTCCACAAAATAATCTTAATTGTTTAGAGTTTATCTCACGAATAAAATTTTCTCCCTTCCTCATCATTGCCTCCCGCTAGTATGTCTCCGGATTTACAACGCTAAAATCAGGGGCTCGATTCCCCTCCGTGGGCTGAGTAGATAGCCCTTTGTGGCTTTGCTATACGAAAAGCACACACACCCTTCCTCATTAGTTATATTTATGATGTCCATTTCCATTAGTTTATTAATTAAATATATTCTGCTAATAACAAGTTTCTTATTTTAGTGTTTATTTTGATCCTTTATCTTTTTCCCCTCAGTATATAAGATGTTTACATAACTAGTGGTTGGAAGTGTAGCGCCACACCCAGACATTTTTCTACAAGCAAAATAAAGAGGAAAGGCCACAACTAAAGTAGTAGTTTATACAGGATAAATGTAAATAGCTACACACAAAAATAAAGTTAATTCAAACAGACACATAAAATACAATACAATATCAGTGTATATTATAATAAATGTTTCTTTATATATTATGCAGTGCCCCCTCCATTGGCATAGCGGTATGTCTGCGGACTTACAACACTATAAACCGGATGGACAAAGCACATATTTCTGCTTAACATCAAACAAACATAATGTAGTATATTTTCTTTACAGGGACGAAAGAAGGTATAAAACGCCATTTTGAATTAAAATTAGTAAAGTCGAGTGGGAATTACAAAATAAATCATTTTATTTTGAATAAAAAATTGTATTTTATAAAACAGTGTGGGTAACATTTTCTATCCCTGGTGGTATGTTTGTCAGCAGATATTTTGTAAAAATGTCTAGATATAATGGAAGTAAATTTACGATTTAGTTGACATTTTACTAAACCATCACAAACAACCTTCCATCTCTGATAAAAGCTATAAATACAAAAATGCTTAAAACTACTTTAAACAGATATACGTATTTTTTATTTTATATCAAGTTCAGTACAGATGCCACATCTAAATTTAAAGATGTAATTTTTACTGATATAGAGAATCAAATGTTTTTTTAAATTTTATAAATCGCTAAACATCACACTATGTGATATAATTTTTTGAAAACTGGTGCGCAAGAAGACAGAAGAGATGCAGAATTACTGGTCGAATATCTCATGTTATCACGTCTTTCAAGTTAAATAACTCAGCGAACAAAATCACTCATATATCCGGAATTTTAGTCTACTCCGCCCAATTAAAATTTTCTTAAATTTATCTTAATTAATTTTATGGACTATAAGTCACTTTAATTGGTTGAGTTTGTTGTTCTAGTCAATTCAATGTTGGGTGTAACTTTCTATGATACCGCTTCCTATTCTAATCCCAAAATTTTTATTCGAAAAGAATATAATGTAAAACAAAAAACTTTAAGTTTCAAAAAGGAATAGCGAATAATATTAGAGTGGTTGAGCAAAAGTCAGCTCATACTCTAAGAGTTTTATTGAAATATGCTGTATACTATATTATTTGTCACATCCTAATTGGGAATAGTTATATTCTAAACGTAGAATTTTTAACCGGAAGTTCCTAACTTCCTATCTGAATTTCTTACTAAGTTTCTTACTATTCACATAAACTTTTAAAAGTTTCGTAATAATTTTTTTCTACTAGTTGGTGTTTGTAAGCTGTTAGTAGCTTGTGGAGTAAGATGTTTGTTTGTTCTTTTTAGTTTAATTTTCTAAAAGAAAGCTCAATACCTCTGGCTTTAAAAGGCGAAAAGATCAAAAAATTGTTTTTAACATCTCATTAACTTAACGCAAAAGGAATATTTTTTCACGTGTGATTGAAAAAATACTAAAACAACCAAAAGACTCTACATTGAAAGTTGGTTTTGAAAAACATTATGCTCCGAACTCGCAAAGTCTAATTCTAACGGTTAGAATAGACTTTGTTTTTCTTGTAATGCACCAAATGATTAACACCCGCCGTTAAAAATTTACTTTCGTTGTGACTAAACGTAAGGCCTTAAGCATATCAAACTTTTTAGTAAACAATGGTGATTGAATATAAAATTACTAGATGGCGCCGGTTTTGTTTTGGTTTTTTTCTTTTCTGACGTGTAAGATATAATAGATTGAGCTTCTAAAAAAAGAAGTTGAATTTCTATTTTACTTTAGTAAAACTTACATCAGTACTAAAAATGACACAAAGACAAATAATAATAAAATGTATGAATCTTTAACACCGTGATTTGCAGTTTTAAAAATAATTTACATCAAAGTTATTCTTTTAATTTTCAAAATATACTCACAGTATTAGACAAACAATGAAAAAAATGTAAATTTTTCAGGCTTGGATTTTTCTAAGCTACACATATTATTATTTTAAAACATTATAAATGAAATATTTATGAATTTAGTCTCTTAGAAATGCCCCATAGTGGCACAATGGTATGTCTACGGTCTCGCAATTCGACAAACCACATTTTGATACCTATTTTGGGCAAAGCATCGATAGTCTATTGTGTTGCTTTGTGCTTAATTCCAAACAAGCTCTTTAAAAAATTCAGTCGCTGTTACACCCATTTTTATTACTTTTGGATTTTGGGTAAAAAAAATGAAGTATTTATTTCTATTGCAACGAGTCGAAGATAAATTGAAATACGACAACAAGAATACAGCCCGGCATAGCCAAGCGTGTTAAGGCGTGTGACTCCTAATCTGAGGGTCGCGGGTTAGCATCGCGGTCGCGCCAAACATTTTTGCCCTATCAGTCGTGGGGCGTTATAATGTTACGGTCAATCACACTATTCGTTGATAAAAGAGTAGCCCAAGAGTTGGCGGTGGGTGGTGATGACTAGCTGCCTTCCCTCTAGTCTTACACTGCTGAATTAGGGACAGCTATCACAGATAGCATTCGTGTAGCTTTGCGCGAAATTCAAAACAAAACAAAACAAAGATATTATTGTATCTCTTGACTTCCTATGATTTTTATGGAGCTCAAGATGGAAGCCATATAGAAACCTGAGGATACAAAATTATATCTGCAAGAACAATAACTTTGCTTCATTTCCATCTTATCATTCATTCATTATAGGAGGGAGAGACTTTCATGCCTCCTCCAAGCATTTGAGGAAATGACATTTCTTAGTTTTTGTACCAAAACCAATATGTTTTGGGCGAAAAATTCTTGAAAACTGAACATTTTTAAGGCAAAACGTTCAAACACTGTTTGTACCACTCTATGTCAGTCATCTATTTGATATATTGTGACGTGAGGCACAGAACAGTTCTTCTTATCAGCTTTTTTTTTATCTATAAAATTTTCTATACTTACCATGGAAACGGCAGAGGAAAGTCCATCCTTCATACCGCATTTAACAGATATTTTGAGACCAGTCTTTCGGCTAAAGCAGCAAGTCAGCTTTTAGTTTTAAAAATAATGAAAATAATAAAAAAACGCTTGTAATAAAAGGAATATACAAGCCTAAAAAAATCGTGGTCATCAATGGCTGATTACGTGATTATTCATTGTTTTCAGCTCTCACTAGCACAGTATTAGAAACCGTGTATATTTGCGCATAACAAAACAAATAAACATTGTTTTTAATAATATAAACAATCAAAATAACTTTCCTTAAATGATGTCCAGTGACTTGGTTAAAAGGTGTGATAAAGGAATTTGATTTGGAGGTCATTTTGGAGTTTTATTGTTTGAGCAATAGTTGGTTAGACCTCATCTCTCCTGATGACAATTGGTGTTATCAACATATTTAAAGCTTTCAAAAACCAGTAAGTCAAACTTTCGCACAATAAATCGAGACGACTAAAGTAAGTACTTTTTTTACTATTCTATGTTTTGGGAGTTAAAGTTAAAATGTTGTCTAACTCCTTCTCCTTAATATTAACTGGGAGCCTAAACTGTACTACACCTGCCTCGATTGTATTTTCCAAGTTTATGAACCATTTTTGATAATTTACCTTTGACCTACATACAGACCCCCACCACTTCCAGAAGGTTGATTGTCTGCGTGCTGACAAAATTACCACTCTCCAATCTATGAACGAGGCAAGAATGAATTTCTTCTGCCATATAATTCAAGCCATGCATAAACTGCCACTCATTCAGGTTAGAAGGGCGTTTTAATTTTATTTAAGTTGTAGTCAGTGATGTAATTGTGTATTGTTTCATTATATCAGATGGTAAACATTAAATGGTATTATAGTAAAGGATACCTTATTTCAGCATGTATAAAGGACGCCCCCTAGTGGCTCAGCGGTATGTCTGCGGACTTACACGCTAAAATTCGGGTTTCGATACCCGTGGTGGGCAGAGCACAGATAGCCCATTGTGTAGCTTTGTGCTTAATTCAAAACAAAAAGAGCAACAAAAAGTATAAAGGACAATTTACTAGGTTGGAATATGGAAAACTAATAACCAGACACAACAGGTTGTATCTTCTATATAAGAAGTTGCTTGGAAGAAGGCGGACAAATTCTAGCTCCCATATTCGATAACAATTTCTAAAGTCTTTAGAGTTCTCTCTGCAAAAGAAACTATTCCAGTTGTAACTGTAATAAAGCTAATATGATTATGTAGCCTTGCCAAGCTCAAATGTATCAAGTAACAGTGAAAACAGTGGTCTCGGCATTGTGGATGTTTTATGTGAAGAGCTTCTTAGAATAATTTTTTAACAACTTTTTCACTAAAATCTAGATTCTTTGCTTACCTGTACATGTCCTAGATATAACAACAATATGCTAAAATCATTATAATGTTCAAAATTAGGATCCTTGGCCAGAAACCCCATATTTTGATACCAGTTAGAATTTCTTATGACTTCTAGACCCTGAAACAGTGACTTTTGATCATGGACATATGCAATTTTTTAAAGTTCTACATAGATACCAGGTGTAATTCAATAGAGGTTCTTGACGGAAATTAATTATTAGGATCTACAGAAATATCATCCAAAATTCGGTTTTACTCAACCGGTAGTAGTAACGCAGTTGTAGTAGTAACCGGCAGTAGTAATGCAGCTAAGCCACTTCATTAATAATAATTTTGACGTCTGGTTTGAAATCCCACATAATGTGTCTGTTCTATAAATTAATAATATTGCGTTTAAAATATCGATACACATTATTATATTTTAAGATAAAACACACAGTCACACTAAATAGTCTTTAATCATCGTTTCATAGTACAATTTGTTAGATTACTTCCATTTAATTGTTTTTACTCGTTTCTGCTTCTAACGTTCTCTTTTGTCAAAATCATTAATTTACTTTCTTTCTGATAATCATTTTATAAAGAAACTAAACAGTCATTGAAATGTATATCATTATAATGTATAATTTACGTAAATTCATATTTTGTGACCTATTTATCATTGATTCTATTCATGGAAAATTCTGTGTAAGGTCTTAATAACAAAAGTATCGAGTTATATACTTTAATGTAGCGTAAAGTGAATAAGATTTAATTTAAAACGATATACTTGATTATAAATTGCTGTGCAGGCTCTTTTGATGCTATTTGGAAACATATTCCGAGTTATTAAATTAAGGTTTCCGAAGTTAATACCAGTAAAATAACATTCAAAAGTCATTAAATTCTAACTGGTACAATAATACATTTTTTATGGACAAAATTGTCATTTACACATAGAATTACGTTTCTATAAAGTCAAAAGTATTTAAAAATATGTTTCTAGATTCACAGACTGAAATTCCTATTTGTCTGTTTGTGTTTTAGCTAACTTACTCTGTATACTGTAAATTTAAACTTATCGTTTAATATTTTCAACCTGAACAGTGCCTTATGTAATACACGAGAAAATCGGTCGGGTGGAGACCCCACAGGTCAGGCATACAGTCCTTAACTTACAGTTGTTAGGAAAAAGGTAACACGTCAACAACACCCGCCTCTCAGACGGCTACACTAAACCAAATAGCGAAATTAACTGTTATTTTTATGACATATATTACAAGCTATAAACACGAACTCTCAGTCTGCAGTCCGCTCTCTATTCTGACGGTGCAGACAGACCTGTAAAGTTAGCTGCCCTGCAGTACACTAGAGAATTTTCACAATGCAGCTTATTCGCTTCTTATGTTTGAACGTGTGCAGAATCTGGCTGATCTGCGGTAAATAAAATGTCTTGAAATTGTTTTTTATTTTAATTCTATCATAACTGAATATTTTATTATTATTCTCTCTGACATTGGCTGGGCACGTACCAAGTTAAGCTTCATCTCGGATATGCCCCTGCTGTTGGCAGTAACAGTAATATGAGCGTGTGATAAAGCAATTAGTTTTGTCAGGCAAAAATAAATCGTATACCAAGTCGTTCCTTCGTCTGTTTTGGTTTTTTAAATATTAGTCTGTCACGTGTGAAAAAATATACTTCTTTCCAGAATTGTATTTGATAACAGATGATATGTGGTTGCTAAACAATAAACTTTAAAATTATATTGTGTTCATAACGCACAACCTCGCATAAATACGTGTACTTTAACGTGTACCTCAGACACACACCTCAGTGCGTAATTTACTATTTCATAAATCAAATACAAAACAGCATAAAATTCTAAAAATCAGGCATGGATTCTGATAATGGATAACAATGAGTGTAGTAATTTACGCAGATAAAAACACAACTCAACTTTTCAGTGTAAGTAGTTATGTAAATAATAAAGCTATTCTTTTGTCTCGTCAAGCTTGCAACAGATACACTTTATCCTTATCAGTTTCTCTTTTAATGAGTTAAGTTAGCAGTGTGTATACTTTCTACTTAATGTTATTTAATCTAAGCCCTTTTAAAAAGATATTACAAATACGTAAACGTCCTTTAGACTTTGAGATATTCAATATGTTAACGGTCCAATCCCCAATTTCCTGTTATTTGTCTATCCATTCTATTATCTCTATTTCGTATCCACTCCATTTCTTGAGCTAAGAAACTCTCACTATCTTTGAGCGTAAAGAACCAAGAAAGAAAAATCTAAGCAAAGAAACAGGAAGAAATCAATTTTCAGAGATTTTCGATAACGACAGAAAATCATCAATCGTTCTAACTATTCATCACCTTCTTCGGTTTGATTCAAACACTCAGACCGTAACTCTTTTAACATGCATAAATGGCCATTAGTTTCACTATTCCCAAGAAAGTTCAACAAGATTCTGTATTTTATAAAATTGGTGTAAACCTCTCCTCTTTACTACATTTTACTACCCCTAACGATTTAGTTTAGTTTCAAAGATTAGCGTGTTTCATTTAAAAGGACTCCATTATATTTTATTCTCAGAAATTCCACTTTAGTTCAAAATAAGTTTAGAAAATTATTTTATAAACGCTTCGACGGTCACAGTTATAAAAATTAAAATCCTTAAACAAAGTTTGGCTGATCAAACTAGAAACATCATCTAATATTCATATAACAAAAACAAAATTTGGTTCAAAATTGCTTCATAATTGAGTCATATTTGGTAGGTAAAAAACAAAAAGAGTTAAAATGACCAGAATAACTCATGATTGAATGAATCAGGCTAGTTTTTAGTAAAATAAATAAAAAAGTAACCGGAATGGCTCATGATTAAGTCAAACTTGCTAGGTGAATTAAATTAAATAAGAACTGATCAGACTTGTTCATGAATACGTCACAAATGTTAGGTTTACTACAATAGATACGAACTGAATATTTTGATCATAGAGTGCTCATGTAATCGACGTGTTTTACAATAGATCACGCATCACATAGAACTATGATACCAATATCAAATACAATTTTTACACAAATAGAATTCAAAAATAATAATCTATATATGTATAAACAATAATACCTAAATAAAACAAAGGATAATTGTAGGTTGAACTCGGAGGAAATCCTTACCTCAAAACTGAAAGTTCCTACAAAAAATAAGTGATATACGTATAGTAAATTATTATAGAATCTGTATCAGGAGATTTATCATTGTAAAAAGTCACATCACAAAATCATTTTTCTCAAACTGTATTATCTGTATTATCCTTCATTTTAGAAATTTTAATAAATTATTATCCATCATGCGAGTTAACGTCCAAAACTGCTTTCTACTATCTTGTGAATTATCTCTAATTATTATGATAATAATATTATCTTCCTACAGAACACAATCGATAAAATGTCAATAAATAAAAAATATATAAAAGTTATCTTAAAATAACGTCTCAAAATTTATTTATCTTTTATTTTATAAATGAATTATTTCAAGTATTAAGAGTTTATGACCGTTGTAGGTGTTGTACTCTTCAACGTTTTACTGATAAAATAAATGAATAACTATTTTTCCGAAATTAATTATAGCATTGGTAAAATATTATTTATCTCAAATTATCGACCCAAACTGAACAAAGCTAGCTCTCACTTGAAAACATTCCGCTTGTGATCAGTAAAAAATTTCCTTACTTTAAATTTTTATTAAATATTTTAGCTTCTAGCCTGATCGTTCATGCTATTCATGATGATTTTCATAATCATTTTTACCAATAGTGGTTGTAAATCATTTAGCTTATGTTATTGCCGATAGGTCCGCCATCTAGTGTGTAGTCTCATAAGCCCGATTCGTTGCTTACAACTAAAGTATTTATTCATTACTCGATAGCGAACACGATGATGGACGGACGGCAAAGACCAGCACAAGAGTGCAGAGGGTAACTGAATGAATAAATATAAAGATCAGCTTCGAGAAAATAAATGTGAACAAAAGGACTAGAAATTGTACTCATTGTTGATTTAAACCGTGAGTAAGAATCAAAACCTCTCACTTTAAGAAACACTTTTAATATCAATAATAAATAACATTTTAACAATGTATTTATTATTCTCCTTTAATTGGACACATAACGTCTTGTTTCTCTAAAACACAAGCCGTATATTATGTTTTGTGTTTTAGAGAAATGTTCTAAATCATTCAGTGGAAGAAAAACAATAAATTCGGTGTTATAAGGTCTTTTACTACTAGTATTAAAATGTATCTCACGCACTGATATACACTACAGAAATAAAAAACAACAACGTATTTTCTACTTGCTAAAGAGTATTATTATTACCATGTGTTTTAATTACGACAAAATACTACTGTGTTCTTATTATAATGACGATAAAGCTTAAAATCAAAATTTCAACAGTTTTCTTTATTGTTTTCAACAAGCAGGAGCTCTCTCTGTACACATGGTGGTTTGCTTTGTTGTGTCGTTATAAAGAATAATCGTCAATTGTTATAATAATATACAATTAATTTAAAACAATTCCATAACCTAAAGATAAAGTTAGTGGGGTGGCCCACTGAGTATTTGATAGCAAATGACTTGAATTTCTTGCCTTTATATTACGTGCGATTTTTTTAAATATCGCACAAAGCTATACGAGGGCTGTCTACGCTAGCCGTTTCTAATTAGCAATGTAAGATTAGAACGAAGGCAGCTAGTCATCACCACCCACCGCTAATTCTTGAGCTACTTTTTTATCAACGAATAGTGAAATTGACTGCACCATTATAACGACCCCACAGCTGAAAGGACGATCATACTTGGTGGGACGGGGATTCGAACCAACGACCCTCAGATTATTAGTAATCAAACTCCCTAATCACCTGGTCATGCCGGGCCCCTGCGTACGAAATACATTTGCGTTAATTATTACAAAGAAATTTAAAAATTGTATCCATTAAAAAAAACACTAAATAGTGTTAACTGTTAACTGCAACAATTTATTTTACAACAATTCAATTACAAAAGTTGAAATAAGTAAAACATAGAAAATTGATTAACGTTAGTGAAATAGGAATCGTTATGGTTACTTTCAATTACTCAAAATAGTTTTCAAAATGTACTTCTTTCTTTCAGAAGCTACTTTCTCGATGAACTAGAAAAGATATGTCACACTAAACAATTAATGTATGACTGAAAACTTTAAAGTAATAAAAACGACAGTTGTACAACTTTTTCATTTATTCGTGACACAAACTCACTTCTTTTGTATTGTGCTAATCCTTAAAGGGGTAGTTTCTAATTTCAACTAATCTGTGTTTTATAGCCCTTACTTAACGTAGGAGTTACTGGTTGTGGCTATAAAACACGCACTAGTGGTAATTAGAAACTACCCATTCAAGGATTAGCACAATACAAAAGAAGTGAGTTTGTGTCACGAAGGAATGAAAAAGAGATTTACTTTTACGTAATACAGATATCAATGGCTACAAACATTCATCCTTAATATCTGTATCAGGAAAAGGTAAAAATCTACTTGTGTTAATTTGAGGTGCACATCGTACAATCGTATTTTTATGTATGCAACCACTGACATCTGTGTTAATTTAGAGTACACATTTTACAGCCCTGTTTTATGCCACACTGACGGCTTACACGTGTGTAAAGAAATAGCAAGCATCACTAACGTCAATGTAAGGTTAAGGTAAATACCAACTGCCAGTGTTTTATACGCTTAAGAACTATTACTTGTAGTATAAAATGGCAAACATCATATGTATATATATATTGGTAAATCTTTCACCACGTGTTTCTTTCTGGCTGCAATGTATATAAAAATGTTTTTGCATATAAAATTCTCAACAAGTGGGTTTCTCGACATCACTGATTATAAAAATGTTTGTTCAGAAAGATTATAATTATTCATAGCATCGCTTTTATGGTTTATTATTTAAATACGATACGTTACTTAACATAAAACTCTTCAACCCCACGTAAAATGGATATCGTAAAATTGATCACAGTTTTGTTTCTTTAATCAAATCTAATATTTTAAGCTTCATGAAATAACATTGTTTCAACAGTATCTAAACATATGTTGTTTCAGGAACTTACTATGTTTTTATCTTTTGTTCCAACTACATTTCCGTCCTGATTCCAACCACCTTTAGAAACCTTGAGAACAACACAGATTTATTCTGTTATGGTAGTGGATCCTTGTGGTTGGGTCTTTCGGTCTATTAGGCTTATTTAATCACAGTGAAGTATTGCCGTGAAGTTATAAATTGAAAATGTTCACTCAATCTTGAACACAAGCAAACCAATTTCTAGAAAGAAAATGGCATTCTTCTGAAAGACCTAAAAATAGGAAAGTATATAAGATCTTTACTTTATCGGTTATTGTTTACCAAGATTATAAGTTGTTGAAATATTTTAAACGGTACCTTAGGAATAACTACTTGTTTGAACTCATATCCGTTGTATTTGTTTTTTTTCAACGGTTTCAAGTCAGTGTATAGTGTTGCAAGATGTATGTCCAACTTTATTACTTATTACCACAGTGATAACAGGTGTTAGGTTCAAATTTATTATTTATTACCACAGTGATAACAAGTGATAGGTTCAACTTTATTATTTATTACCACAGTGAAAAAAGGTGATAGGTTCAACTTTATTATTTATTACCACAGTGATAACAGGTGTTCTAACTCACTAACTGTGGCTCTTTTTTATAATTTCTACATAAAAGCATGAGTTTTTATTCAGGCTGGTGAATGACAATAGGCCCGTCCATTTTGAAAGGCCTTCTATCGCGTCTAAATGCAAATGTTATTTATAGTAAGCAATATATCAGTGCTTTTGAAAGAGCATTTATATCTTCGAAAAAAATCAAACGATTTACTATTCTAGATGATCAGCCTTTAAAGTCCATTATCAAAGTTCTAAAGTTGTTGTTGCTTTTCTATAATTGTCAAGCAATGTTATATATTCTGAAAGAACAATGAAGAAACGGTCATACAAAATTCATGAGATACCATGTGCTCATCCAAGATACAGAAAAGAACCCGTGTTGTGGCCAAACCCCATACAGCGTTCTTTATCGTGAACCGTCGTCTTTCTTCCCCAAGCACATTGCTTCAGCAGCGGGGTGACATCGACGACTAATGTTCGAAAGTTGTGAAAAGACAGTGTTTAATTAAACCGAACTGTTTCGTGTAAAAGTCATAAGAGATGAGAAGTTTCTCCTTATTGTCTGATGTTCAGCACATGCCAAAATGTTTCCAGTTTTCCCACTGCCAGTTCCAGGTTGATCCACGGTGACAGTTGAAACCCACAGAGATTCGCAGGTAGAGATTATGATTTACATAATATATCACTTGTTTCTTGTCAGTTTTATTATTCGCTGAACATTGTATTTATCTATTAAGAAACAAGAGAATTCGAAAACGTTCGCACGTCTCTCGTATACGATAACACAAACTTCCTTTAAGAAAAAAAGCCTAACGCGGAGTATTTCACTGTTGAACAAGAAATCGAATGGCGTCTGCGAGAACGCATACTGGCGGCATGTTATTGATGTCCCATTAACAAACTTTCTGAATACATTTTTTTTACGACTGTAGTGACTCATCACTTTCTACATGTTTACTACCTACAGCGTTTATAATGTTTCACTCATCATTGATCACTCAGAGACATCTGGAATAATAATAACTACTGGTGATGACATCATAAACTATATATTTGGCGAACATATTGAATAGTAATTTAAAATACCATGAATAGTTCATCTTTCTGGGCACTTCAACAAACTAACCTTAAATACTAAGCATTTCTTAAGTTTCAAACGGAAGAAAAGCATCATTACGGGTCTTTCCTTCATTATCTTCACTCCTCAACCGTCAAATGAAATATCCCTTGGGCAAAATAAACTTATTTTCCATAGTTTTAGAGTAGTTTAGTTTATTTAAATGAATAAATCAGTGTGGAAGCAACTGTTGGTTTTGTTGTTGTTGTTTTTCAGGTCGTGATGCCACAGAAACAATAATCTAGTTTTCTAATGCAGTAAAGAACAGTCATCACATACTATACTGCTATAAATGTTATCTGTAAAAGTAAAAAAAAAACTGGTAAATTATTTCTCGCACAAGATAACTCGATATTTAAGTATTAGTTTGTGTACGTCATTTTAAAACCATCATATAGTGCATAACATAACCTTTATAATGTAAAAACACCTAAAGAAAAAAATGTGATCGACCTGTAAATACTTTATAAGAAATCTGTCCTCAGTTTTTATTGTATAAATTTTGCAGTCCTTCCTCATATAGGTATGTGAGCTACCGATGAATCGGGAGATAAAAAGGTAAGCAAGTTCCAAATAAAATTTGCACTAGAATCGTTTTGTCTAACTGATGTATTTTCCGTGTCAGTCTTAATGTTTTATCATACCAAAAGCAAGAAGTAATATTTAAAGCTTTTCTTACAATTTATACATATTCAGGAACAACATTTCAAGTATTTTAAACTCAGTGGCTGTCGTTGTTTGTTATTAGCAACAAGGCTATACAAAGGGTGGTCTGTCATGACCCGGTGGGTTAAGGCATTCGACTAGTAATTTGAGGGTCGCTGTTTCAAATCTCCGTTACACCAAACATGCTCGTCCTTTCAGCCGTGGGAGGTTTTAATGTTACGATCTATCCCACTATTCGTTGGTAAAAAGTAGCCCAAGAGTCGGTGGTGGGTGGTGATGACTAGCTGCCTTCCCTCAAGTCTTACATTGCTAAATTAGGGACGACTAGTGGAAATAGGCTTTGTGTAGCTTTGCGCGAAATTCATAATAAACCAAATCAAACAAACCAATACACAAAGGTTTATCTGTGATCTGTCCACGACGTATATCGAAATGCGGTTTCTATCAGTATCCCTGTATAATGATAAGCGCCAGTCTATATAAATCACATTCACACATGTTACATAATATTGTATGTTATCAAGCACGCATGTTCTTATTGCCTTATATTGTCTTATAATACTTTATGCTGTCGATTTTTGGTGAAACTTAAGACTATTTTCTTATACTGATGGTTGTAATGCGCTAAACAATTTCTATTTAACTAAATAACACACCAAAGAACATAGACTAATAACACGCAAAATAACAGCTAACTTCCTCTAACACTTAAAGTTTTTGTGGCTTGCTATGTGGCAAGTGCCGTTACAAAGTCATCAACTCTAGCCGCTGTGTTTTTCGCGGAAACTAGTTGTATTATAAGTAAAATTGACGCTTGTATGTTCCGAACACAAAGTAACATAATACATCATTTGATAGATGAAAACTTTGACTTTCTATTAGTTGTAGGTAATGTATAATTAAACGTAAGAGAGAACTATTAACAAATCCAGAAAGAGAGTTGTTGTTGATTTGAATTAAGCACAAAGCTACACAATGGACTATCTGTGCTCTGTCCACCACGGGTATCGAAACCCGGATTTTAGCGTGTAAGTCCGCAGACATACCGCTGCGCCACTGGGGGGCCCAGAAAGAGAGAATGTGACAGGTGAGTGTGATGTGTAGGTATAGAAGTCTGATTTTTTCTTCGATAACTCTGTAACCAATAAAAACTAAAGGCCACAAAAATATGGTTTGTTTAAGCGATAACGAGTTTATTGTGAGCGATTTAAGTTTAATTTTGTGCTTTTCTAAGGAGTGTGAATAAAATAGATGAGAAAACATGCCACGTGTTTCACATGAGGTGAAATTCGAGATTTTTCTTTTTTAAATATTGCTTCGTAGAATTAAGAACTTAAAACTTATATATTGTTAAAATTTCGATTATTAGTTAAGATTTTATGGTGTAATAACTGATATAACATAAGTAAAGATAGTTGTTTAATAAAATTTTAAATGTAAGACACTAAAACTTTGTTTCGCACGTATGTGTTTGTGTTTTTCGTATAGCAAAGCCACAAAGGGCTATCTGCTCAGCCCACCGAGGGGAATCGAACCCCTAATTTTAGCGTTGTAAGTCCGGTGACATACCGCTGTACTAGCGGGGGGCGTGTCGTACGTAGAAAAGAATATTCAGAGCGAAAGGTTTAAGCCTTTAACTTAACAAGCCTTATGCCCACACTACTCTTGACTGTAGTTTATTGTATTAAAATAATTCTTCAATTTGTTATCTATACATTTATTCTTATGACAATTACTCCACAGAAAAAACAAGAATTTGTATGAATTTTATTTGTTATATGGTTTCTCTTCCTTTCCTTAGAAATGTCTTGAAATTTTATGCTTTTTTTTTTCCTTTTCCTTTCTTTTCCAATCCATGCTGCGTTTATTCTACAAACATTCGCCAAGGACATCTAATTTCCTTCTAGCTTTTATCTATAACAGCCACGTTGACTATCGAACCAAAACCCCGGTGTTTCTTTGTTGGCTTGTCTGCACCTTTCAGACCGTGGTAGAAACACATCAGATTTGTAAAGGTTTCTTTTTCCGTATTATTTCGGTAGTAATAATGTATATAAGATAAAAAATACTGTGAATATTAAAATAAACGCCTAAATAAATAAATCCCTTTATTTCCATGGTTACGTTTGATTTTCTTCCTATTTACATACGAAATAATTTGTTTGTAGTAAGACTCAAAGCTTTTTAAGTGCAGTTGTAGTTTACAAATGACAGATTACAGATGTCGTCAATGGATCATTCTCTACAGTTCAATATACTTTGTTTTATTATATTATTTTCTAGTTGAAAACAAACAGCTAGTTTGAGCGATGTAAAATATGTGTATATAAAAAGCTAAGATAGTTAGTTGTTCTACTCTGTCTGGTGTTAATTGGATGAAATTTGAGAAGAACTCGGTAGGTCGCTCGAAGATCGTTTCTAAATGAATATGTAATTAAACTAACAGTTAAAACTTAGCAGCTGCTTCAGTTTTATAGTCTTAATGTTACAAATGAGGACTTAATTGAGCGAGAAAGAATCAAAGTATGTGAAGTGATGGCAAACGAAAGTGAGATTTTGTAGCATGGATATCTTTGCATCAGACGAACGGTCGGTGTTTTACGGCTCAAAACATTTATAGCATTGCAGTTTAAGTTGAGCATATATAGAATTACTAACTGGGGCTCAGTGCTCATTATACAAAGAAAACAAATTGATGTATGCAATAAAAACACATACACATGATTATAATGTAAAGTGATGGTCCCTAAACATTTCATTAAAACATAAAACTTATTAGTTTCAGAGAAATTCGCCTCTTCACCTTAAGTCAGGTGATTAAGGTGCTCGACTCGAAATCTGAGGGTTGAGTGTTCGAATCCCCGTCGCACCAAACATGCTCGTCCTTTCAGCCGTGGGATGTTATAATGTGACGTTCAATCCCACTATTCGTTGGTAAAAAGAGTAGCCCACGAGTTGGGGTGGGTGGTGATGACTAGCTGCTTTCCTTCTAGTGTTACACTGCTAATTTAAGGAAGGCTGGCGCAGATATCCATCGTGTAGCTTTGCAACAAATTAAACAAATCTTCACCCTCTGCTTTACGTTTATTTATTTCATAATATAAGCAGTGAGCCTGAGCAGTACAACTTTAAGCATGCTGAATCGTATGCTTAAGTTTCATTTTCTCTGTAAATTACCCAACAGAAAAGTTATCTTCGAAAGGCATCTATTCATTGCATCAACATTCAACAACGTTAAAAATGCGTCACAGACTAGTGTAAAGGAAATCCGACAGGCTAAGAAAAACAGGACGTAGAAAAAATAGAAGTACTGAAAAGTGTCAAAGATGTGAGAAAGAATGGCTTTTCCAAATATACCTGCTACCATTTATATCTCATTTCGCGATTAAAACGAATCACAAGTTTGAGTGAAACGATCTTCTGTTTCTTCTTGTTCCGTATATTTTATTTATATCCTTTCTTACCGGATCCTCTCCGTCTCTTTACAGCACTTTAGTTAATTATTGAAATTAAGATATTTTTAAAATTAACTTTCTAATGCTTACAATATTTAAACAAATAAAAATATTACACCTTATGCTCAACTCTGGACAATCATGAACCAAAAATAGGAGCTTCTCACTTTTAATGGCGTCTTAATTAATAAATAACGTCTTTTGGAGTTTATTTGAAATGTAATAAAGTTAACAGTAGTTCCACTGAAGTTACTATCAGTAAAATATTGAATAAAATTTCAACGCCAAAGATATTAATGTTTTATGTCTCTAAAAAGAAAAGTAATGCTATCATATGCAGTATAACAATGTCAATACGTCACAAAATCAGTTTCAGTCCCAGGCAGAGCCAGTATTAGATACGTGTTTAACAATAAGTCACCATTTTCCATCTGTAAAGTACGAGTTACATGAAAGAAATTGTCTTCATATAAACATTTTCAGGTGATCAAAAATTAATTATTTTCATGGTTAGTAGTTTATGTTGCTACATAAGTCTAAAAATTTATTATTTATTTTATTATTTCTGTTAGCTATTGTCTGCAGGGGAATTCTAAGGAAGTCTGTACGTTATAGTTCGATTTGATATTTGATTTTATTTGATAAAATAAAAACGAAAAAAACAATTGTTTGTCAAAGTGCTTATAGGGCTTGACTATCATATGTAAGTCTTAATTTACAGTTTAGTTAGAATTTTATAGTAATTTTTATTATTGCATTTATATATACATATTATATCGTTTATAACAAGTTATGTGAATATTCGTTAAAAGATGAAAACAATTAATTATTAAATGAGGACCCCAGTGGCATAGCAGTATGTCTGCAGGCTCACGTGCTAGGCAGAGCACAGATAGCCCATTATGTAGCTTTGTGCTTAATTCCAAACGAACAAACAAACAAACAGAATTAAATGAGAGAGCCCCCCTAGTACAACGGTAAGTCTACGGATTTACAACACTAAAATCAGGGTTTCCGTTCCCCTCGGTAGGCTCAGCAGATAGTTCGATGTGGCTTACTATAAGAAAAACCACACACCTTAAATGAGGAATTATATTACATAATAAACTCGCGATAATGCAATAGATGGCGTAATAATACATTTTATAATTTTTTTTTTCAATCTAGTAAAAATTTATAAACATTTTAAATGAAATGTTATATCTTTGTAAATTTCCCTTCACTATCATAATCATTGCTACCAAATCACAAAGGTGAGATATTTAACGAAATATTTCTTTGAGCGTGTATGTTTTTCGTATAGCAAAGCCACATACGGCTGTACCCACCGAAGAGAGTCGAGTCTCTAATTTTAAGGTTGAAATTCTTAGGCTTACCGCTGTTCCACTGGGAGGACATTTCTTTGAAAACTAGTTCAGTGGCACGTTTCAATCTATAAATAAGGCTTTATCAGGAAGCAAATTTGAACAGAACATAACTTTTAATCATGGGTCACTTACAAAAGATTACCAAATGTACACAAAAATGTTATTTTCATAAAATACTATAAAAAAAGATAAACATTCTTAATACATATATTGTTACTATAGTATGATTAATTTTTAGAAAATATGTTTATAAAAAAATATTTCATTTTAATCTTTATGATAAAATTGTTCAGGATTACTACTACAGTTACGACGGAAAGTGTTCGTACCCCTGCGTCGAGAGTAGTTTTTTCCTCATAACTTAAAAAGATTAGGTAATGAAAGTAAGTTATATTATAAATATTATACTAACACACATCTACATAAATGTTTATGAAAAGTAAACGACAAATAAACTGTTTATAAACAAATAACCAAACACCGGAGGGGCATAAAGTGTTCGTGCGTCTACTTTAATGGTCAAGTTGTGTAGCCTTTCAGGTGAATTACTTCTCATATCCCTCCATGATCATTTGACAAAACTCGATCGGTATTTTCTTCCATTCTTCTTTACAGAAGGCCTCCAACTCTTGCAAGTTTTTCGGATAACGCTGATAAACCCTGGTCTTTAACTCATGCCAAGCGTTTTCAATTGGACTGAAGACGAGTGACTGCGATGGCCACTCCAGAATGCTTATATGGTTCCTCTGCAACCAGGATTGCACATATTTTGATGTGTACTTAGGGTCATTGTCGTGCTGGAAGATCTAACGACGCCCAAGCCGCAAGTTCCAAGCATCATTCTTGATATAAGTGCCTAATATATCAACGTACTCTTCTTTTTTAATGATTTCGTTGAAGCAATGAACGCTGACCACACTGGAAGAGCTGAAGGAACCCCATAGCATGAACGAGCCATCTCCGTGTTTAACTGTAGGACGGTGTTCTTCAGAAGATTTCGTTTCCCCTTCGTAAGGAAAATATAGCGAACATCACTGTAGCCGAAAAGCTCGATTTTAGTCTCGCCTGACCAAAGAATACTCTTTCAATCGTGCTTCTGAATGCACAGGCTTTAAATATGGAGTTCTATAAGGACGGCGTGCTTTGAACCAAAAATAGCGTAACACTTTCGTAACTGTAAAAGTGCTTACTTCAACTCCAGTTTCCTTTACCAGTTTCTTTTTGTCATTACGTGTTAAACGAGGGTTTCTATTAACTTCTCTGAGAACTTTTCTCTTGGTTCTCTCTAGAATTTTGGTGGAGCGTCCGGAACGACGGAGATTAGCGGTTAATCCTGTAAGCTTAAACTCGGAAATTATGCTTTGAACAGTAGATTTCGGTACATTAAGTTGTGTAGCAACACCGGAAAGAGACACTCGAAATTGCATTTTACAATAATTAGGTTTTTTTAAATCACTGGACAGTTGTTTCCTGTTCACCATGATGACCAAGTAGATAATGACGGAGACGGTGCTAAATTGCCCGAAGTACATTTTTTGCTGGCCAAATTCCAATAATTATGAGCCCAGTGTCCAGTTCTGGAATGGTATAATGTAGTTTATTCGCCAAACTAAATAAACGTTTTACGGAAATATCAGTTTTTTCACACGTTTTGAACTGTACGAACACTTTCTGCTCCTCCCATTTTTGGTTATTTGTTTATAAACAGTTTATTTGAAGTTTAATTTACATACAAATTTATGTAGATGTGTGTTAGTGTAATACTTATAATATATTTTACTTCTATTAGCCTAATCGTGATACTTTTTAAGTTATGAGCAAAACACCACTCGGGACGAACACTTTCTGTCGTAACTGTATATGACGGGCACTCAGCTAATTTTAAGTAAAGACTTACGATTTTTTGGATCAATTGCTAATTTAAACGTAAAATTTAAAATCGTAATATATATTTACTGCAGTTAATGATTCAGAAACAAAATTTTAAAAATGCTCAGTACAATGTGCATGTAAAATGTGTTAAATTTTAATTTAATTCCGTGATCCGAGATACAAACCTATAATGACATTTAATGTTTCTGAATCAAACACCAGCCCAGTAGGCAGGTCGATTGTCCTGTTAGAATTCATTAACCCAACATACAACAATGCAACAATATTTTACTGAACAGAAAAACATTAAACAAAACGATAACACATGATCAGGTGATTTAAAAAAGCACTTTCTACTTTCACCGAAGCAATAAATCTGGATTAGTTTCTTTTTTTAAAGTATACGAAAAGTTTGAGCAATTCTATTTTATAATAATTTCTATTTAAATAAATATTTCTCACCATTTCTTCATTTTATAATTACAAAATAAATTATTTCACAGAATAAACTAGAAAGCACGAATATAACATTTAATTTATTTAAGAACTAATTGAAGATACGTATAAATCAAATAAAGAACTTCCTCTCACGTGATAATGGTACTCTCGTCTAAATTCTCTGTCATCAGGAAAACAAGATAATCGAATGTTTCAGGACCAGTCTATCACGTCTCGTGTCGAGTTGAGGACACAGTAGAAATTGTGAAAGATCCACATCTAATACAACTAAGCAATTAAGCATTGATTTAAATAGACCAGCAGAGAGAGGTTTACAGTAATGAACAGAGAGACCTAAAATAAAAATAAGCAGTTTCAAATTTTAATTCAATATAAAGCAACAATCCCCTGTAGACATTTGTATGAACTACAAGTAAAATTCATGCCCTGTTTCTTTGATCTCACAACACGAATTCCTTAGACTTCTGCGTATATGAATTCAAATATGTTTTCAAACGAAAATTTTTTGGTGGAGTGTTAAAGTTCCAATTTCCTAGTTCAATCCCCTCCAGCTAAATTTTTATACTAAACCGGAACGAATATTGGTGATACCAGTTATTAATATTTATTAATGTACAACTCCCTCTGTATAACACTTCATATTAAAGAATTGTTGGCAATGAATTTATTTTTCTTACCGATTAATAATATAAATGTTGTTTGGCTAAAATGTCTTTCAAGCTTCGTACACTGCTTATATTCTTTGGCCAAGGACATAAGAAAAGAAACAACTTACTTACTACTAGAACTGGACATAATTCCAATGCTTTCGACTACTTTTCAAATATAACAATGTTTACATTGTACAATGCTCAATTCTGTTCGTTTGTTCGTTAAGGGTGATTTGTTTATGTAACAGATTTACTGTTATACATTTATTTTAATAGCTACGTTTGTTTCAGTTTAATAAATATTTAGAAACACATGTAACTTATATTGCTATATGTGTATTTCGCAAATTCCACCTGTTCCCTAAATTTGTAGAAGATTCTCACGTGGCAGAATCAACAATATCTGTTTTACAAAAGCACTAGTGTATCTTTGAATATTGTTGCGAAATGAATTTTCGAGAATCGTGCCTAATGAGTACAAAAGCTAGCTATCGCAAGACGCGGAGAGACAGTAATAGAATATTGCTGATTCTAAACAGTCAGTATGTTATAAGACTTGGAACCTATAATTGCGACAAACTCTTACTAATCGGAAAACTACAGATGGCCGAATGGTAAAATTTGACCCATTTTTGTACGCAAATATGTAAAAAACTATGAATTCTCCTATCCACAGTAAGAACAAGGTAACCATGGGTCATTTCAGGCAAAAAAGAGCGTGATATGCCAATTATATAGACAGCACTCAGGCAGTCTTATACCTCAAATACCTGAGATTGGTTTTGCCATTTTACTAGTATGCTATCATTGGTCTCTTGCTGTTTTTGTATTTTTATTTTTAATCAGTTGAACTAATGTATTTTCTCTGATATATATTGTGCATATTTTGTGATAAGCACTTACCATGATAAAGGTTATCATCTATTAAACTTTATGAAAGGTATGTGGAAATATACATATACATATAATAAACCTATATCATTCCAGCTAATATTTGTAACATTTGAACTTTCCACATACAGTCATGTGAAAAAGTTAAGACACCCTATGAAAGCATGTGTAGTTTTGTTATATTTATGAATATATAAATATTTAGTCTTAATTTCAACAATACTGAGAGATTGTATGAATATAACTAAACAATTAAAACTGAAAAAAAAGACTTTTCGAGATCTTCTGTAAGGGTAATTTTACAAAAATGCATATTCTAACTGAGGAAAAAGTTAGGACACCCTACCCCTAAAAGCTAGTGTTACCCCTTTGGCTGAAATAACTGCAGTAAGACCCTTCTTGCAGCCATCTACTAGTCTCTGACATCGGTTTGAAGAAAGTTTATCGCAGTCCTCAATGCAGAATTCTTTCAGCTGTGAGATGTTTGAGGGGTTTCTTGCATGTACAGCCCGTTTCAAGTCACCCAACAGCATCTCAATAGGATTAAGATTTTGGCTTTGACTCGGCCATTCGAGTCAATTCTCCATTTCTTTGTTTTCAGCCAGTCCTTGATAGATTTATTGGCATGTTTTGGGTCATTGTCGTGATGCAAGGTTCAGTTCCGCTTCAGCTTTAATTTTTTTACAGATGGTCTCACATGTTCCTCAAGCACCATCTGATACACAGCAGAATTCATGGTGGGTTTTATGATTGTGAGCTGTCCAGGTCCTGCTGCAGCAAAGCAGACCCAAATCATGACACTTCCACCCCATGCTTCACATTTGGTATGAAGTTCTTTACCTGGAATGCTGTATTTGGTTCACGCCAAGTATGTCCTCTGTTCAGGTGTCCAAATAATTCAATTTTGGACTCATCTGTCCAAAGAACATTATTCCAGACGCCCTGGTCTTTGTATACATTCTCTCTGGCAAACTTCAGTCTGGCCTTGATGTTTCTCTTAGAGAGCAAAGGTTTCCTCCTTGCGCACCTCCCATGCAAGTTAAATTTTTGCAGACTCTTTCTGATTGTAGAGGCATGCACTTTCACATCGACAGTAGCCAGAGCCTGCTGTAGGTCCCGTGACGACATGTTAGGATGTTTGGAGACCTCTTTCAGCATCTTGCGGTCTGCTCTCGGGGTGAACTTGATTGAACGACCAGACCTGGGCATGTTGGCAGTTGTTTTGAAAGTTCTCCACTTGTTGACTATTTTCTGGACAGTGAAATGGCTGATTTCAAAATCTTTTGGGATCTTTTCAAATCCCTTACCAGACTCATAAGCTTCAACAATTTTCTTTCTGAAAGCCTCAGACAGCTCTTTTGCTCTCACTATGGTGCTCACTCTCACTTCAACAGTCAGGAGCACACCAAACTAAATGTCTGAGGTTTAAATAGAGCAAGCATCATTAAAGATGTTGAGTAACGATCTTCTAATCATGAGCACCTGGTGTAATACACCCGTGTGTGAGTTGAGTCATTTTAAGTGGGAATAAATATGGGGGTGTCCTAACTTTTTCCTCAGTTAGAATGCATTTTTGTAAAATTACATTTACAGAAGATCTTGAAAAGTCTTTTCTTCAGTTTTGATAGTTTAGTTATATTCCTATAATCTCTCACTATTGTTAAAATTGAGATTAAATATCTATATATCCAAAAATGTTATAAAAATACACAGGCTTTCATAGGGTGTCCTAACTTTTTCATATGACTGTATACACAAATACGTAAGACATTTAGTAACAACGATTAGTTTTATTTCTCTACCTTTCACAAGTGTAGCTTTATAATTTAATATAATTACATTATGTCACGCAGAATGTAAACATAGATGTAAATGTATGTTATCTGCAAAAAAAAATGTTAATTGTTTTTTCTTATGTTCTTCACCACTTTAAGATAGGTATGTGATAAGTTAATTAGTTATAAGCCGGTGTTGTGATAACCAATATCAGTAGAAAAATAACAATTATAAATCTTAACTAATTATATGTGTTTCTATTGTGTGGAATTAATGAATGAATTTGTGAAGTTGAATGTGGATATTTTAAGTTTATTACCAACAGACAGAGTAATGGTGATATACATTTACATAATTCTTGTGTTCTCGTTGATGGGTGACTCTAGACAGGATCACTTTCTACAATACAAAATCTTTATTCTAGAAAAGTGTTGATGTGGGACTTCAATCAGTTAAAGTGTATAAGTCTTGCTTTGTTTGTTTTTTTAAGCGAGTTCATTGCTTGTCTTCCGATTACGTGAGACAAATTTCACGTATTTATTTCACGGCTCCTTCAACGTCTCTTCGTTAATACTCGGCTTATGTAATTCACTAGTGATATTTTTGTGTTTTGCAACGTAACACAATGCAGGACATTCTTTCTACAGTCGTAGGATACTTCTCAGAACCTTTTATAGCGTGTTTACGAGTTATAAGATATGTTAGGAAAGGAAATATCTTCAATCTCTTGACACACTATCCGTCATATCGTCTTCAAGTTTGAAATACGAGCAGTTCTCGAGTTTTTTTATCATCTCTACATCAGTATATAACTTGAACAATAAGATTTTCTCTTCCTGTACTGAAATTAAAGCTTCTCCTCTGCGAGTTATTTTTATTCGATCATTCTCATTCTTCTGAGTTTACACCTTCTTCAAGTCGTCACGTGGCTCGTTTCCTCGAGGACATGATCCAACGTGCTATCAAATGATAAACTGATGCACCTTAAAGAGCACTGTAGACAAGAGTATCATTAAACGACGTCTTGGAAATATTGTTATCTTTTGATAGTTTTTCAAGTTTTGATCCATTAAATCTATACCGTAAGTTACGAACAATAAGGGATGTCTCATGTGGATATACCAATAGCTGCCAATAAAAGGTGGCTTCACACAGTTGAAGTAAATCCGTGATTTATCTAATTCATAACATATAAGTAATCTTAACATGTTTTTATTTTTTCTGTATTTATTTTGCATATCATAATTAATAGTTATTACTTCTTTATTAATGTTCTTTATACGCTTTGAAAATCGATGAATTAATTTGTGTTGTTTGTACGACTGTGATCAGGGAAAACCTCAAATTTTATATGTTAACAAAATATTTAATGACCACAGGATGAAGGTTACTGAACAATGACAACTGTTAATGTATATAAAGATATACGTATATCGTGTGTATGTGTGTATATATTAAATTTACCTTACTTACGTTTCTTCGTTAAACGTATTATATTATAAGAGATTCTAAGGATGAAAAGGGTTGTCCTAAGGTGTAAACATAAAACTGTAAATGGTGTTTTACTACAGTTTAAATTAATTTTCTAGTAATCAACGAAATATAACCATTAAACTCCGAAACATTCTAAATCTTCACCAACGACATAATACAATGATTGACTAGTGTCTGGAAGACATTAAAATGTGCGTAGTCATTTCCAGTGCAGCGCATAATCTCGTAATCTGAGAGTCTCAGGTTTGAATCCCCGTAACATCAAATATGCTCGCCACTCAGCAGTGAGGGCGCTGTAATTGATGATCAATACCACTAGTCGTTGGTAAAAGAGTAGACTAAGAGTTGACGGTGAGTGTTAATGACTAGCCTGTCCTCTAGTCTTACACTTCTAAATTAGGAACGGCTAGCGAAGATAGCCCTTCTGTAGCTATGCGCAAAATTAAAAAAACACAGAAAATTTCCAGCGCTGTGATTCATTGAATAGTTTATTGAGCTTTTATCTCTTGAAATAACTATAATCTAGATCTTTATTTTAGGCCTGGCCTGGCTAGGTAGTTAAAGTGATCGACTCGTAACCTGAGGGTCAGGGGTTCAAATTCCTGTCATACCAAACATGCTCGCCTTATCAGTAGTGAAGGCGTTATAACGTTACGGTCAATCCCACTATTCGTTGATTAAAGAGCAGCCCACGAATTGAGAGCGGGTGGTGATGACTAGCTGCCTTCTCTCTAGTCTTGCGCTGTTAAACTAGGGACGGCTAGCACAGATAGCCCTCGTGTAGCTTTCTGCGATTTTTTTCAAAGTTTTTTCAAAATTCAAAGTCAATTTTGAACAATAGGTCTATGGTATAATACTATGTAACAACTACAGTATAATACTACAATATTATTCACGTATTCAGATTAATCTCAGTTATTAAATGGTAAGTTAATATGACTTAGCCGTTCAATCAATAAACTGGATTAACTTTCATGACTGACGTATTAAAAATTTATAATCTACATGAGCGCTTTAAAACATTAAATCTTAAGGTTCGATTCGAAAATGAGATCTCCAACTTTGTAATTCATTGAACAGTGTGTTAAGGTTTAGGCTTTGAAACATAAATCACTTTCACGAACATCACACTGATGATCATTTGCACTTTATCAGAACATTTTCCAGCTCGTTTAGAACTACTTTATACCTCGTATATCTTGCTTATTTTGCTGTTCTGATTATTCAATGTAACCCAACATCGCGTTTCCATCGCAACAAACGTCTGCAAAAACTGCGATGTTGATCTTAAATCATAAGTTTCGACAAACTGTCCGAAAACCTACCAATGAAGGACAAGATAAGAATGTGGCTAAATGAGATTCCAGATCATCGTTATAAAAACAACCGATTATTTTGAAATATGGATAAAATCTAGTCAGTCTTCATCAACTTATCTGTTATCTTGCCCCCCCCCCAGTGGCTCAGCGGTATGTCTGCGGACTTACACGCTAAAATCCGGGTTTCGATACCCGTGGTGGGCAGAGCACAGATAGCCCATTGTGTAGCTCTGTGCTTAATTCAAAAACAACAACAACAACAACAACTGTTATCTTGTTAATAATACCAAAAGATCAGTCATTTTGGCGATGATTTTTTTGTAACCATATTCTTCAATTTTCGAACGATGATGGTGTGCTGGACGAAATCGTTGCTGTTCCGAATGGCCTGCTGGAGAAGTTTTTTCCTCCTCTATGATGCATACTTTGTCTGTACATTTTCAACGGTTGTTAGTACATTTCTTAGAAAAATGTGTGTTTTTCTTATAGCAAAGCCACATCTGACTATTTGTTGAGCTCACCAAGGGGAATCGAACCTCTGATATTTAGCGTTGAAAATTCGAAGGCTTACCGCTGTACCAGCGGGACGACCTTTGGAAAGAAACAAATTCTCTAGCCGTGACACCGCATGGTAGAATTGCACAGTGTAACTGTCAGCTGTGAAGTCTGTAACTGTTAGCTGTGAAGTCTGTAACTGTTAGCTGTGAAGTCCACATGTTTTTCATATAAAGAAGCCGCATCGGGCTATATGGTGAGCCCACCGAGGGGAATCAAACCCCTGAATTTAGCGTTGTAAATCTGCAGACTTACCGCTCTACTGGCGGGGAGCCAGCTGTGAAGTAAGTTGCCTGTTTCACCACACCCGTCACAGCATTAGAATGTTCAATTAACATTTCACATAACTTCGCAAAAATGAGTTACAAGGGCAGGGGTGTAAAAATCTTGTTTCAACTCCATTTATTAAAATCATGTTTTAATTTTAAGTTGTTGTTGTTTTTATGAATTAAGCACAAAGCTAAACAATGGGCTACCTGTGATCTTCCCAGCAAGGGTATCGAAACCCGGTCTTTAGCATTGCAAGTCAGCAGATATAACGCTGTGCCACTGGGGTAAGGCTTTAATTTTAAGAAAATGACTAGTTGGTATTGATTTTATTGTGTTTATTAATATATGTGTGTTGTTAGATTTAATATTAATAAAATCGAAATACGTGAAAGATTAAAAAGGTCAGTGGTAACATCTACCCACTTGTTCAGTGCAACAATACCCAACATAATCAAGAAAGATCTACGTCTCGTAGAACGGCACAAACCAAGTGTGCACTAGTTGCTTTCATAAAATATCTTTTAAACCTCTATATATATCAAGTATTTGAAGAATGAAAACACAAATGCAACAACGACGGGCTTTTGTGCTAATCGGGCTCTCAATGCTACTGCTGGGAAATCGTAATCTTCTTACACTAGATGAGTTATTTAAAAACACTTAAAAAGACCTGATGTGCTTTGGGCATGACAACCAATACCTTTTACAAGGTATTTTACAAGGCAATACCTTTTGTAATGAAAACTACGATGCAATGCTATTGTAAAAATACACGGTAGTCAGAAAGAACGTGACTGGACGTGGTGACTTTTACCGTAATGACGTTATAAGGCCGTAAGTTCATTGTAATACAACACACTCAACTTCAGTATAATAGAGAAAATAATAATTACATAATTTTAAATTTGTACATCCTTTAATTTTAAAACGATAAAGTATCCACAAAAACGTATATTTTTCATCGTTTTAAGTTAAATCGTAGCTCAAATTCTTACACTCGTATTACACTGCTAAATTAGGGGTAGCTTGTGCAGATAGTCATCGTGTAGCTTATCGCGAATTTCAAAAAACAAACAAATAGTATTTTATGTTGAAAAAATAAAAGATTAAAGGGATCTTATCGAGATGCTAAAGAGACTGATAATGTTATTAAATCATCGTTTTTCATACTAAATGGTGAAAATGATAGGACTAAAAGATACAAGTCATAATTAAAAGAGATGACTGTCCCATACCATTTCTACAAAAGTTTGAACTACTTCAAACTAACTGCTAATTACCTCAGATTAATGGTGTGCTTCAAAATTTGATCCTTTATAAAGTTTATTAAGTAAGTATAGCTTGAAAGGATTGTATATATTTTACTGTTTTGGTTGTTGAAAAAACTGTTATTCTGATGGCTCATATGATTTCATTCGCCGTAAGCTAGCGGACTGAATTTACTACATTTGGCTTGCAGGGTGGTTCCAGTTAAATTTTTGGAAAGTGCGGAAATAAAAGGAAAGTAAAGATTTTGCAGTTTTAAAACCTCAGGTTAGATGCTATAAAAGGTTTACATGTACAACTCTGTGTTACCCAGGACTAGTTCAAAATCTTATTAAGAAACTCGATACTTTAATCTTAGAAGATACTTATTTTACAGTAGAGGCTAATGGAAGTTGGAATTTCAGATCACAGTAATAATTAAGCTGGTTCAAAAGCTTATCAAGATACTTGTAAAATATTATTTACTTATAATAGGTTATAATTAAACAGAATAATAAGTAGAATGTTTGGGAAAGCTCTTAATATGGAAATTATTTTGAGGATCTCGGTGCAAGAAAACTACTCAAATCTGTATTTTTTTCTCTTAATTCATAATCAGGCCCAGCATGGCCAGGTGGTTAAAGCTCTCGACTCGTAATCCGAGGGCTATCGGTTCGAATCCCCGTCAGACGAAACATGCTCATCCTTTCAGCCGTGCGGGTGTTATAATGTTACGGTCAATCCCACTATTCGTTGGTTAAAGAGTAGCCCATGAGTTGACAGTGGGTAGTGATGACTAGTTGCCTTCCCTCTAGTCTTATACTACTAAAATAGAGACGGCTAACGCACATAGCCCTCGTGTAGCTTTGCGCGATTTTCAAAACAAACCAAACTTCTCTTTAAATTAAAATCCTAGTGAGATATAACTCTACTAATTAATGTAATAAAATATTTAAATGTTTAGGAAGTAGGTGTATTTCTTGGTACTATTTCTGAAATTAATATGAAAAATATCATTTTGCATTCAATAAGTTTTCCAGGCTTTTATTTGTATATAATAAAATTTAGGTCTGAATGCCTTTCATACATGCTTCGTTTTAATTTTATCTTTAATTAACTAAGAGGAAGATCATAAAAGCTTTGCAATTAAATATAACATTTAGTCAGAATGGCTTGTGGTCAGGTGGATATGGTACACGACTCGTAATCCGAGGGTCGCGCATTTGAATCCCTGTCACACCAGATACGCTTATCCATTCAGCCGTGTGGATGTTATAATGTGACAGTTAGTCCCATTGCCGTTGGTAAAAGAGCAGCCTCAGAGTTGGTGGTGAGTCGTAATAACTAGCTTTCTAGTCCTTTCCTTTAGTCTTACATTGCTAAACTAGGGTTGGCTAGTGCGGATACCCTTCAAGCAGCTTCGCGGGAGATTAAATAACAAACAAACAAATTGGGTGTTTGAGTTCCAGGAAGAAAGAAGATCATTGAAACATTCTTGTCTTGTTCAGGTTGTTTCTGCACTAGCTGTCCCTAATTTTTCAGTGTAAGACTAAAGGGAAAGCAGCTAGTCATCACCACACACTCTTGGACTACTCTCTTACCAACAAATAGTGAGATTGACCGTCACATTATAACACCCCCACGGCTGAAAGGGCGAGCATGTTTGATGCGACGAAGATTCGAACCTGCGACCTTCGGATTACGAGTCGAACGCCTTAACTACCTGGCCATGCCGGGCCTCAAACACCAGGTATCTGTTTATGGGACTAATTCTGTAGCGGACCTAAAGTGTACATGCATAGCGTCTGCACAGTTAGAGGTGTTAACATCAAGCATAAAAAATAGGATAAAAACATTTTTACCTTTATTCTACACTTTACTCCAAGAAACAATTCTGTCGACTGAGCTTTCAAAACTTCACAAAGCATTAATTAAATTAAGTTAGTTGAATTTGAAATTGATGAAAAGCAGTCTTTTAGTTAGCAAATTATCATCTACTGGAAAATAATGGATGATAATAGTGATGTAGTTCTCCACTTGTTCGAAAGTTGCTGTTACCACAAGTACAACGGAAGATACAATACACCGAGCTACTGTTCTTCAGTTTCTGAATGAAAGGATATCATCTTTTGGACTAAAAGTGTGAAATAGTTCATCAATTACAATTGTTTTTTAATAGACGTATTGATTCTTTTCCTCTTATTTCTTCTTATCTACACCTTTCAAATCTTTGTCAGAGTGGGTTGACATTTTATTTGGAGAAATGAACTTTCGTTCAAGGATCCGATTTTTTTTTCATCTGTGGTGGTTGTAAATTATCATAATGTAACCATCTAGTGCAATCAGATGGATTCACAAATATATGAAATATTTTTGAAGATGTGAATGATAAATCTCTAAAACTTATCACAATGAAGACACTGTTGAAGAAGGAAATTTCGTTGTCTCCGGCAAATCCCATTATTGACTGTTTATTTGAACTTTGTAACTGTCATAGAAACCACCCAGTCACGTAGAAGCTGATGACTGAAAAAGCCAAAGTCGCTTTCGAGGAAACTTCATCAGACCATTCTATCAATATTGAGACAAAAACATATGTAAATGTAAAGAATGGTACAACTATTTTTAATATGGCTCCAACACCGACTGAACTGCTGGAGGCCCGGCATAGCCAGATGGTTGAGGAACTCGACTCCTAATCCGAGGATCGCAGATTCAAATACGCGCCACACCAAACATGATCGCATTTTCAGCCTTGGGAGCGTTATAACGTGACTGTCAATCCCACTATTCGTTGGTAAAAGAGTAACCCAACAGTTGGCGGTGGGTAGTGATGATTAGCTGCCTTCCTTCTAGACCTACGCTAATAAATTAGAGACGGTTAGCGCTCGGGAGCTTTGCGCGAAATTCAAAATCAAACAAACAATCAATCAAATGGTCTTGCAGGAATAGGTCTTTGCACCTGACACTCCTGGGTATTTAAGAAATAAACATACTAAAATACCAACAAAGAAGCGAACGAACAACTGGTGCAAACAATTTTAATTTTATTATGATGGACATTCTTCTATATATCTGCTTGGTAGTGTGAACACATGACGTGATGCCCCAGTGCGTCATTTATTGGGGCAGGAATTCAGTTTGTTTGGCTTGAGAAAAAATTTTACGTAAAGGAGCGAATAGCGTTTCGACCTTCTTCGGTCATCGTCACGTTCTGTTACTGAGGCACAACACTTCAGAACAGTGACAAACATATTCATGTCGAGAGCAGAGTTCAAAACAAGAGGCATGTATTTTACAGTAATCATTATGGATTGTTATTATTCACATTCTTATTAAATTCCATTCAGCCTTTTTTATGATATGACCGATCAGGATGACAGACAAATCAAGATTTTGCAGAACCTAGTTTTTCAAATCACTCCGGATCATTTGTTTAGTCACTAACACTTTTATCAAAACATGATTCAACAAAAAGCAGGTGATTACCGCACTCTTTGTAAAAACTGGATCCTGGTCACAAAACAGATATCGACATACTATTTACATTCAGTGAGTAAGTGTATTGATCTTATAATTATAAAGCAAAATTAATAGAGGAAAAGAACAGAGTGGTTTGTAAGTGCGAAATGCGTATGTGAGGTGGTTGTGGAAAATGCCTTCATTATCAGTATGGATACAATGGTTTAGACCCAAAGGTCAAAAGGGCAAGAAAAGCAGGTGAGAAACAGCTGCAGAGCAAATTAAGGCCACGAAGACAAAAACGAAAGGATTGACTTTGCTATTCTATTGAAAAGTGATGAAGATGGAACATTTAGCAATACTTCTAAGGATCCCTTGGGGTTTGTGACACCGTTTAAATGATGCAGATCGTCCAAGAACGTTGTTGTAGTACCCCATCAAGGCGCGAGAACTATGATTCAGCAATTCGAAAATTCTTTGGTATCGAACCTACAATGGCATCAAACTTTTCAAATGAATACGCTCAACAGGAGATATCGAGTTTCAGTGCTTTTGACAAAAAAAATCTATTGCTTGCGTTCTCTATAACTGTATTAAGGATTCTATGAACCATGTTACTCCCAGGAAATCCAAATTGTCTTATGAACATGGTTGGAAACTTTATGTGTATGAAATCTGATTAAACAAAACTATTCTCATCTGTGAACGATTTGCAACCAGTTCTACAGAAAAATCCCCTCGTCTGCTTTTCATTTTTTACAAATAATGCAAAAGAAATACAGGTTCATATTGATTAATTTTAGCTCAACAAAAAGATTCATTATAATGTCTCTTAAACAGAAGATAAACAAATTTACATCAGCCTAAACATAAAACCAATGCTATTCATATTTTATAAAGTTAATTAATAATTTACTCCTGTATAATAGCTACCATTTTCAAACGTCTATACATGCCTTTCGTTATCTTGCACTTATGAACCGATTAACATTTTGAAATTTAAAGTCTATAACCAGGAAAATTATAGTTTGTTAATTTGGTAACCATATTTTCTGCCATCTTGAAATCAGTGCGTTAGACTTGGCAACGGTGGTTTTCCATAACTAATAGGGGTCTAACTACCTTAAAAGCTTCTATTGCTAGCTTGTTACGTGATTTGCCTTTTGCACAAAGTTCTGGGTCATTTTTTTTAGAAACAGCTATATATGCTATTCTGAAATCAGAAGGCAAAGATAGTACTGTTTCAACAGAACAATGTTGCCTGCCAGAAGGTACATACAAGATAGATACAGTTTAAAAATAGCATTATCAATGCCTTGAAAGGCCTACCCAGTTATTACATGTGAAACATATACAATAAATTTTAAACCATCTGGGGAGAATAAATTAAAAACATTTTCTCCTCAGTCTTTTAGTTGTTTTCAGCCAGTTACATTTTTAAACGACAAAAAGGAAAACTACATGAGACAGCTTTGAGGACATTAATTAAAATATACTTCAAATAAAAACAATAAATATTCAAATCAAGGGTTGTATTACATTGTATTAAACATGACTACACGAATAAATACTTGTATCAGGCGTATTGTAAATACACATCAGGATGCTTTGTAAATGTGCTGCAGACTCCAAATAAGAGGATGAAAGTATTTTTATTATATAAACTCTTGAAATTAATTTCCACTTAAGTTTCTCTTTATTAAAATTACATAATTTATACCTGATGATAAAGCTATTTCAAATATCGGAATTTGTATTTGTTAGTATTAGAACTCTTCCAAATTTACAAATCTAGGTATAAAACACATAACCTTGAAATTCATGAATTTAAAAAAATATATGTACATTTTAACTAAAAAGTTTCACTATTTTACTTAAAATGAAACTAAATTATACAATACAGTTGTTTCATTACATGGGCTATTTCAGTAAAACACATACGCTACTTTTTCTTTGTGAATTTGACTCAAAGATACTCGAGGGTTATCTGTGCTATCCGTTCTTAATTCAAAAGTAGGCAAGAGGAAAGACAGCTGATCAACACCTCGCACCACCAACCCTTGATCTAATTTTTATTAAGGAAGAGTAAGATTGATCATCACATTATAACGCCTCCATGGCTGAAAGGACGAGCATGTTTGGTGAAGAGGTTCGAACCTGCCAAATGCAGATGGCAAGTTGTGCGCCCTAACCGCCGTTTTATATCAGAGAATTAAAGTACAAGTCAAATCGATGATTTATGACATTTTAAAAACGTTAAGTACGATAAGAAGACAAATGTGTTTCGTTCAAGCCATTTATCACAAATTAGCTAATTCACTGCTTATTATAATCCTTTAAAGAAGTTCACATTACAAATGATGAACAATTACAATGTTCCAAAAAAGAGAAATTGGCAAAACGCTTTATTACCTAATACAGAAATTGGCCATTTTCCTAAAGCCTTCGCATAATACTTTATTTTATAACCAATCAACCATGGTAATATGACATGTCAGACATGCTTAATCTGTGAAAGAATAGGCAAAAACGAGAATCTATCTAGCTTACAAGGAATTGTCATTATAAGGAACAGTTTTTTTAGGTCAGATATCATCCAGACTTTCAATAGTAACAAACCCAAAACGATTGTGTTTGACAGTAGAAAAACTATAGTCATCGGTAAATGGGAAAAATGTAACTCAATAAGCTTGTTAAATGTGTCAGATTCGCAGCATGCCTCATGAACAGACAAGGGGCCTATGTTCTAATAGCAAACCCCTGCTAAGGTCCAATAGAATTCATCATAATAGCAGTAACGCTGTGAAGACACTGCTATCAAATTCGGGAAACACAATGAAACACCATCTGTACTTTCACACTATAAGAAGACCACAATCAGGAGAACAAGAGTAGAAAGGAGTTGGGTACCACCAAGCACAAACTCTCTAGAACTGCAGAGGATATGATCTTATCATTGAATCGTAAGTCTACTGATGTCCCTGTCAGCTTATCACCTTCATGTAGACGCACTTCAGCTCAAAAAATATAGAAATGTATACATAATGTATTTACTTTTAAAACGGTATATTTCTGTGTATTTATTTATTTTAATGAGATGTATATTTCATATATTTACTTTTATAGCTACATTATATTAAATTTATTCTATCTTTAATTATTTATTATGTAAAACGTTTTATAACAGAATTTGTTTACAAAAAGTATCAGTCGTTTCAATTAGCTCATTTTGTCTAAAGCAACGCGGGTCTCTTACCGCGAAACGTTTGTTTTGAATTTCGCGCAAAGCTACGCTAGGGCTATCTGTCCTAGCCGTCCCTACTTTAGCAGCGTAAGACTGGAGGGAAGGCAGCTAGTCATCATTACCCACCACTAACTTTTGGGCTATTCTTTTACCAACGAATAGTGGGACTGACCGTCACATTATAGCGCTGAAAGGGCGAGCATGGTTGGCGCTACGGGGATGCGAACCCGCGACTCTCGAATTATGAGTCAAACGCCTTAACGCGCTTGGTCATGCCGGGCCACCGCGAAACGATTAGACCACGTAGTTTACATTTCCTTACTTTTTGTTGCAATATCTATTTTTGCCACAGATCTTTTCTCTTTCATTTCACGTGGAACAAATCACGACACTCATTTTTTCGAATACTAAATTCACGAACATGAATTGAACGCCAAATTTAACGTAAAATCTAACTCACCAGGGTACAAAAAACATAAATATAATGTATATAGCTGAGTTGTGTAACATAAAGATCTAGTTAGCATACATCTTTACGATTAGAATAACAATCACGTTGCTAATTACAGTAGTTTAAGTTATGTGATCATGTGCTCTTTCAGGTTTTAGTCATTTGTCAAGTTTTAGGCCTGGCATGTAATTCGAGGGTCGCAGGCTCGAATCCTCGTTGCACCAAACATGCTCGCCCTTTCAGCGTTATAATGTGACGCTCAGTCCCACTATTCGCTGGTAAAGGGATAACTCAAGGTGGGTAGTGATGACTAGCTGCCTTCCCTCTAGTCTTACACTGCTAAATTAGAGACAGCTAGCGCAGATATCCCTTGTGTAGCCTTGCAGAAAATTCAAAAACAAACAAAACTCTCAGGTCTTACACTGCTAGATTACGGACGGATAGTGCTGATAACCTTCGAGTAGCTTTGCCCGAAATTCAAAACAAATCAAATTATCACGTTTGTTAAATACCTTTGCTTATTTACGCCAACACCCAAATTTCATTGTAAAATTATGCCCTGATAACTTATGTTTACTCTGCATTTACACATAATAATTTTATAGTGTTTTGTTGGATGAACACCAAATGAAATGCATCCTTTGTTAATTTTTTTTTGCCAAAGTTTATACAATAAACTTCAGTGGCTTGTGTTTCAACTTCTTTTTAGTTATATAGACATTTGGTTAGTCCTTTTATTAAAGTTCTTACAATACCTGTTGTAAATGTACCAGTTTCTGTTAATAGGCAAATTCGTTTAAATTTTTGCTAAAAAGAAAAAAATTAAAAGTCCATTTAGTTATAATGAAAGTATTTTATTTTTTGAATTACAAGTTCTACAATTTATACTAATTAATAGTTGCTAATAATTTATGTATTTATTCACCAACAATGGAGATAATGTCAGCTCTCCGCTAACAACGACAGTATTACCAGCTCTTCACTAACAACGACAGTATTACCAGCTCTTCACTAACAACGGCAGTATTACCAGCCCTCCGCCAACAACGACAATATCATCAGTTCTCCTGCCAACAATGACAGTATTACCTGTTGTCCATCCACAACGACAGTATTACGAGCCCTCCACCAACAATGACAGTATTACCTGCTGTCCACCCATAACGACAATATTACGAGCTCTCCATCATCAATAACAAAATTATCAGTTGCTAATCATTACGAAACATTCAGGTTCCAAACGTTTAAAAAGAAATATTATATTTTTAAACAAGTTTTTGTTTGTTTGCTTGAATTTAAGCACAAAGTTACATTATTGGCTATCTGTGCTCTGCTCACTAAGGATATCTAGCCCCGACTTCGACCGTTGGAAGTCCACAGACATATTGGTGTGCCGCTGGGAGCAACATTTTGTTTCCCACTGTTATCATATATTTGTTTTAAAGCACTACCTCGAAGAATAGCTTTTCCTTCAGGGGTGAGGAAGCAATTATGAACTGGTCAGGAAGCTCAAAATATGGTACGAAAATTATAAATCTGTGCAGAAAACGAACCTATATCAAAAAGGCATATTATTACTATAACACATAAAAAAAGTTATAATAATGTACGACACGGATATATAGTTTGTTTCGGCCAATGTTTTCCATTGGCCTTTGATATAAAAGTATAGTTATCATTAAATAACAGCACCCCAGTGGCTCAGCGGTATGTCTGCGGACTTACAACGCTAAAAACCGGGTTTCGATACCCGTGGTGGGCAGAGCACAGATAGCCCATTGTGTAGCTTTGTGCTTAATTCAAAACAACAACAGCATTAAATAAAGGTACAATCCATAAGGCCAGCCGTCTAACCAAGGCTTTTAAAGCTGCGCTTCAGTGAAGATACGTAGACACACAGCTTAAGTATCTAAAGATCATACCACTATCCTTATCTCGCCACGACAAGACGTGTTTCTTTCGAGCTTGAATAAAAGACGCTTGTAAATGGACATCTTTTTTGTCAGCAAACGTAACAAGTTTTTGTCAGTCGACTATGTGGTTATCGGTTTATATATATATATATATAATTTCAAAGCAGAATTAATCTTTTAATTGGCAAAACGGATTTAAAAAGCTTAATTTGTAGTTGGATTAGCTTTTTCGTTCATTTGTTTTTGAAGCAGTCCTGATAATGAAGAATATTATATGAGCCCTCATTCTATCTACAATACCCCTTTCGTTTCAGGTATTACATTCACCATGTTAACTTAATTGCCTTATTAAAGTTCTATTGAATTTATTATTTGTGGATATGTGACTCATAATTAATTTTTTTGCCAAGATTTATGAAGAAGTTTTAATGTTATTGAAAACCCAGGATATCAGGTTTCAGTAGCAGTTAATCGAAAATTAAGGTCACTAGCATAAAATACCCTGCACCCCCTCAGTTACCTAACTCTGGTTCACAGAGGTTTCAATGTATCGACCAAGCTATTTCATTATACTCAATTACATTTTTAGCAACCCAAAGGGGAATTTGTACCAAATAAAAAAAACAATATGTTATGTCATTCATCCATGATACCAAAGCACGTCTACCATGATTGGTGTAGCTAATTTGTAAATGAGGATATGAAAGTAGTTTTTAAGATAGCACCCTCTGGGAAATTGAGAAAATATAACACAATGTAACAAAATTTTTACTTTTTCTTGTTCATGAGCAGAAATTGTTATTTCCCAATTGCTTATGTTTAAAGTAAATGAAAAAGGCCTATTTTTCCTTTCAAACTTTACTTTTGTGATCTGGGTAATGAAACTTTCAAATTCAACCATTTTTCAAAACATTTCAGGTAGATTCAGTGCTGAGTAATTGATATAAAATTTTTTCGAACTTACAAAACTTTTCAAGAACTTTCTAGAATATGGCAGAACTTACAAGAATTTTCTAGAATGTTGTAGAACTTGCAAGTCGTCATCGAAATTTTCAAGCTTCTTCACTCGTCAAGATAGGCTCTGCGTTTGTCACAATGTATCCAGTCTGTGCGAGGCAACTGGAATTGTCTGTAACCCGAACGAGTGGCGCCTCTTCATTGATAGCTCATCCAGAAGCCTCAAAGCTGTGCTGCTTCACAACTGGAATAAGTATCCATCTCTTCCCTTGGCTCATTCAGTGCACCTCAAATAGGAATACAACAGCGTCAAGATCTTTCTAGAAGTCTTGAAGTATGATGAGTATGGCTGAAAGGTTATCGGAGACTTTAAAATGGTAGCACACCTGATGGGTCTCCAAGGAGACTTTACCAAGTTTCCCTGTTAACTTTGCCTTTGGGGCAGCAGGGACATCGCAGCACACTATAACAGGAAGCACTAGACACAACGAGCCGAGTTCTCTGTTGGGAGGCACAATGTCAAATGTGAGTCACTAGTGGACCTCCAGAATATGTTGTTCCTTCCATTGCATATAAAATTGGGTCTTATTAAACAATTTGTCACAGCTCTTGATAATGAGTCTGCAACCTTAAAGTACCTTCGAGACTTCTTCCATACGCTGTCTGAAGCAAAGTTTAAAACTGGTGTCTTCGTTGGACCATAAATAAAGATGATCCTGGAATGCACAGAATTCCCCAAGAAGCTCAGTAGGGAGGGAAAAAAAATCTTGGGGCAGTTTGTCGCAATGGTTCGGAGCTTCTTGGGCAATCACAAGGCCGAAAATTATGTGGAACTGGTTGAGGCTTTGGTAAAGAAATACAGCAAAATGGGCTGCAGGATGTCCCTGAAAGTCCATATCCTTGACGCTCATCTTGATAAATTCAAGGAGAACATGGGATCATACTCAGAGGAGCAAGAGAACGCTTCCACCAAGAACTGAACTTTGAACGTCGCTACCAAGGAGTGTATAATAAAAACATGATGGAAGACTATATTTGGGGGTTGATACGTAAAAGCGATTTACATTACAGTCGGAAATCTTGAGAAACTACTCACTTCTAAACATTTTTGTACAACTTTAGCATAAATACATGTAAATCTTGATTCATATGTTGTTTTATTCAGACCTTATGTAAATGAAAATGTACAAATTTACCCGTTTTTACATATAATATAGGTTAATTTCTAAATTTCACTATCCAGGTCACAGAAACAAAGTTTGAAGGGAATAAAGGTCATTTTCTGTACTTTTACAACACAAGCAATTGAGAAATAACACATACTATCCAGGAACAAAATTTGTGTTACATATAGTGTAATCCTGTGCTAAAACCGAATTCAGTGATCATAAAAACCTACTACTAGATCCCTGTCATACCTGGATGACCTTCCAGGGGCGTTTTATCCTTCATTGGCAAGGGCAATGCCGTATAAATACGGACATTTCTCGGGTAATCCAGTCTGCCAGCCAGGTTTGTTCTTACTATCTCCAAAACTATAGTAGAGGTTCGAAGATAAACAAATGCATTAGTAAACATGAAATAAATTCAGAAAGAAACACTAATTGGACAGTTGCATTGTATTGGAAGTAAGTGAATTTGATTAATATAATTTCATCATTTTTTATTCTTGTTTGCTCCACACCCAGTGCCTCAGCATTACGTATGTTTGAAGACTCATACTGCTAAGGACTAGGTTTCGATATTCGTGGTGAGCACAACACAGATGTACCATTCTCTAGCTTTGTGTTTCACACAGAGCAAATAAGCTTTCCTGATTTCAATTTATCATCTTAAATAAGAATAAAATAAAATAAACACAGTAGAAAACTGGCTAGAACATTAAACTATCGTACAACGTTTAAACATTTACACTAATTCAAAATTGTTTTAGTTGTTTTCGATTTTCGCAAAAAGCTACACGATATCTTTCTGCGCTAGTCATCCCTAAGCTAGCAGTGTAAAACTAGAGGGAAGGCAGCTAGTCATCGTTACCCACCGCCAACTCTTGGGCTACTATTTTTACCAACGAATTGTTTGATTGACCGTTACATTATAACGCCCCCACAGCTGAAAGGGCGAGCATATTTGGTGTGACGGGGATTCGAACCGGCGAAATAGACTGGATTTTACAACATCTTTTTAGTTTTTCCTGAATACTTTAGAGGAACCAGGTCAACATTAAAAATTATTACAACACAAGGGGCAGAAATAGAATTACTTTGGTAACATGAAGATGACCTCGGAAGGTCGAAATGTTGTTCTCTGCTTACCAGTAAAAGTATTAATACCTACGACCTTCAGATTACGAGTCAAGCACCTTTACCACCTGGCACGACGTGAAGGAAATGCATGACTCTGTCACGACATTTGGAAAACTTTAAACTGACGATGAAAACAAAGTTAATTAAAATAAAACTTACAATTTCAAATGAGTAAAGCATAGAAAATCAGTATGAAAGCAAAACTCGCAATAAATACTGTGTTAATATAAAATTCAAACCTGAATAAATAAATTCAGAAACAAAATGTTTAATAACGTTACAAAAAAGTGGACGAGCATAGTTTATAAGAACTTCAGAAGGTTTGTATAACTGCATCTGAAGATCACTTCCTTTCAGTGAAAATATTGTTGGGTCTTTCTTTGTCTTCCAAATGTTTCACTGCAACTGTGGTATCAATTAGAGAATTTCTCGGTTCAACAAAACGTGAATTTTGTTGAAATTACAATAATTCTTCTGATTCGTTACTTTAGCTGAACTAGACTAGCTTTACTGAAATAACAGCTGGGCCTGGCATGGCCAAGCGCGTAAGGTGAGTCGCGCTAAACATGCTCGCCCTCCCAGCCGTGGGGGTGTATAATGTGACGGTCAATCCCACTTTTCGTTGGTTAAAGAGTAGCCCGAGAGTTGGCGGTGGATGGTGATGACTAGCTGCATTCCCTCTAGTCTTACACTACTAAATTATGGACGGCTACCACAGATAGTCCTCGAGTATCTTTGTGCGAAATTCCAAAACAAAACAAGAAATAACTGCTCAATGGTAAATAACCAAAATTTATATTTCTTTTTTCTGTTCATCATCTTTCTTGAACAGGCCTAACACCTCTTTAGTTTTACCAATAACAATCATTTTATGAAGTAAAACATTTTTTACGATCTTTTTTCTATCTTTTGTATTATTATTCTGCGCAAAATATTAAAAAAAACAGGAAAATTCATAGTTCTAACATAAATATTGCTATAGCCCCTCGAAATTAGCTTCTTAAAGAAATCTGATATTCCTTTAAAATGTTTAAATACAGGGTGAAACAGAAATCACCAACTAATAATACATGAACATTAGATGACTATAACGTGTAGAATACTCGATATTTTGTTCGCTATACAATCGATGTCTTTAGGTAGCCACTCCCTGTATTATGCATATCAATACACATATAGGTCATCAGAAGCCAGGTATAAAGAGCTAACTTGCATAAGCCTGGCATGGCCGAGCGCGTTACGGCATGCACTCGTAATCCGAGGGTCGCAGGTTCGCGCCCGCGTCGCGCTAAACATGCTCGCCCTCCCAGCCGTGGGGTGTATAATGTGACGGTCAATCCCACTATTCGTTGGTAAAAGAGTAGCCCAACAGTTGGCGGTGGGTGGTGATGACTAGCTGCCTTCCCTTTTGTCTTACACTGCAAAATTAGGGACGGCTAGCACAGATAGCCCTCGAGTATCTTTGTGCGAAATTTCAAAACAAACAAACAAAAATAACTTGCATAATCATTCTATTTCCATTACGTATGCCGTATTTTAGCTATCCAGAGCATCTCAAAATCGAAAACCAGCAAACAGCTAAAATCGAGGCTTCTTATTTTTATTTGTCTCTGTGTGTCTTCTTATAGTAAAGCCACAACGGGCTATCTGCTGAGTCCACAGAGGGAAATCGAAACCCTGATTTTAGCGTTGTAAATTCGTAAACTTACCGCTGTACTAGCGAGAGACTTTCATTTGTCATCATCTTTCTTGAACAGCCCTAGCGCCTACCCAATTCTATCATCATTTGATAGAGCCGAACAACCTGCACGATTTTTGACTATCTATTTCATTATCGTTGTATTCAAAATTTATAAGGCTTTATAATACATTCTTCAACCTAGTAAACCACATATGCCATTGTATGAAAAAGTAAACAATCAATTATTAGAAAAAATATCGCTAAACAAAAACCTATGTAGGGCTGACTACTGAACTTGAAAAAAGGAACCAAACAAGATACAGACAGAAATGAACATATGGCTAATGAATAACAGTAGACTAAGTTGACATCGAGAATAAAAATCCCTAAATTATTGGTGTCCTCGTTGACCAAACAAATAAAACCAGAATTTCCAGTAATAAAATAATACTCTACTCATAAAATTAGTATTATAAATTTAACCAAAGAAAAGGTATAACGGTGAACACTTTCAACAGATAAAGTATGTAAACCAGAAAAGTAGATATTTAATTCTCTAGCTTAGTATGCTACGTAATGATTAGACGAATCAAGTAATATCTCCACCTACACCACGGTCTTGTTTTATTTCTTTTTTTCTAATTTAGTATCCAGCCCTACAAAGTTTCTTTTTTTATCTAGCGATAAAGTGTTTCCTAATACATGTATAAAGATGGAATGTAAGAAGTTTGTTTAGTCCTCAGATATAGCTTTTTACTCATTAATAATAACCTAATATTTTTTAAGTATTTAAATAGTATGTAACACACTGTCACTATTAATTTTTCGTTAGTATTCAGCAGATTGGAAAATATTTATTTGTTTCTAATTTCGTTTTCTCACCAAAACGTGAATTTTAGTAAGGAAAGGATGAGGTATAGGGTTAATGTAATCCCTCATTTTCTGGATTAAACTAGTTTCACTGAACTCACAGCTCAGGAATGATACTCCGGAGTGTTTGGAGATTTTGGTTAGTTTTGTTAGTAGTGTGTTATCTAAAATGGCGATTTTAGGATTTCTTTTTGGTTTTCTTCAATAGTACGTATTTATAGTGGTCAGGAAGGTCGAGATAAATGTTATGATAATGTTGGTAATGATGGCTTATCTCACAGTCTCCGAAACTTCTCAGTTTTTCAGTATAGGACTGGCTGACAATAATGTGTAGCTGGAACTACAATATTTTCTAGTTTGGCACAGCATTATTAACTCGTCTCACGCAAGCAGAAATTTTCCCGTTGTTCTATAGAATCTTTGGTTATTTACTAGCTTGAGACAAATTCCAAAACAATGAAATCAGTAGTCAAAATATGGTATTATATAGAACAAAACAAGAGTAAAAACTCCAAATGACGCCAATTGATTATTTAGTTTCCCTTATCACACAATGGAATAAACTAGTGAAAGAGAAAAAGTCATTCAGTATCACCCATCACGGCTACTCTTAACGTAATAGCAGGATTTACAGTTGCTCTTATAATGCACCTATAACATAGTATGTTTGGTACCACCACGTTTCGAACGTAAATCCCTCATACATTCAATATCCTGATTATCCTGATTAATTTACCGCTAGACCTTTCTCAGGCCGAAATCAGGTCAGGCTTTAATAAGTTATAATATCATATTGTGGCCAAACCTCATTTTCAGAAAAAGAGTACAATACATGTAATGGTATTTTTAAGAGTAACGGTGAATTTCTTAATCCTATTGCTATGAAAATGAATAGCTTCAAACACTTGTAAATATCCAATTTACCAAACTTTTATGGAACATGCACATACATTTAAATTAGCAATAACAACATACGTTTAAATGCTACAGTCTAAGGAAAGTCACTAATATTGACTTAATATATATGCTGCTTCTTACAGTAGAACCGTAAATGCGCTCACCTTTTCAATCCAAGAATGTACAGTCCATAAAGATTTTGTCAACACTGCACTTAGAGCGTGTTAGCCTGAGCTCTGAAATATCGTAAATCTAAAAAATGCATTACCAGTCAGCAAATACAACTATCTTATATACACATAAGCATCTCCTACGGTTGTCAAGCTACTAAGACAGAGCTCTGGGAAAACTGTTACAAACTGGAAAGTGGTTTCAACCATTGGTCACTAAAATTAGGTCAGTTATTCGGCAAGTTGTCACCAGTGCTTATAATTTTTAAAGTATTCTTACTTGTTTCTTCCGATACGAATTGATTTTTGGAAAAGGTAATATAAATATTTTATAGATAAAATTATTTCTGATTTTGCAAATAAATAAATAATAGCATTAATATAACCAAATCCAAAATCAACTTTTAATATTACAAGTAAACATTGATAAAACAAAATTCGTGTATATCAATTATAAGTTTTTTTGAAATATCGACGTAAAACATTAATTAATATCTACATAATTTAGACATTCTTCAATTATACAAACTAAACTCATATTTCAGTCAAAATACTTTAAAACAGATAGATAAGTATAGATGGTTTGAATTTATCAAGATAATTTACAAAATGTTCAAGTGTTCCAGTTGCCACAACTACAAATATTCTTTCACAAACACTTTTGAAAACAATGGCTCATCACTTTTTTTTATATGCAAAAACGGCTCGTTTGGGTTGAGAAAATATTTCAAATAAAAGAGCGAACTACATTGTTGAATAAAATTGATGCCATTTCTTCTATTAATGATTCGTTGGTTTAAATTTCTTAGTTTCTTAACGATCGTGTGAGCGTGTACTGTTAATAGTGGTGTACTGTATGCTTGTTCAGACATAATGATAACAGGTAAGTACAAATACACTGAGAAAAACACAAAAACTTACACTTCTCGAACAATCGCCGTGATGAAATAACAAGCAGTGATGTCGAGAAACCCACTTGTTGAGAATTTTATATGCAAAAACGGCTGGTTTGGGTTGAGAAAATATTTCAAATAGAAGAGCGAACTACATTGTTGAATAAAATTGATGTCATTTCTTCTATTAATGGTTCGTTGGTTTAAATTTCTTAGTTCTTAACGATCGTGTAAAATTCTCAACAAGTGGGTTTCTCGACATCACTGATTGTTATTTCATCACGGCGATTGTTCGAGAAGTGTAAGTTTTTGTGTTTTTCTCAGTGTATTTGTACTTACCTGTTACCATTATGTCTAAACAAGCATACAGTACACCACTATTAACAGTACACGCTCACACGATCGTTAAGAAACTAAGAAATTTAAACCAACGAATCATTAATAGAAGAAATGACAACAATTTTATTCAACAATGTAGTTCGCTCTTCTATTTGAAATATTTTCTCAACCCAAACAAGCCGTTTTTGCAAATATAATTCTCAACAAGTGGGTTTCTCGACATCACTGAATGGCTCATCACGTTTCTCATTTGGGACATCTTCACAGCCTCCTGCCGTACAAATCTTGCATTTAACAAGTATTTCATTCAGGATAATTCTACACATTCCGTTTACCTGCACCATGTAAACATAGAATTTACCTTTACTTATCACCTAGGCTATATCTAACACATTTACATCTCAATATTCAAGTCAAGTTATTTACTTGTCTAAAATATTGTGCTAATATACAGTCTTAAACTTGGGTACATAAATAAATATACAAAACCCAACTGCACATATAGGATAACGTGTATATGTCTTAACAAGCACACAAATGTAGTCCAAAATTACGCATTAGCTTAGCTTATAAGTAGAGTGTATGAAATCATTTGTTTACTGTCATCTTTATAGCCATGGTAACCAACTCAGAGAAGTTAACTAAACTGCATATAAACACAACGCATTCAGTAAGAACAACACGAACTTGAATAATGTCTCAAAATCAAAACTAGATACAGATGGAAATTATATGAATTGGCTGGTAATATAATGCAGCCATAACACGTTATTCAGATCCATTTAAATTTTCAGTTAAAACGTACGTGCATATACACAGTGCCTCAATGAAGGATATAGAGTCAGTTCTGACTTTGATTGAACCCGGCATTAAACAAAAAGGTTTCATAGAAAAATTATATCATTTTATTAATGGTCAGTTAAATTACCACAATACATGATAAATGTATATAATGTTACTTCAAAATTACTTTAATCTTGTATTTGTCACAATAATCAGCGCACATGAAGGGAGAACTAAAACAGTACAATTTTATAAGACAAAAGCCTGGGCCTATACTGAGGAAAACTGTCCTTACTTAATTTTATATGCAAAAACGGCTTGTTTGGGTTCAGAAAATATTTTACATAGAAGAGCGAACAACGTTTCGACCTTCTTCGGTCATCGTCAGGTTCACAAAGAAAGAGGTAACTGACCGGAAGCTGACCACATGTTTGGAAAGGGTTGTGTAACTGAGTGTCGCAATGTAGAGGGCGGGGTTAGATGTTTGAATATATAATTTTATCTAATATTAATATAGGTATAATGGCGTTCCTTTATATTGGTTTATTTTGGGTTTAAGTTGTTGTATAAGTAAGGCTTCTTTCATTTTGCGTTTGTTTATGTTTGTTTCTTTATTTAGTATTTTAGTGTTTTCTATGGTTATGTTGTGTTCATTTGACTTGCAGTGTTCGAAAACGTGTGAAGGTGACTTTTTATGTTCTTTGAATCTGGTTTCCATTTTTCTACTTGTTTCACCAATATAGAAGTCGTGGCAGTTATCACATTGTATTTTATAAATAATGTTGGTGTGGTGTTTGTCAGTGTAGTTCTTACATAGTATGGACCTTAGTTTTGTGCCTGGTTTTTGAATAAATTTAGTATTAACTGGAATGTTATATTTTGTTACTAGTTTTTGCCAAATGTTGGTTATTTGTTTGCTGATGTCAGGAATATATGGTATACAGCAGTATATGGTTTCGTGATTTTTTGTTTCGTGAGATGTATTTACTTTTGTTGGTTGATTTTGCTTTCTGTCTAGGTGTGTGCGTGTAATGTTTTCTACGGTTTGTGGAGGAAACTTATTGATGTTGATGAAGTATTGTTTTATTTTGTCTAATTCATCGTTAATTTTATCTGGTGAGCATAGTTTTATGGCTGTGTTTATCTGGTTTCTTAGTATGTTGAGTTTTTGTTTTGTTTCATGTGCTGAGTCCCAAGGAATGTATAGTCCAGTATGGGTGATTTTTCGGTGGATTTCTGTTTTGAATTGTGTGTCGGTTCTTATAATTTCGAGGTTAAGAAATGATATTTGATTGCTTTCTTCCTGTTCACATATGAAGTTAATGTTGGGATGTATAGAGTTAATGTGAGTGAAAAAATTAAGTATGTGTTCTGTAGATTTGAATCCCGCAACCGTGTCATCTACATATCTGTACCAGTATAGTGGTGGATGTAATGCTGTATTAATTGCTTGTGTTTCAATTTGTGTCATAAAAATATTGGCTAGAACTGGTGATACTGGTTTGCCCATGCTTAGGCCATTTGTTTGTATATAGTTTTGGTTGTTGAACATGAAGTTTGTCTTTATTGTGGTAAATTCTATGAGGGTTGCTAACTGGTTACTGGGAATGTCTGTATTTGGGTTAGGGTCTCGAATATAGAGTTCTAAGGCTATCTTGCAGGGTTCTGTTGTTGGAACTTCTGTAAAGAGGGATATAACATCAAAACTGGCCATTAAGGCTTTATGATTAAGTTGATTTAGATTAGACTTGAAATTAAAAGAGTCTTTGATGAATGAGCTGGCTGATGTTACATATTTGGAGAACGCCCATGCTATGTATTTACCAAGATTGTAATTAAACGATTCATATGTTGACATTATTGGTCGTAATGGACAATCTGGTTTATGAGGTTTGGGGATGCCGTATATTTGCAGTGTGCGTGAGTCGGTTTTACGTAGGTAGGAATAAAGTGTTTGTGAAATTGTGTTGGCTTTTTTCATTTGTAGTAGTAATTTGTTCAGTTGCGTCTCATGTGTCTTTGTTGGATTTGTGTGTATTGGTTTAAATTTGTTCGTGTCTGATAGGATATTATTCATTTTTTGTATTCATTCGTGTTCATTATTACTATAGCGTTACCTTTATCTGCTTTTAGAATTTTTATGTTTCTGTCTTGTTTTAGGTTTTTAATGGAATTAATGTCTCTTTTTGTAAGGTTGTTTTTTAGTTTTCTGTTTTGTAAAATTATGTTGATGGTTTTGTAAGAAAATTCTTTGAAAAAATCGTTTAAGATAGTCCATACTGGACTATACATTCCTTGGGACTCAGCACATGAAACAAAACAAAAACTCAACATACTAAGAAACCAGATAAACACAGCCATAAAACTATGCTCACCAGATAAAATTAACGATGAATTAGACAAAATAAAACAATACTTCATCAACATCAATAAGTTTCCTCCACAAACCGTAGAAAACATTATACGCACACACCTAGACAGAAAGCAAAATCAACCAACAAAAGTAAATATATCTCACGAATCAAAAAATCACGAAACCATATACTGCTGTATACCATATATTCCTACATCAGCAAACAAATAACCAACATTTGGCAAAAACTAGTAACAAAATATAACATTCCAGTTAATACTAAATTTATTCAAAAACCAGGCACAAAACTAAGGTCCATACTATGTAAGAACTACACTGACAAACACCACACCAACATTATTTATAAAATACAATGTGATAACTGCCACGACTTCTATATTGGAGAAACAAGTAGAAAAATGGAAACCAGATTCAAAGAACATAAAAAGTCACCTTCACACGTTTTCGAACACTGCAAGTCAAATGGACACAACATAACCATAGAAAACACTAAAATACTAAATAAAGAACCAAACATAAACAAACGCAAAATTAAAGAAGCCTTACTTATACAACTTAAACCCAAAATAAACCAATGTAAATGAACGCCATTATACCTATATTAATATTATAGATAAAATTATATATTCAAACATCCAACCCCGCCCTCTACATTGCGACACTCAGTTACACAACCCTTTCCAAACATGTGGTCAGCTTCCGGTCAGTTACCTCTTTCTTTGTGAACCTGACGATGACCGAAGAAGGTCGAAACGTTGTTCGCTCTTCTATGTAAAATATTTTCTGAACCCAAACAAGCCGTTTTTGCATATAAAATTGAACAAGTGGGTTTCTCGACATCACTGATTGTCCTTACTTAATGCTTGACTAAGGCATAGCTAATCTTCCAAGAGTGAAATTTTATCCACATCATTTTGCCAATAGCATTAAAAAAATTGGCTGAAGGATAAAGTTAACCCACTTCAAAGCAGTTATATATTTGCTTTATGCAAGCCTGTATATCAATGCACTTATATATTTAAATATTTGCAAGTAAAAATTTGCTTTTCCTTCTAAATTCAAATATCACGGTAATAAAAGCTCCACGGATGATAAAAAAGTTTGTTTGTTTTACCACTCAAAATGTAGCAGTTGGCCAGATCTCCTGTGTTTCCTATGCCAGATCTCCTGTGTTTCCTATGCCAGATCTCCTGTGTTTCCTATGCTAGATCTCCTGTGTTTCCTATGCCAGATCTCCTGTGTTTCCTATGCCAGATCTCCTGTGTTTCCTATGCCAGATCTCCTGTGTTTTCTATGCTAGATCTCCTGTGTTTTCTATGCCAGATCTCCTGTGTTTCCTATGCCAGATCTCCTGTGTTTCCTATGCCAGTATTGCAATCTAAGAGCTGAAAAACCCAATACACTGAATAAATGTGAAATGTATCTGTAATCAAATCTAACATGTGACACATTTTTATCCGAATTTGCACAACACATTTTTGTTTATCATTCTTTTAGAGCACAATTTATTTCCTGCACTTCAGGAATAGTGGTATAGACCCAAAAAACCCACAGATGTATTTACTGGTGAAATTTTGCTAAAAAAACAAGGTTGACTGTAAAGTATTTTCAAACTATTAGCCTGTTCAGAGTTCCCAGCAATTTCAAATAGCCTTAAACTTAGTTATATTACAATTTAAATTTAGATGTTAAATAAATGTCAAATGTATCCAAATTATGATATTTGCCAACAAGATTGATACACAAATTTCTCCTTTTTCTTAATAGATATCAATGGAAATCACAATATCATCAACATGAATTCCAACGTATGATAGATTGTTGAGAGATTGATTCATCATTCTCTGGAAATTTGCTTGAGAATTTTTAATCCCAGAAGACATTACATTGTACTGGTATAATCCATCAGAAGTAATAAAAGCAGAGGTCCTTTTTGCCCTGTCAGTTAGAGGAATAGCCCATTATACCATTAGAAGGTAACACTTTTTGATATACATGGCTTTTCCAATTTTATCAATATAGTATGTTAATACTGATAATTGAATAGGAATCTATCTTTGTTAAAGCATTTACTTTACAAATGTCTACACAGAATCTAACTGAGCATCAGGTTTAGAAACCAGTGTACAAAGTCAAGATCAGTTAGCTTTCCTGGACGATGTAATACCGGTTTCCAACAAGTAAGGTATTTTTTATGTATTTTATCAGCCTTAACTGGATTCACAAAATTTGGATGTCGTTTCACAGTAGAAGTATCACCTATATCTACATCATAAACAGCGATTTTAGTTTGATTAGAAATATCCAGAAATACACATTAATACTCAATCAATAAACTAATAAATTGATTTTTCTCTTCAGAAACCAAGTGAATGAGTTTTAAATCAAGATTTGCCAGACTGTTAGAATAACCCAGTTTTATGTTGGATTAATCTTCAATACTTTCAACTTTAGGGATGTCTGAGTCAAAGAGATTGTCGTCAGTATCAAAAGGCTAAAATAGTTTCGGGTGTATTTGTGATATGATATGGCTTCAACATATTAGCATGTTACAGTTGTGTCGTCTTTCGACTATCAGGCGTTTTTACAACATAGTTGGTATCATTATTTTCCAAACAATTTCGTAACGACTATGGTGCCTATCTTTGAGTGGATGTCCCATCATGGGTAACAATACTAAAATCATATCACCAGGATGGAACTCGTGCTCCTCATCCTTGCAATCATAATCATTTTCACTTTCTCAGGCCAATTCACAAAGGTATAAAAGTCTGAGCCGAAACTTGGGAAAGTAAATCCAATAAATGCATTTCTTTCGGGTCGTCTTCCAACCATTATTCCTTCAGCAACTTCAAAAGACCACGCACTGAATGGCCAAACACCAACTCAAACAGGCTAAATCCTAACGACTCCTGAACCGACTAACATCAAATGAATGCTATGAAAAGGAATATTAACAAAACCACTCTCAATACTCTGAGCAATAACAGTCTCGCATGTAGCCGAACTCGAATACAAAAGCAATATACCTTCTAATAACAATGACTGAGTCGCCCTAGCATCACGTAGAATACAAATGGGTGTGGAAATGGCGGAGTAATTTGTCAAAGATACAAAACTAACAGACATGAAAGATCTAAAGCTCCTCCCTGCTTACATTAGCCATTATATCAATAACCGAATTAACAACAACAGATAATCTGATAAAGCTACGTCTATTGTCAACACGAAAGAACAAGGTATTGCGTCCTTTTCTTTTTTCTTTTTCAAACACCAACAGTCAAACATGACATGACCACGTTTTTTTTACAAGATTGACAGACAGGTCTTGATGAAATTTTATCCTGACTGTCTGAAGATTTCGAACTATATAAGTTGTATTCTCAGAAGAATCCTCAACATTATAACTTCAATAGATATAGGTTTCTGTTGAGATGGTAGGGATTTAATGTGTTCAAGTGAATCTTCGGAAAGAGAAGTTACTTCATTTAGTGTTTCTACTTTTTTCTCGTCCAAATAAGTTGTGAGGTTGTCACATGCAGCACAGTGTTTAAACTTCTTAATCAGATATACTTGTCTTAATTGTCAAAACTGCTTGTTGACAATACGCATAGAATTGCACCCCCTAACAAATGAATTATTTTCGGGCAAATTCCTCATAAGTTTGATGGCCTACTTGCAATAACCTTGAATCGTTTGGCGATAAGCCTGCTGCATAAACTCATATGGTTTAAAAGTAGCTGCTTTAACCTTATCACAATTATGAAGTCTTTTAGAGAGAGGTCGCTTAGCTTAAATTTCTTATGCTTTTCAAGTTAGAACAATGTATAATAACAATGACCAGGAAGCTAACTAGCTCTGCGTTTTTCGTTGATCACACGTTGAGTTTTCACAACTGAAGTTATATAATGTTTTTGTAAAAATGCTAATGTCTGGTGTAAATTTGTTGAAGTTTAATGTTCGAATTTATAAACATTCCTTGCCAAATATCTGAATTTCTAGATTAATAAGCGTTAATCACAAGTATAGCTTCTGAAATTTATGCTATACCAATTGTATCAAACCAACTGTATATACTGTGCCTTGGCACGTTGTATTGGTAACATTTACAGGCGCGAAGAGAGTTTCTAAAAAATTTTAACCTGTATAAAAATGTAGATAATACACCATCAATATTTACAAACACACATATAGTGTTGATTCTTACATTCGAAAATATTTTATAACTTTAGTGAACAGGCAGTAGCTATGCAATACATGTTTAACAGTGTTATGTAAATGTCGTGTAAATATTTTGTAAACGACAACATGTAGTGTTGTGTTTAAATTTTCATTTCTATTATTTATATTTCCATATTTATATTATTTTTTCAAAGTTTAAACTAAGAAAATACGTTGTTTTTCATTTAAAATGACATTTAGAATTTTCTAGAATTAGGTAGACCAATCATATGTATTTAAATGAAATGCTCGCGACCTCGTGTCTAGACGTTTAGTCTCGTTCAAGAACAGACATGCGCGGATTGCTCTGGAGTTCTGTAGAAGTTTCGCGGTGGTTCGAGGAGTCTAGGCCTACAATATATAAACAGACAAAAATGCGAAGAAGAAAGGAGTCAGACATTAGTTTTATTTCAAAGGAAGAGAGTCAGTCATTTCGTTTGAGAAAGTTTAAGTGTTTGCTGTGATTTGTGACTGAAGTTAGATCTACGGAAGCTGTGATTTTATTTCTTCAATCTCTACGATTCATCTGAATTACTGGTTGTGCTGAGAGTCATCAAGTTTGAGACGTTCATCGGAGGCATCGTGAAAAACTTCGTCGAATTTACTGAACTGTGAATTGCTTCTGAACTTCTTCATTTAAACTTCGGAATTTCTTCGTGGGACCAAATTCACACCCTAGACTGGAATTTGAGACTTTCATTTTAGATCATTATATTAAATACAGGCCAGTACAATTTTGTATTGTGATTAATTTTGAAGGTTGAAACTAGTACCATTTTGTTTTGTAATTAATTTTGAAGGTTTAAACTTAATAGCTGTCATTGTTATTATATAATTTATATTATATCTGTTAATATTTTAGTGTAATAAATTATACAAGCTGTTATCTGTGTCTTTCTGTTGCGTTTAGTCTACGAAAAACATAAAACATAAAAAAACGTAACAAACAGTATGAGTTATGTACATTTCTGAATATAAGCTTAACTTAAACAAATATCTATATTAAAATAGATACATGACAGTAAATCCGTCACAATTTATCTATGGATGCTTAAATATCTTCAAAGTAATGAAGCTTGCACTGTCTAGTCATCAGCTCATGTTCGTACAGTAGTCAACTTTCACGAACAGAAATGATGGCTTTATCTGAACAGTCATGAGCTCGATGTCACCTATCATAATACATAAAATGTCAGATTTCTTTTTATACTGGACATTGAAGGAGCCAAAGTGTTACTTCACCTTGATATCAAAGTGCCTCACCTATCTTTACAACACTATCAGTTGATTTGCTGATTCCAATTGCTGTTTCATCTTCACAAAACATGTTTTACGTGATCTTATGAAATACTTTTCGGTAATCATAACTTACAAACTTGACAAGAAATATGTCGACAAACTAAACCCTGCAAAAACAATTTTATGATCACGGTACTAAAACTGTAAGTAAATAGCCTAATCTATGGTAAGGGAAATACTAGTAGGTATCTGTTAAGTCCGCATAATATGAGATGTTTGGAATAGCTGTTAGCGAGAAAACAAATTTAATATGCACAGAGAAGTACAAATTAAACCATAAGCATAGAACAACGAACACAAATTTTTGTTTACCACACACTCACTAAACTCAAATTAGGTGTTTAAGATACAAAAAATGGTATATTTCTAGATCATTTAGACTTTGTCTACTAAAGCAAGTAAAAAAACGTTGCAACAACAGTAGATAAAATTGTATCTATGCCACACTCAAGTCACATCAAGGTCCCAGTGTAGTAATTTTTAATATTAGGTTACCATATTAGCGATAATTTTCTTTAGACATACTAAAGAGGATATTATTTTCCATAAGCACTGTGGCGGGTAAGATTAGCCTATACCCATTAAATAAGTCGTTAACTGAAGATAATTAAAGTGTAAATACAAAATGTGGCCACTTACATAAGATAACCTTAACTAAACAATTCGTCTAAACCAAACTCAGATATGGTTTTACAAAATAATTACCACATGCATTTATATGCATTACTTTTCGCCATTGTAAGTCCAATCACTGTAATGCTTCCAAATTTACATGAAAAAAAAACATTATTGGGCTCAAATTTCTTTTTATTGTGAGTTAGGTTTTATAACAAAAAGTTCAAAGTTCCAAAGTTCAAGACATGATGCTAATGAATATTCTTCACATTTTCAGACGTGGCGATCAATCTGATTATTTATTTCAAAGAACAAGACAAACATTTGCGGCAAGTTCTGTTGACTGGCCTCCTCCACTTGGTCAGTAATACAAAAATTAAGGACAGTTATATCTGAATTGTAAAAGTTTCTAACGTGGTCATTTAGCCAACATTTAGATAACATGCCATTCAGGTTGAAAATTACAATTCTAGTTCCGTTTTTGCTGTCACTAATTTAATATCTAAATATTTTACGCTTATCTTCCTCAACTGTCAAATTTTCCAGCATTGCAAAAACTTTACTGAGGAGAGACTTTTCTCCGATTGATTTTTGAATGGTTAAACAAATGCTTTAAATTGCTACTATGACTGTAGATCTTATAATCAAATTGGATAACATATGAACTCTTCCATTTCAATAAGTACGGATTGAATGAAACACCCTACCCATAAAAATAATCTTAAGAAAGAGTTTCATAATACAAGTGTCTGCCTACCCAATTTCTTAAACAATGAAAAATGTGTTACTGTAATCTTGGGTAGAGAAGAAAGATACGCGATATAGTTGCTGACATTAATGTTCTTTATTAGTTTTATTTAGTTGATGTTTTGTCACAATGAATGTCGAAGACTATTTGTTTATTGTTGAATTCAAACATGTTTTTAAAAGTAATGTTTACGTTTTAATTATTATACATTTATACAACTTTAAACAGTACAAAAAACAGCTTACTTGTATTAATTTCTGACTTCCTAAGACACAACAGATAACCCACGTGACTTTGTTCTAGAACAAACAAACAATTGTCTTAATGTTCCAAAATTGGGAAAATGAAAATCTGTTTGTTTAAATAAAATATCTATAAATTATGTAACACTTTTAGCTTCTGACTGCACAAAAATTTTTTAAGTGAGCTCACCGTGATATATTTTGAAAACTTTTCATCAAGCTAATGAAAACATGTGTTGGTATATTTCGTGTCATTATAACAAATTAATCTTTGGCATTCTTGTCTTCAAATTAATAGCACAACAATAGCTATATTTGTTAAAAACCGTCGTAATAATAGTTAAGTCTGTCAAAAAACCTAAATAACAAAACTTATCAAAATCAAACTCACCACTCAGTTCTCCTGAAGTCACAAATAACATGTTTGTTAAATCTCAACATATTTTAATCAAATGTTTTTAAAACAAACATAATACTGTTAAACCTAACATATAAACTAAACATGTTAGTATTCGAAACAGCACTAGCTCAACCTGGTAAACTTTAAAAGGTCATCAGTATATTTAATATCATCTTTTCATCACATTTGTTGTATGCTTTGGGTCATTATCTTCCTTGAAGATTAATTTCTTCCCAATGTACTGTGTTTCTAAAAATATATCATGATGAATTATAATACATTGTGTTCGCCTCTTCTCAGATTGTCGTCAGTTTTGTATGGGTCAACAACACCATCGAGTGGGGCGCAACCCCAGGCTTGTATTCATCATTCACCATGATTCAGAGTAGCTGTCGTGCATTGCCTACGATTCCATTGTCTACTATTGGACAAACTTTATTTAACTGTTGTCAAACAGCTCGAATTTAGATTGACCTGAAAAAAAATCACTTCCCTAAGTTTGATTATTTCACTGTTTTTGTCCTAATGCTACTTTCGACCGATTGGTGTGATTACCTCTTCTCAACAGTAGATTTCGAGCAGCTACAAGTACATTGAGACTAATTCATACCAATGCGTATCTTACTATTCTCAATATAGCTTCTACACATGTATATGCAGCAAAATAGTTTGCAAGATTTGAACATAACTGCCATTAACCTCATCCTAGAAATACCCTAACATATTTTACATTATTTTTAGAGTCCCATTTTTTTCGACCACTTCTGTTATTAACAGTACCAATTCCATACACTCTCAACAGAGTCTTGCAGATATCTTCCAATAAAACATGAAATCTTGCCAAATATTTTCACGTGGGATGTACCTGACCCGTCAAAACGCTCTCCTCATGTGGTATTTCAGGCATAGAACCCATCTCTCGATTCACACTAATGTTATTGGTCATTGACTTCCTGCACTTTGATGTGGCATCTTTATGATTGGTTGAAGGGTAACTAATCACACTGTGAATTATCAAAATATAATTATACTCTGGTGTGTTTTTTCCAGTGTTGTAAAATGACCCCATCACCCATATAATTTTGTTAGAATACTACTGTATTTAATATAAAGTGCATTGTTCGTTTTTGTTTGTATATATGTATGTATTTGTTTAATTCAGTAATTTTATTCACTACGAAATTATTCTTGAGGTTGTATACGTACACATATATAGCAACCAGACTTGCACTTAGCAGTTTTTATCAAATAGGAAATATAAAATACATAAACTTATGCTGAAAACAAACTCCATAACATTAGCAGCTTTCATTATTCCGAATAAAGCTGTAGATAAATAATGTTACTGAAATGTAATTTATATAACTTAAGGCGTGTAAGAAACTTTGATATAAATTTTCTTCTTAAATAAACGTCCACTTTATAAAGGCGAGTATGGGTATTAATACTTTTACTGATACGGAGAGAGGAACGTTTCGACCTTCCTAGGTCATTTTCAGGTTAAGAAAGAGAGAGTGTTTGAATGTGATCGTTGACGGACACATGTCTTAGGGACAAGAGTACAAACAGATACCAGATTGTACACACTTTTCTATACTTTTATAATATTGCAGGCTTTAATGCTGTGTAGCTGGCTATCCAGTCATATTTATAAATTTGAGTTCTCTCACCATTTGGCGATAAGGCTTGAAATATGAAACGTATTTTATTTTTATTTTATTATAATGAATTAGCCCTCCAGTGGCTCAGCGGTATGTCTGCGGACTTACACGCTAAAATCCGGGTTTCGATACCCGTGGTGGGCAGAGCACAGATAGCCCATTTTGTAGCTTTGTGCTTAATTCTAAACAACCAACCAACTACAATGTATTATACGCCCAATGATATGATGAACTTATATCTGACTTGTTTAACTGAGCAGAAGTAACTTAGGATCAAAACAATCTAACTTTGCAAATCAAAACTAAAACTCGAAGGTAAATTGTGTAGCTAATGTAATATATATTTCTACCTGGTAATGTGCAGTTTCGTGAAACAAAACTTATAACAATACTTAGCATGTTACTGATTTTTTCTAACATAATCCCACTAAAGTATCATATGAGGTTCGAGCATAGATAGAGGAATTACATGAAGTAATTTGCGAACTCACGAGCTGATCTGAAGAAAGAATTTATTTTAAATACATGTAACTGGAGTTAGTTTCCACAATTAAAGTTGTTTTAATATACTTACTCTTCCATTTAATCTCCTGTTATTGTCTTTCATGAAGAAGAGTTATTGATCTCAACTGAAACAACTGGATGTTTGTTTTTTGTTTTTTTTAATTTCGTGCAAAGCTACTCAAGGGCTATCTGCGCTAGCCGTCCCTAATTTAGCAATGTAAGACTAGAAGGAAGGCAGCTAGTTATCACCACCCACCACCAACTATTGGGCTACTCTTTTACCGACGGATGGTTGGATTGGTCGTAGCATTATAACGCTCCCACAGTTGAGCATATTTGTTGTGACGGGAATTCAAACCCGTGACTCTCGAATTACCAGTCATGTGCCTTAACCACCTGGTCATGCCAGGTCATCAAGTGAATGCTATTTTCAACGTTTAGAATGGTTACAGTCCATATGATCTTGTTTTTTTTTTGTTTTTGAATTAAGCACAAAGCTACACAATGAGCTATCTGTGCTCTGCCCACCACGGGTATCGAAACCCGGATTTTAGCGTGTAAGTCCGCAGACATACCGCTGAGCCACTGTGGAGCCCATATGATCTAATGCTTATCTGTTATTTTGTGTTGTTTTATGAACAAATAAAAGGGGTATTACCCCAAATTACAAACAGCAATACTTTACCCAACACTTTTATTTATTTTTATCTCTAATATTTACATTACCGTAATATATTTCTTTATAATTTTATACTATTGTTTTTCATTTCAAAAGAATGAAATAAAGCAACATTATATTTATAACATTTTTTTATAAAGTTTGTAACCATGAGAGTATTTTCAGCAAACAATTTAATAATGCTGAAGGACGTTTAAAATTTACAACAGTACATTTAAGTACTTGTTGTAATTACACATGGCCAGGTGGTTAGAGCGCTGGACTCATAATCTGAGAGTCGCGTGTTCGAATCCCCGTCACACTAAACATGCCCGTCCTTTCAACCGTAGAGGCGTTATAATATTTGTGGTCAATCCCATTATTCATTGGTAAAAGAGTAGCCCAAGAGTTGGCGGTGGGTGGTGATGACTAGTTGCCTTTTCTCTAATCTTACACTGCTAAAGTAGGGACGGTTAGCGCAGATAGCCTTCGAGTAGCTTTATGTGATATTCAAAAACAAACGATTTTAATGAACAACATATTCAGTGGTGTAAAGAGTAAGACTACATATTCAGTGGTGTAAAGAGTAAGACTACATATTCAGTGGTGTAAAGAGTAAGACAAAATATTCGCCGCCAGCTGAGAATCAGTTTGTGTATTCTATAACGTATTTCCTTCTCCAGTGAGGTTGGACACATTTTGATGGAAGATAATGTTGTATTTATAGATTGTAATATAAACATGAAAAGTAAGTGGAGAACATAATAACAAATATTTTTCTCCCTAACTTTATTTTTATTGTAAAAATATTTTGGCTTTGAGAAAATATCCTCATTTGATGGAGCTTTCAAAACTTTCCAAAAATAGGGTAAACTTTATTTTATATATGAAATCGATAAAAGGAAACTTCTGCTTGTTGAGCTGTCACTGACTGGAAGGAACAGATGATAACATCAATGGACTATTTCTCTAGTCAGATATAACATCTGCTTCTTCAGAGGTAACTGTGACTACGAGAACAATGAAGAAAATATAACTCAATAAGTTCCTTGTTACGAGGAGAGGAAAACCACTATATACTTTAAATAAATAAAAGTCCAGACATATAGCATTTGAACGATTCTTTACTTTTGTTTTTTTTGTACTGCGTTTGATCATTCATGTGACCATCACACACTTACGTACACAACAAATCAACGTCAAGTTAACATTAACAACTTTAAAATTTTATAAATTAAAAAAATCGATAGGATAAAAATGAGAAAAAACATTAATTATTCAGAAATTAAAAGTTAATCTAAATTAAAACAAGGGTGTCATCCCATATGGTTCCTGTTTTTTAGTTTCAGACTAAGAGAATGTTATTTGATGTCAATAGTACCTTTTTCTAAATCGAAGTTTGACCTAATTTATCAAAGAAAATTGTTATTAATTCTTTGTCTCCTATTGCTAATTATTTCCATCTCTCAGTTTTGTTAGCGTTTTCCATTTAAAGTTAACGCGATTCTTCCCACTACATATGTACATTTCTTCAATGCTGTATAATAATTTGGATGGCCAAGCGTGTTAGGGCATGCGACTCGTAGTCCGAGGGTCGCGGGTTTGCATCCCGTCACGCCAAACATGCTCGCCCTTTCAGCTGTGGGGGCGTTATAAAGTCACGGTCAATCCCACTATTCGTTGGTAAAAGAGTAGCCCAAGAGTTGGCAGTGGGTGGTGATGACTAGCTAGTCTTTCCTCTCGTCTTACACTGCTGAATTAGGGACGGCTCTCCCTCAAGTAGCTTTGTGCGAAATTCACCATCAAAGAAACAAACAATAATTTAGATACGATCATGTCAAAACTTCATAATGAAATTCCTTCAACTATGTTTTGGCCAATATTTGCACTTAAAACTGAATAATTAACAGGCATAACCGATCTTTCTCAATACGGATCGAATCCTGAAAATGACCCTTAGAAATCCTTTTTCAGATCACGATTTTGAAGTAGAGAATTACTACGGTAGTGAAACTATTAAGCTAAAGAGAGAATTAAATATAAAATATTCTCAAGCTATTTCCTTTGACAGATCAAAAAATCAACACCCTGGTGTAAGCAAATCGACGTCTGACTGTCAGGGAGCTTTTTGAAGAGTGTGGGATATCATTTAAATCTTGTTACGAGATTTTGACCGAAAAATTGAAGATGCACCGCGTTGCTGCGAAATTTGTGCCTCAGAACTCGTGAGTTTTTGGCCAAACAATCGATCACTGTTCTTCCCCACCCCCCTACTCACCTGACTTTGCTCCTTGCGATTTTTTCTTGTTCCCCAAACTCAAAAGACCCTTGAAAGGAAAAAGATTTGAGACGATTCCCGAGATTAGGGCAAATGCGACGAAGAAGCTGAAGGACATTACAAAAGAAGCGTACCAGGACTGTTTCAACAAGTGGAAACACCGTTGGGATAAGTGTGTGCGTTGGGGAGGAGAGTACTTTGAAGGGGTCCCAGACCTGTAACTTCTAAATAAAGTACATTTTGTTTCATGACGTCAGTCCGCGTATTTTTTGAACAGCCATCTTATATGTAATATTTGTTTCATTATTTGTAATAAATTGATTTCTGAACATATGTTAACATTTTCGCGTGTTATACGTCATTATATAAGTTTAAAGATATCTAAATTTCATTTTCTGCTTTAACAACAGGTACATTATAAACAATTCATAATAATATTTTGTGAAAATATAATTCTAACTTAAAAGTTAATTCCATTTCTAATACTTTGAACAGATGGGCATTAGAATTAAATCAAACATTGTAACATTTAGATACGCTATAGTTACTGAATTAATTAGACTTACGTAGGTTAGGTTAGGTTAGGTTTAGGCCATTTAGTTATTAATTTAAACACGTGAAGAGTGACTATGTCAGTCAGTTTGTTTGTTGAATTTCGCGCAAAACTACATGAAGACTATTTGCGCTAGCCATCCCTAATTTTGAAGCGACAAATAGACTGAAAGGAAAGCAGCTAGTAAACACAGCTCAGTGTCGACACTTTTATTACTTTTCTCTAGCCGAATAATAGAATTTAAACTTGGGTTTTATCACTCACACCCAGGACCCCAAAGTACGGATCGTGATTTTTATTGTTGTTTTTTTCTAGATAACTGGACGTACAACCTCAGATCCACAGTTCAACATGCTAACCACTTAGCAATGGTCGACTCTTAAAATGTGACCATTTTATTGGTCATACTTTCTCTGCCCGTTGCTGCAAAAATGTGCTTCGAGACAATGGTGCGTTATGAGGGCGATGAATAGTGAAATCCAGCTGAATGTGGCTCTCAGACCAAAAACTTAGAACCGATGGTCCTGTCTCTCAGTTCAAAATCAAATGGCATTGTCCCCAAATGATCTTTCTATATGTTTCCAGTGGATAAGATGTAAATTAATGGACTTATAAAGTTAAAATCCAGAATTCAGTTATCTGCAGTGAATAGAGCATTAATAGCCTTTCATGTAGGCATAGTAAAGAGCAACCCAAGGGCGATAGTGAGTAGTGTTGACTGGCTGCATTTCCTCCAACTATCCCTTCTTTATTAGAAGAGGATAAATAACATCGAGTCGTTTTGCGCAAAGCTCATCAAACAAAGAAAACTACTTTGTTCATATAGTGTTATCAAAAGGTGATTGATAATACTTTTCAAGCAATATTTCGCCTTGTTATAACGGCCAGCATGGACAGGTGATTAAGGCACTCGACTTGTAATCTGAGAGTCGCGAGTTCAAATCTTTGTCACACCAAACGTGCTCTCTCTTTCAGCCGTGGAGGCATTATGATGTGACGGTCAATCCCACTATTCGTTAGTAAAAGAGTAGTCCAAGAATTTGCGGTGGGTGGTGGTGACTAGCTGCCTTTCCTCTAGTCTTACACTGCTAATTAGGAACAGCTATCACAGATAGCATTCGTGTAGCTTTGCGCGAAATTCAAAACAAACCAAAATCCTTGTCATAACAACAATATTATAAATTTATAATATTCTACGATTATTTTGAGCAGGGCACTTCGTTTTAAAAAGACTTACACATCTATGTATTGCCATTTAACATTTTAAGAGTTGTTTCATAATGTTAATATCAATTAAAAGCAAATTATATTCGTAAACGTATATACGAGTACATATTTAAAAACAATTTAAGGAAAATGCTTTACTTTTATTTGTAATCCTCTTCATAATCGTCAAATAAGCAAATACACACGTGAAGACTATCAATAAATCATATTTAATTAATGGGTATAGAAACCCACTCTCTAACATTGAAGATTTGTGGACATGCCAATGTTCTACTGATGAGCGACTCTTTATAGAGCACCTAATCAAATATAAACTATTAAAATAATTATTAAACAGATTATTTCTTACTGTTAGCAATGTGGCCATTTCTTTACAGCATAGATCTGGACCATGTTAGGTTATTTTAAAGTTACTTCAGCTTCACAACGTCCAGAGCCATGCTGATGTGAAACATTTACTTCAGCTTCACAACGTCCAGAGTCATGCTGATGTGAAACAGTTACTACAATTTCACAACGTCCAAAGCCATGCTGATGTGAAACAGTTACTTCAGCTTCACAAAGTCCAAAGCCGTGCTGATGTGAAACAGTTACTTCAGCTTCACAAAGTCCAAAGCCGTGCTGATGTGAAATGATTCGAAAAACTGTACCTCTAGAGTAAGCGTAACAAGTTTGTAAAGCATGCTAAATTAGAATGGATAAAAATATCTGTAAACACACAGACCAGTAATTAACTGAAATGACAAATAGCTCGTATTATGCAATTTATGACAGTTTAAAGCTAACTGGAAAGAAGGACTAAATAACTTCCTATGTTGTGCGCAACCCATTGTAAACATTGCACAACACGAAGTAATCTTAAATTTTTGAAAATATTGTTAACCATGAAATAACATTGTATACTATATGTAATTCCCTTAAAATATTACGAATTATAAAATATTCTTGTGTCATTTACCATCGCAGTGAAATAAGAACTAAGCTTGAAAACTGTACATGTTTATTTACAGTTATTGCGAAATATGAATTAACTTTAAAAAACGTGTAGACTGCTTTATGCAGTTTACGAAAGCAAACTATCTCCAGTTGTCACATTATCGTGTAAAATATAATACAGTCGTTGTTTATGTAAAGAAACTTTAAATTAATTAAGCTTTACATTTCAATATTATGTATAATTCTCAAACATTTATTATTAAATATCAAATACGAGCATACTTGCTTTTTAAGCCATCAAGACAATATAATGCGACAGCCAATCTATTTGGTGATAAAAGAGTAGCCCTAGAATTCGCGGTGAATGGTTTTGACTAGCTGCCTTCCCTCTAGTCTATAACTGCTAAATTAGGGACGGCTAGTATAGATAGCCCTCGTGTAGCGTTGTGAAAAATACAAAATATATCCACTGCTTAGTTCCAGAGAACCAAAAATGCAGTGTTATCTTTGTTATCTACACTGACACTCATGGTCACTTTATGAGAATAGAATATCATTTATAAATGGCCCAGCATGACCAAGTGGTTAAGGCACTCGACTCATAATCCCGAGAGACGCGGGTTCGATACTCCGTTACACCAAACATGCTCGCCCTTTCAGCCGTGGGGGCGTTATAATGTGACGGTCAATCCCATTATTCATTGGCAAAAAAGTAGCCCAAGAGATAGCGGTAGGTGGTGATGATTAGCTGCCTTCCTTCTAACCTTACACTGCTAAATTAGGGATGGCGCGCGCAAATAGCCTTCATGTAGCTTTGGGCGAAGTTCGAAAACCAAATCTTTATAAATACACAATAGTTTTTTTTTTCTATGAGTAAGTTAGAGGTTTTACAATGTCTTAGATATTAGATTAATGTATTTTAGTTGCATCAGTCCACGCTAAATGTTTTAAAAACTTTGTAAGTATAAATAAATTTTAAGGTATATTTTCAAGGCACAGTAACACAGAGCTTTTTAAACGTGCGTGACCTTGTGGTAGACCTATGATTTTTTCGTTCAAATATAAATGTAAAATGTACGTATTGTACATACATTCCAGTAACTCTCTCTCTCTTTATTTTTTGCAACTTAATCTCTTGATATTTGGAGACTCAATTTATTATATATTTCTTTTTATTCTTGGTAGGCAAGTTTAAGAAAATTACAAAATCGAACCATGAAACAGTAACTAAGTCCAAAAAATTAATTCTAAAAAGAAGCACTGAAAACTTATGTTCCATGTTGTATAATTTAAAAAAACAACAACAACTCCAGTTGCTTTTTAAAACTCGTTCAAAGATTTTTTTTAAAACACAAAAGCGCTATTATCTTCCAGTTATGCCCATAGATGTTTTTAAACTTTAAGATCTTCTAACGATTTTGCTTGTTTGCAATTCTAGCGAAGTTCTAGCAATTTATTCTTTCAACGTTTCAGTTGAACCAGCTTTCTTTCGTGGGAATTGATACCTGTTTGGAATTGTTCAGGTATTAAGACGTAAAAAGCAAACACACTCTCATGCTACTCTGGGGGTAAAAGTAAGTATGATGAACGACAAGAAAACGATGTAAGACACTTCAGATACTCCATTCAGAACCGTAAGTCTATATGTATGGTTGATACTCATTCTCTAGTTATTCCATAGGGTCAAGTTAGTGTAAAGTGTTTTTGCGTGTACTCCAGACTGGAGATATTTTTATCTTTATTTTTCAAGCCACCCCAAATATTTGGTGAAGTGAGGTCAGTACAAATTAAAGAAAATTTTCCAGATATTTAAAACTAAATAACAATTTCTGTATACTTTAACATTTCTTTCTTTTCTTACAGTTAATTAATCCTGAGTGAACTTAATGTGGTTGGGAATATTTTACTTATGGTAATTCTTTAATTCTTGTAATCATTATGATAGTTTCAAAACTACACATTGATTTTTATATAAATGTAAAAAACATTAGGTTACTTTCAATGAGCATTAAACTTTAACACTAGGGTCACGATTAAATTATTGCCAGTACCAAGATTTGGTTTTTAAATACACGTGATCATGATTTTTGTCACACATTGTGCGCATTTCTGTCTCATATTACACGTGATCAGGATATCTGGGTACTGTTATGAGCAGCTCTTGGTTTTACATTACATAGTTCTTGATATCTCATTAGAGATAACCACACGTCATGTGTTGCACAGTGTGTTGTTCTTGGCTTCATATTACACATGATCTGACCATATGTGTTGTGTTATGCATATTTCTTGGCCATACAATACACATGATCAAACATCCTCTGACGTGCTATGTATATTTCTTTGCCTTAAAACACCTGTGATCAGAATCCCCGTGTTATTGTTATTCCTCTACAAATGATCTTTAGTAATATATAAATTTCCTTAGTCGAGCAACAGTTGTTTTTAATGTTTGAATGCTCGTATCCCCCACGGAATGTGTATGTTTGGCACATGTGAGGTGCCTGTTCCGCAGGCTTCTCAACTTGCTCAATTTTTATTTAGTGTGCTACCGTTATTCTTGATCCCATAGCAACGGACAGTGTGCTTACTGTTAAACTGGAAGCCTTACACACATACACATGTTGACCCATATTAGAAAACATCCTTTTTTTTAACCATTAATATTCACCAACGTTTCCATTATCTTTCCTTTTGGAAATATCGTTCAATATTTGAAAATAAATATAAATTCTGGAATCACTAGGTTGTTCTCCGTGAGACGAATAAATTTTATTTTCTCTTCATGTAGTGTTAATTTTTAATCTTTACCTCTATTCTTATTAATACTTAGTATTTATCTATAATACTTTTCATATTATTTTTAATTATATTTGCTTAAAATTCATTTGTAATCAATCTTCATCTGATTTTTATTTTACTTTATCAAATCTCAGTGTATTTTCTCTTGACCATCTTTCTTTTTTCATGACAATACATATCTAGCTATTTTCTTTGTGCCTAACATTTTTGTTTCTTGTGGTACTGCATCGAAAATGAGAAAACTTATAACAGTACATTGAAAACTACTCAAAACACTTCAGGATTTCTATGGTAGCCAAACTTCACTTTATTTCATAGTTTAATGAGCACGGTCATTTCTAGTTTGTTCCTGAAGAAGAAAGGTCCAGCTTTCGAAAGCGCTCAGGTTATGGATCTCGTTTGTGCTGAATCGATTTATTGAACCAACATGTTTTCCTAACAACATTAATATTTCCTTAGTGACCTCTTTCAGTTACAAGTTTAATACTAGTAGAGGTACCTATTGTAAAGTTTCACCACATTGGTAGTTTTCTACTTTCTTTTATTACACTTACAACCTGCATTCCATACATTCTATACTGATCCTTGTAGTGAACTAATATCATCAAACTGTACCCTTTATCAGGTATTCAAATTTACATGATGGAAAATATTCTATCGTAATAAAATAAAACATTAAGTCCACCAAGAGTGTATCTGTTATGATGTTTATTATACAGTCTGTGAATTTAACATACTATAGATAACGCAATTAAACTATTTTGCACTAATCTTGTGAAAAACTAAAAAAAACTTTTTCTCAGACGTAGTGGCGCGAGACTTTGTGCTATTCCTACACTTCCATAAAAACTCACTATCTAACGAATATTTCAATGTCAAAACTGAAACATTCTCTCTTCAGTATTAATGAAAATAACAGATACAGTGTATTTTCAAACAATACCTTACATTTACTTGTAAAACAGTAATCACAGCTAACTTCATATAAGCTAGATTTAATACCTTTAGTTTCTCTTTAAGTGTTAATTAGGATTTAAGTCCTCCAGTGGAATCTCTATATTATAGTTTGTCATTATCGTAACAAAAATATTCTTAGCTCGTACTTGATGCTCAGGTTCCAGACTTTCAACAAATGAGCAGTGTCTTCTTTAGAGTGATACAGTTTATCTATACATCAGTGTTCTGGGATCCAGCTGTAAGGTGCAGTTGAATCATACTCCTTCCCTTCAATACTGTTTACCAGTATATTATCATCCCCTCAATGTTTTAATGTTCATCAACCATTGCAATGACTCATGGCTCACTCAAACAGTTGACCTTCTACCATACACATGATGCTGGAAGTGTGTTATTCAAAGACAACACAGCTCTAAGCAATTCTTTCTTCATTACACAAAATCTGCTTTCAGAAGCCATAGGGATAAGACTCGTATACGCAATTATATAACTTACTCCACTCTGTAACTGACTTAACAGACCTCTAATTCCACCATTGCAAGCAATGTTGTCTAGCATAAATTCAGAATCCTGTTGTGAAAACATCACTACTGTGGTTTCTACTAAAGTTCATTTTTAAGGACAAGAACTTTTGCTTCCATTTCTCACTCCATCCAAAGCATACTTCCACTTCAGTAAGAATCGATAATGATGGAGGTAGTTTGGAAAAATTTGACATATAAACCAATAAATTCCACTCTTGTGTGCACGATCACAAATAACCTGGGTTTCTATTTCCAGCCTGCCTTTTTTACCTGCGGCAATAACATTTTCAAATGTTCCACCACAGACTCAAATATGTAATTAAATACCAAGGCATCATCGACACAGACTATATACTTCCCTTATTTTTCATAATCACTACTGGAGACGACCAAACACTCTCTGAAGACCTCATTATTCCATCTTTAACAACCACTGTAGTCCAATTCATGCGACCTCAGTAATGCTCCTAGAAAGCCAGTGTTGTGGTTCTTGAACATACATCATTTTTATCGATGTAATGTCGTGCAAATTTGTTCTATTAAATAAGCCATCTGGTCCAATAAAATGCATTTGAATATTTTGCCAACAAATCACTTGGATCTTGGCACTATGTTGAGTATAGATTGGCTGAAAAAATTCAAATGTTGATCAGAGGTATGTTGGTATCCAAGTATCTTGTTTTAGATGTGGGATAATAAACTCAACCCTAACATTACTGCTAGCGTTGGTCACCTGCACATTGATTACTGTGCTGATGACCATTGCAACATTCAACTGAACAAATAATTCTCCATAATTGCATTGCAGTCCTGAAATATGCGGATGTTTGGTTCGAACCTGAGTGCTTAGGTAGGAACGTCTGTAAGAGATGAAATATCTGTAGATACAGTAGACCTTTCACTCTCTTGTGACTGATTCGAAGTTACTACCTTGTATCTAACTGTGACAAGGACTGGCTCAGTAAAGAAGTCACTCACATTATATTATAGCAAAAATACATTTTATGTTTTTCTACCATTGTCTAGGAACCATAAAAATCGCAGGTATATAACTATTACTACAGCAGAAATACAGTTAACAGTTTGTGTCTCTCATTTGTAAAAACATGTATTTAACTATTATTAAGAAAGACATACAGTTAACACTTTGTGTCTCTTAGTATCTAAAAAATGTATATCCACGGGTTTCAGCTTTATTAAAAAATAAATTCAACAAAATATGTCTATCATGGACTATAAATTGTGAGAAATACATATATCTAAGTACCATTAACATAGACATACAATTAAAAGCTTGTGCCTTTTATTATCTGTACATTATAATAAATCTATGTATTTAATTGTCATTAAGACAAAGAAATATCAATGAACTCCAAGAATTTCTTATTGAATTATAAATGAAAAGGAAATGTGTGATCAATAGTACACTAAAACAATTCATATTAGTGCAACTTTTTGAAGAATAAATAAGCCGAGACTGAGCTACTGTTTAACGCGTTCAGACCGTGAATTTCAGGTCTTGTGATTCGGCTTCTTCTCAGAAAAGCGTGCTCTATGTTTTAGGACTTTAGATGCGATATAAGAATGACAGTTAACTCTTCCTATTTGATCAGATAAGAATACCTAAAACTTGACGGATGAACCATTGAAACGCTTTATTCTGTCTAGTCTATCATTTATTTTAAACTCAGAAGAGATATGTGCAGGCAGTATAACTTTTGTATAACTTCTTTCGAAATTTCTGAAACAAACAAACTAAAGCAGAGGATAAAAATATTTCTTAAAACAGCATTTAATGGAATTAACAACATATATCTATGACGGGTACACAAAGGTTACAGTACAACAAGAAGATATAAACAGATTTGAATTAGAACGTAGAAAACTAGTTCCAAATTTCTTGTTATGAAAAACCGTTCTCAGCTGTAGTGCATTGAAAGTATCTTTGTTTGAAGCTTAGCACAGATCTACACATTGAGCTATCTGTGCTCTGCCCATCAAATGTATCGAAACTCGGTTTCTAGTGCTATCGGTCAGCAGACACATTGCTGTGCCAATGAGAGCTTCACTGAAAGAATAAAAATTTTATTTTTAAAGGTATAACCAAAGTATTTGGTTTATACCTATAGCCCTTTACTCACCACTAGGTCCAGCATGACCAGGTGGATTAACGCGTTCGACTCGCAATCTGAGAATCGCGGGTTCGAATTAAACGTGCTCGCCCTTTCAACCGGGAGGAGCCGTTAAAATGTAACGTTCAATCCCACTATTCTTTGGTAAAAGAGTAGCCCAAAAGCTGGCAGTGGGTGGTGATAACTAGCTGCCTTCCCTCTAGTCTTACATTGCCTGACATCGTATAGCTTTGCGCGAAATTCCGAAACACACATGCTCACCAGCAATAACTGAGAATACGTTAGGTGTTTGGATAAAATGTGACACGCCTTCAATATTAATTATCCTTAATTATTTAGCGAACAAACTAGTTATTTATTTGTTAATTTGTTTTCTTCGCCAAAAAGTGCCTGACAGATTATTCAAACACGTAAGGTATCTTAGGTTAATAGTGGTGAAGTAGTAAAGGACTGAACAAGTAAACCAAACAAACTGCTTATCCCCAAAAAATTTTATAGGATTTCTTTATACGCTTTTAACTTTCAAGTAATGCTGATAAACCGTGAATTCAACAGCACTAGTCTGTTACAAAGGGAATAGTGAATAAAAAACATACTATCCTTCTGCTTAATCTTTTATTCACTGAAATTCACGTTTTTGTGAAAAAAATAACAAATAAATATCTAGAGTCGTTTATAAATTCATTGATTTTAACAAAGTGCAATGGTAAAGTTAAGACCCTACATTGGCTGTCACACACATACACTTCCCTTTTGTTCCATTTGAATTAGGTGATCTAGAAACTGCGTGACTTGCAGTACTTTAGTAGACATTCAGTAACAAATAAAATACCCATTCTTATTGGAATATCGATAGTGACTTGTCGTTGTGAATTGTCTTTTCACTCAATTTATCCTAATTCTTCCATCAAAGGCCCATCAAGAAACATCGCCTGTCGAAAATCTACAACAACCATATCTATAAAAATAAAAACTTTTGGTGGTAACAATACGACATCTTTATCACGTTTTCTCTGTTGAAAACCCCGATCTTTTAACACAATTACCCTAAATCTTGCTTTGCACGGTATATTTTCTTTATCTCTTTCACGTTTGAGAACTAAATTACTCTATAAAACATTTAAAATTGATGTGTATGTTAGAACTATGGTTTTATCAAAAAACATGTGTCTGACATTAATTGTTATCACTTTTCAGTCCCTCTACCTCTTTAAAGTGATTTATTTTTCATCCAGATTAGCGTACGACCTGCACTAAAACGAAGAACCTAAAAACGGGGGACATAATTTGTCGATTGAAAGCTTTAAGTTCATAATTATTCTACCTATTAATTAAGCTGTGATATATTTTTATAAGAAAACAATGAAATAATTTATTTTAGAATACATATTATAATTATCTGGTTTTAGTAGACCTGTATATGTAAGTACAGAATTATAACTAGCTTACTTTGTTTTCCTTTCTTGACGTCAGCAGTGGGATATTTGCGTTTTACCACTTTGCGGAATCGAACTTTTGATTTTAACTTTGTAAATCTGTACACTTCCTGCCGACCCCACCAGGAGACTAGATGTAATACCGCTTTTCGGGGCCCGGCATGGCCAGGTGGGTTAAAGCGTTCGTCTCGTAATCTGACGGTCACGGGTTCGAATCCTCGTCACACCAAACATTCTCGCCCTTTCAGCTTTAGAGCTGTTATAATGTTATTCGTTGGTAAAAGAGTAGCCCAAGAGTTGGCGGTAAGTAGTGATGACTAGCTGCCTTCTCTCTACTTTTATACTGCTAAATTAGAAACGTCTAGCGCAGATAGCTCTCGAGTAGCTTTGCGTGAAATTCAAAACAAACAAACAAGCTTTTCGGAACGTATGGCTGTATTTTTTCATCCTTTCAGCATCCCCCCCCCAGTGGCACAGTGGTATGTCTGCGGACTTGCCCACTAAAAACCGGGTTTCGATACCCGTGGTGGGCAGAGCACAGATGGCCCATTGAGTAGCTTTGTGCTTAATTCTAAAGAAACAAAAACCTTTCAGCATATGAACACAAAAACATGTCAAAACATTCTAGATTTTAATCATTGCAAGATAGACTATATTTTGATAGCAAGCATCATAAATCAACTGCATGTAAACAAATTTCTCAAAATGCATTATGGGTTGTTAAACATGTTCTAAATGCCCGAGTTCAAATAGATATATTGAGATAGAGACATAAATAATTTTGCAATTATGTAAAATCAAATGAGAAACTCATAACCAACAAAAGTAGGTATTCGGAAAATGTGTACTTCTTGAAAACCTATATTGAAATTACAACGATAGATATTGTAATCGATACACACTGCTAGAAAATGTTAGAAATGTATCATCCGACGGCACTATCTACAGAGTAAATATTTTAAGCCACAATCTGCTCTTACAAACTAATCTACATTCTCCCGACGAAACTCAATAACATACAGATTCTAGTCTGCAGAAACCAATTAATTTAGCTTGTCTTTACAAATCAGTGACATGAGGATTGAGAACCATCCGGTTAAGTAGTGTAACGGGCCTGGATCCCGGCTAGTTCGCTTTTTCTAATTTTGTTCTACATCAAGATTAGGGTGACGCACTGAAACTTTCTATTGAAAATAGGTTTTATCCAAGGTATTATAGAGCAAACGTTTTTATTTTTATTTTTAAAGGACATCGTTTTGTATTAAAATGGAGTAATTTATTTCTTACTTGTTTTCTTTGGAAGTTATTGTTCAAATTCACACATGTTATAGTATTGCGTGTATTATGACCAAATATTCTACACCGCATAATCCCATGATCATCTCTTTAGCTGTGTTTATTAGAATAGAGACCTTTAAGTATTAAAATTAACCTATGTGATAGATTCAAAAATAATGTCTTAAGAGTAGATATTTTGTTTGCTATTTTGGAAACGACTTACAAGAAAAAACGAATATTTATGTTATATATATATATATATAATTTTCCAGCTCTCGAAATAATATTTGTCAACGCCTTTTTATGTAATTGTAGTTTAACGAAAGTTCCTAGTATTTTCTTAAACTCACAAATAACCACAGGCTGAAATGTCATCAAATGACATTATTTCTTTGTGAATATCACTTGAATACTATTCTGATTTATTAAGCCATTCCTTTAAAAGCTTTTGGTAATTCTGAGTATTGTTGTCACAGCCTGTGATATTTTAATGTCAGAAAATCCACACTCCAGAGGATTAAAAATAATAAATCTCTTCTTGTGGTTGGATTTTTTTGTTGTTGTTTTGAATTAAGCAGAAAGCTACACAATGGGCTATCTGTGCTCTGCCCACCACGGATATCGAAACCCGGATTTTAGCGTGTAAGTCCGCAGACATACCGCTGAGCCACTGGGGTACTCTTGTGGTTGGAAGTAGGCTTGATGAATATAATATAACAAAAGTGAAAAGAAGAAGTTTTAATTACATGTAAACACTTTATCACACCGTGATGTTTCTATTCACCATTCACTTTAAAGATAGAATCCATCCATAACTTCAGTTATTTGCTTTATTTTAAAAAGTTAGGTTAACAAGAAAAATTAAAACCTTAAAAGAAATAACACTATATAAATTTCTGTAGGCCCAGCATGGCCAAGTGTGTTAAGGTGTTCGACTCGTGAGCCGAGGGTCTCGGGTTCAAATCCCGGTCGCACTAACCATGCTCGCCCTCTCAGCTGTGACTGGTGATGAAAGGCAGCTGCCTTTCTTCTAGTCATAAACTGCTAAATTAGCAAAACAATAAACTCCTGTAGTTTGAGAAAATTCAGTTACTTTTAAAATGCACTAAAGCTTACACTACACACATCAGTATGTACTTGTTATATTTAAATTATCTCACTTTAAAGCAAAATACAATGTGTTTGAACTTGTACTTTAAATGTCTTATCACCTTTAATTAACAACGTAATATATTAGGAATTAGTTGCATTAATATGATAAATTTTATTTTGAAACGATGTATATAAAACAGTATACAGAATTACTCCAATTATCTTCTCAGCTTTAAGTGATATCAATGCATAATGTTTTCTAGAATAAACAGTAAAAACGACTGTAAGACATAATAAAATTATGACAAAAAGTGTTCAAAACTGATCAAACTGCACGTTTATAACTAAAACTTTATTTGTATTTGCAACATTTTCGACAGAAACCCTTTGTCAGTCAGTTTTAAACCGCGTAACGTAAAAATAAGGTTTAGGTAGAATCGTTGAATGGTCGGAATATAAGAGATTCTAAATTATGTCCGTGGACCACTTTATCAAAATTACTGTTAAATAGAACATTGTTAAAGCGGTTCTATAAACAGGTTTAAAACTGGAAAACAAGTATTAAAGTAATGTAAAATGGAGTGTAAAAAATTGAAAGGACACAGAAAAGGGGTAATATAGTAACTTAGTAATAATAATGATTAGGGACATTTGTGTAAACGGTATCAAGTTAACAAAGGAGACAAGACATTAAGATATAGACGAAAGCTATAAAAAGAAAAACATTAAGTAATTCCATTTAGTACGAGACAATTTAGTTTAGATATGATTTAATTATATGCATTATACGGTCTGATGTATCAAATGGCCGGATGTTTAAACTATTGTTTGTTTGTTTTTTTGGAATTTCTCACAAAGCTCCTCGAGGGCTATCTGTGCTAGCCGTCCCTAATTTAGCAGTGTAAGACTAGAGGGAAGGCAGCTAGTCATCACCACCCACCGCCAACTCTTGGGCTACTCTTTTACCAACGAATAATGGGATTGACCGTCACATTATAACGTCTCCACGACTGAAAGGGTGAGCATGTTTGGCGCAACGAGGATGCGAACCCGCGACTCTCTGATTACGAATCGCACGCCCTAACACGTTTGGCCATGCCAGGCCTATTTATCATGAATAACTATCTAACGATGTACTCTGTTTACGTTTCATTGGAAAGACGGACACAAAATATGACCCCACCTGCTTTTATACCAGAGAACTGGATTTAAAATCATTTAAACATGCTTATTTGAATAAAAATAGGTTTTAAAGATAGTTTTAATTTGATTTTGTGGGTTAAGATAGTAATGAGCGCGTTAAGGCATGCGCGCATAATCTGAGGGTCGCGAGTTCGCGCCCGAGTCGCGCTAAACATGCTCGCCCTCCCAGCCGTGGGGGTGCTATAAAGTGACTATCAATCCCACTTTTCGTTGGTAAAAGAGTAGCCCAAGAGTTGGCGGTGAGTGGTGATGACTAGCAGCTTTACCTCTAGTCTTACACTGCAAAATTAGGGACGGCTAGCACAGATAGCCCTCGAGTAGCTTTGTGCGAAAATTCAAAACAAACAAAACAAACTGTGTTAAGAGAAGAGAGTGGGCTGCTTAAATTTCATAAGCAAGTGTCCACAGATGAAGAAACGTATAAGGATAAATTACTATTGAAAACAAGATAAAAAAATCAAATCAGCTAATAACCAAGACGTACAAAAAAGAAAGCAAGTTTATACACAACATAAAATACAAGCCTAAACCTTAGGTAAAAACTACGTAGTTGAAGGAAAATGATGTAAAAGAGACAAGATATAAAAACCAATAAAAGCAAGTAAACTAACACGAAACTTAAAACGAAAACTTTACTTCCAAAATGTTTAGCCACAAAAACGAAATGGTCAGTATGTGGTGTTGGTTTATAGAAACAAAAAACAACATAAATCCAAACACATGAAACAAAGAAAAATTCAAACAGAAAGATACCTCTCCGCTCTTTCACAGTATCACAGTGCTCTTTTTCCAAATCAGACGAAAAACATTTCACAAATGTATCAACCGGTTTCTTTCTACATTTCATCAGGGATCGGGTGAATGTCCACAGTGAGAAATACAAGCTATGTAGGTCATTTGTATTAACAAAACACGTAGCCGAGCTGCATTAAAGACTGGAAAATGTTATAATATCTTTATTCTTTTAACCAATTACACATACAGAATGCATACTATTAGCTTTATATACCCGAAAGTGCAAACAACTGAAATTATTTGTTGAAAGTAATAGGGCAAAACAGAGCATAACGTTGTTTTTCCTAAGTATTTCAGAAGTGTCCTGTTTACTTTATCAGTTAGGTAGATACTTAGAAAAGGTAAAGTATACAGCACTTTGTCATCACATGTGCAGATCGTCCACAATGATCTCTTTTCGTGTATTTTTCTAATGTTATATACAAAGTCTGGGCCCGGTATGGCCAGGTGGTTAAGGCACGCGATTCGTAACCTAAGGGTCGCAGGTTCGAATCCCTGTCACACCAAACATGCTCGCCCTTTCAGCTGTGGGGCGTTATAATGTGACGATCAATCCGCTTATTCGTTGATAAAAGAGTACCTCAAGAGTTGGCGGTGGGTGGTGATGGCTAGCTGACGTCCAACCAGTCTTACACTGCTAAGTTATAGACGGTTAGCGCAGATAGCCCTCGTGTAGCTTTGCGTAAAAATTCAAAACTCCAAACAGTAAATAAAATATTTACTCCTGAAACATTACTTTTGAATCTATCACTATGTTAATTTCAATACTTAAAAGTATAAGACTGAGTCACTTTTAATAACAAACCTAAATTCTTGAAAGCTTATAAAAGTCGTTTCTTACTTTGAACAAAATTATTCATAAAACTTACAAAGAATGTGGTTTTATTTCGAAAAATGGCTTTAGCAGAAGTAGCGATATTTGCTTCTATTCAAAGTAGAGTAATTCCAATAAATTTTCTTTTACCATCGAAAATGATTTGATATTTACTTCACAGTGCCAGTTTCTAATTGGTACAGAACCTCCTGCTGTGTTATTCACTTGTCACATATTCACGTGGTCGCCCGTTAATGTGTGCCTGACATGTCTTAAGATAAACTGAAGTTTCTCATATATAAAGCAGATATCACAGTAGTGGGAGTTGGAAAAAAAAATTCATAGCTGCTTTCATACCCCCCATTAAGAAACCTTTCATCCACGCTTCGCAATTCCTAAAGGAAATATGAAGGTTTTCCAAGATTGTAAGCAGTAATCGTAACTACTAATGTCATTTCCAGAAAGTAATCTGCTCATAAATTCATTTAGTACAGCTTCTCGACAGAATAGCTCAACTTATTCGAAACTTTACAACAGTCTGCATACGATATGACATTGTTCTGAGGAATAACAAGTGTACTGCTCTTTGTTTACTTGTATTTATTTATCGTTTTTTTAGCTAGCATTAATCTGTCGCATGTTTGCCATTTATTTATATATGTGTACACAATAGTTTGTTATAAGCTAAAAACAAGTCGAACCAGAATTAAATTAAACAATAATGAAATAGAAACTGGGAGAGCGAAATGTGAGTGTCTGAACCCATAATGTCCCACATCTATATCACCCTTCACTGCCTGCAGACAGTTATAGGAAGGTGGCTGCTCTCCAAAGTAAAGAAGAAGGAAAATGAATTGAAAAATGAAAGAAAAAATTTAAAAAAATAAGGTACTACTATATGGGGTTAAGTAAGTTGAAACTTACCTCTTGAAGTTAGTATTCCAGCCCCCATTATGGTAGAAAGTCCAGTAAATGAATTGTACTGATATGAAAAGTCCCATCCAGTTATCTATATAAACTTGTAAGACACACAACTACCATCCATTTTTCCTCACCTGAAAACATGATGCTGCTTCTCTAAAGCTCCGACAGTCTAGTTGGAGGAATATGTGAGGAATATCTACATGTTCAATCGTATGACTGCAGAAATAAGCCCAAACGTAAAGGACATTCCTTAGATGGGAATGTTTTACAGGTGCCAGTCCAACTACTCGTCATTTTGGAAAAGTAAACACTGCATCACATAAACACACACATTTGAACTCCACTGTTCCTAAATACTTTAAGCCAAAGGTGTACTAGCACAACCCAGAACAACGGCCCGGCAAGTCCAGGTGGGTTAAGACCTACAACTCGTAATTTGAGTGGGAGCATTATAATGTCATGAGCAATCCCACTATTCCCTGGTAAAAAAAAAGTAGCCCAAGAGTTAGCGGTGGATGGTGATTACTAGCCGCCTACCCTCCAGTCTTACACTGTTAAATTAGAGACGGCTAGCGCAGATAGCCTTTGAGTAGCTTTGCGCGAAATTCAAAATCAAACCAACCTAGAACAAAAAACCTTAAGGACAAAGTAAATATGCCCTTCATTGTTCGATTAGTGATTGTGCCTCTAAACGATTGAACGTCTTTATTAATGGGTTACTTTTCCATAACAAATTGTAAATATTTACATTTCTAATCTTATTATGTTGAGGGTTATTAAATAAGTAAAGGGCGTTCAGACTGTACATTTTAATGAAATAGATATTACAATGGAAAAATATTTGTATGTGTTTTTTTGGAATTGATTTTTATGTTATTGTAATGCTTAAGTGAAATGAAAAATTATTGCAATATACACATGCATCCAAATAAATCAATTGAATGTTTTCAAAACATTTGATCTCTTTCGCAATTTCATTAATATTTTATCATCATCTTTTGACAACAGTACAGTTCTTCTACTTATTAAAAAACTGTAGAGTACAAACGGAAAATTGTACTTTTCTATATAAACTCAAACTGTAAACTAAAAAAGTTTGAGGGTATTCCATGATTAGCAGTTTAGTTAAAGATACACGATACAGAAAATATATATGTAAGATAATATATGAAAGAAAATATGTTTAAAGTGAACTGGATAAAATAACGTTTCTTCAATTTATTCTAGAAATAAATGCTTCCAGTAATGAAGATCATGCTCTTCAGTGATACTTGTATCTTTAATTTAACGGTTTTGAATCATCAGATACAATATAACATCACAGTATATTTTTCACGAGTTTTCTCCACGAGGTTTGCAATCTATAATATTGGTTTATTTAGTATATTAAACACTAGGGTTGCTTCTGCTTATTTTTAAGTCTTTCTTGAAATTATGTCTTCATAAACATTAACAAATTTCCCATAAAAAAAGAAAACATAACAAGCTCTTTTTTCACTTTTTAACACTGATTGCAGCTGGTTTCGTAACGTTTCTCCTTCAATCGAAACTCCAGACGAGAACAACTGAAAGAATCATAAGGAAGCACATTTCAGGCTGATTATCAATAACAGCCATTTTTATATAAATTCATATCAAGAGGACGCATGCTCAAAGTAGGTAAACAGTAGAATCTATAAGAATATATGAGGTAAAGTTTGTTAAAATACGAAATTTCTATTTAGTTTTTACTCTTAGAAGTTTAGCTTCAAAATACAGAAACAATGTCCAAACATTGACTCCTACAAACAATCTTTAGACGAAAATCAAATATAAGTTTAAGCTTAATGTACGATCATAGCAAAATACTAAAACACTGATCACAAAAACTCGATAAGTGTAATAAGAATGTTCTTTTAGATCGGATGCTTATTCTGTATCATTATTCTTAGGTAAATTTTAACCTATGGAAGGGTCAGGTACACTTTGGAACTTTTTTTCCCTCCTTTTTTTGCTTTCTTATCTTACGGGCTGTCTTTGAGGTGATTGTCCCTTTTTAAGATTATTTCTACCTTTTATGTTAAGCATATGTCACATGTATTGGGTATAATTATCACGTCAATTTATACTAAGTTTCGTACATTTTACGTTTCGCACAGGTTTCTGTACACATAAGTCAGTTTTGACATACACAAGTAATTCTGTTTTCACACATAAATACCCTTATTAAAAATAATAGTAAATATATATCTTAAATTCAGTTAGCCTAGCAATAAGTAGCACTTTTGTTTAGATTGTTTGTTTGTTTTTAATTTCGCGCAAAGCTACTCGAAGGCTATCTGCGCCTTTTGTTTAGTTCTACTTACTGTATTTAAATGGGAAGGATGCTTAGGACTATATTCGTCATGTATCATGTAGCTGTCTAGGTTAATCAGAAGTTAAATTTTGCTTAAATTATTCTTGAAATACGCTAGATAGAAATACTTGCAATAATAATAACGGAATATTTGTGTATTTAAAGTAAAAAGTAATATTTCTTGTACTTGATAATCTGTAAGCCTTACTTAGAAGGTAGTTTGTATATTTTCTAATTCCAAGACGTGTATTTTAGAAGTGTTCAGCTATGACAGAATGCATATAAGTTTATAAATCTTAAGAATATCATCTGTCGATGTAACTTCGATATTTTCAATTAGATCCACCCCTACCTGACTTAACTTCTCCAAGCTTTTGTTTTAACACACTTAATATGTTCTCACTAGGTTGATTTGGAATCGTTTATTAGTCCTAGGAATTTAGCTGATGCTGTATCCTGATGTATGATTCCATCTAAATAGAGTTCGGGTTTGGTCCTGCTTGCTTTAATTGACTTTGTAAAAAGTATTACTTGGGTTTTAAGATTAATTCATGTCATTAAAGAAAATATTAACGAACTAGTGTTGCCATCTATTGGAAACTATTAAAAACATAAGACAAGTTAAGAAATGATAAAAACCACAATAAAGTGAGAAACTAAATGAATGTTACAATTCAGTTTCCAAGTTTAACCTTTAATATTAAACTTTTAAGTCTAAAAATCGTCTTTTTAAATATATTGACAACCATTTAATAAAAAGATTGGTATTAGCTTTAAGATCAACCAAGTTGTATTTCAGATTTTGATTTCACAGAAAGAGATCAAGCAAATTGTTAAAAATTCAAACGACGGGTCCTTTAAAACAAATGTAAATATTGTTTCCTTGTTTTCAAATTAGAATCCATGAGAAGATAATATGCTCAGAAAGGAGAATAGTTACAGAGAAATTATTTTGCATCATTTAACACTGGACTGTTGTTGAAACAATGCTTCAGTGAGAGTTGTCACTTGTTTTTCATCTATACACCAGTTTCAGCACATTTATAGATTTTTCATCATTTTTAACTTCTGAGGTTGTGTATTATTTGTTATAATCATTTTATTCAGTGCAAAATTTTATAAAAGTACAAACACTGTCATATATAACGTATGACTTTTAAACATATTTTGCTTCATTTTGAATCCTTCACATTTTAAAGTTTCTTAAAACCATGTCGTAGAAAAATAAAACAGTGTTTCCTACATAATCTACTGGCTTTTGACTGCCATTGTTTCAAGATGTAAATGTATTTTCAAAAATTTATATTTTAAAGTAATTTTGTTTGTTTCTTAGCAGTTAAGTACAAAGTTGCACAGTGGGCTATCTATGCTCTGCCCAACACAGGTATCGAAACGTGGTTTCTAGCGTTGTAAATCCACACATATACTACTGTATCACTGGAGGGCTTAAAGTAATTTACGCACATTTTAATAAATATCAATAATTTTAATACTTTGAGTTCACTTACTTTGATACTTGAAGTAAACCGCTAGTCTTTTTTTTATGGCACTTTCATTATTATGTTTTTATTATAGAGATGATTTTACATTATTAGTTTTATACATGGATATAGAGCTTATATTATACTGTCATGGGTACTGTGAATCGGTGATTTCGCGCTTTAGACTCATAATCGGAAAGTTACACGCGAATTCGAGGCTGTTCGACGTCATGCTGCAGGACACTTTACCCCAATTTATCAACTTTACCCGTCTCTGAAAGGATTATCATCTGTAACCCGTTTAGATTTGAGAGAGCTTCATGTGCTTTGTAAAGGCAAAGGGTTAACTTTCTTACTTTTTTAATCTCTTTAGATCTGGGATATTATTGAATTTGTGGTCGAAAATGTCCTGACCAATGAGAGAACATGACTAACGAAACAATGTATTCTAGTTTTTTTAAGTGTTCATTACCGAAGCTACTCTTATCTCTGAGATAAGTAAGAAGCTTGCTCTAAAGTTAATATTAGTAACATTTTAGTAACTCATTAGTAAGTCTTGTTATCTTAAACAAATTCGGTCCTATAATTGTATTTGTATTTAAATATTTTATTATTGTTTAAATCCACTTGTAAATAGAAAGTTTTTTGCATGGTCATAGCTTATTTTTCAAGGATGTATATGGGCAATAGCGACACAGACACTATTTTAAGGGATACCGGTAACAAAGATACTACTTCGATATCGCCTCAAGGATTTTCAATCAAATTAAAACTCAATGATTCTGATGATCAAGAAAGATAACCAAAGTCACTGTGATGCTAACTAAATCTACTACATACACTACCAGCGTTACAACTTATTGCTGAAACAATTCGTGTTGAGCGTAATAGAAATGTAACCATATGGGGTGGCTATGTTTGGTTACACTCTAGATGTTGCTACACACCCCTTTACAGAAATATTAAATTCGAATCCCTCTAGTAGCTCTGTGTGAAATTTATATAAACAAAATATGTTGTTGTTGTTGTTGTTGTTTTAATTAAGCACAAAGCTACACAATGGGCTATCTGTGCTCTGCCCACCACGGGTATCGAAACCAGGATTTTAGCGTGTAAGTCCGCAGACATACCGCTGAGCCACTGGGGGGCAAACAAAATATACTTGTATTATATTGAAGATTATCTTGGACATTTACCTACTTAATATTAATACGTTTTAGCCCTTATTCTTATTATTCACTTTACAATGACACAGTAACTTTATAAAAACAAAAACAGCCCATGGTGTGATAGAGAGAAGGTAATTTCTGTACATCTAAAAAGAGTCGACGATACAAAAAAAAGGTTCTCTCCTGTAATATACACTATATGGCCAAAGGTATGTGGACACCCCACCTAATTAGTGGGTTCGTCTATTTCAGTCACACCTATTACTAACAGGTGCATAACATCGAGCATACAGCTATGCAATCTTCATTGGCAGCGACTTTCAACATGGCACTGTCATAGGATGCCACTTTTCCAACAATTCAGTTCGTCAAAGTTCTGCCCTGCTAGAGCTGTCTTGGTCAAATGTAAATCTTGTTACTGTGAAGTGGAAATGTCTAGGAGCAGACAACAGCTCAGCCAGGAAGCCACACAAATTCACAGAACGGGACCGCCGAATGCTGAAGCGCGTAGCGAGTAAAAATCGTCTGTCCACAGTTGCAACACTCACTACCGAGTTCAAACTGTCTCTGAAATCAACGTTAGCACAAGAACTGTTCGTCAGGAGTTTCATGAAATTGGTTTCCATGGCCAAGCAGCCGCACACAAGCCGAAGATCACCATGTACAATGCCAAGAATCGACTGAAGTAGTGTAAAGCACACTGTCATTGGACTCTGGGGCAGTGGAAACACGTTCTTTGGAGTTATAAATAACGCTTCGCTATCTGGCAGTCTGACAGACGAATCTGGTTTTGGCAGATGCCAGGAGAACGTTACCTGCCTGAGTGCATTGTGCCAACTGTAAAGTTTTGTGGAGGAGAAATAATAGTCTGGAGCTGTTTTCTTATGGTTTGGGCGAAACTTTTTGGTTATAGTGAAGGGAAATTTTAATGCTACAGTATACAGTGACATTCTAGAGAATTATGTGCTTCAAACTTTGTGGTAACAGTTTGGGAAATACCCTTTTTAATTTCAGCATGACAGTGCCCCCGTGCACAAAGCAAAGTCCATAAATACATGGTTTGCCGAGGTTGGTGTGAAAGAACTTGACTGGCCTGCACAGAGTCCTGACCTCAACCCCATTAAACACCTTCGGGATAAATTGGAACGCCGAATGTGAGCCAGGCTTTCTCGCCCGACCTCACTAATGCTCTTGTGGCTTAATAGGAGCAACTTCCCGCAGCCATGCTCCAAAATCTAATGAAAAGTCTTCCCAGAAGAGTGGAGACTGTTGTAGCAGGAAAGGAAAGACCAACTCCATATTAATGCTCATGGTTTTGGAATTAGATGTTTAACAAGCACATATAGATGTGATGGTCGGGTGTTCACATAATTTTGACCATGTAGTGTATATATAGAGGTTCTATGAGAGAACTAGGAACAAAGAAAAATTTATACTCTCTGCAGCATGTTACGTATTTACAACGTTAAAGTCAGGTGTTCGATTCCCCTCAGTGGATACAACAGATAGCCAGATGTGGCTTTGCTATAAGAAAAACACACTTTCTTCAACATTATTAAAGCTTCTTCAGCAAAAGGAATCACAAAAGCAAATTTTAAAAGGGGTTTAATGTAAACCATAAGTGTCAAGATAAGATTAAATACACAGTATGCCCAGCCATCTATGAGGGAATTTTATGAGATGCAGAAGGCACAAAGTCATAAAGGAAGCGCTTAGTAGGAGAATAAACTCATTTTAAAATCTAGGAATGCGTCAAGTGTATGTTTGTATTTTGGAATTTCGCACAAAGCTACTCGAGGGCTATCTGTGAAGTGTAATAATGGACAGTGATAAAAATTTGATGACGGAAACGTAAAAGCTATGCAGGCAGAGTTGTTTAAAGCTCATTTCACGAGGCTGTAAGCAAATCAGTTTGCAGAAAGGTCAAAATGCGCTGGTATCAAACACAACCAACCATGCGGCTCAGATGAATAACTTACAAACTTAGAAAGTGACATAACCAGATCAAGGTTAGAATTAAGAAAGGTTGTTTGCTGAGCTCTACTAAAGGATAAGTGTTTGGAATTAAGCACAAAGCTGCACGGTGGGCTATCGGAGTTCTGCTCACTATGAGTATCGAAACCTGGTTTTTAGTGGTGAGAGTCCGTAGACATACCTCTGAGCCACTGCTCAAAAGGGATCTGAGAAGATGAAAATATATAAATCAATAATCGTTTTAGCAAGAGTAAACTCTAACTCTAAAAACAGAACGAAACTTTTTTACAGTAAGAATTCCAATGTGGTTTAAAAAAAATATGTTTTAGTAATACTAAGTAAAAATATTACTTAAAAAGTTCAACCAAAAGAAAGTTAAAAATCCATTAGTATAAATACGAAAATAATTTCCATAAATTGAAAAAAATTAATAGCAGCAAGAAATTTTTATCTCATAATAAAACGGAAAGAAAGAGCTCCACTCATATCTCACCAAAGGAATGTATCGAATGAAATAATAGACAGTGACAAATTCTAGTAAAGAAAATGTATTAAGGAGAACAGATACCAGTTGTTCATTTCACATATATATTTTCTGAAATAGAGAAAACATTAAAACTGAAATACGTGGGCATGTCAGTGTTTAGAAATGAAAGAGTAAACGACTTTAAAGAATCGATATCTTAAATCCAAACACACCATAATGAACATATAAATGTGTCGTTGTCTTTGTTTTTCACAATCATCTGTAAATAGAAATAAGGGATACACTTCATAATGACCAAGTAAATATGCAAGGAAGCAAATTCTTAGAATCTATTCTTCAGAAGCAGAAGATGTTGTACTAAAAAGAACAGAGACACAGTTAATATTTAATGAGTCTGGAACATCGTGCAGGTTTAAACCTTTGTAACAGTTACAGTAAACCATAAAATAGAAGGCGCAAATTAAATCAATATTTTAACATCATATGGGATCACATTCTGTCATCAGACATGCTCGCCCTTTCAATTTTGAAGTTTTATTATGTGTCAGTCAATTCCACTATTTATTGATAAAGAGTAGCTTAAACATTGATGGTAAATAATGGTAATTAGCTGCTTTCTGTTTAATCTACCACATTAAGGTCTCGAGTAGCAAAATTCAAAATAACAAATAAATTTCCTAACAAACGCGGTGAGAGTCAAGAAATAATTACAAACACTTATTTAGTGACGTGGTTTACATCAGACATCTTCTTAACGAGCTCTAATTGAAAGCTCTGAAAAATATATTTGTACCACGTGATACCACAATTGCTGTCTCTTTTTTCCTAATGAACCCGCAGACGCAGGTTTGTATGTTGGTGGACTTACAGTGCTATAAACTATGTTTTGACAAACCTTGCGGACTGAACTTGGATAGCCTATTGTTTGTATAGCTTCGCGTTTAACTTTAAACACACACCCCAGTGGCTCAGCGGTATGTCTGCGGACTTACATGCTAAAATCCGGTTTTCGATAGCCGTGGTGGGCAGAGCACAGATAGCCCATTGTGTAGCTTTGTGCTTAATTCAAAACAACAACTTTAAACATAAAATCTTTCTCCGTTTCTTTTAGTTTTCTATCCCTGTTTTATAATTTTATAAATCTTTCTTTTTAGTTTACTTTTCATTATTTTCTCTTTTTCTTTCTTGCTCATCATTTTACTGTTTCATCATTAATGTCAAAAGTTCGACTTCACTTCAAAGTCACGTTGTAATCTCGAAGCTGATATTAAATTTTATTTTACCTTTATTAGAGTAATTTTATATCTGAAAACGGCTGGTATGGTTATTAAAACTTTTACTGATAAGCGGAGAGTAATGTTTAGACTTTCCTAGGTCATATTCAGGTTACCAAAGTAATTCTATTTCTGCTCCTTGCGCTGTAATAGTTTTTCTGTTGAGTTGATTTCTTTGAAGTAGACCCGACATGGCCAGGTGGGTTAAGGCGTTCGACTCGTAATCTGAGGGTCGAGGGTTCGAATCCCTGTCGCATCAAACATACTCGCCCTTTCAGCAGTGGGGGCGTTATAACGTAATGGTCGATCCCATTATTCGTTGGTAAAATAGTATCCCAAGAGTTGGCGGTGGGTGGTGATGACTAGCTGCTTACCTTCTAGTCTTACAGTGTTATATTAGGGAGGGCTAGCGCAAATAACCCTTGTATAGCTATGTGCGAATTTAATAAAAACAAACAAACCAGTCTACTTAATGCAAGCAGTAGCGTATTTAGGTAGGGCTAGAAGGGGCTCAGCCCTAGGACCCATGGTTTTAATGGGTGTCTATTGATAATTTTATTATATGTAAAATTACATAGAATGGAGGTCACACAAAAATTATAAGCCCCTTGGCCCACATAACCTTAAATCTGTCGTTGACTACAAACAAAGGCATTTTATTTCTTGAGCTTCGAATTCTAGAAGCTTGCTTAACTAATGTTCACTGATAAGTTTAAAATCACACAAAAAATAAAATGTATATTGTTAATCTTCTCTTCTCTACGGTACCATCTTTAATCACAAATTAATATTTAGCTCTAAAGTATCCAACTAACTTCATTAACAATGGAATTAAAGGTGTGAATCATCTCATCAGTTTGTCAAAAGGAGCACCAAACCCTAAAAATATTTAAACTTTTGCGATTTATACCATGTGATCAGTGTTATTTTGTTTATAACTTCTCGCAAATCAACTTACTTTTCGTTCACTACCTCACCCTAGTAGTTGAGGGCATAATATAAATACCATAAGAAACCTCTTGGACGACATTCAGCAATTCTATCTTCAAAACTGTTTCTACGTTTGTAACTAACTGCCTTAATAATCAATCAACCATAATGAAAAGCTCATTAATCAATCAGCACTTTCTTCTGCTCTTGCATGTTTACTTTATTTAAATCTCTTCTTAAGCCCCCAGTGGTTCATCAGTAGACCTCTGGGCTTAAACGCTAAAAATCGGATTTCGATACCCGTGGTGGGCATAACACAAATAGCATGTTTTGTAGCTCTGCGCTTAACTACAAAAAACATCTTTACTTAAATTTACAAGAAAATTCTAGACTATGAGCGACGCATTCATATCACGACATCAAAACACCCTCTAGCTGACAGCAATTCAAACGTTTAAATTACGCAATATCATAAGTTATCTTAAAGCAGTGAATAATAGGGATATCGAATGGTTGTACCCGGTGCTTAAAAATGGTGTCAGCGTATGAAAATGTGTTGTGTGTTCTCTACGTGTTGTTAGTTTATTTTTACGATAAAGCTAACGCAAATGCACCAACAGATATTAGATTAGATGAAAAGGCAAGAGGCATTCATCGCATTGATTCTCAGAACATTCTTGCTTACGTTTGTTTGCTAATTTTAACAGTTTGTACGATATGGTTGTTTAAGCGAAGACGTGCTCGCTTTCTTCATGAAACTGGGCTTGCCATAATCTATGGTGAGACACAATCTCATTATACTTGTATGATTATGAATAATAGCATTTGAAATACAGTAGAGTTTCGCTTCACACTGTGTATCTCCATAATGAAGTTATTCAACTTGTATTTTGTTTTGTAAAGGCTTGCCAGTTGAATTACAGAAAACTTAGTGTTTTTTCATACACACCCCTAGTATCTTTGTTACACATGTACTGTTATTAGCAATAATGGTTAACAGAAAAATATTAGTGTTACTGTTAATATTAGTAGTAGTAATATTTTTAATAATACTAATAGGTTATATTGAAAGGTTTAGCCATAATGAAGTGATTATAGATAATATGTCTAGCTGATGAATTGCCAAAATACTTAACAAATCACTATATATAAGTATAGGTAATGGTTTAATGGTGAAAGGTAACAAGGCAGTCGACTCCGTTTATACTTATCGTGGGATAATAAAAGTGAGGTAATAGATTATTATATGTTAGTCAACTTCACACTGGTTTTTTGTGAAGTCATTTGATGTGTCTGCATACCCTCTCTTGTGAAAAAACTTTTTTTTTAAAACCAACCCTTTATTTATAAGAATTTTTTTTCTTAAGCTCATGTAAAGTACTACTTCTGCTGATAGCAACTAATTTCATGGCAAAAACTTTTACAAAATGTATTCCCATGATACCTTGCTTTTAGCAGAACACAATTGTTTAAAACATTTAAAATCACAACATATAAGTATGGATAATCATCTTTATTAATTTATTCAATTTATATATACCATCAGACAGACTGAGTTTTGGTCAATATTTTTTTTTTTAACTCACCAAAATGTTTATGGATAATCAACTCTCCTAATGTCAAGTTTATTTTTAGAATATGCAGTAAGAAGAAGAAAATATTTAATGTAGCAATACTCCCCTAAAACTTGAAATTGGTAAACTGTGAATTTTGAAGGGGGAATGAATACCTTTTCTTTGTAGTGATACAAAATACCAAACTCCTAAGGTAGTGTTCTATGTATACTTGGCAGTGACAAAGATAAATGGTACGTGGAATTAGGTAACTCATATTGGCACTAAAGAAATTTTGATATCTATAAATTGCGTTTCTGTTTTATTTTTGTATATAACTATGAGTAAATTTATCTCTATTTGTATAACTATATTTTTATGCAATACGGTGTGCTGTTTAGTCACACCTAATAAACTGCTTACAAAATGTGCCTAAATCTGATTTACAACATATATTTAACACTCCATAATTCTGCATGAGTGAGCACAGTGTTGGAATTTATAATGACACTTTTGTGGTTTAAAAGTACTTTGAGAAAAGCAAGTTTGTAAAGTTACACTTAGAGATATTATAAATTTGCTAACTATCAGTAACATTACCAATAATTGTGTAAATATAGGTAAGTATTTGTATCATTATCTTCAATTATTGATAATTTTTCAGTTTACACTTAATTTTTGTATATATCAGTAGTACTACTATAAATACATCATGGAGTTATCATTGAATGAATTTTGAAATAATAAAAGTATAATATATGCATTATTTAACTCCTGTTACAGGAGTTATGACTTGTGACATCAACCAGACTTGTAACTAATGTGTTTAGTCTTTTTTTTTTTTTTTTTTTTTTTTTTTACAGGATTAGTAATTGGAGCTGTCATTAGATATGGAGCTGAAGATACTGAAGTTTCATTTGTTAATGTCAAGACAACATCTGATAATGTCACTATCCATGATATGCCTCCTGACAGTCTCTTCTTTGCAATGCAAGTCAAAACTGGTGAAGGGAGAGTCAAGACAAAATATGAGAACAAGACATATGCTTATGTGTTTCGTGGGGAAGTAACTGATGTAGAGAGCCAAAAGCTTGACCAAAAGGTAAGTTTATAGGAAGTACAGCATGTTAGCTAAATAGTTTTATTTATATATGAATATATATGTGTGTGTATATTTATATATATATATATATATATATATTTGTTACAATTTCACACAAAAATACCAATTTTTATTTGGTTTTCTTATGGTTTGTTATCTGGATACGTATACTTGTATATGCATCAAACATGAATCATAGGATTATGTACATAGATATTGTTTGTCATACGAAGCAGTATCTCTGACTAGAATCACAGCTTTTATGCTTTGTGTGTCATTACACCAGACAGACATAACTGTTCCATGACTGATATGGCATCCTTACTTTTTTTTTCCCATTCATTCTTTCTTGAAGGAAGCTTTTACATTTAAAGGACAATATAAATTGTAAGCTCATGAGAGATTTCTGGGAATTTTTTGTTGTGGGATAGTGGATGAGACCTTAAATGATCTCCCATTTCAAAGTTTAGGAAAACATTGAGAGAATAAAACCTGTTAATGATCTTTTCTTTAAGGATGTGAGGCAGAAGAATATTGAAGTTTAAAGTGTAATGTTCTTAATTTTCTGTTTACAAGGAAATTATCATTTATTATTTAATGGTTGATAACTTTGCTATTGCTTTTAAAGAAATAAGATTAACAAGATCCTGAAAATTACACTAATATTTGATTACTGTGTATTATATTTTATGGAATCTATTGTCAGAAACTATTTGTAAGTTTAAAAATTTAAAGTTTTTTTCAGGAAAGTGTATAATTATCTTACCAAAATTTTAACATAAAGTTGCTTTGTCAGGTTTTTACATATGTATGGGACAAGATTCCTTACATTAGGTATTTGTGACTTGTCGGCAAAACATTTCAACAATAAACAAACTGAATATAGTATGCTTGTTTTAAATTAATATACATTATGACAAGTCAGGTGTGCTTACTGATATTCATTATACAGTTAATTTTCACAGTTGTATCCTGAGCTCTAAATAGTTGTTGCTTGTTATCCATGTTCTCACAGGTTCATTTGCTTTAGAATGCAATTGATATGATGAATTGTTCTTCTCTGCTTTGTTATTAGGATACAGTCGGTAATATGGTTACACTGTTGGTTATCACAGTTGTATCCAGAGCTTTAACTAGCTTCCTCTTTTCACAAAATTAATTACAGGTTTGTATAATTATTTTAGAATATGGTATGATAAATTAGTTTTTCTACTCTGCTCTTACAATACAGTCTGTGATAATTCACTTTATAATTGTTGATATACCCCAGTTATGGCTAAAATCGCAATTATGCAGTTTACATCTATTTATCTATATTTCTCACAAACCTAACTATGTCTAACTAATTCTTATAACTACCTTTTGGATACGTATTTATGAATATCCTGACTATGACTTATAACTTTTTCTCATTGTTTTAGTACAGTTTTATTGCATCATTTTATCTCGTAATATGTAAAAAGTTCTAAGCATTGATCAGGCTATGAATACATTTACAAAGTGTAATTCTGTTATGTTGTCCAGAAATAAATGTTGGAATTCTCATGATCACATTTAGAAACTGAATTTTGAGTAACTTATCATTGGTTGGTTTAATCCAACATTTTTCACTTACAAGGTGTCTTAATTGTTTACTGTTTTAACTCTACTTGGAATAAGTTTTGCAACACCCAAAGCAGCAAATTATTTTATTTACTTTCATCTGATTTTTCCTCTATGACTTCAAACTTGGACGAAAAGCTACCAAAACTACAAGGAGCATCAGCCAGGAATCCGGTCATGTATCTGTTACTGATTGTAGACGTTAGTGTTGTTTTCAATGTGGAAATGAAAGTCTTGAAGACCACAAAGGTAGTGGAAAAAAATCATCCTTAGATGAAAGCACATTAAGGGAAAGCAGTTGAGACAAACCCTCGTACAAATGTGCACAAGCTTGCAGAAAAGCTAGGCACAAGAAAATCTAGCATTGCCAACCATCTGAGTGCAATTAAAAAGACAAAAAAATTGGATAAGTGGGTTCCACTGAGCTGAGTGAAGATCAACAAAATCAGCGTTATGAGACCTGTCAAGGATGATGCTCCAAAAATTGAAGGAATTGGGAACTAAGGTTTTGCCTCATTCACCTTATTCCCTAGACCTTTCTCCTGCAGATTTTCATTTTTTCAAGCACTTTGACAACTTTTTGAATAATAAACACTTTCAAAACCAGGCAGCTGTAAAAGAAGCTTTCATGGAATTCATTGATTATAGAAACACTGATTTATACAGCAGGGGCATAAACAGTATCATTACACGTTGACAGAAGTGTGTTAGAGCAAATGGTGCCTACTTTGATTAAAGCATGTTTTACAACACTGGTTTATACTTTTCCAAATTTCACAGTTCAAAAATGACATTTGTTTCTGGACTACTTCATAGTTAGGTAGAATAAGTTAATAGATATATCTATGCATGATTGAGAGTTTAATTACAAAGAGCATAAAGTGATGCATTTTAAAGTGAAATTGTCACTAATTATATTATAATTATAAATATTATAATCCTAAGTATGATATTCCAAGGTACAAGATTGCTCAACCATATAATTATCTGTAACAGTGAGTGGATCTAGTATTTTGAAGATAAATCTAATGGTTTTTGTAGATGGAATGAAAGAGACAAGATATGGTGTTAAGATAGACAACATTATTTTTATTCTAATAATCCAGTATAAATATTGGATGTTATTCTGACAATACTAAACTATGTTGGATACTCTAGACTTGTCAGAAAAGGTAAATATTCACCTATTCTAAATAATTACTTCTAAGGTACACAGTACAAATTTTAACAGATTTAATTGTATCTATCTTCTCAAATTAAGAATGGCATATTGAACTAATGGGAGTACAACTTATCATGAAGGTGTTATTTTATGGTTTGTTAGTTTTCCCAATAATAAATTCCTGTTTTATGTGTTATTTTTTTCAGGCAACTTTTGATCCAGAAATTTTTTTCAACATAATACTTCCCCCTATTATATTTAATGCTGGCTACAGTTTGAAAAGGGTAAGTATTGTAATTTTCTTTAGCATGACTGAATTTATTTTGTGTTTATACAAACTTGTATGGCCTACCTTGCATATCTTTAATTTTTAATACTTTCTTTATTATCTTCTCTTAACATGTAAGAGAAGAATATTAGTAATTATGATTATTGTTCCATTAACCAGCCATTTTGTATTCCCAGATACTAAGGAAAAACTTGGAAATGTACCAAATCATCAGAAATGTCATATTTTATTGATTAATTCTATATTTTGTCTTGAAAAAGGCCTACAAATAATATAATATTAAAATTCTGTATTAAAGGCTCCTCTCCAAATATGCCATATGGTTCTTGTAAATAGAAACAGCAGACATACTTAGTTATGCCCATATGGAAAGCAGAGGTAATAGCTAAATATTTTAAGTATTTGTGCATTAAAGTATTTTTCATGAAAAAATAGACTGATGTACAACATTTATGATATTATACATTTTTTTTTTAATCTTTTATTTTTTCCAGCGATTCTTTTTTCATAACTTGGGAGCTATTATGGCATTTGCATTTATTGGAACAACAATATCATGTTTTGTTGTTGGGTAAGTAGATAAAGGTTCAGAATTGCTAATATTGTTGCTTTTTGTGCGTGTGTTAAAAGCATGTGTAGTATTTTGTTTAAAATGTTTTACATTTGTGTAAAAGCACCTTATTTTGTATTATAAACAATTAAATTATAATTTAGGTCATAAGAATACTAAAATGCAAAAAATTAAAAGATTAAAACTTGAACTTTTCTGGAAATGAAATGGCTAACCAATACATGGCAAGTCTTCTTTAATAAGATGTACCACTTAAACATTTAAGCAGAGTAATTAAATTTATGCCCTCTTAATGGTGAGTCTGAGGGCTCGCATTGCTAAAGTCTGGGTTTTGTTACTTTTGGTAGCCATACCATGAATAGCCCATTGTGAAGCTTTATGCTTAAAAGAAACCAAAATAGTTAAACTTATGAGTATTGAAAATAAAATTAGGTGTTAAATAGGCTTATCCAGAGTTTAGTACATTTTTAACTTCCAACAATATAAGTGTTTACCATAATTTCTCCATTTTAGAATAATTAGTGATGCTCCAAGAATTAATTCAGACCCTTATAACTAGGTTTAGAATGATTCTATTATGAATATTTGATTATTTTTGCAAATTTATTGATTACTTTATTAAATTTAAAAAAATTCAGTTTTGTTGCAAGAGCCATATTGATACAGATATGGAACAACCATTTTTTATATGAAGTTAGCTTTTCTTACACGAAATATATCAAGTATGTTTGGAGTTAAAACACACAATACATACCATAGGATAGCAAAACTTCCTGATATATTGCTGATTTCTGTGAGACATTAACTGTGGAATTTGAACACTGAAATAGAGCATTCAGTACTAAATGAAAATGTCAAAAAATATTTTTAAGGTGTTTCTATGTTTTATGCATAAATCCTTGAAATTTTATGATTGAAAAATTGCAATTTTTGGCTACATGTTCTGGAAAAATGCACCATTTTCCAGACCATTTTTCTTTTTATTTTATTTGTTTGATTTTTTCTTTTCTTTGAAAATAAATGACAATATATAGAAATGCAGTTCTTGTATGATTTTGTTGTTTCTTGGGCTGAATACACAAGTTGCACTTCAAACAAGAATGTAATTCTTAATGTGCAAATCCTTGGACTACTACTTCAGCCACTTGCCTTTCCTTCTCCTTTTTTCTGTTTGATTCGGCTGACCTTGCTTTTTATTTTATTTTCATCAGGGAACGCTTCTGTGGGGTTTGCTGCCTTTCTTATACTATTGAAGTATGCATTTACATGTTAAAATTAAAATCAGTTAAACTTTTAGATGGGAATTTAATAATCAACTTGTTACTAGTAACTGAAGTATTTTAATGCAAATTTGATTGTGCAGAATTAATTGAATGCAAATTAAATGATCAAACTGAACATGTTAACTTAGTTTGCAAATCAATTTTGGACAGATGTTTATAACATGTAACATGATATTGGCTAACCAAGATACTGATTATTATCCCTAACCAAGGAAAGATTCCAAGTAAAAATATAATTAAGCCACTGTACCTACTTATAATAAAACATATTGCATGAAAATCAAAAACTTATGTTTTAATATTGTAAATCAATAAATAACACAACAATAAAGCCTTATTATAATACAGTCATCTTATTTAAGAATTGACAATCTAAACTAGGCTAAAGTTACAGGTAAAGTTGTTTAGCATTTTTATAAATAATAGCATAATAAATATTTGTAAATATCTAATGGAAGCAAATAAAACAACTGTTGCACATATGCTAGTTTTATCAAAGATGTTTGAAACTCAAGAATAATTCATTTAAGTTGAATTCCAAAACAGAAGTAGTTATGTAAAGAGTTTCTCAGTCTAAAACTAATAACTGAAATGTTTATTAGTTATATTAATACACGTGTGAAATGAATGTAGGAAAATACCATAGGAATGTTAAACCTTTCTCAGGTCTTCACTCTCCAACTAGTTGCAGCTCTTATAAAATTGCTCTGTAATCTCTCTATTTCTGTTGAATGAAATGCGAGTACTATCTTAAATACAACTTTTGAGGAGAATTACATTGTAACTCCAAGTACAACAGTAACACTTATCTTTATTTCCCAACCCTTAAACTTCCTTATCTATCAGAATGTTCATGACATTTTGTTTGAATCACTTCTGAAAATTTACACACCATTTTTAAATCAATTTCTGGCTAAACCCAGTATCCTCTTTTGTTCATAATATTTAGTTTGAATCACTTCTGAAGGATTCATATGCCATTATTAAATAACCTGTGATGGCTAAATCCAATACCCTCTTTTATATTTCCTGTTTTTATCTATCTTTTTTTTATCACCCTAATTTTGTGTGTGCATGCATGTTTATCATATTATCTATTTCTTACGACAAAAATACTATATATTTGATAAGTAAATTTTTTTATTTAAAGATTTAAAGAAGCTAAAACAGTCTTAGAAACATGGAATTAAGATGAGTTTACAATAATTACTTGACTGGAACATAATTCAAATATAGTTAAATGTGAGTGTGGAAAATTGTGATGAACTAAGAGCTATGGAGAAAAACATGCACTGTAATCTAAAAGAAAAAAAATATTTTTATTCTTTTATAGGGCTGTTGTGTATGGGTTTGTTCAACTTATGCCTCATTTAGAATTTACTTTTAACGATTCATTATACTTTGGTGCAATCATATCAGCCACAGATCCAGGTAATTACTTTTATAAAATTTAAAATAAATCTACAGCAGTATATTAGAAAAATTCAGAAACTTTTTCCTCTTGGTTTTGTCAGATAAAAATCAATCTAGAATATTTTACAATTTTACTTCGTATAATTTTTTCTGAACTTGGATATTCCTGTAAAGAAATTTTTGTGAATAAATGTATTTGATGCATATACTAATTCTTCCCACAGCAGTTACAATTAATAAATTTATGATGAATCTCCATATAATATTAGTTTACATACCCACAAATTCATTATTTTAACTTTTCAGTAACTTCCATACTAGTTAAATGTTGTTGATATAGTTATGTGTTGCTAACTCTCAGGTTGATAATTAACAAATTTAGTGTTGGAATATTTTAAATAGTAAGTGTGTGAGATTATGTATCTCTTTCATTGGAAAAATGTTTTAAAAAAGTGGTAATGATGAAAATATGTATAACTAGTCAATTCTTTCAATATTAAGTAAACTTAAACATTTTTCTAGCACGTGGTTGTCTTATATTTGCAACTACACAAAAATGTATTCTTAACATAAAGTCTGTTTGACAGATAACTTTTATATATGGACACTTTGCTGTTGTAACAGGGAACAATGTTTCAACAGAAATTGCTTTCATGTAAATGTTTCAACAACTGGCTGTACGTATACCAAAATTATTTATCAACAAATTACTACCTGCTTATCATGTATGTTAAACACAAGTCCTTTTATTATTCAAGAGTACTATGTTTATGTATAGATTTTTCTTTCATAGTAACCGTTTTGGCCATATTTCATGATCTCAATGTCGATGTTAACCTGTATGCTCTAGTATTTGGAGAGAGCATTTTGAATGATGCAGTAGCAATCGTTCTATCAGGGTAAGTAGCAAATTAAAGTATGAACCAGAATTTTTAATTTGTAAATTTCAGACAATTTAGTAGTTTTGTGAATATTATATGGATTATTACAATAGAACCGTGAATTTGCACCCAGTAAATAGGAAAATACTAGACTGAATTGTCATATTTAGGGTATATAGGTAATAGAATTTTTGTTTCTGTATAGTAAATAAATGTGAAATATTTGGTAAAGACTCTTTCTGTGGTTTGAATTTGATTTGCAGAAGTGTACATTTTTTAAGGTTTACATAAAAGTATATGAAATGCTTGTTGTTAAACCCACCAGGATCTGACCCACTGTCAGTTTTTATATGCTATACATTGTAACCAGTGGCCATTTAAAACCTGAATTATCTATCTTCATCATTAATTTTAACTTTTTGTTTATTTCAACTATTAAGAAATGTGAATTTTTTATTTGTTTATTTACAGGGCAATTAACAACTATGAAGAACACTACCACACTGAATCAGGTTTTCAAATTGGTGCTGCATTTAAATCACTCGGGAATTTTGTCTACATCTTCTTGTGCTCCTTTTTAATTGGATCTGTAACAGGATGCTGCACAGCATTGGTATCCTTTCTTGAAGTGTGTTTAGGGAGAGAACATAATGCATAACAACTATGTATGTGAATAGTATATTTTTATTCAACAACAAATATATTACAGTTTAAGCTCTTTGCAACTGCTGACTGTTCAACCATTTGAACATTTATGTTTGTGAATCACAGAAAAGTTCTGATGGTTGCTTTGGTAACATTTGAGATATTTAACTATAACCAAAACAAATAAAACGGTAAATGTTTTGAATAGAGGTATCACACCTTGAAGATTCAGACTTTTCTTAAAAATTACTTATGCTATTGGTGGGATAGAACAAGTAAATTGGCCTTATGGTTTTTGTGCCAAGGTGTAAATCCAAGAATTTATAGCTTGGTTTCCAGCACTGCAAGATTGTTCTCTGCACTTTGAAATTATGGATGCATTGAAAGAGTTATCATTAGATCTCATTATTTGATTAGAGTAGCTCAAGAGTTTGAAATGGGTTTTAATAATTAGTTGCCTTCTCTCTTCTCTATCAGTTCAGAATTAGTGATGGTTAACACGGGTTGCCTTTGTGTAAATTTGCATGGATATCCGAGATGAATTGAAATGTATCATTTTACTGAAATATTCAGTTTTGGTTGTTGATACTGAAAGTAGAGATAGCATGTTCTAAATTGTTCTAGAATACACAAAATTAAGAAGTTTCATTTTTATAGCTGTAGAAAGATAATTTCTGATTTGAAATGCTCAAAACTTCTATTTTACCGTATAATTTATCATTATTGTCTGTCAGTACATATCCTGAAAACTAATTGCAGTGTTTATTAGTCTTATTCTCTTTGTTTCAGCTGTGACGTATTTATTTACCTGCATATTTTAACATTCTTAACATTTCTATTCAGCTTACTAAGTTTACTCGTCTTTGCGATTTCCCTTTATTAGAATCTTCATTGTTTGTGCTGATGTCTTATAGTACATTTCTGTTGGCTGAAGCTGCTGACCTGAGTGGTGAGTTGGATTGGAACAAGTGTGTGTATGAATGAAAACAAATCATTAATGCTTTAAAGCACTTTATTCCTGAAAGATAACTTTAATCAATTTATTTTTGTAACATATCAACAGGGAAATACAGGAGCTTAAGGTTTGAAATCTGTGTTGTAGAATAAATTACTTGCAAAATTAGCATCATACGATTAACTACAGTATAGGTTAAAACCAAACATTAACCCAGTAAATAACATAGCTAATTTTAATATCTTGGTGTGACAGGAGTATGATAAAACAAAAACTTGAATAATTCTAGTGCACAACTGTATGAAACAAATACCTTTTTTGCTACTAATGTCTTCATTCGTAATCCTAGTATTATCATTTTAAAGTTTGATTATCTCGGAAGACTTCATTAGTCTGAACTTTGGATATTAAACTAACAGTGGATAAAAATCTCATAATAAATAAAATACATACGTATTTACATATGTGATAAATAAATGTCAGATAATAAATAGATACACAAAACATTTTAACCAGTGTTGAGAATACACTGTAATTAAAGAAAAATTAAATGCATCTTTCAAGACATGTATAAACTTGTTTCATAATTCTCTTGTACCTTGACAAATGTGACCATAGTATACACAGAACTGTGTGATTGTATCCTTAACAACATCTAATGACAAGATAAGCAGATTACCTGGCTATAACAGTGTATTTTATGATTGACATCTGGATACAATGATACTATTTAGCTATACAGTCTGTTAACATGATGATACAGATGAACTAATGTTCATGTAGATAAAAATAACCCATACAAATCATGGGTGAAAGATCATGTTATTATGTTTGTTAATATACCTTCAAAAGTTCATTGAATTCTTATTTTATTAATTTCTGCCATTAAGATTAATTCAAGGATTTATATTACACATTATTTAATCTCTTAATTTAAAATTAATTATTAAAAACACATCTAAACATCAAATTTTATGTGTCACATGGTACGTTGAATGCAGCAGTGATTCAGTTACATGTTTGTGATGTAAAAATAGAAAATCTGAAGTTTGGTACAAATGTGGAATTTAAATCACTAATAATTACATGCTGGAATATAAAATATCCTATCTTTATGCTTGCTGAAAAGATATCACCTATGTATTGAATCAAACCCAGTGGCTCCACTCATCTCTTTCCAATTTTTGAAAGGACCCCTTATATTCACTTACTTTTACATATGACATGGATAACCAGTCAAAGGTTCAGGATTCCCACCCCCCAGAGCTTTCTCAACCACTCTCAAATATAATGGCATCGTCTTTTTTTTCCAAGACAAACCTTCCTTCTGGCAAGTTGTGCTTTAACCTGTTCAAGATTTTATATTTGTCTCCTAATGTTTTGTGGTAGTTACAGTCAAATCTACTTAGCACTTAGAGATTTTGATTCAATAATTAAAATAACAGATAAAATATAAAAAGTTTTTTCTTAAAAACATTTTATAATTATCTAGAGGCTATAAAGATTTTAGATATGAAACTTGAAGTTTTTCTGATGCATCACAGTATTTTTAATCTCAAAATGAAAATTCCTATGCATGTTGGATAGTCAACATTCTAAAAGAAACAATCTTACAAGGAAATATCAATTTCTATTTTAAAAATCGCAATAATTAATTTAAGAACGTAATATTCTGTCTTTGAAAGCTTAGTAATATTTGCAAATAACCTGCAAAATTTAGTAAACGTGTACATAATCAAGAATCGCAATATAATTACTCTTGGATACTTTCATGGTTACAAGCTGGGTGGTTTCCAGCTTTGTACCCATGAAAGGTTTAAATGACTTAACAAAAATGTTTTTTGTGTAAAAATACAAACATATTAAGACTAACTAAAAATAAAAATAAATGCAATAAAAAAGTAATTGAAAATACAGTATCGTGTGTGTGTATGTGTATATAATTAAACATTTTAGAGATCAAGTATATTGAAGTAATAAATACAGTTAAACACCAAGAACTCGCCAAAATATATGAGATAACGAGATATGAGAAATATATAAGTAGTATTGTTAATTAATTTACATTAGGTGACAATTTCCAAACTGAATTTATATGAAGTTTTTTGTTTTTACTGCAGTGAAAACTGTGAGACCTGTTTAATGATATGCACTAAAACCTAATTTCTTTTTATTGTTTTTATTTGTGCAGTATAAATTATTGACATTTATATCCTTCTGTACATCATTGTAAATATCATGTTTGATCATTGTCTGGTGTTAACCCTTTCGGCACGATTGGCGATCACAGTTGACTTGAAGGCTCAGTGCAGCAGGCGATCTTCATCGACAAGATGTAAATAACATAACCTCATGGTTAATTATCATAATCATACAGGCCTGTAGACCCACTTGAGGCTATAACCACATGTATGCATTGTTACTTAAGATTCCCAGCTGAAATTTAAACTGAAGGTCACATGATTTCTTTGTTTTCTAGCCTGTGTAGATCAATACTGTTCATTGTTTTGGAAGACTCCTTCCTTGCATATTCTGTTGATACTTGCGACGTTGTTACAATGTCAAAAGGAAAAGCTTTTACCACTAAAGAAGTAATCAATATTATTTTTAACAATGAAGAGAGTAACAAAGAGTTTGAGTCAGATGATAATGAAAGCTTACTTGTAATGGACGAGAATGATAATGAAGATATTCGTGGCCTGGAATCTGCCCCTGCTTTAGGTAAGCACATGGTTGTCAGGGTCGTATAACTTATTGCATAAACTGACTGACCAAGGCTAGTTCTTGTTAATGGATATATAATATATTGTGCAGGCTGCAAGAGCAACAGTGAAAACCCAGTACCTCCACGACTATTCATAGAGCAGATTATTCAAAATTTGCTGGAAGGATATGTCAGCAAAACGAAAAGGAAGATCAAGCACTGATAAAGGTCAGTTCTTGGTGGAAAGACATAGTATTGGGCAATATGAGGACAAAAAACACAAACCTGATTGTACTGTTTGCAACAATAGATCCACAGCTGGATGGAAAAGAAAGCAGACTAATTATTTCTGCAAACAGTGCAATCTCCCCATGTGCCATGAAATATATCATAACCACAAAGACTATCGATGGGCTGCTGCACAAATTGAATACAATTTATAATAAATTATTGTGCTCTACATGGCACTTCTTCATTATATATCAGGGTGTCTTCCTTTATTCCTGTTATTCTTATGTATTGAATTTAATGTGTATAGTATTGGGTGCAATCACTGAATATTTCAAAAACTTTTGAGTTATTGTTGAGATATGCTTTTGGTACTGATACCGTAATTAGTTGAAGTATCAAAAATATATATTCAGTGCCATGCCATACATTACAATTTTTTATTTAGCACCAAAAGGGTTAAATATTAACTGTTATAAAATATGGATTTGTATTTTTAAAGTAACATCAATTAGTATCTCATGTTTCCCAAGAACATTACTGAAAGACTTGAATAATATTTCAAAGTAAGCTAAAATGATAATTATTGTTCTTCAGGTATTGTTGCTGTTCTCTTCTGTGGTATTTGCCAGGCTCATTATACCTTCAACAACTTATCTAATGAATCGAGGATTCGGACCAAACAGGTAATTATATAGTACATTAACAAAAAAACTGATCCTTTGGATATAACTGAGTAACCAATGTCAGTTGTGTCAACACATCTAAATAGCTTTATATGTAGATCATGTTTGGTCATGAATGCAAATCATAAATCTTGTATCCAAACATGTTGGCTTCTTGGTTGTGGACACTTTCAGCAAGAGTTCTTTAAAATTTTATACTAACATATCACAATAGAGGAATTTTAGAGGTTAAAGTGATTGTTTGTTATAAGTATAATTGTCCATAAACATCTTGCGAGTTTTGGCTTGATCTAGTTATTAACTTGGTTAAACAGATGTTGAAGCAACAGCACTTAATTAATAATCAGACATTTTCTAAGAAGAGCTCTAGTGAATGTAAAAACTATAATTTTTTTAATGGTAACTGAATTAAAATGTAAGTAAAAATTAAATTGTTTTATAGAATTCTCTGATAGTTAATTTGATGAATAGTCTTCACAATCAATTTAACTAGAAGCTTTTTTTCTTCAGTAGAATTACGAGAAGAAGAAAAAGTTGCTAGTGCAGTAAGTCTTGCCTGTTGAAGTGGATATGATGGTTTTATATGTGCTTGTAAGAAATTAATTTTTGAAACACTTGCATCTTAAATTTAAACACACATGTACTTAGCTCTTTGAATGTGCAGTTAAATTTTGGATAGGATGTCAGAAACTATCAGTTATCCACTAAAAATGAAATTTACAATTTGATTTCTTTTTTTTTTTAATATCAGAATCCACTATGGCATGTTTGCTTAGTGTTGTATACACATAGGAAATTCAGAACTGTGCAAGTATTCTGATGATTTCACTATGAAGAAATGTTTTTGTGACATTATGCGGTAAATCTGCTTGTTGCACCAAACGGCTGTGTCAGGTCAGATAAATCTGATTAGTGTGTACTATCATGTAATGAGAGTTTTGAAAACCTTACTAGCTGTGACACACACGTGGCTGAACAATAAGCCTGAGGGTTTATAATACTAAACTTTCAAAGCTTAACATTTATGTTGGGCACAGCTTTAGTTAACTTGTTGTTTGTCTCTACACTTAAGAAGAAACGAACATGTTATTTCAGATATAATTTTGCTGAAAAGTTCCCATCTTTTTACCATAAATAAAAGTTTCCAATTTTGTAGTTATTACTTGGAGTTTTTGAATACATTAATAAGAGAAACTTGAAAAATTCATAGTATAATACCTCTGCTGAATTCTAGTATATGAAGAACATGTGTTACAAAGTGTCAACAAGCCAAAACAAGTTCTAGTTTTGTTTTTAAGCTTATTTCTTACAGTATGAAACATTAAATGGAACTATAAAGCAGTATGATTTACATCTTTTAATAGTTTATCTATAGTTCACAACTGATCATAATGGAATTTCTTTAACCATTACTTAATCAGACAGGTATGCTGTTTTTAAATTAACTATCATTTTGAGTGAATAAAGTTATAGTAAGAAAGTATGGTGTTTAGCATAATTTCACTTTTACTTTGAAATGCTTTGTTCAAAAATTTTATAACTTGTATGTAGTATGTAGACACATGAAAGGCTGTAACTGTGTACTTCTGTTGTTAGTGTGTTTGTGTCTTTTACAGTTGTTTGAACTTTTGAATTTTATTGCGGAGAGCTTCATCTTTACCTACATTGGAGTGTCGGTGTTCACTTATCAGAAACATCGCTGGAATGTGTGGTTCATCCTTGCATCTTTTGTATCCTATCTTTCAACGTGCACACGTGGTTTCTTTCTAATGTGGTCAACAACTCACAACAATTAAGATTAACCTAAAATATTGCAATTAAACTTGAAATAGCAATTACAAATGTGGCAGGAAGTTTTCAAGTAGATAAATAAATGCAGCCATTTTATAATGCTGATAAAGTATTTTCAAAATCAAAGATTAATCTGGAGCATATGAAAATTCTTGCAAGGCACAATAGCTATATCTAGAAAACATTATGAACTAAAAATTGAAATTATATTTGTGCAAAAAACTAACTAAGAGCTGGAACTAAAAATTTTTGGAGTTTTGAAGGAATTCAGGATAAGCTTTAAATTTAAATATTTCTGTAATGTTCGGGTGCTATTTCCAGATGTTTTTCTTTAACATTGTTTGTTTCAGCTTGCCATTGCTGTGGGGCGAGCGGTTAACATCTATCCTCTGTCATTTCTTTTGAACTTGGGTAGACACAGTAAAATACCCTGTAATTTTCAACACATGCTGTTTTTCTCAGGTATAAATGTTTACAACAAATACTCTAGTTATTGTGGTTATGTAATTAGTTGTAATTATGGTAAACTGTGTCCTCAAATATGTATGCTCATAGTTGTCATAGTTAAAGAATTAATTGGAAATGTGTATAATTTGTTTTTCAAATATATGGTACATAATATGTATGCTCATTAAAGGAAAAATGGTGGAAAATACTCATAATATCATGAAATCTAGGATTTAGCATAACACAATGAGTGTGTGCATTCTTTTGTGGAAAATGGTCATTAAACTTGTTTAAGGGGAAGGAAATGGGAAAATGTAAGATATTTATTTTTCATTTAAATGAAGCATTAGTAATTAATACATGTAATTCAGCAGAAAGTTGTATTTTTGTCTATTTCTCAGTGTTGAAAGCCACTATATTTTTTCAAACATTCCCAAATTATAGAGTATCAAAATATTACTTTATTTTTTCTGATAAGTTTCGCTCAAATATGTCAAGAAGGAATCTGATGAGTAACATTTGGTTTTGCTATCATTTGTGAAAGTCAGAGATTTTACCCTGAAATTTTATATCAGTGACTAGATATGAGTGATTAACTCAACCAATATAATTTATTATCTATGAGCATTGGTAATTACTGATGCAGAAAACAATCAGTTAATTGAAAGTAGGATTAAATTTATTATTTCATGAAAATGATCAACTAATCAAAATTAGTGATTTAAATTATTAGCATTTTAAATTATTCTAATTATCTGAGTCTCACGTGAGAATTATCAATTAGTTTGAATATCATAATATTCATGAATGCAATTACTAATTATCAAATTCCACTAATGGTCAACACCATATTCTAAAACATTAAATTCAGAAAGAAAAAAAATAACTTAATGCTTTTTGCATGTAATCAGAAACTCTGAAAAAAAATGGAAATCGTGCTTTTTTGCCTTTCATTATTAAAAAGTTGAGCAAAATAACAATGTCTGTTCTGCCGCTTGTGATATTTTTTATTCATACGTACATTCTTAACTCGGTTCCTAGAAATAAAAATATACAAGTAAATTTCAAATATTTTATAAATTTATTTAAATAGTGAACCTAGCTGCACGTTGTGATGATATAAATTTGGAAAAAAAGTTTTAAGGCATATGCTATTATCATTGGTTCTTCTGCATAACGTTTCTTTTAATGTCATTTAACACAGAACAGACCCATTTATCATAAAGCATTTATAAAAACAGTGATAATTGTATCCTTTCCCATAGGCTTAAGAGGAGCCATGGCTTTTGCTCTTGCTATCCGAAATACCATGTCTGAATCTCGTCACTTGATTTTAACTACAACTTCTTTAATTTCAATAATAACTGTGATGATCTGTGGAGGATCAACAACTCAGGTCCTAAGCTGGCTGGGTATTCCGTAAGTACTAGAAGAAAACTTTACATGCATATAAATGTATTTTTATACGTATAATACATTAATTAAAATTTACTCAAAAGTTAAAAGTGGATTGTCAATTTAGGTAATTTTTGCTTCCTTTATATGTTTTATTTTCTAATAATAACAGTTTGTTCATAAATCTGTTATAAAATCCATGTGTTAAAAGAATATTGTTATGTGATGGTAATTACTATTCCTTGTTAAGTTATGAAGAAATGAGAAGGAAGCTTAAAGTGTACTTTAGACATTGCCCTCTCAAATACCTAAGAATCAGTAGACATCTCGTATATTATGTTATAGAGACAAGTCTCTTCATGTTGTTTTATCAACTTTTAATATCGGACCAAAAGGAAACAAAATTATGAACACTGGCATTTACTGAGCTTTATTTAGTTACATTTTGTATAATGGTTGAATATGTATCATTACATTTTAGTTATTTCCTTCCATGTGGAAGAGCATAAAGATTTGTAAAATAAAATGTTTAATAATAATGAACTTTTAAATATTCTCAGCTAAATATAAATACATAAAAGTATTCAAAATTTGAAATTCATTAGTCTGTGTGTTCATTTTGTACCTTGTTTGAACGCTCATATTTATTCCAGTAGATGTATAATATTAACTTAATTTTTATATTATCTCAGTTGGCATAATGGCATAACCAATTTCATTTTGTACAAAAATTAGGTTCATTATTAGTTTTGTTTAAAATGAACTTAATCAACTTTCACCGGTGGCTGTTTTTTGAATTTAAGTGAAATGAGCTCATTTTGAAGCCATTATATATAAAGAAACATAAAAGACCATAAACCGTTTGTTTAGAAGGTTACAAAAACAATTGTTTTCATAAATGTGGTCTAAGTCTACTCTATTATAATTGATGCTCATGGATAAGTGATTTGCAGAGTAAACTGGCTAAATATAATGATTTAGTAAGGGCATAAGTTGTATCTCAGTTTAATCTTGTTAGCAAAGAATATGGTGCTAAGTATCACTATGGTTGTAGTCTTATGAGAAATTTTGATGTAATATTTTGTATATACTTTACAAATGGAGTTTAAGTTCATTAAATGCAGTAGAAATAGCCTGAAGTCAACTGTAATGGAGTTTTTTGTATTGCACAGTTAGACTAGTAACAGTTGAACATTTGGCATTAATTTTAGGTAAGCTTAAAATATAAGCTCGCATGTTTTAATCCAAGATTATCAGCTTAAAAGAATACAAAATAGAATATCATTAATATTTTTGCAGTTGTTTGATGACCTTTCATTGGTTACATTTTACATGTATGTAGAATGTTTATATTGTTCCTCACTTCTCAAAATTAATCTATTTGTATAAGTAATTGGAAAATTATATTAATGCTTCTAATATATTATCCATACTATGAAGTAGGTAACTTGATTTAAGAGTTTTTCTCACCAAAATTGGAGAGTTTAGTAAAAAAGAAAACAAGGGACCAAGTCTCTTCTTCGATTTGCTACAAGTCTCAAATTTAGACCAGTTTTAGCAATTTTACCTTTTAACATCAACTCTGGACAATAACAAAAAAGAACAAAACTGGGCCTCATTTAAAAAGTGAAGTATGCTGTATATACATATAATATCAGTGTTATCTTTGTGCATTGTATCTGTGGTTGTTTTTTAGAGTTGGAGTAGATGAAGAACAAGAGTTGCATCACTTCAGTAGTGTGAGACAGGTAAGAGAATGTATTCAACTCTTTAAAGTTAAGAGAACTATTCATGTAATATTTCATACATTATCATGAACAATTGTTTCTCTTATTTGCAGTCTTGAAACTTTCTTTTGTATTTAGAATGTACAAGATTAATTTACCTTTCTCTCTCTCTCTCTCTCTCTCTCTCTCTCTCTCTCCCTCTCTCCCTCTCTCTCTCTCTCTCCCTCTCTCCTGGTTCACAGTAACATAGAATTCATTTAGCATTAGATGAATCCAATTGTTATCTTTAATTCAGTTACTGAACCTCCTGACTTGTTAGTTCCTATTGAATATTTTATAGAACCAACTGTTGCTGACGTGAGGTCTAGTGGTAAGGTGCATACATAATAAGTAGGCAAACAATGATTGATAAGCATATTGAAGTGATTTATTTATGGTGGAACATACCACATGTAGGATTTTCCAACATGAATAAATCATTTGATATGTCTAAATCATTGTTTTCCTACTTGCTGTTTTATTCACATAATGTGTTTTTTTACTTAACTATCAAAGTGTGTGTGTATAAATTATTATTGCACTTGTGTGTAATGAATCTGTACTGTTTGAAATGAGAATTGTGTGTTATGCATGACAGATGTACAGTAATGTGTATGTGACCTATAATAGTACATAAGCAGACTTTTGAAGTAATTTTAACTTCAGTTGACTGTACAATTATAGTATTATGCATTCTTTTATTTTGAATATAAAAGTATTAATTGTTTGTACTTCTAATTTTAATTAGCAAATTCTGATTAACATATAGTGTTTAAAACTATTGAAGCTCATTTGAGAAAATGCTTTAGTGAAATTATTTGATCAAAAATTAGGATCAGTGATCAGTGTCACAAAATTTATACAGTTATAATAAATACATTTTTAAGCCATTAAACTTCACTGCTTCTCCTTGACGATGTACATTGTTGATAAATTTACATAATTATATTTAATGTATAGTTGACTAGCACACACTAATGCTAACACTGATGACAAACTTAACACATACCTAAATGAAAATTATATTCTGTTTTATTTTATTTAATATCTTGGCCAGACACCCTTTGTCAAGAAGTATATAAAATGTTACGTGTATGTACTGCCTGATGAAGGACTTGTACATAAAACAACATGCAAGAAAGTGCACTGAAATTTTCACTTAACCCTTTTGCAACAGGTTTTGTGTAATGTACACAAGTTTATCTCGAATATAATTTGTGTAATCTCTAAACTTTCTTAAATACATTTCATATATTTGGTTTCAGTAAGTCTTTTATTATTTTATTTTCTATAATCTAACTGTGGGATCTGTTACTTCACTAACATCGTAAACATCATAAAAAATTATGCTTTTTTCGTGTTATAATAACTTCATGTTATAACACATACAAATGTTTAGTCCAAACAGCTTAATCTTCATAAAACTGTATAATTACATGTGTGTTTATTATTTTATTATATTGACCTACTAGTCATGCCTAGGTAACATTAGATAACTTGTAATGATGTAGTGAATGTGCAATCAGGTCACATACCTAGTAATACAAAACTAATCTTTAGTCTATTCTTTATCTTGGCTGTGTTTTAGTGACCTAGTATTTTGTAATACACAGTCACATTATGTATATAGATTATTACTGTGTAGAAATAAATTATTAAACTTTTTTTTTAAATATAGAACAATAAATCAAGAAATAAACAATTTTATCTTTATGACCTTTGTATGTGGTTAATGCAGAACATAGGTTGCCAAGTCATTTAAAATTTTGCAAATGGAAGATTTCAAACATTTTTTAAACAACTGAATAACAAGAGAATCATAAATAACTGCACTAATACAATAGAATTTCACTATACTGTATTAATCTTAGTAAGTAGAATTTATTTATATTTTAAAAAGTATGAAACTTCAAACAAACTAAAGACACACCCTACCTAATTGAAATCTTCAATGAAAAGAAAATTGTATCATTTTCAAAGATTAAAATGGCAGGGAAAAACACCCTGAGGACATTCTATGCTGTTGATCAGTTATTCACTTGTCATCTTTTGAGGTAAGTGTATATATAAGGAACCATTTCAAAAAATGGAAAAAGTTAAACACATAACCAATATTTCACCAAAATAAAAAGATATGAGGTTCTAATTTTATATTCTACTTTATAATATTTATAATTTGAGTTCTTAATTTCTACAGAACTGTATACTTAGTATTTTAACATTACAAACGTCTAATTTTAAACTGTGCTACACTAAGTGACTCACTAAAATCTATATTTAGATGTGTTCTTTTAATATTTACTTTTCAATTAAGAAATTAGCTTGTATATAACAGTAAAGTTTGAATTATAATTTACAATTTGATTCCAAACTTATTGAGATAAATCCATAAAATACTAGTTCAATAAAATTTTGAATGCAAGTCAACAAACACAGTGACATGGCCTTTGACTCGTGATCTGATGCAAAATGGTTAAACAAGTGTTAATTTATCTTGTAATACTTTTTATATATACATTTAATATATTTAAATCCATTATTGGCCCAGATATCTGATGATGTCATGTAAATACTTTATTAATGATAAATAAGTGCACTTCACTGATTTTCATACATGAAAACATGGCTTAACAGTATGTGTAGTGAGCATTACTTAATCTGTTGTAAAGGTTTACTTGTCTATTGAATATAGTGAGTGTTCTTCACACATTTTTGATGCCTAGTTGTTGTGTTCTTAATGTAGTTCTTATTTATAAAGTTTAGCAGTTAGTGCTGGTTTGTATTCATTGTTCTTTCTACTGTTCCAAATCCTAGCTGTCAAAGTTGATATGTATGTGTACTTCACACTTGTAAGGTATTGCTGTGAGTGCACTATATACTGTTGTGAAATCTGGATATTAATATTGTATGTATTGAGTATAGTTCACACTGTTCTAAAGCCTAGCTATCTGTTTGTGAGTTGTGAATGTTTATAAAGTCTAGCTGTTAACATTGATGTTTAGTGAGTTATGGTGTTTATAAAGCCTGCTATCTCTGGTGTTCATAACTGTTCTTCATAGTGTTTTAAACATAGCTGTTAACACTGATTTTTATTGTGTGTTCTTTATAATAGTATCAAACCTGGCTGTTTATATTGGTGTGTAACAAATGTTCTTCACACCATTATAAAGCCTAGCTGTATATGTGTAATAAATGTTCTTTACACTGTTTTAAATTTTAACTGTATATATTGGTGTTCAGTGAATGTTCTCCACAATGTAAAAAAGCCTAGCTACATATGTTGGTGTTTAGTGAATGTTCTTCACAATGTTATAAAGCCTAGCTCCATATGTTGGTGTTTAGTGAATGTTCTTCACAGTGTTATAAAGCCTAGCTCCATATGTTGGTGTTTAGTGAATGTTCTTCACAATGTTATAAAGCCTAGCTCTATATGTTTGTGTATAATGATTGTTCTTTAAACTATTATAAAGCCTAGCTGTATATGTTGGTTTGTAATTATTGTTCTGTACATTGTTATAAAGTGTAGCTGTGTATGTTAATGTGTAATGATTTTTCTTCACACTGTTATAAAGTGTAGCTGTGTATGTTAGTATGTAATGATTGTTCTTCACACTGTTATGAAGCTGTCTGTGTTGGTGTGTTGTGACTTACACACTTAAAACAAATTTTTATGATGTTTTTTTGTTTTTGATTTTAAGTATGATCATAATTTAAAGACTTTTTATTTTGTCCTTTAAAAGTTTTTTCTGAAGTATTTGTGAACTAAATTGCTTTTTGATCAATAACTTTGTTGGTTATAGGCTTCTTAATATTATTCATAAAAATACTGTTAATTTTGAAACCATTCTGCCAGTGAAGTTTTCTGTGTAGTTTTGCATAGAAAATGAGTGTTTTTTCCAGTATGTTTTGTTAGTTCTTTATAATGAATGCTATAACTGCCCAAATACAAATTACTCGGTATGTGGTCTCCACAAATAGTAAGATATATAAATATGCTGGTGATTCAAGGGTTAGACATTTTGTGCTATTTTATTAAAACTTAATAACTTTCATTAAAACTTGTTTTAGAAACAATAGCATTCCTTTTTATGAAGTAATATTCAAGTTTTTTTTTAAGATTTGGTTTGTTAGTAAGTGTTTGAATCTTTTACATTTCTGTAATGATTTTATTTCTATTCAGTATTTCACTTCAAGAATTACTAAGACATTTTATAAATCATTACTGTATATAATACTTATAATTTATTTTTTTACTTATTTATTTGTAAGACCTCTCAGGTATCAACCCCTACAGACCTTAGGAGTCCTCCTCCAGGGATGGAGACAAGAACACCTCATGAAAAAGCCTGGTTGGTCAGGAAATGGTATAACTTTGATGTTAAGTATCCTTCTAAATTGGGGAAGAATCAATCAATCACATGTATAAGTAACAAAGTAAGGTGTAACTTATTTTGAGAGTTTTACAGATATGTTTGCAAATATATGCCTAATTTATTTTTCTACGAAGATAAATTTATCCTTGACAAAATTTCAGTTATATGAAACCTTTTCTAACACATAGTCAACCAACACTTGTAGAAACCCTTCCTCCTTGTTGTCTGCCAATGGCACGTGTACTGACCACAACACAACAGATGTCCCAGGTAAGTTTTGATTGATGCATCATAAATAGACCTTGACATTCATTCATGCACCCTAATAAATCATCCACTAATCATAACAATTCCAGGTGATTAGTTATTTTAGCCGTTGGCCACTATTGTGTTGGAACTCGGGTCATCAAATGTAATTCCATTTGAATAAGTTGTATTGTGATTGTTATTCTGTAACAAGTCAATAAATGTGATTTCACTTCACCTCCATGGGTTGATGACGACACCAAAAGCAAGCCAATAAATTTCATTTCATTTTACTTCAGTTGTACTCTGATTGTGACCTGTATGTTTTGATGATAACACCAGAAATCGGTCATTAAATGTGATCATGTTCTGACCTGCACATTATCATTATAACTAGGGGTAAAGCCAGGCTCCCAAATCAAAAAGCACTAGCTTCTCTCTCCAGGTGCCAACAAAGAGAAGATTTTGAAAATAAAAAGAATTCACATCTCTGTATCAAATGCATTTACAATGTGAAAGTACTTATTTAGTAAAGGAAACATTGTGTGCTTAACGGTTAATTGTTTCTATTACTCTGTGTGTTTGGGTAGCTTTTTTAACTTTTTTCTTTAATTTTTCATCAATCTCTTATTTCTGGTCAGAATATGGTTCTGATTTTTGTGAATGTTTTATGCTTAAGTAATTTGCTAGTGGCATGTTGGACAAATAACGAATACTGTTATGAGCAGTAACATATGTTTGATTTGATTGTATGCTTAAAATGCAATTATATCTGTAGGTTAATGAGTAAAGACAGTTCCTTGCATAATTAACAGTTCCCTTGTATGATACCCTTCAGTAATCCACTAACAGTGATGTTAATTAAGCCAGTTATGTCTACCAATAAAATATACAATCAACTTTTTCCTTTGTTTTAATGCAAAGTTTCAATAATATCTGATGTATGTAACTGGTATTTGCATACCTCAATAGAGAAACCAGGTCAGAGATGCTTCTTGACTAATATCAAAGCTTAGGAAACCACTTGTGTGATGATAATGTGTTCAAATATCTTAATTATGAAATATAAACATTACATTTTGAAAACCAGCTGAAGTGCATTGAATAGTCCTATTACACAAATGAAACACTGGTATATTAAACTTCCATAACTAACAGTTAGGTAACACATAGCAATTAACAACATAAATATTCATATATATTACAATCGTCAAATCATTGTGTGAAAAAGTAGTCATGTTTATATGCACAAGTCAAATTACAAAGCTATTATAAATTGACTTGTGCATTTAAATGTGTAGAAGTACTTCATATTTAATGGACATAAATGTTTAAACTTAAATGTTAATCTCCTGATATGTTTTGCATACTTTAAAATCATTTTCGGTCAGTGTTCTTTGATCCCCTAGACTGCCTACACTGGAGCTTTGTAGCTAGATTTGTTTTTTACATACCTAAATTGAATTGCTATGAAAAATCTGTGTTAATATACAGAAATACAGTAAGTGATTAAAGTATTTTTATGTGACATAACAAGTATTGGTTTATTTATTTTAAATAGCAAACCCTTCAATCTGCAGTGATCTTTTACTTTTTCATACTGAACACAACATTGTGATACATTTTGTTTTTTATACAGGGCCCCCCAGTGGCACAGCAGTATGTCTTTTGGGCTCACACTTCTAGAAACTAGGTTTCAAAACCAGTGATAGGCAGAGAACAGATAGCCCATTGTGTAACTTTATGCCTAATTCCAAACAAGAATTCTGTGTAGGTTAAAAAAAAAGATTATTTAAATAATGTGGTATTATGATACTGGTGGTGTTATTATTCTAGTGTCCATTTCTGGAGAGGACTTGTAAAAATTACTTGAGCTTGAATATGATGACAAAAGGTTTTTTACTGGAACTTAATGTCCAGAAGTCATATTTAATTAAATATGTTGAACATCTCACTTAATGAGCAACAGCTGAAGCTGTTAGGAAATATCTCTACAAGGGTGAAAATGTACATAAAAAGTTAGTGTAAGGATTATAAGGACTGAAACTTCATTTAGTAAAACGAGAATTGAAAAAAACGACTTATTAGACTGGCTTGAAGTGCAGTAGGCTCAGGAAAGAAAATATTAAAGACATGAAAAGGGAAACATTACGAGTAGGAAGTAATATGATAAAGGAATTATTGAAGGAAAGAATTTAACAGTTGCTCTCTCTTATCCTTTCAGAATGATGAAGTATATTGATTTTCCATCACAGTTTTATCACATTAGTAATGTTGTCATTACAAGTTGATAACAGAATTTGAAAATGTTTATAAAACTTTTAGTTCACATGTAAGTTTTTCTTGCAGACTGATCTTATGTTGTCATGTAGTTTTTATCAAAGTAATCATTATACTGTTATTACTGTAGGATGCGAGAAGAGCAGAGGCAGAATCTGATGTAGACCTGTGTATAGAAGACAATGAAAACGCTTCAGGTGGTAGTAAAGACCATCAGACCTCATCTGAAAAAGTTAGTACAAAATTTACAAGATTCACTATTGTCATTTTTTCTATGTTTGTATAACCTTATTCATTCTAATATATTCATAAAAAGTTGCTTTATATAAGACTCAAATCTTAGATTAATCTTCAAATATAGACGTTGTTTTTGTATATTGTATTTTCTGGTTAATAAGCCGAGGCCAATTTTCAGCTCTGAAAATGAGGGTTTTTGCTTATTACCGCCCAATAAGCCGAGGCAGAGAATGACCCATACAACAACCAGGTCTCTGCCGAGGATTGGAATCTATTATTTGGTGCTTCTGACGATGAAGATGATGGATTTTAATAAATTTCTGAGATTAAAGTGTGTATTTTTTTTATGAATTTTGTTATTTCTATGAATACATGTCATTCATAATGTATAGACCTTTTTCTATTAATAAATAAAGTTTATTCAACTGAAATAACTCTGCTGTAACTGTGAGATCAAAGGTATGATTTTGGGGCCGATTTTGGTCTTCGGTATTTTTTGGTCCAAAGCTGGTGATTGGCCAATAAGCCGACCCCCAAAAATCAGGTCCAAAATTTAGGGCCAGAAATTCGGCTTATTAGGCAGAAAATACGGTATGTAGTAATTGATTGTTTTCAGTTTGTGTGAATTTGTTATTAAAGGATTTTTTAACAGTGACATAGTTACTCATAGAACAGCTCTGTTTTTTTATTTCTTTTATCAAATTCAAATTTTTGGCTTATAAGTCCATCATCTTTGACCAATTTTTGATCTGATAACATTTTTAAACTTGGGAAGTCAAACTTTGTTCACTAATGTATTTGACCACATCCAACATCTCAAGAGATTAATTGCTCTAATCCTGCCTCAAAGAATTATAAGTGCCATGTTTATTGAAGATTTTTTCTTGTTTTCTATGTTATATCAAGTTGTTTTAGTTACTATGTTGAATACTCAAAATTTAAGAAATATTTTAATGTCACAGAGTACAACAAAACATTAGAAATTTTATTGACTGAATTTTTCATTCATTATCATGTGTATATAGTTTAGCATTACTTCAGTGAAACTAAACGTAACCCAGTAAAAAATTTCTTTAACTTCAATTCTTCTGAAAACATTAGTTCATCTGTCTTTTTGTAAGATTTCTATGAAACAGAAGCACTACTTCACATTTAATATTCTGAAATGAAAAGACTGTGATTGACCTGTCTTATCCACATAAATGAATCAGTTAACTGAAATTTATTAAAATTTGATTGTTTTATATCAGTATTATAAAGGCCAAAAATAATGCTTAACCCTAATTCTGTGTCACTGAGTGCTTGCTTTTTTTAGTTTGTTTTTTTTCATTAGTTATCTGCATGTAAAATGAAGAACAAGTCTTTACACATTTGTAACTGTTTTGTTTTTTAAAATGTTTGTTTTTGGTTCTATTTTATATTTTGTGAAGATGCACATGCTGTATGCAACTATTAGTAGCTGCCTGCTAGCAAACTGTCTGCTATAAAAAGAATTAAAAATTGTATGCTTTTGTTTTTGTGGCTTGTGTGCCTTGCTTTTCATTACTGTGTTAAATATGTATTTTTATATATATATTTATATATATATATTGCTACAGTATGAAATAGAAGGAATGAATGGTGCTGCCCCTTATGGGCCTCATCCAATAGTAAGAACTTTATTTATATTTTGTGTTTATAAATGCATTATTTATTTTAACACCTTTATTTTTAATCATTTCATCTTACATTTGGGTGTGTTTTTTTTACTAATAATTCAATTTATGAAAATAGTAAAACTGGAAACATTTGTACAATGAAAAGGTTGAGAATTTTTTTAAACCTCTTAATTTTAGAAACAAAAAATGCAAATCTGCTGATCCTTTTTTGTTTTGTTTTTTCTTATTTTATGTTTACACTGGAGGTATTCATTAAAAACCCAAGTTCAGACTTAATGGATTTAAGCAAAAATATTAAAATAATTCTATGACTAAATATTTTGACACACACACATATTATATAAAATTACTTCATGATTATCAGTTTTTCACTAGTCTTGCAGTTTTATAGACCCTATTTAGTAAATCACATCAGTTTAATAAACTACAGGGTGGTCGCTAGAAAAGCGGAAAATTTGAGGGTCAGATGAGATCATGAATAAAATGCGTGCTTACTCATTTCTATTTTGATTTCTTTACATCATGAATAAAATGCATGATTTTAATATCACGGACAACATTTTGAGCATCTATGAGTGTAATATAACATATGCCTTTAAAAAACTTTGTAAAAGTTATTCTTTGTAAAAATAAATAGCTGTTTGACAAATTTTCCGCTTTTCTAGCGACCACCCTCTATTAAAAAAAGTGAATATTTTCCTTATGAACACATAGTTTTGAAATTGCCTTCTGTGATTTGGTTGTACTGTTTATTTCTTTATATACACTTTTGAAATAGATGAGCTGATGTAGGCCTATATCTTTCAGAATAGGTGTAACAATTTTATGTTTTTTCTTATAGTGGATGTGTGCTTCATTGTAAACTATAATTGCTTCCCTGCAACGTTTGTTTTGTTTTAGCTTTTGATACAATTAGTGTTGTCTGATCTTCTTTCAAGTGTTAAATTTGTACCTGTTTCTATTCTGTAGTTGACATGTTTGTTTTACCTCTCTATTAAACTTGTATGTGATTTCAACACATTCATCACCCAAAAGATTTGTTTTTATGGCCTTCCTAGTTTATTTTCATTGTTCACTTGTAATACATTTCTTTAATATGTTATCATGTTTAGTTCTATATGCATGTTTAATACCTGTTTTATTTACATAAAAAGTGATAAAGAAATTTTATGTCATTTGAAAAAAATGGAGATTTAAAAACATTCTGTGCAATAACCATTACTGTAGTATACACAGTTGTTATATCATTAACCTTAGATTTTTTAGGTGTCTCCTTTCACATGTTTCTTCCTTTTCCTTATGGCATCACGGCATTATTGGTTTATTCCTTAGGAATTTTAGTCTTCCATACAATCTTGTCATGCTATTACAACATTTTAAGAAATATACGTATAAAAACAGCTGGTGAAACTTTAAGTCATTTGATCTATTTTCTAAATGATATTAAAATAAACAGTGCTGTTAAAATCATGTAATAAATATATGACTGTAAATTATGTTCATATACTTACACAAACACACTCACAATAAATATGCCAGCCATTCATATTTTGGCAGAATCACTCCACTTTTTAACCCAAATTTTGTCATTACATTACTGTAAATTCTCATACTTTTTAACATTTTGTGGGTTTGATATAATGTGATCTAATCAATTTATTATAGGAGTGAAATGAAACAAAAACATTGTACTTACATATGTTTAAAAAAGTATCATTAACCCTTTCATGGTGGATACTCCTTTAAAGACTTTTCTGCAAAGTCACTGAGTCATGTTACAATGCTATGATTCAAGTTTTAACTTCTTTCTTGAAAAAGGAACTTTTAAAAAATATTTGAACTTCTGATATGATATTATCTTGTCTCACCTGGTTCTTCTTTCTGTCCTCATAACAGTACTAAAAACTTTTAGGACTCTGTCAGGTCCACCAATCTATATTCACCATTTTTTAACATCTGTGTATCATGTGATTATTTTCCACCAATAATATTGTGCCTCCTATATTGATGCAACTATCTCTCTCTGCTGTTTCCACTCAATTTTCACTTTCCTGATTGGAACAGTTTTATTTAGATGTAGGTTTTATGCAGGTAATTACCAGCTACAATTGTGCTTCTTTACATTTTCAAATTTTTCTTTCTTACTGTGTTTGCATTTCAACTGTTTCAATGATTTTTTTCTTTTGTGTGTTTCTTTATTGTTCCTGATTGCACAGGAACTTTGTATTAATTCATAATTCCACATATCCACTACTGTAGTTCCCATTACTGATGGCAACATTACTTGTACAACTTCCTAGGAATCTGTTTTGTTGACTTTATCTACAGAGAAGGTACAGGCCTTAATTTGAAGGGAACTAGATTGGTTTATTTGGCTAGTAATCTCATCTCATTTTCAGCCTGACAGTATTATCAAGGAGAAGACAAGTTGTACTCTCTTTTACTGGCATGTTATTTTGGTCTGTCACACTATATATCTCTTCAGAAGATTTCACCTTCCACACCCTTTTTTACCAGATGGTTACTCAGATTGATATGTATATTCAGTTTCTTCTGTATATTCAGTAGAAGGATAATTTCACTAGTTTTCTTTCTTCTATTGCCATACTGCCATGTCATTCACATTGTTGGAAATTTGTTTTCCTCTTTTCTTCCTATTGCTTCCAAGTCTCCTAGTGGGTCAGTGGGAAACTTTTTATTTTGTACACTTTGCACCTGATGTGGTATCCATGGAAGGTGCAGCTTTGTGTAGATTTGTCTTTTACACCTGGAAGTATTAAGTATCTCACATCATCAAAGCTTGGACTTTGGTAAGTTACGTATTCTTTGTAGTCTAAATTAATTCAGATTTATTGTAAATTATTGATTATAACTTTTCCTGGAAATTTGTTTGTGAGTTACATGGTTCTTATTTTTACTTATTTTGTAGACTAGGCAAATTTCAACAGTTTGTCAGTTCGATATTAATAAGTACTTTGTTCACTAGGTATGTTTAGATAGTATGTACCTCACATATCGTTCCTACCAGTAACATCTAATTTGTTGTTCTATCTGAGTATTTTTTTTTCTGATCATCCTAATTTTTGTCAGTTTAGGACTTAATTCTCATGTGTTTCTATGTCACTAATATGTTTGTTTCTTCACCATTCAGAGGACTGATCTTTACTTCAGCTCATTTTCTTTTGTTCTCAATACCAGAAGTCAGTTTTCCTCTTCACACTCTACGATTTAATACTGTACTCACATCATTGGTTGTTATTTATAGCTAGAAACTGAGGGTACCAGTTTAGGGCTCTACCTCTGTTTGCCTTCAAAATTTGGCACAAGTAGTTCACAAGGCTTTCACCTCACATTCTTTTAAAATTTAAGAGGTTCTGTCTCTCTTAAAATGTAGGCTTCTTTGTGTATTATTTATGTTTTAAAATGTATAATTGAAAGGTTTAGACATATTTTATATATGCATCGTACTTTGTGCCATTCTTGAGGCTTAAGATTTTGCACAAACTCGTGTCCAGATGAGTAATGAAAGGAAAATAAAACATTTAAAATTAACTATTTGAAATGGGAAAGACCTGAAATTATGAATGTAACCAAAAGAAGATATTTAAAGATATTCTTTGGGGTTCAGTTCCTCTAGGTGGGCTCAGCAGATAGCCTAATGTGGCTTTACTATAAGAAAAACACACACTTTAAGATATTCTCTGACAAATTAAAAGCTATGTACTTTTTTACTTTTTTAAATTTAATCATTTCATTGCAGTGTATCTTGATGAGATTACTGACAGTTAGTAAAATGTTAGATAAAATGAGAAATATAAACATGTATCTCAAGAAAACTTGTAGTATTCATTTAGGAGGTTTGAGAGGTTATGCAAATATAATATTTAAACTGTGAGATGAAGAAATGTATTTTTCTTCAAATGAAAAATCACCTGTTACTTGAAGGTTTGAGTGTAAATAAATACAATAGAAAATTAACATATTTTTAGTAGAAACACTTAATGAAAATAGTTATTTTTTGTGAACAACATACTTATAATCATTAACAAGATCTTAGTCTTTGTGGGGATACATTAAGAAATCTGAGTTACAGTGAAATTGCCATACACCACTCCACATATTGCAGGTATCCATGCTGAAAGGGTTAAATATAACTGAACAGCCATATTAGGTTTTGATACCTTTTTAATAAAACTATCTTGTCAAGAATAAGTAATAAAATAAAATAGTGAAAGAGAAAAAAAATGTTCCATAATAAAGGAAATGGAAAATAAACAAATCATGAGTGATATTAGTACTTTAATAATAATAATAATAATAATAATCAGCTACAGCAATTGCAAATGATGTTCTGATATGGAACTCTTGCCAAATATGGATGTTGCAGAAGCTTAACTCTCAATACACCAATATCTGGCTATGCATTAAATTGTTTAAAATAAGTAAAACCATGCAATTTCTAAACTTTATTGATGGTAAGAAAGCAACTGTAGATATTAAAACATTTCTATTTGGGGGGGGGATCTTTTCTATTTTACAGCAGTTATGACCTGCATTAAAAACATGTTCAAATTGAAGTTTGAAATATTTGTGTAATATGATCATTATGTGCATTATAGTATAAAACATGCAAGTAGATTGCATTAATTAATCAGTTGGATATTCTTGCTGTTAATGTTTTTAGTCAGATGGAAAATAAAACTTTTTGTCTACTTATAGAACAATACAGTATATGATGATGATCTTGGTTTAGAAAGTGGCTCAACTCAACTGACCACAACACAAGTCAGGATTCCAGGTTTTCATGGTGAACCTGTTTGAAGATCTTCCCCACTTTGTTGAAAAAAATTATTTTTATTTCAACTTTCACACCCTATGAGCATTTAGCAACAACATGAACCACAATCAGCTTATCAGCTAAATATATTTCTGAGTCAGATAATTATAAGTTTGAGAGAACTAAAAGTCAGTATTGAATCTGATAGAAATTTTTATCTGTGTAACTTGCTGACATCTTGTGGTGTCTTTCAATACACATATATACAAGGATAATGTTTTGTTGGTGTTGTTAACTTAGCATTTAATGTTTTATAATAAACATTTCATTAAGTTGTTTAAAACATTTTTAGACACTTACGCTATACTGCTCAATATCTAATCTCTGCTTTTGTATAATAATAATAATGTATAAAATACTATGGTGTCTCTTAATATTTGTAAGTGATTTGTATTTTGTTTATTCCAATATTGTACCTAAGAAAACAAATTTATCTATACATCCCATGTTTCTAGTCTGAAATGAATAAAAGCCCTAGAATGCTGATAAACTAATTATTTTATTCTATTCCATAGAATGTCTTCATAAAACTTGATTAGTCAGTAAACCTATGTGTAGAATACAGCCATATAGCTTTAGTTTAAACCTTTGTTATACAGTAGTAATACAATAAAAAATGTAAACATCTAGAATACAATCTGTGAAACACTATAACAATTTGTATATGTAGAGTATATTCTGTAATACATTGTAACAGTTTATACATCTATGATGTGAACTGTAATACATTATTACAATTTATACATCTATGATGTGATCTGTAATACATTATAACAATTTATACATCTATGATGTGGTCTGTAATACACTATAACAATTTATACATCTATGATGTGGTCTGTAATACATTATAACAGTTTATACATCTGTGATGTGGTCTGTAATAGAATATAACTGTTATAAGTATATATAAGTATTCAGAATACAATTTAACAGTTTATGCATAAAGAATACAACTGTTGAACATTAACTACATAACATTATATCGCAATAAATTCCTCATCTAGATCATTATGCATTCATAATACAAAAGTAACTTAAGTTTACATGTCTATAATAACAACCACAGCTTGTTAGATTGCATGTGTGAAACTTGCAAATTTAAGTACAGTTATATTTTTTTTTTCAACATTTCTCTTATGTTTTACAAGAAATCAAAATCTTTGTTTTAAAAAGACTTTTCAGTGATATTTGTTACCTTATTCCAGTGTCTTCATATCTGTATATTTTAATTGTAGATCTTTTCTCTTTTGTTAGTTGATTAGAAAAATAAAATAATGCTGTGAAGGTGATCATGCCAGCTAGTAAATCACAGTAATTTATTATACTCAAGACATTCCAGAAATCTCACTGGGAAGTTTTACAAGAATTTCTCTTTAATGTTTTGAGGTTTTTGCCAGAGTTTACTAGAATATTTGTGTGAAAGTATGTACAAGGAGAGCGAGAGTGGACAGAAAGTTGGTTATAAGTATTAAATATGAAGGATATTAGGTTAGAAGGTTTGAATTATACAGGAGTGCTGTACAATATGGACAAGGACATTAGGTTAGAAGGTTAAAATTATACAAGAATAATGTAGAATGTGAACAAAAATACTAGGTGAGAAAGTTGAAATTACACAGGAGTACTATAAAATGTGTACAAGAATATTAGGTTAGAATATTAAAATTATCCAAGTGTATTTATTTCTTTGTGAGTGATAATAAATGTAAAAAAATAATAATTAGAAGTATTAAAAACCATATCAGCTTGAACGCAAAATTTTAGTTGTCAAAATAGAAATTAGTTATTTGAATTGTTTTGTGTTCAGCTAGTTTAACAGAAAACGAGTGCCCATTTTGGCGCTCTACTCACTTTGTAATGGCTGAATTTAGCCACGTGGTGGCGCTGTAAGTTACAAGTGTGAAGATGATGTACATTTCCTTAAAATTTAATTATATTTATGTATCTGAAAATTTATGTATAATAAATATTTTGTATTTATCGACCATTAATGTACGAATGCCTGTAAGTATGTATATAAATATATAATTTTTCTGTATGCTTTTTATTTTGGGGCCATATTCTTGAAATCACCAAAGTAATGTTTTAAGAAATGTAGCGTGTGTTCTAATAACTAAAGAGATGTATGGAAGCTATTTATATTTCACAATAATTGTTTACTGGACTTAAAATTTAAACATAACTTTTAACGAACATCCATATGGTATTACCCTCTCTAGAATTTCATCCTTATTTAAAGACTATGTAATGATTGGTTTTACGAATAGTAGTAATGAAATTTGATATAATTTTCCTTCCACTTAGTATTTTGTTAAGCATTAAATAACACGCATGCCACTACTGTGATCTGTATGTTCATTTTGGAATGTACATTTTCAGACATTATTAAAATAATGAAAGAACGTACTCGTTGCTGAGTTTTTCAGTCATTTGATTAAAATACTCTTTAAAACATTTCGATATCGGTAGAAGCAGTTATCAGTTAAACTAGTCAAATGTATATGAATATGAGACTTCAGTTAATACCCTTAATAAATATACAAGTTCTTTGTAATATTGTATTCTTCACTGCAATGTACTGAAATAAAGAGGGTTTACTGTGTTATTCAACCCATTTTCTTTTATTCACGTTTTTAAGTCCCCCCTTCCGTGGAGAAAGCGGTAAGGCTTCGGATTTACAACTAAAATCAGGGATTAGATTCACCTCGGTGAACACAACAGATAGTCTGATGTGGCTTTACTATTAGAAAACACATTCCCTTTTTATTGAAACGTTATGATCATATAATAGGTAAAAAAGAAACTTCAACAACAACAAAAAAGACCATGACGAACTGAATTAACGTAACATCGACGCAATTCTACCTTTAACTTTCTCATACTGTATTTCTTTAACTCTGTTAAGACTACTGCTATGTCATTTTAATGTAGTATATACCACAAGGCAAATTTTCACTGCTATTTTAATTTCCAAGTGTACAAGTTTCTTGACTTGATAAAGAACTAGTCCTTATTTCATTGTCGACAATAAAACTACACGATAACGTGAAGTAACGGTGAATTTACAAAGTTGTAGAAGCAGTAAGTAGTGCCTTGACATCCTTACATTTAGCTTGTTCTCTATTGTTAAACCTCCGCTGTTTAAATTATTTCTGTCTTTGTCCTTAAATAATCAATATGTGCAGGATTCTATATTTTTTTATGATAATCGATTTTGTTATTTTAAGATGTAATACTTCCTGTACAGTTTATTATAAAAAACAAAAATGGGGAAGTTGCTATAAGGTTCTTGTGAAACAAAACAAGGGTGTAATTACGTCCGTTCATCTTGTATAAGAACACTCATTCAAGATAGTAAGACAGGATACGATCCCTGAATAACCACCGAGACTTGAGTGGTTCACGTATGCGACAGTCATTCCAAATCAATGCACATAAACGTTATTCACTCTTTTTTTTTCTTTTTTTTTACAGTGAATATAATTTTTGCTTAAGGTGCTCTGGCTTAGCTAGGTGGTTAAGACTTTCGTCTCGTAATCCAAGGATCGCGAGTTCGAATCTCCGTCACACCTAATATGCTCATCCCTTTCAGTCGTGGGGATATTATAGCGTGATGGCCAATCCCACTATTCGTTGGTAAGACTTCGCGGTGGATGGTGATGACTAGCTTTCTTTTTTGTAGTCGTACTCTGGTAAACTATGGTTGGCTAGCACAAATAGCCCTCCTGCAGCTTTGCGTGAAATTCAAAATGAATCTTACTTAAGCAAAGAATTGTGCGGAAGCGTCGCTAAATACTTGTAATATTCGGAGCTCTATTGGCTCAGAAATTTTTCGGCGTAGAATTCCTTTTATAGTTTCCTATTCAGATTTGTCAAAACATCAACTGAGGGTTCGAGGGTACGAACCTATGTATCACCATCTGGCGACAGTGACGTGTTTCGGTAGGGGCTAGAGAGGGGGCTTATGGTCTTAATGGGTGACCATTGATAATTTTATGTAAAAATTACATGGGCTGTAGGGCCCATAACAATTATTATCCCCTGAACCCACACACTGCCGTGCGACGCCTCTGGGACTCCATCTGGTTAGAAAGTTTTGAAACAATATTTCGAGCTTCTAGCAGGGATCTTTACCTGATAAAGATTTAGATTAGCAACCCAAACTCTGGGCCGAAACTTTCTAAACATATGCAGTTAAATAGCGCCTTTCAAGTTGACTGTAGCACCATCTCAACTTTTTACTTCAACGATGCAGGTACAAGGACTGACTGATTCCTTTAATTACATTAAATATTGGGTAAAGAAAACTTTCTACTGTCAGTTGAAAAATATTTGGCTATTATTTGTGTTATTTTTAATATTGTAGTAAGAAGCTTTGGTATTTACGGGCTCTATATAACACGCCTCCTCTACCTCAAGAGAAAAAGGCAAAGTTTCATATCACACAGAACTCCCAATTCTTTAATCCAGAACGGGTAGGTCCAGTTTATTAGAAATTATGATAACGTCTACAGTACCTGAAACGCTAAAAAGTATAAAACATCAGTGTGCCTTGATGGTAATTTTTTTATCAAATTATTTTTCAAATACCTTTTACCAACATAACAGGAATAAGAACACATAATTACTTTTTTGTAATTTGTAGTTTAATAAAAATACAACTTACAATTTAATATCCTACGAACTAACAGCCATAAATACACGAGTGCATGTATTTTATTTTAAAAATCTATATATATAAGCAATGATTATTGTATTGCTAATTTTTTCTTTACAGATAACTTTATTCATAAAAAATAAGAAAACTAGAGATAAAGAAAATAATAAAGTAAAATGGGTTAAATTTTCAAAATTGTGTGGTTATTTAGATAATAGTTTTATACTAGAATTAGTATACGTAAATTATTTTTTAAAGATATATGAACTTAAATTTTCCCAAAATTAATAAAAGTATTAATTAATGGTTATGCAAAACACTTCTAAAATCTATTGAAAATATATTGATGAAGATATTTTAAAACTTAATTATATTAAAGCTGATCCATCTAAGTGATTTTTAGAATGGAAGTTATATATACTTAAAACAATAAAAATAAAATTATCCCACATAAAGCTTTAAAAAATACCATACAGGTTTATCATTTAATCAGCTAAAAATACGATTAAAGAACTGCAATAAAAGTATTTTATAGTTCCTATTGATAAAACTAACTGTAATAGGGATATAATTTGAAAAAAAAAATTATACATTAATCATGATAAAAGAAATTAGTAGTACAAAAACTTTTAATCTTGTCAACCAATCCAAAGATACAGTAATTAATAATTTCATTAAAGCTTATCATAAACTTTCTTTTAAACGTAATTCTTATGCAGATTTGCCGTTTCTTTATTCTATTCTAAAATTACATAAATCTCCAATTAGATTTATTTCCAATTCAATAAAACAAATTATCAAATAATCGGTTATATTATTAAATAAATTACTTAATATTTTACTTGATAAAATAGAAAATGTAAGTATCAACAATAAAAGACATACGTTTAGGGTAACAAAAGATAACCAACCTATTTTAGAATGTCTAAGAAAGCGTGAGCAGGGAAAAAGTATTGAAAGATTTGATTTTACAACGTTATATACCACACAATTACACTAAAAGATTTAATCTTTGTTTTAAATTCATTTATAGGAAGAAAAGAAAATATAGTTCCAAAAACATAAAATATATATTAAGTTTCTGTATTTATAATAATTATATATTTTTCAACAAACAGGTTTTAAACAAGTGTTAGGAGTTCCTATGGGAGCTCATTATTCAACTTGTATAGCAAATTTTGTTTGTTTTTTGGAATTTCGCACAAAGCTACTCGAGGGCTATCTGTGCTAGCAGTCCCTAATTTAGCAGTGTAAGACTAGAGGGAAGGCAGCTAGTCATCACTACCCACCGCCAACTCTTGGGCTACTCTTTTACCAAAGAATAGTGGGATTGACCGTCACAATTTTAACGCCCCCACGGCTGGGGGGGTGAGCATGTTTGGCGCGACTCTCTGATTACGAAGCACACGCCTTAACGCGCTAGGCCTATAACAAATTTATATTTACACTAATATAAAAATATATTTATTGAAAATTATGCAAATCCAGATTTTTTTTTACTTTAGCTTACAGATATATTGATGATTTAATTAGCATAAATAATTCTGAAATATATAATGTTATTGACACCATTTACTCAACAGAATTAGAAACTGAAAATACTTCAATTTCTAAATTTAAATAATGTGTATCTGTATTAGAAATTGAAGTAATTGATAAAAAGAATATCATTATGAATATGTTTGACAAAAGAAAAGACTTTGATTTTCCAAGTTATGGTTTAACTTTCTTACGTAGTAATATACCATACCAATCTATTATAAACATTATAACTTCGCAGTTTTTCAGTTATTGTAAAAATTTGTAATAAATTACAATATTTTATTAATGTTGATATACTAATATGAAAATTAATAGTTAATGGACAATTATCTTAGTTTCCTTTTCCAATTTTATTTATTTTTCATCTTTCTATGTTTATCTCATTTTAACTTGGGAGAGCAGTCACCTGCCCACAGCTGTCTACAGGCAGTGAAAGGTAATACAAATATGGGACGTTGTGGGCTTGAGCACCCACATCTCGCTCTTCTAATTTCTAATCTTCTTATGTGTGACTAGCAAACTGAAAGTTAAGACTGTTTGACGGTGTATCCCCATCGCAATGAGGATCCTACTTATTTATCCTAACCTAGGATACATTTTATAATCCCACGTTGCAGCTTTTACCCTAGGATTCTTTTAAAAATATGCAGCGTATTTTGTTTAATTTTAATGTTATTTGTTTATGGCTCAAAAATTTATGATAAAATAAGTGTGTGTGTGTGTGTGTGTGTATACATAAATAGGCCCGTATGAAATGCTTTTGAAGGGAGGTTCTAATAAATTGTGAATATGCAAGAGTTATGAGTTTAAATCTGAAAACAACTTTCCATGAAATATAACTGAAACACTTGCATGGCTGTTCACGTAAAATACACAAACATCCAGTAATAAAACCAACAAAACATCATTCTGCTTTAACACTGCATGAATAGATGCTTAAATTAACATAGATTTCTGTGCTGTATTATCTACATACAGATAAGTTATTTACTGTTAAGTTATATTAATAATTTACACAACTTTGTAGAACAATTGTATATTAGATATTCAATCATTTGCTATCATATGTGTACATATCTGTACTAAAATAACATGTTAGCATGCTCCATCCTTGTGAAGCGCTTTTCCATAAATAATTTACTTACAGTTTTAATGTTAATACCAGTGTCGTAATTATTATGTGTTAAACCTAGAGCACTCAGCATTTTGGTTTATGTACACCTCACATAATTATTCAACCGGCGGAGGCCAGATGCCGAACGTTCACATCAACACGAACTCAGTTTGAGTAACATCAAGATATTTGGTACACTGAAGCACGGTTTGAAGAAAACGTGAATTATTTAAAGCTCTGGATACAACTGTGATAATCAACAGCATAATGAATATTTGTATATATATATCTTGCTTGTTTTAATATATAATTTTGAAATAAGTGAACTGTGTTGCTGTTTGTTTAGTGTTGAAATGTATCGCCAACAAGTCGCAGACATCTAACGTAAAGAATCCGGCCCACATATGTATAATAACTGCCATTGATTATTCAGGATTATAAAAACAGTTGAGAAATATACAAAATAAATTGCTCGTTATATAAGTGATCAATGAATTTGATGTCGCTCTTAGAAAACCATAAAACCTTAGGAATGGGTTGGTTTATAAGAGCTACATGCAATTCATTTAAAAGTTAATGCAATTTTCCAAATTAAACTTAGAGTTTTCTGTTCACTTTTGGTCTGTACATAACCAAAACCTGATAGAAACACTTCAACTTTTACAAAGTGTTAAGAGAAGCTATTGAAGACGACTATTTCAAGACAAAATATGCTAGCACTTCGTCAGAAGAAGTCCGACATGGCTAGTTTGGTTAAGGTGTTCGACTCGTAATCTGCGGGTCGCGGGTTCGAATCTCCGTCACACCAAACATGCTCGCCCTTTCAGCCGTAGGGGCGTTATAACGTAACGGTCAATCTCAGTATTCGTTGATAGAATAGTAGCCCAAGAGTTGGTGGTGGGTGATGATGACTAGCTGCCTTCCCTCTAGTCTTACACTGCTAAATTAGAGACGATAAACGCAGACAGCCCTCGTGTAGCTTTGCGTAAAATTGAAAAAAAACAACAAACAGTTCATCAGAAAAATGTATACTGTGTAAAAGTTTTTATGTATGATAAACAGCTATGTTGTAACTGCATCAACGTAATTCTGATATCACAAAAATTATTAGGTTTCAAAGACCTAATACCTCCTTCTCTTATCACGTACGTGAAAATCATATCGAAACTTCATACAAAATTATTTTTTTGTGTGTGGTAAAGTGGTTATTGTGCCTGACTGTTGATACTTTGATCGTGTCTAATTTGTGATTGAAAAAAGAAACAATTGCACTCTGCATTTTTAGGGTGACAAGGGTGACAGTCAGATCACAGTGTTTCATACGAGTAGCCCGTGAGCTGGCGGTGAATTGTATTGACTAGTATAGTCAGTTTTTCACTTACAAGTGAAAGAAGGCTAGCTCGGATAGCTATCAAGTTATAGCTCGGATAGCCCTCAAGTTCCTTTGCACGAAATTTATCAAGCATGATATTCTTGTGCTTGAAGATAATTGCCAGCAAAATGTCGAAAATTTGTACATTTATAATCTTACAATTCGAAACTTCTATAATCTGAAATACCACAATTGCAAACACTTAAATTCTGTTTAGAGTGATTCAGTAGAACTATGATAACTATTTGAAAATGTGATTAAAGCGCTCAACTCAGAATACATGCGCCACGGGTTCGAGCCCCCGTTATCGCTATATATATTCATCCTTTAATCTTTGAGAGCGTTATAAGTTAACAGTTATGTATTTGTTGGCAAAAGAGTAGCCCAAGATTTGGCGGTGAGTAATGCTGCCTTCCCTCGAGTCTAGCCCTGATAAATTATGGATAACTATCGCAAGTAGCCCTTGATTCATTATACACGAAGTTTAAAACAAACAAAATTTGAATGCTATCTTTACTTTGTAAAAATGTTCATGATTTTGTGGATCGTATAGGCAAATCATTTATTCTTGTAAAATAAAATGTTACAAAATAATAGCATAGCAGTTGTTAAAAGAAATCAACACTGCTTTAAAATGGGTCAAAATAAATCATTTACTCCGTCAATTTCTGTACGTAGATAAAAACCTCGAGGTTAAGCAACGGTTCATACAAACTGAATGTTTTAAAGTCTTACGTCATCGTTATGAGATTTCTCGGTAATTGTGTTATTTAAAATTTACGCAGTTGTTGCTTGAACTTTATTTAAAATTGTGATGTGATTTAATATCCATTTTAAATCGATGAATCATATTGCTATGGACAACATAATCTTCGTACTTAATAGCTATATTCCCTGTTAACTTTAACTATATAAAGTTTGTTGTTTTTTGTGAAATTTTGTGTGAAGCTACACAAAAATTATCTGTGCTGTTAGTCTCTCATTTTGAACTAAGACAAGTTGGAACAAAGATACTCAACAACACACAACGCCAGCTCTTGAGTTATTCTAATCGAATACTGGGATTTGACTGTCACTTTTATAATACACCCACGATCCAAAGTATAGGAGGGTTTGGTAACAATGGGATGCGAACATTGGACTATCGATTTCGCAGTCTGTCATGCTAACTAGTAGGCCATGCCCCGCTCAGCAAGTAAAAGTGGATATTAACTGCTTACAAGGGACATGATAAATATATGTATAGAGACAAACCAATATCTATTACAATAATAAATATTTTGTCTTTTTCTGGAGTTTAGTAAAGTGTAGTCGTTTTATCGATAACCAGTTTGACTAGCCACGTGAGTTGCTTTGTTTTGCGATTGGTCTACAGTAGTCTCCTAGCAACGCTAGTCAGCTACTTCCTATCGGCGAGTGCTGTCAACACGGAAGCTCTGCATGTTTGGTACACTTGTTAGACTACTTGTGATGGGTGAACGAGACTATAAGTGTTCCGTAAAGTGAAATTAGTTCACACGTTGGCACTATACGAGAGCTCTTTTGTTTTTGCTGCAATTCACCGAAGGAGATGCACTTTTCACGTGGCTAATGAGAACCCACGTGATCTCGGTCACATATATCTGATTTGCATTCTTTACACCACCCGAGGAGAAAAGACTTGGTTAAGGTGGAACGCACTTACCAAATGACCCTATCCGTTAATTCTGACCCTCTGGTTTCAAATTAGTGACATCTTCCTTATTAAATTTCCTTTTATTTCTTTACGTATCCTAAACTCTTACCATTTGCAGGGAAAGTTGGACTTATTTTACCTGAGTGTGCTGAAAAAAGTTGTTTTCAAGGTGAGATATTAATTATATTCTTTATATACAAAGTTAAGACAACGCTGTTACTAATGAGTCTTAGTGAAATATGTTTAAAACTACGTATCGAATACATCTTAGTTTATCATTATAGCACTAGATAAAATTAAGTTGTGTTTTGAAACAAGAAAACTTGTCAAATTCTTGAACATGATTGGACAATCGAGAAAAGTGCCACTTGGCTCCTGCCAGTTCTTTCTGATATACATTAAAATATATTAAAAAAGTTTTAAAAAGTTTGTGAGGAAATACAAAATGGTCTAACAATTTAAAAACGTTATTCATTTATTGACGACCTCTCTATTCACCAGCTTTGCTTTTAGCCAGTTTCGAAGAATAATACTACAGAACCAGAAATCCACCATATATTTAAGGATATATATAAGTAAGGAGAAAATTACAACCTACTTTCAGTTACAACTCTTTAGGCTGTTGGTAAATGGCGTTTTTCGTATAGCAATAGTGTTTCTGGGTAAATAAAGGTTAAAATTATTAAAATAATACGATATTTTGAAATATGTCGCAGTTGTGTGAGTTTAAACGCCTAATCACTACCTTTATTCAAATTACAAGAGCACACTTTGAACAGTCGGAATATATTTTCGTCGTTCAGTGACATTTATTTTTGAAGCCCACGAAATTGTAAGTGATACACAAAAATAAATGTACTTGGCATTACGTCTGTGAACCTTACCAAACATTGTGTTGTGTATCAGATATCTTTTAGCTTTGTTTAGTTGTTACTTCCAGTAATGAAATAATTCCAATGTGATCTCAGCAGAAGTTTGACTTCATTTAAAATAATAATAACGCAACATTTTGTTAGGAACTCAAGCTAATGTTTTCTAAGTAAGTTACAAAGTAACAATCCCGTTTGAAGTTTATTTTATTTTATTTTATTATTTTAAGAGTACTTTTAACACAAGTATTTGCATTTTATCTCGTTTTTAAAAATAGTAGCACTAGTAAGCTCGAATTCTATGATTGAGTTCTGTTAAAACTTTAGTAGAGGGAGTTCTACTCGTGTAGCAATTATTATTTTTTTTTTCCTGCATCGGTACCAGTTCGTTAAATGAATTTAAAGGGATTAAAAGACTGGATTGGTTTTGTCTGCTTGTTTGTTTGTTTTTATTATAGTAGGTCTGTAACAAAAAATGACGAATTTTTGCTCTGGGTAGTTATTTCTACAAATGGCTACGATATTCAAGAAATGTAATATTCCAAAGTGGGGTCCAAAAAGCATCTTTACTATCAACAACACATCCTATTATATATTTAAGAAAGTTTCTTTACTTTCAAATATGCACCTTATGGGACTCTTAAGTGGTGCTCTGTTATTATCTAAGCAAAATAAGGTATTTCAAAAATACACAAAATTGGCCACGCTTAAAATATATTTATTGCTTTAAATGTTTGCTTCTGTAAACAGTGCCAACAAATAATATCACAACCACACATACTTTGTATTTTTTAAAAAGTATTATGTATTTTCCAGAGATACGTGTATAATTCCCCAATTGTGCCACTTTGGGACAAATACTAAAAAAACACACACAAAAAACACCTGTGCTAAAGCTATGGATAGTTCGATGAGGCCCCCCAATGGCTCAGCGGTATGTCTGCGGACTTACACGCTAAAATCCGGGTTTCGATACCCGTGGTGGGCAGAGCACAGATAGCCCATTGTGTAGCTTTGTGCTTAATTAAAAACAACAACAACAACAGTTCGGTGAGACATTGTTCTGTTACATCTCATTTGATGTAGTAACTTCTACGTATGACTCTCCATCCAATAAACTTTATTGCCTTTATTATAGTTTTGTCTGCTTCTGAAAAATGTATGTAAGGGAGATCTAAGAAAGAGTTTTTACTACTATAATGTAATATAGATTTAATTGAATGGTTTTCCTCTGTTAGATATCTTCATCCAGTTCATAATCGCTGTTGACATTATTATTCTGTTTCCGCGTTATTCAAAGGCCCCAACTTTTTTTAGTAAAAGTAAGGAACAGTTGCGTCACATAAATTTTTTTCATACGCGTTTCTTCCGGTACAAGTACTGACTGTGTGTTACACCAGCACAAAGGCCATGAGTGTAGCCAAAGTTCGCGGGAACTAACAATGATGTGTATGTACGTGAAAGCACCCTCTTACTTTGCGTATTTTTTACTTCCAATACTCCTTAAATCAACATACTCTTTTGGCGCCTTTTCCAGAGCTTTATGTACAGTTGTTTTACAAATTTGATACAATGCAGATGTAGTACCCAGATAACGGGTAAGCAGCTGGAAATATTTTGCAAACAATGATTTAATGTACTGATATATGTCGAAGTAGATCAATACATCCTATTATGGTTCCTCTTTAGATCCATACTTCCTACCGACACGAGTCCGGCATAGTCAGGTGTTTAAGGAACTCGATTCGTAATCTGAGGGTTGCGGGTTCGAATCTCGGTCACACCAAACATGCTCGCTCTTTCAGCCGTGGAAGCGTTATAATGTTCGATCAATCCCACTATTTGTTGGTAAAAAAGTAGCCCAAGAGTTGGGGGTGGGTGGTGATGATTAGCTGCCTTCCCTCTAAACTTACACTGTTAAATTAGGGACGGCTAGCACAGATAGCCCTCGTGTAGCTTTGCGCGAATTTCAAAAAACAAACGAATTAGTTGTTGTGACGTCAGTATGCCATGAATCTCGAGAAGTATTATAGGCCCCAACACAGCATGGCACGTGAACTCCAAAAGAAACAAGAAAAATATTTGTTATTCTAAATTTTTGGTTTTATTAACACTTGAAGCAAAACACTTTCGATGATCGTGCACGAGTGCATGTAGTATCTAATCTATCGATAGTTCAGTTACTTATTCACAAAATACAGTATAAATTCTCCTGATGTTTTAACATTTTCCTGGTGGAGTTTTTATTCTAAATCTCCAGTGCAAGAAACGTTAAGCAAGAAGAGATTTAAAGTTTGGTTTATCTGGAGCGCAATATAATTGGAGGTGATTTGGTTCAGCCCGGGGGTTCAAAACCTCTAGGAAACGGGATACTCTTCCTATAATTATTGAACTTTGTTTACTTTAGAAAAAGATCACCCTCGAAAATAGCGAATTAAGTTCGCTTTAAAAAACTGGACTTCAAAGTACTGAACCCTACTTTCTGTAAGATCATCTTCTAACACCTGTACACTAGTTGAAAGATTCAAAGCAATGATAGTTCTATGGTTTAGAAAAAAACTGGATTTTAAGTCAATGAACTTTGTTTGGTTTAAAAAATACTATTTTCAAATAATTGAGGTATATTTACATTCAAAAGGACCTGACATCAAAACACTGAACTCCGCTTGCTTTAAGAAAGTAACTTTTAAAACCCTGATCTCGTATTTGAAAGATTTGTTTGTTTGTCTGTTTTGGAATTTCGCACAAAGCTACTCGAAGGCTATCTGTGCTAGCCGTCCCTAATTTTGCAGTGTAAGACTAGAGGGAAGGCAGCTAGTCATCACCACCCACCGCCAACTCTTGGGCTACTCTTTTACCAACGAATAGTGGGATTGACCGTCGCATTATACACCCCCACGGCTGGGAGGGCGAACATGTATAGCGCGAACCCGCGACCCTCGGATTACGAGTGCACGCCTTAACGCGCTCGGCCATGCCAGGCCCTTGAAAGATTCAGAGCACTGTTTGCTTTAGAGAAAAAACAACAATAAAAACGTTGAATACTGCTTTGTTCAAATAAAAACGTCTCCAGCTGGAACAGCGGTAAGTCTTCGGATTTACAACGCTAAAATTAGAGATTCGATTTCCCTCATTGGACACAGCAGATAGCTCAATGTGGCTTTGTTATAAGAAACATACACACATTCCAAGAAATACAAAATTTAAAATGCTTAATACTGCTTGGCTTAGAAAAGAAGGTTTGGTTTGAATTTCGCGAGGACTATCTGCGTTAGCCGTCCCTAATTTAGCAGAGTAAAACTAGAGGGAAGGCAGCTAGTCATCACCACCCACCGCCAACTCTTGTGCTACTCTTTTATCAACGAATAGTGGTATTGACCGTCACATTATAGTGCCCACACAACCGAAAGGGCGAGTATGTTTTGTACAACAGAGATTCGAACCCACAACCCTCGGATTACGAGTCGAGCTCCTTAACCATCTGTACAGGCCGGGCCTTTTAGAAGAAAAAAAGATCTTTAAAGTACTAAGCCTTGTTTTCTATGTAGAAAAAACAACAACCGTCGACAATGAGAAGTGTTTGTTCAGAGGACAATGGCCTTCAACGTTCATTCACCGTGAACTAAGTCTTTTTAAAATGACCTTATTCATCTCGCTTTTGGATGTAAACTGAACGTCTCGAGGGGCACAAACGGAACTCATATAGAGGTGTACTAATAGCAAATGGTGTGGGGTAAGAAATGTAAGCATGTGCTCTTTATCAACCATAAACCGTTACTTTCTTGCCATAATTTACGTTTATGATACGTTACATTATTTTCGCACAACCAATAGAATGTTGACGCTAACACGCGTAGTACACAATAACTTGGTATACAATAAAACATGAAGAAATGTGTGTAACAAATAACAGATTATGAAGATCACTCAGAATAGAAACATAAAGAACATTAGTCTTCTGTGTTCATTGAAAGCTGACAGATATCTTTAAAAGAAGTTTTTATCATAATCCATCCAGTTTAATTCAAAATATAACACGTAAAAATCAAAGTGTCTGTTAAAATAAGAGTGCTAAATGAGAAAGTTCAATTTTGTCACTACAAATTTGAAGATGTTTTAATTTTTGAGGATACGTATTTTATGAATTTGAACTTAATATTTAGTAACATATCCTTTCATTGACTAGAATGCAGTCATGATTGTAAACGAACCAAGCCGCTCACCTGAACAATAGGTGTGACGTTTCTCTAACACCACCTACACTCTATCAGTAGATGCAATCGTGCCAAGGTTAAAGATTTCAACTAGACGGTTATGTAATAATGTAATAACAAAAGACGACAGGAAGTTTAATCATTGCGTTTTGATAGATTGAGGCTTTTTGTTACGAAATGGACCTTCCTGACTGTAACCTAACATCCACTCATATGACACTTAGATATTTCAACTTTTCCAAACAAAAACATCGCGCTTTCTATGAGATGAATTTTTTTCTTTTGAATCACTACAAACTCACAGTTGAACTAATCTTCCAGAATACAAAAACATTATCCCAGCTATATAGAAACCAGTTTTTTATTTGTTTGTTCATTTAAAACTTACAAAAATTACTTACGCAATATTTATGCATAATAAAAATATATGAAAAGGAACAAGTCTTTTGTTCCAGAAAGCAGTTTTTGTAACACAACAAAAATACAAAATGAAATGTATGTAATCTCTGAAAATGATTAGTAAGACATACATTGTGATAGGATAGAGTGACATTTATAATAAATAAGTCGATTACTATAATAAAAACAGTAGGTTGACTCTTCATTTCTACAGAATTATTTGTTTCGTATTTAAAGTTGAAAATCAAATTTTGATGCTTTCTCGTCGTGTTTTAATTTGACAGATGTAACCACCAGATGAACGTGTAATAAAAATCTGGTAGGATCAGAAATGTTCCACTCCACAGTAGAAACTCCTGTATTACTTTCAAGCAATGACAGTTTTTCTAAACATAATCGTAATATTTGCCAAAAATAAAATTATCAAACCAAAGCATCAATCCAATCTTCATACCATAAGGTTACTTACTAATTGAAAGGGGCAAAACTTTTGAGTAAGTTTCAACCGTGTGGATCTCAATTTCTGACTCGCTGGATTAGCCGACAGCAGATCTTTTAATCTGCATTTTAATGCCGAGGCCCGGCATGGCCAGGTGGGTTAAGGCGTTGACTCATAATCCGAGAGTCGTGGGTTCGTATCCCCGTCGCACCAAACATTCTCGCCATTTCAGCGGTTAGAGCGTTATAATGTGACCCTTAATCCCACTATTCGTTGACAAAAGAGTAGCCCAAGAGTTGGCGATGGGTGGTGATGACTAGCTGCCTTCCCTCTAGTCTTACACTGCAAAATTAAGGACGGCTAGCGCGGATAGCCCTTGAGTAGCTTTGCGCGAAATTAAAAAGAAACAACAAGCAAAACCGAAACGTTTAGCTCATAATAAGTTTACGAATCCATACGAACAAAGTTCTTCCTTTGTTTGATACTATTTCCAATATAATAAATGTAATACAAACAGCTTTTAAATAACAGTGCGAAAACAACGCCAAAACCTTAAACACACAATATATTAAAAATATAGAAACAAAATGACTGCTCTCAATCTTAGGGGATATTTGGGTAGTTCGTTATTCCTGTAACAATTCAATAAAAGAAAACAGAGGACAATGGGCAGGCGCGGCCCTACTGGCCATAGGATTAACCCATCACATACTCTTTAACTGTTGGATACTTTCTATACACACTACGATATTTTCTATGCACTAGAATAGGCGATTTCATCTCTGCTACCTACAGGACGCACAGTCTTCTCTGAAACTGTTTTTATTAATGACATATTTGATGAAGCCATACGTTATTACTGTTACGATGTTCTTCATACACGTACCTTTAATCTACCACAAACCGTAATTTTAAAACAGCTATTTTTCACTCCGTACTTTACGTCTATCAGCAATTCTGCATTTAACTGTAAACAACATTTCTATACTGTGTGTTTATATCATAGTTCAATATTTTCTTGTATGCTATATTACTGTGCTGTTTGTTTATACCATACTTCCACACTTTACTACATACTATATTTTTACAGTGTATGTCTGTATCACAGTTTCATATCTTACTGTATACTACATTGTTGTACTGTGTGTTTGTATCATAATCTTATATTTTACTGTGTACTATATTATTGTATTGTGTGTTTGAATTATAATTTAATATTTTACTGCGCACCATGTTGTTGTACAGTGTTTATGTACCAGTGTGCTTTATTTTACGCTTACTATGTTTTATTATTGTTCCGTAGTTTAATGTATAGAATGTTTTACTGTGTTTTATACCACTGATCCTTACTTCATTGTATACTATTTATCTTGTTTTAGTATGTGTGTTTGTGCCAATGTTCTTTATTACTTTAACAGTAATTGTTTGTCCTTGCACCTTTTTAGTACTCCAGTTGTGCGAAATAAAATGAAAAGCATTTCTTAGTAAATCATTTAAACTTCACTAATAAATAAATATATATATATAGCTGTATAAACAATGATTCTCCAGGTCTTCTGCCTCATCCACAACTGTCATCAGACGATCACCTTACAGTTTACAGCACATCATGTAGAAGAGTTAACTGATTCAATAAACAGACTGTGACATGCCAATTGTTTTATATTGCGTAAACTAGTGCACAGAAAATATATCCCCAAAAGGCCTTGGCATAAACTTTTTAACAACATATTTTTAGCATATTATAGATCTGTGGTAAATCTAGTAGCGTGCCAAAATTTCACAAAGTTTAGTTGGGTGTGGTCAGTCTACTTGTTAATGTGTTCACTCATGGGCTGTTACAGTAACAACTCATGTGTATCGTCTCTCCTATATAAGTACTGTATAAAGTATCTTTTTATTGTACTTTTCTGTCATGTCATCTTTTTTTTACAGCTAGAAATGTAACAGTCAATCAATTGTCTGATCAGTTTTTCTGTCTTCTATTTCTCAAAATTCTCTATTATTGATTTGAGCTCAAGTGAACAGCAGGATCGTATTAATATTTTAGCAAATTAAATGAAATAGGAGTTGGACCTTATTTGAAATATTTATGTGATGACAGCTTCGTTTGAAAAGTCCTACCACTTGAAAACAAGTGCTGGTTTTCTGAATGCTATAAATTTCAAACTCACGTCTTTAGAAAAGTAAGAAAAAACTTTACGCACATGAAATGCTAAGTTACATTAAATGTAAAAGTTCATCACGTGTCTCATTATGTTTTTTTATCATATGTGGACAACTACTATATTTTCCAAGTGAAACGTGCACGTCATAAAACAGCATACAGGAATTACAATAGAATTTAAGAGCATTTGAGAGGTGTGTTGCCGTCTCTTGATCGGTATACTTGTAGTGTACAAACTTCCAGTAATCTTGCAGTAAAAACTTACAAGTAACTTGTTCAGTAAACTATTTTTTCAACAATTCGGTTTGTTTGAAAATTAGCGCAAGAATAATGAGAGCCGCTAAACATCACTGCCCCATGCCAAATCTTGAGCTACTCTATTGCGAACAAATAGTGGGACTGACTACACGATATAACGCTCTCACACGAGCATATTTGATGGGAGGGAGATTCAAACCTGCGACCCGAAAATTTCGAGTCATTCCCGGCCGATGCAATAACGGAAATTTCAAACCCAGGAAACCTGGGCTCTCTGCCCAGCACGGGACTCATAATTTGTGCTACTACAAGTAGCATTCTTTCTATGAAGAAAAAAAAATACAAAAATGAAAGAAAAAAAATTTTCTTATTCGTCCATACATGGTCTGAGCCCTGAAATGGGCCTGAGCATGAAGTTATACTTTTACTCTGGCCCAAAGCTATAAAAAAAAATAAAGACAGATGCTATGAATGTTCGGGAAGGCGGAAGAAGTCAAATGTACCTGACCCTCCTGGGTATTTAACAACAATACCCAAATACTGACACATTAGAACGGAGTCAAGCGTCTAATCACCCGGCCATGCCGAGTCAAACGTCCTAATCATCCAGCCGTGCCAGGCCTGCTTTTAAGAAAAGATTGAAATAACTGTTTTATTAGACTATTCTCCTCCCAGCAACCTTTTAAAAAAAGCAAACCTAAGTTCCTATTTCAGTGAATTAACCACCAACCAAAAACTTTAAATTCTTTACTGAGTTTGTCCCCAGTGCAGAATTATATTTCTAGAAACCGGTTTTCGATACTCGCTGTAGTCGGAGGGAGCGAAGACAGGCCTTTGTGTGGCTTTATACTTAACTATCAATTTAAATATGTTTACTAATAAAAATGAAAATTAAATAAAATACAGTACTAAAAATGAACAGATAGAAAGACAAATGTTATTTGAACGTAAAGTAATTTTGTTTTGTAAATTATAATCTCGCACATAGTAAACACTAAATGTCCTAAGATGGATATTAACCCTCCCACTACCGACTTGTTTTCATTGTTATTTGTTTACTATCAGCAAAATCCAAATATTGAATTATTTTCTGCATACAGCGATGTGTGTACGGGAAAAAAATACTCGGTATATATATCATTTCATATCTATTCCAATTAAGTTTTCATATCTCTTGGTCAATCATTTAATACAGTGATATACTGATACCTTCATGTATTTTTATTGCACTTTTATTGTTTATTAAGTTAAGAATATAAAAACAAAAATAATTTCCTAACTCTTATCACAAATGAATTTTTTTATTTCACCAGTCCAACGTACGGATACTCCAGCTACCATTGTATTATGTTTATGCTCGCGCAAAGCTTCACCAGGGCTATTTGCCCTAGCTGTCCCTAATTTAGCAGTGCAAGACGGGAGGGAAAGTAGCTAGTTATCACCACCCACCGCCAACTCTTGGGTTACTGTTTTACCAACGAATAGGGAGAGTAACTGTCACATTATAACGCCCCCACGGCTGAAAGGGCGAGCATGTTTGGTGTGAAGGAGATTCGAACCCGCTATTCTCAGATTACGAGCAGAGCGTCTTAGCCACGTGGCCATGTGCCCACCGTATTCTGCGTGAATTGTTATCAAGGATCCTGTAACCAACAAAGTCGTGGGTCTTTCGTTTCTGTTTAAGCACAAAGCTACAACATGGGCTACCTGCGCTGTGCTCACTGCAGTTATCGCAGATGAATATATCGCTGTGTAAAAACTATAACAGTATTGGACAATCTCGAAGTCAGAAAGTAAAAAATTAACATGACCAACTTTTTACTGTAATTATTCACTACTTGATCGCATCAGTTCGAGATGTAAAATATATATCTGTAGTTAGAGATTGTCATAATGATTCCTTTGAGAATAACGGTATTTATAGTTTTTGTGTGACTACATTCTTTATATGACTAAGAAATACACTGCTGGCCAAAATCTTAAGGTCAATGAACATAAAGAAGAAATATGCATTTTGCGCTGTTAGACTCAACCACTTATTTGAGTAGAGCTTCGAAAGATGAAAATGAGAAAATGGAAAATAAAAAACTTTTTAGCATTTAATATGGAAAATGTGAACACTATAAAATTAGCCTAAATACTAGCTGGTCAAAAGTTTAAGACCACACTGAAACGAAGCGTTAATTGGTAAACACGCAACGAAATTTAGTAATTTGTGTTCAAGCATTAGCGTTGTCAACATCTCCCACTGACATCTCTTGTCAGTCGGCCTACGTAATCGGCCCAAGAAAATTTCGCCGTCGTTGAGCAGGAGGATTCGACGGGTTATCCTGCAAAACACCAACCGATCGTGAAACCAGATTAAAGCGCTTACAGACGCAGAATGCAGCTCAAGAACAATAAGACGGCACCTACGAGAGAAAGGCTTTAAAAACCGTAAACGTCTTCAAAAGTCATGCCTCATTCCACACCACGAAATAGCTCGATTAAACTTTGCTGAGAAACACCAAACATGGGACGTAGAAAAGTGGAAGAAGGTTTTGTTCTCTGATGAGAAAAAATTTAACCTGGATGGTTCAAATGGCTTCCAACGTCACTGGCACGATAAGGTTATCTCACCAGAGACATTTGCTACACGACACAGTTGAGTTCCATCATGATCTGGGGTGCTTTCTTCCTCCATGGAACAATGAATCTTCAGGTTATACAGGGGTGTCAAACAGTAGCTGGCTACATTGGTATGTTGGAGAGAGCATCCTTATTGAGTGAAAACCTTCGCTTGTGTAGAAATGACTGGATCTTTCAGCAGGACAACGCTGCAATCCACAATGCCCACAGGGCAAAGGATTTTTTTCATGGCGAATAACAAGATTGTTTTGGACCATCCAGCGTGTTCGCTCGAACTGAACCCCATTGGAAATGTTTGGGGGTGGATTGCAAGGAAAGTCTGTAGAAATTGACGTCAATTCTAAACAGTGAATGATCTTCTTGAAGCCATCTTCAGCACTTGGAATAACATTCCAGCTAGATTTCTGCAAACGCTTATATCGACCATGCCAAAGCGAATGTTTGCAGTTATTCGCAATAACGGCTGTGGAACTCACTACTAAGACCTCTTTTTGGGTATTTCTTACCCTGTTTAGGGCTTATTTTTGATGTGGTCTTAAACTTCTGACCAGCTAGTATTTAGACTAATTTCATAGTATTCACATTTTCCCTATTAAATGCCAAAAAATGTTTATTTTTATTTTCCCTTTTCTTATTTTCATCTTTCGAAGTTCCACTCAAATAAGTAGTTGAGTCTAACAACGCAAAATACATGTTTTTTCTTCATGTTCATTGGCCTTAAGGTTTTGGCCAGCCATTAAGCACGTATAAGCTTTTACCAGTAGAAAATCGTTTGTTTGTTTTTCAAGTAAAATGTGTAGGTGTAAAGCTTTGTCTTGTAAACTAATTATTCTACGAATGTGTAAAATAAAATTTGATATTACATGTATTGATTTCTTTACTCCTTCACTTATTACATAATTTAAAGGTTGGCTCTCCAAAGGAACCGATTATATAGTGTACAAAACATTGAGAATCTACACTGGCCAGGTGGTTAAGACATTTGACTCATAATCTGAGGGTCACGGGTTCGAATGCTTGTCACACCAAACATGCTCGCCTTTGCAGCCGTGAGAGCGTTATAATTTGACGGTCAATCCCACTATTCGTTTGTAAAATAGTAGCCCAAGATTTGGCGGTGGGTGATGATGACTAGCCGCCTTCCCTCTCGTCTTACACTGCTAAATTAGGGACGGCTAGCACAGATAGCCTTTGAGTAACTTTGTGCGAAATTCAAAACAAACAAACAAATACACTAGAATTATAATGTTGTTAGTTGATTAAGATGTAGAAGAAACAAACCGCCTTTTTAATACCTCTAATACCTTCGGAATACTATATTTAGTATTCTATAAATGGTTTGGATGCAATATATCAAGTCTTTTGTGTTGAAGCTTGTCAATTGTGACGGTTCTAGCGTTTTGTTTGAACTCGATTTTTAATGTTGAAATTCCTTTCAATCCTTATTATGAACCAGTATCGTGGTTCGTGATATATTTTATATGTCAATTATATCATTCATTTGTGTTCTTGGATAATATAATTTTTTTCCCTATTTAGTCAATATACTGTCCTATCCAGATGTCTTATCCAAAAATCTTTAACTATAACTTCCTTAATTTTAGCATCCTTATCCTTCTACCCTTTTTTCTCTTCCTTCCAATAGTTCCTCATCTACACATGCTAAGGGTTGAAATATGTTGCTCAACAGAATGGGCTCATTACTTTTAAATCCATTATTTTAAGCCCCAGTAATGCTCTTTCTAACTTTCTACTGCTTCTAATTCAATTAGGAAAGCTTCCACCTTCATCAACCTACAAACTCTGCACACAGATTGTTCATCTGCTCTGAGAGATTCCTTAAAGATACACACAAGTTCCAAGTTTCCAAATAAAATCCACTCGTTGCACCCATCACACCTAACAGACTGCAAATACTTAACAATAGTATTAAAATTGTATTTGTAGCCTGGAAACAAATAACAAATACTAGTAGCTTATTGCCAACATTATGTCAAATGTTTGAGAACCAACTATATTTCAGTTTTTTTTAATCACGACTTAATGTTTTACATCCATTGAAATGAAACGCATGCGCATTCAGATAGCAAGGTGCGTGCGTATTTTCAGGAAAGACAAAACTAAATATTATTACGATAGACACAATATTCTAGGTTCAAGTTTTAAAAAGTATACAATAATAACATACGAACCACATAATAACTCTTATATCCAGTACTGACGAGGCCTTTCGTAATGACAAAACATTTCAGACCAGCTGAAATACAATAGGCGTAGCAGTGGTTGAAACGTTATTTATATTAGTAAATCACTCGATAATAACTGTTAGGGTATGAGCTGGATTACGTCGGTGAAATTTACTTCTTTATCAGTTTTTATTAGTCATATTGTAAGTGTGGTAAGAATCATCTAACTGTACATTGTTTATTTATTTTCACACCATACGTTATTAATTATCAATATTTTAGGCTAAGAAAAAGATAATCAAATGTACTGTATTGTCCGAGAGTGATAAATAAACTGCATTTCATTAAGGATAAACTAGTATTAAAAATAAACACTAGTTTTATATGCCCATCAGAGTGACAGGTACAAAGACATTCCCCAACAACAAACCTTCGACTCCTTCGAGCAATAAACACCTTTTTATGCATCTGATCAATCACAAGAACCCAGAAATACATAACGAGACAGATAGTCGTAAAGTTGGCTTTCATCTCTGATTTTTACATATTACATGAATAACACTTGACTTGCGCTGTACCTACCCAATTAGTTCCACATCACTGACTGGCTAGATAGTGTGTGTCAGAAGTTTGTTTCTTTGGAACCAAAATCGTGGAATAAGAAATCTAACATTTTTCTATAGTTGAGATGTGATTATAATTTTTAAATTTTACTTGCTACTTCTTACACATAAAATGTATTTTTTATAAACATATACCAAAAAATGTGACGTTAGTTCTTTTAATTAGTTAATAAAAAACGTGTAGTTTGGATTTTTAAAAAAAACAATCTGCTGTGATCTTACAAGTTATGTCAGATATTACAGTAAGTCAAAAACAAAGAAATAACAATGATATGCCAAAGAAAAGTGGCTGGGAATTGCTTTTACTTACTTCTCCATAGAAATAAAGAAGAACCACCAAATTTTTACAAGAAAAAATATTCATATATCAGTTTTTTTCCAAATTCTGTTGATACTGAACAAAGGGATCATTCGTATAGATAAATTTAAAGTAATTTTAATACATATTTTAGGCAGATTAGACATAACATGGTAAAAAATTCTAATGGCCTGCAACTGCTTTTTACTAATTACCGAGATGTTGTCTGCTTTACTTTACGTACGAGCCCTTCGGGTTCGCATTTCCGTCGTACCAAACATGCTTGCCCTTTCAGCCGTGGGGCGTTATAATTTTACGATCAATCCCACTGTTTGTTGTTAAAAGAGTAGCCCAAGAGTGGTCAGTGGGTGGTGATGACTATCTGCCTTCCCTCTAGTCTTACACTGCTAAATTAGGGAAGGCTAGCGCAGACAGCCCTCGAGTAGCTTTGAGCGAAATTCAAAAATGCAAACAAACGAACTTTACTTTCAACAAGTAATTGCAGTCCACTAAAGTTTTTAAGTCAATGGTGAAAGAAGAGCAGTTCAACTAAGTGTCCTTAAATTTATTCACTACATCTGATACACACACAAAACATTATGCCCATTTAAGTAACAATTATAAAGCTCTGGGTTAAACACTTATATGTAATTTAAAATAAAATTATATTATTATTATTTGAATTTATCAATTAAAAAGTGATAGCACTTTGTTCAATTGTGTCTCTGTATCGATTTTGCTGACACAAGCTTCGATGGGGTTTTGTTTGTTACAAATAGTATCCGATGTTCGTACATTAAAGCAGATCACTTTCCTTAAGCTGGTACGTAATGAGCCTAAGATAAACATTTACAAGTGGAATTAATTTGTTACTGGTTCCTTTATTCGTTAATATGTTTTTGCATTCAAAAGCCGAACATCGTGGAACCTTGATAAAATTACCATATGACAATAACCATAGAGCAGCATGATAATATCGGAGATGGGCTTTGGATGGAGTGGTAAGATAACCGCTACAATCTTTCGTGAGCTATCCGTGTATACAAATCAGTATCTTTTATACGTAAGATAAAGTGTTATAAAATAACATTATTCATAAATAAAAGACTTAAACTTACAATCACTCTAAGAAGATCTGTTGAAAGCATGTGTTATATGAAAAGAAATGCAAAGTACTTTTACATGTCATTTAATGTCATGTTATAGTATAGAAGATTTAATGTAAATTAATGTATGATTACAGAATAGAACATTTAATGTATTCATGTAAAGTTTTTGAATAAAACATTTAACGTAAACTAATGTCAAGTTATGGGCCTGGCATGGCCAAGCGCGAAAGGCGTGCGACTTGTAATCCGAGGGTCGCGAGTTCGCGCCCGCGTCACACCAAACATACTCGCCCTCCCAGCCGTGGGGGCGTTGTAATGTGACGGTCAATCCTACTATTCCTTGGTAAAAGAGTTGGCGGTGGGTGGTGATGACTAGCTGCCTTTCCTCTAGTCTTGCGCTACTAAATTAGGAACGGCTCGGTGCAGTGGGTTAACAACCTAGTCATTTAAATACCTATCAAAGAATCCGTAAGCGATTGCGGCTCTACGTTCCTTCGTGGAATCTAATGGTGATAACTAACTAATGTCAAGTTATAGTATATACTATATAACGTTTAATACATATCAGTATGAACTTATAATAAAATTTTTATTGCAAAATTGTATTGCGAAGTTACATAAAGAGTTATCTGCTCATAAATGTCCTTCATTTCGAATTGATAAATGAATAAGTTCTGATTCGTGACTCGTATTGTGAACAGATATTGCAAAAGTAAACAAAACTGTATTTCGGGAATAACGTATTACAGAACAATCACACGTCTTGCCCTTGACTTTGAGGTCCCCACCTAAAATAGCCCAATGAAGAATATAACTATGGACCACTAATCTAGAGGGACGAAAGATGGTCAACAGTGTTCACTAACAACTCTGTTAGTCTTGTACCAATTTACAAATAGTAAAGTTTGGCCATCATTTTCATAGCACCTCCTGGCCCCAAAGTGTGGAGTGTGGTAATGGGCCACCAAACATGACTCCTCAGATTACTAGGCAACACCTGCCCTGTCACAGCAAAGAGCAGGTAATATACACTAATGTTAAGTTACAGTAATAAAAAAAATAATTTACACATAAGTCAACTCATAGTACTGAGAATTTAATAGATCTGGTGTTAAACAGCAATATTGAATATTTAACGCATAAGCCAGTTATTGAATATTCTGTTTTTACAAGCTCAAAGCATCGTTTCAAAACTAATATGACGGCATTTTACCAAGAAAATTCACATGTAAAAACTGTAGAATTTATAATATATATGTTCAAGGTTTTTCCCTGAAGACTCCGACTTCGAGAAAAGTGCCCCCAGTGACACAGTGGTATGTCTGCAGACTTACATTTTTATAAACCGGGCTTCAATACTCGTGGTGAGCAGAACACGAATAACCCATTGTGTAACTTTATGATTAATTACACATCAGTAAAATATAGAAAGGTATTTTAAGATAAAGTATTATTATTATTGTTTTTAATAGAATAGTGACATTTATCTTGTAGAAATAATATTAACTTAACTTAATTATTACTTTTAATTATTTAATTATCTTATTTCTATTATTAATTATTTTTACCTATATACTCAAAAATTAGGAACAAAAACTGTCAATATACGTGTTGCTACGTTGAAATTCAGTCCAGCGTGTACAAATACACCAACATTTTTTATTGAGTGATGACTTCAAATGTACTTTATTATCAAAATAATGTTTAATCTAATTAAAAATATGCTTTTATTTTACAAATAATTGTTGAATTAAGCACAAAGCTACACAATGAGCTAGCTATCTGTGTTCCGCCCACCATGGATATCGACATTCGGTTTTTAGCAGTGTGAGTCCGCAGACATGCCGCTGTGCCACTAGGGGGCTTTACAGATAATATTGTACACGTGTGAAAAAAATTTAATTGTAACTTAAACTCTTTATAAGCATTTTTTTCTAATAAAAACTTCATTTCGTTGCTTACTTGTGAATCGTTTGATCATTAACATTATACGCCCTTTACCACATAATAAAAGGAACTCTTTTATCTGTTAAAATAAAGAGTTTCATGAAATGCGACATGGTAAGATAAACATAGTGCCCTATAAAGTTATTCCTCAACTATGCGTTAAACTCCTCTGTGACGTTGTTCCTTGTCGCCTTTTATGGATTTGGTTCCTTCGTGTAAATTGTTCAACCGTTCCAAGTTGGAACTCCTGATGCACGCGAGTTAAAATCGCTTTCTTGGGAGCACACTTTTATCTAAAAGTATTCTCAGTAACAGAATGCTTTATTATATTCTCTCAGTTGCATTTCTTTGTTAATAACATTTAAAATAATATATATTCATCTTGCCACTAATTTACCGCCAATAAGACTTAAGCATATGCCCTAATTCCATGTTTCCTAGCTTTGATTTCCAAATGAATTGTCTAATAGCCTTTCTGTAATTCACTGATTTAATGTTTATGTTAGGTTCTAATAGAAATTTTATCAATCATAAGATACGAAACTACATGTATACTAATCCAGTCTGCCCAGGGAACCAATACCTGAAATAAATTAGACGCGACAACCAAACTTTAGTTCGAACCTAATTATGACAAGAGTTTTGTTTGAACAAAGCGTGTGTGAACTAGATGAACCAGACCATCATCCAAACTAACTGGATGAATCAGTTTTTAACTTGAACCTTAAAATATCTTAAACTTTACATATCTTTACTTTTAAACTAAAAAAATAAGAGCAACTTAATCCACGTGTATCGAATACATGTTGCAAGGCGATATAATAATCACACGTTTAACGTGCCTCAACTTTCAGTCGCTGCTTAAAGCTGTTCTACGCCATTTCATCCGTGCCACTTACCAGAGTCTGTGTTCCTGTTTCGAGATCCGGAAACGATAAACGTGTTTGGATTTTTCGAAAAGCCTACGTAGATGAAATTTTAGGTTTAGGTAATGGTTCAGTAATTTGTCGCTACTGGGGTTTACGCCTATGTGTTCAATGTTTTAACTGTGGTTGTCGGCGATAATACGTAACTGTTATAATTACTATGGTTATTATTTAACCTTTTCGACACAGGTGATTATAAACGTTAGAACTAAATTATTCATTTTTTTTTAGAAAAGGTAAAACTAAAGTAATCAAAACTTTGTAAAGATACGTTTGTATTTCTTTTATGAAACATGACGATTTTTGCTTTGAAATTATTTATTACTGTTACTACAACAAGAAGGACATAATATAAATATTTTTCCGTTATTTCAATATTAGATTTTCAAATATATTTTATCCATGTTATTTTTGCTGACTTAACAATATCTTGTTTTCAAAATCTTTTTTATTGCTATTGTAACAAATATTTAACTGCTTGATTATACAGATAATATACATTTTAATTTATTTGTACTGTATATCAGGACGGCAGGTATGGATATTAACGCTTTTAAAAATGAAGCAGAAAACGTTTCGATCTTCCTGAGATGCATTTTTACTTCAAGTGGGTCTCACTTCTTCACATATTTGTGCCACTATTATTTTTAAAGAAATTTCGTAAAATATTTATATTAAACAATACTACCAGTTTAATTTTGTCTACTGGACTATAATTAGAAACAAATTATAGTTCAAAACGTCATATTTACTGACAATGGATTTAAAGTGACAGAATAATTTTGGATAATAAAGGAAAACAGTTTTCATATAGAATGTTTCTTGCGTGAGCTGTAGAAATATAAGTCTGAGTGTATGTCAGAATCTAAACGTCTATTAGTATGCATAGAAAGTGCTTAGGTTGTTATGAAATATAGCTCCGGTTTTTATATTCTTATGGCATTTGTAGTGGCACAAAAATTATTCCTTATTTTAGTAGTTTTTACACATGATAATTAAATCAATGATTGAGCGAGATAGTAGACGAATGAACGGAAAATCAATATAACTTCCGGTAAATCTTAAGTGTAAAAATATATACCATATAATTAAAATAAATATTTCCTGAAAAGGACTTCACAGAAGTTGTAATAACTTCCCGCTTACCCGTTGGGTTTTCCTTATTCTGTAAATATCTCATTCTAAATGTTTCGTTCCGTTAACTTATTTTAAAAAAGGAAAAATTGCATTCAACTTTGTTGTGTTCTTAAACAAAGTTTCAGATACTTCTGAAATATTATTTTTGAAGTTAAGCTTATATTAAGTTCATCTTTAAAACGAAAAGCATTTTAAATATTTGCTCCTAATCGTGCACTTAATTAGCTGTTTTTTTTTTTTAAAGAAGATAATGAACTTCACCTAAAAGGTGTTTTGTTTTGTTTGTTTGTAATTAAGCACAAAGTTACACAATGGTCTATCTGTGCTCTGCTTACCACATGTATCGAAATCCGGTTTTTAGCATTTTAAATCTGCAGACATGCTGCTGTGCCACTGGGGGTCAAAAGGTGTTTGAGCTCCATCTGTAGAGCAGAATCAGAACTTTTTCTTTGGGAAATGTAAAAAAAATAAATCATTTTGTAATGAAATTGGCTTCACTTTAATGTTGAAGTTTAATTAGCGATTACTTATAGCAGCAATAACAAAATAAATGCACATTCTGAAGTTAACACACAGGCTTTCTTAAAAAAGCTTTGATGGTTTTTCCAACTTCGAGCACTTTCGAACAGTTCACTACTCATCTTCAGCAGGTGGCCAGGCATGGCCAAATGGGTTAAAGCGTTCGACTCGTAATCTGATGGTTGCGGTTTCGAATCACTACCCATCACCACCAGCTCTTGGGCTACTCTTTTATCAACAAATAGTGGGATTGACTGTAACATTATAATGCCCCCACGGCTAAAAAGGCGAGCATGTTTGGTGTAACGGGGACTCGAACGCGCGACCCTCAGATTACGAGTCGAGTGCCCTAACCGCCTGGCCATGTTGGGCTCCCAACAGTTTTTGCTCTGCATCACAATACACGGTATATACACTAAGTTGCGCTGTATTAGATGTAAATATTTGGCTCTGTTCAGGATTTGTGACTTATCATTTATTGATATTGTGTTATTGTTGAATTTTAATTGTTATATAATTTCATGTGTATCTTTAAAAGAGAATTTCTAGTCGATGTGAATTTTCTTACTTAGAAAATAAAGAAGCATATTTCATATTTTTTTTCAAAACTTCCTATACCAGAATTTTTTTTTCCATATACTTTTAACAACAATCCTACTTTAAAGCCATATTTCTTCTTTTATATTGTTTCTCTCCATTAGCTAGGATGGAAACCTGTAGTTATGTCGAAAAGAAAGAACATTTGAAGAGATGTGGAATATGGAGAAGTCAACGAACACGTAAAGCCCCTTGCAACTCCGTACGCCTACTAATGCTTATGTTTCCTCTTCCCGTGGTAGTTTCAAGTCTTCCTACTCAAGGTAAAGGGATACTCTGACAGTTTTCCTTTTTTGTTTTATTTCATTTTATATCTTACAGTTAGAAATGAGTGAAAAAGAAAATTAAGTGTCTGTTATTATGCAAACAGCTAAAGAGTTAATTCCTTTTTATTGTTTATAATTGCGGTTCAACTAATTACCATATAAACGCAGTCAGAGTGTGGCTGTTTATGGCTCGGGTTGTAATTGTGTCTAAATAAAGAAGCAGTTGTTAAGATTTACAAGAGATTAAAATTTTAAATAAAGTAATCAATGATTTCTGAATAACTTTTAAAGTTCTATTTCTCAACAAATGTTTGAATCCATTAACAATTCCAAGGTAATTCAGTTTAAAGGAGAACATATACAAGTTAATATTTATATTAAATTGATTGATTAAAGTGAGATAAAGATGGAACATATTTTTCAGCAAAAGCATGAAGATTAAAAAATAACAGTGAAAAAATTGGTCGGAAAACCCAAGCCAAAAATGTGACCACCAACATATAATGGCATGGAAGAACATCGTCAAAAATATAATATAAAAAAAAAATGTTAGAAGAATAAAACCAATAATGTGATAAGAATTTGAATAAACCTGAATAGAATACGGCGTCAAAGACAGAAAGAATGTGACAACAATATGGAAATAATTTAGAAGAACAAAAGAGAATATAACAACATTTTGAAAAGGGACTTGTTAGAACACAGTAAAAAAATAAATGAATATAATTAGAAAATTGAAAATATATTGAAATTATAAATTAGATAAAGAAAAGAATATTCTAGAGAAGTGTTACAAATATGTATCAAAGAATACTTTTAAAAGTTACCAAAAATTTAATGAAACACAGCCAGAAAGATGTTGAAAAATAAAAGATACTTTGAAAGGCGACCATGAACATGGACAAAGTTTATTCAAGTTTATATTTGAAATTAAATACAAAGCTACACGATGGGCTATCTGTGTTCTGACCACCACTGGTATCAAAACCCAGTTTATGGAGGTGTGAATCTGCAAACATACAACTGTGCTACTGGGGGGGAGCTTTTAACGAAGTAATAAGAGAATTATTAATCACTGAAAAATAGAAGAAAGAAACCAGTATAAATCGTTAATACAATAATCTGAAAAACTGCTGAAACAAAGTTTAAAATTACGTTTCAGACTACTTTCAAACAACAATGTAAAGTAAATCACAGGTGAAAACAACAATTTATTAACCTTCATACTTAGTACAACAGAAACTTATTGAAAGTGACTGAGTTAAGCAAACAATACTTGTGTTTGTCCCGTTTTGCTTTAATAATCGTAGACAGTTTTTCAGACAGTGTTGCAACATATTTAGTCAAAGTGTCCTTTAGGATTTTACTCCAAATGTCTCTAATGCACTCCTATAAAGTGTTTTTGGAAGTAACTTTTAATTTGTTAAGTGTTTGATCTCTGGAATTACGGATATCCTCAACATATTTCTGTAAGGTTAATTGCATCATTTGAATGACTCCAACACCTTTCACAACTAAGTAATTTCTTCATAGGATGGATGAATGTTTAGGGTCATTATCTTCTTAGTAGTAGAATCATTTATCAATAATCCACAAACTCGTGGATATAACATGACAGATGTGTGTCTGAAGGTACTTGTACTGGTTCATTATTCCATCTATTTGGCAAATACCCTTTTTCGTCTCAGCAGAAAAGTACTCTAAAGTCATTATATTGCCTCCCCCATGTTTTTTGGTAGGTGATATGGAAGTATCTGTCACTTTTCTTCCACAAGATGTACAACCTACACTTTGAAACAAATATTTCAAACTTGTACTCATCCACCCATAACACCCTTTTACAATCATCAAGAATCTAGTTTTTGTACTCTTAGTCAAATTTCAGTCCTTAACAATATTTGGAGGTCGAAATAAAGGTTTTTTAACTGCCACACGACCAAATATTCCATTTTCGTTGAGTCTTCTTGGTGTTGTAGATCTGGACAGTTTTATATCTTTCGGTACATGGTTGTTTTTCTCATTCTTGATATTTGTCTTCCTTCTGTCCCGAAGGATACGTAAACGAAGATATTTAACATATATCATTGAGTTTAGGTATTCTGTCTCTTCCTTTCCTATTTTCAAATGTCCCTATCTCTGTCTAACGATCTAGAAAGTACTTGACAGTGTCTGGGTAGTATTACAAGTATGCAGCAATCTGTTGGAACATCCATCCAGCATCGCGCAGACAGCCCTCAAGTAGCTTTGCGCGAAATTCAAAACATCCAGCGTCAGGTAAAGCTTTTATGTAAACTCTATGCTCTACTCACACATTTCTACACTTATTGGGCCGTGGTATGACAACAAAAGTTAATATATGGTGTTAAACACCGTTGTTTATTTGTGGAGTCTTCTTAAATTGATTTCTTCTAGCATATACCGCTACCATATTCTAGCTCCTTGCTAGCTTCTTTCTGTATAGGACACCGCATGGAGTACTATGACATTTATTTCAGACCCTGGATTTTATCAGAATGTTCATTGAAGCAGACCCCGTATGATATGCCCTTGGTACAAGTATATGGAAATTCTAAAGAAAAGTAAATATTCTCATCCTGACTCATTCAATTGTCAACAGGGATCGGTGAAACATTACCATGTTGTTGAAATTTGCATTTTGTAATGGCATGGATGAAGTAGTCTCATAAAATGGATAAAAAAGACAAAAAAATTCTCATGTCTTAACACTTTTGCACAGCACTGTATAACTGAGAATTGGAGATTATTCAAAACTTAATTCTGCAGTGGAAACTCTCAGTAAAGATTTTGACAAATAAAGAACGGACTAATTGCACAACCAGTTAGTTTGACGATAGAATCTTTGTTAGATAGTACAGTGAAAGTCCACTACCTCTTTGTTACATGGAATCTAAGGACTTCCATGCACTACCACAATACTATTTAGTGCTTCTGCACCACTTATGTTACCATAGTAATATCTGAAGCTTGAGAACTACTATCGTCATAACAACCATGCTTCTGAAACTTTGGTAATTTTGCAAACTTGTTGCCTGAAATTAAATATCACTCATCAGTATTTTTTAACAACATTTTACATAACTTAAACCACCTCTGGGTCCGAAAGGTTCAATAAACCTCAGCTAAACTTCACTCTTACATCGACAGCGTAATAATTGCAAAGTATCCACAAAGCACATCAGCCATAGTTTGAGATTATCCCCAAAATAAACATACTGACTGATGAGTAATGAGCTAATTAGTATATTTTTTCTCTAGAAAAATTGGTGTAAAAACACTAAGCAATTTCCTGCTAAAAACCAATAACATTATCAGTTGTTTTATGAAAATGGATCTAAAGGAATTTTACTCACTACGTAAAGCAAAAGAAAAGAAAAACTCGCTGAAGATTTTTTATCCAAAACTATCCCACAAAAATCATGGATCCACGGATTTTTGGTTAGTTTCTCAGTGCCTTTAAAGATAAGAACATGCACATGAGGCTAGAGCATAGAAAAATAACTAACTTAATAAAAGCTCATTCATTTGCTGATGCATTTAATCTGTGGACAGAAACGTCTGGACAATTGCTTGAAATAGCAGAATCATCTGGTGAGCCAAACATTGAGGAAAGTTAAGGTTCTAATTGCCTCCTTCCATACAGTTAATAACTTAAGTGGTTCAGACAGTGTTAGAATACCCCTATTAAAAATAATGATGAAAGATACATTTTTATGTTAGTTAATTCATACTAATGATTGCTTACACTTCAAAGGCTGAAATAAAGTTTGCTTAGTGAAAACCCAACAGAAGACAATCATTCATTTGAAAGTATGAAGATACGAGGAATCATCTAGAATAATCTTTCAGGCCCAGCTTGGAACTCTTAGCCATCTTTCTAATCTTCCAATACCTCGTTGTTAAGAAGAGGCTTAAATACTCCAACCTCCAGTGGCGCGACGGTATCTCTGCAGACTTGAAATGCTATAAACCGGGTTTCGATACCAGTGGTGGACAGAACACAAATAACCCCTTGTGTAGCTTACTCCTTAGTTTTAAAACAAACAAATAAGCAGACTCTGAAAAATAAAAACTTTGAATATTCTATTTAGTTGTGAAATATCACTGTGGAAACCTTGGTATCTCAGGTGCACTCTGTGTTGTGGAAAGAACTTGACAAACGAAGGACACTATGTCAGGCCTTTAGATGTCTTTTGTTCACTGAATACCGAAGTTAATTAATGTTAGGGACTGATCGTTTGCATTGTCATGAAGATGACGCAAAACTATTTGCACATAGATATTACATAACATTTTGAAGAGTAACAGTAGTTTTAATAGGTTTTATTTACCGTAATGTGTAAAGTACTGAAAATTAAAATAGCAGGACAATATCCTTTTAACTTTATTCACGTACAATGAAAAAATGATCTAACTATCCACATATATATGTAAATGAAAGACAGAAGGAATAGAGTAAAAACCATTAATAATAGCATGGGGTGAAAAAGGTATACGTCTTGCTTTGTTGAATATACCATTGTTTCTTCTGTATGTTTACCTTTCTGAACTAACAGAAAACCTTGTCTAATAGCACCATATATACAACAGACAATATTGACACTACCTCTGAATTATTTGTGAGCAGCTAAAGTTAGCGTCTTTAGATTTAATGACGCTGTCAAAATATGACAGAAATCAACTAGAAAAGTTTGCCTCACATCATAAAGAAAATAATACCCCATTATTTTAGCTTGTCAGTAATGACCTTTCAGGACCTAATGCCTGTTTGTTGAGCTTCACTAATCAACCATAATAAGACTCAAACCTTCGTTACAGAGTTCTACCACTGTCAGTACTTCAACCCATAAAACTGACAGGGAAAATATGAAGTGAATCTTCTATACTTTTTTTAATTCTCTCCCAGTGGCTTAGCGATAAGACTAAAAATTTACATTACTCAAAACCAGGTTTCGATAACTGTAGAGGGTACGATACAGCCCATTGTGTATATTTATGTTTAAGAACAAAGAAACACTTTTCCATAAAATATGTAAATAAGTGCTCATTATTATCTCTTGAATTAAAAGAATAACAAATAATAATATTTAAAGTCAAATGGACACGTTTTTATCAACAGTACATACAACCATAAATATGATGAAACTATCAAAGAATAACCATAAGTATGTTTTTTTTTTGTTGCTTGTCAAGCACAAAGCTTCGTAATGGATTATTTGTTCTCTACCTATTGCAAAGATCGATTCCCGAATTTTAGCTTTTAAAATTCCTACCTCTGGGCCATCAGATAACTCTATAAAGCAAAGTTTGTCTTTCGATAATAACCCATGAAATGACCATTTACGATCTAAGTCAGCTACGCATCGCGAAACTGAGGTTCTCAATTTTAGACTGAACCAGTTTTCAGGAAGAGTTACATAAATTAACATTATAGTCTTGTGTTGAATGACCTACTTTAGTGTAATTTATATTAATCTTTGAAAAATAAACTTTAAATACTGAGTAATTTATCCAATTAAATTAGAAAAAGGTAAATTTTGCAAGAATGCTTTGATAAAAAAAAATTGAGCTTCTAAAATGAAGCATTCTAACTTTTATTGTAAATATCGTTTTTCTTTCTCAAATATTTGTGATTGGCGTGAATTCAAAATTGATAATTAGAAAAATGCCTGATTCTTGAGAAATAATTAAGCTTAAGCAATTTTATTGGAACTTAATTCATTGATTCATAGAAAACAGCTCAGTTTATTGAGTAATAGAAAATGAAATAACAAAACGTTTTGTTAGGCCCTTTAGTTAAAGAGAAGTTTTGTTAGACACATTTGTCACTATAGGAAGTTATGCTAGGCGTGTTCCTCGGCTAGTTCACCTTTTTACCATTTCTGAAGTTTATACAGAAAACAAAAGTGTATAACAAAAAAGTAAAGAGAAGGGCGCAGCTCTCGATGGAACTGGCGACTCATATTCGAATTCACACATGCTAAGAAAATATCTACTCTCTCTTTTAATTTTATGTGTGTCATAAGAGTGGAAGTTAATGCCTTATCTTGGAAGGTGGGTGGAAGGGTATTGCTGATTGTCTGCCTTCCCTCTGGCCAGCAGTTTATAATTATGGATGGCGACAAATATCTAAACTATTACAAACGTAAGATACAAAAAAACTTCATTATATAATAAAGTTGTTCCCCACTGGTACAGTGGTAAGTCTTCACATTTACAACACTAAAATAAGGGGTTCGATTCCCCTCGGTGGACTTAGCAGACAGCCCAAGGTGACTTTGCTATAAGAAAACACACATGTATAATAAAGTCACAATTGTTAAATAGAAACTAAAGCTTATATAGATTAAAGTGTTTTCTCATTTTCTCCACGTTAGATAACTGAGTGGAAATTATTTGGTTTCAAAAACAGTCACTACTCATGTATAGTAAACAAGCATTCACGTACTTTCTGGTGTAGATTGTTTGCTTCTTTTCGGATTTTTGGTGTTGTGGACCAGGGATGATCAGGTTTAATAATGCTTTTAAGCTTAGCGCTTAAATAAAATCGAAGTACGATCTGACTGTCACGTGGCAGTTCAAATATTCATATACAGGGTGGTCGCTAGAAATGCGGAAAATTTGAGGGTCAGATGAGATCATGAATAAAATGCGTGCTTACTCATTTTTTTTATTTCTTTACATCATGAATAAAATGCACGATTTTAATATCATAAAATGCATTTTGAGCATCTATGAGTGTAATATAACATGCCTTTAAAAAACTTTGTAAAAGTTATTCTTTGTAAAAATAAATAGCTGTTTGACAAATTTTCCGCTTTTCTAGCGAACACCCTGTATATTCCTGAGTGGTTATATTGATGAATTTTTAGATGATGACTCAGATGAGAATTGGTTTGGGATTATTTAAAGTTTAAGCCTCTGGAGTTATAATATATTATGATTTTTTTTTATTTCACTATCCCTGTATAATCATAATTTCTTCTCACATTACTTTATATTCAACATCCAGTTTTGGACAACTGATTACATTAAATTTTATTAAAATAATTGAAATATACGATTATTTTCATTATTTTCGTGTTTGAATCCATGGGCGTCTGATGCAATATTTTCAGCGGGAAGAAAACGTGTATAGGGAATCAGCTTTTACTGCGTAAGTCAAAAGACTAGAAGAATATGTGTTATGTGCTTAAGCGCAAACACAATTTTACAGTGTTAATAAAAATATTTACTTTATCTACGAAGTTAAGTTTGCATCACGATACGTGTTTATTTTTTGTGAAATGTAAGGGGGTAGATTCCCTCTCTTGCTTCTTTCTGCAGGCCCCCATGTATGAGTCTTTATATGTTTATTTATTATATTTAAGAAAATTTACTCTAAATTCTACTTGCGAAGTTTAAAGCTTCTTAAAGTATAAAAATATTTCATGGAAAAATGAATGTAAATGATGGTTTAAAACCAGTTTTGTGTTTATGCAACTCAATAAGCACAGAAGCGTTTATTTGATTTAATAGACAATCGCTGTTACCTGGCCAGTGGAGGTTCAGCGGAAGCTTTTACCGTGAGTGAGTCACTACCTGTTGGTAAGTTTGCTTGTGGCCACTTTAAAACACTTTTAAAGCAAATATTGAAGGTTTTTTATATAATATACATCAACGGTTAGTTTTTCACGTAAAACGAAACAGTCTCGTGTTTTACAAAGATATTGTTCCTACACACTTTGTTTCAAAACACAAATTATTCCATTTGCGAAACTATAAAAGCTTTCAAAGTATGTCATAGTCACGAATCAAATGGCCATGTGATCGTAGTTTCACAAGTCCGTGTTAAGTGTCGTCGATGTTCTCTTGCAAAAATCACTGATGCAATGCGTAGTCGAAAGGTAGGCTATGCATTGAACCAACACGTCACAACCACTGTTGTTTCTTATTTATAGATCTACATTGTTCAACAAATTGCTCGTGTTCAGTATACATGCATGAAGTACATTATACATGTTAAACGATTATATCACTTTAGTTTTTGTACTTGTTTTCACGTTTGCAAAATTATTAACTCTTTAGAATTGAAATTATTAACATTTTAATTTGAAATTATAATGAATGCGTCATTTCTTGTGAAATTATTTCTCTTGATAATTTCTAACTAGCGTTCCCTCCATGTGATCTTCACAGTGGGTTAGTGGTTAAGGCATTCGAGTCGTAATCTGAGGGTCGCGGGTCATGCTCGCCCTTTCACCCTTCAGGGCATTATAATGTGACGGTAAATCTCACTATACGTTAGAAAAAAGTAGCTCAAGAGTGGGCAGTGGCTGGTGATGACTAGCTATCTTCCTTCTAGTCTTACATTGCTAAATTAGGGACGGCTAGCACAGATAGCCCTTGTGTAATTTTGCGTGAATTTCAAAAAACAAAACAAACGAGCGGTAAGTTAACGGACTTTATCGTGAATATTCGACTACATAAGAAGTAGTCTTTTCACAGAACTCATATCGCCAGAACAATCTTCTAATAATTATATTGCGCATATGGCCTGGTATGGCTATTAGGGATTAGGGAACTCGACTCGTAATCTGAGAGTCTTGGGTTCGAATCCCCGTAACACCAAACAAGCTCGTCCTTTCAGCCGTGGGAGCATTATAATGGCACGGCTAGCCTTACTATTCATTGTTTAGAAAAGCCCAAGAGTTGATGATAGGTGGTGATGACTAGCTGCCTTTCCCTCTAGTTTTACACTGCTAAATTGGGGACCGGCTAGCGCAGATATCTCTCATGTAGCTTTGCGCGAAATTCAGAAATAAAAACAAAACAAGTAAATCATGCGTATAATGGTATCTTTTCTAAAACAAATTTTCTAATCATAATAAAAATGTATTGTAGTTATAAATTGTTGTTCGTCAATGTACTACTGTATAAGCAAATTATATGTACTTCCGTACACGATACTCGTGTATGAAGTATCGTATTGAATACTATTAGCGCTATCTAACTGAAATTATGATAATATTATGACGAGTTTTACTTCTATAAATCTCATTTGCTCTGCCAGTTAGAGAATTTTTTAAAGAACAATAAAAATTAGAGTCAGAAGTCCAACTTAAAATTAGACAAAACAATTTAATTTTTTTGAGTATTAATATTCCTGTGTTTTATCTGCTAGGTAGCGTGATAGGAAGCCTTCAAGTTCAGGGAGACCCATCTAGAAACGGTGATATTACATTATCCCTTTCTGACGAAAACTCCCCTGTTTCAATACAACCGTTTTCTAAAACGTTCATCCTCAAGACAAAGTTAGACAAGGAAGGCGTGGAAGGACTGCAGAATGTTCAGTTTGAAGTGATTTGTTCTAAGGTTCGAGCAGACGATCCAGTGAGTTTTAGTTTCAGTTTAACATCTTTATTTATTGTTATTTACCTTCCTAACCGTAAGGAATACATACCACAATGTATGTATCTGTTAAACTTCTCATATTGTGATAATTGATAAGGACACGGATACACTGGATTAATTTTAAAATGAACGTTATGTCTGAAGTCACAAAGATTGATATTCAAATATTTTGTCTTAAACTAACAATAAGAATGTCATAACTCTTAAATATATAATGTTTCTACAGAGCATATCCATCCCTGTTCGCTTAGTTGTTACTGATGCCAATGATAACACCCCCAGATTTGTTAGGACACCGTACGTCATTAACATAAGTGAGGTGAGTATTCCTTTTTCATATCAGTATTGGTTCATTTGTGATACGTACCAAAATCTTGTCACTGTCATTTGACCATTAAACTTGGCTCTGCCTGCAATCGATCCAGCAAGAAAGAAGGCATCAAAACAAAAAAGAACCAAGAGGGGAAAAAAAACTGTCTACTGATTAGTATGCGTATGCACGCTGGGTTTTGCTTTAATTTGTAACAATAAATATTTTGTGTGTCTGTTCCACACTTGTTGTTTTTCACAATATAGAAAAGTCAGTTCAATTTTTTTTCTCATGAAATCCCCGTTCCCACTGGTACATTGATATGTATTCGAATCTACAACGCTAGAAACCAGGTTTCGATACCCGTGGTGGTCAGAGCACAGATACCCTGTTGCGTAGCTCTGTGCTTAGTTACAAACTCTCATGAAATCATTCAGAAATCTTTTGGCCTAACTTTGCTTTGCTACGTATTTACCTTTTTTTGTCAAGAAATCGATTTCACATCGAATACCACAGACCACATGCTCTTTCATGCGATTGTTCTGTTGTCTCTTACGTTACCTTGTGTTTTACGACTGTTACATGGAGAAAAGATGCTTCCAAATATTTATGGTCTAATTTTCTGCTTCGTTATTACCGAGCGTGAAAATGTGGAATATGAGAGCAATTTAGTAATTTTCTGATGCTGAGAAGACTAAGTCGGTGGTTAAGCTATTATGCTGTACAACGTTCAACTTGCTGGTCTTATGGACGCTTTTTATTAAACTGAACATTTATTCTTGCATTAAGAAACAGTTTATTTTAATTACTTTTTCTTTCAGTTCGGCACATTTTACGTTTGTCCTACGTCAATGCAATTAGCCACTCTTCTATATCTTGTTTCTTTAACTCTATTTTCAACAAGTCTTTTTTATAACTTACTAGATTTAAGAACCTTATACCGTTGTGAAAGTCAAGTATGTGAGTGGTAGATAAACGTTTAGGAATGAGATTACTCCCCCAACAGTGTAAAACTAAAATTAGTAAAAGTAAAAATTGCGAACAAAGACACTATTTGATTATCTTACTTCATTTTTATTATTATTCAATGAAGTTCAATGTAGTTCTTATATACACACACTACATGGTCAGAAGTGTGTGGATATCTCTTCTAATTAATGGGTTCGGATATTTTAGCCATACCCATTACTTACAGGTGCATAAAATCAAACATACAATCATGCAATCTCCATAGACAAACATTGGCAGTAGAATGGGTTGTACTGAAAAGCTCATTGACTTTAACTTGGCACTGTCATAGGAAGCCACCTTTCCAACAAGTCAGTTCGTTATATTTATGCCCTGCTAGAGCTGCCTCGGTAAATTATAAGTGCTGTTATTGTGAAATGGAAAGGTCCAGAAGCAACAACAACTCAGCCACGAAGTGGTAGGCCACACAAGCTCACAGAACGCGACTGCCGAGTGCTGAAGCGCGTGGCGCGTAACAATTGCCTGTCCACAGTTGCAACAGTCACTACCGCGTTTCAAACTGCCTTTAGAAGTAACGTCAGCACAAGAACTGTTCGTCAGGAGCTTCATGAAATGGGTTTCCATGGCCGAGCAGCAGTACCACCACCATGTCAACAACTACATAAATACAAACCAAGCTTCATTCTCACCGGGATTTCCCGGAGAGACACTAGAAGCATACTCAAATTCAATAAATAGAAAAATAACCATAACCGAACTAAAGATTAATATCAAAAACTTGAAGAACACTTCCCCCGGACATGACCAAATACCAAATATCATTCTCAAAAGAAGTTCCACTCTCCTACTACAACACCTCACAAACATCATGAACATTTCACTAGCGACAGGGTATTACCCTGACACGTGGAAAAAAGCCATCATAACAACGATCCCCAAGAAACAAACTAACAGAACAAATCCAGATAATTTCCGCCCAATCAGTCTGTTAAGCTGCCTTGGCAAACTGATGGAGAGAATTATCTCCAACCGTCTCCTACATTTTTGCGAATCAAACAACATACTTCCAGAAACTCAAAATGCCTCTAGAAAAAATAGAAAAACAACAGATCACCGCACACGACTCACCGAATCAATCTACAAAGCTTACAACAACAATCAAGTAACCATCGGGGTATTCCTAGATGTCAAAAAAGCATTCGACAGCGTTTGGCACAATGCCATCATATACAAACTAAATCACCTACAAATAAATCCTACGATAGTCAAATGGATTTCAAATTTTTTAACCAACAGAACAGCACAAGTAAAAGTCAATAAAACCATATCCAAATTATTTAATATAACGGCAGGAGTGCCCCAAGGATCAGTCTTCTCTCCACTTCTATACATAATCTTCGTCAGTGACATACCTTTTCCAAATCTAACATACACACACAATTCACAATACGCAGATGACATTGCAATCTGGAGCACCTCCAGAAACCCAGTAATGGCCATGTCTCGCGTACAAGAATCACTAAACAAAGTCTCAACATGGAGCAACAAGTGGAGAGTCGTGTTAAATCCGACAAAAACACAAGCAATCACCTTCTATAGGAAACTAAAGAAGCAGAGAAAAAATCTAGAAAAAATAAAACTATCACTTGGAAACACAACCATTAACATGAGCAAAAACATCACATTCCTTGGCGTCACTTTCGACACAAAACTAACATGGAAAAAACACATAAACAATATACACTCATCAATCAGGAAAAGGATTTCATATCTAAAGACTATAACTGGTAAACAATCGAAATGCGCACCGAACACCATCATACAAATATACAAGGCTTACATCCGTCCACTAATAGAGTACGGATGTCAAGTAACATACAATATGTCAAACAACACACTCCAAAAAATCCAAGTGCAACAAAACAAAATATTAAAATCCGCATTCAGTTTACCATCTTTTACGCCAACAAATTATCTACACCAAATTAGTAATTTACCAACTATAAAAGATAGAATAACAGAACTTTCTCTGAAATATTATCTAAAAGCAGAAAACAGAAACAAACTAACGGCATCACTATACAAATTATCAAGTGCACCAACAAAATTCATATCACCTTACAACATATTTCAAGAATCACAATCCACTCAAGAAAGAATCTAAATAAATAAAATATATGTTATCAACATGAATTCCTTTTTTTTCAGGTACAGGGCACACGACAGGCAAAACTTTCGGCGCCTGTCGTGTGAAAGTGGGATTTCTCGGGCACTCCCGTTTCCCCCACTTCAAAATCTTCAGGCATTGGATTTCTAGATCCCAGCCTAGGCAACCTTTTTGCCAGACCCAGAATCGGGCCGTTTGATTTGATCTGAATTTGAATGAATTACATTCATGTTCACATCTGCCGAACTTTTTCCTTTCGGGACAGGTCCCGGCCTTTCTTTCCACTGCTGCCTTTGCCTCCACCCAAAAGAACATTCGGTGAGACTTTTCCCACCCAAAAAGTCAAGAATAATAACGATAATTAATTTATTAAAATAAAAAAAACAAACAAAAAACACCACTTAATCTTAATAACAATCCACGAAAGGGGACGAAGAGGAACTACAAAGTTCCTGAACACCCCAGTTGGAGAGAGAACTCTTCTGATTTCTCTCTCTCTAAACTGAACCCCTGCCACGTTAGTTTAGTTTAGGAGCAGTACACAAGCCTAAGATTACCATGTGTAATGCCAAGCGTCAGCTAGAGTGGTGTAAAGCTCACCGTCATTGGACTCTGGAGCAGCGGAAATGCATTCTCTCGAGTGATGAATCACGCTTCACTATCTGGCTGTCTGACAGGTAAATTTGGGTTTTGCGGATTTCAGGAGAACGCTACCTGCCTGAATGCATAGAGCTAACTGTAAAGTTATGTGGAGGAGGAATTATGATCTGGAGCTGTTTTTCATGGTTTGAGCTAAGCTCTTTAGTTCCAGTGAATGGAACTCTTAATGCTACAGCATACAATGATATTCTAGAGAATTGTGTGCTTCCAACTCTGTGGCATCAGTTTGAGGAATGTCCTTTTTTGCTTCAGCATGGCAGTGCGTCCATACACAAAACAAAGATCATAAAGACATGGTTTGCCGAGGTTGGTGCAGAAAAACTTGACTGGCCTGCACAAAGCCCTGACCTAAACTTCATCGAACACCTTTAGAATGATTTGGAAGGCAACTGCAAACCAGCCTTTCTCGCCCGCAGCCATGTTCCAAAATCTAGTGAAAAGCCTTTCCAGAAGAGTGGAGGCTGTTATAGCACGAAAGGGGAACCAACTCCATATTAATGCCCATGGTTTTGGAATGGAATGTTCAGTAAGTACACACGTGTGTTTATGTGATGTCCGAATGTCTACATACTTTTGGTCGTGGTATGTGTGTGTGTTCAGTCATGGAGAGTTTTAATTAAAATTATGTATTTATAAATAGCTTACTGGGCCTAGCATGGCCTGGTGGTTAGGACGCTCAACTCGTAATCTGAGGGTCGTGGGTTCGAATCCACGTCACACCAAACATGCTAACCCTTGTTAAGTCGTGGGGGCGCTATAATGTAATGGCCAATTTCAATATTCGTTGGACAAAGAGAAAGCTCAAGAGTTAGTAGTGGGTGGTGATGACGAGCTGCTTTCCCTCTTGTCTTACACTGCTAATTAGGAGTAGCTTTGGGGGAAACTTAAACAAAACAAGCACCGTATACTTGGAAATAGATATTAATATAATATATTCACTCTGTTTTTCCAAAGTTACTTATATTGTTTGAGTTCAACAGCTTTAAAAATATAGCCTTGAGATCGACTAATATGTTTTGTTTTTGTAAGCAGATCAATCAGCTCTTAGTTTTTAAACTCGAATGTTTGTTACAGAAATTAATAAAACCAGTCTTTGAGGTAGAAAACGTTTCCATTAATAAAAGCCAATTGTATTAATACTTACCTTTTATTTGAAAAAAAATGTTTGTGTTAAAACTAGTACTAGTTTTCTTAATTATGTCCATTTGTCTGAAAGGTTACTGTTGTAGGAACAGTGGTAAAAGAAGACATCAAAGCAGAAGATGATGACCAACCTGGGCCATATAGTACTGTGGAATATTATGTGGAGCCTGGACCATATTCTGTAAGTCATGCTGGAATAAAACATTCTTATATCCAAAAACGTTTCAAGTTATCCATTCACGTCTTGAAATGGCTGGAAGGAATCACACGTTTCCCTCTTATGTTTTATAAGTATTTTTGACATAAGTTTACTGATAAAAAATCTGTTCGTATAGCTCTACACGTAAGGCACTTTTGATCGTATTGGCTTAACTCCAACTTGTATTTGAAAAGTACTATATTTCGCTCAGAGGGATGACGATTACACTTGCCATGAGTCATCAGATTATTGAAGATGTTTGATGGTTTTATCGGCTGTACTCTCTAATCATACAACAAAACAAAACAAAAAACAACTGTTTGACAAAACTTGTTTTTCTTTGCGCTTAAACCAAAATAAGAACCATTTCGTTTACGTTTCTCGGAAAGTTATTCACAAAACCAGACCGTGGCAGTTAATACGATATTTAAAGAAAATAAATAGCAAAAATACTGTTACACATTTACTGGGGAAACGAATGTTATTGAAAACCCTATTAAAAATATATGCATATAGAGCTATAAAACGTTTCGAGGTTATAATATCGTTTTAGCTACAGTGTATATTTTGGTGGTCTAATCAAATGAGGCTTTTCGCTTCATACCAGATAGGATTCAGGATACAACACGAGAAAAATAAGATTTAGTGTGAATCTATATTGAGTATTATTATTTTTCAATGGTTACATTAAAGTGCTGTTGTTACATTTATTTACTAAACATTAAGTTGTACACTGTGTAAAATTTTCGTGAAGACGCATATTGCACTACACATTAAAAAGTGTGACTAAATGACACAAAGAATATGATAATAAACTGAACGTTTTAGTCGAGATCGTATATATATTACAATTCAGCAAGTCTGCAAATAATGTGCACTTTAATTATACTTTTCGTATTTTTTACTTAAAACTTGTGTTGGGTTAATCAAGGATAAAATAATTAAAGTTAATATGAACCTCACTTATTTTGTTTTTCGATACTTTAACATGAATATCTTTTGTTTACATACGTACATTTCTAGACGTGGCTGATAGAATGGCTCAGAGCTTTTGTTTATTATATTTCAAGTACAAACTTTTAGCTAATACTCCATCTCTTAACCGATTTGAGATGTAATTACATCCCAGACTATTGAGAATTCCCTCTTGGTGCTCATAACTTTTGATAACGATCTGATATTGTGATATTAAAAAAGTATATATAAATCACGTCCTTAAATACATTATAAGGTATGTTTGTATTAATATTAAAATATTCATTGATACTTATAAAGTTATGAATGTTAAATAAACAAGCACTGAAACAAAACTGGAAATGATGTCTACAGTTTTTCTGTTGTTCTTCTGGTTTCTAATTTTTATATCCTTTCTTTTTCTTTTTTTTTGGCAGATTAACTTGAATCTTGATAGGGTTAAACTTTTGTTCAGTATGTCCAGATTTTTTCTTTTTTTAATTAAGGCATTTTTAAACAACTTATGTGATCGCAAAATTGAATAACCCGAAAATGTATATTTTGGGCACTTGTTCAGTCGTATTTAAAGCAATCAAAATGAAAATAAACACAAATAGAAATGTTTTATGCGACTGACATATTAAAATAAAAATTAAAAAGTTATATTTACCCATTTTGAGTCTTTTCGGATAATTTCTGTTTTTAATTCAGGAAGGAGTCTTACAGAAAAACTTTCCAACAGAGAGTTTGCACGATGGTATCAAGTCACGCATATTATAAAGCTATATTCGTAAATTTTATCGTAACATTTTAAATCATTTGCATCGGCTTACTTTCAGTTTTTACATTATACTAGCATTTGCTGAACTTCGAAAGTCGTTTGGATGGAAAGCTAATGTTGAAAGCGCCATTAGACTATGAGACACTTCCACGCTTTTCTGTCACTATTCGGGCCCACGTGAGTAACTGTTGTATTTGTTTTATCAGACATCAAAACAATTCGTTTTTGGTTCTTTTTTGCTGTTGTTTTCCATCTTTTTTTATCGTTAATGACGTTGAAAAAAATAACTTTATTTTTAATTTTCTCAAAGTGATCTTAAGTGTTTTTTTACTAAATTGAAGATCCTGGGAAGTCCTCCTTTTTTATTAAACCTTTTAACCCTCAAACAGCGGAAGTTTTGTAAGTAACAGCATCAGTTGATGATGGCCGCTGTTTAGCAGTTAAGTTCTTAGATGCACTTTCTTCACTGTTTTACAGCTAATACGAATAATCGGAATGGTGTAATTTAAGTATGAAAGTTCAATTGCATGTGTATTTTCTTATGTCAACTTATTCAAGTCTATACTATCTAGAAATTGTATTCATCGACATTGAATCCTCTAGGATCAAGGTGATCCGCCCAGAAGTGTTATGACCAGACTAACTGTCAATGTTGTAGACGCAGATGACCAGAACCCAATATTTTTGGTGGATAAGTACACCGCAATATTACCCAACTCACCCCAACCAGTAAGTGCTTGAAACATTTTTCACACTAACTGCTAATACGTTAATGTATATAAATGTAGGTTCCATCAATACCGATCTTTGTGGTCGATCCCCACTGGCACAGCAGTATGTTTGCAGACTTACACTGCTAGAAACCGGGTTTCAACACTCAAGGTGAGAAGAGCACAGATAGCCCGTTGTGTAGTTTTATGCTCAACTCCAAATAAACAAGTCTTTGTGGTAAGCTGCTGACAATCAAGATTTAAGTGTTTAGTTCTGGAATAAAAGTCTGTACAAGATTAAATTTACTAAGTAAGAAAATTAGAGGAAGATCAGATTCATATTTGAATTTTAAACATGTTTCTAAAGTAAAAAGAAACTAGATTCAGTGTTTTTATTATATTCCTTTTCAGATATGCATCCCACTTACAACTTTGCTATATCGTAGGTTTGGACTCGCTAACTGGAATATCGTTATGGTGTTTTATAATAAATTGTTTTAAATAAATGTTTGTCTTGGGACTAGTCTGTGAGCTTTCTTAAAACAGCATTTTTCCATACATGTTATGACATGATTATAGAATGATTTTAATTATGTTCCCCAACATGACCTAAAAACTTATACAAAGGATCGAGTACATTATAGTACAACGATTTTGAGTATGCAAATCATCATGTCTCCTTACATCCATAATCAATATAAAGTAGCTTAGAAGGGCATCTACGAGTTTTAGATTTTGGCATTGTTTCTCATTTTGTTGATAGCACAATACTATAAAAAGTAATCAGTTTTTTAAAAAGGTATGTGTGTGTGTTTTCTTATCGCAAAGCCACATCGGCCCATCTGCTAAGACCACCGAGAAGAGTCGGATCCCTGATTTCAGCATTGTAAATTCAAAGGTTTACCGCTGTACCAACCTTTTCTAGCGCAAAATATTCAGTCTCTCGGATCTTAAAGAAGTGTTAATTTTGGTTGTTTGTCGTTTCTAAGATGAGGGCATACCTAGAATTTAATTATATTTAAAGAAAAAGATGGAAAAACTTGCTACATCAGGCACATCCAGAAAGAGACCTACAACAAGTCGTACTCCATTTATGGTGATCGAAATGCGATCTCTCGTAACAGGTTAGAATCAATGAACACTAATGTCAGTGGCAAAACCAAGCAACCTGCCCTAGGAAACACAACGAAACATAATTAAGGAAGATCTCCAGCTAAATAAGCGACACAAGTCATTGCTCCCACGACGTATCCATTGAACCATTATAAACATAAGCAGCTGGAAACTGAAACAGGTACTAATGCTAGTCTGTATAAAGACAGATCAGTTAAATCGCCGAACGCAACTCTTGTGACTTTTATTCAATCAAATAGTTGAAAAAGGTGCAGGAAAACTGTCGTTCTCATACGTTAGATAAATGGATTATTCCATTAGGAGACGTGTGGTTTGGTCACAATATCCTTTGAACGGAGACTTTTGCATGGCTAGTGTAAAGGTGCATCATGGTCGTTAGACAGAACATGAACGGAAGCGGTTGTATGAATTGTAACAAGATAATGGAATTTGAAAATCGCTTTAATATAACATATTTAGTTTCTGTGTGCGTGTTAGCTGTTTACGTTTAATCGACTTATATTTATACTGCACTCCATGTAAGAGGTACTTTTTTACATCTGAAGTTTGAAAAAAATAAAACTAAATATTTGTATCGAGACGATGCTTAAACTTGTATAGAAATACAGTAAACGTCGGCACCATTTATGTTTGTTTCTTAAACACAAGAGTTGTGTAAGCTAAAGATATAAGCCTCCACAAGTACGCAACGTAGACAAATGTTTAGAAAGTTATGACCAACGTCGTACACCTATTTGAAGTTTAGTGTTATGAAAAAAATTAACTCAGACCATGTTTCTACTCAAAACAAAAATCTGTATATTTTTTCTCATTGAGCTCTTCTATTTTTGTGATATATCTTGTTTTTCGCTGAAATGTAAAACATACTCGAAATATCTTTTTTTTTCTAGAATTTTATGTTTTTAAAGAAATAGAAGGCACGAATATTTTATTACTTAAACCATATTAACTGAATGATTGTTAACATTTTGTTCAAACGGCACAGGAGAAGGTGTGTGTTTTCTTTTAACAAAGCCTCATCGGGCTATCTGCTGAGTGCACGAAGTTAATCGTTTGAGTTGTTCGTGTTTAGAACCTTGTTTTAAAAAAAATTATGAAAACAAAGAAAATGTTTTAACAATAAAATAATCTAAAAATAAAGTGACATCACTTAATATTGGAGTATTTAAAATGATTATTTTTCTCTCTTGGTATTCATTTAGGACTTAGAGTTGGTTATTTCTCCAGAGCCAATTTTAGCTGAAGATCCAGATGTTGGAATTGGATCCCCTTTACGCTATACTTTCAACTCTGGTAAGTACAATCAAGTACGGTATAGATAATATAAATGCTGCTTATAGATTTGTAAACTTCTATATAACGCTAACAATTAAACTACAGTACTCAGACGAACATTAATTTCAAGTATCAAATTCCACCACATCTTTTGTAACTGATTATATAGCATAACTGGTTATTAAGTGAACCCTCATTGGTTTTGTTGACATGCTTTGCCTCTCTAAAATAAACAACACTTTCTTTTCCTTTGTTCAGTCATATACTGCTATAAGCAGTACGTGTCTAGTATATCTGAATGTATATCCCAAAATAATCATTTCAATATGTTCTTTCTTTTAGATGCATTGTCAATATTTTCTAAAACTACTGAAATCGGAATTTTTAACCTGAACGGAACCTCGTGTACACGTGTGTTTAGAGGTCTTAATTTTGGATTACTGGACAGAGAGAAATCAGCTAGCCAAATGCAGAGATGTTTGTTTTTCTCTTTAAAAATGCTAACGAAACTGACTGATAATTTTATAACACACTTGCCGTTAAAGTTGTAGAGAGTTTTAACTGGTATCACAATTCGAATCTTAAACGTTTTGATCCGAAGCTGACCTTGCTAACTTTTAGATTATGCCCTATTTCGAATTGAAATAACCATTATACCGTTGTTACCTGGTTTTTCAGTATATAAAATCCAAAATAACATTTACCACATACCCTTCAATATTGCTTTACTGTACCAAAGGTGGATCAGCGGAACTCTTGAGAATCCAGGGTTATGTCATTGCGGTTGACACAGCTCAGACAATCCATTGTGAAGATTTACATTTAAATACAAAAAGATAAATATTCAAGTTGTTGTAAAATTAAATAACCTATCGTAATTAAACATTGTGCTCTTTACTGTTCCACAACGGGTTGTACTAAGCAAGAAAAGTTATTAGTTGTAAATCGCTGCTGAAGACGTAATGTTTTAAATATATACTTTAATTTTGAACAGTGAAGTGAGCACAGTCATAAGAACATATAAAGTAGATGGCACGTGTTAGGAAAGTTGATAAAGCAACAGCAATTACAGAATATTGTAACATTTTCTGAACAAAGCAGTTATTTAAGAGTTATTGGGGTGTTTTTCCACATGTTATATGTAACAGAAAAATGTATGGAGTTGAATAGAAAGCCAGTTTGAGATAAAGTATTCCAAAAGAAAAGTTGAAAACAACGTGTTGAAAACCTATGGATTTTCATTTGACTCTCGTTGTGATTTGAATTTCCTTCACCCTCTTTTCCTTTTATTTGGGTTTTATTTATGCATTCTGAACAGTCTTTTAATATTCCAGTTTCCTCGGGTGTGCATATGTTTTTAATCGAATTAATAAATAAAAACAATAAGATAATTTTAGGAATAATAAATTTTGCATGTTTCAAAAGTATCAATTATGATTGAAGAATAATTGTACGATTTACCATTCAACAGATTCTGAAGAGTATACGTACTTCAACCTTGACCCTGTGTCAGCAAAGGTCACTATCAAAAGATCGATTCCACATAATTTTCCTCTACCGGTGACTCTTGTTGTTCGCGCTTCTCAGCTGAACGAGAAAGACAGATTTACTCTGACCACTCTAACTGTTAGAACAAATCGCCCTCTTCCAACAGACTTAAAGTTTCTCCAGACTGATTACGTCACTACAGTTTTGGAAAGCACGCCTCCTGGTGTGGTGGTTTTGACTGTCCAAACGTCTAAGTTTGTGGACACGGTGAGATTGGATAATTGTTTCATATAGCTTCTTGTGAAAATATTTTCACGCTGAAATATTTGCTTATTCTTTGTTTTGTAGCTACTAGCTTTTAGTGAAATTTTGTTTGAAAATTTAGTTTGAATGTGTATTTACGTGTAAATTTTCTCGAATTATGTCACATTTCTTAGTTCTTATAATATTTAGTTAGAAGATTTACAAAAGTGTCATCAATGTTTTTGAATAACAAAGCCTTAATCCTTGCTAATTTGTTTAAATGTAAGTTTACCTTTATTTATTTATTTAAATTGAGCTCGCTATCAGTAAATAACGATCAGGATATAGGTATTTTAATCCTGAGAACAGATTTCTTTACGAAAATTCGATTTATAATTTAAACACTATTATTCTCTTTAATTACGTTTTGTTTTTTTCATGAAAATGTATACTTACATGTATAATTTATGAATATTTAATTTGAATGGCATAAAAAACCTGTAAATATCCACTTAATATTTTATTGAAGTATAAATAACAAGTTTTTGTGTGAAATTAATTCTAAAAAGCAAAATAAAGCCGAAAAGTGAAACACGACATATAAAAATTCAAAATGTATGAAACTCTGAAGTCTTTATTGTTAATCTCACAAAAACGTTTACCGATTACTAGATATACACAAACATTTTATATGTACGAGCAGCACTAACGTTTTTATCTTTTTGTTTGTGTCTTTCTTTGCAGAATATCCGATACCAGTTGTTAGATGACTTTTCGGAACAGTTTGCTATCAGAAGTTCGTAAGTAAGCGTTTTAACCATGAATATATTTAAAATGAATGCGTTTTGTTTGTTTTTAGAAAGTGAAATCACATCTAGTTTTAAGTAATATTTGTTGTTTTTATCAAAATACAAAATAAAAGTGTCCTTAAATCATATTTGTATCCATCAGTTTTAGGATAGTGTTTTCATAAATTGCCAAGTCCTGCTCAGAACGTACGTAAAGTGTAAAAATATGGAAACTTGTCGTATTCCACATTAAAACGGAACTACTTCATCGCTGCAATAATAAATATGGCTTGACTACTTGGTACAAAAGACGATTGCAGAGATTTGACTAGAAAAATGAAAAAAACATTTAGTATAAAAACAAGTATGATAAAATGCTTTATCAAAGCAGCCATATACAATGGATGAAGATATAATCAGGCCGTGAGTACGTTTAGTTTGTCATGAATTTCATGGAAAGATACGCGAGAACTATCCGCGCTAGCTGTCCCTAATTAAGTAGTGAAAGACTAGAGAGAAGCACATAACTATCACCACTCTCTTGGGCTACAATTTTTATCAACGAGTAGTGGGCAATTATATTTGGTGGGGTTGGGATTCGAGCCAGCAACCCTCCGATCACGAGTCGAGATCCCCGAACCAGCCATCCATGCTGGGCCCAGTTTTAGAACCTATCATGAATATTTTGTTTGTTTTTGAATTTCACGCAAAGCTACAAGAGAGTTATCTGCTCTGGCTGTCCCTAATTTAGCAGTGTAAGACTAGGAAGAAGGCAGCTAGTCATCACCACCCACCACCAACTTTTGGGCTATTCTTTACCAACAATTAGTGGGATTGACTGTCATATATAATGACTCCATGACTGAAAGAGCGAGCATGTTTGGTACAACAGGGATTCATACCCGCGATCATCAGAATATGAGTCGAGCGTCCTAACCACCTGGCCATTCCAGGCCCATCACTGTGGGTATCGAAACTCGGATTCTAGCGTTGTAATTCTGCACACATATCACTGTACTACTGGGAGGTCCGTGATAAGATACGGGACTGTTTAATTAAAATAAAATAAAGTGAAAGTAGAATTATAGGAAGGAACATTAATCTACTCAAAACAAACGAGCAACTGCAATTAAATGAGCACAACTTTCTTTTGTGAATTAGCAGTAACAAACAGAAAATTTAAGGATGATAAAACTGATTCTGGATGAAAGTTGAGGTTAAAGCAACGAGACAAAGATTGAGTTTTTGTTGCTTTTTTTCTTCTCCAAATACAAACTTAGCTCTTAGTTCCATCATCTCTTTCCCGATTTGAGATCTAATAACTGTTCTGGTCTCAGAAGGTCAAACCCTTTTGATTGCTCTATGTGATCACACCAAAGTTCTCATAGATTAATTTACCCTAATTCTGACTAAAATAGTTTCAATTTGAGGATAGGATGATAGAAATTTTGGTGAGTAAAAAAACTAAATCGACTATACACAAGTCCCTCTCTTGGTATTGCTAACGCCAAAAATATAGCTAATAAAAAAGGGTGGGAGATCTCGTGAATCAATTTACTCTAATCCTCCCCCCAAAAAAATTCAAGTTCCACGGCTATTGAGGATTCCCTCTTGTCCACTTATGAAACATTCGCAATTATCCATTCTATTTTCATCCATTTCTTCATATTCCAACTTTTTCACCAAATACTATTACCACAAAAAAGTGCTTTGAATTGTTTTGTACTGAAAAGGACAAATTGTTTTATTTAAGTTATCGTTGTTTTATGAATAATTAATTGCATTTTGCATTGATATGTCTTGATCAATTTAATCCATAATTTTAGAGTGTTAAGCTTACTGATATAATTTGATATTTGTTTTCTTTCGTTTATTTTGTTTAGTGGGGAGGTGATTGTATCCAAACGATTAGATTATGAAACTCAGCAGTTCTTTTCACTTCAAGCAATGGCATCTGATGGTACTCAGGTTTGTTTGTTTTGTTTTCTAAAAACCTAGAACATCTGGATATAAAGATAATTTAATGACCAACCTTCGAAACTCATGTTATTGAGGTGCATTTTTTCTATATTCCGTATTCAGTTTTTTTAACTAAATGACTTTGAACGTTAGTGGAATAAGTTTAAGATTATAGTCAGTAATTTTATGCAGATTTGTTTCGGTAAAAATAATGTAAATTTACCTTTTTGAATTACCAAAAAAACTGATTTTTTTTTCTGTTAGAAACACAGCCTTCTTCTTTATTGAAAAACTTTGAAAACGATATTACACAGAGTTGAGTATGTTGTGTTGAAAAGATTTTGGATATTTGAATAAGAAAGTGAGCACTATTTGTTCATATCAGATGGTATTATTTTCAGTTCATGTGAAGTCTGACACCAGATCACTCTTGAAATGTGTATGTAATGGAAATTCCCGACATAACTGAAATTATAAGAATATCTTAAGATTGAAGATTTGGGGTTTCCAAAATAGATCCTTTGTTTATATCCATTGAACTTAATTGCATTAAAGAGCAAAAAAATAATGTTCAACTTGGGACATTATAGACAAGTCAGAAAAAACCTGCGACAAGTTATACTTTATCTGTCGTAACCAAAGTGTGACACCTTCTCAGTGACTAAAGTCGTTCACGTATTGCAGATAACAGTGCTCAAACATCAAGGTAATCATAAAGGATTTCCTTGCGGAAAAGCTGTAAAGACATGTGTACACACGTTGTTTCCATGACATATCCGTTCAACCATGTAGTATCTTAAGCATTTGGGGAAATGAAACGAAAATATATTGACCAAGTCGCTAGATGCAACTCCTATGGATTTTTATGCGATCAAACCGTTCAAACAGGCACTGGAAGATTTTCATTATTATAAATTATGTGGATTATGTTTCAGAGTGTTATTCTTTAGCATTACACTTACGATGGAGCTTTTTCAAAGAGAACTATCTTACAGAGTTTTTGCTATGATGCATGGCTGTCAGATAGAGTATGCTCAATGGCGACATGATGCAACTGATTGTAACGACGTAGTGAAGCTCCTGAACCGTTTTAATATAATGTTCTTAATCACTGTATAACGTTGTTTACACTTTCATTGAAAGTCAAGGGCTCTAGTCACATACCAGTATGTATAATAGTTAAAGTAAGTTTTCTGTAAATTGACATGTATTTTTTAATATGTGGATCTTTGGTAGATATTTGGTATGAATATCGCATGGTTTAGTTTTATTTGAATAAAAGGTTAAATTTCATCCTTTAAAGTGCTTTTCTATTAAATTACACAAGAAAAATACATTTTTTCATAAATTTAAATCGTACATTTCATTGTATCATTCATTATTTGTCATGTAATGTGATTGTTTGTTTCTTTTATCTTGTATCAAACCTACACTGAATAGCTTGGGTCACTGTTCTGTGAGTCTGAGGATGTGTGGCTCGCTGCTCGTTATTGAAAACTCGCTTTCCGCACTTTGGGGTCGTTGGTGTTTTACTGTTCGATTACAGTATCTTAAGAGTTGGTGCTAGTTGCTGTTTACTATCTGCCTTCCCTCCAAACTATCTGCTATAAATTAGCACAGAAAATACTTGGGTAGTTTCTGCGAAACCATGTGACCCTATAAAAGTAATACCTTATGTCTCCTGATATTTTGTGCCTCGAAGTGACTTGCATCCTGTGTTTGAAAAATGTAATGCTTCATGTACCATGTTATCGTTTATGAAATTTTACCAGGTGTTTTTAAGAGCTTCAATCCATGCTCAAAGTGATACCCATGATTTGTAAAAAAAATAAAAAAATTGCTGAAGGGGTATTGCATGAAGCACTGTTGTCAGATAGAGCATGCTCAGTGGCTACATGGTGACGCTGACTGTAATGATGTTGTGAAGCTCCAAAAGTGTTTCAATATAACATGATTCAGCTTTACTCAACTAATTTAGGCCTGGCATGGCCGAGCGCGTTAAGGCGTGCGCTCGTAATCCGAGGGTCGCGGGTTCGCGCCCGCGTCGCGCTAAACATGCTCGCCCTCCCAGCCGTGGGGGTGTATAATGTGACGGTCAATCCCACTTTTCGTTGGTAAAAGAGTAGCCCAAGAGTTGGCGGTGGGTGGTGATGACTAGCTGCCTTCCCTCTAGTCTTACACTGCTAAATTAGGGACGGCTAGCACAGATAGCCCTCGAGTAGCTTTGTGCGAAATTCCAAAACAAACAAACAAACTCAACTAATTTTATCACAAATCAAATCAAATAAAAAGTTGTAACTTTCATTGAGTAAGTCATTCTCTTTATCAAAGTTTTTTATTATTAATGTAACCAAAAACTTTAAATGAAAGCGAAGTAGAATGAGATAAACATTACAATGCACTGTATATATATATATATACAATATATAATATATATATATATTATGTACATTTGTTAGCATAATAAAGCTCTGAATAAAGGCTTGTAAATGCATATATGTCAATAATATAGTAACATCAATCGCACACGCTAGATTTGTAGCTAGATGCACCACTTACGATTATCACGTTAGGCTAACAGATACGTGTTTGAAAAAACAAAGCTCAGATAGAATGAAATATGACAGAACTGCATATTTTCTTAGCCCATTTATTGTCCATCTCAAGTTATTGTTTAATTCTTTCTCACAGTTCAAATTTGAACTTGAAATTTTAACGATTGTTGTGGTAGGGGATATAAATGGACACTAGCTGATACTTTGCAAAAATAACCTAAAGGTAGATGACTTTCTAAGAAAACAATGTGAGAAAAAAACAATATTTTCCAAAACAGTCATTACTGATCATGTTTTTAGCTTTTCATATTGGTCAATGAATTCAAGACATTGTTATGTTTTGCTTTTTTTAAATTACATTTTAGAAAGACGTAGCCAGGCTTAACATAACTGTGATGAATGTCAATGACAATGATCCAGTTTTCAGACAGAGTCAGTATACTTTCACTGTTCGCGATCCAGATGTAAGAATTGGATCTCTTGTTGGAAAAGTTGAGGTGGGTGATATAGTGGAATTATAAAATAGAATGGAGTGTGTTTTGAGATAATTACTTTGAAAGAGCTTAAAATATTTATATATGAATATCTAATAGATTTTGTGAGTGAAACTATGAAAAGCACGTTTTAAAAAATAATGAATACTGCTGTGATTATTAGTATGCAAAAAACTAATTAATATGAGAATGAATTGTTTTATTTTAGATATTAGAGAATTTGTCATAAGTATTTCACCACAAATAAATTGTCAAAAGAATTAAGCTTACGTGACATCACGTAATTTTAGTTTTTAAATATAGTACAGGCAATTTATAATTGAACAATGTGCTATATAGTTACGAGACATATTCTTCACAGACAACCATTAAGAGCTCAGAAACTATCAATCACACCTGAGAAATATTACTTGTATGAATCATTTACAGAACCGTATACAAATAACATTGTTTAGCTCAAGAAAACAAAATGGCTTCGTTTAAATAGTACTCTTCTGCAGGTAACAGATGGAGACTGGAATGATAAGATAGATTTACAGGTTAAAGGTCCATTTTCTGAGTAAGTAACACTATTTTGTATAAAGAGACTTTTTTATAGTTTGGTATTTGCCAAACAGTTTCTGCACTAAAACTGTTTCTCTTTAATATTATAGCATTTATCTGTTCTTAATCTGTTATTTAAAACATGCATCAGAAGATTTAGATTATGTTTATTTTAGTATAACTATATAATAGTCCATTTTTTTCAATCTGTAGAAAGTTATCACCTTATTTAATGATTATCAGTAAAATACTGTTTTGATTCCAAGTAGCTAGATGGCTAAATTGACCATGGCCTGTGGTTTGTTAACATATCCAACAGAGAATTGCACAGTTAGACAGTAGAACCAAATGCATGTTGTTGATTCTAAATATATGTATGGTGTTATTTCTTATTTTGTTGATCCTAATTCCTTTCAGTTTTTTTTCTATCTCGAATCGTGGTGAGCTCCGTATCCGACAGGTTGAGAATCTGAATTCATCAGTAATTCACATGATTGTTGTTGCCACAGACAATGGGGTCCCACCTCGCCAATCAAGTGTTCCGCTAACTGTTACATTCCCTGAGGAGTTATTGCAAGGTGGTATCTTAGAAGAAAATCAGCCAAATAACTCTTTTATTTTGATGGTGGTTTTTGGGGTGATACTAGGGACTTTGTTGATTGTCATTGTATCCCTAACACTGTATATATTGAAGAGGTAAGTCTTGAAGAGGTATTTGGTTTTATCTTACAACATCGATAATAATGATTGATTTGTGCAGTGGGCTTTTTTGGCAACATCATGTATATTTTCTTTGTTCGAATTAACCTTATGGTAGCTTGTTAATCAAGATATAATTGTGAGAAGAAATAATCCTTTATTTAAATTAAATATTAACAAATAAAAAAATGGAAACAACAGTAATAACAATGACACAAATTAGGCACAGATGGCATGAGCAGTTGCTCAGATCAATAAATTTAAATGTATTGTACTTTGGACTGGTATTCGTTTGTAGGACTAATTGAAATGTGCTTATCATTTTTTAAATCTCAGTGCCAGCCTTTTCCATGAAATGAGGCCTGTTTATTTACTATAATTTTAAGTCATCTTAAACATGCATCTCTGGTCACACTACACCAAACAGCATTTTCTAATATATTTTCATGTGAGGCTGTACTAGGAATAATACGTAAATGTATACTATGAACTATTTGTTCTTCAAATGAAGTTTCAGTGTTAGCTACTAAAATGCATATTATGTCACAAAGACACCATTTTCATAAATATCTTACTGGTGACTCTAGTCTGACCATTCAGAATGCTTATTTCTAATAACCATTAAGGAATATAAAATAAACTGTCTTTTCATGTACTTGGTCAATCAATACATTAAATGGAGGTTTTAGTAGTGAAAATTGTCAAGACAAAAATTTAAAAACATCTTATTAATCATGAAAAATAAAATAGTAGTAAAAAGCACATTCGGTCACAGAGTTTAACAATGTCTAAGTAAATCTTTTCCTTTTAATATTTCTCTCTGTATAGAGTAGAAGCTCACAGTATATACATGTATATTGTTCCTAACGTTTACACTGTTTACAATTCCTAAGAGGTTCATATAAGTGATGTTCAAAGGGGATCTTTCACACTTTGAGTTCACTATGATTCATTTATGTTAAATAAATCGGTATGTTTCTAAGATAAACAAGCAGGTTTAAAATTAACAAAAAGCTTGAGTGCTTTTACACAGATGGCTCTTCTTCAGAAGTAATAAGAATTCATTCATATTTTTGGTACAGAAAGTAAATCATTCTTACTTTTTCACCCACATGGCAGTTCATCCACACTACATACTTAGAGAATATCATCCTCACTCTAAAAGTTCACAAGGAATCTCTACATTTCAAACAGTCATCCATCCTGCTGGGATCCACAAGTTATCACAGCTATAGGTTTATCATGGTCATCCATGCTCTAAGGTTGAACCAAAGACCATTTATAGAGTCTTAATCCAAATTATACATTTATGCCAAATAAGCTTTAGACAGGATAACTCACAAACCAGGCAAGTGCTCTAACAATGAAGATCATTTCAGGAAAAGCCTTATTTCAGGGTCATGGGATAAACATCAGTTGGACACTCGTTTTTCTTTAGTAATCTTGTTTGTTTGAATCATCTCCAATGACCAGGATTTGAACTGGGACATGAGCTACAAGTGAGTGTGATGCCAACCAATGTAAAGTATTAACCCACTGGTAATTATTAGTAAAACACTTTCTAACAATTTTAAACTATTGCGTTACCTTCTCAAAAACACGGTACATTCTTGGACCTTTTGCAGTGTTGTTGGACTACTACTATTTGGGTTCCTGTTTTTATATAGCAATTTAACTCATATAAATTTGCAGCAAGTAGGATTGAATTTGAAACCTCTTGCATACCAGGCTGGCACTCTATCAAGTTAACAAAAGTGTGCAAAACCTATTTCATACTAAGCTGGTGCTCTATCAAGTAAACAAAAAGGTGAACATAGTAGTAATAACTGACAAAACAGTTTTCTACTATTTAATTTACAACATTCTTTTTATCTCAGGCTTTATCTTATAGTTTTGGGAAGATAACTAGTTGGATGCCAGTTATGTGATAGTTCAATGTTTTAATTGCTTTGACTAACTATATAACCTGAAACCTCTTGCATACCAGGAAAACGTTCTATCAACTGAGAAAGGGTTAGCCCACTTTTAGTTGCGAGTAAGACACTTCTTAACAACTCTCTTTGCCTTAACATTATATAAGTTTACAAGACCTCATCTGTACTGTAAGAGATACAAAGTATTACCCATGGAACAGAGTATTCTAAACTGAAAATTTTAAAGTGTTAAATTTTTTCTGAAGTTATCTACTTTATAGATCAGTACATCATAAGATCTGAAAGATGTGATTATGCTTTAAAGATTCATAGCAAGTCATCTACAGAGGTCTACATTAAAGGATTATACAAGTTATTTAGATTCATACTATCATTTTTAGTTCAAGTCAACTAACAGTCATTCACAGTATAAGGTTCATTAATATTATAGGGTCGAGGGTGTCAAATTCACAAAGAATCAACACATTTTAAGGATAATTCATTAAATCTCCAAAACGTAATGAGTCATTCATAACACAGAAGTCCACAATGGATCATTCATATTATGCACATCTACAAAAACCTGACTATGAGGTAAGAATCCAATGCATTCCACCTGTGTTATAAAGATGTATAAAGTTAGTATTATCATACAATGGTGTTTTCAAAGGAGCACGTATGATGTTTACATTCATTAAGAGGCTTAACATGTTATATGAAGCCTCACGAAATTACCCATGATACAGTCATTGATTGAGGGTCATCCCAGTATAATGAACAATAAAGATCCGTGTACACTAGCAGTCTATATCTGGTTATTGTCTTTGAATTTCGTTACTGACAGCAATATAATTATTGTATACCAGTTTTATGAGTGATTAAATCGAATTAAATATATTATTTGTTAACCTAAATTTCTTCATACTTTTTTTGCATGCTTATAAGTATCGTATCTAGAATATAGGAAATATTTTGATTAATTGTTTTCAAGCAAGCAGCACAGCGAAGAGCGCCCTTCTGCTGTTAGAAGATCTCAATATCAGAGTAAAGTGACAAGGCCTTCACCGGCGAGAATCCAACCAGCCAACCACAATGACGATCAGAATCAGCCTGAGCAGGGAGCTGATAGGCATGCAATATTTATTGTAGATCAACCCGAACTGAAGAATGTGAAAGAAGAAACTGTCAATAACAGCAAACGATCTCCACAAACTGAACACGTTAAAAAACAGAAGTTACATTCTCCAGATGATAACTTTCGAGAAAATTCACAAGAAAACAAAACAGATACGATTAAACAAAACCAGTCTAATGTAAATGGCTATGCCCAAGATTTGGTGACAGAACTACAAAGTAAGATCCACACTATTCGATGGCCAAATGGATCCATCCCTCGACGAGTTAAGAAGCTAAGCTGGGATGATGACGATAGATCAGTTGGAGTGAGTGTAAACTTCTTAATGAATTACTACGATCTAAATTATTCACACATTGGGAATTAGTTTTGCTGTGAAGAAATTGTGAAGTTCATTAAATATAATATCTGAATTTCACTGAGATTCTCTATCATTTTTTTTCTTCATTATATTAACATTATTTGCCTGTAGAACGTACAGTATCTTTTATTTTACACTATGCCAACATCGAATATTCATTTAAATTATAAAAACTGAACAAAGAAATGTTATAAACGTTTCAGAGAATATTCTGCTGTTTAATGTTATTATCATATTTCTTAACTGGTAATAATTGTGTGTATATACATATATATATTTTGTTTTTGCAGACCGAACTGGACCCGGATTTCAGCGTAATTCCTTTAAAGTTATCTGGAACAACGGACCGTTCAGACATGTTATCCTACTTTTGATATATATTAAACGCAGTTCTTCGGTTTGAAAATGGTTAGTAAACAGACCCTATGAGTCTATCCCAACCGAAAGTACTTGTACATATGGAAAAAAACTTAACTTACATCGTTTTAAAAATAAGTGCCTTTTAGAAACACTAACCTTCAATTAGTCATCAAAAATGAAGAATAACATATCGCATTGAATATAGAAAAGATACTCTGGTGTGTAGAGTACTGCAGATACTCTGATGTGTAGAGTACTGCTATTAAACTTCCAGTGTTGATCTGTCAAGCATACTTTACAATATTTATTTTAAAAACGATTTTCTGCGATCAGTTTAAAAAATATGGATCAGACAAGAATTCCGTGAGTGACTGTAATGGTGTTCATATATCCAACAAGACCGTGATAAATGATTTAAACAAAATAAGAAGAAAGACTAATTCATCCTGTGACACTTAACAAATACGGGCTTCCACACTTTTTATATATTATTTTGCTTGTGCAGAAAGCAGTGGAGAGGAGATTGCATTGGCATAAAAACGTATTTTGGTTTGCACATTTCATTAAAAGTGCAGCAGAATATAAACAATATCAAAAATTGTTATTTAACGAAATAACTGCGTTAGAACTATTGAATGTTCTGTGTTTGTAGTAACTGTTCAAAGAATACTGCTTTTTAAGTACGTGTAGTAACTGTTTAAAGAATACTGATTTTCAGTACATATAGTAATTAATCAATGATAACTGATTTTCAGTACTATCAGTAGATTTATTAACTGTTCTATAGCTAGTGACACTTTGTGCTTGCTGTGGTTGTTCACTGCATGTATAAATTGTTTTAATGATTAGTGATGACTGTTCACTGACCAATGATATTTCACTGCAAACGTTAACTATTTGATCACGTTATTTTTCAAAATTAAGTTGATATTGAGTTTAAAAACAAATACAGAATCTGCAAGTAGTTTGTAACCTTTCAATTAATGAACCAATACAAAAGTACTTGTATTGTTTGCAACAGAATGAGAATAATGTTTAGAAAATTTCCCTGATCCGTGCATCTCCTGAAAAAATGTTTTAAATATTCCTTACACAAAGCATTATAAACTACTCAAACATTTGCGATGGATCATTGTTATCAGTGCTTACGAAAACCCAAAATTTATTTTTTTTTTTCCTCTACACAGTATGGGAAGTAGAAAGTAGGCTTTAATTTCAGACATTTAATTTTGGAAGGTTTGTTACATGACCTAGGTATGCTGTAAATTGGAGTATGTCTACGCTGTGTTTCTAGTTTCGTAGATGTGGACTATCTTGTTGTTTTATATGTTTCAAAGGACGCAGAATTCATAGAAATATAAAAAGGTGCCATGGAAGTGCTGAAGATAGCATGCAACCCAGTAAAAGATTGCTTCCAACTCGTATACCATGAACCTTCCATTTCCTTATTGCTCAGAACACTATTGACTCTCAGGATGTATCAAAAAGACTGATTTGTGGCCATGCAAGTCTCGTATAAGGATCTTAATGACCCAGCGTCAGAGTAAAACCGTTTATATTGAGCTCAAGACCACCTGGCTTGGGGCAATCAAGGTTGGACACCGGTTCTCTTGACAGACAAATCTACGTTTTGCCTTATATAGTCAGACTATTATATATCAGAATGTGGAGAAAATATTGGGAGTGTTATCAAAATGCTAGCACATCCAAATCTAACACCGTAGCGAGTCCATAGTGACCTGTGACATCATTAGCTTTAATGGTAATATTAGCCCATATGTGCCCGAGGACGGTTTCTTGTAACTTTTTAGTAGAAGGGGGAGATCTTAAGCACTTACGTGATACTGTGCACTGTGGCACTAATAAGAAATTCGTACTTATGGATGAAAATGCCACTCGCACTATGCATTAGTTCCGGATGAACTTCTTCAGAGGGAGCCACCTATCTATAAGAATAGTCTGATTAAAACGTGCTTTTCAGCCTACCTTACTTAGCTCGTAACTCTTCAAAATCTGGAAGATGTTCTTGAGGAGAAATAGTACAACCTTCCATATGTCGCTATTTAGAGACATATGGAGATTATTCTAGACAGTGGGTGAGAAGTGCTTTCGATGTTTGTTTTTGGGAATTCGCACAAAGCTACTCGAGGGCTATCTGTGCTAGCCGTCCCTAATTTAGCAGTGTAAGACTAGAGGGAAGGCAGCTAGTCATCACCACCCACCGCCAACTCTTGGGCTACTCTTTTACTACCGAATAGTGGGATTGACCGTCACATTATACACCCCCACGGCTGGGAGGGCGAGCATGTTTAGCGCGACGCGGGCGCGAACCCGCGACCCTCGGATTACGAGTGCACGCCCTAACGTGCTCGGTCATGCCAGGCCTAAGTGCTTTCGAAGGATACTAATTGTTAACAAGAATGTTGTTTTTTTATTCAGTTGAAAAAAACAACTAACCATTTAGCAAAAAATATTTCATTTTAAGGGTATTCTCTTCCACGTTGAGTTTTATAAAGACATTGGAGAAAAAGTAATATTGTTTATGTTTGAGAATATGTAAATCAAATAAAATACACAACCATAAGTTGATTACTAGTTATCCATGATCTGCGATATTTAGTTGAAAATGATCCCTGGCATATTTTGAGTGGTACAGAAAATTTTTAAGAAATATTATGAGTAATAAACTTTAAAAATGCATACGTGTTTTCTACTCAAATAAATTTATAAAACTTTTTCAATGTATCATAACTTATTTTTCAATTTATAAAGAACCCGGTGTTCAGTGTATGTTTGTATTATTGTAACATATAATAATTAATAATTTGTAAATAGTTATTTGAATCTTCATTTATTTTTAGTATATTATGTATTTATTATTATTAAATGTTCTGAAAAAAATCTGTAACGTGTATTGTGTTTTGTTGTAGTTGTTGAATTTCGCGCAAAGCTACGCGAGGGCTATCTGCGCTATCTGTTCCTCATTTAGAAGTGATATTCCAGCGTGAAAGCATCAATACAACACTGCACAGCCTTGGGCTGATCTCTTAAAAATTAACAGTTGGATTGGCCTAAAAATTTAAAACGCTCTTACAGTTGAAAGGACGAGCAATTCAGTGATGGGACTGGAATGTACAACTAGCATATTGCCAGAAAAACGCCACAAACACCAACCGATGTCAGGCGAACCTGCATCGTACAAAGTTGTTTTAAGCTGCTTAGATTTAAACGAAGACAGATACTGTATCCAAGCATATTATGTGTTTTTATGACAGGTAATGAATTGCAGGTATTTCTGCAATTACCCTCTTTCAATTAAAATGATTACCCCCCACAAAAAGATCCCTTCTTGAGAAGGTCTCAGAAAGAGATGAACATTTTTAACCTTAATGAAAGCATCAGCATTGACATTCTCAGCTAAAAGTTGGCTTCATTTTTGGTAGTTGTTGTTGTTTTGAGTTAAGCACAGAGCTACACAATGGGCTATCTGTGCTCTACCCACCACGGGTATCGAAACCCGGATTTTAGCGTGTAAGTCCGCAGACATACCGCTGAACCACTGGGGGGCTCATTTTTGGTAGATATTTACAAGTGAGCTGTGAAAGCATTAGTATCCTAAGCCCAAATTAAAAAGAAATGACATTTGTCAGGGAGTTTTTAGTCAGTATAATGTAAAAGACTGCTATGAACTGCACTTTGATACATAGACAGGTTCAATATTTTGGACCTTCTGCTGTGGACGTAGATTCCAATTATTTTAAAATGAGTAACTATTTAAATCAACTACTATGTCTGTATATGGTTAAAAAGGAGTCAAATGCCAATGATACCAAAGCATCATGAGCTACAAATTTGAAACTGTATTCGTAAATAAAAAGAAGTCAGAAAATGAACCATTTAAAGTGGACATAATAAATATGAGAACATAAACATAAAATCTAAAAGAGCAGTGTAGAGCCAAGATAAAATACAATGTAACATATTTCACAAATTGATAACAAATGTCTATATGATCATATCAGTGAACTTTAAGAAGTAAGAAAAAATTTAAACAGTATCTTTGCATTCAAATTAATGAATGGCATCCTGAGTTTGAGCTGAGATAATACTACATGTTTTCATAACACCAGTAGTCTAGTAGCTTCATTATTTAATTTCTATAGTGAACATTGGTGTATGAAAGACATTTTAATACTAGATATAAACGACCTTATGACACCATATTTATTATTTGTCGTTAATTGGACACTCAACATTTTACTTTAGGAGTGCAAAGGGATAATGTTTAGGCTAGTTATTTGGAGTACAACTTAAATCCAGTAATTAATAGATTTATCTAAACACCAGATTTACAATCGTGGGTAAAACACAACTCTCTAACTCGAGAAAATTTACAGTTAAGATAAGGAATTTACTTGGAGAGTGGGATTCAAAATACAAAAAACACTTTAATTCAATGCTTTATGATACTTGGCGACACCGAGATTACCAAAAATATCTTGAAAAAGTTCAATGTTAAAATTAGCCTGAACAGACAACTGTCTCTCAATTATACTTTCAGTAATATCCATTAAATTTCTTTAAGTTATCAATTAACTCATTTAGTTAAATATGCCCAGACATAACTTTCTTTAATACTTAACACTTTACATCTAATTTGTTTCTATATTATTCAAGAGAGATAGCATAGTTATGTACATGGAGATTGGGTGGTGAAAACTTGTAGTATCTTATAACCGAGACATTTTTGTGATTTTCTTAGGGTTTCAGCACAGTTATATCAGGCAGCACATGGATTAGTCTCTTAGCAATATATTTGATGGATTCTTTATATGAATCAGGAGTCTGACATTTACCTCTAAAACATGGGTTTATACACAAAGTTCCTTGATTCTCCGACGGCTCTCCAAATAGTATATGCATCCAACTCGCAAATAAACCAGTCACTTAACTGGATGAATTTTGTTCCCTTGTCATAATTATCGAAACTAAAATCAAAATTAATCCAGTAACTGGTTATGATCGAAGACGATAAAGTGGCAGCCTATCTGCATGTATTTTCCCTTGAGATGTAGTTAAAGTTCTACCAAGAATCTCTGATTTCCTAACTAATTCTTTTTATAGAATTCGTTTTCTGTTTTTAATGAAATTAATATAAATTTTCCCATGGATTTCTTTCTGCTATGCTTAACAGCTGTACGTCTGCAGACTTACAATGCTAGGAACTGGATTCCGATAACCGTAGTGAGCATAGCATAGTGGGCTATCTGTGCTCTGCCCACCACGGGTATCGAAACCCGGATTTTAGCGTGTAAGTCCGCAGACATACCACTGAGCCACTGGGTGGCAAAAGATTATTGTCAGAAGTGGGATTCGAACCCACGCCCGGAAGACCGGACTGCGACCTGAACGCAGCGCCTTGGACCGCTCGGCCATCCTGACATTAAAGAAAGACAATAAATATATTAAGTCAGTTTAAAATCGAGTTAACGAATAGTCTATACCTCAACTAATATCATTATAATACAACAGTTTGATGATCTAATACCTGTACAAAAAGCTGAGGTGGATTTTCTATGTATCAGTGACGTTTTGACCCTCAGAAGTTTCAGTTTGTTTGTTTGTTTTTGAATTTCGCACAAAGCAACTCGCGGGCTATCTGTGCTAGCCGTCTCTAATTTAGCAGGGTAAGACTAGAGGGAAGGCAGCTAGTAATCACCACCCACCGCCAACTCTTGGGCGACTCTTTTACCAACTAATAGCGGGATTGACGTTAACATTGTAGCGTCCCCACGGCTGGGAGGGCGAGCATGTTTGGCACGACTCGGGCGCGAACCCGCAACCCTCGGATTACGAAGCACACGCCTTAACGCGCTTGGCCATGCCGGACCCCAGAAGTTTCAGACCTACAACTTTGTATGTTGCAACTGTTACATAAGTTTGGTCAATATTCATTAATCCTTTATTGAAATAACATTTCCACAAAATTGGGAAAGATTTCCTATGTACTAGTGAGCTTTGAACATTAACCTTTGACTCGTGACATCCAAAATTAACCAGGTTTAACTTCCCTCAGTTTGATGATGTAATACCTGTACACAAGATTGGAATGGATTTGCTTTCTATCTGTGGTCTTTTAAATTGGACTTTTGATCCTTGAACGTCAAATGTTAATCAGTTCTAGAAATTTGTATTTAGTACCTATTTTATAAGTTATTCATTCTGAATTAAAATATCACACTGAAAAGGACTCAAGAAGATTTTTTACATGTCATTCACTTTTTAACTTTGACCTCTAACACATGATTATCAAAATGAAAAAAAAAGTAGAACTTTTCATACAGTATTTGTCATATAAGCTTGGTCAAAATCGGTTTATTAATTCTGTCCACAGGATTAGTTTTTTATAATACAAATATTGCTTTAACCTTCCAAAAGAGCTTAATACATGTTGATAAAAAATGCAACATGTATTATCCAATCAGTCACCTTTTAGGAATAAAAAAGATTAAATACTCCAGACATTTTAAGTAAATACTGAGGCAAAGCATATAAATAGCACATATTTGAAATCTAATCTTATTTAAAAAATAAACAGACTGGACAAATTTTATAGGAAATGTATACAATATCTGTGCGTTACAAACAAATATAAAAAAGGCACATAAGTACTTGCTTAAACAAGTTGACAGGCACTTCTGATGGATCATTGCATGACTCCTCAGTTCTTTTTATCTCAAAACAGGTCTCTGTAAAATAAAACACAATTAATATTAGCTGGAACAGAGGAAGAATATGAACTTAAATCATTCACTTTTTGACCCTTCTAATAATAACCCCCCTCAACCAAAGTAGATATCATCTGCTACATAGAGCAATGACACAAAGCAACTAGAATAAGGCAAACGTCAACAGTTTTCTGGACTATGTTTTATGAAAAAACGTTGCTTAAAATCTAGATAAATAAATAAAATTCTTATATTAGAATTGCTGTTGTTGTTTTGAATTAAGCACAAAGCTACACAATGGGCTATCTGTGCTCTGCCCACCACGGGTATCGAAACCCGAATTTTTACGTGTAAGTCCGCAGACATACCGCTGAGCCACTGGGGGGGCCCTATATTAAAAAAGCAGGAAAAAATATGGTCCGTTTGCATATTACTACAGGAACAAGAGTCAAAAATAAAATGGAGAAACCTGTGTTATTACAATGCAACACAACCATAATGTATGTATTTGCAATTAATTAAATTGTTGAAACGTACAACATTTGTTTACAAGTTTGAACGTTTAAGAATAATTCATTTCATAGTCAGCGACGTCTGAAAATCATGCTACAAAAATTATTTTTACTACAATTATGATATAATATAACATAATCATCATTTTATGTAATTATTAGGAAAAGCTGAAGTGGATAGATAAAACAATGTATATATATATATATATATAATATGTGGCTGAGTTACATGTGAAAATTTGGAACTTCACATATACTCAGAGTGACTAGCGATGCTCACGTGACTGTTCATTACTTTTTCACAACATAGATGAGGTTGTATCTTCTAAACATCACCTGAACGATCATTGAATAATATGTAACAACGGGAAGTTTGCGTACTTATAATGTTAAAGTCCGGAGTTTCGATTCCCTGCATTGTACACATTGGATAGCTCAATGTGTCTTTCCTTTGAAAAAGCAACGCTAATCAACCTTACTTTAAAAACATAATTTAATTTAATTAATAAACATATTATTTTAAAAATTGTATGCATTCTTTAAAATATATATATGCTGAATTTTATGGTATTGACAATGATACTAAAATGTTGATATTCTTCGATATATATTTATGTAAGCACATTTCGTGATTGATAGGAGTGTATTTTCTAGAATGTTTTTTGTTTTTTTTTGGAATTTCGCACAAAGCTACTCGAGGGCTATCTGTGCTAGCCGTCCCTAATTTATCAGTGTAAGACTAGAGGGAAGGCAGCTAGTCATCACCACCCACCGCCAACTCTTGGGCTACTCTTTTACCAACGAATAGTGGGATTGACCGTCACATTATACACCCCCACGGCTGGGAGGGCGAGCATGTTTAGCGCGACGCGGGCGCGAACCCGCGACCCTCGGATTACGAGTGCACGCCTTAACGTGCTCGGCCATGCCAGGCCTGTTTTCTAGAAAAAAATGGTATACGAATTACATAACTACTGCGTAATTATATAGATTTTGCAGTATCATTTTAACGAAAGACGAAAATTTTATAAACAGAATTTTGTTCACTTATCGGATGCCGTAATTTTTATTGATAAGCACTGTAAATTATAATAACAATTAAGAGAGATATTAACAACTTAAATTTGTGTTATGAAAATTAAACTGAGAGTTTAAATGAAAAGCTATAAAGCACAAGATTTGTTGCATATTAAAAATACCATTCTCCGTTAGGGATAGTAAACTTGAGCAGAACAACTGCATGATTAGGAAAGTTTGTGTTTGTTGACGCTTTTCCGGTAATGGTACAATTGTGTGTATTTGTGTGAGTTGTTTAATGTAATTGTTAATAGTTAATATAGAATATTCGCGACGTTTCTAGTTCATAACCATGCATTGAAACATCATTACTTTTGGTACTGGTATATTCATTTAATGTAGTAATTACTGTCTGATTCGTGCTACATATTGTTACAAAGGCTAAACTTGTATACTATATATAGCTTTTAACTGAGATTTTCAATTCAGCCGTAAAAGAGTATAGAAATATAAGTAATTACTGGTATAAAATAAATTATTTTCTGCTCTGTTGAATTATATTTAAAACCACGAATCCATTGGTTTCCAGAAAAGGTTTTCTCTGAACGTGAGTATACTTACAGTTGATTAAAGTTGTGTGTTATGTTTATGGTAAAGACTAAAAGAGGTTATAGAAAAACCTGAAATCAGCCACTATGGATTTTGTAATAATAATAATAATAGTACTTATAATCATTATATAAATTAATATAAATATTTTTGTGGTGATTGTTAGTATTAAGACTCCTCTTAAAATATTAAGAGTAATATTTTATTTATATATGTGTGCAGATTTCCATTACAAATACTTGTATTTTGGAATAAAAGTAAAACGGAAATCTACCATGATTAACTAGCTTAAATCTACACTCATATTAATGTTCTGAAACTAATCTTTATCATTTGAGTCACCAACATACAAATAGTTAACAGATTATTTTTTTTATAGTAAATGCATGTTAATACACTCAGGATATTATAATTTGTATCACACATTTATCTTTTAAGATAATTGGGAACTGACATGATATTGAGACTGAAGAAAAGTATTTTCAATGTGTCATTCAATCCATTGAAGTAGTGCTTTATTGCAAGTAGTTAAACTAATATAATTTTGGGATGTGTTTATGGGCTGTTTAAAACTTAAAAGAAGTAATTATCTCCATACAAACCACTAGGCTTCACAATACTGTGTAAAGTTTTGGACTTGTCAAAGAGAGGATATTGACTTATTGGAAGTGATTCAGAGGAGGGCTACTACTAGTAATAGGATAATTGTAAGGATGGAAGTTTTATCTTATCAAGACAGGTTAGAATTTCATAACTTATTTTCCCTTGAGAAAGGAATGTAAAAGGTGATCTTATTGAAGTGCACAGAAGAATAAGAGAAAATGTTTAAGGTTAGGAAAATATAGACTAGGTTTCAGTTTAAGTAATTTCATAAAAGAGAGACTGAATTGCAAAATCACTTGCTGTCAACAGCAGTGGAAGTCAGCACTTTATTAGAATTTAGGAAACTGACAATTTCCTGTAAAAAAAAAAAGGGGGGTAAGAGGTTAATTTTTCATAGGCAGGTGAACAAGAACAGTTTGTAAGGACTAATGGCCCCCTATTGCCCATGGATTATACTAAAATATTTTTTTAAAAAAACTAATGTGGATTCATGTGAGATAAACTTTCTCTTACTAATCTCTTAATCTTAAGTATTTCTTTTTATCTTGACTTGTTATTTGAGTTTATAGAAGGCTTTGCCACACAGATCAGTTAAAAAAATAACTTCTAAAGGTTATGGAAAGACTAGTTAGTTGGAGGACTGGTACTTTACTGGAGTTTAAGAAAACAGTCGATGACTTTCTAAAAAATGAAAGGTGGATTTAAGTTTCACCTTTTTTGCTTAGGTGAATTATAGATAACTTCAGCAAATCAACTAATATTGTGTTGGTAATTTATTTCTCATGATTTTAATGATTATTGCCATTAGTTTTTAATGCTGTGTTATTTCTACCCACCAGTAAATATTTTTTTGTCATTATTTATTTTAAAAATCTGTCTTGTCAGTAAACATTACTTTTCAATTTTTTAATGTTTAATATCACTATTGTCCCTCTTTAAACAGATAAATTTTATGTTGATTTTTTCTTCAACCATTTTCAAAGACCTTTGTTTTTATAGAAATTTTTAATAAACACTTTCGTGTTGTTACTTTAGTTCTCTTTGAAAGTTGGAGTGCATTACTTTACTGAAGAAATACTTCAGAAGTTTGAAATATCTGCCTACTACAGTTGGTGGATAAGTACTATAGTGGAATTAAAGATAAATCTGTAACAACCTCACTGAAAAGTTTCATAATAATCATAGTTTAAGGTATTATAAATATTGTACTCTGGAGTATCTACTTGTATGCTTAAATGTTCGAACATTTCTGTGGCATTTAAAATGCTTAAGATCCTTAATAAGTGTTTACCAACAGAATTTGGAATATTAATATTTTGCCAAATTATGTCTTTAACTTTATCCAAATAGCTTCCAGTTATTGCAATATTTGAGATATGGGAGTGCAAGGATTGTGGCAGCTGTTAACACCAGTAGGAAGACCTGTTACTCTGGAGTCTCTAGAAGGCAAGACTTTGTCAGTTGGTATCCTTCTCTTATGAACTTGTACAATTGTATTGTTATACCAAAACATATTCATCTGCTAAGTTTTCCATCTTTGATATGATTTTTTTCTTCTTTGCTTCGAGTTTTTATTCTTCATTTAACTGACATCAAACACATCAGAACATGGCATTTCTTGCACTGTCATTTTCAAGCAAGATGGAATATTTATTTACTTCTAATTTTTTAAAATTTTTATCAATGTTCTTGTTTATTTCAGCATTTCTTGTTGTTAGTGTGTTAGTAGAAGATCTCAATAAAATGTTAATTTTTGTTCTGTATTTATTTCTTTACCCCTTTTAAGATGCTGACTAATTTTACCAGGTTAATAAAAAAGCAGTTTATATATGTATAATGTTGTACTTTATATGCCTAGTTAATAAAAAACACTGTCCTAGTTGGGCATGTAAGTTTTTGCATAAGATTGCTATTTCCATTACAGGAGAAACAATGTCTACATTCGATTTGTTTTATGCTCAATTGTAGATAAAACTCCCATTTTATAAACCCTTATATTTTTTTAACAGTTTTTTATAATATTTTCAGATTGCAATAATAACAAAACTTGTACTTTAATCTGTTTATCTCTTTTTGTCATCTTTTTGGGTTATCTTTTCCCTGTTGCTACAGGGAAAAAATTTATTTCTACTAGCTCCAGGTCTATGGACCATTTTGAATGTTGAACCTTGATTTTGATGTTATCCATACATCTTTTAGATACTTGGGTTATTGAAGAGTTAAATTAGATAAATATTACCTTATGTATATAAAACTATTCCTTCACAGAATTAACAGATGTGAGTATCTGGTTAAATCAGGCTGCCAAAGGTTTTAGAGATTCTCAGGGTCACCCTGTCCCCAATTCTCATGTCTTGGGTTTATTCCATCGACTGTGTAAGCTATTGTTCTATAAAATAAAACCTGTGTTTGTGTTTGATGGAAGAGCACCTCAGCTAAAGAAGCAGACATTGGTAAGAACCTCAGTATAACATCTTTTAAAATATCAACTTCACAGTGTACAAACAGAAATTTATTTTTGAACTGTGAAATAGTTCTTCATTAATCAGATAGTTCTTTGCCATTTAATTAACCAGTTTTTAGTGTTAAAAAAAGTCATAAGCTCTCTTTTGTATAACTGTGAAAAATAAAGAAAAACTTCCTTGGTTCTTTTAATTTTTAGAGCTAATATTAAAACAAACCTTAAAATAAAACTTTATTTCTCTGAGCACATATACTGTAAAAACTACATATTTCTACAGAAGCTGATGATGAAATGTTTTTGTGTCACCATTGCTTATCTTAGCACATTTTTTGTGTATAAATGCACACATTTTAGTGTCATAGATATAATCTGCTTTACAAAATTCTTGTTCATCCTGTGGAAATAAACTAAAAGTACCTTTGTGTCCCTTTTCTAATCCTATTTACTGTCATGTAGTTTTCAATGAAATTGAGATAATTTGTTTGCATTATGCTTATATTTGACACCACATATTATTCCTTGTGGTGGTGTGGGTGGAAATGTTTCCTATTTTATGGGATTCACTACTGAAAAAACTTGCTTGGAAGCAGTGCTGTTTTCAAAATTGTATACCAACCAAGGTGGAGGAGCTCTTAGTGGTAAAACAATAAGAAATATCATTGGTATATCAGATGTAATGTAGATCTTAAAATGTTATTACAGGTAGGGAATAATTAATGAGAAAAAATTAAAAAATCTAATGTTTTACATAAAAGTGTAAATGGACTTTTTTTTTTTTTTTAGTGGGCCTCCAGGAATTAAAGTAATTCAAATGCTAGCATAAACTCTGATCAGAGCCCCTAGATTTTAAAAATTAAATGTTTTATTACATTTGTGTGTCAGTAGTGAAAGTCGTATCTGTTGCTGTTTTGTTCCTTGCAAGTATAATATCCACATTTTGTACTTTTATAATAGTTGTGAGTTTAGTTTTTCACAAAATGAACTAACTTTAGATGGTTATTATATTTGTAAATTCATGTTAACATTAGTAAATATAACTAATATTGATAAATAATTTATATGCTTGTCCTAACTTAGTTGGTCCCATTGACAACTAACAGTTATAAAATTGTTGTTGTAGGCAGCTCGGCAACAGAAACGAGAAGCGGCTCTGCATACAGAAGAAAAAATTGGGCGTAAGATGTTGACAGCTTTTCTTCACAGTCATTTGATTCAGAGCAGAGGAGGAGATAAACATCAGAATGTGCAAAAATCAGAAACCTTTTCCTCTAAAACCAGTTCAAGAGATGAAGGTTTATTCAGGCTGCCTCCTCTGTCTGAAAAAGTTAATGAGGAGTAGGAATAACTCTCACTTTCTTTATTTTTTAATATCCTTTTTCATCCTCAACATTGTTATATGTATCTCAGAATGGTTGGTATGGGTATTAATATTTTTATTGATAAGGAGGGAACAATGTAACCAATTAGTTACATTGAACCACAGATATTTTCATCTTTATTTTACCCATCAACATTATATCCATCAGTGGTTACAGTCATCACTAGTTTGGTGGCTGGCTACATCTTATGCTTGACACCTCTTTATATACTTATCACTTAAAATTGTGCTGGCAACATTGTTTACTTCCTTCAACTTAAATATCTTGTGTAAGCAAAAAGGTATGGTTAGGTGTCAGTTGTTGTGGGCTAATATGTACATACCCAAGATACGTAGGAGAAATATTAACACACCAAAATTAAAGAAACCCAAGTGAATTGCTCCTTTTACAAGAGAAGTATTATCCAAATGCAGAAGTGTATATAGAATTCTGTGTGATAAGAATCCTCAAACAGTTTCATGCACACGTTCGATTATTTATTGAAAATAGAATTCTGTAAGAAAAGTCATTAACTCAATACTTGTTCTGTCCAGTCAGATTAAAATATTCACCACTAATTAGTTTGCTTTTTTGCTACTATACATATTTTCAGTTAATTATATTTCAAGAATAAAAAGTTTAACGTGACTGTTCCCCATTGATCTGACAATCAGTTTTAAACATTTAGGGCTTGTAAGTTTGGTTTTCTTGAAAATTTACCACATTCAGAATGGGAAGGAGGATCATAGGTTAGATATTTTCTCTCACTTTTACTGTTGAATGAGAAGTTATCAGGTGTGTGTTTTTTATAATTGTAGTCTTGTTTATGACATTTAATAAAAATTATACCACATTTAGTTGGAGTTTTTCTCTCTCAAAGATATTTTTATATATCTCCAATACATGGGTCTGATATGCACTTTCTCATCTTAGGTACTCTTACCTTGAAATACAACATGTGTTCTTTAATCACAACTGAACGATTTCTTGTAAACATTACTTTATTGGGACTTATAAACTACTTTGTAATTAGTGGCAACTTTATTTGTTCTGTAACTACAAAAATGGTATAATTTCATTAAGTAAAGCAGTTTGGAGTGTGCAACCATGAAATTAGTTGTTCTCTGATCAAGATGCACTTGCATTTCATGGTACTAAGGATGTACATAAGATTTTTATAGAATTGTTCTTTGTCAACATTTCATACTTTCTACATTGTATCATAAAAGATTTAAACACTTCAAAATATGACCAAAGCTGGCATAGAGTAGCTTTGTTATCTTTAAATAACCCCAAATGTTTAATCACATCCCATGACAATAAATCACTTATTAAAGACAAGTTTATTTTAAACATGAACAATTAAAACTTAATTTAAAATGGAAAAATTACCTAATATGGAGCAGAATTGCTCACATACATCTACCAAGAAGTTTATGCATACAAAAAATAAGTTTGTAATAACAGACATGTTCATTTCTGTAAATCACCATTTGCTATTTCCATTACAGGAGAAACAAAGTCTGCATTCAATTTTTGTTTTATGCTCAATTGTAGATAAAACTCCCAATTTATAAACCCTTATTTTTTTCTAACAGTTTTTTTATAATATTTTCATGTTATAGTAACAACGAAACTTGTGCTTTAATCTGTTTATCTTTTTTTCTCATCTTTTTGGATTATCCTTTTTGAGCAGCATTTTGTAGTTTTTTGCACTAAAACTTTAAAATATTGGCTTGCTTATAACTTAATAAATGGTATTACAATTAATGCTATCGAATAGCAAAACTTCAAGTGTAATTCTGTTATAATAACTTTGTTTTGAAAGATCTGAGATTGAAGATCATTGGGAAACAAGACAATATCATAGAAACTTGATAGAAGAAGAATTTCAGAATTTAGACAATATTGATGTTAAATCAGAAGACTTTCATTCTCTACCTCCGGAAGTTCGACATGAGATTTTAATATCTTTGAAAGAAAGGAGAAGACGAGGGTGGAGCCGCCGTGAAGAATTGCCTGACGTAAGAACTTATTAGAATTAAGTTAATGCAACAAGTGTTGTTTTAGGTTTACACATTCTCTGTAAGCATCTTGTCAGTTCTGATTCTTCCCTTTATATTTTGTCTGTAATTTAATTTATTAATCCATTTAGAACCTGAGAAATGTCACTAATATCTCGTGATTTATTTTCCCTTCTCATAGTGGAAATACTTCATGCAAATTGTATGAAATTAGCACTATATTTCAAGACAGTATCTAGTTTCCATTTACAAAAATTCATCCAATTTGTTTGATTACTTCTGTCATTTTTAATGTGAAATTACCAAAATTTGTTGCTAGATACTATTTTTGAAAGAATGTTAAAAATTATTTCTTTCATCCTAGAATTTAATTTTTTTCTAGTATTCTTCTGATATTTAATGATATTATTCTTCTCAAAATTATTTTATGTGTAATGAATGTATAATTAATTTTTTATAAATAATAAGTTATCAATTTATGTAGATTATTTTAAATGTGATAATTTCAACAGTATATTCAATAAAAAAAAGATTTGTCATCCAAATATTTTGCCATCATGTACTGTTACCTATCTAAATATATCTAATGTTTTATCATAGAATAATATTTCTGTGGCTTTCAAACAGATATCATTTAACTCAAAAATGTTATCAGAAATGAAAAAAAAAATTATAAGAAGTTTTCCAGATCCATGCATTTTTCCAAAATAACTAAGATTCTTTGTTCAGTTCTGTGGAGCCTCAACATGTCAGCAAGCCACAAGTAACTGATACACAAAGTATTTATTTTATATTGACACAGAACACTTTCCTTACACCTATTATTAGCTGTTAGCTCTCAGTATTTTGAAAGCTGAATTTCATTGGTAATTGTTCAAACCATATGCCATATAATCATGAAAGGATAGTGATGAAAGAATATAATAATAAAACCACTGAAGAAAAGTGGTTTGAAGAACAAGACATGAATCATTATATTTCCAAAGGATCATAAGATCTTGGCAAATTAAAATCTATACCCTCAACATTTTAGTTAATTTATTATTCTTTCAAAGTGTTCTAAATGTAAATACACTTTTTTAAAAATGTTCTTTAATTTTGAATAGATAAACAATTATATGTTTATGATAAGTGATAGATGTGTTGCTTTAAATAGAAAATATATTGTCCAAAGAAACAAAATGACGTGGTATTCTACTAGTTTCTTTTATCTTATGCCACCAAACATGCTCGCCCTTTCAGCTGTGGGGGTGTTACAACTTGATGCTCAATCACACTGTTGGTAAAAGAGTAGTCAAAGGTTGGCAGTAGGTGGTCTTGCACTGCAAAATTAGGGATGGCTAGTGCAGATAACCCTCATGTAGCTTTGCATAAAATTCAAAAACAAATAAACAAACCTTTATCTTATGTCTCTCTCTCTCTGTTCTTTTCCTATAAACAGGCATCTGTCACTTGCATTTTTTTAATAATCATAACCAAGTTTGTCATGTGAGAATGAAATGTATCTGAAGTGCTCTAAGTTGCTTTACCTGAAGTGTCTGTACATCAGTTCCTTGGTAGCATCTTGATTCTTTTTATCCTTACTTGACTCAAGTGTTATTTATATTTTTTCATTGTTTATTTCTTACGCTGTATTTCTGTTTCTGTGTAAAAAAATTTTAGCCAAATTGGGTTTTGTACTGTGAGTTTTAATTTGCTATTTGTGCTAACTTTATAGCACTGTGTAATTTTGTTTATTTCATTAACCTTACAAGCATTCTGTTTTAAAAGTTCTGATTTTAAGATTGCCAAGCTTTAGACTTTGTTTGCTTTCTTTATATCTTAATCTTGTTAAGACCAGTATACACTTTTGAGATGACAAGTAGACAACTGCATATAAATTTGAAGATTTAAGTAACTATAATAATTCTAACTCTTTCAGGATTTTTTTTATTTCAAAGTCCATATTGTTCATTTTTAACACTGTAATTTGCAAAGAAAAATGAAAAACAATACCAATTTTACATTTTTCCATATTCCAAGCAATTCTTTCTTTAAACAACACATTTGTATTTAAATTTGTTCCAATCATCCAAAAACATTCTTTATGCTTCTCTCACTACAGGCTTATGTTTACACCTTTTTGTTGACTCACTAAATATAATCTGAACATCTAATGAACTTAAGCTTTAAGAATAGTTACAGACAAACTTCAAATACTGATAAATAGAGCAGATCATAAACTATTTACATCAGTGTGAAGTGAATAAAATGACATGAGAAGTCGGTTACTTTGTTATAAATCATAGCTCCTGTTGAAAATATCTTATAGGATTTATACATGTTTGAAAGCTGCATAAATTTTCTTTTGTGACAAAACATCAGGTTATCCAAGTTTGAGTTAGGTAGTACGAGAAGTGATGGCAAAATATCTCATTGACTCGCATTCTTGTCTACCAGATATACTTTATCATATTAAATTAATTCCTCAATCCTGGATGACCGATGAACCAGTGTCAGTTTCTTTGGAGCATTTTTTACAATTCAGAGCTGGAAATAGTGATCACTGCAGTTGGTAAATTAAAGTATAAAAAGTATATATAAGTAAGCTCAATAAAGTTTCAGGTTTTAGTGAGTCACATGGTATATTGAATGTAGCACTGTTTAAAATTAGATGTTTGCGATGTTAAAATACTAAGGCTGTAATTTCATACGTATAAGAAACCCATATTACTAATATTGACAAGCTAGAATATAAAATAAGAACCTTGTATCCTTTTATTTTGCTGATGTATGGCTTATGTACTGAATCAAACACCCTGGCACTCTTCACCTCTTTTCAATTTTGAAAACAATCCCTCATATAAACTTAGTTCAATATATGGTGTGAAAGACCAATTGGCAGCCTAAAATGTCCCCCTGGTAGTTTTCTCAGCCATTGTAATCTGTTAAAAGGCTACCACCTTCTTTCAAATGATTATTTCAAAATGGTAAGTTGTCTGCTCAAAGTTTCATATTTTTTTTAAATCTAAATGTATTTCAGTTACTAAGCTTTATAACTTTTTGTGGAATTCTATGGTATCAGTATAGTTATTTATGCTTTTTTGGTGATTAAACTGTATATATAAAAAACCTAAAAAAATTGTTTCGTATCTTCTAGTGCAAATTTTTAAAATGCTTAGCAACCTATGTCCAGCAGCAACTAAGTTGAAAGGTTGTAGTGAGAAGAGATAATTCTTTGTTTTACTTCTTTATTTGTTGTTCTATATTTTAAGAACAATAAGTTTAATAAGTTATTTTCAAACAGTAATAATCTGTATACATATATAATTTATAACAACTGAAATGTGACTTGTATTAGAAAATACTAGTTGACTACTTGAGTGCACATGCACCACTTCAATGCAAGTTCTGTAATGTTAGCTAGGCATCATGACTGTAAGGTCAATATACTGAAAATATGTGTATAAATATATAATATTATGAGACTTAATCTTCTTATACTAAACGTTTGTATTTTTTGTAGTTATTTTAGCATGAAAAAAGCATAATTTATATTTATTTCCTAATTTTTTGTAATATTTGTCAAGTGGCAGGCCTTACATAGTTAGAGTATAGAAAATAACATAAAATATAAAGCCTTGCTGACAACAAACATTTGTTTTGGAGATTATGCAAATAATACACGAGATTTTTGGGACAAAAATAGTTTTTTTTAATTATAACATGAAATCACTTTTCACTCAGACTAGTAACAAAACACTATTTTCACAAACAAATCTTTAGTAAAAATGTTTCAATTAAAACATCTGATGTTTGGTGTACAAAATACTTGTAAACTTTACTAAAAGTCTACCAAATTTTGTGAAAGTGTACATGCTGTATCAAAAGTTATAATGCAAATACTTAACTTGTGCAAATGTATAGACAAACTGGTGTATTTTATACCAAGCCTCTTGCAAAATGGTTGACAGATAAACAAATAAATTACTGAAAGTTGCAACAGAACATAAGAATGAATGTTGAGTCTGCACAATGTCACTCTTTCACTAACATTTAGTACTATCACATTTTTGGAATGTTTATGTGAAAGAGACGAATAAAGTTATGAATGGCATATATGTGATACTTGCTAGTAACATACAATATTGATCATATTGAAATACAATAAAATTGGGCACAACAGTAGGGTCAAAACAAACTGTTGACCAGAGAAAGTAGCTTAATCTTAACTTGTAGAAACATTACATAGAGAGACAAAGGGAAAATTATATTTTAATATTATCCACAGAATAACATAAAATAGAATTTATTTATTTCTAAATAAAATGTAAGTATAATATTGTTCATTTTCTCCCTGATGTTTGACATTATTGATTTGAGTGTTCTCACTCACAGTCATATTTAACCTTTGCCACTGGCATCAGAACTTCATTGGAAAGATCAGGTACTTGTTACCTTCTGCTATGGTTAAACCTGCTGGTTTGCTATAAGTAATTTTTGTCGCATAGCAGATTTCACAGGTAGGAATATAGAAGCAGTCTCTTTAATAGGTGTCCAGTTGTTTTTTTTAAGCCATTTCAATTATTTTATGACCATCCAAATTGGTATCTTTTGTGTTATACACGTCTGACTTATCCTGTAAGCATTCTTCACTGCAGGATAACTAAATCAATTTTAATATGTATTCCTAGTCTTCCTGAATAAGTTTGTTCTGCATAGGCACAGGAACTGAAGCTGTAACATCAAATTAAAGCATCGTTCTTTACGACTCTCCTGTGGTTATCTTAAGACAGTTTCAGCAAACTGTTAAGTTACCCTGTGATTAACATCCTTAATGATTGAAATTCAACAGAAATCACAAGCAATGCTTTGCTTCTTTCATTTCCACCTCAAATTAGTATGAGGTTTTTAGCTGTAATAATATCACATTTTACTGTAAAATGAACTTTGAATATATTGTTATATTTTCAATATATGCTTCCTGTCCATCTCCCCCCACCTGTGTAATTTCTGAGAAAAATGTTGTCAGATTTGAAACACTTAAGAGCTCAATAGATTTAGTACCATGTGGTTGCAGTGCATAATCTCCAAATTTATGGATACAGGAAAATAACAAAGAGGCTTTAATATACTATATTACTGACCTATAAATATTCCAGTTAAAGGAAGTAATAATACATGTTATGAAGAAGTCATTGTTACGAGACAGAAGTTTAGACATAATAGCATATTATAAAGTAAAGAAATACAATGCCACTCAAAGTAATTCCGTAATCACCACATTTTTCTTAATAGCTACACAGAGAAATAAAATGTTATCATGAACAAAAGTATGTGTATATTCTAAAACAAACTTATATAGCACTCTTGAATCTTTTCACTGTATTCTAGGTCAGGAAATAGAAAATATAGTGCAGACATTCTGACACAGAATTTCAACTTTTTCGAGTGTATAAAGAATAAAAGATATTTGGTAGTAGTAAATGCTTATTTTTCGTTTTGCTTTAAGGATAAGTAGATAATATGTGTGTAAAATATCTAAAGCATGTTTATTAATTAACATTTATTCATCACTTTAAAGTATTTAAACACTGACTGTATAATGTTAGTAATAGTAGACCTATTTGTAGTCTAATTTGATACATAAACATAAATGTAAGGCTTAGCTGAAACATTACTTGGTAAATTTATTTTGCTTTTGGCTGAAACTCAATATCATTAAACTTATTTTGCTGTTATGTGACCAAAACTATCAAAAAAATAATTAACACAAACGAACCTTCTAACAAATTAACATATATATTGAGCATTCAATATAAACATTGTGGTTGACCTAAGAAAAATCAGATGACATATTTGTTGCTAAATAACAATGTACATTGTTGAACATTGCCAGGAAAGAGTGTTCTCAAGAATGGAACAAGGGTTGTATAAGATATAAAACTTTACATAGTCAAAAGAAATTACTACATTATAGTAATTAAGATAAACATGTATTTGAATTTCATTTTATTTCGAAAATGTTAATGTTGAAAAATGTCTTTGCAAAAGTATCTTATCATAGACAAAAAAAAATATTGTATACACAGCTTTTTTCTCTCTCACTTGTTTACAAATAGAACACTGAGAATTGTTTTTTCATTTTAGAACTCTCAGGACTTTTCAAAATACCAAATGTCTAAATTGGTACATCGTAGTTACCTTCAAAAGATGATAAATGATGTTCAAAAAGAAATGAATGCCCAGGAGTCAGGAGAAATATTGTCTGAGTTGTATGCAGAAGAAAATATACATGAAGCAGAGTCAAGAAGAATTATTTCAGATGATACTTCCCATTATATTCTCATCAAGAAATCCAAGTGCTCTCCAAAAAGAAGTTGCATTAATCAGTCACAGAGAAAGGAATCAATCAGTCAACTACCTGAAGAAACTGGAGACAAAAATAATTCTCCTCAACCAAGAGATGACATTTATTTACCTGATGATGAAATTAAAAAATTAACTCCTCTATTAGGGTGGGATAGCCATACACAAAGCTGTGTAGAACCAAGTTCTATATTTGGAAATGAATCTTTATCTAGTAAAGATAAAGCTTTATCAGTAGAAAATGATGATATAAAAGAAATATCTTTATCACAAGTCCCTTCTTGTTCCTTGGCAGAAAGCAAATTAATTGTGAAATCTACTTTCCAGGACAGTGATATAAAGCATAGCAGGGGGAGCATAAAAAACTTGGTGAATGACTCTCTGTCTGTGTCATATAAGGAAAGCCCTAACAATATTTTTGAACTGAAAAACCAAGAAATTCCTTCTTCTTCTCAAAGCATTGTTGGCCAATCCCAGGTTATGTCTAATGAAACCACCATGTCAGTAGCTAAAACCTGTAGTGATAAAAGTAGTCTCAGCACATTTATGTCCGATGTACCTACTTTAGCCACAGATTATAATTACAGTTCTGTTCAACACCTGTTAACTACTAATAATTCCAAAACTTCAAATCTATGTACAGAAACCTGGAAAAGTTCTGTTTGTCCAAATATTTCTGTTCCTTCTAGCAGTGGTTTTCATCAGCCTGGTATTAACCAATTACCTTTTGCCAAACAACAAATTGAAAATAATGAATTTAATGAATTAAAAATTCATTCAGTTGCAGATATTAAACAGCCCACTGCTGATGACCAGTTGTTGAGCACTGAAGATTCATTAAAAAAAGGTGAAAGTAAATCAGAACATAAGATAGTGAATAGAGACATTCCTTTTATACACAGAGGAGATAAATCTCCTTTACATAAACTAGATAAAAAAGGAGAACTTGAAAAAGACACACATTTTAAATTTAAAGAAGATAAGAACATTTTGGAAACTGCAGTTTCATCTCTAAAAAGATCTCATTGTGACACCATTTCTAGTGACACAAAGAAATTGAAACTTTCAGATAAATCTATGGGACAGGCTGAAACAAGTAAGAAATTGTATAAAAGATATTTTTGTGTTAAGATTAAATGTTGTACTTATGTTTTGTAAAGCTGCAAATATAGAGAAAACTAAAGTGTACGATGTGAATTATTTGTTTTCATTTTGCTGGTTTTTGGTATTTGTATTAGTTTAATAAAAAGAAAAAATATTCTGCAGTATTTCTGCTGTTATTAAAAATGTTTATTCTAGAGCAATTTTTGTTAAAATTACAGATTACCCATTGTTTTAATAACCAGAGTATATTCATTGTGCTTGTATGGTAGCTTCAGAAATATTCTACATTTATTTTATCATGAATACTTATACTACGCTGACATTAAAAATGTTTTCTGTTTTACTGGTGTTGCCCCCCAGTGGCTCAGCGGTATGTCTGCGGACTTGCACGCTAAAATCCGGGTTTCGATACCCGTGGTGGGCAGAGCACAGATAGCCCATTGTGTAGCTTTGTGCTTAATACAAAACAACAACAACTACTGGTGTCATGACTTTATGAATTACTAAAGCTGAATTTTGTTACTCTGACTAGCTGTTATCAAAAAGAAAAATATTTTATACTATCCTGTCATAATTTTACTCTAGCCTGTTGGTCAAGAACAGTTTCCTTTTTGTTGTCATGAATAGTCTTATTCTAACTTGCTGTTATCAAGAAGACAAATATTTTGTACTGTGATTGTCATAACTTTATTTTAAGTCTTGTTGGTCAAGAACAGTTGTTATCCTGAATGGTGTTATTTTAGTAGGAAGTTTATTGATGTATCAGTTCCTTGAATATGACCTTTGTAATTTAGACATTTTATAACCTTTCATTCTAACCAAGTCCCTGAATCTTTAGTCTACCAAAGCAGCTTTCTTGGAACTTGTATGATCTCTTTTCTCATACTTTAATTTTGATCACGAATTTTACATTTTTTTTAATGTGATCCCAGTAACATAAAAGATATAATTTGGTCTCAATAACATGAAAGGTATAGCAATACCTGAGAGAAAATTATCAGTGAGAATAAATTTTTAAAAGATTAGGGAATGATAAATAATTCTTGAAAAATGTCATAAGAGAGTTTTGTTTTAAATAGATTGTTTCTGTCTCTTTCTAAAATGGGAGATGTTTTAGCTCCTATATTTTACCAACATTAAAATTTCTACACTTTCATAAACAGGTTAAAGCAGTCTACTGAAGCCAAAACTCTGTTGTGTCGACACTACCTTTGAAGGAATAAATATCATAGCAGAGGAAAGTTTATGTTATAATATCAAGTAAATTGAAGCTGTCATCAGAAAGCAAATTTTTAAACAAACAAGTATAGTTTTATTACATTAAGAGAGAAAAACAAGTTCTTCAGCATATTGAGAAATTTACACCGAAAGAAATGTATCATGAGTTTTCTTAAAATTTTGCAAGATTCCAAAAATTAGCTATTATTTAAACTTGTATGTTAAAGCAACCATACAAAATGTAATATAGATCAAATATAAATTTACATTAAACTCGTGAATTAATGCAGTTTTTAGTCAAGGACAAAATTTCAGTTATTTTTATTAAGAAAACTTGTAATGTTTTGTGTCACAGTTATTGTGTTATAGTATTAAAATCTAAAATTTTTATGTTATGAAGACTTTGTTTTGAATGAAGATGTTACAAGTTTTTCCTCCACTCTGAGGTGAATCGAGTTTGGAAGTCAGAGTAGATCTAACTGAAGCTGCAGTAGACGATGATCTCTTTCCTGCAGACATTTTCATGCCAGACAAAGAAGAATTTCAATCACCGGTTGATGTTGAAAATAAAGATTTAACATCAGATACACAGAGGGAAACTTCACAGGTTATACATATGCATTTATGCACATGTGTATATAGTGTTTGTATAAATGATTGTTTACATTTTGAAATGTAATAAATTTCCAAGAAAAAAAAACTAAGTCTTTTAACAGGCTCTCACAAACCAGTAGGGTACATTTTTAAAAAAAAACTAAACTACCCAACCAAGATTTTCTTAATTTGAACCAAAATTTTTTGCACATTTCTACTGACTAAAAGAAGACATTTCCCACATAGTTTTTAACATAAGGGTGGCAAGGAGTGATTTCAAATCATAAGGTGAACTAAACATTTTTTGTAATAAAGAAAAGTTTTTTCACTATTTTGTATAAGAGAATAGGTTAGTAGAATTATTAACAGTGTGTAACTTGTCATTTTATCAGTTTCTATTTTCCATTGCTGATAGATAATAAAAGGTTTATAAACTTTTATTTTATCTTTATAGGAGTCTAATTACAATGACATTTGTAAAAAATATAACCCCAATGTTAGCCTGGAAGAATTAGAGACAATGCAGAGACAGCTGCAAAGTAAACATGCTCAACAAGAACGTCAGACAGTGACCATTGCTGACCACATGTATCACGAATGCCAAGTGAGTAATAATATTTTTCATTATGAATGTATAGATATATAATTTGTGTTTAGACTGTGGTAAGTCTGTATACACGTCTGGAGACATGAATTCTGTTAGAAACTAATTATTTGTGTGAATAATATTTATTTCCATGGTATGTCTAGAGTTACAGAAATCTGCTTTTTGGACTAAAGTTTACATATAGTGTATGTTTATTTTATTTTTATTTTAAAGCTTACATTTACTTCCAAATATTCAAGAATCATCAGCAAGAATATTTAAGAACCAAAGTGTGATGAAAATAAAATTAACGACAAGGCAATAAAATTAACTTCTCAAAGTAGAACATTTAAATACTGTAAAAAAAACAACAGTAAAACTACATAGTGAATTGAAACAAAAGGCTTAATTCTGTATTGAACAGTTTCATACACCAATGAAACAAGAAGACAACAATAAAAATATCTACAGAAAAGATCTGTGCACATAGATGCTTTTATAAAGTTATTTGATTCTAAATATTAATTATGATGTCTACCTAAACTGTCACTGTTTTATGTATGTAAGGAATTGCTGCGACTGTTTGGGGTGCCATATGTCGTTAGTCCTCAGGAAGCTGAAGCTCAATGTGCTCAGTTGGATGCCATGGAATTAACCCAGGGAACAATAACAGATGATAGCGATATATGGTTGTTTGGTGGACACAGAGTTTACAAGAACTTCTTCAATCAAGGGAAATTTGTAGAATTCTATAAAGATTCAGATATAAAAACTGAACTAGGTAGGATTTTTCTCCAACTTACCAAGTTTAACCACATTACAATTTTATGGTTATTTGATGACTCTGCATCAATATTACTTAAAGGTTGAGGTTATTTCAAGTTCTAGAATTGTTGTTGATATAATTTGATGACTGTTAGAAGCCACGATCATTGTGATAAACTTTCTTATCAATGCTTATTTTTCATAAAGATTGAAATTAAAATTCTATCTTAACCTTGTAGACTACGTGTCAACATTGGTTTTATACTTTTTTGTTTTACCTTCATTTCCATTTATGTCTTTTACTACATTTTTACCGGTTGTTTGGCGCAGATAGCCTCGTTGCTTTGTGCCATAAAACACTAAATCAATCAATCAATCAATTGAAATTAAATTCTCCATTTTGATATTTGATGTACTGGTAGTCCTGTGTTAACTATATCAATGAAAAATCTTAAATTTTAACCTTCAGAGTTCAGTGACTTGTTATTTCAAAACTATTTTAACCCTAAAGCAGCCAAGGTATAAATTCAGGTTAAAGTAAAAGTAATGCAAATATAATTTACCCGTATTTATCACCTTCAACACAGTTCTGCACTCACAAGTTATTTTATGCTATAGCATTGAGTATGTTATTTTGTTTTTTCAACGTTGTTAATTTTCTGGCAACTTTCAATAAGAATATGATTGACACTATTGTTCATGATTTAAATTTCTAGCCAGGCATGATGATTATTTTAATTAGTAAAATAAAGTATCCAATAAAATAGGGTAATAAATACCAGTCAAGATTTGAAACTAACTGGATATATAAAATTGAGTTTTCGGATCAACAGTAAAAACTATTTTAAGACGGAAACTATTTTTATTTTTTTCAAAATAGTGTTTCACAACTTGAAAAATTATGGAAACTCTTAATTAAATTTATAGTGTTTTTTTTTAAACAAAAATTGGATACTGTTTAATGTTAAAGTTTGCATTAATTTTTATGCTATTTAGTTAAGTACTTTAAATATGAGGTCAAAAAAACATTAAATGGTAACAGGAATGCCTCTCCAATGTGTAAAAGTTACTGGTAGTGTCAGTTTCGTGTTTTACTGATATATATGAGAGTACTAACTGTGTTATGGATTTTTATATTAAAGGTAATATTTATATAATGTGGAGTACATAATACTTATACATAACATGAGACATTTGGAATGGATACTGACTATCAGGGCAACTCGGAGATTCCTGGAGGCTTGGAACAGAATTCCATGTTTGGGACCCCTCATTTCAATACCAAATGTGGTCAATCCTTTATGCTCCCAAATCATTTAATAAACTGCATTTAATACATGTATATTACCATTGTAGTCTACAGTTGTAGAAATACCACTAGCATGGCCCCCTTTCTGGTGAGGCCTAGAGCAAATTTGCAACTCTCCCTAAAAGTGGACATGCTTATCACTAATGCATTTAAAACATGGAATGTTTGAAAACTGTTCTGTGCTGCATATGAGTGAAAAGTATGCCTGTGTATCGTGTTGAGATATTCTGAATCTTGTCAGTTCTTTTGTATATAAATTGTGAAGCACCTTATAATACAGATATGCATGGGATAAAAGACTTTTAAGAACATACTCATGTTTTGTATAAAACTAACTCTCTAAAAGTAATCATTACTAATGAAAATAAATTTGGGGGTTGTCTTGTATTGCTGATTGATTTATGATGGAAAACACTTTCTCCCTTCATAATGAGTATCATTGTAGGATTGGGATCTCCTAATGACATTGAGTAGCTTTAGTTTGCAAAAGATCTTCATAATTTGTGTTCTACTACAAAAGGCATTTCAACAACATCAAAAAGAAGAATATGATATACATTTCTTTACTTGCTGGTAAAGTTTATTATTTGAGATAAATGTCACTTGTTAAGAATTTTCAATTTTTTTCAGGCTTAGATCGATGCAAAATGATCAGTTTGGCATTACTGACAGGTAGTGACTACACAGAGGGAGTAGAAGGAGTTGGTTATGTCACTGCCATAGAGATCTTGAGTGAATTTCCAGGAGATGGAATGGATTCACTTAAATCATTCAGGTACAAGTGATGAACACAATATTACATTATGACTATGTGCATATACTCTTTCACAAAATAACTGGTTCACTAGATTTTTAACTCTTTTGTCCCTGCTCACACCCTGAAAGTTAAAGTGCACGTATCATGACATTTGGAGTGTTATTTTTTTTAAATAACATTTTTACTACTTACATCAATGACGTTTTGTGTTTTACGTAACATGTCCAGTTGTCTTATTGCTCAATTTCTATTTTTTTTTGCCCACCATACAATATATACAAGTATCTAACAAGTTAGAAACTTGAGTTTGAGATGCAGACAAGCTAAAAATAAAATGAGAACCTCCCACCTCGATAATTTGCTGAGATATCAATATATCTAAAAAATATACTAATGTGGCTCTGCCCTTCAACCATTTGAAAGTTCTTAACTAGTACCACCTACTACTAAGTAGCTCAAGTTTATAACCAATAGAAAGAATCTTCTCCTCTACATAATTCTGACAGTTGTTTAAATTGAAAGAAAATTTTGCTCTGAATAGGAATGGTATTTTTCAACCCACGTATACTTTACTTAGAGACCCTGTTAAATTACAGGCATTTTGAGAATACCAGTATTGAAATTTGATGGTGTTTTTTCTTCAAAAATTAATGTTTAAAGCCTACAAAAATTATCATCTCTACACACTCCATCTGCAAATCTAGACAATTCTTAGTGATAGTACATATGCACTAGTGCAGAATTTTGAACACAGGTACATTCTCGAAATCAGTTTTTTAATGTACGTCTCATTTGCTTTCTATGTTTTAAGAAATATAACTAAAATTGAAACATTTATGAGTAAATAGTAATATGTATATTTATATTCAAGTAAGATATAGTAGTTGAAATAGTATACTATTGTAGGCCAATACATAGTTACGCCTACTGCATTTGTGTTGTTTTCTAAACTGAGGTAAATTTAAATTTACATTATTACACATTCAAAACATGACAACTTTAAACAAGGGAGTAGTAAATTTTATAAGTGTGTGCCCAAATAACAACATACGTATATGTTGCAAAATTCAATAGATATCAAATAGATGAGCAGTGGCACTGAAACATTTGAGGTATAAATGGATTGGTGAGGTGAAGAACCTACAATGTTTATTTGACCAGTGCAACTTTGAACTATATAGTAAATGTTCTCATGCATTCTAATTGCAATTTTATTACTCTTGAAAATTTCTTCAGTTAGTGTTGTGGGAAACATGAGCTGCCTAGTCCAATACTGTGTTCTTGGACCAAAGGTGTGTATGAAAGAAACTTCTGTTTTACTCATTCTTTATTAAATTTCAAATTATTTGAAGAGTGTAAATCAGTAGATTAAACAATAAATTAACACTTACTTTACTTATTGTTAACTTTTATTAGTTGCTTTTCTCTTGAAGTATAACATCTATATTTGTATTTTTACAGGTCCTGGTGGGATTCTGTGAGAAAAGCTGCAAGCCCTCCAGGCAACAAGATACGTTCTAAGCTTCAGAAGTTTGATCTGGAACCAGGTTTTCCCAGCCAAGTAGTTTTTGATGCTTATCTGTATCCACATGTTGATGACTCTTCTGAAAAATTTTCCTGGGGAATTCCTGACCTCCAGCTGCTTAGAGAATATCCTTTTTTTGTTAATAATGATGAGTAATTTTGATATTTGATATTTTACAGAAACAATTGAAAGAAAAAGTATTCTTACCAAGATATTTTAGAATAAGAATAAGTTAATAATAAAGTAACTTTTTATAATTATTAGTTATCAAGCTTTTGAAGAGTAGTCTACTGACATAAATCTGCAACCTTTGTGTCAATAATTCAAGTACTGTTGAGGAAAATATTTGCCTTAGTATTCAATACCACTTTCATGGTGGATGCAAGAATTGAAAATAATGGTGGCAGCATTAAAGAGCTGCTACAATAGCATCTTCTGATACCATTTCCTCAAGAATCAGTATTCCTGATGCATATACAAGGAATATTTTGTTCATCTTACAAAATTTTTCTTACAGTCTGCTACAGATATTCATACTGAATTTGTGTAACCATCCTGTACAGTTGACATCTTTGTAGACAGAAATATTTGAATAAAACAAATTATAGCCGATGATATTTTTGACTTGTTAGTTTACACTACAGTTTGATAAGTTTTACAATTAACTTCTGAAATATAAATTCAATAACTTCAGCATAATTACACATGGGAGTAATCATTGGGAAATTTATGATGTATGGATTGTTTTTAGTTGTATTGGTACTATTTCTTGCTCATTAAATCTTTGAACTTGAATTCAGAAGAGTTTTGCAAAATTCTTTTATCTAGTTTATGAGTGTTAGTCAACCAATAAAAACATGCATTATCCTTAAAATATATTTTACATATGCTGAAGAAAAATTTGGGTGGTCAAGGAATAAAATTGATGACCTGTTGCTTCCTGTCATGAAGAAAATTAATGAAAGACAGGTTTGTTATGATGCCAACCACAGTCTATTCTATTTTAACCTCAAAAGGATAATACTTGTTTCGTTTATAGATATATTGCATTAAAGATTGGATGAAAGGAAACTTTCATTATTAGTCATTTTAGTGCAAAACTACACATGGGCCCTCTGTACTTTTTGCACCATGGAAAATCAAATATTATATATTTTATGGTTGGAGGTCCATACTTTTCCTTTTACAAACCTTAAACAATTTATAATTTTATTATTTACTTTGATATGTTGTTTTAATTCCATGTTTTGTAATTTTGTTCAGATTTTTATGAAATACAGTTTAGTACTTTATTACTTTGTTAATGATGTTAAGAGTACTTCAGTTTATTTAATTATGAGATGTAATATAAAGCAGCTTCACTTTATATTTGCTGTCTAGTTCCAAATAAATCAGAAAAATATTTGAGAAGAGATTTACTGCCATTTTGTCATTTCTTAAATTTTTCTTTATATTTGTTTCTCTATTTTAGACACAGGTAAGAATAAACAGCTTTTTCACAGTTCAATTTACCAAAGAAAAAAACTTATTTCCGAGCAAAAGACTTCAGTATGCTTTGGCCAAGATCAGGGAACCATCAGTTGACAAGAGTGAAGATAAGGAGTCCGATTCTAAAGAAAAAATTTACAATGTTTTAAAAACAGATTCACCTAAACAAAAAGTCAAATGTAGTTCTCTGAAGCAGAATGTGAAATATGGTGAAGTAGAACCTGTTTTGTGTTCTGCCGCTGGTAATGAAACATCTAAGCAGAAAAAGAAATGTAGGTCTAGAAAAGGAAAGGTAAAGGATAACCACACAAGATCATTCTTACCTTCAATGAACAATCAGAATGACCCAGTAACTACAGACAACCCATTATCAAAAAAAATAAAGCCAAATAAAAAAGCAAAATCAACACAAGTTTATAAGCAGCTTAATGTGGTAGCACGGAAGTCAAGTCAGAGAATTACAAAATACAAAGCAAATGAACTTCTTACTGAACCCCAGTTATCTGAAGACAGCACAGAAAGTGAATAATATTTGGAGTTCATGCTGTTTGTAATTATATATAAAGAGAAAATTATAATCTTGAAAAATATGCAGTGCAAAATATAAAAGCCTAACATTATAAAAATTGTTAGAGTGCCAGTGTTATATCATGTATTTCATCTTGCTGTTATCAGTGCTAATGAATGAGTATGCAATGAAATATTTATACCTAAATAATTGTTATTTACGAAGTGTATGAAGATCTCGTTTTGATACCAACTTACCTGGGAATTTATTGAATTGTCACTATATTTTTCCAAGGAATATGTCTACATTACGTACTCAGTATAAATATTTGCTATGTTATTTATGAGCTAAGATTTAAATCATGAAAAAAAATTCACCAATTTTTATGCATATGGCCTTCTTTACTTATATATGAGTAATATAGAACAATTGTATTTGACAGTTTGAAATATCTTTAGGAAAGGGAAAACATAAATATGTGGTATAAATAAAAAACAGATACTTACAATCATTGCAGTTGATTTTATTTAAAGTTAATTAAGAAACACATTTATTAATATATTTTTAATCAACAAATAACACTTAATTCATAACAACTAACAACCAAAACAGTGCAATCAAATAAGTCATTAAAACTGCAAAGTAAATGATGCAAAATTTACAAGTAAAAATTAAAAAATACTTAAATCTGTATGTTATAAGGTTGGGGTTGGTACCGATAAACAAATACATGTTTCTAATGATCACTAACGTGTACATAGATTAGCTATTAATCTCTTGAATTGTACTTTGTGTCTGAAAAACATTTGTACTACTAGCTTTATGAAATCTCCTGCCTAAACTTTACTTGAAACACATGAATTTGTTCCATTGCATGATAATATAGAGCAAAACCCTCCATTAATATGAGAGTGACACACCCTGTGCAAGTATTTCCTCTACAATTATGTGTAAAATTCCTCATGCTTTTCCTCAGTATGGTTGTACAAAGACATGTTTACTTTTGCTCAGACTTGTTGAAATATTTTACTTTTAACCACTTTGCATTTTCAACCTTTCAATGTGAATTTACAAATGAACTTGAATTATGTTTGTGCAGAAGTGAGTAGAAATTTAACTCGGTTATCAACACTTAAGGAGTTTTTTGCATATTGAGACTGTGACAACCATCATCCAATGTTGCCACCTGGACCCTTTTCTTTTGTACTTCACCAAACATTTCTCTTCACAGAAATATGAAACTGAAGATGAAATGTAACAACTTTTCCTGTCTGCCGTAAATATACCTTCTACCCATGTTTTTCTTTTATTCTTTCTGAGTAGTCCATTCTGCACCCAACATTTCCTTCAACTTTAAGTTTGTTCCTGCTGTGTTTTGCCTTGTTCTCCCTGCCTTACCAGGTAAAATGTAACTCATAGGACATAATGTTTAGACACTGTTTATTACTCCTTAACATATCACCATGCAATATTGTTTAGATGTCATTTGTTATTTCTTAACTTGTACTGCATAGAAGGTAATATTTAGTCAGTTGGTCAATCTTTAACATATATCACACAGTGTGTCTCTTTTCTCAATTCATCACTTCTTATGTACAGTTAGAAATTGATTATTAGTCATATTCACTTATTCCTTGTGATGTAAACATATTTGTTGCTTCTTAACAAATAACACATAGAATATAATGTTTAGTCATAGTTATGTATTCTTTATTTCAATGAGGAGGTGATGTTTCATTACAGTTCATTACTCTTAAACATTTACATAAATGAGATAATATTTTAATATACTTTATTCTTCCATAACATGTGCATGTAATGGATAATGTTTATTCATAGTTCTTTCCTTCTTATCATGCACATATTGAATATTATGTTTAGTTTTCATCCATCATCCCTGATACGCCACAGAAAGACAATAATATATTATTATAATTCATTACTTCTCAGCATGTTCACACTAGATAATGTTTTCTCTTAAGTTCATTATGCCTTACCATGTCCACAAAGGGTATAATAATGATTAGACATTGTTCATTACTTTTTGATGAACCATTAGATGGTAGTGTACGAACATAGTTGTTTACTCTATACCATGTGACACATAGTCAGTATTTAGTTGTTGCTACTTAACCTTTCAGCTCACTCCTTATCGTTTTCTTGCCTTGACACAACACTCGTTGCTATCTATCTTCCTTTCTGGTCTGTGCCTCATTTCTTGGCCCTTGATGTTTATACCCTCACTCTGAACTGGTCCTATCATTTTTCATTATGCAGGTCCTTGCCCTGTTTCAGGTCACCCCTTAAAAGATCCCATTTAGTGGCAGTCCTGACTTATTTTATGTTACTCAATCTTTTTATATTACAGTTTTGACATCTCAACTTTCTGCTGTTGCTTATTAACATAGCCCATTCTTAGATATTGGGCATTATCTTCTATTTTCATGTTTGGTCTACTTTCCTGATCATGTTAATCTTCTATTGCAGTTGTTATCATGATCATCCATGAGTAAATAAAATGTATTAATATACATCAGTGATTTGTTTATATTGTTCCCAATGTTACACTAATATTTGGCCTGGCATGGCCAAGCGTGTTAAGATGTTCCACTCCTCATCCAAGGGTCGTGGGTTCAAATCACGCTTGCGTCAAATATGCTCGCCCTTTCAAGCATGGGAGTGATATAATGTAATGGTCAATCCCACTATTTGTTGGGAAATTCAAAATAATGCAATAATAGTTACATAATTAAAATGCTCTCACATGTGTATGCATAATATTATGGTTTTAACAGGGAAGTTGACTGAGTTGCTAGATATCAATGTATCTGTTATAGGAAGAGAGAGGTGTCTTTCCTTTTCCCATCGGTCTGGATCCAAACCACCATTAATCTGTCACTGGTTACCCCAAAAAAGAAAAGCTAATTTGTGTGTGAAGGTTACAATCTACATTAATTAGAAATACGTTTGTAGTTAGGTAAAATGTTAACTTATGTAATTTTGAACTATAATATGGTATTTAAATAAAGAGAACTAACTACATGTAAAACTATGCTGAAATACATTTCTGAATAATTCGGTTGAAAATCATTAATATATGACGTTCATTTGAACACTTAAATACCGAAAAACTAAAACATCTTGGCAGTATGCTGCCATAAATACGCCCAACAAAGCGACAATTGGTAATTAAAAACTAATAATAAATTTCATCAAACTAAATTTACTCTAAAGTTTCAATCAGAAAGTGAGATAAAACATTTTGAAACATACGTATTGGGTTAAATAATAACCCAATATGGAAATCACTTCAGAATTGAACGCCATCTATGATATAAAGAAGTTTTTAATAATTAATATATTTTCCAATAAATGTATATTTCTATATTATATACTAACTGGAGTATCGCTTTCCTGGACGGAAGTTATGTAAATTCATGATTAATAAAACGCTAACTTAATACATAAAAAGTTACTTCCTTCATATCTGCTTGTTCACCACTGGTACAGCAGTAGCTCTACGTATTTACAACACCAGAATCAGGGGTTCAATTCTCTCGGTAAACACAGCAGATACCTCGATGTGGTTTTGCTATATGAAAACAAACATACACATATGTACTTATAAAAAAAATGTGAAACTACAACTTTGGGTGTATCTCTACTAGAGGAGTAGTTTCGATACCCGTGGTGGGCAGAGCACAGATAGCCCATTGTGTAGCTTTGTGCTTAATTCAAAACAACAACAACAGCGTAGATTTTTTACGCCCGATGGGGGAAAATGATTTTTGCAACCACTTATGTGGACTGTTCAATTTGCAAATTGGTAATCTCTGATTAAGTGAACATGAAAGTTGTAAACATGCAGTCACAGAGCATCTTGTTGCCACGATATTTACATGTATACTTAGGCCTACTGACTGATACTTACGAACTATCGCTTATATAGAAAAGCTTAGAAGCACGCTTATATTAAAAATGTACATTTCAGCTACTGAAAAAGCCTACATCTAGACCTAATTATGTAATTCGATTTGTAAGAACACGAGAATCACAAGAACAAACATACAATTTGTAGGCCTGTGATGCAATAAAACAATTCAACAGACCAAACTTCAGGGGGGGATGATTATATGCGCCATACCCCCCACCTAAAATAAAGCGGGATGTATACCCCCATTCCCCCACGATCTACACCCCTGATCTCCACATAGACCCAACAAAATTTTATACCAAATCTGGTGTAGATCATGAGAACGGGGCAAAGAAGTAGTAAAAACACGAAAACAAAAAAATTCCCGATTGAAAACGCAAAATACGAAACTGAAAATGTGTATGTATTTACCCATGGTTTGTTTGTTTTGGAATATCGTACAAAGCTACTCGAGGGCTATCTGTGCTAGTCGTCCCTAATTTAGCAGTTTAAGACTAGAGGGAAGGCAGCTAGTCATCACCACCCACGGCCAAATCTTGGGCTACTCTTTTACCAACGAATAGTGGATTTGATGGAAACATAATAACGCCCCCACGGCTGAAAGGGCGAGCATGTTTGGCGCGACGGGAATGCAAACCTGCGACCCTGAGCTTACGAGTCACACGCCTTAACACGCTTGGCCATGCCGGGTCAGGTTATTTGTAAATTCAGGTCAATCAATACAATATAATAGTACTGTTTATGTAACTACTTCACAGTGTATGGATGGATCTTTACCGAAATTGGTGTAGAGGTTCAGTGGGTCCATGGGGAAATACGTACAGATTTTCAGTTTTACATTTTTTTTTTATTATTTTTTACGATTGGGAGTTTTGCGTTTTCCATCACATTTTGCCCCCCAGTGGCTCAGCGGTATGTCTGCGGACTTACACGCTAAAATCTGGGTTTCGATACCCGTGGTGGGCAGAGCACAGATAGCCCATTGTGTAGCTTTGTGCTTAATTCAAAACAACAACAACAACCATCACATTTTTTGCCCCTTCTTGATGGAGCTATATTAAATTTGGTATAACGGTTTGTTGGATCCATGCCAAAGTATATGTAAGTTGTAGTTTCTCATTTTGCGTTTTTTACAATTACATATAAAGGAAGCGATTTTTAATGTCCTTAGTCAACATTTTATTAATTATTCATTTACATAACTTCCATCCAGGGAATGGGCAATCTAGCTAGGTTTTAATATAGTTATTTATAAAAGCAATTGTTATAATAACCTTACACTAGCCGGGCAGACTTTGTAGTAACAGTGATAATAATTATACACGAAAATCAAGTTATCACAACAAAAATTTCGCTTTGTGAAAAAGTACTAAGAATCAGTGTTTAGTGTTTTATGGCACAAAGCAACGAGGCTAACTAAGAATCAGAGTAAGAACATAATGCTTTCTTGTTTACTTCAGTTTCAGAGAATTTTATGGCAAATCCCGATTTTCTACTGTTTAAATAGTTATAAATTTATAACAATTCATCAAGTATATCTACTTAGGCTTACTCAGAATGTGTTCGAAGGTCGATAATTAGTATGTTAGGCTTCAATTTTTTCTTGTTATTTTTTATTTACAAATTATACATTGTGATTCCATTGCTATAAAAGTCACTAAGTTATGCATGTGCTCATTGTAAAAATTAAATTTCAATAGACCTGTTGGTAGGTTACAACTTATCGCTGTGAATTAGTGTTGTTGCTTATGTATACCGTATCCCAAGTATGAGGATAGGTGCTAGTTGTATATATTTTTAAAATACATTAGTTGTTACGGGAAAAAAAATTTAGTCATATAATAAACCTATATTTTATATGATTTAAGCCTTCATATCTTAAACCTGTTATTTTCACTTTACTACTTACAGTTACAGGAAAATTAAACTTTAGTTAGCTTTGAACATTGATTGGACTATATGTTGGTTGATGTAGGCTTTTAACTAAACTAAACTGAAAAAAAAATTAAACACTTGAAACTAGCCCTTATCATTCAAGTGTTTAACAAGCCCTCTAGCAAAATGTTATGAATAAACTGCATTCACTATCACTGAAAACAATTTATTTCAGAGGTCAACAACCTTGTTAGAAAGATAAAGCTGTCTGCTGAATGTACATCTGTTTGCCTAGTATTATTATTTATGCCATTAAATACAAAGAAAGCATCAACACTAGCAATTCTATTAACAGTCTTAAAACACCTCAAAGAAATTCCCTGTATGTAATCTTTTTTTTTTTTTCAAGAGAAAACAAGTTCAGAGATCTTAACTTCTCCTTATGTATAATGTTCCATCTCAGGTATTATCCTAGTAGCCATACTTTGAATCCCTTCCAAGATATTAATGCCCTTTCTAAGATAAGGAACCCAAAACTGACATATTCCAAATGAGGACTAACCAATTATGTGTGCCTAAATTTATAGCCCAAAGTTAGCTCAGAAGTAGTCCATCCAACTCCTATAAATTGCTATAAACAAAAATTAAGTTGAAAACTTTCCCAATAAAGTACATTTAGAGTAAAGATAAAGAAAAACTACAGAATTCCCAGGATTGTTTCATTCACATGTCATTATTAGTAACAAATTATTGCAAAACCTTTTAAGACATAATTAATTTCATAATATTCATTACTTGTGGAAGAAGGGGTGTGGTTCCTTTTACTTAAACACTAAAGCTGGTGTAAGGGTAAACTGCATATTTCTATTGTTAAAAAAAAAAAAAAAGACCTTTTAAAAATAGCCCATAATGTAGCTACCACTGACTCAATATTTTTTATTGGCTATCTTTTTCCAGGTACCCCAGTGAATGAGGTTTTTCAACAAAATTGTTAGTATGTTATTATTAATTCTACAGTATGTATCCACAAACACACTATGGTAAAACATGGATAGAAGAGTTAAGTAATACCAATTATAAGAAATTTTATCTGTGAAAGAGTCTTAAAAGCATAACTGTTTTCTTCAAATAAAAGAAAAAAGAACTAGAGATACATTTATTAAAGTTCATATAATATGCCTCATAGAATGGGTATTTTCATGCTGAAATTCTAAATTTATTTGTCTTGAAGAGGGATTCACATTTTTTGAAGCAATAACTATAATAAAATTTACAAGGTAAGATTAAATTTTATTTTTAGCAAAACTACTTTCAGAGTTATGAGTTTTAAGATTGGTTTATCTTATAATGTATTCTGTTAGCTTTAATTTTTTCAAATGTGTATTAGACTAGTTTATAGATTTGAAAGGTGATATTTAACAATGGTTGGCATCAGTTGGCAGAATAAGATTATTTTCATGATTATTATTTTTACTGTGAGCAATTATTGAAGGTACAAAAATGGGCAAATTGTTTTAATGTTACAGAGTGTGAACATGTAGGACATATGGAAAATGAAAATGAAATAACCATATTACTAACAGAAAATTATTAATAGTTTTTGTTTTAATTTTTAGGTCATAAGAATATTTAAGAATGTCATATTTAAATAGAAACATGTCAGGAACTACAGAAGTATTATCCCCAAGAGGTAAGTTTTGTTTACTAAATAATGCTGTTATAATTAAGCATCTTTTGAATCATAGTTCAAAGAATCTGAATGTCTTTTAAACATAGATTAGCAAACAAATGAATGCAAAACTGTATTTTGAAACTTTGACATTTAGTTTGGTATCTTTTTGCACTGGAGGAGGGCAATAGTTTTGATCATTATATGGAATTAAACTTAAATTGTGTTTTTGATTCTGTGTTTCAAAACATTTTTGCAAGTGCACAGTTTCATTTGTTTATTATTTTATAGATCATTTGGTTGGTTGTTATTACATCGCCAAACAAACCATTATCTGTGATATCAAGAAAACCCACTTGTAGAGAAAAATATATATGTAAAAATGGCTTGTTTGGGTTGAACTTCTATTTATATCTTGTTATTAGTACATGTAATTTTAAGTTCATACATATTTTCCAACTTATATCACAACTGTAATAATATATGTGTGTGTGTATGTGGTTATAATTATTATTGTAATTAATTGTCTTTTAATATATTTTAATCTAGAGGTAAACTAAGATCAATATCAAAACAATGGGTAAATATTAACATGGGTAAATAACGTACAGTATAAACACAAATAGGTTATATGGGGTGCTGAGGGAGGTGTAACAAAATGCAAGGTTAGAAAACTCAATGCCATAAAGGAAGTTTGCACACAATTTTTAGATAATGTCTGTAAAGCTATTCAAGCAGTGTGATGTTGCTAACATGAGGGAAAATATGATTTGAGGTTGTATCAACAGAAATACTGAATACAAGTCTAAAGAGGTTATAGTTTCACAGTATAGATCATTGTTTTTGACATATTAGGAGTATTGTGTTCAGTGTTGGGTGTCTTACATTAGGAAGGAAAGGTTGGATGATACTTGGGATGAAAAGATTATCATACAAGGGCAAGTTAAGATATCTCAAAGTGTCTTCTCATGAAAAAAGGAGATATAAAAGGGAACTGATTGAGGTATTTAAGATTATTAAAGGATTTGATATTGTTGATGCATTGTGTTTTTACATATTTAATGGTGAGAATGGTAGAAATATGAGATACAACATTTATTTTAGCAGGGTAGGAGACACCTTCAGCTAAGACAGCATTATTTTTCTAACAAGGTGATTGGCCTTTGGAATTAAATGCAGTTAATTTGAGGGAGTTTATGGGAAGGCATGATAAATATTAAAATAATACTGGTTGGTTTTGAGTATTTTATATTTATTTTAAAATTTAATTTTAGTTGACGGTATGGCCTAGATGGACTAACAGATACCTTACTGTCTTTAAATTATGTATGTGTAGTACCAGTCAGAAGGTCTAGGTATTAGTGATTTTAAATAAGACTATTCAAATTTTTATCAATTTTGATTAGGTACTATTTTACAAATGTTTTTTTTAATCATGCTTTTTCTTTTTTAGTTGGCTGTAAGAAAACTTATGCTGGGCATCTACAGAAATTTAATGCAACTTACAAGCCAGTAGCTTCTTGAATAGCCTTTTTTTGTTCATACTAACTGTTAAAGTAATGTTGGGGCCTAAACAAGTTGAAATGGAATTTATATCATGTTGTTAGTACAAGCAATTAGTAATTTGTGCATGTTGTTTTCCAACCTGGCCAAATCACTGCATTCATAATGTGTAAATATTTGTTATTGTTACTTGCTTTTTACTGCCTTTAGGCCTAGACCCAGACTGTTATTAGTGGCAATTAAACACTTCAGGTGCCTTAATACCAGTCAGGTAACGTAAATATATAGGTCTGAGTAATATTGACCAAGAATTTAAAGCTGTGATAAATTTTCATGAAATACTGTTTGTTTTTTGTAGTTAGTTAAATTCTCCTGCTCAGATCTTTTTTTATTGTTATTGGTTAACTGTAAGAAAACTGGACTGGTAGAGATTGGACAGCAGTTTTATATTTCTGAAACAAATATTTCAGGATTAATCAAGACTTTTTTTCAGAAAAAACATGTTACTTTACTGACAATTTCCATACTGCTGAGAGATCTGAAAAAATCTTACTAAAATATACCATAATTTAGCTCTGTTATTATGTAACTTGATTGTTTTTTCTACTCAGTTTGTTTATCAGTTGGTGTAATTATTTAATGACAGTCATAATCTTTTTGTACTGGTTTAGAAGGATAAACTTCTATTATTTTTATTCAGATTATGCTATGAAGGTTTATCAAAACTATAGGTTGTATAGATATTTTTGTGCATATGTACATAGTTAAAATAAAGTCTTTTACTTTTTCAATCTGTAATTTATAAACTTCTTATGACTATTTTCATTTATATGGATTATTATAATTATGTTGGCATATATTAGAATCATTTCAGTGGTTAATTTTTGTAGTATAATGTATTAAATGTGGTATATGATAATTAATTACTCAATAATGTAGATGCATACACTAGTTGCCCTACATATTTCATGAAGTGTTACTTGAATATGTCACATTTCTTATCATGAACATAGTTTAATGGTTTAGAAGTATAGTTCTTCAAACAGGTTTGATCAGTTTCAACTAACATTTTTTTTCTTATAAAGAGAGCATTAAATGTATATGTAGGCTACTAGTAAATCCTTTTTTAATGTAAGCATATGCTGCAATTAGTAGTATAATGTGTTTACCATGGTCATTTGGATGTTGTCAAATGAACAAAAGTTTGCACTCAGCCAAAGGTAACCTTACAATTTTAATAGTTTTGGTTAATATAGAAAAATATTCTATTCTTTGTTATTAAAACTTAAAAATTAGCCACTTACACTTTGTTTTGTATAAGATTGCTCCTTAAACTGTGTTTTTACTGTATGTGCTTTTGACATACTTGTTTTATTATTATTGATTGTGTAGTACTGATTAAAATTTCTTAGTTTATAATCATGTTTTTTGATAAAAACTACACACATTTTCTTTCTTTAATGAAAGATATTGAACTATATATATAATTATCTTACTTAAAAGCAGTTTTATGTAGACAGTTACTTTACTAGAAGGCTAAATCTTAGAATTATAATAAAGTTTTTGCTGCATTAATATATTCATTATGGATTATATACAGATGTTATATATTCAGTATAGTCATAAGTGAGCAAAATTAGTAGTTTAAATTGGTTTCTTTTTCTGATGTTCTTTTTTAATTACCTGAAGTAACTTTGCTCACTCGGAAGACTACTTGCAGATGTGAGGTGTAAATATTGTGATGTAATTCATGGTCAAATGAATTTTTTATATTTATTTGAATCTTGCACCTAGAAGTTATATTAATGTTCCTCAAGTTGTAGTATGATGGCAGGTGTTGCCTTCCCTTTAGTCAGCAGTCCAAGAAAAAGAAAAAACTCTTAGTTGGTGGTATGTGGTACCACAGGTGGCCTTCTCAACTCTTAGTTGGTGGTAGGAGGTACCACAGGTGGCCTTCTCAACTCTTAGTTGGTGGTAGGAGGTACCACAGGTGGCCTTCTCAACTCTTAGTTAGTGGTAGGAGGTACCACAGGTGGCCTTCTCAACTCTTAGTTGGTGGTATGTGGTACCACAGGTGGCCTTCTCAATATTCAACAGTTAGTGAAAAAAAAAAGTGTCAAGTGCTGCCAGCCAGCTTCATTTCCTCCAGTTAGCATTTTAAGTAAAAAGTTTGTGTCAGGTGCTGCCAGTCAGTTGCCTTTATTTTTGTCAGCATTTCAAAATTAATGGCAGATAATCTAGGTTGCTTTACCATAAGAGAGACATAGCAAGCATGTTTGATAGCATTGGAGATCAAACCCAATACTCGTATCATGAGCCACCCTCACAAATTATCAGAAATTGAAATTTAACAAATTGAACTAAAATACAATTTATGAGGCGAAAATTGGACATAGCACAGATAATTTGTCATTTGTCTTTGTGCTTAACATCAAGCAAGCATAGCAGTAATATTTTCTTTAATTAGTCAGTTGGAATAATGAAAAATGATGATTGGAAATCCTAGTTTCCATTGTAACAGATTTACTGTTATACATCTATTTTAATACCTACATTTGTGTCAGTTTAATGCATATGAAGTATATTGTTAAATGTGTATTGCACAAGTCCCATCTGTTCTCTAAACTCATAGAATATTCTCAAAAATAAGAATCAACATTATATGTTTTACAAAAACACTAGCATGTCTTTGAATTTTGTTGAACTTTCAAGAATGTCACCTTAAAATTTGTATATCGATGTGTTGAGAGACTAGAATATTGCTAGTCAGCTACAGTCAGTATACCATAAACCTTGGAAGATGTAACTGTAATTCATGTTTATTAATTGGAAAACTACAGAATTTTACCAGGAACATTATAAACCATTTAACTTCAGTGAATTAACTTTAAATGTTAGTATTTCTGTGAGGACATTAGATATGTCTTCCTCTGTGAAAAGTGAGCTTGTAGTGATGTGAGGCCAAGCAAGAATAGAGCTAGCTAGCATTCTTGTCAAGTTAAGTGTATCTGTGTATCAACATAAAAGTAATTTATACCTCATGGATCTTGAATGTTGATAAGATATTCATTTCCAGACCAGATAGAAGACTGAATATTATTTTTGAGTTTGAATGTTTTTATATAAATAATTATTTGTAATAACTGATAGTAATAACCATTTTTATAAATTGTATTAAGTTTTGTATTTTAACATATACATGTGTTAAGAAAGAAAATTGTGTATCAGTCTCGTTTGCAGATGTCATAAATTTAATACATATCAACATTTAATTAACTTCTAAATTCAAATACAAATTTTCAGTTATTTGAAATCATAATAAGTTATACAGTTAGCAAATTATTTTTGCAGTGGTGAAATTCATTATAATTTTGATTAATTTATAGTTGAAATAATCAGAAACAGTAATAATCAACACAATTTTATGTAGTTGCTTTTTTGTGACAGTTGATTTAATCAGAATTTTTATTACTCAGTTCTTGAAATAATTGGCAGTGATAATAACTGGAAACACTAAATTTGATTAATTAGTTAGTTTTGTGATGCAAGTTGATACAATTGTTGCAAGTAGGTAATTATGTAAATCCATTCTGGATGTAACCACTGATATTTCTGTGCTATAACTTTAGAACCATTCTGTTATACCAAAACTATAGTTATGTTGCTTAGTTATTTACATTTTGTCCATCTAAGCATTGATCTGATTTTTTATCACTTGTTTAAGTCTTTTATTCTGCACTTAATTGTCCTTGGTCATATATATCTCGTGGCACTTTCCACCTATGTCAATGTACCCCTTCTATCTTGGTACTGTATATAAGCATCTCGTTCAGTTCATATTATCCTTTTTCTATACTAATCATTCACTAACAGGTTTTGGTTTGTTGTTTGATTTTTGTAAAAAAAAAGTTTCATTTGTTAACCCAGTTTTTGGTATGCATTTCTGGATTAATATATCTGGCGTGGAAGCATATCAGGTCTCTCCTATGAGGAGAGAGTCATTCTAAATTGAGGCTGTCCATAACTTTACTCATTATGAGGTGAAGATGTATGTTCAGCCTGATAGTGTTTCCATGGGGATTCTGAGGCTACATTTGCAGGCAATTCTGAACTTTTGCTTTTTCTAGTGTCTTCCTATACTCCAAGCTCATTTTGTTCCATTCGTACATTAATTTTGGTTTCGTTCTTTTTTTCAATTTGTTTTTTAGCCATTTTAGTAAGGCTTTTTTTGACATGGTTCTTTAAGTATATTTTATCCAATTCCCTGTTTTTCTTTGATTCCTTATCAGTTCCATGCTATCTTGTTTGTCATCTTTAGCTCTTGCTTTACATGTGGTTTAATTTTTAGTTGGGACCATGACACAACCTTGTTCCAGGTATGCTTTCTGCTTCTTTATTTTCAGGATTTCTATATTTTTCTTTGGTCATATGTTTTTGGTTATTTATCTGATACTTTGATATCTTGTGTGTAATCTGTGCATCAACACTTGACTCCTTTCTCTGTGGTTGCAAGTTTGTTGCATTGGGAGCCACGACATGCCTCTATTCCTTTCCCATCTGTTCCTTTTCGATGGGTTTCTCATCTCATTGTTGGGTATATTACTTACAGTACCAAAGACTAACTATAAGGTTCATATCTAGTGAGTATTTGACTATATTATATTATATTGGCAATCTTTTATTGCAGTTCCATGGGCTCTTTGGGTTTTAAAGGAGAGACTCATCTTACTATTTCTTTCCTCACCAGCCTGCATTTGTCATTGGTGGTACAAGATTTTTCTGCTTCTACAGACCATTACATGTGTTCATCATCTTTCTTCAGGCTGTTTGTTAATCTAGCTACAAACTGTACACTGGTAGCCTGTACTACATTTGCCCTGTCTCATTCTTATTTCATTCAGCCCCATTTTGCTTTGGAGTCATGTCTCATCCTTAGGTGGGCTTTTTCTCTGGGTTTATCAATGAAACAGAGAAATATCATGACTCTCGCTTGGGTTATTTCTCCATGAAGTATTTTCTCTGTTTAGTCTTCTGCTCTTCAGACTTTGCTTTGTGTATTTTGTTGGGCATCTAAAGCCTTTCATTCATCTTTTCTGTGCTCTTGGGTTGCCATTTCCTCTTTCTTAGGTTGGCTGGCTGCTGCTCACTAGTTATAAACAGGAATCTGCTTTTTACCATTATTAGCTGCCCCTGAAGGTGCCAGTAATGAAATGTTACTCAAATTGGAAAAGTCCTTAATGAGTCATATTCAATATCTTATCCATTTGTTTTTTTTCTTTTTTATACATGCATCTGAGATGGGCCTACTCTTTTTCTCTTTAACCACATTGTATGAATTTTCAGTTCAGCTGCAATTTGTAAATGTTTCTGCTGTTAGGATGTGATCTTTGGTAGCCCTTGTGCCTTTAGGCTAAGCTTGTATGCAGGTTTTTTCACAGGATTTTCTTGACCAGTAGAATTTTGAAGGGTTCATTTTTCAGCTCTTATTACACTTTTTTCTACTATTCTTGTCAGTCAGTGTTGGTGGTTAGATACAACTTGCACATTAGCAAGTTTTATGCCTCTTTCTTCTGTTTTCCGCATTTGTGGATGCATCCCTTTTGGGACTGGATGTGTGGGTGATTAATTAAAAGATTTTGGTATTTTGGTTGGTGATTGAGATGTCCTGTCCTATCAACATCCTGGAGTTTCTCACTTGGTTTTTCCTTGATTTTGGTTTCCAATCCCTCATTCAGTTGACAGTAGAGCAGTGGTGTTATTCTGGTGTATATTATGTGATATCTTCTAATATGAAACATAAAATAAATGTGAGGGCACCATTATAATTGCAGTTTATCCTGTCAATTGGGAAGCCTCATCCTACTCCGATGTGGAAGTCAATGCCCTGTTGTTGGATTTTGGATTTAGAGTAGAACCATTGAACATAAGTCCTCACACATGTATTACAGATGTTTGTAGTCCTCCCTCATTTGTACTCCATCAGTATTATAGGTCATGGTGGAGGTAACTGCAAATTCTTATTGTTCTTTTCCTTCCTCTATCCCTTGTTGTTTTATTCTGAGGATGTTAATGCACTTGGAATGGTTCTGATCAGTTCCACATTAGAAGGATAGGATTTATATCATGTAGACATCTTTTTGACATGATATCAGGTATATATCAATTATCATATTTACATGTGTCCCATTTATGAGTTGTAGGGTACTAGATTGCCTCTGGTCTTATAAACATAAGGTAAAGATGGTATAATCCTCTGTCTTACCCCTGTATGGATACTTGTTCCCAGTAGCCTTGGTTCTGGATGTAATTGACTTGTCATGTAAAGTTTGTTGTACCTTAACCACTCTACATCTAAGGTTGCATCGTTTTTGTTTAACCTACTTTTATATTTTTGGATTTTAGTTTTATAAATATTGCATGGTTCAGCCATAGTTCTCTTCCCCTTGAATATATTTTTCTTTGTTCTGCTCATATATGTGGCATCTTTTTAAGATGAGCAAGAGATGTACATTCTTCAGAAATGGTTTGGTTCCCCCTCATCAAATCTTTAAATCTGACTTTCTGATGTTAGGTAGTGTTCTTTAGATACTTTTTAAGAATGTTTCTTTCCCTCTCACTGGTCCCTCCACTTCTTCAGTTTGGGATTCTAGCTATTTATGTAAGTGAAGGTAATGTACTGTAATGGGAGTTGTAATTTTCCTACACTGAAAATTTATTTTCAATAGGTACTCCCCCCCTCTCTCGATTCCCACTCTTCCTCCATATGATACACAAGTGCTTTCATCATCTGTCAAAACTCTGAAGTGATAGTTCAGTAGAATGAAATAAAGAGAGTCATGTGCATCATTAGATTACAATACACTTGTACTGATTGAGAAATGATGCATGTTGATTTGCATGAAAAACGTATAGGAGTCGGTCAGTTTGAATGGAGGGAAGATATAATATTTGTAGCATGTGCAAAAATGTTGTGTTTTTTTTGCATATATAGGGCAGCAATGAACAAGAGGTGTAGGTATGTGAATAAAGGTAAGTAGTTATTGGAAATACATTTTCAGTGAAGGAAATTTGTAACATCTGAAAGCAGATACTCCATTTGAAATTATGATACCTTAGTGAAATTGTTTCATTTTTGAGTCTTTACTAAGAAGAAAGAAGAACAAGAAATTCAAACTTTTTCTTGTGATATTCATGAAAATTCCCAGAATTTGTGACTCAGTTATTACATAGATACTGTTATAAAAAGAAACTACATAGTATTATAAAATTCCGATGACCTATTGAGTGGATATTTAAAATACCATTTTCATGAACAACCTGAGCCATATCTATATAGGCAATGTTACTGCCTGTCTGATATATGATATACCAGTTGATATGTTTGCAACAAAGGGTCAGGCATGTTTAGTATTTTCTAATACTCCCTAAAACTAACTTTTTATAGAGTTATCTTTTAATGGTGCATATTTTCATACATAATTATGATGTATATGACTATATATATATGTTTACCTTCATTTACTTTCTCTTTAGTAGAGTGGTTGTTCTTTCACCATGAATACCTAAGGACATAATAAGAACAGTTTATTTTTTAAATTGGTATCATAAGATAAATAATTCACTTCTTTGATTGATAAAGAAAATACTTTCTGAACATAATCACTTTGTTGTTTTTTTCTAGTATTCCAATTGAAATGTCCTGTACAGAAGTATGCCTGGGGTAAACTTGGACTTAACAGTGAAGTTGCTCAGTTAAAGAAAAGTGCAGATACAACATTTTCAGTTGAAGAATGTGAAACATATGCAGAGGTAAAGCTGTAGATTTATTTTGCAGAATTTTAAACATTAGTTGTATTAAAACAAAAAAAATCAGTTAAGTATAATAAACCTTCACCATAGAATACCTAATTTGTTTACTAGATACATTGCATTGTGACTTGTTTTATTTATAAATAATATATTCTGCTTCTAAATATTTAAGAACCACAGTTTTACCACTTAATTTTTAAGCTATGTTTTAAGATAAGAACAATGGTTTGTCTAATAAACTTTTCATGGCAATTTATTTCATTTACAAATGTAGAAATAATACTCCATTAGTAGGTGTCATAATAATGAAAAGAAATGTATATCAAAGTAGAATATATCTTGAAGAGACTGCTCTAGTCCATACACCCCCCACTAGTAGAGCAGTAAGTCTACGGATTTGCAATGCTAAAATCAGGGGTTTGATTCCCCTCAGTGGGCTCAGCAGATTGCCCAATGTGGCTTTGCTATAAGAAAACACACACACTCTAGTCCAAGTTTTACCAGTTAAACAGTTACCATTTATCACCACTTTGTGTATCTTCTACTCCCAATTTAATCAGTTATCTATTCAATTCCCACCATTTTTCAAATAAAATAAAAATGTGCAAGTTTTGCTCTGAACTTGTTAAAGTCAAGATACCCATTATATGTCAGGGTACATTGATTTGGAAATAAAACACAAGACCAAAGACCTTGTCAAAAAACTAAGTTAGTGTGGCAGGGAAATAAATCCCAGAAATTATTTGAATTTTGTTTATCGTAAGATATTGCGCTAAATGTTATTGATAAATTAGAACTTCTACTGTAGTTAAGTCAGATGAAATTTTTAATTTTCCTGGATCTTGTCTCAGCTTTTCAAAAACAATCATCATATTAACTCTTTTGCTACAAGTGCATGTCCAACATCTTAGATAATTACATTCAAAATTTAAATAAAATACTTTATTATCAATCTGTATGAACATAGTTGGAATCACACTGTAGTTAAAAGATCAAATCTTGATTGTAGATAAGTTTTAAATTTTTAGTTTTATAAGGAAATTTATAAAAAAAAAACAAACTAACTAAATCTCACCTTCAATAAGAATTGTACATTTTTCATTAGTCTTACCTACTTACTAATTTACTTGCCATCTCTCCAAGAAGTACGGAATTTAACTTAAATTATTCAATATAATATAGTTTTATATTATAATTTTTATTGTTTGATAGTTTGAAATTGTGCTGATTTCAAGTGATAGCTTTTTTCGTTTTTTGCAAAGTAGTGCTTTTCTATTTCTATTAGTTTTTCTTCCCTTTAGTCAGTTATGAATTCAGGATTTTGTGCCACAACTTCAACTTCTATTTTTACTACTTCAAGTGTTATTACACAGGTTTCAAATCAGGGGGTCTTGGCCTCAGCCATCATTTTTCAGGAAATTGATCTCTACATGAGTTGACCTTTTTCTTCCAAGAGTATTTGTGTTCTTTCTGTATTTGGCAAATCTATTCATAATGAAAAGGATTTTGATGGCCTTTTTCCACCTCTTACCTATGCCATTCACTCCTATGCCTCTTCTGAAAATCCAAAAGGCCTTCCTCAGCCTTTTTGAACATGATTTCTCAGGTTTATTACATTCCATCTAATTCCTGTGTTTCATATGATCCTGCCCTACCTTGTTAAATGATGGCTCATTGTCTCATTACCTTGTCTTCACTCCTTCTCCCAGTATCAGGGTACCTGCTGAAAATTTCATTTCTCAACTGAGAGTTTTTGCTAACATGCTTAGTCTACTTTGAGCTTTTGATCATTAAATTTGGCTTATTACTGGACTGATCCTTAACTCCCTACAACAGGAGCCACTTTTATTTATGTAAGGGGTGGACCTTGATAACTTTATCCATTTAACATATGCCCAGTTTTCCCAACTTGTCCTACTCTTAAATATCTCGTATGGTACCTTTCTGAGGATCCCGACCAATACCCTGAAAGTTTCTCAGAGGATAACTATTCCATTATTATCTTGACATCAGTATGATCATTCTTTTATGCCCTATTGCTTTGCATATTGTCTCTTTACTGTTGGGATTTACTTGATAGGGACATTGTCTTGTCTCAGGGTTATCAACATTCCACATATTTTTGTGACTTAAAGATCGCTCCCTTTCTCAATAGGTCTGTTTTGGGATATATTCCGGAATCTTTAAAGTCATGTGGATTTTGTGAGACAACACCCAATCCTTTCTTTTTTGACTGCCTCTTTGTCTCATCCAAGTTCCTATATCATCTTCTCTACTTGTTTCCTATCCTGCACCCTCCCATTTTTTATCTCTATCTTCCTCTAGAGGTACATCAGTTTGTCATTCAACACATTGCCACCAACAATTCTGGTAACTGTGAGGTGGTTTCTGGCCCAGTATGAGTGCATTTTTCTGATTTTGTTTACCTGTGGTGGGAGTTAACTCTCAATCCATGGGTGATTTAGGTTTTGTCAGAAGTACTTTTGCTTTGTTTTTTCTCCCTATCTCCTTTGTTTTCTGTCTCAGTGTCTTTTTCATTATCATAGGATCTTGCTGCCAGTCATTGTCAGTCTTTTAGGTTTTTCAGCTTCTTCTCTCACAGTGCAATATTGAGCCTGTTAGCCAGGCTTTTTCTCATCCCCAAAAGGACTAGGGATTAGCATATTGTGACTGATTGATCGATCCTGTTTCAACCAATTTCTGTATCTTTCCCACTTTAACATGGAATTCTTTCTAACACTTTCGTAGGCTTTTTTTCCATATATATTGATAACCATGGTGGATGTCTTGGACACTTTCATCCATATTCCCATTTCTCATCAGTACAGATGCTGTCTTTGGTTTGCTCATAGTAGGGTTGTACTTCACTTTCACATTTTATCTGTCAGGCTTGCAGCATCATATGTGTTCTGTTGAGTGGTCAGTGCCTTTTCCCAATTTATACACACTTCCACTGCTATATGTAGGACTGGCTTCTGTTAGCTCCTTTTGAACTGGTGTCTTCCGAAAATGCCCATCTGTTGTTAATATAAGCAACTCATGTTAGTTGTATTCTTAAAATGGAGAAGCATTTCCTGATTCCTTCCCAGTATCTTGCTCACTTGGGTGTATTTTTAAACACTAGCCTTAGTCAGATCCAACCTTCTCCACTTTGTATTTGATAGAACTTTAATCCTCCATGCTCTTTTGTATCTTTGTCTTCCTGCATTTGAGCTTCCATGAAAGCCCTTGTTTACTTGGGTCCTGCACACATGTTCTCTTCAGTAGATGTTTTTTGTGTAACCAATGGAATCCCTTTGACTTCTCACTTACTTTTCCTCTTACCTTTCTTGACAATCTGTTTTGATATCTTAATAAGAACAGCAATACAGTTGTGATAATACATCTTTCTTTTGGTTCAGATTTGCATCTCTTTCTTGATGCTTCAGGGGGCATATGTTAGTCTGCAGTGGCTTCTGGACCATGGTTTTGGAGAGAAATGTTATACTATATCAACGTCTTTGAGCTTCTGGTGGTACAACATGCTTTGGATGATTTTCTTCCTATTTTAAGGAACAGACTTGTCAAGATTCATCAAACACTTCCATCATTTTGTCTTTTAACAATTGTTATGGTAGTACCCATTTTCATTCTTTTTGTGATCAAACACTGGAATTATTTTATTGGGCCAAAAAGCTGTGGATACATTTTATAATGTATCATGTTCCAAGTGCTTTCAACCTTATGACAGATAATCTTTTTTCACCTAATCATATCTATCTCATAAAATAGTCTCACAGCCCTCATTATTTTCAGTGGCTTTTCAATCAGTGGTGTACTCCTCATCTGGATGCTTTTGCCACTTCCATAAACAACACCAAGCTATCTCTTTTTTGGTCTCTAGTTCCTCATTCACAGGCCCTGGCAATGGATGCTGTCAGTCAGGATTGGACCAACCAGTACTCTCGTGTGTAACCTCATATTTTCAGCTCTTTTAGGATGCTTTTGATCATTAGTTCCACTCTGTACCAGATTCTTCTGATTTGGTATTTAATGATCACCACAAACTTGATTTCTTCTTTTCATTCAAATCCAAACTATCCCCATTACATCTTCTGCTCACTCTGTCCCTCCTCCATTATCAATGTCTTTTGCTGTTGATTTTTAAACTGTGATGTTTCCCCTTCTTGGCTCACTATACCTCTCCTTACAGACTTTCTTACTTGGTTGTTTAACTATGGAGCTTCTGTCTCTTCCATTGCAGGTTATCAGTTAGCCTTGTTCAACACATTTCATTTATACAGTTAAGTTTTCTTCTTCTACCATCTCTCTTTTGTTGTGTTCCTTCTGGATTCATTAACCTTCTAATCAGTTAGTTCTTCTGTATGGGAATGTCATTATTGTTTTTTACTGTCTCATACTCCCTCCATTTAAACCTTTGCCCTTCTGTTCCCTGAATTATCTATCTCTTAAAACTTATTTTTTTCTCCTTTTAGCCTGTGAGCACTGTTAGGCTGTTATCTTTGCCCTCAACATTTTACATACTCTATTCCATTCTACATTCCTTTACCTTGATCAGTCTTTTCTGCCCCAAAATTTGTCTGCTTATGAGGAACATTCTTTATTCTTGCCAATTTTTAACCTTTATTCTGGTCTTATCTGGATGGACTTTTGTATCCTGTTTGAGTTTTTCATTGCTATGTTGTTTCCACAAAATCCTTCCTTGCTTTTCGATCCCACCTCTTCATTCCTAGGAACCTTTCCTCCTTATGTGACCTTTCTCCTTCCACCCTGACATTTAAGTTTGTCAGTTTATTAGATTTGCCATATTTTTCCTACTTTCTGCAATTTGTTCCTGGTGTTATTGCATTGGGTAGAGCAATTTACTTCTTCCCTAGTTTTGCACTTCTTTTGTCCATTGGAGAAAATTCGTCAGTCTTGTGTGTGAGTGACACCTAATAAATTTGTTTTCCACTACCTTCATCAAATGGCTGTTTATTCCAAACTTCTGCATTCTACAGCTAACCATAAGTCATCCTGGGTATATTAGCTGCTGACTAATATCTCAGGTATTCCATATCCATGTAGTAAGTCTTGGAGGTTGATGTTTTGCAGTCCTACCCCTGATTGTTCTGTGGACTGTGGTTGCTCTGGACATCCTACTGATGATATATGCAATCCAGCCTCTCTGCAGTCCTACCTGGAGAATAATACTGAACAGGTTACTTCTGGCTATTCTGGCTGCTCCCCCTCATTGTGGTTGGGTCCTAGAGAATGATGTTGAACAGGGTAGCTTGGATAGGATTGTATTGGACATCCCACTGAACTTGTTTTCTTTGGGTGGAGACATCTCACAAATCTTGATATATACCCATGGTCAATAATGCACACTGTAGAGAGGGTGTTTTACAAGATTGCTGGTTAGGGTTTTCATCTCACACATTGCACTCTCTCTCATATAAGCATTCCAATGGACATTCCACTGCATTTCTTTCTCCAGTTTCTTCTAGTAAAGTATGATACACCTTGACATCTTTCAGTTCACTTCCATATAGCAGAGAGTAGGATGATGGTTTTCTGCTGGTAGAGATGGCATAGAACCTCCACTTGTTCACTCAACCTCTGAACTGTGGGTTCTGGAGGTTGCTGTGCATATATCATTACAGTATATTCCATAAATTTGAGTTGATCTGCCATTTCACTCCTTCAAATGGAATTTATCTTCACCCCATTAGCTGGATGTCAATACCCAATAAGTGGTTTTTGATTAAATCTGGACAAATCAACATAAATTTTGAGACATGTTGGTTGTGATTCCTTATCCTACTTTGGTCACAGATTTTTCTCTCATGCACTTGACCACTGTGCTGCGTGTTCTAGAAACTGATATTGTGCAGATCCAGTTCGATTTGTCTCAGCTTTGTGGTTGCTTGAGGTGTTGATCAGTTTTTTAAATGCTCCAACTCCTGTGTAGACCTATCTAGAGGATGATGTTATGTAGGGCAAATGTCATCCTTCTGGTGCTCCATCTCAGAGAAGTGGATGTTACACAGAGTGGAAATGATAGATTTGATTTTTGATGTGAACCATTACATTGGCATGTCCCTTTCAACTGATGTTCAGATGTTGGGTTCCCTGATGACTTGTATTGGTTGTGGATTTGTGCACATACTCTGTTTAGTAGTCAGGTATGGAAATTTCTCCTTCCATTCCATTCAATTTGAGGTGAAGATGGTGTGGATCTTTCTCCGATCTGATGCTGTCTGGTTTTGCATTGAAGTTGACCTGTTGAGTGCTGACTGTCATTCTTTAGTCCCTCTACCCAAATGGACAATTTCATTTCAGTTTTCCCACCATCTGATATCTTGGCTGTGGCCTCTACATCCACTCTTATCCTGGACTACAGTATCAATGTGGAGTTAGAGTCCCTCAGTTTTTCTTCCTCTCAGTCATTGGATGTTCTTTTCCCAATTTCTGTCAGTTTATGTGGCACATTCTACCATACCAGGTGAAGAACGTACCTGTTACAGAAGTCTTAGTCTCCCATGTGTGTTTCTCTCCCAGTGGGGTTTACTCTCTTTGGGTATTCTTTAAATTTCATTGTACTAGTCTCTACATCTGTACAGTGTGGGATACTAACTATTATGTGAGAAGCGGTAAGGCACCATATTGGAAATTATTTTCATACACTGAAAATGCATTTCTAATAGCTATTTACCTCTTTTCACACTTCTCAACATTCCTACCCGCTAAACATCAATACTTAATTTTTGCCTAATCTTGAAATGATGGTTAGGTAGTATCAAGTAGAGAGAATCATGTGTAACACAAGAGAGTATTCTGCTCCTGTTAGTGGAGGGTTGTGACATGATAATAATGATTTACATTCAAAGACATATTGATTCAAGTTGAATTTGCAGAAAAATGGAAGTTTCTAGGCTTGAGGAATGTAAAACAAAGAAGGCAAACTAAATGAGAATAGCTATATACAGAAATCATTGTGTAGAAATGTGTTGGTTGAATAATTCTCTGATAATACCAATTACCGTATTTTCCGGTTAATAAGCCGAATCACCGAATAAGCCAAGGTCAATTTTCAGCTCTGAAAATGAGGGATTTTGCTTATTACTGCCCAGCAAGCTGAGGCCATTTTAAATAAACCTTTTAAAGACAGGCTCTGTTAATGCTGGAATGAGTGGATGGTTTCTGGCAATCAAAGTTTTACTGCTACCGGAAATATGTGCGCTGCATCACTCGCTACCGGCTGTGAGTGGGTCGTGAAATCGTGGGACGATATTAGTTTTGAAACTGTAGAGAAGTCATTTAAAAAATGCAGCATCTCAAATGCAATGGATGGAAAGGAAGATGATATGTTGTGGTTGGACGAAGACAAAGAAGAGAACATTCCACTCACTCAGCTAATAACACCAGAGAATGACCCGTACGACGACCAGGTCTCTGCCAAGGATTGGAATCTATTATTTGGTGCTACTGATGATGAAGATGATGAATTTGATGGATTTTAATAAATTTCTGAGATTAAAGTGTGTATTTTTTTATGAATTTTGTTATTTCTATGAATACATGTCATTCATAATGTATAGACCTTTTTCTATTAATAAATAAAGTTTATTCAACTGAAATAACTCTGCCGTAACTGTGAGATCAAAGGTATGGTTTTGTGGCCAATTTTGGTCTTCAGTTTTTTTTGATCCAAAGCTGGTGATCGGCCAATAAGCCGACCCCCAAAAATCAGGTCCAAAATTTAGGGCCAGAAATTCGGCTTATTAGGTGGAAAATACGGTATAGTGGGACAAATTTATTTTTTTTGTAGTGAAATTTTAAAATTGTTTATATTATTACATTTTTTCGGTTCACTTAAGCCTTGCAGCCAAGTCAAATTATATATAATAATGTACTATTGTTAGTCATGGGGAATTAAAGTTTATTATGCATGCCTACAGCTATGGATGGGGACTCATCCATCAGGACCAGCAACAATCATCAATAATCCAACTCTAGAAGGCACTCTACTGAAAGACTGGATCATAAAACACCCAGAAAGCATTGGCCAAAAAGTTGAAGACAAGTTTGGGCCAGATCTTCCTTTTCTTTTCAAAGTTCTTTCAGTCAACAAGGCACTTTCAATACAGGCTCATCCAACTAAAGTAAGTAGACACTTTTCTTTGCTTACATATCTAAGACAAAAATTGACAAATAAATCACTTAATCAAAGAAAGCACAGCTCTAAATAGATAACTTGTGTATAAACTCACTCAGGAAATAACACCCACTGTATAGGCTTACATAAGGATAGGCTTTCAATACAATATCTTAACTTCTAATTAAGTATTACAATTTATCTTGAATGTGTCTCCAATTTATGATCTTATATATGTTACGTATTAAGGTTTCCAACTAACTGGAAAGTTTAATTTTAATTTAGAAGTTAATTAAATATCAATACATATCAAATGTGTGAAATATGCCAACAAGATTGATACACACAATTTTCTCTCTTAACACAACCATATTTCAATATAAAAAAACACCATACAGTTTATAATAACGATCACTACAAATAGTTAATGCAAGTCATTATTTATGTACAAACATTTTACAAACTCACAAATAATATTCAGTCATTAGTCTTCTATCTGCTCTGGAAATTAATATTTTATCAATGGTCCAGACCTGTGCAATGTGAATCACTTTTATGTTAAGACACAGATAAACTTCACTTGACAGAAATGCTACTTGCTCCATTCTTGTTTGGCCGAATGAGGTTTACAAGCTTACTTTTCAATAAGGAAGATAAATATCTAATACCCTCATAGTAATACTAATGTCCGAAATTAATTCCCTGAAGTTGAACAGTTTGTAATGTTTGAAATCTATAAACATTCCTGGTCCAATTTTGTAGTTTATTAATTAATAAGCATTAATCACAATTATAACTTCCAATTTTAGCTTCAACTTTTTTAGAGAACAGATGGGACTTGCACAATACACATTCAACAGTATACTCACATGTTTCAAACTGAAACAAACGTAGATATTAAAATAAATTTATAACTGCAAATTTATATATGTTCCTGATCCAATTCTGTAGTTTCTTGATTAATGTGTTAATCACAATTATAGCTTCCAAGGCTTTAGTATACTGACTGTAGCTGACAAAACAACGTATCACCCTTTGTCTCTTGGCCCATTTGTTTTATATACTGCAAGGCAAGATTTTCAAATGCTCAACAATGTTCAAAGACATGCAAGTGTTTTCATAAACCATATATTGCTGATTCTTGCTCTGGAGAGTCTTGTGCAACTTTAGAGAAAAGGTGGGATCTGCATAATATATATCCAACAATATGTTACATACATCAAATTTAAATGAACATTGATATTAAAATAAATGCATACCAGTAAATCCATTAAGCTCTTCTCACAAAAAAATTGACATATACTGCCTTCTATTGGTACAGAATTTTACTCCTCTTTAGCTGTGATTCTCCCACTTTCTACATACTACCATGCAAATTATTATGAAGCAACCCTCCATCAAGAGGAGTGTGATACTATCCCATCATTTCTCGATTGGCACTCTTATTGAATAGACATATTTTCTCTCTTATCCACTTTCTTAATTTTTTTACTTCAGTTTCATTGTTATTTCATGATTGTCTTTTTTTTTCTTTAGAATTTATCTTCAAAACTCCTTTGCTTTCAAGAGTTTTGCATTCACAATTTCTGTTGTTATTGACTACAATTGGTTTTCTGCTACAGCAGAATTATCAACTCCATTCAACATGTCAGAACTATGATTCTAAGCCCATGAAGGGATGGCTCTGATCTGTTGGTATTGCTCATTTTTAATGCTATAATCAGACCTAAATGATGATTGTTCTATCGTACCTGCTCCATGGTTGGGAAGAAGAGAATTGTGCAGTTTTTATTCCCTCTTCTGAGTATGCCTTTCAGTTGCGTGTTATATTGGGAACCTTGCCCAGACCTCCTTCCCCTTTTGTGAATTGATTTTTTAGTGATGTTATTTTCTGCCCTTATTTTTTTTTTCTTATTCCCAGTGTACTGGAGTTCATGTATGTCATTTTGGAAGAGCATATGCATTCAGTGGTCAATATGCTTCAACCTCAACAAACTTATCATCATTTTAACTTCCTTTATTTGGATCCACAATATTTGTTGTTGCTTCTCCCTTTGTAGAAATCATGTCCCAGTACTTCCATTATCTTTTTCTGTGTTCATCTGACACATATCCAGGTTATATTATGACACTGAAATAAGGTGTTTGTTTCACAGTTGTTTGTTTCATAAGTATGTTCTTTCTGGAATATACATTTATGGACTAACATCAGTAAATCATACATGGACCATTGCCCATTTCTGATCCATGGCATTTAACATTCATTCTACTGAGGACCTAATGTACAATTCTAGATGCTGTCAGGTGTTGGATGATTTACTCCATCAATATGATTGCTCTGCTTTTCAGTGTAGGGTATTGTGATCACCTAATGCACTGTTTCTGGTACTGAATTTCTATGTACTTTCCAGTGCATTATTTCCCTCCTCCTCCTTGGAGTACAGGAGTCCTTGCTACTTACCAGTTCCTAGCCATTGAGGTGGCAGACTGTGGAGGCCTGTCATTTTGAGTGTGCACAATTCCACTCAATTAAGAGTATGGTGATGGCATTCTGCCAACATAGATGGTATGATGCCTTTTGTAAGTAATCCTGATGTATATTTCCAGATTATGCCACATCTTGGTTAAGGTCAAATTCCTTTATATTGTCTGTTGCAACTTAGCTCCTCCACACTAAAGGATCTCATTATTCCTTTAAATTTTTGAGGGTCCATATATATTTCCACTTAATTTTTTTTTTCTGGTGACATGTTACTAAAGGGTGGAGAGTGTGCCTGGCTCAGAAGTAGTGTAGTTTTCCCATGGGTGTAGTGTTATAATTCCTTCGCACACACACACACCACGTGGTTTTCCTTTGGATGCTTTCTGAAGGGGGATCATCTTCTCACTGGTTCTTTGCCAGTTCTGTGTGAGATTCTAGCTTTCTTGTGAGAGGAGGTAAAATATTGTATTGGGAGTTAACATGTTTCTAAACTGAAAATGTACTTCTAGCAGAAACTTACTGTCTTTCACGTTTCCCACTCATCCTCCCCACTTCCAGTTTAATTTGGTGTGAACCAGTCAATCTCAAAGTGGTTAACAGCTACAAGATTAGAGGGCACTAGTAATGATAGTGTGGTATCACAGTCTTGTTGGTAGATAGTTGTTGCGTAATCATTTGCATGTTATTATGTAGAAATAAGTGAAGGATCGAAGTCAGTGGTGAGCAAAATGTTGTGCCAGTAGAGGATAGTATAAATTGAGAAAGTTTCTTTTGTGAGGAAGGTATCTATTGGGAATACATTTTCAGTTTAGGAAAATGCTAAATTTGCTGAGTCTTTACAAAAAATGTGTATTTACTTTTATAAAAGTTCATTACCAGAAGAAAATAAAAAAATAAATACAAATATGATAAATAGCTCCTGCCGGAAATTATAAGAAAGATGTATGCATCTCCAGATACGTCTAAAAAATAAGTGGAACAATTTTTTTATATATTTATCCAACAGATGCATACAGAATCACTCAATAATAGTGAATCAACATGTTTTATTCATAAATAAATAAGTCAAACATGTTAAGTAATACATTTTCTGAGAAAAGTAAAAATATGTCTTTCATATAGTTTCACTCAAGTAAAATAGATATATTTTGTGTAGGTTCATCCAAATAAGTTGCATTTACACTAGCTTATTGAAGGAAACTGAAAGGTTTTCATAATGAACCAAACAATGGAAAAAAAAAATATATATACACATACACACATAATTTGTACAGGCTTACACACTTTTCTTTTTTACTAGCTTACCCTAGGAAGGTAAGTAGGCATTATCTCTGCATAATCACTTGAATAAATAGAGAACATTTTTTGTCCATGTCCTTTGAGAAAAATTTATTGACAGGTTCTTACAAACTCATCACTTATGAGAGTTTTTACACAAATGCTAGTAAACACCTGAAGGGTGAAATTTGTGTTGTATTTCTGGTTTTAAAAACATCACAGGAGATGAAGAACCTTATAAATGAGAAAAATAGATATTTTTAGTGTTGCAGTTCTAGATTTTATTTCAGTTTAAAACTATTTCAGTATGATACTCTTCTTCCACTCACAAGATTAGTTTTTTAGTTTTGTGCTGCCCTCTATTTGTGAACTGTTTTGAATGCATACCTTAGTTGAGCTTCATTTAATTTAATTTTAGTTCTCTTTGAGAACATTTGATTTACTCATGTTTGCCATGTGTTTTAACTGGTTTTGTATCTAATATAAATTTCGAAGTCAGTGTTACCACTTTGGGTACACAAGATTAGTCTGTTAGTGCAATTATGGTCACAGGCAAGGGCAACACATCTGAGAATTTCTCAACCTTTGTTCTTGGGGAAATGTTGCCTCCTTTTTATGCCCTTTTACTTTCTGTACTTTTCAAGTCTTTTACAGGTGCAGGCTGATGAAATTTTCATTTTTCTCAAGTTCACCATGCCTTACTACACCTTCGTAAGGATTCTGTTTGCCTTTTTGAAATATTATAATAATCTCAGATATGTGATATTTTATCTCTTATAAAAGTATTTTTAATCCTCTTAATGTTTTTACCTATCTCCCATGTTTTTCCCTTTGACCCTGTTTCCTTATGTATGGAATTTCACTGTGCTTTTATTGCCCTGTTGGGTGATAGTAGTAGTCCAGTCCACCACAGACTTCAGGTCAGTCCATCCTTGTGATGTTTAGGGCAAGCCCTGAAATTTTTGACTACCAATTGTGGTTTCAGTTTTACTTGTTGGAGGGATGAGTCCCACTTTTTCTGTTTGTCCAATATATGCCCTATTTTCCTGTCTGAGGCTCTTTATAGGACATCCTATGGGATGTTTTGAAGACATGTTTTGGCCCTACACATGTGATTTGCTTATCTCTAGGATTTTGATTGTGAAATTATTCTTACAGAATCATAACCAGGCTCAATATATACAAAATTTTCTAATGGCCCCATTTGTGTATTTTGAGTGTTGCACTGTTATGGTATCCTTGGAGTTGTGAATGGCTTTTGTCTAACAGTAATCCACCTTTATTGCTGAGTACCCCCTTTGGTCCTAGGCATAGCCCAAATGTCCCATCTCTTAACTGTACACTTCACAGCTCTGCCTGTTCCAGCTTATCAATGGACAATAGTTTGCCGATTTTTCTTAGAAATGCACAATATGAAGGCAATGGCTCTAGTAATTCCGTGGTGAGTTTGGAACTAGTAGTAGCTCATCTGGTGAATTTAGTTCATCAGAGTAGCTTTTTCCTCTCTGGTATTTGGGCTCATGGTGTTGTATTAAAGGGTTTCATCTCACCCTTTTCACCTCTTTCCCATTTCTTTCCTCCTCCTCCTTGAAATACTTGGTCATACCAGTGTCTATCTGAGCCAATAGTTGACCTCCTCACTCAACAAGTTGTCGTACCTGCTCCATGAAGGTTGAATGGGTGTTAATCCTGATATTTTGCCCATTGTGGGGTAGTATACCCTTTTAGCACCTTGTCATTTGGGTCTTAATCTGAGGAAGTGAAATATTTTTAAATTTTGGGCTTTTTCTCGGGCTTTTCAAGCTTTTCACCCTACAGTTGCCTGTATCCAAGTTTCTTACATAGCTTTTTGGTCTCCTCACTACTTCATGGTTTTGAGCAGGATTCTCACACACCTCCATTTTTCCTATTTTTGCAGAGTCTTTGCTTCTCCTGTTATTTCCATATTGATTCATTCCTTCTGACTTTGTTCACTCCGAGACTAGGACATTAGTATTGTCCCTCATGCCCTCATTTACTTCTGTTTGAACCTCTTCATATTAGTTCCCTGTTTAAATTCTCTTTGAAGATGTATATTTCCTCCTCTTCCTGGCCTGCAGACATCGTAGGTCAGATATTTTAACCGCTGAAGCTACCATGACCTTGTTCCACTGCTCCTACATTATCATTTATCTGCATTGTGATTTCCTTCCTCAGACCCCTACAGCTTGAGAAGGTCAGTCCTTATATTCCTCAATCTGTATCTAATCTTATTTCTCATCTTTACCCTTATCCTATCCATGTACTTATTGTTATATTGGTTTTAACACTTTTTTCCAGGGTGATTATTCCTGCCTTTTTATCTCTTGGCAATCTTCCTCTTTCTTTAGTTTTTCTGACAAGTTGGTTCAACATTTGATCCAGTTGGCTTCTTCCTCCTTGTCTCCTTCCCAATATGATTTCATCCACATTTTCTTATATCAAATTTATTACCTTACTTTCTGTCTCATGTTCCATGTCTTTATCAGTTACTAGTGTGTAAATGTTTCATGGTAGTTGCGTATCAGTATGCTCATTCCAAACCACACCACCCATTAACAGCATTTTTAAAGAAGAAAAGGATTGTTGCCCATCACTGCCATGCCTCAATTCAATAAATTGTGTTCTTTTAAAACTGGGGTTTTATGATTGCTCATTGCACTGTCTCAGGTAATACTGTTTCTCCAGACTTTCCAATGTGCATTTTTCCCTCTTTCATGCAGTGGAGTGAGGGTTTCCTTACCATTTACAAAATGCTTGGGTGCTTGATCTTGGAAGCTATTTACTGAATGGGTTCCATAGGATGGCTTTAATCATTCAGTTCAGATTAGAGTAATGGTATTCTGCTAATGTAAAAGGAGTTATGAGATAGGTGATTTTCCCAGATTGAATCACCCAAATGCAGTTTACCTCTTTGATTGAGTGCCTTCCTCCTGCCCTTTCATGGATGTCAGCACTCAGCTAATGAAGGTTTTAAAGATTGAATAAACCAATCATGTAAATTCTCACACTGGTTTCTGATTGTCTACCTCACCCTCTCAATGTGTATTCTGTGTTGTGGGTTGCAGAAGGTTGTCATGGGATGTTTCTGCTTCTGCCCTAGGTTTTTCCTCATTGTTACAGGGCTTTCAATGACTGGGGTCATTTCATTCTTATTTCATGATCTGGAAGTTGTATTCTCAGTGACACATTCCCACAAACCAGAGATTAGGCTACCCTGTGCTTTCCTGGAGTCTTCTGATAGGTCTCTTCTAGACTCTGGGGTTCAAGATGAAGATGGTATGATCATCATTCTACCCTTGCAAGAATGTCTGTATCCAGTGAGTAAAGTTTTAGATTTAGTTGACTGACCAAGTGTGGTCTGTTGTGCCCTAGCCACTCTACACCATGGGACACATTATCTATTATCACTTTTCATTGTGGAATTGAATAATTCTGTATTTTTCTGTCTATTTCTGACATCATCCTCTCCCATGTAGATATGTTCTCTACATGTTTAACCATGTCTGGTCCTCCTGACCATTTCTCTTTTTGTAGCAAAGAGATACCTGGCTCAGATGTAGTTTGGCAACACTTCTCAGATCATTTGATCTGTTCTTCTGATTTAGGGATGTCCTTTTGATGGATAATCCTGCATTTCCTGCATACCAGTCCCTCCTCCATTTCAGTGTGTGATTCTCACTAATCTTTTGAGTGGAAGGAGAGTACTATATCAGATATTATTTATTTCCACACATTTCCAGTCATTCATTTTCTGCCAAACTTCAAAGTGATAGATTGATAGTGGAGCATAGAGAGAATCATGTGCATCACATAATATTATTCTGTTATTGATAGAGAAGTGGTGTGTAAGGATTTGCATGAGAGATGTATTGGACCTTTATATTCCAACAAAGGGATGATGAAGGCTTTTGGCTTGGCATGCATTCAGAAAAAACCTTCATAGATAAAGGGCAGCACAAAAAAATATTAATCTCACGAGTGGAGAGAAGTATCTTTCAGAAATAGATTTTCATTTAGGAAAATTATATCTTTTTTTGAAAGCATATTGCAGTAAGCAAATGAGAAATGAAAAGCTAACCATTTTGCTATTTGCCTGTTAAAATTTCGAAATAAATTATTTTATGTATTTTCACCAGGAACATGCTGAACGGCTTCATCAATTAATGCCAGACAAATATCCTGACCCTAATCATAAGCCAGAGATGACAATTGCATTAACTCCATTTGAGGCTCTTTGTGGATTTCGGCCTTTAAGTGAAATTAAAATGTTCTTTGAAGGTAAGTACATCTAGTATTTAGTGAAATATTTGTTTTAAATAAGAAATCTATATTTTTTGTTTGTCACAGATGAGAATTGTTTGTAATTGGTGCTTTTCTGCTATTTGCCAGTTTCTGTTGGCTAGCTATCAAATTTTTTAAAATGCAAATGATTTTATGGGCAAGAGATAAAATTGCAGAGATTGCCTTGTTTTTTTTTATACTCATAATAAACTGAAATCTTTGTTTCCTAAACCCAACCCAAGATAAAAATAGTAGGAACATAGTGGATATTACATTGTTAGAATTCTCATTTGAAATATCTAAACTTAATTATATATGTAATTTTTCTACATACATAAATTTGTGTGAATATATAGACCTTTGTTGTTTTTTTTACTTTCTGTTTTTAGTTGTTCCAGAGCTGAAGGCTGTTGTGGGAGAAGTAGCAGCGGAGTTAATATCAGCAGAAAGTCGACAAACTTTGAAAAAATGTTTTACATCTTTGATGACATGTCCTGAAGAATCATTTAAGAAATATTTGCATTCACTTATTAAGCGACTTCAAGATAGTTAGTACAAGTGTTTGTTGTTTTTTTTAATTTCCTGCCTTCAAGGTTTAGTGTAAGTTTATATAGCATACTTATTTGATTTTACATTAATAATAATAAGAAAATAAGAAGTGTTTTTCATATTTATAAATATTTTAAAATATTGGGTGTTGGCATTTTTAAATTTTTGTTTTGGAAAACTAACATAAGATGAACTCATTTTTGCATTTGCCATTTCTTCTACAATCTTTTTAAGCCTTTTGTGACAGGTATCTTAACATTTTTTTGCACAAGTCACTGGTGTCACATTAAATATTTAACGATACACATTTAATAATGTATGTGAATGAAACTAACATTCTAATGTATGTTTTGATTCAAAGTTTTATGTTATCTAATATTTAATTCCTTTGTTTTAAGAAACCTTAAGAAGAAATACTCAAACTTCAGTTTTGTATCACTTCATGATTCATATTCTATAAAAAATCTCAACTTTTACACTTCTTTGGCTCGTATAATACTTATAGTGTAAATGTGTGTCTTAACAATTAACTATGGCTACTTTCCCTAGTCACATACAAGTTTCAAAATTCTGTGGCTAAATGTAGTAGAAATAGGTAATATGTTTTGTCAACTCCTGCATGCATGCCCACCTTGTATACTTTTGCTTGAGCTTGATAACTCCAAATATAGTTGCTACATATACATATATATTGTCATTAGAAAGAGCTCATTTTATGCTGTAATTCGCCACAGTTATTTTGAAATTGTTGCATGGTTTTCATCATGTGGTGGTTGTTACTACCTGTAGTATTATTGACTGCTTGATCCCGGGTAACACTTAGTTTTTCTTAGTTAAATATGCTGTAGCTAGAAAGACAGTTAAATTGTATTTTAAATTTAGCATCAACAAAACAAAAAATAACATTCTATAAAAATAATACTTTTGAAGCATAGTTGAAAAACCAACATGCTTGTAGTAAGGAAAATGATTTTAACTAAGCACAATATAATGCAGAAAACACCAGTCTAAATGTCTAGTTTACCTAAAGAAATGTTTGTCTCATATTAATAATGCTTTTTAAATACCAAATTTTAATTTTCATAGATTTTTTCTATTAATTCATGCAAGTGTAATGTATGGAATTTTGTCTGGTGTGGCATTTGTACAGCTCAACATTGCTATGTATTAATGGAAATTCTGAGAACACTGTACATTTTCATATATATATATCATAATGTTGTTGAGAAACTAGTAAATTGTTTATGGTTTCAGATACTTTTTTACTTTTTAATACATTTATTTGTTGTTTCTTTTAATTAATTTTGTGTGATAAGTTTGCCTAGTCTTTGATGTTGAAGTATTTTTAATATCCTTAATGCTAAGGGGAGGTCACTGGCAAACTTATTAAAAAGAACTTTAGATTGTGTTTATATATAATAGAATCTTAATAAATCAGTAAACATTTAATTAATTAGAATTCAAAGTAAGAAATTATAGCTAATGAAGCTTACTGTGAGTTTTATCATTAACTGTATTTCATATTGTTTCATGAAATAAACCTAAGGTATCTGTAAGTCTTAAGAAGTTCCTGTTCAAAATGTGGTACTTATGTGTCAGTTAATAATGAAGTTATGTATTATTCCCAAGAAGATTAAATAATTTTAAAATTGTTATAGGTTTAAAAGTTTAGTTTTTCTTTTTCTTTAGCCAAACAGGAAGATGAACTTGACCAAAAGTTGAAATCATTGCTTCTTCGTGTCCATTCCCAGTTTCCTGGAGATATTGGCTGTTTTGGAGTTTTCTTTTTTAATTATATTGTGCTTGAACCTGGAGAAGCAATGTTTTTGGCAGCTAATGAACCTCATGCCTATTTAGCTGGTGGTAAGATGTGGACTGTACATGTTCCGTTTTCTCAGTTTCTCGTTGTTTTTGCTTAGTCCTCCAGTGAGGAGGTTCAGATCCCTTTGGTGGATAGAGCACAGATAATCAGTTGTGTAAATCTGTGCTAAACTAAACAGCTTTTGCTTATTCATCAAATATTATTTGAAAACTTTATTAGATTTGTTTGTTTTTGCTCTTGAGCTACTTTTTATTGAAAATTTTAGGTTGATATTTATGTTAATTAACATTCACAATATAAATTGTTTATATTGTTCAGTTGTATAGTTTTTTTTTCAGAAACACTTATGTATTTTTACCTTGATCATTAAAATTTTATGTTAATATGTGAACTTTTTACCCAGGTACTAAATTACAAAGTTTTACTTTCTTTTCTTTACCTGAAGAAGTGAAGGGATATTTTATGTGTGGGTTTACAATTTCTTAAGTTTTTTTGTTTAACTACAATATGTAAGAAGGATATTTGATTTTAAAGTTTCTGCAAGATGTTAGATGCTACTGATAAATTTTTACAGATTGTGTGGAATGTATGGCATGCTCAGACAATGTTGTGAGGGCTGGCTTAACACCGAAGTTTAAGGATGTGAAAACATTATGTGAAATGTTGACCTACCAGAGTCGGCCAGTCAAGGACACTTTGTTCCCTTCAGTTAATGATCCATGTGACAAATTTGTTGTAACTTACAATCCTCCTGTTCCTGAGTTTGCTGTTAGTAAAATACAGGTAATACTGTGTTACTACAAGCATGTTGTACTTTTGTTAGTGAAATACAGGTAATACTGTGTTACTACAAGCATGTTGTACTTTTGTTATGAAAAAAAACTTGTACAAGTTTATTCTTTTTGTTGATTTGCTTAAGCTCTATAAAATATTATTATCCCAATATTTTAAAAAATTATCATCAAATGAGCCCAAAGTAGAAGAACATTGTTTGAGTAATTTTTCTTCATATTAAATATAGACTGTATGCCTTATATTAAATGTGCATTTGTTAAGTAATTAAATACATGTATCAGTAGGCTTTTGAGTTTGTTTTATATCATCATTTTACTTGGGTACAGCTAATCAAAGAAGGCATTAGGCCTGTATATCACAGATTTTGTTTTCAGTTTCATCTCTGGTGAAAAAGAATTCTTTAGCCTATATAAACACATATTAGTCCTGACACATGTTGTTTGGCTTCTGTTGTCTTTTATATTTTTTTCTCTTTGATGTAGTAAATAAAGAATGAAGTATGTAAACACCTCAATACTTTTATTCTCTTGTTGGTTATTAATACTTTAAATACAATGTTTGCAATGATCTGTTCATAACTGCTGGAATCAATGGATTACATTATTTGATGGTTTGTGTACTTGGATTGAATATCCAAGAGTTTATGATTTGTGTCCTATTCTCATGGAAATGAGCTCCGAATTTTAGAGCTGTGGTTGAATTATAAGAGTGACAGTTAATTCCCACTATTTGATGAGAAGAGAGTAGCTCCAGAAATGGTGGTGGACACACAGGACCACTTGTAGATATCAATCACAGTTTATTGTTTCATAAATATGTTTGTCCCAGACTATATGCTCATGCACTAACTTGGATAAAGGAGATGGGAATTACTGCCAATCTTTGGTGATTCGAGGCATTAAGGCTCTTCCTACTGAGAACCTGATGTGTACAGTTTTAGATACCACCTGCTGTTGGTTGAACAGCTCCACTGACATGATCATTCTGTTTTTCAAAATAGGGTATTATTATCACCCATTGCATGGTATCCTTTTAATCCTGTCACTTACTCATGAATTATGAAGTTTTAAGTTGAAATCATATACAACATTTTTCTATGTTTTTTTCTTATGGCTTTGTACTTCTGAAGACATTGGGAGATTTGAAATCTAGCTCAAATAATCTTTTCTTGAAGATATTTTAAATTGAAAACGTAAGGTTCTGTGTAAGGTTCCTTGGTCATAGATTCTGGATGGCCACATGTGGATAAGCAGGATTCTTTTCTTTATATCTCTGATTACTAGTTATCATCATCTTTTGCATTCAGGTGTAATTGTTCAGGTTGCTTTCCTTTGTCTCCATTCTTTTTTCTGCCAAGTTGATCATTTTTTTTCTGGTCTTCTCCATTCACTTGGGCACAGATAGCCTAGTTGTTTCACACCAATAAACAACCAACCATTTACTTGACATCAACATTTATTTTTATCTGGTTTGATTTAGTTTCATACACATGCATGCACATACATTTGACTTTTCAGTGACTATATATATTTGAGTGAATCATGCAGAACTCCAATTCCCCTTAAGTTTTTGGTACATCTGGAATTATGGAACAACACAGTTTAATTAAATAATTCAGCATCTCCTGTGGCACAGCAAGGCAATCATTGGAGTTTCATGCCACTTTCTAACCATGAGTGTATCCAGTCTATTCTGTTTGTTTCAATTCACCATAGCATTCATGGGTGACTTTGTTTAAAGAAAGTGGTTAGTGGCCAGTCTTGAAAATTATATGAAGATATGTTTGCATGTTTTATTCTATAATTAAATTCACCATTATTTTACAGTAATCTGCTTAATTTCTACCTTATGATTTAATTAGGAAATGTTATGTCACTTTCATGTAGAATTAAAGTATTGAAAGAATAATTTATGTTTACTCTTATATTTCCAGATCCCAGCTGGTACTTCTTCCTATGAGTTACAGGCTATAGACAGTGGCAGTATTCTGTTGATTTTAAGTGGTGGAGCTCAAGCAAGAAATGCAACTTTGGGATCAGGAAGTCTTGCTCTAAGTCGAGGAACCATCATCTTCGTATCGGCTGGTGAAACCTTACAATTAAAAGATATCTCTAAGAATACGCTAATGTTTAGAGCTATGAGCAAACTTTAACAAAATTGTGTATTTTACAGGGCATAATAAAGTCATTAGTGGAAGAATAGTAAGTTTGTATTAATTGATTTCTTTTGTGAATATGGAATCTTAGATATATATAGTAATCTAATAAAAAAATAAATATTAAAATATAAATAATTGCAAACCTTGTTTATCATTGTTCATAAAATGGTTGCCATAAATCTGATATACTGTTTTTATAATTTGGAATGTACAGGTTAACAGCTGTTAAAAGGTATATTTGGAACACAGTTTCTTGTAGTTATTTTTTGTTTCAATAAAATGTTTTGGTTGAATTCATTATAAACTAAAATAAAAGTAGGTATGATTTCTCTCTGCACTAAGGCATACTTAAAGGGCCTAAAGAGAAGAAATTTTATCACAAGTTCATTGTGCCCCCCAGTGGCTCAGCGGTATGTCTGTGGACTTACACGCTAAAATCCAGGTTTTAATACCCGTGGTGGACAGATAGCCCATTGTGTAGCTTTGTGGTTAATTCAAAACAACAACAACAAAAAAGTTCATTGTTTTTTGTAACTGTCAGTATTTATTAGCTAATACTTGCTTACATGTTGATCTGATTAATTAAACATAGATATCAATTGAGATTTCCCATTAAACCTATCATGATATTTTGTAATCTTTTTGAAAGAAATATATAATATTTAGTTATAGAACCAGTTTCCACCAAAATTATAAAGTAGTAAATGAATTATAATTGTTTCTTTTTTGTGATTTATTACCAATAAACAAGAATAGATACACATCTGGTCTTCTGTATTATGTGAATGAAAAGTTTTTATTTGTCTGTGAATACAAAATATTTGTTAAAATCTTAAAGTAGAGAATAAGTGAGAGCATTTTGTATAATACATATATTTTAAAAACTTGTTGCATATGACCTCATCTATGAATTGTATTATAAAAGTTAGGTTTTGAGATCCAAACTATAAAATGCTTCAAAATCTATGATAAAATAATTTAAAGAATCATCTCTGAAAGGACTTTCCATCTACATTACCTCTTTCATTGTAACTTTAAAAAGCATAAACAGTGTAAGAATGTGTCAGAATTATGAGAAACCTAACCAAAGAAAAAACCCAGATTTTAACAAAGTACAACAAACTAAGAAAGTAAAACAAAAACATAAAAACTGTGATATGTATTTATATATTACATAACATATATCAAAATAAAATGTAACTACTGTATACTTTTCATTTTAGGATAAGTTAGAAAATTTATAAAATATCATAATTAAGTACAGCATATAATGTGAAAGATTTTATTTTTTGCATGTTATTATTATAACAGAAATACATATGTATTTGAAGTAAAACCTGTCTAAGCCAGAAACTACATGTTGCAGAAACCTGTACAAGCTGGAAATATCAAAATTTTGCAGCATTATCTTAAGATTTCTATTATAAAATGCCCTCTACATGGAAGACCCTGCATAATGCAGACTGAAAACTATCTTTCATCTACCTCATCTATTAACAAGTAGGATTAGAACCTGAGTAATGTGGAAAAAATGTTTTTGATTAAATATTAATGAATTCTTGTTTAATTAATAATTTATTTAAATATTAATAAATTCTCAAACATTCTGTTGCAGAAAGTATTGGCTAAATATATTCTGTTCTTTTTTTTCTGTCGTTATTATTTTTGCAATGAAGTCAGATTCATGATTTGTAGATATACATTTGTCTTTTGAGTGCAAAAAAAGTAAATTCCTATCCTCCTTAATTTTAAAATTCAGGAAAAATTTACTTAATACCCTCATTTTTAAAAACAGCCACGAAATACCTCTTTTTTTTCTTTTTTTTTAAGCTATTAAATATGCCTGTAATCTTTTAATGAATTTAGGGTTATGGTTGGTGTGTTTAATATTCAGTTGGATAAAGGTATTTAATAAAGCTTTGAATAAATTATATTGGATAGTCAAATGATTTTTATTTCATTAAAGGATTATGTTGGAATAAATATAACTCATGAATTTATTTTTATATAAAACATGTATTTATAAAAATCTGGTATTTATTAGTTTTTCTAAGTAAAATGAGGTGCACTTAGTAACTTTTTTTTTAAAAGATGGGGATTTGAGTAGAATTGCAATAAAAAAATTAGGGTATTAAGTTCCTTGCCACTAAACATTATATTTATAATTTAAATTTTAGTTTGCCTGTAAAAGTAGGAAAAAAGAAAATAATAATAAAGTGATGTAGTGGTAGTTTCATTTTGAATATGTTTTATTTTTCTTACCCATGGAAAAGAAATTGGAAATCTTAAATCTCAAGAAAAAGTTTTATTCCATTAAAATGATCTGTGAGGGAAAACAAGAGCATTTGAGAAGCCACCGCTCATTCCAAATGTGCAAAGACACAGATTTACAACATTATTAAGGAAAAGGATAAAATAATGGAAAAATATTTAATGAGCAACAAAACTGATTTTGTCAAAAGAAAAGGGTACAAAGTACCATGAGCTAAATCGCATCCTTTTTTATTGGTTTTCAGCAGCAAGAGCAAAGAATTTTTCTGTATCTGGTCAAATTCTGCAAGAAAAAGCAAAGGAAACTGCAAAGATTCTTCATTTTTCAGAGTTCTTCCCAATATAATCTTGCAGATTAAAAGAGAAAAGTGTTCTGTAGGTTGCTATTTAAAAGAACAATTGACTGTACTTTTGGTTGCACTTGCTGATGGAAAATGAGGGAAACCATGGGTAATAGGTAAAAGTGAAAGTCCACACTGTTTCAAAAATTTAAGGAAGAATCAACTTGCTATGAAATGGAAAGTGAATAATTAAGCGTGGATGACAAGTGCTATATTAGAGGAATTTTTTAACAAATTAAACAAAAGAATGGAACAAGGAAAAAGGAATATTCTACTTTTCCTAGATAATGCAACTTGTCACCCAAAAGTTCAATTTTTCAAATGTTCGTTTAGTCTTTCTACCTCCATGTACAACATCAATTCTACAGACACAAGATAATAGAATTATACAGTGTATAAAATTGAAGTACAAAAAATTGATGCTTCAGCATATTATTGCAAACATGGATGACTGTAAGAGAGCATCTGAAAATTGATGTGTGAGATGTAATTGCATTTTTAAGTCATTCAATCAAATGTGTAAAAGATGAAATCATAAGATGGTAACAGTGTGAGAAATTCAGAAGATGAACAAAATGGAAAGGATAATGAGGAAATAGAAATTCCTACTTCATTGCAAATGTTAAGTTATATCAATGTTATCAAATTGTATGCAAAGATGAAGGGGGAAAATGAACCTCATGAAAAGGCAGTAGAATTGACATTCTTTTTTAACTGCATGAGAAAGCCAATTAAAAAAATGAAACCATTTAAATTGGAGACTTTCATTCAAATAAATTTGATAAAGATTTTGTTTACTTGCGTATATTTTGAATGTCTATTTTTGTTCTTATTCTAAATGTACTATAAACAGTATAATAACTTCATTCACAAATATATTACTACCCTTGAGTTAAGCAAGTATAATATTCTGCTCAAAAATTATGTATAATTAAGGAAATGCATATCTGCTGTTTATGCTGGAAAACCTGCTGGAAATTTTATTCAATCTCATGTGATTTTACCTTAGACAGGTTTTACTGTATTTATTTTTTGACATGTAAAAATTACTAAAGTTACATACTAATCTGGTAGTGTGAAAAGCTGATTATCCTTTATCAATTATTATAAATTATATTGAAAGTTAAACACTTGGTAAAAATATTAAATCTGTCAAATCTAAATAAACCAACAATTCTGATGAAAAAAATTAGTATTTTGATTTAAACTGTTTTAGTAGCTTCATGGTATTTTTCATAGTTTAACATGTGGTATGTTTTGTGGTGTCATTCACTTGTTAGCTTTTCATTATTTTCATACTGTTTATATCGTGAAACATGCATTGAATAAATTACTGTTAAGTGAACAAGTAAGGTAATTTTGTTGACTGTGTTTCAGAAACTGGCAAAAATAATTACTTTCTCTCTTCACCACAATTTGATATTTTGACTGTTAGTATTATTATCTACTCTTTCTTTAAGTTGTGTTGAACATAATTGGGAAACTATGTAGCACTTGTTGTTTTTTTTCTTACTTCACCAAAGAGCTAATTTTTGAAAATCCAGTTTCATACTTCCAAGAATCCTCTAAATAATTTGGAATAATTCTTGAACAAATAGTATATGTTTTCAGATGTAGTGCATTATATTGTATAGGAACACACACCAGAATTCAACTCCCATTTTAATGAAGAATGGGAGGGGTTGTTTTTAACCTAAGTAAGTCATTTATGACTTTTTTTCTTTGCTCTTTAATTTTTTTTTGTTTATCTGTGTATGAAATCTTATATTTATTTTGAATAAAGTTAAAAAAATGTTTTAAGGTAACTAGTTTTTAGCATACTTTTTATAGTGTAATTATAAAAATCAAACATAATCAAATAATTAAACATTTTGTCATTCTCATTGTTTGCACATTTTTAATATTGTTCCACAAATGTGTGTTAAAATACTAGTGCCAAACAACCAGATATCATCTTAACTTTATAAAAATAAAAACATATGTATTGTTAGTTAACAACTAATATGTGCACCACTGACAATAAAAGTCATTATCACAAGTTCCACTATATTGTGTCAAAATGGTAACTTTTTCAGAGAAATAAACTGCAGACAGTGTAAAAAATTTAGTAAATACAATTTTAAAACATTAATTCCCAGTATTGAAATAATTTTTGAAACATAAAATGTTTAATATTACATGAAACTAAATTGTGGAAGAAACGAGTAGATTTGAAAATTTTCACACCTCTTTATTAAAAATATATATATATTTGTTGTTAGTCATTAATATAACCTTCACTGTATGCCTCACAGTAGCAGTGAAATCTAATACTTGGTAAGTTATCTTGAGTGTATTGATTTTATAGCACTTGTAAACTTTATGGATTGTATAAAGGAAGATTTGGGAATTAACCAGGTGAATTAACTTGAATTATTAGCAGCTAATTTCTTGGATTGGCGTCTTATGTACTTCCTTCATTTAGCACACACATTAAGGATATCAACAGGTTTTCTCCCATATAATGTTCAGTAATGTACTATTATGTATTCAATGGTTTCTCACAATGTGGAGCAGAGTTTCAACACTAGTTTGTTCACAAACTGAAGATGCACTGTAGAATCTTTCACGTATCTGCTTCAAGACTGTCTTACACCATCATGTCTCGTAGTAAAAATTATAGAGTTGATTAATTTGCTTCGATTGGAGCAATCTTGGAAGTACAAGTTATGACTTTTTACTTTGATCTGTTCTATGTTGTATATGTTGTGTCACCTGTTTAATCCACTTGAGATCAGTGTATCTTAACTGCAAGTAGCTACTGTGTGCTGAAATAGTCTTTCTGCTCCACCTTTCATTGATGTGATGACAGATTATAACACTCATTATGAACCATTTTTTGTAATGCATTAATTTATTATGTTTTGTGGAAATATTTTTGGGATATCAACTTCACTCAAAGCCTAGCCCTTTGACCAATCATGATGCTCTTGTAGTTCAGGGGATCTCTGGCTTTCTTTAATACAAAGCTTTCTTTGTAGTATCAGAATATCCATCATTTTACAGAGCTTGATACACTATAGTGAAATCAAACTTCATGAAACTCTACAATAATTAGTTTACATATCACTTCATGATATGCATGGAAATTATTTCTAAATTTACAAATATACTGCAAAGTTTCTAGTGTGTATATGAATCGATTTTCATGTAACCAAATGCTGGTATGAAAATAAGTATTGTTGTCAAGCTTTCTCTGCTGCTTGGATGTGGGCTTGAGCAACAAATTTACATGTACACAGGACAAAATTTTCGCACAGTTAGAGGATGCACGTTGCATATAAACAGTTTTTTCAGTATCATATAAGCAAGAGCTTCATTATTGTATGATGTTTATGAATTGAATATAATGCTACTACTGCTTATAAAGATACAAAGTTCTTATTTTTAATAATATTTAGCAGTTTTTTTCAAAAATTCAATTCCAATGCAAGTGATATTCAGAATTTGAAATAAAGAAGAGTGTGTGTGTGTGTGTGTGTCTTTCTTATAGCAAAGCCACATTGGGCTATCTGCTGAGTCTCCTCTGGGAAATCGACCCCATAATTTTAGCGTTGTAAATTCGTAGACTTTCTGATGTACCCCAGGGAGGACAGATAAAGAAAGATTATATATCCTAAAGATATCTCAAAGGTTGTATTATCCTTTATTACCTTCTATAATCAGTATCAATAACATGATGTTTTCCAGTGTTAATATATTAATTTCTTGTATCTCAAGACGGTTGGTGTGGATATTAAAACTTACGTTAAAGTAAAATAGAGAATAACGTTTCGATCTTCGTAAGTTACCATCAGGTTAGCCTAATAAAAGTGTTAATACCCGTGCCAGTCTTCTTGACATACATTTTTACTTCACGTGTGTTTTTTGTCATCACGAATTATTCATTTCTTCGTTGTAAAATACTTTATCATGTGTTTTGTTTGTGTGATTTAAAAGTAAGCACAAAGCTTCGCAATGGGTTATCTGTGTTCTACCCACTAAACCTGGTTTTAGCGTTGTGAGTCCGCAGACATTTCATTGTGTCATTGGGGGGGAAAGTATCTCATTAATCATTTTGATTTATCGATCTTTAGAAGAACAGAAAAATAAATGTTTAAGTTATTAAAACTAAAATAGTTTTCCTATTTTGTTCATGAAACTTTAAAAGTTTCAATAAAATCCACTAATGTTTCTTGAATATAACTTATAAATATCAATTTATTTAAAATTATAAATTTAAAATCTAATGGGTAAATTATCTTATTATAAAATCCTCGTATTATCATAATCCACATTTTATCTTCACTTAATTTTAGCAAAATTAAAGTAGAAATTCCTCAATTTCTGTGATTTATCTTTCTGTTTGTTTGAATTTCGCGCAAAACTACTCAAGGGCTATTTGTGCTAGCCATCCCTAATTTAGCAGCGTAAGAGTAGAGAGAAGGCAGTAAATCATCACCACTGACCGCCAACTCTTTTACCAACGAATAGTGGGATTAAGCGTTACATTATAATGCCCTCATGGCTGAAAGGGCAAGCATGTTGGTGCGACGAGGATGCGACCCTCAGATTACGACTCGAGTACGTTAAATACCTGGCCATGCCGAGCCTTCCTTTTCTGTGAAGTTAAATAATCTTTCTTTATATATCCAGTAAGAGAATATAATTCAAGTTGTTGAAAAATTAAGTGCTGTTTAAGTAAGATTCATTTCCTTTATAGCAGTGTCAAAATCTTATTTTACTAGTTACCCAGCTTTATTTGAAACATCACAAAATACTACTTTCATCAAAATAAATTCGTACACTTTTTCTGCCAGTTATATTTATCATATTTATGTGTAGGAGTAAATAAATTGTACTTTATCATCCTTGAAATAATTTTATGTCAAATCAACTATTTTCGAAAAATATCATCCAAGTTATTTAAGTTTTTAACTCTCATATTTTTTACAAATCATGGGTCTCCCATAAAATCTTTATTTCTTGTCAAATATCTTCTACATCATTAAAATTTCTTTGTGAAGATATTTTGCATTTTTGTCTATCTTAGGATGATATCGAACATGTATATCTCACATAAAAACATTTCTTGAATTATATCCAGTATAGTTATTATATTTGCCATTTCGAATTTTTATTTCTTTAACTGTGTGTTACGGGATTAATCCCTGCTGTTAATGTGTATTTGTTTAATAATTGTGTTTTTATAGTTCTCACTTTGGACGCTCCGATGTACTAAAGTTACTCAACTTGCAGTTAAACAGCACCTATTCGCTAATATGCTGTTATTAGTGTTCTCTTATGAGAAAGATAGCTTGTAAGTGAGTGAGTCAACTATTTTGTCAGTTTGTTTGTTTTGAATTTCGCGCAAAGCTACTCGAGGGCTATCTGCGCTAACCGTTCCTAATTTAGCAGTGTAAGACTTGAGGGAAGACAGCTAGTCATCACCACCCACCGTCAACTCTTCTACCAACAAATAGTGAGATTAACCATAAAATTATAACGCCCTCACGGCTGAAAGGGCGAGCATATTTGGTGTGACCGAGATCGAACCCGCGTACCTCAGATAAGGGGCGAACGCCTTAACACGCTTGGCCATGCCGGGCCGTTTCGTCCGTGAGTTATAACATGGGTACGGACTGTCACGAAAATTCAGGAAGCCAAAGAAAGCCAGGCAACACAGCAAATAGTGTTTAAAACTAGGGTTTCTCAAGTAATGTTTTAGTATCATCTAGCAAGAGGTATCGACAATGCAACCTATTCACGATAGAGTAGTGGTGGTGGTAATTCGCATAACAATGTAATTAGTTTAAATTAAACATTAACAAACATTCTTTACATATTTTATGTACTTTTTGTTGTTGATAACTATAAATACTTTCAATATTACTTTTTAGTGGAACGTTATTGTTGTTGTTGTTTTGAATTAAGCACAAAGCTACACAATGGGCTATCTGGGCTCTGCCCACCACGGGTATCGAAACCCGGATTTTAGCGTGTAAGTCCGCAGACATACCGCTGAGCCACTGGGGGGCTCTAGTGGAACGTCAAAAAAGAAAACAGAAACCTAAAATAATATTTGTATACCATGCTTCACAATAGATAAAATTTTTGCAACAAAATATTTTCAGATAAGTCAGAGAATAATTCACTCGAGTATATCATGGAGAATGTAACACAGTTATTGAATAACTTCAGAGCTAATGCAAAAGAACTGCAACGAAATACTCTTATCACTACTGCAATTGGTAATGCTATGCATTTATTGATTGATTGGTAATAGCAATGAATTAAGTATGACCTAATTTCATCTTCACTTACTCGCTATGTTTTATTTCTATCAAGTCACAAGGCAACACACTTTTATACCTGAGGTTTAATTGGCAAGTTTCTTTTTTAGGGGGTTAAGTTTCGAGGTATTGAGAACTGCGAAATTCAACTGTTCAACAGGCCCGGCATGACCAAGCGTGTTAAGGCGTGCGACTCGTAATGTGAGGATTACGGGTTCGCATCCCCGTCGCGCCAAACATGCTCTTTCAGCGGTGAGGGCATTATAATGTACGATCAATCCCACTATTCGTTGCTAAAAAGAGTAGCCCAAGAGTTGGTAGTGGGTGGTGATGACTAGCTGCCTTCCCTCTAGTCTTACACTGTTAAATTAGGGACAGATAGCCCGGGAGGAGCTTTGTGCGAAATTCCTAAACAAACAAACAAAACAATCATTCACTATGTCAAGCCTGAAAAAGCAAAAGACACTGCATGGGTTCTTTAAACCCATTCATGAGGCTGAACCTAATCAATCTGCTGCAGCCAATCAGATTGAATCAGAATTGTCAGAATCATCACCGAGGTCTTCTATCAGTGCTGCCACTACCACCTCAGGTCCAGTCTGGGACATTGGAAATTACATTTCTGATGATGTCAGCATTGATAAACAGATAAGTCGAGTTCTCATTATATTAATTTTGTATTAAAAATCATGCAAACACTGATGATTTAGACTGAATGTTCATTACTGCTAGTGATTGTAGGCCTACAGCCACAGGATGTTAGGCCTGTTTGTGAAGTGCAGCTTTAAGCTTTTTTCTACCAGGTTGTACTCTCTTAACAAACTTTCCTGTGTGCAAAATAACGTGATTAGAACCGTGTCTTTCTGTCTCTTTTTTTGATAAACGCTGAAACCATAAAATGCCTCCTTGATCACTGCCTGGAAGCCAGGGAGTGATTATGTTTTCCCCCAGTGTGGTCCAAGAAAGCTGCGTTTTCACCATCGTTGGCTTTCACAGTGGAGATAGCTACTCTACAGTCAACATGCAAAGGCTGCTTTCTGTAAGTACTGCTGTCTTTCTGCTCCTGATGGTGCTGGTGTTGGAAGCCAGAAATTGGGACAACTAGTGAAATTTTCATACATAAACTGGAAGAAGACTGTTGAAGTCTTAAGGCACATGAATTGAAACAGTACCACCAAGGCAGAAAAGAAAAAGCTAAGAATTTTCTACAGGTCGTAAACACAAGTTAATCTGTGCACTTGCAGCTTGATGCAACTTACAAGCAAGAAATTGAACAGAACCAGCAATATTTAATGCCTATTATTGATACTGTATTGCTGTGTGGGAGACAGGGTTTAGCTTTGAGGGGAAAATATCATTCTGGTCCAATGTTTTTAGTGAAACTGATGAGGAGCTCATCAATAATGATGGGGATTTTCGGACAGTTTTGCACTACAGGGCAAAGGGTGATGTCAAGGCTTTCAGCAAGCCTTAAGAGTACAAAGAGGAATGCTATGTACCTAAGTCCTCAAATTCAAAATGAAATCACCAGTGCCTGTAATAGTCATGTTCTTGATGCTTTGGTCAACAGGGTTAATGCTGCAAAGTGTTTCTCAATATTAGCTGATGAAACAACAGGTATTTTAGGCATTGAACAGTTTTTGCTGTGTGTTAGATATTTGCATGTCAATGAAAACTCTGTTGCAATGAGAGATTTTTTTGCAATTAATACCTATTTATGATATAACAGGCAGAAACTTGGTCGATGTTATCAAAACTAATCTAACAAAATATGGTATTGACATGGCTTACCTGCGAGAACAAGGGTATGACGGTGCTGCCTCTATGAGTGGGAAATTCAATGGTGTCCAGAGACACATAACTGATAAATTCTAATTTTATATGCAAAAACGGCTCGTTTAGGTTGAGAAAATATTTTCTCAATCATAAAGGTGAGATATTCTGATAAAATGTGATAACTTTTAAATAGTTGTGTGAAACAAAATAGAGAAAAATTGCAAATAAACTTTAAGAATTTAATATAACTAGTTAGAAACATAAAATCTCCCTCTGAATGCATTAATTAATATAAAAACTACATGCACTTTGGACTTCAAAGGTTTATTGAGAAAATATTTTCTCAACCAAACGAGCCGTTTTTGCATATAAAATTCTCAACAAGTGGGTTTCTCGACATCACTGATTGATAAATTCTAACTTGCACCCCATGTACACTGCAGTGCCAATTCCATAAACGTGACAGTTTTTTATGCTTGCAAAGAAGTTCCTGTGCGAAATTACATGGGAGTAATGTCTAGCATTGAAAACTTTTTCAATACACCCAAACGAAAACACGTTTTGGTTCTTTCGGTGGAGAATAAAGCACCTGAATCAAAAAACAAGTTTGAAAGGTTTCAGCCCCACCTGGTGGGTTGAGAGGCATGACTCAGTCATTGTCTTTCTAGAATTAATCCATGCAGTTGCAGATGCCCTTAAGACCATATCAGTTTGACAAGACAGAGATTCTGCCACGCAAGTCAATCAATTGTTGTGTTCTATAACATAATTCATCATCACTCTACTTACTATTGCTAAATTGTTTTCCTTTAGTTTACCTCTGTGCAACTTACTGCAGTAACAGAACATTGATTTAGGTACTACGATGCATCACACAGAAATAGTGGAAGATTTAATCCGTTCACTCAGAAATAATACTGTGAATGAATTTAACAACATTTTTTGTGAGGCTCAAACTCTGTGTAGTGAGCTTTAAATTGACATTATAATGCGAAGGCTGGCTAAAAGACAGATGTACCGTGCTAACCCACAAACCACTAGCCCTGAGTAGTACTTTCGTATTGTTGTATTTGTACTATTTGTTGATCACATTCTCTCACAAATATGTGACCGTCTATTCAGTTACAAAACTCTCCTTACAAACTTCATGTGTCAACTACCATCAGGATCTACCACAGAACGGTCAGAACCTACAGCACAACAATGTGACCAACTTAAAGAGTCGGTCAATGTATACAAGGCTGACATTGACAACACTTCACTAGCTGCAGTAGGCGAACTTAGGGTTTGGTACAAATCACTTGCGAACAACAGACCAAAAAATATCATAGATGCATATGCAATGTGCAATGCAGAAATGTTCCGAGTCATTTCTAGACTGTTGAAAGTATTTGCCACGCTACCAGTGTCAACGAGCTCAGTGGAGCGTTCGTTTTCAACTCTCAGAAGACTCAAAATGTATTTGAGAAATAACACCACTGAAGATTGATTAAATGGCCTGGCCTCATTATACATTCACCGTGATATTAAAATTGGACCAAACTGTGTTATAGATGTCCTTACAAGAACGAACAGGCATTTAGGCCTTTAATAGATATTCGATTTATATCTCTTGTTTTGACAAAACTTGCTGTATTAAACGAGTGTTCAATTAGAAATTTGCATTTGACCATTTCTTGTGCGTGAAATTAACTGCCATGCAATCACGGATCTTTATGAAACTTCACAGGTAGGAACTGAACTTGTCTAAAAAGTTTGGGTCCATAGGTGCTTTAACGGAGCTGATGTTAGAAAGTGCAAAATGAACCGAAAGAGAAGCTGTATGAATAAAAAAAATGTATAATTTTGAGTTTGCATTTATATGTACGGGCCCATGCACAGAATGTTCTAAAGGGGGTTCTAATTTGTGAGGTCAAAAGCCAACACTTATTGTACAAAGCATAATCAGCGTGCTAATAACTACTGGGATCTGGGAACATGCCCTCTAGAAAATTTGTAAAAAATATGAACTGTGAGATTAAACCTGGAGGCAATGCTGCACAAAATATAACTGATACACTTGCGTGGCTGTTCACATAAAATACGCTTACATCCAATGAAAAGTCAACAAATCATCATTTTGTTGTAACGCTGCATTGGGAGCTAGACTGAAATTAGCATAAATATGCATGTTTTTTTATAATAAGGATTTATATCATCTACATGCAGAGAAGTTGTTAATTGTTAAGTTATATTACGAGTTTAAACAACTCTGTAGAACAGTAGTACATCAGCTATTTCAATCATTGGCTATCATATTCAAACATGTTTGCACTACTGAAATAACATGTTAGAATGCTTCACTCTGGGTTGCTTTTCCATTAATAATTTGCTTATTGTTTCAATGTTAATATAAATGTAATTATTATTCATTAAAGCAAGAGAACTCAGTGTTTCGGTTTATGTACACCTCACGTAATTATTCAACCGGTGGAGACCAGTTGCCGAAAGTTCTTACGTGCATTTATATTATAGTTTAGCGAATATTTGTCATACAGACCCTAAATATGGAATTGTTTGAACTCCTCAATTAGAAAAGTTTTGTTGGTACCAAATGAAAGGTCTATTTCTTGGCTTTTAGAAAATATATGTGGGTGGATGGTTAATTAAAAATACAGAACGCTCTTAACTTAGGCACCCTCTACCAAACAGAATTAAGCAGAACCTCCGACACATCATCAGATAAGCTGTAATAACATTATTAGTTTTCCTAGGAAACCATAGTATTTAATAATCGACAGATTAATTATTTGTATTATAATATGCCCTGTGACTCCTGAACATTGAACCATGGGGAATAGCAAAATACGGTAGTAGCTTATGTCTGTCTGTGTGATCATCCGTTTGTTTTAGGTTATGAGATAGGTGCTTAGAGACACTTAATGAATGTTTATTAACCCAAAACATTTTTATATGGAAAATATTAAGGTTGCTGCTTGAAGTAGATTTTTGTTTACAATATTTGGTGGTGTTCATCTTACAATTTTGAGGATAATTTATCGCAAAGTAAATAAAATGAAAGTGGATGTCGATGTCGTTATAGCATAATGACTCCTAGCTGTATTTTTTGGTCAAAATTATATGTATTTCCAATAAAAACTAATTAAACTTGTCTCAAGTCTCACACAAATTTATATAATTGTAGCTGGTTACGGTATTTAAGAGTTAATTGTATTACTGGCCTGGTGTGTGTCACAAGAGTATTTCACCTTGAACAATAAAGAACATATATTCAATTTCATTCGGATTTATATATTTGCTAAATCATCTGTTTCCTATTCTTAGAAAATTAATTTAAACAAAGGGATGAATATTGATCCATCATCTGTGAAAAAAATCACGTATTGTTAAATTAGAAGATAAAACAATTTGCATCATATGCTTGAAAAAGAGACACTGACAGTCTAGCGCCTCAAAGCAACAGGGTTTGGACACACTTTAGATTTGTATGAAAAAGCGTAAGGATGAGCCATATAAACTTTAAGAGTAAATTGGTGCAACCACAGAGTTTGAATTCTGTGTTACTATCAGTCATCGTCGTTTGTGCTACCAAAATTATGCACAAGAGTGTCCTGCACTTAGAAACAATATCATGAAGAACCATCTGAATTAGCAGGTCACAGTGCTTGTATGACCACCGGGTCAGTTGCAGTTTCCTTTGAGAAAACAAATGTTTCATTTATAATTGTATGAAGAATCAGTGTGACATACACTTAATTTATGTTGCTGCTTTATCATTACAAGACACAACATGCACAGCAGCAAGAAGAAAATTGTTGATGTTGAAACAACACTACTTACAAAAGTCTGTGGATATAATCTGGTGGCGCCAAAGGGAAGGTACCACAAGAACTGTTTGGCACAGTTACACATAAGAGCAGACCGTGTAAGAGACACTAATGCTAATACGTCAAAAGAAATAGACATATTCTTGAGAGCATTTGAGACGCTCTTTTTTGATGTGCAAGAAGGCATATAGAATGGTATAATTCATAATATGAGCTCATTACTACGCATCTACGAAGGTCAACTATAAAAGTGTGGTTGTGAAGATGCCGCACAATATCGATCAGAAAAACTCCAGAAATACCTCGTTAAACCCTTTGAGCATTCAGTATAGTTTTAATCTCAAGCCTTGGTCAATCAACCGTTAAAAAGATTAAAGTTAGAACACCAATTAACGAAATAGCTTCAGTGACGAGGGTGGCTTCTTACCTAGTCATTCCTCAATATATTTTTCAAAATTCCAAAGTAGAATGGAGGTCTTCATCTATGCCCTAATAGTCCGAATCATTATCTGGAGAGACCTAATTATCAATGTGCTGTTTAGAAAACTGCTCCTGTACAAAATCTGAGATATATTTTCAAATAAAGCATGGATAGAACGTGGAAGAAGACAGACTATTTCCTCTGTTGATGACTTTAACCACAGCCTCGAATGAACTTGTACATTTTACGACATGCAAATGTGATACATTAGAATGTTCTTCTAATCACTGTAAGTGTGGTATCTTAAAATGAAGAGCAGTCCAGCTTGCATATGTGAAGAAGGTGATAATAAGTACAAAAACCAACCCACACATGATGCAGACGAGACGGTGAAGACCTTGATGAGCTGCAAGATTAAACTCTGGAATAATTAATTGAATTCACGACTATGCACAACTCTACAAGATATATAGTTGGTCTAATGTTTTGTTTTTATTGTGATTTGAATTGTAACACAGTACCTTTGTATATTGTGTTTAACTGACCTAAGTTTTTATTGTTGTTTATTATTATTAAGGACAGAGCTACAAAAAGGACTATTTGTAATCTGTCAATCACAGGTATCAAAACCTGGTTTCTAGCAGTATAAATCCACAGACATACCGTTGTGGCATTGGAGAAACCTAGTGAGAAAATATGATGATAGTTTAAAGGTGAGATGAGGAAATAACATATAATATATAATAAATGTATGTTTTGGTGATTTTAGGTGTGTTGTAGTACATTTGTTCATGTATAAATACTCGACAAAACATCTCATGTTTTTGTCAAGTTGAAAAGATGGCGTTGCAAGTATATGTATGTTATTTATAAAATGGAGAACACGTGAAATGGAAATAATAAAGTTAAAATGATTGGAGATGATAAGAATGAGAAGAAGAGGAAATGAGGATCATACAGAATAAAAGAAGCACTTTTTTAGTTGTTGGTCAGTGTTCAAGTGTGTTCGAGATATAAGCTAGAATACAGACATCTGTGTATGTGTGTAATGCATGCATAATAGTTATGTTTCTAACACAAACTGAGCTAGAGTACCAATTACAGGCCTCAACATAATAATCAAAATAATAATTTTAGATTATAATAATCAAACATTAAAAATTATTCATTTTAATATTTACTGTGGATTGGTCTGAATTCCCTTTGTTAAAAATCTATGCTCTTTCAGTAGGACGCATCAAGTAATCGGTAATCTGTTTTTCATGATTCATTAAATTAATGTTAAATTATGAATATTTAACATAGGTTGCAATAATTATTCTCAAAGATATAGAAATAAAATGAAGAGTTATAAAGATTATTATTAATCAAGTCAGAAAGGAGAATCGGAATATTTATTCAAATAATGCTTTACCGTTTCGATCAGTGCAGCTTTTGCAGTTTTGCTGCTATCTATATCAGTTTTTATTTGACGTAATTTTATTGTTTTTGGGGGAATGTGGAGACTTCGGTTTCTTTTAAATGTACAAAAACGGAGGAATGTCCTTTTAAGTGGTCTTTAATGGATGTGTTTATATGTGTCACAATTGATATGATATGCTATTCCTTTGTTGTCTTATAGTTTTGGATAATTTCTTGCATCAATAATACTCTTTATTTTAGTTTCTGGCCTTTGTACGATTAATATGTTTATATTTCCATATTATGGCAAATTTGTTGTTAACATTTTCAGTAAAAAATTCCTTATCCGAAAAGAGCATTAAAATTCTATGAAATGAAGAATTATATAAACAAAAGATAAATCACAGAAGCTATACTGATCAAAACAATAAATTCTTTTTTGAACAAATATCCATGGACTTCCTTCTATCTCTACTAATTATACTCCATATAATATTGCAAAAAGGACGAAACACTAAATTACTCAAATCTAGTTCTAACCATTCAGATATTTGTTAAGTTTTCCCATTAAACTCCATTTAAGTAATTATATTTATATCATTTGAAAGCAAACTGCCCGAATACCAACGACTCTTTCGACAAAAATAGAGCTATTTTCACTGAAAATGACTCCTACCCTGCCAAAAGTTATGTGTCCACTAGTCTTACCATTCCCATTGTTAAACATTTTCATCAAATTTATACTCGTAATTCAACTTGTAATATCTCACATGTATTACCTTGCATTTATTATGATTAAAAGTCATCTGCCACTTATTTGCCCAATTAATGAAATGATCTAAATCCTTTTGTATAACAATCTCCTCTTCCTCACAGCCAGCAACTTTCTAAACTTTAGAGTCATAAGCAAATTTAAACAGTCTATGAATAATTTCTTCAACTGTGTTACTAATTTAAATAACAAATCTACTAACAGTGAGCGCTGAGGCACTGTACTCGTGATCTACTGTGACCGAACTCCAACTGTGACAATCCTCTGATTTCTTCCGTCTATTCAATAAGTCTATTCATCCTCCTACACCTACGTGGTTAACTGTATTTGTGTGTGTTTTAGATTTTTTTTATTTTCTTCTAGTAACTATTGATACTTACGTTAAATATTTAAAAATAAACCTCTTATATGGACTGGGACTTTGTAGTTTTAATTTCTTTAAAGATCCCATTGAGTGAGTACTTGCTACGCTACTGACTATAATGATGCCACTATATTAAATTTAAGGTATGCTGACTTAGATTTTGTTTCATTTGAATTTCGAGCAAAGCTATTTGGGGTATTCGTCCCTAACTTAGCAGTGATAAACTGGATGGAAGACAGCTAATCACTCATTCACTAACTTTTGAGCTACTATTTTATCAATGGTTAATGGAAACGACCGTATTATTATAATGCATCTACGGCACTTTCGGTAACATGGATTCAAACTTATGACCAGCAGATTGCAAGTTAAACGCCCTCACTACTATGCCATACCTGTTGAATTAATAATTATTATTTGAAAAGTCACTATAAACTGTTTCAAAATACAACCATTCACATTGAAATATACTTCTTACCTTCTATAAATTATTATAAAATTTTACATAGTGCCTTTTCTGCAAAATTTATTTTGAATTCATCAACTAGTTTTAAAACCATCCACTTACAAATAACGGTATCTCAGTAGCACAAGAAATGTGTTTAACGAGGAAACTATATCAAGTAAATTTATCATTTAAAACAATGTTTTAAAATGCCTCCAGAAACTTGGTCTTGATGCTTGTGGTGAGAAAAGCATTGATAATCCACTGTGTAGCGTTGCACCTGATTACAAATAAAATAAACGTTTTAAAATGGTGAGGCCTGGCATGGCCAGGTGGTTAAGGCCCTCGACTCGTAATCTAAGGGTCGCGGGTTCGATGCTTTGTCATACCAAACATGTTCGCCCTTTCAGCCATGAGGGCATTATAATGTAACTGTTAATATCATTATTCATTGGTAAAAGAGAAGCCCAAGAGTTGGCAGTAAGTGGTGATGACTAGCTATCTTCCCTCTAGTCTTACACTGTTAAATTAAGGACGGTTTGCGTAGATAGCCCTCGATTAGCTCTGCGCGAAATTCAAAATAAAACAAACTAAAATGGTGTAAATGTGTTGGGTAAAGTATTTATACTTTTACCACATTATGTACGTCTTGTTGTATTTTGTACTATCACTAATAATATTCCAAAGCATTTATAATTATGTATTTGGAGTTTTTGGACTACATCAGCCTTGAAAGTACATAAACATGACGTCACTGTTAACATGATAAGACTTTCAGGGTTGATTCTTTCGATGGGTACAGCAGAGATAACCTATTGTACAGCTTTGTGCTAACAACAAATAAAACTGACGATTACTATTAAACTTTTCCATGTTATAGTGCCCCTTCCAGTGACTCAGCAGCAAACCTGAAGGCTTATAAGGCTAAAAACTTGGTTTTAATATCTGTGGTGGGCATAACATAGTTAGTCATTGAAACTTATGAAAAATAAGCAAGAACTTCTCTTTTTATGTGCTTCGCTAGAAATCAACAAAGCAGTCACAACTAACAATCATGAAAATTTATTTGATGAGTCATCTGTTATTATTTCTAATATATATATCACGTGATACTAAAAAGTGTTGATAAAAATTCCTGAAGTCTTTTAGCGCGTGAAAATATACATGCTTTTCATCCTCACTAATTCTCTCTTTATTTTTACAACTTCAAGCAATTTGCTGGTGACGTGTTACTGGTTCACGTTGATGCAACGTGGGGGCGAGGATTTTGTAGATTTGTCGCAGCCGGTGAGAGGGTGAGGTTTATCGATTGTAAAGTGACGTTAATAGTATCTGTCTTTTGTGGTTTCTTTAATTTGCCAACATTTATTTGATAACGTCAAATATGTCGACTTCTGGTGATTTTGGGAATCCACTACGAAAGTTTAAGCTTGTATTTCTAGGGGAACAAAGCGGTAAGTATACTGTCTAAACGTCTTGAACTTGAAAATATATCCACCCAAGTGACCATGTCTCTGAGTGACATAGGCTTAACCGCATCGTTACGGGATTTTAAGTGTGATATTTGTAATGATAGTTCTTAAAAGTTGATTAAAGCAGGCATTATTATATATAAATTAGCTCAAACTCACTTCTTTGGTCTTAAATTTATGAGCTCTCAGTGATACTTCTTTATTAGCATTTTGAAATAGAACTGGAACTTGGAAGTTCTATGTGTTAACTTATTACAGTTTTAAATTTCTTTTTTTATGTAGAATAGGCACGGCAGTCTTATTGAGAATTTTAATTTTAATATTTTACAAAGTATTTAAAAAAGGTAGTTATTATACACAACCGTCAAGGTAATTTTTAACTTCCAGTTTTAATTACTTTTATATCGTTAAAAGTAAGTTCACAGGTGCAGGTAATCTAGCCTCCAAAGCTTTTGTGTTTGTTTGTAACATTATATACTCGCAACTTTTCATTTAAATGTCAATTGTTATATTTTTTCCACCAAAACTGCATGCAAGATATTCTAAATGAGGTTTCATAATAGTATTGTACAGTGAAAAGAAAGAAACGCAATTTGTTTTTAATTTGAAACTTTTTAAACCTCTGAATACTGTTTATTCTTCCTCATAGCTAAACACTAAAGAGAAAGTTTCAGTTTGCAGTCATTTCTAACTCTAATTTTCTATCCATTTTGTTTTTTGTTAGTAGCACCAATGCTCTTGAAAGAAGAAGAAAATATCCAGATTTTCACATCTGTTATCTTTTGAAATCTTGTAACTTTGAAACTCATTTTTTAGTTTGTAATGTTATTACTGATATTCTCCAGGTTCTTTTAAAAATAAGATCTTAGTGTCACAATGAAATCAGGAATATTGCATTTACTAAATTAAAAAACATTGGGTTAAATATTAATCATTAAAGGTGGTGAAAGTGATCATTGATATTCCCCAGTTTTCAAATTATCCTGGTTCTAATGAAGCTTGTTTTATCATCTTGCATTCCTTTATACCACCACGCCAATTGTATCGTTTCTTAGCAGTTGGGTTTATGACATCTCATAAAAAAATTCTTAAAATGAAAATACACAAGCTACTTTTTATTAATTGTTTTTAGCATGAAAATCCCTTTATGGTATCTGTGGTAGCTATGTTCACTTTCTGCTCAGTTAAATAAAGTTCAGAATTATTTATTCATACCATTGATCATTTAAATGAATTCCTCATGCAGATCCACAACACCTGTAGTTGTGTAACTGTACACTGATGTAACTAGTTTATGCAATTAGCACATCTGTCTGCAGTCTTTCTCATGATTGCATGTGGTACAACAAATAGAACATAATATTTTGACTGCTACATAGATATGCTCCATGTTTGTTGAAAGAAGTGAAAATGTATCAAATTTTTGTTGTTGTTGAGATGTAAAATGAAAGCTAACACTGGTATAATGTAAGCTGGCTTGTATATTCTTAAATAATGAAATTTTGGAAGTACCCCTTTTTTTTTAACAATAACATTAATGAAATGGTGAATGTGTTTAACATCAACCTTTCTTCTTGTACAGCTATACATAGCAATGTTTATTAAGTACAAATTTGCTAAATGTGTCCTCATTAAATTTATCAAGGGTTTTATGTTTAGTTAATATTACAAGTCGTCTGTTGTATATGAAAAAGGCATACTTGCTATAAAGTATTTTTACCAAATGATTTTGTTGCATTTATGTAATCCATCTGATCTGACTGTTCTGATTTCAAGGTGATTTTCATTGCTAAAAATAACAATACTTCTTTTCATTTTACTGTTTTTGTATTTAATTTACATAACCTCTAGAACCATCCAAATGAATGTAAAAAAAATTAAAGTTGAAGTTTGTTTTATCTGTTATTTCTCTGCCTAGCAGTAAGTGTAGGCAAATTGTCAGTGTACAGTTAAACTAAAATGAAGTATTGGAAATTATGAAACCAGATCAACTTGTTTTTTCTTATTTCAACAGTTGATATCTTTTCATAACAGAATTTTTCATTATTCTCAGTTTTATGTGTTTACTTTTTCACATGCATTTTTTATTTTTTTTAGTTTTGCAGATTTATTGTTTGGCTTTGGTTATCTTATCTAAAGAGTGACATATCACATTGTACAAGTGTGCTTGCACCTTTGGACATGTGCAACTGTAGTTGCACAAAAATGAATTTACCTTTTCAAATGCATTACTATCAGAACATTCAAAAACAAATATAACTGTCCTTCTAACTATGATATAGCTAGATTATAAAGAAAATGTAAAATCATGTGAGTGTTAACTTGCAAAATCAAGATGTTTTGTTGTCAGTTGTGTGTTATACTACTGCCAGTTTCAAAGACTTGTAATTTTGTCATGAAAATAGGCTCTTTGTTACAAACACATGTGCCAAACAAGATGATTTTGAAAATAGTCTTGAAAGTTAAACAAATGTGCAGGGCTTCTGTGGTGAAGTGAGAAAATTGATATATATCTCAGTAAATGCATGTGAAGCTCAAAGTTGAACATTGGACTTTGGAAGTGTATAAATAGTGTGGAAAGAATATGATGAAATGTACATGTTGAGATGTTGGAGTTTAGCTAAAAAAAGGTGAAAGTTGGTAAATTTTAAAAGCTTTTTGTAATCAACAGATTAAAACTTTATAGACATTTGAATAATAAATTACATCATGATGCTAATTGTGTTGACTACATTAATAAGACTGTTAAATTTTTAAAGTAACTAAAATGTTATGCAAATAAGAACTGAGCTGTCTGTTAAGGGTTAAGGTGCAAACACTCTTTTTAATTTATAATTCAGTAAATACCTATGCAAGATTTTCTCCTGCAAGGATAAAGTATTTTACAGTAAACATTAAAAGTGTTTGTTTAACATAGAAAATAACTGTTGAACATGGTGAATAATTGTTAAACATAGAAACTGGTTTTCTAACATTGGAGGTAATAATTAAATACAAGTTTGTTTTTTTGGCAACTGTTTCTAACAGAACTGCATATTTCACACCCAGTGTACATGGCTTTGGGGATCTCAATAATAAAGTATATTTTTTAAATCTGAGATTATTCAATAATGTTATTCAGATTTTCCTTAATCAAATGTATATTCTGGCATGGTCAGGTGCAAAGGAGCTTGACTTGCTGTGTTGAGGTTTGAATACCTGTCCCATCAAACATGTTCACCTTTTAAGGTATGGGGGTGATATAATGTGAAGCATCAATTCTACTATTTGTTGGTAAGAGTAGTTCAAGAGTTGATGGTGAGTGGTGATGACTAGCTGTCTTCCTTGTCTTTCACAACTAAGTTAGGGATGACAAGTCAAGATAGCGCTCGTATGTCTGTGTGAAATTCAAAACAAACTAAGGCCAACCAAATGTATATTATAATCAGTTAATAGGCCAAACAATTAACAGAGTTTAGACAGGACATAAAGTCACATAATACTTACACGAATAATGAACAAAGTCTTAAAAGATTCCAGCAGGAGAACCACTGGTTAATTTCATGTAATTAGAAAATTATCCATAAATTAGGCAGTTCAAAGTAGTTATATATTTAGTTTGTAAAATTGTTTTTTTAAAATTGAACTTTTGTAAAACATGTATTTTTCAAAGTTGCAAGTATTTTGGAGTTTTTAGATACTTCGACAATGTTAAAACTATGATATAACACGATTCATTTGGGAAGTGTGGGCTATTAGAGTATGTGCAAAATTGAACCATAAGCTATATTTTTACAGGATAATGTACAAAATATTTTTTCATAAATAATATTCATTATCGTAATTTATTCTTAGTAGCTTATACATAAAAAAAGTCCTAACTTGCATAATAAGAACAAAAATTTGAGTTTGTAAAAGTAAATATAATTTATTTTAGTGTTTTCAGTTTCTGTATTAATTTTACAAAAAAATATTGTTTTACTATTGTGTCAATTTATTTAATATATATATTTGTTTTTATAGTGGGAAAAACATCATTGATTACCAGATTTATGTATGACAGTTTTGACAACACTTATCAGGTGAGTTGGAGTTTATATTCCAGTTCTAAACAAGTTGACAAAACAAAAACTATTACTGACTCAACTTTCAGAAATGAAGTTTACAATATTATACAAACTAATTATTTAAATCAATTGGCTTGTTACTTAAGTGTTATTAGAAAACCTCAGTTAGTGTAACATCTCAGTGTTCATGGTGAATCTTGTGCTTTAGGACAATTTACATATTCAGACCTTTTATGAATTATCTTTTATGTTTCATGAATTTTTATTTAAAATACTTTAAAAGTTGGTATATACTTTAATATGGAAACAACAAACATATTTGACCATGATTGAATTTATTTCGTGAAGCATACAGTGCACATCATAAATAGTATCCAAGTCGTTTTGGACTTGACACACATCTTTCAGAGAAATAAGAACTTGGTAAAGTATTTGGGCTGTACATCTAAATAAAGTGTATTAACCGGCTGGTTATAAGATAAAACATTTGAAAAAAATTATATAGTTCACTTTCTTGGCTTTGAATTCTGTTTTTAAGACCTTAGACATTCTACATTTAAGAAGCTTCATTCATTTTTAACTTTGTACAACTTTTTTATAATTTATTCTGAATAGAATGCTGCTGTTGATTTAGAAACTTGTAGCTGAATATCACAAGATATGTCATTTGAATAATAAGTGGGTGTAAAATGTTTATTAATGTGATTTTGCTACAAATAACTTTCAACAAATTATATGATGTTAAACTTGAGAGAAAATAAGACTGAATTTTTTATTAATGTATTACAGTAGTATGTTAATTAAATTTTGTTATGTATAATAATTAAAAAAATTCTGATATTCAGAATTAGCATATACTGATAGGTTACATAGTGGACATGAATTTTTTTTATCTAAAATGGAATGGGGGTGGGAGTTGTCAGTTTAACATAATTCAAATGTGATGTCACTCTAAAACTGATAAGAAAATATATTATTTATCTTAATAAATTATATAAAGTAACTTTATATTGGAAGTATTGTTTATTATAATATATATCTGTGTCAGGTGTTTATTTTCTATTTGTGTTGAAATTGATTAAATTTGTTATTGATTGATTTTGTTCAGGAAGTGAAAATGTTTTTTTCTAATTTATTCTGAATATTGTTCTCAGGCTACAATAGGAATAGATTTTCTTTCCAAAACGATGTACTTAGAAGATAGAACGGTAGGTGTATTATATTTTTTAATTGTAAAAAGGAATTTGTGTATGTTTTCACCCTATGAGGTCATTATTTATTTTGTGAGTATTTTTATTTGAAATTGATTTAACTTTAATGTTACTCATTTTATTTTGTTTAGTCATGAACCTCCAGTTTAATTTTTAAATGACCTTGGACTTTAAGTTAGAAAATCCTTTGCAGTTTAATGTTTTAAAATATTTCTTGGCTTCTTTTTTCAAGTATTCAGTGCATGATTGATGTTGTATTTTCTTGATTTTTCCTTTATAATAGACCCATTTTTTTCATGATAATTTTTAGAATTGGTTTTACTTTCGGTGGTAGTTCTTTTACAACTACTACTGCCTGTCTTTCCACGTGGTAAGCTTAGAAGAGAATGTGGTTGTTTAAAAAAATGCATAAGGTAGACATCAAAGAGAGATTTCTATATCACAATAGAGGATTCTCAGAGATATTCTGCCAACAGAGGTCATGATAAAAATGTAATATTCTCAAAGGTATTGAAATTAACACCAAGTTATATATTTAAAATGGAAGATAGTAAATATGGATTGAAGCAAGAAGAGGAATATGAAAAGTTTAATTCTGTGATGAGAAAGATGTATGGTATTTCAATAGAGATGAATATTTATATGAATTATATTGCACTACTGGAATATTAATCTGACTGCAGTTGTAATTCATGTAGCGTTTTACTAATAAAGGTATTTACATAAATTTAGACAAAGCTATCAAGTATTTAATACCTGTTTTTAAAATTAACCCTTTTTTGTCATCAGAATAACTAATATATATCTTAATCATTACCTTAATCATGTCTTAAAATTACCTTTACTGATGTGAAAACTAATTCTGTTATCTGTGTTACATAGGTGAGACTTCAACTGTGGGACACAGCTGGTCAAGAAAGATTTCGAAGTCTTATTCCTAGTTATATTAGGGACTCTACTGTTGCTGTTGTTGTGTATGACATCACAAGTAAGTATTTCTTTATACTACAAGCCTATATGTATGAAAACAATTTTAATTGCCATGAAAGGAAATTAAAAAGACATCTAACTGATACTGTGTCTCAGAAATAATAAATGCTGTAATGTAATGGCTTAGGTTAGCCCATTTTTATTCTGATTGTGCAGAATTATTTCCAGCTCACACTAATACTAAAAATAAGCACTGGGGACTTTCTTGGGAATTCAACAATGTAAACAAAAAATATTTGTTAAGTTATCATGGTCAAAAGATCAAATTGTTCAACAGTACTGTTTTCAGAGATTGTCAATGCAAAAATTAAATTTGTGTTGTTAGTATTGTACATTTAACGACTTCCATTGAATTTTTAAAACATTTTTAATATCCTTGTTAAATGTTTTCACTTTGCATGCATTCTTTATAGTTTTACAAAGAAACAAATGGCAGGTCTGTAATAGTTCGTTTGAAAAGTCAGTAATAAAAACATCTTTTTATCCTTATGTTTCATTAAGAATGTTATAACTTGCATGACATATGGATGTGCACATAGAGCCAAATACATTATCAAAGTATAGATCAATATTGTAATGTTATATTTTAGACTTTTATTACATCTTATATTATTTATCAGAAATATAATTTTTTGATTCTGCATAGATGCCAACTCCTTTCACCAAACTTCCAAATGGATTGATGATGTAAGAACAGAACGTGGAAATGATGTAATAATTATGTTGGTTGGAAATAAGACAGACTTGGCTGATAAAAGGTGAATATCTTTTTTTTGTATGCTTTCGTTAAATTCTAAAATTTTTATTTATTTTTGCTAAATGAAACTGTTGTCCATCATTTTGGAAAGTAATTAAATTTTTTGTTTAAATTATGGTAATGATTTCATAAAATTTTTAAAGGCTTCTGTTTATCTCTTCTGTTGATTCTATTATGTAAAAGCCTGAATTGTGATATTACAAAATATTGATCAGCATAATTTTACTTTCATTTAGTACTATTATCTTTAGCTTTAATTTTATATAGTAGAATTTTTAAGCTTAAAAATAAATTATAAGAATTTTCTGTTATGATGTAGGGGAAAGGAAGTAAACTCTCATTATTTAAGACCTCCGGTCACAAAAAATGGCTTCTCAAGGCTTCGCACAAGAATTTGAAATATTGTGTTTTAGTAGGTACTGTTGGTAGAAGTAAACTACCTTATCCTATTATTTATAATGTGTTTTTTTAATTGAAATCCATGAAGTATGAATAAAACCTCCAGCTATACATAACAGTAATGGTTTTAGAGGTTTCAACATTTCCATCTTCACCAGAATCAATATCATAAACCTTGCTTTCTTTTAATCAAGTTCAATTTTCACCTCTCAGGACATTGGTCCTTCTCATTACTCTTCTTACTCCACTCTCAGCATAATTTCATCATTTCCATTTAATATTATTTGCTTTATTCAAGTATAAATCCAAAGAGAAGCAGCATCTACTAATGTCAAAAGTGAAGCAGTCTCCTTTTTTTATGTTTATGTTCCTGTCAAGGCATTTTACAGATTTTACTAATGAGTATATTTTTCAATCAAAAGAAAAAGCTTTTTTTAGATTCTATTATTGGATTATGGTTACACAGTCTGGTGCTCTCAATTCATTTGCTAGCTCTGACGTTTTCCTTCCTAAACTGTGGTTGGTTTTTTTTACAACTTGAAGGTTTCAAACTGCTGAAATGAAGTTTGTCTTAAGTCTCAAATTTTTACACTGTGGATGATATTTTGTTTTTAAAATTTATCTTTGTGAACATCTGAGGTTTAAATCGAAAGTAATGACTTAACTGTGAAATAAAAACACTTGTGAAAGAAATTGTCATAAATGTCAGTTAAAAAATATTTATATATGTATAACAAACTAAATTTGAATAGAAATTTAACATTTAAACAAGTTTTTGTGTTTTTCCTGTATTGTCCTGCTTTTCTGTAGTTAACACAAACTGTCAGCTGATGGGATTAATGGTAATCATTCAAAATAAACCTTGAACATAAACTTTATATCAAAATCTTAAAATTGTAACAAAGCTTTTTTATAAACAACAATTGCAGTCTTTCCATTTACTAACAAAGATCTTGAGGTGATTCCACTTTTGAATGCCCAATGCTCCATTGACCATGAGAGAAGCCTAGTTATTTGAGAAACAATCCTTCAATTTTCATATGTTGACCTTAAATTACTTTGGAATATTCTACACTGTCTTAATTGTCAACCTACCAAGAGTATTTGAGATTCACTCAATAGGCTGGAATTAGTTAATCAACTGGGTTTACAAAATAGAAGTAGGGTGAAGTTCAGTTTTGACACTCTTAGAATGTTACCCATAGTTCATAGTGTTTACATACAAATTTTGCTTGAGATTAATCAGATAAGCTTGGAGGAGTTAGGGTGCAAACAAACACACATTTTGTGTTTGTGTATGGATAAATGTGTTGCAGTAATTTATTTAACATGTTAAGCTACTCATCCTCTGGTAGAACCATGTAAGTCTTCAAATTTATAATACTATAATTATGTTCATTTGCCCTTGCTGGGCACAGTAGATAATCCAATTAGGCTTTGCTGTAAGAAAACGCACACTAGTTAAGCTACTCTGAAATTGATCTTTTAAAAGCCATTAGTTGCTATCATTAGTTAATAGATAAGTAGGGAGTATTGTACAAACCTTAATTTATATACTAGCATAATGCTTTTTACAAGGTAGCTATTCAGTGACAGTGGTTGAAGAAGGCTGGTTTTTGTGAGCTATATTCTGTTTTTAATGGTGTTTTTATTGTTATTTTGCATTGTTAGCATAGTTTAATGACATAGAACTAGCTTAATTATTTTCTAAGCTGGTTGGACATAGTGAAATATTCTTGAGATTAAGGATAGACATTACTATCAATAAAGGTGCAACTAATAAAGTGTTGCATTCTAATCATTATAAGTAAGAACTGTATATTAAATTAACTATTGATTACTGGTTTCTGATCTATTTCATATAGCTTGATTTGATTAGAAGGCAATTGTAACAGAATTATGATTTTTTAACTCTCATGACTGATGATAGTGAAAGAGCTACCAAAGAATTATAAAATATTCCACTTAACCTAAAGTTCTATACATTAATTTCTGTCCCAGTTGTACAAGAGATGAAAGGGAAAAAATGTTAAATTTATTACTCATTTCTTTTTTGAGGTTTCACCCAAAGTTTAAGAAACTTTGACACTGAAAGATGTATTTTTTATCAAAGGATTTTAATATTTTAGTTAAAGTCTGTGGATATGTAACTGCTATATTATTGAAACATTTTTATATAGATTTTTTATTTATCTTCCAGACAAGTGACAACAGAAGAGGGTGAAATAAAGGCCAAGGATCTTAATGTAATGTTCATTGAAACCAGTGCTAAGTCAGGATATAATGTCAAACAGGTAATAATATTTGGAATGAAATGTTTATCACTCAGGTTTAACACATTATGGTCTTAGCAATTATTAAAAATTAACTATTAAATTTGTTTAATAATAATGTTCACAAATTAATGGAAAACAAAGAGTAGAAAGAGGAGTTAATTTACTGAGTTTTTAGTTCAGATATTTTCAGGACAGTATAAGTATTCTGAAATATGTAATAGTCTCTTTAGTATTTTTGGAAAAACCTCAATTTAAAATATATTTAACATAATGTTGTGAAACAAGTGTTAAAATGAACTGTTAATACATGTTTTTGGTATGAGTAAATATTTATTTCTTGTGTTTTTTCATTGTAACTCAAGATTTTAAAGCTTAAAGCATATATATGCTTTTTTGCATCTCTACTGTTTCTCTTTTCATATGAGAATGCTTGTACCTGCTTATCTTACATGTGAAACTAAAGAATTAATGACAATGTTTGATTGTGAATGGGGTGGAAGCATTTTATAAAGATTTGAAATGTTTTAAGTATGTCTTGTATGTACATTTTTCACATTTAATGAATAATATAAAACTAAATACCAATGTGATTATAGTAGAGAAATAATTAGACAACATAGCATCCAAGGTGGGCTATTGTTCTTGTGCTTCTGTCATGAGTGACAAAACAAGCCATTTTGGATGTTTTATTGACCCTCACACTTTGTTCCTGAGGTACATGTCTTAATTTAGTTACATCTTTGAATTGCACTGTTTAAAGTAAGTAGGTTCAACTAAACTAGTTGACTTCTTGAGAAGGCATTGTTCTTTAGTCTGCCAACGGATTTTAGAATAATAGGAAAATCAAGTATACTTTGACCATTATGCTAAGCAATATGTGTTTATGAATATTTCATTAAGCTTAATATTTTGAGTTTTTACTTTATTTACTACACTGGTGTATGGTACAATGTTACTGCTTTTGTGTTATAACAATGTTAAATTTATTTTTTGGGTATTTGAAAAATGTTAGTCATTAGTATCCAAACCTTAATTTGGTTATGATGTTCTTAAAGAACCTTTAAAACACTTATGCTTAATTTATTAATACTGTACTAACCCCATTACAAGCAGTAAGCAATGTTTAGGTACTGAATGCACATCTGTATTTAAGTAAAACGAGATTTCTAACTACTTCAACAAGTTTTAATTTAAACTTTTATAAACACAAAAGAATTTTAATTTTTATCTGTACAACTATGCAGATTCTTGCTCATTTAATGATTTTAAATATAATTTTTGTCTATTCCTAAGTATGTTAACATTTGCTTTGAAACTATCACTTCTATACAGTGTAATCATCCAAGTCTTATCATGTGATATTCCTTTCACATGAGAGGTTTTATTGATAAAGTTCTTCCTTACAACCCTTTTATAATACAACAGCATGTAGTCTGAATAATTACTTATAAAATTCATCTCAGAAAATTTCTGTAGGTGACATTTAAGTATGATGGATAGATCAGGTTGTATACTAGGTAAATGAAGTACTTGTGGTTTTGAGATATCGACTAACTGAGGTTCCTGTACGGGAGAACAAAGTAATCTAATATAATGTATAGAAATCATACTAAAAACCAAAGGTGTAAGAATATTTTTGTAGTTTTTTAGATGCTCTTTATATAACTGAATGTTTTTCTGTTGACCCATGCATATTGTAAAGTTTATTGTTTGTGCAACAGTGCACACACTTAACACAACTTGTTAGTCATAAAGAAACAATTTGATATAATTTGATCATGGCTAAAAATTCTGATGTCAAGTGTGACAAAGGTAATGATAATCCAATATTCAAAAGTGAGGTTAACTCATAAGTATTTATTAGTTGCCATTTTTGCTATTATCAGTAAATGGAAGTGGTTGCCACTGAAATTGGAAAACTAAAATATCAAAATGAATGTTAAGTATTAATCAAGTTGGATCTGACTGAAAGTATGAAATTCAACTTTTAACAATAAATATATTAATTCAAAGAGAAAAGAACAAATTTGTAATTTTTTTCCCCAAACAGCATCTACCAACACAAAGATTACTAAAGTAAACCATATTATATGAATTTTAAACCAAAGCTAGTTATTATTTAGTAAATACACTGCTGGCCAGAATCTTAAGGCCAATGAACATAAAGGAAAAAATATACATTTTGCATTGTTAGACTCAATCACTTATTTGAGCAGAGAAAGATCAAAATAAGAAAATGGAAAATAAAAAACATTTTTTAACATTTAATAGGGAAAATGTGAACACTATAAAATTAGACTAAATACTTACAAACTGGTCAAAAGTTTAAAACCATACTGAAATGAAGCGTTAATTGGTAAACACGTAATGAAATTTAGTCATTTGAGTTTAAGCATTAGCATTGTCAACATCTGCTGACATCTGTGTACATTGGGTAAATATATGACAAAGGCTAAAAAGTTGACAGAATTTGAACATGGTAGAATTGTTGAGTTGCAAAAGCAAGGTCTCTCTCAGTATGCCATCACTGGTGAGATTGAGCATAGTAAAATTGATGTTGCAAATTTCTTAAAAGACCCTGAGGGATACAAAATGAAAATTTCAAGTGGTCGGCCCTAAGAAAATTTTGCTGGTGTTGAGCAGGAGGATTTGATGGGTTGTCCAGCAAGACACCAGCTGATCATTGAACCAGATTAAGGCCCTTACAGGTGCAGAATGCAGCTCAAGAACAAAAAGACAACATTTAAAAGAGAAAGGTTTTAAAACTGTAAACATCTTTAAAGGTCACATCTCATTCCACACTATGTAACAGTTCGGTTTTACTTTGCTGAGAAGCGCCAAACATGGGATGTAGAAAAGTGGAAGAAGGTTTTGTTCTCTGATGAGAAAAAATTTAACCTGGATGGTCCAGATGGCTTCCAGCATTATTGGCACAATAAGGACATCCCAATGGAGACATTTGCTACATGACACAGTGGAGGAGGTTCCATCATGATTTGGGGTGCTTTCTCCTTCCATGGAACAATGGAGCTTCAGGTTATACAGGGGTGTCAAACAGCAGCTGGCTACATTGGCATGTTGGAGAGAGCATCCTTATTGACTGAAGGTCCTTGCTTGTGTGGATATGACTGGATCTTTTAGTAGGGCAATGTTGCAATCCACATTGCCCGCAGGACAAAGGATTTTTCATGGTGAATAATGCGATTCTTTTGGATCAGCCAGTGTGTTTGCCTGAACTGAACCCCATTGAAAATGTTTGGGCAAAGGAAGTCTGTAGAAAATAACATAAATTCCAAACAGTGCATGATCTTCTTGAAGCCATCTTCACTTAGAATAACATTCCAGCCAGCCTTCTGCAAATGCTTATATCAACCATACCAAATGGAATGTTTGAAGATATTTGCAACGATGGCCATGCAACTCACTACTAAGACCTCTTGGTGGGCATTTCATACCCTGTTTAGGATTTCTTTTTGGTATGGTCTAAAACTTTTGACCAACTAGTATTTAGGCTGATTTTCATAATGTTCACATTTTCCCTATTAACTGCTAAAAGTTTTTTTTCTCTTTTCTTATTTTCATCTTTCAAAGCTCTACTCAAATGAACGGTTGAGTCTAACAATGCAAAATGCAAATTTTTTTCTTGATGTTCATTGGCCTTAAGATTTTGGCTAGCAGTGTTATGTACTAAGTTTTATACAATATTAAGTATTTTCACTGTGAGAAGGAAAGAAAAAATCAGTGACAGACCTCCACTGAATATTTATAATCAAATGTAATGTCTTAAATTATTTTAAGAATAAGTGCTACTATAATAATTAGGTTTAACTCTAAATTATTTTACAGTTATTCAGGCGAGTTGCGGCAGCATTGCCTGGAATGGAGAACACAGAAAGAACAAAAGAAGACAGTATCCTTTAATATAGGTTTATAGAATTATCATTGTTTTTTCATTTTTAAGCAGTTATATCTTGGAGTTAGGTAAATATATGAACAACTAACAATAGATGAAAGCTTTAGTCTTTTAATAATCAATATTTCTTCAATCTTATTACATCTGTGGTTAACCTTGGATTAGAAAGTTTAGACAGAATATCTTCCTGCATGTGATTCAGGTAAGCAGTGGAAATTTCAAAAATTTATCAAAACATAATTGTCCATTTCTGTGAAAATTAGTGATTTTGTTGTCATCTCAATTTCCCATGTCATTTCATGTCCAAATGCATGTGCTTGCCTTTTTTTTTTTTTTAATGAAGTTATGTAAAAGGTAACTGATATTTCAGAATGCAAGATGCATGAACATTTTTTCAGTTTCGTTTGTGTCATCACTTTATCCTCTTCCTAGTGTATCTTGCATGTGCCTAGCTTCCTTGACCTCTTTCTCAGTTGTTGATGTTGATCTCAAAGACTCTCCAGTTGAACTACAGAAGCAAGAAAGTAGGTGTTGGTGTTAGGACTCTCCAACACCTGATTGTGGCTTCTGGTGCTGTACCTTTCATGATGATAAAGATAATTCTGGCAATAGGGTAACACTAAAACTATCTGAGATGAGGTAGCTTCTATCATTAGAACTATCCAAAATAGGATAGACTCTGGTTATAGGACTACATGGGATGTGAGAACAAATAAGATCTTATAAGCCACTCAAGATCTGTGTGAATGGGTTATTCTGAAAGACTTGGTGCGGCATGTTGGGGCAGATTCCCTACTTGGTGTTGGAATTTGTTTTAGTAGAAAAGTTAAAGTAGAATAGGGACAATTCTTTGTTTATTTATGTGTGCATTGTCCATGTATCTGTGAGGTGTTATTTCACAGCAGTCTCTTCCAGTGTTTGATATGTAATTTGATTCATTCAGTAAGTTGATTTAGCTGGGTTGTTCAAATACCTAAGGTTTGTATCCAGCACAGTTTCAGATTTATCAAACTTGAACCATTTCTGTGTTCAGAATATATATCTATAATATAGTGTGTTTAACAGAAACTTGGCATTCAACTTTCCAAATATTGAAATGTTTTTTTTATCAAAATTGAATGTAAATTCTGTTGCTTTACATAAATGTTACAAAAGGATATTGAAAGGACTTTCACCAAACCAGTATGATTTTTTTCAAGATAGCAGTAAATGTCACAATATAGTTAATGCAAAATGGAAGTACTGTATTAAAAAAACAAAAAGAAATAGGAAAATGGTAACAACAGAGGAAAATTATTCAGGTTTAAACTTTGTACTTTAACCTGGTTTAAATAAACTTAGTTTCATTTATATGTAGATTAATGATTTCTGAATGCTAACAGCAAGTTGTTTCAATCTAGTGCAGCTCCATTTTGTTTAAGTAGTAGATTGTAAGTTAAATCAACAATTGATTGTCAGGTTGTGTGAGTCATGATAGTTTGTCGGTAAATTGTAAACAAATTACATAAAAGTAATACAGAGCAACAATAAAAAAAACTAGCTTTCAATTTTTTCTACTTATTTTATTTACTTTGTTTACATATTAGGAATGAAAACCTTCCTCTCTTCATTGTATAATTTTTTGTTACAATTTAATTTATATCTATTTCCACAAACTGCTTATACTTTATTGATATATATAATAAGTGTTGTAGCTCCAACTCTATTACTGGAACTACTTTTTGCTCTAAATCTTCTCCAAAATTTTCCTGATCTTCAATATGAAAATAAATTCAATGTAAGAAATAATACAAGTTTTTGATTTTTAATTGATTAAAATTATAATTTTTTTTTTTTTTATTATGGTATCAGTAGATGGTTAAATTACATTGTTAAGGAATTACTAATGTTAAGTAATTGTAAATATGGGTAATATTTTGTATGTTGTGGATTTCACACTAAAGGAAAAATTGTTGCTTAGAAATTATCAATACAGCCCTCTTTGTAGTTCAGAGATTATAAATACAGGTTAGTCACACTATCCTTTTTGAAAAAATGTTCCTTTTAAAGTTAACTTCAGAACTAAAAACTGTTATTTTGTATATTGTAAACTTAAAATATCTTAATTTTAAACTATTTTTCACCTGACAGGACCTGTCATACCTCTGTTTAGAGTTGCACCACATCTTTGTATTTTACAGTGAGATTTTTTATTATTATTATTTATAAAAGAAGTGGACCTTATTCCCTGTTATTAGCAATTTTGTGTTACATTATTTCAAATATTATACAATTTAAACTGCTGAGAATATGTTCAAAAGAAACTCAACTTTGTACATCTTGGTCAATGTGTAACTGTAGCTTTGTTGAGAAATTTCTACATGGTTATGAACACGTTTTTAACAAGCTTGTAGATCTGTGAGCTGAGTATGTAATTTTCAATATGGTATTTAAAAAAAATGTTTCCTAGCTCTTTTGTGATATCTAGATTTGACAAGCAACTTGTTAAATGTTGCATGAAATATCTAATGTATGAAAAGTGTAACTAATTGAACAGATAATTATTTTATTAAACACTGCCATTTGGTATTTAAGAACCATAATAAAAGCTGAGGGCAGGGGCACCTTTGGGTAGTTGGGACCCTGTGCAAATTTAATAGTGCAGAGTTGAAAATAGCATTATGTGCAATTTTTGTGCAGTGACTCTCCAGCCAACAACCTGTTCCCTTTATGAACTGGATAAAGTAAACTTAAGTTTAATAAACCCATTAAAATGGAATACTTCCAGAGTGTAATGCAGCAGTATGTAATTCAATGTATCCTTAGGGCATAACATGAAAACTTGGTGAAAATTATTATAAATTAACAATAAGATATATTGGTTACATAGTTTTCAAGCAGATTTTCCTCAGACAGAATAATCGAAGTGTTTTATGTGTAATGGCATTTTGTGAAAAAGAAAAGTTAAAGAATAGGTAAAAAATCTTAAACATAGTTTTTCTCATGACTACTTAAGGAATGAAAAGCAAACTAAACCAGTACATTTTAAAAGTCCATAGAAATGTAAAGTATGTCAGATATGATGGCTTATTTAACTTGTGAAGGAATAGTGTATTGGAACAAAGTTTTTTATTGTGACTGCAAAGAGGTTAGTAGAACACTATTCAATATTGAAAATGGTTTTGTCCTCTTTCTCGTGTTTTTTCATTCATTTTTTTTTAACACACCACTATCTAAGAAGTTTGTAATGAAAGAATAACATGCTAGTATGTTTCACTTTAATTTTTGCATTTGAAAGTATGTCTGTCAAATTAGGACTTCTATGCATACCTTGAGCCATGTAGTGTTGAGAATTGAGATGACATAAACAAATGGTGAGAGGCTCAAAAACTGTAAGATTGGCTAGTATAGTGTTAAACTTAATTTGTTATACAACACTGATGGGAATTACAATCAACAGTATGGAGTAAAAAACAGCCAGTGGCCAAACATGAGGAAATAAAATATAAATTTAAAAAATTTGTTAATTTACAGGACTTCAACAAGAAGTGAGGCCTAGTACAGCTTCCTGATTGGTTCAGAGAAAGTTGTATTCCATATTTACATGGGTACTACAGTTACATCTTAGTATATTTTAAAATTTGAATTATAGTTACCTGAATATTCTTAAGTTTTCACCACTTTCATTGTGGTTTAATTATTTTTCTAATTTGCTGTTGTCTCCTACACTTCAAGCTGTTTTTGACCATCTGCCACCTTCTGTTACAGTGTAACTTTTTTTTGTTACTAACAACTTAAAACATATCATGCTATCTTTTTCTTCTTGTCCTTTTCTTAATTTTGTAATCTGCTGTTTTTTAAAATTTTGTTTTGTTCAATGTTCTTGTAATCCAGAACTGCTTAACTTGCATTCTAAGATGTAAAATATTAATGTAATAAAGAATTACCCTACTTTTTTTTCTAAAATTGTTTGTGCATTTCAGATTTATTTCTTGTAGTTGTAATAAATAAAGCCTTAAAATAGAAAACTGCAATTTCTTGACAAAAATGTGTTACCTCTGACTTCAAGTTTTGGTGTTTTTCAAAACTTGTACAGGTATAGTATGCTTTGAATAAATGTTTCTAGAATCACTGTCATAACAGTGTGGTTACTAAGGTTGCACACACTAAGTTCATTTTATAAGTTAACAAACACTTGGGAAGGTATTTACCTTGTTTATTCCTGAGTCCTTTGTGGAGACGTGCTAGTTAGATTTCATGTTCTTGTTACCTCAGGGATTAGAATGTGTTATTGAAACTAATTTATTTTTATCTTCGTATTAAAAAATAAAAGTTCAGTGTCAAATATATTCTACTGAGTGTTTGTGTGACATCATATTGTTAAAAAAAATTTTTTTTTGGATCCTGTATGTGATAATGTAATCAGTTGTAAATAAATATTAAAATAACTTAAGATTTTATTTTAATCCCTTCGTTTCTTAATTTCCCCTTGAACCATTAATTGAAGAGAGTAAAAAAATGAGTTGTGTAGAATAATTTTTGTGAAATTTTAAGTTCCTCCTCTGTATTCTTTTCTACTAGAGAAATAAAGATTTACCTTTTCAATTGTATAGTTTTCTGTTTTGTTCAAAAAGCAAAACTTTAAAAATTATACATTGTGTTAAGTTTCTCTGTTCCTGAAAAGTAATTATTTTTCACTTTGGTTATGAGCACTTTTCTCACATTTTTCTACAGTAGTGCAGATAGCTGTGGTATAGCTTTGAACAAAATTCAAAAACAGACTTTTCAACAGCAGTTTGAAGTAGAGAACAAAATAATTAAAAGATTTATTTGATATTTCAGTTTTTGGTATATTAAGCTAAAAGACATTTGATGAAATTCTGATATAAAGGTAAAGAAACTTTAGTGAACTAATTTTTGTAAATTAAAACCAAAACTCTGAAAGAGAGCTGAATGATGTATATACTCTTAATTTCAACTAATCAGAAATAGTTACAACTGAGAGAGATAAATGAATGGTATAATAGGCTAAATACCAATCAGTTGGTAAAAATCAGGATCTTTAATGAAAGAGGAATGGTTGGAATATACTTAATGTGAACTGACTTGAAAAGATTTAAGATCTTTGAAAGAGGAAAATGCTTGAATGATACTCAGTACCGACATACAAATGGGAATTAAGATGCTATAGAGAAAATGGTTAATAGATGCTAAATACCATGGTATCTGTTCATGAAAATTAAAAGCTTGAGGAATAATTGATTTGCTGAAGGTAAATGTTTGTGGAAATACCAGTGTAAGAATAAATGATATGTTAATAAATAGTTAAACCAACTAGAAATTATTCACACAAACTTTGGAAATGAAGAAGAATGAATTGTTTAGCAAGACTTAAATTTATGGAGAAAATGCAAACAAAAGTGTTTAATACAAGATGTTTATATGGACCAGGACTGGAGTTGGTAGTAAAATGATTAGATAAGTTCCTAGATAGTTAAATGGGTTATGAACTGAAAACTGCTTTAGAGACTTAGAGAAAGGTAGTGCTGTATGGTATTATGTCACATTGCTTATTAGCGATTTTTTTTTTCAGTGGTTGGTTTCAAAATAATATGGTAGTGATCTTTAATAGATGTTTTTTGACCAGTCATTACAATCATTAACATTATTGTAAGCTTGACCAGTAGGAGCAACTGCTGTATTGTTTTAAATGCCCATTAAAGTGATTGGTCTAAACTTTTTTTTTATCGTGAATTTTATGTGATCTGTATAACTTTTCAAAGAGAAATATTTAAGTTGTATAAGCAAACTTGTGTCTGTAAAGAAGAGTTTTAATGAACCAGTGTCTGTCAGAATTCAAAAGGCAGTTTCAATTAATCCAAACTTTAATTTGCCAGACCTGTTTTGGGTGTTGGTAAGTTGTAAGTTTGTTAATCATTTCAACCCTGTAAAATTAGTTATGAGGTGGAAATGAAACATAAAGTAGATCTGGTTAAAACTAATTATTTCTAATTAAATAACTTATCTCACTTCCTTTAAGAAATAGAACTTTAGTTCTTATGTTGAATTATACAAGCAAGCTGTAGTGATTGAATTATGTGAGCATGCCCAGTGAATCAGTTTCTTAGTCCATGAATCAATTCATAAAGATTCCTGTTAAAAAACACTATGTAGCTGTACTATTCTGTTAATGAAACTTCATACCATAAAAGAAAAGGGGTTGAAAGATGTTTATTGAGATTTAGTTTAGAAAATTCACAGAAAAAAGTACATTGTGGTAAAATTGACATAAAACACACAAACTCAACAAAAGTTCCATGTTATATGAAATAAAGCATCATAATTTGTTAGCCCCTATGTTTGGACAACAGCAGATTGCGGTCACCAACTATATTGCCAAAACATGAGTTAATAACCTTTAATGTATTTAATTCATGTTTGTTTTTATGAATGTTGTAATATTTGAAAATTGTCAAATGATTAAAAATAATTATCCATACATGACATACATGTATAAACTTGGTTAGATACTTAAATGCATTTTTATTATGTGTTTACACAAGTTTTTTGCTACATTTTAGAGACCTACAAACATTATTTTGTTAAAACATGTTCAGATGAAAAATTGTTTCAAACAAATCTATCACCTTGATTTCTGCTGTGCATTGAGTATTAATAAATCATTTTTATAAAAGTATATTTGGAAATTTTGCATTACAGAACTCCAATGACGGCAGTAAATTTCCCTTTTTTTGTATTTATAGAAGAAAAACATAATAGTGCCATAATTTTGAATTTCTGTTATTTGATATTAGCTGTCTTTAGTGCTTTAAAGTTGACTTGTTTGTCTTATAAGAAAAATAAGGTTTTTAAGCAATTACAAAAATCAATTTTTTTCTGTTGATTTACCTTTGAAGTAATGACTTGTGTGAGTTCATTGTGTGCGAGATGTATACTGGGAACTGTAGACAGTTACAGTGCAAATGTTTCTGTAAATCAAGTCTGTATGCTTTTGCATTTTTTATTGTGGAAATAATGCTCATTCTTATGGTAAAATAAAAAATTTTTATGACATAGACTTTAGTTTTTTTCCTTGTTTTTGTTGTAACAATTAGAATAGTGTTAAGAATATTTATGATTTTGAAGTTTTGTGGATAACTATCAAAATTAACAGTTATCTTGGATCTTGCACAGGAATACATTTGAGGTGAATAAAATCCATGTGAATCTGTATCAAGTAATTTCAGCAACAATAAATTATATACACGGCATTTTTATTGTCAAAGGATAAAAGCTGCATTGTAACATGTACTGCGATCTGTTTAGATAAAATCTTTTAAATTATTTTAGGATTTTTATGGTGGTATTTTTTTAAAACTGCACTTGTGAGACAATTACTTAAGAAAAGACTCGGTTATTAGTGATATATGTAGGATGTTGGACCAATAACCATAGTTTATTGATAATTATGCTATTTAACATGTTCATAAATCTGGAAACATCTTTATCTTATTGAAAAATAAGATGATTTCAAGCCATTAATATCTGATGTTAAATTACATGGGTCTGAAAAGAAAAAAATTATCCATGAAAAAAAAGTTTTATTGCTTTGTACTTTTGTTGTGTGTTTAGAAACAAAGCCTTATGGTAGTGAAACAGTAGTTTGTTTTCCAGTGACCGGTATTTGAGAACCTTGTGTGTTAAGATAATATAAAATAATTACATCATGATCATTGGCTTTACTAATTAAATATCTTTCCACATCTGTGAAAAGTGTTTTAAATTCTTCAGTAAGTTCTTTTCTTGCCACTTTTATTAGTCATTTTGTTTAAAATTCAATAAATCAAGTATTGTTAAATTTGCATATTTTCCATTAGAACTGAGAAAGGAACCTTAACTCTTACTTTCCAGCTGTACCTCTTAAACCACAGGAACCTCCAAAGGAACAAAAGGATGAAGAAGGGGGTTGTATTTGTTAAAAATGTATTTACTTTACTTTTCCCAGCTTTCCAGAAAGGTTCTAATGATATTAATTAAAGATCCGCTTGATTTGCTGGCCGTAGCCTACAGGATCTCTTTGAAGTCTGTTGTACCACACCTCCACACAAAAGCTTGTGACAACCACTTCACTCCTATTTAGGCATTTCACACTTCAGCTCCTTGCTTCATACTAATGATATTTGCTCATTCCACTTTTTATGCTATATTTTCTGTACTGAGGTTCTAGGTACATCAAGAAAGAACTGTGATCACATGTATACTATTTGTTTCTTATGATAGCTCAGTCCATTATGAAATTGTATAGTTTTAATGTGAACATTTGTTTTCAGAAAGATTACTTTGAAACACAGAGGTAGTAATAGTTGTTTTACTGGCTTATATAGGCTTAACAATTGAAACAAACAATGGGCCAATAGTCATTTTATCTCACTAATAAAAAAACAAATACTCTAAAAAAAACATTCTGTATTCAGTGATTAAGTTTAAACAAGTGTTAATTTAGCAGTACCTTGCAGTTTTTTCTAATCAAGCTTCTACAAGTTTAGCACTGTATAGCAAATTTTCTATGTGCAATAAATGAAACAATGTACAGCTGTATTTATGTAGTGTTAAAGAGGAAGGATGTGACCCAGTGAGGATTTCATAAACCTCAAATGTATTAAAATGTTAATCATTTCAAACTTCTAATTATGTTGAAGTTCTTTATTGCACTATCCATGACAAAAAGCAGTTATAAAGCAAATTAATGACTGTGTTATTCTTTGAATGATTTTAAATAGGAAACACTGGAGTGGTATGACAGAAAGCGACATTCAGTACAGGGATGGCTGCAGCTCCTAATAGTTCTGTGCTTAATTACAAACAAACAAATTCTCAAACTTATTTATTCATGTGTAATACTATGATTTTGAGTGCAAAATTCTAAGACACAACTTATATAACCATAAAATTTTGCAATTTAGAAATTAACTATAAACTTGATCTCTGGTGTTTATCTGTTTTCAGAAAAGGTTATGTGAATTGTCCTGGAAGTTTCTTGTGTATTATAAAAATTGCGTAATTACCACAATTTTGTAATTAATTCTTACACATTCACTTAGAGCTCATAGATAATTTTGAGATATTTTTTTCTTAATCTGGTAAACTCCAAATCCTTCTCAAAAAGGTATTTATTTTTCATATTATTATAGTTACATATGATTACAAAGATATTGTTATCCAAAGAATATGTTGTGATGCACATTGTTTTATTTTTTTCTGAATTTTGTGTTATGTGCCAGTGTTTTAATCTTTGATGGATAATTGTTTTAAATTTATACCATTAGGTCTCAATGTTATTACACAATGTAATGTGTAAATAATTATGATTAATTTGTATAATCAATTTCACTTAAATTATTAGAATTAAAAAAGTTTTGTTTGTAAAGGATTTAATTCACTACAGTAATAACTTGCATGATATTAAGTATAGTAAACTTCAAAAGTATCATAAGAGAAAAGACTATGAAAAAGCTTACCTACAGTACAAAAAGTGGGTAGCCATTTTATAACAACCTTCAATATGAGTCCATTTTGGCATCTAAAAAATAAAGCAAGTAAAGGAAAGTTCTGCTGCCCTTAGTTTACAGTATTTTAATTTACTGAGTAACATACTGGTACTTCACTTAGGGTTATTAATGGTTCAGCTACATTTCTCATACTATGCTGCTATAAACGTTTTAGTGATGGAAGGATGCAAGTCTTCCATCTTTAATAAACAGTGGAAGGGCTCTTTTTTTCAGGTAGATACAAGTATTTCACTAAGTATTTTGGGTGCTAAATGAGAAAACAATGGTAATTCTTAGCAGGACAATAAGGTCTGACAAATTGTACATTCCCATTTCCTGTAAGTTTGTAGTTTGGAATACTTGCCTGTTTTAAAGAAGTGTAGATACTGAGTTTCTTCTTAGTGTTATCATGTTAGCCTATATTATATACATACATCTAAATGTCTTTAGATTTGGAAACAAAATCATTAACTTTGAGTGTTACCAAGAAACATGAGAACTATGCATGAATGGATAAATTCTCATTCTTGTGTACCATTGTATGTAGATGTCGCAGTATCTTTACTGTGACTGGCCACTTAAAGGATATTGGCAAAGCTGAGTTAACATTTTTTTGTTTCCTGTTAATCCTGTGAATGTTAATCACCTTGTATATGAAGAAATGCTTTTGTAAGAAAAGCAATGGTTGCATTAAAGTGTCAGTGCCTATAAATTAGAGTTATGCTGTGTATTTTTGTAAAAGACATTACAGTACACAATCTAATGTACACAGAAAATAAGCCATGGAGTCTATAGAACTGTAGTGGATTTTATTTTGTAGGAGATAGAGTACACAAACTGTTAATACAGACAAACATAATCCTACCATTCTAACAAATGTTTAATTTTTATAATCTTCAATAAATAAATAAATAAATAAAAACAAATTTTTAGTTGAAAATAAATATTACCCTTGTTCAGCTAACTGGACATGCTACAACTGGCCACATTCATATACTAGAGAAACTAGAATTCTACTTACTATGCATTATTCAGTACCTGAAGTACAGTTTCTAAAGTGGTAACAACTGAACAATACTTTCTCATATGCATGTAATTAAAGGGATTTATAATTTTATAAACAAGATAAAACCTACTTTTCCCAGTCATAAAAATATATTTGTCAAATAGTATTACATTCAAGGTACAAAAACTTAAACCTGATATGCAAATACTAATTAAAATGTTTACTTAAAGTAGACTCCCTAATGAAATGATTTGCATACTACTTCATGCTTGGCAAAAATAAAAATTGCTTGAAATATTTTCTTTTACATAAAAGTGAATGAATACGTACCACCTTTCTGATGACACTCAAGATCTTTCCACTAGAAGACTTCTGTTACTTTCAAATATCATAAATTGACTTATGTAAAGTAATTAACATTCTTCCTTTAATTGGTATTGTATCCTAAACCATCTAACATTGTGTCTTCACTGTGAATAAATTCAATTTTATAAACAGAATATTTAAATTTACACATGTAAGGTTTGTTTTCACAGGTGAATATTGATTTATGTTGTAGAAATAATCATTTTGATCACACTTTCCAATACTCAGTGTAACATTTAAAACATTTGGGGCTATTTGACAGCTTAGACCTAGGGATATACACTTTTTTAAAATATTGTAAAACATCTTAGGAATACTTTATAAATTTATATGAATCTTGTGTGGTATACTTTGGGATGTGGATTTCTTACAGGTTAGAATGTTTTTTCTCCTCACAAACTGTGACCCAGAGAATGTCTTGAAAGTTTTTTTTATAAATTCAGAGACATTAAAGTAATATTTTTTGTTAATTAAACAAAAAGTGTACATCCCATAAAATAGTTACATTAAAGTCACTTACAATTATATTGTAGAGTTCTGTATTGTAAATATTTATTTTAAGATAAAAATTTAACATAATAAGCAACAGTACATGACCAATACACACAACCAACAACTGCTTAACTATAAAGTCTGTGTTTGCTCTTTCTACAGCTCTACACTTCCAGAGTGAAAAAAACATCAATCCTCTTACAGTTACACAATGGTAACATTTATAATACAAGTATTGTTAGTATAGAATAATAAAAAAAAAAACGGCTACATTTCAACTCAAACCACACAAATTCTATAAATTAGGCTACGCTCAACGCCTGGTAACAAATGTGTTTTATAACTTTTATTTTAAACAAAAATGAATAACCATAAATTCAGATAAATTGTTTGTTAAAACCACAGAATACCTGGAATATTCACAAATATACAGAGCTTAATAGATTTAAAACACCTGTAATTTAGTCTTAAAGTCCAAAACCATTATCAGTACTGAGAATTTACAGTTTTGGATATTCAAGATAATCTAGTAATAACTGTAAAATGTAATTCACTGATCTACTTCAGAATTACATGAACTAAACTTTAAATTGAAGATGTGAATTTTGTAAAAAAAAATTATTATTCAAGACTAAAAATGTGTAACAACTTTCAAGATAGTACAAGAAAATGTCAAATACTAATATATTCATATATTATTTATATTTCTAACAAGTCCATGACTACCTGGCATTGTAAACAATGTAAAGTAAAAGCCACAAGCAACAATGACATGTCATCCAAACTAAATGAACTGAAGCTAAAGCAGTGTGTAGGATGAGTCAATTTACACAGTATAATAGCATACTGGCTAACAAACTTTACTAAAAATGCTACATGCCTTGTCTTTTTTTTTTAGCTTGATGTGATATACGACTCAAAGCTAATATAGTTATTTTCCTTTGGATCTGTAAACTCAGTAATTTCATTTTCAGTTTATATTGAAAGACGTTGATCAAATGTTTCATTTAGTTTTTGTTTGCTTTTTTTAAGTTTTCTTTGTAACACAAAACATGAAGGTTACATACTAATACTGAAGTTATCTGCTCAGCTATTTTCACACTATATCTAGAAAATGATCCATTAACTGTTTAAATATTAACATTACAGTAAACTAAGTGAAGCTCAGCTCACTAATTATTTTTAGTAATATATATTTTAATAGTTTAAACAATATTATGGTAAACTAGAGGAAGTTACTACCTGCTCAGCTTATTTGATGCTATTTCTAATAAAATATCCTTTAAATAATAATGTTACATTAAACAGAATTTAAGTAAACTAACCAAGAAAATAACACCATCTTTTATTTTCCAAGGTATTCAAGAACCGTAAATAAAACAGTCTGACAATTATTAATTGTACATTTAAAAGAGTAAGTGTGATTTTCATGAAATACTGCTTATCTAGTATAAATACATGACTCACCTAGTCTTTGCTTACCCTGTATCATAAAAGTTCACCTGAGTTAATTATTTTTTTAATTACATCTACAAAGTTTTTCATGTCTTAACATTTCACCTGTAACTTATTTTAAATAATAAAATAATTCTGGCTTTCTCTCAAAACTTGCCAATTAACAATGTTTAAACAACAACTATGGTACTGTCACTCATATTTGATTCAGATGTTTCAATCCTTACTTCCCCAGAATACATTGACAACACTAAGGTCACTCAATTTGTCCACCCATTAAACTCAATTTTTATTGTACTTCTTGAGAACAATTAGCAAATTAAAAATCATAATAATGATATATATATCTACACATACACACACACACATTCATAAACTTGTAGCAATGCTGAAATTATTATGACAATTATGTCAGTTTTAGCAAATTAATAACATTTTCAAATAATGAACTACAAGTATTCAAATAAAACTGAAACCTGGGATATTCCAATCTAACATAAAATACACTTCTAAAAAAGTATTATATAACTGCAAAGATAGTTTCTCAAGGTTCCTTTTTCTTAAAATATATAGTAACACTAGTTTCATAAGCCTAAATATAGAGATAAATATAGATCAAACATTTGTTTGACTAATAAATAAATTAACTTGTACAACCATCTGCAAATTGTTTATAAAGAAATGTTACTTTATGTTTGATGTTAAATTTTACCATGCAAGTTTCAATGATAATAAAGTCCAAATTATTACCACAAACATCACAAATGCTGCAAAATTGTTACATTTCCACAGATCAGTATCTTAAAGTACTGTTTTTAGTTATAAATATAGGTTTACTTTTGAATTTATAGACTTGTAAAGGCTTTTATAGGTTTCACTGGGAAACCTACACTGTTCAAAATATATTTTATTTCTTAAACTGAGATAATTATTTGAAATGAAACTAGTTACATAATTTTAGATTAAGTAACAGTTATTATCACACACTAATATAATGGACAAGTACTATACTTCATTCAAGCTTTTTTTCATTACATTACTTATACATTTTACTTATGTAAAGAATAATTTAAATGAATTGCTAATAAATGTATACAAAGTTACTTAAGTATTTTACAAATAAGATTTAAAGAAATAATAAGACCTTCTACATAAAGTTGATCATTTACTATGCCATGTACAAAACATTTTTTAGTTTTTATGAAAGCATTTATAGTAAATTTAGTTGAATTTTTACAGTAATTTATATTTCACTTCATACTGAAATCAGTTGTATCCTACTTAAAGTCAGATACATAATTTAACAATATACCATATGAGTATAACTAAAAGGTTACAACAAATATACCTCACTTTAACCTCCTTCTAAACAAAAAACAAACTCAAACACAGTGAGCTTTGACCATTTTTATACAAAAGATAAAATTAAGAAATCCAGTTTCTCTTGAGGCAGGTGCCTATAGATATATATTCTGTACAACTGCTGAGAACTTTAGTCAAGAGGATAAGATACCTCAGTGCTTCTGTGTAAAATCCATGAACTGGAACAGAAGTTGTTCAGCTGAAAGAAGGTTTACCACCATAAAACAGGTCCCCACATCATAGTGCCGAGAGCTGTACCAGCTAACATACCCATAGCCATATCTGTCCCATCAGGTCGATAATAACGCTGAGGCTGATACACAAGTGGATTCTGGACTTGTGGAGATCCTGTAGAAATGTTTTAGTAACAGATTTTCATTCTTAAACAGTTCTAGTAATGAAACTCTAGTAAAAAAAAATTTTTTTTTGAGAAAATATCAAAAGAACTTACCACTGCTTGATGTAGGGTAGTATTGTTACTATAACAAAATTAAAAGCTAAAATTACAACAAATAATTTAGATTAATAATAAAGGCTTTTAAACTTTTCAATAAGAGAAATTCTCATAAGAATAATACAATAATAATTTTAGCAGTTTTAATAAACAAAAAACATAGCAACTTTTCCAACAGCTTTTCACTAAAGTTAAAAACATACCAATTGGGATGTTCACTGTATACGTAAAATGTCCAACCTTTTATTTTATTATTTTTCAAACATCAAATTACTGTTGATAAAAAAAATTGAAAATACTTTTCTATGTAAACATTTTTTACCATCCTTTTAATTTCAGGACAGTGGCATTTCCCTCATATTAGAAAATATATGTATCTCAGATTATTTTTAGTTTTTTATTATTACAGTTGCTATCTCAGTTTGAAATATTAAATTTTTAAAAATTCCTAGGTGACAAAACCTATTTCCAATTTTGTTTTCTGTGGGAATTTTCCACTGGGTAGTTTTAATTAAGAAAATATATATTTAAATTTACAGTGTTTTCTCTTTCCTCTTGTGCACTCTCAGTTAATTTTTAAAATAATATGTTCAGTCTCTCAAATATAATTCCATACTCAGAAGCAAATTATTTTTAATACTTTAGCCAAATATGCCAACAATGACAACAAAATTTACAAAATATAAATTAAATATTGAATAGCTCTTCTACTATGGGTGGCTGGATTCTGCTCAGCTTGTATTCCCCAGAGTAGCCATAAAGTCATTATACTGTAACTTTTTAAAATTGTAAACTTATTTTTATAAAATTTTGCAAATTATTAGTAAACCCAATAAAAAATTTAAATATAAAGTGTAAGAGTTCTTAATTTTTTAAATTAATTACTTGTTTGTGCATTTTTAATTTTTGAATGTTGACTATCCAACATGCAAAGCAATTTTCATTTTAATGTTAAAGATACTTTTATGCATCAGAAAATTAATTTCACATGCAAAAAACTTTATAACCTCTTAATATCCTCCAATTAATTATCAAACGTTTTGTTTGAAATAACTTAATATTTGATTTATTTTTACTATTGTATCTTTGTACAGGTTTGGTCAATTCAACCTACCTTGTAACCATCATAAAAAATAGGAACTAAATACAAGTTATGCATTTTTGTTCTATAATTACTAAAGTTATAACATGAAATTACATATGTAATAAATATTTACTATTACCAAATTCCTTTTATCCTTTTTATTTCCTGACTTAGAATTCAGTGAAAAGGCTCAAGAGTGTTAAAGTTTCTTTCAAAGTACATACATACTTTGTTTCAGGATAACATTTCATTTTTTTGTGCAATTTTCACTAAAAATGTGGTAAAGAATTATTTTGAGCCTTATGAAACAAGTGAAGAGTAAGGACATTTCAGAGGTATACATAAATTTGTTTCAGTTAAATTCTATAATTGTACAATTATAAACATTTAAAGTTGATTGATTGATTGATTTAGTGTTTTATGGCACAAAGCAACGAGGCTATCTGCGCCAAACAACCGGTAAAAATGTAGTAAAAGACATAAATGGAAATGAAGGTAAAACAAAAAAGTATAAAACTAGTGTAGACACCTAGTCTACAAGGTTAAGATAGAAGGCAAAGTGTAAAAAGTTGTAAGGTAGGTATTCTATCAAAAAGGTATAATCATAACCCGCCAGGAAGACTAACAGGCAGGTACAAGACCCACCATCAGTCACCTGAAGTTGGTCTTTCCAGTCCTGGTTCTGGGTTATGTGTCATAGCAACTAGTATCAAAATGTAAAAGAATAGAAGTATTAAAAAACACACAGCAAAAGCACAACAATGAGTAACCAAATGTTCAGTAAAAAGAGAAAAGTCACGTAAATGGAGTAAAATTTGTAAAGGAAAATGAAGGTAGAAACAAAACAGCAATTAAAACAGAAAATGGTGTAAAAACCAACGGTGACACCCAGTCTTCAAAGTAATAAACTATTTACTCTAGCATAATAATAATGATCATAACCCGCCAGGAAGACTAACGAACAAGTTCAAGAACCACCATCAGTCACCTGAAGTTGGCCTTTCCAGTCCTGGTTCTGGGTTATGTGTCATAGTAGCTATTATCAAAATGTAATGGAATAAAAGTTTAAAAAGACATAATAAAGAGCAGCCAAATGTCCAGTGAAAAGATAAAAGTCAAGTAAATGGAGTAAAATGTGTAAAGGTAATTGAAGATAAAAACAAAATGGCAATTAAAACAGGAAATGGTGCAAAAACCAATGACGACATCCAGTCAACAAAGTTGTGAAGGACAACCTGTAGCAGAATGGGAATGATCATAACCCGCCAGGAAGACTAACAGGTAGTATATAAACCACCGTCAGCCACCTGAAGTTGGTCTTTCCATCCTGGTTCCGGGTTATGAGTCAATATGGCCAGTACAAAAAGGTTGTAAAAGTACAAAATGATAAGCAGCGAAAGTATAACAGTAACTCGCCAGGAAGACTAACGAGTAGTTCAAACAGAAGCGTTAGTCACCTGAAGTTGGCCTTTCCAGTCCTGGTGTCGAGTTATTTAATGTTCTGGCCATTGTTTAATGTCGCATTGAATGAGAGAGAATAAAACTTTAAAAAGGAGCCACAATTAAAAAGGTGTAATAAATAAATATACCACACTTAAATAAGATTAAAAAGGTTAATGGCCATTAAAAAATTAAAAACGTTATTAAGGTGGACATAGTCACCATCACCAATAACTCTGTCCAATGTTACTGGCTGACGCTGGGAAAAAATATGTTTAAAGTATTGCCGTCGTTGAGAATTGTAACAATGGCAAGAAAGTAATACGTGGCTGATAGTGATTTGAGTGTTATACAAACTACACACTGGTGCATCAGTTCCAGATAAAAGGAAATGATGAGTTAAAAAACTGTGACCAATGCGTAGCCTTGTGAGAACAACTTCTTCCCTCCGAACTTTACGGAAGCTAGATGGCCAAACTCCAATTTTGGGTTTAATTTGAAAAAGTTTATTGTCGCGTTGTTCACTCCAAGTGGACTGCCAACTGGCACGGAGCCGAGCTTTGAAGACAACACCATAGTCCATGTACGGAATAGGCATAGGGGTGATGGAGCTGAGGCATACATATTTAGCTGCCATGTCTGCAAGCTCGTTCCCATGAATACCAACATGGCCTGGTATCCAGAAAAACTGAATTGAAGTAGCTGCTAATGAGAAATGGGCCAGTCGGTTTCGAATATCTGCTAGAATAGGATGTGAGCTAATGTGAAGTGATTCCAAGGCAAGAATAGAACTAAGCTAGTCAGTATAAATAGTGCAGTTGGAGTACTGCTCAGCTGCAATATGATCAAGGGCAAGAGATATTGCATACAGTTCAGCAGTGAACACAGAAGCTGTAGAGGGGATTCTGTGTGCAACTACTGACCCACAGCAAACCATAGCAGAGCCCACTGAATTTCCTGATTTGGAACCATCTGTATAAATGGGAACTGAATGATTGTTTGAAAGATATTCATTGAATAAAACACTGTACTTCCAGGCTGGAGTATCCGCCTTTTTTAGGTGATTGAAAGAAAGGTCACACTTGGGGGCTGTAATAAGCCATGGTGGGATGCGTCAACATGTGGAATCTGCAATATTATCCAAGGACAGACCCAATTCATCCAATTGCGCCCGGATGCGAAGGCCAAACGGAGCAATGACAGATCGTCTGTTCTGAAAAAGTACTGCCCACCGAGGAAGGAAAACACATTCCCAGGTGGGATGCTTTGGTAAGGAACGAAGTTTCGAAGTATATTGTAAAGACAGTTGCAAACGGAGAAGGTGTAGAGGAGGTTCATGAGATTCAATGTATATGCTTTGAACTGGAGAGGTACGGAAAGCTCCGATGCAGAGTCGAAGACCTTGGTGATGAATGGGGTCCAGTATCTTTAAGGCCGAGGGTCTGGCAGAGCCATAGACCATTGATCCATAGTCAAGTTTCGATCTAATAAGAGCACGATATATCTTTAACATTGAACGCCAATCTGCCCCCCAACTGGTAGAAGAGAGGACACGAAGGATGTTCAGTGTTCTTGTGCATTTGACCCGAAGCTGCTTTAAGTGTGGTATAAAGGTCAATTTAGGATCAAAGATAAGCCCCAAGAACTTTGTCTCTGGGACCACTGGCAGCAAAACTTCACCGATATGAAGTTCAGGATCAGGGTGAATACCTCGTCGGCAGCAAAAGTGCATGCATACAGTTTTGGAAAGAGAAAAATTAAAGCCATTCGCAAGAGTCCACTTCTGTACACGATTGAGGGCAGTTTGTAGTTGCCGCTCAATATATCTCATGTTTGATGACTGACATGAGATGTGAAAGTCGTCAACATATAGCCCATTCGTAACGGTGAGAGGGAGTTGTTCAGTGATGGCATTTATCTTTATACTGAAAAGTGTGACACTCAATATACAGCCTTGAGGGACTCCAAGTTCCTGTACAAAAGAACGTGAGAGTGCCGAACCTACACGAACTTGGAATCTCCTGTCCATTAAAAAATTTTTAATAAACATGGGTAGATGGCCACGTAACCCATATGTATGGAGGTCTCGCAAAACGCCATACCTCCATGTTGTGTCGTAAGCCTTCTCTATGTCAAAGAATATCGATACAAGGTGTTGGTGGTTGAGAAAGGCCTCTCTGATAGATGTTTCAAGACGAATTAGGTGGTCTATGGTGGAGTGCTGTCGACGGAACCCACACTGGGTGGGTGAGAGGAGATTGTTTGATTCAAGGAACCAAACAAGACGAGCATTAACCATCCTTTCTAAGGTCTTACAGAGACAGCTCGTCAGAGCAATTGGACGATAGTTTGAAGGAATCTTCGGATCTTTCCCTGGCTTAGAGAAAGGTAAAATAATAGCCTGGCGCCAGGCATCAGGAAAAACATTATCCTGCCAAATCCGGTTGAAGATAGTCAGAAGGACATCAAGAGAATCAGGAGAGAGATGGTGTAGCATGTCATAATGAATATCATCAGGTCCAACAGATGTACTGGCAGACCGATGAAGGGCCATTTTTAGTTCCACCAGGGTAAAGGGACTATTATAGTCAAAGAAACAGTCAGTTTGAAAGGAAAGAGGTGATCGCTCTGCCCGAGTCTTGATGGCCAGGAAGGTGGAGGAACAAGCAGAAGTGCTAGATACCCGGCAAAAGCTTTCACCTAGAGTGTTAGCGATGTTTCGGACATCAGTCACCTCCTGACCATCAGAGAGTAAGATCGAGAGGGGAACAGAAGTGTAGTGCCCATTAACCTTTCGAATCTTGTCCCATACGATCTTGGAACTGGTGGAAGAAGATATGCTGGTTGTGAACTTAATCCAAGATTCCTTCTGGCTTTGATGTCTTACCCACCTAGCATGTGCTCGGGCCCGCTGGAAAGCAACCCGATTTGAAAGTGTGGGATATCTGCGAAAAGTGTCCCAGGCCCGTTTTTGAGCCTTCCGTGCTAAGTTGCAAGCAGAATTCCACCATGGACGAGGATATCGTGGGAAACGTGTCGAGGTTTTAGGAATACACTGAGCAGCTGCATGTATAATACAATCAGTTACCGCTGCAACACAGTTGTCTATTGATGGCTGATTTACGATGACAGGATCAAGTTCTGCGAGAGCAGTGAAAGTGGACCAGTCTGCCTGATCCAGCTTCCACCGGGGCACGCGGGTAGGGTCGCATCGACCACGGCCAGTCTCTCTCAAAATGATCGGAAAATGATCACTGCCTAGTGGATTACTGTCAACCCTCCATAAAAAATGGGAGAATAATGAAGGGGAGCAAACTGAGAGATCAATGGCAGTGAATGACTGACTTGGTGCATGAAAGTAAGTGGAAGAACCAGTATTGAAAAGAGAAAGATTGTGATCAGAGAGCATCTGCTCTACAGATCGACCCCTCCCATCAATAACAGCACTTCCCCAGAGGGGATGGTGTCCATTAAAATCCCCCAGGATTAGAAATGGAGATGGTAACTGTTCAACGAGAGCATCCAGGTCTGATTGATCATATGTCTCTCCAGGGGTCAGGTACAGAGAACAAACAGTGATGGTACGACCCAAGGAAATACAGATGGCTACGGCCTCCAAGGGTGTATTGAGTGACAAAGACAGGGTGGGCACATGTTGATCAACCAAAAGTGCCACCCCTCCATGCACTCGACCATCACACAACTTGTCATTTCTGTACAGAGAAAACTGCCGAATGGAGACTGTATCAGCAGATTTGAGAAATGTTTCTTGTAGAGAAAGACAAACAGGATGGTAGGAAGCAATCAGTGTTTTGATATCATCCAGATTAGAACGTAAACCTCGACAGTTCCATTGTATCAAGGTGGCCATTTTTAAGGACGAGCAGGTGAAGTGGTTGGAGAACCTTTCGGTTTACGACCTCGTCTTTTGTCTTTACTGTCTTTCTTCGGAGGAGGTCTATCAACCTCCATGGATCCTGCTCTGGGTCGAGTGGGCAGGTTTTTGTTATTGGAAGAGGAATCAAGTGACTGAGGACGCGGACGAATAATTGTTTTGTTTATTGTGGTGGGAGAAAATGATGTATCAGAAGAAATGCCTGTATTTGAAACTGAAGGACATGGATCTTGAGGTTTGTTGGAAGATGTTGGAGGAACAGAGATGGGTGTGGAAGTCGATTCATCTACTGTTTTAACCACGGAGGTCAAAAGGCTTTTCATTTGTTTTGAAAACGATTCTTTTGGAGGCACAGAGAGATCTGTCTGCACTTCCACTGTAGTTGTGGAATGGAGTGCAGCAGCATATGTCCGAGATGGGATTGTGGACATCAATTTCCGAGCCTCAGGATAACTAATGTTATGTGTCGTTTTCAAATGCTGCACCTCTTTTTCCTCCAACCATTTTGGACAAGAATGAAAGTAAGAGGGGAGAGAACCATTGCAGTTGACGCAATGTGGGTTTATGTCACAATCATAGGCATCGTGGTCCTTGCCTCCACAACGAGCGCATGTCAGGGATCCACGACAAGATGTCTTTGAGTGGCCAAATCTCTGACATTGAAAACATCGAAGAGGGTTTGGAATGTATGGCCGAACCCTGCAAATGAGATAACCTGCTTTGATGGTGGCGGGTGCTCGTGGTGAAGTGAATGTTAAAACAAGGGTATTTGTTGGCAGTGTAACTCCATCTTTGCAAGTGGAGATGCGCCTCACTGCAGAAACTCCTTGAGTGGAAAGAGCGGCGAGAATCTCCGATTCAGGAACATTCTTCAAATCCCTTTCAACAATAACTCCTCGTGAAGTATTCAAAGTAGCATGGGGTGTAACCTCAATAGGTATATTGCCAATTACCTTTGATTTCAAGAGGAGTTCACTGTGTTGGGATGTGGATGTTTCAACCAGTATGTCACCAGATCGAAGCTTCTTTACTGACTTTGGAGAGCCAGCAAGTCCCTCTAGCCCCTTTTGAATAAAAAAAGGGGACATTTGCCCTAAAGGTTTTTCTGAAAGAGAATGCAATATCAGAAAATGAGGTACGTGTGTTACTGATGTTGGAGATTGCTGTTCTGTGTATTCAAGACGTGGTCGCTTACCCATTGACTGTTTTTTTACAATTTTACTTAAATTTTTTGAAGGATCCATAGGAAAGAGAAAAGTTTCGGTACTCACTGACCCCACCCACCATGGAGCCCTACAAGGGGACGCACTACAAAGTCATGCAAGGACAATGCAGCAACGCCAGGGTTTCATGAGCACTATACCCAAACACCAGCATCAGGCACAATGTCCACAACACCCGTTGAGAACTTCCAACACTGGTACTTGGTTGGCTCTAGCCCAGGTGGACCAGCCGATTGACCCAAGGGGGGCCACCCAAGGCCCGCCCGTCTACAGGAATTCGAGACCAAAGTGGTGTGTTAAAGTTGGACCCCCCAACCACTAGGATCCTCTCCTCCCCTTCACGGGTCGCCACGTACGGCAAACACGTGGGTGGATGTTTAGATCCCAGAGAAGGTAACCAGACAGAACAGAACCTTTCCTGAGAGGTCCCCTCACCACGTACAAGAATCCACTCCGAGGGGAAACATTTAAAGACTGTGATTTACAAATACATAAAATAACAGAACTTATTCAAAATTATAAAAAAGAAAGAGCTAAATATATAATTGATAAATGTTTAGCAGCCAAAGAAAGAACTTTTTAATTATCAATACAATGATGAATTTCCATTACTAAATACAGAAATATTTTTGTACATGTACTAAAACAGAAACAATTCCTACCTTTCTGAGTTATATTGCCTAATATAACTTACCATATGCAGAAAGGTAAGGATAATATGGTGTCTGAGGATAAGGGTATGGTTGAACATAAGTCAGAGAGCTGTCGCCTGAAAGTATAAAATTTGATAAATATTGTGATATCAAACTGTCAAAAAATAAGCAATATTGCACTTAGTCAACACAGCAGTGACTTTTTAGAGGCAAGTTTAAAATACTATAAGATAAAATTTGGCAATATATACCAGTTTAACAATAACAGCCCACTAATTAACCTTTGGACAGCCGAGTTGTTTTTCTTTTTTAATATCATGCACTACCAGTAGGTTCCACATATTATCATATGAGGGAAGTGGGTGCTCATCAAAATATGTACTTATTAAGCTTAATTTACCATGTAAAAAAATACAACTATTTTATTTGCAAATTGTTGGTGAACTCCCACTCTTTACAAAAAAAAAAAAAAGTGCAACTATTTGTTATTTTTTTTAATGACAAGATTATTAGAAGAAACAGACACAAAACGAAATGCTGAGAGAAAAAACAACCATAAAGAAAATAGTTACCAGCTAAGTCTACTTACCAGTGTATGCAGGAAGGTAACCAGGGGAGTATGGTAGATATGGAGGAGGTTGTCCACAAGTTCTTGGTTGAATCTGGAATTAATGTGAAACACATCAAACTACACAACAGATTAAAATCTAATAATATTTTTATCAAAATACAAGTTTTCTAAAATTTTCATTTTTTTACATTTCTGTACATTTTTTACTATGTCTTATGTCTTCTACTGTTGTATATAGTAATTCTTTATTTAGCAACCTTTATATCTGTAAAAAGGAAAAGAAATGACATTTATCTTTAGTAACGAAAGTATACTGAATTTAATAAGGAAAGTAATACATTTTAAGAGTATTAAACCTTTTTAAAATTAAATTTTTAATTCTATTGTATTTGTTTTTATGCTTTTAACAAATATTCTTAAATAACATTCAACAAAAGCTTTAGTCTTCTACTGTTGTATATAGTAATTCTTTATTTAGCAACCTTTATATCTGTAAAAAGAAAAGAAATAAGACATTTATCTTTAGTAATGAAAGTATATTGAATTTTATTTTTTTTTAATAAGGAAAGTTGTTATTGCTTTAAGGAAGACAATTCTGAACTTATGTTTTAACTATTAAAATATTAGTTTTGGTTCTTGTTTTATCATTTGACAACTCTGATTGCACATAAAAGTTAAACAGATAACAGACTCAAACAAAAGCAGAATATCTTAAAAAAATAGTTAGTCCATTCCCACTAACTCCTGTACATTTTCCAGACATTCATTCTGAGAACTCAACATGATTTACAGATAAGTAGGACAGTTTACTTTTTCCTTTGAGTCAAGTCAATCAATAAAAACTATACATCCAAAACTTTTGATATATGACTTGAGATCGTGTAATAGTGAAATTTCATCTGTAGTGCATTCATAGTGTAGAAAAAAAAGGATCAGTCTGTAGAGCATTTGTACTTTTTTATATTTACGTCAATGACAGATAATGAAATAGTTTATTAACTGCTTAAATTTCTTGAAAATATTTAATATCTTGGGTATCTCTGGCTGTGAGGAGAAGGGTGCTACCTTACCTACAGATTTAAATTATTCTAATTAATAGTGTGAATAACTGGTAGGTGACTTTTAGCTGTGATAAATGCAAAATAATGTATGTAGATTATCATAATTTAAGTCATACGTATAGTTTTGATGGAAGAAAAGAATTTTGATGTTTTGGCTGGTCAGTCTCTTATGCCATCCAATCATTACACAGTTGCAGCTGGTAGAGGAAATAAGATTTTAAACTGTACTTACAGAAATACTGAATACAATTCTAAAAAGTTTATAATTTCAGTGTACAGGTCAGACCTCATTTGTATTATTGTGTTCAGTTCTGGGCTCCTTACTTTACAAAGAACATTGAATTGTTGGAAATGGCTCAGAGGAAAATACTTGGGATGGAAAGGCTGTCATAAAAAGACAGGTTAAGGTGTTCAAGATTACTAAGGGTAGGGATTTTACTCAGTGATGTTGAGAAAACCTACTTGTAGATAAAAAAAAATATATATATATGTAAAAACGGCTCATTTGGGTTGAGAAAATATTTTACGAAGAGGAGCGAACAACATTTTAACCTTTTTGTGAACCTAACAATGACCAATGATGGTCGAAACATTTGTGTTCCTCTACGTAAAATATTTTTTCAACCCAAATTTTTACATATATAGTGATCTTACTGATGCATCATCTTTCTTTTGTACTTAATCAAGAGAACAGCAGGATAATGGGACAAAAATATAAAAATAAGGCTTAGATCCACAATTATGGAATACAAATATATGCAAGTTTGTTGATATTCCTTAATAGATCTAAACTTTATTTTGAATGGTATAATATAACTACTTACTCCACAAAGAAATTTTTGCAGAGTAAATATCATCTTTAGCTTAGACAGTTTTACTTTTCTAACAAAATAGTTGGCCTTTGTAATGAGTTATCTTCAGATTGGTGGATGCAGTAAATTTAAAGGAGTTCAAAGAAAAGGCTTGATAAATATTTAAATGATTAGTACTGGGTGTCAGTTTTGCTTTATTAAAATGGACTGGACACTTTCAATAAATCAGCAAACCCCTTATTATCTTTTAAAAGCTTTATGCTTTGTTATATTATGCTAGTTGTCCACAAATTTTATAACAGCCATTTAAAACAGTTAACATTTGTATACCTTAATTTTAGGACAAGTTTTTCACTGTGAAAACAGTAAAACAATGTTTGAACATTGTGTGATATTTAGTAATATAAACATTAAATGCAGAGTTTGTATGAAAATGTCTAAAACAAAAATAGAGGCAATAATCATATATAACAAAAACAAAACTTACACCAAACAACCGTGCTTGTTCCAAAGCTAGCTGCCAGGCCCTATTTATATAAATATATACAAAAAAGGTTACTTACATTCTTATACAAGTTCTTTACACAAGTTTCCTTGTAAAAGCTTATTTAAAAAAGCAATACATATAACTGAAGATACTAAATTAGGTTGAAAAATAGAGGTAAAGGATAAACATTACACTGTATATCAATGTTTAGGTTAATTTCCAGAACAGGCAGAATAGAGTAACATCATCAATATGTTAAAAAGTGCTTTATAAGGAAACACATTAAACTGAATCAGATAAGCTTGCACTATTGCAGAAGTAACAGTATGTTACAAAAAAGTAACTTTTTTGTATTCAATATGAAAATTAAATATACAGAGTGTTCGGAAAGTCATTCTGCACTTATATATTTATTGACAAAACTGCACAATGACTTTCCAAACACTCTGTGTATATGTAGATAGACAGAAAGAGAAACAAACACCACTATACCGTATTCAACTGCTTTTTCTTTTCTTTATTATTTTCTACTAGTTTTGTGACATGAAAAAAAATTGCTCCTCAGAACAATTACACAGACAACAAACAAATCTAATGGTTATCCAAGATGATCAGAAGTTCCTTTGAACAACCAAATGCTGTAAATTTAGTGACTGAGAACAATAAATTATTTCAGACTTAAAAAGCTCAATATACTGCCTTATCAGTTTTAAGCCAAGGAGGTTCAACAGAATGCAAGCAATGAAAGAATATTAAGAACATTATTTTTTTTGTGTTTGTATAGAATAGCTCTGCCAGCTTATTTACTTCATTACTAAGGCACAAACTGCACACCATAAATCCAGATTGCAACAAAAACCTCCAGAAATACTACTTCTTGGCTACATATACAGTACTACAGGACTCAACTCACAGCCTGCCTCTCAAAGTCCCTGTATTAATGAGTGGAAAAACCCCAAACATATGCACACATGGAAAAATTATCTACATCAGTAACATCCTTATTCAAATTGCAATAGTTGTGTGTATTAGTTAAACCACATGCAACTGGCAATTAGCATGTTTACTACGTGATAAGTTTCCTTTGGTAAAAGTTGATGGTTCCACTAGAGGGATGAAAAAATTATCAGTGTCTTTCAGTCGAAATACACTGATTAGCTGCTGAGAAGGACTGTGTCTGGTATTCAGATAAAACAAATATGTGGACTTTATAATTGCACAAAAAACTTTGTTTTGGCATGAAATAATTGCTAATGTAACAAATCTATTCAAAACTAATAAAAGCTTTATGCAATCTCTATCCTACAAGAAATGTATGCAATATGCATGAAAATATAAATTTTATATAGCTTTTCACAGCCCTTGACTTTATAAATGCTAAGAGTGATCAATCCATAGATATGTTCATGCAGAAACAGGTAAACTAACATTTTATTTGGAAATATATTTTTTTCTATTTTTACATAACTTATGACCAATCAATACTTTCTCACCTCATATCATCAAGTGATTCACCACAGAAAATCCATGTCTTTCCAGAGGATGCTACAACAGAAAATAGATATTGAACACCTCGTCCCTCTGGTGGCTGTACACCTTCAACCTAAAAAATAAAAATAATATGAAGTTAATGAAAACACAAAAACAACTACAGTACATTAGTGATAAAATGAAAAGTTTTATATGATTTCAAATGTAATTTTCTTCTTACTTGTGAACCACATTTAGCAGCAAACACTTATTTACACAAAAGTAGATATAGTTACCTTATCAGTGACAGAACAGTTACAGCTCCCCAAATAGCAAATAGGTTACTGCTGTATTATTACCGAAGAATTTTAATTTATTCTGCAACTTAAATCTTAAATGGCATTTAAATTTTTTTATGATATTTTGAATGCATCTGATACTTGTGAGTTTACTTTTTGTTATTAGCTTACTAAAAAGAATTAGGACTAATTTAAGTCTAAGCTGAAAGAACCTTGTGGAATATTACTGGACTTAATGTATTGTGTTTAAATCAGTTGAACCAGTACTGTATAAGTTTTTCTTAGTTCTGATCTACATAATTACCTTACATTTGATCAAATATTCTTGGTATATAAAAAGAAAATAATATACACGCATTTATTAAGTCCCATCATAATGATCATAAAATAATTAAACAGCAAGATATGATAACCACTTAAATTAGAAGTTTGTTTCAAAGTATATAATTCAATGACATAAGACATTCAACTAACCTGTGAGCCTGTCTTTATAGCTAAACAATCAGTAGTCATTAGAATAATATCCTCAGCATTAGGGCTATGCTCATTTTCATAGTACTTTAGTTGTCCATCACGATACAGCTCAACCCAACTCCACTTCCATTTCTTAAGAATAGTTGCTAACACAAATGATATACATAGATAATGGTTAAGCACACCTTTTTTTTTCTAACTTATATTCCCAAATATACAAAACAAAAACAGATACTTTAAGGCCCTATCAGGTAAAAAGATCCCATCACTCAGTTACACAGTAACAAGTAATGTTTCTTTTCACCTTTCTTAAGCACCTATTTTGATACTGAGTTGTATTTAAATCCAAAAAGTGTGCATACCTGTCACAGCTGGTCATCTTATGAAATAAAAAACTAGTAATTCATAAACATGTAGACTGTATAATTAAAGAATTGAAAAAATATATACAAGATGTAAAGCAAATTTCTTGTAAAATTTTCAGTAAATGCAAAAGGAAAATTTATAAAGTAAAAAATAATTACTACAGCAAGCTAGACTAATTAGCTGTTTGTTTTTCATAGTACCTCAAACACAAAAAAATTAAATAATAATAAAGAATTATTCCTCAAAATTTAACCAATTTACATGAAAAATATTTGCCATGTTTAAATCATAATCATATAAATTGTATGTGCCTAACCAAATAAGCAAGTACAAAATTCATTTACTAAAAAATATGATTTACAATATATAATATACACAAAATTCAAAAAGTTCATAAGGGAAAAGAAGCATGCTTGCCTCAAATTAAGTTAACCTTTGAAATTTATGAAATTTCTAAACAAATTTACTATTTTTATGAAATAATTATACAAGGTTTCTCAGACCATGAAATAAGTAAATATTGTAAGTTAAGTAATTTTAATGCAAAACCTGTAAATTCCTTGAAAGACATAAGCCTTCTCAAGAGGCTTGGCATAGTACAAACGTGTTCATCTACACATTTTCACACACTAAGTACTTATACCATAACTTTTGATACAGCATCTCTATCATCACAAAACTGGATAACCTTTAACTAAATATTACAAGTTTTTTGTACACAGAAAATTAGATTTTTAATAAAATATTTTCACTAAAAACTTATTTTTAAAAAATAGTCTTTCATTACTAGTCTGATTGCAAAGTCATTTCATGTTATGATTAAGGAAATTATTCATCTCCAAAATCTCAAATATTATTTGCATAATCTCTAAAACCTCTTAAAAACATTTCAAATATTTGTTTTCAGTAATACTTTATATTTTATGTTATTGTCTATACTTTATGTATGGTCTGTCAGTTGACCATATATATATTATTATTATTATTATTATTATTATTATTATTATAACAAGCTTCACTAAGTATCGAATAATATAAAACTGATCTTTAGTCTTCCCTCTCTTGGCTGTGTTTCAGTGGATTAGCATTTTGTGATGTAGTCACATTTCAATTATTCAATTGTTATGCATTATATATGTATATTAATTATTACTATTTGGAAATTTAGAACAATAAATTAAGAAGTAAAGCAAGAAGAAACAACTGCTTGCTATGGCCTTTAGGCTCAGTTGCTGCTGGACATAGGTTTCTGAGTATTAAAATTTTGCATGTGAAAGATATCATACGAAAAATTGTAAATAACTATATGAATATCATAGAATTACACTATAATTTACTGAGCTTAGTAACTATGGTGTGTTTAGATCTAAACAAATATGTAACTTCAGTACAACCTACCTTCTTGAAATCTTGGTTTAAATTACTGAGAAAATCAAGAAAGGAACATTCTGAGCTGTCAATTGGTTATTCACATCTCACATATTGAAGCAAGTGTATATAGGGGCCATTTAGAAAATGAAAAGAGGTGAACAGGGCAACTGTGTGTGATTTAGTACATAAGCCATATCTTAGCAAAATATATTGATACAAGATTTTCACATTATTTATAGCTCAGTAACATTGGTAATTTTAGTTCCTAATTTTACAAAACTACAGACCTAGTATTTTGACATCAAACATCTAATTTTAAATGATGCTGCATTCAACATTGTGTGACTCACTAAAATCTATATTTAAGTGTTCTTTTAATTTTTACTTTTGCATTAAAAAATTAACTTGTATAATATTAAAGTTTGAATTATAATCTACAATTTGATTCTAAACTTAGACAAATTCATAAAATAGTAGTTCAATAAAATTTTGATTTCAAGTCAACAAACACAATGAAATGACCTGTGACCTGTTGAGAAAGGGTTAACCACGTAATGTTAGCTTTACAAAACAAACATGAATGGAAACTATATATATAATATAAACATTGTTCACAGTACTCATAAGGAAATAATAACAATTAATAAATTAGCCATTTTAGATCAAAGAATCAGAAATATATTCTACACTTAAGAAATAACTGAAAGTGTAGGCCCTGTAGGGGGGTACTCTGAACTCCATGCCAGTTCTAGAGAAGTGAGGAAAATGCATTTATTTTTACCTTAATTTCACTTCTTTACCACTAATCAAAGGTTAGAAGTTAAAGATAACTAGTTATTGAACATTATCAACAAATTCGAAAGTGTGTATAGCATGCACAGAATAAATTGTTTTTGCAATGTTTGTCAAAAAAAACATTGATTAAATTTATAATTTTACATATAGAAACGAGTCATTTTCAAATTCTGCAAATATTAGAGCACAAAATATTGGTACTAAATGTGAAATAACTGTTATTCTGTCTATAATTAAATTGTCTCCACTATTCATTGTATTTAGAAAGATATTAAACAGCTTTCAAAGACCACCTGATTTAACAATATATTCATCCAAAATATCTTAAGTTATTGCATAAATTTAAAAACATTTCTCTGTTCTGTTAACAGCTATTTTCATTTTATTTTGACATTAAAAAAAAGCAACCAGAATTTAGCAATAACTATTATGCATCATGACCTTCTCTTTCATCTTATAGAAAAAAACTGAACATTATAATTACTTGTTGTAGAACCAAAATCAGAAAATATTGGGCAAAATACCAATACAAATTTTAAATGGGCAAAAATAACTGAGGACATGACAATGTTTACACAATTATTTTCTGTACAACTACACAGTAATGGCAAATCATATTTTTCCAATCTGTTAAACAATACTGCAAAAATATGTCTCAATTTCATAGTTGGGAACTTTGGTTACATTCATAAAATAAAAATAAAACTGCTTTATATACTTAGTGAAAAAAATGTATGTGAAGTCAATTCATTTATAGTGCTTTGTAAAGGAACTAAGACTATGAAGACCAACTATGCCATTATTTACCACACAAATCACTTGATTGAGTAAAACAGGAACAGCTAATCACCACATGTGAGCTCAAACTTTACATCTATATTCAAGTCACTATAACAAATCAGTATCTGGAGTTTTTAGTTTTACAAAAATACAAATCAAGATGTAATAAATTATTCATCTATATACAGCCTTGAGAAAAAGATAAAAAAAATCAGTGTAAACAAGTTTGTCAGCCACAAACTAAACATTTTATTATACACTAACAAAAATTAAGTATTAATACAATTTTATAATTAACTTTTAGGAGAATTCAAATCATTAACATACATCACAGCTTATTGTCAATTACTTATAAACTAAAATATTTTTAGCTTAAAACAATTCTGAGTCAAATGATTCTAAATATTATTGACACAATATTGAAGATCTGAATCTTTAAAGCAAAAGTTAAATACATGCGTTATGAAAATCAAATTCTGACCATCAGCAATTGTTCTTTATTCTACAAGTATTCCAAGTTCACATCTTATATTCAACTAGCATTGCTTTTATAAGGTCCAAAAAAATACTTGAGTAACAAGACCACGAGTTTGCCTACGCTACCTTGTGTTAAAATTCAAACATCACAAATCTACCAAAACATTTTTTCTGAAGAAAGAAATAAAACATTTTAGTGCATAGCCTTTATTTTTAACAAAATAAATATTATAATAAAAGAGAAAACCTTCAAGAGATAAAACTAATGCTCATTATATACACAATTGTATGTATTTAAAGAAAAACTATACTTACTTTGTCTCAACAACCATCCACTTTTTGCAATCACAGAGTTATCCATATCTTTTACAAATACACATCAAACTGGAAAAAAAGGGTTAAGTGAAACAATAATGCTTAAATTCAGGTTCAGGTTTTCAGTAATCACAGAAAGAAAAACTGTACAATTTATTCAATCACTATGGTATGAATAAAATCAAGCATACTGACTACTTGCTCATGAAACCTTGTATGTTGTTACAGATTTTACATTATTCCTACATATGATTCTAGCTGTAAGTAACACGTGCATCTAACTGGGTATAACATATTGATACCATATATCCTTAATTTTATTTGACATAAGCTTTAAATAAAAAAAAAATACCAAATCACTTTAATAATACATAATTAAAATCAATACTAGCAAATAAGAATGAATACTTAATACAATTACAAAAACTGTCACGATGTGTGTGTACATTTGTAGCCTAAAATTATGTCACAAAATATTACCTTTAATATCTGGACATATTTCTATATCTTGTAGTCTATCACATCACTTTAAACTGAATGTTAATGTAGAGTTTGCTCTGTCACGATGGCAAATCACAAGTATAGTAATCATATTAATAAACAGTTATCACACCATCAAAAAGAAAATGTTTTTCATTATTGTACATTATGCTACAATACAACACACAATCACAAATTATTTCCATCAGTGAATTTCAAGCAAATTGGGTCTTCAAATATTAAATTTTATGGTCTTATTGTTAGACTAAATGTAGAGAAAGAGCAGTTTGACTAAACAGGAATAGAAGAATTTAGGTTCTTTCATCATATTAAAAATAAACTTTAAAACACAACATAAACTTCCATTTAATATAATCTGAATTGGGTCTATCACCTTCAAAATTGTTTAAATAATTTATAAATCTTTGATACCACAAAAAAGATGAAATAATGTTTTAATAGTATTATATACCAAAATTGTAAATATCTGTGATAACCTTATTGTGAAAATATATCAATAACTCAAAATTATAGGAAACAGTAATCAAGTAACTCAAAATGACTAAAGAAGAGCACAATGATATTTTTTTTTAAATAAAAGGATAAGATAATTAGTTTGACTACAAACAAAATGCAAAGAGAAATGTCATAAAACATGGTTATATAAACTTGTAGAATATGCGGCAAGAGCTACATGCAACTAAGAAATTCTGTACTCGCTGGAGAACTTTGGAATTAATTTTCACTATTTACTGCTATCTAAAAATAAACATGCATATCAGTTAACATATTTTGTTTCTCAAATTATTATGTAAAACTATCAACTGCTATCCAGTTGAATCTGGAGCCTTTCTCAATCTAATTCCTTGCTACTTTTTCACTATGAGCAGTTTTCTTTTGCTGTAGAACATATAACCCTAAACACAAAGATACAACTTGAGTTAAATGTTTCTTTTCTATTAAAATACAAAATAGTTAAAAATTACTATGATACTATCACGTTGTTGATATTTAATGTTGTTTCATCCTTATATCGGTACAATCATTTTCTGTACCTGCATATTGTACAGTAGGCCATATTTCATTTATCATTCTAAGTACTAACTTAAACAAATTGCATTAATTATAACTGGTTTACTCAAAGATTCCCCTTTGTATTTGCTTAGAGATATTATTAATACATGGTGATTTCACATTAAAGCATAACTCTGTTTTCATTTTCATCACAATAATATTTCTGTTTTTAAAATATTTTACACTCTCCTATTAAACAAATAACCACTAATAAAGCTTGTTGGAATTATATTTATAGAACAAATCAGTTACACCAATAAGATGCAAACAATGCATTTGTATTAAAACAAATCATTACAATTTAATTAATTTAATAAAAGCACAAAAGTATAATAAATTCAAATTAGATCTTTAGTGGATTTATTAATGAAATTTAACAGCTGTATGGAGAATAAACAAGAAATTAATATATTCCAATTAAGAAATAAGTGACAATAATTTTCACAATTTGTATACTCTACAAAAATATTTTTCAACCTGGGGTCCACAGTACTGTTGCACAACCAAAGAAAAAAAAAAGACACATAGCTTATAAGTACAATGCAATTAATTCAACAATCCATATGTATCAATTAATGATATGAAAATAATCACTGAAATTAGTATTTTTAATTATTCTAACTTTTCAAACAAGAGAAATACTGTTACTACAATTTCTCATTGTTATTTTTGATTAACTCAAGATTGTCCAACTTAATTAGTGTAACAACTCAAGTAATTATTAACTGTTATAAATAATAGGTACAGTACAAACATTATTCTGCATTTAATTTACATTGTGTTTTATATTCAAACATTAAATAAAATAGAAAGTGATTATTATTAAAATAAACTAAATACAATCATACCAGTTTAATGTTCAATGAAATCATGGCTACCTCCATGTTTCAAACTCTTGCCTGAAGCAATACAAGTATTAAATCATGTATAACTTTGAAAAATGATGATGAAATGTTCATTCAGCAGTTTTTGATAAATATTTCATTTCCCATTCAGACTGGGATATGATCATCATGTTAATATCTAAAATCTGCAATTCTAACATAAACTTAAATAATTATGTCCATTGTATACTCAGGCTCTAAATAAAGAGCGCCATAATGTGTCACAAGATCAAAGCTTTATAAATGTTAATTTCATTGTGGCACAAAAGTGATACATATGAATAAATGCACAGTCCAAAGGAAAATAAAAAAACTATCAAAAGACTTAAAGTTAATGTGAAGAATAAAGCATGCACAGCCTAAGGCTTATGAATACAAAATGGAAGAGATTTGCAAAGACTTAAAAAATTTTTATGGTGTAAAATTTTTTAAACTATTAAAAAAATAACAAGAAACATTTTTATGATCCTTATCTACTTTTTGACTAAACTTTTAAGGCAAACACAAACCTTGGAGACTTAGATTTGAATCTTCACAAATTATAATCTATTGGCATAACTTTTAACATTTTGAGACATCATGGTGCCTACTGGTACCCCAGTGGCTCAGCGGTATGTCTGCAGACTTACACGCTAAAATCCGGGTTTCGATACCCGTGGTGGGCAGAGCACAGATAGCCCATTGTGTAGCTTTGTGCTTAATTCAAAACAACAACAACCTACTGGGCCATCTTAACTGTTTCATCCTCTAAACTAAAACTATTAATTTTTTTTTTAATCTTAAAGCCAGCCATTCTCATTCGTATACTTTTTTTTTTCTTTAACTCACTTAAATATTCTATCTCTACACCATATGAAAGCAACCCATTCCAAAAGACAACCAACCTGTTAGAAAAAAATTAAACTTAGATAGTTCCTACCCTGTTAACATTTGTATGTGTCCCTTTGTCCTACTATTCTCACTATTTAAAAAAATTATGCATCAACACTATCGATTCCTTCTACAATCTTAAACAAATACTCTCAGATACCCCATAACTATTCTTTTTTTTTTTTCAAAAGAAAACAGTTTGAGAGATTTCAGCTTCTCCTTATATGAAAACCCCTCCTTTCCAGACACCATGCTAGTAACCCTTCTCTGAATACTTTCTGACAGTTCAATGTCCTTCAGACTAGTATTCAATATTTCTGTGGATACAACCTAAAATCCTACTTGCAAAAGGGGAGTTAGATTATCTAATTTCCAATTCTCTGGTACTTGCCTACTATCCAAGGATTAACAACAACAAAAAAAGTAACAAGAGGCTCATATATCCAATTTATAACCTCCTTCAAAACCCTTAGCAAAATATTATCTGGCCTAGAAGCCTTATTTTTTTAAACTTCCTACCTTTTTATTAACCAGCTCAGAATTTTCAGTTATCTCATTTAGACATATTTGAATCTGAATAGGTAGATATCTCATGGTCTATTTGTTATACCACTGTTTTGCTTGCTAGCAGTAATAAATATAATATATTCTGATGAAACAAAATGTATAGTTTGTCCAAAACATTCCAAGTTTTAGAATGTTGTCAAAATTATTTCACAAAACTTAAATGTTCCAGATTTCATTTTTAATATTAAGCTGTAATTTCTTGTGCTTGTTTTCAGTACTTTCAGCCACTAACAAAGGTGAAATAGCAAATACATATTTTTTTTATTCAAGTAAGGACATTATCACACAGCTTGGAATGATTTAGTACAGAATTTATTGCTTCCTGTGAAGTTAGCTATAGGGCAGACTGCAGCATAAATCCTAGAGTAAATATTATTACAAGTGGATTTACATATGAAAAGTTTCTGATCAGGAAACTGTTGGCACGGTGCGTATAATTTACCTTTTACTGTAATATTTCGTTTAAAATCTAAATAGTAATAGTAAAAGTGTAGTTTTATGCTGAGGCAGAGCATTACATATATCAATCTCTAGGATATGATTTTGCACTTAATAAAACACAGCAATACCAATACTGTTCACTGCCAGATTTTGATTTTCAAGTTATAAAGCATTTACTTAAAGTACCAATAAAGTTAATGTGAATGGCAGTGACTCAAAATTTTATAGCAAGTCCCTAGCCCCCAAAAAATTACTTTAAAAAACTTGCTGATTAGAGAGGTTTCCATAGCAGCAAAAACCTAAGTTAAAAATATCATTTTCATTTGATATTTCTTACTGGTATAATTCCCCCATCCAAAAAAGGGGGTTCCTACTTAAAAACCTGAAAATCTGTGTTTTGGTCACTTTGGTAAAACAAATTTTAATGATGAATATCACATGATAATATTGTTTGAAATTCATAAACAAATTATACGGAAAATATTTCAAAATTTCAGATTCAGGGTGAATTTTATTTACACAGGATTATCATAACTATACCAGCCTATACAATTGTTTTTAACCTGTAAAAAGTTCAAGTAAATTGCAAATAATGATACAAAACTTAATATATTAGGAAAACAGAGATAATGTTGAATGGAATTATTTCTAGGTAGAAATTATATATGCATCAAAAGCATGTTCTCAAGATGACTGGCGTAGGTACTGACACTTAATTAAATTAAAGTACAGAATAATGTTTTAACCTTCTTAGGTCATCTCTTAAATGTTATATAAAATTTTTGTCATGACTAACAGCAAAGAAATATTAACCCTTCTTTACTTAGTTTCCTTTTACAAGAATAATAACTAGACAGCCTATCATATTTTCTATACATTTTTAAATCATCTAGATCAACCTGAAGATGACCTAAGGTCAAAATATTGTTCTGTACTTTACTTTAATTAAAGTGCTAATACCCATACCAGCCATCTTGAGAGAAAACATTTTCATTTCAAGTGGGTTTCTCATTATCACAGTATATATGCAACAGTTGTGTATCTACTGTTCTATAGGTTACATGCACAATAGTTGAACATGGCTATACTATAATTGCTCATATATTCTTAAGTATCTCTATTCACCTTAATATATGGTTTCATGTCACAGAAGGCAAAAGTAATATTTCCAAGATTACAATGGTAGGCATAAATAAAACCCTCAACTTTTCCATGAGGTTTTCTTATCTTTGACGATCTTACTTATGCATTTATCAAATGATATATGGAATTTTTTACATGACTAACAGTAAAGAAATATTATTTCTTCTCTATTTCTGCTTCATTTTATAAAAATAATAACTACAAAGTGCATCATATTTTTTATGCATTTTGAAAATAACCTAGATTGAGTTCAGTCTGATAATGCCAACTAACATTATTACTAGTTAGGTTTAAGCACACGAGTCATCTTGATAAGTTGATATTAGTAATGCTTAATATTCCGAAATCTGCAATTACATAATCAAGGCTATAGTTTCTTTTAAGACAGAGGTGAATTGTTTTCATTTCGCCATATACATGTTGCCCATGTATATCATATGTTACATGACCTCTCATAAACTTTAAAGGTTCAGTTGTTGTAACTTTAGACTAAAATAGCAGTGATGCATACTATAAATATGCAGTACAACTTACTACAAACTAGTAATATATAAAACTTTAAAACGAGTATATCATTAATATTATTGATTACCTGCAAGGTGCCATAAACTTACCTTCATACATTATTTCATTATGATTTGGCATTAGGCTTAATAATATATTTATGCAATTCGTTACCCTAATCCTAAAGTAAATATTGTTACAAGTAGATTTACATATGAAAAGTTCCTGATCAGGAAACTGTGGGCACGGTGCGTATAATTTACCTTTTACTGTAATATTTCGTTTAAAATCTAAATAGTAATAGTAAAAGTGTAGTTTTATGCCGAGGCAGAGCGTTTTCACTGTAAAGTATTCCGACTCAAATAGTTACTCAGGTATATATTCAGACTTATTTTTGTTACAATCCAAAATTATATTCTTCACATTAACATTCTACTATCATTTTTAATTACATACCTGTAGATTCACTGCTAAATTAACAAAATATTGTTTCAATATCCAACTAACGTTAGTGTTTGGCCTACGTTATATAAATAAAGTCAATTGGTAACCAAGACCTTAAGGTCACTATTCAGAGCCATCTTTCATGCTTTACGTGAATAAAAGAGAATTTTTAATATTCAACAAATTAACGTCATACGTGAACTAAGTAACATAAAAATGTTTAAACGAAAGAGCCTGGGTTTTAAACAATTAAGAATGTATATATAAAATATAAATTAAAGATAAAGAGCGGTATGTCTAATTTATTGAATGACTTTTAAGCTTAAATGAAATTTTTAGATTTTCTAAATTCGGCAGACAATAACATCCAATTTACTTTAAATTATTCAAGTAAAAGAATTGTATAGATTTCAACACTGCATTAATGATCGATAATAGCAATAATATGTAATCTAACTTTTTTCACAAACTAGTTACAAAACATCTTTTTTTTCTTCAGTATTTCTCATCTCAAAACTTCCAAGAAAATTGCAAATAATTATAGTTCAAAAACACTTAACGCTCCGAACTAAAATCACTCCTTTAAAGTAATGAATATCAACCTTTCTACAATTAATAAATTTTTAAGAACTGAAAATTAACATTACACTTATAACATGAAAAACGCAAATAAAACTAGAGGAGAGAAGACAATTTTCGAAAGATAACACAAAATATTGCTTTTATGGTACATCTAACTAACAAAACTATCTCCAAGAAAATAAAAACTAATCAAAATATCCAACATGTTCGACTCTATTCAACTTTCAAAACCAACTTTACAAAATTCAGTACACTACTCTTCAATATAAAAAACAACAACTGTCTTTACAAAAATGTGGTTCAGTTTAAAGATGTTTATTTTATCTCCAATGTTGTTTACGAGCTTTCATACATCTACCATCATACATACGTTGAAGAAACCAGTAGAACCCTACATACATGGATGAGAGAATACGTTAACTCTCTTTATAAACAACAACATGAAATAAGCGCAGCTACAAATCATTGAAAGATGGTGGATCGTCTATAACCATAATTTACCGGCCTGCCTTATCAATGGGACGAAAGAGTCAATGACATGCCAATTTAATGTAAAACGTCTTGAGCAGTTTTGGAGTGCAGTTTAGGATCTATATTACCCACAGCAGTTATTGTCAACAGATAGCAAGAGATCTTTGGACGATTTTCGAACCCATGATTTTCAAAAGCTAGATGAAATGGCAAACACTTAGTCAGAGGAAATATAGTTGCCATTTCTGAATAAAATGTCTACCAATTCACTTTTACATACTGTTTGTAAATCACAGTTCCAAACTAGATTAATAGTGATGTATTTCTTTCCTTTCAATGGTAAAATTCTGTGGATTCCTTTGAAAAAGAGCCCGGCATAGCCAGGTGGCCAAGGTGCTCGACTCGTACTCTGAGGATCGCGGGTTCAAATACTCGTCACACCAAACATGTGCGCCTTTTTAACCGTAAGGGCATTATAAAGTAACGGTCAATACCGCTATTCGTTAGTAAAAGAGTAGCCCAAGAGTTGGTAATGGATGGGGATAATTAGCTGCCTCCCTTTATGTCTTACACTGCTAAATTAGAGACGGCTAGCGCAGATAGCCCTCGTTTAGCTTTGCGCGAGATTCATAATCAAACAAACTATCCTTTAATAAATGTTCATAAACGTTAAATTGGATGTACTGAGATAAAATATATTTTGCTTGGGTCCTTGTAGTGTCATCTAGCGTTTTGTGAATGTTAGAACTGTTACTGTTACACTCACAAGAGAAGAGTGATTCTTGTACAGATTTCTTATGGCTGTCTTTACTGGATGACTCATAGAACGTAATTTTTGGCGGCGAACATATTTATCTTCACTGATGTAGAATAAGGACTTAATTGTTGTAGACGCTTTCATAAAAGTGTTTTAATGCATATCTGATGCTCAAGGTAAGGGTAAGTAATATATTATTACGTGTTTATTGTCCTGCAATTTTGGTATTTAATATTGTATTAAGTTTAGTCTAATGAACATTCACTTGCTGTTTTCCTTCAAGTTGTTATACACGAGTCGCATATTCTGTAATGTTTGCGAACCGGAAACCGGAGCTGATGCCACACCTGAATCATTCTCCACGTCATTTGTGTGACTTACTACTTCAGCCAGCAAGGTGCCTGTTATAACGTTGATCGTCGTGTCTCCTCTGTAATGGGCTTTAAATGATCTCATTCTATTGTACAGTACAGTCAGATTATTTTCAGCCAATTTTACAAACAACGACTCATTTATAAGCTCATGCGTTCATACATGAGCTCTTGAGTGGAACTCCAGTGTCAAACCATTTCCCATTGAGTTAAGCAGTTATATTTTGTTGCAGTAGAAACACATCGAAGAACATTTAATACTCCATACATCAATGCCACGGATGTTCTGATATCTGCCTCTACTCGTGGTGTGCCTTCATATTTTACTTTCTGAGGCTTTCGCAGTTCAGTATTAGTGGATTTCAGAATAAAAAACTTACGACATTTTACACTCCAGTTACTTAATGTATCATGGATTCCATCGCTTGAATTGAAGTTTTACATCAAACCTTATATATTAGGCAACGAAGCTCGTAAAATTTCTATAAGTTACGCAATAGCGATTTATAACCTGCATTTTTATCTGTCTTGTAGAACCACGTGAATGTCGCATTACTTCTGGTGCAGTACTTTGACAAATAATACATTTGTTTCCGTACAAATGCGTCATTGTTCCTATCTGTACAGGCATGTCACTTACATTCATAATGTACTGTTTCTAAACTTTAAAGGCTCCCCAGTGGCTCAGCGGTATTTCTGCGGACTTACACGCTAAAATCCGGGTTTCGATACCCGTGGTGGGCAGAGCACAGATAGCCCATTGTGTAGCTTTGTGCTTAATTCAAAACAACAACAAAAACAAAACTTTAAAATCAAGCATCTTGGACCATTAACGTCTAGAATAAACCAAAAAAAAATTATAACAAATTTATACAAAAGCAAAAAACGAGAGTTTATGTTGAATTTTTATAGTTATTAAATTCCATATTTATATATTTGCCTCTTTTTAAGTATCAGTATTATTATAATTCAAATACTTTTTCACACAAATACATTTAATTACTTACTACCGATTTAAATATTTATTCATTTTCGTATGAACTTGGACCACAAAATTAATTTTGACACATCTTGCTGTTTTCAAACTCCAGAAATGATGAACCACGGGCCCCCCGCTAGTACAGCGGTAGGTCTACGGACTTACAACGCTAAAATCGAGGGTTCGATTCCTCTCGGTAGGCTCAGCAGATAGCCCGATGTGGCTTTGCTGTAAAAAAAAAACACACAAACATGAACCATGGCCCCTCGCCACCTAGACTAAATAAACATATCATAATACCTTAACAAATAATATTTATATTACTCAACATGTTTAATAAAGTGTACCAAATTATTGCTAATTTATTGAATCGTATGCTCGATATGGCTTGGTGGGTTAAGATGTTCGACTCGTAATCCAAGAGTCGCATGTTGCAATTCCTGTTGCACCAAACATGCTCTCTCTTTCAGACGTGAGGGAGTTATAATGTGACGATCAATCACTATTTATTGGTAAAAGAGTAGGCCACGAGTTGGCAGAGGGTGGTAATGACTAGCTGCCCTCCCTCTAGTCTTACACTGCTAAATTAGAAACGGTTAGTGCAGATAGCTCTCGTGTAGCTTTGCGCGAAATTAAAAAACAAAAATTAAATCGTATACGCTATCTATGACACATCAATAAGCAGTGCAACTTTAAAATGACTTTTATAACAATTTGCGACATTATTCTCGATATTAGTTTCTGTGTCACTAAAGTCACAATTCTGTTAATTTATTTCACAAATCAATAAAAATAACATAGGTGTCTAATACAAAAGCCAGATAAATTTTCAGTTGTATGGAAACAGCCAGATTTTTTCAGACATATAGTGAATAGAGTCAATGACTTTACAGAACGTTCTAAAATGAAAAGAATGTCAGATGTATGAACAAGAAAGAAGTTAGTTTCCTCGGCTTTTTCATGTCGTAGAAGTTTCATGGCTAACTTTCTTACTACATCAAGATTGCTTTCGGCTTTAAGTAGGGTCAACTGCTGAATCAAATGTATTGATTGAAAGATAGTAAACTCATTAAAATGTATCTTGGTTGATACATATTACTGTTAGATTATTCTAAAACGAAGGTTAAATTTATCCTCGTTACCAATGCCAGTAACAGTAGGAGTAAGGAAGTGTTGCTGTAAGTTCCGAATGGTGTGCCACAGCATACTCAAGCCAAATACTAGCTTACGTCAAATACCATTATTTCATATAAAGAAGGCAATGCTTGAGTGATGGTAATCTTCAAACATTTTGGCTAAAGTTTGTACACTAGAGAATTTACTATTAGAGTAGGTTCGTGAATAAAGGTAAGTTCGAGATTAGCAGTTAAAGGATTTAGTTTGGGTTCTAGAGTGTCTGTAAGGAAGTAGAGTAGTTATGATTCACATTGATATCTTGCTGTAGACAAACGGGAGGGCCTGTGAGCATGTAGAGTGGTTATAATTCACATTTATCTCTTGATGTAGACTAACTGTATTGTCTGTGGGGATGTGAAATGTTTATAATTCACATTGATATCTTGCTGTAGACTAACTGGAGAGTCTGCGAGAAAGTGAAGTGGTTACGATTCACATTGATATCTTGATGTAGACTAACTGAAGTGTCTGTAAGGATTTGGAGTGGCTATGATTCACATTGATATCTTGCTGTAAACTAACTGGAGTGTCTGTAAGGATGTAGTGTGGTTATGATTCACATTAATCTCTTGCTCTAGACTAATTGGAAAGTCTGTAAGGATGTGAAGTGGTTACGATTCACATTGATATCTTGATGTAGACTAACTGAAGTGTCTGTAAGGATTTGGAGTGGCTATGATTCACATTGATATCTTGTGTAAACTAACTGAAGTGTCTGTAAGGATGTAGTGTGGTTATGATTCACATTAATCTCTTGCTGTAGACTAATTTGAAAGTCTGAAGGATGTGAAGTGGTTACGATTCACATTGATATCTTGCTGTAGACTAACTGGAGTGTCTGTGAAGATGTGAAGCAGTTACGATTCACATTGTTATCTTGATGTAGACTAACTGAAGTGTCTGTGAGGATGTGCAGTTGTTATAATTCTGAATGATCTCTTGATATAGACTAACTGAAGTGTCTGTAAAGATGTAAAGTGGCTATGATTCTGATTAATCTCTTTGTGTAGATTCACTGGAGTGTCTGCAAGGATGTAGAGTTGTTATGATTCACATTAATCTCTTGCTGTAGACTAACTGGAGTGTCTGTGAGGAAGTAGAGTGGTTATAATTCACATTGATCTGGTGATATGGACTAACTGGAGTGTCTGTAGGGATGTGAAGTGGTTATGATTCAGATTTATATTTTGCTGTAGACTAACTGGAGTGTTTGTGAGAGTGTAGAGTGGTTATAGTTCTCATTTATCTCTTACTATAGACTCATTGAAAAGTCTGTGAGGAATGTGAAGTGGTTGTTATTCACATTAATTTCTTGCCGTAGACTAACTTAAGTGTCTGTGAGGATGTAGAGTGGTTATGTATCTCATTGATTTCTTGATGTAGAGTAAATGAAGTGTCTGTGAGGATGTGAAGTGGTTATTATTCACATTGATCTCTTGATGTTAGCTGACTGGAGTGTCTACAATTGTTGCAGTCAATCAGTCTGTTAAATTATGAAATTAAAGAATCATGTAATACGCCATTTAAAGTAAATGGCATGCCATTGATGAAATTAAGAACCACTGGTTTGACGTGGAAGACCAGGAAGCATAGAGAGGGAGTGGGTTAAAACTGCAGATGTTAATGAATGCATATGGTATAGAACTCATAACAAATGGAGGATGAATAAGAGAGTAACGTTCAAACTTTTCTGACTGTATATGAAGAATCAGAGGACGATAAGTTCCTGCGAAAATGACTAACATTTTCTAATACCTGATAGTAGTTGTAATGTTAACCTCCAAGTTGCTACACCAAGCAGTAAAGAACAAGTCTTTACACTTACGATAGTTTGTGACCTTCATTCAATGTGACTATGAGATCAACTGTTGAAAAGAAATTGTATCAGATATAATTTTTGTGATAAAATAGCTCTAAGATATTTACTTTTAACCAACCATCTGTTGAAAGGAATGCATGATGATAGCTAATAATATCGAGCATTAGCAGCTGATGCTGTTGGAAACAGAGTTATAACACCTTATATCCCATAACCACAGAATGATATATCAGAATACATTTGGAGTTGTGTAATGAAAACTTTTAGTTCTGACTTTACATAAGAAACATCTATAATTGTTCTTTGAAGGAGATAAGGATCAAACTGACACATGAGAAATGAGATGGATATGCACTGAAAATTGACTTAATGAATGAATTGTGTCCAACGTAAGGAAATATTACTTTACCTATGCAGAGAAGAAACAAAGGAGAGATCAAGAGAGAGAACACAGTAGAATAGCGGTTACACTTCCACGATTACTTGCACACCTTACACTATTTATGACTTCTGTTTGAAAGAAATACAAATTTTCAATATTTATTTACTGTTTTATTTTCTAAGCACGTTCCTGTTCTTATTTTGTGTTAATAGTTTGTTTTCGTTATTTTGATATTTTGATTACGTACAATGCTTTCAATGATGGCGATATGGAATGGAAAATATTGAAACAAAACTTAAGTCTGGTGGTGAAAACATTATTTATCAGTGCTGTTCTCAAAATTCTTCCCACATTTTCAAACAACTAACTATTGCTGTGTATGTAACAAGCACATGCGTATCACTTCAATATTTATTAATGTAACATCAAACAAAAACACAAACTGATCAATGTACCAAGTCCAAGATAATGAATAAAGGAAATAAATATTGCTCATATTGCGTTTGTTTCAGTAGTGGAACCCAGACACGGCATTTAGATTTATTGCTTTCTGCCAAGCTCTGACAAGGCCCGTTTGTTGTGATGGGTTGTCTGAGTGGAGCTCTTTTTGTCTCCTTTACCACTACGTGCTCGCGACTTGCTTAGTCTTCACTTCTGCTGCCTCTACGCTTCGTTTATATTTTTACTTTTTTGATTAAAACTTTAACTCTTTCCAATAATTCACAACTGGACTCTAAAAACATTAATCTACAGGATCTAGATTCACCAATACCTCAATCTTGGCGAAGGAAGGTTGTTTAATTTTCGAGTACCCCTGATGATCAGTTACTTTTTTAGATATTTTTCCATCACAAAAACTAACTACGGGATAGATAGATACGAATGAAACCAAATTTTGTCTATATGTGACAAAATTACTATGGAAGAGCCGATTGTGTAAGTTGCAGAGTGTGATGTGGAGAAATGAACAAAGTAAAGATAAAAGATTTTATAAACATTGACAATTTAGGATTTTTTTCATATGTTAAGATAAATATCTAAAGATAGTGTAAAACGAAATATGCAGAGTATAACACTATTATTCTCTGTTTTCTTATTTTTGTCACACTTCTAGCTGTTTAAGAGGTAAAATGAAATAGAACTCTTGTCGATGAAACTTTGTAGAATGGACTTTCAAAACATCGTCCACTTCACTTTCCTCCACAACAGACAGTTGCCGTCCATTCTACAAAGTTTCATCATGAATACTCTGTTTAAACAATCTATCAAAAAAGAACTATTGTCATTGTTATGCCTATAGGAATAAAAAATCAGTATTGTTTTTTGTGTGTATTTTTATAGTGTAGCATTTGGTTAAAAACTCTGATCAACAGTTTAAATTGTTTCAATGATTTGTGTCACTCAGTTAGATTCTGTAAAGAATTTTATTCTAAAAATTATTTCAAACCAGATGTTAGATTAAGAGTGAATGTAACACAAAACTCAGACTTATCAGCAATCATGTAAGTGGTAACAAACTTTAACTTTGCTTTCCTGAAGTGGTATAGAAGTCTGTTTAAACTGTTGCATTAAAAATAAGTTTTGTTTTAGACTGTTTATTATAAGTTTTTTACATTTAGCTGTACGTTAGCAACTTGGAAAATCCACAAAAATGTCAGTATGTTCTTGGATTTTAAAAACCTCCAATCATTAGCTCATGTTGAAACTTGAATTCTCAAACTGTCATAGAATATGGCGGTCAGTGCCGAACTCATTACTTCCGTCTGTCAAGTAGCAATTGAATTGTTCATTTTTATTTTAATCAGTAACTAGGCATTTTTTTAGCTCTGTACCTTTTCCAAATGCGAAGACGGTGAAGTGACTGAAAAATATTTTGAACTTATGTTTATTCATGTTAATAGGATTCCAGCTCCTACACCAATGGACATGTATTGCTTCCTCCCAATTCCATTTGTAGATCACTTCTCCATTGCAGGATATGATGTTGAATGAAACACGCCAACTGTTTGTACGTCTTTTATTCTTTTCTTCAACAAATTGGGACCATTTTCATCAACTACGGCCATCAATTGATATCACCAATCCTTGGTGCAGAGACCTCAAGAAGAAAAGGAGTATAGGGGGTGCATTGTGAGCCCATTCGACGTGTGACGGGAAATAAAACACCATTAAAATGAAATACTAGTCTAAACTAATATTAAAAACTGATTTAGAAATTTGCTGAATCACCAAGTTTACAGATTACTTTAAACTTTTAAGAGTTCGCCAAACATATCCCAATTACATTCTTTTAAGCCGCTATATATATATAAGTGAAGTATTGTCCTGTTTCTTTTGATTATTTTTTCATTTCCTACTTTTATTCTGTTCACCTTGACAATTTTCACTTTACTAAGTTCAGATTTTTCCTGTTAAGTGATAAACAGTGAGCAGACGTCTTCACTTCTTTTAGGTTTCTCCATATTAACTATCTTCCTTCATTTCTTGCTGTCTTAAATATTTCATATTTATTATTAAATTTAAATTGTTATTTTTATGGCATGTTTATATTGTAATCTTAACCTTTTTGTCGTTATCTGTTAATTCTTCAAGTAGACATTTATAAAATAGATTAAAATTGTTTATCGTGACTATGAGTTTTGTGTATTTATTTGTTCCGTGTATTACGCTCGTTGTGTTCTGCCACTTAGAGTCCAGCATGAACAGGGATTAGAATTTTTATGTGATTTAACTGGATTATATTTTACATTTTATATCATTATTAAATTTGAATAAAAGTGTACTTAAGATGTAGTCTAAGATAAAGGAGATGTGTTGTGGTATACCGTTGTCATATATCTAATTACTTATTTTCGTTCTAATTTGAAATATAGTAAATTAGATTGACATTGTTCACAAATTCAACTATAAGTAGGTTACTTTTAGATTGACAGGATCCAGTCAAGGATAATAATTGCCGCTCCCTATATTGTCTTCTATATGTAGGACTGCTGGCTCTCGCATGGGACAGAGATGTCTGCAGATACTTGTTTTGCAAAAAGTTTTTATTAATCGGCTACAGAGGGAATATGTATCTTGAGCTCAGTTTGGTATTTTCACACACTTTCATTTTTATCTTGGAAAAATAAAAATATGTTTGCAAAGCTTTGTAAACACCACCTATCGGCCGTTTAACCTGCAAGCTGTGCATATGACATTTTGTGGTGATTGGAAATAACATCATATTTAATTCTTCTATAACTATTATACACTTTGCTTTTTCTAATCTGGGTTCAAATTTTTATCCATGCCTGGAATATAAGACATAATATTACCACTGATCATCTGAAGTGTGAGGCGCACGTAAAGCCTAATAGGCATCGTTGTATAAAACAATCTGAAAACCTATGTAAGAATACCAAACTTTGTGGAGTGTTTAGATTTTCAAGCATACCTCCACCTTTAAAAGTAAAGTAAAACTTCTTTAAGTGGAGCATCCAATACTGGTAGAACAACATTACTGATAAAGCCTGGAAAACACATAAACAAGCCCAAACTGAGTTCATACGGATAAGTCGTGACCCAGAACGGACAAAGGAAACCACGATTGTATGGAACAAAGCACAGTAAATCAACTTCCAAAACACGAGACATGAAATTGAATGAGCTGTGAAACACAATTTATGTTACAAGTACTTCATTCTGACATGTTCTCAAACATATAAAGATGTCAGTCATATATAGTAATGACAGTGCCGTACAACCTAAATATGAGAATATAGGCAAGGTCTTCATGAGAAGATAATATTAACCAATATGATCATGATAACATACAAGAAACTTTTAAATTAGAATGTATACTATCCGATCTACAAATACAATCAAATATGAAAATCACTTTTAGGAAAGACAAAACACAGACACCAGTAATTATTTTTAAAGATGAAGCACCAGGTAGAGATAATGTAAGAATATTCACGTTAAGGAACTTTCAGATGTTAACTTACTGGAGGTATTGTCAGAGTAAAAACACAGCTGTACAGGAGATAGGATTACTGACATATGGACTGATAAATTTTACAAATCATCAAGAAATCCAATGAAAGTTAACCCTCTTCTTCAAGGTTATCAACCAGCGTGCTTAAACCTCGTTAACAAGACCTCAAAAAAGACTGTAGATTGAAAACTTGTGTATCCGATTAAATCAGTGTTATCTTGATCATTATGTAGCTACTGTGGTAGAAGCAAAATCTGGAACAAAATAGCTAAATTTACAATTAATGTTTGGGACGGTTTAAAAGGTGGTCAAAATGCCTTGTTACTCTAATCTCAAATATGATTATAAAACCCAGTTGCTCATTCTTGCTGACAAAATGCTCAGAACAGACATCAGTGTAATGCGTGTAAAATGATTTGTAATTACCAGAAGATTCACTATGAAGATTAGAAGATGACAATCAGATTAAATCATGATTAAAACTAGTCTACCTCAAGGATCACTGCTATTGCCAATACCCTGTAATATGCATATCATGAATCTAATTTGACAGTATAAACAAATGTCTTAAATTAACCTTTGTTAAAACATTTAGGTACTCAGCAGATCCTCTAGTAAATTTGGGATTGAAATTTTGGGATGCAATAATCCATTAGCAGAATGAACAAATAATGAGATGACACAGGTATGGTCATCAGTATTCCAACAGCCATGTTCTATAAACTTTACAACAGACATATTGATGAGGAAAAAACATCACTTTCCTTTGCAATACTGAAAGAAACACTAAAGTTCCCCAAAGTAGCCTTTGGTAGATAGTTTAATTTCACTAGCCTCATAAACCTTATAGCCTCCACTTCCAATGGCATCAGTGTTCTTGAAGTTATAACAGGAAATAGAGATTACGAACGTCAACTGATTATATTCTACCAGTGAAACCTGGCATGGCCAGGTGATTAAGGCACTACACTCGTAACCTGAGGACCGCGGGTTCGAATCCCCGTCACACTAAACATATTCGTCCTTTCAGCCGTCGGGGCATTATAACCTCTGACGATCAATCCCACTATTCTTTGGTAAAAGTGTAGCCCAAGAGATGGCGGTGAGTGGTGATGAGTAGTTGCCTTCCCTCTAGTTTTACACTGCAAAATTAGAAACAGCTAGAGCAGATGGTCCTCGTACAGCTTTGTGCAAAATTCAAAACAAACCAAACTAAACCTCTACCAAAGTCTTCTCCACTCCATTCTGGATTCTACATTTTTGGTAATTAATATAAATGTTATGTAGTTAGATAAAATTGAAAGAATGAAGATACCTTTTTAAAACTCGTCAAGGAATATTTTTTAGAAATCAAGTTCTATTACACCTCATAAGCCTCAGTAGCATAACAAAGTACTAACAATGCGTACAAACAAAATTATTCAAAAGTTTTTACTCAGCAAGTAAAAACTATGTATTCCATCATTGAGACAATTCATTTTTTAACTGGGATATTACACCCACAGCCTTCTCTCTGGCATCAACCAAACAGGAACTGCCTAAAAGGGGGTTCAGGTGACAGTCATTGGTAAACAGATGGTATATAGCTACCACTGTGATAATACCAAGCCTCATGCACCCCATATCGAATAAATATCTTGCACCACTTTATAGAAAATGGTCAGAGGGAGAAGTTGAAGAAGTCTTTCAATGCCTATTTAAAGTCTATGATGGACAATCCCTTTAAATTTTTATTTTCTCCAAACATTTCGAAACAAATATGTAGAACTCTTAACAAAAGGTTTCAACTGTCTACAAAATAAACTTTGTGTCTCATTTAGTTGGGCTCGGCATGGCCAAGTGAGTTAAGGCGTTATACTCGTAATCTGAGGGTCGCGGACTCGAATCCCTGTCACACCAAACATGCTCGCCCTTTCAGTCGTTATAATGTCACGGTCAATCCAATATTCGTTGGTATAAGAATAGCCCAAGAGTTGGCGGTGGGTAGTGATAACTAGCTGCCTTCCCTCTGGTCTTACACTGCTAAATTAAGGACGGCTAGTGCAAATAGCCCTGGTGTAGCTTTACATGAAATCCAAAAACAAACAAATTATTTAGTTGATTTCAACTGTAATACAAAAAGGTGATCATCAGGAAATAAATAATTTAGTTTAATATGTTTCGTACAGTTTTTCGATAATAATTTAAGAATTAAATTTTGTTAAAAGTATTTGTAATCGTCTTTAAAGCGAAATTTTTATTTGCTGTTGAGCGGGCTGTTTGTTCTGTATCTAATATAGGTATAAAAATCAGGCTTTTAGAGTACAAGTTTGTAAACTTACCGCTGTACCACAGGAGGGCTTAAAGCGAGACATTTGATTGAACGTTTATAGTTTTAATTTTTCTCCATAGATGACACCCTAAAACGTCATCTGTGACAGTATTCGCACTTCATAGCCTTCTCATCTTAGACATTCTGGGCATCATCTGGTAATTGCATTATTCAAACAAATACAAAAAACAACTTTAAATGTTATTTTTACCAAATTTCATATCATGTATAACAACTTTTGAGATAATGCTTCTGATATTTCGAATAGTTATTTAAAATCTTTAGCATATCTGCTTGACGATGTGAACTGATAGTTCTTTTGGAACCATTATCCTTTATTTCTGTTAAAGCGTTTATTGGATATAATTAACCTTATTTAACAAATTATGAAAAAAAATATCTAAGCTCAAGTAAACCATAGCCAAACTATATGTAAGTGTGTTTGTTTTTGTATTTCGCACAAAGCTGCACGAGGGTTATCAATGTTAGCTGTCCCTAATTTGGCAGTGTAAGACTAGGGGGAAAACAGCTAGCTTCCTTGAGAAGCTTAATATTATGTCATTACATACCTTGAGAATTATAATGTTATGTTAATGTACATCTTGAGAAATATATTATTTTATTACAGACCTTCAGAAGAATGAATTATGTACCTTGAGAAGGATAATATTTTGTTACTACATACCTTGGCAAGTATATTATATTATTACAGACCTTGAGTTACTGTTGTTTTGAATTAAGCACAAAGCTATACAATGGGCTATCTGTACTCTGCCCATCACGGGTATTGAAACCCCATTTTTAGCGTTGTAAGTCTGCAGACATACCTCTGAGCCACTGGAGAGCAGACCTTGAGAAGAATTATATTATATTACGTACCTTGAGAGTATATTATGTCCTTACATACCTTGAGAGTATAATATTATGTAATTATATATCTTGAGAAATATGATATTATTTTATTACATACCTTGAGAAGTATGATAATATTTGTGTTCTGAGAATGTTAAGCAAGAAGAGTTAATACTTAAAGAACAGAAAGAGTTATTTCAAATCAGTGGAATGACGTTGTTTCGCAACATGATTTTTCATCTGTGTTTATATGTGGAGGAGGTTAACAATAGGTTAAGGACTTATGGTTCTCTAACCATCAGTCTTCAAGTTTTTACAGAACAGACGCGTAGTATAAATACCGTTTCACTTCTGAAATAAGACGATACGATTAACTTACTGGGTTGTACAACAAGTAACTTCACATTTTGAACGGCCTAAACCTATGATGATGCACAACAGAAAACTCGATGATAACATTGTTATGTGCCTTACGTTAGGTCGTTGCTTTTTATCATATCGTCAACGAAATTTGGATAAAGAATAAAATGTTTTAGGTTAACGCTGATATCACCTTCTTCAAGTTGACGTTTTTAACATGTAACGAAGAATACGTGTGAGTCCTCTGTTTTTATATGTATAAACCACACTGTGTATATTTATTCAATTACATAAACGCGGTTTGGTTTCGTTGTTGTTACGTTAAAAGCTACACAATGGGCTCTCTGTTCTCTGCCAAAACTGGTATTGAAACTCGATTTTTGGCCTTGTAAGCCTGCAGATTTATTGCTGAGCCATTGAAAAACACCTAAATTTGATGCATAGGAGGGCACAACTGTTCAGATAAGTAAATACTTGGGCTACGAATGTAGAGTTGTGATATATTTAGTAAAAATAATATATAAGTATAAGTATAAATTATAATGAGAGAGATGCGTAGCGTGTTCAATATTTTCTTAATGCAGGTAAAAGAATACATGCACAGTCATGTGAAAAAGTTAGGACACCCTATGAAAACCTGTGTATTTTTATAACATTTTTGGATACATAGATATTTAATCTCAATTTTAACAATACTGAAAGATTATAGGAAGTATAACTAAACAATTAAAACTGAAAAAAAGACTTATCAAGATCTTCTGTAAATGTGCCAACACGCCCAGGTCTGTTCATCCAAGCAAGTTCACCTCGAGAGCAGACCGCAAGATGCTAAAAGAGGTCTCCAAACACCCTAACATGTCATCACAGGACCTACAGCAGGCTCTGGCTACTGTTGATGTAAAAGTGCATGTCTCTACAATCAGAAAGAGACTGCACAAGTTTAACTTGCATGAGAGGTGCGCAAGAAGAAAACCTTTGTTCTCGAAGAGAAATATCAAGATTAGACTGAAGTTTGTCAGAGAGAATGTAGACAAAGACCAGGACTTCTGGAATAATGTTCTTTGGACAGATGAGACCAAAATTGAATTATTTGGACACCAGAACAGAGGATATGTTTGGCGTAAACCAAATACAGCATTCCAGGAAAAGAATCTCTTACAAACTGTGAAACATGGAGGTGGAAGTGTCATGGTTTGGGGCTGCTTTGCTGCAGCAGGACCTGAACAGCTCACAATCATAGAATCCACCATGAATTCTACTGTGTATCAGAGGGTGCTTGAAAATCATGTGAGACCACCTGTACGAAAATTAAAGCAGAAGCAGAACTGAACACTAAAACACGACAATGGCTCAAAACATACCAATAAATCCACCAAGGACTGGCTGCAAACTAAGAAGTGGAGAGTCCTGGAATGGCCGAGTCAAAGCCCAGATCTTAATCCCATTGAGATGCTGTGGGGTGACTTGAAACGGACTGTACATGCAAGAAATCCATCAAACTTCTCACAGCTGAAAGAATTCTGCATTGAGGAGTGGAGCAAACTTTTTCATACCGATGTCAGAGACTGGTAGATGGTTACAAGAAGCGTCTCGCTGCAGCTATTTCAGCCAAAGATGGTAACACTAGCTATTAGGGGGTAGGGTGTCCTAACGTTTCCTCAGTGAGAATATGCATTTTCGTAGAATTACACGTATAGAAGATCTTGAAAAGTCTTTTCTTCAGTTTTAATTGTTTAATTATAGTTTTATAATAGCTCAGTATTGTTGAAATTAAAATTAAATATCTTTATATCCAAAAATGTTACACAAGTACACAGGCTTTCATGGGGTGTCTTTTTTCACATGACTGTAGTTTGGTCCAAAATTTGAATAATGGTAAACATGCGATTATTTAATGCCAAAAACACACAATTGCTTGACATTTCACACTATTCTAAATGAAGAACCCGGTTGTTTTTGCTGGTGATGCCGAAAGAAGTTTTTACAGTCGAGACAACTTAGAGGCATGGCATGGCAAGATGGTTAGGACGCTCGACTCGTAATCTGGGGTCGCGGGATCGAATCCCTGTCGCACCAAATATGCTTACCATTTCAGCTATGAGAGCGTTATAATGATATGGTAAATCCCACTATTTGTTGGTAAAGTAGTAGCCCAAGAGTTGGCAGTGGGTGGTGATGATTAGTTGCCTTCTCTCTCGTCTTAAATTCTTAGATGAGGGACGGTTAGTGCAGATAGCCCTTGTATTGCTTTGCGCAAAATTCATGACAAACAATGCAGATCCTTAAATATTCTGTGACAGTCTTTGAAAGGGAAATCACAATTGTATGTTAGTAAAATGTAAAATAACAACAACACAATATTCTTACTATTTTTCAGTACTTAGAAACATATTTGATTTGGAGAAATGAACTAGTTCCAAACATTTCAAATATTACTAAATGTTTTACTTCGATATAATTTCTGAATAAGATAATCATTATATATATAGGAATTTTATTTTAGCTACACATATTTGTAGTGTTATTATACATTAATATAATTCAACATTCGTGCGTAGAGTCGGATATTATTTTGTTGATTTAATTGAATTGTATTTAATATGAGTCGGAGAGCAAGCAAGAGTATAAATGTTGTTTGAAAACATTCAGTGTGTCCCTAACTGTTATGTTTTTTTATGTTTTATGTTTTTCGTAGACTAAACGCAACAGAAAGACACAGATAACAGCTTGTATAATTTATTACAATAAGCTATTATATATATGACAGATATAACATAAATTATATAATAACAATGACAGATATTCAGTTTAAACCTTCAAAATTAATTACAATACAACAGGGTACTGGCCTGTATCTAATAATATGATCTAGAATGAAAGTCCAAAAGTCCAGATTAGAAATCCAAAATTCCAGTCTATGGTGTGAATTTGGTCCCACGAAGAAATTTCGAAGTTTGAATGGAGAATGACGAAGCTCTTTTTACGGTGTCATCGATGAATGTCTCAACCTGTCGTTTTCCGCTCCGGTCTCCCCTAAAGAGTCCTGTACCTATTGACTTTCAGTATAACCAGTAATTCGAATGAATCCCAAAGATTGACGAAACAAAATCACAGCTTTCGTAGATCTAGCTCCAGTCACAAATCCAAGTTGAATAAACACACAGCAAACGTTGAAAATTTCTCAAACGAATGATTGACTCTTCCCTTTTCCCTCGCGTCGCCGTCTGTTTATATATTAGTAGGCCTCTTCTCGAACAATTGCGTAACTTTCACAGAGTTCCAGAGTAATCTGCGCATGTCTGTTTTTGCACGAGACTTGTCGTCTAGACACTAGGCCGCCAACATTCCATTTATAGCCAATTGATTGAGCTACCTAATTCTAGAAATTTCTAAATCTTATTTTAAATGAATAGCAACATATTTTATTGGTTTAAACTTTGAAACAGTAATATAAATATGGAAATATAAATAATAGATATGAAAATCCAAACACAACACGACATGTTGTCGTTTACAAAACATTTACACGACATTTACATAACATTCTTTATGTTACTGTATGCTTTTCAAAATAACTGCTACTGACTTAAATTTCACTTACAAAGAAGTTGTAGACATTATCTTCTCAAATGCCCTTCACAGACAGCTCAGAGTGACCAAAATTAGTGCTTATGTTGACAGTACTGCTGCATTTGTTCAACAGATGAGATATGTGGTTGAAAATCCTATGTGTGAAGTGACCACTGAAACCAGAAAATATTTACAATTTAGATGACTGACAATTTTCTTTGCTCTGTGGAAAGCAGAATTATTAAACATCCTGACGGTGTTATTTATTCTGTTTACTTAATTGAAGTCCCCACTTTAACATCAACACTGCTGACTCTACTTTTGCCACAAAAAGAATGTTTACCTTTTCTGGATGACGCTGCAGAGACTCAGAAGGCAGACCCTTGATGAACATTTTCAAAAGGGTATCCTCATTGTCCTCTACGATCCTGACTAGATAATATTTGTGTGAAGACGTTCTAAGTAATTTATACAGGCATTTAAAGTTTTGTTTTCATTTTGTTATAGGGCCTCCAGTTCTGTTTAATCCGCCACAGCATCGAACCTGTGGTAGTACTCTTCTTTTGAGCAATTTTAACTTTCCAGTTGGTTTTTGTTAAAATGCTCTACATCATCAAGTGCTGAACCATCCACATAAAACATCAGGTATTAAATTAACTTGGTATTGTTCACATCAATTTGCTTGTCTTTTATTTAACCTAGCCACATTCTCATTGTGTTGCCTTTGTTTTTAATCAACGACCCACGCTTAATGTGGTAAGTTTGCAAATGGCACAGTGGAATGTCTTCGGATTTACATGGCTGAAAACCGAGTGGGCAGAGCACAGGTAGCCCATTATGTATCTTTGTGATTAACTGAATACCTAAACTGAAAAATATAACACCTTCTTTCAAAGTGGCATAATACAATATTATATTGTTACTTACACATATGTAAATTATCACATGTTGAAGAAACTGTATGATCTAGGCTGCAGAACAAGATGTACACATCTTTTGCTTTTGTAGGCCTGGACACCCTAATGAATCGTGATACCATAAAAAGTCGGCTGACAACCAACTTTTAAGTTAAGTAATTTTTAAACGATTTATTTTACTCTTTGTCCTGCAGGACTGAGTAAAAATTATTTTATAAGAATCGCTGTTCTTTTCACTCTAATAAATAAACAGACGTAGAGTAAACTATTGCGTATCAAATTTCATAAAAATTGAAGTTTTGAAGTATGTTTCTTGTTTTCTTTATTTCGTACAATCTGTTGGGTAGAAGCAGACGAAGAAACTCAGACGTGCGAACTTTGCCTTCGATTATTTCAGTTCAAGCTTCACAAACTTTCTTTAAATTTGTAATGTGAGGTAAGCAAAATGAGAGTCAATATATGTGAAAAATTGTTGAGAGAGTATTACGTTACAGATTTCTGAAAATCACAATTCTTTGGTTCCTATAAATAACACATGTGAACAGCGCGTTTCAAGACTCTTTTTCTTGGGCGCAGGACACATTACCTTAGGTATGACTGTCTAGATCAGGGGTCACCAAACATTTTTCACTGTGGGTCAGATTATTTGGGGAATGAGAAGCTCAGGCCGCATGATCATAATATTAAGTACTCATAAACTAGAAAGAAAGTTCTCTATAAAAGACTTAACACTAAGTTTAGGATATCACATTAGCCATGTGGGAGTAGCATGCAATACAAACATGTAATAAAAACAGAGAGAAATACAACCAACAATTTTTTACCGAAAGGTTATCAAAGAAGGTGACATTAGCAAAAACAATTGTCACATCGCACATAGTGAGTACATATTTGAATTTCACTAAGCCGCAAAAAAGTTAGTGAGATTTATGAAATTGGCGTTTGGCTTTCAAAATATCTTCAATATTCGGCTTTGAATTGCTGCATCCAATCATCAGAATTGCTTTCAAATGTTCACCAGTCAACCTTGATCGATGTACCGACTTCACATACTTCATTTTTGAAAATTCTTGTTCACAGACATAAGTTGTTCTGAACACTGATGTCATACCAGATGTGAACTGCTTCAGCTTTGGAAAATCATCTTCAGGTATGTAGCTGTAAAATCCAATAAGTTGTCCCTCTCTGTGTTTTGCTTTCAACAAGTCATTTTCTTGCAAATCGATGACCTCCAGCTGATGTTCCACTGGCACGTCATCAATGACACAATCAGAAGGATTCTGAAAAAGGAGAATGTCACTTTCGATTCTGTCGACATCCAAAAATCTCTCTAAAAATGCTTATTTAAATCACCAATATTCTTTTTCTGAAACTCCAGGTTCTGTGATTCTAACATGAAACTCACTGAAACACTGAAAATGAGAGAGGTTTCCTCCTTCCAAATGTGCTTCAAACAATAACAGCTTTCGTCGAAATCCTTTAATGATTCTATAGAGATCACAGACAAGGTTATTCTTATCCTAAAGTTTCAAGTTCAATTCATTCATGTTGGATGTGATGTCAACCAAAAATGACAACTCTGACAACCAGGTTAGATCCAACAGAAGTGGATTAGCCCTATATTTCTCGTTAACTAATATATCTATTTCTCTTCTCAGCTAATAAAAACGAGAAAGACTTTACCGCAGCAGAGCAACTTCACCGCCGTGTGATAAGGCAAGTCACAGAAATCCGAATTAATTTCTTCAAGAAACGCCTTGAACTGGCGATGATTAAGTGCGTAACCCCGGATGAAGTTTACTGCAGACATGACTGGTTTCTGTACGCAAGAAATATCTAAGTCTTTTTTACAGAGTGCTTGCTGATGTATGATGCAGTGTGTGAACAGAGCGCTTGGAATTTGAAAATCTTCCAACTGTTTCCTGATCAGCCCCAACAGAACCTTCTTTACTCTAGTCATGTTTTTTCCTCTATTAACTGTTGCACCTCTAAGCTGATTCCACTTCCAAAGTTTTATGCACTTCCATGAAAATGTCTTCTCCAGTTGTTCTTCCGTGCATACTGCAAACTGATGCCAACTCTTCCGTGATCTGAAAGTCCAAATTAACTCCACAAATGAACACGAGAAGTTGTGACGTACTCGAGAGATCAGCAGACTCATCCAGAAACAGAGAATACCATAGAAAGTCTGTAATGCGATGTTCTCTCCAAGTTCTTCTGCTCTCTGTATAACTGAAGTTGCTGACAGGTTGATACTTCCAAAGAAATTGGCTTTTTCAGGACACAGCTCATTTGCTGCTTCCATCATACACTCTTTGATGAAGTTGCCGTCAGTAAAAGGTTTTCCTCGTTCTGCCATCCTATGCACTATTTTGTAACTTGTACGAGTGACAGATTCATTTTCAGCAAACTTTCTCGTGAAGAGATTCTTTTGAGATTCAAAAACACGTTTCATGGATTTAAATTTCTCAGAAAGGAACTTTCCTGAAATTTTTAAATATGTTGATAGATGTTTTGTTTCATAGTGACCCCGAAGATTGTACACTTACAAAACGGCAACACTTTCGGCACATATCACACAAGTAGCTTTCTGGTTTGTTTTTGTTTCCACAAAGAAGTACTTTTCTCCCCATTCTTCATTGTAACCAAGACACTCAGAGTCCACTTTTCTTCTTTTAAAAGAAGAAAAATATTGAAATGTATATTGAAATGTACGTTTGCCACGACACTTACCTAAGAACGAGTTACAAAAAGTGCATAACCTGACGACTAAGAGAAATGTGCTTGCTGAAGATGTAACCCTGGGCCGCTGAATTTACAAGACGAATCGATAGGACGAGGGTTAAGTCTGTACTTGTTTTCGAAATCCTAATGCTCTCATAGATACGTGCCTCGATATGAATAAACGGGCAGTAAGGACGAAAGAAGAATTTTCCTATTGGTTAAAAATGCGCGTGACAGTCTCGTTTCTTTTTATCATAACGTCTTGTGTTTGCCAGCTTAAATCGACCATCGGTGTGATTTATTTTGTCATGACAGTCGGACATTTGATGAAATGTTGCTTTTTATTTCCAAGTGGCTAGCTGTTGGCGGGCCGGACAAAGTGACTTCGAGGGCCGTAGTTTGGGGACCCCTGGTTTTGATGATGTGGCACATCACTGAAGTGGTGGTTGCCATAAAGCAATAACTCTCTGAAGTAAAAATAAAGTTTTGCAATCTAAGCTTCGCCAAGGAAGGTGATAAGCCATTTTAATAGTGCCTTCTTTTTGTTTATTGCCACCTCACAATTAAATTCTTTATTGTTGGTTTTAATAAGTTCTATTAAGAAACTTGAAGTTAAAATGACAAAGGCATCTAGGCCAGGTGTATTATTTATTTCACGAGCTTCACGAGAGAGGACCCGGCATGGCCAGATGGGTTAAGGCGAATCCCAGTCGCACCAAACATGCTCGCCCTTTCAGCCCTGAGGGCGTTATAATGTCACGGTCAATCCTACTACTCGTTGATAAAAGAGTAGCCAAAGAGTTGGTGGTGGGTGCTGATGACTCGCTGCCTTCCCTCTAGTCTTACACTGCTAAATTATGGATGGTTAGCTCAGATAGCCCTCGTATAGCTTTGTGCGAAATTCAAAAACAAAAACAAACAAACACGAGAGAGGTGGGAAGAAGTGGGCATCCGTCATTCATCTTACAATTTGGTAAATATTGGTACAGAAATGTTCTAGAAATTAACTTCTACTGGTCTGTTTTTTATATTAGTGTCACTATTTTCGGACTCTAATTGTTTCAGGAGTTCGGGTATAATTCAGATCTTCGAAAAATCCCGGCATGGAAGCCTGGCACGACCTGATGGTTAAGGCACCCGACTCGTAATCTGAAGGTCGCTGGTTCGAATCCCCGTCACACCAAACATGCTTTCCCTTTCAGCCACGGAGGTTTTATTACGTGAAGATCATTCCCACTATTCGTTGGTAAAATCATAGCCCAAGAGTTGGCGGTAGGTGGTGATGACTCTGGTTTCCCTCTAATTTTACACTGATAAATTAGAAACGGGTATCTACAACACGTACATTAGCTCCTGCAGTAAAAACCCATACTGAAGCTGAAGACAGATAAAAACAAATGAACAACACACAAATAATAAACAAATTAGCAGAAGCAGCCAAGAACATTTTCTTATGATTTTCTCACATAATACAGAAAACTCTTAAACCAAGACGACAGTTTTACATCAATCATCCAAATAGCAAGAGAACACTTAACTCTGGTATCACCACAATAATATAACTGTTTGTAACACTACACACATCACAGCCCACAAATACATAGTAAACAGGAGAAAACATATGCAATCCTGAAAATATGAAATGGACATAGCCCTGAACAAGTAGTAATAGAAACAAATAAATACTCATCAAATCAGCTTCCCCTTAAGTCCAGAATGTATCATAATCACAGGAAGGAGGAAGAGTGAGTTTTTACAAGAACATGATGCCCCCGCTGGTGCAACGGTAAGTCTATTGATCTATAACGCTAAAATCAGGAGTTCGATTCCCTCAGTAAACTCAGTAGACAGACCAATGTGGCTTTGCTATAAGAAAAAACGCATTAGAACATGATTGATCCAAGTTGTTAGTTACCGAGATCCCGATCCAGAGGAGTAAGTACAGCAAATGAGAAAATGAAAACAGAGGAAAATAAGTGATGTTAGAAACATGATTTATGTCATGATTACGAACTCTCGAGGCCCGGCATGGACAAGTGGTTAAGGCACTCTTCTCATAAGCCGAGGGTCGCACGTTCAAATCCCCGTCACACCTAACATGCCCGCCCTTTCAGCTGTGAGGTATAATGTGACGGTAAATCCAACTATTGGTTGGTAAAAGAGTAGCTCAAGAGTTGGCGGTGGGTGGTGATGACTAGCTGCCCTTTAGTCTTTCACTGCTAAGTTAGGAACGGCTAGCGCAGATAGCTCTCGTGTAGCTTTGCGCGAAAATCAAAACAAATCAAGCCAAATGAACTCTTGAAAAATTATTCGTGACTGGAAATCTGGAAGTTGAAATTTTTTGTCACTATCAGGCAGATATAGCATATTTTAACACAGATTAACTTTTATTTATTGAATATGTTTACCTATAAACACTAATGTTGTTACTATCTAATATTAGATCAAATTTAAACCATGAAGCAATTATTCTGACCTTAGTATAGGTTTATAGTGTGTTTTGTTTGAGTAAACAACTGTATTTTAAGCTCACAATACAGTTGTTCTGGGATCTGTTTAACAAAACAATATAATATTTCTTCAACAACCTGGTAATAAAAAATATATGTAAATGTTTTTGTCAAAAAGAAGTGCTGGTTATAAACTAACTAAATATTTGATTAAATGAAAATATCTCAAACAGTTTTATGTTGTTAATGACCAAGAATTAGATTTTGTGGAAGAAAAAACTGCCCATGTACCTATTTTTTTATAGTCAAAATTAAATAGTCGACACTGCAAAATTTTCCCACTTTTAGGATGAATTATCATATATTGAAATATCGTTTCACAACAAAAGAACACGCGGTTTAGCAGCAGTTGTTTGAACGAAACATTGTACTGGTGTTATTTGTAGCATTATGACATATTATTGTAACTATCAGATCTAACTGTTTAGAATAAAAGTTCTAAGCCTCAGCCCTGAGGAATGAGAGAACTTGACGCAACCTCGAGTAAACGGTTTATAATTTGAGGCATTATGGTTTGTTTCTTTGTTTTTAGAAATTAGCGCAAATCTACCCGAGGGCTATCTGAGCAAACAGTCCATAATTGAGCAGTGTGGGACTAGAGGAAAGGCAGCTTGTATCACAACCTATAGTTAACTCTTGGGCTACTCTTTTACCAACAAATAATGAGATTGACTATCACATTATAACACCCTCCACGGCTGAAAATACGAGTATGTTTGGTGTGATGGAGATGCGAACCCGTGACCCTCTGATTGTGAGTCAAGCGCCACAACCATTTGGCCATTCTGGACCAGGCATTATGGTAAAAGTTGTGAGTAGTTCTATTGTAATACATGTATCCTTTTATTTATTTCAGTTAGCTAAGGAAAGAGGAGTTAGGATATACTATGGAGAGAGGGTGGTAGTATTTACCCTATCATTTTTGACGGGCTGTATGCTAGTGTCTACATAAAATTCAATCAACAGAGAGTGTTTGATGTTAATAAGAAAATTGTACACACGATAAATATTTTTTTTCGAAATCAAGCTTGACCGACAAAAAGGTAGAAAAGTGCAGTCGAGGCAGGTCAAACGTCCGTAAATTTTATTGTGAGCCAATCAAAATTGAGATCATTCATGAAATGAATTCATGGCTGTTTCATAGAATAACTATTGGTAAAAATCAGTTAGGTTAGCAGTTGCTAATACACAGAAAAGCTGGTGCATTTTGGGGACACTACGTTTTAATAATGAATATTATGTCATGTTGCTTAACAAAGTATGACCTAGTATTGTTCATGGTGTTAGACAAAACATATAGATTCACGAAGCCTTGAGACAATATGATAAAAACCCTATATATAACCCGTTCGCCTGCGAAAGATAAACCTTTTTTTCTTCAGGGGTGAATAGTTTGCCCCCGAAGAAAAACGTTGCATCCCATAATATTGTAGTTCGTCTATGGAGAGGGGTTGCAGTACTTGCCCTGTCATTTTTGATGGACTAAACGCTTGTGAAATGTATAGACCACAAAACAGGAGCAATATTTGTTGATTTCTTAATTTAAATCCTCCGTTAATAAAGAATGTTTGTTTGTTTTATTTAAAATATTGATGATATAACAGAAAACAGCTTAATTCAAAAAAGAATTACGTTTAAAATTCGATCGATATTTTAACTTTCTTGATAAATTTTCTGCACATGGCTCTAGGCTAGATGATCCCACACTACCTGCACATGGCTCTAGGCTAGATGATCCCACACTTCGTCTTTAGGTTTATTATACAAATACTCACAATAATTATAAGGTTTTACGACACCCCCTCCCTCACACGACCCTTTTGCAATCCCGTCACAAGAATCATAATGGGCAAACAGTAATCGAACTATTCTGTTTGGATAAGTGTATCTTGGCTTTTACGACTCCTTCTATTTTGAGAAATCAAGCGTGACGTAACGTCACACATAGGCTCTTATATAGGTTAGATGGTGAAGATTGCACTTTTCTGTGTTTAAACACAACTTATTGGACAGTAGTTACGCTCACTTCCTTTTGGTAATTGTACTGGTTTGTTAGATGTTTCCTTCAATGTTTATATCTTGCTTTTTTGACAATACTTTCGGCGAATATTTCCTGAATATTGTTCATCTTGTTTCATATAGTGTCCATTGAAATGACCTGCATTATTTTCAAAACTTTGTGAACGTCGTCGAGCTAGAGGTCAGATTTCTTGGGTGCCCTAGTACCCTCCAGAGGCATGTGTCTCGTGCTACTGGTGTTGGCTTCCGGGTCCATGCATGTAGGCAAGCACGCGGTGAGCGATGGTAGAAGTGAGACAGGTGTGACTAGCAAACACTACGATTATTCAGCGAAATTCTATTCTGGTGAAGTAGTTATATATATTAAAAACCAAAAACTTTCAACGTTCTTATGATAAAATAATCAGCTGGGAAACAACGACTCAAACACTAAGAACAAATAATAAAAACTCTATAGATTTTTCAATTAACTTAATGGGAGCTGTTATTTTTATCAGAGTAATTGTACCAATAGAACAACAATGTGTGAGGATGCGCTAATATAAATTCAAAGCAAAATAAGTAAACTTACGTTTAGTTTTCGCTTTACGTATGCTATATAAATTACTTTTAGCTGACTTAAAGCTGTATATAAATAGGGTACCAGCAGATATGTACACTTCGTAATTATTCGTGTTGTGTTTTAACTAGCAACACAGTCTCTTCTTTTGTCTACATATATACCTGATCATGTGCTACTTAGCGTTGATTTCAGTTCAAACCTTCACAAAATTTTACTTTTATGGATCCTGTAACTCAGTATTTAAGTTGGTTTCGTTGTATTAAAAATCTTTAATGTAGATTCCATTTTTAAATAATCGAAGAGATGATATTAACATTTTTTGGTACAACTCTTAGTAAAATGTCGTTTTTATGTGAAATAAATTGAAAACTTGTTCCATAAGGAAGTCTGATTTTGAGTCTTTTTATATTGAGATCACATTAGCTGAAAATGTTCATAACTCATTAACTTGAAATTAAGATAAATATGGAGCACAGTTTGGAGAAGTAAAAATTCCTTATTGTTACCTAGGTTGATACAAATACATCAATTCAAAAGAGCATGCATCAGAGTTTATGATTTAATGAATGGTTCTAATCAACTCTAATTTATCCATGGCAACCACGTTGAAAACGAATAGTGCTATCTGGAGAACCTAGTTAGTTTCACGTGGTATCGAACATATGTACATCTGTGAAAGAAATTGTTTTGACTTGTTTGAAGTTACATATCAGTTCGAATATCCATAATTCTGAGAACAGTAAGAATCGTAATTTATACAATTGGCAAATAAATGTACAGGAAGAATGATACTGCATAATGTTTCATGTTTAAGTTCTAATTATTTTATTCTTCATGATGTATATAAAGAAGTGTTCCTAAGATTTATTTATTTCAGTGTAAATGGGTGATGCTTATTCTGTAATTACTTCATCATTGCCTGTATGAAAACGTCTTCTTGTTGGGAACTTACCATTATATTAAATGTTAAATTAAAACAAGAAACTAACTTTTCCAGTTTTTACACCGTTTACGCCTAAACAAACGTCTAGATGCTTGTTCAGCAACAACAATTTTATAGTGTATTCAATGCAAAAAATCTTTGGCAAGTTGAAGTTTTATTAAAAGAAATACATTATTAGACATCTCGTCTTGAAAAATATGGTTTTATTTAAAATAATAACTAGTTGAGACTCCTATTTACACCAGAAAACAGTCACATTCCTGAGATACGTACATCATCATGAAAGAAAACTCTTAAAACTCATCACTACCACCTGCCAGAGGTCTCGCGCATGTTATACGACACAAATTTCACTTTTTGTTACAATAGAACTTTATATTAATATGTTAGGTTATAATTCTGTACAAACATGCTTATATATTTTACTAATCATGAGAACTAAAACGATCTTACAGCAAAAATACGCATATCCAAATAAATATAACGCATATTTTGATTCGCAGTTAAACTTGCTGACTACTTGTTAAGCGCAAAGCTGCACAATGGACTATCTGTGCTTTACTCATAGCAAGGACCAAAACCAGAATTTTAGCGTGAAAAAGAATGATAACAGAAATGTATTGAACATTATTTCAAGTAAGACTTTTAAGCTATAGCATCTGAAGCTCTGTTGTGTGGTTCACTATTCTTAAGTTTAAATAAAAAAACGTGTGATTACCAAGCTGATTTCACGACTTTCGGTTGGTGTGTAGACTGGGAAGAAAGGAAACAGAATGATATGAAAAGAGCAGACTGGAGTTGTTGATATTGTTATTTACGTGTTTCCCCAACGCTACTGGTATTTTCGGTGTGATGACATCACTCAACTTCGAAGTTCCTATTCTCTATTCCTTTCGTTCAACATTTTTTACAGTATAGGTTCTAACTTTTCAAGCTCAAGGTTCACCAAAGCATTCTGCATCGTGACTGACTCCTCCATTCAATGGGCCTAGAGATACTGAGTACTCTAACAGTATTGTGTGTTTAATGTATTAGCTACGTCGCACCCCTGCAGCTCCCAGTTAGGATCCCCACCATAAAAATATTATAATAATACTTCCACTTAGTGCTTCCTCGATAGTTTCAATGTAACAAGCTTCTTAATATAGATGGCGTATTAACTCTTACCAAATCTCGGATGGTTTGTTTGTTATTAAGCACAAAGCTACACAAAGGAATATCTGTACTTTAGCCACCACGACTATCGAAACCTTATTTATAGAGGTATAAGACCGTAAACACACCATTGTGCCACTGGGGGCTATCAAACCTTGCAGAACGGATAACAACGTAATAGTTATTTTGGTTTTACAAGACGGCAAAATTGCAGCGGCACGGTATAACTTACATTTATGTGTTTACTTAAAGCAATGCCACATTGGGCTACCTGCTGTGCACACCGAGGGGAATCGAACCCCTGATTTTAGCGATGTGAATCCGATCTCTTACCGCTGGAACATAACTATTGTCGTTTTGATATACCGACCTGCTACGTAAATAATATTATAAAGAGTATATCATGTAAGTGGGCTTTTAAATGACAAAAAATGAAACAAAACATTAAGATAATTCAATTGGAATTATAAGATTGTTATTATTTTGTCACACTAATAAAACGAGAGAATTATTTACCCGTTATCCTATCTCCTTATCTCTTACCCTGACATGGGTTTCTTAGCTAATTTACAAGTTAAATGTTCATGTGATTAAAATGGACAACTATACGACAGTAATCTACATTAAAACAAACGTCGTTAAAAAGTTTGTTACCCGCAAAATAAATAAAATATATATATAAATTAAGCTATAATGAAACGTAGAATGAATAATGAAAACACAAGAAGAAAGTTTTTCGGACTAGTTGAATCAGAAAGACTGTCAAATCTATCCGCGACAGACTAAGCTGTTAATTAACCAGTCCCTTCTCTGTGAATTAAAACGTTTCTTCTGTTTATCTTGAAAATTAAATAAATAAATAAATTTTAAATATTCATTTTAATAAGCCATTGGTACTGCAACTCTCACAAACTCGGGATTCTCATAAGGTATCACCTTTTCTTTAGGAGATCCCTTAAGCGATGTTAATTGTCGTACTCTGAAAAACAGAAAAACTGCTACCAGGGAAGATACAACAAGTAACAACAGCAAAAATATCACTCCAACAGCAAAACCTGAGAAAGACATACATATAGAACTGCTCGTAACGTCATCTTGATGTGAATAAACGTCCACTACACTTTCATTGTCGGCAGTGAAGGGAAGGTTAAAAGCGACATCACCAGGGGCTACAACCTGAATAGTACGTTGAGTTTTGATGTCTTTAGTATCCTGTACTTGTCGTTTCCGTCTGGATCCAGCTTCATTAGACCTTGGAGAAGCGTCACTAGATCGTGGGAAGCCTCCATTTGCAAAAATAGCGTATCCTCCCGCCACAGTTATATTATTGTCTTCATTAGGCAATTCGCCGTTTCGGTTGAAAAACACTGAAGGCGCTTCATTAGAATGTTCTTGTGGACCAGGATTACTTGGAAGATGCTGGTTAGATTGACCTCCGTTTTCAGCATAGGTGGGTTTAAGCTCAGAATATCCCAAAGACGGGTCACGAGGTGCTGGAAGATAACCTCCGCCAAGTTCTCCCCCGCATTTTGGAACTGGACATTCGTATCTACACACCTGGATCACGCACTGGAAGTGTACATTCATGGAATCTGGAAATTTAAATGCTTGAAAATAGGCATACGATGCAACTGAAGCAGACGTCCCGAAATTCTTTATTTTTTGGAACCCACTCATAATCTTTGGTCTTACCACGCATCCATATTCATCAACCAGTTGAATAGGTTGATTCTTACCGTCATGGGCAATACAGTTTCTCACAAACATGTCAAACTTGTGTTCTTCATCTCTGATGGCAAGAACCATGGTCATGGTCTGACCAATCTTAACTATTCCTGATATTTCGTTAGCCCAAGGTCCTTTGCCTACTTGAATTTGCATCCAACATTGAATATTGTCTCCTAAAAAGTTAGCAGTCACAGCATCAAGCATGTCTACGTTGAATGGCCTAAAAGTCACAGCCTTTTCATAGAAGTCATACCAAGTACAGCGGAGTCTGCGGGCCTGGTCCCAGATTTCTTGGAGTTGAGGATCGTACTGGATGATTATAGTGTTTTCAATGAACAGCCCATCACCGTAACCACCCTGTCCACCTCCATTATGTTGCTGACTGCTGGACATTCCACATTTTCCAAGGAAGATTTCAAAGTTGACAAGGGCATGTCCAGTTCCTGGTGGTAAGTGGACACAGTTGTGGTCACTATAGTGACCTTTACTAAAGATCATGCCAAAAAAAGGACGGTCGAATTCCATGCTTACTTTCATGTGGTTTTTCTCACATTTAACATTCAGGTTTTTAATCTGTGGCATATCTGGTCTCCCAATGGGCCAATAATCGTGGGATTCTCCAACATCGTGAACTGAGCTCAACCCAGGCCCAACGTTTGAACCGCTTCCGACTACAGGTCCTTCGCCGCCAGGGTAAGCTCTGTGCTCCGCTGGTAGACGCGCAGATTCTTCCTGCTGAAGGTCTTGTTCGCTATTTATTTCTTTCATCAAGACCTACAGAAAGGTAAAACGTTTTTAGTTTTATTTTCCAGTAGCTCAGAAGCCTAATATATGTTAAATACGAGTATTTTACGCTATTTAGTTTTCAATGTGCCATCACTTAAATGTAAGATATGAACACAAGAAATAATCACACTATATTGTATATTTTAGTATTTGATCACTTAGTTTAAAACAAAGAAATCCTCTACAACAAGAAAAAATAATACTTTATTGTTATCAAATTATGTTTTAAAATTATTTGATTATATCCTTCAAGTTTATTAAACGCATTTTAGATAAAGTTGTTTGATAAACAATGATTTGAATCTTTAAAAAATACTGCTTTTAAACCAACGTAAGCGAAAAGCTATATAATAGGCTATTTGCGCTGTGCCCAATGCAGGTATCAAACTACGAGTTTTAGTGTTCACGCCTACATACTTTTTGCTTTGCCATCGGAGGAATATATAACAATAAAATAATGAGAATAAAATATATTACGGTAATAATTTCTGCATTAAATATTCAATTATACACTTTCGATCGGTGAAATATTGGTAAGACTGCGGATTTATAACGCTATAAATAGAATTTTTATACACTCGGCAGGCAGAAGGCAGATGATCCATTGTGTAGTTTGAACTTAACAACAAACAAATCATTACAAACTGCAAATTAAGACTTCATACAACCATTCTATTTTTTACCGCTAAATGTACCAATTATAAATAAATACGTTATTTTCTACCAACACAAAATATGGGCCTAAACTCAGTGATGTCGAGAAACCCACTTGTTGAGAATTTTATATGCAAAAAACGGCTCTTTTGGGCTCAGAAAACACTTCAAATAGAAGAGCGAACAACGTTTCGACCTTCTATTTGAAGTGTTTTCTGAGCCCAAAAGAGCCGTTTTTTGCATATAAAATAGGCCTAAACTGTTTACCTCCCTGTGTTTATTTACTTGTCCACAATGTTTTTATTTTGTTTGATAAAGTTATGTATATTTACAGATTAGATACTCTTACTGACCATTAATTAACATCAGATAGAATTAGCAACTAAATACAAATAGTTCCGTCAACGGATCAAATAAGTAAATCCTTAAACTTTTACTTTTGGAAACATTTTTGTTCCCCGGAGAGCCAATGATAAGTGGACGAACTCACAACATTAAAATTCGGGGTTTGATTCTCAGTCTCAACAAGGTACAGCTTCTCCAGCTTGTTACTTTGCGTTAAAAAAACAAACAAATTAAGTTTTTGTGAGCTGGAACGCATGTTTGGTCACGCACAAAATTATCATTAAATAAAGTGATTTTTAAAAATATATAATGAAAAAACATTCTCAAGCCAACAATAAAATTCTCCACGTACAATTTCACAAATACACTATTAAGTATTTGACGTTTATATTAGTGCAACAATAGTAATAGGTCGTGAATAATAGTTTTTATCTTTATTTTAAAAATATGCACTTAAAAAATTTTTCTTTTTGTGTAATAAATGGCATATATTTCCATGACATCGTGAGAGCTACATGAGAATGTTGTTGACATAAATCAGTCCCTTCATGATAAGAATGTTTTTCTTCTGCTCATTACTGTACCACAACCCTGTTTATATCATTAAAACTGCGCCTCTCTCCACGGGTCTTTTATTGAAATACACTGGATCTTGAAGTTAAGTGTAGAAACAAGAAAATGTAACAGCTTACCGGTTCCACCAAACATCTGATTAAGTTAAGAATTATAAACCACGATGTTAGCTCCGTAAAGAGCGTTTTGTTAGCTTGGAAAAATCGCACTTATATTTAAGAAACTTATGTATTATTGTTAATAATTTTTGAAGATACATGAATTAAAGAGATAGGTATTAATATTCAACTGAAACTATTGTTATCTCTGTTTTGTTCTTCATGTTAGCTCTGGCTAGTGACAATTGTTTGAACAATACTAAGTAGTCGATTTAGCATCTATAACGAAACTATATATTTATATAAATTGGTTTCGTAACTAAAATTTAATTACTGGAACTGTTTAAAATTTCCACAAAGTCAAAGTTTGTTTGTTTTTGAATTTCGCTCAAAGCTACTCGAGCGCTATCTGTGCTAGCCGTCACTAATTTAGCAGTGTAAGACTAGAGGGAAGGCAGCTAGTCATCACCACTCACAGCCAGCTCTTAGGCTACTCTTTTGCCAACGAATAGTGGGATTGACGATCACATTATAACGCCCCAACAGCTGAAAGGGCAAGCATGTTTGGTGCAACCGGGATTCTAACCCGCGACTCTCAAATTACGAGTCGAACGTCTTAACTCTTCTGGCCATGCCGGGCCAAAATCAAAGTTCGTATTAAAACCCTAAATTATTTGTGTGTTTTGTAGCCAAACGTCACAAATCACTTGATTAATAAAAACGTTCGGTTGATTTATCTCTTGCTATAACAACTAAAACCTTCGTACATCACGAAGATTCGAGAATTCTTTTGATGACAACAAAACTTTTACTTTTTTATTGTTTCTCAGTCCTTTAAAATATAGGCAGTTGAACCACCTTATTCATATACAGTACACGTATTTCACTTCAAAGTGGCAAAGGAAGCCACAACCCCTTCCCTTCAAGTTTTTTAATATTTTCCAGTAGAAATTCACCAAAATTTGGAAATTTACTCTCAGGTAAAACAGGAGAACGCAAAAAATTCACTGTAAAACCCAAGAACTTCCAGGACTCTAAGGTGAGTTCTGTACCGTGGCCAGAGCGCAAATTCCCTCGTATTGCTCGTTCAAATAAACATTTATCTCACCCACGACTTGCCCCCCAGTGGCTCGGCGGTATGTCTGCTGACTTACACGCTAAAATCTGGGTTTCGATACCCGTGGTGGGCAGAGCACAGATAGCCCATTGTGTAGCTTTGTGCTTAATTCAAAACAAACAAACAAACAAAACACCCACGACTTTAATTTGTCTCCTACACATCTGATTTAACTAAATCACGACAATAAACTGTTGTTCTATAGCTGTAATATAATATGTGCCGAATAAAACGAGTTAAAAGAGAATTTACATAGCTGTCAGTAAGGATATTGTAACAAAAGTTTAGAGAAAGAAACTGGGCTAGGAGTGGTTGTCACAACAACATATAAGTTATGAAACACAAGGGGCCCTTTCTAAGATTTCAACGTGTAAATATATGAAAAATATATATATATTTACATACATTTTTATACAAAATGAAATAAACAGATGCCTTACATGAAAATTATCAGTATAATTCACAACACAAATTTCAGTAATATTTCACATTAACTTACCGTAACAAGTAAAAGAAACAAGGTGAGCAGAAGTAAAACTATATTCTCCATATCTGCTTTGGATCTTGCTTATCTAGTTCACCTACTCTTCCAACACTAAATCAGACAGATAATAAAACAGATATATACGTTTTTTTTTCAATTTAAAACAAAGTTATTACTTATTTATTTAACAAAACACATTTATCATTAAAACAGAACACAGTTTACATACAATACTAATATGGCTCAGTGATGAACAAATTTTGAGACACTTACATCTAGCGAAGTATGACGCTGCACGTTCATATGCGTTATTTGCCGCACCTGGACGAGTGTCACCCGAACTTGTGTTTGCTTTACACGTGTATCAAATGCAGGTCACAAAGAATAAATAAATAAATAAAAGAATCCCTTAGGGAAGAGATAGCGTAAACAACCAATTTGACACTGGCCAACAGTTGTGAATGGATCTCTTCACTGTCCTTGGTTTTATACGGGAACTGGCAATTGCTGTACATCGTTCAAAATTTTCATAAAAGTAAATAAAAATTACAAAGAAGCAAAATAAAAAATCCATTTAATTTAATTTAAAGAAAGGTGGAAAAAAATACGACATGATACGTATAATTTTCAGTTTGTCACGCCAGTATCTGATCATTATGGTTATGTGGGAGAATTACTGTAAATTTCCCGTACGACCAAACGAGAATTGATATTCAACGTGAAAGTTGTATAATAAAATGACAACGGAATGATAGCTGACAAACGAAAAACAACGTTCTCAAAGAAACTCCTGTCCATTAATTCACATTTAATTCCCTATGGCTAAGTGTTTGTAGTTTTGCTTTTTAATACATCAACTTTATCTTTACCAATTATATAGATGTGTTTATATAAGAATGGCCAACGAGGAAAATAAAAGAGAAAACAAAAACACAACTCTTTCAATGGCACGAAATTGCAGAAGTAGTTATTTAAAGCGTATAGTAGAGTTAAGCAAATGATATCTCTGCTAGAACGTCTATTACTTATGGTTACAGTGAGATTCCCCGAGGCTCAAGGCTTCGTTTTGCTAAATTACCCATAAGCAACGGTAATAAAATGTTTCTCTGTAATGACTTGCCTAATGAGTATCGTTTGCGAAATAGATGTAAAGAAGTCATTACTACCGTTTTAACATGACAATGTTAACAACAAAAACAGAATTAAAAAGCAATTATGGAGTAAATAGGAGAGAAGTCAAACATAATTTTTTTTATTTGTATTTACATATTCAGATGTCGAGATAATCAAAATAACATCAATGAGAAACATTTCTCAGTTATGCGAATCTTAATAAACTTTTGATAGTTACATTTTAAGCAGCTCTCTTAATACTACTTTGTCAAATTGATTATATTTTGTCGAAATGATAAAAGAAGTATTTAAACTGATATATCTGGGAACTGTAAATGCCATCTGGTGTTCGATTCCCCTCGGTGGACTCAACAGATAGTCCGATGAGACTTTGCTATAAGTAAACACGCACACTCAAGGTGTAGGTGACCCCGTCAATGTTTCAGCGGTAGGCCTAAGAACTTAGAACGGTAAATTTCTTGTATCTATTCTTGTCCTGAGCACCGCATAGCTAACACTTTGTATTACTTTTGGATAAAAACAAACACAATGATTGTAAATGTTTCTAAACAAGCATTTATCGTAGCAAACACCATCACCAATTGACAAAATTTCGCTGTTTATTTGCATAGCTTTTACACAATTTATCAAAAGTTAATTTAGGTATTAATGCATCTTACTAAAGGCACATATCTTAAATATAGAAAAAAAAATGCTTATATCATTTGACTATGGATTCGATCCCTGAGGCGGATACAGCGCTGATATTCTCGTGTGTAGCTTTGCGCTAAAACTTTTTGTTTTTCTTTTTTATTTTACATATTAATTTTATCAATTAATGCTTGAAGTTTTATGATGTCATATGTCTGGAAGTAAGAAACCACTTGCTGGCGTGAGTTATACCCGAATTAAATGATACATTCAATATGTGCGTATACAAAGTAGCCTACGGCGACAAACCTTGGGAGATAGTTTACCCTCGTAACACAAGGTAACGTGTGACGTCATGTTCGTAAACTCATGGTTGAAGATATCGTGCCTTAGGTCATTTGCTCGTGTCAAAATAGTTTTACAGAGAGTAGTTTAACGTGAAGGAACGTGAATTGATAGTTTTGACATTCAACAGATGAACTGGAAACAATTTTTATGGGTGTACGCTAGTAAAAAATTAACGCTTCTGTACCATGAAGCGATTCAAGTTACATCCGACATATTAAGTAGGCCTAATAGTAAAAACGTCTTTATGGCTAAAACACATCTTCATAGTTTTGGTTACTCATACATTGTGAGTAATGTGTCAGATTTTCAAGGTAAGAAAAATAATAATCATTGCCTACTACATCTATTTAAAATACCAATTTTTACTGTATCTTTAAATAACCATATCGTCATCCATGTTTGATGGTGATGATTATGTGACGTGGTAAATTTAAAAGAATGGTTACAAGTAAAGCATTTCACTGTACAGTACTTCATGTGGCAGTTTTACTAACGTAACCAATAAACTCGACTGGATGCATAAATAGTACTAACCTATAACGATAATACCACACTACATTTCATTTTGTTGGTTATTAGGTTCGCAGTACAACTAAAAAAATGAAAGGTTTAGGGAAAATAAATGCTGGAACTAGTTGGAAAGCTGAACAATCTCAGACAGTGTTATAACAGTAATGCAGTGCACATAAAATAAACTTTGTAGTCCTATTTTCTGGCATATAGTCATGCTGAACTACTTTTTTTTTTCATATTCCACTACATAAGTCTATTTTATCTGACAAAACTCATGTATGAAATCCTAAACTGTTACGTTTCTGTTACCTGATATATATAGTTTGTTCGTTTCATATAAAAACAAACACAGTAAAATCAACGCCCAGGACAGAACGGTTCATGCTTTCCAGCGAAAGCTAACTTTCTGGTGTTTATCCATATTTGTTTCATGATTTTGGATATATATTTTTAAATAAACGTAAAACTTCATTTTATTAGATCAAAAACCAGATGTAGTAATGCAGTGTTAAAGAATTTTTCACATCAAAACGAAATAACTATTCGAGTACATTTAATGCAACTTTATCTCTGCTAAAAGAACTTTTCACAATTGAATACAAAGTCATTTTAAAGCTTTCTATATGCCGAAGTTATATTTGTAGGTTTATTTAATGTACTAACCCCTTCATCTGGTGTGGATTGGTATTTAGGTCGTAACCTGGGAGGGTCAGATGCAATTTAGAGCTGTGCTAACCTCATGTGGCTACGGAAGTTGTAAATTTAAACGAGTAGCAAAGGAGATGGTGTTTGTTTTTTAATTGGCCAAACCAATACTTCGAAATGCATAAACTGTTACTGATTCACAAAAAGAAAATTTGCACATCCAAATGTATATCCTACAGCTCTATGCAGAAATAAAATTTGAAGATTTTGCATAATGTCAAATATTATATGGATAATGTGGCACTGAAATATGTCGGAAAAAATATATATAATTTAGTTGTTGTCCTAACAGCTATTTGTTTAAACTTCACCTTTCTACTATTTTTTATTTAAAAAAATTAAATTTGCGATTGCTTGTAAGACAAGTATATCACCTCAAAAGAGAAAAATAATAGAACTATTACCTTACTATGAATATTTGTATTTATCTTATAAGTTACAGTCTCACATAAAATAAAGAACACACATCATAACATTTCTGGTCGCAAGCATGCACAACAAATACCTTGAATCGTGTGGAATGCACAGACAAAAATATTCGTACAAAATTCCTTTATGTGATCAACAGGGTGCAACGACTTAAGAAGAAAGCAGCAGGATATAACCTGTAGATACTTTAGATCAACATGTACAAGCAACATAATTTTATTTAAACATCATCTGCTGCTCAAACATGTAAAACAACTCAGAATGACATAGAAGTGAGTCAAGTTCGAATAAATTATAATTTAACATTTCAACTAAACTGTGTTAAACGCCAGGTAGGTTTTGTTTAAATATTGCGGAATTTAAACAAACACATCTTTTCTTTCATTCCTTTCTAATCCCTATGTATAAAGAACTACAATCATGTTAAATATTAACTTTATAAATTTTTTTTTGTATTTTGACAATACTCCTAGAATTGTGTTACGAAAACGTTTAATATGATACCCGTTTTCAAATATCTTAACGTTGCAATTTAGTTTTATATATATATACATATCACGAATAACGCCTCCAGCAGATGGCTTTACAACACTCTGCTTAACAGACGTTAGCAATTACGACACGCGAGAAGGCAAAGTCAGTAATTCAAGAATTAAAGACGAGAAGGCAGCAGTGATATGGCAGAAAGATATAAATAACTTAGTACCACATGTTCACCAACAAAAAGCACCCCATTACTCTCGTCATACCCTACTGGGTGGCTTAAACATTGGTAAGACAACGTGTTATGAAGTTCTGTAAAAAAAACACTAAATCTTTGTGGTGAACGTTACCACAAACGTGATTTGCGGAACATACGAGGACACGAAACACGCACGAGAATATGTACAGGACCATTTGAACTTTGAAATATTGATACACATATCTGATACATAACTAGGCCCGGAAGTATGTAGAGACCAATAACACAATAAAGCAGCTATTATGAAAACTTTCTGTTTCGTTTAACTGTGTGATAAGTTATCAACGAACGCGTTTCATGTGAACAAACCAAAATTATGACAATAATTACAAACCAGCGAGTTTGTTTTTCTTTTATGTAACATTGTATAGAACTTGACTACAACGATACAAGTCAATAGGGTAGCCGAAAGACTGCTGCAATATTTTAAGTCTAAAAAAGCCATTATCTTCTGATTTTTTAAACGAAACACTTGATTTCATGTAAAGTCATATAAATTAGTTGGATAGAAAAAAAAAGATCTCACCCATCCAAGATAGGCTATATGCTTCCAATATTTTCCTAGTTTCAATAGTGAGTAAAATGATAACTTATTGAATTACATATCTTAAATATTATAAAACCGACACGAAAATGCACGTTTTCAACCAATCCAAGAAAAGCTTACAGTGGCTGTTAATTTAGAAAATATCTTTCTTTTTATATACAATAAAAAAACAAAGTATACGGTGGTAATTAAAATTGATAATACTAGCAATAAAGTGCACATTAACTACTGCATTCACAAATTTTAATATGAGCTTTAACGGCTTTATAAACTGTTTACTACCAGGCCCGTTTCTAGTCCTTGTTCTAACAGTCATAAAGTTCCGGTTTACGCCATTCCTTAACTTGTAGCCTTAAGGTCTAACAATGGGTTTAAGAAAATTACATTAATAATTCTCCTGGAGTATTTTGTATTCCTAAAATTATGCAGTAAATTTAATAAATTTTCAAATTACTGAAGAATATCACGAACTTCATAGGAAAGATATTAATATAGTGAGTTCAATATCAGTATTAACACATTGGAAATTGTTAAATAAATACTTGTTAACGTAATATCAAATATAAAATGAAATAATCATTTTTAATTAAAAAGAACAAATTTAAGTTCGTAGCTTATATAAAAGTATTTACTAAACCTCTCACTCACATTAGACGCTGTGTTACCAACAGTGGTAATGGTAACACTTAAAATAATCCTGTTTTTCTGGATTGTACTGGTTTTCGACTACTACCAAGTTGTGTTTGAAGAAACTAAACACGAAGATCAAGGTAATATTTTTACCTGTCTGCTCTTGGCTTTTATAAATATTCACAAAAACTAAAGTGACCTAGTTTCTTTCTGAGATCCTGGTTGGGTCAGTGAGATGGGTAGGAGGCGGGATTACTATATCCTGAGCATGCGCAATTTGCATTACCTAGAGCTTGTCTAATTCTCACAGTAAAATAAGAACGCTTGCAGGTTCCGTTTTCTGTATTATAAAAACTGAATGGAAACTCCAACGATTTATGACTATAGGAAGTAGAAGACACCTGTTTACTAACTGTAACTTTCGTCGATCCACTCAAAATCGAAGATACGACAGCTAACTAGTTTTTGACGTGTGTGAAGTACCTGATTTTTTGAATAAATGTTTGTTACAATTTCCTTGAATTCTAACTTCCAAAGGAAAAAAGAAGATGAACCATGTAAAGTAAAATATATCTTAAAAAAGAAAAGTTTAAAGTTTCAAGAGGAGAAAAATGAATATTAGTTTAAACCCTATTTCAAGAGGAGCCTTTTAATTTGATCCGCTTAGTATTTTAGTGTACGTATTAGAAATCTTTAATAAAGTTTATTATGAGAGTATTTCGCATTTGTATTTGAAGCTAAAGTGTCATCGATTGCATGATCCTTCCCCCCAAAATCGAAAAACTACGTTCATTAGAGGTGTTGTCAAGGAAACAGTGAACTCCAATTTAACATCCTGTCATATGTTCGAAATCTCTTTGTTGTTCACAAATAAAAACCGAAAAACTGAAGATCCTGGAAGTCTTACAAAATAGATGGCATTTGTAATGACACAAAAATTCTATATAAATAAGGATCTAAGCTACTGTGAGTCGCAGTTTGTTGAAATTATAACTATCCTGGAATATAGATCACGTAATTACTTAACATTGACGCTAAATTGTTTACAAACCAAACCATTTACTTTAAACTTCTTGAAATATAAGTTCATATACAATAAAGAAATAATGACATACATATACCTTTAAACTCGTTTTACTAGTAATATGTAACATATCAATAAAAATATTTGTCTAACCGCTCAACCATAAATGTTCTGCTCTCTGTTGGTGAATATACTTCCTAGTTTTATTTCATCCATAAATGATTCAAATATATGTTGCTTAAACATTGTTGGTGTTTATAAAAAGATTAGATACTGTGGGGTGTAAAGCTAATTAATTTGTTGTCTTCATGAGAAGTAGATCAAAAGTCCATAAACTATACAGCTTTTAAAGATGTCAGTGTTTTGTGACGAAGACAACGTATCAGTAACTTGAACTTATTAAAAGCATACTTTTGATAGTATATGAAAATTTCTGATACAAACTACGTTGTTTTATTTCACTCATTTATCTAGATTTTAATAAAACAACATTATTTAGTATGTTGTTTATACACTGTTTTCTATTTTATCTGTAATGATTCTATTGGAATTTGAAATCTAGACACGATTCACTGGTTAGATATCAAATGAGTAGAGATTTGCAAAGGTAGAATATTTGGAGCAAGGTAGATAGTGCTGATAAGTAAACAATTAATCTAAGACAATGACAAACTGTTTTCAAGTTACAAAAGTTTGAATGGTCGAAATTAACTATTAGAAGTGAAGGTTAAGAATAAATTAAATCGTTGTTTCTCACAGACATTGTACGATAGAGGAAATTATAAAAACAAAGAATCGGTGAATGAATTTTAACGCTAAGGTCAAATCTAGTTCATTCTTGTTAGAATTAGAGGTAAGTTATTTTTATGTTTGGTAAATATATGGAACACAAATTTTTTCCAAGAGAATGATAAGCCACGATTTAACCATGTGTGAAAGACGTAAGAAAATTGTGTGAAGTAGTTTTTAATTTATTTTTTTCAGTTTACTCGTTACATTGACTTCTGGTCTAATTCAGGTTTCTAAGTCAACATCATTTTGAGGTTAAATTAAGTGAACCAAGTTTTTAAATCATTTCCAGGCTAGTTTGATCAGACCTCGTCATATATTCATGAACAGTAAGTAACCTTTTCGTGGTTCATGAAAATTACAAACATCCTGACAGTTCATAAGAATTAACCCTTTAACTGCGACTGCCTTAAAGCTTTCCTCCCTAATGACTTAGCGATAATTCGGAAGGTTTATAACGTTAAAAACCTGGTTTTAATACCCATGGTGGGCACTGCAAATATAGCCTATTGTGTAGCTTTACGCTCACCATAAAAAATAATAGCATTGTTAACTATTTCTTAAGATGTACATAGTAATCTCATATTTCATGGAAGCCCCACTCAATAGCTCAGCGGCAAGTCTACAGCATTATAACGCTGGAAACTGGGTTTCGACACCTGTGGTGAGCATGGTACGGATAGTATATTATTTAGCTTTGTGCTTAATGACAAACAAACAGTTTTTTGGAACATGTCCCTGTCTAAAGCTCCATGAATATGTCTTCTAATACGTTTTGTAAATCATTTAACATCAACAAGTTCATAAACAAGGCAAAATAATAGCAGCAGCTGTTTGTATCACACTGTATAAACGTAAAAATTTTATTAAAGTAACAAGAAATATCTATTAAATCAATAAAGTATGTAACATATGTTAATCATTATTCAAATTATCATTTCAATCATTCTCAATGTATCAAGCCTCTATGTGTAAATAAAAGCCAAAAACCATACTTTTTATGATTAAATGAAGATATAGTCTAAAGAAGGTTTGCGGGTTTTTCGGCATAACCAGATTTTATTCGCTTGGTCTCCTTCCCGGGCAGCTGACCCTTTTGCTATACCTTGTCAGGAGACCTGAAAACAACTGTTGAAAAATTACTCTAACTTTACAGATGGGCTATCTGTACTCTTTCGACCATTGATATCGAAACTGGGTTTCTAGCGTTCTAATTCTGCAGATATACTTCTGTGCACAAGGTAGGAAGAAATTGAAAATATGCTCAGTGTACAATATTCAACACGATCTTCAACAATCTTTAACATTATTTATATTAATTTGATTATTAAAAAACGTGTATTTTAATCGTTTATGATGTTGCTGTTTTTTTTTTAAGTAAGCAATAAATATAAACGAAGTTGAAACAGTAATTAATATCTTGAACACTTGTATAGAGTTTTTATTATTAGGGGCCGCTCATTGTACGAGAAATATGTTCGTGTGTCGCTTGTAGATTTGGTAGTCATGCAACAGAAGTAGCAAATTGTTTAATATTTTTCTACTGGCTTAGTTACGATAAGCACAGTCGAATCAAACATGTACATCCATATTATAAATCACTGTAAGTTAGGTAAAAGCTTTTATCGTTATTGGTTTGTTATATATATATACTTATCAAACTGCAAATGGATAGAATAACTTTTACGTTTTTCTTTTAATACTTAGTGCAAACTAACCAAGGAAAACACTAATTTACCACATAAAGAATAGTTTAAGCGCTCATTATGTGATTACCTAAATAAATCCGTTCGTTATAAAGCAATCAGAGATCGAAGGCGTATAGCTATCGAATTATTTAGGTTAACTGATGGGTGTTAATATTAGTGTAGTTATTGGAATGGCAAAAAACACCATTTGAACGTGAAATTTTCTTGGTAGCTAAAACTACTAACTGTCATACAAAACAACTTCTAGGCTATATACATGAGTATATTTAAGCGTTCAAATTTAATACTTAAGATCCAAAATATACAATGTGAGTTCATTTGACAACTTGTGAAAAACAAATTTAGTAAATCAGTAAACGAGCTGTTAAGATTTCGTTACTGACAAGTCTCACTATCTCAGTATAAGTTGTCTCATGTCTCAACAATGTAGGCGTCCGCAGGAACAGGAAAGAAGGAAAAATTTGCCCTTTACATTTCACATAAAATTGCGCGTATTATGATGTAAACTTAACATCGTAGTTAGACTAAATATTTTTGTAATTTTTATTAAAACTGTAAATTTATGTTTGCGTTAAAGCACACATAACACGTACTCTATTAGTTAACGTTGTTTGTTAACATGTACTGTAAAAGATGATCACCAACATACAAGTATTGTCCTTCACTTGTAAATGTTTCTGTTGGCGCCCATAGAACTTATGATCTTAAAAACCCGCGGTGGGTGAAATACAGATAACACATTGTGTAATTTTGCGCTTAACAACAAAATATAAACTCTGTACATGGACTTATGATTGGCTATCGATCAATGTGTTGTCAAAATTGTGATTTATATCATATGATTGAAACTTAGCTTTGATTGGCTTGTTTCGCTAATTTGTTCTGTCCCTATTGATTTGCAACATTAGCGTACTGTTCAAATCCATAACTGCATCTCTAAGATGCAAATTAATTTTGTCGTGGTAAACTGACGTAGCCTTAGTACTAAGTGAGTTAAGCTTAGTTCTAACCTTGATTACTTTCAGACCTATATGTAAAAACGGCTCGTTTGGGTTGAGAAAATTTTCCAGATTAAATACCAGCAAAAGATTAACTTCAGCAAGTTGTTAAGAGTATTTACAAGTAATTGTGTTATTTTAATTTCTGTACTTCCATAATATCATAAGGTTTGTTTGTTTTTTAATTTCGCGCAAAGCTACACGAAAGCTATCTGCGCTAGCCGTTCCTAATTTAGCAGTGTAAGACAAGAGGGAAGGCAGCTAATCATCACCACCCACCACCAACTTTTGGGCTACTCTTTTACCCACGAATAGTGAGATTCACCATAACATTATAATGCCCCCACGGCTGAAAGGGCGAGCAAGTTTGATGTGACGGGGATTCGAACTCGCGACGCTCAAATTATGAGTCGAGTATCTTAATCACCTGGTCATGCTGGATATATCACGGAGTTGTATTTCAATGAGTTGGGGGTCATTCTTTTAATTCATAAAGAATAAGATTAAAACTAAACAGGTGGCGATAACGTATTTTTTTAATATTGAAATGGCGTTAATAGAATAGTTCGTCAATAACTATTTATTTTCGTGTTTGCATATATATATATTTCTTCCAAACGTAGTGCGAGATGTTTTTGTTTTATAGGTAGTTTGTATAAAAATTACGTCAACAAATTCTTAATAAATACTTCACCATATATTTTTTTAAATCTTTAAAGGTTTAGGATTACGAAACTAATTAATTGTCTTCCGACTCTTAATTTTATTTTTAGAACAGGTGGCGCTCACTTGCCATGCAAACACATTAAACAGGGTAACTAGCCCAACAATTTTTTATATGTAATTTTCACTGTTGACGTCATTATTAACCTCCTTCTTTTTTTCTTTTTTTTTGCTGACATCCGCAGTCTTCTTCTGTAAGAACAGAACTTTCTTATGTTCATTGCTCGACAGATTATGCCGAAGATTATTTCTCAGACGAAACGGATATGACCTCGTTTTACCTTTGTTTCCATGGTTTCAGGTGAGCATGAAGAAAGAACGCTTCAAACCTTTTCGTACCTGTTTCTTTACGTATTACGATACCAAATGAAGGAATATTGAAGTAATTCTCAACACAACAAAAGGGTAATGCTTACATTTTAAAGTATGTATATTAGCTAGAAAAAACACACTCAAAAACTGAACATTTCTGACAGCGAAATATTTTTCGCATAAAAGTTACTTTAAAATTTACACTTTTATATAAAAATGTGAAACAATAGAGTACTTTAGTAATTTGTTTGAATTTCGCGCAAAACTACACGAGAACATTCTGCACTAGCCATCCCTAATTTAGCAGTTTAGGACAAGAGGGAAGACAGCTAGTCATCACCACCAACCGCCAACTCTTTGGCTATCTTTTACCAACGAATAGTGGAATTGACCGTCACACCGAAAATGTTCGCCCTTTCAGCCATGGGGTTATAATGTGACGTTACAACAGACTGCTAAGTAAACAAACAAAACTCAAACTTATCCTTAGATTAAACATGCCCAAGTATATTATTTGGTGAGTAATACTTTATAGTTTTAATGTTATATGCCAGTATTTTAGATGTTACCTTGTCTAATTTGAATGCTATACTTCTTACGTTATTCATTCATTTGTTATGATAATCATTGTTATCAACTTTTCACTTTTATTTGATAAATAAACATTGTTTTCTTTTGTATTATTGTTTTTTTTTATTAAGCACAAGGCTACACACCATCACGGGTATCGAGACCCAATTTCTAATGTTGTAAGTCCCCAAATATAACGTTGTGCCACTAGGGGCCTCCGGTGTATTATTACTATAATAAGCTATTATTCCGATTAAACAGTTTACTGCGCATTTTATTTGATGTGTGAGTGTAATTTTTTACTTTTAGCAAAGCCGCATCGAGCTATTAGCTGTGTCCACTGAAAGGAATCGAACCACTTAATTTTAGCGTTTTAAAGCCGGAGACATATCGCTGTACTAGCGGGAGACACTTCATTTGATACGTAATATAGCTTTAACCTATTTTTTTTTCTTTTGTAATGTCAAGTCATTCATTATTCCATTTTATATTTAGTGTTTTTAACGATCAAAACGTAAAGCAAGTAATTCAGGGAAGCTCTTACGTTTCACAAACACTAATTGTTTGTTTGATTTGTTTAATTTCGAGGCTTACCTGCGCTGGAAGTGATAAACTAAAAGGAAGGAAACTAGTAAATGTCACCCGCCGCAAACTCTTAAGCTATTCTTTAACCAAACAAATGTCACAGTATAACATCCCCGCATCTAATACGACGAGCATGTTCGCAGGCTGTGAGTTAAACCGTATTAGCACAGTGATGCTAATTTTCTAATCTTTCTGCTTATAAAATAGCTTCATTTGAAATGCTCTCGCGCCACCTTTTGAAAATCGCCTGTAATAAAGTTGAAGCTATTTTATTTTACGCTTTAAATTACCATCTACTAATTTCTAAAGAAGCTATAACATGGTTTTAAGTATCAATAAATACACAACTTTTAAAGTATGGAAGGAACTATTCATGACAATATATATATATTTATCTTTTGAGGTTTGCCCGTAGGTTACAACTTACCATCTAGCTTTATAACATGAAATAAGACTTACACATTCTCGTCCAACAGAGGGCGGAGGAGGTAGCCGACCTACCCGTGGGTAAGGCCGAACAAATTATTTTCCCCCTCAAACATTCAACAGTTCCTGTGTGCGTAAACGACCTTAACCTAGTATAAGTATTGCTCCTCGTAGGTCTGCCCCTCTGTGTTTTAGGGAGAAGCAGAAAATGTATATTTAATGGAGGATCACCTCCTTTTCCAGAATTAAACATTAGTCATTTTCGTGGAGGAGCAATTAAACAGAAGGGCATGTGGGTTAATTATGCACTTTATGAATGACAAACATTATTGTTCATGAAATCTTAAAATCTGACGAATCACAGTGACGATTATACTCGGTTTCTTTTCTTTGTTGTGCATTTATTAACGAAGACGCCTTGAATCCAAGAAAAAAGTCGCATGAACACACACACACACACATATTTACAATCATTATTTATTATTTAAAATTCATTTTTAATATATTTAATTTTTTCACACGCTAATGTATGTGTGGTGCCATCACACAAGATTTGTGTTGTCAACGTGTGGAAGTCAATGCATTGTCAGTTAATAACTGATTTAAAACATTTTTATATTTTATTACTTTAGTTGTGGTGTTTAAATAAGATGTAACTTTTTTCTGTGACTTTATTTCCTTTCACAGACTCGGTGACTTAGGTGCAAGCTGAAAGATTATATTGACAAAAATCACGGATTGATCCTTAGGGTGGGTGCAACACGGGTAGCCTGTTGTGGAGCTTTGCGATTTAAACCAATTAACAAGAAAATTGTGGTGTATTTTGTTTTCTTTAGTCAATGTTATGGAAATCTTAACATATATGTGAAACAAATTGCTACAGTGAATTTTTTACAATGTTTAATGTACTGTTAAATTATAAAGAAAATGAAAAACTCGGGGGAGGCGCCCTGCGTGTAGCTTCAACCCTGCAGTATCCTCACATACATTTTACACAAACAAAGCCTCATTTGAATTTTTTTTGTCCAAGTAGATGTGATAGTGAGGATGAAACTAACTTCTGCTAATTGTAGTGCATATTTTTAATAAAGAAAAAAAAAATTTTAATTTGTTTATTTATTTTTGAACACCATTAACTTCAATTCTGATAACTAACCTATTAGTTTTTCCTTTCTCATTTTGTAATTTGATCGTCAAATCACAGTTATGTTTTACATTTAAACACGGATCATTTCGCTTCCATACTTAACTTAACTTCCACCTATTAATAGTGTTGATTTTATAACTAAACACAATTAATTTAGAGTTACACTTATTCTGTACTTCTTTAAGTGTCCAATCTTTACTGTTACTGCTTCTGAAGAGCCTTCTCTTGAAATAACAAAATATTGTATAAAGAAGTTCTTTTTACTACAAGAACGACAGCTGTAACTATTAATTTATAAAGTTATTTGTACCAAATAGGTTAAAAGCTTTCAGTTTGTTTGTTTTGGAATTTCGCACAAAGCTACTCGAGGGTTATCTGTGCTAGCCGTCCCTAATTTAGCAGTGTAAGACTAGAGGGAAGGCAGCTAGTCATCACCACCCACCGCCAACTCTTGGGCTACTCGTTTACCAACGAATAGTGGGATTGACCGTCACATTATACACCCCCACGGCTGGGAAGGCGAGCATGTTTAGCGCGACCCTCGGATTACGAGTCAAACGCCTTACGCGCTCGGCCATGCCAGGCCAAAAACTTTCAGATTATTACTTATGTAACAGTAGCCTACAAACAGTCATCATGAGTCCAATCAACAACGAAATAAAAACCAGATTTAGCTGCTTTATGGTTGATACTAGGAGTATTTGATCAAACGATTTACTTAAGTTATTGGCTGTAGGAAATTGTTTGTTTTTAATTTCGTGCAAAGCTACACGAAGGCTATCTGCGCTAGCCGTCCCTAATTTAACAATGTAAGACCACAGGAAGCGTTATCATTTTACCGTTAATTTCACTATTCGTTGGTAAAAGAGTAGCCCAAAAGTTGGCGGTGGGTGGTGATGACTAGTTACCTTCCCTCTGGTCTTACACTGCTAAATTAGAATTTGCTAATGCAAATAGCCTTCATGTAGTTTTGCGCATAGTTCAAAACAAACATATATATGAGTGCTAGCTCTCTATCACTCGTTATCATATATAAAACTCAGGTCCATCCATGGCTCAACGGGCAGCCTGATAGCTTATAAAGCTAAAAATAGGATTTTGAGAACTTGTCATGAGCATATTACAAATGGCCCATTATGTAGCTTTGTTGATAACAGTAAAGAGTCAAATAAATAAAACTCAATATAACCAGTGTTGGTAGTTATGCTCCTAAAAACGCGCGCGCCAGAGAGAGAGATAGAAAGAAGGTAAAGAAAAGATGTGGGAAGAACGAACCAAGACAGTCACACATAACAAGATCGGCTCAATTTCACATGTTTATTGTTCCTTAGTATTCATTTTATCTTCAATGAACGAGTGGAACGTGCAAATCTCTTCGCTGTTAATTATAAAACTATGCAATGGGTTATCCGTGTCTTCTCATAACAGCCAACGTCACATTTCAGTGTTATAAGCTCACAACTTCGCTAATCACGGTGATGTTCTTTATGTAATTGCGAAGTTTTGTTATTTTACTAAGTTTCACAGGGCCCGGCAATGGCCATGTTGATAAGCCACTAGACTCGTAATCCGCAGATTGCGGGTTAGAATTCCCGTCAAACCAAACATGCTCGCCCTATCAACTGCAGAAGTTTTATAATGTAACGATCACTCCCACTATTCGTTGGTAAAAGAGTAGCCTAAGAGTCAGTGGTAAGGGGTGTTGACTAGCTGCCTTCCATCTTACACTGCTAAATTAGGGACGGCTAGTGCAGATAGCTCTCGTGCAGCTTTGCGCGAAATTCAGAACAAACTAAACTATGTCTCATTATAATACTTTTAAAAAAAAGGTATTGGAATTGCAGTGAAACGTCTAACACAGAGACTTGATCCAGTAGGAAATTACAGGCATAATGTCAAAACGCGAGGTTATCATAAACAAGTTACAATAACGAGTTATTTATGATGGAATAATACTAAGATTCGGGGTTCCATTCTTGAAGCGAATTTATTACAGGATAATCTGATATTTGATATCATTTGTTTTATTTATAGATTCAATTCACACTTATTCTACACCAGAATGTTATTAGAGTAGGAAACAGTTATATTTTCTAAGAATAAACCAACTTTTTAAAACATGACTAAAATAATCAAATGTATTTAAATTGGTGCATATTTTCTATGACACGATTCAAACGACGTCCTACGAAAACCCAGGCAGTTACACATCATTAAAATAACACTCGTGAACATCTCATTTTTTAATGAAACACCCTACCTACAAAATACCAAACAATGTCAAGTTGTAGTTCTCATACATTCTGCTCCACATCGACTTTACATCGGCTGTAGTTGGCATGTGACTTGCTTATTCGCACATTCAAAATTGTTTTAATACAACGTAACCTCTGAAACCTCGAGACATTAAAAAGTACTTGCGCAGAACTAAGATTAGAAAGATCTCAGCTGAATTATACTCATGCATGTATATTATAATGTTGTGCTTTTATTCTAAAAACAGGGTTTCGATATGCGTGGTGAGTAGAGCACAGATAACCCTTTATGTAGCTTTGTGCTTATATTGCAAACAACAACTTGTTGTTATTTCAAACCTCAGCAATATATAAATACCTTTGTATTTTAAGTTTGTATGCATGCGGTTTTTATGTGAGAGAGTAAGTAAAGTCGATTTTAATAATTAATACATTGTGTTGACGCTAATCTTGTAATTTTCAATAAGGCTTCTATTCATTAGGTGGAACACACACAAAGCGTGTATATGTTTTTATTGCCATTTTAAACTCGTTTATATTCACAGCAAAACCTGAGATTCTATTATATAGACAGGTCTGGGTGGATAGGCAATTAGTTTGAGAGCTTATAACGCTAACGTTAAGGGTTAGATCCTTGTAGTGGTCACAGCACAGATAGCTTATTGCAATTGATATCAACCAATAAATACATCATATGTCGTTTGCTGTCAATATTTTACGTGATTGAAATTGGCTGCAGTTGCGTCCGCTTTTTGAAGACGGGATCTGAAAAAAGAAGCCTGCTAAATATGTCCTTTGGTTCTTTGCTGAAAACTGGTTGTATTTGTTACAGCTACTGATGCTGAAAAAAATCTAGCTTTATTTGTTATGATTACTAATACTATAAACATCTGTCTGTATTTATTATGGTTACTGATACTAAAAAACATCTGATATTATTTGTTACTGTTACTGATACTAAAACAAATCTGACTTTATTTGTTAAGTTACTGATACTAACCAAATCTGGCTTTAACTGTTACGGTTACTGTTACTAAAAAGCTAGTACTATTTATTAATGTTACTAATACTAAAAAAAAAATCTTTCTTTATTTGTTACATTTACTGATATTCACAAAATCTGGCTATATTTGTTACGGTTACTGACACTAGAACATTCTGGTATTATTTACTACAATTCCTCATACTGAAAAATAATATAAAAAACAGATCCTTAACGTGGTTATTATTAAAGATAATTATAGTTATTCACAGTTAGGAACAGTAAACGAAAAGAGACTGCAGAGTAGGTGTTATAATACGAATGCAATAACACGCACGACATGTGTAAAACTAGTTTGTATAGCACGTTAGCACATGCGGTAAGGTTTCTTACTAACAGTTCGGAGCAATACGCAGTGACAGATCATAGTTTCGTTAGGTAGCCAATAATAGAGGTTAACGGGTAATGATTCAAACTTGAACTCCCAATCAAGAATCTGAATAGGGAGGTAGAAATTCAAGTCATTGTACTTCTTGCGATACGTCTTCATATCTTCGTGACCTAACAGGAGGCGGAGTTGACGTGACGTCAAAAATCGAGTTGACGTCAAGACTCTTTGTTACTGAAAGTTCGTGTCAGCTTTCATCTGATATGATACATACTTTAAATGTTGTGACCCGTATTGTTTCGGGTCAATCAAATTTAGTGTTATTTAGTGTATAATACTTCTGTCCGTTTAACCTGCAATAAAAGTATATTGCGTATGACAGCCAAAATATTCTACAACGCCACCTATAGGCAAAACAAGAAATCCCAGTGCAGTTGTAACATGAACTCTCCCTGGTCGGAAATTTATTTTGTCACTCAGAGTATTGAATTCCACCCCCATAGACTACTGTTTTATTTTGGCTTCAACATTTAAACACATTTCATTATTTTCTTATGCACTACATGTATCACAGGTGTTTTAGGCTTCTTTCATCTTCACTTATATATTTTTTCATGTGGAAACACAAACCATACGTTCAAATAAGAACACGTTTACTTTACTTCATAAAGACTGTTTATTAACTAATTCATACTTGTAAAGATTGTGGTTTAGTGCAGAATAATTAATGTTATGTATTATTGAAGACTAGTTAAAACCGTGTAATATTCGGTATATTAACACTTTTCTACCTCTGTGCCTGTCTACTCCACTGTTTACGTCTTGTAGTTGTTTCCGAAAGTTATGGATTATTTATTATGCAGCTGGAAGGAGTTGAAATGTAACTATGAATGTAGTAATTTTAGGAAAGAACGAAGATACAAGCAATGAACAAAATTTTTATTAAATATAAACAGAAAACACACAGAAACACAAGGAATAAAATTAGTGTAATAAGTGAAGAAGAAATTAACACAAAGCAAAAACAAAACGTGAAAATATATAACAATAATAAGTGCATGAAAAGTTGCGCCTAAGTATGTTTTGACACTTTTAAGGTTAAAATGAAACTTTTAACACCCAAGTCCGACTTGCGTGGCATATTTGAAATAGATGATCAATTACATATTGAACAACATAGCTTATGATAGTTTTTTTCTTACCACGTGTTTTTCAATAATACCACAATACCAGGTCAGTGAGAAGATAGATTGGAATATGACAAAAAGAGAGATTAGTAAACCTAGCTCTGGCTTTGTGAAAAATCAACAGCGAGAGCTAATTTAGCAGTGTAAGACTAGAGGGAAGGCAACTTTGGCTACTATTTTACCAACGAATAGTGGGATTGACAGTCACTTATAACGCCCCGACGGCTGAAAGGGCGAGAATGTTTTGGTGCGATGGGGATTCGAACTCCCGACCCTCGGAAGACCAGTCGAACGCCCTAACCCACCTGGCCAAGCCGGACCATTAAACTATGTATCTATCTATAGTTTGAGCTCTTACGGCTGTTCACAAAATTATCGAAAGGATCTTCAGGATAGTCAAAGATTAAGGCCAAATCCTTTTCATCCTCAAGTAATACGTGGTAAGTTTGAAGGCTTATAATGCGAAAAACCAGATTATGATTTGATGTTAGACTCAGATTTTGTTGGTATAAGCGGATATAAATAGTTACACATGCACTTTGGACGAGATGCCTTTCAGTTCTAGGTTAACAGCTAGCACCCACTTTTACATCTGGGTAGACTGAAACAGTTAGGGTGCTGTGTCTTGCTTCATGCCACAACAACACGATGTGAGCCAGCCCCAAACTCGCAACCATCAACTGTGAACCCAAAGCCATGTTACCTAGTTTCGGGGCAATGGGGAAATATAAATTTTCAATGACACCAAGATGATTTGCCAGGTCTTATTCAGGTATCTTCTCACTGGGTGAGTTCTTCGTTGTTTTCATCAAAATTGTCCCACTCCCGTGTGAAAGCTGTAGTTTAATGATTTACATACAGGGTCCAGTATCCGTGGAGTATACAAGATAGCCCAATATGGCTTTTCTCTAACATAAAGAAACAAACAATTTTTCAGAATTCTTCTTTTATTCTATATGTGATCTCTCTTTCTTTCACCTAAAGAGAAAATGTGAAGTAATTTACTTTATTTTATTAAAATACAAATATGTAAAAATACATATTAAACTAGTTTGACCTGAAATCCAACGACAAGTGTTTCGTAGGGAAAATAACGAAAATACAGTAGAAGCAAATTGACTGTAAGGCTAATATCAGACAACTACATTCACGCCATTTAACCATGCTCTGTTACGTTAGCGGCTAAATTATGGATATGGTTTTTATATATTATTTTTTGGCACAAAGCTGCACAACGTGTCATCTGCGTCTTGTTTCCCACGTGGAATAAAGCAGCAGATTTTAGCTTTGTAAGTTTCTAAACTTACTACTGATCCATCAGAAGGACGTTTGTGTAAATGAAATTTTCATGATTGAAATTAATATTTTAATTTAAATGACGGAATGATAATAGAATTGTCCCGCCACTTGTAGATGCTACACCCTAAACAGTTTAAACACGTTTTTATATACAGAGGATAAGTACATTGTGTTACAATAAATGTGAAACCATGTGAAGCACAATACCAGTGAAATCTATGTCGGCATGTTTAGCCATGCTTTATCTGAGAACCATATTTTTACTGTCGGATAAACAAGACTGTTTGGTATAGGCATTATTATTTAGATTGTTTGGTAAGATAATGGTTCATGATTGTTTGGTTTTGTTTTGTTTTTCATGGCAAGAGAGTTGAAGGCACTTATTTTGGGAATAACAGTATTGACAAGTTTGGTTGCATAACTCTATAGGAGTCGCCCCCAGTAGCTCACCGGTATGTCTGCGGACTTACAGCGCTAAAAGCCGGGTTTCGATACCCGTAGTGGGCAGAACAAAGAAAGCCCATTGTTTAGTCTTGTGCTTAATTAAAAACAACAATAACAACCATAGGAGTCATGGGTTGCATTTGCAATTCATTGTTGTCGAGGTTTTGCTGTTGACGTAACAGAACTCGAATCTTCATTATTTTCGAGGTTTTAGCAAATAAAGTATTTATATAGGTGGTGTGAGAGTACAAATTAATAATAGTAAAAAGAGAGAATTACAGAAACAAAGTTCAGTCACAAAACATGAAGTTGGTGATTAGATTTAAGAGGCGATGTTTTAAAGTAAGTTTAGCAGAGATAAGGAGAATAATTTGTCTCGTCAAATCTAAAGTAACTGAACCCACCTGTGTGGACTGTAATGAAAAGGAGACGATTATTTGAAGTTCGAAGCACAACTATGATAATCCACGAGGTAGCATTAGTAAATTATTCACTGATACTATTGTGTTAAGAGCAGAGAAAAATAGTCCAGCTTATCAACCGGATTCTGCAGTATTTCAGTTAGCCTGAGTGGACTTTTGACAAACAATTGTTGTTGTTGTTTTTAATTAAGCACAAAGCTACACTATGGGCTATCTGTGCTCTGCCCACCACGGGTATCGAAACCCGGATTTTAGCGTGTAAGTCCGCAGACATACCGCTGAGCCACTGGGGGCTTGACAAACAAACAAACAAACAAAAATACTTAGAGTTTGAGATACTATTGTGATATAAATAGTATAAAGAAATTGTATACATAGTTTTACTTGCTTTGAATATAGTATTTTAAAGTGGAGTGTATGCTGTATGTTTATCGCCGAATTTAGTGCCAATAAATCACAGATATCTACTGTAGAATAATTCTCAACTTTCATATATATAAAACTCTGACATTGATAACAGTCCTACAGCGTAGCTTCCATTACAAAAGGCACAACACCATCACAGTATACAATATTACACCTAGTATACAACGGCAACGTCTTTTCACTCATTAATTTCAACAGTCGAATTGTACAGAAATCCAAAGACACTGACTCAATCAGTATGTCTTTGCATGAAATAGTATGAATACTCATTTTAGTTTTATAGCTGCTTAAGGTATGTGATAAAGTTGAAAGAAACGTGTGCACATCACTTACGTTGTTTTACGAGGCAGAAATCCTTGATTAAGTTATCTGCTGTTATCTGGCGCACGTGGTCGACTTTTAACACTGATTTCTGTGTTTCTGAGTTCTCACTTGTTGCTTTTCACAACTGGGGTATAACTTGTATTAATGACTATCAATCAAATACTACGTGATCACTTAACTAGAGAGTGGATTCCACAAATGATGGTTCAAGCGTTTTGGAAAAAAAAATCATTTTAATGTCTCATATTTTGCTTAAGTACTAAATGCCACACAACTGAATGTGGTCATCCAAGACAGAAGTAAGTAGTATTGACGCACGTAAGCTGAAGAATTTGCATGAATAGTTATGAAGACACGAAAGTGGTTTGTTGAGCTGTTTCTACAAACCATCAAGCCCTCATTCTTAGTCTTAGAAGCAACCAGCGGTCCACAGAACTCTTAGGTAGAAGTCAATTCAGAATTTATATGCAGGAAGAAATTTATATCATTAGGGTGTTTTCCTTATTTGTGTTAATGCGCAAAAGCACTATTTTTCTGGCCATATATCAAGACATTCAGTAACGTTTTAAGCACTGTACTATGTTTACTGCCCATGGAAAAAAAATGTTCGAATGAGGGAGCCCCCCAGTGGCTCAGCGGTATGTCTGCGGACTTACACGCTAAAATCCGGGTTTCGATACCCGTGGTGGGCAGAGCACAGATAGCCCATTATGTAGCTTTGTGCTTAATTCAAAACAACAGCAACGAATAAGGGAAAACCTTAGAGTGTTGTAGATTCTTCAGAGAATATAACACATTTAGTTATATCTGGTCCTTTCCTGAAGCCTGGCATGGCCAGGTGGGTTAAGGCGTTCGACTCGTAATCTGAGGGTCACCATGGGGGTGTTATAATGTTATGGTCAGTCCCACTATTCATTGGAAAAAGAGTAGCCCAAGAGTTGGCGGTGGGTTGTGATGACTAGCAGCCTTCCCTCTAGTCTTACACTGCTAAATTAGGGACGGCTAGCGCAGATAGACCTCGAATAGCTTTGTGCGAAATTCCAAAAAACAAACAAACTTTTCCTGAATACTGAGTGAAGGAGTTGGTATGTGCTGGTCATTCTTCATTACTTCATCAAATCGGTCAAATTTATATTTTGGTTGATACTTTAACGCAGTCCATTTCTGGTGTACGAGAGCAACAATGAATAACATGATATGGAGCACCTGGGTAAATTCACAAAGCCCAAGAGGCTAATTTTAAAAGCCAGTTATTTTTTAAGTTACGTAAGATGTTTAGTGTGGTGATGCTGTAATATTGATGATCAAATGTATGCTTGGCAAGCTTACTAATCACGACTAAGTTGACTAAGATTAGCACTTGCTCCACATCATGTTATATAACAAAATAAAAATTAGCTGGTTATTTGCCAAAAGAGTTAATGCTTGGCTGAGAAATACTGTTCACATTGCTCGTGATGTATTGTCAGCCCATGGGTTCGATTCCCTTTGGTGGACTCAGCAGATACCCCAATGTTGGTACTCTATAAGAAAACACACACACACGCGTTGTTAGGCCACGTACCAGATGTCCCGTTACATTAAAAGGAATGCATGCAGTGGTTGAAGCCTGCCTTAGTTGATGCACGTCAGCCAGAGCTGCAGTTACGGTATGCTGGGAGGAGTTGTTGTCCAGGGCACAACAAAAAGGGGGGCAGGGTTCTAGTGCTAAGCCTGTTTTACATTAATTTATTTTGAACTATAGAGACTGGAAACATGTTCAAGGCGCAAAAGTGGCTGGCTTTCGGTCTGAGGGTAGTAAATGAGTAGGATTATCATATGAAAAAAAATATACTATGATAAGACAGTGAAAGAATGAAAGTTTGAATGTGTTATGGAATTAATATAAGCCCGTAGTGTGAAAAACAGAACAGCTTCTTGTCATATTCTTAGACTATTCACTGTATCAAACCAAGAGCTGCAGTGTGCATAACCATGTTGAACACATTAAAAATCTAAACTGTTAGCCACTAATGAACCTATCATTTGTTGATTAAATGAGAAATCACAGATGTGAGAAAAATAAAAATAAAGTAAACGTCTTTATTTCGACTCAAATGTGGATAAGGAAGTAGCTAGTGGTGTTTAACTGGTTGTACAAGAAGAGTGAAATATGAGTAACATTAATGGAAGAGTGGCACTTCTCTGATGATGTGCAAAAACACCAACATTGACATCAAAATAATTATGACTGGGATGAACTGCCTGATTAGACCTTGGGATAGTTAGTTGATTAACAGCTTATCAACTAAGAAAGTGACATTCCTTGCTTTCCAAGATATCAAGTGGTGTTCCACAACAAAATCGTAATAGACATGATGTGATAACCACTTGAATGCAGCACATCTAATCATGGATGATTAGCGTGATTGGAAATAATCACTAGGAGTTCTAAAGCATCTGTAAGCTTAAAGAACTTTGTTGTCCTTGCTTTTCAGTTAAGTAAAAAGACATTTTATGATAAACACTGACCAAATGTTATATAAGAAACATCTTGAAGATATATGTCTAAGAAGTGCAAGGTTTAACCGAAGTATAGACAAATTTTCATACCTTTGGGTATGAGAATCTTGAACATTGTTTCAAAATGAAAATCAAAGAACTGATCTCTTAATCAACGCAGGTGATTGAAGTTGTAATAAATCATAGTAGTAAATAGTTTGTTTCACTGATGTTTTTCCCATAGCTTTCTAGTGTTTAGAATTAAAATATTCCATAAGTGTTTAGTTTTACTAATAATGCTGCTTCGTTTCAAATGTTCATTACTTCCAACAATTCATTCAAACTGTCTAATTTCCACCTGATCTTCTCATTTCCCTATATGTTAATGCAGCTTCAATAATAATATTCATATCTAAATTGTACTCAAACCATATTTTTGTAAATTCCACCGGTCTCTTTTCTTCAAGGTATCGTTTGACCACGTTTTCTGTAGGATTTGAATTACTGTCTTGCTGGAAAATGAATCCCTATCTTACAGCTCTTGTTCCTGAGCGAATTACAAGACGGATAATAATTGGCTTGGAAGCGCTGAATTTGCCAGGAGTTAAAGTACTTTCAGTTATTTATAAACTTCCATTACCACTGGTTAAAATGCAGAACGTTGAGTAGGCAATTTAGCGTTCAGTGTAGGCCATCATATTTGACCTCCTTACGGGATTCCTAGCAAGCCATTTTGCACCTAGAGCAATTGGCTCCTCACTCTATCCTAGTTATGACTGTGCTGAAGTGTATACTACAACTGTGTTGTTCTCCAGTATACTTGATTGTAGATATTGTAAACTGATCATGTATTACACTTTTCACTACCATTATTTAAACCATTGTTGATTGTTGAGACAGTTTTAACTTCATCTTTTAGTTTTGCTCACCCAATTGTTTGAAATTTATCATTCATTTCTACTACCTTTTGGTTTGATTATCTAGAGCAGCTGTAGAACCATTTAGGCTACTCAGTGGTAATGTGTTTCTTACTGTTCTAAAGCTACGTTCACACTTGTATTTATATAGTTAGGGTATTGATGAGATCATGTGACTTACCATATAGATCACGTAAATAATACACACTGACATACATACTATAGTTGTTTTTTCGAAGAGTTCGTGCTTCCTACCTGAACTTGTCAGGATCTAGCTCAATTTAAAGAAAAAAAAACTGCTACCTTTTGTCCTCACATATTTAGTTTCTTTATTTACTGTACGTTAAACTGTTTTTAGCGTGGATGTTAATCTTGCCTGTTAGAAATCATGTCTGAAAACACTACAGTTTAATAGACACATACTCACTAAAAGTTTCATTCATACTTTTTGTTGTTGAGAAAGCAGTGTATTTCTTATCCAGTTTTTGTTTCTGTTATTTATATTTAAGTTATGATTGATTTTAATATACTTTTGTAGATTACCATATTTGGTTTAAAATTTGCCAAATAATCTAGATTAGTATAGCATTATTTTCTCGGTTTAAAGAGCTCCAGTGTTTATGTCCATTGTAAGAGTATATAAAATAACAACACTATTGTTCAAACTTACATCTAACACTAGTTGATGACTTATTTACCAATAGTTTGTATCTTCCCTGTTTGGCTTAACTTTGGATACTAAACTTTCTTCATTTTCATGTTATAAATCAAAGCAGCATTACTATAATGGAACCCAGTATTATCCTGTGAGCACAGTGTCGTCTTTTCATCTTGTCCTGGTTGCTGAAAGCTTCTAACAAGTTAAGTCAAAAACAAAAGTCATTGTAACTCTCGGCTGAATGACGTAAGTTCTGCTGGCGTATTCAAAAAAATTGAAAGTGACTATAGAATACAACCGATGGCACTTAGTATTCGAATCAAATCTGAGAGACGACGAAGTGTAATAATCATCATTTTTAATATTAACTTCCAATCAAAATAAACTATATACTTAGATCAAAACTAAAAATCAGCCGGGTATTGAGTATAGCTAACTACATATACTATTATTACTCGTAAATGTTATAATACATTGTTCTATCATTTGAATACCCTTGTTATTAGCGAGATTTTCGGGCACACATTCCAACAGTTTCTCAGAAGAATAAGCAAACGTTGACACTGTGTACCATGTTTCTTTGTCTATATACACAAGTAGCTGGTTCAACACTCTACGAACTTAGTGCTAAACAATTTCATTTGAAAAAAGATGAAGGATGTTGTAAGAATCTGCTTGATTTTCAAGATTTTCCACATTTCATTGAAAACAGTAATACAACTTTCTATTGTTGATTTGGTTGAAGTTACATCTAAAGGGAAATTTACTAACAAACTTGTGTCCAGGACTGTATTTTCGCATAGACCAACGAGACCCGACCCTAAGGTGGTAATTCAAGTAAGAGTGGCAAATAATATATAGATATTATTAGATAATTATTACCACTAATTTTTTGTTGAAATATTCATTTTTCTGTTTCTCTGGTGAGGATCTGTAAAAGCGTTTATTATTATGTACATTTTTTAAAGCAGTTGTAGAATTTCTTTTCATTGATTTCATTAAAGTCATAGTAGCCGAAGTGAAGGCCGCTAAATATTATTCTATAAGTATTGACTCAACTCCCGAAATATCGCACATGGATCAACAGTTCTTCATTATTCGATATGTCAATAAAGATGGTGTATCTGGATAATGCTTTCTGAGGTTTATTCCAGACCCTGGAACATAAATCTGAATCTACTCAAAGCAGTCACCGGTAGAATGAAGATTTTGAACTTGATTTATTGAACTGCAGAAGACAGTCCAGCGACAGTGCTACCAACATGACTACACCTTATTCTGGCCATGAAGCTTGAATCAAGGAAATACACCCCTTGTTCAACACATTCATTAAATCTTGTGGAAACGTGCTGCTGAATACGCTTCGAAGTTATTGGCTTTTTCAGGACTACTCAACAGTTAGTTTATTCAGAGTCACTCAGTTTGTTTTCTTTGGAGCCATCCAACACTTTGTTTCTTCAGAAGTACTCAACAGTTATACAGTTATTTTGTGGAATACACAGATAGTTAGCTAGTGCCAAATTCCTCACACTCTAAATGTAATGGTAAATATTAGCCCATCACAAGATGGTCACTGCTTGATGATGTACGCGTATGTACGTAAGGAGACAATTCAGGTCCTGGATACAATCAATGAGGACATTTTCCAAAAACCATGTATGTAATATGGAAAAATAATTATGTAAAAACAACTGGTTTGGGTAGAGAAAGTACTATGATTATATATTAATATAGGTATAAAGTAGTTCCCTTTGTAGTGGTTTATTTTGAGCTTGAGTTGTTGTATAAGTAAGGCTTTTTTAATTTTGCGTTTATGTTTGTTTCTTTATTTAGCATTTAGGTGTTTTCTGTGGTTATGTTGTGTTTAATATGATCAAACACCTAAGCACGCCCTCTACATTCCTACACTCAATTACACAACCGCCTCCAAACTTGTGGTCATCAATCAATTAGTTACCTCTTCCTTTCTTTGTGAACCTAACGATGACCGAAGAAGATCGAAACGTTGTTCGCTCCTCTACATAGTTATCTCTACTCATGTCAGCCGTTTTTACATATTCAAGTCCCTATTCTGCTTCAGCAACCAAAAGACATAACCTGAACTTCTATTTATATCAGTTGAGTAAATGAGTGCATTATTGTCAATACTAATTTTATACATTGACTTCTTTCCTTTACCCATACTGTTTATTTTCTTATCTACTGGACATTTCCTGAAACTGAGATTTATTGCATATACTAATAACTTGCTGTAGGATATCACGTTTACTATTTTATCGTAAAATGACTCAATCAATTAGTTTGTTTGTGTTTTATATCAAAGCCACAGCGGACTATCTGCTGAGCCCAGCGAGGGGAATTAAACCCCTGCTTTCAGCGTTGTAAATCTGAAGACACACCGCTGTACTAGCGGTGGGCCAATCAACTAGCGAGAAAGTTTCATCTTAAGACTAAAGTAACTTTATAATCACTAATGCACAAATTATTTTTTGTAAAACCAGAAATAATTTAGTTTCCAGCGTAGGGGTGTTGATTAAAAAAATGTTTTCCACCCTTTTTTATATATACATAGTTTTGTCATTTTTGAGCAACTATAATTTAACATATATAGGAAGCAATGCAATAACTTCAAATTTTGTTTTTATTGTAGTTATATTTTGCTAATGAAAGACTTCTCAGTAAATTCTTTGCTCTAACTTCTGTCTTTCATTTGTTTCAGTAAAAAAATATTTTACAACTAAAAACATCGCAATGTGAAAATTCTGTAATTTCTAAAACTGCACTGTACTCTACCACCAGAATATGGGTTAAAATTATACATTTTGCTATATATTACGAAATCGTTTTACCAACATATTCCTTTAGTAATACAATATGCAAAATCTTATCTTAAACTGAGTAATAGGTTTATTTTTAATTATGCGGAAAACTATCTGTACAAGCGGCCCCCACGTTTTGCAAGTAGAGCGCCTGATAATCATACCACGTTAGGTTGATTACTAATTAACTTGTGCTATTTGTTATTACTAATAGTACGTTAAATAGCAGTATTTAAAACTTATTTTACTAGTTCAAGCATTTTCTCTAGTCTGTCACTTCAAAATTTGAGACGGTAAGCTTAGATAATCCTTGCATAACTACGTGAATATACGAAACAAATGTTGACCGAAGGCTGGAACATGATATTAGCAACCTGTATACCACTTCAAATTATTCGTCCCAGATTCTAATAAAATGTAATTAACACGAGCAAGCAACTGATGGTTCAAACAGGTATAATCTTGTAGAAATGCATCTCAAAACGGATGGTATGGGTATTAACACTTTTACTAATAGAGCAATGAACAGAGTTTCGACCTTCTTAAGTCATCTTCAGGTTGTTCTGTGCTCTACTAGAGAAAGTGTTAATACCCATACCAGCCATTCAGAGATACATTTTTACTTCAAGTAGGTTTCTCATCGTCAAGAATCTCGTATAAAGAAATTACAGAAAAAACAAAAAATCAAACTCGCTTTCATACACCATAAATCTCCAATAGGAAAAACAAATGACTCGAGCAGTTTGAAAACTTAGCAGTCAATACCAAATTTTTCTAATTAGGTACAATTGTAAGATTTTGCTAAAGAAAAATAAATCTTGCTTTGTATATCTACCCGTATCCTGAACTGAAATTAAAAAAGGCAGAATCGAAACTATCTTTATATTTTACAAACCCAAAGAATCTCCACTTTCATATATTCTACCCCCCTATGGCGGCTTGTTTTTAAAATGGATTATGTGCATCATAATACAATAAATTGTATTTATTCTGTACATGTTTTTGGATCCAAACGTCAATAAGTGTTAAACTTCGTCGATTTCGTTTCATTGTTATACTTAGTATAAAGTCACAAAAAGGTCCACTTCCGCTGTGACCATGCATCAAAAATCTGGTTTTTATGGTTATAAATTCCTAAGATTTAAACGCTAATAAAAGGTGAACGTTTGGAGAGTAAAATTAAGTAGACAGTTGAGGAACATATACAATACAGTCATCTCGTATGTTCGTATAAACAGATTTCATTATGCTCTCACTTTATAAATTTGTGAAACTCACGCTTTACTCGACCTTACCCCAATTTTCGCGAAACTGTGTCGATGTATCAGTCTGTTTCTCCATAACCTGGACTTTCGAAAGTAGGTGAAATTCTTTCCCTTTAGCGGTAGCAGTGAACTCTTTAGAGTAGAACGGGAACTGTCAATGTTGGAAGATCCGGGTGATTTAAAAAGCCTTGTGGAATCAAGGATGTGTATATTGTAGAAGATGAGTAATTTGACCTTTCTGACGTGTGTGTGTGTAATAAACGCAAACACATTAAATAATAAAAATACATTATGCATTTTTGTTAGTTTGAAGACGACTAGCACAGAAGAAATGGGGTTTGATATATTTGTGCATAAGTAATCATGAGAAAAGCAAACAGTAAGAGCGAAAAACACATGTAACTAAACTCTACCAAAGATAAAACCACACACACCTCTCTTTTGTACCACTCAGCAATCCTTTAACTTATTACAAAATAACGACATTGTGCAATTTAATTATTAAATTTCTACATCTATATAAAATACAACTGAATATGAGGTTATGTGAATAGTCCTTGGATATTCCCGATATAATACTCTTAATAGAAATAGTACAGATATTTATAGAAACGTAAGATATTAGAATACCAGATTTCTTTTTAGCCCTGTGTTCATGTTTTTCAACAAATACTACTTTTTCCTTTTTAAATGGCACTGGTTAGTGTAAATTTATGTAAATAATGTGTTATGCATTTTAACACAATTTATGGGATAACTATCTCCTTAAAAAGTTGTACAATTCTTATTTGTAATGTTATTTCTGTTGTATTTACACGTTTCAAAAGGGTTTGTGTAACAGTGTCGAAATGTGGAGGGCGGGTTTAGATGTTTGAATATATAATTTTATAGTATTTATTTTATTATACCTCCACACGTTTTCGCACACTGCAAGTCAAATAAAGACAACATAATCATAGAAAACACTCAAATACTAAATAAAAAAATCAAACATAAACAAACGCAAAATTAAAGAAGCTTTACTTGTACAACAACTTCATCCCAAAATAAACCAATACAAAGGAACATCTTTATATCTATATTAAAAATAATAATAAATAATAATAAAATATAAAATTATATATTCAAACATCTAAGCCCGCCCTCTACATTTTGACACTCAGTTACACAACCCCTTTTAAACATGTGGTCAACTTCCGGTCAGTTACCTCATTCTTTCTTCGTGAACCTGACGATGACCGAAGAATGTCGAAACGTTGTTCACTCCTCTACGGAAAAAAATTTTCTCAAACCAAACGTCCGTTTTTACATATATTTCTCTACAAGTGAGTTTTCTCGACATCACTGAGTAATACCATTAAGTGTAGTCTTGTATCACTTCATTAACTTAACTCACTGAAATTCCGTTTTATTTATTTGGTTGTAAGCCAAAAAAGTAAAAAAAAGTGTTACATGCGCAGGGATCAAACTTAAATTTCTAACAGTTACATGTTCACTGCTGAGCAACCAGAAAGTTCAAACCGCTGTCGTAATGTTTAAAAAGATGAGGCCATATTTGATTCTACCACAGATATTTTAATAAACATGTACGAATTCAAAAATTTATACTTAATCCATAACGATCCTTGATGGATTCTTTTAAATGGTAATTCCACATACTTTGAAAAGTTAAAAAAGACGATAAAAAAGCAATGTTCAGAGTGATGTTAATATATGCACATTTAAAAGATCTCTACAACAGACAATACCTCAAAATAAAAATAGTATTAAAAGTGAAGTAGACGTTGCTACTCAGAGTAATTGATAAGACTTGCAAGTTTGTTGACCTTTCGGTAGCTTTAACTGTTTGTAGGACAAGCGGAATAACTCGTACACAATTATATAACGCCTGAACAGTTGTATAAAGTTTTAACAATCATCTACCACCTCATTCATATTAGCGTTCAGTATTAAGCTTGTATCCCAATATAAACCTACGTAAAAAAATACAATATATTTTCTGTAATCACTATTTTTAGTTACATTTACATGATTACATTTATTTATCGAGCTAATTCCATATCTGGACTGGAAAAAGTTAATTTGTTATTTATCTTACCCTCTTCTCCCGCTTTGGTTTCTTCTTCATACTCCGCCCTCTCTTTTTAATAAGTCAGGAACGTACTGTATTAGATATACTACGATATTTTGACTAGTTGACGACGGATATGTAACACTTACACATCAGCTTTTCTGATTTTAACAACGTTGATGTAGTTTTTCTTACCATTCATAACGAATTCTACGATAAGTTATTCCATAAATTACTGAATATTTTAATCTTCATGACTCAAAACATTATTTTAAAAGGAAAACATTTCTTAGTAGTGCTAGTCAACAATGAGAAGTTACCTTTGTTTCGAACATCACGCAAAGCAACACGAGGGTTATCTACGTTACCCGTCCTTAACACTAAAGGGAAGGCAGCTAGTCATCATAACCCATTGCCAACTCTTGGGTTATTCTTGCCAATAAATAGTAGAGCTGGCCATAACATTATAACGCCCTCATGGCTGAAAGATAAAGAAAGTTTTGTGTGACGGGGCTTCGAACCCGTAACCCTCGGATTCTAACCACCTGACCATTCTGAGCCTCACCAAAAGAAAGCAGCATGATGTTCTTTTTATTGGATTCTTCCTAGCGTAAAATAACTTTAGGTTTTAAAACTCCAAGTTATAAAAATGGCACTTAAATTAAGAAATTTAAATAACAGACCTTGTACCATGCACGTTTTGCATATGTAAAAATCTATGGATGTTGACAGTTCCTGAGGTGGAAAGAAGTAATTTAGAGGTGGTATTGGTATCACTTCGCAATTATAAAAAGGTTCCACTTATCTTTAGCTTTGACTCTCATTAATTCGCAAAAGCTCAAACTAAGATGGGTTGTATGTAACACGTAATTAATAGGCACGATTTTGAAGAAAAAATGTTTATCTTTTGTTATTTTGTGCAAGCTGCACAAAAAAATTAACTATCGTTTTAGGCTAATTTTTTGCCTAAAGTACACCCTTGTGCAAATTAATTGAAACAAACGGTCATTTTACAATATTTTCAGCATGGCGGTCGGTGTAGGCTCGCTGGGCCCGCTGATTTCCTTTAATAGTCATTTTTTTTCACACAGATGGCGTCTTTAGCTGTGTTTAGCAGTACGGTCAATCTATTTTTGGGATATCTGACGAAATTTTAAGGAATATAAAGTCATTCGAAATAGCGTCAAAGGACAAGGAGACCCGTCAAAAAACAACTTCTCACCAACTCAATTAGGAAAAAACGGTATCAATGGGGTCTGAAATACAAGAACTGGAAGCAAGAACAATGGAGGAAGGTGTTATTCAGTGACGACTTGTTTCTTCGTACAGGGTGAAAGTCTGCATGTTCGCAGATTCCAGGAGAGAAACTTCGAGAATCTGACACCAATCAGTTCGTAATGCATCCCTTGAAGATGTTTTGGGGCTTTTTCAGCTACTTTGGCGTCGGAGACTTGCATATCGTAGAAAGTATGATGCGAGTACCAGAGTACATCGAAGTTTTGCAGAGAAGAGACGTTCAAGAATTAAAAAAGATTTCCAGATGGATCTGGCTCCATGCCACACATCGAAACTTGTGAAGAATTTTATGACTACAACGAGAATAAAGGTGCTGGACTAGCCTGGAAACTCTCCGAACTTAAATCCTATTGAAAATCTTTGGACAATTTGTAAAGAAAGACTTCAGGGAAAAGACTGTAGTACGAAAGATAAGTTGAGGTGTGGCCTCAAATTAACACATGATATGACCACCTTTATTTTTCAGAAGATCATTAATCCGCTTTGGCATCGAAAAGACGAGTTGACTCCAATCTTTTTTGGATTCTCAGAAATAAAATCCAAAAAAATTAAAAAGAATTGTAATTTTCCGTCTTATTTTAATTAATTTGCACAAGGGTGTATGTTGTAAAGATGTTTTGTTAAAACCTTATATTACATAGCACTTAAATATGACTAAAAATTAATATAACAAAGAACGTTTTTTAACATTTTCTTGCCCTATTAGAATAACTTTCTACAACATTTAATTCCAAAAATACTTTTTAAAGTTTAAAAATAATTTTGAAAGTTATACGACAATATTCACCGAAATGGTTTAACATTAAGAGACAAACACAAAACATGGGACATAAAACGTACCTCAAGATCTATACTGTGACTTGGAAAACTAAACATAATGACCACTATCCTTACAAAGTTAGCTAGTACTTAACAGTGAAATACCACGATTATTACTGAACCCCATAGAAAAATGTGCTTACCAGGATTCATAGCCAAGATTCTACACTTTTCTCAATTAACTTACATATAGCCATTTATAACATCTTCACCCAATGATAGTAGATACTTGAACTGTAATAAGATTATGTTGACTTTTTACACTTTTTCTAGAACATCAAAAACAGTTCTGCTTAAATTCTGTGATGCTGTATCATTATATAGAAATAAAACATTGAGAAAATCATATCCTTTTGTTTGGAAATAAACTTAAGAGGTTCAACCATATTGTTTGTTTGTTTGTTTTGGAATTTTGCACAAAGCTACTCGAGGGCTATCTGTGCTAGCCGTCCCTAATTTAGCAGTGTAAGACTAGAGGGAAGGCAGCTAGTCATCACCACCCACCGCCAGCTCTTGGGATACTCTTTTACCAACGAATAGTGGGATTGACTGTAACATTATACGCCCCCCTCGGTTTGGGAGGGCGAGCATGTTAAGTGCGACGCAGGTGCGAACCTCAAATCACGAGTCAAACGCCTTACGCGCTTGGCCATGCCAGGCCTTTCAACCATATTAAACTCCAATTTAACCTAAATTATGCTTGGAGAAAAAAAACACATTTACCTTTAGTATTTTATATGCAACAACATATGTAGAATTAACCAGATCTGTTTTTCCGGTTTTTCCAGTTTCACAACCTCAAAAACAAAACATTGCCAACTAATATAAAAGTATATATAACACGAGGGGATGAATGATAATCTTTTTTGATCAGTGACAATATGTATAATGAAGAAAGCAGTTATACTAAACATATACAAGCTGACTAAACCTGGAAGCTACATGTATCAGTGGCAAACAATTTTAATTACTAACCTTTAGTGTACACAGTAAAGCTGAAAACAACATTCATCAGAAAATAAAGTTACATTGGTTAGCATGCTACACTAACTCATAATGGAATTAACATCATGTGAACATTTATTAGTTCTTTACATTTTCTTGAAAAGCCTATCTATTGTTATGATTTGGTTTGAAGATGTTGGTGTGCTGTAAGGATGCAAAGATAAATGCAAGTTTCACAAAAGGTCTGAAAATTAAAATTAGTAGTAAGCACATTTTGAATAAGGAATGTAATTTCTACCTTCGAAATTCACCTCAAACAATTTTATGATGCAAACCTTTAACACCTTAGGTAATACTGATATATAATAGCATATGTATAACACATTCAGAAACAACTTGTGTAGAAGTATGTACAAAACTTTATGCAGCTTAATACCATATGAATGTTTATCTCCTATTTATATATATTAAAAATCCTTTACAAACATCTTTATTATATCAGACTATATGAAATATTAATCCCATTGAAGATTTTATTTTAAACATTCCGACAGCACGACTGATGAATGATATTTCATCACAAAAATTAAGATACTGTTATAAAATAAAATTGGGGTGAAAAATCTCCAATTTGCAAATTCCTACTTCAAACCATATTGCATATAGTATATAATATAATGGAAACAGTTTACAAAACAATCTCTGTGCTCATCAAATGAAAGACATTACAATTAAGACAAAAAAATACACACAATTTATTCAAAAGCACCATGAAATAAAATTTTAGTTTGTTCCACGACAAATATCAATACTCTTTAAAAGAATTAAGAAGTTAAAAGTTACTGCTTTAACCAGTGATTAGACTTCATTACAAATTTCAGCTTCATAATAACAAACTGCAGCCCAAAATCTCTAATTATCATGAAACCATAAAATATATTCCAATATATTTTTTTTAATCAACACGTATTTCATATTTCTAACTTTTAAAATGAGAATATGTTGATGCACAAAAATCTATAATATAGCAAACTAAAACCGAATTTCTAGTAGTTCCTATACAATTTAAACAAAGTCAACAAGCAAGAAGCAAGCCTATCAATGATAAGCCTTTAAGATAAGTCCCTAGTATTTCACAAAGGACTTGTTTTTACAGATACATATCCATTTTGTGTTTGAGAAATATCCTGCATGTTCTACAGCACATCTACAAAGATGTGTGAACATTCAAATCTCACCCATATTTTCTTGCAAAACACATAAATTAATGTGAATATATTGACTGTGATGCCACTTATCTCTAGATAGAATAAGAGTAAACCAGTAATAGTAGCTCAGGTCTTCTTCCTTTAAGATCAGTACTTATTTATATAAGAAAGGCAATTTTTGGTTACCATGGTGCTCTACTGCAGAATATTACAAAATTAATTTTTAGCATTTATAAATTTATAGTCATATGTAATGTCTCCAAGTCTCATGGAATTATGGTAAACTATTTTGAACAGAAAAACCCATAAAAATTGTTTATACAATAATATAGTACTTGTTTTATCAGTGCAAAGCTACATTGTAGACTATCTGCATGCTGTACATCGCATGGAATCAACCCTTGGAACAGAGTTGTTAGCCCATAAACTTAAAGCTGATCTAGCAATAAACAAACAATACACTAGTCTTTAACAAATAAAGTAATCTAAAGCTTGAATTGGTAACATTCCAAACAATAAATAAATTCAACTAAGAGCTATTACTGCTTGAAAATGCAGATCTAAAAGGATGTTGGTGTATGTTTCTAAACAAAATTCATTAATATTATAACCTACTAAACTGCAAAAAATAGAAAAACCAATAGCTAAGTCTAGATAGAAAATCTGATAGGTACTTTTGTTTTTTTTACAATGAAAGACTAAAAGAATGAAAGTTTTAACACACTGTTTCTGACTTAGTTTAATTTTTCATGGCAACTTCACTTTATTTGCAGTTAATCTGATTCATAACATGCCCAAGGTGCTGTTTTACACCAGAGTGTCCTGCAAGTACACTCCAAGGTAGTTTTTATGGGGATCTTGGGAACTAACCAAATCTGGGGGCCACTAGAAAGAAAATCATTAATCAGAAATAAAATTAATAAAAAGTGGAAAAAACCCAAAAAACTAATACCCAAGAGCATAGTGGAACATAAAGCAATTTTTACTTCAACTGAAATAAAAATTAGAATTAAGCCATCCAAGGTAAAAACAAACAAAACAAACAGTACAAGGAACAGTCTCCATGGTAGTTATGATTATTAGTTTGAGATTACACACTCTTATCTTGAAACTCACTCAGATACACGATGTTCACTTTTAATGTTCAGATATGTGCATAAAAAACACAGTAATCTGTTGATAATTTCAGCAACTGTTATTTTGTGAATATTAAATAACTGTGATAACATTTAACATTAAAATAATAAAGGGTGAAGATGAAATACAGATGAAAGCTTTACTGAAGAACACTGTAGGAACATGTTTTAAATTTCATTCTTTGTTTTGTCCAATGTGCTTTTATTCCCCAATTTTACAAAATAATTTCACTCAATTTTTGTTTGAAATTATGTTTTAACACCACTTTAATAAAAATTCATTTTGTTTGGTTTTCACCATCACTGAAGATGCCAATATCATTGTTTATATTAGATGTTATAATGTTATACAGCACTAAGGAAAATTATAACAGTACAGATAACAAATGGAAAGTGCTTACATCTAAATATGAATCACTGCAACTGTATGCATACCATGTGTTCCAAGAAAAAGTTTTGCTTATATTTTGTACACAGTAAAATCAGTAACAAGTGACAACTCAATATAGTAATAACTGCTGGAATTTTTCATTTTCTGCCAAAAGGCTATTATGTTTGACTGGAACTAACACACATGAATTAACAAGTCTTTACAGTAATAATTGGATATTTACTAAAACAATCAGCCAATTTCATCTTAATGTTTTAATTTACACAGTTCTATGTCTCACATTGTGAAGTTCTGAGTATAATCATATTCAATGGTTGGAATCACAGCCTGCACAAACTTAAGAAACACTATCAGGTACATGTGTACTCCCAAATCTCCACCTCCTTCAGTTACAGTCTCAATTATTTTCTTCATGACTTCAGCATGCCTAATTAAAAGAAACCAAAACCTCCGTGACCTTATGTAGTGCTCCGTGTTTTTATAACACTTCGGTTACTTACTACTTCAATAAATTAAAATAAAAGTAATGCTTTTACACAGTTTTAATAAAACACAAAACCATGATTTGTTCTTTCATGACAATTACATTCCATTCAGTTATCAACAACCCTTTCAAATAAGTAATTAAATGCTTTTCATTAAATTACCCACCATTAACCTTCCTAAAGCAGTTTAAGTTTAGTTGTTTTTTTTGTTTAGCTATACTATATTAGTTTTACATTTTTCAAAGTCATAATGAATCTTATTCAAACTATACTGGTACAGATGCATAAACACACATACTATTACATGTTTACTTTGATCTCAGACAGACCTATCTCAATTTCAAAATTCTTAAAATTAAACCATACATATAATTATCATTCACATATGGGCAATTATACAGACTCATCTTATATCTTGAAAAAGTAGATTAATCAGGATACATTTTCACAAAATATTCATTTTAATATTATGTCTGTATATACTGCCTTTGGGTCCATGATAATTAATCAAAGATGAAACATGGACTATGTTTAGTTACAAATAACTCAAATTTTGGTCTAACTTTGCACATCAAGAAAAATACTGCAATCTGGAAATTGAGAGTAATTAAACACACCACAAGTGGGCTAAGATAAGTACATTTATACTTTCAAACTTAATGGTAAAGTTAATAGCACTGTAATAATACGGTTGTGACTCATAAGACACGTTAAGCACTGCAAACAGCCAGCTTTTAACTGTCTGTTCAATTGGTGCAAAACTAAAATAATTGTAAATTAGACAATTATAGTAACGAATGATCAGTTTTAACCAAGAATTCCTGAACAGGAAGTTTTTCATGGAGAAAGAAAATGCAGTGTACAGAAACATTTGTTCACATATTCATTGGCACTAAGATTAAAAACAAAACAATTGTAGACATTGGTAAAAGTCAGTGAATTCAACTTTCTGACCAAGACAGAACTTATCTTCTGTATTTCTTTAAGGTATAGTATGCCATCATAATCTACAATTTATTAATTGTGGTTGGAGATCTATCGGAATTATCCACAAATTTACTCAGATTTACTGTTTGGTATATTAATCAACCAATTTAGCAGCATCTGCAATAACTGGAAAGGTGGTTATCTTGTTCTTCACAACTTTTCTTCTCACAATGCCATAAATAGAACTAGCATTTTCAAACACTTCAAATTCCATAATCCCTATTCTCTCTCAGTTTAGAAATATTCCTTTTTAGTAGTTCAACACGATCCCTAGAAACTATATACAGTTGCAGTAACAAACATTAGCATTATTTACAATATACTTTCAGTCTTTACATTTCTTATCTTGTGCTCAACTCTACCATATATACCATCCACAAGCCTCTTTCCATATAAGGAATTCCAAACAATCTCAACTGTGTACTCATCCTAAAAGGATTTTTTATAAGATCTGATACACCAGTTTGAAGACAGACCATAAGATCCAACTAAAACTTATTGGTAGGAGGAACGTCAATTACCACTACCTTATCCCAGGAATAATCCAAACTGTCAGGTACAATGTCAATTGAATGGATGATGCCTGAAAACAACAGGGCAGAGGTAATTAGGCTAACTTCATTCTAATTCCAGTGATTTTAGGTATTAAAAAATAAATTTCCTGAGAAAAAAGATGAACTGCAAAGAACCTTGCTGATTGTTTGAACAGAAATGTGGTCTTTAGGGAAGAGTAGCAGCAAAACAGTCAAGCAAACGATTCGCTCTGTGATGGTTCTTGGTATAATTTCTGCAGTTGGTGTGCAATCCTCACATAATGGGATCATGGATTAACATAAACATCACTGCATTAATCCATCAAGCTATACTGGAGAGTTATATAAAAGTTAATTTGAGTGCAAGTAATGTAGAAAAACTGAGGCAAACTTCTGCCAAACATTTGTGCTGGGGATTAGAGGAGGGCACTCAGATATTATGTGTATCTACTAATATGGGTTCTGAGGTAAGATTAAACACCAAAAACACACGATACAGGAAAAAAATCTAAAAATTTTTTGCTTATTTTGACTTCTGGTTCAATCCTCTTCATATGATTTTTTGAATCACTCCATAATCAAATCTATTCCTATTTTCTTAAATATACTTCCTATAAAGTCTGCCAGTTATTTTCAATCAAAATATGTCCCCCCACTAGTGTAGCAGTACGTCTCCAGATTTACAACACTAAAATCGGGGGTTTGATTCCCCTCAGTGGGCTCAGCAGATAGTCTCGCTGTGGCTTTGTTATCAGAAAAAACACACAATCAAAATACAAATGAATGTTTATTATATATCAAGTTTGGAATAACTTTGTTCAATATGCAATTTATCTAATTTAATAGTGAAAACAAACTCTTAGAACCATAATAGTTCAACTTTCCACAGGCATATTTCAAAGAAGTTCAAAATTAGTATGTAACAATTATTCCTGATTTTCCATACAATTATGCTACTTAACTAAAAATTCCCTAAATCAATTTCATATTTCTCTAAAATTATCAATATTAAGACTGGAGTACTAATTCAGCAAACAAAACTACAAGGCAATTGGCTTTATTCTTTAGTTTGGCCTTGTTCCTAATTACTGATAAAAAGATAGCTGTCCCCTAATTCAGTCTAATTCAGGAACATGGAGTAATTTGAATGAAACAGATCGAATCTTATGAAAATGAGAAGGTTATGCAAAAACACTGAAATAGTACAAGGAACTAATTTTAATTCTGAAATAAACCAATGCCATTTATAAATACATTTATCAAATACCTGCAAGGATGAACTGATGCCATAGGTGGTCCAGGAAGGTGGGGATGAGTTTCCATGGTAACAGTCTTTTTTGCATGATCTTGGCTTATATCTTCATACATTTCTTCTATTGAGAGCGGTTTATGATTCTGATTTAAAGAAATATATATATGTATCTTAGTGAAATGAAAATGAAATAAATACATTTTAAGTGAAGTTAATTAAATAAACAAAATCATGAGGAAGGACTGCATTACAATACAGCTAATCCCAACCTCTGATGAATTATAACAATTTCTTAAGCCAAAACAGAGACAAAAAGAGGTTGATGTTTTGGTTTCATATTAATACATACATCTTTGACTTCAGAGGTCACTTTTCAAAACAATTTCCCAGTATAAAACGAAAAAAGTAGATATAAAAGAGATGAAAATTAATATATTTTAAATGAACTTAAATAGTAAAACAAGTAAACATCACAAGGAAGGACTGCATTAAAAACAGCAAATCCAAACATCTGCCTAATTATATTAGTTTGTTATAACTCAAATATAGGGTAAATAAAAATTTAAACAATTTTTGTTTCAGATTGTTTTAGTAATAACATTCTAGTGTATACCATACACATGCCAATGAAAACACTTGAAATTTATATTAGAATATACAGGCAGAAGACTAATATTATTCATGTAAAACTGTAAACCAATCTCAAGAAAGTTTCTGTTGAAAATTTTATGTGGGATATTTGTGTTATATTTTGCATCTATGATTAGTCTTAATGATATTATTAAAACACACTAGATACATTGTTTAAAACCTAAATCACTTGTTGCAATTTCATAATAAAACATTTTTACTGCAGCATATACACAAGTTTGTGAAAGACTTTTTTTTTACCTCATCATATCCATACAGCCATAAACGTGGTGTCTGATAATACTTATCATAAGTAATGTTTAAGTCATAAGTTCTTGTTGAGACAATTTCACTCTCGTAAAGATTGCTGGTATCTTGTTTCTGGTCCTTTGAATTTGGGGTTGGTATTTCCAATGTTGCCTATAAGAACAGTGAAAGTGTAGATTTGACAAACTATTCTAATATGATTGGAGTTTGTTTTTTTTCACTGCTAGGTATCTTGTTGAACTAAGGGGATTAACAGGCAACGTTTCCACGAACTGACTAATACTTTGCATAGCATTAATATCTGCAACAATACAAATGTAATTGATTAAAAGTAGCACATCATTAAGAGAATTTTTAACATTCCTTGCAAATGTTAATTTCCAGCTCAGTAAATCATTACAAAAATATTAACAGTACTATAGAGCACATAAAAGCCATTCAAATTTCTCTCAAACTACATCAAAACAAAAATGTTAATAAGAGTTTTTTGTTTTAGCTTTTGTATACATATCTACTGTGAATATAAAGTTCATGAGCAAAATTTTATTCTAGTCTTGTTTTTGAGGTACCCATCCTCATAAGAAGTTCTATTTATGATAACTTTTATATTATACTAGGTGGTTCAAAAATGTCAAAGCAGATCCTCATTTTGCTTTTCATCACTCATAATCAGTGCATCAAATCTATATATAAATGAAGCTGTTGAAAATATCTGAACAATGTTTAGTGACCTGCAATCTCTAACAATTATTTTGAGGGAACTCCAGAGACAAGAAACTGATATAGCATGGAGATCTTGCTGATCATTTATAAAAGAATGAATGTCAAGATTCTGTTTTCACTGTAACACTGGCTGAGAATCTTTTTGATTTCTACCTCCATGTCTGATGATTTTATCTTCCACAAAAAAAACAACAAAAAACATTCTTTGAAGATCTTTCTTACTCATTCTATTTCAATGAATGTTCATGGTTCCATCTTCAGTGAAAATACTGTTAAAATCTTTTTAATAAACAGGACAAGAGACATGAAAAGTTTTCACTTCCTGAAAAGCAATAATCTCCATACATCATCTTTTGAAGCATATAATAATGCGGTCTTACAATATTTTATAATGATTGACTCTAACAAAACTATTTGGGCACAGCTAGTTTCATCAATAACTTCAAAGAAACAAAAAGACCAATGATAAAACTACTGGTGAACTTTGTGTGGGTGTATATGACAGCATATTTTACCATGACACATTGACTATGAAGAATGCAGGATGCCTAACTAAATAATGCTTTCTAACCATGTTGCATCGATCACCTATTTATATAAAACTTAAAAACAATTTGCAAGTCAAATCTCAAAGGAGGATCAAAATCCTTAGCTACATGCAGACGTTTAAAGTGAACAAGTTTTGAGTAATGTTTTTTTCATCGTACACTTTGTTGAAGATCAAATTTAGAAGCAGGCTTTTTTTTCCACATACTTGAAAATAAGATTTAAAAAACGTGTACACTTCATTTTGAATAGTGAATCATTTATTCTGATCATTCCCATGACTTGTAAATAACACAAGTAAAAATCCTTGATCCTGGTTTTATAACTCAGTTAAAACATAGGTGATCTAAAAATGTAAACAGCATCTCGTACCAATTCCTTCTGGTAAGGTTATATTATAGTTTTCCTACTCTGTGATAATAAAAGCAAAACAAAATATGAAATTTTTGTATTAAAGAAAGTGGTATTTGTAATGTTGAACTGTTTTCCTAAAGTACAAAAAAGCTTCATTCAATCAATGAAGAAGCAGGCTACCAGTCACACAACAGAAGATTTATGTCTACAAAAGCAACACACAATACAGAGTTAAACACAAAACCAATCACCTAAAGCTTTATCAGCTGGACTTTTCACATAATAAATGGAAACATGCCAACAAAAAAGATAGAGAGTGCAACAATATTTTCCAAGGTATTTAAAGTAGCTGCAGATTACAGCTATAATGGGTAAATTATACATCCAAGGGATAAAGAAAAATGTCAAGGTGGGCTAATAGTCCTTGTATGGACTTAATGCTAATGAGCAATTCAAATAAACATGTTAATTTCTCAATAAGCTGCAGCTATAAATGGAAACACATGCCATGCTATATTCAGATATGCCAGTTAAGTCACCAGAACTGTTTTCTGGTTACTTATCATTGGATTACTCACAAAAAGGTTCTTGCAAATCATGACTGCTAAATTTCAAAAAGCACTAAAGAGGGAAGGTCAATATTAACCTCAGTGTATCATGCAAAAAACAAGTTTTATGTACTGTTAACTGTGCTGCAGAGATGTAGATCATAACCAGAAAAACACAACTAATGCTAGAAGAAACTGGAAAACCTATTCACTTCTACTTTATCATTACCACTAAAAATGAAGACCACTCTAAGTAAAGAAAACTGAAAAAAATTTACATATATTATGCATTAGACTGCTACTACCTTGCAAATATCAGAAGATGAAAAGGTGAAATATTTCTTTCAGCTAAATTGAAAAATATAGCTGAAAACAGTAACAAAAAAGCCAAATTCAACAAAACTAAGCCATTTTGTTATTTAAAAAAGCCTATTTCACCTGGTGAAGAAAATTTTAATATGGTTTTATGTTTTTATCTTCTTAAAAACGTTTTTTTAAATCTAGAGAACCTAACTAATAAATTAATTATTTTCCATAATACACACTAAAGAATCTCTGGTTATGTTCTCTTTATTGTTAAAGTTAGTGTCAACTTGACTAAAAGTACTTATTGGCATAAAATGAAATAATTTCACTTATAAATAAAACAGATGAAATAAAACAAATGAACAAAGTTTGTTAGCATGTGTTGTCTTCAAATAGTGTAGTTATGCATGTATGGAGAGTAAATATTTAAATATACACATGTAAAACTTCATTACCTTGTCCTCATTATCTAACATTCCACTTTCTACAAAAGCATCCATATCTTCTGCTTCTTCATCATCATCATCATCATCACTTTCTTCTCGAGGTGATGGATCATCTGAAGACTTCTAGAACATTTTATGTGAAATTGAATAACATACTCAAAAATGGAATTGCAAATAAATTGCCATCAGACTGCTACTTATCTTTTGAATCCCTTCATCATAACAGGATGTTTAACAGTGAAGAAAATGATTCAGAAATACTGAACAATATTTACTGTGTTTCTGGAACTTTCTCCACTGTTTAACAACTTAAATATAAATTCAACAATTTAAAAATTATGCAACAATATTGCTTTAATTTAACATTTGCAATCCAAAAGACAGCCAGTTCCTGTTAAGTGGAACTGATGGTGTATGGTTACCCATCCTCTGAACACCCACAGTAGGGCTTCTACTGACAAGAAAGACACCCACACCAGTTTATATGAATAAGATTCACCATCCAAATATCAGTTTTATCATTTAAATTTGGCAAACTGTTAGCAGATTGTAAGTCAACATTTAAAAATGTAGTGAACATGACTAAAAGCTTTCTTCATTGTTTTTTTATTATAAGCAAGTGCTCATGTTATTCCTTCCTATCTCTAAAAATATTTCCAAATTGATTTTGCAAGAAAATGAAATTATCTGACACAAACATAACTTCAGTATTAGAATGAAAAAAATTCCTGAATAACCAATTCCTTTAAAACATGAACTTTATACATCAAATTTTGAGCTAATAATTTCGAAAATTACAATTTCCTTATTAGGAATTTTTTCTGTCCAACATTGGCTAGAAAGTGCGTGTAACATAACCACAATATAAAATGAGAAAATAAAAACATGATAAAAACCAAATGATAAAAGAGAGATACAAATAAGTGTATGAAACTTTGCCTTAGAAAACAACATACTAACATTCTCACCTTTAAATCAAGTGTCATTTCATGAACTTGATCTGCTACACTTATGGGTGTTCCTTCTGAAAATATAAATACCATCTGGATAAAACTAACATTAAATCTACACTAACAATAAAACACAACATTAAAGGAGCTTAATCTTCCAGTTCACTCATTTTTCCCTTATAAATATTTACATACAAATTCAACATTCAATAATCCTAATTCTGAGTAAACCTTCTAGTTCTGTAACTGGTAATTTAACTCCATGTCCAATTAAACTCCAAGTTCAGTAGTTAAGCCTAAATATGGTAATATTATACCAACTACAACTGGAAAGCCAGGAAGTTGACACTTTACTATTTGACCACTTAAATAGTTTCATGAATTTAAGCATCTATCTGTAAGAACTTTGGATGTAAGTAATACTTTATAGGAAATTTAAGTCTAACCTAACTAGCTATATGTCATAATCTAATCCTAAATAAATAGGTAGGAAATGATAAGCACAAAATGCCAATATGTTGTATTACTGTTTTACAATGTGCTAAAATATTTAAATTAGTATCATGATTATAAATACCATTAATACTAAAAATCATTTGTAACTGTCAATTCTATTTCCATTAGAGATAAAGTATTGCATCATCAAAAAATGATTTTTTTAAAACAGGATACTGCATACTGTTCTTGCTCTTATAATAGAATTTTCACATCACAACACCTTATGAAAAAAACTAAAATTTTATCTGAAATTAAGACAACAATATCTAATCACCAATTAACCACTGATTCAATTTTTTCTTGATGCAAGGTTCTAAAACATTATCTATTTAACTTACTGTACTAATACTGGTCTACAAAAATGTACCTGAACATACATTTTTTTTTAAATTTTAGTAACATCTTAAGCCAAAATAGGATTGGATAACAACTGAGTTTTTATGTTCTGCTGACAAACTGATGTGTAAAAACACTGGCTATAAATTTTATACACAATATTTGATGTAACATTTATTTGAAGTGAATGTTCATTATAAATTTAAAAAGCTCTCAAGACATTAGTCTTGACCTGCAGCAATTATCCAACATGACATAATACCTAAACAAAAATGTGCTAGCATTTACCTGTATAGTGATGTGTATCTACCCAGCCACCTTCATCATCATCTGTCTCAATCAACTTTTCTTGCTCTTCTGAGTACTCCATCTGCTTACATCGTTTATAACAAGGCACTAATGAAAACAAGAGGTTACATTTATTAGTACTAATTATTTTGCTTTCAGGAAGATGTTAAAATAAAATATTGCTGCCAAACATAGAAGAAAACAAGTCCTAGTAACCACTACCCTTGTGTAATGTAACAAAGTTGTTTTCCACAATAACTACCAACAATCTGTTGTGCACATCTTCAACAACATTCCAACAGATGTCTGGTACAACTGACTTCCAATGTTACTGAAAGATTTCAGCCAACTAATACCAGTTCAAATGATGTAAAGTATCTTTTTAAATTATCCCTCCAGATTATCTCAAGATGTTTTGTACGTTTAAATACAAGTCTTAGTGAACACTTAAAATGATAAACATGTCACATAACCTGCTGTGATCATGTAGCAAGAAGCATTCCTGTTGATTTTCTGACCTTTGAAAATGCTAATTTACAAATTAAAGTAAATATCAATTTCTATTAAAGTTTTCAACATGCATCAATGGAATGCATTGGTATAGATTCACTTCTATCCTAACAAATAAACTATATAACTAAATTACACATGACATTCAGTATGGTTATACATTTAAAGTAGTTTGACTTATCTGTATTTAATGCTAAAATAAATTTGTATTTACACTCCTGAGCCTAGATCATTTCAGGTTTTGTAATATGTCAGATAATTATGAATGACTACCAAAGTATGCATTCCCTAACATTATACAGAGTATCCCTCAACATATTACACATGTCAGTTAGTACTTCATATTACCATACATTACTGACTTTGCAATAGTTTGAGTTAGAGTATAAAAATGCCAGATACAATATGCAGGGTTATTGAAAAATTCATATATGCATTTAAAAGTTGTAGAGGTTATGTAAATACAATTTTCAACTTGTCCAACAGATGGAAGTATAATTATTCTTCAAGAACATGTTGCAACTGAAACTGTTTTTGTCTAAGCCAGACTGAGTTTGAAATTTCATATATATATATTTTTGATATAAAAACTTTAGTAACACATCAGATACCCTTTTGTGTATAACAGACCTACACTATCAAATCAAAGCTCCCCATATTTTGCTGTGACAATCTTTGTAAGTTCAGAACTACAGGCAGTATACTCCCTTCTCTAATGGGCTGACCTCATACAAATTCACAATTAATGTTATGAAAGTTATCACATACTTTTTTACTACCAGCCTATACAAAACAAATTTCTTGATTTATGCCTGGTTTAAATGGAACATTGCAAGAAGTACTTATGACAAAAACTGTTGTTTAATAATTTACTATGCAATTAAAGTTACAAAGTAATATATACAATTTTGTTATTGTTTTGACAATGGATAATAATTCTGATTATAATTTGTAATATCTATTTTCCACATTTGCAATAAATGAAGCATGAGCAACATTTCCTAACATCAAACATTAAGTGTGTAAAATACAACGTATACAATAGAAATATTTTACATTAAGAAATTATCAGTTAAATAAATATACAGGATATTTTACTAATTTATATCTGCATTTATTTAATGTCTTGCAATCCTTCTGCAATACCCAATCATGCTAAAAATACCATACAATAAATTAAGATAACATGAAAATAAAAGGATGTGAATCACTCACAAGAAAAAGAAAGTATAGCCTTTATGTCCACAAAATATAACACATTCAATCAACCTACTTAGCAAAACCTGGATACCACCTTGAAAACATTCAAATAGGAAGCAAGTTCTAATATATACTTCCTTAAGTCAAGTGAATAATGTACTAAATTCTCAAAACATCCCTAAAGATAGCCATAGGTTAACAGTTTAAACATGGGATAAAGGTAATTAGTAAATACTACCTTGGTACTAAAGGTAGACTGAAGTAAGATCATGTGTCTATGCTATTCTTACTTTTAATATGCAAAGTTTTCCTAGAAAACTATTCGTTTTGATCAAATGATGCCAAATGAATATTTTACCAAAAGATGTAATTGTGCTTTAAAATTCAGAAACTTCAAACACTTACTTTAACTACATTAAAATTTTTTGCATGAAGAAGTGTTTATTACAAAAACACTTACCATTCCTTGTCATAAGAAACTGCTTATCCCGTGGCAGGTATGGTTTGATTTTAGCATCATCACCACCAGCCCACTGCCAAGTAGGACAGTGATGTACTAAGTGATCTCCACAAATCACAAACTAACAGAAAAAACACCAAGTGGCAAAGTCCTCAAGTTAATAGATACTAAGATTATACAAGCACATTTTATAAACTAGCATTTCTTTAATAAAGTAAAATCAACAAACACAGAAAGCATACATACATAACTATCAACAGTACAACAGAGCATGTATGATTAAGTACTTATGACATATTCCCTCACGTATCATTAGATCTGAGCTGGGGGGGAACTGCTCAATTTTCACACTTTCCTTATCACCTTCCACTCTGTTGAAGTAGCAAATATTGACCTCTTAATATCCATTAACGTACTAGTAAAAATGATTCCTAGTAGTAGAGAAATTTTAATATTTCAGTCTCTGTACTCTCCATAAAAGGAATTCATACCCACACGATTCACATCAAATCCAATATTCCTTGAATGAGCATAAATACCACTAGCATCTCCAGTGAAAACAAAAGAATACTTACAGATCATCCACTTCACGGTACTAAAATAAAACTTTTGCCACCAGCTGTTTAGAGTGTAGAGTGATACAATACCCACTTTAAATTTTTGTGTAGCTCTCGCACATGTCTACACCCTTGAATTAAAACCAATTTATCCCTAAAAGTTTCCCAAATCTCTTTCATGCCACCTTTTAACTCATTATCCAAATTAACCAATAACAACTCTTGTTCCATTGCCTTAATTTTTTTTTTTAATTAAGATTATATATATAAATAAATCACTTCAAGAAACCTGTTCCTCACTAGTTGATTCCCTGTAATCCAAAATCATGGGTATGAGAAAGTGTTTGATAATTACTGACTCAATATTCTAACATGAACCAGCCTTGACCTCATAATACATTTCCCAACTCACATTGTTTCAGTAGGTATGCTACAAACATTGTGAAGCAATGTTTCCTATAAACATTGATTACATTAGTAAGTATGATGTAAAAAAATTACTAATTACAATTATTGTTCCCAGTTACTGTTTGATTATTACATAAAAATACAACCACTGTCTTTTTACTATAATTATTTGAATAATTCAAAGTTTAACTTAAAAGAAAATCAATTCACAGTAGTTATTGTTTTGATAATTACAATTATCCAAATCACATATGAAAATAAATGATTTGTTAAACATAACTGACAAATAAGCAATGATCAATAAATTATAAAATCCCACCAATTAGACAGCTCTAAACAGCTGATAATTTTTTTTTTACCCTGGAAACCTCTAACTGTAGCAAATATAGATTAAACCTCTTTGGTCTTCATGACTAGTTTGAATATGCTACAAGTACAGGAAGAAATCAACTTTAAATAACAGCCTAATGTAACCAACACTTGTAATAATTATTTCTATTTAATAAATTAAGTATTCTGAAGCATCAAATTTCTATAACCTTAAAAACTACTTGAAAACAAACAGGCATAATGTTACTTTATATTAAGCTGTATATACAGTAAGAAAGCCTTCATACACAGCTTTAACCTTCCAATCAGGACCATGACATGCTAAAGACAAGGGCATATCTAGCCAAAAACATGCATGTAACAAGTTATCTTTCCCATCAAAAAGAAAGATCAATACCTCTTCAGGGGTCACCACTCCTGTCTCTCTGAACTTTGATTCCTGTGAAAAATAAAAGTTGTATGATAATGAATGAGAAATGTACACTTTATATTGGTGGGATACACACATACACTATTCTAATATATAATTAGTAACCAACAGTAAGTTTGTTTTTATAGACATGCTTGATTAATTTGGAGTATTCTGAATTTCATATACATGTAGTACAAAACCCTACAAGCATTAATCAAGTATGATAAACTTAAGTTTGTGATAATAAAGAGTTAAAATTTGAAAAAGTAAAGCTTATTTTATAAACATTTTGTACACAAAATATACATATATAAAATAGAAAAATACAAACCTAGAATAATTAAGACAGTTTACTTACTACCATGAATTTATTGTTTTATCAATTTTTTTCTTTTTTATACATTTTAATACAAATTTTCTAAATTATAAGTTAAAACTATTGGTTAAATACAGATACTGCATTGTTTTATCATGAAAGGTGTCATGACTAACTAGATTTATCAGAAAACTTCAGAATTGTTTAATATATACACACATGAAACAGATATGATTTTATCAACACAAGACTAAATTCCACACTTATCTATCATTATGCAAAGATATTTTTCATTATTTTTTTCCTATTTTACACAAATTATATTTCACATCAAAAATTGCTATTAGATTACACTTATTTCTCACACTAATAAAGTATTTTAATCAATATAAAGTTACAAAAACTAATATTTCAATGCATTCATTCTGCAGTTGAAACTTAATAAAAAGTATCCACATTTACTTTTAGTAAGAAGCAATATGAAATTATTTGAAAAATGTGTGTATATCTTAAATAACAATCAGAAGTTATTACCTTACATTACTTAGTATGTTGATATGAACATTTAAAATTTGTTTTTATTCCTTTTTTTAACATACTTTTTTCATTATCTCTCTCTCTTAAAAATGATATCTGAAGAATGAACCAAATTAGTACAAAGACTAAGTAACACAGTAACTAAATCTTAGCAAAAAAAAGATTTGTGAATACTTGGATGAACAGATACAATGATGTGCTACAGGAATGAAAAAGACAAGACTCAGCAAAAATTAACAAAAACTTTATATATTGTAGAAAGTATTAATGTTGCATTGTTACAGATTACAAGTGGAAGAATTTACTGTATTGAATTGAAAAATAAATTCAATAAATTATTTTTGAACAAAGATAGAAATAAAGTAGAAAAAATGAACTGGAGGCAGTGATGTTGATAAGGATTTTATATACATCACAAAACTTTTGGCAAGCCAGGCATGAAACTGTCTCAAAACTTGAAAACTTAATAATTTACTTTCTCTCTGTATTTGGAGGTATCTGTTCAATGTGATAGTCATAAAGTGGTCTCATACGAACAAGAAAAGTAAGCTACAGCCATAAAAAAAAAAAAACACACACACACTAAATCCTCTTACAAAAAATAGCATAACAAGGTTCAGCAACTTAATTTAGAATTGCAGAAAAATCTTTTGAAGACTGTATGACATGAAATATGCAATAAGAGAGCCAAAATGTATCTCTACCTCAGAAAAATAACTAAAATAAATACCTTTCACAGAATATATAATATACAATTAATATGCATTATTTGTTGGGTTTTTGTCATTAAAATCAATAAACAGCCAATATGTATAGTTTTTATATATGGACTGAATAATTACAGGTATTAGAACAGATAAGTAATTGTATTATAAAATACTAATATTTACTTTACAGTTAGAACTGTTACTAATGGCAGAAAAATAGTACATTATAATAAGTGATGTTTTTCAAGTTACCTTCAATACTGGTGTCAAAAACTCTGCTACACCCAAAGCTGTTCCTTTTACACTGTTAATTACACTTTGCATGATGAATATTTAATATCACCATCCAATCCCTACATGGAACAAAACTTATAAATTATTGCAGAATTTCCTGGAACTGTTTTTATAGTAACACCAAGTAAATCACTTTTAACTAAACAGACTGTTATTAATACCATTGACACTGCAACGATTTCACAAATTACTATACATTTCTATTAACAATCTAGTGTTTACAGCTAGTAAATTAACTTATTAAAACTGATTACTTGTAACTATTCATTACATCAATTAATTTCATGCAAAATATCTGAATAATTGAAATGATTAAATTGATTAAGGTAACAAAATGAATCAACAAATCAAAATTAGTGTTTATGTTAATTCAACTACTGAAGTAACTGAGATACTGCCACTGACTCGTGATCATTTTTAAGTATAAGGTTTGTTAGTGTCAATCCTCACAAAATGAATCAACAAATCAAAATACACATTTCTGCCTATTACTGTGTTGGGTATTTCATGTACTTAAGTCTCGTGCAAAAATTTATCAACGAGTCAACTGCCCAGCTTTACTAGTAATAATTTTGAATTACAACTAGTTATTAATCACAAATTAGTTTTATTTGGGAGAAATTTGTTTACCCAGTTGACATAATTTATCTATTTACACTTCCTATGCAACAGTTAAATATAAGTGAAAAAATTTAACAGCTGTGAAGTAATATTTGTCTCAAAATACTGAAAAGTGGGCCAAAAAATATTTCGTACAATTTCCTAACCTCATTTGATTAACGGCTTTTTTCTGCAGTCTACTTATTCTAGTTATTGACAATTCCAAAGTTTTTTAACCTCCATAGTTGAGTTTATCTTAATGCTACTTTTGTTATCCACCAGTCATATTTCATTACAAAAGTTTAGTTTGCTCACTTACATTTTTCAGTACTTGTAATTTTATCCTTCATAAAATTCATATTTTTGTCACACTAATACAAATTACAAAATATTCAAATTAAAATTAACTTCTGATAATAGTAAGCTGTGTACTCATACGACCACTAATATAAAATCACCTTGATAATCAGTAAAGCTACTTGAATAAAATGTTCTTATGATCTCTCTTACAGACATTAGAATGCACCATTTCATCACTTGAGCATCCTTGTTGTTAAAAATATTTTCAGTCAAACACAGTAGTAATATCTCATGAAATTTAGCCATCTCAGAAAATTTAGGTTATCCCTAAGTCCATAAATTAAGCTAATTATGCAAAATAATTTCTGAAATAAAAGAATAAAAATAAAGTTACGATAAACTAATACCAACGTATATTAAACATTCTATTAATAAATGTAACCTAAAAAAAGTAAAGTATACTTTACTTACAGAATGTATAAACACTAGTTGTTAATTTCAAATTTCACTTCACAATATGCAACACTTCTATATTTTGTAGCTGATTTGCATAAAATTATATACAGAATAACAAGAACCATGTTGTACACAACTGATGTAAAAATGTATTTAATTTACTGATAGTTCTATTTGTTTCATTTAAAATTTTTAAGCCCCCCAGTGGCTCAGCGGTATGTCTGCGGACTTACACGCTAAAATCCGGGTTTCGATACCTGTGGTGGGCAGAGCACAGATAGCCCATTGTGTAGCTTTGTGCTTAATTCAAAACAACAACAACAATAAAATTTTTAAGTAAAAAATTATACCAATATACCATCATTATTATATACTTAAATAGTTTTCACCATAGATTTATTAAAATAGTTTTTCATGGATAAAATATTTAGAAAATTATTAATGTATCAGAAATACCTTTTACAAAATATGTAATTGAGACATTTTTTTTAAACATTTTTAAACATCTTAGAAAACAAATGGTACTTTTACAGTGGTTTGATTTAACCTTTGCAGAAGTAAGTTTTTAAAAGAAATTTTCAAAAGCACACCTATTCAATCAAGTTGCATTAATTGTTTTCATAGTTAAATAAATTTTTATTCATTATAATAAATAACTTCAGCATAAATAGCAGTGCAATCAAAAAGAAAATATTTAAATGTTTGAACTTGATAAGAAAATTGATTAAAAACAATTCTAGATCAAAATAAAATTTTGGCTAGCCCTAACTGTACATATTATAACTTTAAAGGTTGCATACATAACAGTGCATTCCACAAAATAAAGAACATTTTGCAATGTGTATTCATCAATGCAAAAATCTACAAAACAAATGACAGTATAACTGGATATACATTACAGAAAACAATCCAGATATAATTTATCTCAACAATTCTATTCAAAATAATCACTTTACATACAGTAATTTGTACTTAAATATTCCATGGTAAGTTAAATAAACGTTTCTGGACTTAGTAAAATTCTTCAAATGAATTCTAATATCCAAGATCTCTTTCCATGTACGCGCTTTTGCCAAATGTTTTAGTCCGCAATTCAGAAATTATTTACTCATTAACAGTACGAGTATGAATCATTAAACTGCCCACAACTCACGTGCAACTTGCAAAACCCCTTATTATCTGGTTCCAAAGTTACATTATCGCTACAAATGATACTTTTTCCCAAAGTAATACTTTCACCACTTAAGAACTGACATGTGTATAAAATATAAACAATAATTACGTAATAATACAACTATACTAATCTGTATGTATAATACATCATAATATAGAGTTAATGCTTGAATTACAAAGCATTTACTTAGTTTTAAATTCCCATCCAAAAGTAATAAATAAATTGGTACGATTACAACCCCTGCAATTAATACTTCCCAGTCCAAAATTAGTCTAAATATAAATTACAACATCACTATCGAAATTATCTATTGTCTTTATAAACTACTGTACAACTTTTTTTTTTAACGTATGAACTACACAAATTTACAAAAATATATTTAAAATTAAATATATGTAAAATAATTCTTTGAATATCTACATATGAAACACCCACTTCCTTAACCAACTTAACCGACCACTAAGTTCCGAAGTTATATTCAGCCTGTCTCTCACCGTGACATCGTAAATTGATAATATTGGGATAGAGGGCAATGAATTACACGAGGTAAAGTTGTAAAATAAAAAGTTAAATGTCACCGTATATTGTTTACTTTAAAACATATAATTTGAACAAAGTCAATTTTATCAAATTTCAACTGAATGTCTATAGAAGCATTTCAGAAATATTTGATAAAAATGTAAAATATTTGATTTAAAAATGAATCTTTGGATAACAATAACAAAATAATTTATTTAATAGCATTAAAAAGAACAGATTACATGACTTGAAAGGAATCATAAATTTGCTTGTTTGATTAATTATTAAGTACTAAAATACACAATGGGTTTTCTGTGCTGTGCCCATCACAGATATCAAAACTCAATATTAGTGTTGTAAAACTCTCTAATACCAGAAATCCAATAAAATTTATGGGCATGGCTCTGAAAAGGAGAGAGCACCAGAAACTACAAATGAAATGCAACACTAATATGCAAATTATCATATACAAACCAAAATTTATAATAACTTAGGAGGAATGAAAAAGTCTAAGAAGTACCTCACCGTCCCAGGTCAACACAAAGACCTAAAATCAAATACCAAAATGATGCAAATTCGAAGACATCACATAAAACTATCTGGAGAAAGATTCATAAATAAAAAGTAAATACTACGTACTTCACTGTCTCATTTATAATGTGCATTTCATATTTCGGATTATTTCAAACATTTCAATGTTTGATTTGAAACACAACAAACGTTTTTAGTAAGTTACATTCAAAATGTAAACTACTTTCAGTTCGTGTTATATCAATTACTACAGTATAAAATCTTGATTAATAATCCACATTTTAATAGTATACATGCTTTAAGTTATTAATTATATAAGGCAATATTTAACTAAAATATTTAATTTTACTTGACTCTTTCTTCTAGGCATCCTCTTCTACTTAATTTATTTATCCCCTCACCAAGAAGTAAGAATTTTAAAGTGAGTGACCCATTATAACGCTACCGTTACTCAGACAAGTACAGTTTTCCTAGTCTTTAATTTTGTTTGATTGCACGAAAAATCAGGTCCCTCTTGCCACAACCACCTATCACATACTTTTTTCAGGATTTGTAAATACTTTTTTCTGACGTTCAATGCCATATTATGTTTAATCAATAGAGAGCCAAGGTTTTTCATCTACCAACTGACATACGAGTTCTGTTCCGATGTGTCGGTATTTGAGTATAGTTGTTAAATACTCAGGAGGGTCTTCTCTCCTACGAGGTCTGTTCCGTTCCGATGTGTCGGTATTTGAGTATAGTTGTTAAATACTCAGGAGGGTCAGGTACATTAGACCTCTTCCTCCTTCCCGAACAATCATAACATCAATACGATTTCCAATTTTGTTATTCTTATTCTTATTATTTAATTATTTAATTTTTTTTCGTTTTTTTATTTTATTTATTTATTTATTTTTTTATAGCTTTATACGCCAGAGTAAAAGTATAACTTGATGCTCCGGCCTATTTCAGGGCTCAGACCATGCATGGACGAAACAAGTGTTTTTTTTTGTTTTTTAAAGAAAGAATGCTACTACTACTACGTGTAGTAGTACACACACTCACACAAATAAGAGTAAGTATATTAATATGTTAATACAATACATATATGATAAAAAGTAAACAAGGACTAAAAGTCTAGTGCATAGTGGCCAGCTTGGGTTACATTATTTAAATATAAATTAAAAGGAGCTACGAGGTCTGTTCAAAAAATACGCTGACTGTTTGAATTGCGCGGCTCCTGTTGGTTCCAGGGAAATCCGCTTGGTGTCGCTAGGTTTGCACAAATTTGCTGATTACGACGCCATTTCCCGATTGCAGATATCTTCATTTATGTATTAGCTCCGCGGTTTTAAGTGAAGTGCGATTTTTTCGTTTGGCGAATTTCAGAATGAATGACCTGAAGGAGCAACGACTTGCTGTGAAATTTTGTGTTAAACTTGGAAAATCTGCGACTGAAACTTTTGCTATGCTTAACACGGCTTACGGTGATGTTGCTATGAAGCGTATGGCATGAATGTTTTAAGGATGGTCGACAGTCTATTGAAGATGATGAGCATCCTGGACGTCCTTCCACGTCAACTGACGACCCACACGTCGACAAAATCAACACCCTGGTGCGGGAAAATCGATGTCTGACTGTCAGGGAGCTTGCTGAAGAGTGTTGGATATCAGTTAAATTTATTACGAGATTTTGACCGAAAAATTGAAGATGCACCGCGTTGCTGCGAAATTTGTGCCACACCTAATGACGGACGAATAAAAAGCCCATCGCGTCCAGGTTTGTCAGGAACTGCTTGATCGTTCAGTAGAAGATGAAAACTTGTTGTCAAGGATCATAATAGGTGATGAATCATGGGTTTATGGTTATGACATTGAAACAACAGTCCAATCGTCCCAGTGGATGGGTGAAACATCCTCCAGACCCAAAAAGCTCGCCAAGTTCGATCCAAGGTCAAGGTGATGCTGACAGTTTTCTTCAATGCTAAGGGTATTGTTCACCACAAGTACCTCCCCGGAGGCTCCACAGTGAACCAGACTTACTACATTGAAGTTTTGAAACGTCTGAGGGACGCCATCCGTCGCAAAAGGCCAGAAATGTGGAGGAGTGGCGACTGGTTTTTCCATCACGACAACGCTCCATTCCATTCAGCCCTCAGAACTCGTAAGTTTTTGGCTAAACACTCGATCACTGTTCTTTCCCACCCCCTACTCACCTGGCCTTGCTCCTTGCAATTTTTTTCTTGTTCTCCAAACTCAAAAGACCCTTTAAAGGAAGAAGATTTGAGACGATTCCCGAGATTAAGGCAAATGCGACGAAGGAGCTGGAGGACATTACAAAAGAAGCGTACCAGGACTGTTTCAACAAGTGGAAACACCGTTGGGATAAGTGTGTGCGTTTGGGAGGAGAGTACTTTGAAGGGGTCCCAGACCTGTAACTTTTAAATAAAGTACATATTGTTTTATGACGTCAGTCCGCGTATTTTTTAAGAGACCTCGTATTACATTACGTTGTTTTTTGTACAAAAAATGTTGATTTCGTTTTCAATGCAAACTTCATTCTTACAACAAAATTTACCATGGGAATGAAGCTTATACTTGCAAAGAAATTAATATGCTGCAGATGTAGTACTGACAGTTTAGAATGTTGATAAGTATTAAAGTTGATATTTATTCTTAAAATAGTACATATTGACTGAATCATTCAGCAAATACGAGTACTATGCTTCTGAATTCGAATACAAATACCTTCCCTGCCAAAGTATTCAAACACAAGTACGAAAATTCCTGATGTTATATTCAAATAAAAATACTCCATGTCTGCTATTCAGTAATTGAGATGTTTGCAGTGCATTTGGTCTAACTTATTTTTACAGTCCTCAAGTATCAGCTGTGGTGAGGTGGATGTAACCTTAGTATCTCCACTTACCTTCGTTACCTTCAATTTGCTTACCACACCTAAAATCATAATAGCATAAAGTTGGATAGACGATTACTCATTTACGTGACAGCACATAAATTTACCACAGAGCATTAGTTAATTAGTTGCACAGGCAAAAACTAATACATAACTTCTGCAGAATGTCCAACTAAAAGAGGCCAATACGAGACATAAGAAGAATATAGCTGCCTTTGCTCTTTGTGCAGTAATTCCTAGATACATCAGGTGATCTACTTTTCTACTTACACCTAGTCTATCACAAGTTTGATTTCTACTTGCTTAAGTGGTAGTCCCATTTGGAGGAAGTAACATATAATAAGACATACAACTGCTCTGATAGCTTCTGTACATTTAAAACTACGCTCAGTCCAGAGAGAGCTGGATTGATCATCAATCCCTTTGATGCAAACATTCTGCCATACTATCTCAAATCCTGATTTGGGCTTTCTTAGTTTTCTGAAACTATAGATATAGCATTTGTCACATGTCATTTATTTTCCTGGATCTGTTTAGCTTACTTTCCTACCTAGTAAGCTACAAGCTTCTTCTTTTCCTGCATCAGAAACATGTAATCTAGGCCAAAGCCTCTATTCTGCTGGTTTTGGCCAGTGCCTGGTTGAAATGCTGTTGATGTTATAGCATAGAAAGTAACCTATGAATGAATATCCTGAAATTCTGTGTAACCAAAAGTTTTCTTACAATTAAAGGTTGTTTCATAAATTATCTCCCACCTCTTAAAGGGAAACGATCGAAGATTGTTTGTAGTTCACAGTACTTTCTTCTTGGTGTAGTCTGTCTTATTTATAAGGAAAATAGCTTTCACAAGCAGAACTAGTCCACCAGTTGGACATATGGGCCTTCTTGTCTGTTAAGGTTGTTCTACTTAGGCTTGCAATGGCCTATATTGCAATAACCTAAATAGCAATAGGTATTTTTCCATATCAACTCATGCTCACTAGATGCCATTCCATCTCAGTGATCCTGAACTGTCTGTTTGCACTATGATTATTCTTGAGGACTATACCTGATGTGCTATTCTGGCTACACCAAATGCCAAACAACCCTTATGATTTTGTGGCTGCAGAGAGATTGTTGTCAGGAGCTTCTGCAACATTAGCAAAAGTTCCATATCCAAGAAAGAACATTTCAGAGAATTGACACCTCTCTCATATAACCATCTCTATCTAGTGATAAAACTGTCTTCTCAGTGAAGAATATTCCTACCTATAGAAAATGCCATTCTTTCAGTCAGAAAGAAACATTTCTTTAAATTATTCCGATTCAAGAGTTCACGTAATGGTAATTATACATGCTCGCAAAAACAGAAATTTCCACAGTAACATCTTATGGCCATGGTACCAAAAGTACTTTATTCCTACCTATTTTGTGGCATCCTAATATTGAATTGGTTTAAATAAAGGGCATTAAATGAGTCCAATTTATTATAAAAATATCAGTAGGACATATTCTAAATAATACAAAATTTACCTAAACTGATTAAGTTTAGGCAAAGGATGAAATAAACTTGATATGATACGAAATGGAAGCAATCTTCATGAAATCAATGGACAGAAACACATTGTGTATAACTGTATTAAAACGCAGGATAGTTGTCTTCAATAAAGCTCATGAATTGATCAACTGGCTTTCCTTTAAAGATTCTTTTGCAATCAACTAACTCGCTTGAGATCCTGTGATTTAGTGTTTAAATCTTATGCTTCATACTTAATATAAAACATTGGAGTTATTCATAATCATTAACACAATGAGCCCGGCATGGTTAAGGCGTTCGACTCGTAATCTGAGGATCGCGGGTTCGAATCCCTATCGCACCAAACATACTTATCCTTTCAGTCGTGGTGGCGTTATAATGTGACGGTCAATCCCACTATTCGTTAGTAAAAGAGTAGCCCAAGAGTTGGCGGTGGGTGGTGATGATTAACAGCCTTCCCTCTAGTCTTATGCTGCTAAATTAGGGACGGGTAGCGCAGATAGCCCACGAGTAGCTTTGAGAGAAATTCAAAACAAACAAACAGACTAACATCATGAAGTAGTGTTTAAATCTAATGTTTTACACTGAACAAGAAACAACAGAATTATCTATCGTAACTAGCACTACTTGCAGGACTGATCGTTTTCATTCAATATTGAGAAGTGTTACGAGTTATAAACTGCCTCAAATGAATCTCCGGTTTATTATGTTATGAACGTTACGTATAACAGTTTCAAATAACCGGAAATTTTAATCAAATTTAAAAGCTAATTAAATCTAAATATATATTTTTTTAATTTATGATAGCTGCCAACAATTTTTTTTCTTAACACAAAGATATTTTGATATACAAACCACAATACAACTGTTGTTTTGAATTAAGCACAAAGCTACACAATGGGCTATCTGTGTTCTGCCCACAACGGGTATCGAAACCCGAATTTTAGCGTGTAAGTCCGCAGACATACAGCTGAGCCACTGGGGGGCAAATCGTTATTACGAATAATTATTTATATACAACAGTTTTACAAACTTAAAGACAACACTGAGTTTATACCTGGTCCAGAACTAAATCTTTTATTGACATTCACGGAGAGCAAATTAATTCTTTGTTAATAACAACCTGTATTCTTCTTTTGATGGCTGGGTAGCTTGAAGCACCCGGAGGTTTCCTCGACGACAATATCTAATGTTCTCGTGGAAATACTAACTTTGGAAGTTAATTCACTGAAGTTAAAAGGTGTGTAATGTTCGAAATTTCTAGACCTTCGTTGTAATGTTCGAAATCTCTAAACGTTTCTGGTTAAATTCTAAAGTTTTCCGATCAACAGACGTTAATCACAATTATAGATTATGAGGCCTATAGCACACTGACTGTAGCTGACTAATGATGACAATACTGTTTCTCGGCACTTAGGTTTTATATAATAATTACACGAGATTCTCGAATTTTCAGCACTGTTCGAAAACATGTTAGTGCTTTCGTAAAACAAATACTGTTGATTCTTACACTCAATAGTCTTCTACAAATTAAGAGAACTGGTGGAACTTGGGCAATTCACATCCAACAATATTCGTTACATGCATGAAACTGAAACACACGTAGGTATTAAAATAAACGTATAACGGTAAATCCGTTGCAGAATTCATAGCCTCTGGATATTATCTGCCCTATAGTTGAAGGATATATTGTCATTGTCTATATTCTTACACAACGAGCAGTTAGAATAACAAGCACTATCTTTAGGAAAAGAAAGGTAGCTAGAATGAAATCAATGGGACCGCACATTATGTGAAAGCTTTAAGCATTAGAAGAATGGAAAAATCAAATAATAAGGTAGAAAATGCTTTGAATACCTCTATTCTACAATGTGTGATTAATGTGCATTAATTGGCATGTCAACAACTAGGAAAACTGTCAAATGTCTAAAGAATTGCTGCAGCAATGTACTTAAAGAAAGGCTATACTACTGTTGTGACTTGGTTTGGCTGTAGTTGTGCAAGTAGCATGGAAGTATTTATTTCAGATTCAGCTAAAACGTGCTACTGTAAATTGGTCAGTTGATGTGCAAGTTGAAGCAGATGTGATACATGCAAAAGCAATAAGCTCTGTCTGCACATCACAGACAAATCTCTCATGCACTGATTTATCTTGGAACAACAGGTGAAGAACAATGAAATGGAGAAGGATAACGACGTTATCTAAAATCATGATGACTCAAAAAACAACTAAAGACATTCATTAAGTTCATTGCTATGAACCATATTTGAAAATACTAGAAATAGAGGTGAAAGATGGCTCCAACAGTTTACCATTGTATCACTGATGTCCTTCCAACTGATATGGATGAGACTAAATGATCATCAGAGAGACTGAACAGTTACTGAAAGGAAGTGGCAGCTTTCGCTTTTCAAGTTATCAGGTAATGTTCATAGCATAATATATTGACTAAACTGTCCAGTTCTAAGTGATTATTATACATGTAGGACAGTTTCATGACTGTAAGAACAATGGAACCAAATGGGCTCGGCAGTCCCCATCTTCTGAGCTGTTTAGCAGAGTTTCATCAAAGAAGAACTTTATTAAATATCAAATAATAGCTACTTGATTTACTTTATAAGTTATAATGGTCATGTGTTTGATAACCCAATGATTAAAGAGCATTGCAATCCTTGCTTTCCAAGGCACTTGGTGTATGCTTTAACACGAATTGCCGTCCAGAATTTCAAGAGAGAATCACTGATCTGATTTAGATGATCTTTGTTAGATTATTAATTGTACACCTATAAAATATATGATGTTTTTATATGCAGTGAGGGTGCCTTTTTCTCTTGAGTGTAGATGAAGATATAGTGTTAACAGAACAAATGTTAATTTTCGCTCACGAGAATTTTGACTTATATGTATAATTTGTCTCGATTCTGTCAATGATGCCTGAAAAGAAAAACGAGTTTAGTATGATGACTCCTAGATGACGGACAGTAACATAATGCAGCTACCAAGAAATCTGTCATAAATTAATAGAGAAAACCACCAAGTTTATGGTGATATACATATGTATAGCTATGTAAATGTGTAAAAAAATAGATGGTCTTACGTGCATATATAAACATTGCACAAAAAAGTCATTATTTGGTGTTGAAAAACAAAAAACCCAATTTCACAAAGAACACAACAGTAAGTAATATGTATGGAGACAAAGGATGTGATCCTGAGTATTGAAACTTTGTGATATTAACTTAACTATGATAGCTAACCTTAAAGGTATTGATTGAAGAATCACGACATTTTCATGAAAATGACATTCATCTTATATATTTTTACTTTATCTTATTTTCGTTAATGCTAGTATAAAGTGTTTCATAGTTAAAACTTAACTATTCGGCAGGCAATAAACCTTTAGGAAAAGATAATAGTATCAAAAATGCACATGGTGCCTCTAAGAATACAGTTTTTTCTGTTATTGTTTGTTATTTTGCAGTAAGAATTTTGCACAACATTTCGAGTGGACTAAGCTAATATATATATGAGTGCATGACATTCAAAATAGTAAATTCAATTCACAGACAATACTTATACACAGTAAGAATTGCAAGTTTTGAACATGGTTTTATAGGTCTGTTTGAATAGGTTTTAGGTGTGGATTGAAGTATCTTTTAATAAGTAAATGTTTTACTTAATGCTTTCTCAACACTGTTACAGTACAAGGAGCAGTTATAAATGCATGAAAATTCAATCTGTGAGTTTACTAGAGGAAGCCAGAAATTAAAGCCTGCAATGGTGAAAATTTTGCAAGTTGCATCAAAAACTATTATGATTCCTGTAACATGAAATGTTCACAAAAGAGAGAATGTGTAAACGTTAAAGTATTCCAACAGTTAAAAGTAATGATTGATGTCACCTAATACAAATTAACTAATGTGCAGGAAATAATTTTGCGATCTCAACATTGTTCCTTCATACTGAAACCGGGATTTATCCATGTGATACAAAGATGGTATGTATAGGAAAAAAGCTGGGTCGGAGAGTAATCTGTTCAAAATATTAAAATTCACAAAGGGACGAAGTTTATATTACACAGTCAAACTCTTTATTTAAATCAAGCTACGGTTGTAAAGGTCATTCTATATGTTTCAACGTGATTTCACGTCATCTCCTGAACATGATGTGAAACCACATTGAAACATGTAGAGTGACTTTTACAATAGCTGATACAAATGAAAATTTAAATTGTGTATTATAAAAAGTTGTTTATTTGTGAATTTCAATGTTTTAAATATACATATAAGCTCTTTAAATCTTAACCTTTTAATAAGAATAAGTTTTGTTTAGTATTGATGAGAGAGACAGTACAGTTAAAAGTATTGGTTAAGCACGTATCAAATGAATCCTGATATGAGAGATTACTCCTCTCTAATATAGAATGTAAAGTCACTTGACCAAGTTATAGTATTATCACTCTACATTTAAAGAATTTTGAAGCACGTCATGCTGTGTTTGAGCAGTTCTCACTCTTTATAAAACAATTCATCTGGTTAAGCTTTTAACTAACTGAAAATTTCCTGAATCTTATATTTTCAGTGTACATCTTTTCCTAATTCAGGTCAAATTCTTAAACATTCTGGGACAAAGATAAGTCTTCGGATTCACAACGCTAAAATCAGAGGTTCCATTACACTCGGTGGGCACAACTGCTAACCCGATGTGCCTTGCTATAATAAAAACGCACACACACACTACACTTAAACACTCTCGATATATTTTTCTTCATTCAGCCAGAATTTTATTTTGTAGTCCAAGCTTCTCAATAAATTCTCTGAATTCCAGTTATAGATTGTCAATCAACAAAAACTAGTACCTTCATAACTTTTTTTTAAAGAATAAAGGCATGAATTTTAATTCAAATTACAATATTTGATGAAGCTGAGAAAAAGGTAACTTCTCCAGATCTAGTGCCTATTCAACTACCACGCATTCGCAGATCCCCAGAAGGATCACAGGTGATGGCTCAGCACACCATTCTGCAACAGCTAGAGATTACTACAGAAGCTAATATTTTGAATTAGTGGACACAGTCATAGAACATTTGACCACTAGATTCAATGCAGACAACAATGACTTGAGGCAATATCTGGCACTTGAGAGCATGATCACATCCGGCAAGATTGACAACTCGGTTATAAACTTCTATCCAGAAATCTCTACACAACGGCTCGAGTTTCAGTTTCCCATGTTCAAAAGAACAACAAAAGCAGTATATCTGAAAGGTGCGAATGATGCTTACTGTAAAATACATAAAACAAACCAGTAGTTTGGTGGTTTCTTCTCATGAAAATTGTGCTTGTATGTCCAGTATCCAGGTACAAATGTGAACGCATCTTTCCTGCATTAAAGCGGTTGAAGACGTGGTTAAGGTCAACTATGTCTCAGTGTCGCCTCAACCATGTGGCAATTTGTCACACTCACAAAGATGATGTCGACAAAATAAATACAGAAGAGCTTATGAAAGAATTCATAAACAGATCATCACAAAGGAGGTCTACGTTTGGGAACATGTAGATTAGAGGACTAAATGATCTTACGTACATCAGTGAAAGTATGAATAATTATGTGCTACATTGTATTGATGTGTAACTTTCAAGAATTTTAATGACATTTTAATTGCTTTTATTCAACAACATGAACAGTTTTTCAGTAGATATAAACTTATCAAGGGTAATTACTAATTTTATTAATATTTGAAAACGTAATTCATGCAATGAAAGTTATTAGTAACCTTTTAAGTATAATGGCCATCTTTTATACTGTGCAGGAATAAATTCATGTGGCTGTTAATTTGTGACACATTTGTCTTTATTCTGTCAACTATGTGAAAACTGTTAACAATGCCTCACTTATACAAACCTACATGGAAACCTTGAAGTATCGTGGCAACAAGATTACTCTGTGACTGCATGTTTACAGGTTTCAGGTTCACGTGATCAGAGATTACCAATTTGCAAATTGAACAGTCCATATACATGGTTGTAAAAATCTACGCCTCTGGTCCTGAAGTTACTACCACTTAACAATCCTTAACATTGAACCTGCACTTTGAGGAAACGTTTAGCTTTTTTACCGAACAGAGATTTTTGTACCTGAATACGGCACGATGGTTAAAGAATAACATTCTGACTAAAGGAATGTTAAAATAGTTTAATTTGAGCATGGCTGAGGCGCTGATAGCACAATGAAGCAACTGGAACATGTAGCTTCTTTACTTTTGCGGTAAGTCAAATGAAGTTTACACTGTAAATTTTAAACGGCACTGTTTTTAAAACCAGAAATAACCTTTACCAAGCATAATAAACTATAAATGGTGTCTTCTGAATTTGAACTGCATTATGCGCTCCCAAATTCAATAAAAATAATGGTTCATTCCAAATCCAGTATGAGTTTCTGGCATGTTGAAGCTCAAGGGGTTTGCCAAATACAATACAGACTTGATAGTTGTTTGTTTTTTTTTGATTAAGGAAGAAGGAGAAATAACTTTTTTTTTTGTTAAGACTGGTAACTGTTAACTTGTGTACCAGAAATTCATAAGACAGCTAAGAAGTTCTGAAAAGGTTCGTTGAACTGTGTTGCATCCTGAATCTTGCTGGGCTGATGCCCAAGTATAACTACTCAAGAATTTCAAAACTAAAGACGGTGAATAGAGATGTGCTGAGTACCTTAACACATCGTTACTAACGAAATGGTTATTTGATAACAAAACCAATCAAACAATTTATTATGTTTGATTAAACATCAGTGAACATCTTTCAGTAAAGGCATAATGCCAAACCAGTGAATATTTAGAGTGAATTGTGATTCTCAAAAAACACGAACTCGCACAAATGCATCTTGTGATGACAGAAGTACGCTTCAGTTGCATCTTGTTAAGGGGTAGCTTACTTTCCTTGTTCTTTGAATGTTAGTTAGATACCTTTCTTTTTAAATCAAGTAAACAGATAAAGTTAGTTTATTATATCCAAGTTAGATCTGGTTGTTAGGACTATGATCTTAGCACACATTGAAACTTAACTGTTCAACTAAAACTCTAAAATTCAATTCTTTTTTTAAAATTCAAATTTTGCAGACCCTATCAAACTTCCTAAACACAAATAATTTTATTAAAATCTACTGAAAGAATTGCACGAGTACTTTTTGTTATCACTTACTTGGTCCCCCACCCACACTAACTGAATGAAAATCTTGTAGACAAATACATTGAACTGTACAATATCTAATAAACACGCAAAAATGAAATTTTCCTGACATATTCAAAAAGTCTAAATATTTGCCTTTAGTTTCAAATTTCTCTACATGTGCGTCTTGTAGACATGAACTTACTATATGGAGTGGTCTATAATAGATTGAAGCTTGCCATTCCAGAGTCACAATGAGCATACGTTTAAGACACCATGTTTGTTTATTTCATATATTCAGTTTGCACTCTATAAATGCGTATATACGTCAAAATACATTATCATGTTTATGCAATTACTTGCATTGTTTATTTCATAAAATATTTCTATAAAACAAGGTGAACATTCAGACAAGTGAAGTTGATAATTAGGAAAAAAGTAGTTAAAACTACATTTACTATAAGATTATTTAATATGGCACATTTAAGTTTACTAAAGTGGAAGCTGTTTCGAACTGAGCACAAAGTTGGACAATGAGCTATCAGTTTTCTATCTACAATGGGTATTAAAACTCAATTTCTAGTATTATAAATCCACAGACATACTGCTGTGTCACTAGTGCTTAATTTACATAAAACTTTGAGACAAGGTCTTAGACATAATGCATCCTACTTTTCTATAATTTATATTTCCTTATAAAAAATCTTTAAACATTTTTTTTCTAGAATTCTAATAAAGAAACTTCCAAATTCATAATGAAAATAACCTTGAGGTTACTTTGTTTTGCAGAACTTAATCTAAAGTATTATATGCTATCTTATGGGATTAGTTGTATTGTAGCAAAATCACCTGAAAATTAGGCTTCTTCACAACACAATTTTCACAGAGGATGAATTTGTTTTTGAATTTCATGCAAACCTACATGAAAGCTAGATGCACTAGCCATCCTTAAGTTAGTAGTGTAAGACTAGAGAGAAATTAACTAGCCATCACCACCCACAGCCAATTCTTGGGTTACTCTTTTTATTAACAAATAGCAGGATTGACAATCATACTTTAAAACTCCCACTGCTGAAAGGGTATGTTTAGTGTGATAGGATTTGAATCTGTGACTCTCAGATTACAATTCAAGCACCCTAACCACATGGCCATGCCAGGACCATGAGATGAAAAATACATCATAGGTTTAGAACTTTGCTACGTGACTGGTCAGCCATAAAGAGTTTCTGTCTTGTAGCACTCAACACAAATCTTGTGAATTTACAAAACAACCAAGATGTTCTTTTGAAGCCTTACTGGTTTATTCTTTATGTTATTACTATTAACAATGACTTGGTGCTGAGCATGGCTTGAAAGTAAATCACTAAGGCTAAGATTTAATTTTAACTTTATTTTCATTAAAAGTTGGTTTTGTCAACTTAATTTACCCTCAAGGATTGATATTCTTGCCACATTCAACCTTTAAATCTGGTGTGAATTCTGTTTGAATTAGTAAAATGTGTCTTACTGTTTTCAGTATGAATCTTGTTTCTTTCAGTTAGCTAGAAAAAAAGACTACTTTGGTCAGACTAGTTTCACAGAATCTCTATTATTGCACGATCAAGTAATTATGCACACTTCATCTGTTACAGGTCTTGAAGTAGTATAGATCACTTTGATTAAAAGAAATTTTGGTACAAATTACTAGGATCTATTTATTACAGAAGTTTGTGTCTTCAGATTCTTGAACATACTGCTTTCTCAAGTTCTTCATGGAATACTACCCAAGAGATATTTGTTATACAGTAAACACACAGCACAAATGATTCACTTTAATACATACTGAATAAGTCACAAAGAAGTTTGGTGTTGAATGCAGGCTGCTCACCAGCACTTCAATAAATGTTCGAGTTTTATACATTGACCACTCAAGCAAGATGACTGAACCATGATCTAAAACCATTAAGGAACAAAAATAATGTCAGCCATTCTCTTGTTAAACGCACAAGTCTAAATATGCTAGTAAAAAGCTTATACGAAAAGATAACTAGTCACAGACAAGGCAGAGATATTTTGAGGAGGTCTACACAGAGTTACATAAACCAGCATCCACTGTACCAGAAGCAAGGCAACTTACTTGGTGAATTCTTTTATGGTACCAAGCACTATTCAGTAGGTAAATAGATAGACTTCTTCTAACCAGATTGTACCAGTCGCCACCACCACCAACAGATGGTAGAGTTGCAACAGACCATATGATCAATCAAGATTTATCCTTTCACATACTGGATCTCAAATTCTCTTGTCAAAATTTAGACAGTTCTCTACTTCAATTATTCTGTTTTGAAATACTGTATTCTTAACATGTATTTGTAGTTCTGCAATTTAGTCTTAACCAATAATTTGTGTCTGTAATTGTAAGCTTCCTCACATAAATTTCTTTATATAAATTGTCTTTTCATGTTCGTGTGATGACAAAGTAGTAAACATTAAATTTTTAAACATTATAGACCTAAATGAAAACACCAAAAATCAAAAGGATTTGAAATTATTTAACATCTTGTTCATATTTTTTGTACAGTTTTTAACATTTTACTGGGGCTTTTAAACGTAGGCAATATAATAAATTATCTTTACAATGAAGCAACAACTTGGATGACAGCTATTTCTTTGCAATAAATATGACATGTCATACATTACATATTGTAACTGTTACAGTTCAAGAATGAAACAAAGACAGTTTACATTTGTGATTATAATATCAATTATTTAACTTTTTTCTCGATAACTGCCAACTATACATTTCACTGGTTCAAGGATTTCACACTGAAATGAAATACACAAAACACTAAAAAAAACTATAATAAAAAGCAATTTCGTATGTTCACCTTTCATATGTGATATTTATTTATAAAGCAGCAACAATTTATAATAGTTCTTTAGGTTTTACTGGCATGGGTCCAATTTAAAAATGACGATTTCTTACAAGATTACAAATTAGTTTTAACCTATGCAAACTATACAAAACATGGAAAAAAAATTTCATGAACTTATTTGTAACAGAAAATGATCAGGCATAATATACACTGTTCAAATATAAAAAAAAAATATGTGATAGCTTAAGACCTTTCATGCAAGTTCACTTAATGTTAAATGACAGGTTAGAGGGGCTAAGATGAGCTACTATATCCATTGGAACACAATTATAAATTCAAGGACCAAATAATTTGTTTTAGTTAGAAACTCAATGTCAGTTGGTTACTTTATTGTAACAATAAACAGAAACTGCATTTCTAGAGACAAACAATACATCTAAAAGAATTGTTAAGGATGAGAATTGCTTCCGAGGAGTCTTCTGGAGTAAATCAGTTGAGTTTAGCTATTCCCTACAACCACTGAAGTAAACAATGAAGCTCAATGAAAAAATACACATTGAACAAGAATGTTAGTTGTAATTGAGCAAACCTAACACCAACTGTATATCTATGTATATACTTTTATTTTTTAGGACAATTTTTTTTTATTCCAGTTCTATCAGGATTTGCTCATCTTCTACAGTTTCTCCAGGTTTACAGTTCACAGCTTTTACTTTTCCTGTGGAACCAACTGACAGACTATTCTGCATCTTCATGGCTTCTATAATACACACTTCCTGGCCTTCAGCAACCTAGATGCAAGAATACAAAGTTTAATATGCCAAAAAATGTTTCAATGTCATCATACAGACATTATATGTCTTTAAAAAACAACTTAGTGGAAATGATACACTACATATATAGGTGTATGTGTGTTTTCTTATTGCAAAGCCACATTGGCTATCTGTTGTGTTCACTGGAAGAATCAAACCCTTTCTTTTACAGTTGAATTCCAAAGACTTCTGTCCAACTAAAGGATGTACAAGTATAAAGGATTATGAAACAAATCTTTGGTTTATTTTAATTTAAAAATTATACAATTAGAAATTTATGGTATATTTTTCTACATGTGAAAAATAATTATATGACACTGATTCTATGATCAGGGCTCTGGGTTCACCTGTATTGTAAAGACTTTCCACTGACACTACTAATCCAAAAACTCACTTTACACTTTGTTTTTAATGGTGCATATATTTCTTATTTTCAATCATAAGCTCCTACCAGTGAAGGACATTATTAATAGTAAATATTTAGAGCCCATTATTAACAAATTCCATTATCAGCTGTTTTAAACTGATTATTCTGTAGTGGACGTTAGTGTATAAAACACATTTAAATACAAGAAATAAAAACCCAAACTTAAATTTTCTTCATTCAAACACTTAGTGTTTTGCTTTACACAGCCACTTCAGCAATATCCTACTAAAACAGAAATTGCAGCTGACAGTGTAAAGCTTTTTACTACCAGTTATGGTTTCATTTAATGCAATGTTCCTGAAATGGATACAAAGAAAAACACTAAGTGTTTGACTGAGGAAAAATTAATTTTAGTTGTTAAAGTTGTTTGTTTCTACTATTAAAAGGCATTAAACTAACCTAGCTAGTAATAGTAGTGTGTGTGATAACATACACACAATGTATATATAAACATTTCCTGTTAGATTAGGTGTCTGCCACTCAGACTTATTAACTCAAACAAGTAACAAGACTATCCCATGAACAATGGTATAAACCTAGAAAATTTGTTTATACAGAAGCACATGATGAACAAGGTAAATCTAAAATGTTATTATATACTTTTCTTAATGAAAACCTGCACACAGTCATAACATGTGATTATCATTTATCAGTTTCATCATGATTTAAAAGCACACACATCTAATACTGATACATGTTATGCTTTCACACCATCTCATAAGCAACTTGTACAAATAGCATTTGAGCTACAATTGTGTGTGTGATAACCTAGCTGGCTTAATGAACTCTGGAAATTAGTAAAAGACCCCAGCAGCTAAAACATACAAGATTTAACCACCGTATACTGTTATTACTGGAGACATTTAAATACCAAATAGCATTTGAGTTTATATCAATTATTAAAAAAAAGTCTTAATGCAATGTCATACTGAACTCTGCTTAACCCCTTCTCTGTCAAACTTGTTTTCAAACAAAGAAATGTCAGTTTTCATTTGACTTTAGGATAGTCTATATTTGCATAACAGTGAAATAAATGATTTCACTGTGTGCAGAAAATATCCTCAATAAATGTTGCATAACTAGATTTATAAGTAATATAAAGTATGTCAATAGAACCATAATAAAGAATAGGAATGCTTGTTTACAGTGTTTATGATACATAATTCAGAATAAATCCAACACAGATTAGCACAAACAGCATTTTCAATGCCATATAGTGAGCACTAATTAAAATCAAGATAATCTGCTAATACATTCAGGCTGATAATTAGAAATATAACAAGAAATGGTTTGTCTGAACTAACTCAAGTATTTTTAAAACACAGAGTGTCTAAACTATTACTAAAAGAGGTTAAAAGTGAGCTGTCCAACACTATAATATACAGTATCAGTTATAGGTCTGACTCATCATTAAAACAAAATAAGAGTAATTTTTCAATTACAATTAGTAGAAATGGAAATTACTACAGACAAAATAATGCCTCTTTTGCTTTATCTTTGCACTAATGTATATATCCTGTTTTATAATTATAATGAAAATGATTCATTTTGCAAACACTTTAGAATAAAACCACATGAACTACAGGGTACCATTTAATATGAACTAAATTACTTTCAACCACTACAGTTTTAAATGACCTGTACCAACAGAGTTCCAAGGTTGTTAAAATGGATAAGCAATAAAAACAAGCACAATGAAGAAAAACAAAACAAGAATATAGTACTGAAACATCTGGTGTAGCTACAGAAAATTAGAATGTCTCCTGTAACTAGGAATTTTAAATCCAGCAAGAGGAAAGGATATCCAAGAAAACAATTCAGATAGGGAGGTGATAAAATTACTTGAGTTATGCTGACATCAAGATAACCAACTTTCAGAAAAAGAAAACTTGTATGAATATACAATCAGCAACAGAACTGTCTGAAAGTCTTTGTATTTAGTGCTCAGGGATGGTTCCTGAGAACGGAGCTCTAAACAGGGTCATTGCACACATTGCATACATGAACAGACACAACTGAAAGCACTGTTTTTCACCTGTAAATGATGCACAAGTACTTTATGTAGGTACTGATAAACGCAGGTTGTTACACTACAGTATTACTTAAAAAAACAAATTTTTATTAGCCTTAAAGTTTGTTTGGCTACAGAGTCAAACAGGAAATCAGACCTCTCCTGCTACATTCTCTCTCCCTCTTAGGATTTGTCAATACATGTAATTCTCTCTTATGTTCATGACTATATTAGTAATAACCAATAGATTAGCAAGGCTTCTTCTACCATATGGCATTGTTTTCTGTACAAAGATCTGTAGACTACTTTAAGAAAATGTTTTTTCTTCACAGGAATGATATTTTAGAGGTTCATATTTGTCACTAGAAGTACCAGAAAAATTGTGATAACTACAGTACATTATATGCTTTTTCCAAGTTATTATTCCATGTTCTTTGAAACATTATTTTATTAAATAAAATTTATTTAGTACACTACTACCCAATGGTATGAAAGTGTTGTTCAGAGATTCATGGATTTTCATAATTTTGTTTTTTTCTGTCATTAACAAATCTATCAAGGAGACAAAAGTTCTATTATGAATCAGCTTAAAGCAGGGTGTCACTAAGTGGGGTCTTACTGTATTTTGAAACATGAGAAAATCTTTTATAAAGTGAAAGATTATTCAGTTTACTATGTAAAAACAGTTATTTGTTTTGATTTTTTTAACATTTCAGTGTTGATGCTATGAACTGAAAGTTTAAAATGATGCTGTATGTATGTTTAATTTCTATAGGTTATTATTTAGTACAATGAACTGCAAGAAGCACCTTTATTACCATATCCAAATAATACATATCAAAGGACAAAATAAATTAGCAATAAACTTACCATGTCGCCTACTCTGCAAGCAACTTGCTTAACCATTCCAGGCATAGGTGCAATTACTACTTTGGCCACATCCATCTGAAAATGGTAGATTTGTATTTAGGAATGCAAGTATAACAGATAATTTTAACACTTAAGATATTAGGTTAGTTGTAAAAAGTAACTGTTTTTTTTTAACAGATGAAATATATCAGTTAAATAATAAGAAAATACCTTGGGTTCTTCTACAAAAAATATATGTATGAAAATGCAATTTAACATTAACCACTAAAATGTTAGCATTAATTAAGTTTTTATTACGGTCACAATTATTTATTCACTTTAAAACCATTAAAACTAATGTTAAATTATTTATGTAGTTAAAAACATAATAAGAAGTTAAATTCTGTTAAGGCATAACAAATCTGTACCTTTGGCTTGGCCAGCATATGTTTGCTCAAATTGAAGGAATCTGCAGGTAAGATATTGATGTTATACTGTAGAAGAAACAAATCAAATGTAACAACAGATATGTGCAGGAATGTAATGATTTTTACAAGAATATAAACAATATAGTTTATGTTCCTGAAAACAATCACATTCGGTAAATGAAGTGTGTAAAATAAAATTTATTTTTATGGAAAAGCAACTTTATACCAAACAAAATTAAATACAAAAACTACTATTCAGTTGATCAGATGAGAATAACAGTATATGCAGTGAGAAAATATACTTACTGCTGTCCCCTGAAATCGCATTCGAATATGTCCACTTGCATCCAGAGTGATCAGCTGAACTGTGTAAGGCCTATTACCAACAGAAGTTTCCAAAACTGGAACAGAAAGTGAAATATTTCCTCCTACCTCTAGAACCTGGTCATCAATTGTTACCTTAATGGTAAATAGAAAGCACATAATATAAAACTTTCTGGTATTAACAGGTAAAGGCTCTCAGAAGTTGATGATTTCTTTCTTTCTAAACAGTACATCTTGAAGTTGCTCAAAACATAAAACAATTCTCCATAAATACTTTTTTTCAAATAACTACTTCCAGCTTAAAAGTATCCACTGTTTTCTGATTTCAGAAGTAAATGTTTTTTTCTTCTTTCATTCTTGGCTTCATTAAAAATAACTAATTGGATCATTTCATGTCAAATCATCCAGATTTTAGAAACTTTCCAGGTAACTTCCCCAGAATGCCTTGAAAACATTCACATGTGCTCATCTACCCATATAATGAAAAACTGCCAAAGATTAGATCAGTATCTCTAATAGTTTGATTTACAACCCTGAAAATTTAAGTAATTTTTTTTAAATTTTTGGCAAATTCATTTTTAGGCAACTTTGGCTGCTTAAAGCTGCAAGAGTAATGGTGGTAGAAGGCTGAAATTTGCTACACTGACTGAATTAATCTCACAGAATTAAAAAATGGTCTCAAACTAAGTTTATCTCTCTTAGGATTTGCATAGTGAGGCTGTAAAATCACCTGAAAACCCAAAATTGTAAAAAAACATTGATTTATTTTATAAGCCACAGCTCTGACTTAATATGATACAAAGCTGAATTTTGTTTTCACATTTCCCATAACATATCAGTTGATAAATCAGCAATTGTTGTAATTAAGTCTGTTAGATCTGTAAAATAATTTAGTTGCATACCACTTTTTATGATTTAGCTGAAAATTGCCCTACTTCAGGGCACAGTTTGACCATGTCACCAGGTATTCAGCCTTTTCAGATTTTTACCATATATTCTTACACATCTGAATATGATCTACAAAATAAATCAGGATAGTGTTCAACCTACTTTTTGAGTTGTAATTTTTTAAAGTATCCTCTGACCATACATTGTTTACTTGAAAAATACTTCAGTTCAGGTGTGTTACTGTGTGCTAATATACCATACAATTTTGAAAAATACCTGTCAAAATTTTATGAATCCCACTAAAATATTCCAACCAGGCTTTCACAATGTTAAATAATGAAGTTGTAAGAAACAAGAAAGAATTAATTTCTGAACACGTTTATTAGCATAACTAGTTAGATCACATGGCAATGCAAATATATTGTATACGCATTACAGTTATGCAGATATGGCTGAGTTTAAGATTCATAATATAATAAATACAAAGGTAAATCAGACACAAAAAGCACAGTGCTACAACAGGGGATAACAGAAAGATTATAATCATACCAAACTGCACTAACCGTGACAATGAAATGTTTCAAGAACTGCTTGGGCAAAAAATTAGCCTTGACAACATCAAATAAACACTGCCTTGTTTAGAAATCTTGAATTAGTTTTTGAAATTCGAGCTTGATTATGTTCAGATCACTTTGACTTAGAACATAGTGGTGAGCACTATTGCTTTGCACGGTAGGTGCACTTATCAGACAAAGAATATGTTGGAAAGGAATCCAGCTTTCATCTTTACATGACCTTACAGGCCATGAGAACAGTTTGTTTCTTGATTTCTTCATAAATGACACGAACACATCGGAATGTTCATCTGGTCTATCTTTTATGTTTCCAACATACCATTCATGATCCTATATGCATGCCACATATTTCCCTGGCTGATAACTGTCATTGCTATCATTAGACCCTATCTGAGCTGCTGCAGCATCATTTTCACTGCTACTACCAACAGTTACAACTGTGTACACATCATCATCTGATAGCCTTCTCATATTCAATTTGCTGGTCAAGTGGGGAATAAAGCTATGATGTAACCTAATACCTGCCACAGTTTTGCATTTTTCATAGCACTAAAGTAGATCAAACTTTACACAATTCTGCAGGACTGATTCCTGATTGACAAGGAAAAACTGAATGCCCTGAATGTTATCCTTTGCCCAATGATACATATCAGAGACACTTAAAATTTGATAATTTATTGATTTTCACAGCCTTGATTTTTGTGAAGATCATGTTCAGAAATGTAAGAATATATGGTAAAGGCTGATTACAATATTTCAATGGGATTCATAAATTATTTCAAAATTTTATGGATATATTTGCACACAGTAACAGTAACACACCTGAATTGAAGTTTGTTTTTTCAAGTAAACAATGTATGGTCAGAGGATACTTTAAAAATTACAACTCAAAAAGTGGGTTTAACACCATCCTGATTTGTTTTGTAGATCATATTCAGAGATGTAAGAATATATGGTAAAAATCTGAAAAGGCTGAATACCTGGTGACATGGTCAAACTGTGACCTAAAGTAGGGCTATTTTTAACTAAATCATAAAAAGTTACACGCAACTAAACTGTTTTACAGGAGATCTAACAGACTTGTAATTACAACAATTGCTGATTCATCAACTGATATGTTATAGGAAATTTGAATAAAAAATTCAGCTTTGTATCATATCTAGTCATAGAGCTGTGGCCTTTTAAATAAACCAATGTTTTTTATGATTTTGGGTTTTCAGGTGATTTTACAGCCTCACTATGCAAATCCTAAGAGATAAACTTGGTTTGAGACCATATGAGATTAATTCAGTCAGTGTAGCAAATTTCAGCCTTCTACCACAATTACTCTTGCAGCTTTAAGCAGTCAAAGTTGCCCGAAAATGAATTTGCCACATAAAATAAAATTACTTACATTTTACAGGGCTGTAAATTAGAAATTAATAGAAGTACTGATCTAATCTTTGGCAATTTTTCACTATATGGGTAGAAGAGCACATGTGAATGTTTTCAAGGCATTCTGTGGGAGTCACCTACAGAATGCCCCCTGGATGATTTGGCATGGAATGACCCAATTATAATATTTACAATACTTGGGAATAATTTTTGTTTTTATTACACTATTATTATTTCACATTAGTATGGACTTAATACTAAACTAAATCTCTTAAAGCACACTGATCCTTAACATATTTTGGGATTACAGCCAAAACAATTAACAGCTGTTGATTAAGTACATGTTAATCAGTAGTTAACTTTTTAATATGCTGATGTATGACACTGTATTTCTACTTCTCAGTAATACAGAACTGGATTCAGTGATTTCTAGGTCAGTCTTTGGTTCTAAATCTACATTATTTACTGAAATTTAATCTAAGCACACTCATTGCCAGCTCAATCAAACTGACCCAATTTTTAACTCAAAATTGGTTTTTATAATTTCCATACTATAATTTCACGTTTTCAGTAAGCATTAGTCTTTTGTACACAAAAAATTAAAATTTTTAATGAAGAATTTTGTGTTGACCACTCCAAATACAAAGTGATTTTCATGTTTAAGAATAATATTATGTTCCTTCATCCAAGAATTGTCAAATTTAATTTGTATGATCTCTATAATTTACTAAATGTCAAGCTTTCTTTCCCCAGTAAAATTTTATATTTTATCTTTTTTCCCATCCTAACTTTATATGAGGCTGGTTAATGTGACCAGTCTCATAACACCATTATATATATATATATATATATATATAAATAAAATTAAAACTACCCTTTTCTTTTAAAAATGACTTTAGTTTCTAACATGGAACTACACCTATTTATCCTAAATAGCATAAAATTTGTTACAGTACACATGTTTATTCTTCCATTTTATTGCCATTTAAACAGTCACTTGAATGTGCAGATTGTGCTATCCTAATGAATTATGCAGTTCATATGTTACTTGAAAGTTGTTCATAAGTATACCTTATAAAAATTTATTTTTCATTATCTAGTTTTGTCTAACCTTACATAACCAAGTTCCTAATTTTTTCATTTTAATCTCTTATGATAGTTACCAAATACACAGGAAAAAACCATAAAATGTATTATTTAGCTTTTTTTTTTTTTAAAGCTGTCAACTGTTGATGAAGCTTAATTGTATATTTTTATACTAATAGTACTGCTGTGATAGGAGGGGTCTGATTTTTTATTTTATGGCTCTGTACCCAAAGATTGATTGTTGTACAAAAATATGTTTCTGCTTGAGTAATATCATAATAAATAATTTACTTTAAATTCTGTATTTCTCAGAGGGATGATAAAATTTGAGAAGAGGGAAAATCTACAGAGCAAGTGTCAACTCTCATACTTGGAGAAAAAATGTTTTTGATAAACACTCTCTTAAAAAATGAGTGATTGATTGATCTAGTGTTTTTATGGCACAAAGCAGCTAGGCTATCTGCACCAAACATCTGGTAAAAAAAATTAAATGTAGTAAAATACAGCAATGAAAATGAAGGTAAAACAAAACATCAATGAAAAACAGAAAAAGCATAAAGCCAATGTTGACACCCAGTTTACAATGTTGAGAGAAAGCAGAGTAAAAGAAGTTGTAAAGTACTTTCTCTAGCATAATGGTAATGATCATAACCTGCCAAGAAGACTAAGAGGTAAGTTCAAGAACCACCGTCGGTCACATGAAGTTGGGCTTTCCAGTCCTGGGTCCGGGTTATGTGTCATAGCAGCCATTATCAAAAGGTAAAATAGAAGTTTTAAAAGACATGTAGCAAAATGTTTTTAAAAATTTAAAACATATGTGGTATTAAAATTTGAATTGTTAACTATGTTTGATGCCAAGTTTATCTGTATACTATGATGATAAAGTAACTTAATGAGATTTTTAATGCAAACCAGTAAAATCTTTTGACATGTGCAATAAAGTGTACCCATATGGAAAACATTACAGAACTCATAAGACTGAAACATCACACAGAAGAAAAAATGTAAGGAGTATAACTCACCTTGAAATAATCTTTTTTGATGGATACATGCAATGGGAAAACTTGATCATTTACTTCGGCAGTAACACTCCAAGATTTAGGAATGTTACTTTCCAGAGTCCTAAAAGTATAAATAACAATAATTTAAAAACAAAAAAGAAAGAAAATTTATAACGTAGAACCAGTGATTTGGGAATTTGTGTATGTACTCTTATTTTTCAATCTAATTTAAAGGCCCATCTAAGAGCACAGAAAAACAACACATTGTTATTATAATTGTATGAATAGCATAGCATTTACACTCACTTTCTAGATTTTTCAAATATAATTAAATAAGCAGAGCTTCATAAGTTAAAGAAATAACAGTATGACATATATGCTCAAACATAAGAATTAATTGCCAGGTTAATATTTGTGAAATATCTGTTTTTAGGTTAAATTAATACCCTGCAAAAATAAACATTAATTATACTTTAACGCCCTTAATATCATTTTGACACATATAACATTTACATTAAATGAAATCTAAACCTTATAACAAATGTTATACATTATTAGTACTTTACTTTGTATGACAATTTTGAGGTTGATTTCATTTACCATTTCTGCACATTTAAAAAGATTGATATGTTTATCTGTTCATAGAAATATCAAAACAAGTGTTTTTGCTCCAAAACATTTTTGTAATTGGTTTCCCAATTTCAAGTGCAAAATACATATACACAGTACAAGAGACTTTATTTACTGTCATGCCTGACTATCTCACAAAATTTATTGTCATAAAATTTGTGGAAATGTTTTAATATCTTTTCACTTCCATTGTTTGGTGTAGCCTCTGGAAGCTCTTCCCAACAAGTTTACTGGATGGATAAAATGAAATATTATACACTGCTTGTTTCTAATAGTTTTAAGTCCCTGTATACAATTTAAATGTAATCCATGGAAAATATCAGTTCCCATGAAGAGTAAACACTTTTGTAGATTGTGTGTACCTGTTTTCTTATAATAATGCCACATCGAGCTATCTTCCGAGTCCAATGAGGGGAATCAAACCCCTGATTTTAGCGTTGTAAATCCAAAAACTTACTGCTGTCCCAGTGGAGGATGCTAGATTGTGTCTCAGCACAGAAAACAACCGAGTATAGGAATCGATTAAATATTTATATTGAATAATATTTATCTGAAAATTTAAGATAAACAAAAATGTTATTAATTTTTTAATATTCTCTTCAATAGCATCCTTGCTGTTTTTTTTATACATTACAGTAAAATAGATAAATTACTTTCACAGTGGAAGGAATCTTTATCCACAAACCATTTACACACATTAATTTCACAGGATACAATAAAACAGATAATGGAAGAATCTTCTTTTGACTGCATAAAAATTTAAGTGAAAAAAAAAATCACTGATCTATTAAAACTACAGCTTAACAGCTTAGGCATTTAGTACCTGGGTTGGTTTATAAAGTTCACTGAACGAATGGCATCTTTAACATACATGCAGCCTGCTACAGCCAACATATCATTCCTCTCGATATTTGTTAGCTGCTTCCCTAGGTAAATAGAACATCCAAGAAATATTCAGTTTCAAAGAAGGAAAGTGAAAATACACCACATACAGCTTGATGTATGTTGCACATAACTTCATTTATGCTTTATTTTTACTTTAATGATATTATTCCACTCTTTTTTTACTCTAAATATCAGAAACTGTTTAACTATAGGCTTTACTATTTGTTACATGTACAAAAATGTTCTGTTCACCCCTAAAGTTAAATGAAGTTAATTATGAAATACACACATTTGATACAGACATGATAAACATGGAATTATTATAATAATTATAAAAGTAAACTCAGAATGAAAATTACTAAAAATGGCTTTTTGTCACACTTTTACATGTATTTTTTTTTTTTTTTTAAATACTGAAGCCACATACTGACTTGTTTCTGGTTCTGTTACCAGGCTTAATGAATAATATAAAAATACAGTTATTACAAAAAATTTAAAAGAACAATGCTAAAAGTATTTTGAGGCATACTTTGAATATAATAGTAATATTATATAAAACAGACTGGATATGAGAAACAAAATGCAATTAAAAACATATGAATAGTATACGTGAATGTTAAAAAATTTTATTCTAATTTATTTTGACCACATTACAATAGGATAACTATTCACAATATATAATACGTAGTTATAAATAGGTCTTGCTTTTATTTGACTTAATATCATCTTGCACTAACAGAACTTCAAAATAAGCCATCATTATTCTCCTTATGAAGCAAAGACTTTTTTCTGATAAAGCCTAGATGAGGTTTTGTATTACATGCAGTGATTATAAATATAACTAAAAATTATAAATTTATGTATTACAATTTAAGTATAATAAAAAACAGTTTTCAAAAACTTATTTCAAGATATTCTCAAATGGAACAAAAGTTTTATAAAATATAATCTCTTATCTACTTTAGTCTCTGGATAAAGTTTAAGCATAAGCAAGAAATCCAAGTTTAAGAATGTGGACCATTCAGTTTAAAATATGAACATCTTAGTAGAATTAATATTTTGTTGGTACATGATGCAACATAAAACATTAAGTGTTATGTAAATGTCATGTAAATGTTTTGTAAACGACAACATGTCGTGTTGTGTTTGGATTTCCATATCTATTATTTATATTTCCATGTTTATATTATTGTTTTGAAATTGAAACCAATAAAATATGTTATTCATGTAGAAATTTCTAGAATTAGGTAGAACGATCATTTGACTGTAAATAGAATGTATGTCGCCTTGGTGTCTAGACGACGAGTCTCGTGCAAAAACAGACATGCGCGGATTGCTCTGGAATTCTGTGAAACTTACGCGATTATTCAAGAAAACAGTAGGCCTACTAGTATAAAAACAGACAGTGACGCGAGAAAGAAAAAGAAGTCAGAATCAGTCATTCGTTTGAGAAGTTTTCAACGTTTGCTGTGTGTTTATTCAACTTGGATTTGTGACTAGAGCTAAATCTACAAAAGCTGTGATTTTATTTCGTCAATCTTTACGATTCATTCGAATTACTGGTTATACTGAAGGTCAACACGTACAGGACTGTTTAGGGGAGACCGAAAGAGTTGAAAAACGGCAAATTTGAGACATTCATCAAAAATATCGTAAAAAGAACTTTGTCAAATTTATTGGACTGTGAATTGTTTCTGGACTTCTCTGTGTTTGCTGTGTGTTTATTCAACTTGGGTTTGTGACTAGAGCTAAATCTACAAAAGCTGTGATTTTATTTCGTCAATCTTTACGATTCATTCGAATTACTGGTTATACTGAAGGTCAACACGTACAGGACTGTTTAGGGGAGACCGAAAGAGTTGAAAAACGGCAAATTTGAGACATTCATCAAAAATATCGTAAAAAGAACTTTGTCAAATTTATTGGACTGTGAATTGTTTCTGGACTTCTCTGTGTTTGCTGTGTGTTTATTCAACTTGGGTTTGTGACTAGAGCTAAATCTACAAAAGCTGTGATTTTATTTCGTCAATCTTTACGATTCATTCGAATTACTGGTTATACTGAAGGTCAACACGTACAGGACTGTTTAGGGGAGACCGAAAGAGTTGAAAAACGGCAAATTTGAGACATTCATCAAAAATATCGTAAAAAGAACTTTGTCAAATTTATTGGACTGTGAATTGTTTCTGGACTTCTCTGTTCAAACTTCAGAATTTCTTCGTGGGACCAAATTCACACCCTAGACTGGAATTTTGGATTTCTGATCTATACTTTTGGACTTTCATTCTGAATCATTTTATTGGACACAGGCCAGTACCATTTTTGTATTGTAATTAATTTTGAAGGTTGAAACTGAATATCTGTCATTGTTATTATATAATTTATGTTATATCTGTTACATATATAATAGTTTATTGTAATAAATTATATAAGCTGTTATCTGTGTCTTTCTGTTGCGTTCAGTCTACATACATAAAAAATGTAACATTAGTTTCTATTCTTTCACAGAAAAACTATTCTGTGTCTGTTTACAATAATTAAAAATACTGAATTTATCCACTGAATTAATTGCATGTATTTGTAAGTTAAAGAGTATCTTTAATTTCTGACAGACTGATTCCTGTAATCATCCTTTTACTAAAACCTGAAAAAGAATAAAGTTATTAAACTGAGTTAACACTTGAAGTTACCTTTGAAACCTTCAGGATAAACAGTTTTCAGGTAGTTGGTACTAATATCACCTTTCACAAACCTTTCTTCAGTCATTATATCTCTCAAAAGAGGAATGTTGTGTGTGACACCTGGAAAAACATTTCTGCAAATTGTAAAAATCTCATGTCACACAAAATATTGTTCAAAAAATAATTATGAACAAGTATTATGTCATCTAGGAAGAATGAAATTCCCTTTACCGGCAACAGTTTTATCATATAATTCCTTTATCAACAGTAGGAGGTTTTAGTGTTACAGATAACTCAACATCTTAACACCAGGAGGTTTCATTACCAACAGAAGAAATTCCATATATTTCATAAGTGTTTGTGATGCATGTATCTACACATTTCTATAACACTAAAAATGTGGGTCTCTGTGTGAAACTACATTAGCTCCAAGGAGAAAAAAACCCTGAAATTTTGTCCCATACCAAGTGGACTCTGAGGGTTTGCACTTGGGTGTTATTATTTATCTTCATACAATTGAATGTTTGCATCTTTTCATGTTAAAAACCACACAGAAAAGAAATGGCTTAAAGAAGAAAGAGCCTAAAAATCTGAAATTTTGCAATTGCATTAAGTGGACCCTGACAGTGTAAACTGTGATACTATTACTCATTTTATCCAAGTGCATGAAGATTTGTTTAATGAGGCAAGATAGTGAAACACTATGCAGGAAAGAAGTGGAACCTTGTGTACAATTTCCAATATATAGAAACACCAACACATTCCAGCAATAGCTTTTGTCATGTTGCTTAGCATCTAAAGTATATAGGCTATACTTTTGTTATAAAATCGGTTCAAAACACACACACATTATCAACAGCAAAGCTGGGTAATGAACCCTGAGAATGTGCACCTGGATATTATTACTTATCCACATACACCTTTTTAATGAGGTTGGTTAGCAAAAAACCATATTGAAGTGTTTTTAGATTACAAATAAAAATCATAATCACACAGATGCACACATACAGACATTTACATAATTATTGTGACTACCATAGTTCCTAGAGGAAAAAACCTAGAAATCTGAAATTTTGCCCCCAAATGAGGTAGATCCTGAGGGTCTGCCTCTGGGTATTACTCCTCATGTATATAGAAAAATGGTTCCTTATATTATAAATTAGATATATATCAGACTGTGTGTGCATCTTCATAATGAAGCAATCTTGTAGAAATCCACAGAAAAGAATTAGTTCCTTATATGTAACAACTTCATTTTGATAACAGTGCTTTCCAACAATGATTTTAGAACATGCTGCTTAGCAATAGAAGTATAAGCACATACTTTTAACAACAATATTAGGTTAAAGTATAAAATAAAATTCATAACCTACAAAAGTAAAAAAAAGTTTTAACATTATTTTCCATTAGTTAAAGAAGTTTATTTATTTAAAATGTTGATAACAGAAAATACCTTAATTCTGAAAAAATTTAAGTTTATAATCAATCATAACATGACACTACACATAAACTGGCTTTCATACAAGTTAAGTAATGTATCATATAGCAGAATCTCTAATTATCTTTAACATAGTCAGCTAGAATATATCAGTTAATAACTCAAGCAAAGGCAGGTATATTGGCTTGTACATGCATTCATAAAGAGAATATTATACTTTTTGTTGTGACTCGAAATATATGTATATTTGTACAACATTTGTTAATTCAAAATTAAAACAAATAGAATAAAATCTGAAAAATGTATTGAAAAATAATAAAATTTATTTGTCAAGAAGACAACCTAAAAACCTGTTTACATTATTGCATAAACCTTAAAAAGAATTTAAAAAAAAATAAAGCTGGTATCTTCAGGTGTAAGTGAAAGAGTTTGTGCTTTATGTAATTTTGGTCATACAAACATGTGAAATCTACCCCAACAATAAAGAATAATAACAAAAAATCTATTTTATTAACAACTCAATTGCAATTCTAAGAACTTATCTTTTAAAATGTAAGATGTCTCAAAACAGCCCACTATATACCAGCAAACATCTTAATAAGTGTAGCTCGAGAAAATTTAAAATTATAAAAGAACCATATTTTCATAATCTCTCTGGAAATTCATCTAACACAATATTACTTTTCGAAACAATTATTTTATAATTTTTTTTGGTGCTACTTTTAATACACAGTAATAAGAAGACAAACGTAAATGGTTGTCTAAAAGTCAGCAAAAACTGGAAAATCATGAACACAGTTACTAAAACTTAAAGAAAAAATAAACGAAAAGTTTGAAATTACAGGAAAAATAACCTGCAATTAAATTATAATGAGATGAATTATAACCAGAATAAATTAATTGAACAAGAAATGTATATTGACTAGTTTTATTTATTTTTGTACATTTGTAATGTACTTTATTTACACATGAACTTTATATGTTTGTAACATTTAGTTTAGATTATTGATGCTTAGTTGAAAAATGGTATTTATATATTTTTTACAGATTCTTAGTAAAACTATTTCCTAAAGAGTGACCTTTTAAGCTATAAGCCTGATAAAAAAATTAAAAGGAAAGGAAGTCTCACATTCCCATGTTTTTTTATTTGTATGCACAGGTGAATCTTTCTCATGTTTATAAATACAGTTCATGCAACAGTTTTGTTGTTTTCTTAGCTTTCACATTTTTTTATATAAATAAGCTCAACTGTTGCTAAGTGCAAAAGAAGACACCATGAGAGAGGTTATCCATAAATACTAGTGATTCACCATCTAAGTTTGATAATAATTTTAGTTTATCTTTTTTACCTCTGATCACATAAGAATCCAAGGCCTTCACCATTGTATCAAGAGCTTCTTTCCTGGTGTCTCCATATGTGACAAGCTAGAAATAAATATGTTCTAAACGTTTTTTTCAGTACTCCAGGAATAATGTATGGTTATTTTGATATTCTTTTGTTCTGTAATAATCATTTGCATTTACTTTATCAAATTCTTATGACACTTAATTTTTTTATTCTCAAAGCTAATCTTATGGTTCAACTGTATTGTATTTTGGATTAGACTAAGTTACAAGTTTGATTTTAAATATATTATAGATCCAATCTTTACTGTTTTATATCAGTGAGAAACTTCTAAATCTTCAGTGAACCATGCTTTACCTTGCATATCATTGGATCATAATAAATGCTAATTTCACTTCCTTCCTTGATTCCACTGTCACATCTAACCTGTGAGTAATATAACAAAAGCAAATACATTTTACTCTCAGTCTGTAAACTAAAGAAAACTGTCATACTGGATCAGATTTTCAATAAATACATTACAATGCTTCAACAGAGATCTGGTTCTTGGTAGTATTCATGAAAGACAGACTGGGTTAACTTGAAAAATAACATAGTGACTGGGCCAATAAAGATTTGTGGTCCACACTTGAATGAGGTTAGCTCAGGCCACACAAGAATAGGGTGGGGGTTTATATGCAACGACAATATTTATAATCTAGTGACAACTGTTAATTTGTAATTTTATAAATTTGCATTACTGAAGAGTATTAAACAACTTTTTGGCACTCAGATTGATTTCTCAGGAAATTTCTCCAATGATCTCTATGGTTGGTCAAATTCTGGTGATTGCTTCTACTTACATGTGTATTTTAAGATAGAAATTTTTGTATAGAATAGCAGTAAGTATGTTAAAGCTGGAGTTTCACTTGTTAACACCAGTCTGCTTTACCAAATTATAAAACTTGTAAGTAGATATTCAAATAATAACTTTTAAAACAAAACAAATAACAATCACATACTCTAATGTGGTTCAAATATAAAAGTTCACTACTAAATTAATATTGGCTTCTGATCAGAACAACATAAGTATTTAACCCTATAACCACAATGCCATTTTTAAACTCTTATCATATTAATGAGTTACTTTTAACATTTAATTAAATTACTTTAATACAAATGTATTTTAATTAAATTGCTATTATCAATCACATTAGAATTTAAAGCTTTATATTACTTATGTTTTATTTATTTATCTAAAAAAAAAACAATTTAAAAGTGCAGGTTTTGCTGTCATGTGATCCACTTGGGGTTGTAAGTCTAAACTATGAGCTATCACACATGGTTAGAACAGAAAACTCTGTTAGGCATATAAGGCCAAATTCAATTTCCAAATTGTACTTGTGTCTTTGAATTTCAAAATCCTCCAATACTTTGTTGAAAGATTAGCATTAAAAAACCTTCAAACTAACTATTAATAAAGTGATGAGAACTCTTTCTTGAATCAGATTAACATACAAAAGTTTCCATAATTTTACACACACATACATCTTCATATAAATTTACCTTTGGAATAGAAAGTGGTTCAATGTATTTGTATAAACGACCAACAGAGGGCAAGCCAAAATGCTTGTAGGGATCTTCAGCATAAACACGCGATTCAAGTGCCCAGCCCCTGACAGGAATGTCACTTTGTTTCAAGTTGAGTTTATGTCCTAATAAAAAGTGTAATAATAAACAAGATAATTTATGATGCTCATTATCACAAATATTTTCAAAGCTATCCAAAATAATAACTTAAAATTAACCACCTGATTTTACTTTAGAAATTAGTTTGTAGAAGTGTAGTGAGTACAAGAAAAAAAAAAAAGTAATGTCTAGGTATATCTTCCTTACTTTCCTTTAACTTTTATACTGTACTGCTGTGAGATAATTGTTCCACAGAGATTCTATTTGTGTTTATTCGCAATCTAATTTTCTTAGTCATGATTACTAAAATTATAAAGTCAAACTAGTAATTCTTTGTTGATTAAAAACGTTATATATATTAGACAACTTTTATACTATTTTAAAAACACTTTAACCTTCAATCCTTTGTATGTAATCTTTACATGAATTCCATTCCAGTATATATTTACCTTTTCCTATCCTGATCATTTGATGTACCAAATCTACACCAGTAATACATTCAGTGATGGGATGTTCCACCTGTAATAAATGTTAACACTTGGGATAAATGTCAAACCTTTTCCTATCTTATCATTTAATGTACCAATCTACATCAATTCTACATTGAAGTATTTTATATGCAAAAATGGCTCGTTTGGGTTGAGAAAATATTTTACATAGAAGAGCAAACAACGTTTCGATCTTCTTCGGTCATCGTCAGGTTCACGATAAGTTAAAAGTTATAGCATGAAAAGTACAACAAGCGAAAAATGATTGATGTCAGTCCCAGAGACCAAGCCTGTGCTGGAATAGTTAATTAACATACAATACTGTAATGTCAGTGATGTCGAGAAACCCACTTGTTGAGAATTTTATATGCAAAAACTGCTCGTTTGGGTTGAGAAAATGTTTTACATAGAAGAGCAAACAACGTTTCGACCTTCTTCGGTCATCGTCAGGTTCACTGTACTGTATGCTTGTTTAGACATAATGGTAACAGGATAGTACAAATACACTGAGAAAAACACAAAAACTTACACTTTTCGTGCAATAGCCGTGATGAAATAACAATCAGCAATGTCAAGAAACCCACTTGTTGAGAATTTTATATGTAAAAATTGTTCGTTTGAATTGAGAAAATATTTTACATAGAAGAGCGAACAATGTTTCGACCTTCTTCGGTCATCGAACGTGAACCTGACGATGCTAATGTTACTAATCCAATAATATCAAACTGACCTTAAATCTTTACAAAGTTACCTGTCTTGGCTGTGTTTCAGTGAACTATATTTTGTAAGTCACATTTTAATTATTATACATATATTTATATATACATTATTACTCTTTACAAACAAGTTTTTAAAACTTTTTTAAAAACACATAAAAGTAAATAAAGTAGAGTAAACAATTACTTCAACTAGTTAAAACTTTTCTATTCACATTTGCTGTTACTTTGTTTTTGAATTTCATGCAAAGCAACTTGAGGGCTATCTTCACTATCTGTTCCTACATTACCAGGGTAAGACCAGAGGGAAGGCAGCTAGTCATCACTACTCACAGCCAACTATTTTACCAACAAAGAGTGGGATTGCCCATGACCTTATAACATCCCCACAGCTGAAAGGGCAATCATGTTTGGCACAGCACAGATTCAAACCCGTAATCTTCGAATTTTGAGTTGAGCACCTTAACCACCTGGCCACACTGGGTGGATTTGTCTTAGAGTACCAAGCCTTATATTTCTCACATGAAGGATGTAAAATAATTTTTTCAGGCTTTATACATGCATTTAAAATAACCAAAAAAAACAAATTACTATGCTGATATAATAGAATACCACTATAATTTATCAAGTTTAGTTATTAAGCTGTATTTGGGTCTAAAAATGGGAAAACTCAACTAATAAGCTGAAAGTTTGTAACAAAAGAATGAGATGTTGTAATACTTAAAAATTACTGAAAAAAAGCCACTTGGGCACTTTCTGAGCTATCAATTTATTATTCACAGACAGAAATAAGTGAATTTAAAGGTGCATTTCAAGAAAGATGAACAGAGCCACTGTGTTTGGTTCAGTAAAAGACAGGAAGTTATTTTATATTCTAGTGTATTTAATGTCTGTAATTTGATTTCCTAATTCGTACAAAATTACAGATTTTGTATTTTGACATCACAAACATCTAATTTGAACTAGTACTGTATTCAACATTCCATATGGCAAAAATCAATGTTCAGATGTGTTTTTAATATCTACTTTTACAATACTAAAACTGTGACCTACAGTTTCATATCAAATGTGTTAACATAAATTTACAAAATTGTAGTTAAATAAAATTTTTAATGGAAGTAAACAAATGCAATGACAACCTCTGATACACAAAGAGAGCTAAACACGATAACACATTATAACAGGTCAAACCTTTTCATATAAAACGACTGTTAAATTTTCCCATACAGACAAAACCTACACTTTTTTACTTATAAATGTATACCAACAAGATTTTTTAACTCATGACTTAAATATTAGTGTAATCCATGCTTTAGAATCAAAGCATTAGACACCCAGTAACTGTCAAGCACTATAATGCATACAGAACTTTAATTTTTTTTTTTTATGTATTGTTTCAGTGAAAAATACCAGGTAAAAGAAATGAAAACTGTTAAAAACTGTTATTTTTATTACAATTGTTAATGTTTATTTCACTAATTTTCAATTTTTTCAGCAGAATTATTATATTCTACTTGGAAATAGTCTATTTCTTTGTAGATTATTCCTTAAACTTCTGAAAACAGTCAAGGACCTCTAATATAAACTGAATTTCACAAAAATTGTACAATACAATAACAACTGCAAGTAAATATCTTAGCACATAGCTTCTACTTATTGACTATTTCCAACCTTTACTACGACTTAGCTGTCAAATATTTCTCTTGATATTATTACTACACATATATAAACTTCAACAAATAATATTGCAGAAATAAAAATGTAGTATGAAACATCTGTGGTACTTAACCCTCTCACTCAAGTATCATTTACTACACATGACAGTTTGTGTCTTACCTTCAACATTTTAAGTTATTTTTTGCTTAAGTTATACAGATTAGAATTGCATAAAATCACAGCTAATAATCCATATTTTAAGTGTACAAGTATTAAGTTCTTAATTCTACAATGAAATATTTTAAAAAATCCTTAATTTTCCCAAGCAGAACGCAATATTTTCTTTAGCCATCTTCTCTATTTTATACACCTCCTCAAAATATATGAAATTAAATAAAAGTTACTTACTATAAAATCAAAATTACTTGGACAAATAATTTTTTTACACCATTAATTCTGTTTGATTACAAAGCTATCAGAAAAATCAGACCCATTCTACCACACTCATTTGTAATATCCTCTCTAAGGATTTGTCAGTAGTTCTCTGACATTTTATCATGTATAATTTTTTTGTTTTTGGAATTTTGCACAAAGCTACTCGAGGGCTATCTGTGCTATCATGTATAATAAATAGAAAGTTGTAAATTTTGCATATCGAGTGACACACTGTACAACATTGTGTCCTGAACAGAGTGAGCATCAATTTAACTCAGAGTACAACCTTTGTTTTTGTGAGAAACTTAATAGCTGGTTAGGCAAATTTATAACAGGTTCTTACCACATATTTAGAAAGCTGGAGAAATTGAGTTAGGGGAAACTGTTAACTTTTTACATGTTATTAGGCATGTTTTTTGTTGAATTTTTGAGTTAAATAAAAATTTAGTGCATTACTACTATCAGTATAAGAAATAGGCTTAACTGTCCTCAACAATCAACAAGAAAGATGACTGGATGAGTACTTTTTATTTGTCATGTACGTTCTTCATTTATTATTATAAAAGGAACTAAAATGTAAAAATGGGGATTTTTCTACATCACTTAAGATTAAATTAAGTAAAACAATAATATAATAAAAAATGTTTCATAAAATATGCATGTGAGCAGCTTGTGGGTAATGTAATTCAATAGTAAGAGCTGCATGTGCCCTGAGTGGTTCACAACTTGTAGTGATGCAAATAGTAGTTAGATGTGGTTTACAGGGTAACTAAAAGGGGCAAAAAAAACACAATAAAATTTAATTATAAACAGATGCAAACTGTTATGAACTTAGAGCCACTTAGGATAAATGAACAGTTTCATGTTACAATTTTAATATCATTTTAGAAAGAAAAAGAGGGTAATTTACATTTATTTCCTTTTCTTTTTATGCAATAGTATTGTCAATGTGCAGATGACATTAATATCTCTTGCTTTGGCCATAATTTTCATTAAAAGGCTTTTAAGTTAACTTCTGTGTTACATGTATCTAAACATGAAGCACAATGACATTATTATCACTTGCTTTGGCTGCAATTTTCATTCTAAGGCTTTTAACGCTTGCCATATAACATGTACCTAAAAAAATCTTTAAGGCTTTCGAGGTGAGCCACATGTCTGAAAAGGTCGAGAACCACTGCTGTAGAGACTTTAAATATCTACAAAGAGGTCACATGGTCAGTCAAATTGATTGAGCCCATGCAGAAAGAGTTAATAACACAGAATGCTATTCCAAAAAGTTTTACAAGTGAAAAAAATGTGAAAAATGTTTAGTGTTTATATGGCAACCAAGCTGCCTCCTACAATAGCAGTCAACAAGCCTTATTAAGCTCAAAACTCAAAAGCCATGACTGTTTACTAAAATGAACAGAACATACCACTGTTTAAGGAAACATCTATATCAAATCTCAATTGATGGATCACTCAAATCCCTACCTGTAATCTTGTATTCATTTCGAGAAAGTAGAAATTTTTTTTTGAATCGACCAAGAATTCCACAGTCCCTGTAAAAGCAATTTTACATAAGTTTGGTTCTTAAAGCTCTCCTGACTATTACAAAAATTTAGATTATACATAGACATTACATAAAATGTTACACTTATAATTACCTACTTAAAATAATATTAAAATTTCTCAGAAACATCAATACAATTAATGCACGTTTTGAAATATTTTACACAAGTTATAAAGTACACAAGTGAAGTATACAACTATTGTTGATTATTGTTTGTTGTTTTTTATCTTAAAAGGAGTTTGTTGTATTTTTTAACAGGTGAAAATTTATTATTGAAAAAAGTTAAGTAATTGTTTACAAGGAAAAGCCTTATGAAATAAAAGTGAAATTACTTAATTTCAGAAAAATTTAATTTTATTACCAATATATTCAGTGAGCACATCTTCAACAAACTAATAAAATGTTATAATTTTAAAAACTAAAATCTGGAAATAAAAACAATGGAAAACAATTTTAGTTAAACAAGTATTCTAGTTTCAAAGTATTTGTAAAGAACCACATGATCAAACAAAAACAGCACCACAGAGAATTAAAATTTGTCAGCAGGAAATTTAAATTTTACATACAAGATTAGATTTCAATCATTTTTTTCAGCTGAAAAACTAACATTTATTTTACAGGAAAATAATGTTTTCCCAAAAAAATCCAAGAAACAGTACCCCTTCCAATAATTAAATTACGATGAGCTATAATATATTTAAAAGGTCAAAGTAATACTCAAACTTACCTGCTGAATCATATCCAACTGCCAGAGCTAAAGCTGTAGCTTGTTCTCCCATAGCCTTCCTCATTGGTGGATCCACAAATGTACTATAAAATCATATTAAAGATGCAAGTAATACTTATTGAATATTCAGATAATGAATCTGAATGAAATAAAATTTCAGTACACGAGGCTGCTTCGTCAAATAGTATTATTATGTTTATTACTATTATTTAAGTATCCGTGTTTCAATACACAACTATTGAAATGCATAAATTTTCTGATTCTATACAAATTTTCAAAACTCATTACTTACTGCCACAATTTCAAATACTAGTCAGCATAGAGCACATTACTGATCAAATTTTGAAAAATCAGACAAAATTTAAGATTTTCATATTTCACATTTTAATGTCCTTTTCATTTTAAACAGTCAGTTTCCAAGGTAAAATAACACTGTTTTTAATATTCAATGAATCTGAACAATTAAATTAGTTTTGATGTCAGTATATAAGTTAGTAAAACCCTTGTCATTAGAGCTGGGTTTACAAGTGCAATCATGAAAGCAAAAGCCTTATGGAAAAAGAAAAAGAAAATAATATCACTTCTTGATAACAGTGCTATATACCACAGTTTAAATTCAAATTAATTACATAATTTTGAACAAATTCCTGAAAAACTCTTTTGAGTTGATTCATTCATCTAGCAAACTAAGCCTTTTGCTGGATGAATCAAAACTAATTCAACCTCTGCAACAAAGCACAAAATTTACTGATTATTCCTTTCTCTTTACTAACCTATCAGTTTCTTAAAAGTATGATTAAAGACCTTAAGATTCTGACCTTGGAGCTTCTTCAATAACTTTCTGGTTTCTTCTTTGAATTGAACACTCACGTTCATTCAAATAAATAGCATTACCATGTTTATCACAAAGAACCTGTAAAAACATATTTAATATGAATAATACCTTATCCTATATGAATATATTCATACATACACATGTCTACATTTGCTATCTAACCTGTTTTATAACATATATGATGCTTAATTTTAGTAATTACATGATCTTATCCTGCAATCCTTACAAAAAAGTAATCATATTTTCTGTATATTCTAAATGAAACTCTTCAGATTTGTTTTTTGACACAAAACAAAAAACCTTACATATCCATAAAAATAGCCAATAAAATCAGTACACTGAACTATTTTGTACATTACAGTATACTTAATCATTCACAATGATACATAAGCCTTCACATTACCATTACCTTGTATTCATTCACCCTTACCTGGATTTCAATGTGCCTTGGGTTATCAATAAACTTTTCCACCAACAACCGATCATCTCCAAAACTAGAAGCTGCTTCATCTCTGGAGAGCTTGAATCCTTCCCTGAAACAATGATAAACACCAACAATTTACAACTAACTTTAAAACACATGTGAAGGAAACACTACCCAGGTTTTCAAATTCAATCAAGTTATGTTTTTGGTAGCAAAGATGTTCCCCTACTCCATTTCTCTTCTGAATTTCTTTAGCCCTCTTACAATGGGTGGGTGAAAAAGTACATTTCATGATTTATTTAGAGTTACATTTTAATTGTTAAATTTCATTATAAATGTTACAAATATCTTGACATCAAAATGTACTTAATGAATCAAATTTGGATAAAAGTTAAGCTGTTAATATCTTAAGGAAATACTCAGAAAAACCCTCAAACATCCCCAGTAGGAGAATCATGACATCTAATATCTAGCTCATCTCCCCCATCTCTAATATATTTACCACACCTCTCTAAAGTACAGAATTTAATGTAAATTACTCAATACAGATATTGTTAAAGCAAAGTTTAATTTTTATAGCCTTCAATTAGTTATTTGTTTAGAAAATCAACCACACCCACCTGTCACATTCTTTCATTCACAAATTGTCAATAATTCTCCTTTCTGATACTTTGTACTATATCATTTATAAGCAATAAAAGGAAAAAGTTCTAATATATCAAATGATGTATAATAACTATGCTGTTTTCAATACAAAATGTTGTTAATACTATCTTTTTTTTTGTAGTTTATTCCTTAAGTGTTCAATATACTGTCTCTACAAAATCCAAAAGCAACTTGCTCCAATAGCCAACCACCTTATAAGAAAAATAAAACTCTTAGCAAAAGATAGCTCCTACATTTCCCAAATGTACATATTTCCCCTAGTCATACTATTCTCACTGTTAAATACAACAAAGATGATACATCAACATTATCAATTCCCTTAACAAACTTTAACACCTTAATCAGATTTGCTATAACTGTTCTTTTTCAAGAGAAAACAATCAGATATCCTAGCTTTTCCTTGAATAACAACACTCCTCCTTTCCATGCACTATTCTAGCAATCCTTCTTTGAATCCTTTTCAACAATTCAATGTGTTTCCTAAAGACTGATCAACTGGCATTTATTGGTGCAAAATAACTATACTATCCACATCATACAACCAGTAAACAGATTAGAAATAAGTAAAATTATTAAAATATATAAAGGAATCATGTTAAAACAAAACAAAGTCCAATTTATGACTTAAAAACCTAAGAGTTAAAAAGATGAATGACCCTCAAAAATTTAGAAAAACAACCAAGGTAGACAGTGTCACCATCACCAATGACATTGTCCAACATCAAGGGTGAATCCATAATAAAAATATGTCTAAAATGGTGTTGTTGTTCATGATTGTAATAATAGTATGACAGTAAAATGTGGGCTACTGTGATTTGAGTATCACATGAACCATACACTGGTGCATCAATCCCAGATAATAGAAAACAGAGTTAAAAAACTGATCAATGCATAGCCTAGTTAGAACATCTCCTTCCGATCCTTATGAAAGCAAGATGGCCAAAATCCAACAGAAGGTTTTTCTAGAAAAGCTTGTTATCACATTGCTCACCCCCAGTCAACTGCCAACTGGTGCATATCCAAGCCTTGAACACAGGACTAGTCCATATATGTGACAAACACAGTAGACAGACTTAGCTGCAATGTCAGCAAGTTTATTACAGCAAATGCCAACATGTCCCTGTATCCAGAAGAAATAAATAAGAGAAACAAGCCAATCAATTTTGTATATTGATGAGAACAGGGTGAAAACTAAAATGAGGAAGTTCCAGGGATAGTAGAGCTAAGCAAATCAGTGTAAATAGTACAGTTCATAAACTGCACAGCTTCTATGTGATCAAAGGAAAAAGAAATGGCATACAGTTTGGTATTGAACATAAAAACTATAGAGGCAATCCCGTGTGCAACCACCAAACCATAGCAGAGTCCACAGTCACCTGATTTCCAATCATCCATATACATGGAAATGGAAGGTTGGTTCAAAAGATGTTTAGCAAACAGAAGACTAATTTTAATAGGGGGTATCTTGCCTTCTTCAGAAGACTTAAAGAAAGGTCATATCTGGGAATGGTGATAAACCATAGTGGGATGGTCTGATAAGTGAAAACAGCAATGTCATCCAAGGATAGACCCATTTCAGCCAACTGTATCTGGATACAAAGGCCAAAAGAGGCAATGGCAGACTGTTTATTCTGAAAAAGCATGGCCCACTGAGGAAGGAAGACAATCCCAAGTGGAATACTGTGATAAAGATTGAAGTTCTGAAGCATACAGTAAAGAGCAAATTAATGAGACTGTGTACAAAATCTCTGGACTTGGGAAGTGTGAAAAGCTCCCATGCAGAACCAGAGCCCCCTGATGATGAACAGAGTTCAGCATCTTCAAAGCAGAAGTTCTAGCAAAGTTGTAGTCCAGAGACCTATAGTCCAATTTCAATGGAATGAGAGATTCTAATGGAATAGATTTTTAGCATAGAACATTGACCAGCTCCCCAAGAGATGGAAGGGAGCACATGGAGGATGTTCAGTGCTATTGTACACTTGACACACAGCTGCTTAATATGTGAAATAAAGGCCAGCTTATGGTAAAAAATAAGCCCAAAAACTTTATCTCAGGAACCACAACTTCACCAACAAGGAGTTCAGGATCAGGGTGAATACCCTGTTGGTGATAATAGTGCATGTGAACGGTTTTAAGAGATAGAAAGGTTAAAACTATTTGCTGAGATCCAATTCAGAAAATGATTGAGGGCAGTCTGTAGCTGCAGCTATGCAAACCTCACATTCAACGACTGACACGAGATGTGGAAGTCTTCAACATAAAGCCAGTTTGCAAAAGTAGGAGGGAGTTGAACAGTGATGGCATTAATATTTATAAGGAAAAGTGTGACACCCAAGACAGCCCTGAGGGACTCAAAGTTCCTGTAGGAAAGAACAGAAGAGCATCAAAAACCTATACAGACTCAGAATTGCCAGTCCTTTAAAAAAATTTCTGATAAAATGGGGAAATGACCACACAACCCATATGAATAGAGGTCTTGTAGGATATCATATTTCCACACAGAATCATATGCTTTCTCAAAATCAATAAAACAGAAACATGATGTTTCCACTTGAGAAAGGCTTCCTTGATTGATATTAAGTCAAATCAGGTGATCCATAGAAGATCACTCATTGGAACCCATACTAAATGGGTGGGAGGAGGTTGTTTGATTTGAGGAACCAAACAAAATGAGAATTAACCATCCTCTAAGATTTCAGAGACAACTCATCCAAGCAATTCAATGGTAGTTTGAAGGAATCTTGGGAAGGATCCCAAGATGAGAAAAGGAGGACAATAGAATGCCACCAAGCATAAGGAAAAATATTCTCCTGCCAGATCCATTTAAAAACAACAAGAGCAACAACATGAGAAGGAGGAGAGAGATTGTACAGTATCTCACAGTGAATCTCATCAAGTACATCTGATGTACTGCCAGACTGATGAAAAGTTTGTGTGCCAATGTAAATGGGCAATTACCAAATGCAACAAAAATTTTGTTCCTGGATAGTATGTTATTTATAAATTACTTATGTTGTAAAAATACAGAAAATGGCCACTATTCCCTTCAAATTTTGCTTCTGTGACCTGGATAATGAAATTTAGAAAGTAACCTATTTTCTGTGTAAAAACAGGCAAATTTGCACATTTTCATTTACATAAGGTCTGAATAAAACATACAAATCAAGATTTATGTATTTATACTAGTTACACAAAAATGTTTAGATGCGACTAGTTTTTTGAGATTTGCAACTAATATAAATCACTTTTACGTACCAACCACCAAATAAAGTCTCCCATCACATTTTCATTTTACACTTCCAGGTCACGAAAGTAAGTTTTGAAGAGAAAAATAGGTCTTTTCCATTTGCTTTAAAAATAAGCAATTGGGAAATAACACTTTCTGCTCAGGAACAAGAAAAAGTAAAAATTTTGTTAAATAGTGTTATACTTAGAGACAATACGCCTGAAAGGAAAAGGTAATTGCTCTGCCTAAGTACTGATGGGTAAGGTGGAGGATGAGGCAGAAGTGCTAGATGCATGAGAAATGCTTTCGCCAAAAGTATTGATAATGCTCTGGACATCAACAACTTCCTGGTCATCAGAGAGCAAGATTGAAAGGTGGGTAAAGTATATTGTTCATTAACATTCCAAATCTTGTCCCACATGACTTTGAAACTGCTGGTAAAAGAGATGCTAGCAGTGAACTTAATTCAAGATTCCTTCTGGCTTTGACATCTTATCTACCGAGCATGAACATGGGCCCGCTGAAAAGTGATGTGGTTTGAAAGTGTGAGTTATCTACAAATGTATCTCAGGCCCATTTCTGAGCCTTCCATGCCATATGGCAGTCAGGATTCCACCATGGATGAAAATACCGTGGAAAACGTGTCGAGGTTGTAGGATTGATTGATTTAGTGTTTTTTGGTGCAAAGGAGCTAGGCTATCTGCGCCAAACATCCAGCAAAAAGTAAAAATAAATTAAATGTAGTAAAATACATAAAAGGGAATGAAGGTAAAACAAAACATCATTGAAAAACAGAAAAAGAATAAAATCAATATTGACATCTAGTCTACAATGTTAAGAGAGAAAGCAGAGTAAGAGAAGTAGTAAAGGACTTTCTCTAGCAAAATGGTAATGATCAACCTGCCAGGAAGCCTAACAGGTAAGTACAAGAACCACCATCAGTCACCTGAAGTTGGTCTTTCCAGTCCTGGTTCTGGGTTGTGTGTCATTATAGCCAGTACTAAAAGGAAAGGAAAAGTGTTAAATGACATGCAGCAAAAGTGTAATAACAACTCGCCAGGATGACTAATGGGTAGTTCAAATGGATAGTTCAAACAGCAATATTAGTCACCTGAAGTTGGCTGTTCCAGTCCTGGTGTCGAGTTATTTAATGGTTTACAATGTAAAATTGAACTAGAGAGATTTAGACTCTAAAAGAAGGAACCACAATTAAAAAGGTGTAATGAATAAATATCAAACACTTAAATGAAGTTAAAAAGATTAATGGTCATTAAAAAAATAATTTTATCAAGGTGGACAGTGTCACCATCACCAATAACACTGTCCAATGTTACAGATAAACTGTAGGAAAAAATAAGTTTAAAATATTGCCGTTGTTGAGAATTGTAAAGATGGCAGAAAAGTAAAATGTGACTTACAGTGATTTGAGTGTTACTCAAACTACACACTGGTGCATCAGTTCCAGATAAAAGAAAATGATGAGTTAAAAAACTGTGACCAATGCATAGTCCAGTTAGAACAACTTCCAATATAGGGTGTTATTTGAAAAAGCTTGTTGTCAAGTTGCTCACTCCAAGTGTTCTGCTAGCTGGCACAGAGCCGAGCCTTGAATACAGAACCACTGTCCATGAAAGGAATAGGCACAGTGGTGATAGTGCCAGGGCAGATAGATTTAGCTGCCATGTTTGCAAGCTCATTCCCGCGAATACCAATGTGGCCTGGTATCCAGAAAAACTGAATAGAAGTAGATGTTAATGAAAAATGGGCCAGTCGGTTTTAAATATCAGCGAGAACAGGGTGTGAGCCAACGTGAAGTGATTCCAAGGGAGTCAGTATAAATAGTGCAGTAAGAGTACTGCTCAGCTTCAGTATGATCCAGGGCAAGAGTGAACACAGAAGCTGTAGAGGGGATTCTGGACAAAACCACTGAACAGCAATAAACCATGGCAGAGCACACAGAGTCACCTGATTTTGAACCATCTGTATAAATTGGAATAGAAAGGTTGTTCGAAATATGTTCAGTGAATAAAGACGGTACTTCCAATCTGGAGTATCTGCCTTTTTCAGATGACTTAAAGAAAGGTCACATTTGGGGGCTGTAATAAGCCATGGGGGTATGGGCTGACCAGTGGATTCTGCAAAGTTTTCCAAGGAGAGACCCAATTCATCCAATTGTGCCTGGATGCGAAGGCCAAACAGAGCAATGACAGATCGTCTGTTTCGAAAAAGTATGGCCCACTGAGGAAGGAAAACACATCCCCAAGTGGAATGCTTTGGTAAGGAGTGAAGTTTCGAAGAATACAGTAAAGACAGTTGCAAACGGCAAAGGTGCAGAGAAGGTTTGTGAGATTCCACATATAAGCTCTGAACTGGGGAGGTGGAGAAAGCACCAGTGCAGAGTTGATGTCCTTGATGATGAATGGGATCCAGCATCTTTAAGGCTAAGGGTCTGGCAGAGCCATAGACCATTGATCCATAATCAAGTTTTGAACGAATAAGAGCACGATATATCTTTAAAATAGAACATCAATCCGCTCCACAACTGGCAGTAGAGAGGATGTTCAGTGCTCTTGTGCATTTGAACCATAGCTGCTTTAAGTGTGGTATAAAGGTCAGCTTACGGTCAAAGATAAGCCCCAAGAATTTGGTCTCAGGATCCACTGGCAGGGAAAGTGTTGAACCCACACGAACTTGGAATCTCCTGTCCATTAAAATTTTTTTAATAAACATAGGTAAATGGCCATGTAACCCATATATATGGAGGTCTTGCATAATGCCATACCTCCATGTTGTGTCATAAGGGTTCTCAATGTCAAAGAATATTGAAACAAGATGTTTGCATCTGAGAAAGGCTTCTCTGATTGATGTTTCAAGTTGAATTAGGTGGTTCATGGTGGAATGCTGTCGTTGAAACCCACACTGGGTGGGCAAAAGGAGGTTGTTTGATAAGAGGAACCAAAAAAGACAAGCATTAACTATCCTCTCTAAAATCTTAGAGACAGCTCGTCAAAGTAATTGGACGGTAGTGTGAAGGAATCTTGGAATCTTTCCCATGTTTAGAAAAAGGTAAGATAATAGCCTGGTGCCAGGCATCAGGAAAAACATTCTCCTGCCAGATCTGGTTAAAAACAATTAGAAGAGAGAGATAGCACAGCATGTCATAGTGCACATTATCAGGTCCAACAGATGTACTGCCAGACCAATGAAGGGCCGTTTTCAGTTCCATCAGTGTAAAGGGACAATTATAGTAAAAAATACAGTCAGTTCGAAAAGAAAGAGGTGAACGCTCTGCCCAAGTCTTGATGGCCAAGAAGGTAAAGGAACAAGCAGAAGTGCTAGATACCCAGCAAAAGCTTTCACCTAGAGCATTGGCAATGCTTTAGACATCAGCTACCTCTTGTTCATCAGATAGTAAGATGGAAAGGGGACAGAATTGTAGTGCCCACTGACCTTTCAAATCTTATCCCATATGACCTTGGAAATGGTGGTAGAAGATATGCTAGTTGTGAACTTAATCCAAGATTCCTTCTGGCTTTGACGTCTTACCCACCTAGCATGTACACGGGCCCGTTGGAAAGCAACACAGTTTGAAAGTGTAGGATATGTACGAAAAGTATCCTAGGCCCGTTTTTGAGCCTTCCATGCTAAGTAACAAGCAGGATTCCATCACGGACGAGGATATTGTGGAAAAACTGTCGAGGTTTTAAGAATACACTGAGCAGCTGCATGTATAATACAGTCAGTTACCACTATTACACAGTCATCTATTGATGGCTGATTTACGATGGCAGGATCAAGTTGACCAGTCTGCCTGATTTAGCTTCCACCAGGGCAGGCGGGTAGAGGGCATCAACCACGGCCAGTCTCTCTCAAAAGTATAGGAAAATGATCACTGCATAGTTGATTATTGTCAACCCCCCATGAAATCTGAGAAAATAATGAAGGGGAGCAAACCGAGATCAATAGCTGTAAAGGACTGACTAGGTGCATGAAAATAAGTGGAAAAACCAGTATTGAAAAGAGAAAGATTGTGATCAGAGAGCATACACTCTACAGATCAACCCCTCCCATCAATAACAGTACTTCCCCTGAGGGGATGATGTTCATTAAAGACCCCCAGGATTAGAAATGGAGACAGCAACTGTTCAATGAGAGCATTAAGATCTGATTTATCACATTTCTCTCCAGGGGACAGGTAGAGAAAACAAACAGTGTTAGTATGACCCAAGGAAACACGGATGGCTATGGCCTCCAAGGATGTGTTGAGTGACAAAGACAGGGTGGGCACATGTTGATCAACCGATAGTGCCACCCCTCCATGTGCTCGTCCATCACAAAGCCTGTCATTTCTGTACAGAGAAAACTGCTGAATGGTGACTGTATCAGCAGGTTTTAAAAATGCTTCTTGTAAGGAAAGACATACAGGATGGTAGGAAGCAATCAGTGTTTTGATATCATCCAAATTAGAACATAAACCTTGACAATTCCATTGTATCATGGTGGCCATTTTTAAGAATGAATAGGTGAAGTGGCTGGAGAACCTTTCTGTTTATGACCACGACTTTTTTTTCCTTACTTTCCTTAGTCAGAGGAGGTCCATCAATCTCAATGGATCCTGCCCTGGGTCGAGTGGGCAGATCTTTGTTATTGGAAGGGGATTCCAGTGACTGAGGACGTGAACAAATGATTGTTTTGCCTCTTGGGGTGGGTGGGAGAAAAAGATGTATCAAAAGAAATGCCTGTATGTGAAACTGAAGGACGTGGATCTTGAGGTTTATTGGAACATATCAAAGGAACAGAGATGGGTGTGGAAGTCGATTCATCAGCGTTTTTAACCACGAATGTCAAAAGGCTTTTCATTTGTTTTGAAAACATTTCTCTTGGAGGCACAGAGAAAACTGTCTGCACTCCCACTGTAGTTGTGGAACGAAGTGCAGCAGCATATATCCGAAATGGAGTGGCAAACAGCAATTTCTGAGCCTCAGGATAACTAATGTTAAGGGTCGTTTTCAAACGCTGTACCTCTTTACTCCAACCACTTTAGGCAAGAACAAAAGTAGAAAGAGTGGGAACCATTGCAGTTGACACAATGTGGGTCCGTGTGACACTCATAGGCATAGTGGTCCTTACCACCACAACGAGCACATTTCAGGGAACCACGACAGGACGTCTTTGAGTGGCCGAACCTTTGACATCGGAAACATTGAAGAGGGTTTGGAATGTACGGCTGTACCCTGAAAATTAGATAGCCTGACTGGATGGCAGCAGGTGCACGTGGTGATGTAAATGTCAAAACAAGGATATTTGTTGGCAGTATAACTTTGTCTTTGCAAGTGCAGATGCACCTCACTGCAGAAACTCTGACTTGGGGACATTCTTCAAATCCCTCTCAACAATAACAAGGCAACACATGACAAGGCAATATGAGGGGTAACCTAAATAGGTACATCCCCAATTTCCTTTGAATTCAAGAGGAGTTCAATGTGTTGGTTGTGGATGTTTCAACTAATATGTCTCCAGATCAAAGCTTCTTTACTGACTTTGGAGAGCCAGCAAGTCCCTCTAGTCCCTTCTGAATAAAAAAGGGGAACATGTGCCCTAAAGGTTTTTCTGAAAGAGAATGTAATGTAAGAAAATGGGATACAAGTGTTACAGATGTTGAAGATTCCTGCTCAGTCTTCAAGACGTGGTTATTTACCTATTGACTGTTTTTTTCAGTTTTATTTATATTTTTTGTTGGAGGATCCATAGGAAAAAAGGAAAATTTCGGTACCCACTAAACCCACCAACCATGGAACGCTATGAGGGGATGCACTACAATGTCATGCAAGGACATTGCAGCAATGCCAGGGTTTCATGAGCACTGTACCTAAACACCAGCATCAGACACAATGTCCATAGCACCCATTGAGAACTTCCAACACTGGTACTTGGTTGACCATAGCCCAAGTAGACCAGCCGATTGACCCAAGAGTAACCACCCAAAGGCTGCCCGTCTCCAGAAATTCAAGGCCAAAGTGGTGTGTTAGGGTTGGACCCCTCAACCACCAGAATCCTCTCCTCCCCTTCATGGGTCACCTTACATGGCAAACACGTGGGTGGATGTTTAGATCCAAGAGGAGGTAAACTGAAAGAACAGAACCTTTCCTGGGAGATCCCCTCACCACGTAAAGGAATCCACACCAAGGAGAGAGGTTGCAGGAATAGACTGGGCAGCTACTTGGATAATACAGTTAGTTACTGTTGCCACACAGTCATTTATGAACAGCTTACAGACAATGGCAGGATCAAGTTCCAAGAGAACAGTAAATGAGTGCCAGTTGGCCTGATCCATCTTCTACTGTGGCAATGACCACAGCCAGTCTTCCTCAGTATGATAGTGAAATGATCACTGGCAACCTCTCAAGAGAAATGAGAGAAAAGAGGAGCATACAGAGAAATCAGCATGAATAAAAGAATGACTATATGCATGAAAATAGGTATAAATACCAATATTGAAGAGAGAAAGTTCATGATTCAAGAACATAGATTCTACAGAACAACCCCTGCCATCAATATCATTACCATGCTAGAGGGGATTATGTCCATTAAAGTGCCCCAGGAATAAAATGGGAAATGGCTGCTGTTCAATGAAAGCATTAAGGTCTAACTGATCATACATTGGTCTCCTCAAAAGACAGAAAAAGAACAATGACAGTACAACCCAAGGAAACATGGATGACTCTCGCATCCAAGAGTATATTTAGTGGTATAGATAGGGAGGACACATGTTGATAAACAAATAGTGCCACCCCTCCATCTATCACATAAACTCTCATTTCTGTGCAAATAAAGCTGCTGAAAGGTGACTGTATCAACATATTTCAGAAATATTTCCTGCAAGGAAAGACACAAAGGATAGTAAAAATCAATCAGCACTTTGATGCCCTCTAAATTAGAATAAAAACTTTGACAGTTGCACTATGTTAAAGTGACCATTTTCACTTATATGAAAGAATTTTATATGCAAAAACGGCTCGTTTGGGTTCAGAAAATATTTTAAATAGAAGAGCGAACAACGTTTCGACCTTCTTCGGTCATCGTCAGGTTCACAAAGAAAGAGGTAACTGACCAGAAGCTGACCACATGTTTAAAAGGGGTTGTGTAACTGAGTGTCGCAAACATGTGGTCAGCTTCCGTTTTGACCTTCTATTTGAAGTGTTTTCTGAGCCCAAACGAGCCGTTTTTGCATATAAAATTCTCAACAAGTGGGTTTCTCGACATCACTGATTATATGAAAGAGAATTGGACAGAGAGCCTTTGTGTTTTTGACCATGTTGTTTCTCTTTATCAGACAATCTATCAAACTCCATGGATCTTGTGCTGGGTTGAGTGAGCAAGTCTCTGTCGATACATGTAGATTCCAGTAACTGAGGGTGTGAATGAATTATTGTTCTACATTTCAGGGCCACAAAAGATGGACCAGAGAAAACGTCACAAGCTGGAATCAAAGAAAGTGATCTGGGGGAGCCACTGGAATGAACAAATAGGTCAGAGACAGGTGTTGATGTTGACTTGTCAGCTCTCTTAAACATGGAGGGCAAAAGCTTCTTCATGTGGTTTGAAAACGACTCTGTTGGAGATTTGGAGAAATCTGTCTGTACTCCCACAGTAACAGTGGAACAGAGTGCAGATGCATACATCCAAGATGGAGTGGTAGACAGCAACTATTGAGCTTCAGGGTAAGAAATGTTGTGAACTATTTTCGAACACCATAACTCTTTTCTCCACCCACCTTGAGCAAAAATAAAAGTAAGAGGGATGGGAGCCACTACAATTAGCACAATGAGGGTCCATTTCACACTTGTAAGCATCATGATCCTTGCCACTGCAATAAACACACATCAAGGAGCCACAACATGATGTCTTTGAGTGACCATATCATTGACATTGGAAACATCTGAGAGGGTTCAGAACATATAGCCATACCTTGCAATTAAGATAACCTGCCTTGATGGTGGCAGGTGGATATGGTGATGTGAATGTCAGATGCAAGACATGGTCAGCATCATAATTCCAACTTTGCAAGAAGAGATACGTCTCACTGCAGAAACTCATTGGGTGGAGAAACCAGCGAGGATTTATTTCCAACTTGGAAATATTCTCCAAATTCCTTTCAAAAATAACTAAGTAACCAATTCAAATTTACAGTTTGAATTATCTACAATTTTTTTCCAAACTCAGTGACTTATTCATGAAATAATAATTCAATAAAATTTTGGATGCAAGTCAATAAATATGATGGCATGGCCTTTGATCTGTGACTGTGACAAAATGGTTAATTTTGACGGACTTCAACTTCTCCTCCAACCTACAAACAAATTGTACATCCTCATGACTAGGGTCCTTAAAAATACACAACTCCAAAATTCCCCTAAAAAAACCATTCAGTTCTCCCGTCACACTCAAAACTACAAATGATTAATTTCTACACCAGTTTTCAGCCTGAGAACCAACACTCACTTAACATTATATATCAGCAGCCTACTGGCAACCCTGTAAAATTACTAACATTTAAGAATTAAATATTAGTATTTCACAACTACTTTTTCTTCATACTAAAGTCAATAAGTATATGTAATCATACAAGAGTGACAAATAACAACTCTTTACTTTAGTAGTTATTTATGTAATAACCTACCTACAAGCTGATTTAAAATAACAGATCTAAAGTACAGTAACCACATTTATCCTAAAATATGAGAATCAAATAGTCTTTAGATTGTATTTGTTTAATAAGACAAAGTATTTAACCTATTTGATGATTTACCAACAAGTTGAATAATAGCTATGCCTTATGTACTGTTATGTGCCCAAGTCTAACATTTTGGTACACGTTGCACCAAATTCTAATTTAAAGCATTAACCCTACAATATTTACTTAGTCTTCTAAAATAGTTATTTTGTCATTTAACCAAAATTACTACAAATGATAATAATATTCAAAAATCTGTAAGAGCTTAACCTTCTAATATCTTCTTTCTCTCTCTCTCAGACCTCTTTTCAGAAATGTTTACTGTAAACTTACCAACTTTCACAAAGATGCAAAAGATATTAAAAGTTATAGTTTAGAAACTCTGATGATTACTTTGTAAGTCAACCAAGCTCATTTGGTGAGAGTTAAAGTCCAACTCTGAAGAAGTGGGGGAGGAGGAGGAACTTTCCTAAAGTTCGAGTTCATAAGGAATGCAAGTTGCACTTTAACACTGGTAATAACAGTAATGATGATATTAGCATCTTACAATAGTTTCTAGACAAAATCTTTTGGTACTTGACATGTACATAGCTCCTTCAAATAAACAAAATCTTAAACGTACACATCAAAACAACTTACGCTGCTTCTTTGTCATTCCACGCAATCCTCATTCCCTTTCCACCCCCACCAGCAGAGGCTTTAATCATGACAGGATATCCTGAATAAAGGAACAAATCAGTGCGCAACTATTCTTTCTTGTGAACACAAGTCAGAACCGTCAATAATTCAACATGATTAGTAGAAAAAATAAATATACTCTACATACATCATACAAAATAAATAAAAATTACTTTAATACACTTAAGTATATAGTTTTATAAATCTATAAAATGCAGTTGCTTGAAATAATGCAATTAGATTTAATTTAAACTTCTTAATTCCAATCTGTTTTTCACTTTACTGTTACTTAAACCATAGTTTGATCTATAAAGCAATGTCATAAACACAGCTCAATAGAATAAAATATAACTAGCCTTCAAATTGCAAAATGTACAGCCAGTGTTCTTTTACATTGAAGAAGCAATTTCACAAAACATGCTTAAAAAGTAATCCTGAATCATTCTTTTTTAATATTTAACTTCTTCCACATCAGCTTGGCAAATTAGATGATTATTTTTAACAAAGGTATGTCTACGAATATATCGAGCAGTTTTATTTACTAGTCTAAATGTAAAATGATTTTCATATTGAGACTACAAATACTTTTATTCATTAGAAAATGTTTGAATTTCTTCTGAGTAATCTCTAAAACCTCCTAAATAATTATTTAACTGATAAACAAAGAGTTCATGTTGCCCTATCAAAGGCTCAAGGGCTATCAGCACTAGCTGTTCCTAATTTAGCAGTGTAAGACTAGAGGAAAGGAAGCTAGTAATCACAACTCACTGCCAACTCTTGAGCCACTCTTTTACCAATGAATAGTGGGATTGACCATTACATTATAACTCCTCCACAGCTGAAGGGGCAAGCACATTTGGTGCAACAGGGATTTGAACCCATGACCCTCAGATTACAAGTCAAATGCCTTAACCCACCTGGCTATGCTGGGCCTTCCCTATCAAAGTACATAACACATGGACTACTACTATTTATCTAATTTAGCCTTGTCTAACTGATGTTTAGTTTTTATACCTTAGTTATTTTATAATAAAGACAGGAAATTCAAGAAAAAATACTTACCAGCCATTTTTTTTTCTATCAACTGTCAATGACACTTAACTTTTTTAATAAGTGATGCTGCTCTAAATTTAATTAAATAATATACCAAAAAAAGGAATAATATGCAAAAAGCAGACAATATTTCATAATTATCACAATTTTTGTGGCTTTCTAACTACGCTATAAGAGCCTTGAAATTTCAGCTAAGCTTATTGGTGTAGTTCCTGTAGTGGTAAAGTTTTACTCTGAAGTGAAGTAGAACGGAAAAACATAATTGCATGTCATTTGAAAAATTAAAACCTTGGCTTTTTATTGGTTACAAACAATAAAGTTTCAAATGTCAGAGAGAGCTACTGGCATACTGGCAATTTGTGAGAGATGTGATAGGTTGGCATGATAAGGGAGGTTTGATTTTCTATTTTATTGTTGGATAACCAAATAAGAGTGAAGGTTATAAAAATTTAGGCTTTGTCTCAGCAATGACAACATTAGAAAGAGTAATTTACACTATAATTTCATACTTTCTGGAGTAGTGATAAATAAATTAGAAAAACAAAACCTAAAGAACAAATGTCAATTCTCGTAATAGGGGAAATGGAGGATTTTTTTATTGAACCTTATAAAATTAAGAACTGAAAAGTTAAAATGTTCAACTTGGATTATTAACTAAATTTTATGCAAAGTTTACCTACATTTTATAAGAGAGTGCTTTATTTAAATTTTGTATGTAACTCACTAAAACTTCCTGACATACTTGCAAAATAATGCCCATCTTGAAACAGTTAACTTATCAAAGAAATTTTTAAAAAATAAATGTAATAGCAATTTTGTAAATGAAAAATAGTTAAAATTTAATTGTATGTATTTTGGGCAATACATGTCTTATCATTAACTGAACTTTCAAATGTAAAACTGATATGAAAAACTTAAAAGTTGACATAACTTGTCTTGAGCATTATCTGAATTTAAAATTGTTTTGAATGGATAACATACCTTTTAAGTGATGTTAAATGTAATACATACCAATATCATTTGCTATCTTGATACAGTCTTCAACATCCTAGTGAAAAAAACAATTGCATATTCTAAATACTACCATTTATTATTTCTGTGTTTGTTTTCATTCCTAACACAACTGCTCAAGAAGTCTTTTTTTTTGTATACCTAAGAAAGCTATTTCGCTTAAAATATTTATTTCATTTTTTCCTTTAAAATTCAAGTTTTTTTTCAAAATCTTATTAGAATGTCATTGGTCTATGTCCACAATTAAAAATATGAACAACATACAAATTAGTTTCTGTTATAGGCACATAACTTTTATCAAACATTGATAAGTATGTTAGGTAGCCTTCAAGCAAATGTTATAATAAACACTGTTGACAAGATAAGCTTTATATTATACATCAGTTACTTCAAATGTGGACAGAATGACAAACAATTTCTTACCTTCACTACACCATCAAACCCAGGAATAAAATTAACTCCAGCACTCTTTGCTATTCTTTTACTCTCAATCTTATCTCCCATTGCTTGGATAGCTTTTGAGTTAGGCCCAAGAAAAACGACATTATTTTCTGCCTTCAAAGTAAAAGTACAGTAGGGCATTAGATTCGTCTTCGTTCTTTGGTGGTGTCTAAATTAATGTTTTAGCTTTTATTTTGAATACTATTTTATAACTTTGGTAAAAAATACATTTTTTATCACTACAAGAACAATGTAAAAATAGGAAATGGAATTATTCTGTTATTTACAAAGTTTGTCTTTTCATTTTGAAACAAATGCAAGGAAGTCATGAATGTTAAAACTGAATTCATTATTCACATCGTACTAATGAACCTTGTTGCAGTTCTGGAAGCAGGTGTTCATCTGGTCCGTAAACTACACAATTTGTTGTTAATTATTGCCCAAAAGATCTTTCATTGAACAGAATATCTCTTGCTCACAAAAAAGTAGTTCAGTTCCAAATAACATCACAAAAATTTGTTACTTTTATTTTGATATTTCATAATTTATATTTTTTAAAGAAATCTGAAAAACCTATGTTCAAATCAGTTATTTTTAACATTTTTAACTTTAATAAAATCTGTTTAGTGGTTTTATTTTGGTCTCATCATTTCACAGAAATTAACTTCTCTTCCCAAAGACCTTTCATGATACCTATATAATTCCACTGCAGTATTATGAATATAATTAATATACCTGAAGTCAAAGTACATCAAGTCATGCAACACGTAAAAAATCAAAAAATGAAAACTTACAAGTCTTCTGGCAAATTCCATATTTTCTGATAAAAATCCATATCCTGGATGCACCTGTTTAAAAACATTCAAAATACTGACTTGCATATACTTTACACAATTCTTAATTTATTACCACTTTAATAATTTTCATACCTCAAAAATCCATGATACACAAATTTTCAAAAACTTTACATAATAGGTTTGGCAACTTGCATAAGAATCATTATGCAAAGGAGTATGAAAGCTATACTAAATACAATTAACCCCACAATATATACAAGTATAAAAATTGAAAGTGAAATATAAAACAAGATTACTTAAAAGAAGTTACAAAATTATCAAATCATAATACTCATTAAAAACCAATGACTAACTACCAAAAAACACAAGAAATTCACATTTTTTGCTATTATATTTACAGACATTCCCAGAATTTGTAACTTACACCTTACATAGATATTGTTATATATTGAATTGGTTCTGATTACTATTGAAGAGATATCTAAAATATTTTGATGAAAATTCAAAACCATCACTGATATTGCAACAGTTCTCAAAACACAGCAATTAAACATTTCTTTGAATAAAAATGCTTTGAAATAAACTATATTTTAGTAATTGTATCTTTACTATAGGTTACACTGAATAATGTGCAATACAAATTAAGTTTAAATCCTCATTTTTCTTTTTGTACATTTCACTGAAATTATTCAAATTTAATCTGTCCACAATGCAAAACTTGTAAAACTAGATGTCAGTGTCTAATCAGATTTTCATGCTATGTTTTTTAAAGGAAACAAATTGTTTGTTATGGCATCACTGGTTCTTCTCACATAATACAATAGTAGCTGTACATAATAAGTAGAGCTGGCTAATTAATGATATTTGGTAATAAATTAGTCAACAGTTCTATAAGATTAATATTAGATTAGATTAATAAATTAGCAAAGGGTTTCTTAAAAGTAGTAGAGATGGCAGGTATCAAGTTTGTTGAAGTGGAAGATATTTTCAGCGCTTTGCCATAAAAGCATAGCAAGCAAATTTAGTTCCAATGACAATCAAGCTCAAGATGTTCACACCTCCCTCACTTTATCACCAAAGCTTAATGAACTTGAGGTAAAAAAACAAATAGATAGCTACAGTTGTGCAGAGCCTAGCAAGCCCACTATGTATATTTGTGCTTAAACAATTATAACGATATTTCAATTATTTGAGTGGTTAGAATTGAAAATAGTAATGAGGAAATATTAAATTTTAGTTGATTACTTTTGATATTGCAATCAATTTCAATTATTTGATTAACTGAAAAAAATAATTTTGATAAATTTTAATTTACCTTTCAGTTTACACATCTCAATGTTATCACTTCTCACAGGTAATTAAATGGCTTAACTATTAAAGTTTACCAATTTCTTTCAACATTACCAATTATACTACAGGGTAGTCGCTAGAAAAGCGGAAAATTTGAGGGTCAGATGAGATCATGAATAAAATGTGTGCTTACTTATTTCTATTTTGATTTCTTTACATCATGAATAAAATGTATGATTTTAATATCATAAAATGCATTTTGAGCATCTATGAGTGTAATATAACATATGCCTTTAAAAAACTTTGTAAAAGTTATTCTTTGTAAAAATAAATAGCTGTTTGACAAATTTTCCGCTTTTCTGGCGACCACCCTGTAGTTGTGTAAAATGTAACAAGATCCAATTACTATTATAAAATATACTTATTCAGTTTTAATAAATAAATAAAAAATTAAAGTTTTAACAGGAAGTGGGGATTCTTGGTTATATGTAGAACTGTTCATTAACTTTCTAAACAGAACATCTACAAATTTTCATTACAGCCATATACCTGGACAGGTATAATTTTTACAAAAATTAAAACAACAATCAGAAATTTATAAAATGTAATCCTTACTTTAGTCTACAAATGAGTGTATAAAGCTACCAAAATAAAGATTAAATGTTATAAATTTGTGAATGTTGTTTTAATTCTTGTTTCATTACTTTTGTGAAGTAAGATCAATACTTCATTTTAAAGTTAATCATTTCTAATACTCTTGTTTGTTTACTTTTTGTTAAACCTGTATGAAGTACATAATTTACCTTTAGAATGTCAACTGTCTATCCAACTTAGGGGTTAGCCTTACTGACATGTTCAGGTAGTTAGAAGTAAGATCAGTACTTCATTTTAAAATTAATCATTTCCACTACTCATTAAACCTGTATGAAGTATATAATTTACCTTTAGAATGTCAGTTGTCTATCCTACCTAGAGGTTAGCCTTACTGGAATGATCAGGTAGTTAGTAGTAAGATCAGTACTTCATTTCAAAATTAATCATTTCTAATACTCTTGTTTGTTTACTTTTTGTTAAACCTGGATGAAGTACATAATTTAAGTATACATCCTGTAGGGACATTCCAAGCAACCTAGGGGTTAGCCTTACTGGCATGATCAGGTAGTTAGTAGTAAGATCAGTACTTCATTTCAAAATTAATCATTTCTAATACTCTTGTTTGTTTACTTTTTGTTAAACCTGGATGAAGTACATAATTTAAGTATACATCCTGTAGGGACATTCCAAGCAACCTAGGGGTTAGCCTTACTGGCATGATCAGGTAGTTAGTAGTAAGATCAGTACTTCATTTCAAAATTAATAATTTCTAATACTCTTGTTTGTTTACTTTTTGTTAAACCTGTATGAAGTACATAATTTAAGTAAACATCCTGTAGGGACATTCCAAGCAACCTAGGGGTTAGCCTTACTGGCATAATCAGGTAGTTAGTAGTAAGATCAGTACTTCATTTCGAAATTAATAATTTCTAATACTCTTGTTTGTTTACTTTTTGTTAAACCTGTATGAAGTACATAATTTAAGTAAACATCCTGTAGGGACATTCCAAGCAACCTAGGGGATAGCCTTACTGGCATAATCAGGTAGTTAGTTAGTAGATGAAAAATTTGCTGTTTCAGAAATTTCAGAATTGTTATACTGAAAATGTTAGGGATACTTTTTAGCAAATCATTAGTCTGTACATGCATAATATATTGTATCCAATACACGAAATGATCACTTTTTGCTTAGGAATTCAACAGAGTGATTTTTCAATGCACAAACTATTTGAAAACATTTTCAATCCTGACTATTAAGTTCTATTATAATTAATAATATACTTTTACTTTTGCAACATTTTCACAGCATAGATCTACAGCCATGCTGTCACTTGGGTTCATCATCATATTCAGAAAACAGAGACAAAAGCAAGGTTAAAATTCAGCTAATACACAACAGTACAAAGTACTGAAAATTATTTGAACTGCTTTGTATTTTTTGTGTGTACACAGTTTGTTTTTTTCCTTTTTCAAGAACAAGGTTACTTCACCCAGCTGAGTACCTCCAGCTAGACAGGGGTTACTTGTTCCTTTGGGAAAAAAAAAACCTTAATACAATGTATTTAATGCACACACAATCTACAAAATATTTTTCCCTTTACATTTCATTTTACTTTACTTCAGTTGCAAAGAAAATTAAGTTTGCTCATCAAGTGAAACGAGGATTAGCATATGAAAATTCCTTTAAACATTCTTTGCCTTGTTTTTCTTTCAAAAAATCATTAACAAAGTATTTTTGAGTAAGTTTATCCTAAAGGTTCATTACCGATATTTACTTTTATACAAACATTTTTCTAAAATTAATCACTTACTACAAATAGTAAAATCTACATAGCTAAAGCTAAAAAAAAATTTAATCTGTTTTAATCATCTTAACATAGTACATTATAATTATGTGGAATTTTTATAAAGTATTAAATACTTAACCAACCAAACAACTAGGTTATTTTCAAGGAAGTTTTCCATAACTTGAAGTTAGGAGTCTCTGTACTCATGTGCAATGGAATTGTGTATCTACAAAAAACCATGGTAAGTAAACTGCAGATATTTAATTATTTATCAGAGATATTTTAACTTATTAATCTCTTGAAAAACAAAGAAACTGATCAGTTTTACAGTAAGTGAACAAAGGATAATATTCATTACTAATACCACATTCAGTTTAAAAGCTCAAACATATGGGCCACATATTCAGTTACTTGATTGATCATTGTACAAATGATTTCATCACATTTGAACCTAGTACTATCAATTTCAGCCATCATAGTAAATACATGCCCTAATTGTATGATGGTATCCACTTCTGACAACAATCATGGAGTGTTCTATATACTAATGAGACATTCCACATCTGAACATATACAATCTGATATTACTCCTCAGCACAAAGTACATCCTGGTTTCTAATGCAGTATGTAACTTTCCACAACCAGCATCAACATCTCACACACACACACAGACAGAGTGCACAACACTATCACATTTTCACATGAAACAATAGATAACTTTTACACAAGCATTTTACTTTCTTCTAATACAAAAATACTCTTCACAACTGTGGAGTGAAAAGGTGTAGGTAAGCAAAGTTGAAACTAACTGCAATATATAAAATGTAGTTAACTGAAAAACAAACAAAACTTCAAATTACAGAATATAACAGTACACTAAAAAAATAGCAGATTACAAAAATGGTTTTAAACACATCAATTAAAAACAATAACATTTCAGACTTATGATCTTTGCAAATTATTATACCAAAATCTAGTAAAAAATATTTGAACGTGAAGTTTTTTCATGTTAAGTCTTTAAACATGATCAGTAAACAAAATTTATTTGATTCAACTGTCATACACTAGCTTAACATTATCAATCACAGTATTCTTGTGTTTAAAATATAAACATCAATACATCAACTGTTCTTCAGGAATGCAATAGCAAAAAGTATAACTTTAGTAAGGTTTAGCAAGGATTCCAAATAATTCACTTGCTGAAAAACCACCTTATTAAATTCCTAAGTGAAAAGCACACCATTCAAAGTACTGGTTACAATATATTATGCACATATATACTAATATGCTAAAAAGATCACTCACATTTCCAGTGTAACAATTAAAAATTTTTAAAAGCAACTGTTTCATCTACAACCTAACTATCTGATCATGTCAGTGGGCCTAGCACCTAGACACAGACTACTGCTACAAACTTTCTCCAGTTTACTTATCTGAAACATGTGTATCCATTTTTGATATTTCAATAATTGTGTACAATTTTTTATAAAAATTGTAAATGTTTCATGCACATAAACAAATATTGTTTCAACCAACAGATGGTGTTGCACAATGATTTATTTGTTGAGAATTAAGCACAGAGCTACACGGTGGGCTATGTGTGCCCATCATAGGAAATGAAACCCAATTTTTAGTGGTGTGAGTCCACAGATATACTACTGTACCACTACAAAGCCATACTGACAGACAGACATGTAAGTCAGTATCTAAAGGTAAATTATGTGCTTTATACAAGTATAACATGAAAAGTAAACAAACCAGAGTATTAAAAATTATGAATTTTACAATGAAGGATTTTTTGCAAAAAGTAAAGAAACAAAGATTAAAACCACAATCACAAATTTATAACATATAATCCCTACTTTGGCAGCTTTATACCCTAATACTAAAGTCAATGTAATAATTACATTTTATGTATTTGCAATTTTGGTTTTAATTCTTGCAAAAGTTATAGCTAAGAGGGATATAGTTGTACTGCAAGTTTATAGATGTTGTGTCCATTCTATAGATATCAAAAATGAACAAACAGAAACAAAATTAGCATAAATCATGGATAATTTATTATTTTTAAAATTGCTACATGAAGTACCCAAAAGAAAACAAGTGCTGCATTAAAAATACTCAAAATACACTTTAAAATGATTTTCAATCCTTACTTTGGTTTGTATTATGATAAATATTGCTAATTAAGCAGTTGCAATTTACCAATCAAAGTAAGAATTGAAAAATCATTAAAAAATCTATTCAATTAGCATTACTTTACTTTGAGTATTTTTATTGCATTTTTGTTTTGGATACTTCTCAGAGAAATTCAACAAATAATCAACTTCCTTATTTTTTTCTTACAATTATTATTTTTACCTATTTCTAGAAATATGTTTTGTACAAGTTTTTACTTATGAAAGCAAATAATACCTACTGCTTGTGTTCCAGTCTCTCTAACTATATCCAAAATAGCATCCATATTTAGATAACTCTTACTGGTAGGTGCTGGACCAATGCAATAAGCTTCATCTGCCATCTTTGCATGAACCTAATCATAATAGTACATAATATACATAACCTGAATTGTTTTCTGCATGCCTATCCTAGATATGAAGAAAACATATATGGTGAATAAGGTTTAATCAAGTTTAGCTCAGTTAACAAATTATTTAATTTTGCTCTAGTTTAGTGGATTGGTAATTCTTCATTCAAGTAACACAAATTTTAGTCTTATAATATTTCTGTATTGTATAAATAAGTTTACATTTAATAAAACATAAATTTAACCAAAGCCTAAAAATGCACATTCACATTTAAGATGGAAAAAAATTGAAACTCAAATGTGTATTTCTAATCACAACTGAACTCACAGCCATGGAGTCAACATCACTATGTACAGCTACAGTTTTTATACCCATTTCTCTGCATGTTCGCATAACACGGCAAGCTATTTCTCCTCTATTAGCAATCAGTATCTTCTCAAATTTCTGAAAAGTATTTGGCATACAGAATTTTTTTTTTTCAAATAATCATAAAACTAAAAAGACTAAATGTACACAGATGGTAAACAGCAGGGTAAATCTAACACTAACTCTGTGAATTGAGAATAAAACATTTTGTAGCTACAAAACTTGTAAGATTTAGATTTTGTTCTTAAATTGCTAAAATTCAAACAGTCATTTAGACTAACCAAGCATATTGTAAATTCAGACAATCATGTTATTCAACATGTAACATTCTCTACCACCATAGAGTATGAAATATCAAATAAATATAACTAATTTTGATTTAGTTGTACGATTTGTAGTTTTAAGGTTGTGGTGGTTCACCACTGTAAACATAAATGTTATACAAGAGACGTATACCACAAGAAATTACAAAATAAAGATAAAGAAAATCATTTTGCAATTTTATGCAAGATAAAAAAACTATTAAGTTTGAAGCTCACAAAAAAGCAACCACTGAAGAGATGAAAAAAAAAGTGTTCTTCTTTGCGTTTGCTAATCATTACACCAAAAGTAACTTCTTACCATTAACTTATCACTTGAAAAATGTACCAAGTCACTGTTTAAGTTACTAATTACATTTCAGCCACTTTGCTATTTTCAGAAATCAGTAACTAATTAGACCACAAACATGATCCATTGACTTCTTTTGAAAATAAAATTAATGAATTATTATTATAATACAGACAAGAGATACCACAAAAATTATATATTTGAAGAATGATGTATTAAAAACTTTTATCCCTACAAGGAGACATTTATTCAGTTTTTCTTAATGAAGTTAGTGGTTTTATAAATGTCTAAGATCCACCCAAAAAAAGAGTGACCTTGTGTTTTTCTACTTGATCTGTTTTGTTTATTTTTTCTCTTATTAGTAGGCCAAAATAACAGCAGTTTTGGCAAAAGCCTACCAACAAACTCTTTAATTCCAAGGTCCATCTATGAGTTATTAAGGCCACTATTAAATCACATTTCTAACTGTTGGCCCTATGATTTTTTTTTTGTATTTGCATGAACTATTTTTGTAATTAGTTGCAATATGATGAAGCATTATGTTACCCAATTATTACACTAAGCGTTTCAAAAATTTGCCAGTAAAATCTATGGTATCATATTCAAACTAATTGCTGATTTGCATACCAAATTCACTTTGATGAAGAAAGAATTTATCTAAATCAATGCATCTGTAATTATCCTAATCACTTTTGTGTTTAGTCAACACTACATTTTCTGTTAAAGCAAATTTTGCATAACATTTGATCAACTCTTTCCAAACTAAACCTGAGCTCAAAGTGCTCAAACCTAAATATCCTTCTCTTCTATTAAATCAACATTCTATTTTTATATGTAGAACCATCTACAAGTTTCAAATTCACGTGATCACTTTCTCTTATCCTTCTTTGTGTTATTTTCACTTTACCCAGAGGAAGTCTTTTCTAAATGTTGGGATAATGTTTTCCCCTATTTTTTTCAGTTGTTTTAAATTTTTAAATTGTTAAAAAAATTTTACCATGTATTTCTTTATATAACACATTTTATCATAGTTTTAGGATTTTATTTTCATTATTTATTTATTCTGGAGATATTTATCTGATTTAATTCTCTTTTGTATTGCCTCCAACCACAGTTAAATCTCTCATTTTTGAATTTAGTATTTACTTAGCTATGTGGTTCTTGTACTTTCTTTGATTAATGTATTGAATACTTTCACTTTTTACTTTCAGTCATTGTTACATTTATGAGACTGTTCACTTAAACACAAATATAATGTATATAAGCATTTATTGCCTCACTTAAACTTGAAGACCGATTTAAGATTATACATGTATTATAGTCAAATTTCACTGCAATTTTTGAAGGTTCTACTAGTTTACAAACTCAGTTTCAAAACAGAAAAAATCTGAAAATTTGTTTATTATTTACATATAATAATTTCTCTACATTTTTAGCATAATAAAAACCCCATTAAACAACATTAAAATATATCTTCCAATTACTCACGTCTTCTTTTGGGTTTATTGGGTCTGCAGTATATATGGTGAATAAGCCATTTGTTGTACATAGTGCTTGTCGAGATAGCAATTCCACTCGCTAAAAGATCAAACCATTTTGATTAAATGTTATATTTAAATGCAATTTTTTCATAATATTCCTTTCAGTTCATAAAAAACGATTAAAACAAAGCATTTAAACATACATTTTATTATTTAGGAAACAGTAAATGCAAAATGGTATTTTTTATTTCAGTAATAAAAAGTACCAATTAAAAATACATCTACTTCCTAAATATTTATAGATTTAAATATATTTTATTGCATTAATTAACAGAATTATTTCTCACTAGGCATTTAAGTTAAATAGAAAAAAGTAGACTTAAGTAGTTTCGTCACACCAAAATCCTCAATTTCCACATTAATAGCATTCCCAAACACTATTCTGTTCAACTGTAACTCATAAGTAAAATATTTTAAAAGTCTCTTCAGAAACTTTTGAACCAACTTAATTACTACCATGATCTGAAATTAAAATTTCTATTAGCTTTTACCTCTACTGCAAAATAAGTATTTCCTAAGATTAAAGTATCGAGTTTCTTTATAAAATTCTGAACTAACCCTGGGTAATACAGCTGTACATGTAAACCTTTTAAAATACTTAAACTGTGACCCCAAAACTACAAAACCCTGCCCCTATTCTTGCACTTTTCAAAAGCTAAAGCCTTTAACTAGAACCACCATGCACACCAAATGTAATTAACTTAATTCACAAGCTAATGGTAAATGAAGCCATACGACTCACCAGAATAAGTTTTTCAACAACCAAAACAACAAAATATATGTAATCCTTCCTAGCTACACTTAATAAATGTTGTAAAGAATCAAACTTTGAAGCACACCACTCAAGTGAAGTAGTTAGAAGTTTGTACAAAAGTTCACAGGGAGTAGAATGACATCTAATTTTCTTTCAATGTTTTTGGGGTCAAATTGTTTCCAGTCACCTGTTTTTATTATTAAAAAAAAAAAAAGAGTACAAATAAAACAAAGAATAATCCACAACCCATGAAAGTATATTACTGTTTAGATCAAGATAAAACTCACTACAAAAATTTATATCTCTCAATCCTACAATTCTCACCATTCAGTAGGAAATATGATAACCTCTCAGCATCATCAATCTCTTCAACACCTCAATCTTTTCTTTTTCAAGAGAAAACTTCAAAGATATTAACCTGTCATTGTACAGCAACTTTTCAATCACACGTGGCATTCTATTAACCCCTTCATTGTCCCTTCTAAAGTAAGGAGCCCATAATGCTACAAATGTGGACTAGCTAAAAGCCTGAGAAAAAATTATAACCTCTTTAGACTTGTATTCAATATTTCTTGTTGATTACATCTAAAGTCTTATTTACCTTACCCTCTGTATAGTTTAATATCCTGATCAAACAGAATGCCAAAACCTTTCTTCCATAGCGTTGTTTAGTCATCATGATCAAAAGTATACATCTGTCTGAAAGTATGATATTCTACATGCATCACTTTGCATTTACCAAAATTAAAAGCCGTCTGTCATTTATTAACCCAATTAACCAAATAATCAAATCTTTTTTTGTAAAGTAGCTGCATCCTCTTCACAACTGGCAACTTCCAAGATCTTAATATCACCAAATTTTCAGCAATTTAAAGGCAATCTCTTTATCAGTATCACTGGCGTAAATGAAAAAGAGCAAAGGTACTAACACTTAACCATAAGGTATCCTGCTTATGTTGTTAATCCAGTTTCAAAAAGCTCCATTTATAGCAACCCCTCTGCTTTCTTCCATTCAACCACTTTTCTATTTCATGACTCAACTTATTCCCAACACCAATTGATATAATTTAACAAACCTTTTAAATGCAACCGATCTAATGAAACACTTTCAAAACCAGATGCATAAAAGCCACATGTTTATCCTCGCCAACATAAGCAGTGAAATTCTTTGTAAGGCAAGAACTTTCCACAATAAAATCATGCTGACTATCCAATACAATTTTAGGATTAGCTGAAGAACTATCACCCCAGACTTTGACAGGGTGATGATTCTTCAGGTGATTAAAATAAATATTGGGTATTTAACAATACCACCAGTGATAATGCTAATAGTAACTTATACTTTTTTAATATAACCTAATAATTTTCTAATTGTTTTACATTTTAGTTACTTTTATAGCAAGGTATAAAAAATACACAAAAAATGAGAAATTTAACCCTTCCACACAGGTCTTGTATTTTCTTGCTCTTGAAGTCTCAAATTATCCCTAATTTTTATATGGGTGTTGTTAGTAGTCTACTTAATTTTATTTTAAATACACAGTTTAGAATACAAAATATTAATCCATAATTTAAAAAAATGTATATTCTGAAAACTTGTACAAGTTATTTGGTTTTCTAACTAAGATGCATGTGCACTAAAATATTTTCCTTACCTAGTCAACATGTGATGTAAAATAATCTGAAACCAATCATGAGAACCTATGGTAGATAGTAAATTAAAATAGCAAATGTCAGAGAATTATTTGTACTTTTTAAAAGCATGCTTAAGGGGCATGATGTGTTTCAGTTTATGTCATACAACTCATTAAAGTATGTTTGTGGATATCTAACATTTACGTAAGCCCTTAGAAACTTAAAACTTGTAAAATACATAATTTACAGCAGGAAGTTTTATGTGATATAGAAAAATGAAAACAGAGAATTTAAATATTTCCTTTTGATACTAAAACTTGTATTATATACTACATTTTTGATAATAAAGTGGTATAATTAAATTTGAATCTGTGTAAAATGGTTGTGATGTGTACACTTTGACCTACCCATGTGTAGAGGTTTAATGTAATTATCTTACTACCACCTGGCAATTGCTTAGGTTGAGAAATGTTGCATTAATCTTTACTGATAGTTAAAAAAAAAAAAAACTGAAGAAAAAATCTCATAATCTTCAAAAATGCCCCTTTGTTATAATGGTAACATCAGGAGACACAATGTTAAATAAATTGACAGTGTAAACAGTGACAGTTTGGTGATAAATATAGAAAACTTATCGACTGTACTCTTATTTTTAGCACCACAATTACTTTACAAGCAAGTTAACGTCATGCAGTTGAAATAATACTCTCTTTCTCACTCACACATAAAAGGATTAGTGGGATTCTTTGAGCCTGATATTTTAATGGGTCAATAAACAAAACCTTTATAGGATAATGACATCTGTTTTAGTACTACCACTGTTCTCTAGTAGAAACTATTTTAAACACTACAGACTGTTAACAAAGCTTCAGCACCTGACAGTGTGGGTACAACAGGTATTTAACATAATTGTTTAATTTATAGTGAGGTTATGTCTCATCACCAGAAATTAATATCAAATATAAAGTCAAACGTTTATGGTTTGTACCCTGAAGATCTTCGTAAATTTTCTTATCTTGTACTTTGGTGTTGTTTTACTTTACTATTTATTGAAAAATAACAGTCACAGTAAACCACTGTCAATTTCAAAAGCTGAGTGATTAATGGAAATTCGTAATTAATCAATGCCATTCAAATAATCTCATTTTCAGCCTCCTTTTGAGTTTTTCTAAAAGATTTTTCAGCAACCCTTCCATTAACATGATATACTTCAAGTATAACATGTGTTAATGTCTGTTGTGTACCCAGTTGTTTTACATATAAATGCACCACAGCTGTAAAACAGCACAAAACCTGTACCTAGCTGAAATTATAACAAATAAAATTCAGAGAAATTTTTCTTGCATGTTTTTCCACACAAAAAAACTAAACAAGCTAATTCTTTCTTTTGAACAGCCATCCTTATATTTCATTTGATAAAGCTGGTAAATATTCTTGTCACGTTATGGGAACAGATATCTAATTAAATGAAAATTTTTTACCAATCCTGCAAAAAATAAAAACAGTACAATCTTTATTCAAGAAAACCTGTGTTGACCAACATTAAAATAATTTAAAAGTTTATTACTTGTTAAATATTAAAATCAAGGTATTATGAAAGTCTTTCATAGCAGGTGTTTGAGAAAGTTTTTCTATTTACACCATCATTTTAAAAATTAGATTAACAGCTGTACAAATACAAAAAAATATCCTAGGATTTTAAGCAAAAAATTCTTAGGTATACAAATTCATAAAGATTAGCATGTTTACATTTTATAGTATAATATATGTATGCTGAAAAAAATAAAACAAATCAAACTCCTTAATCGTTACAGAACTTAACAGTGTTTAAGTAACACGTATTGACAGCCAGACTTTTGTTTTACTTTTCCAGTGCTTCTTACCTAAACTGGGTTAATCATAATTCAACATGAGCCCTATTTATGTAAATAACATGTGTAATTAAGTTCTTCCTTATTGTTATTTCTTCCTTCAGTTGCAAGCATCTGTTTGCACCTAATCATTACAAACATTATACAACCACACACACACCTTCTCTCAGTAATAAATTGCAAACATCCCACTTGCATTTTGTGCAGCAATATTGTCTAAACTAATACACAATAAATGATATAACTCAACAGTCACATGCTTTGTAAAGTGTTTGTTGTTGACTGATTTGAAATAACATCATGTTAACAACCTAGAATAAATAAAAATAACTGCTGTCAATAGTTTACTACTGATTTTGCAATGATTATTAATACATCATGAGTTTTTACCTACAAGTACCTAATTAGATTTATTGCTCTTGTGTAAGCCACATTTACTTTAATTAACAGTGTGCAGAATTGCTCCATGTGTCATTTTCAATATAATAAAGGCTATTTCTAATAACCTAGTTATATGTTATTTGGAACAAGATCACAGTATGTTAATAACAGTATTATATACTTATTATTGTGACACTTCCCTTATTAAATAAGTTATTCAGCAACAAAACTTGTGTTGTTTTTTTTAAGAAAATAAGGATTAACTCATTGAAGCAATTTTTTACCCAAGAAACAGTATATTACACTGTTAGAGGATAACAGTTTATATACTATTGGTGGCAAACATATTCAACTCTTTCATACCCAGAGATACAACCTGTCTCAAATGCAAATTTGCACCGAGTTAGAGATATAAAAACTTGTTGTTTTCCACACATTAAAACAAAAATTAAGTGTCAAAATGTATTCAACAAGAAGTTTCTTTCCATTTAACTTTATACCTAAAACTTTTTCAAAAACTACACTTTTTAATTCTGGGTTGATTTTAGTGTGTTCCTAAAAAAAATCATTAGATTTCTAAATTTCTTAAAATTTTTCTACCCATACTAAAGGCTCTCAAAGCCTCTCTAAAAGTCACAAACTTTGAAGTAATTAGCATCGAATTGTTCTTGCAACTTTAATACACCAATTCATCAAGAATTACAGTTTTTTAAATGTGCTTGTCATTAGCAACAGGCAGTTAATTCAATTACTAATAGGCATTGATAAACATTCTATAAAATAATCAATTAGTCAAGATTACAATTGAAATTTAAAACTATTGAAGTCAAAAATAAGTCTTATTATTACTCTTCTGAGTTATTTCAACAATCCAAGTAATTAAATCTAATGCCATTACATTTGTTGTTAAAAACATAATTAAGCAATGATCGACACATGATCTGCTTAACATAGTTATTAAACACCAAGTTTAGATTATATGCTTTATGTTTGTTTTTGAGCCATTTCATGTGACAATCTATTTAGTTAGATGTTAACAATTAAATTAATGAAACTGGAAATTGATTAGCAAATTCCACTAACTGTCACTTTTTCATTTAACATTTTTGACAAAAATCAAACAATCCTATTGAATTATTTTTAAAACTTGCATAAATATCAGAAATGAAAAACAGAAATAGACTAATTCATTCTTTGATCTTTTCACATCTTGGCGTTTAGTTGAACTTGTAGAACAAAATAATTTACATACAAAAACATTTTTCAATTTTATCATTTACAAGTCAATCTAACAATAACATCTGCAAAATAAGGTTAAGTATTTACCTTTAAAGTTATAGTTATAAGACATTACTTATTACATAAAGTTTTACTTTTGGTATTTTTTCATAAAAATAAAAATTACCAAAAACAAGCAATATGAACAAATTCGATTTTATAAGAAACTACTGACCTAACAGTATTTATAATTTAATTATACATTTGAAGGCTATGTTTTAATTTTTTCAGTTTCAAAATGTAAAGATTTGCATACAGTAAAAAAACGTCTCGTCATGCAACATCACTGTCACACCAAGGTGAGCCAAATGACACAGTCTAGCCAATGTCGCAGGCATAGGCATTTTGTTACGTAAATTGTTAACGAAGCCTAACTCTAACATAAAAAACTCAACACACCATGTGCAATTATAAACATTGATGTAATAAAACTAATACAACTGCATTCCACGTTCATGTATTATTTCTCATACAATACCTTAGTTGTGTTTAATAAGCCAAATGCCGAAAAACGGTGGCAAATAGAAACTGATCTCAGCACGAAATTCGACATAGTTTAGTTGTTACGTCCAAATATACCCCGAAACGTACTTCACAGACACAGTTTCCCTATATTAAGTGTAGTAAATAATATCATAGAAGAGCTAGAGTTAAGTGATTTCAAAGTTGGTCAAAAGTGGCGCTTCAATCGAAGGGATAAAGCAAATTTACAAAATGTATTTTATATTTTTATAACAGTAACTAAATGTTCTATTTTTCATTCAGACTTTAAAAAACACTTATTTATGTTTATTTACTTATCCAATGTGTCTTAAACAGTGTAATATATCTGAATTAGAAGCTAGTTAACTACTATACTAACCGTGATGCTTGAATTGAAAACGAAAACAGTGACGACTTTTTTGGTTGTTATACAGGATTTCTGTTTTCATTCACTTCGCTGTTGGGTCAAAATAAGAGGTTTACTTGTTTTGAAAATTCGCGCAAAGCTACACGAGGTCTATCTATGCTAGCCATTACTAATTTAGCAGTGTAAGCTAGTTGGAAGGCAGCTAGATATCACCACCCACCGCCAACACTTGGGCTGTTCTTTTACCAACGAATAGTTGGATTGACCGTCACATTATAATGCCCCTACGGCTGAAAGAGCAAGTATGTTTGGTTTGACGAATACTGAAAGCCGCAACTCTCAGATTACCTGACCATGCTGGGCCTCTGAAATAAAGATATTTTTAATTTATTCAAGTTCATCTAGGATCATTATTTTGCATTTCAATAAACTCAGTCAAATTATCTTTTACAGAATATTTCTCTCATTACTTAATCAAATATACTGTTATTTACGAGCTTGCTTATTTGATACTTGTTGATAAATTAGTTTTATATGAAAATATCAAAAGCTTCAATTAAGAATTGAGGAATAGTATTTCCCTCGGTAGACTTAGCAGAGAACCTTATGTGGCTTTGCGAGAAAAAAAACACACACATACATACAAAAAAGCCTTTCTTTTTTTTCTTGCATTCCTAGTAAAAGTTTGATCTCGCGTAGAAATCATGCTTTTGTGTTAAAATTTAATTTATACAATCTTGTGTTTTTGTTTTACGAAAGTAATTTCACATTAAAGAAGGAAATAAATCAATTGTGATTGGTATGTGAAAAGGACGTTGTTTTATTTTAACTAAATAATATAAAAGAAACATCTAACAAAATACAATGTATCAACACAAGAGTCATGGGGCCAGTGATATTGCTATCTGGCTATCTGCTGAGTCCTCCGAGGGAAAACGAGCCGCTAATTTTAACAGGGTCTCTTGTGTTGATACAGCAGACTCAGCAGATAGCTATCTGGCTATCTGCTGAGTCCGCCGAGAGGGATCAAACCCCTGATTTTAGCGTTGTAAATCCGTAAAGTTACCGCTGTACCAGAGGGGAATTTTGAAAATCTGTGAAAATGAAACAGATATCTTGCTTACCAAAAATAATGAAACAATAATTTTATGATCTAACAACATTTTAATCATGAACCTATTGAGATCTAAAAAATATTCAGTAAATATTAATATGTAAAAAATTATTTATTATATAAATCTAATACTTGAGAAATAAAATTTTACAAATTTAGTTAGAATACTACTTTTATAAATGACATATTTTTTATCCATACGTATATTTTACTTTTCATAATTTATACTGCGTGATAGAGTTTGTACAATTTAGTGATTACTGATGACTACTGGCAGGTGTTTAAACTATAAGTAGAAGGGTGTCAGGCACTTTTGAGATTTTGTGAAAGAATTGTATGTGAAAAAAGTGTTATTTTGCACATTATTTCATTTGCCACGTTAAATAATGACCATGGAAATCGATGAACCAATTCCAAAGAATGTAATGGCAGCTTCTGGCACAACTGGCAGTGTTTCAGTTTCTTTACACCCTCTTGTCATAATGAATATTTCTGAACACTGGACAAGGATAAGAGCTCAAGAAGGAAGTCCACAACAAGGTTAAAACCTGAAGCTGTTTCTTTTTATATATAATATGAAATATATAAACATTTTAATCCGGAAATGTGCTGCTGAAAGTGGAACTTCTTTATTTAGTAGTTTAATAATTATATTATAAATATAAGCAATGTGGAGTTGACAAAATAATGTAACGCCAAAACTTGAAAACCAACATGGATTTATCAGAGGAGAATCTTACCTTGTTAATTTGCTATTTATTTTTAAGGATGCTACTTGTTAATGGTGTAAAGACTATAGGTAGTGTACTTAGTGCACTTAGATTTTCAAAATACCTTTTGATAAGTTACCATAACTGCAGCACAAGAAAGATTAGCTAAAATAATCATATCAGTGGATCTAGGAGGAACACTAGTTTATTGTTTTAAAGTTTGGTTGGCTGAAGGGGGAAAAAAAGCTTTTTTTATTAATAGAGTTCAGTTAAAGTGGACACTTGTTACAAGTGGAGCCAAATGCCTCGTCACCCAATTAGTGATACACATGAATGGATTAATGAGATTCACATTTTTTTTTTATTTTTTTTTTACTATCTAGTGAAACCACAGCCAAGGGAATGGGCTTGGAGAAATCAATGTTTAGGACTTGATTCTTTCTTATTTGCATTAATGATACTTGTAGAGATAAAGGTATTTTTTAAATATAATGCATTTAGATTATCATAATTTTGTCCATTCATGATTGAATAAAGATGGTAACCCACTTAATAGTGTAACTGTATAAAATGGTCTTTGTATAGTGGTGGATAAGTCATTTATGCCATCAAAGTTGATCTCTGTTGCTAGCAGTAGTAGTTAACTTAATAAAATTGTAGGGTGTGTAAGCAAACATTGATGACAAGTCAAATGAGGTAATTATCTCTACACAAACCACTTGTTAGATCTCACTTTGTATATTGTGTACATTTCTGGTCTTGTTACCTTTGAAAGTATATTGACTTGTTTAGGGTTCAGAAAAAGGTGCAGATGACACTACACCAACATGATCACAAAGGATCCTCATCTTGAACAGTGATATAAATTACAAGTAACCATCAGGCAAACTATTCCATAAGTTTGTATTCAACCAAGTAAAGTAATATACTGTGGATGAATAAGTGTATTAAATGTATTGTGCTTAAAACTATGTGATACGTCTCATTTTGATGCAGTTTATCACTTTTGATTTAGGAATGGGTATTGCAGGTATCACCTAACTAACTTTGCATAAAATTTTACAAACAATATTGTGTTCAACTTTAAGTACTTTATACAAGAAAAGATTCATTGGGAGAATTCAAAAAGAGATATCAGAATGATTCCAACTTTAGAGGAGTTTTATAATTATGTGTTAAGCATCATTTTTACATGGGGGTATTGAATCAATTTTTCAAGGGTTTGGAATTCATAAGTCCCAAAAGAATTGCAAGCACAAAGACTAGACATAATATGTACTAGTTACAACAGTGTTACTCTTCTAATGAAGTAGTCTATATATGGAATAGTTTGCCGTCAGGTGTGATAGAAGCTGTAACATTGATTGATGTTGTGAGGAGACTGATTAATTTAAGTATCTGAGCTGGATATATCAAGAAAAATTTTGTATAACTTGGAGTAGTGCGGTAGTAGAAAATGTGGCAACCAAAATGGGTCAAATGGGATGAACTACATGCATGTATGTGTGTTGTTTCATATAGTGGAATTATAAGTAACTTCTCTTTGTATACAGGAACTGTTGCTTTGCTTCTCTTCTGTATCTCAGAACTGTGGACACAGCTGTTTTAACCATTAGTATAATAAATGTTTGTACATGCATTTGACTTGTTTTGAATATATTATGTTAAAATAAGTACATTGTGTGCTATCTATTTATTTTTGACATGAATCACCCACAAGTTGTAGACATCTACTGTAAGGAATCTGGCTCCTATAAAAACCTGACAATAAAATACAGTAGACATCCAGTCAATTTATAGTGAAAATTAACTCCTGTTTATTACTGATACTGGTTTTGTTTCTGTGTAAATGGCAGGCATGTTTGAATGATGCACTTATTGGCAAATGTACTGTGTTGTTATGTACAATTTTTACTTCTAGAGCTTTATGTGATTGTGCATTTTATCTGGAACTCAGTTGAGAGTTTTGTTTGGGATATTTATTATTTATTTCAATGTTTTAGAGGAATTAATAGTGTTATATATATATATATATATATATATATATAGAGAGAGAGAGAGAGAGAGAGAGAAAGCTGATGACAATTAGTTTTATGTCTCTAGGAAAGGCTGATACTTTTGAGAATTTTCTCATATACTAGAGGGACAAGATAGCTCTAGTGACTGAGTTGAATGGTGAAAATTGGTTTTGGTATTAAGAAGTATAAAGTAATGATAGTTTTTTCTTGTGTATCATGTTACTGAGGTGAAGAGATGAGACTTGTTGCTGTAAAAAGCTAGGCACTTTTAATTGAGAATTTAGATATAGTAAAAGAAGTAAAAGGGTTTCTGATTTGTATTCTCTTTTTATAAGTTTTTAATTTAAGACTCAAAAAATCTGTTATATCTAGTGTTCTAGTGTTATATCTAGCAAGAAAAAAGGGCAGGGTGCATGTATGCAGCTTAGTAATTAGGACATGCCATACATTACTATATATGCATGCTCTTGTATAATATGTTAGTTAATTTCATTATTTGTATAGATGTAAAAGTACATTTTCTCATCTAATAAAAATAATTATTTACAACTTTATTTTGTTGTTGATCTTTAAATAATCAGCAAGTCATTACTCTGTCTGTATTCAGTTTCTCATATTCCTGGAGACAATTATAGATTAATGTTATGACACAGCCTTAGTTGTTATTTTCCTAACATCAGCTTTATTTGAGTTGGTGCAGCTTACCACAATCAACACTAGTTGATGTTTCTTCTTGTGCTTCTTACATTCTTAACATTGACAGAACTATCCCCATTTAAATTTAGTAAGTAATGAAATTGACCTGCATTTCATGAATGCTTTCATGAGCTTTTGGCTTGGTGCTTTAATGACAGGAGTTTGTATTTTTTGCAAAATTGGTCTGCAGTTATGCAACCATTTAACACAGAATTCATACTTCATCTTAACATATATTAAAGTACAATATATAAGCTAAGACTTCTATGCTATCTCTTAACCATTCTCTCAAGGTCCATGTATTTGTCACCTTTTCTGATATGTAAAAGTTTGTGGACAGTTTCGACTTACAAGCTGCTTTAACTTCCATTTAACAGATGGCATAATGCCTAACCAACAGTTATGACTTTTACAACACAGTATACTTTCTTAGTTTTGTAAAATCAAATTTCTACAATTACAATTAGCTTCAACATCTTACATTTGACACTACTGGAGGTCAGGTAACTAGGTGCTTCAGGATATTTCACTTTTGATGGAACTGATGTTTTCAGTTTTCCTTTCTTGCCACCTAATCACTTTCTAATTATTTTTATAATTATAAGATGACCAAAGGAGTTGAAACATTGTTACTTCTTTCCTGCGTTAAATAAAAGTTTTTTTGTAACCATAGTGGCCATTTATTCCATATATATAAACAACCTCTGCATAACTGATTAGAATTAATGGATTATAAAGGCAGCAGGGTACAGAAAGGGCAGCTAGGCAGAGCAACAAGAAATAATGGGTGGCTTAACCTGCTATTACATTGTAGTTGTAACTATCTGTTACAGAAGATATATTGAGTTCATAAACTGGCTACTAGCTATTAAGAGAGGGACAGATTTGGATTTAATTTCAGAGCTATAAATCTACAGATTATTGAACTGCTATAATAAAATCTAGGGTTTTGGATGGTGCTGAAGAGTGGATTGTTTGGTGTACTAATCTGAAAAAGTTGAAAATTCATACTGTAACTCTGTATAATACAATTGTGTTAAATAGATTGTCAGATAATGAACAAGCAATATGCTGTTCATTTATATTTTTTTTTACAATTAGATTTATGATTCTATATAGATTTGAAGAGCTACACTTGAACAGTTTGAGGCTTAACTTGTTCTGATGAATGAATGAAGTGCTCTATAGCAAAATAGAAACATTTAGGTAAAAGGGGTCTTCTGTGGTGAGGTAATGATCAGCTTATTTTAAACATTTTTTTAAGAATTTATATGTATTATTAATAAAAAAAATATATTTTAATTTAGTTTCATTTAGCATACAGACACCCATGAGGTTTAAAATCACGGTCTTTAAGTCAGTCACTGTTTTAGAAAAATAAGTTGTTGTAACTGGAACTCAGCCTGTTTTTCAGATCGTAGTATGTGTTATCCTCTTATCTTTAGAGTATAGCAATAAATAAGTCTATCCTATTGATCTTCTGGATATCCTTATAAACTTCTTTAAGATCAACTCTTACTGTTTTTTCTTAAGTTAAAAGACCTTAATATATCACTGTTAGATAACCCTTTCATTTGTGGAATTGTCCTAGTACATCTGTGAACTCTTTCCAAAATTTAAGTATCCTGTCTTAAACAAGGACATCAAAACTGTATACAATATTCAAATAATACCTAATTGGTGATTTGTATAAGGAGATAATTATCTTGTTTGTCAAGTAATCTATATGCCTGTAAGTACTCCTTAAAATTTTATTAGTTTTATAACTTACAAAAGAGCACTGCTTTAATGGCTTATTTACCACTATGCTAAGATCCTTCAGTTATGCAGTTGAGCAGATTCATATCTACATCAGGCATATGATCAAAATCATGGGAATTATGAATAAAGTAATTTGAAAATGTATGTTTAACTTACCAGTTGACTGAAGCCATTCTGTGGTACATCAGTGTCCCTAATATAACTCAAAGTATCCAAGTGTTTAATAGCATAGCAAAGTTTACTAATGTGCATCTGTTTTTAAGACAATAAAATTTAAAGAATTGCTTGATAACTGAATATGAGTTACAAGGTTATATATCTGTTTGAAAAATTGATAAGTTTTTTATTTTGTTAGAACCATGTATCATGTTGATATGTTTTTGTTTAAAATTTAGTAATTGGAGCACTCATAGGAAAACAGAGAGGTCGTAACTTGGAAATAATGAATTCATTTGAGCTCTTATTTGATCGTATTGAAAACAGTATAATCATTGACAAGGATTATTACAACCATAAAGAGCAACAATGTAAGTTAGTTATTTTTTACTATTTTTAAATAGTGATGGTTTATGAATGTGCATATATAGTATGTCCATAAATTACTGAACTACATTCTTAATGAATAGATTAGGAACCACATTAAATATACAGTTGTGGTTTCCAACATGTAGAATATGGATGTGTGAAATGTTTCTCAAGGGTTTATATGAGGGTTCGTCAAGGATCGTCTATAAAATGAAATCACATATGACATCTTTGCATGGATGAATAAATATTGCAGTTGTGATGATTAATTCAGAGATTCTGGCATGTACACAGGCAAAGATTAATAATTAAACTGCACAACAAAGTTTTTGATTCTTGAACACTGTTGTGTGTTCCTTATAGATTTTTGGCTACTGATCACGAAAATCATGTCCAAATTTGCCCATCACGAACTCTTTTATTGAAATCTTTAGTTTCACCAGGACATTGATGTCAGGGCAACTAGAATCTGTCAATGCTTGCTGACTACTGTGGGACACTGCAATGTGATGCACCAGTCATTTAATACATCAGGTGCAAAATACTTTTAATTATGTTGAAGTTAAAAGCATAGTAAAAACATAAACACTATTAAATACATTATTGCCAGTAAACAGTTAATTCTCTATTTCTCAGAGTTCGTACATGATGAAGCAAAACCAAAACTATATTTGTGCATACCCATCAGGTCAGGTACCTGTCACAATCAGCAAAAACTTTTCAGGAAGCAAGACTTTTCAAAAACATTGTTGTGCAGTATTACCTGTACATTCTTCACACTACAATTGGTGACCATGTTGAGGTATATTAAAGGCACCATTTGACTATGGATAAACCTGAGGTGTTTTATTCATATTACAAACTGCATTTGTTCATCACATGTAATTTTTATTATTCTCAGTTAATGAAGTGGTTCAGTTATTTATAGGCACCCTCTATATTTTAGGTTGTTTTACATCATGCATTTGATTTACTATCCAGATTAGGTTTGTTCATCTTGTAATTGTTTCATGTTTCATAAGTTATGCACACTTAGAGTAAAACAATAAAACTGATAGTGCAGTGATGTAAAAAAAATCTTCAAACTATAAAATTTTGTATGAAATAGTTTAAATTACATTTCATTAATAATTTTAGTTTGAATAAAAGATGCAAAATATTCTGCAAGTTGAGAATCAAAAATAAAAGTAAATTCATCATTACATGCAAAAAATTTCATGACTACATTATTCATGTAGTATATATTTAGGTTATTCATTGTTTTATTAAATATATATATATATATATATATATATAGAGAGAGAGAGAGAGAGAGAGGTAATAAATACTGCACATCTTTTTTGAGAGTTTACTCTGTAGTTTTCAAAATTAAAAATAACTTGCATAGCCATTCTGCGCAAACAAATACACTACACAGAATTATTGAAGAAATACAGGAATATGATTGTGTAATAAAGTTTACAGATTAAATATATGAGATGTAATGTGCAATACTTTTATAAGATTTTATTGAGAAATAGACAATTTAGCAACACAGTTACACACTGAATTTAGCTAAACTCTTGTGTATATAGTACACTCCATTTATATGCTGATAAGGAGACTGGGTCTCATAAGTACATGTGTATTTGTATCATGGATTGTTTGCAAGACATTTGATAAAAGCAAATATCTCTTGGCTTTCAAATGTACATGAAAGTGGATGCCTCTTTGCAAAAGTATCACCATCAAAGGTTGTTTCTTTGACTGGCTGTTCAAAGTTATTTGTCATCATTTTACCAAGGGTGGTAACCAAAACGACATTTTTTTCAGCTACGTAAACCTTCAATTGGCAACTAATAGTGACAAGTGAGAAGAAAAGATGTTTGAACAGGCTTGTCGAGTGCTAGATATAAGATGTATTTATATAGTATCAGCTAGTGTTTGAACCAAACCATGTTTACTGTTTGAAACTTTTTCAGATACATTTCTAACTTGTCAGTATTGTTTAGCATTTATGCTCAAAGCATTTTAACATTTTGAATGCTTACTTTTTGTAAATACATTTTTATCTGCAGTATCGTTACCAAATATCTTAATGCCAGGTTTGAAATATGACTGTTCTTTTAAAAAGATTCATATTTATCAAAATCTCTTAATTTTGAACATTACAGGACTTTGTGAAAAGTGTTTATTGGAAAGAAGTAAAAAGTTTGTAATTAAATATGTATGTATAATAAATAAAATTTGATACTGTTGTGTTTTTAGTTAAACAGGTTTTCAGTGATCTTGACTTCCTTGGATGGTATACTACAGGAGATGGACCTAATGAATCTGACATTCAGGTTCTCAAACAGGTAATTTTATAAATTACATCATATACACATATATTTGATAATACTTTTTTGTTTGTAAGTAATCATTCTCTCTATATATCCACATATATCACAGAAATTTAGAACTGGTTAAGTAACTTGATCAGTTATCTACGAGTTGAATTTATTGGTGCCTGCCTTGTAAAATAATTAATCAAAATTAAGATTAAATTGATTAATGTTATCAAAATAATGTACAAAACAAAATTGTTTCTTGATTATTTCAATTACTGATTAATTGAAATATATCTATTATGATTTTTCTTTATTAATTTCAATTAAATCAGTTTTATTCAGCTTGTGTGATTAGTTTCATAAGCGTGAAAGTAAAGTAATGAAAATCATGGTCTTTAGTATATGATTTAGTAAATTTTGATAGTTTGATTTGTGGTCGGATTACAAAGTTATTGTATGCATGGTGTTGATAAAATGTCATTTTAAACAACTAAAGAAAATTTAACATGGTGTACAAAAACAGTAGTAACTAACAATGTTATCATTAATGTGGAATTATTATGTTTTCAGTTTAATGTTCAGTGCCAAACTTATAATGAAGATAGAGAACTGAAGATGTGTGGAATCAGTATTTTTTATTAAAAATGTTGGATTTTTATAATAGAATACTGTACACAAAATAATAAACAACTTTATCTTACTTTCCTCTATCTTTAACATACAAAAACATATGCTGTTAAGTTTATTCTCCCCTTGTACAGTGAAAAGTGCCTAAATAGAATTGTGTACATTCTGTTCACTAATAAGTAATTGTAGATTAATAAGTAATTACTCCATGTAGATCATAAAAAATTTTAAACTTTATCCAAAGAACTAAGTATATGTAGGTTAACTAACCCATATCTACAATTAAATCAGTACCAACTCCAATTGTTTTACCGTTGTGTATTTCAGAATTGTTATCTTAACTAATTTACAAACAAACAAAATTGCAAACTTCTACAAAGCAAGATGATGATAACTGAAAACTATTGAGCTAAATAGCATTAAACAAATCCTACCTTCTGTGATTCATATCTTGATTTCTTAAGTGAAATAGTTTTTGGTATGAGTATGTACTTTGTATATGTTTTGCTTGGACAAACCTGCCTGCAATGAAACAGAATATTTAATTATGTTGAATTTGTAAATGCTTAAATATTTTAATCTTGTTTTAACATTATGCATATGCATTGTAATCTTTATATTGTATTTTTGATTTTTTAAATTTAGCTTTGGTACTGTTGTTATGTAGGTTTTCGTTACATGTTTTGTTGTCATCAAGGTCCTCATTATGTGTATTGGTCTTAAAAATGAAACACAATTAAATATTATTCCTTGTATTAATTAGCTACATTTACCTCCAGGTGTATACCTTCCTCAAACTTTGTATATTAACCATAGGATAAACATTTTATTCTTTACTGTTTCTTTTTTAATAAGTAGTAATCTAATCTATTAACTGCTGTTATATTTATTATTTTACTGACTTTTAATTATAGTCATTAAATACATTATTCAAACGACATACTGCTCTTATGGGGGTATTTGTATTTTTAAACAAATGATTATTTCAAGTTAGTGAACTTTATTCTTTTGATAAACAAACTAAAAAGCACAGTTATTTTTAGGTAAGTCTGCAAGAAGTGTCGATTCTTCGGATACATCTTTCATTGTTGGAAGGAAAATTATTTTTTAAAACATTCAAGATTACGTGGTTTCAATATCAATTAAAGTCTCATCATTAATAGATTAACTGGGTTTAATGCATCAGTGGTAAGCATCAGAGCTTATAATGCTAAGGTTTATGGTTTGGCTACTATGGTTGGCACAATTTATTGTGCTTAGCAAAAAAAAACAATTAAGAATATTTTTCTTTTCTGGGAATTTATATAACTTAAATTTGTTTACATTTATGAGAAAACGGTGAACATGTTTATTTCTTTTTGTGTTTAGTGTGTTTAACAATGTATGATCTAATGAGTTATAATTATAGTATAATTTACAGATATTCAGTAATGATTGTAAAAGTTAAACTAACTCCTAATTTTATATTCTAGTTGTTATATAATACTGAATAAGTGTCATTATCTCTAAATCAATCCTTCTGGATTACAGATCTGTGAAATAAATGAAAGTCCAGTGTTTTTAAAACTTAATCCTCAAGCTCGGCATACAGAGGTAAGTCGCTTTTTGTATAGATTGTGAAGGTTAGTGGACCATATTCAAAGACATTAGATAAGAATTTTTTTAATTTTTTCTTTTAAAATTTAGTGTTTCTAATAGCATATACAGGAATATGTTTAAGTAGTATTTTGTTTTTAAATCTGTAAAGGATTTTCACCTAAATTAAAATTAAAGGTATGCTATCCTTTGAGTAGTGTACACAAATTTTTAGAATTGTAAATCTTTTCAAAAACTTAAACAACTAAGAACAGTGTGCAAGAATTTGGAGCAGTACTGAATCTTAGAATTATCAATTGTATATTCAAATCAATAAGTTAGAATTCTCTTAAGGACAATTGTAGGTTGTTTCACCTGTTTATGTTCTGAAAAAAATGGAACTGGAGGAATTTCTGAGGATAATCAAATACAAAAATGATGAATGGTTACTTTCAGCAGTTTTTTTGTCTACTTTTTTAAGGCTATGTGTACTTTTGTATATAACTAATTTTTTATAAATTTCACTTATTTAAGATTCTTTGCAATTACACCTGATTTTTCCTTTTGCTCTGGTTATGATGTTAAACTGTAATTAATTGAAATAACAATGCTTTTATTTTTTGTTTTTTATTTAGTTACCTGTCACTATGTACGAATCTGTGATTGATCTTGTGAGTGGTGAGGTAAGATTTACTCTTTTTCACTTTATTCATTTTTTATTGAACAAAAATTTTTAAAACTACTAATTTTGTATCAGTTTGAGTATTTGATGGCAAGAACAGATTAAGTAAATGACATTAGTTAAAAGTTTACACATAGGTAACTTAAACTTCTAGGTACATAAAGTACCCGTTATTCACTGTGATGCTTTTAATCATTTTTTGATGACTATTTAGAAGATATGCTGGAGATGCTGTAAGTAATTTCAACAATTACACATTCAATATGTGTAATTACTCCAAGTGTTTCAAAATAACTATATTTTTAAATTCAAAGTAAAAGTTTGATCGGATGCAAATTTTAATGATCTCCAGAGATAGCATTTTTTTTCTTCTAAAACCGTACAGTCATGTGAAAAAGTTATGACACCCTATGAAAGCCTGTGTATTTTAGTGAAATTTTTCGACATACAGATATTTAATCTCAATATTTAAAATACAGAGAGATTATAGAAATATAACTAAACAATTACAACTCAAGAAAAGACTTTTCAAGATCTTCTGTAAATGTAATTCTACAAAAATGCATATTCTAACTGAGGAAGAAGTTAGGACACCCCTACATTTATTTCCACTTAAAATGGCTCAACTCACACACAGGTGTATCACACCAGGTGAACATGATTATAAGGTCATTACTCAGCATTTTTAATGAGGCTTGCTCCATTTAAACCTCAGACATTTAGTTTGGTGTGCTCCTGACTGTTGAAGTGAGAGTGAGCACCATGGTGAGAGCAAAAAAACTGTATGAGGCCTTCAGAAAGAAAATTGTAGAAGCCTATGAGTCTGGTAAGGGATTTAAAAATATCCCAAAAGATTTTGAAATCAGCCATTCCACTGTCCGGAAAATAGTCAACAAGTGGAGGGCTTTCAAAACAACTGCCAGCATGCCCAGGTCTGTTCGTCCAAGCAGGTTCACCCCGATAGCAGACCGCAAGATGCTAAAAGAGGTCTCCAAACACCCTAACATCATCATGGGACCTACAGCAGGCTCTGGCTACTGTTGATGTAAAAGTGCATGTCTCTACAATCAGAAAGAGACTGCACAAATTTAACTTGCATGAGAGGTGTGCAAGGAGGAAACCTTTGCTCTCGAAGAGAAATATCAAGATCAGACTGAAGTTTGTCAGAGAGAATGTATACAAAGACCAGGACCTCTGGAATAATGTTCTTTGGACAGATGAGACCAAAATTGAATTATTTGGACACCAGAACAGAGGACATGTTTGGCATAGACCAAATACAGCATTCCAGGAAAAGAACCTCATACCAACTGTGAAATATGGAGGTGGAATGTCACGGTTTGGGGCTGCTTTGCTTCAGCAGGACCTGGACAGATCACAATCATGGAACCCACCACGAATTCTACTGTGTATTAGAGGGTGCTTGAGGATCATGTGAGACCATCTGTAAGAAAAGTGAAGCTGAAGCAGACCTGGACTCTGCAACACAACAATGGCCTAAAACATACCAGTAAATCCACCAAGGACTGGCTGAAAACTAAGAAATGGAGAGTTCTGGAATGGCCGAATCAAAGCACAGATCTTAATCCCATTGAGATACTGTGGGGTGACTTGAAATGGGTTGTACATGCAAGAAACCCCTCAAACATCTCACAGCTGAAAGAATTCTACATTGAGAAGTGGGGCAAACTTTTTTCAGACTGATGTCAGAGACTGGTAGATAGTTACAAGAAGCATCTTACTGCAATTATTTCATGCAAAGTGGGTAACACTAGCTATTAGGGGATAGGGTATCCTAACTTTTTCCTCAGTTAGAATATGCATTTTTGTAGAATTACATGTGTAGAAGATCTTGAAAAGTCTTTTTTCAGTTTTAATTGTTTAGTTATAGTTTTATAATCTCTCAGTATTGTTGAAATTAAAATTAAATATCTATATATCCAAAAATGTTACAAAAATACACAGGTTTTCATAGGGTGTCCTATCTTTTTCACATAACTGTAACTTAGTGTTGTTAAAGCTTTAAATATGAAATAGTAATTTTAACACAGCTTCATTGATGGCTATACTTAGTTGTGGGCTCTTATGTGGAATAAATTTTGGGTTCTCTTTGTCCCCTTTGTGACACAAATGTAGTATGATTATGTCTGGTAGATTGTTTATTTGTTTTTTTAATTTTGCACAAAGCTACTCGAGGGCTATCTGTGCTAGCCGTCCCTGATTTAGCAGTGTAAGACTAGAGGTAAGACAGCTAGTCATCACTACTCACTACCAACTCTTGGGCTATTCTTTTACCACCAAATAGTGGAATTGACCGTCACATTATAATGCCCCTAAGGCTGAAAGGATGAGCATTTTTGGCATGGGCAGGATGCAAACCTGGTAAAAATATTCTGCATGTGTTTTTCTTTCTTGCAACCTTTGGTGTGGATTTCTATATAAATGATAAGGGGACCTCCCAGAGAATGTTCTGTTTTTTCAGTTTACTTCCTCTGGGATCTAAACATCCACTTGTGGTGGCCCATGAAGGGGAGGAGAGGATCCTGGAAGTTGAAGGGTTTAGCCCTAATGCACTACTTTGGCCTTGAATTCCTGTAGATGGGTGGCCTTAGGGTTGCTCCACCAGTATCATTTGGCTGGTTCACATGGTCAACCAAGTACCAGTGTTGGATATTCTCAGCAAGTGTTGCGTACATTGTGTCTTATGTTTGTTGTTTGGGTATGGTGCTCATGAAATCCTGGCATTGCTGCAGTGTCCTTGTTTGGCATTTTAGTACATCCCTTCATTGGGCTTCATGGTGGGTGGAGTCAGTGGGCACTGAAATATTCTTTCTTTATTATGGATCACCCAAATAAAAAAGTGAAAAATAGATCATTGGTAAACAACCACGTCTTGAAGATTCTGAACAACAGTCTTTAACCTCATTTTCTGATATTACATTCTTTATCAGTCAATCAGGCAAATCTTTAGGGCAAATATCCACATTTTTATTCAAAAGGGTCTAGAGGGGCTTGCTGGCTCTCCAAACTTGGTGAAGAAACTATGTTCTGAGGATATCTTGGTGGAGACATCTGCTTCAAAACATATTAAACTCCTCTTTCATTCAAAGACCATTGAGGTCACTCCCCACGCTACTTTGAATTTGTCATGAGGAGTTATTTTTGAGAAGGATTTGAAGAACATCCCCAAGTCAGAGATTCTCACTGGTTTCTCCACCCAAAGAGCTTCTGCAGTGAGGCATATTTTCACTTGCAAAGATGGAATTATGATGCCAACCAGTGTCATATTTTTGATGTTCACATCACCACAATGCACTCCATCCAACAAACTGAAGTAGAAGCTGGATCAAGCCAACTGACCCTCTCTCACTACTCTCTCAGAACTTGAGCCTGCCATCATTGGTAAGCCATTGATAGATGATTGCATGGCAGTAGTGAATGACTGTATTATCCAGGCAGCTGCTCAGTGTATTTCTAAAATCATGAAACATTATGGAATCTGATGGGTCACTCATCTATGGCTTTGCCAGGACCTTAGCCTTGAAGATGTTGAACCCCTGTGTTTTCCTTCCTCTGTGGGCTGTGCTTTTTTAGAACAGTTGATCTGCCATTGTTCCTTTTGGCCTTCATATACAGACACAGTTGGATGAATTGGGCCCGTCTTTGGATGACATTGCTGTATCTACTGGTCAGCCTATCCCATCATGGCTTATTATCATTCAGAAATGTGACCTTTCTTTGAGTCATCCAAGTAAGATGAATAATCTCGATTGGAAGTACCATCTTTTATTTGTTGAACATCTTTTGAACCATCCTTCCATTCCCAGTGGTTGCAAGTAGAATACCCTCCACAGTTTCTGCATTCACTGCTGAATTATATGCCATTTTTTCCCTGATATAGAAGCTAAGCAGTACTCAAATTGTATTATTTAAATTAATTTATTTAGCTCTGTACTGGCCCTGGAATCGCTTCACGTTAGTTCTCCCCCTGTTCTTGTCAGTATTCAAAACCAACTGGTCCATTTATCTTTAACATTTACTTCTATCTAGTTCTTTTAGATATGAGGCCATGTTGGTATTTGTAGGAATGAGCTCTCTGGCACCACAGATAAGTCTGTCTGATCTAGTGCTATCACTGCTCTGCCTGTGCCATACATTGACAAGGGTCCCTATATTCAAGGCTTGGCTCCACTCCATTTGGCAATCGACTTGGAGTGAGCAAAGTAATAATAAGCTTTTACAGATAAACCCCTCTGTTGGACTTTGGCCATCTTGTTTCCATAAGTATTGGAAGGAGGAACTTGTCTTAACTAGACTATGTATTAGTCACAGTTTTTTTAACTCATTGTTTTCCTTTATCTGGGACTGATACACCAATGTGTGGTCTGTATGACACTCAAGTCACAATAGCTCACATTTCACTGTTGTGCCATCATTACTTCTCTGAATGACGGCACCATTTTAGACATATTTTTACCATAAGTTCACCCTTAACATTGGACAATGTCATTGGCAATGGTGACACTGTCCACCCCAGTTGTGTTTTTAAATTTTGAGAGCCATTGGCCTTTTTAATTCTGTTTGTTTTTAATTCAAAAATTGGATTTTGTTCTAATTTAACATGCTTCCTTTTTATATATTTTAATAATTTGACTTATATTTTTAGTTTTTTACCAGATAGTCTAGTTGCTTTGCACCATAAAACACCAAACAACCAACCAACATTCTTGAATGATAAGATAATATCATAATTATTTCTATTAGTAAGAAGGTAGTCAAAATCAATTTTAATATATTTTGTGTACATCAAAACAGTAATTCATCTTTCCTACAACAAAAACTTGTGAAAATTGTTCTTTCATGTGAAGAATCTCAGAAACTTGGAAAATATGCTGTTAAGTGTTTGTCATTAGTTTTTGCTTACTTGCTTATTCACTTAAAAACAATGTTACAAGTTTCATATGTCAGAAACAAAATTCAAACTGTTGGAAAGTAAGACAAAAATAAATAGATTTGTTATTTTCTAGGCCACTATGTTATTTGTAGAATTACCATTTACATTGGCTACAGAAGAGGCAGAAAGGATTGGATTAGATCATATGGCTCGTATGTCATCAAATGAATCTGGTGAAAGTTCACTTGGTAGGTTGTAAAACTTCTTTATGATTTGTATTGTTTAGTGAATGCAGTGACTGCAATTTTTCATTGTGAAATTTTTGTCATGGATCGTATTGTGCAATGAATGAAATTTGTCAGTATTTTCATTAGGTATAATTGTCAGGTCAACTTCTGGTCTGTTTTGACTAATTACAACTCATATACGTGCTTACTTAGGTTTTGTATGTAATTTCTTCCAGTATGATTTAGCTGCAGTGTTTTTGAGTCACTCTCTTCCTTGTTTTGAAATAATTTTGAAACAGACCTGACCTGAAACAGAAATACGAAGATGAAAAATTGTAACATTTCATTATCTTATTTCTATCACAGTGGCAGAACATCTACAAGCCCAGTACAGTGCTATCAAAATGCTTCACAGTCGAGTTCGTCTTATCTTAGATTATGTGCGAGCAGTGCAAGCAGGGAAGGTTCCAAAAAATCATGAGATTTTACGAGAAGCTTATAGTTTATGTCATAGATTACCAGTCTTAAATTCTCTTACATTCAGAACAGAATATTACAATGTAAGTGAAAAGAATCATACTCTAATGTGCATTATAAGTAAGTAGTTTAGTTTTCATGGAGTTTAGTATAAAGATGTTACAATTAAAATACACATTAAACCAGTTTAATAAAGTCGTCAATTTAAAATGATAAACATTCTAAAGTACACTTTAAGAAAGTTATCTTCAGTCAATTGGTGTATATATTAGGTATAGCGTGAACCTTCTAGAATATGTTGTTTTAGTCATTATTAAAGACTTTTTGAAGTGTTTCAGATATTCAAATATGACAATGACATACATTATTAATAGCATATTCTGATCTGTAATTAACACGTTTTTATCTTTGTACCTGTATACCAAACCTTTTCATTGTAGTTTTATGTTTCATTCTTTGTACACCAGACTGTTTTATGGTATCTCTACCACAACTGCTACTTTCATTCATTTGAAATTTCTGTATTGCATTTGAAGATATACAAGGGTGTATAAGAATGATTGAATGTTGTGTGAAGTGTTGTATAATAAATAGATAATTTTCGTGTCAGGAAATTGTATAATATGTCTTATATCGGTATTATTACTATTTATTTGGTTGCTTAGTTTTCTTGTTCTTCATCTTTCTCTTCCTTATTCACAAAGCATTACAGAACATTTTTATTACTTATTAATTTGTTTCAGCAATGTAACGATGTAGGATTGATGACGTACCTTGGAACTTTGACAAAAGGTTGTAACACTATTAATCAGGTACGTATTAAACTCGATCCATTTCTTCATTAGTTTTTGTTACGTCATAGTAAACATTTTTTGTATGCTAGCATTTTTTTGTTCTGTTGGTGTGCTTATGAGATAAAATAGTTAAGTTGAAAAGAACAACCTACAATGTACAAATTATAACTAACTAAAGTTGCTTGACATTTTTACACCACTGCCACTGTTGGTTCAAACAAAAGTGATGTGAATTAATCCTGTGGTAGAGCTCTAGATTTTGGAGCTGGTGAACAGGTTAGAATCTGTTTGATGCATTCAAGTATTCCCACATTTTTAGCTGTAGGTGCTTTACAAGAGTGACAGTCAATTTCATGACAAAGATGCTATTGACCAGGAATATTTCTTCAGTCAGTAATTCAAAATTAAGTGTCAAATATCAGTTTTATGTTTTTATGTATTAATAGAAATATATTTGAGGTAATTGTCACATAAATATTTTAAGATATGTTGTAAAAGACATGGCAAGAAGTTTGATATTTCTTTGATTAAAGTGTTTTAGTTTTGATACATTTCTGTAAAACTTTGACAACACTATCTACTGGACCAGCATTTGCTGTACATGTCACAAAGTTTTAGTGTCTTACATTCAAAATTTTGTTGTTCAACTTTTTCTTTGTTATACCATTTAGCGTATTATGAAAGTGTGGCTAATAATATTTTTTGTAATAGTGTGTAAGTTTTAATTTTATAAGGCATTATTTAAAAAATGCTGAATTTCTCGTAGTGTGAGAAAGGTGACACATTTTCTGTGGGAAATTCATCTTCTCTTTTTTATTCACCACCTCCCCATAAAGTACGAAATTTAATGTAAATTGCTCACTATCAATTTTATGATCGTCATTGTTTATACAAAGCATTATTTTTATAGTTTTTCAAATTTGTTTGGTTACAGAGCCATCAAATAGAAAATTAGACCTCTCTTGTCACACCTACTTGTTACATCCTCTCTTTCAGGATTTGTTAATAGTTCAATCGTTTGTTTAGTTCTATTTACCTGTAGCTAATTGAAACCCAAGGTTTTTCATCTATCAAAGGGTATGTTAGGTCATTTCATATGAAATGGCTGACTTTCACTTAGTTGAAGAGTAGATGTCATAAGGATAAGTTGGATACAGTAATTTGGCTGTGTGCGTTTCATTTGTCTGTCATGCAAGTTGTATATTAATTGTTTTTGTTTATTTGGAACCCTATACAAGACAATGTCTTCATAAGAATTGATTACTTCTTTTTTACATAAATTCAAATTGGGAAAAAATGCAGCTGAGGCTACTAAAAACATCAATTTGGCATTTGGACAAGGGACTACTTATCAACAGACGATTCAGTGTTAGTTCCAGAAATTTCATTCTCATGATATTAACTTGGAGAATGAATCCTGAGGAAAGCCTCAGTCTGTTATAAATGAAGAACCCCTTGGTGTGGATTCCTGTACGTGGTGAGGGGACCTCCCAGGGAAGGTTCTGTTCTGTCTGGTTACCTTCTCTGGGATCTAAACATCCACCCACATGTTTGCCGTGCGTAGCGACCCATGAAGGGGAGGAGAGGATCGTGGTGGTTGAGGGATCCAACCCTAACACACCACTTTGGCCTTGAATTCCTGTAGATGGGCAGCCTTTGGGTGGTTACTCTTGGGTCAATCCCCTGGTCCACTTGGGTTAGAGTCAACCAAGTACCAGTGTTGGAAGTTCTCAGCGGGTATTGTGGACATTGTGCCTAATGCTGGTGTTTGGGTATAGTCCTCACGAAACCCTGGCATTGTTGCATTGTCTTTGCATGACTTTGTAGTGCATCCCCTTGTATGGATCCATGGTGGGTGGGATCAGTGGGTACCAAAACCTTTCCTCTTTCTTATGGATCCTCCAAAAAATTTAAATAAAATTGTAAAAAAACAGTCAATGGGTAAGCGACCACGTCTTGAATACTCAGAACAGCAATCTTCAACATCAGTAACACACGTACCTCATTTTCTTATATTACATTCTCTTTCAGAAAAACCTTTAGGGCAAATGTCCCCTTTTTTTTATTCAAAAGGGACTAGAGTGACTTGCTGGCTCTCCAAAGTCAGTGACGAAGTTTTGATCTGGTGACATATTGGTTGAAACATCCACATCCCAACACACCCCATGCTACTTTGAATTCTTCAAGAAGAGTTATTGTTGAAAGGGATTTGAAGAACGTTCCCGAGTCAGAGATTCTCGCTGGTCTCTCCACTCAAGGAGTTTCTGCAGTGAGGCGCATCTCCACTCGCACAGATGGAGTTACACTGCCAACAAATACCCTCGTTTTAACATTTACTTCACCATCAAGACAGGTTATCTCATTTGCAGGGTTCGGCCATACATTACAAACCCTCTTCGATGTTTCCAATGTCAGAAATTTGGCCACTCAAAGACATCTTGTGGTTCTCTGACATGTGCTCGTTGTGGAGGCAAGGACTACGATGCCTATGACTGTGACATGAACCCATATTGCGTAAACTGCAATAGTTCTCACCCCTCTTACTTTCATTCTTGCCCAAAATGGTTGGAGAAAAAAGAGGTGCAGTGTTATAAAACGACACATAACATTAGTTATCATGAGGCTCGAAAATTGCTGTCCACACCTCCATCTCGGACATATGCTGCTGCACTTCATTCCACAACTTCAGTGGGAGTGCAGACAGATCTTTCTGTGCCTCCAAGAGAATCATTTTCAAAACAAATGAAAAGCCTTTTGACCTCTGTGGTTAAAAAGGTTGATGAATCGACTTCCACACCCATTTCTGTTCCTCCCATACCTTCCAACAAACCTCAAGTTCCACGTTCTTCAGTTTCAAATACAGGCATTTCTTCTGATACATCGTTTTCTCCCATCACAAGAGACAAAACAGTTATTTGTTCACATCCTCAGTCACTGGATTCCCCTTCCAATAACAAAGTTCTGCTCATTCGACCCAGAGCAGGATCCATGGAGGTTGATAGACCTCCTCCGATTAAAGACAGTAAAGAAAAAAGACATGGTTGTAAACCAAAGGGTTCTCCAGCCGCTTCACCTACCGGTTCTTAAAAATGACCACCTTGATACAATGGAACTGTCGAGGTTTACGTTCTAATCTGGATGATATCAAAACGCTGATTGCTTCCTACCAGCCTGTTTGTCTTTCTTTACAAGAAACATTTCTCAAATCTGCTGATACAGTCTCCATTCGGCAGTTTTCTCTGTACAGAAATGACAGGTTGTGTGATGGTCGAGTACATGGAGGGGTGGCACTGTTGGTTGATCAGCATGTGCCCACCCTGTCTTTGTCACTCAACACACCCTTGGAGGCCGAAGCCATCCGTGTTCCCTTGGGTTATACCATCACTGTTTGTTTTCTGTACCTGTCCCCTGGACAAAGGTATGATCAATCAGACCTTGATGCTCTTGTTCAACAGTTGCCATCTACATTTCTAATCCTGGGGGATTTTAATGGACATCATCCCCTCTAGGGAAGTGCTATTGTTGATGGGAGGGGTCGATCTGTAGAGCAGATGCTCTCTGATCACAATCTTTCTCTTTTCAATACTGGTTTTTCCACTTATTTTTATGCACCTAGTCAGTCCTTTACCGCTATTAATCTCTCAGTTTGCTCCCCTTCATTATTCTCCCATTTTTCATGGAGGGTTGACAGTAATCCACCAGTCAGTGATCATTTTTCCAATCCTTTTAAGAGAGACTGGCTGTGGTCGATGCCACCCTACCTGCGTGCCCCGGTGGAAGCTGGATCAGGCAGACTGGTCCACTTTCACTGCTCTCGCAGAACTTGATCCTGCCATCGTAAATCAGCCATCAACAGATGACTGTAGCAGTGGTAACTGACTGTATTATACAAGCAGCTGCTCAGTGTATTCATAAAACCTAGACACGTTTTCCACGATATCCTCGTCCTTGGTGGAATCCTGCTTGCCACTTAGCACGGAAGGCTCAAAAACGGGCCTGGGATACTTTTTGTAGATATCCCACACTTTCAAACCGTGTTGCTTTCCAATGGGCCCATGCACATGCTAGGTGGGTAAGATGTCAAAGCCGGAAGGAATCTTGGATTAAGTTCACAACCAGCATATCTTCTACCACCAATTTCAAGATCATATGGGACAGGATTCAAAAGGTTAATGGGCACTACAATTCCGTCCCCCTCTCGATCTTTCTCTCTGATGGTCAGGAGGTGACTGATGTTCGGAACATCACTAACACTCTAGGTGAAAGCTTTTGCCGGGTATCTAGCACTTCTGCTTGTTCCTCCACCTTCCTGGCCATCAAGACTCGGGCAGAGCGATCACCTCTTTCCTTTCAAACTGACTGTTTCTTTTACTATAATTGCCCCTTTACCCAGGTGGAACTAAAAATGGCCGTTCATCGGTCTTTAAGTATGTCTGTTGGACCTGATGATATTCATTATGACATGCTGCACCATTTATCTCCTGCTACTCTTGATGTCCTTCTGATTGTCTTCAACCAGATCTGGCAGGAGAATGTTTTTCCTGATGCCTGGCACCAGGCTATTATTTTACATTTCTTGATGAATTTGGTCTGTCCTTGGATAACATTGCAGATTCCACAGGAAGTACCGTCTTTTATCCAATGAATATCTTTCAAACAATCATTCAGTTCCCATTTATACAGATGGTTCCAATGTCAGCATTGGTTTTTGCGCCATTTTTTTTTTTTCTGTTTTAATTGCTGTTTTGTTTTTACCTTCATTTACTTTTACAAATTTTACTCCATTTACTTGTTTTTTATCTTTTTACTGGACATTTAGCAACTCGTTTTTGCAATTTTGCTGTGTGTCTTTTGAAACTTCTATTCTTTTACATTTTGATACTGGTTGCTGTGACACATAACCCGGAACCAGGACTGGAAAGACCAACTTCAGATGACTGACTGTGGGTCTTGAACTTACCTGTTAGTCTTCCTGGCAGGTTATGATCATTACCTTTTTGCTAGAGTAAATACCTTACAACTTCTTATACTCTGCCTTCTGTCTTAACGTTGTAGACTAGATGTCAACATTGGTTTTATACTTTTTTGTTTTACCTTCATTTCCATTTGTCTTTTACTTCATTTATTTTTTTTTACATTTTTACCGGATGTCTGGCATAGATAGCCTTGCCATAAAACTCTAAATCAATCAATAAATGAAGAAAGATTAGGAGCTGTTGTGAAAGTTCAGTCACTTGTAGCAGACTTGGAAGTTTCCAGTGGAACTGTTTCTTGTCACATGGCTGCAATCGGAAAAGTTAAAAAATAGGACAACTGGGTAACTCACAGATTGATGGAATGGCAGAAACTGGTTAAGAACAAGAGAGAGTCGTTCTTGAACCATATTGTTACCTACAACAAATGGATCCTATATGACAATCAGAAGTGATCAGGACAATTGTTTGATGCAGATGAATCTCCAAGACATGCACTGAAACTGCCTTTGCACCCAAAAAAAGTTATGATGACAGAATTATGATCTCCAGAAAGAATAATCCATTACTTCTTTCTGCAACTCGGTGAAACAATTACAGCATGATCTTACTGCCAACAAATTGATAAAATGCATAAAAAATTAACATTGGTGAGCAGGCATGAAACAATTCTGCTGCAAAATAATGTCATACTTACAACATACCTCAAATATCACCATTTTAAAATTGAGAGAATTGGAATATATTATGAAGCATCCACCATACTAATCTGATCTATCTTTAACTGATTATCACATTTTGGAGAACTTGGAGATGTTTTACAGAAATTATGAGACTGCTGTTGAAGCCTTTGAAACGTTTATTGTCTCCAAAACAGGATATTTTCATTAATATCCCATTAGTAGAAAATTATTGCAGTAAATGGACCATATTTTGATGAATAAAATTGGTGTTTGTTACAAATATTTGTGTTTTAATTTTTACACATACAATCAACTATTTCATATGAAATGGACTAGTATAATGTTTTATTTGCAGAAAAGTGTCAATTTCCTTTTTTAGAAGCTTCATTCTCTTGGGAAAGATAACAACTAGCTTCAATAAATTTGAAATGCTCTTATCCTGCAATTAAAAATCCCAGAAAAGTTGTGATAGTCAGAGGACATTATATGCTTTCTGCATTTTATTTTTCTGTGATCTTTGGTGCATTATTTAATTACATAATTATTTGATTCATTACACCCATTAGTATAAAAAGAAGTAATGTTAATTATGACAATTGACAACAAAAAATCGAGGAAGATATGGGTAAGTAAGTTATTCCTTGTTTTTCATGTTTATTTGTCATTGTTATAAAAATAACTAAAAATGTAAAAATATGGTTATCTTTTGGTTAGATTATGTAAAATAAATAATAAAAATATTTCATGAGACATGGACACAAGCAGTTCATGAATATAATGTACTTTGTATTGTAACATGAACTGCACATTTCCCAAGTTATTTACTAGTTATAATGGTTCAAAGGGCAATAAAACAAAATTTAATTACAAATATTTGTATACTGTTATGAGTTTATAACTAAAGTAGATAAACAAATGTAGTTTCATGTTATATTTGATGTCATTCTAGAAAGAAAAGAGGGTAATTTAAATGTTTTTGGTGGTTACAAAGTTGGTCAAATTGCACAACATTATATAGAGTTATGACACAGAAAATGAAGTTTTAATGGAAACAATCACTTGATGTATTTAGGAAGGTCAAGAATGTGTAGATAAAATATTTACATGTTTTGATTCCATATTTTATCATTTATTATAAAGTTTGTATTTCATGAAAAGCTGCTTGTGCTGTTTGTAACAGCATTTGAAAACTAATATTATAAATTGATGTTCATAATCAAATTCTCTTAGGAACATGTTTTTATAGAATGGTCTTTATTTAAAGCTTTTTTTTTTTTTGCAGTTTGTTAACAAATTCAACATTCTTTATGACAGACAAGGAATGGGCCGTAGAATGAGAGGATTATTTTTTTAAGAACCTCAAATCATCAGTAAAATAGTTCTTGTGAAATATCTGGACATGTTTTAATTTAAACTCTTATATCTACAATGGAGAACTACTGTGAAAAAACATCAACAACAAAATAAAACTATTTAAATTTCCATAGTGTTATAGTTACATTTTTGGCTAAAAATGGATTTAAACAAGTGTAAGCTTGTGCTACACCTTTCCTGACCAAATAATATAATAAAAAATTTGATGTGAATAAACCAGGTTATAAAAGTAGGCCTTTTTTGTTATCCTTTCTACTTGGTATGTTTTTGTTTTCTAATTCTAAATGAACATCTTTGTGTATAATATGTCTAACAGCACAAAGAATTATCAATAACTCAAATTATCTTAAACAATAGTTTTGGTTAATTAACTGTAGATAAGCTTTTACATAAAATTGTAAATCTTGTTTGTTTGTTTTTTTCTCTGTTTGGGTATGTAAACCTTTAAGTCTCAAATTCAAATAAATGTTTTGCAACACAGTAAACCTTTTATTAGGTAATAAGATATTTTGATGTAAATATACTGAAGCTTATATTTTAGGAAACCCTTTAAAACTGTGACTTACAATACAATAAGCAGGATATGAAAACTGCTTTATTTACATACTGATTACAGAATGTATTTTCATAACTTTGACCTTTTGTAACAGAGGAGGGTGAACTAAATGATAAACTATCCAAAATGCAATGAGAAATGTACTGTAATATCTATTAAAAACCTAACTGTAATGGCAGAAACGCAAGGTTTAAATCCAAGAAAACGTTAATCTTTTTACAGCATTATGTAAATTTCTATGGTTTTTGTCTTCAAATGTTAGTATCATTATACTAATTTCATATTTTATACAAATTTCACTTCTTGGTGTGATTTGCATTACTGAACATGTAATTTCATAAATAACATGCAAGAAGTGAAAGAAATATATGTAATACCTCATAAATTTTCACTTGAATGGTAATTTTACTTATATAATGCTATAGGACTTGTACATCTTAAACACACTGGCTTAACATCAGTTTTTGTTGTCCAGCAACATCAGTAATTTAAACCAAGTGTTTCTAACTGGATTACAACTGAATTTTGTTTCTTACCTTGTATTTCTAACATATTTGCTTATGCTTATACATTTTGATATATAATACATACATTAATAACTTTCACCTTAAAAAATTCTGGTACTTTTAAGAATAAAAATTGTTTTATCTCTCTCTCTCTTTCATTATTCTTAAAGTAAGAAATTCAGTGATGCATGAAAAATACATGCACTTTATGATAATCAGACATAACATTAAGTAACATAAATGGAATGACCTGATTTAAATTCATGTTCCAAGATAAATTTGTTACTTGACACATGATCTTTGCACACTGTCTTGCAATACTAACGTGCAGTGAATCAGTAGCATTTAGTTTCAACTTATTGTCATATGTGGTATCAAGTACCTACCTTTAACCTCTGGTTATCAAAATACATAAAACTTTTCATTTTCTAGTTGTTGGCAAGGTGATTAAATAAAGAAAAAAATGACTTTTTTTTTTCTTTAATCTACCTATTAGTTCAGTGCAATAGAATGGAAGTGTTTTGTATTTCACATCTTATTCTTGGAGAATATATATATTTTTTTAAGTTCAAAAAGATTAGTTCTTCTTTGGCTTGTCTCGGAAACATTTCATATGTTGTTGAATTCCATGTCAACTTGTATCTCGTCTGTTTTCCCTGCCTTACCTAAGTCACTTGAGTAAATGTATTCATCCTTTTTACACAAGTAATTTTTCATGATAAAATGTTACTTTTAACTTCAGTGTTGAGAAACAGTACACATTGTTTTTGTTATAAAAAAGTACTAAATCTGTGAACTGTTGTTACAAAATTTTGTGCACAAATATACAACCAGATAACACTAAAGATAAATAAATAGCAAATGCATAACAATCTCGGACATCCTGTGCAATAAACTTTAGAAAGTTCTACCAAACATATTATCTAAAGTTTGAAGATACATAAACAGCACACTGTATAAGAAAAATTGATAGTTACTGATTTCAATCCTCAATAAGAAATATATTGTACCACTTCTACTACTAGATGCTTTAAGACATAGTGTAAGTAGCTTTTATAACTGGTTTACCCATAGGAAGAGTATAAACAAGGATCATGTCAACATCCTTTCCATATCTGTAATTGACCTAAAGTAATGATAACTTGTACCACTTTTTTCACCTTTAGAGTTACAATATTGTAATTTTTCTCATATAGGTAGAACATTATGATTACAAAATTTAATCCAGTGCACCTTGTTCAGTGTGTCTTAAACATTAAAGTGAAGTAAATTTGGTGACAATATTGGCAAGTTTATAAGCTAATACTTTCAACATGTGTCCCAATTTTGAGTTATTAGTTTCAGTTTCACTTTTAAAAATGCTGATTAATCAGGAGTTCTAGAATATACATCACAAAACTTAACATGAATAAATTCCTTTGTATTTTCATTTCTTACTTTAACATAACAGATTATGTTCAACTAATTTTTACACTTAAATGTAGGATCTTTATGATGAGCATCTGTCAAAGTAACAAGAACACTGAACTTGTGCCTTTATAACAACTAACTTGTAAACTTGTAACCAGGTGGTTTTTGTCCAGTTGGTAACAAAGATACACATGACTGTCTGGTAGTGGTAACTAGATGAAAGCTTATATTTGTAAACAGCAAACTGTTTCTTCTTACGGAAATACAAAACTCTCTTAATTATTCATATACTAACAGTGATAAGATTTTAACCAATATTCAAGAACAACAGACTTCAGAAAATATATTTTGATAAAGTGCTATTATCAGTTTCAACATTATTGACAGCTGATGAAATAGGTTTATAGATGTAATAAATGAACAATCCTGAAAAAATATTAAAATCATCTTAAGTTACACAAAAGTTATGCAAAATTAAAACCACTCATGCAAGATAATTATTTTTTATAAATGCAGAGAGAATTTTAATATTTTACTGCCTTTAATATAAAAAAATGTGTTTCTACAATCTTTTGAGATATATAAAATAGTAAAATCAAGTGTGTTAAAATAATCAAGAGAGAAATTCTCATTGATGTTCATGTGCTGGAAACTTGATAGAGTATTAAGAGTCTGAAACCTAATCATCTTTAGCTAGAGCCGCAGTCAAAAAAGTTTTCTGGACATTTTGATTCATTATAAGATGAAAATTTTTTCAACTAAAATGTATGCTACAAGTTTTGTCAACTGCTCTTTCTGTAAAATTATTGTACTCCTTAATGTAATGTTTATTTTACCTAAAATAACTGTTGAACATGGTTAATATAAGAACGAAAAAGATAATACTAATTTTCCTACATAAAATGTGTTAACGAATATGTTAGTAACATGGAAAAGTCAAGAAAAAATCCACTCTACATTTCAGAGAATCTATTAAAATCAGAGAGATCTGGAAGATAAACTCCTTAATTTACGAAGGTAGAGTGTATATTAAGTTCTTAATGTTATTTCCAAGTTTATATTAAAAAGTGCAATGTAATATTTACACATGACAACTTAAGGTTTCTTCTATTAAATCCTTTGTGCGTGATATGTGCTACTAATTTATTTTATAAACTTGATACAATACACAAAAGTTTTATTTGAATATTCTCACCAGAAGTTAGTAAGGTAACTAGCATATTCATTAACTTTTAAAAGGGTTATACTGCATGAAATGCATTATTGAAACTTTCATACAAACTTTTCAATCAAATCAACAGTTTAACATCTATATATACCTGTCTTCTGATATCTACACTATAGAATACTATTCATCATTGACATTTTGGTACAACTGCTTTTGTTACAGTATGGCCACAAAAATTAACAACCCACGAACATGTGCTTGTGTGGCAAAGCTTTTTGCATCTAAGAATGGCTCATCCAAATTCTATGAAATACAAGTTACAGGTTCTTTATTCACAAAAATATTCCATAAACCTAGGCTGAAGGTCAGAGAGATTAAAATTTAGAATATCTGGTTCTGCAGTGATGAGGTTGCACTTCTTCAAAGGAAAATCTCCTGAAGCTCTCAAGGATGCCAGCTACTTGCCAAACACCATTAAAAGTAATAAATCCACCAGCTTCTTTTATTCTCTTGTTTTCCTTCACCTACATAATATATATATATATACACATATATATACAGAGAGAAAACAAAGAACTTAAATTCTGGGACACATTAAAGAGTTCTAAAAGGATATACTAAAAAAAAGCAAAACCAATTAGTCTATGAATACTAAGAATAAAGCTTTTCACTTTCTTATGGAAAAAACAAGTTCCAGTTATTTAACATAACAAATTTCTCTGAAGTAATGTCCAACATATTAATGAAAAAAAACTCAAAAGAAGCAAAAACAAATTTTGCTCAGTACAGGTTTTAGGTGAAAATTAATTATTTACATAATGCTAAAAAAAGTTGTTGACTTTTCTTTCACTTTGGAAGTAAAGGAATATTTTAAGCTAAAACTTTGTACCTGATAAAACTACAAATTCAAATTCAGTGCTGTTTAGATAATATGTTGACTTAATAGCATGTTATACATTTAAGCATTAGAAAATCTGGAAAAAAAAACATATTTAAGTTTTACTTTTATGTTCCACAATTTCAGTTCTTTCTTCCAAGAAATCATACATATGTACAGCAATAAAGTAGTTAACATCTGCTACAACCACAAGAACTGGGTATATATTCTGGGTGAATCATTATATTGTATCTCACCTGTGATCAAAAGAGATAGGTGAATATAATTTCCTTTATTGTGAGAAATCACAACTTTAAATCACCCACATTTGCAACAATAAGATAGTTATCATAAAGCAGTTGTTCCTGAAATATAAAAATATTGTAACTTCATAAAATCAACATGTTGAAAAATTCAACCCATTAAAGAAGTGATTTCTATAATTTTGAAAGAGGAACATAAAACCTCATTGTAAACACTGTCTTGTATACTACTAATTATAAGGGTTTTTTTGTTATGTTTTATGATGAAATGACTCAACTGACAGCTTTTCTTGAATGCATCACCAGTGGTTCATGACATCCTGTCTTTACGTATTTAACCTTTGACTGTTGTATGCCACCTTTAGTGCACACTATACTTTAAATAACAATAATCCAATGTTTATGATATATAATATTTTTTTCTTTTTCTCAGAGTGATTTTACTGTTTTTTGGAAGAATTATGAATATTTTACAATTTTATAGTCATCAAAAATGGACATCATATAAAACAATTCCTACTCTAAGGATTGGAATCGAAAGCCAACAATGTGTTTTGAGTGCTTCAATGACAAAACATAAATAAAAATTAAAATGAACTGAAATATCACTGATCTATTCTTTTTTTCCAATTTCATAAAAGACTTTAAAAACAAGGTATAATTAGTTTTTGCTTTACTTAGTCAATATGAAAATTTTAATTCCATTTCATTTCTATCACTATTGTATCACAGTTTTCATAGGTTTTTCATTTATGAGAAGACCTCTCAATTAGTAGTTTGTTTTTGTGCATCATTTAGCATCAGCTAGAGTTCTTGAAAGTTGCACTGAATGAAAAAGAGGTCTGCTTTGATCAGTTGTGAGGGTGTTGTGTACACCATGATAATGCACGGCCCCATACAGCAAGGATCACATCTGAAAAGATTGAAGAGCTAGACTGGAAAAAACTTCCACATTCTCCTTATTCTACAAACCTTGCCCCATCTGATTATCATCTATTCTAAAGTTTGCAGAACTATCCTGATTGAAGAGCTTGGAACAGATGAAGATGTAAAAACTGTCCTCTCAACATTCTTTTCCTCCAAACTCCAAGAATTTTATAGAAGTGGCATTCAGAAGCTTATGAATCATTGGCAGGAAGTAATTAATAATGGAACATACATTATTGATCAAATAACATTAAAAGTGTTTGAAATCCTTTCTCTTTTTTGAACCTAAAATTGGACATTACTTAAGGAATGACCTGGTACTTTCATATAGGTCTTATGGGTGTTGCATATCATGGGTGACACACACAACCAACAGAAAACATGCAAATATACCACCAGTGGAGCACAATGCCATAAATGTGTTAATATCCTTCTTTCATTGTTGTTACTAGTTGAAGATATCCATTAAAGAAACCCAAACTTTACAAAAGACAGTATTAGATAATGTTCTCCTTCCTTTCTTCTTTTTCTTTAATTAAAACCTAATGACCCCATCAGATGTTAATTGCATACTCTACTTTGTGAAACGTAATAATTGTTCCATTTTACTGATGAAGTACGTGAACCAGAATTCTATAAAAGAGTTAAAATGGCACCTATTTCAAGGTGTTTTTTTTTTAAATATTGCCTTTATTAGGCAAAAGTCCAAACACAAAATAAGCCACATACACTGTCAGTCATTCTCTATCTACCACATAAAAAATTATTGTAATCAAGCCAGCCAACACACACACGTATGATGAATAATCCTTGTAGCAGATTATTATCAAACAATTTGTATTTTCTTAACACAGTCAAGGAATCTGAAGAAGAGAGAAACAAGTTTTTAAAGTACATATAAAACATAATATTATTGTCAGATTACTTGAAAAAGACATGTGATGAAAGGTTATGAAAACCAGAAGTAATTAAAATGTTTTACATATTAGTTTTCTAGAACATTAGTTCTAAACTGCTGGTTACAACAGTCATGACATTTCAATGTCTCCACACACACATGAGTAGTGTATGTGTATTTATAACTTTTTACATTTAAGTACACAAAAAAGGGGGAACAAAATATGAAAGCTACATACAAGCATTTGTATGACTCAGTTGCAGCACATATGCTAACCACCCAACTGCCTCTACAGTTACTGCTAAATATGTTGATTTGGTTCCCTGTGATTAGGTGCAATCCAACCAATCGGTGAGTATCACATTAGATTAACCACTATTTTAACAATAACCAATAAGCTTGTTTATTTAAGAAGGTATGGCCTACATCATGGGAATACTTCATGACGAGTGTGTATCAGCTACTGTTTTGAATGGTAAAAGTTATTCTAAATGACAGATTGTGAAATCAAACTGCATGTCACAGTGAATGCTGTATTCAAAAATCTCCACAGGTGCAGGAAATCGATGCTATCCATAACAAACCTAGTCAAGGAAGTTCAAACCTTACTCTAACTTCCAACTTTCCAATAACCTGATTTCAAGTGCACATATTTAATTATCCTAGAGTGTGTAAGAAACAGAAATAAAACAGTGAGATAAGAAAGCAGGCTTGATAGAGGAAGATGTTTACCAATGACTACACAAGTTGAAGAATTAGTAAGTATTAATACTCCCATGTCAGAGAAATAGAAAGAGATTGAAATACATTATGCCATTCCATAAAGAACACTCATGAGGGGTCAGATGTTTGTGTTTCAGGAAGGTAATAATTATAATCATACGTTAATTGTGGATAAAGCCTACCAGGAGAGAAAACAAACACTGGAATACTAGAACTCTTGCCTTGGCCTTTGCCCCAGTTTCAGATGTGTACACATACGAATGGGATCATGAAGCAATTAAGCTTGTGAAATGGTGTAGCATGCTACACATTATTTGAAGGAGCATTTCATACAATTTTTCCAATACATTTTCTTTTGGAGCACAAAGGGTTTTCACATCAAATACAAATAAATGAAGTTACATGTCTGTACCTTATTGTCATGGTTCAGCCTATTGTATGTTTGTAGAACTGAACTTCTATGCTTATATATTAAGAGAACCTTTCACATAAAATACACTGTTTCATCAATGTGTCCATATTTCATATTCATTTTTACTACTGTATATGTGCCATCTCTGTGACTGTTGGACAATCCCAGAGAAACAACTGAAGCCATAACTTCAATATAACGCCTTAACTACCACTGAAGAACGTTACTATCAAAATTCTTGCACAACATATAGTATTACAGCTATATCCTCTATAGACATAGCAGGTGTTATTTCCAGAGAATGACAAAAGTGCAAAGGTAGCTAAAATGAAATCAAATTAATGACTTTCTTAGAAATTAATGACTTAGAAATTACATATAAATTTAGAATAACAGTAACACAAGAAAGCAGAAACTTGTGGTGTGTTTAAACCACATGTGTGCATAAAATATGTTTTAAAACTGCCTAAAGTGCAGGAGGATTCAACTAAGTGGCAACTACATTCTTTAGCCTTTATAGCCCCTTGGTAATTTTTGTCACCTACATCTTGGTATAGCAATGCCAACAGCTTATTCATTACACTAATTTCTAGATTCTCGGGGAGGATTAGTTATAGAATGTTTGTTTGTCCATGATTTTGATTAAATTAGTGTCTCAATTTACCTCTCTGTTATGTAAATTGCTCCAACTATAGGGTATTCAGAAAGTCACTGTGCACTTATATATTTATTAACAGACATGTTTCAATATAAAAGAGGTAAATATGAATGACAATTATAAACAATGTTGAAAGTGATCCCTGTTGGCATCAATACAGCCCTGGATTCTTTTTATTTTGTTTCTAAACTCTGCTATCAGTTGCTGGCTTCAAATAGACTGAATAAAATATGATTACAAAACTGCACAGTGACTTTCCAAACACCCTGTATTTCTAAGGCACAGCAATCTCAATTTCTCCCAAACTAGAAGCAGTAATTAATTTCAAAAGTTTTCTTCAACATTTCTAGCTGCTACTCTTAAAATATTGCTTACACATACCAAAATAACTGAAGAAACTTTATTCTCATTCATATAATACCTTTTTAGTTTTTTTTTAAAATAAGTGACCCCAGCTTACAGTATTACTTTTTAAAAAAATAACACCAATGATTCTGCTGAAAATTTTTAAATGACAGCCAAATCCTTTCTCCACAGCAATATTTTTATCATTAACATTCATGCAAAACAGAACTATTCTATCTCCATACACCAGGTGTACAACTTTTAAATCTGCTGTAGCTGAATTTCATTTGTTCACATACTTGTTCATTGATTATAACTAACCTTTTTTTCCTGAATTAAAGAAACACTTCAAAAATAATTCAGGTTTTCAAGAATGTTGGTATCACTAAGACTATGGACGTAAAGAAACATGATATCAGAACCTTTAAGGGACCTATACTTCATTTTTTTCCAAATCTGATTATTTACACACATCATTACTCTATACTTCATGTTAAAAAGTCATTTTTAAACTATTTGTTTATTCAAAACATGTGAAACTCTATATTCATAGAAGCTAAGAAGACCTAAGCTCACTCTAAGTTCACTACCAATAAGAATACACTTTTACCTGCCACACTTCTTGCTGCTTTGGTACGAGTAAGAAGTTGTTTATCAACTGAAAGTATTTCTTCAGTTATTAGACGAGTGAATATGCTTGTTACAGAAATAGTTGAAACTGGAAATGAAGAATATTGTTTCTCACTGTCTTTCTCCTCTTCTTCATCTTCACCATCATCCTTCACAGTAGTTTTCTCTATTCTCTCTGTCAGAAACTGGTTGATTTTGGAAATGCCTGGCTGTTGCAGAACATTCTGTAGTATAGGTAGTAGATTCTTGAAGAAGTTCTCCTTTACAAACTCTGCAGCAGGCTGAACAAGTAAACATTTTTATTTATAACAGTATACACATATTAAATATTACCTAAACCATACACATTCCATAGTATCAAACATGTAAATTGAGTCTGACTAAACCAAATTCAAAAAGCAACAACAACAACAACACAGAAATAGGTCATTATTAGTTTTAAGTTCTAAGTGAAAAGATTTTTCTACATTGTGCGTACAAGATAAAATTTAAAATTGCGAAGTGTAATAAAAGTAGGATATGGAAATTTGCAAATGACTTAATAGTATTTGGTCCTCATATATTGTTCAAAAGTACAAAAATAAACGACACAATTCAAATTGTTCCATCCAGGTTGTACTCCACATCCTATTAGTACCTGTAAACCCTGCAATTAATGAACTCAGGGCAGTTAGACCAGTTATCTCGTTTCAGTTAAAACAAGAAATATGTTTAATGCAAAATATTTTTGTCATTGTTTGATATAATAATTCAAACATCACCTATTTAATTGTATGCTGCTGGTGCAGAACATTTAAATATGAAGTTATTAAACTTATATCTTTCATGTGCTGTATAGATGACAATTATTTTCATCATTAAACCTAGCTAGCATAATAAGCACATAATAGCCTGCAAAATTATGTACCTGTAACTGTGATTGCATTTCATGGTATGGCTTTGTGGGGAAGAAAATAACAATAAAAAATGGATAATTAAAGTTAATCCACAGTTACTAATTATATACATAGAGGATTCTGTTAATGAGAATATACTGAAAAACTCTAAAATGTCCTGAGAAATGCAACATACATGTGATATGCCTTACAAAATGAAATGACTTAAGAGAAGATAGTACAGCTCAAACTTTAACCAAACTGTAAACATCATCATTTAACAGATTTATGTAATACGATAGTTGTAATAGTTATGCAGTGAGATATCATGTAAAATGCATACTAGCACCATAAACAAAATTGAAGTATCAAATAAAACCCATTCAAAAACTAGATAACAAGCAGATGACCATCTAGATAGTTATGAATATGAAAATGAGATCATCATTGCTTCACAACAACTATTCAAAACAAAATATTTTATGTTGTTAATAAAACTCAAGGCTAGATTTCTAAGTTGCTCCATAATTATAAAGTCAATATTTAAATTCCTGGCGGGCATTAAAGCAATATGAAATGTAAAACACAACGAACTTCAAAAATTACAGATGAATTTAGCTGTATCAGTGTCCAATCCAAATGGAGATAAGTGAAATGTTCATAAAAATTATTTATATTAAATTTCTAGCTAAAATACTCCAGAAACATTTGGACACTCTTGGAACAATGCGGTTTTTTTTTGTTTTTTAATTAAATGGACACATATTTTATCATTCTTCAACAAACTGACAGGAAAGTGCCATGCTACTAAATATGTTTTAGCCAGAGTAATTACTATACGTTTTCGTTTAACTTCTTTTTTAATACCAACGTGCACCATCAAATTCCTCATCCAAAATTCTGGTTCTTGCTGACGATGTGCGTATGTATAACATGCTTGATATATTTACGGTCCCGGATAACCGGGTATTGCCACTCATTGTTCTTAGAATTCATGTTAATACAAGTTTAGTGCTTGTTGTTAGTTGCTATTAAAAAATTATTATACATTTTCAATGCATAATTTCACCTTCTAAGTTACGGTTTTAATCCACTTTCCATAACGTCTATGAAACTTTCACAAGTGCGTAGTGGTTACGTTTATTTATGAACAATCCAGCTACAAACTTTGTGTACGAATTAAAAATACATAATATTTCAAGTTACTATACAAAACAGCAAATTACATTCTCAAATCTAAAATAATATGAACATTATTTAATAAATCCTAATTATTTAATTTTAATAAAAGTCTTAAAGTAATTTAACTTTTTAAAAATAAATGAGTAAATATTTCCCAAACACCAATATTGTAATATTACGTTAAACCGTACTTATTTTCTCTTGTCATACTAAACATCGATCCTTTCTGTGGTCAATGGGAAATGACGAGTTGGTTATTCATGCGTTTGCATGATACGTGTAAACTGTTACCTTGTTACGCAAATTGCACGGTATTAATCTGATCCCATATAGATTGATAAAGAGTTACGAAGTTATGAACAGTGTTGGAGGTATACTATTTCATGGGTTTTAGAACTCAAAAAGGGATAGTACACGTAAGTGAAAAAGATCAAGACGTTGTTTAAGTGTGTATATAATAACTTCCGATCAGGATACGTACTATGTTTTCCTCGTATTTTTTTATATATTTTATCATTTTATATATGTTCATTACTTTATTTGAAGACATTTTGAAAGTTTTTCTTGGGTCTCATCAGATAGACTGACTTATCTACGTATTTGTTTTTCTTATATTCAATTCCCCACTGTTCGTCTTTTAACAGTTGTTTGTAGTGTAGTAATCTAAAATGAAAAACAGTATTCATCCCTTTATGTATTTAAATGGTAAGCAGCTAGAGATTACTTACTATACTATTAATTCAGTACAAACATTAGGCAACATTAAATTATTAGGATACAAATGTAGCATCAGAAATCATGAAAAGCGAGAAAAAATTATCGTGTTTTTGTTTATTGCAAAGCCACAGCGGGCAACCTGCTAAATCCACCAAGGGGAATCGAACCTCTAATTTTAGCATTGTAAATCCGGAAATTTACCGCTGTACTAGTTAGGAACAAATTTTATGCGGAAATAATATATAATTATTCTGTTCTAGTTTGTGTACTGTTTTATCCAATATTTATTGATACTGATGCCATTGTTACTGCTGTTTCTATTGTTTTTCCAGCTTGGCTTTAATGTTATAAACATTAAATCACAGATAAGGTCTCAAGGTGCTCTACAAAAGATGTTTCCAAAGCGCCTTTAGTGCTTGTTGTTAGTTGACTTGGTGCTGTGTATCTTCCAAGGAAAGTTCATATATGCTTGACAGAATTGGAATCCAGAGAGAATTATAACCTTTCTATTTAAAAAATCAATTTTTTTGAACAACAATAAAATGACAAGCAGGTGTTATCACATATCAGATTGAAATTGAGATGAAGTACATTAATATGTGACAAAAATAAATTATGGGACGTGGTTAGTATTTATAATTAACGAACGTTGCGATTCCACAAGATGTTGAGGTCGGTATATCTACTATTATATACTTCTATTCTCACCATACAAATTTACAATTGATATCTTTCTGTAAAATAGGACATATCGGTAAGAAATTAACTACCCCCTGTCATATTATTTCTATACTGAAGTCGTTATTAGTACCACTGCGACAATTTTCTGCAATTTATTAAACTTTCAAGTACACAGTTTGGCTTTGTGAAGTGCATTTCGAAATGTCTGTAAAATGAAAAGATGTTTGATTTGTACTTTCAGAGTATGATCTATAATGTTGTAGCAAATCATATTCAAGAGGCAACTGTCAGGTATTTATGTTGTGGATAACAGCCCACTTGTTCATGTGTCCGCATAACCGTACTACTTATTCGAAATGGTTAACCATATGAGTTTACAGTTATAGCCAATTTGTAATAGCCTGCTGTAATTTCCAAGTTTTTATTAATCGATGGCTCTCTACATAAGTGAATTCGCCAGATAACTTTTCAGGCCTAGCCACAGTTCATGAACAACTTAAAGAGCTTTAAGCTGTACTGTACTTAAGTAACAACTGGAACAAAATTGTAAACCTAAGTTTAAAAATACGTGGCAAAACTGCACAGTTGGCACATTGGAATCAACCAAATAGTCATACAGAAGAAACGAACCAAGCTACCAATCGCCAGCCTTCCTATCAAAATCAAAAGAATGGGCGATCACCATGGGATATAGAAACTACAGATGGATGGGAAACAAGTTGACCACTTTGCACCTGTATGGATGTACTATCATTATACCACAATTTTGAAACATTCCATTTATGGGCCCTGTATATTACAGTCTCATCAGGTATGCCTATTGCTGAATGATAGTGCACATGCAAATTTGGTGCTTCAAGAGGCACCCATTACCTAATAAACACCATTTTTGTAATGTTGCGAGCACCATTGCATGAACAGAGGGGTCTTGCAATATGACATTGAAAATAATGGGTGGAATTATTTAGACCCAAAATAATAATAATGTTACTTTTTTCTTATATAAACATTTAAATTAATTTTGAAACATTTTTTTCTACTGATTAACATCGATATGAAGTATCTTCTGTACAGATAATTTGTATCAAACTTTAGGTGTAAACAACTAACTACTGTTGTTATTTTACTCCACCAATTAAAGATTAAATTTATTTTGAAACAGTTCGTTTTGTTTTGTTTTTGAATTAAGCACAAAGCTACACAATGGGCTATCTGTGCTCTGCCCACCACGGGTATCGAAACCCGGATTTTAGCGTGTAAGTCCGCAGACATACCGCTGAGCCACTGGGGGGCATTTTGAAACAGAAAGCCTTATAAAATCTCTCAATGGAGTAAGTGATCAAATCAAATTTCAAGTCTAACTTTTAGTGGAACAAATCTTGAACTTATAGCTTTCTTTAGGTTGATGTATTATGATAAAGAAATGGCCTGAAACAGAAATATGAAGATGAAAAATTGTAACATTTCATTATCTTATTTCTATCATAGTGGTAGAACATCTATGAGCATAGTTCAGTGCTATCAGAATGCTTTACAGACGGGTTCGTTTTAGATTACGTGCGAGCAGTGCAAGCAGGGAAGGTACCAAAAATTCATGAGATTTTACGAGAAGCTTATAGTTTATGTCATAGACTACCAGTCTTAAATTCTCTTACATTCAGAACAGAATATTACAATGTAAGTGAAAAGAATCATACTCTAATGTGCATTATAAGTAAGTAGTTTAGTTTTCACGGAGTTCAGTATAAAGATGTTACAATTAAAATACACATTAAACCAGTTTAATAAAGTCGTCAAATTAAAATGATAAACATTCTAAAGTACACTTTATGAAAGTTATCTTCAGTCAATTGGTGTATATATTAGGTATAGTGTGAACCTTCTAGAATATGTTGTTTTAGTCATTATTAAAGACTTTTTTGAAGTGTTTCAGATATTCAAATATGACAATGGCATACATTATTAATAGCATATTCTGATCTGTAATTAACACGTTTTTATCTTTGTTCCTGTATACCTAACCTTTTTACTGTAGTTTTATGTTTCATTCTTTGTACACCAGACTGTTTTATGGTATCTCTACCACAACTGCTACTTTCATTCATTTGAAATTTCTGCATTGCATTTGAAGATATACAAGGGTATATAAGAATGATTGAATGTTGTGTGAAGTGTTGTATAATAAACAGATAATTTTCGTGTCAGGAAATTGTATAACATTTCTTGTATCGGTATTATTAATATTTATTTGGTTGCTTAGTTTTCTTGTGCGACCTGGCATGGCCAAGCGCGTAAGGCGTGCGACTCGCAATTCGAGGGTCACGGGTTCGCGCCCATGTCGCGCTAAAACATGCTCGCCCTCCCAGCCGTGGGGTGTATAATGTTACTGTCAATCCCACTATTCTTTGGTAAAAGAGTAGCCCAAGAGTTGGCGGTGGGTGGTGATGACTAGCTGCCTTCCCTCTAGTCTTACACTGCTAAATTAGGGACGGCTAGCACAGATAGCCCTCGAGTAGCTTTGTGCGAAATTCCAAAACAAACAAACAAACAAAGTTTTCTTGTTCTTCATCTTTCTCCTCATTATTCACAAAGCATTACAGAACATTTTTATTACTTATTAATTTGTTTCAGCAATGTAACGATGTAGGATTGATGACATACCTTGGAACTTTGACAAAAGGTTGTAACACTATTAATCAGGTATGTATTAAACTCGATCCATTTCTTCATTAGTTTTTGTTACGTCATAATAAACACATTTTGTATGCTAGCATTTTTCTTGTTTTGTTGGTGTGCTTATGAGATAAAATAGTTATGTTGAAAAAAACAACCTACAATGTACAAATTATAACTAACTAAAGTTGCTTGACATTTTTACACCACTGTTTCAAATAAAAGTGGTGTGAATTAATCCTGTGGTAGAGCTCCAGATTTTGGAGCTGGTGAACAGGTTCGAATCTGTTTGATGCCATCAAGTATCCCTTCATTTTTAGCTGTAAATCTCGTGACATAGATGTTATTGACCAGCAGTATTCCTTTTGGTCAGTAGTTCAAAAATTAAGTCTCAAATATTATGGTCTCATGTTATATTTTAATAGAGACGTATTCGAAGTAATTGTCATATAAACATTTAAGGATATATCGCTTTGTTTGTTTGTTTTGGAATTTCGCACAAAGCTACTCGAGGGCTATCTGTGCTAGCCGTCCCTAATTTTGCAGTGTAAGACTAGAGGGAAGGCAGCTAGTCATCACCACCCACCGCCAACTCTTGGGCTACTCTTTTACAAACGAATAGTGGGATTGACCGTCACATTATACACCCCCACGGCTGGGAGGGCGAGCATATTTAGCGCGAACCCTTAACGCGCTCGGCCATGGATATATCGCAACATAAATTGGCAAGTAGTTTGATGAAGTTTTGATTTCTATACAACTTTCATAACGCTATCTATTGGACCATTATTTACTGTATATGTCACGAAGTTTCAGTGGTTTACATCCAAAATTTTATTCTTATTTTAGTTTATGCTATACTAATTTCTATATCATGAAATCGTTGCTATTAATCTACAATTCAATAGTATATAAATTTCAAGTACTTAATTTTATTTATTCAAATACTAATTTCTCCTAGTGCGAGAAAGATGAAACATTTTCCTCTTCTCAGTTTTATTCACCACACCTCCAAAAAGTACAAAATTCAATGTAAATTTCTCACTGTAAAATAATCGTTTGTACAAAGCGTTATTTTTGTAGCTTTCTATTTTTTGTTTGTTAGTCATCAAATAGAAAATTTAACCCCTCTTGTCTCACCTACTTTAACATCTTCTCTTTCAGGATTTGTTAATAGTTCTTATTTTTAAGTTCTACATTATCTGTAACCAATAAAAAAGCCAAGTTTTTCATCAATGAAATGATGTATCATGTTCTTCTCTGTGCAGAAAAGTGTGAATTTATAGTACAAACTTCATTCCCATAAGAAATATAACAACTAGCGTGGATAAATTTATAACAGCTCTTATTCCACACTTAAGAAAGTGAGAGAAACTATGGTAATAGAGGCAATTGGTTGCTTTTTGCATGCTGTTTTCTGTGTTCTCTGGTGTGTTATTTAATTAAATAAAAACTATTTTGTGCATTACTTTGGTTACAACTGAAATTGCTTCTTTTTTGTGGAAGTGCAAATTGGGAAAAAATACATATAAGCCCACTAAAAACATCAATTTGTAACCAACAGAAACCCAAGGTAAAAATATGGATCTCTTTAGGTTAGATTAAGTAAAATAAATAATAACTATAATATATAACACAAGCAGTTCATGAGTAATGTACTTCAATAGTGAAACGTGAGCTGAACATTCTCAAAATCATGTACAACTTATGATACAAATAGTAGTTACATATAGTTGAAATATATAAATATAACATGAAACTATGTTTGTCTTGAGTAGTTTTAAAGTAATAATGTTTAATTACAAATAGATGTATACTGTTATAATATTTTTGGTGGTTACGAGGTTTGTCAACTTGAACAACATTGTATAGAGCTAGAATAGAGAAAATAACCGATAAGTTATAAAGTTTCACTGTAAACAGTCAACTGAGATGTAGTAAAAGGTTTTAGAGATTATACAAATTAAATTTGAGTTTTTTAAGATGAAGATAACTTTTTAATCTAAACATAAAATTCACTTTGTACACAGAATATTGAAAATGAATTCTCTATATTCACAAACGTTTTGTAGTTTATTAAAATTACTTCACTAAAAGATATTATTTTTGTATGTGGAAGACTTATAATATTTACTGAAAGACTGCCAAATTTTGTAAAGATATGCACGCTATATTAAAAGTTAGTAGCATCATGTTCATAAAGATTTTCAACAAGTACAAATAGGTCATTTGGTTATCGAAATTGAATGAACCTGTATTGATAGGGTTAGGACCATTTTGAAAGATTAATAATATGTAGATATAAAATTTAAAGTATCTACATCGTGTTTTAATTCTGTATATCTATAATTTTCATATAAAGTTTGCATTTTATGAAAAGCTGCTTATGCTGTTCGTGACAGCATTTAAAAACTAATGTTATAGATTTATGTTCATAATCAGATTCTTTTAGCAGCAACAAATTTTCAGCAAATAGTTTTTATTTTAAAATATATTATTCTTTTTACCTTTTGTTGATAAGTTCAATATTCTCTATGACACAAGGAATGGGCCTATGAATGAGAGGATTATTTCTGAGAACCTCGAACCATCAGCAAAATAGTTTTTGTGAAATATCTGGAGACATGTTTTAATTTATGCTCTTACTTTTACAATGCAGAACTGCTATGAAAAACAACAACAAAACTGTTTAAATTTCCATAATGTGTCACAATTACATTTTTGGTTAAAAATGCATTTAAACAAGTGTAAGCTTGTGGTATACATTTACTGACTAAATAATTTAGTTTAAAATTTGATGTGAATAAACCAGGTTATAAAAGCAGGCCATATTTATTACCCTTTCTGCTTGGTATGTTTTCATTTTCTAATTCTAAATTAATATCTTTGTATATAATATGTTAAACAGCACAAAGAACTATCAATTACACAAATTGCAATAAACAGTAGTTTGATTAATTTCCTTTAATTAATACATTTTACTTAAAATTGTAATTATTGTTGTTTTTGATATTTATTTTTGTAAGTAAAATTTTAAAAAGCTTCGTATTCAAATACATTTTTTGCAATACAGTAAACCTTTAATGAGACACTGAGAGATTCTACGTAAATAAACTGAAGCTTAGTATTCAGTGGTTATTTTACGAAAATTCTAAAACAGTGATTTACAATACAATACCTCTTTATTTACATACTGATTACAGAATGTATTTTCATAAGTTTGACTATTGATCATGAAAGGGTGTTGTTTAAATAATAATAAAAAACTATCCAAAATGCAATGAGAAATGTTTTATAATGTAATCTTGTACAAAATTACAAATTTAGCTGTTATGGCAGAAACATAAGTTTAAAAAAGTTTTAAATCTAAGAAAACATGTTAAAAAACCTTCTCAAAACATTAACGTAAATTTCTATGATTTTTCTCTTCAACTGATAGTATTATAATATTAATTTAATTTTTTTTATTGTATACTTAATGATCAAACAGTGGAATAAAACCGAGCTCTTAAGAAAACACTTGATATTTTATACAAATTTCACTTTCTGCTGTGATTTGAATTGCTGTACATGTAATTTCATAAATAACATATAAGTGAGAGAAATACACTTAATAATAAATGTAATACCTCTTATTAATATAAATATTTAACTGAGCAGTAAGTTTACTTGTACATCTTAAACACTGACTTAACATCAGTTTTTGTTGTCCAGCAACATCAATAATTTAAACCAAGTGTTTATAACTGGATTACAACTTAATTTTGTTACTAACCTTGTATTTCTAACATATTTGTTTATGCTTATACATTTTCATATGTATCATAGACATTAATAACTAAAGTGTAGTGATGCGAGTCCAGCCAAACACATTTTAAATACCTTTCATTTCAAATAAATCTGGTGTGTTTAAGAATAAAAATTGTTTTCTTTTCTTTCTCTCTCTCTATAATTGTACTTAAAGGAAGAAATAAAGTGCTGAATGAAAAATAAGTACACTTTATAATAATCAGATATAATAACATTAAGTAACATAAATAGAATGACCTGATTGAAATTAATATCTCAACAGAGATCTTTAAGATTTTAAAATTTGTGGATAACTTTATTGAAACTCTTCTAGTTCTGGACATGGTGATTAAATAAAACTGAAAAAAGTCTTTTTTTAAATTTGTTATCCCAAATCCATATCCATTGGCTTTCTTCTTCAACTTATTGAGAAGTTTTGTGGAAAAGAAAGAGGGGTCTTATTAGTTTAGTGCTTTAGAATGGAAGTGTTTTGTATTTCACATCTTATTCTTGTAGAATATATACTTTTTTAAGTTAAAAAAGATTAGGTCCTCTTTGGTTTATCTGAGAAACAAATTTGATATGTTATTTAATTCCATGTGAACTTGTATCTCATCTGTTTTCTCTGCCTTACCTAAGACACTTGAGTAAATGTATTTATCCTTATTACACAAGTAATTTTTGGTAATAAAATGTTACTTTTAACTTCAGTGCCGAGAAACAGTACACATCTTAATGTTTTTGTTATTAAAAAAAAAGTACTAAATCTGTGAACTGTTGTTACAAAACTTTGTGCACAAATATACAGCAAGACAAACAAAACTAAACATAAACAAATAGCAAATGCATAACAATCCCAGACATCTTATTCAATAAACTATAGAAAGTTCTACCAAACATATTATATAAAGTTTGAAGATACATAAACACCACACTGTATAAGAAAAATTGATAGTTACTGATTTCAATCCTCAATAAGAAATATATTGTACCACTTCTACTACTAGATGCTTTAAGACATAGTGTAAGTAGCTTTTATAACTGGTTTACCCATAGGAAGGGTATAAACAAGGATCATTTCAACATCCTTTCCATATCTGTAATTGACCTAAAGTAATGATAACTTGTACCACTTTTTTCACCTTTACAGTTACATTATTGTAATTTTTCTCATATAGGTAGAACATTATGATTACAAAATTTAATCCAGTGCACCGAGTTCAGTGTGTCTGAAACATTAAAGTGAAGTAAATTTGGTGACACAATATTGGCAAGTTTATGAGCTAATACTTTCAACATGTGTCCCAATTTTGAGTTATTAGTTTCAGTTTCACTTTTAAAAATGCTGATTAATCAGGAGTTCTAGAATATACATCACAAAGCTTAAAAAACATGAATAAATTCCTTCGTATTTTCATTTCTTACTTTAACATAACAGATTATGTTCAACTAATTTTTACACTTAAATTTAGGATCTTTATGATGAGCATCCGTCAAAGTAACAAGAACACTGAACTTGTGACTTTATAACAACTAACTTGTAAACTTGTAGCCAGTTGGTTTTTGTCCAGTTGGTAACAAAGATACACATAACTGTCTGGTAGTGGTAACTAGATGAAAGCTTATATTTGTAAACAGCAAACTGTTTCTTCTTATGGAAATACAAAACTCTCTTAATTATTCATATACTAACAGTGATAAGATTTTAACCAATATTCAAGAACAACAGACTTAAAAAAATATATTTTAATAAAGTGCTATTATCAGTTTCAACATTATTGACAGCTGATGAAATAGGTTTGTAGATGTAATAAATGAACAATCCTGAAAAAATATTAAAAATCATCCATGTTTTATCTTTGACATCACAAGTCTCACAACAGTTGTACAAAACTAAACCCCAACCTGCAAAATAATTATTGTTTATATGTGCAGAGAGCAATTCAATATCTTATTGCCTTTGTACGAAAACAATAATGTTTCAACAATCTTTTAAGATCTCATATAAAATAATAAAATGAAGAATGTTACAATAATAAAGAGAAAAGTTTGAGTGTTGGTATTTTGGTGGAGTATTAGAGTCTGAAATATATCCTGAGCCACAGTCAAAAGTTTTCTCAACATTTTGATTCATTATAAGATGAAAATGTTTTCAACTAAAATGTATGCTACAAGTTTTGTCAACTTCTCATTCTGAAAAAATATAAAAGTGATTGTACTCCTTAATGTAATGTATATTTTACATAAAATAACTGTTCAACATGGTTTCCATAAGAATAAAAAATAATCCTAATTTTCTTACATAAAATGTGTTTACGAATATGTCAGTAACATAGAAAAGTGAAGAAAAAAATCCACTCTACATTTAAGTGAATCTATTAAAATCAGAGAGATCTGGAAGATAAACTCCTCAATTTAGTAGAGTAGAGTATATGTTAAGTTCTTAAAGTTATTACCAAGTTTATATTACATTCTTTATATGTGATAAGTGCTATTAAGTTATTTTATAAACTTCATACAACACTCAGTACACAAAAGTTTTACTTGAATATTCTTACCAGAAGTCATCAAGGAAACTAGCATATTCATTAACTTTTATAGGGGTGATACTGCATGAAATGTATTACTGAAACTTCCATATAAACGTTTGAATCATATCAACAGTTAAACATCTATATATACCTGTCTTCTAATATGTACACTATAGAATACTATTCATCATTCACATTTGGGTACAACTGCTTTTGCTGCAGTATGGTCACAAAAATTAACAACCAATACTGTAACATTATCTAAAGACCCACGAACATATGCTTGTGTGGCAAGGCTTTTTGCACCTAAGAACGGCTCATCCAAATGCTCTGAAATATAAGTTACAGCTTCTTCATTTGTAAAAATATCCCATAATCCATCTGTTGCTAGCACCATAAACCTAGGTTGAAGGTCAGAGAGATTAAAAGTTAAAATATCTGGTTCTGCAGTGATGAGGTTGCGCTCCTTCAGAGGAAAATCTCCTAAAGCTCTTGAGGTTGCAAGGATGCCAGCTACTCGCCAAACACCATTAAAAGTAATAAATCCACCAGCTTCTTTTATTCTCTTGTGTTCCTTCAGCTACATAAAAAAAAGTATATATATATATATATATATATACACACACACAGATAGAAAACAAATCTAGAACTTTAATTCTGGGACACATTAAATAGTTCTCAAAAAATATACCACAAAAAGCAAAAACAATTAGTGTATGAATACTAAAATATGAAGCTTTTCATTTTCTTCTGTAACAAACAAGTTCCAGTTATTTAACATAAAATGATTTAGCAAATCAAATTTCCCTAAAATGATGTACAACAGACAAATAAACAAAACAACACCAACATGATTTGGAATAAGCAAAAACAAACAAATTTTATTTAGTACAGGTTTTAGGGAAAATTAGTTACTTAAATAAATATTGAAAATAGTTATTGAGTATTATTACACACTTACAAATAAAGGCATTTTTAGGCTAAAACTCTGTACCTGATAAAACCATTAATCCAGTGTCAACACCATTTAGATAAGTTGTTGACTTTAGTATGTCACACATTTAAGCTTAAAAAAATGTGAAAAAAAAAACATATTTAAGGTAAATTTAATTTTTATGTTCCACAATTTCAGTTCTTTCTTCCTGAGAAATTAAGGTTGTTAACATCTGCTACAACCACAAAAAATTGGGTGTATATTCTGGATGAATCATTATCTTGTATCTCACCTGTTGAGGTTTGTGATCAAAAGAGAGAGGAATAGCATTTCCTTTGTTGTCAGAAATAACTCCTCTTGAATCACCCACATTTGCAACAATAAGATAGTTATCATAAACCAGAGTCACTAAAGCAGTTGTTCCTGAAATATAAAAATATTGTAACTTCATAAAATCAACATGCTGAAAAATTCAACCCATTAAAGAAGTGATTTCTATAATTATGCAACAGGATGATAAAACTTCATTGTGAACAGTCTTACATACTGCTAATTATAAGTTTTTTTTTTGTTATGTTTTATAATGAAATGACTCAACTGACAACTTTTCTTGAATGCATCACCAGTGGTTCATGACATCCTGTCTTTACATATTTAACCTTTGACTGTTGTATGCCACCTGTAGTGCACACTATACTTTAAATAATAATAATCCATTGTTTATGATATTTAATATTTTTTCTTTTTCTCAGAGTAATTTTCCTGTTTTTTTAAAGAATTATCAATACTTCACAATTTTATGGTTATAATAAAAGGACATCACAAAATCATTCATGTTGTCGATAACAATCCAAAGATTGGGATAGAGAGCTTGTAATGTGTTTCGAGTGTTTCAGTGACAAAACATAAATAAAAATCAGAATGATATAATCTATCATTGATCTATCTTTTCTCTTCCAATTTCATAAAAAACTTTCTGAAAAACGATGTATAATTAGTTTTTGCTTCACTTAGTCAATGTGAAAATTTTATTTCCATTTCATTTCTTTCACAGTTTTCATAGGTTTTTCATTTATGAGAAGACCTCTCAATTAGTAGTTTGTTTTTGTGCATCATTTACTTACAATCCAAAATTTAATGTCGGTCTTTAGAAGTAATTTTGAAATAAAAAAAGTAATTTAATAATGTAAATTTGTTTTATTTCAGTTGTCTTTTCAACATAGCATTCATGTTCCAAAAAGTAAATGATGATGAACTCAGTGGCTTTATTATAGTCATCTATACAAAATGAATCCTTTCATATAGGTCTTATGGGTGTTGCATAATAAGGGTGGCACACACAACCACCAGAAAACATGCGGAGCACAATGCCTTAAATTTGTCAATATCCTTCATTGAAGATATTTGTCAAAAAAATCTAAACTGAACAAAAGCCACTATTAGATAATGTTCTTTTTCCTTCCTTCCTTTTTCTTTAATTAAACACCTAATAACCCCATTAGATGTTAATTGCATACAGTACTTTGTGGAAGGTAATAATTGTGTCATTTTAGTGATGAAATATGTGAGCCACAAGTCTATAAAGAGAGTAGAAATGTCACCTATTTCAAAGTTTCTTATTTTTTATAGCCTTTCTCTGGCAAAAATCTTAAAACAAAATAGCTCACATACACTATCAGACATTCTACCACAGAAAACACTATGGTTATCATGCCAGCAAACACTCACAAATAATGAATCATCTTTGTAGCAGATTACTATCAAACAATTTGTATTTTCTTAACACAGCCAAATAATTTGAAAAGAGAAAAACAAGTTTCTGAAGTACATATAAAACATAATTACTATTGTCAGATTACTTGAAAAAGACATGGTGAAAGGTCATGAAAAACTCTGAAATAGTTAAAATGTTTTACATATTAATTTTCTAGAATATCAGTTCTAAACTGTCATTACAAGAGTCACGATATTTCAATGTGAATAGTGTTTGTGAATGTGGATATGTAGATATATATACACACACATACACATAAAGTATACTTGTTTACTTTTAAGCATATAACACACAGAAATTAAAAGAAATATGAAACCTACATGTAAACATTAGTATGACCTACTTGGAGCACATATGCTAACCACTCAACTGCCTCTACAGTTGCTTGTTTGTTTTTGAATTTCATGCAAAACTACACAAGGGCTATTGCGCTAGCTGTCCCTAATTTAGCAGTGTAAGACTAGAGGGAAGGCAGCTTGTCATCACCACCCACTGCCAACTCTTGGACTACTCTTTTACCAAGGAATAGTGAGACTGACCATCACATTATAACATCACCACGGCTGAAAGGACAAACATGTTTGGTGCAATGGAGATTCAAACCTGCGACCCTCAGATTACGAGTTGACCACCTTAACCCACTTGGCCATGCCAGGCCTCTCTACAGTTGCTGATTAAATGTGCTGATTTTGTACCCTGTTACTGGGTGTAATCCCACCAGACAGTAACACATTAGCTTACCCACTATATAAACATAACTAACAAGCTTGTTCATTAAAGAAAACATGGCCAACATCTCGGAAATACTTTATGCTGAGTGTGTATCAGCTACTGCTTTGAATGGTAAAAGTTATTCTAAATGACAGAGTGTGAAATCAAACTGCATGTTGCAGTGAGTACTGTATCCAAGAAGCTTCCCAGGTGCAGGAAATTGATGTTGTTCATAATAAATCCAGTTAAGGAAGTTTTAACTTTACCCTAACTTCCAACTTTCCAATAATAACCTGATTTCAAGTGCACATATTTAATTACCCTGAAGTGTGTAAGAAACAGAAATAAAACAGTGAGATAAGCAAGCAGGCTTGACAGAGGAAGATGTTTACCAATGACTCTACATGTTGAAGAATTAGTAAGTATTGATACACACGTATCAGAGAAGTAGAAAGAGATTCAAATACATTATGCCATTCCATTAAGAACATTCATGAGGGGTCATATGTTTATGTTTCAGGAGGATAATGATTCTAACCATACGGTAAATCTGGATAAAGCCTACCAAGAGTGAAAACAAACACTGGAATACTAGAACTCTTGCCTTGGCCTTTGCTCCAGTTTCAGATGTGAACATTATTGAGGTAATTCAGATGTGTACAGATACAGATGGGATCATGAGGCAATTAAGTGACTTGTGAAATGGTGTGGGAAGCTGCATTTATTTTAATGAACATTTCACAGACTTTTGTGAACACACTCTATGACAAAATGTAGGATAGGATAACAAAGGGCTTACACATCAAATAATAATGTATGCAGTTACATATTTGAATCTTGTTGTCATGGTTTAGCCTATTTTATATCTGTAGAACTGAACTGCTGCACTTATAAATGAAAAAAGAATCTTTCTCCTGTGATACACTGCATTTCATTGGTGTTTATATTTATTTTTAATATTGTATATTCATTAAATCGTAAACTTAAATATGTATGTTGATTTATTTATAAAAAGCAAACTTTAAAGATGTATATAAAAGTTTAAACAAACATTTAATAAACGTCATCAGGTAAACTTGTCAAAAATCTACAATCCTAAAACAGTAACTATTAATTCTCTCAATGAAAACAACTTTAATATGGATTACTAACTGATACATACTAATATTCTTGTGCTCATTTATTCAACATTTCTAGCTGTCACTCTTAAAATATTGCTTACACAACTGAGCAAGCTTTACACTTATTCATTTTATACCTTTTTAGTTCTTTAAAATAATAAGTGACCCCAGCTTACAGTATTACTTTTTTAAAAAATAACGACAATGATTTGAAAATTTGGATATTTTTTTTAAATGACAGCCAAATCCTTTCTCCACAGCAATATTTTTATCATTAACATTCATGCAAAACAGAACTATTCTATCTCCATACACCAGGTGTACAACTTTTAAATCTGCTGTAGCTGAATTTCATTTGTTCACATACTTGTTCATTGATTATAACTAACCTTTTTTTCCTGAATTAAAGAAACACTTCAAAAATAATTCAGGTTTTCAAGAATGTTGGTATCACCAAGACTATGGATGTAAAGAAACATGATACCAGAACCTTTAAGGTATCTATACTTCATTTTTTCCCCAATATGCTTCTCCACACACATCATTTCTTCTATATTTTATGTCATAAAGTCATTTTTTAAACCATCTGTTTGTTCAAAATGTAAATCTCTATATTCCTAGAAGCTAAGAAGACCTAAGCTCACTCTAAGTTCACTACCAATAAGAATACACTTTTACCTGCCACACTTCTTGCTGCTTTGGCACGAGTAAGAAGTTGTTTATCAACTGAAAGTATTTCTTCAGTTATTAGACGGGTGAATATGCTTGTTACAGAAATAGTTGAAACTGGAAATGAAGAATATTGTTTCTCACTGTCTTTCTCCTCTTCTTCATCTTCACCATCATCCTTCACAGTAGTTTTCTCTATTCTCTCTGTCAGAAACTGGTTGATTTTGGAAATGCCTGGCTGTTGCAGAACATTCTGTAGTTTAGGTAGTAGATTCCTGAAGAGGTTCTCTTTTACAAACTCTGCAGCAGGCTGAACAAGTAAACATTTTTATTTATAACAGTATACTGTTTGTTGCTACTAAAAATAATTATACATTTTTAATGCAGTTTAACTTGCAGTTTTAATACACTTTTCATAACTCCTTTGAAGCTTTCACAACTTCACAGTGACCATGTTTTCTCTTGAGATAACACAAACATTCTAGTCTTGAACTATATGTGCAAAGTAAAAATAATATTTCAACTTACTAAACAATATGACCTAAACCATACACATTCCATTGTATCAAACATGTAAATTGAGTCTGACTAAAGCAAATTCAAAAAGCAACAACAACACAGAAACAGGTCACTATAACAAAGATTTAAGTTCTACGTGAAAAGATTTTTCTACATTGTGTGTACAAGATAAAATTTAAAATTGAGAAGTGTAATAAAAGTAGGATATGGAAATTTGCAAATGACTTCAAGTATTCACAGAACATTTGAATAAGAAGTTATTAAACTTATATCTTTCATGTGCTGCATAATTTATAATTATTTTCATCATTAAATATTGCTTGCATAATAAGCACATAACAGCCTGCATAATTATATAACTGTAACTGTTATTACATGTCACAGTAAGACTTACCAAGGTAGAGTATAACAGTAAAACCTAATAATTAAAATTAATCCATAATTATTAAGTATATACATAAAGAATTTTGTTAATTTGAATATACTGAAAAACTATGAAATCGAATGAGTAAAACATCTGAAGAATTTATGAATATTTTTACATAATGTGAACTATATAGATATGCATATATATTTGAATATTTGTAAATTATCATCAACCTATTTCAACACAAACAGTCAGACTTCATGTAAGAAAGCAAAATTCCAGTCAGAGATGTCTGAATGCACTGGCTAATGCTCATATTATTTTATTGTGGTCAGAATACCCAGATGGTGTCTTGAAAAATCAGAACAGAAAACCAAAATATTGAAAATTTCCATGCCTACACACTAGACCCTAAATCTATAAATATCTAGCAACAGATCTCTATTTATTTAGTGCTTAAAAATATATAAACAATAATAATAAAGCAACAAATGAGAAAAAAAATGAATTTAAAAAGCATGGGGTTGCTAAAGAAATTTGACTACTTTTTCTATATCAAATGCTGTGTCTTCTGTGAATGGAATTTTAATAGAGAAGTTAAAACATTGAGGAATGTTACATCAAACTAGTGTTAGATTTATAAACAAACATCTGAAATTCCTGTTTTCAGTTCCAATGCAATAAAAGAGTAATAATAAATTCACTGTTTTTATAAAATCACACACATGAAAGTCTAAAAAATGTATAAATTGAATATAAATAACATTATTTTTTGCATTCAACATCAAAGTGTGGTTCTTATTAAATACAAATCTACCCAATGGACTATCTATGCTCTTCCTGCCACGGGTACTGAGACCAAGTTTATAGCATAGTAAGCTAACAGCTTTAAGACTAACCCACGTGGGACGACTTTAAATTAACAAAAGAGTGAAAATTTTGTGTGCCTGACATTCTTCTTTCCTTGCAATTTCACTCAAATTTCTTATGAGTTCAGTAGAGTTGTTGTTTGTTACTACTAAAAATAATTGTACATTTTAACGCAGTTTTAATACACTTTTCATAACTCCTTTGAAGCTTTCACAACTTCGCAGTGACCATATTTTCTCTTGAGATAACACAAACATTCTAACCTTGAACTATGTGTACAAAGTAAAAATAATATTTCAACTTACTAAACAATGTAGTAAATTAGTTTTTCAAACCTGAAATAATACAAAACTTTAAAAGTGAGGAAATATATCAAAAAACACAGTTTGGATGATAAAAATACTTCATCATACTTAACCTCATTTCTCTGTCTGAAAGTTGATTCTTCTGTGGTTAAATGATCATTATTTGAACTCTCTCTCTCTATTGGTGTTTGGGTAAGAAAAGTTCATACCCTGGAGGGTTAGGTTTTCTATGACCTCTTCCTCCTCCCTGTACATATGTTCTTGCTGGATTGGTATTTGTAATTGTGGAACTGAATATTACTTTGATCCTTTTCAGGGCAATATCTATGTATTGTGGCTCATAAATAGTGATTATTTTATTCTATCAGCCGAATGTCAAGTTTGTTAGTGGCATTTTTATTATTATTTAATACACACACACATATATATATATATGTGTATTACTCTTTTGATTACTCAAAAATCAATATTGATTACTTTTCAAGAATTTTGCCTACACAACTGGTCAGGCTGATTGGTCGGGAGCCATTAGGTTTATTTGCTGGCTTTCCTTCCTTATGGAACATTAATATATTAGCAAGCTTCCAAGAAACTGGGATGTATCCTGCAAATAGAGATAGGTTAAAAAGTGAAGTTAGGTGGTTAAACAATTTCGGAGTGCCCGTTTTAGAAGGATAACTTGTATTTTATCTTCACCTGGTGCTTTGATTTTTGTGTTTTTTATTGCTTTGAGTAGTTCTTGAAGGGATATTTCATTTGTTAGTAGCATGTTTGTATACTTTAATTAAAACTATTGAAATTGTCTGTTTCTTGTTTTAGCTAACTTAATTTTGAGAAACTTTTGGTGAGCTTTAATATTAGCTCCATTTTTGGTTAAGTTTCTTTCTGATCTAACAAATTTAGCTTTACATGATTCAGTACACAGTAAATTTTTTTTTACCTATCCATGTTTGAAAAAAAATACTTCTAATTTTTGTTAATACAGAAACATGTTCTGATTTTTAATGATTCTGTTTTTGATTGGAATGATACCACATGCTGGTTGGGGAAGCTTCTTCAGTTAAATGATAAATGACAGGTTGGTTGTTTTTGAATTTCGCATAAAGCTAACCATCCATAATTTAGCAGTGTAAATTTAGAGGAAAGGCAGTTAGTCATTACCACCAACTCTTGGGCTACTCTTTTACCAACGAACTGTGGGATTAACCGTCACTTTATAACGCACCCACGGCTGAAAAGGCGAGCATATTTGGTGTGACGGGGAAGCGAACCCGCATCCTTCAGATTACGAGTCGCAAGCCTTAACTCACCTGGCCATGTCGGGCCTGGAAATCACGGATTGTCTGTTCATACGTTTGTATGAAACGTGGGGAACGTAAATTTGTTATGACAACTGTATAACATCCATTTGATCCCATCAAATTTGTTGTTAATTAGCGACAATATGAACCATTTCATTTTGCGTAAAATGAATCGATTAAATATTTTAATACAATCTTTGCCCGATTTCCATATAGAAACTTTCAATAATTATAATATTAATCTAATGCCGAAGTGTTATTAACGAAACTGGGAACTACAAAAAGAAAAGAATTTTAAGCTTGCTTGCGTGTGTTTTTTCATATAGCAAAGCCACATCGGACTATCCGCTGAGCCCACCGGGGGGAATCAAATCCTTTATTTTTTTTTGTAGTTGTAAATCCGGATACTTACCGCTGTACTAGCGGAGAAGCTTAGAGTTTCTTTTTAACTATATCTTAAAATACTGTTATACATGTTTAAAATTTTTTCTTTATTAATTTTTGGATGCACCGAAAATGTTTTGAAATATAATAAAAAATAAAATTGTTAACAGAACTAATTGTTTAGAGACTGTAAAAACATTAAATTTAGAAATGTTTTTTATATAGACTACCGTTGTATTCATTTTTATTGCACTTTTTAAAGTTTGTTTTAAAGTGAAAACTTAATTATGTCTAGAAAATTACTTCAAAGAGTGTTTGTTTGCATGTGAGCATCTAATTTGGTAATTATTGTTTGTATTTTTCAAGAAATTTCGCATTGTTGCAAACAATTCTGCACTTTGTTGTATAAAATTGGCGTTTCATTAGAAAGAAATGGTTCTATTTCAATAAATTAATTGTAAAACACTTTTTCAGTCAAATACAAGACTAAAATTTTTCATAATATGATTAAAAAATACAAAATACATACTTATACGGAAAAAAAATTGTATGAACACAAAAGAAAAGTAAAACGACTCAATTCACGTAAATACAAATTTACAGCAATTGCTTAAATGTGATACACCGTTCAAAATTTTCTTGAATGTTTAAATATATATATATATAAATTTTGGTGGTCGACGTCACTTGATTGCCCCATTCAAGTCTTATAGGTATAATTTTCCCCAAAGTATGCATCTTTTGCTTTATCAAAGTAACGCCATATTTTTGCAACATAGTGTTTATCGTAACGCTTCGAATACCTACCTCCTATATATCTTCCGGTTCTATGGGATGTTCGTGCAATCATACTGGCTAGGAAGACCGCACAAACAGCCTCTGCGAAATTTGGAATAATGGTTTCAGAGCATCGGTTGGTATCTAGCAAACATCATTTTGGAAGGCTGTAAAGTGTCTGAGAAAGCACGAGTCAGCAGCATCAACCCTAGCTGCGCACGAGAGTCGTTGTCAATCCCCAAGAAAACATCTAATGTATTTCTGTAAATTTTTGCTCCGGCTAAACATTGTCCTGGATCCCACCAGATCTGGTGACTAACCTCTATGGTACTTATCTGTCTTGCTTTTAATTCCACGCTGTCTGGCTCTTAACATTTGTCTGTACTGTAGTGATCTAAAATGAATAACAGTGTTTATCGCCCCAATGCTTGTAAATGGCAAGCAGTTTGAGAACTTTTCCATATCTACAGTTCGACTTTTCACTTCAATATGAACACCAGGCAGCATGAAGTTATCAGGATACAAATAATGGAAGCTGGGTAAAATCGCAATGATAAAAGTTGCATTAAAAGTCATGAAAAGTGACAATTTTTTTTTGTAAAGATAAAAATATATAATTATTCCGTTTTAGTTTGTTTGCTATTTTGTCCAATAATTATTAATACTGGTGTCATTGTAACTCCTGCTGTTTCAGCTTGTTTTCCAGCCTTGACTTTAATGTTACAAGTATTAAATCACAGTATAGATAGGGTCTCGAGGTACCCTACAAAAGATGCGTTTCCAAAGCACATGTAGTGTCGAATGTTAGTTGATTTGATGCAACACTTTTTCGAAGGAAAGTCCACATATACTTGATGGAATTGAAATTCGGTGAAAATGTGAACCTTTCTATTTAAAAAATCCATTTTTTCCAACAACAACCAATAAATGACGGGCAAGTTTGTATGTCATATCAGATTGAAATTGATACCAAGTACACTAATATGTGGCAAACATAAATTATAAGACGTAGTTAGTATTTATAACGAACGAATGTTGCCATGCCACGAGATCCTGAAGCTAGTATATCTACTAATGTATACTTCTATTCTCACTATTCTTCCACTATTAGTTCCTATACAACATACCATGGTCTCTCTAAAACAAAGATACAATTGATATTTGTCTGTGAAATATAACATATCTGTGGGAAATTAACTGCCCCCTCCATATTATTTGTATGCTGAAGTTGTTATTGGTACCACTGCGACGATTTTCTGCTTTGCTTGAGCGAACTGCAATTTATTAAACTTTTAAGTACACAACTTAGTTTTGTGAAGTGCATTTCGAAAATCTGTAAATTGGAATAAGGTCAGATTTGTACTCCCAGGGTATGATCTGTAATGTTGTAACAAGCCATATCCACCAGGTAACTGTCAGATGCCCCCCAGTGGCTCAGCGGTATGTCTGCGGACTTACACGCTAAAATCCGGGTTTCGATACCCGTGGTGGGCAGAGCACAGATAGCCCATTGTGTAGCTTTGTGCTTAATTCAAAACAGCAACAACAACTGTCAGATATTTATGTTGTAGAAGACAACCCACTAATTCACGTGTCCTCTTAATCGTACTATGTGTTGGAAATGGTACATAATACAAGTTAACAGTTATAGCCAATTTGTAACAGCCTGCTGTGATTGACAAGTTTTTATTCATCGATGGCTCTCTATATAAGTGAATTCGTCAAATAACATTTTTAGGCCTTGCCATAATTCATAACTTAAAGCAATGTAAACTGCACTGTACTTCAGTAAGAAATTAAACAAAATTGTGAGCTATTTTGTGTGCATGCATGTATGTGTGTGTGTATATATATATCAAAAGGTTTGCAGCCAGATACTTGCACTTCACATCACATAAATATTACACACGATTTTACCATGTAATTTCACTTAATATTGCTCTGAAGTTACAAATTATTATATTTATTTTCTACAACCTTTAGATCACTGTGGTATATCTTTATGTAACGAATGCTACTTCTTTCTGATAACATTATACATTTAGAAAGAAAAACTCTGGTTTATATAAAAGGTATTCATTAAAAATACTGAGTAAAGTGCCGATAACGTTTAACAGAAATTACTTAACTGTAATTCTCAATTGTACTATTTATTTGAAAAATAGAAAATTACTAAAAATCAGTGACATTTTACGGTCAACAATAAAACTTTAATGGTAAATAAGGCTTAGTTCAAAAATACGTTTAACCTTGAAAATTTAGGTCAGCATAATAAAACTTTAAAAATAAAAAAAATGCACGGTTAACTGAAGATTTAAGAATGGATGGATGGTTTTTGTATACAGCTATAAAACTAACAACTCATTTCTCGAGCAGCAACACATGTGTAACCGCAAAGCACCTCTGGGCAAAACAGGTTGGAATAGTGTTGGTTCCCTTTTCAGTTGCTGGGAAGATAACGATAAGTGCTTGCCAAATGAAAAGAAGCAGAGGGCCAATTATAATAAATTCTCCAAATGCGACGTTGGAGTTGTCAAACCGTACTGTTGCCATTTTGGAATTAACTAAACAGGCATGTCGAAGAAACAATCCAAGCTGCCAATCACCAGCCTTTCTGTCAAAGTAAAAAGAATAGGACACCATGCGATATACAGGCTACATCTTAAAAAACAGTGGATGTATAATTATTATAGATGTTAGAAACAGGATGATCAACTTACACCTGTCTGTATGTACCCTCATTATATCACAGTTAAAACACACCATTTATTTGCCCAGTATATTGCAGTCTCATCAGGTATGCCTACTGCTGAATCGTAGTGAACAAACAAACTTCGTGCTCTGATGGTATCCGTTTCGTTGCTCTCCACCTGTCGCATTGTTGGTCTTAAAGAGGCATCCATTACGTGGTCAACCCTATTTCTGTAATATTGCAAGAGCCATTGCATAACCAGAGATGTCATGCAGTATAACACTGAAAATGATAGGTTGAATTGTTTAGTTTTCAAAGACAATAATTCTTTTAGGCCTCTTTCCATACCAGACCTCATTTGATACATATGGCCTCATGTGGGTGTAAATACCGTCCAAAGTTAATGAATCGCCTACAGTTTACATTTTGAAGTTCACTTTTCTGGTATAATCCCGAAGTTCCTGATGATAGATAAAACATTCTTTACTTTCTACTCATTTTTCAGTTAATATACAATTAATTTTGTGTCACTGTATCCATTTTGCCATCATTTGCATTTAACTTGGGAGTGAGGCAGATTTCTATTTTTGTTTATTGGGTATAATTATTATGTAACATTTAACGTGAATTAGAAAAATCTATCGTGCACATTATTTGTATCAAAATTATGTACAAGTTCAATTATAAATACTTAAAGTAACGTAATGTAAATTCAATCAATCATGATGGATTAATAAAATGTTGCAAGCTTGAGTACTTCACTGAATTAACTGTGTTATATTTCGTTGCTATGCTAGGTAGCAATAAGCAACACCATAAACAACATAAAAGCACGGTTACTATGGTTTCAACAAACGATCAATAAGGTGTGCAGTAATTTTTGGTTTCGGTAACCTAACGAAATACATTTCATGAGTTACGCAAATTACATACATTCAACTGTAAACATACTGGAACGAAATGCATAAAGTAGAGCATATTTTTGTATAATAATAGTAATAATTATTTTCTATTTTAATAACTACAGAGGTTTAGCATATATCCTCTTGTCTCATTGAAGAGTACGTTATCACTTTAAACACATATGAAGCCCATCAAAATATATATCAAATTACTTGATTTAAAATATTTTAAAATTTTGGGAAAATTTTGTTTTTCCGTATTTTGCAAGTATGGAGCTGGAAAAACTATACGAGTATGGACACGCAACCTAAGTTCTGAATCTTCACTATTATTCAACATAATTTATTGAACTGCTGTCACTTACATTAAACCTGGTATATATATTTTCATGCTTAATAATTAATATAAATAATATCGACTAGAACCAGAGTACTAAAAAAATTCATTAGCTGATTATGATACAAAAAGTTTCTCATTCGCAAGTAGATGATTACTGATGTCACAATATATTAAAGTTAAACCTCGAAACAATTCAAATGGGTAGTCAAAAGTTAATTCAGTAAATCACATCAAATTGCCATGACAGAATAGAGAAACTTGTACTTTATAGTCAAAAGCAAAAACTAATATAAAAATTAATCATAAATAGTATTTATAATATAATAATATTTGTAATACAACATATTCATGTGCTTCTCATAAATGTTAATAAACTTGACAAGTTTTCATCAATAGTTTACCTCGCCTCCATGGCCATCAAAAATGCCATATAAGGAGATGTTATTTTCGTTGTCCACAAGTACACTGAACCGATCTTCCATCCTTGGTCGCCGGCCTTGTAACGCATAAACACAAGCACTACCTTCTGAGAGCTCCCACGCAAGTCGATCATTTTTGTTCTGGACATTCAAAAAACCACCAAAATTCCCTTTGCCTGCTGCTGTGCCAAAACTTGCCGCTAGCTGAAGACGAGTAACGAGCACTTTATACCACAGATCAGCAGAGTGACACAGGAGAAAAACTGCGAAAATAGTAAATCCGAGAGCGATTGTTTCGGGCTTCAACACGTACCAACGTAGGTATCTTAAAAAATGAGAAACAGAAGAAAAATTCATCGGCAAATTAAAGACAACGTGAGAGAATATTTTTAGATGGGATATCAGCGTTTGAAATAGCACCTCATTCTCTAGCTCGTCGTCCATTTTATGTACTGAAACGTAGCCTTACAGACTGTTAAAATGCGCATGCACGATTGTTGGAACAATCAGGGACGGTCCATAAAAAAATTTACACGAAGTCAGATAATATTTATATTTCAGTTTTATTGTTAAATACGGTTTTAATTCTTAATTAAAATCAAATTATTTAGGTTGCAGTGGTTATACATAATATACATATAAATTGTATTAACTAACGTACCTTGTTAGGATTTCTTAGTCGCGTTTTGTGTGTATTTCTTGTGGCTTACTGTGAACGCTGAAAGTATTTTTCATCTTTTAAAAGTTCAACTAAGTAAAAATTGTGATACTGATACTAGCATTTTGTAAATGTTATAATCTTTGGAACTTCAAAGCGCATAAAATCTGAAAGCAAAAATTTACCTGTTATGTTAAGTACAGGAATGTTTATTATTGTAATTGGCGCCTAGAAAGGCACTCTAAACTGCTAGCTTTGTTACAACCTTAAATCAGGAAGTTTTTCTTAAACCTCGCTTGACACTATGTGTAGTATATGAGTATGTAATCTGATATTTACATAAAACATTTGATGACATGTTAGTGTCAAATCACTGTCTAAAACTTTCTTTATGAATTCAGAAAGTGTTTTGCGAAAGAATATAATTAACAGGAACAATACATGAATACACATTTAGACATTTGTGAAAACAAGTAACAACAATACTAATTTCTTATGCGTTGGAATCTCATTAGATCACTGGACAGCTTCAACTTATTTTTTATAAACTGCTCTGTCTGTGGAAGGTGATAAAATAGAGAAATAATTTTTTAGTGCACATACTATATATTAAGGTGAATATACGTATGTTTGGCTGAGGATTATTTTATAGTTAATGTCTGTGACTTGTTGGTGTCAAATTCAAAAATAAGCCATCAGCACACACTCCACTTGTTTTTGAGAAAGTACATTCAAAACAAGTTAAACATATCTACAAAATTATTTACATTGTGCATATTATAATTGTATCTTAAATACTACACAGCTCTATTTTTCTTCATATCAAAAGTTTACTTAGGCCAGTTGTATCCTAAATTTCCAATACTCGTCTGTTTCGTATAAAAAAAGTCTAAAAGACTAAACAATTGTGAAATATTAGCTCACAAATAAATTAATTAATACTATTTACACTAAACAGTATTTTATATCTGATATAAACCCCTCTTCAAAAGAAATATTTTTCACTATCTACAAAGACTGCTTTCATTTCATAAACTAAGTCTTCTAATCAGTCTACACTTATATTCACTGTTTCTTTATTCATCTTTCCTAGCATACAATATTCAGTAGGACTTCACACCTTGACAATATTTGTCTTCATCTTGATCTTTTGCTTTCTGAGAGATGTTTTTCCTGATCTATCTGTATACTGGCACAGTAGATTTTGTTCCTCTTTTTTTCTTCTTAGTCAGTTCTTCACATGTGTTGATATTCTCGTACGTCTCATCTCTATTCAATGCTCTTAGACCTAATAGGTCCTTATCTTCTATAATGAAGTCAATGTTTTCAGATTCTGCTTCTTTGACAACAACACCTATCATGTCCACTTTTACTTCAATGGTTAAACCTGTTAGGTCTTCAACCCTATCAAAGTACCTCTTTAACAGATTGGTATTGTAAACCATGGCTTGTTTATAAACTTTATTTTATAGTTCATTCTGTTGATCACTTTCTCTACTGTGTAAGGTCCTTTCCACTGCTGGGTGATTTTTGTAGTTTATTTTGGATAACAGAATTAAAACCTTCTGTTCAAACTTGAAACGTTCACACTTGGCCTTTTTATTATTTGGGTTTGGATTTCCAATTAAAATTGTTTTGGTAGGACCAATTCAGTATTCCTTTTTGGTTCTCTATTTTGTAAATATCCTCTCATTTTGTATTGTGCTTGACTTCTTCTCGGACACTGTCCCGAAGTTTCTGCAGTGAAGGTTTTTCCTGTACTTTCTTCAGATTTTTACTACCTGATATGTTTCCTATTATTAAGTTGTACATTGGTTTCATGATACAAATGGCTTCAGTGTTAGTATTTCTTTATATTTGTAACATAGTCCAATCAGTATTCGCACTATTGATCTAGTTGTTAACTTGAGCCAACCGTTACTAATTTACTGATCAATCGTGGCAATGACACTTTCTTCTTGTAGTGAATCTCATTAGTTGTCTTGATTTTGTTTCTTTTGGTAATAGCATCCATGGAACAAGTCAGGATTTTCTTGATTCTACCAGCACTATATTTATAAATAGCTCCAGCTACTTTACGCTGTTGTTTGCTGGTAATGAACTTGCACTCCTTTGCAATGTGCCCTATTTTATGATAAATAAAGCATCTCTTCTCCATTGTGTCTATTAACTTTTTGTTAATGATTATTCTCCTAGACAACCATAAATGATTGCACATTTATCTGTATATTTTTGGACTTGGCAGTTAGTCCCCTTCATGATCTTTCATATATTGTTCTGCCATTTAATAGTTTTGACATTAACGACTCACAAACACAATTTCAATAATCGCCTTTTTTTCGTATATTTAGGCTTTCTTCAAAGATTTGTTTGTTTTTATCTCCCTTATTATGATAAAACTAAACAGTTTTGAAAAATTAATTTATAAAATAAAGAAGTGATACTGCTTATGATAACAGTATTCTATATGTGAAGGATAAAACAATTTAAAACTTGAGTACCTGGTAAATATCAGAACATATTGTTATAATAAACTAGTTATTTAGTAACATTATGGTACCATGATCAAAGAATTGTTGTTGCAGAATTTATTTGGAATGTGCTTCTTTTTCTGTTGACTCTTTGATGCAGTAACATATTTAAACATGTTATCATGAAACGTTAGGCTTAAGTACGGATGAGGGAGTTTTGTTGATAGTGAAGATTCGGTTCAAGAATGAAGGAAGGTATAGTTGGACTGACACTTTTCTAGACCTAAAGCACCGCCGGTCATGGTGAGAGCAATGTCCACGTTCTCAATTCATCCTTGAAACCCAAAGAATGATTACAATTTAGATGAGCAGTCTTAATGGATATTTAAATTGTTACACCCCTGTATACAGTGCCAAAGAGCAATAGAAAAATTGAGGTTAGTGTCATAATGCTCTCTAATGAAGTCACTAATTTTCAAGAAAAGGAGGAAACAAACATGCAAGGTTGGTTGGTTGGGGTTTGGCGTTTTATGGCACAAAGCAACAAGGCTATCTGCACCAAACGTCCGGTAAAAAAGTTAAAATTAAAGTAAAATTATTTAAATTCGTAAAAAGGAATCAAGGTAAGACAAAACAAAGGTTAATTTTTGAATTAAAAATATAAATAGCATTAAATTCAATTTTTATATCTAGTTTACAGCGGTAAGAGAAAAATTACAGTAATACAAGTTGTAAAGGACTTTCTGTAGCATAATTTCAATTACCATGACTTACCAGTTGGTTTGGTAGAAAGGTGATAGGTTACTAAAATGGAACTGAAAGAGAGAGAGACAAGTGTATCTTAAGTTTTTTTTAGCTACTGACAAAAGGGCAATTTGAGTAAAATATCCGGCTTGTCTCCAAAAGCTTGGTGGTCATTCCAGTTAGAATAGTGTTTAATAGTGCTTGTAGTATGCTGATAGAGATACACACCAAATAATACGTTTGTGGTAGACACAGGAGTTGCCTAAGCACTGAACAATTGTGTGGTATATTAGGAATTCTGAATGAAGTCACCATTTCAGCTAGTCGATAAAACTTCGTTCTCATGAATATTATCGGACAATACATGATTAGATAGGCACAACTACCTCTTGGTGCTGTTACTCACAAAATATAGAATTCAAGCATTTGGTTCTTGGGGTTAGACCTGCTGCAGAAACTGTCAGAAAGTATTGCTTGTGCAATAGATAATATTCATTTCCGTAAGTAAAATTTCATTAGTGACCAGAATAGTTTCAATAACAGTGAATGTCTAGGAGGTATTTAAAATACCTGAGAATGCACAAATGATTTTTATGGTACAAACTACCGCATGAAATTATTTTTCTGTAGTTAAAAAGCACTTAATAAAACAGTTATCTGTTTAAGAAGTGTCATAGTCCTAGTTCTGGTCTTGCTAAGATTGTTGTATGATGACTGTGCAAGCAATGTGATTCAACAAAATGACACAAGATTGCAGTTTCAGCATGCTTTTGGAACCATACATCCATTTTTATCAGTTAACGATAATTTGCCACTACATAAATTTTGGGTAGATATTTCTTATCAAACAACCACCGCAAATGCTTTTCTGGAGCTCTAACAATAAAACTAATACGTAGGTACAGTGAATGTTCAAAAGTGAATTCATGCATTTTTTTATTTATGGTTGACACAGGAGCTGCCTAAGCACTGAACAATCGTGTGGTATCTTAGGAATTCTCGTAATTTGAGGGTCACGGGTTCGAATCCCCGTCACACTAAATATGCTCGCCCTTTCAATCGTAGGGACATTATAATGTGCATATGTGCTTGGAAAACTAGTTAAAGCCACCATATTTCAAATCAGATGTTGGATAAAATGGTGTAAATACAAACTTTCAAACTTTGATATTGAATATAACTTTAGTAAACATGTGCCACAGGGAAGCAGTTCAATTCTGGACTAATTAATTTTACTTTGTTCTCAGATAACTCAGCCAATTAAATTATACGACTCGGTGGTTAAGTGGTGCATGGAAACATGTCCAACATCTTGATAAGCTACAGCACTATGTCTCTCAGGAGTTCCTTGGGTAATGGCTGAATCAGGAATCAAAGATGGACTAAACTGATGGGTAAAAGACAGCGAGAACAATGTACTGTAATTTATTGGTTAAGCTGATTAGGAGGAAGCTATTGGCAGTACCTATCTGGCTGTTTGTGAGAAGTCAGATAAAGATTTACACGTAGAGGTGTGGTGTGATAGTTTTGATGAGATGCTGACATTATGCTTCTGAACATTATATCCGTGAGTAGTTTTCAGATCAGAAGTTAAATTGGTTAGTTGATTTACATACTAGTAGCTGAAAATATGTAACATTAGTTTCTTTCCAACTTACTGAGAAAAGTTATGTGGTGAAATACAAACAGCAATTCATGTGATATTTGCCTAATTATAATATAGTAAGGACACCTGATATTAGTAGACATAATGTCTGGAACATATATAGTTAGCATACCTGAAAATTAATTTTGCGAGTTCAAAAACATTTGCAGATGATATGTTAAGGTGAACCTGAGAAAGAACAAGTTTTCAAATGTGGATACCAGATATGGCTTTGTTAAATTCTGCTATAAAGAATCGATTTAGTTCTGGTTGGACTAATTGTATCTCATTTCCAGACAGCTCTGTCTATCACACTTTGAGATGCAGTGGGTATGTGCTGTATGGAAGCATATTGAATACATTGATAATTATAATCTAAAGCTGTAAGATAAAGATAAACCTAACGTGTGCTATTTTGACCAGCAAAGACATCGACATTGCCGTCCTTCTGAATAGAGACATTGTTTTGTTAGATGTTATTTTCTCATGTTTGCTTCAGCAACATGTCACCATGACAATTGTGCTCTGAATAAAGATCAGTTAAGCATGAAGAAGTTATTAAGGTACAAACCAACACTTCTTCTGAGTCATGACCGTGGCATAATGTTTGTATTGCTACACGGAGGTAAAGAGAGTCATGTCGATGGAAATCATCCAACTAGTGTAACTTCTTTCTCGGGACAATTAAGAGGTCCACCTAGTGACGTGCACTGGATGAACTGGATTCAAATTTACATACAATACTGAATAGACATCACTAAGTTATCTGTGGTTTGTAATCTTCTCATACATTTTATATTCATTTAATTTTTTGCAAAGATGGCCGACATTACCAAAACTTCTAAAAGGCCGAAGTGGAAAATCTGTATATTATGACCTCTTTCCTCTATTCTATACATTTTATCAGAAAGCAAGACATATCCAAGAAAGGTTTTCAGAAAGAGCAAAAGTGAGAACATATAAAATAGCTACCACTTACACAATAACTATATCGTGGCCACTAATACCAAATTATACTGATCAAACTAGTCAGTGGTATTCTAAAATTTTGAATAAAACAAATGAAAAATTTCATAATCTTCACAAAGAGTAGAGGCCAAATAACTTGGTGTACAGAATGAAAGGTATAGTGATTTGTCACCAGTTTAATAAAGAAGCTAAAACTTGGTGCAGAGATAAAAACTTTATTGATACAGTTGAATTTAATTAAACCAGAACGTGGCGGTGAACATAAAAGCAGGACATCATTCAAAACTAAAACTGGTTTGATGAACTGAAAGTTAAGGATAGAACATACGGTTAGCAAACTAAATGCTAAAACAAAATAAATGAACACAGACATAACATCACTGGTAAGAGCTAATTCTATGAAAACAGAAGTTAACGTTTCTTTAAATGGTCAACCTTTTTCTTATAAGTTGGATAACCAATGACAAGCTGGATTAAAAGAACCTGAAAATATCTTTTCTGTGTGACAGTCATAAAATAATCTTACACTCAGGGTACTGGTGGATACAGCACAAATATCCCATGATTTGTTTGTTTAGAATTCAGCACAAAGCTACACAATTGGTTATCTGTGTTCTGCCAACCACACGTATCGATATGCTGCTGTGCCATTGGGGAGTTTATTCCATGAAATTCAAAACAGTCACTATAAGTCTCATTCAGCCTACACACTTCTGTTTCGAAATGCATTATGGTTAAATCAAGGTGTTTTTTTCTGTTCGTTGCTGAATTTCGCGCAAAGTTTTTATTTGCATTAGAATTCCTAATTTTGCGATTATAGATTACAGAGAAGACAGCTAGTCAATATTTCCGCCAACTATTGGACACTTGTTGCCAATGTGTAATTGGATTAACCATCACATTAAAACGCCATCGACTAAAAGAACTAGCTTGTTTGATAACGGATCTCGAACCATAGATTCGTATTTTACGAGTAAAATGCCCAAGCCATCAGGTTAAACTAGGCCCGTAACTAAAAGAAAAATTAAATTGAGATTATTTAAGTCAAGTATGGTGTTATTTGATCTTTGTAATTACATGTAGCATAATTAATCCAGTTGTTAATCATTGTACAACATATTACAAACTTAAAATCATTGACACTTTAGTATAAGTCACATTATAATAATTAACTTCAACTCCACAAGATACATAGAGATCAATATGTGGAATGAATTAACAATTGGTTGCAATTGTAACATTAAGGAAATTATCTTTTTGTTTTCTTGCGGATATTTTACACAATGACACCGAACAATGATAAACATATAGAAGTGATCTGGATGGAACATCTTCCGTACTATAACGATTTTGAGAACAGACATTCATAGCATATTCTTTAAACAAGTATAAACCAGCATGTGACAAAAGAATTTAGAGACAACCTGTAATATTTTAGTAAATCAGAATTCAAGAGGCGAAATATAAAAAAGAAGAATCAGGAGAGTTTATAGTAAACTGAGGTAGTTTTTATAATGAATTCTTGATTATTTATAAAATCTAAATGCTATCCGGGTTCAATCAAGCAGTTAGTTTTACATTTCAGCTTCAGGTTACGTGTTAGTTATCCTGATGTTTCGTCAGTATTATTTTACAATTTTATTCGAACAGAATATATACAGCGAGTGGGAAGCATAACATTGTAACTTTATTCTTTCGCAGGCGGTTTCTTTGGAACTATCTGTTGAAAATAATTCAGCTTTCAGTTCACATAGTGATAACAACAAATTATTTTCTCCTTTAGTGCTGGTTACAGGTTTGTATACTTTGTAATACGAAGTTGGTCTCGATTTACAAATTACAGAAACTGCACTACACCTACGTAAAACAAATAAACTTATTTTTGCAACTGAAAGGTTACTCAATATGTGCGAAAACAAACGTAGGCACACTGATTGATTCACCATGCCAGCTGGAAAATAACTCTTTATCTTCTCGACTCATTCTGTAATGCTACTTGATTTATTCACTGGCTCACGTATATTTATAAGCAATTATTGTTTAAAATATTTCGCGAAATTTCTAGGTTTTTTTGACGTCAGTTTAGAATATTTTAGGCCTACTATCATAAATTTACTTTATCTTAATGGTATGCATTCTCCAGTTTATATCTAAATTACAGCAAATAATGCATATTGAATTATTATTACACTGGGAAACAAAAAATTATCTGTATTTGTTATTAAAATAGATACTTTTGATTCATTTTGGAGCGAAGAATATGGAAAATATGACGGCTTTTAAGATATATTATTTCAGTCTTGAGACTCTTACATCACATAATTTGCCACCATTGATAGGTCGCTGCCTAAGAAAAAAATGAAAATAAAATTAAAAATTAAAGTTTGTTATATTTATAAAACTATTACAGTTTTAAAATGTTAAAAGTAGGTGTCCGTGATTTCCGCTTAAATACTGAATTACTTTGCCTTTGAATATTCAGCAGTAATCCCCATTATAGCTAGGTCTCATCTACTTTTGTAGTTCTTCTCCATTCTCGTAATATCTTAGTGAAAACATTCATTATGCGTATGTGAGACATCACGAAGATTTTCAAAGAAAAGTTCTAAATTACTGTGCAAAAGTTATATTTTTAATGACATCCGTGCGCTAAGATCTTTACAGGCTGCCAATATTTCCTTAACCAAGGACTGCTAATCACTTAACTCGTTGTTACTTTAGAAATTTTCACATAAACATTAACATAAACATACTTCCAAGCATGAAGTTTGTTCTCTTGTTTAAGCATAGAGAAAACTTATCTTTTTTGGTTCATCAGAAGACGAAGATGTATTTGTGTCAATTGGTAGTGTGACAACTGAAAGTTCTTCATTGTAAAAAACTGTTTGAATCCATATCTGGATATTGAACTTTGCGCCTATCCTTTGTTGTGATTTCAATTATAATGGATTGACCGAAATAACAGTGATTTACAAGGATCTTGGGCTCACACCAAATCATAGGTTAGTATGTTCTTACTTTTACCATTGAACCATTCCTTCAGACTTACTGTACAAGAATTACAGCAAATGTGTGGTTCCCAACTCTTATTTTGATCTCTAAGATGACAACCAAAGTAGTAGACGTAAGCAGTCTGGATAACAGATGTAATATATTACGTTGCGAGCTTGATGTAAAAATACTGCAAATATAACAGAATGAATTAGGGTGATATAAACAATCTTTCGAAGAATTCATATAAATCTTCTTACATCTGAAAAAAAAGGTAAATAAGATTAGTATATGGTATAATAAAATACATTTATGAGTAAGACAAATTATAATATTGTACAATATCATATAATGTTATGAAATATTAGTTTATACCAGTGGTTCTTAACCTGGGTTCATTCAAACCCCAGGGGTTCGGTGGAGGTTAAGACACACACACTGTGTGTGTGTCCGTTCCGTTCACCCTACTCATATGATTCGTGACGTCATGCTCCACTTGGCCATCACTGGCTTCGGCTGATCACATCACATCATTTGCCCTAAATATCTGTGCTGCAGGGAACGTCGTGCGCTTAGCAGTCGACTTGTGAATGTAGTAATCGTGCGTCATTCGTGATTTTTCCTAATCTTTCAATCCCTTCATACTAACTATGTCGAGCAAAAACAGAAAGTGGTAAGACGAATACTTACAATATGGATTCACATGTATAACAGAACATGATGGGAGTCAGCGTCCTCAATGCATTATTTGCAATGCCAAGTTGAGCAATTATAGTCTAGCACCGGCAAAACTAAAAAACACTCCCTAAAGCTGCATGGAGATGGGAAATACAAGAACGCAATGCTTGCTAAATTCAAGGTAAAGAGAGCCAGGTTCGATGAAAAGGCTACTTTGCCTGTTCTCGGCTTTGCATCTATCGACACACCGATCCTCGCAGCATCGTACAAAGTTGCGTACTTGATCGCAAAGCAGGGCAAACCACACACCATTGGTGAAACACTCGTAAAACCAGCTGCGTTGAAGATGGCGAATATCATGCTGGGAAAAGCTGCTGAAAATACGTTATCCCAAATTCCTCTTTCAAACGACACCATCAGCAGCAGAATAGATGACATGAGCAATGATATCTTGGCTCATGTAGTTGCAGATTGATTTCAAGCCAAGAAAAATTCAGCCTTCAACTCGACAAGATCACCGAAGTTTCCAACTTAAGCCAGCTTGTTGTATTCGTGCGCTATGTGAAGAACGAAGAGATAAAAAGAACTTTTATTTTGTAAGCCTCTTACAACAACAATTAAGGCAGCCGACATGAAGAAACTTGTGGATGACTTCTTCAGAGACAACAATCTTTCTTGGGATATGGTTTATGCAGTTTGTTCGGGCGGAGCTCCAACCATGCTGGGATGAAACTCTGGTTTTGGTGTGCTGGTGAAAGCCAATGCACTATACATCATTGTAATGCACTGTGTTCTGTACAGCCATGCGTTGGCAACAAAAACCTTGCCTTCAAAAATGGCAGAAGTATTAAAAATTGTAGTGGAATGTGTGAACTTTGTGCGAAATAGTGCCCTGAAGCACCGCATCTTGAAAAAGCTGTGTAATGAAATGAGTTCTGAATTCGAGGTACTTCTATACCATTCTAACGTTCGGTGGTTATCCTGGGGAAAGGTGATGAATCGTGTTTGTACCATGCATGTGGAATTAGCCCTGTTTTTGCGAAAGCATCAACAATGTCATGCAGATTACTTCGAAAAATCTGAGTTCATTCTCATTTTGGCGTACATGGCCGATATCTTCAATGCTCTCGATCAACAGATGAAGGGTAGTGGAATCAACATAATCGAAGCGGAAGAAAACATGAAGGCTTTTTTTTTAAAAAAAAAAAAAGCTTCCGTTACAGAAACGATGAACAGAGAATGATAGCTTCGCAAACTTTCCCCTGCTGGACGACTGTGTAAGTAAGATCGAAGATGTGTTTGAAATCGGAGACATTTCTGTACCCGGGGAAATGAAACAAGTAATTACTATGCACTTAGATGAGCTCGGAAAGTCTCTCGACGGATACTTCCCCACCAGAGAGTCATATCCAGCATGTGTGAGACAGCCGTTCATGTTTAGTGTTGCGACAACAGATGTCAATGATGAACACCTCGACGAAATCATTGAACTTCAGCAAAACCAGTTTCAACAGCTACTTTTCAGAACAAGAACGCTCTCAACGTTGTGATGTCACCAAGTCGTAGCGTACCATCTTATTGCTAAGAAAGACCTTGAGATACACATACCGTTCGTTACAACGTATCTTTGCGAGCAATCCTTTTCGAGGATGGTAGACATAAAAACAAAGAAAAGGAACAGACTTTGTTGCGAAAATGACACGAGAGTGGCTATTGCCAAGGAGAAGCCACGTATTTCTGAACTTGTCTCTGAAAGGCAACAGCAAAAGTCACACTGATTTGCAGTAAATATTCATTAAGTTGTGTTTTTGTTTTTGTGTAAAATTCATGTTTTGTTGGTTTTGTTCCTTGAACACAGTGATATTATATGCAACTGATCCATGGTTCATTTTGTGCACTCATAAAATATCTACTTATGTTTTGAATTTGAAAAAATCATATTTTATTTTTCCAGTTATGAAGGGTTCAGTGAATGCAAGGACGAAACTTCTGGGGTTCAGTACCTCCAACAAGGTTAAGAACAAATGGTTTATATCCTTTACCCATGCTCCATACTGTTTCATTACCCACTTTATATTAAAATCTATACCTTATATACAAAAATCAGGTTTAATTCTGCTCTGTCAATTCAATAAAAAAATTGTAATTTTAGAGAAAATATAAAGAAGGCATAACAGTCACTACCCACGACCTACTTCCTACACCCCACGTGTACTTTATGCTGAAAAAATTGGACACACTGTGCAAAACATAGGTTCAGTTTCGTAAACAGCACCTTCAAATTAGTAAACACCGACACTTGTATAGTAAGACCTGTTGTTGACCAGAGGTATTTACAATAAATAATTAATTCATACGAGCGAAACTTAATTGGCTGTTTTGTGAAATTGAAAACTGTAACAATTGATTGAGCTGGAATAATTTAATTATTTCTATATATTTCCAACGTATAAAAGCTATTTTTCTAATTTCTCAGACGTTCGTCCAAACAGAATTTAGTTAATAGGTGGAGCAGATGTTTCAAGTTCTACGTAGTATAGGAAAAATAAAAGGAAGAAGGAAAAACAGGAGAAAATATATTGCAAGTATTCATTAAATATACAGGGGTAGAAAAATATTATTGTATGCTTAATGATGACTATAAACAAATGACATTGTTATTTGTTTTGAATTTCGCACAAAGGTACTCGAGGGCTATCTGCGCTAGCCGTCCCTAATTTAGCAGTGTAAGATTAGAGGGAAGGCAGCTAGTCATCACTACCCACCGCTAACTCTTGGGCTACTCTTTTACCAAAGAATAGTGGGATTGACCGCCACGTTATAACGCCCCCACGGCTGAAAGGTCGAACATATATGGTGCGACCGGGATTCGAACCCGCGACCCTCGGATTACGAGTCGAATGATATTGTTATAACTTATATTTTCAGTGTTATAATTTAGATGTTTGCTAGAGAATTTGGTTTGTTTGTAGTTAAGCACAAAGCTACATAATGGACTATCTGTGATCTGCCTTCCACGGATATCGAAACCCAGTTTTTAACGTTATCGGTCCAAAGACGTAAAATTTGTCATAAAACGTTGTTGATGATGTTATAATCTATAAATCTCGTCGTCTGAAGAAACGAAAGAACATTATTAGTATCCAATGAGTTTGTTGCCATAAGCATTATTCCCAGTTCAGGGTTAAAAGTGAGATGTAATTGAACTTCATCAGAAATCCCAATAAACTGTTGAAATTGTGTAAGGTATTCTTTTGAGTGTTTTTATGTTAAAAGGGAAAATGGTTCTGGGTTCTTATGATTTTATGACTTTGTTGACACCTGGCATTAGTTATACGTATTTATTTTTAATATAATTATTTACACCTGTACTTATACACGGCCCCCCGCTAGTACAGCTGTATGTATTCGGATTTACAACGCAAAATCAGCGGTTCGATTCTCCTCGGTGGGCTCAGCAGATAGGCCGACGTGGCTTTGTTATAAGAAAACACAAATTTATACACGAATAGATAATAAGTTATATGGGACTTGGGGCATGGCCACAGTTCTACAGCCATGCTTTTTACACGAGACAAAATAAAACTTATTGGTTTATTTTGTATTTGTTAATGTTTAGTTGAAATACCCACAGTCCTTATTTTCACTTCAGGAAACAAAGCCAAATTTTCAAACCAGTAGGTTACTTAAATATTAGCTAATTATAAGGCTCCAGACCATAGACTTTCAACACTAATCTTTAAAAAAAAAACACGTTCACGGGTAAGTGTGATTATGAAGCCTAATGAAAAAAACCTAAAGATACTTTCGGCTATTTCTCGTTACGTCAACCTAGTGAAAATATAATATAAGCAACTGGTTTATCCAGTTTCACTGTTTCAAACATTTATGATTCAAATAAAGAATATAACCGTTAATACTGAAAAAAAACACTACTCCAGCCGAAGCTTGGCATGGTGATCCTAGAATTGTGTGCGGTTACTAACAGGAGTTTCAAAACAATGCTTGCTATTAATGGTTCTGAAGTGCATTCGAAACTATTGTTGGATTTTGTTAGTTACTTCATTTGTATAAGAGATACCAAACATTTGTATTTATTTCTTTACTTTTACTACTTTAAATCCGTGTTTTTCTTAATCATTATGTTCTTTGAAAGTTTTTGATTTAACTGTTTGCTTGATTGCTGTTAAAGATAAAGCTTCAAAATGGGCTATCTGCACTGTCTTCAAGAGCAGCTTTAGTCATTATAGAGCCCTGAGCAGAATTCAGTAAATGGAGATTGATAAGAAAGTTTACAAGTAGATTAAAAGTGCAGTATCGGGAGCCCTTCCACGTGTTGGACCCCAGGCAGCAGCCCAGTTTACTCAGAAGGTAAGACCACTTATGTCTGTATTCACTGTTCTTGGTGTGAGAAGCCTTCAGACTTACAACTGTACCACTGAAGAGGTGAGAACAGGCTTCTCCGAGAGTCACTATCAGATTATTCATTTGTTTCATTTTTTATCTCTTCTCGTCGGTTTTATCATTAGTTTTATTTTGATATCCATATCCTTATTTACGGTTAGTGTTTCTTTCTAATCTTTGTTTTGTAATTTTCATGGTACACTAATGAAGTTTCTGATTTTAACAGTATTATTTCTTTCTTAAGTAGCTTTATTCAATCAAATGTATAAAGAAGAACAGGCAGAGGCTTCTGAATATCTTACAATCTTAAGTTTAATCTTGTATGAACCTTGTTGCGATCTAATGAAGGCAGCATAGAATATGATTTTTTTAAATGAAAAACTCAAATGTATATAGTCTGTATGAGATTATATGTCAATTTAGTTTATTTGTTGAATTTCCAAATACAAGTAGAAAACAAGAGGGAATCCTGAACAGCCGCGGCACTTGAAATTCTTTTAGGCAAGGTCAGGGAAAATTAAGCTAAGAAACCTTAGGTGTGGTCAAATACATCGATGGAAAGAGTTTGACCTACTGAGCCGAAAATTGTAATTATATCTCAAACTGGTCAAGAGATGACGGGAATAGGAACTAAAATTTTGTACCTGAAAAACTCAGAGACATTCCATGAACCGCCATGCTGCTGCTGGAAATAATCATTAAAATACCTGTAAAGGAGTAGCTTTGTCGTCATGCTTTACCGAGCCGTGTATTTGTAATTTATGCTATAATTTACTAAAGAATCTAAAGGTAAACAATTTAGTATTCTCTGGGCAACAATATCAACATTTTGAATCTTAGCATTAAGCGCCCTCTAGCTAACACGTAAGTTATCACAAAAATATATAGTTTATTACAAAATGATGAAATTATTTTAATGTGACTTTTTACGAGCTTGGTAAAGAAACGACTAACGACAGGTAGCAGCAGTTGATTATAGGAGATATATGATGAACCGTTTATTCAACTTTCTGAAAAAATATCGTATCGCCCTTAATTAATGCCCCTCTCTAATTATTCCCCAGTATTTTTATAAAGCATATTTTGTGTGACAGCAATAGTAGTCCAACATATATTCCATTTTACTGTAACCTTTTTTTTTTCAAAACATAAAATCTAACACACACTCATTACCACAGAAATCAGCAAATCACAAGCGTAAAATTGAATCAGAAACTGCACAAGTTCCATAATCAGCACCTCTGGAGGGCGTTAATTAATGGCAAAACGGTAAATTTAAAGTTTAATTACAATATAAATTATCACAATGGGATTTTGTTTTTTCAGGTTTAAATGTTCTTGTGGCAGTCAGTTTACATGCAAGTTACATAATTTATTTAAAGTATCTTATGATTTTTGCAGGTTTTCAGGTAAGACTACTTGTGGCATGAACAGGTGATTAGGGCGCTCGACTCGCAATCTGTTGGTTTTTAATTCAAATCCCTGTTCCACTAGGCATCCTCCGCGTCTAGCCGCTCTTCCTTTAGCCTTACACTGCTAAGTTGTGAACAGCTACTACAGATAGCTCTCGTGAGCTTTGCACAAAATTCCTAACAAACCAAACCAAGGCTTTGGGAAAAAATTCTTAGTGATATCTGGTAACAAGTGTTTCTAACAGTGGCGTAGATTTTTTACACCCGATGGGGGATGAGTTTTGCAACCACTTATGTGGACTATTCAATTTGCAAATTGGTAATCTCTGATTGCGTGGCCCCCCAGTGGCTCAGCGGTATGTCTGCGGACTTATACGCTAAAATCCGGGTTTCGATACCCGTGGTGGGCAGAGCACAGATAGCCCATTGTGCAGCTTTGTGCTTATTTCTAAAAACAAAAAAAAACTGATTGCGTGAACCTGAAAGCTGTAAAAACATGGAGTCAGAGAGTAATCTCGTTGCCACGATACTTACATGTATACTTAGGCCTACTAACTGATACGAACTATCGCTTAGATCTAAAAGCTTAGAAGCACGTCTATACTAAAGATGTACATTTTGGTTACTGAAAAAGCCTACATCTAGGCATAATTATGTAATTTGATTGGTAAGAACACGAAAATCACAAGCTGTATTTTAACGTTTTACTCTCACAATGAAAATAAATAATTATCAAATTAAACGAATAAAGCAAGTGTAGGTACATGTACTGACTGTCAAGAATTCGAGCAAATGTGTCAGTCACTGAAATCATTGTGAGAACAGTGTGTTAAGATATTTCCTATATTTTAGTGTAGCATATATTAGCAAAAGAAAATGTCTTCGTGATGACACTAAACAAAGATCGAAATTTTTCATACTACGATGAATTTAACAAATTTGTAATACACGTGTGTATGTGTGAGAGAGTATTCATATTCATATGTTTACCCCAACTCCACTTACTCTGAGGTATGGTTGAACGCTTATAACGCTAAAAACCGTGTTTTGATATCTAAAGTGAGTATAACACAGATGGTCCATTTTATAGCATTGTGGTTAACAAAAGCACGCAATTTTTACATAATAATTAATCCATTATTTTTATATATGATTGTTCATTTACTTGGTATTAAGCAAAGTCACATCAGGTCACATGGTGTGTCCACTTAGGGGAATTAAACTCCTGATCTTAGCCTTGTAAATCCCTAGACTTTCCTCTGTTCTACCAAATGACTTCCTTTGTGACTCCGAAATCTATATGTTGCATATTTCCACGCATAAAAACGTTTTGTTGCATTTCTTGGATACACAGATATACTGACTAATGCATGAAACAATACTTCGCCTAAATTATAATATAGTGAAGGAACTGAAAATATTTTGCTGAATAAAATAATAGAAAAAACACGTTTAGTACATATTTTGGTCATTAGATGGCAATAAACGTAAAGTGGTTTCAGAAGCTCTGGGGCACGCAGACTTTAGTTGTTTGGTTGTTTTGAATATTTAACACTGCAGGTAGGCTAACTGTACTACCAGCTAATCAGCAATATACACTTCCAGTTATAGCGATATTCTAATTCTAATTGAAAAGTAGGCTTTGAGGTCTTCGACTCGTAATATGAGGGTCGCGGGTTCGAATCCCCGTCGCACCAAACATGCTCGTTCTTTCAGCCGTGAGGGCGCGAATTAATATGACGGTCAATCCCACTATTCGTTGGTAAAAAAGTAACACAATAGTTGGCGTTGGGTGGGGATGACTAGTTACCTTCCCTCTCCTCTTTCAAGCCCCCCAATAGCTCAGCGGTATGTCTGCGAACTTACATGCTAAAATCCGGGTTTCGATACCCGTGGTGGGCAGAGCACAGATAGCCCATTGTGCAGCTTTGTGCTTAATTCAAAACATCAACATCATCATCCTCTTACACTGTAAAATTAGGGACGGCTATCGTAGAGAGCCTTCGTGTAGCTTTGCGTGAAATTCAAACCAAAAAACAAAAACAAAAATTGATGGTCACTCTTATAACGCACCTACTTTCTGAAAGTGCGAAGAGCAATTTTGAGTAAATGGGACGCGAGACTTGGAACTTCAGATTCAGTCTGGTGTGCTAACCAACTGACCATTTCCGGCTTAGGAACCCAGAAAAATCGTGCGTAAGGCTGTTAGTTAAATAATGAATTAAAATATGTATTACGAAAACTTAACACCCTAAACAAACTAAAAAGGTTTTGAAAACTGTTCCTACATAATGTTGTTATTATATCTTTTTTGTATATTAAATGTATATTTCTCCTGAAACCCATCTAGTCTTGAATCGTCATTAATTTGATTTTAACAAATTTGTGTAAAGTCGTGAATCTTGGTAAATCCTTAATTATCGTACTTGTAATTAAACTGAAGTAACAATGGTGACGATCATCAATATGTCTGGTTTTCTGTTCCGTAATTTGGTACCAAGTTTGAGTCATACTTGTAAAACATTACATTGTTTTATGCATAAGTGACAGTGACAAAATGATTAACACGTCAAGCAAGAATATAGTTTAAAAACAAGTTTAAGCTCCACACTAATATTTTAACACAGCTAAGCGCTTTACCACACAACCATTAATTTTCTAATGAAATGTTAACGAAAACTAGCATGAGTTTATATAGCACTTTTCTTTATTATGCGAGCCCTACACTGATTATAGAAGATAGTATTTTAAAGTAACTTTAGGATTGGAATTAAAACTAATGTTCAGTTTGCGTGGCATACTGAATTTGAATAATTAATTATAAATCTACTGTCTATCAAACCTGGAACATCTGATTTATGTACTGACAATATATACGTTGCACGTATTTTAGTATTTTAAAGTGTATTCCATCACAGGAGATGATTTCCACAAAAGTTTACACTCAATTCTTTTAAACTTTCTGTATAAAATTAGAAAACAACATACAAATAAAGGTGAAATGACATGAGACGTGTCATAGAATTGTATATAAACTTAAGTATTAGCATAAATGTAATTGTCATAGACTTCAACCGTTCCTGAATTAGATCTGTGTGTTAATATTAGAATCAAAGTGAAACTGAATAAGCTACAAATGTAGCTGCTGTGAATGTAATTATTTTAATAACAGAAATACGCGTTACCTTCATTAGTCTATCTGAAGTGACAGCAGAACTACAGTACGTGACCGGCAGCTATCACTATAGTAACGTGATTGGAAACATCTGACACAAAAGCTCGTATATTAGTTATAAGATATAGAACATTAAAATAGCATGCATACTCTAAATATTGAATTGTCTGATATACGAAAGTAAAATTTTGAAGAAGAAGAATTTTGAAGCATAATTGGCCCTCAGTTTTGGTTACACTACAATTTACCTCTTGCATTTTGAGTTTTTTGTTGGGTTTTTTTGCATTGAACCAATAGATTTGTAAATACGTGTATCTATAAATAATTTACTTTCATAAATGCTATAACAAAGTTTCCAGTCACTGAAAACTATTGGTAAATAATATTTCCATTTCCGTAACTGATTTTCGAAAATAATTTATTTGCATTTATAAAACATTTTTATATTGCTATTGATTACAATAAAATAAATTATGTTTCAAATGATTTATACTGTATTTGCTTTGTATTGATGTTTTTCGTATTCTACTTCTATACGAATAATAATAATAATTTCAGCTATAGTAATTTTTATTGCGAAAAGTTAAAACAGATTGTAGTGTTCAGTATATAACTAAGAAAAAAACATAATTACAGCTTTGGTTTTCGAAAAGAATATAGTTTTGCAAGTGAATGACACGTATCGAACACTTTGACGGATTGGAAAGATTCAATTTTATGTATTTCATACATACATATATTTACATACGGTTATATATATATATATATATAATTCCTGTTAGAACAGTCGGCCCGGCATGGCTATGTGGATAAGGCACTCGGCTCGTAATCCGCGGGTCGCGAGCGCGAATCGCCCTCATACCAAACATGCTCTCCCTTTCAACCCTGGGAGCGTTATAATGTGACGGTCAATCTCACTATTCGTTGGTAAAAGAGTAGCCCAAGAGTTGGTGGTGGGTGGTGATGACTAGCTGTCTTCCATTTAGTCTATCAAATTCAATCTGAGGGTGATTAGCGTAGACATCCCTTGTGAACCACAAGACTTACCTAATACGTTATTTATGTAGTATATACTGTATTTTATACATATTTTTATGTATAAAAAAAGAGTTATTTACGTTAATACAAATAAGATATGCTACATAATGAATCAGCACTGGATTGTATGATGCTATTTGTAATATGTAAAACTAACATAATAAATGAAGTTAAGTATACACCACAAATGGAGATGGATCTGATAGGGGTATTGTAATTAATACAGAGTCTTTAAGTGATAACAACACCTCAATTTATGTGATGTTAAACAGTTCACAAAACACTAATACAGGGGGGAGGTGGAATATGAAAATAAGAATAGTCCTTGTGTAGCTTTGCGCGAACATCCAAAATTAGCTGTTTCGCATGTGAAGCACTAAAACTGATATTGGTGTTTATGTTACATATACAGTGGTACCTTGGTTCTCGAACTTAATCCGTTCCAGAAGGCTGTTCGAAAACCAAATCAATTTTTTTTTCCATAAGAAATATTGTAAATTAAATTAATCCGTTACAGACCTCCAAAAATTACGCATTATTAAGCATTTTAAGTAAAAATATTGCTTATTTATACCTGTATAGTTATACTTGCATGCATAAAGTCAACCACAAAAACTATAAATATAAAAAAAACAATAAATGAAAATTTAACTGGATTTACCTGTGCTGAGGAGAGCTGATGGCGTAAGTGAAAGTTGGTAAGGAACGTGGAGAGTAGGAGGGTTATTATTGTTTGGGACCTCGGCATGGCCAAACGTGTTAAGGTGTTCGACTTGTAATCCAAGGGTTTGAATACCGGTCGCACCAAATATGCTCGCCCTTTCAGTCATGAGGGCGTTATAATGTGACGGTCAATCCCACTATTCGTTAGTAAAAGACTAGCCCAAGAGTTGGCGGTGGGTGGAGATCACTAGCTGTCTTCCCTCTAGTCTTACACTGCTAAATTAGGGACGACTGGCGCAGATGGCTCTCGAGTGGCTTTGCGCGTAATTCAAAACAAGCAAAGAAACAAACAAAAATATTGTGTGGAAGGGGAGTCACCTTCCATAACAACGTCAGGTAATTCTCCTTCTGAGGTTCTTTCTCTTTTTTGTCTCTTTGCACCGCTACAATCTGCTTGAGACTCACTGGACTTTTTTTATCACTAAAAACTTGTCTAATGAGGTTTGTTTCTGCCTGCATTTTAAAATGTTTCTGAAGTAAGAGATGGCATTGTTACTGAAAAGGTTTATGCTGCGGTTTACTACAGCTTTGTCAAAGTGAAATTTTTCCACAAAACAATGTAACTCTCCCCATTTTCCATACATTTCCTTGATTAGTGAATTAGGAACATCCTCCCTTTCAAAAGGCATTTTTTTTTCCAAACGAGGCCTGTCTCATCACAGTTGAACACTTGTTGGGGAATAAAACCCTTAACTTCTACATAGTCCTTAAATTCCATAACAAATTTATCAGCAGCGTCTTTATTAGAACTGGCACCCTCCCCATGTCTTCACCACACTATGTATGCCACTTCTCTTCCTAATTTTTCAAACCACCCCTTACTAGCCTTAAAGGCATCACTTGTATCAGCACTCGTTCCAGGGTTTTGTTTCAGGAGGTCAGCATGCAACTGCTTTGCTTTCTCACAAATGATGGTTTCAGAAATCCTATCACCAGCTAACTGTTTTTCGTTTACCCAAATCAACAACAGTTTTTCTACCTCTTCCATTGTTTGTGATTTTTTGTTTCATAAACACTGTCATTCCTTTTGCAACATTAGCTCCTTTGATGACCTTTTTATTTTTCAGTATGATGCAGATTGTAGACTTCGCCATACCGAACTGTGTAGCAAGGTTAGACACGCGAACACCACTCTTATACTTCGCTATGAGATCTTTTTTCACCTCTATTGTAGCTCTAACAACTTTTCTTTTTGGTTTGCTGCTTTTATTATCCTTCTTTGACCCCATGGTGGCTTATTTAATCAGAATATTTGGAAAAAGGTAAAGAAAGGGTAGTTAGTTGTGTATACATATTTGGTACTTACATCTGACTTGATTAGTAGTTAGTTGTTTATACATGTTTGGTACTTACATCTGACTTGATTAGTAGTTAGTTGTTTATACATGTTTGTTACATTGACGTGGTTAGTAGTTAGATGTTTATAAATATTTTTACTTACACCTGACGTGGTTAGTAACTAGTTAGTTGTATATACATATTTGGTACTTACACCTGATGTGGTTAGTAGTTTGTTATGTATATATATATTTGGTACTTACACCTGACGAAGTAAATAATTGTTTGAACACGTTTGGTACTTACATCTGAAATGGTTGATAATTGTTTAAACGTGTTTGATACTTACACCTGGCCCCTCAGTGGCACAGTGGTATTACTGCGGACTCACACCATTAAAACCGGATTTCGATACCCGTGATGGACATAGCATAGATAGCCATGTGTGTAGCTTTGTGCTAAATTGTAAAACAAATTTAGACCTGACATGGTTGGTAGTTGTTGATACGTATGTTACCCCTAACATGTTTATAGTTGTTTATACACGTGTGGTATTAATATAGAGATATTTCAAATGAGACTTGTATGGCATTTACAGTAACCATGTCTGTCCCAGCATGGCCATGTGGTTAGGGCGCTTGACTTGTAATCTGAGGGTTTCAGGTTTGAATCCTCATCACACCAGACATGTTCATCCTTTTAACTGTAGTGGTGTTATAATTATACGATCATCTCACTATTCGTTGGTAAAAGTACTAGTAGCCAAAGAGTTGGCGGTGGGTGGTAATGATTAACTACCTTCCCTCTAGTTTCACACTGGTAAATTATGAACGGTTGGCTCAGATTGCCCTCTTGCAGCTTTGCATGACATTCAAAACAAATCAGACGTGTTTAACACAGATACGAATATTTGTTTCACAGGGTGTTTCGGTAAACGTGCTTAGCACCAATTTTTCAAACTTTATTATTTAGCTTACATTGACTTGCCAACAAAATTACGACAATACAATGGCACCATCGACAGATTTATAGTTGAAGAAATATGGTAACATCCACGGGAAAATATTCTGATGGAGATACAGCAAAAGACACAAACCTGGTAGTATCTATTTAATTATTTTTAAGATACCACTGTCTGTAGCACGTTCGTGCGAGGAAGTCGAACTACTAAACGGTCATTTCAATATGTGCAGGACTGTCGCTACCTGTGCCAAAGTTTTTATTCTGGTCACTGAGGAATGTTCCATATTCAAGAAGAAGCTGCACTGTTTATTGAAGTGACCTCAGCACAGTTTAATTCACAATTACTTTGCCCTTGTGAAAATTTTAAAAAAATCATATAAGACAAGTGCACAAACTGCTTCCTCAAAAACGTAGTTGATATAGCATTAATTTGGAGAAATCTATATTTAAAAAAACCCTACAAAAACACAACCTTCATGTAAGGTTGGATAGCTCACTGTAACATCGCACGAGGCGTACTGAAATGACTGCAAGGAAAGACAAAAACGTTTTCGCTGACCATGAGATGCGAAGTTTTTCGGCTTTATAGTTGACTTGCAGTATATTTCTCGTATAACGATGAGAAGTTAAACCTCAAAAAGAATAGAGTGAAACAAGCGTAAAATTCTTGCACTACGTGGCCAGAACTTTTATACATCTATCGGGAGGCCCGGCATGGCAAGGTGGGTCAAGACGTTCGACTAGTAACATGAGGGTTGCAGGTTCGAATCCCCCCACACCAAACATGCTCGCCCTTTCAGCTGTGGGGGCGTTATAATGTGACGGTCAATTCCACTATTCGTTGGTAAAAGAGTATTCCAAGAGTTGGCGGTGGGTGGTGATGACTAGCTGCCTTCCTTCTAGCCTTACAGTGCTAAATTAGGGACGGCTCGCTTTGCGTGAATTTAAAAAACAAACAAACATCTATCAGGACTAAACGACATCTTAGTCTTTGGCAGTATTTTCAGCACCTCTGGAGAATGAAACCGGTGTTCATATCATCCCATCCTCGACATCTCCGTGAAGACACCTCAATATGCACGCATAGACTCCTGTATGATTGGTGTAGTTAAACACGTAGCAACTATGTACATTGTGAAGAGTACGCAAAATTCGTGAACATTACGTAATAATGGTCGTCAAGTCTTACACTGCTAAATTAGGGACGGCTAGCGTAGATAGCTCTCGAGTAGCTTTGTGCGAAATTCAAAATAACAAATAACTTTACAGTCATATCAGACGATAACAAACGTAATGCTTAAAGTAAATTCGTGCACTTGTACGAATAGAAATTTTGACATAACGTATTTTAATCTCCATTTAAATGTTTTGATATCACTATAAGCTATTACGTAAAAGTTACTAAAAACATGAGCAGCATGCGTGCTTCTCAAAGCCTTCTTGTATTTAAAAAATAATTAGGATCACTGTAGTCTGTATCACTTAATCATAAGGGCATTCATGTGATCACCAGTTGTTGAAATAAATGAACACGGAACGTAAAATTAAAATCAAAGAAGAAAAGCCATTAAAACCTGACATAAAATACACTGACCTAATAACTACAAAACAAAAACCTGGTATCACCAAAGATTTTATCTGGAACGGAAACTGGCTGAATGCCTTTGAAACTTTATATAAAAATAACAAAACTGCAATCAATAGTGCGACAATAGTTGCATGAAAAAATCAGAAAATCGTATTCAAATGGATAAAAAAGTACATTCTGTAATACCGACTTTTGGGAAATTTGCAAATTAAAATGCTATAATGGCGAATTTTTAAAATGAGGTAAACATGATAACAAGCTACGTATCAAGAAAACAAGTATCATCATGAATTTGTTTCAAGGGGAGTTCTCAAAAGTTTTCAGCCAATGATCCCCTTATTTAAGAGTGAACATTCAAGACTCCCCACGTGATTAATTAACACATAATAACTATTGATGAAAAAATGCTTGTAAAAAATGTTTTCAAAACGTTCAATTTGATCAAACAGAGAATTATAAAAGAAGTTTTGGGTATGATCTCGTGATTATTGTGTTCTGGAATACGAAGCTGAGGATTAGTAGATTGTGTCCCTTTATCACAAAATGCTTTCCTTACATTGAGGCCAAAAGTGCGCTATAAGTGTGACAGTAGGTTCCACTTTTTTGATCGAAGAAGAATGGTCTAAGAACTGGCGGTATCTTTAACCAGCTTCCTTAACTATAGTTTGTCAGTTCGAAATTGCGTACGCCTATTGCGCAAATAGTTCTTGTGTAACTTTGTGTGAGCATCGAAAATAAACTGAAAATGGAAATGTTTCCCCTGTCTCACAACCAGACTTTGATGTCAAGCGCAAAACTACACAATGGCGCGGCTACCTGTACTATGTCCACTACAGGTAGCCGAAGAGAGTGGAATGGTAAAGTAACTCTCTTTGAATATATAAATATTACAAAAAGAACAACAAAACACCCAAGAAATCTGCTGCATCATTTCAACTTTTTCATCTGGAGCTTCCTCTGTGTGAGATCTTCTGGCCTAGATAATAGAATAAAACGTGTATCACGTCACAAGTATACGTAACAATGGGATCGATTTATGTCATGCACACAGTTGCTATGGCTGGAACTGCCACGGTCAAAGTCAAAACCGGACCGATCACCAATAAGTAAAGCTCTTCTACAGCGTAACGTGGAACAGTCTTATATTCAACGAGGTTATCTAGCAAAGAGGTGGCCTATCCGATAGGTACGTGTTCATATTTCAGTTATTATTGTGACCTACAAGAAATACGTGGACGTCTTATGAGGGTTGGTTTACAAAGTACGTTGTGCAAAGTAGTAATGTATGACACAAGTAATTAACTTTCTTTTTAAATCGTTAAATTTCGATATGGTTGAAATTGTGAATTATTGTTATTGCAACAAAGTATAGTTTCACAATTTTTCAAATATTAACATATTTATGTAAATACTTACAAGCTATTAATCATAATTACAGATTGTTGAGCACTAACTGAATTAAAACTGTTTTAACACTTTTATTGTATGACACAAAACAGTGTTTCGAAATTTAATTTATTCAATGTATCATCCTTTCTTATTCTATCTTTAATTTGGTTTTGATACCCGCAGAGAGAAGCACAGATACTTTATTACGTAGCTTTGCCCTTGCCAATAACAACAAGAAAGCAATGTTGAAAATAACTCCCAGCTCCTGGTATATAATTTTGATTTTACCAAATTAAAGTCAATATTTGTATTATTCAGTCGTAGTGTCATAGGCCAGGCTTAAAGTAAATCATTGTATATTAAGTAACGCGAGTGAAATTTCTCTTCCTAGTAAACTATTATATTTTTTATTATTGCTATGTATAACCAGGATTCACGACAAACAGAAGAATATAAAGTTCCAACATTTGTACAGTTTTTACCTCACGTTATTAAACATAGTTTTGTACAATATAGAGGATAATTCTGGTAAGTTATTTATTTATTGCTGTGTTTCATTTTTCATGTTCAAAATTATGTTTCTTTTAAACCTACTTGACTACGGCTTACACGACCTAGTGGTTAAGATGCTCATCTTTCAAGCTACGGGTTCGAATATGCTTGTTTTTATCAGCTGTAGAAACATCAAAATTTGACGATAAGTCTCACTTTTTGTTGGTCAAAGAGTTGGCTAAAACTGGACGATAGTGGTGCTGACCAGTTGTTTTCCTTCTAGTCTATCATTTCAAAATTAGAAATCATTAACCCAAATAGCTCTCTAGTGTACACGAAATTTGACAGACCAAATAAAATGTCCGATTACTTGTACAGTGAATTACAATGAAAATAATAACGTCAAATAATGAAACAAGAGTTAAACTAAATGTAAGTGTCTTAAAAAGATGGGAAAACTTAACTGTAAAGCAGCTTCACTGAAGGCGACTATTGTGATAGCTTGTCAGAAGTGTTCTGTCTTTATATCAGAATAAAAAGTGGTTTAACTTTCGCCATTAAATATATATAGGAAAACTTCTGCTCTTATTACAGGTACGTCAGTGTGACCTGCTCCTAAACTATCGTTGTTGTTTTCTTTTACTGCAAACTGAAGGCTCGAATTTGACATTCGTCAAATTACATTTTTAGACATATCTTTATAAAAGTTTATAAACAAGTTATTTTCTGTGTCAAGTAAAATACTGCTAATCTACAAATATTTCTATTAAGTGAAGACTTTCATGTCCTCATATACACAACTTACCCGATCTTTCTGATTTTCTAGAATGTTTCATTTCAATAAGCTTGAAAATTACCTGTTACAAAACCATACTCTGCAATATCTGTTTTATATTTTTTTCTACTGTCTTTATGTTTGTTCATTCACACACCAAAACATCAGTCTGTCTTATCTGTGTTGGCATTTTTTCACGAGTAAGAGATTTCACAGATGATGTTCCTTTTCTTGTCATAGGTTTTGTTTGTTTCAGTACGTATCTAACTGTCCTGTATGATTTCCATTGGATATCTAAGCTTAAAGTTTTACTATTTTTAATTTATATTCTGTGTATATAGGAGGTAAATAAGAGCAGCAGATATATTATTAATTTTCATGCAAGTGGGACTTGCGTGCTGTTCATGCTGTGTTTTATAAAGTTATAGAAGTAGTAATTCTGTTTCAGGCACTGTATGATATATATATATATATATGTGGTCGTACATTATGAAAGTTTTGAAACAGATGTTTTTAACTTTATTACTTGGGTATTTGATGGTACAATGTTTCACTGAAAATGGGTCACGTAACTGGAAAAAAAAAAAGCTTAGATTTCTATCTGCATATCCTGCTATTTCGTATACTGTAATTGTGAATTTGCAATCATATTTGCCGAAAGTAGCAGAGTTTACGTTATTTTCCATTTCTAATGGGAATATAATACCGTGGTTTATAGACCGTGTGTTTTCAAATGAAATTCTAAAATATATATATAAGTAAAAGCAAAGATCTTAAAACATATCAGTCACGCTACATCTGCCATATCCAGTGTCGACGAGGCTTTATGTCAAATAGTAAGGCTCAACAAGCTAGCTGGAATACCACATACATAGTAGTAGGCCAGGTGTCATCATGAATACCAATCCTGAAGAGGTGAATCAAGTTAAGTCAGGTGTTCCTATCCATGTGACCAGACGACAAATGTATTGTTAACAAAACATTTAAACTCTAATCAATCAATGCAGTTCCAATACATCAAAGGCCCAGCATGGCCGGGTTGTTAAGGGACTTGAGTTGTAATCTGAGGATCGCGGGTTCGAATCCTCGTCACACCAAACATGGTCGCCCTTTAAGCTGTGGGGTCGTTATAATGTAAAGGCCCATCTCACTATTCGTTGGTGAAAGGGTACCCCAAGAGCTGGCGGTGGGTGGTAATGACTAGGTGCCTTCCCTCTAGTCTTACACTGCTAAATTAGGGACGGCTAGAGCAGATAGCTCTCGTGTAGCTCTACGTGAAATTCAAAACAAACCAATCCAAACAATCACATCTTACATCAACACCTTCTCCAAAACATTTTATATAAACTAATTGTTATCCTGACCTAAAGAGTGAATATTTCTGGATCGTTATTATTAATTTCGCTTTCTTCTTATAGAAAGTTCTACTTAAGGTGTAAAGCTGTTTAGCACTCTCTATACATACTATTAATGTAAAAATTGGATATTGTAGTTTAGTTACGTTGCTAATGGACATACTTTGTACGATATAGTAAACGTGTGTTTCTCTTATAGCAATGCCACATTGGTCTATCTGCTGAGCTCACCAAGGGGAATCAAACCGCTGATTTTAGAGTTGTAAATTCGTAGGCTTACCGCTGTACTAGTGGCGGGCACACGATATAATAATAATTATTCGTATATATTTTAATTCTTCGTTTGTTTTTATTGATTAATAATTAAGAAATAGTCATATGCACCTACCTACAAAAAGGAATCGGTTTTCAAATATACACTGCTGGCCAAAATCTTAAGGCCAATGAACATAAAGAAAAAATATGCATTTTGCATTGTTCGACTCAACCACTTATTTGAATAGAGCTTAAAAAGATAAAAATAAGAAAAGGGAAAGTAAAAAAACTTTTTTAGTGTTTAATAGAGAAAATGTGAAACGAGCCTAAATACTAACTGGTCAAAAGTTTAAGACCATACCAAAAAGGAGTCCTAAACAGGCTAGGAAATGCCTAACAAGAGGTCTCAGTAGTGAGTTGCACGGTTGTCATTGCGAATAACTGCAAACATTCACCTTGGCATGGTCGATATCAGCGTTTGCAGAAGGCTGGCTGGAATAGTATTTTAAGTGGTGAAGATGGCTTCACGAAGATCATGCACTGTTTGGAATTGACTTCATTTTCTATAGACTTCCCTTACCATCCACCCCGAACATTTTCAACTGGGTTTAGTTCGGGCGAACACGTTGAATGGTCCAAAATAATCACATTATTCGCCATGAAAAAGTACTTTGTCCTGCGGGCATTATGGATTGCAGCGTTGTCCTGCTGATGATAGATCCAGTCATTTCCACATAAGCAATGGCCTTCAGTTAATAAGGATGTTTTCTCGAACATGCCAATGTAGCCAGCTGCTGTTTGACGCCCCTGTATAACCTGAATATCCATTGTTTCATGGAAGGAGAAAACACACCAGATCATGATGGAACCTTCTTTACTGTGTCGTATAAAAATTGTCTCCGGTGGAATATCCTTATCGTACCAATAAGGGTTGAAGCCATCTGGACCATCCAGATTAAATTTTTCTCATCAGAGAACAAAACTTTTATCCACTTTTCTCCTCCCCATGTTTGGTTCTTTTCAGCAAAGTTTAACCGATCTGTTTCGTGGTGTGGAAAGAGGCGTGGCCTTTGAAGACGTTTACGGTTTTTAAAGCCTTTCTCTCGTAGATGCCGTCTTATTGTTCTTGCGCTGCATTCTGCGTCCATAAGGGCCTTATTCTGATTCAGCGATTGGCTGGTGTCTTGCCGGACAACTCGTCGAATCCTCCTGCTCAACGACGGTGATATTTTCTTGGGCCCACAACTTAAAATTCTCCTTCCGTATCCCTCAAGGTCTTTTAAGAAATTTGCAACAGCAGTTTTACTACACCCAATCTCACCAGCGATGGCACGTTGAGAGAGCCCTTGTTTTGCAGTTCAACAATTCTGCACCGTTCAAACTCTGTCAACTTTTTAGCCTTTGCCATGTTTTTACCCGATGTAACAATGTTGACAACACTAATGCTTGAGCACAAATGACTAGATTTGTTTACCGATTATCGCTTCGTTTCAGTATGGTCTTAAACTTTTGACCAGCTTGTATTTAGGCTAAGTTCATAATGTTCACATTTTCTCTATTCAATGCTTAAAAAAGTTTTTATTTTTATCTTCCCTTTTCTTATTTTCATCTTTCGAAGCTCTACTCAAATAAATGGTTGAGTCTAGCAACGCAAAATGCATATTTTTTCTTTATGTTCATTTCCCAGCAGTGTACAAAGAATAGAAGGTATGCCTTTTAATAACATCATACTTTGAAAGATAGAGTCATTCTTGTTATTATGTTATTAGGCTTCGTGAAGATAAAAGTCGTATGTGTTATACTTACATTTTAAAATTGTTTACGCAATACATAGGCCCACACAGTAGATATGTTGTACATGAATATTAAATGTCTCTTTCGCCACATCTACATTAAGTGAAAACAATGCAATAATGCAAGATAATGAGCAACTGGAGTTTTGTTACGAAATAGTTTTTATAAACAAAGTTTTAACAGCTTGAGTTTATGATATAAGTCACTTACTTCATTGTTGATTTTGTTCTTTTATGTTTAGCTTGGCATGGCCACGTGGTTAGGGCGCTCTATTCGTAACCTGGCTAATACTACAGCATTCCGCTCTGTAATAACGCAGCTAATATTATTGTAGCATCCTGCTGTATAATGACCTGGCTAATACTGTACCATTATGCTATATTATAAACTGGCTAACACTGCAACATCCTGCTGCAACGTAAATCATCTAATTCCGTAAAATTTGCTGCATAATAATCCAGTTAATACTGCAGCACTGTGTTATAGTGAAGACAAACTAATAATATTGCATCCTGTAGCGAAATCGTGCTAACCTTAGTGACATTTTGATATCGTTGAAACAGGCTAATTTAGCGACATCTAACTTTATTGAGTTGTTTTTGTTAAACGCAAATCTACACAATGGGCTATCTGCATTGTGCCCACAACAAGTATAAAAAGTTTATACTTAATGATTTAAGTGATTTTAAAAATTATTGACTGACCTAGCGACACTGTAATACAGAGGAAACCGACTATCTTACTGGTATTCTCTGCTCAGAAAAACAGGGTATTGTTCCAGAGAAATCCGGCTAACGTTGCAAAGAAAACCGGCTGTTTTAGTTACATTCTGTTGCAGAGAAAATCGGCTAATTTAGTGATATCCAGCTGTAAAGGAAAGCGTCTATTTCAGTCACATCCAGCTACTGAAAAAAATTGGCTAGTGCAGGAAAGAAAGCCAGCTATTTTAGTTACATCCTACTGCAAAGAAACCAGCTATTTTAGTTACATCCTGCTGCAGAGGAATCAGCTATTCTAGTTACATCTCGTTTCAGAAGAAACCGTTTATTTTAGTTCCATCCAGCTAATTAAAAACCAGCTAGTGTTGCAGAGAAAAAAATTATTTGACTGAAGTAAATTTTCCACAAAATACCACCTTTATTAGAAATAAAAAAATCAAAACGTTCTATCAGAACAGTTGCTGCAGAAAACTATTCAGTTTTTCAGAAAATGCATAAAAAATGAATTGGTTACCAGAAGAACCCTTGTTAGTCAGCACACACTTGACCTGCAGCGTTTTGTAAATGGTCACTTATTTCAACAGTTTCCTGTTCCAGCCAATGAGGATGACCTGAAACAGCTATTTTACAGGGCAGTGGCGTGACTTTGGTTACAAAAATATGGATGAGGGTGAAGTTTCTGTAACAGGGATGTTCATGAAGGTATTCTGTTCTTGGAGGTCTTACCTCTAACCCGGAGCCTTTTCAACGCTCTAACTTGGGACAAGCAATATCACTAACAGTCTGTCCTTCCTGTTTCGACCATGTTAACTGTAAGGTTATAAAGCTACATCTGCTAATTTTGACTCACAGAGCAGATCGTAAGATGTCAAGTTAGCATTAAGTGATCTGAGAATGACATCGAAGATGTCCAGCTAATGAAACGTGCATTTAAATAGCTATGTTGATTACCAGGCTGGTTATAATTTTGATCTAAGTAGTTAGACTGCTTTGATCAGAAGTGAGTGATAATTATTCTTTGTTGGTAAAGATGTAAGAAGATGCTGTTTATAAGCACTATCTTCACACTACAAGAAAATTGCTTTACGACATTTTACATACATTTCAGTAAGAAAATTATATTTTTTGTATTTCCTATCGTGCACACATAACAAATGAATCAGTTTCTCATGTTTACAATATAAGTAACATACACTGAAATATAGATGAAAGTTTGCTCATAAGAACGTTAATTTTACTTCTCATATCTTCAGATATCTTCATATGTAGGCCCTTTATTGCACGTTGTTTTCCTTTTAAAAAAAAACGTTTACCTCCTACCCCATGATGAGTAGTAGAAAAAATAATTAAAGGACTTATGCGTTAATTTATGTAATTTTGAACGTTTTCTTCTTTGGTGTATATATACATATACATATATATATATATATATGAGTCCTACATTCACTGTGCTAGGATATAAAACAGCAAGGAAATAAATATACTTTTTTATCTGTTTGACTTCTTCTGAACATAACCATCTGTGTATAAATATTTCTATAGGCCCATCTGTGTGTGAAACTGTACGTTTATCACTGTATAAAACATATCTATAGATTATCAGTATATAAAACACTATTATACATTCATTGTAGTATAAAAACAGCTGTAAGTTCTTCGGAGTATGAAACACTTTTTATACGCTCACCAGTGTATAAAACACTTTCTACACATTCATCAGGGTATGAAATACTATTACAGTTTATTAGAGTATAAAGCATTTATATTCTTCATTGTGAAAGGAAGCAGATAATTATATATACATACATACAGTCTTGGTCAAAATTTTTACATACTGTTCTGTACTGATGTTTACTACATGAAAAAGTAGTAACCCAGAAAGTAACGTATGATTGGACAATTCCCCTGCTAATACAGCGGTACGTCTCCGGATTTACAACGATAAAATGAGGGATTGATCCCCCTTGGTGGGCTCAGCAGATAGCCCTATGTGGCTTTGCTATAAGAAAACATAAACACTCATGATTGGACAAATTTGTACAAGTTGTTATTCTAACTTGTGTAAACTTGAATGTTTTTTTGTCAAAGCACCCATGCACAAACAAACATGGGCATTTACGTAATTTCTACCAGCACAACTTAAGAATAACGTTAGTCGTAGTTAATTTTGAAAGATGAGGAACATATAGTGTTTATATTATTATTCAATTACGTAAACCATGATCCGACATCACTATACTGTTAGATGGTAAAATTATTTATCTTGTGTGTAATATAATCCAAATAAACTATTTCATAATAAACAGCACGATTGTTTGTTTGTTTTGGAATTTCGCACAAAGCTACTCGAGGGCTATCTGTGCTAGCCGTCCCTAATTTAGCAGTGTAAGATTAGAGGGAAGGCAGCTAGTCATCACCACACACCGCCAACTCTTGGGCTACTCTTTTACCAACGAAAAGTGGGATTGACCGTGACATTATAACGCCTTCACGGCTGGGAGGGCGAGCATGTTTAGCGCGACTCGGATGCGAACCCGCCACCCTAAGATTACGAGCACATGCCTTAACGCGCTCGGCCATGCCAGGCCGAAATAGCTCGAAAAATAACTATTGTAATCTATTAAAAAATTATTATAACGTGTAATATGGTATAAAACTACATACTAACTTCCAACGATATATTACAGAATGTAAAAGTTGTCAACATTATCCGTGGAGCTTTGTCATAATGGATAATTATTTAATAAACATCCAATTATGAACATGCAACTGCTAAGAATACCTTTCTGGAAAATTCTCCTTGACTTGTAATGTGAAACACTATACCGTTAAGTCTAGCATGATGAACTTTTCTTCTATTAAGGATAAAAACCATTTATGTTTATATCAGGTTTTTATTGTTGTTGGGTTTGTTTTTTTTAATTAAGCACAAAGCTACACAATGGGCTATCTGTGCTCTGCCCACCACGGGTATCGAAACCCGGATTTTAGCGTGCAAGTCCGCAGACATACCGCAGAGCCACTGGGGGGCTCAGGTTTTTATAATGATGTAGAAATAGCTAGGGGAACCTGAAAGTTGGGTAATTAAAAACAACAACAACAAACATTTAATAATTTCCCAAGTAACATATTTTGACATCAGCCACTCTCGGGAGATCTGGTATGGCCAATGCTTAGGGGTGCTTGATTCGTAATCTGAGGGTTGCGGGTTCGAATTCCCGTCCCACCAAATATAAATGACTTTTCATCCGTGTGTGGTTATTATGTGACGTTCAATCTCACTATTTGTTGGTAAAAAGAGTAGCCTAAGAGTTGATAATGGCTGATAATGACTAACTGCCTTTCACTGCTAAATTAGGGACGCCTAACGTATACAGCCCTTATGCAGTTTTGCGTAAAATTCAAATTAATCTTTAGATAAGAGCGTCTTCTTCTTCACTTAAATTTAAAGTTATATAAACAGTATCATTTTATCGTAAGACTACTCATCTTGATTTCCACTAATTTTAAACCTTTATATTGCAATCCAAATTAAGTTTTATTCAGGTATGTAAAATGCAACACAAAAAATTAAACAAGTGTGTCGCGATTACGACTGGTTGTCAGCTAGTTAAGCCAAAATTTCTGGTAAGTTTTAAAACAAATCTATTTTTATTATAATTCATGCAAAATAAACAAGTACTGTCTTTGCGTTGCAAGATGTCTGCAACGAAACCAACATACAAAAATTCATTTTCTATCACTGACTAGACGAGTGGCAAGTGTTTCAGATGTAGCGAAAACTTAACTTACGTAGACATTCACCTAGTGAGACATACAATAGGTAAGAGATAAATAATGCCCTGCAGCAGTGACCAATATAACTGTAGAAAGTGGTCACTCTAAGTGTAAAAAGTGATACATTTAGTAATCAATATTATAGCTGTAGAAAGTAATCAGTCTAACTGTGGAAAATGATCAATATAACTGTGAAAAGCGCTGAAGGTAAGGTAGGAAGAAAAAATACCATTACTCAGGAAGTAATCATATAACTGTGGAAAGTAGTTAATATTATAACTGTGGTAGGTAATCAATATAACTGTGGAAAGGAATTAACCAATATAATTGTGAAAATTAATCAATATTATAATCGTGGAAGGTAATCAATATGACTGTGGAAAGGAATCAATCAATATAACTGTGAAAATTAATCAATATTATAACCGTGGAAAGTAATCAATATAACTATGGAAAGTAATGAATATTGTAACTATGGAAACAATAGTAACATCCTTCAAGAACAACTATAATCACTTACTGAGACATCATAATGTCAGCTGAAGCTGTGAATGTATAAACTTACACCTGAAGATCCGTCTTAATTACACCAAAAATGTCGAATGTCGGAAGTCAGAATCCAGGAGTTCGTGTATTTTGTGATCTACTTTTAACCTACGTTTAGATGTTTTACTCTGGCGTTAACATGAACTAACGACAGACAGACTGAAGTAGTTAAAACGACTCAGATCGAGGTTTTTATTGTGGGTTTTCTATGGGGATTCATGAGCTGTATGTACACATAATATTATAAAATCTGAAAATAAGGGAGATCCGAACGTTTTAGATGCTGAGCTACAGTTTCAAATGATTGTTCTCAATGAATAATTAATAATAAAAAAATAAACTACACCTGTAATAAGAACTTCTGTATGATATTCTCGCTATAAAATTTCAACCAATATTAGGATATTTAGGTCTTAAACGATTTTCAACCGAATCTGCTCCCCATTGACACAACAGAATGTTTGCAGACTTAGAACGGTAGAATCAGGGTTTCGATACCCGTGGTGGGCAGAGCGCAGATAGTTCATTGTGTAGCTTTGTGCTTAATTCAAAACAACAACAACTTATTATACGCCTGGTGATAAACCTGGTTAGTGGACTGTGACACGAACTGCATCAGTTTTTGAAGATTTCTAAATCACATATCCAGAGGTCGTGTACCCAACGGCAGTCTATAAACATTAAATTTGTTTTACGTATCACAGTGTAACAGTGAATCTCAAACTGCGGATGTTATATATATATACGTATTGTGATTTCTATTTCCTGTCTCTTACAACGCACTTTATTTCCAACTTCCTATTTAGAAGCCCGAAATTTTGAATTGCAAACAGTAAATGACTGGTTTATTTCAAATTTCCTCGCTTCACCCACTTTTTAGTTTTTGTAATACCCATTAATTGCATGTGTCGGCCGCGAGACACGCGAACAGTCTATTAAAACAATTTACAATAGTCCCCTTATGTAGATATTAATAACAAACGCCTTAACCTCGCTGTTCGTTAGTTAATGAGTGATTTTGAGACTATACTTCACAGAACTGCTTCCTACACCAAGAATCTTAATTCGTCATTAACCATTAAAGATTTAACTTCATTTTTTGCATATTAACATTCCATATGTAATTATTTTATCACGTTACTGAGAAGGACCATTATGCATTACCATTCTACTTTAAAAATGGATTACACATAAAAACTAAAAACAAATACATCACAAACAGCTGATTTCAAAACAATGTAACAGCAGCCATAACTATGCAAGTGAAATAGACTTCCTTTAACAAACGAAAAGAAAATAAGATTTACGTACTAAATTAGAGAATTTCCTGGTGTACTTTATGGCTACAGTTCTACACACACATATATATTTTAAACAAAAGAAAGTTTAAATTCTGATTTACTACATACAAAACGAGATAATTTCCTGATGTATTTTATGGATACAGTTCTACACATATATATGTGTATATATATATATATACATTACGTATAAAGTGAGAGAACTTCGTAGTGTAATTCATGATGGGAGAATTACTACTATATGTACTTCAAGAAGATAACCAACTTTATCATGTACTCCAAGTAAAGACATTTTATTTCATTCACCTTCGTATCCCAAGTTAAACGAAAAGTGTGACCTGGCGAACTAATGAATGAACATTTGCTATAAAAATTATTATGACTGCTATAAGTGTAGCAACCAGTTTGACAACCAATGTTGATTTCATTCCTTTATGTCGCACGTTTAATACTTTTTGGCCGCACCTCTTTTCACACCTAAGGTGTTTTAGATTAGATAGATACTAGCATGTACACACGTACTAACTAATGATTAACATGCTGTGAATTTGATGCGCGTCTCACCAAAGACCCATTTAGAAGTCGGTAAAAATATTTTTTCATAATTAATTCTGGCCCGGCATGGCCAAGCTTGTTAAGGCGTGCGACTCGTAATCTGAGGGTTCACGGGTTCGCATCCCCGTCGCGCCAAACATGCTCGCCCTTTCAGCTGTAGGGGCGTTATAATGTTACGGTCAATCCCACTATTCGTTGGTAAAAGAATAGCCCAAGAGTTGGCGGTAGATGGTGATAACTAGCTGCCTTCCCTCTAGTCTTGCACTCCTAAATTAGGAACAGCTAACACAGATAGCCTTTGAGTAGTTTTGTGCGAAATTCAAAAACAAAAACAAACATAATTCTTGAACGTCGTAAATCTATTGATTTTCACTTTAGATAGAAGTACAGTAATTTGTGGTTAAAAAAGTTAAATACTGAATTTTACGTAATGTGCTTAATTCGTCAAAATCAAAAAGTATTAAACTGTGGTTGATGTTGAAACACCGTACGTGTACGGAGAACTAGCAGCAATTACAACAGCTGTACGAACAATAATTTACTAACAACAGAAGCCGGGCTCACCCAAGAAAACGTGGCACGCATGAAGACAATGCGTGAGTTGAGATTGTGATACGAGTGTATACACCTTACTAGATATATATATTATTTCTTTTTTAATAGGGTGAGCTACTAATTAGATCAAAATCGAGATTCATTTTTCTGAAATTTACTTACCATTTATCTAGGGAAACCTGTATTTCTGATTAATTACTTTTTTCAAGCATAAGTTGGTTTATTGTTGTAGCGGAAGAATACGATATTCGTAGCGTACTTTCGAAAAAGAAGCGACATTGATTACACCTAAGTCCCAGATCAAAATATTGTTTAGTTCGATTGAAGTTAAGCACAAAGCCACACAATTGGTTATTTGTGCTTTAACCACCACTTGTATCGAAACAATGTTTCTAGCATTGTAAGCCCTTAGACATACCGCTGTGCCACTGGGTGGACAGATCAATAGATTAAAACAATCTAAATTCGTTACATGTTCGTAAATTTGAAACAGCCGCGATTTGGTTCATGGTTTGTCTTTTCAATATTTTTGTTTTAAAATGCCCACTAACGCTAGAAATGAGTCATTAATTAGCTTTATAAACCCTTAGACTTACTGCCAAGTTACCAGAGAACCAAGTGACTTAAAACAAAATGTGTAGGGAAACAACATAAACTGTTGCATTATTTAACTTTCCAATGTTTTTCTTATAGAATTTGTTTGTTTTAATATAAGCAGTTTTGTGACTGGTAGATACAGATTTTATTTGTTTTTCAAGTTATGACTCTGCTCGCAACTAAAACCATGGCATTTTTTATCAACAATAATTTCTGCATCCTTATAATAAATTCAGTAAATTATCCAAGAAGATCATTGACAACTTTACTTTTTTAGAAAACCTCAACAATCAGTGGAAAGTTTTATAAACTTACAATATTAAAACATAAGGTTCGATTCCTTGCGGTAGACAGAAGGTAGCTAGCCCATTGAATAACTTTGCACTAAAACATCAAACAACAAAAAACTATTTTTAGAAACATAAACATTAATGCTCTCTGTACATTATACCGAGGTTCGGCATGGCCAGATGGTTAAGATACTCGACTCGCAATCTGAGGGTCGTGGGTTCAAATCCCCTTCGTACCAAACATCCTCGCCCTTTTAGCCGTGGGGGCGTTATAATGTTACGTTCAATCCCACTATTCGCTAGTAAACGAGTAGCCCAAGAGTTGGCGGTGGGTGATGTTGACTAGCTGCCTTCCCTCTAGACTTACATTACTAAATTAGGGACGATTAGCGCAGAAAACCGTTGTGTGACTCCGCGCGAAATTCAAACCAAGCATTATACTGAATTTTTATGTACCTTTTTTATTATTTAAGTGAAATCTGGCGTTATACTTAATAATTAATGCATGCCGGGAAAATAACTATTGATTGTTGGATTTAATCTAATGAGATTTGATAGTCTAACCCTAGTTCACGTTGCTATTAACAATAGTTGAACTTGGCTTGAATAATGTATGATTTGACCTTTATTTACGAAAAAAATGTTTGAATTAATTTAGCAATGGTTCGAAAATGAATATTTGATATTTACTGATTTATGAACATCTGGAAATTATAATGCTGTAATCCATATCTCAATTCCTCACGATATACAGAGTGTAAATAGCCCATTGTGTGGTTTTGTGTTGAAACGATCAAACTTAAACAGCCTAAATTACAACATATTAGTGTAGAATTAGTTCAAACTAATTTTCAAGACACATAAACACATATTTATAGCAATTTCAATCATAAAAAGTGATAAAATGTAAATTAAAATTAATATAAATAAATTATAACATCATTTGTTTTAGTTGCTACATAATAATAATAAAACATTTATCAGCCTACAAATACGAGTTTGATTTTTGCTCCTCCATGTTGTTTGGTGCAACGAGTATATGAACAGCTCTTGAGCTTACTCGTTGGGTACGAATGTGCATTCATTACAAAGACATTTAATTGTATTTTAGCTCGTACTTTCGCGAGCAGAGCATGCAAACAACCAACTCGAGGAAGTTCATGTATGGAATAAAGAACTTACACAGAGACAACTGAATACAAAATCAAACAATTTTTTTATTTGTAACCAGTTCCTACATATCGAAACTCTCAATGTTTTTGTTTTTTTTTCATAAAACTATCTCTAAGTCATTCAGTTCTTCAAGTTGGAAATCTAGATGCCCGTCAATAAACCCTTCTTTTGTATTCAATAACACAGATACACTATTAGTTAAGTTGTCAATTAAGTTTATACAAGAAATTTTCTCGGTTAGAATCTGTATAACGTTGTCAGTTATTCTTCCAAGTTATATTTAAGTAATTCCACTTCAAGCTTTTCAAATCAGTTAACGTTCTTCACTTTTCTCTTGGAGCAACTTGATCAGTGCAGAGAAATCAATGAAGTCGGAAAAGTGTCATTTAGAGTCGGAAACATAGAATTATATACACAATTGTTAGTGTTTTTTCCGACTTTTGAAGAAATTTATTGGAGCTGTTTTCAGAAGTAGATCTTTTAACTCGACTGGTACAAGTGGGATCTTCTAGCAACAAGTGAAGTAATCAGTCAAAATGTAACCAAAATCTACTTTGTTATTGGTCCTTACACAACTTATTTTTGTCCACATCATCCAAGACAATTAACTTAGGCTGTACAGAGACAAACCTTGTAACTCTTCACTAGGTATATCTTACTCTTGTCTTTCTTCGTCTGTGTTAACTGCTTTTTGTGTGTGTGACATTGGTTCATTTCGTTGTTCTATTGAAGTTCCTTACCATGCCGTCTCTGCAAACTATCTTTCTCTTTGCTTGCTCACGCTTACTTCCATAACACTTCTTTGTATTATTCAGGAGTATTTTTATATTTTTTTACTTAGTCTATTTAAGAGTATGTGTGCTTGTTTTTACTGAGTATATTATTCAGAAGTATGTATGTCTGTTCTTACTAAGTGTACAATTCAGGAGTACATTTATTTTAAGTTGTATGAAAATTGTTAAAAATCCGTTATTTTTCAAATTCTGCGATTTGTTTAAACTTTCGTTGCTTGAACGATTTGCATATTTAATGTTTTAAACACAGGATAACCTTTACTGAAGAAAAGAAATGAACATAAACAGATCTTAACTGTAACATGCTCAAACCGTATTGTACAACACTACATAAAGTATGACAATAACCCACAGTAACTCAACCTAGAGGAATTAGTATGAAGCTCAATTTATTATTTGATTCATGACTTGTCACTTAGATGCCTGTTTCGAGATACTTCATACACAGCCCTCACCAGTAACCCTGGACAAGGGCAAACGGAAAAGATACAAGAATAGTCCACAGTGGTGGACCGAATTACATGCTCGGACTCTTTAGTTATCTTTTGCCTATCATAGAGGATCTGTATTATGAAACGTGTAAATATTTGATACTTGTAGATATGAGTTTACGTATAGCAAAATTATAGTGTTAAAAATACAGAGTTCTAAATTCTCAGAAAAATTTGACAGAGGAAAATATAACAAAGTTTAACTTATAGTTATGCTGTGATAGAACGTGACTGCTTGCACAATAATGTAACACAAACAATGTACCTAGACTGAATAGAGAAAATGTCAAGAGTCACAACATAGAAGTCATGAAATCTATAACCAGAGCAATATTTGTAATGTGGTAACAATGAACATAAATACTTTTCGAGAAATGAATTCCATAATTGAGTAAAATGTTTTTGGTGACATGAATTGCTGTTGTTATTATTTTCGAGACTGTATAGAAATCTATTATAATCATCGAGACAGATTAAGGACTTCAGTTTTTCCAAGCATTTATAAGAACGGCTTAAAAATTGCAAGTATGTTAAACTGTTTATAGCAAAAAAACAGTCATTAAAGTTACGAGAATTTAAATAATCGATATAAACAACACTAGTAGGCTCAAAAAACACTAATAAAAATACGTAAATACTAACGTGCCTATTATCTGAAGATACAATAAATAGTGTTGTAGACACGTCCTCCAAATGAAATTTCAACTTCCCAGCTTTTGTAATCTCTCGGTAACAAAGCTAAGTTTATAAAACACGAATATAGCCATTGATGTAAATATGCCGAAAAAAACACATTTATTTGAAGAAATGAAAGAAGTGGTGTTACCTTGACAATTAGTCTACTTCACAGTTATGATGAACGTTAGAACGTAGAAAAAATCTACACATTGTTACTGCGAGTTATTATACTGTTTCTCTTTCGTGGCTTTAGAATATATATGATTTCCAGTGTAAAGTGGTCAGATAGATTTATAGACGGTTCAACACGGACGCGTTATAGAATCATTTTTGCGTTTTTAAATAAAGGAAATACCTAAATGTCAGCTTTTCTGTCTTATTCCAAACTTTGTCATTTGTCATAAACTTCGAATAAATCCGTCCGTTGGTCTTATTGCGTAAGACAAAAATTAATTCTATCTTTGTCGTGACATTTAGTTGAAACGAGGGGAAAACATAACGGCATCAGTCCACAAGCAATTTGACAAATGGTTCTCTCAGAAAGTATTTCAGACTAGTACAAAGCTTCATAAATTAAAAACTGTTAAATTAAATTGCATCAACCTATACCTCTCTTTTTTTTCTTTCTTTCTTTTTGTTCACTGAGGTAAAGTGTTTCAGTTACATCTTCTGTGCCATAAACGTTCAGATACAGCCTAGTAATGCAATTTAAAAATATCGTGAGGTACGTCAAAATGCTATTAAACGTTACTCTGGCACGCTCTGACTACATGTTTTCCCGTTATGTAAATCAAGCGTTATCGATAAACTCGTGGTGCGAGTGGTGCAAGTAAAACCAGTAATGCCTGTTATCTTCAGTATTGTCTTTTCGTGATTATCAAGCAATATGCTTTCTTTAGCTTCTATCAGTACTCTATTCGTTTATGAATATACTGACCAAATGTTAGCGTGCCGGACTGTGAATCAGATAGTCCATGGCTCGCGTCCCGTTGCCGCAAAACTGCACTTTGCGTTCTGAGACTATGGGTACTTCATATGATTAACTGTAAAGTCCGATTTATCTCTGTGTTTTCCACGTTAGTGGCTGTATACTATCAGAAACTTCCACACATCACCAGGCAGTATTATAATAAAAACGTACGGAATCAGTAATTAAAACAAGTAGCAAGCCTATAGACAAAATGGGAACACTGTTTTTCAAGTGGAAGTAATATCACATATCTAACTGTATATATATAGGTTGATACATGGATTTTTGGAATTACAGTCAAATGTAATTTTCCAGACTGTACTAACTATTTGTGGGCCGAGCATGTTAAGGCGTTCGACTCGTAATCCGACGGGCGCGAGTTCGAATCCCGGTCGCACCAAACATGCTCGTCCTCCCACCCGTAGGGGCGTTATAATGTGACGATCAATCCCACTTTCGTTGGTAAAAGAATAGCTCAAGAGTTGGCGGTGGGTGGTGATGACTAGCTGCTTTCCCTCTAGTCTTACACTGTTAAATTAGGGACAGCTAGCGTAGATAACCCTCGAGTAGTTTTGCGCGAAATTCAAAAACAAGAAACTAAATATTTACCCTCTGATTGTTTTTGTAGTGAAAGAGTTGTAGTGAAAAGTGGACAAACGTTACATACTCGCCATTTCATTAAATCCATAGTTTCGCTTTCGGTTTACTTATTCGTTATAAGTATTATTTTGTTACAAGTTGCAGCTTTTACGTTAAGAAAGAATGCTTTTTTTGAAGCAGACACGACGTCTTGCCTGTTTTTAAAATATTCTTCCTTACTGTAACTTGTAATAAAATAATGAATATTAGAGTTTCAATACATTACTATATTTGAATATATAAGAAAGAGATCAAAACTTTTATCAAATTTGCCAAAAAGCTGATAGTTTATTAAAGTTTCGTAAACATAAAGGTCATGCTAATAATAGCTGTAAGTCTAACAGATTATCAAAATAATTTTAATCTTGACAGATGAAGACAATAATTTTAATGCTGAGAGATTAATAATTGCGAAGATGACAGGTTAAGACTATAAATGTGAGGGATTAAGAAAATTTAATGGAAAGTTTACGCGTTAAAACATGAAATATAAGGTTAACAGATTAAGATATTAAGTGTGATGCTGACAAATTATAACAATAAATGTAAGGCTGATAGATGAAGACATTAATTTTAAAGCTGAAAGATTAAGACAATAGTTGCAAAGGTGGCAGGTTAAGACTAGGTTTGTAACGTTGACGAGTAAAGATGGTAATTGTAAACCTGAATTAACTTTATGAAATGTAATAATTTACAATCACATACTATTTTATTATTTCGCCTCTATCATCATGACTAAATAGAATTAGGGTCAGATATTTTTTTATCGTAAGTGATAATACAGTTAGGAAATTTAACTGTTTTGACCTAATATTTGTAATATATGAACGAGGTGGTAAAATAATCAGCCGTTATTAAAGCAAATCAACTATTTTATTAACATAACCAAGTGTTCTTTAAGGGGACAATGTTGTATAGAATCATATAAGTCAGGTCTTCTCAAAGTCTAGATGTAAACTTTCACTTCGTCCTAGCTGACACTTTTAACAAGTAAATTAAACGTTTTAATTAGATGTTTTAATTAATAGCTAAAAGTCGTGTGTAGATGTGCACATGTCTCTCTGTATATGTTAGGATGACTAGTCATTTTTAAATAAAGGCCCAGTTTTTAATACAGCTAAGCAATACAGACATTCATATTTTGGTAAGTGACACACCTCACAAGAATACGTGAGACTGAAGATTTTTTATATTATTGTCAGTGACTGAAGTCTATTGGAAGTACGATGGGGAAAAAATTAGTCGCATATATAGAACTAAATCTGTCAAAAATTCATCAGAAGATTTTTTCTTTTCAATATTGTTTCTGGTTTTATAAAAAGATTTTAAAAGGTATTCCTGATGTCAAAACGGAAAGATAATTAAAGGAGAAGCAGTCTTTCGTTTCCAATGATTACTATAAATAGAAAATAGCTTTCTTTTTTTGCGTGATATTATGCCAAACGAGAACACAATTAAGTGTGTTCGTGTGTGGCATTGGGAGTTTGGTCTCCATTAGAAACTGGCTTAGTCTTTTCCTGAATCAGAGTTATTTCCTTGAAGAAAGTTAAATTTATATTACAGTTTAACTTATTTCCAAGTGGGGACATCTGACGGTGAACAATATACTGTTAATTTACTTCAGTTCTCTTTCTGTTGGTGTTATTTTTTTATCTGAATGAATAACAGTTCTAACATTAAGAAAATGAAATTTACCGAAAGAAGACCCCTAATATTTCGAATTCAAATTAAACGCTTCACTCTAACTCACGAATTAATTATTATAAAACGCTTTAACCTCAAGAAGGCGTAAGCTATGATGATGGATAAATACAGGGGTTAATTGCATTATATAAGAAGGATTTGCATATGTTAATACAGTGGCGTATCACCACACATGCGAGGAATGGTGCCACGGGCGATATATTTTAGTCTTTATAATTTGGTTCACAGATTACCAATTATTCAACTGTGTAATGCGCGTAAGATAGACTTATGGCCTAAGAGCTATGCCAAGACATTGTCCCAGGAAATATTTTCGTACACACTTATATATGATAGAGAATATCTAATTGTTAAACATTAACACGAAATAACTCTCTTATCTGCAAAGTTGACTACATTTACAGAAGAGAAACCTAAGGTCGAATAAATTCAATGCAATAAAGTTTGGTATGTCACTTAATAAAAGGCCCGGCATGCCCAAGCGTATTAAGGCGTGCGACTTGTAATTTGAGGGTCGTGGGTTCGCACCCCCGTCGCGCCAAACATGCTCGCCTTTTCAGCTTTGGAGCGTTATAATGGTACGGTCAATCCAACTATTCGGTGGTACAAGAATAGCCCAAGAGTTGGCGATGGGTGGTGATGACTAGCTGCCTTCCCTCTAGTCTTACACTGCTAAATTAGGGAAGGCTAGCACAGATAGCCCTCGAGTAGCTTTGTGCGAAATTAAAAAACAAACACTTACTAAAAACATAAACAAGGATCTAAAATTGAAGATAGCTCACAAGCCAAGTTCCTACAGTTTTCCGGTTCTAGCTCGTGAATAGTGATTGTTTTAGTGTAAAAATATAGGAAGTTAAAAAAACCTGGAATTACAGTAATTAAGTTTGGCCATAAACCGGACAAATCCCATGATTTAACTCTAATGAACTTTTTGTGCCTTAAATGTGATCTTGGAAGTTGAAGTCCACATACAATTCAGTGTTTGTGGACAGTCTATCAGAATATGTGGCTTAACATTGACTTCGTTACACTTCACACAGACTCGCTACAGTGAAATTTGTGGGGTCAAGCAGCTATACGTAATGGTGGTTATGAGATGGAAGAAGTGTTTCGGATGGTAGCAAAGAACCTAAAGTATTATTCTTATAAAATGTGATGAAGAGCAAATTGGAAATAAATACAATAATTTTTATTAAGACATATTGAATGATAAATGTTATTGGTTTATAAAAGTTATTATTAACATTTACTCAACTACTAGCGAAAGTACTCGGCTCTGCTCAAGTTATTAAATTGAGAGTGTTTGTATTCTGAACACATTTTAGCTTCAAAATAGAATCTATATACTTTTGTTGCTAAGCAAAATGACATAAAAGGTATTGTTTAAACGCATAGTTATTAAAACATATTGGCCTTTCTTTATATTAGAAGTTGTTATACAAAGAATCACTTTTTTGTGTGTGATTTTCCACGGGTTGCATCATTAAAAAGCGAATTAAGAAGCGCACGCGCAAATTTAAGTGGATAAGATAAGTAATACCCAGGTTCATACCCTCAGAGTCTACTTAGTATGAGTGCAAAATTTCAGGTTTCTGGATTATTTTTTCTTCGAGTTATATTGGACACATTTTCTCTATGTGGTTTTCAATATAAAAAAAAGAGCATGCGCGCATGCATGTAGATAAATGTTAATACCCGGATGCACACCCTTTGGATCCATTTAATATGAGTGCAAACATTTCACGTTTCTACTTTTTTCCTCTTGTAGTTATTACGGAAGAAAGATTTGCGTACTTCTAAATTCAGAAACTTGAATAAAACGAGTGTTTTCATTAAAACAGTAATTGTAAATGCGAATAGGAGTTGGAGTTAAAATGTCGAATATTCATACGCTAAACTTAAATTTATTTAATATAATCTGTAAAAATTATTTTATTTTATTTTAGATTTACTTAAAATTATTTAAACCGTAATTCCAGAAGATAAAAAGCAACCCATAATTTTAACTTCAATTAAGCTGCATTGAATAACACAATATTTTACAAAAAGCATTTATGAAGAACAATATGTTACACAATCTGAAATCATAGTTTTAAAAGAAACTCTCCTTACTCTTGGGGAAGAAGAAAGTAGGGCTAATAATCTTACGTGTAGCAATTTTGTGTTTCTTTAGAATAAAATATTAAAGCTGAGAATATGAGTTTTGATCCATGCCAAACCTTTTGCATAAACACCCTGTCTACTTAAATGAGTGGCTTATATTAAACATTTTTACTAGCACATCTCTGCAGTTCAGGCTCACAGGTTTAAAAAAATCACACAACAAGGTGTTTAAAATTTCCAAGGACTGCATAGTTGAAGTTGTGATTGTTTGTTTTGGAATTTCGCACAAAGCTACTCGAAGGCCATCTGTGTTAGCCGTCCCTAATTTAGCAGTGTAAGACTAGAGGGAAGGCAGCTAGTCATCACCACCCACCGCCAACTCTTGGGCTACTCTTTTACCAACGAACAGTGGGATTGACTTTCACATTATAATGCCCCATGGCTGAAAGGGCGAGCATGTTTAGCGCGATGGAGATGCGAACCCGCGACCCTCAGATTACGAGTCACACGCCTTAACACGCTTGGCCATGTTGGGCCTATTGAAGTTGTGAAGCACTTTCTGAGATTTTTAATTATGCTTCCATTAGTTATATTCTATTTAACTACTTGTTCTATTTAGTGGTAAATTAAAGCACGTCTCTAGCATGATTAAGGAAATAGTTTAGGAAATTAGAAAACTTTGTTTTATTTTACATAACAATTAACTTTTGCGTGAATTCCAACGACACAATAGTAAAAAGATATCTTTAACGAAGTAATTAATTTTAATGAAAGAATCTCGTGTATATCTGTTTACTTCCAATGTTACCCAGTAAGGAATAAAACAGCAACAAAAACATTTGCTTTTTATAAAGGATTTGTCGTGTTTCCATTAAAACAAATTTTGTTCCACCCGTTTTTATGAAAAATGAGGCTAAAAACAAAAAGTAAATATTAAGTAGTTCACCCATTTCGTCTGTATTTACATACAATGCTAAAAGGATAGTAAAAGCAAATACGATATTTTTGCATGTTGAGAGTAATTATCTTTCATTAAATAATACGTCTGATTAATACTTAGTCGTGGTAACAGCCTTAATAAGTTACTTTATTAACTCGTAATTTATTCAGCCTATGTTTACAAAAAAATCGAAAACATGTCAGGAATAATTTAAAATTACGTTACTACTAAATAAGAGAGAATCTACTGTATTAAAGAAAGCCCAAACGTAGCCAGTTCGATATAGCACAGATAAGCGTGTTTGAACTGATTTTGCTATAGTTCTTTTTCATCATAAAACTGCAGATATTGTTATACACAGATGTGAAGAGCAGCAAATACATTAATCCTAGTGATAAAAACTGCTGAAACCGCTTCTGTAGGCAAAACCTTTTCCTTTATGAAAAGCATAAAAGTTCATAGCGTTTGAATCTTGTTTGTGTTAATATGTCTAGATAAGACATAGACAGAGTTGACAGATAATGCTAAAAGAGTCGTTACCTTGAATGTTCCTCAACCATTACCGCGAGAAATCTAAGAACTTTGATTTGTTTTGTTTAATTTCGCGCAAATCTATACGAGGAGAATCTGCGCAAGTCTTCTATAATTTAGCATGGTAATAATAGAGGGAAAACAGCTACTCGCCACCATCCACCGGAATTTCTTGGGCTACTGTTTGATCAACGAATAGTGGAATAGACCGTAATATTATAACATCCCCATGGATGAAAGGACAAGCATGTTTGGTGTGACGGAGATTAGAACCCGCGACTCTCAGGTTACGATTCGAGCGCCCTGACCATCTGGCCATGCTGGGCCTAAGAAAACCTGAAGAGGCATGAGTAAAATCTGAGGAAGCTGCATCTAAAAGTAAAACCTGAGGAAGCTACATCTAAAAGTAAAACCTGAGGAAGCTACATCTAAAAGTATTATTGGAGAACCGCTCCTGTAAGTGTAAAAAATGTTTTTGCTTGAATTTAGGTTTAGACATTATGTATATTTCATTGTTTGTAATTAGTTGCTTGGAATTAAGCGCAAAGCTACACAGTAGATTATCTGTGCTCTGCCCGCCACAGGTATTAAAACCCAGACTCTAGTGTTGTAACTCCGCAGACATGCTGCTGTGCTAATGGAGGGCATGTATATTTCAAGCGAAATTCTGTATCGTTTCGTAGCTGTGAGCTACGATTGTTTAACAATACACTGTTTTGGTAATTACATTATACCTGTATTTATATGAATGGCCAACGTTTAGAATAAAAATGTTTATGTATTTGCTTATTCTTTCCATTCGATGGTTCTATGATACATTCATGACAATAGTTCAGAGCAGTTTTTTTCATTTCCTTCCCAGTAAAACATCTATCTGTATTGAACTAGTAAAATACCAGTAGCACAATAGTTATGCTCTGTGAAAACAAATAAAAGAAATTTAGGTTATAATGTTAAAATAAGCCAGTTTGGGGTTGTATTTCGAAGAGGACTGTCGAATTTTATTTCTACCCTTCACTATTAAAATAACACAACACAAAATCAAAAGTTTATTTACTTTTAGTTTTCAGTCAGATAAAACTTCTCTCCTTTTTCTGACACTTCGTGTGCATTGCAATAATGTTTCTTTGTGTTCTTAAATTAAACCATGTTCTTCACCGTCCTCAGGTGTATATTTTAATACAATAGAAAGACCTACATTAGCGTCACGATTCTTGCAACTGTAGTTTATTGTAGTTCCGGGTCATCAAGCCTGGTAGCATTATCTACTTTTATTACCTACTTAATACGTCCATTAGTGTCATATATGATGATTAATCTTCAAGTGTGTCTGTAAAAATGATTACATTTAACATTCTAATAACGTACGACTATAATATTAAGAGTACCAAACGGTTTTAACATATTAACACGAAAAGCGTTAAAACATATACTGAATATCATACTAACTTACCAAATACTTTTAACATATTAACATGTCAAGCACGTAAATATAGATTGAATATCGTACTAGTCTGCCAAAGAGTTTTATAGTGCTAGTTCTAACATTGAAACATGCACGGATTATCGTATCAACGAGTTCAAGAGTTTTAACACATTAACATACCAAGCAATAAAACACTAATTTCTCACTATGTCAGACAAAATAATTACATTTAGCGTTCTATTAACATATTAAACACTAAAATATACAGTGAAATCATATTAACCTACCACACAATTTTAACATGTTAAAATGTAAGCGTTAGAACATACACTGAATACCAAACTAACCTACTAAATACTTTTAACTTGTTAGAATTGCAAGCATTAAAACGTACTAACTTATGAAATAGTTTTAACGTGTTAGCTTGTCAACCAATAGAACCTTCAGTAAGTAGAGTGATAATTCTGTCAAACAATTTAAACATGTTGTTACCACATCAAGCACTAAGAAATACTCTGAATATTGAAAGCGTTCCATACAATTTTAATATGTTAATATGCCAAGCATGTTATACATACCGAGTAGCATATTAATCTGTTAAACAATTTAAATATGATAATAAGACAAATCTTTCAAACAACTCAACAGACTTTAAATGTTGTACTATCGTGTTTAAGCATATTTACTTTCAACCTTACATGGAGTCATTATTATCAAATGATGAACCATGCATGAGTTTAAAACTGTTTCATCTAAGATTTTTTAAATAATTTTTAATGTCACACTTTATTCTACACACCTTCAAACAGTTCATAAAAACGTATCTATACAATGATAAACATGAAAACTAAGCTTCTTAAATTTGAATACACTATATATGTGTTTACACGACTTTGTCACACTTCTTCTTGTGTGTTTAATACGGACTACCGGAAATTTTTATTCCAAAATACGCAAGTTTGGTTTGTTTTGAATTTCGCGCAAAGCTACTCGAGGAGTATTTGCGGTAGCCGTCCCTAATTTAGCAGTGTAAGACTAGAGAGAAGGCAGCTAGTCATAATCACCCACCGCCAGCTCTTGGGCTACTATTTTACCAACAAATAGTAGAATTGGTCGTCACATTATAACGCTCTCACGGTTGAAAGGGCGAGCACGTTTGGTGTGACGAGAATTCGAACCCTCAATTTTCAGATTATCAGTCAAGTGCTTTAATCACCTGGCCATACCGGTCCAATGCACAAGCCGAACCACAAAACAAATATATAACTTTGAAATAAAGGTAAGGAAGCATAGAAAATTCTGAAAAATAAACAACATAAATTGTAGTTTAATATACCTATATGCTGGTTACAAATGTGGATAAGCCATAGCAAACTGTGAACGTTATAGAAAAGAAAAGTCAGACAACTTTACAGTAAAAGACAGTGAACGTGCAAGAAAAGTGAGATAATTTTACAACAAAAGACAATAAGGGTATATGAAAAGTGAGATAACTATACAGTAATGGAGTAAAGAGCAATGAGAATACAAGAAAAGTTGGACAATTTTATAGTAAAAAAGAACGAACATGTAAGAAACGTTTGAAAACTGTACAGTAAGAAACAATGTACATACAAGAAAAGTCAGACAGCCTTACAATAAAAAACACCTTGTGTTTTGATAACTCATAGAAACCGCAAAATTAAGAGTGAAAATCAGTAACGCTGACTTCATTTTATTACTTGTATAAGTAGTTTCTCTTTAGAGTCTGGTCACAACGGCTTGTTTGTTTTTTGTAATAACGACTAACTTCTCCGTAATGAAAATACGCGAGAGTTTTGAGTCCACTGAGCGTTACTATCTTTTAATTTTTTATGCTTAATCTAGAACCCATGAAATGACAGCTTGTGCACATATGATTGGAAGAAATATTAGAGATGATCTATCGTCTACACAATAGTAAACATGATATAAATAAACCTAGTTACTCTAAAGATCTTTATTCATTAACAGTAGCACAAAATGTTTTGGTATTGATTCAACTTTCGTATACATATCTTAAAACATACTGATTTTTTTACCTATTATTCGAGATACATTTAGTTGTTGTTTTTTTCGTGTCAGTGTGTAAACCTGCACAGTGGATTGATTAAAGTTTCAACAGTCTGTTTCTTTTCTCCTGCTGGGGCAAACAGGAATGCGGCCACTCGCAGCTCTGGAATGGTATGATGTACAAGTAGTCACTGTCGTGACAAACGATATACAAGCATCCAACTTTCTTTGGTCACTTTAAACTGCCTACTTTTAATATAGAAGCTCCGTGTTTTTATCTGTCATAATTTACCGAGGTATTCTTTTTATCGACAGCTGCGTTGGAACAAATTTGTGTTGAAGTTATTTTGAAAGAGAAAACATTGCAGTGAAATTCAGCTTAAAATGGCAAGACAAGAAGACCTCCATCTTGTTCCACTGCCTAAGGAAACAACGGGTAGAAAGTTGTATACCAGTTCTACAGTTCTGAAAAAAGGTAGGAGTAGACAGATAAACACATTCGTACAGAAAGTTATTTGATAAAGTTCTCAAATTGAAGTTGCAATTACGGATATAAAATGTTTATTTTATTTTACTTGTATCTTCAATAACTACGTAAAAGTATTCAAGTATTACGAATAACTGCTAAAACATAATGTTTTTACGTTATTGTGTTATTTGAATCTAAGAAACATGTTTTCATTTATAAAGTAGCGAAGTAAATCTTAGGTAATAACAATTAATAAAACTGTGTGCAGCAACATTTATGTCTTTTAGATGTATGAACGATGTTAGAACCATATAATTTGTTTCAGGTAGTATTCTTTACCCTCGATGCCAAGGTTCTCAAAGCTCGAGTTTTCAGCTTCCACCAGGTGGTGTTCCTGTGACGAAAGACATAGCAATGGTTCGTATTACAGTCATAGATTATACCTAACTGATTACAAGTTCTTGCTGTGTTGTAATTCTATCGGTTTTGAATAAAAGCAAGTCAAGTTAAATAATTTCGCTTGTTTAATAATGTATTATGCATACGTGTTTACACAAAATTTTGCTATTCATTTATTTAGCAAAAATAAAAGTATATCATATCAGCACGTTATTTTGTTTCTACTACATCATAAGAACTAATGCTTCTGAGTTAATGCGATAATGTGTTTTACATTAGCTTCCATCGTTACTGGAGAACGTAATAAATCAACACATACTTTCACGTCTGTGGGCGTTGTCCGAAATGCATGGGAACACATTGTTATAAAAATCACTTAATCAACATAATTTATCAACTGAAATTTTAACATGTATTCATATTACATGTTATAAATCATTCGGAATGTTCGTAAACCGATGAAAGTGAAAATTACGAAGATTCAAATATAGATATTTCCATTCTGATGTTATAGCTTTGGATCACAAACTAATGTTGTGTGTTTCACCACAGGAAGCTGTAACTGTCCGTCTTTCGTTAAAACTGAGCGAACTTCGCATTCAAGGGAATGATTTGAACCTAAGTCGTCTCGTATTCCACATTGAATTCCTTATTTTGTCTTATCAAGTAGGCGTTTTAAGAATAATATTTTATAACAATATTTCGATGACATTATATCCGCCTTATAAAAAATGTGACTAATTATAATCATGTTTCGCCAACGCAGAAAAACTCAACACCGTAATTATTGTTGTTCTACAAATTAGTTAAATCAAGCATCACTAACTGCAAAAGGCTTATTTTCTTTGCCGCTCCTTCAAGTACCATTTCTCGATCCTTTTGTTTTGTCGTTTGGTAAAGCGTCATCTGATTGTTCTTAGGCCAACTATGGTGTTTATGTTGAATGCTCAATATTCTTGTTGATTTGATAAAAAGGTTTTCTTTATTCTTTATTTTTGATAAGAAAAATAATTTAATTCAGAAATTTTATAAAATTGCGTTGTAGCCATAAGCAAAAAAAAACCAAGTATTATTTCAGCTAAGCCTTACGTTAAATTTATGCATTAAATTAGACTACAAATAGGCCTACTATTACTAAGGTTATAGAGTCGCTATTTAAAAACTTTTAAGTGATGTATAAATGTTAATTAATAAATACTGTTTTGATATTAACACATATATTATCTTGGCCTTAAAGCATAAAGAAAAGTAAACGTTTATTAGTACCAAATATCGTTTATCCTTTGTACAATAATAAAAATATGAAAATCTGTGTTCGTGTTTAAAGGCTTTTAAGTAGTGAATAAATGTTACTTAGTACATATTATTTTCATATTTTAACACATAAACATAAAGAAAAATGAAAGATTCAAAATTTTTTATCGGAATGTTCGCACAGTGTTTTCTAATTCCTGACCTAGATTTCAGGGAGAAAATAAAAACGCTATATAGGTTTTCATATTGCACACGCACTTTCACAATATTGGTGAAATAAGTGAAGAGTAGGTGCATGTCGGAGGTGCAGTTTGTTTGTTTTTTTTAATTTCGCACAAAGCCACTCGAGGGCTATCTGTGCTAGCCGTCCCTAATTTAGCAGTGTAAGACTAGAGGGAAGGCAGCTAGTCATCACCACCCACCACCAACTCTTGGGCGACTCTTTTAACAACGAATAGTGGGATTGACCATAACATTATAACGCCCCATGGCTGAAAGGGCGAGCATGTTTGGCGCGACAGGGATGCGAACCCGCGACCCTCAGATTACGAGTCGCACGCCTTAACACGCTTGACCATACCGGGCCAAAAACGAGAGCATCCCATGCCGGAAATCGAACCCAGGCCTCCTGGGTGAATGCCAGGTATCCTATCCATTAGACACACATGGGATGTGGAAGTGCACAAAAATTTGTTTTAGTTTAATCGAACAATTTTCATTAGTTATTCAACAGTAATTTTCGTCATTTTTGACGGGCTTTTATACTAATCATGTTGGAAATACAAACAAACAAAACTTTTTTTTATTGTTTTTTAAATTTTCCATATATTAAAATAAAGGACAATGGTTTTTGCAAAACCTTAATTCAATTGTTCGGTTAATATGGGAGTTGAGGTAAAAATTGTGTGTGTGTCTTTTCTTAGGCCCGGCATGGCCAAGCGCGTAAGGCGCGCGACTCGTAATCCGAGGGTCGCAGGTTCGCGCCAGCGTCGCGCTAAACATGCTCGCCTTCCAGCCGTGGGGGAGTTATAATGTTACGGTCAATCCCACTATTCGTTGGTAAAAAAGTAGCCCAATAGCTGGCAGTGGGTGATGATGACAAGCTGCCTTCCCTCTAGTCTTACACTGCTAAATTAGGGACGGCTAGCGCAGATAGCCCTCGAGTATCTTTGCGCAAAATTGAAAAAAACAATCTTCTTGCAAAACTGCATCAGGCTATCTGCTGAACCCACCGAGGCGAAGGAAAAAATTGTATTGCAATAAATAGTTTCATTAAGACAAACTAATTACTCTGAGCCCTTATTCTTGTTGTACACCATTTTGAGTGTGTGTGTGTTTTTCGTATAGCAAAGCCACAAAGGGTTATCTGCGCAGCCCACCGAAGGGAATCGAACCCCTAATTGTAGCGTTGTAAGTCCGGAGATATACCGCTGCACTAGCGGGGGTGCTCGCCATTTTGAGAGACTAAGAGAAAATAATATAGTTTTCTTTAACGAACTCACGTATTTCTTGGAACAATCGAGCCCGGCATGGCCAAGCGCGTTTCGGCGTGCGACTCGTAATCTGAGGGTCGCGGGTTCGCATCCCCGTCGCGCCAAACACGCTCGCCCTTTCAGCCGTGGGGGCGTTATAATGTACGGTCAATCCCACTATTATTTGGTAAAAGAGTAGCCCAACAATTGGCGGTGGGTGGTGATGACTAGCTGCCTTTCCTCTTGTCTTACAGTGCTAAATTAGGGACGGCTAGCATTGATAGCTCTCAAGTAGCTTTGTGCGAAATTCCAAAAAAAACTAACAAACAAGCTGAAAAATTTTTTTTTCAAAATGCATTTGTGTATTTGAGGCTTCCTATTTTCAGCTTTATCACAGTTATTTTTAGATATAGAAACTGATTTTGATTATTAATATTTACCTTGATTCAAGACAATGTTTTTTTCGTTTTTACAAAAAGGTCAGCCAGTTTGTTCACTTGCTCAGGATAATGAGAATGAATGTCACAACTTACCTAATTCACGATTACTTATGATAATAACAATACATACTTGAAATCAAGAACACCACAGGGTTTGAAGATGCACTCTAGTGAAATAATGAACACCCCACAAATTTCGTTGTTTTTAAAAACTTGATACCTAAAATAGGTGATCAAAATTAATTGAATGTTTGTATTTCGTGTTATGCTAATAAAAAACCCACATGAAACCACACCAAAAGTGTATGCTTGCTCCCTAACATGAGCAATCAGGTCACTTGATTTCGAGAAAAGAACCCTCGCCTGTCATATCTTTGTCACAGGCCTGTCGTGTCACCATCTGAAGTGGCCTAGTGTTAAAATTTTATTTGGAAACCACTGATTTATGGTCAAATAACGTGTAGTTCTGCAAATATAATTCATAATTATATACAATAAATTACGAATATTGTTATTCTGTGTTTTTATACAGTCGTTACGAACACTGCTCTTTGGTGGTTGTATTTATTTGGGAAACCAGGAATGGATGAAATCAACCTTCACCTTTCGTGAACCAGGCTCTGTGTTCGGATACGGACTAGTGGCTGTCAAAGTAAGAATACATTTACAGATTACAGAGAGTTGAGTACGTTATATTAAAACGACAGGGCAGCATTTCTCAGAACTACAAATTGACACTGTTTTGCCTTATGTAGGAAATGAAATACCTCAGAAACCTGAAAGTTTTCATAAGAGAATATATATCCCTTTCCAACACAAATTATTCAAACATTTACATTGTTAAATTGAATTCAGATTGGGAATTTTCGAGACGGAAATATTTCTTGCATTCAATGACAATGGAAAACAAAAGAATGTAAATCAATTTGGGAACCAAGACCATCAAGAAAGAGACCTGCAACAAGTCGTACCAGGAAGTGATAAGTAATGTACGACGTGTTATAACAGATAAGAATCTATGAGTACAAAGATCATTTGCAAAAACAGTCTAGCTGATCCATGCATCAGTATATAACATAACCAAGAATGGTTTCTGTATACAAATGCGACACAAGTCAAATATGCATAAATTGTTTATGCGATATTTGTGGTCAGTTGTACCATATCTCAAGTAATAGGACAATTAAACAGGAATTACATGCAATTCCATACAAAGATGCATCAGTCAAGTCGCTAGATGCAGCACTATGAATTTCTGTGCGATCACCATTGACCTCCGAGACTGGAAGGCTTGCGAAAAATTAACAAAGAGTGTAACTTTGACATAAAAGCTTTATGACGGAGCCTTTTGCAACTGAAACTACGCTGCAGGACTATTATCAGTATATGCATGACCGCCATACTGAGAATGACTGGAAGTAGACACATGGAATGTAACGGCGTGGTAAGGCTCCGAAATCGTTTTCATGTAACGCACTCAACCTTTGTATATTTAAACAAATCTAGAATAGTTCTGACAATCTGATAATATTTCTAATCAGTTTAGGGATAATTTTGTTTGAAAGTACAGTTCTCGGACATCCGTGTTTGATATTGTTATCCAAGTGAGTTGGCTAGTGTGTTTAATATTATCAATGGTTCTTACGTTCCAACTTTGTATTTATTTCGTAAAAAAGAAAAAAATATACATGCTTACATCTAAAAAATACTAATACTAATACATATAAGTAAATACTAGTTATACTTTATAAAATTATGCTTTGTTTAATTCCTTAGAACAACTCCAAAGCTGTTATCATGTGTGTCCAAGCCTACATTTTAAAAAACTTGCTATTTAATAACAAAGATGTCAGCCAGGAGTCGTCCCGTGACAGGTGAGTCAAAATCTATGATTATCATTTTATTTCAATATAATAAGTTAGATGGTGTTAGAATCTCTTTTTCTCAATTTTTCAATTTGGCAGTGTTCAGAAAAATAAAATGAAAAAGAAAAAAACATGAAATGGCCTCTGCCTTTCTAAGTCACAGGTCATCTTCTATTTATCTACCTTGAATGGTTTTACAGAAAAGCCTTAATTACTTTGATCGATAAAATTGCAATTAAGACACTCTTAATTAACAACTTTCTCACAGGGTGTGCTGCGGCACACTCGTGTGTCACAAGTGAGCTGAGCGTTTAATGCAAAGAACAACAATCATTCACTGATAACTATCAGCAGAAATTTAGAATTTATGACATTAAGATTCGAGGCTGAATGGCCACCAGTATAGCTTTGTGATTAAAAACAGAACACAAACAACGTTTACAGTTGTTTTGAATAAATAAACAATTATAATAAAATACGTTAGAAGATCAGTTTCAATGAGATTACCAAATGTAATCACGAGTCATTTTACTTATTCCTGATTTCTTTCATACGTTTGTGTGTGTGGTTTTATTCTCACTTTATTATGAGCGCCTTCATGTATGCCTCGGAAAAAAAGGTTCGAGAAAAATTATTTCAGTCCAAGATACTTTTTCGTGGATTGAAATATGAAATAACAAAATATATTGATCCTGTATTTCCTTGCTATTCAAAATAAATCGATATTCTAAACAGTAGAAACAGATAAAGTAATATCCAAGTTTCCCTAATTTCAGTTTTTACCAAATAAGGGCCTATTATGGCCAGGCGTGCGACTCGTAATCTGACGGTGGAAGTGTTATAATGTAACAGTCAATCCCTCTATTCGTTGGTAAAAGAGTAGCTCAAGAGTTGGGGGTGGGTGGTGATGACTAGCTGCCTTCCCTCAAGTCTTACACTGTTAAATTAGAGACGGTTAGCGCAGATAGCCCTCTAGTAGCTTTGCACAAAACTGAAAAAAACAAACAAAACAAACTTTACCAAATACTTCTCTAGACTTGAAATTCTACAATAGGATATCTCTTTTTATACTTATTATATTGTCTCTTCCTTCCGTTTGACCCGGCATGACTAGGTGATCGGGGTGGGGTGGGGACTCGTCTCGCAATCTGATTGTCGCGGATTCGAATGCACGTCATACCAAACATGCTCTCCTTATCAGCCGTAGATCCTTGTAATGTGACGATGAATACCACAGTTCGTTGATAAAACGAATATCCCAAGAGTTGGCGTTGGGTTGTGATGACTATCTGTCTTCCCTCGAGTCTTACGTTGCTAAATTATGAACGGCTAGCACAGATATAACTTGTGTAGGTTTGCACAAAATTCAAACTGTTCTTCATTTCTCGATTTCCACTTCGCTGTCACCTCTCCTTGACATATGTCTAGCCATCTCAATTTTCGTTCCTTTAATGTTTTCAGCGTATTAATAATTTAGGCCATTTTCTTATAGTTCTATATTCGATCTTGTCTTTTATTAAGACGCCCAACACTGATCTCTCATTGTTTTATTCCTTGCTTTCTGTCTTCTTATCAGTAACCCATACTTGTAATCTGTATAACATTGTTGGAATGTACGCATAAAGGATATTTTCAGCTTGAGAATGTTGCCCAGGTATTTTTTTCCTTTGTTTAAAACAAAGTTATAATGTATTTAATTATTTTAGTTACGTCCTATGATGTAATCAGTGTGAACTGTTCAGTAATAGATTTACACTACACATTCCTCTCTCTTCAACAAATAGTCCAGCATGGCTGGGTGAGTAAAGGCGTTCGACTCGTAATCTGAGGGTCGCGGGTTCGAATCCCCGTTGCACCAAACATACTCGCCATTTCAGTTATGGTGGCATTATAATGTTACAATCAATCCCACTATTCGTTGGTAAAAAAGTAGTCCAAGAGCTGGAAGTGGATGGTGATGACTAGCTGCCTTCTCTCTAGTCTTACACCGCAAAATTAGGGACGGTTAGTGTAGACAGCCCTCGTGTAGCTTTGCGCGAAATTTAAACAAAAACAAGCAAACCCTTAAAAAAAACACCCACAAAAAATAGGAGTATGTTAATAGTGTGTTTTCTACCATCGTATCATTTTTATTTGAAATTAATTTTTGCCTATCTTCTTTTTTGTTTACCTTAGAAGCAATAGTAAAAAGCAAGCGAATCAGGAGTGGACTAGTGGCTAAAATGCTCCGGCTGTAATTCCTAAGTTCAAAGTTCGCAGTTGCCACAAAATGACCCTTCGTGTTTGGGCTCAGAATAAGAGTAAATATTAAATTCCACCATTCTGTCAGACAATAACAACCACTAGAACTGGCGGTGAGTGGCCCGATTGGTTACATTACATTTGGTCTATCAGTTTAGAATTAGGTACGTCTACGTGCAGCTGAGATTTGTGCACAATATTTTTGTGAAAATCCTAAACAAATCAAAGAGTTCTTAAACCATTTGAAGTTTAGTGGTAGTTCTTATAAGTTTCTTATGTGTTCTAATACTCATTTTTATCACTAGAAACGTAAATGTGTAATAAACTTTAGAAAGAGTGCAACAAATTAACACACAGTCATGTGAACAGAAAATTTGCACTTGTCAAAATAAATATTTAAAGAACGGATGAACTACAAAACCGCACAGTCGGGTGTAAAGTTACGTGTAAAGCTCAGACGAAAGCAGCGTTGCACGTCGTACGCTGTAATTGAATTACATACAGACAAATTGTTAATGTACCATGACTGTTACGTGTGAACGCATCAGGTGATAAGATATCTTGTGTAATAATCAAGAATTGTCTTTTATTGTCAATGTAAAACTTCTCGTATGTGACTTGAAGGACGAATGGAGAACCAAATTACATATGTAGATGTTGGAAAGCTTTGGTGAATAAACAATGTAGTTCTGTTTCAGGGATCGTTAAATATGTTTTATTGAATGAGCGGTGAACCTCGTTTTTCAGTTTATGAGATTGCATTATGTTTCACACAGTTTAAGCAAGTGTATATTGAAAAATGCTTAATAAACTAGATTTTCGGCAACTGCTTATGAAACTATCTTACTCAAAATACCAAAGGTCTCTCAACAATATTTGATATTTTTAACCTGAACAACACCTCATGAGACGTTGGGCTTACGGGCAAGGTCAGATACTTTAAGATTCACGCTTAGCCATCTTTAATTTCTAACTGCTGACTAGAAAGAGAGAATAAGGTATTAGCAGTAGCTGTCACCTGTGGGACTACTCCTAACCAGCTAGCAAGATTAACTGAGACGGTTATAACAATTTCACGCTCAGGGTTTAAAGTATTTTCAACTGTATATCGCCACCACCACTTAGATGTCCATTTATTTATTGTTGACAATGAATGATATTACCTTCAGTCAAGCTTATAATGTTTAATCTTAGTTTATTTGTGCTTGTATTGGAGCTAATATTTTAAATTGGGAGTAAAGAAGTCTCAGAGTCTTGAAGTTTTAAAAATAAGTATTTCACCCAGATAAACAGACTAAAAATAGTGTTATTAGAACGTATTAAACATATTATCTAGCTTGAAAAGCTAACAGTAGGTAATGTGAAATCTGCACTATAAATTTATAAGTTCTTTCATAACCGTGAAAATAAATGTTGGGACATATGAATTCAACGTTTATTCTCACTGTACAGACTTTGTATTACATTCCTTATTCGTAGTCTAAAATTCGCAGTTAAAAGTCATAAATTTTATCTAGAACCAACGAAACATTTTCAACTTCCAAGCGTAAGACAAATTCCAGCTAACAAACTATCAAAGTTAGTGAGAACAGAGCAGTTTTGAAAAATGCGTATCTTGATTTTTTTAAAAACGTTATACAAATGGAAGAATAACCAAGAAGTATAGCAAAGAGTTTGTATGCCATTGGACCCAGTGTGAAGTTTTAAAACAATAACCGATACTTTATTATATTCGAGAACAATCTTAAATATTTCCAGTAAAGAGATGATAAACTAAGTTTAAATTAACCATTTTGGTAATATCTCTGTATTTACATGTGTTTTTTCTCCTAAAATGTCCTGGTATGGGCAGGTAAGTTAAGGCGTTCAACTTGAAATCTAGGGTCGCGGGTTCGAATCCCCGTCGTACCAAACATCCTCGCCCTTTCAGCCATGAGAACGTTATAATATGACGGACACTCCCACTATTCATTGGTAAAAGGGTAGCTCAAGAGTTTTCGGTAGATAGTGATCACTAACTGTTTTCCCTCTAGTCTTACACTGCAAAATTAGGGACCGCTAGCGCAGTTAGTTCTTGTGTAGTTTTGCGTGAAATTCAAAAACAAACAAACCTCTTAAGATATTTTTAATTAGGAAAATTGCTGCTGGTTAGATATATACAAGATTTCAAAGAATATCCAGTTAGGATAATGTTAAACTGAAGATATAGTAATTAACTTTTTTATTCTCGGCTGGTACTTTGCTTTTTTATTTCTCCAAGCGCGTTTTCCAACAATGAAAATATTGGTTTGAAACTAAATTAACCCTTTCGGATAAACTGTGGTCATAGAAACGTTATTCGATTTATGATAAATTTCCAATAGTGAAGAAAACTTCACTCAGTGCAAGCAATTAACCAGATGGCTTAGTTACAATGAAGAAAAAAATTACAGCCTTAAAAAAAGAAAGAAATTATGCATTGAAATGTTTTTCAGTTGTAAAAGTTTATCCACACGCTTGTTGAAAATTGCGGAAATAGTAGTTTCTTTTGACTGGAGGCTCGAATAAAGAAACCATTTGGTTTAATGACACATCAACTAAGTCTGTATTTATACCGCTTTAAAAAGTAGGAGAATTTCAAGCACACACACAAAAAAAAGATAAAACAATCACATTTCGTGAAATAGTAGGGTATTATTGGATCCGGAAAAAAAAAATGAAAATTTCATGATGTGTCAATGATAACAAAAATATTAGTTTCGTAATGAAATAGTAGTTTTACACAATTCTAGATGAGAGGGAGCTTATATAAATAGATAAAAAGAAATTTTAGGTTACTAAAAAAACAAAACCAGAAAGTGAAATTGAAAAGGACTCTTTGTTTTTGTGTAAATATTATATATCTTGTACACAATGACCTCTGACCTTCTAATGCAGTAATAGTTGACCAAATAGATTCCTTAGCCACTCAAATATCTAATTTTATAGCTAGCTGGAGTAATATATATAATAACGTTGTAGATCTCTGTAGTACATAAATTTCAGAACTTTTGGAACTGGGAGGACTAATATTTAACTTAATATTTTTCTGGAATGATGTCACACCTGTTAATGGTACCACAAGACATGAGTAATTTTATCACAATTACTGTTTGGGTTCGCTGGGTTGTGATCTTTATGACGGAATTTGAAGTTTGGGTTTTGATTTCACAGCTTATTGTTCTCTTAAACAAATATTACCTTGCAAATTTTTCCGCTTCCATGGCGGACATCGAAAACTCCCTTCGTCAAAATGTTGTAGTTGTTCTTTATGATTAAGCACACGCGCTTCGCCATGGGTATCGAAACCTGGATTCAAGCGTTGTAAGTCCGCAAACATACCGCTGTGCCATTGAGGGCCAAAATGTTGTGTCTCTTACTCTAGGTCGATTTTCACAAACTCTCTCTACAAATATTTATATTCCGAAATACTTTAATTTTTTATCCAGTTATAAATTTTTCTTGCTGAAAATGAATGCAATGCAGAATAGCGAGTAATTTGCTGTGACTTCCACGGATCGCACCAACCTTCTGTAATTTCTAGATGATTTACGAGTATTTGTGTGTGTGTGTTTTTTTCTTATAGAAAAGCCACATTGGGCTATCTGCTGAATCCACTGAAGGGAATCAAACTCCTGATTTTAGCGTTGTTAATCCTTAGACTTATCGCTGTGGCCCGGCATGGCCAAGCGTGTTAAGGTGTGCGACTGGTAATCTGAGGGTCGCGGATTCGCATCGCCGTCGCACCAAACATGTTCGCCCTTTCAGCCGTGGGGGCGTTATAATGTGACGGTCAATCCCGCTCTTGGGCTACTCTTCATCAACAAGTAGTGGGACTGGGCCATCTCATTTTGTCACTCTTACGACTGAAATGGCGCGTGTTTTCAGCATAGGGTTTTGATTCCAATACCTGCAAAATATGAATCCAACGCTCTAGTCATTAGAGTGCACCAGGCCCTAATTTTGAAAACGAATAATTTTCGATGTGTCTTTAAACTCTAAATAATTGTTGTTTTCTAATAAGAAACTCAGCGAAGAAAAAATGTGACTTTGGAAATGAAAAATGTTACGTAATAACAGTAACAGAAGTTTTTAACGTGTACTTTTACTCAGTAGGTAGTTTTAAGTGAGAATTGTTTGAATTTTTTCAAGGATTCAACAGGTATTTCAAAGAATATTCTTATATTCTTAATATTTTAATATTAATTATAATTTATTTCCGCAATATCAATTTCATGTCCAAAGCCACAACTTCAAAGAAATGAAATACATTTTTGAAGTAAAAAGGTCGTTTCCTAGAAACTTTATTATATAAAATCATTTTTACTGCCCTCCCCAGTGGCATAGCAGGATGTCTGCGGACTTAAATGTTCGAATCCGCGTTTCGATACTTGTGTAGCTTTGTGCTTGATTATAAACAAACAAATAAAAAATACTTCTTTTTTAAACAGTATCGAATTGTTGGAAACTGGGGGAGGCATAATTTCTACGACGTTAATTCTTTTTATTAATAAATCAGCACAGCGCTTATGTTGTAATGTATAAGAACAAAAGAGTTTTGTTACTTTAAAAACACACTCAAATGGCTGTTTGACATTGAACAAGATAAACCGAAGCTCATTCTCTCTGTGGGTGTCAAGTAAATTAAGTTATTCCACAAACAAAGCAGTGATCCGGAAACGAAACACATTTCTGGCTCTATACATTCAAATGTGTCTAAAAACTAATTTTCAGACTTTCTTATTAGCAGTTTTAGTTTGTTGTTGAATGTCCTGCAAAGTTATAAGAGGATTACCTGCCCTAGCAGTCCCTAGTTTAGTAGGCAACTAGTCATCACCACCCACCAACAACTCATGGGCTACTCTTTTACCAGCGAATAGTGGTATTGACCGTAACATTATTACGCCCCTACTTCTGAAAAGGCGAGCAAGTTTGGTATGACGGGGATTTGAGCTCGCAACCCTCAAATTACGGGTCAAAGCGTTAAACCACCTGGCCATGATAGACCATCAGTTTTAGACTTCAACGTGTCCGACAATGAAAAGTTTACATTCACTAAGTACATAAATAAGTGATATATCACATTCCTCTTTTAGTCTTACATCTTTAGTTATTTATTACCATAAATACAGAAATTATAAGATAACGTTGAAAAGGGTCCTTTAACAAATAAAACTAAGCAAACAAAATAAGAGGCCATAGCAAATCAGAATATTGAAAATCAATATTACACATAATTTCGGAAATAAGTGTTACAAAAATTACCGACATGAAATTCAAAATGCAATAAATAGAGACATCAGAATATTAGGGGTAACTGAAAAACTTGTAAAATTGCACGCTTTGGTTTAAAGTTTGCATCTTTTTGATGTCCAAGATTACAAACAAGTCAACACTGAGCCGTACCTATCTTTAAAATATATAAATACACAAAGTGTTTGTATTGTATGTATATAGATTCATTTGTTTAAGTTTTAAATTATTTGTTTCCATAGTATCTATACTTCTATCCTTGTTTTGGAGTTATGTTTTGTAGGATTGTGTTTCGACACTCGTATTCATGGCCAGGTGGTTAGGTCGCTCACCTCGTAATCTGAGGGTCACGGATTCGAATCTCCGTCACACCAAACATGTTTGCCCTTTCAGCCGTGGGGGCGTTATAATGTTGCAGTCAATATCCTTATTCTTTGGTAAAAGAGTAGGCCAAGATTTGGCGGTGGGTGGTGATGACTAGTTGCTTTCCTTCTAGTCTTATGCTGTTAAATTAGGGACGGCTAGCGCAGATCGCCCTCGTGTAACTTTGCGCGAAATTCAAAAGCAAACAAACAATAAAATATCAGGGTAAATGTAGGAACGAGCAAGTCTCTCTCAGCTAATTACAACTGTTTTTATTAGAAACAGTGAAAAGGTATGAAGAACGTGCCAATGAAAAACATTGTAAGTTTTTATTTTCCCTTTTGGCAAAAAAATACAAAAGCCAGACATCAAGAAACGTCGATAAAGCAACCAAAGCTAAAACATCACTGGAAAAGCCGTCAAAAATTATTGTAATTTTTATTATTCCATTTTGGAGTTTAATGAAAATCATATACCTTAATTTAAAACTATCGTGGAAGCTCTGTGAGCTACACTGTAAGTTTTTATTAGTTTCAATACTACAATTTAGGTTTATAGTTTCCGTTCAGTTCAATCTATTGGAACAATTTTTTTTATATTAATCTATTGATCTCAGAGTAAATTAACGGTTCTTTCTCTGAACTGTACACATATAAATATACATATCTGTGTGTACACAAAACGTAGAACATAAACCACACTTTTTAATCCATATAAGTCACTGACGCTTCTCGTTCCTACTCAAACTACGCTTTCTTACCAACATACGTTACTCCATATGTTAACCCTCACAACAAATACCGTTTTTCACAAGAAAACTATTCATGATAACCTACTATACAACCCATATCTCTTTATACAAACACTTCAAAGATGCTCTATGTAAACCACAATGTTTGTTCGTTTTTATAAACTGCTACATATGATTATTAAATACAACTCACTTCATTTCTCTTACTGTTGACTATGCACTAAATCCCGCATCATTTTTCGTATAAATTACTCCACCCCGATTTTCTTATGAATATATATATCTCCAGATTGAAAATGTTTACACAAATCGTTTAATTTTTCATGTGAATTATATAACAACTCTAAATAGTTGGTTTCAATTTTCACAGAAAACACCCCACTCAAATCAACATTTTTGCAACACTATATTTTCTCCTTGCCAGATAACAATCTGTAAACACTATTTTTTTGCGTATAATAAAGCCTTTTTTCATCTCTAAATAACCTTACAACATAATTAATTCAGGTATTAATTGTATTGTAACCAGTAACCAACCTGATTTCAAGGAAAGTCTAAGTATGTTTCAGACGGAAATTATGTAATATTTTTTTTATGAAAAGAGTTGCTAAACATCTGCAATTACAGTGAATAATGCGTGTGTGTGTTTTATTATAGCAATACCACATCGGGCTATCTGCTGAGACCACCGAGAGAAATCTAACTCCTGATTTCAGCATTGTAAATCCGTAGACTTACCGCTGTACCAGCGGGAGAACCAGTGAATAATAATTAGTCTTAATTATGAGTGACACACAAACCATAAAATGCCTCTATGCCCCTCTATGGTCACTTTCTCTTAGATTATGCATTGGGTATTTCGGCTGTCAGAGTTGTTTTCGGCCCAAAGCATATCTTATTGAATCTAATTTGCTCTACTTGGTCTGAAAGTAAATCATGTACTTTAGCACTGACTAAATCTGATAAAAGTTATTCCTAGAACGAATTATCATATTTCTAGCGAAGATTATCTCACTTCCAGCAGTAGCTAAGCATGTACCATTTGTATGTACCAATAATTGTTAATGTTTTGTATTACTAGCAATCATTAGCACGATTTTCTAAGTCAATGGATTTCAAACCTCACATTTCCAAGGACGGTTATCAGTGGCTACACACAAAACTAACGAATTATGATGTTTATTTGTTTCATTTAATTATTAAGTGTTAACCAGTCAGAGATGAAATGTATTTACAAATATAACTTGTCAGTTGAAATTCATTCTTCTTCACACAATTTAAAATTTTAAATTAACAAACTGTTTAGAAGTTGATCAGTTGTATCTAGGCTAGACTTTAAGAATGTGTTAATGGTTAGAGTGAAGAAAGGAATAAAGTAGGAGGGTTCTGAGGCCTTATAAAGTTTAGAGATAAGGTGTCAGTGTTAACCTAGTGACTATGGGGAGCAATTCTCTATTAAATAATAAATATAGTGTATCCGAAAATTGATATACCAAAAATAAAGTTGAATAACTTTATTGTTATTACAGATAGCAACAACAATTGAATATAAATACAAATAGTAAGCTTGTAAGTTTTGTTTTGTATCTACACATGCTATACAAGTTCTTTATTCAACGACTCCTGTCTTGTTATATAAAGCTATATTCCAACCGGATGTAGGCCTGGCATGACCAGGTGGTTAAAGTGCTCGACTCGTAAGCTGAGGGTCGAAGCATGCTCGCCCTTTCAGCCGTGGGGGCGTTACAATGTAACGGTCAATCCCACTATTCGTTGGTAAAAAAAGTAGCCCAAAAGTTGGCGGTGGGTGGTGATGACTAGTTGCCTTTTCTCTAGCTTTACATTGCTAGATTAGGAACGGCTAGTGTAGATAGCCCTCGTGTATCTTTGCTCTAAATTCAAAACAAGCCATACAAAATCAACAGGATAAAGACACCCTGCTTTGTTCGAATTATTAAAACGATTTTAAACCAAACTTTTTCAAAGATTTGGATTGATAGGGGAGAACCTAAGAAATAGCTCATTGGTTCGTCCATTTTAAACCCTCTTAGGTTTTCATCTCTGGGTTTTTTTTCAAAACAAAAGTCTGCCATGACAAATCAAAGACCTTGAAGAACTGAAATATGAGATTCGTGATACTATCTCATCAATCTCTACTGACATGTTGGAAAACGTTTCATCAGAATTTGAGCGCAAAATTAGATTAATTAAATCGAATGATGAAACACATATAGAAGTAAATTAATTATTAAAATTAAAACTTACAACTCTACTACTTGTTTTTGTATTCAGTTTTTGTTGTTATCTCAAATAACAATAAAGTCATTTAACTTCATGTTTGGTATATTCGTTTTCAAAAACCCTGTACTAATATACGCTACAGTTGTGAGTCCGAGCTCAAATTAACATTTACAAAAAGAATTTTGTTGTGTGTGAACCATACTTTGTTTACGTTAGGTTTTGTCTCTATAACAAGAAGAATATAATAATTTTAATACTTTAATTCTGCTTATTTCTCTTAACCTAAAAGAGATGTGAAACTGATGATTTAGATCTGATGTAAAAAGAGTTTATTCAGAATTATTACTTCCGGTTCTGTTTAGAAAACTATAGTTTTGTTTTATTTTGGATTTCGCCCAAAGCTAAACGAAGGCTATCTTTACTCGCCGTCCCTAACTTAGCGCCCCCCAGTGGCTCAGCGGTATGTCTGAGGACTTACACGCTAAAATCCGGGTTTCGATACCCGTGGTGGGCAGAGCACAGATAGCCCATTGTGTAGCTTTGTGCTTAATTCTAAACAGCAACAACAACCCTAATTTAGCAGTGTAAGACTAGAGGAAAGGCAACTAGTTATCACTAACCACCGCCAACTCATGGGCTACTCTTTTACCAGCGAATAATGGGATTAACTATAACATTATAATGCCCCTACGGCTGAAAGGACAAATATGTTTGGTGTAACATGGATTAGAACCTGCCACTCTCAGGTTACGATTCGAGCGCCCTAACCACCTGTTCATGCCGGGCCTATGGTTTTGTTACTCCACCACCTTCCATGCTTCAAGATGGTGTTTGAAAACACCTAGTTACAGCTAGAAATAAATCATTTTCATATAGCTTGAGATAAAATAGTTTGATACTACTTTATGCCTTGTTTCTGCATTTATGTGAATAAATAACATATTTTTAGATGAACATTGGTTCGTGTTTAAAGTGTGATAGGGCGTCTAATAGTACAGAATTAAACTACCACACAGCTTATGTTTCAAAGTATTTGTACAGCAGTTCGTGAAATGCAGTTTATTTCCAAGTTATAATATCTGCTTTACTGTAGACTTTCAACTAAATGCAGGATTTTACTTTTTGCACTGATTAATTTCAATTTATAAATGAGGATTAGTTTAATTTTTACACGCATAATAGCAGTGTAAAAAATACTAAATATATTAGTATGTTGAAGCCGTTCTGTTAATAAATAATTACTGACATTTCTAAATTTGATTTCACATAACGATAATTTACTTTCAAACTACAGGGAAAAACAGTCTCAGAGTTAGGACTACTTTATAGTTATTAAACTAATCCACTTGATGCTATCGTAGTTATCGTATTTCACATATATTGTGGTAATAAGCTATTTTTTAATCACTAGTCATCTTGTCAAAAACCATTTATAATTATATTTTAAGTTATCTAAAATTTATAATTAATGACTTTCTTACCCATAGTATAAATAAATATTTTAATACACTGTGCATTTTGTACTTATTGAAGTCAATCGATACATTTGAGAGTTACTTCCAGTCTCTGTAGATTAAACTAATGTGCGCTAATTTGTTTTTGTTTGTTTAAAATTAAGCCCATAGCTACACAATTGGATATCTGTGCTCTGCCCGTCCCGGGTATCGAAACCCGGTTTTTAGCGGTGTGAGTTCGCAAACATACTTCTGCCCCACTGGGGGTAAAGCTAATTTATTTTATGGCACCTTCTTTCTAAGCATACATTCCCCCCCCACACACACAAATATTGAATAACTTATTTGTGTAAATATACTATGCATATTATTTTCCCATATTAATTGTTGTTACTGTATCACTTAACACTAGTAATATTTGTACTGTAGTTCTTATTACTTTATTTTAAAATTTGTATTTTTAGACATAACTTATATGCCTCTTTACTCATAGTTGCGCACCCCCACAGTCTGCGCACAATGAATGTTAACAGATCTAGGCTAAAATGTATTTGCATTTATGGCCTGGCATGGCCTAGCGCGTTAAGGCGTGCACTCGTAATCCGAGCGTCGCGCTAAACATGCTCGCCCTCCCAGCCGTGGGGGTGTATAATGTGACGGTCAATCCCACTATTCGTTGGTAAAAGAGTAGCCCAAGAGTTGGCGGTGGGTGGTGATGGCTAGCTGCCTTCCCTCTAGTCTTACACTGCTAAATTAGGGACGGTTAGCACAGATAGCCCTCGAGAAGCTTTGTGCGAAATTCCAAAACAAACAAACAATTTGCATTTATTTCTAAGATATTTTAGGTAGTACAGATGTATCTATTTGCCTAATGTTCATATTACCAACAATGAATATTAAGTATTTCTATTTTAAAACGAAGAAAATATCGGTTAAATGCATGTTTTTGCACATGCACACTCTCTTATATGTGCATCATGTCACGAGCGTTCATTTATTTAGAGACCCTTTGCGACCTTACAAAGAAAAACAACAGCAGACGTTAGGCCTTGCCATAACAGATGTAATCTGGAAAACTATCGAAGGGAACTCGCGTTGCACAGTGTGTTTACCTGGAGAGCAAGCATATCTGGAAAGAGATCTCACCTACACTCCCGATGGACTGACAGAAAAGGTAAAGTTCTGATTAAAATGATAAATAAATGAATAAGTTATCAACAGAACCTTTAATATAGCTGGTCGGTATTGAAATATTTTGTGAGGCTTGACAATATAACGTTTTTTTTTAATTTTGCATTAAGACATTTTGTAAATATGGAAAATTACGTGAAACTTAGTCAATAAAGGTATAAGAAATTGAATCAATATAACGCTACTGTTGACCAAAACATGTCTAGATGTCAAATAATAAATGCAAAGAACTCTATTCATCTTGATCAATAAAAAATCAATTTAAAAATTCATGCGTTTCTTGAATAACATAATTCATTTAGAACTAGTTTGTGTGAAAAAAATCACGTAACTCGTAAATCACAAGGTTTTAATAGCTCAGGAAATATCTTCACCGTATTTAGTTTTAACTGAACTTTCAGTGTTAACATTACAACCAAAACGTACAATTTTTTGTTTGGCGAAATTCCAAAACTATTAATAGTTATAATGTCCTTACAAAAATAAAATATTAATTATTTCAATTTACGTTCTGAGAATTTTCTGTCGATATTTCATTTGTGAAACACTCATTATTTATTTATTTTATGTATAAAATATGATGGATAAATATATTTATACTCTAGATGCTTATCAGATATATATATATATATTTGTAAAGTTTTATTTTACACACAATAATTAAAATAGTGTTTGATAGTTTAAGTGAAATGAATAAAAAATGCGAATATTAGTGAGTGTTTCACCCTTTATACATATATATGTGTGTGTGTGACATAACAAATGTGGAGAAATAAAAATCTCGGTGAGGAACACGTGAAACTACTACTCTTTGAGATAGAAGTCGGGGTGTAAAGCTCAGATCTTTCAAAATCGTATTAGAATTAATAGTGATTTTGCGAAGGATCTAGCTCAAAAATATTTCTCATAAGAGTTGATGAGATCAAACGGTTAAAATGTCTATGAGACTTCAAACAATGAGCAAGTCTGGATTAAAGTGCCCTTTACATATGAATTAAAATTTAAATTGTTTGACAACTGTTGACGATAGTTTATTCTGTTGTTGCGTGTAGAATAGTATTACAGTGAACTTACAACATGTACCGTAATGTATGATTGGAGAAACAATACAAATACGGGCTGTATCTCACTCTATATTACTGGAAATCTACATAAAACGGACTAGCTGGGCTTCCCCTACCTTGGAAAAAAGTTATGTAAATTCATGATTAATGAAATATTATTTTAATACAGAGACAGCTATTTTCTTTATGTACAGTTTAAAGAAAAATACCAAAACGCTCATAAAACTAGCAAAATACAAATTGCGAAACCATAATTTTGCATGTATCTCATCATGGACCCAAACCTTCATGCCAAAGTTCATAAAGATCCATCAACAGGAGCGAAGTAGTGGTAAAAAAAACCGTATAAACACTTGTAAAAAGTTCAAAATGCAAAATTGAAAATTTGTATGTATTTCCCCTTAGACCTAATGAACCTCCATACCAATTTTGATGAAGATCCATCTACACCCTGCGAAGTGTTTACATAGACATTTACAACAGACAGTACTATTATATTTATATAGATGGCGCCAGTGCCATATATCTGCGTGTGACGTTTCATGATGTCATATCTCCACCCTGAGAATGGAGAAAATGAAGTTCTCCGTGACGGGAAACAGAGGTGAAGCAGGAAAACCTTGACCCCTATTGCAAATCTACATGCACACAAGACAAAAACTGCGCGAAGTTAGAGGTTGCACATCACGTAATAAAGATTTTTATTTTCCAGTATCATATAAGCAAGAGTTCCTTTATATTAAGATGGCACCTTGACCACTGGTAGATACAATCGCATTATTATTTGGCATGCCCTTCTTTCAGAAAGAAACTCAGTTTTCAACAAGACAGTGATCCCAAGTATGCAGCAAGTGTGGTTAAATAGTACCTGGAGATGAAGAGAGGCCGAAGGAATATTAACAACTGTGGTTTGACCTATTTACATTCCGAGTATGGATATGATTAAGACTGTATGGGTTATATAGAAAATGAAAAGGTCAATAAGCAACCAAACAACTTATAGAATTGTGTGGAGTAATAGAGAACATTTGTCACAATATTTCACTATCATATATTAACAATCTTAGTGTAATATAAAAGAAATACAAAACACTGGTACATTATACCACTTATTAACTTGTCTTTTATATTTTACATAGTAATGTGTTACACTAATGATGAACTGGTTGTTTAGTCGTAATTACTCATTATTGGCGATTCCTGTGTATCATCTTTGCGTTTCAGTAATTGTTTCCAACATATATTTTATAAAGATATAATTATATCTTAAGTTTAAGAAGTGCAAGTCTTATTATACATTGTTGTAGTTGCTCGTGAGCTTAAAATAAAATAAAATAAAATAAAATCTGATTTTGGAATATGGTTTTGGTTTTTACAATCCGAAATGGACCTCGTGTGAACAGAAAGTAAAAAGGCTTAAGTATGATTAGCCCCAGTTTAAAACAACTGACAAGAAAAAACTGTTGGCAGCAAATGACGCTTTCACTGATACTCTTGATCAAAGAGGAGTTCTTTTTATAGCAGAGCCGAAGCTTGCTTATCCCGAACACGAACCTCGGACTTTCTAACTTCTAGGTAACGGTGTGTTGAAAAAAAGTATAGAAAAATATTTATTTTTAGTAAGCAGCATAACTAACAGATAGTTACCCCGGCTTCTTTAGATTTACGATGAAAGAGGCATAGACTTATCATTTCTTATGTCAAAAATTTGAAGTTGTATGATCTTTTTCAATACTTACATTGCTGGTATCTTGGTTTTTTACAGTGAAGTATTGATTTAAAAATTCTAATATTGTAATCTTGTTTTTCAACAGCTGAATTTGTTCGAATTTGACAGAAGAGAAGATTTATTATGTTTCGTTACGAAATACTTGCACATGGTAAGTGGTTTCATAAAACAAAATTAAATTTGCATATACTTATTTCATTACTAATATGTGGCAAATTACCTGAATAATTCTGTTATTATGTAATATTAACTTATTAAATGCCATGGAAATTGTAAAAAAGTTAGAACTAAATCAGTCACACAAAATAAATTTATAATTGAAGTAACAGATAAATTGTCCATATTAATGCTCATCTTGTTTTCATTCGCGGTTCGCGCCAAACATGCTCGCCCTCCCAGCCTTGGGGGCGTTTTATTGTGACGGTCAATCCTACTATTCGTTGGTAAAAGAGTAGCTCAAGAGTTGGCGGTGAGTGGTGATGACTAGCTGCCTTCCCTCTAGTCTTACACTGCTAAATTAGGGACGGCTAGCACAGATAGCCCTTGAATAGCTTTGTGCGAAATTCCAAACAAACAAACAAACAAACAGTTTTCATTCGCTTAGAAGCTAAAGCTTTTAGATTTATAACGTCAAGTATGCAGAGATGGTGCTGCCATCTGTTGTAAGGATAATTACAACAAAGGTTGTATGCACTTCGACTTTATACCATAATCTGTGATTGTTACATAACTTGCTGATCTGCTTTTCCAAACTTGTTTTAACGCAGAGCAATCAGCATCTTTTTATGGACTTAAGACTAACAAACATCTCATTCGGATTACAGACGAAAATATTTATAGCTCTGACAGAACCCAGCTGATGAATCAATGAATTCTAATCACCACCAAAAATACCCGTACTCTGCTGCGAGGGTCAATGGTCCCTTTATGATTCACAGAAGCTCAAGTGTTTCCATAGCTGCTCTCAAAGGATAATTTTTACCCGAAGAAAAAACTTTAGTTTTATTCCACTAGCTTGTGAGTAGGATTATGAACAAACATAGCATCCCTAGAATAAAAAGAAACGAATACAGGAACACAAATTCCAATAACACGTGATCAATGATGACCAAAAATCTATTTATAGACCCCAAGCACGCTTGAATAATCTTAAGGGCGCGTTTTAGGAAGCTATGCCGTATGAATAAAGACAGTCCCAGTTTTGACAAATTGGTTTTACTAGCTCTAGAAATATGGAAAGAGTTAACTGTACATACATACAAACAAAACTGGAATCTAAATTATTAGTTTGATCTTTATGAACCTACATACTCCGTTTGACCAAAATATTATTTAGATACTTTATTTACTAAGTTTATTTACTTTATTTTTGACCTCTGTAGCTAAATTATTTTGATCTGAAATTACTCATAAAACTATTGTAGAAAATGTTATGGTCTCAACTAAGGGCATGGCTTAGTTGATAGACTCAAGATCTGTGGGACGTGAGACCACAATCCGTAGCCGAACGTGCCCGCTCTTTCAGCCATAGGAGACGTTATAATACGACGGCCAATCCTACTATCCTTTGACAAAAGAATAGCTCAAAAGTTGACGGTAGTTGATGGTGACTAATTATCCTCTGTCTGATGTTTCACTTTAAAATTAGGGATGGTTAGCACAGATATCTCTCAAGTAGTCAGTGCGAAATTTCAAAATACAGAAAACATGATGACTTCCAAATCGTTTTCTTGCTTACTTGTGACTTGTTATTGTGAACAAATTGAAGAACAGTCCTGGAATGGAAAGAAATTAAAAAATAAAATTTATTGATTATTCAGTACTTAAATGAACAAGGTTATTTTCCCACCACTTTTGACATTTTTTTGTTTTGTGTCTGCAACTAAAGCACATTTATTGAAATATAATATCAGTTTGAAATGCGAGTGTTTACATTTAGGTCATATAATTGGGATTCTGATAATTATACTTTTTTTCAAGTAATAACCGAGTTGAGACATGGAAAACCATTGTTTGTTTGTTTGAATTTATCAGCAATATCCGTCCCTAATTTAACAGTGCAAGACTAAAAAGAAGGCAGCTAATCATCACCACTCACCCTAACTCTTCGGTTATGTTTTTACCAACGAATAGTGGGATTGACAGTCACATAATAATGTCCCCACCCCTGAAAGGACGAACGTGTTTATCACAGGGATTCTGACCCGTAACCCTCAGATTACGAGTCGAGCCCACTAACTTGGCCATGCCGAGCCCCGGGAAGAACCACTCACTCTTTTCTAAGTTCGTTTTAGTTACGTTTGAAAAAAGTAGCTTGATTTGAGCTTTACTTACAGTTTGAATTTAGTTAGCTGCTATCCACAATTAGCACTATGTAAATCAAACCAGGTACTGGTATTTGTTCATTTGTATAATAATACACATTTGTCTTTTATCTTGAATAGATGGTAGTTCAGGTTTTCACATAATATCAGATATTAAACTAGTAATACTAATGTACATATTTGTAAGTTATTTGGAAATTATAGATGAATACAAAAACAATGACTACAACAACACATTCTGTTTGTAATTTCTACTTTTCTCATTTACAGTTCCAGCAAGGAATAGGACACGGAGTCATGTTACTTTTATACAGTGTAATTTTGTCTCGAGGGATCGCCAGGTAATTATCGAGAAATCGATGAGTGATTGTTTTCTGTGCAGTGATGCCAAATAGATAATCTTAAGTATCCACACAGCGCAAGCTTCAGAAATACTGCATAAGTATAATATGGAAAACGTATAGCAAATGAGATTGAAACAACAATTCTAGCACTCAAACACAACAAACTTTATTTATACAAGTAAGTGTAATTCTTAACTTACTGACCGTCTTGTAATTCGTATATACCTTCAACTGACTGCTATGATAATGAATAGATGAAAAGCAAAAGATATGCACAAGACGAAGATAAATTAAAAAAGAGAAAGAGAAAAAAATATCGCACTATTAAGTTGGACTAAATTCTTAGTGCTGTATCCCACATTTCTCAAATTACCAACGTCAACAATAATTCCCATCATACTTATAACAAAAAATAGAGAGAGAAGCGTCAAAGTTATATGAACTTTGTATATCTACCACCCTTTGGATTGAATATGACCTTTATTTGGGAAAACGTGTTAGGAGTGCAGAACCAAGCAAGTAAAAATAACCTGCAACAGTCATTGTGACACACAACTTACGTGTAAAGCAGAAGGTATACGAACTACCACATTTGGTTACAAAGATATAGAAGCTAGATACTAAACAACTGAAGGAGGATGATTTGATAAATAATTAGTTGCGTCACTATGTCATATTTACCTCCGCCACTGAAGGTTAGAGGTTATGATTCACCACAGTATATGTGTGTGTGTGTGTGTGTGTGTGTTTGTCAGCAAGGTTTCTCGAAAACAAAAAATAATGTTAGCAACTTTTGTAACTTTGCTGTGACCTTGACCTTTCAAAACTAATCTATTCTAAACTGGGTCGTACTCCAGATGTACATCAGCTTAGGATAGATTAGTTTTTGGATTGACGAGGTCACAGCAAAGTTACGAAAATCGTTAACTTTCCGTTTAGTTAGCACGATGACTGGTTTTACACATTATTTTGCTCTTTAATTTAGTAAAATAGTGGATTTGTGTAAAATGTTATTTCTTATTGTCCTACCGAAACTGGTACGTGTTTGTTGTTAAAGACGGACATACTGACACATTTTTGAGATTCGTTGCATGACCGACGCGCTATACTGTTGTTGTTGTTGTTGTTTTGAATTAAGCACAAAGCTACACAATGGGCTATCTGTGCTCTGCCCACCAAGGGTATCGAAACCCGGATTTTAGCGTGTAGGTCCGCAGACATACCGCTGAGCCACTGGGGGGCGCGCTATAATGAGTACTTCTCTAGTTCTTACGACAGAGTTGGCAAAGTTATGCAGTGGTCAGTATATCGTTAGATTAATTTTGGTACTGTCGCTTTTCATTGAACGTAGTAATATATAAGGATGCCACATTGTTACAACTGTCGAATATTAGGACATGCTATATGTATAACAGATATTTAAAAGAACATTGTCTGTTAACACAGAAACCTCTAAACTCACCATTTAACAATAATAAAGAAAGTGATCTTTATTCTGGGAGAAGAGGTACGAAACCTTAAAATGTGGTTTGGGTTTAGGGCAGGTTTCTTTAATATATAGGTTTATTTGAATTACATTTAATTATTTTTACAGCATTAAAACTACAATTATAATTGCACTTAGTTGATTATTTTATACTTTTTACTTTAAAAAATGTAGATTTTTTTTTTACGGGAGGGAAGGTCTTACTCCCCTGATTTAGGGGTTGGTTTCATAGAATATCATCTCTTTTCAGTTCTCTCGCGCTATACCAAAGCAAATTACCCCCAGTGGCACGACGGTATATCCGCATACTTTCAACGCTATAGACTGGGTTTTGATAATCCGTGGCTGGCACAGCATAAATAGTCCATTGTGTAGCTTTGTGCTTAATCCAAACAAAAGTAATTAGTTTTCATCCGAAACCTCAACGTTCGTTGTTACAATGCTTTTATAGGCCATGTTTACTGCTACTATTTGTTTCAGCCCTTGCTTTTTTGAGAAAAATTAATTTTTTGTTTGTTTGTTTTTTGTAGTAAATGTAGGGTCATTTGTGAGATATACTTAGCAAAGACGCCTTAAATATCCTCACATTTCATTGCCGTAGGATAGCGGTCTACTATGGAAAAAAGGCTTAATCACAATTTATAAAAGCAATTTTCACGCGCTTACCATATGTAAGAGTCTTCGATGATACGTTAGGCACCAATATATTTGGTAAATTTACTATTCAGAAATATGTCACAGTCTTTCCCCAAGATGAGATTTTTAAAGGATGTAGGACCAATACCTAAAACATTTCGAGCAAAGGAACATTCATTGTTTTCCATGGAATTGGAAAATTTAGCACAGCAGAATGATTAGGATAGCAATAGGCTCTGAAATAATACCACAAGCCACTATAGAACAACACTCGCATCAGTAAAATGAAAATTATGATTACGAAAGAGAACCCTCTAACTCAATCAGTCATTACAGTGAAATTGGCTATACGTTTTTGTGCCCTTGAAAAATGATAGACATAAATTTGATGTAGATAAATTACCAGCTGTTTTTATGCATCAGATATGAATGAAGACACTGGAATGTCGGAAATCTTTTCGTCACATGTCCGTTAAATAGCTCAGCGCATATGGCTCACTTCAGTGTGCACTGTTTCGAAAACCAACAACTTGAAAAAGGGAGAATCTGTAGAAAATTTGTCAATATGACTGGTATATTAAGTAGGCCTGCTATCTTTCCTAGAAATTTGTTACTTTAGGAATTGTGGTGTCAGGCGATGGCCATAAGAATGAACCCAAAATGAGTGCTTTCAAACGCTTAACTGGGTGTAAAGCATCGTTCTTGGAAATTGCAACTAACCTTCAACATTTTATTTTCATATTACTTTAACTTAACTGAAAAAAAATATTAAAAATACAAAGTGCCAAGAAAAGTGGTGTGACATATTGGCTTTCAATGTCGAGACATCTCTACTTGGTACCCTGCACTATCAGCTGCACGTATGATACAAATAATAAAGTATGAAATTATGTGTTTTGTGTGTGCTTTGACAGTTTTGTGTGTTTTTTGTTGTTTTTTTAGAAACATTCTTTCAATGAAGTAAATGTTAATTTTGGAACTATCTGTGAATTAGGGAGGCTTTCTAAATATGTAATATTTTTAATGATAAGTATTGATATTTGGTAAACTTGTAATGTGTTAATGACTGGTTAGTGATATTCAGTGAATATGTAATGTGTTTATGACAGGAAAATGATAGAAACTTTCTATTTATACAGAAATATTTATAATCTGATTTTTAAATGGAAGAATGACAAAATACCTGATAAATCGCTTGAGTTTTTAAATTATTGTAACAAAAATACTTCATTCCTGTTTTATATTTTTTCTGGTTTTCAACAAACAAATCTCCTTGTGGTATGAATTAGATATAAAAAAAAATATTAACAATAACAGACACAATCTGGTCTTTACAGTTTGTGACGTAAGTCTTGGTATAATGATTTCATATGTAAATATTTGTAGTTACTTTTATCAGTTCGTTTTAGTTAATCCATTGCTGATTGCATGAAAAATCCATTAGTATTTGTTTACTTATGAAAAACTGTATGGAACTGTTGACTAACAATATCAGATATTATAGTAACACTTGCTGTAATCTTTACTTAGGGTACAAGAAGATTTAAATGAAGAGTACAGTGAATTACTAACACCTGGGTGTGAGGCTAGTCAGGCTCTAGTAACTCTCTTTCTGACCGGTAGGGCTACTCCTTACCTTCACAATGGCGTAGTCAATACATTGAATGAGGACAATAAGGTAAATATGCACAAGGTCTAAAGATGTTTTTTGAATCCACTTAATTCTGCAGCTAATTTCATAAAATTGTGGGTTGCAAAAGTGTTTAAAAGCAATGTTTAAGCTAGTTATTATAAGCTAAAAAAATGAGTAATTTAGTAAAAAGTTACACCTAGTTTACATTATATTGAGAATAGTAACTGGAGGATACATAAGCAGTTTTGTGTTTACTGTTATTTATTTACTGCTATAATAAGAAACCTACTTTTATCTCAATATCTTCCTTTGTGTCTTCTGATAGTATAGCGATTTGGTGCCTAGTATATTTAGAACTTTAGAAATTGGTTGTCGAATATTTACGTTATTGGTTTTTATTAGGTTAAAGAACAAGTTGGTGTAATGTCCAGAGGAGAAATTGGTCTTCTCAAGCATAACCGGAATGATGAACGATCAAAAGAGGTAGTTGTACAAATATGTATTGGAAACATCTAAATGTATGAGTGAGAGAGAAAAAGTCGATATTTATACAGTTTAATTGCAAACTACGTAAACATCTACTGATGTATAGAAGATGAATATTTCTAGTGTTATTACAGTATCTAAATCTGTTCAGAAATTTCACATAAAACGGATAATTTCGAGGTAGACTGTGTGAAAGTCCCGTCAGAAAGATTAAATACAAAATTTAAAAACTTAAAAATTATTTGCTTTTAAGGTGTATTTGCTGATAAATAGAAAGTAATATTTTAACAGGTACAGTAAAATTAGGAGTAATGTGGGTGTCACTGTGATGGAATGGACTTCTGATGAATATTGCAGATAATAAATATTATATTAATGATATTTGGTTTTCAGTGATTATTCAGTAAAACATTGTGTATTCAGATGTTTCTTTGTTCCTGTTAATCTTATAAGAAAACTGTACGTGTCATTCTTAAGTCTCTAACCTAGGACCGTTTCAAAATGTTGGAATATCATATTCTCTTATTACATCGTTCTAACATACTGATTTTACACACATTTTTAATATAATAATGTGTTATTGTACTATGGCACCATCTATTGAACATTTCTAAACGTTTCTAGATTGTAATGCTTTTGCTTGATATATGTATACATTTTCATAAGCTAGTCCAATTTAAGATTTTTGTCCCTGAGTATCAGTATTTTAAAGCTATATCCTAATTCTGTTTATTTGTTCATTAACTTTAAATCTCGGGTGTAAATTTATTTTGGAAAAGACTTAACATTTTGAATTTGTAAGATATTTTAAAATTGATTATTGAAGCTAGTTTCCACAGATTTTATCAAACTATTTCCTTATCAGTGTTATTTCAATTTTTGGTAAGCCAGGAATGACATTTATTTCTCATTGTAGCTAGGAAGTCGACTCAAAACTCCATCGTTTCCAATTTGGGTTACGTGTGCAGATAATCATTACGGTGTCCTTTTCAACCCCCGCAGAGACTTAACACGTGATCATCGAGCAGAACACCGTTTCGATCTGCATTACTACAACGGTTGTCCTTCTCAAATCGACTCGACAATACTTACATTAGGTAGCTAATTTAATGACAAGTAATTCCGTATCCTAACCGTTGGTTTACCTGTATTCTTTAATCAAATTGTTTAAAATTTTTGATCATGTATTTAGCGTGAAGCCAACCAAACTGGTTAGTTGGTTAAACTTAATCCCGACTAATTGTCTTTGTACATCTCATGGAGCATTTTACCCAACATGGTCATTAATTTAGACGATATTTAAAATTAAGTTCGTCACGATTGAGCAATTACCGTGGTTCAAGGGTGAGATAGTCTACTGGAGATAAAGCTACCACAAAATGTACATAGCCTCTCCTGTTTCTTTCTTACAATGCTTATTGTCCACAAGAAGGAAGGCAACTAGACATTACCACCTACTGCTAACTTTTTGGCTACTGTTTTACCAACGAAAAGTAGGATATATCGTTACATTATAATATTATGAGTCGATCTCTCTAACCATCAGGCCATGCCGGGCTCTTTAATTTAGAAGTGATACACTAGAGGGAAAGCAGCGAAATAATCACCACTCACCGACAATCTTGTGGGTACTCCTTACTAAAGAATAGCGTGATTGACAGTAGCATTATAACACCCCCATGGTTGAAAAGGTAAGCATATTTGGTGATGCGAATTTGAAATCATTACCTGCAGATTGCGAGCCACTGCCTTAATCACCAGTTCATGCCAAGCCAATAGGGTTAGATGGTAGTTGTAAGTTCGGCCCGACATGGCCAAGTGTGTTAAGGCGTTCGACTCGTAATCCGAGGGTCGCGGGTTCGAATCCTGGTCACACCAAATATGCTTGCCCTTTCAGCCGTGGGTGTGTTATGTGACGATCAATCCCACTATTCATTGGTAAAAGAATGGCCCAAGAGGTGGCGGTGGGTGGTGATGACTAGCTGCCTTCCCTTTAGCCTTACATTGCTAAATTAGGGACGGCTAGCGCAAATAGCCCTCGAGTAGCTTTGCGCGACATTAAAAAACAAACAAACACGTACTCGTAATGGTAACAAACCTCAGTTTAGAATATCTAGAAATACGTGTTACTATTTTCAATATGGAAATAACTTGTAATATTGTTTCAATGAAAATGTACTAAATAATGTACTATGATATTTTGATATAAATCAGAAGTATGTTACTGGCACGTTTTAAAGCATCAGTATAGGTTTTCAGACTTATATATTTTTTAACATCTTTATATACTTGCACTAGGACATGTGCTTCATTACATATGCATGTATGTGACATTTTGTTCATTAAAATACTGAAAAATATTTTGTGAAACACTTTAAAATTCATTTTTTCTAATACGACAAACATGGCTGTTAAACACGATAACATATTAGTAAAACACCATAAATCTATTTATACACAACAATTATGCTAATAAAACACAATAAACATGACAAAGAAGGCTAGTTAAACACTATAAACATGTTAGTAAAACACGATGAACATTGCTACTTAAACATTCTAAACACATAATAAGTATATCACGTTAAACAACAAAAATATTTAATAAAATCCTACGAATCATTGAGGAATGTATTCTGGTTTGTCGTTATGTTGAATATAACGTTTCGAAACTGCTTTGGTTAAAGATAAACTAGTTATTATTTTTCACGCTTTTTTATTTCAGACACGAGATTCAACAAATCTCAGAACGAGTACCGGATGCCCGCTCTTGAGAAAATAATAATAACCAAGTGAGTAAAGCAGCTTTGTATAGTTTCTGGTGTTCACTGACTGATTGATCTAGACAGGGGCGGTTGTGGCCGTCTGATTAGTGTGCCTTGACTGTGAATCCGTACATTCGTGGCTTGTATCCCGTTTCTGTAGAAAACTCGTTCCGAACTTTGAGGTCATGGGAACGTCGTGAGAGTGATGGTCAAATTACATTATTCTACTAAATAAAAGTAGCGCAAGAGTTGGCAGTGGGCGTTTTAGTTTAGCTGCCTTTCCTTCTGGTCCAGCTGTTCAAAATTACGTTCTGAAACAGTTGTTTTGAATTAAGCACAAAGCTACACAATGGGCTATCTGTGCTCTGCCCACCACGGGTATCGAAACCCGGATTTTAGCGTGCAAGTCCGCAGACATACCGCTGAGCCATTATTCTGTGCTATCCAGAACCTTGTTGGTAGAGCCGTGACGTAGCATACTCCGCGTGACTTTTGATTATTTACTAACTGGGAAAGATTGTTATGTGGTAATTGAAATCTTAGTTACCCCACGTTTCAAGGTAGCTTCAAAATAATCCCAAAACATAATATTTTCGAGTAATCTTTAGCATTTCCACTAAACAAGAAAAAATGAAAATACAATATATACATACAAGGAGCGATTTTTTTACGCTGTTTCTGTAATTTCTTTATTTCAAATAATACTTAAAAATTAACCTAGACAAACATCGGATGTAATTTTGTAACTGTTTTGAGCATATTGGATATTTCGTTCACTGCTTTACTCTTGTGTTTCTCACTCCTATCACTCTATTTTTTCAATTTTCAATTTGTCTGACATAACGCAGTTTCTACAAGAAATTATCTGATAGGATAGTGGGGGGAAAGGATAAAATCACCAAAGCTGTTAAAATAGTAAACTGAGTACTGGGTTATCTGTGGGGGTGCTACTCATAGAACTGATAAACCCTGTGATTGTGGAAATGACAAAACATGTGACGTCAGTATTCACACCAGTTGTCCGAACGATTAAAATTAACATTCTAATCAAAATCTCCCACCTAATGTTCCATCGGATTATTCCTTTCATACAAATTTGGCTACGAATTACTTTTTTAAATAGTAAAATAAAAACGATTACCTGCCATAAATTAACTTAAAGAAATTACCAGTGTCATGTCCAGTAGAATTAACGAATAAAGCTAACCATAAATAACATGAATTAAAATGTCAAACTGTATTGTACAAGTCGTTGTACATGTGAACATTGTGTGTACGTTATTAAGTTTAAACTTTGGGTAATCTTTGGCTGTTTAAATGTAATCATATTGATTTCATCTTATCCTTAATGATTTGGTGTAATTTCTTGGTTGTATGCTTACAGATGGCAAGGGGCGAAAGTCAGCTGGAATGAAACCGAACCTTACATCTAGTTTTCATATTAACTAATGAAACTGAATATTACGTCTAGTTTCCTACTGAAACTGAATATTACATATAGTTTTCCTACTGACTTATGAAATCGAATCTTATATCTAGTTTTCTTACTGATTTATTCAACCAAAACTAACATAAGCCTTCCTGATCACTAATGAAACCAAACCGCATGTTTAATCTTACTATTAACTTGTAAAATCGAACCTTACGTCTAGTTTCCTATGAAACTAAGGCTTAAATCTAGTTTTCTTACCAACCTATAAATCCGAACCTTAAATATAGTTTTTTCTAGTGACTTATAAAACTGAGCCTGACATATAGCCTTCTTACTAAATAATAAAACTATGCCTAATTTTCTTAGTGACTTATGAAAACGAAACTTAAATTTAGTTTCCTACTGACTTAAAAACCGAATCTTGCATGTAGTTTTCTTACTGCTTAATGAAACTGGGCCTTACATCTAGTTTTTCTAGTGACTTATGAAACAGAACCTACCATATAGTCTTCCCACTGGCAAAGTAACCTGAATATTATGTCTTAGTTTTCCTACTGACTTATAAAACTGACCCTGACATCTAGTTTACCTACTAACCAGTATGACCGAACCTTAAATCATGTTTCTATATTGACTTGAAAAGGTAAAGGCTGAACCGTTTAGGATATTTGTATATAAGACAGTTTCAGGTTGAACTTTGAAAGTTTACTGTCAAATAAGACATATTTTATTGCGTTTGTGTTTTTATACATTTTTTCTCTTTTTATGGTTCACAAAACAAAACTACTGACTTCACTGAGAAAAATTTTGCAAAACTGCTTTCACTTTGTTGTAGAGCACAAAACGAAATAATCCTTTCACCTAAATATGTGAGTGAATTTCTTATAAAATGAATAAATAATTTCCTGGGTTTTTTTTCGCTGTTATACTAAGTGCATATTTCTTTGAAACCGTTTTCGACATTCTAAGTAGATTCAATAATCCTACCAGATTTGGAACAGTATTTATTTATGCATTAAAACATTTCGTGAAAGGAGATTCTCAAAGTTTGCTCCGAGGTGTTATGAGTTTACAGTGAAAATATAATATATTTTGCTGTAAAATTCCCAGGTGTTTCCTGTCGAAAAGAAATGCATATTTTTTAGAACACGTAGATCCCCAAGGGTCGACAATCCATACAACAAAAAGAGCCATTTTTTTCAAATTAAAAAAAAACAAGATATTGAAAGCAGCAATGTATGTTACCCGCTTTAGTAAATGGACATAAGAGGGATAGATAGCCGCAGGTTGCCGAACCCGTAATCCACGATAAACGAAGCTTACAATCAGCAGACAATAATTGTTCACAAATAAATGATATTTTCAAACTCGTAACATCTATTAAGAGTTGCTGGTTTCCTTTCCTGTCACAAAGAAAACCAGGTTAGCACAAACAAAGAAGAAAAGATTTTGACTACGTCACGTGGTATGACAGAACCATGAACCACACCCTATACAGCTAGCACACCTGTGGCAAAATAAACTTATTAATCGCATGACTATATTATGATGGCATCAGAAGTAAATAGTTAAGTTTTCAAGACAAAACGTAATTATTGTAAATGGGAATTTCAGAACATAAGGTTTTAGAAGCCAAACATGCGTGCTCTAATAACTTAATAAAAATAATTAAAACCTTATTTTCATTTTACCGCCTTTTAAACAACCTGAAAGCTGTTTAGAGGTAGCATAATTCTGTCACCATTTAATAACCGTATTGTTCTCTTAAAAATAAAACATAGTACAATGTTTCTAATGGTCTAAAACTTGCAGCCATGTCAAGAGCTGACGTAATTCTGACACATCTTAAACATGTCCTTTCTTCAAATTTGAAACAGTATTGTTTCAACTTATCTCAAGTTAGCACTTGGTGTGCAGTAACAAAAGTCTTTATATTAATATTGGTTGTTGTAGGGATTTATTTTGTTTTTATGTGTTGGTTTTACATACATCCAAGTGTTTTTACCAGCTTTTATCAGTCTTTCTTAGTTTTAATGGTAAAGTTTAATATGCTATAATCTGAAAACGACTAGCACACTTCTCTATTAAAGAAAACTATACTCTTCAAAAAAAAAAAAAAAAAGAAACTCAAAAGGTAAAATTTGAGACATATTGTTAACAAGTTTATTCCGGTTAGTTCTGTATGACATGTGTGAAACTTTGCACATTCACTGCTGAACATCCAAAGTCTGCAAAGGCGAAGTCCATGCTCACTAGTTGAAGTTTAACGTCACTCAACGTCAATAACGATTATGCCCCCCGTGAGCATTAATAACTGCTTCGCATCTCCTGCCCATGGAAGCGATGAGATGACGAATCACATCCAGTGGAATAGCTGTCCATTCACCCTGCAAAGCTGCTGCAAGCTGAGGTAGAGTCTGTGGTTGAGATTATCGCCGTCGCAGACATCGGTCCAACTCACTCCAAAGATATTCGATGGGGTTTAAATCTGGTGATCTGGAGGGCCAGAGAAGAACGTTGATGTTGTGGTGTCTCAAGAAGACAGTGTTGAGTCGGGCTGTGTGAGGACGGGCATTGTCATGTTGAAACACGTCGTTGACGTTCGCCACGATGGGTTGCACATGGGGCTTAAGAATTTCTTCGACTGTTGCGTACGGTCTGATCAGAAATCTTGCACAGCTCCGGTGTGGTTGAGGCAGTAGACGTCGCAGTGATGGTCCTATCCCGAAGGTGACGTAACCGGATGTAGCGATTTTGTGCGGGCGTGGTCACACGAAGTCTGCCAGATCGTGGACGATCACCAGTTGATCCAATGGCGTTGTTGCGTTGTGCTTCAGTCAGTCTTGTTGTAACTGTGTTGCGTGTCGGTGGCTTAACACTGAGCTATGGAAATCAAGAACCCATTACTTTTATAAGGATTTTGCACATGTTGCACTTGTAGAACATGCAGATCTCTCAAACAAATTTATTGGACACGAATGTGCTTTGGCGAAAAATCCGATGTTTTCCTCCATTTTTAATGTGCACAACTTTAATTGTCATGTTGGTCTGACAATCAGTGCCTTAACACGTGTAACATCACATACTCTGAGCTTGTAACGTTATTACATGTATTTCTCTTCAAAATAACAAAAATATCCCTTTTGCGTTTCTTTTTTTGAAGAGTATATATTACACGCGCGCTTGTGGTGCAAGACATGGAAATATAAAACCCTATTTCAGGGTATTCACGAGCTACGGCATTTATATCCACTGTAATTCATGGGGAATTTTATATGAATAATCATGCTTATTCCATATGATTCGTGTTGTTTATGAGGAATCGGAACACACATTAGTATGTCGTGCGGACCCAAACAACCTTCTGCCAAACACACTGTGTTGTTAACAAAAGTGATAGTTTAGACATTTTCCACCTATTATATTTCAGACTACGATAATCCAAATTATCATATAATTTCAGTGATTTGTTCTGCTGGGCTCATACTTCAAATACCAAAATTCAAGGACATTCATTAATAAATACCAGAAATATAACATATTCAATTTTTAAAGTTTTTTCTACTTTTTTTCTATCTTCTTATCAAAGTATGAAAACTTTATTTAATAAAAAACATATTTAACTTTTACGGTTTTTTTTTTAATTTGATACACTGCTAGGTCTTTTCAGTCAACAATTAGAAGTTTCATTTGGTGTAAATATATACCGCACGTTCACATTTATTCAACAAAAGTCGCTCAATTTCGACTAATAAGTCACGTGAGCTATCGATTTAACATTTTTTTACTACATCTTCATCCAGGAGCAAAAAAATGAACCATTTGTAAATCTTTGTCGTTCGAATTAAAGACATTTAGATCAGCAAAACTATAAGATAAAAGAACGTGTATATACATAAGTATTGACTAAGTCAAGCGAACTAAATTAGCAGTTTCTAACTCAAACTTTTAAAAGAATCATACGAGTGGACAGTATTATTCATTACAAACTTTTCAGCAGATATTTTCTAAATTTTATGAAACTATCCTAATTAAAAAGCGTCTAGCGTTACGCGATATTAGCTTAATAATTAATATAAATAATGATGCTTTATGCCGCTGTACTGATTGTAAGGGGGTGATGACAAGACACTGTTTATCTAAATTCCATGGCTTTACTATGAAGGAAACTATTAATTAACACTTCTTTAGAAAGGAAAACCATCCCATATATTTTAAAGACTATGGTTGGTTCTGTAAAGTAAAGATCTGTCCAGAATGTTCCCCAGTGGTGCAGCGGTATTTCTCCAGACATACACTGTTAGAAACCAGGTTTCAACACTCGTGGTGGGCAGAGTAGAGATAGTCAGTTCTGTAGCTTTGTGCCTAATTATAAGCAAACAAACTGTTCAGAATGATAACGTTGCGATCCTAAAGCTAATCTGGGTTGCTATCGATTGTCACTTTCTTGCTGTTGTTTGTTGGAATGTATTGATAAAAAGTCGTGATATCTAATGGTAAACACCTTAAGTAGGAAAGAAAAAGTAAGCCAAAAAAAAAAAGGATTGAATGTGCCACTTAAATGAATAAAAGCAAAATTGGCAGCCAAACTTGTAGTTACACTTATAGCATTAATAAGAATTTTACAGCAAATATTCACTCATAAGTAAGCTAGGCTGCGTATTTTGTTTTATCCACAACCATTATGCTCCAAGTTGAACAAAATACGCGGTTTGGCTAACTAATGAGTGAATATTTGCTGTAAAATTATTATTAATGCCATAAGTGTAACTACCAGTTTGACTGTCAATTCTGACTTTGTTCCTTTAAGTCGTGTACCCGATTATTATCCCTCAGATTTACTCTTTAGCTACTTGTTTGTTTGCATTTGTATGTGAGTAGATGTTGGAAGGGATATATATGTATATATGATAAATTTGTTATATCTGTATCTTAAGTAGCATCAGTGAGCATGTTACATTAACATGACTGGCACCAGCGCCCATTTTGAAATAATACTTCAACAAGTACAGTAGCTGGCCTGATGATCTTGTACCTTATTGTACCATGACCCAAACAAAAATGCAAAAGAATTTCTGTCTCCTGTTTTGAATTATTATGAGTCTCTTTAAATATGACAGGAGTTATAACTTTCTGCGACTTTGCATAATCTCAAAAGATTGATTTTGACAACGTCATAGGCAAACAAAACTATCAGTTTGCTGTTTCCACTGCATGCATCATCATATAGCGCCTCATTAGAAAGATCTTGAAAAATTAGTTTTAATTAGCAAAGAAATGATAGAAGTAAACAATAATGTTGATTTATTGATCTGTTATTATGTAGTATTGACCGTCATTTGCCAACAGTCACTACGCACGCTGTCACAACAAGTATAACCTCATCAAGTTTTTCAAATAGTTTCCAAAAATCATTTCCAATGAAAAATGAGATACATTCTTGTTCTAGATAATTTAATGAAGAAATGTGTAATCCTTGTGAATAGTCAAAAGGCACTATCAACTTGTGAATCAATGGGAAGGATCGCCAGTCCAAAACTGTACGTCTCATTCAATAGACAGGAAACGAGGACTGGCACAGCTGATACCATGACACTCTTCACAACCAAGTGAACACTCAAGTACATTTTTGTACAGTTGCAACACTTTGTGTCACATCATTGCGACAGGTGCATCGAATTACTTTCAGTAGGCCTGCAGGGGGCGAGGGCCAAGTCGGTTATGGTTGACACAAGGATGCTTATCTCGATATTCCAGTCACATTCTGTTGGTTTCAGACCGTCTTCTATCCACTTCTTCATTTGAAAGTACACGCTTAGGCTATGTAATTTTACTGACGCTTAAGTCGGTGGAACTGCAGAAACATCGTCGTTCCAAATGCCACTTTTGAGCAGAACACTTAGTGGTGTAATTCACCTAAACTATTCTCAAATTTTCCTTTGTACAGCAAGGCAAGCGTTTTTTTTCACCTTCTAAGTACACATGTTCAACAAACTGCAACTCCTGAAAGAAGACACACGTAAAACGTTGAAAGTCTGCATTATCCTGGATTTGCTTGAATGTTGTACCTTTCCAGATTCTAAAAGGCTTTGATGTTGTCACAACCCATCGTAAATCTCCAAAAATAGTGATCAGCTCTTCCATGCTCCAAGTCTCTTTGATTTTCATTCTTTCTCTGAGAAAAGAAGAACATCATTCGAAGCCACATCACTGCAATGTGCCAACAGCACCAGAAGGTCTGTGTTCTCTACAATAACGACTATGATGCTGTCTTTGGCACAATTTGTTGCCTCTATGACAATCTGCAAATCAGTATCACCATTAGCATGACTGATAAAACGTTATGATGCCTACAAAGCGTTGCTTATTCTCTTTATTTGCCAGACACAGATATTTTGTAGATTAGATTATTGTGTTAGGCACAAAGTGTATTACAGTTTCTTGGAGTCCTCTCTCTTATCCGGGATTGGTCATTTCCTTTATCAAAAGGCCAGACATTTACCCATCAAAGACTAGAACTGCCTTGAGATATTTTTTCACTGACCAAGTGGACATACACGTCATTGGTTTGATGACAAGAAACCCACTTTGTAGAAAATGAAAGTTTGGAGACGACCTGACTGAAGTCAATTTTATTATATATGCACGAAGTTTAGACAACATTATGTCATCCTCGGGTACAATCAGGTTCTGAAAAGTGCTACCACATTTTCATGGTGCCTGTAGGTGCTGCAGTAGAGAGCCTCGATCAAGCACAAACTGTGCATCAATGGATGTTGGTTTACTTGGAGTGATGTCTTGAACAAACGCCCAATTTCATCAGTTAATAATGCTTGTTTGGTTGCTAAAGAAGTCTTGTAAGTCAAAGAGCGAAAACGAGAAGCAGAAATTTTTATATTGTAAGACTTCCTTTTTGTCTTCATAATTTGTATTAGTTCTTGCTGTTAAACGCCAAAAGAGTGGGTCGACTGATATGGGGTTTCATTGGCTTTCACTGACTCTTCGTCTCAAGTGTCATAACATGAGTTGTTGTTTTTTCTTAGGATGAGTTCTGATACAGCCTGACCTTCCATGCCTTTGCAGATGCATAACCAACAAAACCAGTCACTGTTTCTGACAGTGGGTCTGCAGCAAATGGGTTTCTTCCAAGAAGGTGTGAAAGAATAAACATAATATCCTCGGTGTTCTTTGACGTTCTTGTGGGTCTCAGTTCTATGTGATGGTCTCTCGTACGTCGATGTATTTCTGACTTCTCGCATCATGTTTCTCATTTCAGCACACATAATAGCATGTGAAGGAGTCAGCTGACACGCTGTAACTCGATCATTCCTCTTCCACACGTTAATCTCCCAGTTGATTTCACATTTCGCGTCAGACTCCAGCCAGTAGTTAGGTCATATAAAAGACCAGACCAATATTTGCTGCTATATGAAACAATGTGATGTTCATTCTTGAAGATTTTGTGAACATCAGGATAAATTTTCTCGAGTTTGTTAATCAGCTTTAGGTAAAAATAGGTAGAGTTTATGTAAAGGTTGTGTTCAGCAGTGGCTAAGTATGGTAGAATCACTTTTACAGCAGCCTGTTCATCCTGCTTTCAAAACAAAATTCATGATGTGCACTATTGACGTGTACTGAAGCTACAGATTTCTGTTTTTACCAGTCAATGCCAGTTTTCTGTCATGCAACTTCCTGCTGACTTCGGCAAGGCAATCGATGTTCTGGAAAAATTGTTAGTGACAGCCTCTCCCTGCGAAATTTAGCCGTACAAAGCAGAGGTTGAATTTATGTCTTTCCTAACATCCATAAGATTTTTTGCCACACATTAGACATTACATGAGAGTTCTAGTTTTGAAACAAGTTCCAGTTGAAGTCTGGCACCAAGTTCGAGATGCTCCAGCTCACTGCTTTGAAAAATATGTTGTTGATGAAAAATAAGCTTGAGATATTAATCAGTGACTAAGATCTTTACAGATCCAGCTATATAAACGGATAAAAATATAATGTCAGACCTTTAGATATGAGTGGGCTGGGATTGTTATGCAGTAATTGTCTGTAAGTCGTTGGAGATAAATTTGGACAATAAACATACAATACACAATATACTTGTTTTGAAATAATATATATATATTAAAAACAAGTCAAACACATGTACAAAATATTCTTTACACTATAGGAAATCACAGTTTTATCTAAACTCTAAATAATTCTTTTTTGTCAAGAATCCAAACAATTTGATTCAATTACTCTTATCAGTTACATTACTTTGTGGGCTACTACAGTTGTATCCTAAACTTGTATCAAAATCTGCGCAGTCTAGTTCAACTACTTTAGAACACCCTGTGACGAGATAAATTATCTCCTTATCTCTATTAAATTGTGAAACTTACTTTAAGATATTACCTGTCAAGGCTAATTACTCACACATCCGTTAATTTCACGTTTTCTTTTACTAATTGTCTTGTTTTCTATCTCCTGAAAGGCCCGATATGGTCAAGCGTGTTAAGGCGTGCGACTCGTAATCTGAGGGTCGCGGGTTTGCATCCAAGTCGCGCCAAACATGCTCGCCCTTTCAGCCGTGGGGGCGTTATAATGTGACGGTCAATCCAACTATTAGTTAGTAAAAGAGTAGCCCAAGAGTTGGCGGTGGGTGGTGATGATTAGCTGCCTTCCCTCTAGTCTTGCACTGCTAAATTAAGGACGGCTAGCACAGAGAGCCCTCGAGTAGCTTTGTGCGAAATTAAAAAAAACAACTGTTGTTACGAAAACTAAATAATTATTATTTTTATCACTAAATGAACTAAGTAATAGCTCTCACACTGAACAGTCCTGTATATCCAACACTAAATTCAATAGGCGAGGATTAAGTCGATAATGTGACAAAATGAATGGATGAAACTTGTAGATATTACTTACCAGCGTTCACTTGATCAATCTTAAAGTAGATTATTTCTTATGCAGTTACTTTTGGGGAAAACTTTCATGGCTCCAGTATATAGTGGAAAACATGCTAAGTCCGAAATTTTTACATACCCAGCAAAATTGTCAAGATACATATTGTTTTTTTTTCTTTTAAACACTCTTCATTTGGCCACCAGTCCTTCAAGAAATGAAGGATTGACTTGATATGGTAGAGTTATATTTCAGTCCTTCACGCCCAAACTTTAATTATTATTTCATTTAAGCCTTTTTATGGCGTCAAAAAACAATCAATACAAAATTCTATATTTTGGGCTCCTATGCTGCCATATTTACAGCAGTCAAGGTGGAAATTGGCATAAATGAAAATTTTCACGCACCAAACATACTGTCATAATGACAAAAGGTTAAATTTGCCCATTTTGAATCATTTAAGGGCAGTGGTTCTTAACCTTTTTCATCGTCTTAACCTCTGAGTATTACCGTGACCCCTATAATAATTTTTTGTAATGGTGAACTTTGCGTAAAGGTAGAATAAAAAAAAACTACATAAACATCCTAATTTATTGATTTATTTATTTGTTTTGGAATTTCGCACAAAGCTACTCGAGGGAAGGCAGCTAGTCATCACCACCCACCGCCAACTCTTGGGCTACTCTTTTACCAACGAAAAGTGGGATTGACCGTCACATTATACGCCCCCACGGCTGGGAGGGCGAGCATGTTTAGCGCGACACGGGCACGAACCCGCGACCCTCGAATTACGAGTCGCATGCCTTACGCGCTTGGCCATGCCAGGCCCCCTAATTTATTGAAAATATCACAAATAAATGACCTAGAGAAATGCTGAAAGTGCTAAACAAATGCAAAATCCATGGAATTACTGAACATCATACAAAACCTACATATTCACTCAGTGTGAGGGTTGATATAATATATATATATATATGATGAAAAAATATACTAAATACGATGTTAACTTTGATATCTAAATTTTAAGTTCGATGTATTAATATTATATAAGTAAAAAAAAATTACTAAAAATTAGACAGGTGGTTACACAACAAGCATCTCGACGTGGTTCAATTGCTGTACTTCAGCGTGTTTCTCATTGGTGGACAGTTACAGGCACTTGTCTAAAAAACTACAAACTGCTCCGTGACTTCCTCAATAATTCCCAAACCTTCCGTGACCCCGAGAAACTTCAAACGACCCCCAGGGGTCACGACCTCAAGTTAAAACCACTATTTTAGGGGGTAAGAACTAATATAAACACAATTTTTGTGTTTGGATCTATTATTCGACCATATGTTGACCAGTTTAAACAGGATTTGGTACAAAAATACCTTCTTATAGGTCTGAAGTCATAATATAGACAATTCTTTTTTCTGTTGTCGCAATTTTTCTTTGTCAAAATTGACCATGTTCGGATTGCATAGTGAACACATGCTGCATTCACGAACAAATGTTGACCTCTTTGACTTTGTCCAATTCTTTAATTACTAGAAAATTATTCTACAGCCTAAGTACTCAAAATTAATAACCTATTCACAAGCAACAAATAAGGTGTTTTTTCTTTCAAATTGCAGTGCACGATTGTCATAAAAAATTGCCATAGTAAACGGATTGTTATCAGAGAATATCTTATTACTTATTATAAATATACAAGTGACAAGGAACTTTGTTACAAATGCAGTCTGTTTAGTAAATATCTATGAATGTTTGAAGAGATAATGTTTGTTCAAATAAATTGAAAAACAAAGTACTGACACTGGCCTACCGTTATCTGGATATAAAATACGAAAAACAGAATTCATTCATAACACAGAGTAAATACTCAAGAAAAACACCTACTTCTTATTTCAATCCTTTTTTGTTATTTAAAACATCAAAAGTTTCCTTAAAGGTATTTTGCTTTGACGCATTTTTGTCTGTGTAAAATGTTCGAGTATCTTTTTTATTACATAGATGGCGTTCTTCTGAGCTAAGATTTGTGGCTTAATTAATTGTTAAAAAAATGTCATTTCTCAATGTATCAATCGTACAAGTTATAGCGTGTGTTCTGTAATGGATAGAAATTATTAATTTAATTTGTTATCAAAGAAAATTAATATCTTTTAATTTTAACAAACGTGAAATCTGGGAAATTATTTACGAAACGTTTAAGTATCTCAAACAACGCATACAACATATGTTATACAGGAATACAAAGAAAAAAGAACTATTTATTGGACATATAAAGCGATTATGCAAAGACTGAGTGATATTAGAAAATAGCTGACACACGTCTCGAGCTAATGTTATGTTCAACATGGATATGATTATGAAAAGACTGAGTAATATTAGAATAGAATTGACACACGTCTCGAGCTAATGTTATGTTCAGTATGGATATGATTATGCAAAGACTGAGTAATATTAGAATAGAATTGACACAAGTCTCGAGCCAATGTTATGTTCGACATGAATATGACATAAAATAACAATAGAAAAAATTCAGAAATTATAATAAAAAGTATATGATTTTTAATACTATCCGCTTCATCTTTATTTTCTCCCTAACATAAATCTAGTGATCTTGGCACATCAAAATATTTGTTGTTTTCGATCTCAATATTCAATAAAACAAAGCTACTAAGAAGCTTTAAAACCATCAGAAAATTATTACAAATGGCTTAAATAGAACCAGAGCCAAATCTGCTTCACACAAACCTTCAGTGAACTCAGTGTTGGGCCTGACATGGCCAGATGGTTAAGGCACTCGACTCGTAATCGCGTACCAAATATTCTCGCCCTTGCAGTCGTGGGGACGTTATAATGTAACGGTCAATCCCACTATTCGCTGGTAAAAGAGTAGCCCAAGAGTTGGCGGTGGGTGGTGATGACTAGCTGCCTTTCCCATCTTACACTGCTAAATTAGGGACGGCTAGCGCAGATATTCCTCGAGTAGCTTTGCGTAAAATTCAAAACAAACCAAACTCAGTGTAATTAAAGTGTGGATCCACAGAACTGAATAAATTAGAGATGGAAGCTAAGACCTTGTCATTCCATGTCGTATAAACAAACTCTATAGAAATAAATAACTAGAGGGATAAAAATCTCATAACTTATGCAAATTAAAAACCTAACCAGTGTCTATGGCACGAAGATGTCTGTCTAATCTATGCAGAAAATATTCAAAGAATCTCGTCTACTCAGAAACATGGGTCAAAGTACTGTTTAGAGCATCCGCAGTAATCACGAGTGAATCTGTACTTTCTTTGTTATTTAGCGAAGATATGATATCTGAGTTTCCAAGAAAAATGTTTTATATGAACAATCACTCTTTCTTTTAAAGTGAGTGAGTTTTTGTTGATTGTTTGGTATATATGAAATGTGAAGTATTCTTCTTAAACAGGTTCTTATGTTTATAGACAGTTACACCAAGAACAGTCGTACTAATTAATCTACGTATTTCGAGATTTGGCGAATGTCGACAGTGCGTATCCAGAATTCTTGTTGTCTGTTCCTATTTCTCACGGCCCGGCATGGCCAGATAGTTAAGGCTATCGACTTGTAATCCGAGGGTCCCAGGTTCGAATCCCCATCACATCAAACTTGCTCGCCCTTTTAGCCGTGGGGGCATTACAATGTGAATGTCAATTCTAATATTTATTGGTAAAAGAGTAGCTCAAGAGTTGGCGGTGGGTGGTGATGACTAGCTACCTTCCCTCTGGCCTAACACTGCTAAATTAAGAACGGTTAGCGCAGATAGCTCTCCTGTATCTTCGCGCGAAATTAAAAAAATCAAACCAGTGAGGTACTTTGCTAAATCTCTTATACTAAAGCAGCAAATCTACAAGTTTAAAAAAACAATTTATAAAAAGGGAAGTAAAGGTAGTGGTGACTAATATCCATTCCTCAAACAAATTAAATTAGGATAGTATGGATATCATTAACATCATCCATACGTAATAACACAGGCTCACAGCCATCTTTACACTTACTTATTTTTAATGTTTTTTTCTAGAGTTGTTTGCTTGTTTATTTTCAATGTAGTGTCTTAATAGAGATAAAAAGGTTGAATTTATAGTAAAATTGTAAATACAATGCAATTCCAACTGTAATCTTTATTGTTCATCAGTTGTTGAATTGGTAATTCCTGATTCATTCTGTATTCAAGATTTTTAAATACCAAATGTCTGTATGAAAGCCAACTTAAAGGAGTAATAATAATAATGGTTTACACTATAATGATGATCTTTAAATTACTAGTAATTATTAATAATAATACTTATAATAGTGGATACTCCATTTAAGACTGTCATCTCAGTGAAATTGGTTGACACCATTGTTTTGGTTCATAAGTCATAATGTAATAGAAAAAGAAGGAAAGGAATGAATTGTAACAGATTTACTGTTATACATTTCTTTTATTACCTACGCTATTCTCAGTATGGTTTTCGTTTTTGCATATGACGTATATTGTTGGCTGAGTATGACGTATCTCCCGCCTGTCTCTAAATTTGTGAAAGATTCTTGAAAGTAAGAATCAAGAATTTTTGTTTTATATATGTAAAAACGGTTGAGAAAATTTTAATGTAGAGGGACGAACAACGTTTCGACCCTCTTTGGTCATCGTCAGGTTCACAAAGAAAGGAAGAGGTAACTGACCGGTAGCTGACCATATGTTTGAAGGGGGTTGTGTTACTGAGTGCAGGAATGTAAAGAGCCTGCTTAGATGTTTGATTATATTTATTAATATAGATTTAAAAGTGTTCGTTTGTATTGGTTTATTTTGGTTGTTGTTTTGAATTAAGCACAGAGCTACACAATGGGCTATCTGTGCACTGCCCACCACGGGTATCGAAAACCGGTTTTTAGCGTTGTAAGTCCTCAAACATACAGCTGAGCCACTGGGGGGCTAGGTTTATTTTGGAATTTAGTTGTCCTATAATTAAGGCTTCTTTAAATTTGCGTTTGTTCATGTTTGTTTCTTTATGTAGTATTTGAGTGTTTTCTATGGTTATGTTGTGTTTGTTTGACTTGCAGTATTCGAAAACGTGTGAAGGTGACTTTTTGTGTTCTTTGAATCTGGTTTCCATTTTTCTACTTATTTCTCCAATATAAAAGTCGTGGCAGTTATCACATTGTATTTTATAAATAATGTTGGTGACGTGTTTGTCAGTGTAATTTTTACGTAGTATTTGTGTCTGGTTTTTGAATAAATTTAGTATTAACTGGAATGTCATATTTTGTTGCTAGTTTTTGCAAAATGTTGGTTATTTGTTTGCTGATGTCAGGAATATATGGTATACAGCAGTATATGGTTTCGTGATTTATTGATTCGTGAGATATATTTACTTTTGTTGGTTAATTTTGCTTTCTGTCTAGGTGTGTGCGTATAATGTTTTCTACGGTTTGTGGAGGAAACTTATTGATGTTGATGAAGTATTGTTTTATTTTGTCTAATTCGTCGTTAATTTTATCTGGTAAGCATAGTTTTATGGCTGTGTTTATCTGGTTTCTTAGTATGTTGAGTTTATGTTTTGTTTCATGTGCTGAGTCCCAAGGAATGTATAGTCCAGTATGGGTGATTTTTCGGTGGATTTCTGTTTAAAATTGTGTATCGGTTCTTATAATTTTGAGGTTAAGAAATGGCATTTGATTGCTTTCTTCCTGTTCACGTGTGAAGTTAACGTTAGTAGAATTAACGTGACTGAAAACATCATGTGTGTGTTCTGTAGATGTGAATCTCGCAATCGTGTCGTCTACATATCTGTATCAGTATAGTGGTGGATGTAATACTGGTCAGTTGCTTGTGTTTCAACTTGTGTCATAAAAATATTGGCTAGAACTGGTGATATTGGGTTGCCCATGCTTAGGCTATTTGTTTGTATATAGTTGTGGTTGTTGAACATGAAGTTTGTCTTCATCGTGGTGAATTCTATGAGGGTTTCTAATTGGTTGCTGGGAATGTCTATAGATGGGTTAGTGTCTCGGATATAGAGTTCTAAGAATATCTTGCAGGCTTCAGCGGTTGGAACTTCTGTAAAGACGGATATAATATCAAAACTGGCCATTAAGGCTTTATGATTAAGTTGATTAAGATTAGACTTGAAATTAAAAGAGTCTTTGATGAAAGACTTGGCTGATGTTACATATTTGGAGAATGCCCACGCTATGTATTTATTAAGATTGTAATTAAACGATTCATATGTGGACATTATTGGTCGTAATGGACAATCTGGTTTATGAGTTTTGGGGATGCCATATATTTGTGGTGTGCGTGAGTCGGTTTTGCGTAGGTAGGAATAAAGTGTTTGTGAAATTGTGTTGGCTTTTTTTAATTTTTAGTAGAATTTTGTTTTGTTGCTTTTCCTGTGTCTTTGTTAGTTTTGTGTGTATTAGTTTAAATTTGTTTGTGTCTGATAGGATATTTTCCATTTTTTGATGTTTTCATTATAACGCCCCCATGACTGAAAGGGCGAGCATGTCTGGTGCGACGGGGAACGTAACATAATAAATCGGAGACTCGTCAGAAATAAATATTTTTTGTTTTAAGAAAACGCTAGTGCGTTTTTGAACATTGTTGAAACTTCGAGAAACTCGCGTAATTCGTATAAAACCTGCCCCCCAGTGGCTCAGCGGTATGTCTGCGGACTTGCACGCTAAAAACCGGGTTTCGATACCCGTGGTGGGCAGAGCACAGATAGCCCATTGTGTAGCTTTGTGCTTAATTCGAAACAACAACGTATAAAACCAACTAGCTGAGTTACAGCGACGGAAAATTATAATTGTGATTAACGTCTATTAATCGGAAAAATACGGATACAGAATTGGATCAGGAAAGTTTATACATTTTGACTTAAGTGAATTAACTTCTGTCATCAGTATTTCTATGAGGCCAGTAAATATATTCGCCGGAAAAAGTCAGCTTGTAAGGGTGTGAGGCTTGTAAAGCTGGGTGAATTAACAGAGGTGTAACAATATTAACTCAAAATCAATTTGCTCGTCGTGGATCTGGATCGTCGATAAAATAATCAGTTCTAAGACTCTGTGTTGTCTGTAACTTTGTAGAGGCCTGGCATGGCCGAGCGCGTAAGGCGTGCGACTCGTAATCCGAGGGTCGCGGGTTCGCACCCGCGTCGCGTTAAAAATGCTCGCCCTCCCAGCCGTGGGGGTGTATAATGTGACGGTCAATCCCACTATTCGTTGGTAAAAGAGTAGCCCAAGAGTTGGCGGTGGGTGGTGATGACTAGCTGCCTTCCCTCTAGTCTTACACTGCTAAATTAGGGACGGCTAGCACAGATAGCCCTCGAGTAGCTTTGTGCGAAATTCCAAAACAAACCAAAAACAAACTTTGTAGAACTGTTGTACGTAAACCATCTCTTGTAATAACTGTTGGTAACAACCGTCGTTATAAATTGTACTGTTTTTGTTGTTGTTCTTGCTTTATATCAAAATATATTTGTGTTAAGAAAGAATATTATGTGTATCAGTCTTATTTGCAGATATCATAAATTTAATACATATCAACATTTAATTAACTTCTAAATTCAAATTTCTGGTTATTTGAAATAGCAATACTTAACGTACGTAACATAATTGTTTGTTCGTTTTGGAATTTCGCACAAAGCTACTCAAGGGCTAGCTGCCCTAGCCGTCTCTAATTTAGCAGTGTAAGACTAGAGGGAAGGCAGCTAGTCATCACCACCCACCGCCAACTCTTGGGCTACTCTTTTTACCAACGAATAGTGGTATTGACCGTCACATTATACCCCCCCTACGATTGAAAGGGCGAGCATGTTTTGTGCGACGGGTAACATAATATATTAAATCGGAGACTCGTCAGAAATAAATTATAATACATAATAGAAGTAACAAGGAATTTGAACTTTTAGCTTTGATATGTACAGACTTTATCAAAACTTGTGACTCAATCATTAAACAGATATTGTTATAAAAGGAAACACTGTATAGTATCGTAAACTTCTGATAACTTATTAAGAAGATTCTAAAATACCATTTTGATGAACAATCAAAGCTGTCCATACATAGACAGTGCTACCACCTGACTGATTACATACTTCAGCCGATTACATTTTGAGATATGTTTCTAACCATTCCAGAAACTTATGCTATTGTTACCCGTAGTGAAACCTTCCATTTTTTTTTAAACACTGTATTAAAATTCTCAGAATAATAATCATGTGATTGTTATCATCGAAACAGATTCATAACGGTAAATAACATTACAAAGATTTAAACAAACTTCAATACCAGTAGCGGGGATTTTCCGGAATATCATGTCACACTAGTCCCACGAAACATGCTCAACCTTTCAACTGTGGGGGGCGTTATAATGTTACGGTCAATCCCACTATTCGTTGGTAAAAGTGTAGTCCGAGTTGGCGGTGAGTGGCGATGACAAGCTAGCTGCCTTTCCTCTAGTCTAACACTGCTAAATTAGGGACGGCTAGCGCAGAGAGCCCTCGTGTAGCTTTGCCCAAAATTCAAAAACAAACAAACAAATAATATCACGTCGCTATGACCCCTTTAACTTTACATCGCGGGTTAAACATTGAAATGTAAACATTATCCAACTTATCACTAGCGTTTCAGACTTTGAGCTGTATCCACTTTTTAGGATAACATTGCACAACAATTTTTTTGAAAAGTTTTTGCTGATTGTGGCAGGTACCTGGTGGGTGTGCACAAATATAGTTTTGGTTTTGCTTCATCACATAGGAATTCTGAGAAATAGACAGTTGTTTACCGGCAATAACGTAGTTAATTGCGTTATGTTTCTAATACGCTATTAAGTTCAACATGATTTTCGTTTGTATTCAATGTCCGATGCATCACGCTGCAGTGTCCAACAGTAGTCAGCAAGCATTGACGGATTCCAGTTGCCCCGATATCGTTTTTCCATTGTAGCAAAACTGAAGATTTCGATGAAACGGTACGTGATGGTAAATTTGGATGTGATTTTCGTGATCAGCAGCTAAAAATCTATAAGGAACACTCAACAGTTTACAAGTTTGTTTGTTTGTTTTTAATTTTGCGCAAAGCTACACGAGGTCAATCTGTGCTAGCCGACCCTAATTTAGCAGTGTAAAACTAGAGGGAAGGCAGCTAGTCATCACCATCCACCGCCAACTCTAGGGCTAATCTTTGCCAACCAATAGTGGGATTGATTGTAACATGATAACGCCCTCACAGCTGAAAGGGAGAAAATGTCTAATTCAACATTCGATGCCAAGATCCTCAGATGACGAGTCAAACACCTTAACCCATCTGGCCATGCGGAGTCGCTTTTGTTATGAGTATTTTAAACCGGAACCCAGACCAACTTCCAAAAGAAAACCTAACCACATTAATGTAGCAACAATTTGAGGATTCACGTAACGTGGAAAGAAAATTGTTTAAACCATGGTGCAGTTATCGACCATCATAATTTTCAGTATTAAAAAAAGTGGAACATTAGTTATTGTCACATGATCTGAATTTATTTCAACGTTTCTTACCATCCGCTTGGATTGCAGATTTTATTTTAAATTTGTCGTTGTTTATGACCAAGATTAGAATTATGTTTTATAATAATTTGTTTTTTAAAGGCAAAGCGACGTTGGACTATCTGTTTGTCCTGCTGCGGGGAATAGAACCATCGATCTTAGCGTTGTAAGTCTGTAGACTTAACATCCGTACTATACATCCGTTTTATATAAACACAGATTACAGAAATTCGTTAGCCATCACTGCTTCATTTCTCTAACTCATTCATGTTAATCAATTTAACCCAACTTTCTACATGAATAAAAACTAGACACCATGGAACATTCTTAACTTTAACAAAGCTGAAAAACTAATTGAACAAAGACTTATGACAATGAATAATGGCATATTTATCTCTTTGTTCTGCGGCACGTGGCAATGACCCGTATGAACGATTTACATATTCGAAGAAAAAAAGGCTTGTGCTTACCAAAATAAAAGTACGATAAGCTATTCGAAACGCTTATTTGAATTTGAACACCTATGTTAAGGAAGCTATAATTTGCGTGAAGCCATACACGTTTTAACGACCTCACAAAACAGGTAAAAGGTTTAAAGTTAAGTGCATATGATTATTGTTTGTTTTTTGAATTTCGCGCAAAGCTACTCGAGGGCTAACTGTGCTAGCCGTCCCTATTTTCGCAGCGTAAGACTAGAGAGAAGGCAGCTAGTCATCACCACCCACCGCCAACTCTTGGGCTTCCTTTTGCCAACGAATAATGGGACTGACCGTCACATTACAACGTCCACACGTCTGAAAGGGCGAGCATGTTTGGTGTGACCTGGATTCAAACCCGTGACCCTCAGATTACGAGTCGAACGCCTTTACACACTTGGCCATGCGGGGCCTGGTCAGGTATAAAGAACAATAACTTAACATAAGTGCATACGTTGTGGGGAAAAAGAAAATTTTAACGCCTATTTCGATGAGTGATTGCCAGTTAAGCTGTACATTATTTACAAAACGTTTCTATGAATGATTTTAATTTAAATAATATTTTTCGTTTACTCCAACTAATTCTGCGTCGTCGTGAAATTTTGCTAGCAGAATGTATGTGTACTTTCTTTATAGCAAAGCCACATTGGGCTATCTGCTGAGTACACCGAAAGGGGTTTCAAACCCCCTACTATAGCGTTGTAAATCCGTAGACTTACCGCTGTACCACCGGGGGACTTCTAAGGGCCTCTAACAACTGATTATATTACTTCATAAGACTTTATCCGATAGTCATACAAAGAACAGTTACTATTAAGACTCCTGCCAGTTGTCGGATTGGACCAACTGTGACCATTATAACAGAATGCCGATCGGCGTGGCATATTCTTTTCCAGGTTCTGGAAGGTGTCTTGTTTAGGTACTCACAGTAAGGTTTAAGCGATTAGATATCAGTCGTTGTAATGGCTAGTAGTCTGTATCGTGAAATTATTATTGTGTTTCTAATTTAATTACAATTATTATTAATTGCTAATAATTAATAATTATTTTATGACTCAAGTGTGAATCTGCTGCCGTCCTTAAGGAAGTCCTCACAAGGACTTGGTTCTTGTCAGAAATGCTTGCATGATAACTACGTGATTGACCTGCTTCCCCTCTCTGTTAGAACTTCATCAAGCTGATTATTTTTAACGGAGATGAAGTTTTGCTAACTTCTTTTTAGATGAAGTGAGTATACAAGTCTGTTTTTACATTTTTATTGTGTGTGGTTCATATCCTATTTATTCCAATTTATTGTACATGTTTTTCTTTGATATGATAGGTTATTACAGAGAGGCCGGTACTACAAGGTCTTCTATACATATTATAATTCTGAGTTCTAGCCTTATTATTTGTGTTTCCAATGTATTGGTGCCCACATTTACAAGGGATTTTCGAAATGATTTTTGTTCTCCACTAAACCTCTCCAGGTGGCGCGATATGTCTAAATTATGATCATACTGTGTTATGGTTTCTGTGTACTATTTTGACCTCGTACTCTTTGTATACCCCCTACTTGCTTTCGGAGAGAGACCTTGGACAAAGAAGAATATTGTTAAACACCTATTCTTGGTGTTTACCTATATTTCCTCTTTATAGGACTAATTAAGTTGAGGTTACAACTTCCTTATATGAGGCCTGGCATGGCCGAGCGCGTTAAGGCGTGCACTCGTAATCCGAGGGTCGCGGGTTCGCGCCCGCGTCGCGCTAAACATGCTCACCCTCCCAGCCGTGGGGGTGTATAATGTTACGGTCAATCCCACTATTCGTTGGTAAAAGAGCAGCCCAATAGTTGGCGGTGGGTGGTGATGACTAGCTGCCTTCCCTCTAGTCTTACACTGCTAAATTAGGGACGGCTAGCACAGATAGCCCTCGAGTAGCTTTGTGCGAAATTCCAAAACAAACAAACAAACAAACAAACAAATCCTTATATGTATATATATATGTATACGTGTGTGTGTGGTTTATACATTTCGTTAATCACGTTATTGTTTCAAAACAAAGTACGTCAAAAACGCATGAGTAACAAACAAAGTGTTTTACCTTAATATTTTCATTCAGTTTTTGTTGTTTTTGCCAGGAAGTGTGAGAATAAATCCCAAGACACAAAGTTAATGTGCTGTTGCTGAGAGCTGCACCCTTCCTCTAAAATTACATCTTCTTGAAGCATTACAATGTCTATTGGTTAAGCTGTACAAAATGAAGTAAAACATTTTCTAAAAATGTTCTTACAATAACAAAACAAATTGGTTGGTTATTTTTAATCACGGTCTCGACGTGTTTTTATTAGATTTGCGTGAATGTAATATTTAACTCAGTAAATAAGGCTGATCAAAAACTGAATCGTAAAAATGTGTATTTCTCATAATGATGCGTAATTTAGAATCTGAATAGAAGTTGTTTCTTCATTTCATTTCCTATACATAGAGAAAGTAACAACTGCTCATCTTAAATAGTTACTGGTAGAAACATTTCTTTGAATGGGAGGTGATATATTAACCAAGAAAGTCATTAGTCAAAAAGACTTATCCTGGCGAAGAAAACGTTCTCCCAAACGTGACTGTTAAAAAAATTGGTTAGTTCGATCCACTATATCTCAAGAATCGTTTAATATAAGGAGAAAAAATTACCTTTCCTCTTTGTTACATATTAAGTCAACTCAATCTTTCGACCATTTTAATTACACGTTATTGTTATTTCATCTTTCGTGAAGTTATTTCACAATGACCCATAGATTACCCCATCATATTACTGTTATCCTACTTCTTTGTAAAAACCTGTTTCCTTATTTTCTGCCCAGCGTGTGTTCATAAATATTTTATTGTTATAGTTCTGCTACGCCCGAAGCGTTGTTTGCTTTATTCCTTCCCTCTAAATCCATCACTTCGTAAACATATTCTAGTTCTTCTCTTGTGTTAACCCAAAGCTGTATCAGTTAATGCAAGGGACGAAGGTACAAATAACATTCGTGTCAAGAGCCCACGAACAGTTTTGTCGATAGGTAGCACTGTAGGGAAAAATAAAACAAAAACATCCAAACAGAGTCAACAAAAGTACGTGGCATAATTAATTATCCTTGGGGTCTTTTACTAGTTCGTTTACAATTACAAGTGTTCGTAAGGGGTCTTTTACTAGTTCGTTATAAACGATTCTAATTATAAATTAGAAATTTTCTTAAGTGCCGTTTATAATTAGATCTACTAAACAAATTAAATTAGAAACATGAAATTCTTGCGTACTTGAAGGAAAACTTCATAGAGCTAATACTAATACTGTTGGACGTATTGTAACATCGTAAATTTTATTTTTAATGTACTTTTTACTTTTTATTTAATTGATGCGTCCTTTTTACCGCTTAAACAAACTAATGATTGTTTGGATTTGTCGATCGTCTACCATCGTAACTGACTAATTACAGAATCTTCCTATGTTGTATGTTTGAAAAGTTTCTTAAAGGTAGAAAGACTTTAATTCTAAGAGTGTCTCGTATAGGAATAATGAGTCCATAGGATTAAATTTTGTAAGTTAGCTTACAGCCAATGACAATGTATAAATCTCTAAATCTAGAAGAAAATACCTGTTTTTTGTTGTGTTTTTTTCAATTCTAACAATAGATTAAAAGGTACTAGCTATTGTTTTTTCGGTAATGAGGTCGAATGTTAAACTCCCTGTAACAAACGTGTAAAGATGCAAGTCTAGATAGATTAACATCTTTCTAGCAACTATAGAGGTCGTGGAAAGCTACAACTGTAATGCATTAAAATATTATAATCCTCGTTGAGTTATTTACATTTAAACCTGAAAAAGAAAAATCACGTTTATAATTATAATATTTTCCATTGTTAATTTTTAAGTATCTTTTTACCTGCATAGATCCGTGGAAAATAACAAGTAAAATAAATGTGATACGTTATTGGTTACTGAAATTAAATATTATTATTTTTTTCATCATTTTTATAAGAAAGGTTACGTTTAAGTCAAGGCATTGTGTATTCACATTTGATTGGCTGAGATTTAAAAGAATATGTTGAGCTTAACATGCATATCGAGGTCAAAGTTTAGATCTTATCTATGAAACAGCTTTTAATAAGGTATCTGGTACAACTGGATTTTTAAGGGACCACTGCTATTTGGTCTATTTGGGAGTAGAGACGTGTTGAAAAATGATAAAATGATACTAAAAAATATATGAAGCATAAACACAATTACTTCACTTGCAAAACCAAATAATTAACAATTTTTAATAAAACAAGTAATATTTTATCTCATGCCAGGTTTAATAATCAACCGTCTATTATCTGTCCAGTGAAGGAAATAACCGTTTAATCTTCAGTCTATTCTAATAGTGGGCTATTTTTATGTGTTCAGTACAACATCAACCCTTCTTATTTTACACTTTTTTTCATCAGGTAACCATTTTCACCTGTGTAGTAAAATTAAACATACATATTATCTTAAGTCTTGAGATCTGGCATGGCCAAGCGCGTAAGGCGTGCGACTCGTAATCTGAGGGTCGCGGATTCGCATCCGCGTCGCGCCAAACTTGCTCGCCCTCCCAGCCGTGGGGGTGTATAATGTAACGGTCAATCCCACTATTCATTGGTAAAAGAGTAGCCCAAGAGTTGGCGGTGGGTGATGATGACTAGCTCCCTTCCCTCTAGTCTTACACTGCTAAATTAGGGACGGCTAGCACAGATAGCCCTCGAGTAGCTTTGTGCGAAATTTCAAAACAAACAATCTAAAGTCTTATCTATTCAACTCTGGAACTAGGAGTGAGTAAAATAGATTAGGCCTAATAATACTACATCTGGTGCTATTAAATTTCATGAAATCGACACCATTAGCACTAACATTGCTCTATATAATGACTTGAATGATGAGCGACAAAAGGTTTTATTGGGGTGTGATCTTTGATAAACGTAGACAACTGGTGGTCGACCCCACACATTCCTTCGCACATTCAGAACATGCGAACTTATGAACTGCAAAGAACTGTTTATTTGGGAAAATTATTAAAACGTGCTCTTACATAAAGCCTGCAGTATAACTTTGCGCTTCAAAATAAACCTTAAAATGAAATTGCTTTTTCGTCTAAAAATATGTTTTGAAGCACATCTGATTATGTATAAGAGTTATGGTACCTTAACTACTACTTAACATATATAGTCTGTTGCTGCATACAATGGTGCTGTTATAACCAGTTTGTTTGGCAGGTTAAATCATAAAATGTAAGGGTTAACACTTTATTTACTCGATCAGAGGTTTCAGCAATAATGAATTTTAATCAAAGTTAATATGCATTAAAAGTAAAAGAAACATTTATTGTTCATAATATGTTTGTTTGTTTTAGCGCAAACTGTTCTGAACTGTGTTGATCGTAGGGAATCAAATCTCTAATTTTAACGTGGTAAGTTCATAAACGTACCTCTGACCAACTGGGAAAGAGTGCCTAATCTAAATGCTATCTGTTTCAATAATATAGGTTTTATTTCATCGTTTTAATCAGATATTAACTATTTTTGCCTTTGTTTAATGAACTGTGGTGGCCTAATGGCTATAGTTATTAGATTGTGAATCCGAGGATTTAAAGTTTGTAGCCCATTTTCACGAAGCGCATTCTGCACTTTGAGGTGGTTAGTGAATTCTAACGGTAAAATCACGTTTTTCTATCATTTAAGTGTAGCCAATAGGTGTCAAAGGATACTTTAACAGCTTCCTTCAACTCAAAATTAGGGCTAATTACGGATACCCCGTTGTGTCGCTTCGCGCAACATTTTTAAAACAAATTATTTGTTCAAACTAGAAGTCAATTTTTTTATTCTATCTAACATAATAATGTTATAAGCTATATCTTTAAAACTTTAGATGCTTCTTTGCTAGAGAGAGCTAATCTTACATCATGAATAGAAATTTCATAAGAATTAAGGAATTAGTAGAATATGAGAACTTCCTATATTGCACAGAAAACTACACTGTATATAAATACTAGACTCAGTGAACTATCCAGTTTGGTGTCAGTTATTTAATTAGACAATAAGAATCAGTGTGTCTGATTAAGTTAGTATTATATATACTAATAATAATATATATAATTATATATGATAATAAAAGTTAGTACGTTAGTTAGCGCACGAATTCTGCAAGTAAATCTATAAGAAAGTTAGATGCATATTAGTCTTCGAATTTGTTGCAACTTTGTTTGCAAAGTTAGGCTTACCAATGAAATTAACTTTTAGTAATATTGCAAAAATAAATTAATTAATTCAATAATTTTACGTGGAGAGAACTTTCCGTTTTCTTTATTTTACTACGTTGTCCAAAAACAAAATCGCAACCGCACAACGACAGAACACGTTTCAAAAATTATTAGCTTATGAACAGTAAAGTTACTTTTCCTCTTTTCTTCTGTGTGTAAGAAATAATTTGGTATTTTCTCATGTTTTATGTTTAACACCAAACATATTGCGCTGACTCTGTATGTGAATGATTTTAAAATATATCAAACAACATAACGAATTTTCATGCTGTGGGCTATTTTGACCACTGCTCTGTTTGTTATGTCCCAACAATATGACTGATGAGTTCTAGATTGAGTAAAACGCGTCGTAGACAATGGATACAGTAAATATAATGTCGTTGGAATACCATTTATGTTCCCCCAGTAGGAAAGCGGTATGCTTACGAAGTTGTAGTGTTAAATCTGTTGTTTAATTCCTCACGGAAGACACAGCAGTGCTTCCAAAAAAAAACTCTCCTCTACTTTTTAAACATCTATTAGAAAATAGATATAAAATGAGTGTTAAAAATATATTAGGCCCAAAAGTAATGCCTAATAACCAGTGATTCTACTGAGTGTGGAAAAACACCGAAAATATTTTTTTCAAGAACAAGGACCTGGATTATATAAATGCTTAGTCCATTATAAAGGTACTTTATGTCTATTACTTTAAATAATACTAAAAAAAAAGAACTTAAGAGGAGGAGTTCATGTATGGCTTCAAACAAACTAACGCCGTAGGTTTTTCTTCCTTGTGCCATATAATCAATAATCTTGGAAACTACCCTTCGTAAGTTTACTTCTAATATCAAACTCTGTGTTCACGTTTAAAATACATGTTTTTAAAGTAATGATAATGTCATTTCTCACTGACATCTTAATCTTCGAAAATTACAACAACTCCATTGCATCGATAGAAGAAGCTTGTGGAAAGAAAGTGATGTAGGATTTCAGCACGTTCTCGCACTTGACTTAAGAACTGGTTTGATTCACGTAGTCTGGAGCTAGGTCATCCAAAGGACGTTGTTTCTTGTGCTACTTTTAAGGGTCAATAACATCTGGGAGAGCTGGTAACAACAAACATAAACTGAATGTTTCAGGAACTGCCACAGGGTCGGTACCCATAACTGTCCCAGGTATACATACATGAATCAATCCTAGTTAGTCTTTTCCTATTGGTGAGTTAGTTAATCCTGTAGTACCTTCTCCTCTTAATAAGTTAGTTAGTCCTATATGGCCTTCTTATGTTAATGAGTTCCGTTCTTTTTGTGTTTTCTATCCTCCCTTTCCTTTAGTTCCATTTCATTGTTTGATTGTTTATATATTGTGTTTCTAATTAATACATTTTAACAACATGCCTTCTTCTTCATTATTATGCACATTACATCCTATACATTTCATTCACGAACAAACAAAAGATCACAGAACTCGTCATGAACACCCTGGGTTTGGTCCTATCACAATAAACATAACACCGAAGCTCTTTCAGTGGAAACTGTTTTCATGTGAGGAAATGACATTTTTTCTGATTTTTATTCTATAAAAAGATATACACTAATACAGCTAAATTACGCTCTGACAGTTTCTGAATGATATATTTTTTTATATTCCTTTAAGTTAATCATAAACAACAGAAAGGGTTAGCTGTAAAGCCCCACCTGTCATTTGTAGGTGGATGTGTATAAAAACTGATGTTTAGGTAATGTAACAAAAAATAATTAAAATTTAAGCCACAGGATTGGATAAGGTCTGCAAATTACACATTCTTAATGTGGCATCATGACAACAGTATGGTAAAATAATTTGTTAATTGTTTAATTTGTATAAACTCACCAATCTAGTTTACACATGAAATTGAAGGAAATAATCGTTTAACTTCTGTCGATGTATGTTCTAAACAACATATAAAGATTATGCTTTAAAATATTAGTTAATTATAAAATTTTGCTGTTGTGATGCCGACACCTCAGCACCCCGCTTGTACAACGGTATCTCTAAGGATTTACAACGCTAAAATTAGGGATTCGATATCCCTCGGTGGGCTCAGCAGATAGCGCGATATAACATTTATATGAGAAAACACACACCGACACCTCAAAAATAATGTCATATAAGAAGATACGAAAATTTTGCGTACCGTACTTATGTTTGCAGCACTTTGAAAATAAGTTTTCTCCAAGAAGTTTTGTTTGTTTGTTTTGGATTTTGCACAAAGCTACTCAAGGGCTGTCTGCGCTAGTCGTCCCTAATTTTGCATTGTAAGACTAGAGGGAAGGAAGCTAGTCATCATCACTCACCGCTAACTCTTGGGCTATTCTTTCACTAACGAATAGCGAGATTCATCGAAACATTATAACGCCCCTACGATTAAAAGGGCGAGCATGTTTGGTGCAACCAGGTTTCGAACCCGCGACCCTCAGAATCGAACGCCTTAACTCACCTGGCCATACCGGGTCAGTCTCCAAGAAGATTTAATCAATAAGTTGTTAGTAATCAAATATGCAGCGATTAAAACAGGAGTTAAACCAGATATTACAGATAAAACTTTTAATTAATTGAATAATGCTTAAATACCAGTTAAAACTATTGTGTTCAAATCTGTCTATGAGAAAAACTAAAACAAGAACTTTATATCTCATGATTAAAAGGTTCAATTGTATCCTATCTTTAAACAAATGAAAAAGAATAAACAAATGTTAGGGACACCAAAAATAAAACTGAGTTTTATCAAATATAATATGAATTCGGTTGTATTTGTGTCAGTCAAAGTAAAAAGAGCTTAAAAGACAGAGTGCAAAAACATAATGATTATGTAAGGAACAGCTATATCATAACATATGAAAGCAACAAGACACATTTTTGCCAGACAAAAGTATAATTCTAAACATCACGCTGTAACTATTATATATCCAAAAATATTTGATATGGTAAGACGTAGAAAATATGAATTATTATAGAGCAGAGATGAGGACCCAGCTAGTCATTGAATTGGTATATGTCGTGATCCATTGTAAAGGTTGGCCAATAAGTTATGAGCATAACTGGGAAACTAATATCACACCACTTTTAACCAGAATATGAATATTGAAAACCTACTCATGCTAGGTACTTCTAAATGTTACTTAGAAGACTAGAAGACGTCGAATCATGTACTGCTTTACGCATATTGGTTTGTTTTGAATTTCGCGCAAAGCTACTCGAGGGCTATCTGCGCTAGCCGTCCCTAATTTAGCAGTGTAAGACAAAAGGGAAGGCAACTAGTCATCACCACCCACCGCTAACTCTTGGGCTACTCTTTTACCAACGAATAGTGTGATTGACCGTCAAGCACCTTTCAGCTGTGGAGGTGTTATTGTGTCACAATCAATCCCCCTATTTAAAATAAACAATCTAAAAAGACGAAAATAAAATTATTTATGACACACCATTTATGTTAGTGACACAAGGCCCAGCATGGTCGAGCGTATTAAGGCGTGCGACTCGTAATCTGAGGGTCGCGGGTTCACATCCCCGTCGCGCCAAACATGCTCGCCCTTTCAGCCGTGGGGGCGTTATAATGTCACGGTCAATACCACTATTCGTGGGTAAAATGGTAGCCAAAGAGTTGGCTGTGGATGACGATAACTAGCTGCCTTCCCTCTAGTCTTACACTGCTAAATTAGGGACGGATAGCACAGATAGCCCTCGGGTAGCTTTGTGCGAAATTCTAAAAACAAAGAAACAGTGACACAATCATTTATAATTCAGTTACATTGTGCAGCGAGGTGTCACAGACATACTCATTCTACTGGTAAAACGGTGAGTATCCTAACTTTTTATTTTCACGTTGAACAGTCGAAACTGGGCAGGATTTAAATATATATACATATATATAATGTGCAAAATAAAATAATCAATTGTACTTCTTTAAGTTGGACATGAAAAATTAAAGATCTTTGTTTCACAAAGTGTGACAGCTCCGAGAACATTACATCTTTAAAAGTTGTGATACAATTCACTTTTCGTCTGTTACTGGACAAGTGTGACACTGATTAGTGTGCCCAGGCTATAAATCCACAAATTCGTGGATTCATGATACAAATATGTTCTCTGCATTCTGGAGCACGTCCCACTATTCGATCAGATAAAGATTAGCCAAGAGTTGGAGGTAGGTGGCGTTCACTAGCTGTAGTCTCTCTAGTGTATCAGTTAAAACTGCCGTCGGCCATACGCAGATAACTATTTGTGTAGTTTTGCGAGAAATTCTGATATAAACAAATTATTTTGTAAATTTGAAGCATAAAATGAAACTGTAAGTCCAGTTGAACAATAAGTTCACGTCTTAATTAAGAACAAAGCTCACCATGAACTATCTATCCCCTTCCCACAACTGTTATCGGAACCCGATGTAAGCAGACTTACACTTGGGCAACTGGGAAACTCGTCTCCCGCTAGTACAGCAGTGAGTCAACGGATTTACAACACTAAAATCAGTCTTATGTGGCTTTGCTATAAAAAAACACACACTAGTTATAATGGTAATGGAAACAATTTTTAACATATATTTTTTTCAGTATCGAAGAAGTAGATTTGAAATAAGTTATTTTACAAAAACTAAGAGTGAAGCATCAAACTATTTTCTTAAAATGTACTAATTATTATAATCGGTTTATTTTTGCAACTAGTCCATTTTTAGCAATTCAGAACACAGCTTCTAGGAAAAGGGATATTTTAATATGATGTTAAAAACATCAGCTACACTGAAAGTTTGTTCTGGTATCATTCAGATATGTAAAATGTCAAAGCTGAATTTCCGACAGTTCTCCCTAATATAATAAGCTTCTAGAAAAAGATGACTAAAATATCAAAGCTAAATCAATTACACTAACAAAAAACGAATTAGTAAGAATACCGTACATAAAAGGAAACTTGTATTCATGTATTTTTCGCAGTGTTTTTTCTGGTGTTTTGTTATATTGTTAGCACAGAGCTACACAATAAAATATATACGCTGTTTCTATCTCAGAGATCGAACCTCAAATTTTAGCATTAGAAGAATCAACCAAAGTGCCGAAATAAAAAAAAAGAATATACTTACCAGACTTAAGTCGGTAGTCTCTACGTGGAGATACATTCATGATAGTAGAAAAAGATAAAGTTGTTTGGTAGGTCATACTAAACAAGAAAAAATTAACGCTGTTGTTGGAAGAAAGTGAGATAACATTTGGACTTGTTTTCTGAGGCCTCAGTACAAAAGTCGAAACGAGACTTCTATTCTGTCTACAGGAGATTGCAGTCCATTAAATTTATCAAACCTACTACGTTCACTCTGCCTAAAGTTCCACAGCACGAACTACAGTGCTTGGTTTTAATGTGAGTCAAATCGGGCTTTATATTTTTATTCAGATCCAACATACATTTTACTATCATTAACATAGTAAAATTAATATCAGTCACGCCAAAACCGAAATGATTACGAATAAATTCACTTAAAACATTTACTGCTCTATAAATCTTAGTTACTCTAATAATGTTTTGCCAAGACACACTACTTGATCAGTATCACATTTTCTGTGTATACAAAGCTAAACTATATTACACAATTCATCTACGTGATACAACATTTCGTGTTACCGTATGTTGTACACTCCTTGGTATGTCCAAAGAAAGTAAAATGAGGACAGAAAGTACACACTCACTATTTCTGTAACTTCATGACATTCATAGAACTCTTTGATTTATATTTAAAAAAACTGCTTGAATTATCTTACAAATAGAAACATCAAAACTAGAAACTCGTACAACATATTGTTAGACCATTCTTCGTACGTGGAACAATAAACCAGAGAGGTAAGAATCTAGCAGTGAAAGCATTTTCAGCGATGCTGATTCCTCAAATCATTAAGTCTGGTCCTCTACTGAAGTTTAAAATTATGTTTTATATTTTGTATATTTAAAAACGACCACTTAATAAAAACTTGGAGAAATTATATAAGGTCACAGATATATCATTTCGAGACACACTGACTAAAACGTCCAGGTCAGAGACACCACGGAGTTCAAGTATATCTGTCCCTAACTTATTTGATCGGTTTCTTTCCAGCCCAAAGACATATAATGGTCTATCTGCGAGCTGTTCAACGCGGGAAATCTAACCCTGGATTTTATCGTTCTAAGCCTGTAAACTTATTTCTAACCCACCGGAGGACTCCTAATTTATAACTGCTCAAAGGATAAGGGCACTAGAAGCCTATTTAAGTATTCATAACCGAGTAACGAGATTAACTGTCAAATCTGTAAGACATCCACAACTATGGAAGGTGTTTAGTGGAATATCGCGAGCTCGAACCTTGGATCTTCCAATCCACAGTGCGGGGTACTAAATAAAACCGTTATATCATTGCTATTAAATATACTTATTCGTGGTAACATCTACACGAAACGTCTGAATAAAGGTATTGCTTGATACATTTTGTATGTACAATCATAACTGTAGTTAAATTAATCACTTTTGTCCATCTAATAATAGATATGTTCGTATTTGAATGGATATAAAATTATCCATCATGCTATAATACAGTTTTGAATAAAGTGGACGGAGTTATTTAACTTGTACATCATATTATTCTACACTTTTTTGTATTATTTAAACACAGCACAATAATTTTCAAATCCAAGTCTATCTGGTCAAAAACTTACTTGTTTCATTATCAGTTCTTACTTGGTTTAAGATGGTTTCAGTAACCTACATGCAACATTTGTAGACTTATGTTATAAATTATCATGATAAATACTTCGTCTTGTTTGTTTACAATTGTGTCAAGTTGGTCTATCAATATAAATGACAATACGTGTATTAAAAGAAATAACTCAGCTTTGTAAAGTTGGAATATATGTTTGATATTAAAATTACTGAGTTGGAAATTATTCATTTTTTGTAAATTTGTTTATTGTGAAGAATTTTCAGAACAGACTTTCAGTTTAACCTGTTAAGTTATTAACTATTAAGTTTTTTATTTAATTTGCAGTTAATAACTTCCAACACAACTTGTACAGGTGGTATAATCTACAATCAATAAATTCGTATTAATGAAATAGTTGCTAATAAAAAACCAACTTCAGCCTGTAGAACTACATTTCTCTTTATCAGAAAGTTTATTTATTTTGTACTTAAACGAAAGTCAAACAGTTACAATATTTTACAGAAAATGATATTCAAGTTATTTTAATTTTATTTCTCACACTTTATTTCTGTATATTTAAAGTGTTTAATTTTTAAGAACCATGAATAATATCAATAAATATATTAGTTATTAGTAAAACAAAAATAACTACAAATAATATATTTGTTTAAGCTCACATGTATGATAAATGTTTTTCAAATTCGATTACTTTCATGTTCACAGTATTCAGATAACATTAAGTCCGTCGATGGTACAGTATTGTAAGTCTACGGACTTACAATACTAAAAGTAGGGGATCGATTCACCTCGGTAAACTCATCGGATAGGCCGATGTGGCTTTGCTACAAACAAAACACACATCGTATTAAACTTAGGTAAACAAATCATCTGGCAAACAATCATTCACCCTTAGAACAACAACAGTGACCATGAAGTCTTCCATAAACAAATACCCATTAATTAATTTATAATAACTTCAAACAGTTAGCGCACGCTAAATTAGCCTTGCATATAAGGGTAATTATCCCCATATTATTTACTATATTTCTCAGCTCTATCGTGAGTCTCTCACTGACAAAAATCAGTAACGATTTTTGATAGTACGGTTATTTATAAGGTTTCTCCAGATACCCTTTTGGCTTCAAGTTACTTCAAATTAATTTAAGCCAAATATAAGAATAATGTAGTCAGTAGAGCATTAAAACAAACCTCCAGATAATCTGCATTTCAAAATCATCAAATAGTTTTATTAAATAACTTGTAAAAGTAAATCTTTATTGAACTCAGATGTAAATAACCACGTCGGTTAAATCTTTGTGCCGTACCTGAAATACCAAACATAGATTGAACACAGAGTCAATTATAGCTTAACTTTGAAAAAGAACCAACAATGTCAGAAGTCCAGCTAACCGCAGAAGATTTAAAAGAAATTAACAAAACATTAATTACATTAATCATTGAATAAGCATGTCCTGTGTAGTTGTTATGTCTCCAACTATAACATCTAGAAGCTACAAATAATTCAAAATTCTATTTCACCTACAGTCAGACCTGACATGACCAGGTGGTTGAGGACTGGAATCGTATTCTGAAAGTGTGGGTTCGAATCCTTCTCATACAAAACATGCCCACCCTTTCAGCCGTGGGGGCATTATAATGTGACGGTTAATCCCACTATTCGTTGGTAAAAGAGTGGCCCAAGAGTTGGCAGTAGGTGGTGATGACTAGCTGCCTTCCCTCTAGTCTTACATTGATAAATTAGGGACGGCTAGCACAGATAGCCCTCGAGTAGCTTTGTGCGAAATTCCAAAACAAACAAACAAACCAATTTACAAAAAGCACACGATGTAGAAATGGGGAGGACGGTAGAACTTTTAGGTTGCAATGTATCAAAAATCATCTTTTAAGTGTTGTAATGTCAACCCGCCAATTCCTACCTTATTTCCTTACATTTTGGTGTTCCCATTTCTACTTCCAAAGTTTTATATTTAAAAATATTTCACACTTGTTAACATATTGACCCTAGGGCTAACGGCATGTAGCAATTAACTCAGTTTATGTCTACTTAACTGAGGCAGTTACCTAGTAATTTTTGTAATCTAGTAAAATAAGTAACGTTTGAAAGTTTGCCACATCACCTGTAAACGAAAAATAACTCAATTAATAGAAATATTATTCTCTCCTTCTCAAACCTCGTTTGGCATAGATCAGCTACATGCTAAAGTTTTATGATGTATAACAAACGAACTAGTACTGTGTTTGGGCCGGCATGGCCAAGTGGTTAAGGCACTCGTAATCTGAAAGTCGTTGGTTCGATCTCCGTCAGACCAAACGTGCTCGCCCTCCCAGCCGTGGGGGCGTTATAATGTGACGTTGAATCCCACTAAGAGTTGGTGGTGGGTAGTGATGACTAGCTGCCTTTCCTCTAGTCTTAAACTGCTAAATTAGGGACGACTAGCACAGATGGCCCTCGAGTAGCTTTGTGCGAAATTCATAAAAACAAAAAACAAACAATCAAGAAGATTTAACTATTTTAACACAAAACAAAAGTCCCAATAGAAAACATGTAATTCTGTAAGTATGACCTGATTTACTACTAGTTCACCAGTGCATGAGACGTTTCAGTGAGATAATAGATAAAATACCAAACAGTAGCCTATTAGTGCGCCGGAATACTTGATTTAAATCTTTATAAGCCATACAAATTTCTAAATTTAGAAAGCATATTTAAAACGGTACATTTATCAATAGTACTCTGAAGAGGAAAACCAAAACGATCTTAATGAACTGCAAATAGAAAAAAAAAGTTCTAAAGTAACCTCAGGTGTACTACTTCTGTTGCTTTCCAAGTTTCAGGTCAGTATGTCATTGGTCGGGCGCTGCCCCAGCCTTGTTTGGATAACTGAATGCGAGAGAGTAACTATGTAACGAACACACACCAGTAGAGGACGCATCACCACACCTGGCTCGTGACTAACGTTAAGCGTTATAATTGAATGAAAACCAAGAGAATGTACCAGTAGCACGATCTCGACTTTTTAAAATTACAACATATTGCAGTGTCATAAAAACATTATTTTTTCTCTTTAATATTATGCGCTAACTGTCTTGTAACAGTTGGCGTGACTTTAAGATGTTGGATGTGAAATTTTCTTTACGTTTTGTGTTTTTGGTTTCAGCATTAAATACCAACATTGCTAGTAAATTTTTCCTACTTTTAGCATAACAAAACAGTGTTTTCTCAAGTTTTACAAATATTTAGCTATTTCATTCAGAGCATGTCTGATACAACTAAAAAAATGTGTTATCCGTAAACTTATGTCTGATATATTATAAACCTTTTTAATAAAGAGATCTGAATAGGCCAGGTGGTTAAGGCACTCTAATCGTAATCTGAGGGTCGCGAGTTTGAATCCCCGTCGCACCAAACATGCTCGCCCTTTCAGGCGTGGGAGTGTTATAATGTGACGGTTAATCCCACTATTCGTTGGTAAAAGAGTAGCCCAAGAGTTGGCGATGGGTGGTGATGACTAGCTGCCTTCCCTCCAGTTTTACACTGCTAAATTAGGAACGGCTGGTTTAGATATCCCTCGTGTAGCTTTGCGCGAAATTTAAAACAAACCAATCTTTAATAAAGACATAAATAATTTGAAAGATTACATTTAGCTTATACTTTTTAGGAATTTAATGTTCCTTATCTGGAAATTCATGTTGATCCTAATTTAATTTGGAAAAGTATATACCATTAAACGAATGTGCCTGGCATGACCGAGCGCGTTAAGGCGTGCACTCGTAATCCGAGGGTCGCGGGTTCGCGCCCGCGTCGCGCTAAACACGCTCGCCCTCCCAGCCGTGGAGGTGTATAATGTGACGGTCAATCCCACTATTCGTTGGTAGCCCAAGAGTTGGCTACTCTTTTACCAACGAATAGTGGGATTGACCGTCCCATTATAACGCTCCAACGGCTGAAAGGGCGAGCATGTTTGACGCGACGGGGATGCGAACCCGCGACCCTCAGATTACGAGTCGCACGCCTTAACACGCTTGGCCATGCCGGGCCCCATTGAGTGGAAAGAATAAGTTTGTATTTAACTTCCTATAACTTATCTTTTGAATAATTTTGGAGTTAAAATGTATAAGCATCATGTTAATAAAAATAAGGAGATTTATATATTTATTATAATAATATCTGATTGGTGTTAATTTTATATATATAAACTAAACTAGTTAGCGGCTCCTGTTTTTCATTCAAGGCCTCCAGTGTCTCAGCAATACATCTGAAAGTTTATAACTCTAAAAACTGGGTTGATACCAAGGTTTTGCTCCATAGTGGCACAGCAGTATGTCTGGGGACTTAAAACGTTAGAAACCGACTTTCGATACCTAAATAATGTCTCGAATTGGAGCAACAAGTGGAGAGTGGTTTTAAGTCCAACAAAAACGCAAGCAATCACTTTTTATAGGAAATTAAAAAGACAGAAAATTTCTGGAATAAGTTAACATTTCAGTCGGCAATATGCCTATCACATTCTTTGGCATCACTTTCAACTCAAGATTAACATGGCAAAAACATGTTAACAACATATACTTATCCATTTAAAAACACTCAAACTGCTCACAAGAGACCATCATCCAAATATACAAGGCTTACATCAGTCCGTTAATAGAATATGGATGTCATATCACATACAACATCTAACAACACACTACAAAAAATCCAAATATAACAAAATAACCTATTAAGAGCAGCTAACCGACTATCATCATACACACCTGTAAACTATGCACATAAAATCAGCAACCTACCCACCATTAAAAACAGGCTCACAGAAATATCATACAAATATTACTTAAAAATAAAACATAGAAATCAACTAACTGCATCACTATGTAAATTATCCAGCGCACAAACAAAATACATTTCACCAAATAACACATTTCAACAATCACAAATTATTCAACAAAATACATAATCACAGATAAGGTGAATACATGTTTACATTTACATGTATGTCCTTTCAGATCCGGGCACAGGACAGGTAAAATGTTCGGCACCTGTCCTGTGAAAGTGCGTTTTTTTCGGGGCACTCCCGTTTCCCCCCACATCCAAATCTCAGGCATTGGATCAATATCAGCCAAGAAAACACTAATGCCGAGCCCTAAATCGGGTCATTTTACTTTGATATCTGCTTGTCGGGCTCCGGCCTGACTCACTTCTCCGGTGCCGCCTGAGTCTCGCTTCCCCCTTTCTCACCCCTCATTTTATAATGCCCCACGGCACTTCATCACCTTAAACAAGTAACAGATAAAATTAGGCAAATTTCCAAGCACAGTTAAATAATCTTTAACGTGAGAGAAACCACAATGTTTCTGATCACCCATATTGGTGTGAGAATTCTTCAGACTTCTCTCTCTCTAAACTAAATCCCTGTCAAGTTGCTTTTGCGTTCGATACCTGTAGTGAGCTTGTTTGTTTTGTTTGTTTTTTTGGAATTTCGCACAAAGCTACTCGAGGGCTATCTGTGCTAGCCGTCCCTAATTTAGCAGTGTAAGACTAGAGGGAAGGCAGCTAGTCATCACCACCCACCGCCAACTCTTGGGCTACTCTTTTACCAACGAATAGTGGGATTGACCGTCACATTATACACCCCCACGGCTGGGAGGGCGAGCATGTTTAGTGCGACTCGGGCGCGAACCCGCGACCCTCGGATTACGAGCGCACGCCTTAACGCGCTCGGCCATGCCAGGCCGTCTGTAGTGAGCAGAGCACAAACAGCCCATAGTGCAGTTTAATGTTTACCTGTAAATCATACCTTTTCTATTTAGTTATATATTAATATTGATTTACTGCACATTAATTTATTTTGCTGTAATAAATGTCCTACTTTATTACCGCAATTATTTGTAAAATATATTAAAGAAATATCAAATATAATTATTAGAGAAACCTTTATGTGAGCAAATTTCAGTTCATTAATAATAACATAAATGCGGGTGACGAGTTCTCTTTCTACGTTATCACTTTTCTCAGTATCTGGTTGTTTATTCAATAACTCGACTTTATCAAGTACCAATAATTGGTCTAAGAGACATTTTTGGTAACATAACTACTTAACTAACGATCCGTGAGCGACGTTTTATTAAAAGCACGTGTTATCAGAACCAAACCGTTATGTTAATAAAATAATCGCATTCGTGTTACTTATGACGTGTTAACTTAGCGTTCTGGTAGATGTTGCGAAACAGATAGAATGAGATTGACACAAAATCTGAAGTAAGGAAACAATTTATCAGTACTAGAAAAAAAAAACGACGCTACACTTAACTCTATCATCCAACTTGATAACACAAGTTGTCATGACTAATACATTTCAGGTGTACCCAATTTGCATAACACAGAAAATGATTTATCCGTGTAGATTTTGCTATTGAGACATCTTGTTGTCTCTACGTATATGTGTACATGTGAGTATGCGTATGAGACATCTTTATGATTAGTAATATTAACTACACTGCATCAAGAGTTGTTGTTAACTTTATTAGAAGAAGGCATGAAACGCCACAGATTGCTTAAAGGGAAAATTCTATCCTTATTGAATAACACACGTTGGCTTTCAGAGGCTAATTTCTTTATTTTACTATACACATAGGTATGTACGTGTCTAATCAGGCTTGGCCAGGTGGTTAAGGCACTCAACTCGTAATTTGAGGGTCGCGGATTTGAATTTCTGTCACACCAGGAGACGTTATAATGTGATAGTCAGTTCCACTATTTGCTGGTAAAAGAATAGCCCAAGAGTTGGCGGTGGGTGGTGATGACTAGCTGCCTTCCCTCTAGTCTTACACTGCTAAATTAAGGACGGCTAGTGCAGATAGCCCTCAAGCAGCTTTACGCAAAATTCAAAACAAACAAACAAATATTCCTAGTGTCCACTTTAGATGTAAACTTAGGTCCGGAATGATCAAGCGTGTTAAGTCATGCGACTCGTAATCTAAGGGTCGCGGGTTCGCATCTCCGTCGCGCCCAACATGCTCGCCCTCCCAGCCGTGGGGGCGTTATAATGTGACGGTCAATCAAACTATTCGTTGATAAAAGAGTAGCCCAAAAGTTGGCGGTGGGTGGTGAAGACTAGCTGCCTTCCCTCTAGTCTTACACTGCTAAATTAGGAACGGCTAGTACAGATAGCCCTCGAGTAGCTTTGTGCGAAATTCCAAAACAAACAAACAAGATGTTAACTTATACACGAGAATGGACTGAGACAAATTGTTTCTTGAGGTACTCGTTTATTTTTTATGTTGTTATTAACACCCGACTATGGTGCTATTATTGAAATAATCACTACCAGCTGTATCGATCGTTCAAGTGTTTTATCTCTTTCTCTGATCTAACTGAAAACATGTGATTTACAGTGTATCTATATACAAAACCTTCTTTCCAGTTATTTTTAACGTTGTAAATGCAAGATTTTTTTTTCAAATCTAATATAGGATGTATCATTTAACCACTAATTATTTTTAACCCTACATATGTTACGACACTAACGCAGCAGGGGGTATTATTTTCTTGTGGGCTCTACTTTACTTGTCTTTTTCTTACAATCACATGCATACACTATTGTTGTATATGGCAAATGATGTTTAGGTTTTGTTAGCACGTTAATCATGCGCATGGAGTTACAATCACATACGTACATTATTTTTGTAATGACAGAAGATGTTTTTCTTCCAAACATGTTCATCGCACACAGTTTCTTACTGAGTAACAATTTAGTTTGAAAAGACTTGAAAGCTTGCTCAACAAATATTGAACATGGAAATAAAAATACGAATGAGTTATTATTTCTTCTGTTATTTTAAAACATTGTAGAGTATTTTTTTTTAATTAATAATTTATTTCATTTTTATAAAGAAGTTGCAGACTTTTCGGTGGGTCCTTGGACAAATACCCCAACTTACCTTACCTATTCCGACGTACGTATATTGTGAAATAGATTAAGCAACCCTTAACCAGATAAATAATTCTTCCCGTTCCAAAACCTTAAAAGAAATATCGCCCTTTTCTCAGAATGAAAGAAAAGCCACCGGAAGTCTGCGCCATCTTGTGACGTCACATAAAACCAGACGGACTCGATATGGAAGGGAATGTTGGGATTGTTTGTAGTGAAAAAAATATTATTCCAGAAACCTACAGCGAAATATTTCATTTTAATACGGTTATAGAAATTCTTAGAGTTCTTCCGCTTTTGCATGAAAAGTCAGAAAGACCATGTGTGCTAATACATCGAAACGTCTAGTTTAACCCGCTTCCAACACACACATAAACGGAGTTCCTGTTCTTCCGTATGAACTACAGTACTCCAAGTGTGAGTTCTAATCAACAGTTTAACCGACGCGCTGCTTTGTAATTGTATCAGGCAGGTAATTTTTATAGAACTGTACGTGTGTGTGTGCATTTGTCTAATTTGAATGGTTTATGTACACTTAGTGTATGTATTAATGTGTGTGTGTGAGGATTACCATACTTTCTGCTTCGTACGAGTTGCATACTATGTTTTTAAATGCACTTCTCTACGTCACATAAAAACAAATTCTCGATAGTTTAAGACAAGTGGATTGACTTTCCTACGGAAATCAGAACTGTAATAAATGTTTTATAAAAAAATAAATCCATTTAGAGATAGAGATTTAATCGTAATAATTTATTCTCCAGACAAAATTAATTATATTAAAAAGACTTACCTACGATTATATAGATAATAGGCAAAAGATAAACATAACTGTTTCTCACTGCGTTGAGATCGTTCCCTTGACACTTAACACTCTATTGCAACACTGTCCAACTTAGAAAGATTAGGCTAAAACTGCATAAAGCAGGGTGAAAAGTTGAGTCATTATAATATATGAGATATATAAATCAAATACAAACTTCGAATCGTTTCGAGGGACCGATGATTTCTGACCATCACATATACATGCGTACAAAGTATGTAACATTTGAGAAGCACCGGAAAAACTAAAAATGGCCCTTACAGTTAAACAACAGTATAAATACACTTCAAAATTGTTCCTATGTGTATCTGTGTGTGCGTGTTATAGGTACAGATATCACATCGACTTTGATTTTCATGTTACCAGTAACATTTCTAGCAAGTGCTTAACAAGAAATAACAGCCAGTATAATAAAACCACAGAAATGATATATCACTGTATTCAAGCTTCCAGTTCGCCCAGTGAGGGCGTTATAATTTGATGATCAATCCCACTTTTCGTTGGTAAAAGAGTAGCCCAAGAGTTGGCGATGGGTGGTGATGACTAGCTGCCTTCCCTCTAGTCTTACACTGCTAAATTAGGGACGGCTAGCACAGATAGCCCTCGAGTAGCTTTGTGCGAAATTCCAAAACAAACAAAACAATTGAAGTTGCTTATTATACACGTGATGTCTGAACCCTACACATTGCAGACAATTGATTTAAACTTTTTTCCCCTCCTTAGTCATAGAAAAAAAAACCCTTGGACAATGAAAAGTAATAAATAATGAACGACAAATTATGCTAAGGTCATACTTAAATTTGCTTCATCTTGTCTATGATATATGATATACACTTCATACCCTGTAGAGGAAGTGAAGATACACCGGTATTTTATTTTGTGGACTTCAGTAACAACACCTAACAGCAGAGGGCTTCCTCAGCCAATGGGACGCGCGAATGTTTCTGTGACGTCAATAGACAGTGTAGACAGGTAGTAGTCGAGTTAGTTCACAGTATTAGGTAGGACGTGATACGGTGTTTGCGCTTAAATGGTGAATTATTCTAGTATTCTAACATATTTTATGTTAAGCTTAGAGTTACCAGAAGGTAACGCCGAGTTTTTACATTTTGATGTTGTAGCACAGGTAAAGTAAACTTGATTCTTGTTCTTGTAAAGTTCTTCCGAAAAATACCGACCAGGTGGTTCTGCCTCCGCGCGTTCGTCTGTAGAAAGAGTCCTCAAAGCGTGGCAAGCTGAGGTGTAGCAGCATAGGAGGGATTTCTGAACCCTGCGGCTACGTTTAAAGGAAGCCAAGCAAGGAACGACTCTGGGTACCCTTTCTTGAAGCCATTGAACTGACCTTATTCAGTCATAGTTTGTGTACAAGAGAACTAAGTAGTAAGCGTAGAAATTTGATCATAAGTTCGTTGTTCTCTTTTGGTGGCGATTATGAGTTAGAAGAGTGTAGGAAAGACACAAAGTAATGGCTCTTCCAAACAAACCGTTTTCTCCTTCAAATATGAAACGAAAATTAAAGTTCTGGAACAAAAAATCTGTGCTAATAACTGAATATGATCCCACATATAAAGTGATTTACCTAGGAAACGTCCTCACACAGTGGGCTAAAGGAGAGAGTTGTGTAGATAAACCGCTCGCGACTTTATGGAAAAATTATTGTTCTAATGTGAAACATGAAATCACTATGAAAGTTACAGTGTGTAATTCAGGTATCAAAGCAGTGACAAAGGAGCACGGGCTGACAGAGTACTGGGCCAACAGAATAACATTCTGTACCCACCATCCTCAGTATCCACGGGTATTTTGCTGGGTGTATCGGCACGAGGGCCGACGAATGAAGCAGGAACTACGCTGTCACGCTGTTCTGTGTGGTAAAGAGGAGAAAGCTCAAACAATGGCAGTTCGGCTGAACCAAAAACTCACGGCAGCACTTCAAGAATTTCGACGTGAAAAAATCAGTCGACAGAAGGCGAGACTTTCGTTGGCTAACTCTATCGTCGAACATCCAAGTCTTCCAAGGAGGAAACAACTGCTAATTACGGGAACTGTAAATTTTAGACCTCCGATGGAACGTTCTAGGAGTGCTCCCAAATTAACGTCCATCGACGAAATTGAAGAAGAGCTGGACGAAGATGACGACGACTTCGAGGATATGGAAGAATATCTAAATGGGTCGATGGTGTCAGAACAAGAATCGTCATCTGACATTGTACCAGATGATATGGACTCACTTTCTGATCAGTATGTTGTTCTCGGTAGAGAGAACGATTCTCTGGATTCAGACTCTGTAGAAGAATTACCCAATCCTCACCTTCTTAAACCGCTCAATTCCATAGATGAAGAAACTGACAATATATCCGATGAGTCTGGTTACTCAGAAGAGAAAGAATATATTTCAAAAATGTAACCCATGTGTTCTTCTTCCATGTCTTAGACAATGTTTCTAGGTGAAAAAAATCAAAATTTAAAATCATGTTTAATTAAATGAATATGTAAATATATGTAAAATTAAAGCCAGTGACGCCATCAAAGAACTGGATAAATAATTGTGTTATTTGTCTCAGCTTATGTTCTTACGAACATTCGCAGGTATGTATGAGTTTTCAAATAGTTATTTTTAAGGCAGTTGTTGACTTTTTTTATTCATTGCGCCATCATATGTCGAGGTAGTTATTTCAGCTTTAGAACAAGTCTTACAAACTTAAAAAGCAAATTTTATGCAAGACAAAGGCGTCAATATGAAATGGAAGCGACATCTAGAAAGTATCCTTTTTTGTAAACCCAACACACATAGTTTTAGTATTTGTAGAATGCACCTTTTAATTATTACTTAGCACTAAAATAATCTGTTTTTTTTTATTTTGTAAGATTCTAAGATAAATTAACTTCGCAAATATTTTTTTTCCGAATCTCAAACTTTCTGCAATTTCCACTAAGTATACATACATATATAAAGAGAGAACATGGTAAACAAATGCCTGATTTAAGTTTTTCTTGGGTTTTTTCAACTCCATTAACTTGTTAAATATAAAGTTCAATACGTGGGAGATCAACCACATGAAATATTAAAGGCAGATTATACACCTACAAAATAAACATATCATTTGTATTTTAAGTATATTATTTTTTTCATTATCGCTCATGTAACAAAACTTAGATTTAACAAAGTGTTCTAAAATTGTCATCAACTCAAAAGTTCCAGTCTTTACCGATAGGTTTAATATTAATTTTTTCAGGTAGTTTCGAACACGAGATAATACTCTTACTGTTACTAAAACTATAAAAAAAGGTCATCGCTACATAAAAAACAACAAATTTCACACAGAAAACTATTGTAAAGTCCAAGCAACGTTTACAGAAATAATATTTGTGCACATAGTTTACTTAATTTATTTGAAATATATTTAGTCACCAAATGAAAAGATTATGGTTGTGTTTTTATATGTTCGTAACTTTTAAGATTTTTTTTCGAATGAGTGATGTAAATCGGGTTATAGTAGGAATCGTACGTCAATGTTTAATTGATACCTCCACTATTAAAGTCACTATTACTTATTAGACAATGATTACTGCTGCGACACGAAAAATGTCTTATTTATATTTAAGATTTACCTGAGATGATTTATCAGCGTAATTAATTATTTCCTGTTGGTTTATTTTAAAAAATAAACTAAATATTTAAGTTTGAGATTAGTTGTGACAGAACTCAAAAGTTAACAACACTTTTTAAAACTTTTGTGTTCTCGACATTTTTGTTGTTTTATTACAATTTCAAAATTTTCCAATTTTGAGAAATTATTTATGTGATTAGCTTACGTAGAATTTGACTCTTTCCAAATAAATACAACACACGTGGGAAAGCAAAACACAATTTAATAGCTTTAATATTATATTTACACACTATGTCTCAGTTTTATGCTTTAATTAACACTTGTATAATTGCCTGAAGGTAATATAAGGGGTATTTTTATCATTGTGGATAATATTGTAATGCTTCGAAAAAAAACAAACTGCTGTAATTTCGACTGTATTATATTGTTTAAGTGTAAATATAAACGTTGATATTTCAATTGTGAAGATTTTGATTATTAATTTAATCTTAAAATAATTCGTTATCATTATTGGTAAATGCTTAGTTTCCCAAACTTGTGGCTTTTATTATAACGTCTAGATAATGTCTAAGTACATAATAAAAAGTACCCATCGAGTCCACTCCTCATAGAAAATAAAAACAAAACACTAACGATCAAAATATTCTAATTTTTAGCAAAAGTAATCGAACCCCTCATGCATGGCCGTCTTTTCAACAAAATCTTATAATAATTTACACTAACAGTATAATCCATATCACCAGGAAAACCACTCAATAAGTTTATAACTGTAACAAAAAATACATAACATAATATTGTCTAAGAACAATTCCTCACTTACAAATCTGGAAATGAAACGTAATTCACCTTATATTCAAGTTAACACTTTTAACTTTTTCATTGAAAGAAGTGAGAAAATCATTTATTGAAAGCGAACTGAGAACAATTAGTTAAATAACAACTTTCCTAATGCTTTCCTGGATGACTTCTAACAACAAATATTTATAACATTGCTAACAATAAAACTTGGACTAATAAGCTTAAAAATTCCTGAATCTTACCTTCAAATCCCAACAGAAATTTTGTTAACAATGTTATTACCATAACGAAGTTTTATTTAGTATTATTGTTCTCTTTGTTTTTCTAATAGCAAAGCCACATCGGGCTATCTGCTGAATCCACCGAGGGGAATCGAACCCCTGATTTTAGCGTTGTAAATCCGTAGACTTACTGCTGTACTAGGGGGGGGACTATTTTTCTCTTACATGTCTGTATATAGCTCAGCGCTCACAGTTTTAGGAGAGAATTACATACTTTTATAAACTATAATTTATTTTTCAAATAAAAAGGTTAATTCGCTTATAAAAGAAAATTCTCTGTTTAGGTGTAAATTTTAGCTACCCAGTTTCTCTCTTTCAGCTATTCTGCAGCTATAGGAAGTCATCTTTTCTAAAGTCAAGGAAGTAGGTTTTAGGTATCTACAACTGATTTCAATAGAAATATAACGTCGTTGTTACTGGTGTTCAAACATACTTTGTATTAAGTTTCATTTTCAACCATATACTGGTTAAGCATTCTCGAGATGCTAGGATCTTCCACGAACTGAGATATAAACAATCCCTGACAACCACAATCAATCAAATTTTCAACATAATGCAAAGAAAATAATCAATTTTTCCTTAGATGAAAATGTTCCATAAGTCAAAACCCATTTCTCTTTGGCACCATAAGCTATCTGCTGTGCGCATTTAAGTTGGGCTGTTCAAGAAAATGCCAGTAACATTCCCTTTATTTCAGGAAACATAACCTAAACATTCTTCATATTTCATTTTAACTGTAATGATGTTACTTTTTCAGTGAACTTTCACTTCGAACAATTAAAATTACCCCTCCAACTGCTTCATTATCACAGATTCTATGAAAAAAATACATTTAATATTTCTAAAATGACATCTATATAACCTTTATCTACCAAAATTTAACATCAATCACATTCAGTTCACACAGTTAATTTAAAGGAACGTTCAAACATCTTCAAATTAGCATATCCACAGGTCAGAACTGTTAAATATAAAGGAGGAAATGGTTGGTTGTTTTGTTTAGCTGTGAAAACATACACAAATTTTGAAATGATACACTAGATGGGAGGAAGACAGTGCACAATTAAAACATTGTATCAAGTAAACAGTGACAACCAAATGAGCCAAAGCGTACGATTTCGTATTCTTATCCTTGTCGGATTTTTGATCTTATAGACCAGGGAGGTCAGGTTAGCTTGAACATCTTCCTTCTAACGAACTCGTACTTCTTATTCTTGTCGGGATTTGAATTTTATGCAAAGCTACACAAAGGCTATCTGTGCTAGCCATCCCTAATTTAGCAGGGAAGGACTAGAGGGAAGACAGTTAGTCATCACCACCCACCGCCAATACTCGGGTTACTCTTTTACCAACGAATAGTGGGATATTGACGGAGACGTTATAACGCCCTCGCGGCTGAAAGGGCGAGCATGTTTGGTGTGACGGGGATTCGAACCCGTTATTCACAGATTACATTTCGAGCGCCTTAACCAAATGGCTATACTGGGCCGTCTCGCTTATCTTATATTTAATATAAATCAAAACTGACTTATCCACTTAATCTGAAATCATTGCATAATTGTTCATGCAAATTGATCGTAATAAATGTAACAGGTGAATGAACGATGGTGTTTTTTGTTTACATATGACAAACGTTATGTAGACTGAAAAAATTAGTAAAATGTATCAAAACGAGAGATTTAACTAACAAAACTGTGTACACCTGAACTGCGTTTTAAATTTTAAAATAATTATCATTAAATGAAGTGTTCTTGCATGGAGTTTAATATTGTTATTTATATATAGAAACGGTCAGTTATAATTTACCGTTGTCATTTCCGAATAATGAATTATGCTTAGCAAGTTTCTTAAATTTGTCAAATCAAAGTAGGAATCACATTTACATGAAATACATCGTAAGTTTGGATGTTGCATATTTTACATTACTGTTTCACCAGAAGTAAACTGATGCTCATGAACATACGAATATATAGCACAAATAATTAGAAATCTGTAAAACAAATGATGTGTCAGGTTGTGAATGGAAATATAACATGCACTAGTTTCAAGACTGTTTAGTAATATTACTAAAAACAGAAAATGAACCGAAATATTAGAATATATTTTGATCCAATTCTTGAAAAATCGCTAAAAATAAAAGCACAAAATATAAATAGTATTTTCATTTTATGATTATTTTAGTGATTTTTCGACAACTTCAATTAAGTCTGTTGCTACTTTCACAACAACACTTATTATTCATCCAATACAATAAGCTATTTTATAAGTTGGTTTAAGTATGTAATACCAACGTGACAATTAATAATCATGAATTCATAATCAATATATTTCAACTCAGCCGACTTGATGAGCCCTATATTGAGCGAAACACGCCCTTGACAACAGTAATGGTGTACATAGTGGGCGTGCGACTCGTAATCTGAGGGCCGCGGGTTCGCATCTCCGTCGCGTCAAACATGCTCGCCCTATCAGCCGTGGGGGCATTATAATTCTACGGTCAATCCCACTATTCGTTGATAAAAGAGTAGCCCAAGAGTTGGCGATGTGTGGTGATGAATAGCTGCCTTCCCTCTAGTCTTACACTTAAATTAGGGACGGCTAGCGCAGATAGCGCTTGAGTAGCTATGCGCAAAATTCAAAAAACAAGCAAACAAGCGTACATAGTGTTGTTAAAATACTGTACTACATACCCTCCCACTCTCCTTGTTTTTGAAAAACCCCAAGGGGCTGAACAAAAAATGTAGTGTTAGAAAACATAATAGACCTAGTACTAATGTCTTCGGCCTTTCGTAGGTTAAAATACCTATAGTTTGCTTGATTTTGTTATCCTGGTACAAGTTTAAAAGTATGTATTCTTCAATGTTTCTTAGGTACGTTTATGGACGTTGTCCAGCTTTTAAAGCATAAAACTGTATATTGTTTGGTTTGAATTTCGCGCAAAGTTACTCTAGGACTATCTGCGCTAGCCGTCCCTAATTTAACAGTGTAAGACTAGAGTGAAGGCTGCTAGTCATCACCACCCACCACTAACTCTTGGGCTACTTTTTTACTAACGAATAGTGCGATTGACCGTCACACTATAACGACCCCACGGCTGAAAGGGCGAGCATATTTGGTGTGATGAAGATTTGAACCCGCGACCCTCGGATTACGAGTCGAGTGCCTTAACCACCTGGCCATGCCGGGAACATAAGTTAATAAGCGCAAAGCTAGTGATATACCAACTTTTGATATACTTCAAAAGTAAATTAGCAGCAACACGTGTTATTTTGAATCATTAACAGCAGGTTTACAATTATTTTGATTGCATTGAACAATGAACAAATTGAAGTCATAAAATTCTATATATTTATTTCAGTCATCATTATCTTTTACTTCCATAAAATTCAATACAAATCTAATCTTTCTTCTATATAATATATAAGTGTTCACTTTATTATGTACTATATCTCTGGAAAAATAAGCAAGAAAATTATGCAAGGCATCTAAAAATTAATTGTGGGCTCAACATCCCAGTGACAAAGAATTCTTATAAAGTAAAACACAAACACGTGGTCATTATAAGACACTTATGTTTTCCTTAAAGAATTTGATGCTTGGTACTGACAAAATATTACTTAATATTTTCTACTAATATATTATATTAAAATTATATTTGCTGTAAAATTCTTAATAGTACACTAATAAATATAAATACATTTATATTTCTTTAAGAAATGTGAGTCTCATGGTGGAGTAGAAGTGAGTGAACACAACAGATATAGCTTAATGTAGTTTTGCTCTGAAAACAAACAAGCAAAAATAAACCAGAAAATGCGAAAGCCATACAAAGTAGAATACGTCAACTACAGTTAGACATTATCTACCTTCCAGTCAGGCAATATTATAACTATTCTTGCTTGTCTCTTTCTGTTGAGCCTTCCAGTGGTATGTCTACAAAACCGCGTTTCAATATCCGTGGTGGGCAGAGCAAAAATATCTCATTGTGTAGTTCAGTGCAAGACTTCAAACAAAGTTTCTGCTGAAATACAGACATATCTGGGAGAGCATAACGTTAATAACCACTAAAAGGAAACTACAGATCTGATGTAAACTCGTATTCTACAAGTGCATATCATCTAATCATATTAGTAGTTTTACCCTGCTTTAAATCAAGGTAGTGAATCATAACCACTGTAAAATACGTTTACATTTTATCCCAGTTAATATTCTAACACGGTATTTCCACACTTTCTCTGACAAAGCAATTAGCGCACACTGTATAAAATTTAAATAGTAGACATGATTCTAACGTGTTTCTTCTTAAACAATCGCAGGCTTTATTGCAAGACATTGAAAAGTTCTTTGTGTATCGAAATACTACGTGTATAGTGATGACGTAATTCTCATACGTCACGCTAGGAATAGATATTCTATTCACTAACTCTATTTCCATCGTTAATACCAACTAATTCAATTTGTTATCAAACAATTAGCAAACCACGTTATATTACCATCTCCGAAGCTGGAGCAGTGACTATATTATCATTCGCATCCTCAGGTGCTAATTTTCCTTCATTTAACTCCCAACCAATTGAGCGGTAAGTCTGAGAGCTTATAGCGCTAAAATTGGATTTCGATACTAGATTAGGCATAGCACAGATAGCTTACTGTGTAGTTTTGTGCTCAATAATAGTTAAAATGAGCAGCAGAAGAATGCTAGTCTTTGTTGGTGGTGTTTTCAAAATACGTAAAAACTTCTTCATGTGTCACTTGTCTGAATTGTTTCAAATACTTAATTCAGACACGAGATCATCTACCTACAATGATACTTTAGTTTAGAATATTCAAGTGCAGTTTTTTATATATTTGCCACGTGAAGGAAACCTCCAATGTATAGTCTATAATTATCGCACCAGACATTCGCTTTGTAAAAACCATTTATTTAAAGCACCGTCATAACTTAGAAGAGTCAGAAAGAACATCGACACCGATCTGCAGTCTCACAATAAATATTTTTTATGAGTATGTTTTAAGTTTCTGTTATTGGTCTGAAAAAAAGCCTTAAAAGTTCAGACACGTGTTTCATGATAGGAGTAAAATCTTCAGAAACCTCTGACTCTCTTTTTTCTATTGGTTGTTTCTTTCTTAACTTCAGCGATTCTGTGAACCCAGAGTAACTTTTCTTCGAACTGTTTTGAAGCAAAACGAAAGAAAACCAAATCAAGGGACGTTACCTTGACGTGGCAGTATGGCCTAGTAAAACGTCCGAAGAAAAGGAAGATATCCTTTTTTTTTCCGTTTTGTATTAGAAATCACTGAGCCAGAGAGTGCCGGTTAAAACCAGTTTGTACTTGGTGGAAATGTGCGAGATTCTTTCTTCATCTAGTATGGCTTCATTCATAAGGCACAAAAATCCTGAGGTGAAATGACGTGTTACAAGTCAAACAGGGGTTAAAAATGGAACCAAAGGTGAAAAGGTGATACATTCCTATTCTAGAGTCGTGTTACTCATATGGCTGAAAACTAATCCGCACACAGAAAGAGTTAGTTTCTTGCGACTATCATGTCGATCTTAAATTGATTTTTAATTCTTTATTTGATGCATAATAACATAAAATGAATGCATTACTGCTTACCCTAACACATGCTATTGACAACATAATATGTAAATCAATTTCCATATTAATTATCTGAAATCTATTCAACATTGGCTCAAAATTTAGTTAGTACTTTACTTAACGCTAGGACGTATGTAAAACACTTTTAGGATGTGTATATAATGATGTGGTTTAACGAACTAATCTCTGCAGCACATGATTTACGAGTTTCATCATTAAAATTCATAGATCATAAAATGGATACGAAACTTGCAAGAACAAAAACTCTTTCAACCCTACACCTAACAAATTACTTTGAGCCAAAGTAGCTGTGGAGATTGACGAAAAGTGGAAATATTTGTTTGACTTTCATAAAAGGCTTTCAAACCCGTATTTTATCAGTACGGAGAGATGCAGTTACAATAATATCCTATTCATCCCTATTTTACACAGAGATACGAAACAAAAAACTGATCGAGTTTTTTTTTTTTTCCATGAGTGAAGTCATCTGAGCATGTTATAATACAAACTGATCATTCTACCAAACACATTATCGATGTTCATTGAAAAACCTGTTCCCCAAAATTGTTAGCCTTTACATGTACAACGTAAACTCACAAGCAACCTACACTCGTCCCGTCAATCTTTATGTGACAAGTACGACACTGGCGGTCACGGATAACTGGTTTCCCACGCATCATACCTATACGCATGCTCCGTAAAAGTAACCTTGTAACAAGCTGGATTTAAATATAGACCACGGGAAACATTTGTTTTCTAATGATTGTATGTTTATCTTCTGAAAATAATCTTTGGTAAGACTGATATGTTAAATATAATATTTCAAAAATAATATCAGTACCTATCTACGATATCTGAAAACTTTTTATATATATTTTAATTTTGATAAAATTCCACAAGATATGGGGGAACTGGTAATTTTAAAGTGGCGAAAAAACTCCAGTGAATCAACTGTAAGTTCACAAACTAAAACCCGAGATTCGATTCTCGTATGTAAAAAGAACGCAGCTACTCCAGTATAAAGTTTTACTTATTATAAATATTACGATTTCTATCTTCCAAGCCCTCCAGTGGCTCAGCGGTATGTCTGCGGACCTACAACGCTAAAATCCGGGTTTAGATACCCGTGGTAGGTAGAGCACAGATAGCCCATTGTGTAGCTTTGTGCTTAATTCAAAACAACAACAACTATCTTCCAAACAACTTATAAACATTTCTCTAGCTTAAATATTCAATTTTTAAAATTCTGTGTGCTATCTTGTTATTGCTGTGTTTCTTAGTTTTCACTTACCAATTTGAGTGTAGATTACGTAATGTTGTTGTATATTCCATATCAAAAAGAAATTCACCACCAAAAATGATTAGCTGCAACATAAAACTGAAAGTGAAAGTAACTCTCATATTTATAGTTCTCTCACGAACAGGATAGAGAAGAAAAAATAGTTCAGTGAGTTTTTATATCCCGATTCAATGTTTTTATTTAAGAATATTGACTGTGCGTGGGTGTTTGTATATGTATTTAGTTTGTCTGTAATGAATCACAAAGCTAAACAATGAACTAACTGTGTTCTGCCCAATACGGGTATCGAAACCCGGTTTATAGCGTTCTAAGGTCGCAGACATATCGTCGTGCCAATGGGGGAAAGGGGGGCATGCATCCAGTTAAATACTCGATTGTTATTTTTTTTCGTGCTCTAAAAAGAAACTATTAATGTCCTATAACAGTCATAAAAAGAGTAACAAAAGTCGTTACTTAGTAATTAATTAATTCGGGTTAACACCTGGAAAGTCTCTGAAAACATCAGAATCCGAAAATGCTCACTTTTTTAAGTCCATTGCACATTCTATACTTACTTGAAACTTAAACTAGTAGGAAAATGTAACTGTTCGTGTTTTATAGAAAATCGACACACGTCTTTCCCGTTTCAAACAAAATATGAATTTTTAGTTGCAATCGAACTCCCATAGCCCGATGATTTTTAAATTATTAAATAGTTATTGTTTTTAATAAGTTTATACCTTAATGTGTTTATAGAGCTCAGACTTATCAAACTATTGGTGGTATTTTTAACTAGAATTAACTTATAAACTTCAGAGTTAAAATATCTCAAATGATTGCACATTTATACGAGTATAGTGTTACATATAAACAGATAATTATTTACAGAAGTGAATATTTTCTGAAGACAATAGTCTTGTGGGAATGTGTGAGCTTTCAGTTCTTAATTTCTAACGTGAAAGTTTCATGTTCTTCTTTCTAACGTGAAAATTTCATGTCCTAATTTCTAATGTGAAAGTTTCATGTTATAATTGTCAATGTTAAGGTGTGAAAATCTATTATCTAGTCAAAATATTTAAGGTAATAGTTCTTGGTATGAAAGTTTAATATACTTTTAATCTTTCTAATTCTTACCACTGCCAATCTTCTACGAGTTTAGTACTAATCTTTTTTTCATGCTCAGCACTACGAAATTTTAAAGATAGCTTTTCTCAGGCCCATCAGTATTAATCTTTATCTATTTCCCCGCTGTTAATCTTTTTTTAATACTGAGCACTGTTAATATTTTTATCAGTAATGATAACTTCCATCAGCTGCAGCACTATTAACTATAATAAAGACCAGCGTTATTAATTTACAAATATTACCGATTTTCTGCACTGTTAATATTTCTAATACTTAGCATTATTAATGATTTTGTTGTTTTCTTAGCTTTTGCTCTCTTAACGTTCTTCATTTTTAACGTATTCAGCTTTTCGTAGACCATTTTCTTAACATTCAACATTGTCAAGCTCAATACAGTAAGAGGAGTAGACTTATATTTTATTCTATTATAGTCTGATCAAAACACTTATTTTATAGCTTTGTAATTTCAGTATTCGAACTACATGGCCAGGCTGTTGAGAAGAAAGTCAAATAAACCAGTATTCAACATATAGCTCCAGAGAAATGTACTTGAATATTTAAAAGTTAGATGAATAAATTATATCTGTTTTCATCAGCTTTTTACATTACTAAACAAATGTTTTTTTTTGTTTTTGAATTTCAAGGAAATCTACTCGAGGGCTATCTGCGCTAGCCGTCCCTAATTTAGCAGCGTCAGACTAGAGGGAAGGCAGCTAGTCATTATCACCCACCGCCAACTCTTGGGCTACTATTTACCAATGAATAGTGAGATTGACCATTACATTATAACGCCCCCAAAGCTCAAAGGGCGAGCATGTTTGGTGCAACGGGGATTCGAACCCCTGACCCTTGGGTTACGAGTCGAACGTCTTAACCCACCTGGCCATGCCGGGCCACGAAATAAATGTTTTGTATTAGAAGTTGGAGTCAACAACCTGAAGAAGCTCAAATAAAGCTTTTGGTTAGTTGTTAAAATACGAGTTTATGTTTAAAGCTAAATTATTGTAGACTTCTGAGAAATCATGTCGATTGATTAGACATAGTTTTAGTCTGTTAGGAAACAAAGTAAAAAAAAAAGAACTTCGTTATTTACAGTTAAACAAGTTAAAGAGAATTTACGCAATTTTTTCATCTAAATCATTATTTGACAAAGTTACGTGTGTTTTAGAGCGTCTGCTTATAATTGCCAAAATATGGGTTCTCCAGGGGAGTAACTTGGGGAAAGCGTTCGGATATGGCTTGCTCCAAGTCATCCTCAAAGCCTCTGTGTTTCCCTCTGCATTTTGTCTGCTTATAACTAGCAAATTCCTGGACTGATTGTCACCAGCCATGGCAAAGTGGTTAAGGCACTTGACTCGTAATCTGAGAGTCGTGGGGTCGATCATCCAACATACCAAACATGCTCGTCCTTTGAGCTTTGGGGGCGTTATAATGTCAAGGTCAATCCCAATATTCGTTGGTAAAAAAGTAGCCCAAGAGTTGGTGATGACTAGCTGCCTTCCCTCTTCTCTTACACTGCTAAATTAGGGACGGCTATCTTAGATAGCCCTCGCGTAGCTTTGCGCGAAATTCAAAACTGACCAAAACGCTTAGGGTTTCTAGAAACGAAACATAAGTATTAGTGTTCGAACCTTGATTTCCTAGTTCATTTCACTTTTCGACGTCTTCAAGGGGAGGCCCTTGCCTTGAACGAATAGTCAAGTAGCATTTTATTAAATCTGTTTGCAAACATATTTTTCTGTATAATAATCTTTCAATATATATTTAAAAGTAAAACATTTTTATTACTTGTTAGCATATTGCTAAATCACATCTTCCGTGTCACTATTTTTGACTTATTACGCAAAGTTAAACTCGAAAGTATCATTTAATCGAAAAGTTGAATTAAAATTCACGAGTTAAAGTAAGAAATTATTGAAGATATTTGCATATGGTCAAAGCTTTCGTGATCCTAAACTTTGTGATTTTAAACACAAAAATAAAATTGCCGTTCCCTCACTTCTTGGATTGTTTGACACACCCAAGAAAACAACGACTAAGGAATAATCTTTTAATGAAGGCTGTGTAACATTCCATTGATACAATCTTGTATATGGTTAACAGAAAGCATGTGTGATACAGGCTTAACGGAATTGTTATACAGAAAGTATGTGTTATATGGTCTTAACAGCCTTGCTATATCATGATCCCCAGGGTTCTGGTATATAAAACATTTCCTAGGTTTTGGAGGTGACTGATTAAATAGGACCCATATTGCAGTGGGCACGCATCGCGAATTAGTCTTGATTTCCGTTCGCCAGTCTCATATGAAGAATAATTAAATAATAAAATAATCGAAGGAATAGAAATAGAAATTAGGAGAGCGACTCCCACAACGTCCCACAGCCAGTTGTTCGAAGGTGACTTCTCTTCAAAGTAAAGGAGAAGAATACAAAATAATAAAGAAAAATAATCATATTATTATTATTATTTTCTTTATTATCGTAAGTCAGAGATTTGGATTGTTTTTAACGCAGTCCTTTGTTATTTGTCCCCCGCCAGTAAACTCAGCACATCGCTAGATGTGGCTTTGTTATAAGAAAACACACACACAAACTTTTTATTTTGGTTTATTTTACTTGAGGATTCACCATTGACATTATATATATAAGCGTGAAGTATATATACACATGAATCTGAAGTTACGCGAAGTTTGATGCAGCACAAGAATTACATGTGGTAACAGTTATTTTTATAAAAGTACTGACGTAGAAGCGGCCTGGCATGGCCGAGCGCTCGTAATCCGAGGGTCGCGGGTTCGCGCTAAACATGCTCGCCCTCCCAGCCGTGGGGGTGTATAATGTGACGGTCAATCCCACTATTCGTTGGTAAAAGAGTAGCCCAAGAGTTGGCGGTGGGTGGTGATGACTAGCTGCCTTCCCTCTAGTCTTACACTGCTAAATTAGGGACGGCTAGCACAGATAGCCCTCGAGTAGCTTTGTGCGAAATTCCAAAAAAACCAACCGACGTAGAAGCACATATCAAGATCACGAGGTGGAACAGCATGCTGTTCAGTTCGTAATGGTCTTGAAGATGAAAAGAAGAAAGACAATTTCCCGATAGACTAAACATATATTTAACTGTTAATATGTATCCACGTATCATCATAAAATCTGACAGTAAAGAGTGAGGAAAACTTAAATATGGTGTATAAACAGGGATGATGTAAAAATAATTTTCATCCATATTTCAGAATTCACAAAATTACGTTTGGATTTTATAAGCTTTAAGTCCTTCACATGGTTCGTATGATAATAACGTTTCTTGGAACAGCTGACATCGACACATCAGAGAACCTTCTTTACAAGTTTCTTTTTATATCACGGCCCGGCATGGTCAGGTGTTAAGACTCGTAATCTGAAGGTCGCGGCTTCGAATCCCCGTCATTTCAAACATGCTTGCCCTTTCAGCCGAGAGGGCATTATAATGTAACTGTCAATTCCACTATTCGTTCGTAAAATAGTAGCCCAAGAGTTGACGGTGGGTGGTGATGACTTGTTGCCTTCCTTCTTGTCTTACACTGCTAAATTAGGGACGACTATTGCAGATAGCCCTCGTATATCTGTGCGCGAAATTCAAAACAACCCAAACTTTATATCATAATTAGCAAAATATAAACTAAAGATGGTTATTTTTTGTATTTAATGCAAAACGACGACTAACGAATAGGCCTTTTCTGTATCAATTTTTTTGTTGTTGCTGTTTTGAATTAAGCACAAAGCTACACAATGGGCTATCTGTGCTCTGCCCACCACGGGTATCGAAACCCGGATTTTAGCGTGCAAGTCCGCAGACATACCGCTGAGCCACTGGGGGGGCATATAGATGCACTATTTTGTTGTTGTTGTTTTGAATTAAGCACAAAGCTATACAATGGGCTATCTGTGCTCTACCCACCACGGGTATCGAAACCCGGGTTTTAGCGTTGTAAGTCCGCAGACATACCGCTGAGCCAGTGGGGGGCAAAAAGCAAGCAGGTTTGGTGAAACAGGGATTCGAACCCGCGATCTTCAAATTAGGAGTCGAACGCCTTAATCCACCTGGCCATGCCGGGCCTTCTGTATCAAAGAAAGTGACTTACGAAACTTCGCTTATCAAAATCTTGAAATTTGTTTTGTTTATCGATATTTCTAGTTTTATTACATCTTTAGTATAAAGGTTACAAATTCCCCTTCCTTGTCTTGATTCGTAATCCTTCGTTCGTTTTCAAGACACCTAGTCTATTCTTAGGTTCTTCAGGTGGGGTACTTCTGTTTTCCTACATAGCAAAATTATCGTTTTGAATTGTCGGATCCTGTGAACCCTGCCTTGAAAAATTGCCTTTTAAACTTAAATGTATAATTAAAATTTAAAGTTGAAAGAAAACTAAAAACGTTTCTTTCGCAAATTTCAATCTAAAGTTACTGCTATAATCAATCACAGTTTGTTATCCTTTAATCCAAAAACTCTTTACTTTTTCACATCCTTCAGTGGACCGCTAATTACCACTGCCGATCATCCAAGCCGTCCTCCTTTACTACAATTCTTGGTTCACAACTCTCATCATCGTTTTAATGTCAATGGTTTGTGAGATATGAAACCAAAACCACTGCAAAGACGTAGTGTAATGTAGGTTATTCAAATATCAGTAAATGTTTACCCTACACTTTGAATGAGAACAAATTGGAGAACAGGACGAGAGGACTTGAGGTAAGAAAATGACAACTCGAACATCACACACACTTTCCCAGTGTTGTTTTGTTCTTCTACTTTAAAGTTATTCTTAATTTCTATTTGTTGCTGCTTGTTTCTATGTTGTCTGCAATCTTAATTCGGTGAAGCTACAAACTCCTTAAAATAAACAACAAATATACCATCTTTTTTAGCATTAAATAAGAAATTAAAAATGTGTTAATAAAGTTAAAATTCACCCTCAAAATTTAAAAGCTGCTTCGAGGTAGTAACACTTCAAAACAAAGAAATCAGCAACCTCTCATTTATAATTTTGGTAATTAGCTACAGACTTGTGTAAACTTGTCTTTGTTCGTGTTACTAATTACTACAGATATATATAAACTTATTTGTGTTCGTGTTAGTAATTACCTACAGGTATGTGTGGAGTTATCTGTATTCGTGTTGGTAATTAGCTACATGTATATATATAAACCCATGTGTGTTCGTCTTGGAAATCAGCTACAAACATAAATAAACTTATGTGTTGTTGTTGGTAATTAGCTTCAGGTGTGGGTAAACGTACCTGTGTTCGTGTTGGTAATACAGGTATATGTGGACTCATCTTGTTCGTGTTGGTAATTAGCTACATGTATATGTAAACTTATCTGTATTGGCGTTGGCAGTTAGCTACTTATATACATGGACTTATTTGTGTTCGTTGGGGCAATTACCTATAGATATATGAGGACTTATCCGTGTTTGTGTCGTCTGCTGTTAGATTAGGGGCACGTTAAAGAAACTCATCCTCCCACACATATGTATAACAATATGTTTATATGTATCCATTAACGATATCAACAAACACACATACAACACACGACTCGTCAAAATTATTATTCTGTTTGCATATAATTATTGGAGTGTGACTGCTCGCTCCTCTCTGCACGCCCCTGTGTAACAGAATCTCTGTGTGATTAATAGTGCAATCCTTCGTAATTCAACCTCCACACTGTATATTTTAAAAGCTTGAAGACTGAGCACAAACGTCGAACTAAAACTCCCACTTCCAAACTTTACAAACAAGAAGACTTGAGCATTTTAAATAAAACGTATAGGAGAAGACTGATAAGTTGTCACAATGGATCACAGTGTAGTTTTGGTTTGTGCTTTAAATATAAAAGAAAGTTGGCACGAAGGTTGATGTTAATGACTTGTCTGTGACAAGCGGAATTATTATGCATATCAAATAAGGTTTTAATAAAGGTTAAAAAGCCTTACAGATCTTAGCAGCCTAAGATACGCTATGTAATATTAGAATATTTAGAAAGATCCAAAGTTCAAACGTGTTTTTTTTTCTGTAATTTGTTTTTTGTCACTCTTTGTACTACACCACCAAATTTCAGTTGAATATGTTATCATTAAATAGTTTATGCTCCGTATTTTTATTGTAGTATACATAATATGTGTTAATTTCAAATTTTCGTACCATTCGCACATTCTTGCTATTCGAAAAACATCATCAAACCTTCGTTTATAAGATTTATCATAAACTTTATAGTGCAATAAAATCTAATTTTCTTTTATATTTCCGTCTTTTTCTCTTAATGGAAATCACACACGTCTTTTGTGGGAGAGGCGTATTTCCAATGTAATACATTTCTCTATTTCCTAAACAAAATATGGTTTGCATTATATATATATATATATAAGACTGGTAGATGACATGCGTTATATAAATTTATTACCTTCACCATGAACCTGAAAAAATATAAACTGATTACTTGTAAGTGTAAATAAACTTTTTTTTATGAATGACACTGCCATTTTCTTCTGTCCATTGGTTCACTGAAACCGGCGCTTTGTGTAACCGAGTTCGCTATCGATGTCTTGTATAAACAATTCAAAGAATTCGCCATAGTTTTGTGTCACTTTTTCTTTAAAAATGCCATGATTAACAAGAAACCGCCAGCCACTTCAGCATTCAACCGATTGCACTGGTGCTATTATCAGGATCAGTATGTTAGTTTGTGTGGACCAGCTGTCTTTCCGTTATTCAAGCCTGTCATCCTGTTTCCTTTCACGCGGCACGCATGATCAGTAACGCATAAGATCACGTGACATATGTCGATTACAACGGTCGCAGACTTCTAACAATTTTAATTGTGCTATATTGAAGGGTTTGGAAAGATGGTCAAAGAAATGTACACAAACTTATTTTGCGTTGACTGGTTAAGCCATTTGTTGGCTGAATCATAAGAAAGTAATAATAATAATAACGTGACGCAATACCAAAGACGTCCTCGATAACACTTCGATGAACTTTCATGGTAACCCAAATAATTAATTCAAGTTCAGAAAGAAAAAAAAAGTTCATGTAACAAGCATGACTTCAATTGCCATTGTTTATTTATTAAGCATATAGTGACCTTTTTAACATAGTGTTATTTCGGCCGTGTCTTCTAAATGATTTCTAAACATATATTAAAAAACAATCAGCTTAATACAATGCGTTTCTTTCCCAACGTACTTATGTTACCGTCAATTTAATCTTCCTAAGTACTAGTACTTGTCAAGCACTAGTTTTATTCCTGCCTTTTTAAAAGCAGTTTCTATTCCGTTTGGTTAATAACATTTTACGGTTTTTAGTGTTCCTCATTCTGTTTCAATGTCATAAGGGGGATTTGGGTTGCTTGGAAGTTCACGCAAGGCTACACGATGATTATCTAAGCTAACGTCCCTGATTTAGCAGTGAAAGACTGGAGGGAAGGCAACTAGTCAACCATCTGCCAACTCCTGGGCTATTATTTTACCAGTGAATAGTGAGACTGACTATCACATTATAACGTTCCCACGTTTGAAAGGGTGAGCATGTTTGATAGGACGAGAATTCGAACCCCGCGACCCACATATTGCGAGCCGAACTCCCCTACTATCTGGCCATGCTAGGCTTAAGAAAGAGGTAGATTAATGTTTCCTCGTTAACCCTCCTCTGCCCTTGTTTCCTCGCCTTCAATACCAAACACTCAATTTTAAACTTTTAAATGCCTGAATAATAGAGGTGTTTTGAAAACTGAAAGTTTCATTAAATAATTTCTCAGAAATATTCAGTCATGTATCTGTGATTGTGTATTATATTACTATAGTAACATTAATAACGTGACCGGAGCGAGTTCTACGAATATATAAATAATAGCAGATAAATCAAGGAATAGTTTTATGACAGTAAATAAATTAAAACGTCACTTATATACGTACAACTGAAAATAGTACAAGGTGAAAGTAATTACACAGTGAATAATTTATTAAAAACAGGATTCAGTCTATAAATGAGTGTACATGTTTCTATGTTCGACATTACAGTCTTCAGGTTAAATACCGTTCGATCAAGACCTATATCGATACATAATAATTTTAATATCTTTGACGCCATCTAGACTTAAACACCCAGAGTTTATAGGACATATGACCAGTATTTCGTTTCTTCTGGACATGGACCAACCTCTTTGTACAATGTTTGTTTCTTTCTTTTTTCTTCAATTCCTGTTATTACTCTGAAACTTAATTTACATTTCAACCCCACCTGATTTATCAATTTAACATTATCCTGAGATGTAGTTGCCGATCTTCTGCTAAGGACGACTCGTTAATTTTGTTTTTCTCCCTATGTTTATGTTCCTTAAGTTTCAAATTTCTATACGTTTGGCCATTTGAAAGTTGACCACAGACACAAGGAATTTTAAACACCTCAAACTTATCAACTTGTTCTACTTTATATTTCATACACGTGAAATAGTTATAGAACTTACAACCCGAAAAGAATGTTACACTAGAATATATGTATTTCTAATTATATTACCCATTATTGTCGACGAACCTTGGACATAAGGCGTTATCAACTTTCCCCTTAACTTTGTACATTTGCGATTTCTAACTTATTGCTATGTTTCCGTATTATCTATTATTGTTTTCGAGATTACGATTTCTGCCTTTAGCGACACATTTCGATAATTAACTCTGATCTGATTAAATCGTGAATTCATATATATAACGCTTTAAATAAAAACATGGAGAGAGCGGATAGCTTCTGTTTCCATTGGTGACACGATCTATTGTGTTGTGGAATAGCCGCACAAAACGAAAAGAAGCCCATCATCCCGTTTAGCTGCCACGTCTAGAAAAGTGAACTAAACCTCATTTTCCATCTTCAGCGTAAATTTAACATAACGACTAATCGAAGATGGTGGCGTAAAAACGTCGAGGCATGTAGTGTTTTCACGACTATGCTGTTTTCATAATACGTTAATTACTGTGTAATCATTTTATAGTTGTACTCCTTTAAGTAGGTGGTGATAACTAGCTGCCTTATCTCTGGTCTTACACCACTGCTAGATTAGGGACGACTGGCTCTGATAGGTCTCGTGGAGGTTTAAGCGAAACTTAAATAGAAACAAACTCAGTCATGGAAAAAAAAAAGAAGGAGAAAGAGGTTAAAAGAAACCTAACCCTCCTGGGTAGACAAACATCACAATACCCAAATACGCATACGGAAAGACATGGTAAGCTATGAAAGTTTGCAGTTTTTTGTTTTTTTTTAAACTTAGAAAACTGATGACTTATCACAATGCCCTAATAGAATTGAAAAACACGTTTGAAATAACGGGAGCGAGAAGTTCTTTCTGCTGTACGTTAGGTTAGAAATAATAAATTAAAATCGCGTCATTATTGTTACGTCATTTTCCTCTCACTCAGATAATCAAACAGAAGTAAAATCTGGTTGTTACTGCCAACCCCGTGCCTGTTCTCTCTCGTTTCCTTCCTGTGGAACATTTTCTTATTCGATGTAGTATCAGTTGGTTTATTATATATCGATAACATGTGATTTATTTTAAACCAAAAATTTTCAATTTCTCCTTCGTCTTTATACACAGACTGATAAATTTCCGTTAATCGAACAACAGCCATAACATGTTGAGCGTTGGCCGTTCGTGCCCTATAATCATGAAAAAAAAATCGCTTTCCGCATTTTAAGAAGGTGCAGAATAGCCCTCGAGTTGGCAGTGATTAACTTACCTTGTTTTTTACTTACAAGTTCAAAATTATGAGAGGTTAGTTCAAAACGACTTTGAATTGCTTTGTGCGAATATCCAAACAATAAAAATAATAAGCAGCATAATTTTCGTCTTGAAATCAAAGTAGTTTTACACTCAAAGAATGAATTGCACAAAACACTCGAGTATTCATTCCCCTTGACAGAGTACGAGAGGAAATACGTTTGTTTCAAAATCAAACTAAAGCCAGTAGTTTCTGAAGTTAATCTACTATTGTTTTATATTTATCTTGTTTAAATATCGAAAATTAGTTTTCTTTGTTAAAGTGTCGGAATATTTTTACGTTTAAAACTTGAAGTTAATTTAGAAGTGCTTTTCAGGGATCATTTTCAAACAAAGCAAGTTTTCTCTGTAATAGAATGTACAAATAAATAAATTTCGGTTAAAGAACTCGTGCAAAAAGCTTGCGCCAATGAATACGAATGTTGCTCTTCACGTGAATCATGTTTTGTGATGTTAAAGGGCAAAGACAGTAGAATTTTCTAAATGTAATAGCATTTAAATTATTCAAAAATTATTTATTTAATCGATTATTTAAACTTACGTTTACTAGTGTATACTTATACTACTTCAGTAAGTTTGATATTGATCTGTATCTATCTTATTTATAGTAGTTCTGTGTAATATTTGTAAGCCTAACGTTAGACAGCAGGCTGGGATACAGGCATAGACGTAGCTACAAACAGATAGTTTTTCGTTGTTAAAGCCAACAAAGCTTGCAACTAGACTCGAGAGAAAGAACTAAATAAAAAAGACAAAAGTGTAATAAATACATTATGTTTATACCCAAGTGATAGTTTGATCTGCTTGCTTGTCTTACAACAATGACGAATTTTACATAGCAGTTGGAACAAAGTTACTACTGTTATTAACATTCATTGTTCTAGCGGTTGCATCCGAGCAAATACCCCACAGGTATAGAACCCCGCTTTTTGGCGTATTCAGCTTTTATACTTTTTATTTTCACAACTAATTTGTGTGTGTGTGTGTGTGTTTTAATGTTTCAATTGAGATATTTTGTATCTTTAACTCGAAGAGGTTCTGATACGTAATATAATATATGACAACTGGATATTTCATTAACGTCTACATTTGAACCGACGTCTCCGATTTTATTTGGAGTTGGGGAAAATATAAGATAAATAGAAAAACACTGAAAGGCTAGTTAGTTACCTGGATATTTTGTTACAGTGCTGCCGAACGATTACTAAGATAGCGAGCGTGTTAACAAGCCAGTTTTAAGTTTGTGAAATAGATACGAATTGGTTTGTAATAAGACTTCAGTTTTGTTTGTGAGTTAGGCCTAATGCTCAGTGAGCGTGTAGAACTTGAAGTAGAAGAAACAAAGCAGATTTTCGTTAACTGGTTTTCAATTTTTACCATACAAAAAAACAATAACTAAAAACGTACAACAATAAAAACCTTTACAATTACAGCAGTGTTATCGAGTTCAAAAACTCGAGTGTGAAGGTAATAGTATCACGTGCATATTAAACCTTTGATATCAGTCGAACAGATGATCAAAGAAAGTGAATCCATGGTTTAAGAACTCGGATACATAAAAGGCTCCGACTTCAAGGCTCTTAGTACCAGTGCTTGGAATTCATACCGATTAAACCAGGTTCATGATGCGAAGGACGTAAAATGGCCTTCTCGAGCTGCAGGACGCCTGTTACCAAGGCCAGTTCTTCGAAATTCCCCTCCTCCCACAAATATTCAGACAGTTATTTATACAAATACGTGTTGCAAAGTTCCTTCAAAACTGGTTATATTTCACGATTGTTAATGTATTAAAGCACGCGGAACGCTTAATCTACAATTTTATAACCGGCAGTGTTTATTATCCCAATTAACTGTCAAAAAGGTACAAAGAATAATTCGTGATTGTGAGAAACCCACTTAAAGTAAAAATGTGTTCTAAAATGGTTGGAATAGGTATTAAAACTTTCAACAAAACATTCCAAATAAATATTAAATTCTTGCAAAACCAAGTACAGAAATGAAGTCCGTCCTGTGTAAAAACTACACTGACAAACATAATACCAACAATATATATATATATATATAATGAAATGCAACAACTGCCACGACTTCTATATCAGAGAAACAGGAAGAAACATGGAAAGCAGATTCAAAGAACAAAAACATCTTCGCACATTTTTCAACCATGCAAATGAAACAAGCACAATATAACTATAGAAAACACCCAGATACTAAGTAGGGAAACAAACGCAAAATCAAAGAAACTATTTATAAAAGAACTCAAACCAATATAAAGGATTACCTTTATACCTCTGATATATGAACAGGTGGGTTAAAGCGTTCGACTCGTAATCTGAGGGTCGCGGGATCGAATCCCGGTCGTACCAAACATGCTCGCCCTTTCAGCCGTGGGGGTGATATAATGTTTCAATAAATCCCACTATTCGTTGGTAAAAGAGTAGACCAAGAGTTGGCGGTGGATGGTGATGACTAGCTGCCTTCCCTTTAATCTTATACTGCTAAATTAGGGAAGGCTAGTGCAGATAGCCCTCGTGTAGCTTTGCGCGAAATTCAAAAACAAACCTATAGTAGTAAATACCCTAATAGCCAAACAACAATCAACACATGGAAACCCACCACAGAAATAATCAACCTAATAAAAAAGCGCAGACAACTAAGAAGACAGTACATGATTACAAGAAACAGAGAAACTAAAACACAAATAAACAACATTAGAAATCACATCAGAACTCAAATAAAACAACAAAAACAAAATAAATGGGACAATTACTGTAATAAACTAAACGACATAACTGACCCGAAAAAATTCTGGTCACATCTTAAAAGATTCACAAGTGAAAACACAAACACAAAGAAATATCCTCCACTTGAACATAATAACACCATTGCACATACAAATAAAGAAATAGCCGAAGCTTTCAAGGATCAACTCCAAAATACATTTAAAACTCACACAGATCCAGATATGAATATAAACTTCTACAATAAAGTCACTAATCACATAGCAAACAATAAACATCAATATGAACCAATATGTCCAGTAAACATAACTGATACAAATACAAGTTCTAACACTGATTTTGAAAGCACATTACTAACAAAGGAAATATCCCTACATGAAATACTAGAAGCAATAAAAAACACCAAAAACAAAGCGCCAGGAGAAGATGAAATACAAGCTATTCTCCTAAAAAACGGCACTCCGAAATTGTTTGACCACCTAAATTCTCTATTTAACTTATCGCTATCCTCAGGATATATCCCAGTTTCTTGGAAGCTAGCAAATATATTAATGTTCCATAAGGAAGGAAAACCAGCGAATAAACCAAATAGCTACCGACCAATCAGTCTGACCAGCTGTGTTAGCAAAATTCTCGAAAGAATAATAAGTAATAGACTCTCCACATTCTCGGAGGTAACAACAAAATTACCAGAAGAACAGAATGGATTCAGAAAATTTAGACAAACGACAGACCATTTAATAAGATTAACCGAAACCATAATAGATAGTTTCAACAAAAAATAATGTACAGTCGCTTGCTTCCTCGATATCGAAAAAGCATTCGACACCGTTTGGCACGATGGTCTTAGGTTCCGAATGAATGAAATGGAACTACCGCGAGGAATTATTCGCTGGTTATCTAACTTTCTGGAAAACAGAAAATGTGGAGTAAACGTAGAAGGAACTTTTTCCGAATACTTTACTCCACTAGCTGGTGTCCCGCAGGGAGGGGTGGTTAGCCCTATACTCTTCATCATGTATATTAACAATATGCCATTGAAGGATCCAAATCATGGATTCTCATCACAGTTCGCAGATGATGTGGCAATCTGGAAAAGTGCTGCAACACCCACGATAGCAGCTACAAACATACAACCACAATTAAATAGAATTAGTGCATACTGTGAAAAATATAGAATTAAAATAAACACAGCAAAAACTCAGCTCGTACTCTTTACGAAATCGACTAAACACAGAAAACAACAGCTAGAAATATATATGAATGGCACTCTGCTCCAGATTGCCCAATCAGCAAAATTTTTAGGTCTGACTTATGATTCAAAATTAACTTGGATCAATCATGTCAACGAAATTAAAAATAAAATTTGGCGAAGAACCAACTATGTTAGGAGTCTAACTGGTAAACACAGTGGAGCATCTACAGATAACATTTTGAAAATATACAAAACATATATTAGACCAGTAATAGACTATGCAGCTCCAGCATGGGTAACTGTAAGTAATGAAACAATCAAAACCAAACTACAAACAATACAAAACACACTTCTCACAACAGCATACAGAGTCCCGAGATCAACATCATCTAAATTCATTCACAATTACTCGAACATACCAATCATATCAGATAGACTCCTAAATATTACAATTAGATATTTTAACAAAAATTGGATGAAAAATGATTTATTATGCGAACTAGATAGGTACCTCATACACGATGAAGAAAATCCTAAATACCTCTCCCCAATTAACATATATATTAAACATAAAGAAAAATAAATTAAAGTAAAATATGTATGTATATAAACTTTAAATCTTGTATTTATTGTTTACATATTTATGTATTTTAAAATAATAATAAGATAAAATAAATAAATTGCCACCAGCAAGCTTGACTACTGTGAATAAGAGACTATAAATGGACATTGCCCTGAAAAGGACCTAACATACAAACAGTTAGGGAAAATACGTTCAGGAAGGAGGAAGAGGTCAAAGTGAACCTGACCCTCCAGGGCAAAATACCCAAATACCATTGACCAAGGAACGATGGTCATTCTTAGTACCCTAAGAGCCGACTGCAACGCCATTACAATATCGTACTCACTCCACTCTTGTCCTAAGACATGCACCACAAAACGGCTAGTTGCAAACTTTCTTTGCTAAGCCGAAGATAACCTAAGAAGGTGGAAACGTTGTTATGTAGTTTGTTTTAATTAGAATTTTAATACCTATACCAGCCATATTGAGAATACAGGAATACAACATACAAAACAGGTTGAATTTTCTCACTCATGTCGCACATCTTAATTGCTTTCATGATTAAGCAGTTGTAAGTTACTTCCTTTAAATCACGTCTCTTCAAAAGTGAGTTTTCTACATAAAAGAAATATGACATTTTAATGTTTAAAATCTAAAGTAAACTTAGAATCACTAAATAACAAAAGTGATTTTTCTCTGTAAAAGAAATCATATTTTAATGTTTAAAGTCTAAAATTAACTTAGAAATGGACCGGCATGGCCAAACGTGTTAAGGCGTGCGACTCGTAATTTGAGGGTCGCGGGTTCGCATCCCCGTCGCGCCAAACATACTCGCTCTTTCAGCCGTGGAGGCGTTATAATTTCACGGTCAAACCCACTATTCGTTGGTAAAAGATGTGGCGCCGGATGGTGATGACTAGCTGCCTTCCCTCTAGTCTTACACTACTAAATTAGGGACGGCTAGCACAGATAACCCTCGAGCAGCTTTGTGCGAAATTCAAAAACAAACAAACAATAACTTAGAATTACTAAGTGACAAAAATGAGTCTTCTCTGTAAAAGAAATATGACATTCTGAAGTTTAAAATCTAAAGTTAACTTGGTGTTACTAATTAACAAAGTGAGTTTTCTCCCTAGAAGAATGATATTTAAAACGTGAAATTAACTTAAAATTTCACTGATTTTGTTTAAATGTCAAAAGTTAGATTTTTTCTGTAAAGTATAATATTTTAGGTTTAAAATCTGAACCAACTTGCACTGATCTTTTCAAATACCAAAACCTTAATTTTCTCTGTCTAATTAAAAATAGGAACGTTTTGAGGTCTATAACCCTAAGTTAACCTAGAATTACTTTAATCTGGTTTTAGCATTAAGTAAACCTGATTTCTTCCATGTACAAATTACAGAAGTGTAACATGAACCTAATCTTGACTTTGAACACGAGTCTTTTATGAACACCCTTTAATTTATATTCAACTCTTTTGACTCGGTCGTGATGACCAAACCCAAATTCTTTCATAATGCTTTTATGAAGTCCACCCTTTCAGCAGCGTCAAAATTTGCAAAGAACGACTCCAATATAGAACAATACTTATACGGAACGTGCATTTAAAAATACTTTTAAAATTGTTTTCTGAGTGAAAGCAAAGGGTTGGGAATGAAAGTGTCCAGTTATTATGAAAGTTCACTTCAATGTTTCTTTCTCTAACTTTATGTATAGTTTTATTTTATTTCAAAGTTGTTTTTTTATAATCACACAATTATGCGAGTAGGTTTATAAAGGGAGAGATTTATGATCTTGACAGACCATTAGATGTGTGTAAACATTGGAAGTACGATCCTAAAATGATTTTCAGCAATAAAACACTGTCGTGATTTCGCATTTTGCTTATGGACATTATTCTTACTAGCATAAACACCGCCCAACGGGGGCTATTTCCGCTAGCGATTACTAATTTGCAGTACTCATACGGCAGTGAAAATTTTCTTAAAAACCCCCCAAAAAACTTTTTTTTTTGACAACTGCTGCACGGGAAAAGTCTGCAGAAAGTGTTAGTAGTCATACACAACCCATTACATCAAAATGATTTAACCTATAGAACACGTTACTTTCATACATTTTACTGATATAAATGTGTAGAATTTTTATACATTAAAAGTGGTACTGTTTATTTAAAGAACTCCAGTTTCTCACTACTGTATTTAAATATCACATCATTAATAAACCATAATAAAAGTAGCCCAAGAGTTGGCGGCGAGTGGTGATGACTAGCTGCCTACCCTCTAGTTTTACACTGCTAATTTAGGGACGGCTCGCGCAAATAGCCCTTGTGTAGCTTTGCGCGAAATTCAGAACAAACCAAACCATTAAAAGACCCTGAAATAAATTAAAATTCGAACCAACATTACATGAACAATACGAAACTCGCGTGGGAGAGCATCCACCAGAAGGTAATCTAAAGGTTAGTGAAGACAACCAAACCTGGGGAAGAGTCGAATAAAGAAGACAAACCTTCACTAACAAATTCTTAGTGACTTCACTATTAGTGGACATCATCACCCCGGTCATCTCATAATGTAAATGATGAAGTCGCGTGATACCTGCGGCTACAAATCAGAGAAATAAAATGTTTGCCTTCGAGTATCCACTAAATTAGGGTTCAGAAACAAAGATTGCTCAAATAATTCCAGAAAATAGTCAGTTGCTCGCCGTGTGAAACCGCCCTCAAATATCATCCATCCCTTAAAGGTTTCAGCAACACATGAAGGTATGTATGACCTGCATAAAATGAGGATCTATTTGATAGGGAAGAACGTCAGCACCAAGTTGTAAATCACCACAAAGACCAAAATAAAAACCTAGCAACAAGCTTAAAACCTCGTGACACTCTCCAGATAGGCAATCCTGAAGCAGTTTTAATCTATAAATAACATAAGCATATTTACGGAGACGGATACCTTCAAAATTTAGCCCCCATTCACGAGCTGGTTTAATCAACACTACATAACTTTGTGTATTCCTCCATCCCATATAAAGGTCAAAAACTGTTTCCGTAATAAAGGAAAAATAGACTTTTCCATATGTATAACCTGAAGAAGATACCATAGTACTGAGACAACTACAGCATTAATAACCAACATCCTATCCTTCAGGGACAAATCTCTATATCATAAAGATGTTAAAATACGAGTGACTCGTCGACAGATATCATGTTAATTCATGTGATACACCTCAACATTATCAGGGTGAAATTGTATACCAAGAACAGTCAAACTTGTAAAGAGACTGTAATACCTTCAAATACCTCCATTCCCCGAGCAATCAAACTTCCTCGCCATGCACGCTCATAAGTTGACAAATTCTTGTAATAATAGTTATAGAATAGAAATCACTTAATATAAAAGTACTATAATCACAATATTGAAACATAAGACCAGTACGAGAAAATATTATTGTCCCGAACAATCATATTATGTGAAGGTTCTGCACAAAGGATGTATAATATCGCCGATAGAGGAGACCCTTGACGAAGCCCTCGGGTAGTTTGTTTGTTTTCAATTATGCGCAAAGCTACACGAGGGCTGTCTGCGCTAGCAGTCCCTAATTAAGCAATACAAGACTAGAGGGAAGGCAGCTAGTCATCACCACCCACCGCCAACTCTTAAACTACCCTTTTACCAAAGAACAGTGGGATTGACGATAGCCATTGTAACGTCTCCACTGCTGAAAGGGCGAGGATGTTTGGTGCGACGGGGAATCGAACCCGCGACCCTCGGATTACGAGTTGAGTGCCGTAACCACCTACTCATACCGGGCCACCTTCGGGTAATGTTGATATTGTTAGAAGTATCCCCATAATATTTAATACTACTAGAAGTACTAGAATAACTAAGTTTCGTCCGCTGAAGGAAATTGAAGCCCAAACCACAACGCTCAAGTAAGGGAAAATATAATCATATTAAACACGATCAAAAGCCCTTATCTGATCAATCCTGAGCAAAATCCCACCTCTTTGTGTTCGATCTGAGCAACCCATTAACACGTTGACTCCCAAGCTTATTTAGCCGATACTTTCCAGGATCTCACTAGTCATTATACATATACGTTTTTGCTAAACACAGAAGTGGCAAATGCTTTGGTATAATTCAGTAAAGCACAAAAAATTACAAATGCACGAGTTTCAAAACTCAATCATTGAATCACTGTGTCAAGTAAATGTCCAAGCAGCAATAAGATCAAGGACAATAGCACGAAGAGCCAACACACAGAACACTATGAAAACTTAACTGAAAAAAACAAGTCTAACAGAATAATTCACGAAAGATGCATTGACTGCTACAGTAAAATAATAAAGACAATTGCTGCAAGAGAAGCTAACAGAAAGGTAAAAAATTTCGATCATACTGTGAAGAGTCTGAAGGTAGCCCTGCATTACTTGTTTCAATAAAAGACATTAGGCCATGTGAATTCAAACTATACCTGTAATGATGACTGTCATTTTGAACTGCTTTCTTACTATTCATTATTTTTATTTTCATGGTGAACTGATTTATTTGTTTTTTATTCTCTTTTGTGTTGGTTTGTTTTGAATTTCGTGCAAAGTTACTCGAGGGCTATCTGCGCTAGCCGTCCCTAATTTAGCAGTGCAAGACTAGAGGGAAGGCAGCTATTCATCACCACAAATCGCCAGCTCTTGAGGCTACTCTTTTAAAAACAAATAGTGGGATTGACCGTAACATTATAATACCTCCCCCTGGCTGAAAGGGTCAGCATGTTTGGTGTGAAGGGGATTCGAACCCACGACACTAGGATTACGAGTCGAGTGTCTCAACCACCTGGCCAATCTCTTTTGGAAACTGTATGTTGAAAAATTTCCATAACATTTCTCTTGAAAATTCTTGTTTTACATTCACTATATCAAAATATCAATTTTGTTGCAAAATTAATTTTTTGTTATATCCATGTATGTCTAAAGTTATATGCTTAGTCTGTTTTTATATACTGTATACAACTGTAAGGTTAATAAAACACAAAAAAACTTAAGAAATTATAGGTGGACTTAGAAAAAAAATGTCCTGATGTCCTACTCTCATCTATATATGTAGCCGTTGTGTCCCAGCCAATAAATGGCTATTTAAAAAGAAAATAGAGCACGACTCAACGGGTGGGTCATGTGGGTCTTATTGCAATACCATCACACACCCACACCGGTTAACACCAACGTGTTAACAATAAAAGGAGGGGCACTACAACCACATCCCTACCTGAAATACAACTATTATGATCCTGTGATACGAGTCCAGAAATGACCGGAGACAATCCACAAGTTAATATTTTAGTTAAACCTTTTTAGTTGCAATTCAGTAACGTCATCGAGCGATGGTTTTACAGTAATCGTCTATCTCCGCTGTTCGGAATTGAGATAAAGAATACACGCTTCATTATTTCAAGTAAATAACCGCGTGAGAAAATCTCCCACAAAAACATCAATAAAAGAAGGTAAGAAGCACCTATAAAATTCAAAAGAGAAACCATCTTATCCTGGAGACGTGTTCTCTTTAAGGTGTTACTGAATCTCTCAAACATCGTCAACACTGATATGAGCATCACATAAGAGACAATCAGAGACACTTAATGTTGTTGAAAACAAATGACAAAAACCTCATTCAAAGCCGAATCTTCGACACCCTCCGACTTGTGAAGTCTAGAATATTTGAATAAAACAATCGAAATATCTTTAATACCGAAAACTAGGCCCGGCATGGCCAAGTAGATTAAGGCGTTTGACTCGTAATCTGAGGGTCGCGGGTTCGAATTCCCGTCGCCCCAAACATGTTCGCCTTTTAGCCGTGGGGGCGCTATAATGTTACGTTTAATCCCTATATTCGTTGGTAAAAGAATAGCCCAAGAATTGGCGGTGGGTGGTAATGACTAGCTGCATTTCCTCTAGTCTCACGGTGCTAAATTAAGAACGGCTAGCGCAGATAGCCCTCGCGTAGCTTTGCGCGAAATTCCAAAACAAACAATACCGAAAACTAACCTACCCTCTGGTGTGAAACCATGTCATATTTCCCTTCTTGTGGCACGAACCGGTTCAGTACGCCAAAAATATTTGTTGGATCGTTTTCCTTCCTCAAACCACATCACATGAGACTTTAATTATATACTAATATAATAATATACTATATATCCACTGCTACACATCCAAACCTGCTAAATTAGCCTCCAAATCATAGTTTCTGGTAAGACCGAAAAGCGCAAGATGAAATTATGGTATTGTTATGTATTATAATTTATTTCATATGAGTCTCAGATTCATTGTTACGTACGTTATATATTACTCAAATAATCGAAAATTTTAAAAGTTATTTAAATGTTAATAGTTATTAAATTTGTGATAATTGCAAACATGAGTTATACACGTAATTTCTTTCTTAACACAAATATATTTTAATATAAAAAACAATACCATTTTTAATCAATGATCTCGAGAAAACACTTGTAGAGAAAAATATATATGTAAAAACAGCTCGTTTAGGTTGAGAAAGTATTTTACATAGAGGAGCGAACAACGTTTCGATCTTCTTCGGTCCTCGTCAGGTTCACAAAGAAAGAAAGAGGTAACTGACCGGAAGCTGATCACACGTTTGTAGCATCAGCCTGCTCATTCAAAGACTCTTATAATTTCAAGTCTGATCTTAATAAACTTAATCATAAAGCCTTAAATGCCAGTTTAGATGTTATATCCCTCTTTACAGAAGTTCCAACCGCTGAAGCCTGCAAGCCTTAGAACTCTACATCCGAGACACTCACCCATCTATAGACATTCCCAGCAACCAATTAGAAACCTTCATAGAATTCACAACGATGAAGACAAACTTCATGTTCAACAAACACGACTATATACAAACAAATGGCCTAAGCATGGGCAACCCAGTATCACCAGTTATAGCCAATATTTTTATGGCACAAGTTTAAACACAAGCAATTAACACAGCATTACATCCACCACTATACTGGAACAAATATGTAGATGACACGGTTGCGGGATTCAAATCTACAGAACACACACTTAATTTTTTCAATCACATTAACTCTGTACATCCCAACATTAACTTCACATGTGAACAAGAAGAAAGCAATCAAATATCATTTCTTAACCTCAAAATTACAAGAACCGACACACAATTCAAAACAGAAATCCACCGAAAAATCACCCATACTGAACTATACATTCCTTGGGACTCAGCACATGAAACAAAACAAAAACTCAACAGACTAAGAAACCAAATAAACACAGCCATAAAACTATGCTCACCAGATAAAATTAACGATGAATTAGACAAAATAAAACAACATCAATAAGTTTCCTCCACAAACCGTAGAAAACATTATACGCACACACCTAGACAGAAAGCAAAATCAACCAACAAAAGTAAATATATCTCACGAATCAATAAATCACGAAACCATATACTGCTGCATACCATATATTTCCGACGTCAGTAGAAAAAAACCCCAACATTTGACAAAAACTAGTAACAAAATATAATATTCCAATTAATACCTGATTTATTCAAAAACCAGGCACAAAACTGAGGTCTATACTATGTAAAAACTACACTGACAAACACCACACCATCATTATTTTTAAATACAATGTGTTGTTGTTGTTGTTTCAAATTAAGCACAAAGCTACGCAATGGGCTATCTGTGCTCTGCCCACCACGGGTATCGAAACCCGGATTTTAGCGTGTAAGTCCGCAGACATACCGCTGAGCCACTGGGGGGCAATACAGTGTGATAACTGCCACGACTTCTATATTGGAGAAATAAGTAAAAAAATGGAAACCAGATTCAAAAAACACAAAAAGTCACCTTCACACGTTTTCGAACATTACAAGTCAAATAAACACAACATAACCATAGAAAACACTCAAATACTACATAAAGAAACAAACATGAACAAACGCAAAATTAAAGAAGCCTTACTTATACAACAACTTCAGCCCAAAATAAATCGCAACCCCACACTTAAAACTCAGATAAACACAATAAGGAATAAAATCCGTAACTTGATCAGACAACAAAAACAAGAAAATTGGGATAACTTCTGTTCCAATCTAAATCACAAAACTGATCCTAAACAATTCTGGACACACTTGAAAAGATTTACAAATACAGGTACAACGAACACAGTATATCCACCACTGGAACTGGATGGAGAAACAGCATACACTAACACAGAAAAAGCCGAGTTATTTAAAAAACACCTGGTAAACACGTTCAAGACACATCATGAACCACACATGAACAGGTATTTTTATAATACAGTTACAAACTTTATTGATCAAAACAGAAGCATTTTTACACCTGTATTTCCAGTCAACACAATTACACATCAAGAAAAAGCAAAAGACTGGAGCACTCAACAACTGATAAAACATATCACTGTAACAGAAGTCGTAACAGCTATTAACAACACAAAAAACAAAGACCCTGGTGAAGATGGTATTCAAGCTATCCTCCTAAAACAAGGCACTCAGAGATTATATGAACACCTAACAGCATTATTTAATCTCTAATTATCAGCTGGATATATCCCCGTTTCTTGGAAGGAAGCAACAATATTAATGTTCCAGAAAGAAGGTTAGCCAGCGAATAAACCAAACAACTACCGCCCAATTAGCTTAACCAATTGTATTGGCAAAGTATTAGAGAGGATAATTAGTAATCGTCTGTCAGTTTACTTAGAAAAAAATTCAAAATTACCAGAAATACAAAACGGATTTCGAAAATACCGCCAAACAACAGACCACCTGATTCGACTTACAGAATCAATTACCGACAGCTTCAACAAAAACGAATGCACTGTATCTTGCTTTCTCGACATCGAGAAAGCATTTGACACCGTGTGGCATAACGGCTTACGACATAGACTACTAGAAATGGAATTACCCCAGGAAACTATTCGCTGGCTATCCAACTTCCTGGATAACAGAATGTGTAAAGTAAATGTAAATGGGGCCCACTCAGGGTTTTTTTCACCCGAAGCAGGAGTCCCGCAGGGAGGGGTTGTTAGCCCTATATTATTTATCATGTACGTGAGCAATATGCCTCTGTCGGACCTAAATTTAGGTTATGCATCACAGTTCGCTGACGATGTAGCAGTCTGGAAAAGTGCCCCCACTCCATCGATAGCAGCAACGAACCTACAGCCAGTCCTAAGTAGCATCGAAGAATACTGCCAGAAATACAGAATCAAAATCAATATTCCAAAAACCCAAGTTATATTATTCAGCAGACGGAATAAGCTGAAAAAGATCCACCAAAACTGTATATGAATGGATCACTCTTACTGACTGCTACTTCTGCTAAATTTCTAGGTCTAACCTATGATTCAAAATTAACGTGGATACCACATATCAAAAATGTACTGATACGAATATGGAAAATAGCAAACTATGCAAGAAGTCTTTCAGGTAAAAACCAAGGAACATCACCAGCAAACATACTTAAAATCTACAAAACGTACATTAGACCAACAATAGAATATGCATCACCTGCATGGATTAACATAGCACCTACACATATACAGAAACTTCAACGTATACAAAATTCAGTACTAACTTCAGCATATAAAGTACCACGTAGCACCTCAACCACATTCATGCACAAGTATGCAAACATAGACACAATATCTGAAAGACTCTTGCATAACACTCTGAAATATTTCAATAAGAATTGGCATAAAAATGAATTAATGTGTGATCTCGACAGATATCACGTACATGATGTAAATAGTCCTAAATACCTCTCCCCTTTTAACATATATTTAAGTAATGTTACACAAGCTGGTCACTATGCACTAGACTCTTAGTCCTTGATTATTTATTATTCAATTATTGAATAATAATAATTATTATTACTTACTTTTATTTGTGTGTGTGTGCGTGCTACTACAAGTAGTAGTAGCATTCTTTCTATGAAAAAAAAGGAGAAAATATTAAAAAAGAGAGAAAAATACAAAAAATGAAAAAAACACACAAGAGAAAGAATATATATATAAAAAAAAATTCTTGTTCGTCCATGCATGGTCTGAGCCCTGAAATGGGCCTGAGCATGAAGTTATACTTTTACTCTGGCCCAAAGTTATAAAAAAAACCAAACAAACCTTAAAGACAGACGCTATAAACGTACGGGAAGGAGGAAGAGGTCAAATAAACCTGACCCTCCTGGGTATTTAACATCAATACCCAAATACAGACACAGTGACTCCTCCAACCAGCGACGCCTGCAGACCTTTCGTATTTCTGCGAACCCTGGAACTCACAATATAATATTAAATGTGCACCCACCAAGAGCCCTACGAACCTTGTTACCATGTTCCTTAAGGGAGTTCACCAACCAATCCTGCCAAGTGAAATCAAACAAGCCATCGAGAGCCAAACACAAGCCGAGATACACGCCGTGCACCGAATATTCTCAAGAAACACCAAGCAACAGACCAGCTACATGAAAATTGTTACAACCACCAAGCAGCATGCTGACACTATTCTGCGTGAAGGGTGCTTTTACCATATATTCCATTTCAGTGCTGAACGTCCCCATCGCCGTTTATTTCACCCAAGATTACATGAACAACCTGAACCTAGTTTGCCTCCCAACGTCTCTCCTAAACTACGCATAACCCCCCCCAACCTACTGTTAGTTCTTTTCCTGTACAACCGCCCTAGCACTCAACCCAAGCAACAAACAAACCACAACATCTCAGCAAGCTCACCCAGACTCTGCCCTGTCCACCTTCGCTAAAAACGAAGCTCCAAGCCAAAACTACTAAAGTCATTTCTGTAGACAGATCAACCTCAACCGACAGTTCCCTTACCACCTCGAGAGCCAGTCAGACCAATGTATCCAGAAAACAAAATTCTACCCAAATAATAGAGGAATACCCTTTTAACCTATCTTCTCAAGCTCCAATATCTTTTCCACCACATCCACTCCCATCGGAGACCGATTTTAAAGACCAAACTGATGACCTTGATTCTATCCCATATACAAACCCCTTCCTTAGAGGAAATCTTTCAGACCATCATCGCGAATATGCTGCCAGAATGCGTAGCTTCTTTGCCGATACCTGGAACCAAACCCGTCATTAACCTTTCCGCTTCCAATTTCCCTGCTACTTCAGGCACTTTCAGGGTATATTATTCGGCGCCCTGACCGTGAAAGTGGGTTTTCTCGGGGCACTCCCGTTTCCCCCCACAGCAAAATTAATGGATATGTTTCATATCCTGGTCCTGAAAAGAGGTACGTTTTACTTTACTTCCTCCCTTTCCCTAATTTTTGTCCTTTATCTTCCAACATGCCCCTCCCTTCCTCCTCTGTCCTCGCTCGTCTCCTACGCGACCACATCCAACAATTTCAAAACAAGCTCCTGAAACCACCCAACAATCCAATCTGTTCACCGAGAGGTCTTGAACCCTCACCCATGCGTGGGGCTGAAGAGAAACAAAAGTTTCTGAGCGCCCCTGGTTTACCTTAGGGGACTCCCTAAGGTCTTCAAACCAAAACTACTGCCAAGTCTAAATGGTAATGGTAACAGACACAGTGCAACTGGAACTGGATTCTGACACTCAGCTACACAACCCCTTTCAAACATGTGGTCAGCTGTCGGTCAGTTACCTCTTTCTTTTTATGTGAACCTGATGATGATCGAAGAAGGTCGAAACGTTGTTCGCTCCTCTACGTAAAATATTTTCTTAACCCAAACGAGCCGTTTTTACATATAATACCATTTATAATAACTGTCATTACTGATAGTTATTACAAATTATAGTTTATATACAAGAGTTTTATAAACAATACTGAGTCTTATATCTGGTCTGGAAGTGAATCTTTTTTCGACATTCGCTAAGAACAAATTAATAATAATTTTGGAAAGCAGACTAATCTTGAAGCACCTGTATGTCTTCGCTAGCGAAAATATCTAATATCCTTGTAAAAATACTAATGCTCGAAGTTAATTAACTGAAGTTAAACGGTTTGTAATTTTGAAATCCATAAATATTCGTGGTCAAATTTTGTAGTTTTCCTATTGATAGGCAATAATCACAAACTATAGCTTCCAAGGCCAAAAGCACACTGACCATAGCTAACTAATAATCATCTTCTTGTCACTTGGCGCGTTGGTTTATATCGTTTAAAGCGAATTTCTAGAAAGTTCAATAATGTTCAAACAGGATGCCGTTTTTATAAAACGATATTGTTCACTCTTGCTCTCAATTATCTTATACAAATGTAGAGAACAGGCTGGACTTGTACATCCAGCAGTATACGTCACATGCATGAAAGATTACTAAAACAAACATAGGTATTAAAATGAACGTAAAACAATAAATCCATTATAGTATGTTCACGTTCTATGGCCTTCTTCTCGGAAATCGTGAAGTAAAGTAATTTTTTGTATAACCTCCTTAAACTCAACTTACCACTGACAAATACCGTTGTGATAATCAGCCCAACTCCGAATTCGTCGAATTAAAAGACGAAACGTTTCAATATAATCTATATCCATCAACAAATGATTATTAAAATGCCACAAACCAGGACCGTGAGGTACCCGATTAAACTGAAATCAAATTTCAGAAAAAGTGCGATATGTTTCAGATAACCAAAACTGATTCAACCCCCCTGCTTAAAAAAAGGCAACACGTTAGTGTAACAAGAATTTTGTCAATATAAGACTGAATTTGTGTGCCACGAATTAACCTTTTCCACATAAAATTACCTCGATTACAGGGGTGGGCAAGTTATTTTCATAGTGGCCACAATTGTGGCTAATGAAAACAATGTTGGCCACAAGTAAAGAAAAAAAAAATGATGTTCGTTTTAGCAAAATAACTGCATTTCAACTAACCTTCAAATGAGAAAATTTACGGGGTTTTCATCAACAAGTTACGTGAAATTTGACTTAATATCAATGCTCAATGAGCATCTTAGCTCTGCCTCTAAATTTATGAGTAAGCCAAGATCTCAATCTATACTTGAGAAAATCTTGCAAAGAAAAATGTTGACTCGCATACCCATGTGGATCCAAACATGAAAATAATTTTGACATTGCTATCTTTAAATTTGGAAGACCCTCATTTATCAAAATAGTGAGACACATATCTCTGATAGTACATTTTTGTTTACCTTTTATGTGTTCTACACTTTGCAGGGTTAGCATCTCATCTTCAAATCCACACTTATCAAAAGACAAAAAAAAGATGCAAATTCAAATATCAATTTCAAATTTCTAAAGTTGGAGAAACGTGATTCAAATTTTTGATCCAATTTACATAGAGATTATTTTTAACATCAGAGAAACCATAATCCATATTATTTTCTAGAAAACTATTCAACTTTGCAAAATGTGTCAAATAATTATTTTGTAATTGTTCCGCAATGAGCTTTAATTGAAATTCATGGATAGCCTGTAAATAGACAAAGTGCAAATCACACTACCATGACAAAGATTCAATTTCAGAGAAATTTTAAATTTTACCTTTTTCAACAAGATACTCTTTTATTTGAGGAAATAAGGAAGTAAATCATTCCAAGACTTATCCTCTACTTAACCATCTTACATTTGCAAAATCAGTAAAATCATCAAAAGTACAGTCACTGCTTTTCTTCAAAGACTCAAACTGTTAATGGATGAGAAAACTTCCACTTCTAATACAATTCACAATTTGTACAACAATGTCCATCAAATTTTTCAATTCATTACTTTAAGACATCTGAGCACATAAATTTTCTTGATGCAAAATCCAATGGAAAGATGACAGAATGAACTTCACATTATTTTAAATTAAATGCTGCTTCAAAAGACAAGAATCCTAATTTCGCCATAGTCGTGGGGGGAGAACAGTCTCTTGTGACAGAAACCAGTTTTTTTTAAAATCTAGATTAAATTTTTTTCAGCATTTTCGAAGATGCTTTTTCCACATGTTCGATCTCGTAATCCACAAAGGCCAAGCATTTCTTACCTCTAAGATTTCACTAACTTTATTTAGCATTCTCCGAAAATTGTTCTTCGACTTAATTGCAAATTATTTACCTTTTGAAGAATATTATCTTTTATTTTTGAATCATAATTCTCTAACAGAGTTTCAATGACCATAATCAGTATTTCTTTTATTACTTCAGCATCAGAAGATGATTTTCTAGCCAGAATCCACGCTACTTTAGAGTTAGCTAAAGTAAGTAGATCTATCAATGATAAATATTTTTAGGTCTTCCTTTTGTTTATGAAGTTGTGCTTTCAGATGGCTAATTTCATTCATACGATTTTTGCTATCAACTGGAAATTTTACATCAAATTCGTTGCTTAAGGTTGTATATCTTATTACTTATAAAAACTTTGTTACACAAAAGTCACACTGACTTATTATTTACTTTAATCATTACAAATTTCAACTACCAACTTTCATTAAATTCTCGTTTCATGTTTTTTCCAGTCACACGTCATTCTCTTTACAACAGTAATGTCAAAATAAATTAAATGGTCTTTATTTTCTGAACGTTCATCATCATCTGGATTCTTTCGTTTTCGAATTATCCACTTACCCATATTATGAGATTAAAAATAAAATATACTCATGAAAATTGTACAGTAAAAATATGTTTGCAAGCGTATGCAAAACAACGCACACTCAATGACAAACATCGAAACCAGACCGATGTTACAAAATGGGCAGAGTCTGTGACAATGATAAAGTGTGCGACATTAGCAATGACGTAAGGTAGTGCAGTTGCTGATTACCGAATTTACGATAAAAAATAAATGATGGAAAAAATTTGATTCCTATACTCGAACTGGCTATAATTGTGCTATCCACTGGCCATGGAGTTGCCTAACCCTGGCATAGAGGAACCAAAATACGTCCGATATAGAGAAGGTACTTACCTAACAGAGAAATTAAAGCCTGACGACTAGCATCGCACCAGAATTTTATCAGTTATTTAATTATATGAATAATATTAAGTTAGATATAACACCTACTACAACTAGATTTGTTTCAGCTAGAAAAGTTAAAAAAAAACACAAATAAAATCAACCCGTTCAGAAATGGATGAAAAAATGCACATATTAAAATAATACAAATGAAAAAATGTTAAAATTACGATTGATAGCTTTTACTCTTCCCAAGTTATTAGCATCGTATCAACTCGGGTTCAGAAAGTGAAAGATGGACTAAAACTTTTACCGCTTGACGACCACTTGCCACATTTCAGATAAAAGGCAACCCTTGCCAGAATTTACTAATTAAAATAATAATATCGATCAGTAAAAAAAGTCTCTTGAAACCTAATTATAGAATGAAGCGAACAAAATATGTCATATAATTGTTTAATTTACTACAGTACATAAGCCCGTTACAATTTGATCAACACTATCTTGAACAGATTCACCATACTGAGCAAAAAGTAATAAAAATAGTTTACTTCTCGTCTCTGGCTTTTCTCACACTAGGAATTCAAATCTTTTTCTGATCAGTATCAGACGACTCCAATAACTCTCTACTTCAAAGTTTCCACCCCCATATCAACCAATTTCGCATATTCTTTACAGATATAGATGAACCGGCCTCCTTCCTCTCGAACGGTGGAAATTCATTATCACAGTCAGTTGATAACATTTTAGTACTTGAAATACACTTATGATTCGACATATAAAGTATCGGGGATCAAGATTGCTGATTTGCGAAAGACATCATTTCCACCTTCCACCCCTTTCGAGTTGTCCGTCACTGTGTCCTTTATACATATGGCTAAAACAGACTGTTCCTCAATAACAGGTTCTTCCACGCGGTATTTTCAACAGCAAACAATATGACCTTGCCAATGGCAACAATGACAAATCAAATAGGGACAATTATTGAATAGATGCTCTACTGCTTGACACGAGTCACACGCACGACGCTGGTAATCATATTTCGTTTTAATAAATATACACATTTTCTCAACGAATCCAACACCTTTTAGACGCATAGCGTAAAAATGTACAACAATAAGAAAAGATACACGCACAACCGGATAGAGTTTCCATACAACAGCACTTTTAACATGACCTTCAAATTCTTGCAACATGGAAATTATGCTCGCGTCAGTAACATATCCCGGGAACAATGAGAAATGAAACACTCAAAAAGTACAGCTAAACACTTCTTGCACAGTATAGTTCCCATCAATCCAGAATTCCCCACAAAATATACATCATTATTTAAAACAAAAGCAAGTTCATCAACCCCACAACGAGAGACAATTAAAACAATACAAGTAGTATATTCAACATCTCTATAAGGTATTAATCTATCTAGCACGAAACTACACCCTAGTGATGAACTTACTGAAGATATTTCAAAGTATGAAATAGTATTGGTTTATGTTTTCTAATGACAAATTACCAGCCGCTCAGAGATATGGCCATTTGTTTCTTAGCTCAAAATTAGTAGTTTTGTCATAAATAAAAAATTAGTAAATTCCACTCTTTTGTTTCTCTCCAAGCCATATTCAAATATGCAAATTTATAGAATTAAAAGATTACACTCTCCCCGGCGGGGAATCGAACCCCGGTCTCCCGCGTGACAGGCGGGGATACTTACCACTATACTACCGAGGACTGAGAAAAACTCTTTCTAAAATATTTATGAAACATATAAAAATAATATTATTAATTTGTTTTAAATGTAATTATGCACTTAATATTAATAGTATTTCATTGCAAAGACATAAAAACGATATTGTACATAGGCTTTGAAGATGCGGAGTTCCGATATGTGGAGATGGAACATATATCATAGACCCTCGAAAGAGTCCAAAGTTGAAAATCACTTGTTCTCGCCTGATAGTTATACGCAAAGAATATGTTTAAATTATTACCTTACAAAACATCTATGCTTCCGAAAACTTACCTCTTTAACTCAATACCAATTGCGATAGATTTGGTTCTTTGAAGATGTATTAACATTTTCAACACTACAACATAAAAAGTTGATTGATCTAGTTCTAACACGCAACGGCAACAGAAGAAAAACTAATACAAAGAGAATAAAATTCCACTGGGTACCAGAAAGTAGCCTATCCGACAAGGAGTCAAACCCAGATTTATATAAGACAGATGAGTATATTTAAACCAACACTAATTTGGGTTTTCTTAAAGCATTTTAACAGTCCGAATAACAAAACCAAACCTTTATTTACTTTTAGTGTTTGAATATTTGGAAGATATGGCGTGTTCTGTTCCTTTATTCATTTATTGTTTTCATAAACGTTTCTTTTGTAGTTAAGTGCAAAGCTGTTTGTTTTGGAATTTCGCACAAAGCTACTCGAGGGCTATCTGTGCTAGCCGTCCCTAATTTAGCAGTGTAAGACTACAGGGAAGGCAGCTAGTCATCACCACCCACCGCCAACTCTTCGGCTACTCTTTTACCAACGAATAGTGAGATTGACTGTCACATTATACACCCCCACGGCTGGGAGGGCGTGCATGTTTAGCGCGACTCGGGCGCGAACCCGCGAACCTCGGATTACGAGTGCACGCCTTAACGCGCTCGGCCATGCCAGAGCTAAGTGCAAAGCTAACAATAGGCTATCTATATTTTGCCCACTATTGGTATCGAAATTCAATTTTTATCGTTATAAGTCCGTAGTCATATCGCTGTGCCACTAAGGGGCTTTCATAAGCAATTTATTTTTAGAGCAAAGCCACATTAAGCTATCTATCGTATCTACTGCAGGGAAAATGAAACCCAGATTTTTGCGTTGTAGTTTCATAATCTTATTGTTGTCTCTCTGGGGGACTTCACAAACGAAAATGGAAAAGTAACATTGATCCTAAGGTATTGATCGTGACATTACAACGCCTCACGGCTGAAAGGGCGAGCATGTTTGATGTGACGGGGATTCGAACTCGTAACCTTCAGATTACGAGTCGAACACCTTAACCATCTTGCCAAATTAATAAGAAAAAAATACAATACTAAAATGCATAATTCCCTTAACTTTAAAAACGAATTAATTAATTTACACACGTTTTTCTTACGGTATAGCCAAACCAAAAACAGTTTCACATCAGTATAGTGTTGAGTAAAAAAAGTTCCCCAAGAGTCCATAATCCAAGCTTAATTATAAACTTATAGAATTTTAAAGAATCGAAAAGGAACCTATTAGTTCATCAAGAATGTCTCTTCCAGCTTCCAACTATAACTACGTCTGTAGTTTATATTACCATACCACCAGGATCGCTTTCTTCAACCACAGGTATCCCAAGTGCAAGACATTTCTTTTAATATCCACTAACACTAATTCAAATTGACTCATCACAATGATATTTTTTTTAACCCTAGAACACACACTCAAAAAAATTACGTTGCCCACACTGGGGGTCATTGTTGACCCCCACCAAAAATATTTTAAAAAATTTATTTTCATATAAGTAAAGTATAAATTTGGACAAAATATTTATTCTATACAATTTATGCATACACTCTGGGTAACTTTATGGTCATTGCAAGCCATTTTATTACATTTGATACACTTTGAAGAAGTTTTTTCCTTGAATCACGTGCGCATATTTGACACCATTTCCTAACGTTCTCTTCAGCAACTTTTTGTCTTTTTGTAGGGATCGCTTGATTTGTATCTTCTTCAGGCAGTAATTCATCAGTAAGCAACTTCAGAAATTCACGTCTTGCTCTTTTTTGGTACTTTGATGCGAATTCTGGATGGTGCTGGCGATAGAGAAGGAAAGCATTGTATGCGGCAGCATCAAGAATGTTATAAAATAGTGCCATTGGCCACCTTCTGGTCTTTCTTTTTGTGGAAAAGAATCGAACTATTCGGTCTAGTGTATCGACTCCTCCTTTGGTGCAGTTATAGTATGATATTATTTCAGGTTTTCCTGATTCATCATCAATTGAGAGCTCTCTATGCAACGTAGATAAGAGCACCACAGATTTATCCTTTTTTGGGTTATATTTGACCAATGTTGCCTTGTCATTGAACAAAAATTTGCTGTCACCAGGCTGACCTTTAGATGATTGAAATTCTTGGATTAAAAACCTTTTATTTTTACGCACGGTTCCAACAATTGTCATTTTTTGGCCCAAAAGGAATCTTGCGAGACCAAGAGTAGTAAAAAATTGTCGGTGGTGACATTCCTACCCGATTTATATAGAGGCTCACAAAGAGTCTTCACTACATTCTCCCCTTGGTTAGATTCTGGTCTTACATTTTCTTTACCAAGATAGACTTTTGCATTGTACAAATATGCATTTTTTGCATCACATAGTGCCCATACTTTCAATCCATAACGCCCTGGTTTACAAGGGATATACATCTTGAACTCACATCTACCACGGAACGTCACTAACTGCTCATCTATCGTGACCCGGTCGCTTGGGACATAATGCCTTTTATAATTATCCACGAACATGTCAAAAATTAACCTTATAGGCGCTAATTTCTCCGACCTAATCCTTAAAACCCTTTGGTCAAATCGCAAACAAGCAGAAATCTTTTCAAATTGTCTAATGGAAATTTATTTGTATATAGTTGGCTGCCCATTCCTTTTTGACCAAAATTCTTTGACATCCATATTCTTACCCTTCATGAGTCCAATAAGGATGCATACACCAATGAATTTCCAAATGTCCTCTGATGCTATTTTTGATAGGTTAGGTCGATAATTTTCAATGTATGAATTGGTAGATTCTAGAACCAAACATATCATCTTATCGTCGATAAAGTTCTTGAATGCCCTTAGAGGAGTGTCTGAATTTCTCAATGCTTGAGGTTTGAACCCTTCCCTGAATTTTAAAATGTTTTCAGAGTTGGTTCGCCTTTGATTCAAGTTGGGTTGGTCAAACCATATTTCACCATCCTTTGATTTGAATGATTACGCATTTGTTTGAATTTCTTCTATGTCTGATTGAATTTCTTCACTGTCAAAATTTGGGTCTTCAATAATCTGATCACTGAGCTCAGAATCATTCTCATCATTCAAAGGGCCAGTTTCATCTCTTCCGAATTCTTCCAGCAGTGCTTCCAACGCTTCGTGTGAATTCATCTTGATGTTGATGTTGGGAAAAATTCTCTCCATTTATATAGAAATTTTGTGTTCCAGAACATTCTAGAATATTCTAGAATGCTCGAGAACATTTATAGAGTGTTCTAGAATGTTCTAGAACACAAAATTTCATATCAATATATTATTTGATTGTTTACCAGAAATGTAATTGAGTTGTTTAAACGGGGGTCACAAATGACCCCCAGTGTGAAAAACGTGAATTTCGACATTAGACAAGGGGTGTAATACCCCATTTGCATAAAATACATGTTAAACGTATTAGTATAGATTAAATTAGGTACATTTTTAGCCCCGAAAGTCACACCTTTGATATTTCTATAACAACTTGAACACAAGTGGGCCCATTTTTGACCCCCACCGTGTGTATGAGGGTTAAATTAATATGATCTAACTCATCAGGGTACACCTCACTTTTCACATATAAAACTAATCCCCCACTTTTCTCAGGTACTTTATCTTTATCTAGAAACCGAGTTAAGGGATAATTTGAATTTAGAAGTTAAATAAATGTCGATGGTAACGAATTTACTTTTATACATTTAATTTAATGTCTACATTTGTTCCAGTTTAAGGCATGCAAGTTATATGTGTATTGCACAAGTCCTGCCTGTTCTCTAAATTTGTAAAAGATTCTGTAGCGTAAAGAATCAGCAATGCACTAGGTGTGTAAGTAGTGCTAGTGATTGACAATACTGTTGCCAAATGAACTTTCGACAACGCCTCCTGAAAATAGTTTATAAATTGACGCACCAGCAGAAAAATATTATTGTTGGTCAGCTACAATCAGTATACTGTAATCCTCAGACGTTAGTATTTCTATGAGGACATTATAAATATATCTTCTAATGTGAAAAGCAAGCTTGTAAACCATCTTACGTCAAACATAAAAAGAGCTAGCTAGCATTCCCGTCAAGTGAAATGCAACTGTATATCAACATAAAATTAAATCGTTCATCATGGACCTGGACCATCGACAAAATCTTCGGTTTCAGACCAGATAGAAGACTGAATATTGTTTGTGTTTGTACAATTTTTGTATATACGTAATTATTTGTAATAACCGTTATTTCAAATTGTATTGACTTTTGTTTTGAGTTTGTATATTAAAATATTGTTGTGTTGAGAAAGAAATGTGTGTGTATAAATTTTGTTGGCATATATCATAAAGTTGATACATGTAGACATGCAATTAATTTCTAAATTTAAATTAACGACTATTTGAAATCATAATAGGTAACGTACGTAAAATAATAAATTCCAGACTCGTCCGAGATAAATTATATGTGACACGTACCGAATTTGAGATATTTGCCAACAAGATTGATACATTGTTTTCTTTCATAATAAAAATAATTTTTAGGTTTTACAAGCTTATAAACAATATTGAGATTTGGATGATTTATCAAGGGTTCAGAATGAGCGAATTAATTTTGAGTTGATATAGGTACAATTTACTTACTGGGAAGTTATCTAGCTTTGATTCTTGGTCGAATTTTCCATTGATGAAACTATATAATGTTTTCGCAAAAATATTCATGTCCGATGTGAATCCGCTTAAGTTGAATGATTTATAAAGTTCGTAATTTATAAACATTCCTGGTGCATTTTCTAAAGTTTCTAATTAATAATAATTAATCACAGTTATAACTTCAAAGATTTATAGTATACAAACTGTATCAAACCAAGAATATATAGTCTCTTCATGCGTTGCGTTGGTTTTTGTTTTGAATTTAGCACAAAGCTGCACAATGGGCTGTGCTCTGCTCACCATGGGTATTGAAAATCCGGTTTTTAGCGTTGTAAGTCCGCAGACATACCGCTGAGCCACTGGTGGGCGGGTCGCGTTGGTTAGATTTTACAATAGAAGTTATATAAATTTATAACTAACTTAAGCATCTACATTAAAATAGAATATAATAGCAAATCCGTCACATTATAAACAGTATTTTTTTCGATACTCGATATATTTAGCAAATTATCTGTAACCTGTATTTCAAAAATATTTTTCATAAAAATTATTCAAATCTAACCAAGTGTCAGTGATACTCATAACATCAGATTTCTGAGTTTCCACAACTGCTTTAAACTTATCAGCTTTATTTCTAGTACTTCTTGTGTTATAATAGCGACAATTAATCATATATTTTAAAATACCTTCACATTTTATGCCCGTTGTATACATTTTCCTGTCAACTGTATTTTCTGATTTCATAGACCTCACCTCTGTCTAGCTCTAATGTAAATCTATCATTACAGCTGAGTTAATAGCTCTTGCTAGCATGCTAGCCTCCGCCTTGTTCAGGTGTAAGCCATCCATTTCAAAACGATTAAATTTCCCATTAAAATTATCCCACAAATCCAACCATCCTATTTTCTCATCTCTACATATTGATCAAGTCTGGTATTCAATCCTAGTGACATACTTAGTATCTGATCCACACAATGTATTCTTGGCACCATCCCTGACAAAATCAAGTTTTGACTCCTTTCATCAAATGCCCTTATTAATGTTTTATACTTACCAATAAAATATGCCTTTTGTAGTCTATAGTATTATAATGATTTTGGAAAGATTTGAGATAGAAAAAATACATTTTAGGATTCCTGACCTAAAGGATTAACTCACTGGTGATAAGTTTATTTAATATTTTTAGTTGATTTTTAACTTTCTTAAATCCTCTTCTGATAGACACAATCCAATAGTTCTGTTCTGCACAAGTTCCAGTAGGCCAGTTACACTTACAAATTTATGTGGTGAATACTTTATTTGAAATAAACTCAAATCAACTGCAGGTCATAGACAACGGTTTATTCAGTGACAATACGTACAAAGTAACTATTATGAAAAGAATTTGAAGTTAAGCCACTGAACTAAATTTGTCTTTAAAAATTAAAGTCACATATTATAAGAGAATCACAAATAATATCACATAAACACACCAAGGTGTAAATTAAATCACACTGTGTTTTTTTTGTTGTTGTCATAATAAAATATAAGCATTGCAAATATTATTTTTAAGCCACACCATTTCTATATTCAAAATTAATTTAAACAACATCTACCTGAACTACGAACACGTAAAACTTTATATTATATAAAATATATTTTAAATATTATCCAATAATAATAAAAAGGCACAACTGTGAAAATACACAACAGAATTATTAAAAATTGCAAGAAATCATACTAATCAAAACGAGTAGACAGACAATGTATTAATTAACCAAAACAAACTATAAAAAGAATGTTTTCCTGCAAATTAAAAATGTTGAAATGATACATACAATTACAAAATGTTGATTCAGGTGAAATATGGCACAAAAATCTAATATATATATATATACACACACACACAAAATATATAAATTACTAAAGCTAATTTAAGTTCAGACAACTCTATACAATTAATAAAACCATACTTGTACTGTTTATTTCAAATATTACGAGTGACTTTCTGATCCACTAAACCATAAGTGTACAAGTTGATAGCATTAATCCCTCTAGCTTCCACATATTTCACTTACAACTTTAGCTTTTTTATCTAACATTGCAAAATAACCAGAATGTATATGTAAAAAAATGAAAAATAATTGAAATGTTTAGAAGTCACAATCAGAGCAAAATTATTAAGATCTAGAACTTTGTTTTATAAAATAATGCAACACTTTATTACCATCACAAATTTTAACCCACTCAACTTAGAATTACTGACATAAGCACAACATGTGCTGAATTACTGACATAAGCACAACATATGATAAAATATTAATACCTCAAATTACTTTTTCTTTTGATGAGCAATCCTTTTTCTAACTAAGCTTATAAGGTATCACTTCATCAGTCTGAGCAAAAACATGATTTTTTAAAATTTTGTTATTTAGTAACGAATTAGGCTAGCAACTGTTTCTTTTTCAAAAAGCTAGTACAGACCATCAAACCGTCAGTTAATCGCTTTACTCCATTCATGTGTACACTTTCCATTCACATAACTTTTCTGTAGATAAAACTGTTCCTTAAATACTTGGTTAAAATATGCATGAAACAACATTAATTTGCTTTTTATTTCAAAACAAAGTATAAAAACTCCAGTGCTGTTGAATAGCTAAAGAATACTTAATTATTTGAAAGCTCTTGAGTTTGGGTCTTTCTCTGAAATTTAATGTACTTTATATATATATATATATATATATATATATATATGATTCTGTGTGATAACTCTTGTAATAATTAATGTAATTTTACACATTCTACCTTTCACAGAACCATCTGATTTTAATTACATATTCAGTAATACTAACTATTACTTGTTAGTAAAACCTGTATGAATGCACTAAATGTCAACAGATCTGAATATAGTGTAACAAGCTATAATAATGTAAAGTTATACAATTAACAAAGTACTGTAAAAGTGTTTTAGCTACTAGATATGCTTGTTACATGCAGAACGTTTTGAACAGGTATAATTACAAGAATAAATAAAGAATAAAATATAATTATTTGAAAAACTTTTATACAAAGAATTGCTAAATAAATTAATTACATTCATAGTCACTTCAAAATGTTTCTTCCATGGATTAACTAGCCAAACTTTAAAAAAAATCATTTTTTTAGTTTACTAATGTATGACATTGGAATAAAAAGGACTAAATTACCTCAGTATTTTATAACAAAAATTTAAAACAACACTAATCTAACATAACTGGTTGTGCACACATGTACAAAAAAGTTCACATTCTTGCAGTGATTTATCTTGTTATCGATTGCTAGTAGCTGGTCTCTCCCGTTCTTTCTGATATTCTTGTTCAATTTTAGCAGTGATCTGATCCCAGTCAGGTTTGATCTATTAGAAAAAAAAACAAAAAACAATATTAACCATAAAATGAATTACTATGTAAATAGACACTAAAATTATTACACAGATGCTGTTGTTTGAGACTATCAGTAAATTACAATTTCATACCAAAACATAAAAATGAATTGTTTAAAATGACAAAACCATACAGTAACCTAAATTAAACAAATTACTGTTAAGAAATAAACACCAAAAAGAAAACACACATCAGCTATAGCAACCAATCATTAAGAATGGTAACTGATAACACCAAAATATCACCCAGTAATGATCAATAGTAGAATAAAGCTCAAAAACAAAACACCCATCATCATTATTATTAAAGCAACCATTAAACAGAAAATCTACTGTCCTGGGATATTAAAAAACATTTCTTACCTCTTGGTTATACTGTTGAAACCTCTGATTAGTTTCTTCTTTTTCAAATTTCCCCAAGTATTTTTTCCTGTATGCCAACACAGTATCAACATGAGTCTTATGTTTAACAGCAAGGTCTAAAGCCCTGAAAGTTAACAAAAATGTCACATCAGTATTGAGCTGGAAAGACTGCAGCCATAGTGCTTAAATTTACAATTATTTTTATTGTTAGCTTAGGATGACTTTCAATATGATTTTGTATATAAAAATAACTGAATAAGGTCACCTTATCCGTGTAGAAATATTAGAAGCTTTAATTAACTCTAGGTTACTACATGAACACATATTCACTAAATATTAAAGTAAAAATATATTAACTATTAAAGGAAAATTCAATAGTTATTAGAACATATACTTATTTTTAGACCAATTTATTCAACAGCCCAATTTCATGTGTTTGAATTACAAAGGTAACAATTTTATGTAAAATGACAAATATATTTTAATCTATTATACAAATAGGTATGTCACATTAAATTGGATTTTATTAACAGTTAAGAACTTTTAACATTTAAACAAGTCAAAAAATGAAATCTTTCATTCTGCCTCCATATTAAATATAAAACTAAACAACATATCCTTCACTTTTATTAAACTATGATTCAAAGATCAACAGATTTGATGAACAAGACCAGCAAGACTTGAATAATAGAGTCAATGAAAAGACCAATGACTAAATTAAGATTTAGAGAACAGAGATAAATACCAATAAGAAAGAACCACGTATTTGTATCTCAAAGCAATATTAAGATCACAATAAAGATAACATCAATCTTTATTTGGTAAGTCATACCTCCAGTAAAAATTACAAAAATAAGGTGATACAACTGTGTGATGAATCCATAATATTCTTTAGAAAGAGTCAAAAAGAACTAAAGTGTATAGCCAATTCTTGTAAGGATGTCAAGGTCCAAGCCACATGGGCAAGACAAACCAGTTGTAAATGCACTAAAAGTCTATATAACCCCAATATGAAATCAGGTAACAAAGAAATGAACAACTTTTGTGAAATGTTAGAAGCTGTTACCAGTTCATAAGGAAATACATGTAACTAAATTACAGGATTACACTGCATATAAAAGTAGTTTTGGAAAATCTTTTGCTTCTCATTGTCCAACCCAACTGAAGATATCTGGTATTGAACACAAAACCCTCTTGGGCAATGACTCTTGGGAGAAAATAGGAGAAGCTGTAGAAAACACTGATTAGAATGGCTAGAACATGAGAAGAACAAAATCATCCAGAGAAGGAGAAATATTGGATGAGGAAGCAGAAAACTCCCCAATGTGCGAGTCATATTTAACCACTAAGGCCACATGAAAGTAAGGGTAGGGGGAACAGTAATAAGAGCTGACAAAAGATTCTTGCAAAATTCTACTTGTTGTAAAAAGCCCAAGAAACAGCATACATGTGACCTTGCCCTGAGATGATAAGACAGAGCAGGAAAGATCATATCCCCAAAGCGATGATACTTCACAAGCTGTAATCAAAATGAAAACCCACTGAATGAAAAGGAAGAGGAGAAGGGATGGCCTAACAGAGATGCATGTAGAAAAAACCCACCTACATCAACAGGATACTGGATAGGTCACAGTAAGGACACTATCAACTTGTATAACAGACCATTATAATAAGCCCCCCTCTACCTAATAGGATTCAAGTACCAAATGATTATTTTGAACAATTGAAGAAATAGGTAAGGCTGAAGCAACCCCAGGGAAAATAAATAAAAAAAACGGAAGAGTCATGAGTGATAAAATATCAGGGTATGAAAATAATCATTTGCAACACTCCTCTTTGAAACCTAAAGAAAATGTCCACATGAGGGTGAGAAATAACTCCAAAGCAAAATGGAACAGATTAAAAATTAGAATGAGGTGGGACAAACTCAGTACAGGCTACCAACTGCCAGTTTGGCATGAAGACAACAAACAGCCTGAAGAAAATGGCCTGTTGAAGCAGAAAATTTTGTACCTCCTCGGACAGTTATTTGATGGTGGCAGAATCCCATGTCATGTGGAAAGAAAAGGGTACCAAGGACAAAGGAATAGTGAGACAAATTATTCTGATAAAACCCAAAGAACCCAAAAAACTGCAGCAAAAGATCACCAAAGAGTAAAAATACAGTCTAACACCCATTGGACCAGAATACTGTCTCTGGTACTGTTGGTAACATGCCAACAACGTTGAATAAAAATATGAGAAGCCCCTGATACGAAAACAGAAACATGCAGAAAGGGAAAGAGCAAGAAGGAATAGGGGCACTTTGTGCCTCCAACTGTGACAAACATGCAACCAAAGAGGAAAATGTCAGGTGTTGATGCACAGATTACATGAGATTCCAAAGTCTCAGATACATGATCAAAAACATATCACCACAGAAAAAAGACAAAAATCTTGAAAAGAACAGATGAGCAAATGTATCTGTGACGAGGTTGTATTACAACACAGAAAAATCCAACTACATTGAAACCACAGGTGTAAAGCAAAAGACAAATGAGCTAATACTGATGTAACAAAGAATCACAGTAAAACAAGGAAATGGATGAAACACACTTAACAAATCATGTCACAAAATGCAGTATTAGGCCTAGTTGATTATGCAGGAAGGGCAGGAAGAAACACGGCAAAATCTGATGGCCTAAAAAGGTTGTCAAATCTTCATTAGTCCAAACAAGTTTGGCTCATTCAGGAGGATTAGTGGGGCAAGTTCAAGAGAAAAAGGTTGATCGACATAACAGTCAATCTCACAGTGAATAATATCAGATAAAATCCAAATTCAAGTCTCTCCCAATTACAGTCTGTGAAAATAGTGCTGGAGTTTTAACACCTGAAGTGGAACTTGAATCTCAGAATTCATTGTAGAAACAAGGAAATCAAACAAAGGTATTTCATATAAATATGTAAGTGTGAGAAGAAAATAAAGACTGGGATATTAAGAAAAAAATTATAATAAAGAAATACTTCTTTGGAAAATTAAACTATTAAAATCACAATTCCCATGAAGAGCATTAAAAGAAAAACACAAGTACTGCCAAACAAGATATAACAGTTCAGGAATAGAGGGAGTCACATGCATCTATGGAGTATATCACACTCCTATTGTCTGATTCCAAAAGAGCCATGCACAAATATTTTCCTTTTTGTGTATAGAAGGAACACTGAATGATAATAGCTATTTATGTACATGAAGGTAATGTAATGTATTGAAATTGTATATTGCAGTTAGTGAGGAAAAATGCTTAACACATTATGTCACTAAAATTATAATCTATACAAAGAACTGTTTTAGTAAACTACCTTTCCCACTGGTAAAGTTGAATATTCATCATGATTGTTCGAAACACAAGTCCTGCTTGAAGAAGTATCCCCTCGGCTTCCCTCCAATTTCCACATAACTGTGCCATTTCAGCCATCCTAAGTTCTTTCAGAGGTAATTCTTTGATATACTGAATATACTGTACTTTATCCACCTGCATGAATATGTAGATTATGGTTTGCTATAATACTAACAACTATAGAAAAAGACACTGATGGGTTGAAATGGTTTACCCTAAACTATTCAAGATTAATGGGATGTCTAGCAAGATAACTAAAGTAGAAAATATCTAAAAAGGTAAATACTAAGTTTTTGAAACTTTCAGAGACAACATAAAAACAAAAACACTAAAATGAAAAGTATGTATAATAAAACAGAAATGGGTAACAAAACAGTAGTATTAGAATTTGACTTGAAACTTCATCAATAAACTATAGTATATACTCTGTTTGAAAAGTTTTATGATGTTGATTTCAATGTTCCACATAGATTAGAGCAAAGATTACCTGGCATAAGTAAATGCTTTACTAGAAAATATACATTGATCATAAAGAAAACACTAATTTTAAAATGGTTACACAATAAAAACTACTTGTCTTGGGAAAAACATTTTATCAGATGCATACTGATTATCCTATGTTTCAATCAAAAAAGTTTGGAAACTATAGTTAAAATATGTAACGTCCAAAATCTTATAGGTCATTTCTTTTGGGTGAATTATTTAAAATCCTGTTTCCTGTTAAAGTTGTTGCTGGAAGTCTATTACTGAGATGATAAATTAAAGGAGGTCCCAGTTTTGTTGAAAGATGTTTTCCGTATTCCACTCTACCAGATGTGGAAAAAAATTATCGTTCATTTGTTTACATGTTTAATAACCTATGTTATCATCTTAGTCTAATCATTAAACAGTTTGTAGTAAAACAAGCACTGAATTTTATCATGTTTTTTCTGTATTTAAATCTTGAATTGATTACAAGTTTTTCCTGCAACAAATACACTGAATTATTTAACTTGCTTTAAATTATGATAGACTGAAGAAAAAAAACAGATGAAGCTGTAAGTCAAATGTTCCAGGTGAATGAAAAGTTTGAAAAAATATAACAAGCGTACCAAAATTTAACCAGGTTAGCACACAAAATTTCTTATATGATTCTATAAAATGAAACATATTAATATTCTTATGTCAATAACCAATTCATAGTAATTAAAACACATGATATACAATTGTATATAAAAGATAAAACCAAATAATATACAGCTTTTTATAAAAACGTAGTATTATCAACTACAGAGCAGTGTAAACAATAAACAGTACTACCTCTTCTATAGCAGAATATGCTATTTCTGCCGTGTTAAGATCCTTTGCAGCAGTAGCCATGGCAGCCAAACAAGCCCATAAAGCAGTGTCCTTTAAATGACATAAAAAATGTATACTTGTTCAAATTTACCACTAAAGTCAGTACCACGTGATATTATGTGAACATAACAACAATCATTTTTCAAAATCAATAATAACTAATGTCACAGGATAATTAAACATACAGCTGATTCACGTGAATATGATTACAGCCATCATAAAAACTTTTTACAAGATAAAACAGTCAGATGCTAGAACATCAAATTAAAAATGTATGATATTAAATTTAAACATACACCAAAATATTTTCAACTATGAGGAAGCACAAACGTTTTTCTTTAGTAAAACATAAGTCATAAATATTCATGATTGTCTTACGGAAAACAAAACTCAGAGTGGCCTGAAAGCTTCAATGGTTGAATAAAAGTAAAACGGGATGAATAAATCTTGTGAACAAGTAAGTGCATTATATAAATATGTGTTAACTAATATGACTTTTGAGAAACATTTGTAGTTGAAACTCAATAGTAAATATTTGCAGTAAACTTCTATACTTAGAAACAATCAATAAAGAAATAATACTTAGAGCACTTAAGTTTCCCATAAAAAAAACTAATACTTGAACAAATGCAGCATCAGGTACTAAAAAAATATTGAAAACTGAAAAAATTAACAATTAAAATAAACAGTTTATTAGCACCTTATGTCAGAATTTAGTAATACTTTAGTTATCAGCAAATTATTTAATAGGAATTCTGAAAAAGTATTAAGCTTATATAGTTTCATGGTTAGAAATAAACTGATAATCAGTGATACCACAAGAAATGATATTTATCGAGTTCTCCTGTTTCAACAACATCAGGGTTGCACACAAACTATAATAAAACATACAGCTTATGATTATTTTATCAAAAGATACCACCACTCAGCTTCTATGATTTCTATTAACAGCAATGTTTTTAATTACCATTATCCCACTGTTATATCATGAATAATATTTATATAATGTAAAACATTTGTGTGTCTCCTATCTAACTATTCCCAGAATGCTGGGCTAATCTCAACCAAACTTAGTGGGATAATATTCTAGAACAAGGGGCATATTAATCAGGGGTTCACAACCCTCTCCACATCACATTATTGTTGTTATTGAACTTTTAAAATATTATTTTTGACACAAGCTAATGTTAATTATGTTCATAGATAGTACCACATTCTTACACTGAACAGAAAACTTTATTAAATTTTCCACACCACAGTGGGACAGCAGTAAGTATTTATATTTACAATGCTGCAATTAGTGGTTTAATTTCCCTTGGTGAATACAGAAGACAGTCCAATGTGGCTTGGTGTTATGTAAATTTCGTGTAAATGTTTTGTAAGCGACAACATGTCATGTTGTGTTTAAATTTTCATTTCTATTATTTATATTTCCATATTTATATTATTGTTTCAAGGTTTAAACTAATAAAATATGTTGTCATTCATTTAAAATAACATTTAGAATTTTCTAGAATTAGGTAGACCAATCATATATATTTAAATGAAATTCTGGCGGCCTAGTGTTTAGACGAGAAGTCTCGTGCAAGAGCGGACATGCGCGGATTTCTCTGGAATGTTGGGAAGTAACGTGAATGTTCCAGAAGTAGGCCTACTGGTATAAAAGACGGTGATGTGAGAAGAAAGGAGAAAAGAGTCATTAGTTTTTATTAGAAAAGAAAAGAAGAGTCAGTCATTCGTTTGAGAAAAATTAAGTGTTTGCTGTGATTATTCAACTTGGATTTGTGACTGAAGTTAGATCTACAGAAGCTGTGATTTTACTTCATCAATCTCTACGATTCATTTGAATTAGTGGTTATACTGAAAGTCAACACGTGTGGAACTATTTACGGGAAATTGGAAAAATTGAGGGCGACAAGTTTCTGACGTTCATAGGAGGCATCGTGAAAAAAATTGTTTTGTTTGTTTTGGAATTTCGCACAAAGCTACTCGAGGGCTACCTGTGCTAGCCGTCCCTAATTTAGCAGTGTAAGACTAGAGGGAAGGCAGCTAGTTATCACCACCCACCACCAAAGCTTGAGCTACTCTTTTACCAACGAATAGTGGGATTGACCATCACATTATACACCCCCAAGGCTGGGAGGGTGAGCATGTCTAGCGCAACTCGGGCGCAAACCCGCAACCCTGGGATTACGAGTGCACGCCTTAACGCGCTCGGCCATGCCAGGCCTTGTGAAAAGAACTTCGTCGAATTTATTGAACTGTGAATTGTTTCTGAACTTCTTCATTTAAACTTTGGAATTTCTTCGTGGGACCAAATTCACACCCTAGACTGGAATTTGAGACTTTCATTTTAGATCATTATATTAGATACAGGCCAGTACCATTTTGTATTGTGATTAATTTTGAAGGTTGAAACTAATACCATTTTGTTTTGTAATTAATTTTGAAGGTTTAAACTTAATATCTGTCATTGTTATTATATAATTTATGTTATATCTGTTAATAGTTTAGTGTAATAAATTATACAAGCTGTTATCTGTGTTTTTCTGTTGCGTTTAGTCTACGAAAAACTTAAAAAAAAAATGTAACACTTGGCTATATGAAAACATTCAAACACACACCATTCAATTTTTTTGTAACACTAAACACACACGGTGTGTGGAAGAGAACATACAAACATCAGATATATCTCAGAGAGTGCACTAGCACTATGGAGGAATGCAATGAAAGAAATGGTTGTTGCGATTGCAATAATACATAAACTCAGATGAAGCTAATACTACAACAGCCACAATAATATTGACATGAACAGCCATTTGCTAAGTTATATCTACTTCTTACTTTGACAACTGATCTTAAAAAACTTCATTCTGTAAGAACCTTCTAAGGTCACTGACTGTCTCTTAATCCGTGATGACAAGAAAACCCACTTGTAGAGAAAATTATATGTATAAAAACGGCTTGTATGGGTAAAGAAAGCACTATTTAGAGGAGCAAACGTTTCAACCTTCTATGGTCATCGTCAGGTTCATACACATTGTTTGCTTCTCTCCATAGCTTTCTCTACCCATACCAGCCATTTTTACATATGCAATTGACTGTCATTTAATTAATAACTTGAAATATTGTGGAGGTACAATAACAGATGACTGTTGAAATTAGGTAATAGAAATCTGCCACCAGCTCTTCATACAAAGTCACCCTAACCATCACCCAGTATATACCATGTTTTAAGTATGCACACAGTGAGCCCTTACAGCTTATACAAAACTACTGGGAATGTAATAATGAATACTATAACAATATGTCATATTACGAATAAATTGTGTGAAAATTACGATTTTGGTGTTGTTTATCTTAGCATTTTCCACACTTTTTAAAGTCCATAACCTAAACAAAGGATCGGTATCTTAGTTTGTAATTTAATAAAACATTATGAATACACATTATTATTTCTGATCCTGTTTTATGTTCTACTTAGCACTTTCTAAAAGTATATAAAATATTAGTTGTTTTCTTCAGTCCAGTTTTCTATTACCAGTTTATAAAACTGTTAAAAACTTGCTTACATTTTTTATCAAGAACAAAATATTTAATTTATGTAGAAAGAACAACACAAAACAAATCAATTTCATAACAAGAAATAATACAAGTACATATTCTTGAAACTATTACTTATCTTTTATTTAGAAAACTTGATTACATTTTTTCATCAGAGATAAAATGTTTAATTTATATAGAAAGAACAAAAAACAAAACAATTTTATAACAAAATATATTACAAGTATATCTTCTTGAATTGATTACTTACCTTTTATACATTCAATAATTAGAAAACCAGAAACATATGTTTACTAATTTGTACTTATCCAAAACTAGTTACTACCTTAATGAACCGACAGAGTCTCACAGCATCATCCCATCGAGAAGATGCCACAAAGCCATGGAGTATAGAAGGATATGGTGATACTGACGTAGAAACAAGAGATCCATCTGCTCGGCGAATACTAATATGTGTTCCAGAGAAACTGACTATTTGTGGGTTTTTGCCAAATTCACTGTTGAGGTGTTTAAAATTGACACAAAAATCACTTTCACATAAGTAACAGCAGAAACCACATTTCTGTAACATTTTTCAAAGAGTTGTTTTTAAAATTATCAATGTAAGAATACTAGTAAATTGTTTTATTTTTCATATTTTGAATCACAATAACTTAATTACTGAATAAAATTACGAAAAGACTACTTAAAAATCAAAACACAATGTAATAATTTATAAACATTTTAAAATATAAAACATCAGTCATATTTGGTGATCAGTAATGAAATGTAAACAAACCATTACTTGGATTTAGTTAATCTTATATTAAAAGGTAGCACAAAAAGGCAGATTTGTATTTAGCTAGATAATATAATATTTATTACTGTAGTATTCTACTTCATACATTATCTCCATGTAAGAGAAAAAGGACACCATCATACAACTAATAATAAATCTTATTTCATATTTTGAGTTCTATGTCAGAAAATGTCTTGTATTTAACTACCACCATCCCCAACAATCATATAATTAATCCTACAAAAGCAGAAGCATCTAATTAAAGCATCATATCATTAATAGATACACAGTATATTCTATGTTAACACAGATAACCGAATGATAAGTAAAACTCTCTAACCTGCCTTCCTTTTCATGGATAGTTCGAGAAAGAAGACTGCGGTCAACAAAAACAACACTTGGAAAATACCAAACAGTTAACTTTCCACTTTGAAGTGCAGCTAACATGTTGGTGTTGTCATTCCACACAACTGACTGCACCATAACCCCTGGAACATGACATCCAATACACTAACTATATGACATCCATGACATAATAACTTGAGTATTATATTTGCTAAATCACATGGCCTTCTATGCACAGTAGAATAATGGAATAGAATCTGATGACACACTAATATTAAAACATATCTGTGCTTAATAGTTTCTCATATCAAGTATGCATATGGTGTCAACTGCATCAATTAGAATTTTTCACTTACCTTGAAAAATAAAGCCATACCTATCTTTATTGTCTTTACTAAAGCATTGGGTTGTTGCTTTACTGGCAATAAGTAGAGATCTCTATTTTTATCCACTATGGCCAGTTTTCGCTCACTGGGAAGTCCAACTTTGTCTAGTGCAACCTCCATTACTTCCAACTGAAAGTTTGAAAACAATTCTTGAGATAACATAATGAAAACTATGTACACAGAGAATAAATTAATGGATATTCTAAAACATTAATATCTTCATAAAAGAACTATCTGAATATTAAATACTAGTAACTGAAAAAATACGTTTAGCTTTGTTATGGCAACTGACAAGAAAGACAGGTTTCAATGATTAACAATGATAAATAATGAAAATAATAGGAGTTTCATTAAAAAATGTAATTTATATCATGTTCATGAAAAAAATCCAAAGTGCCTATGTATTTTTTCATAGACCCAGAAATGTTTACATTTACAAGATGGTCAATACACATTACCACAAAATCTTTCCTCTAAATATTAATTTATGAAGTCATACCAGTCTGTTTTAATCATACTTCAGTGTAATAAAATTCCAGTCAACATTGTTGGTTCTGCATAATCTATACTCTATGAAGGATTATCAAAAAATACTGACAGGTGATAGGATAAAATTTGTTCGCTCCAGTTTCATTTCCCCACTTTTATTTCCAGTTGAACAATGGATGATGCCATATTAAACCAATACTCTTTCTTCCAATTTTGCAATTGATTAGAATTATAATTCTTATTTATATTAAATACATCTTGCATTGTATACTAGAAACTACCGAGAATATAATCAACTATGATATTAATAAAAATAATCTCCGACTTCTGCTAAAAGAGAGCAGATACACATTAAATGTTACTAAATGACAATGTGAAAGAAAAATTCACACATTTATATTTATGCTTTTGAAGCAAGGTCAACTGGACAACATGGCCAAAATTAAAATGACAGGCTGAGCCAGATAAAACTTCAGTCATGTTTAAAGTATCATAAATTTTTCCCAAAACTTTTAGAGGTAAATTGTAAAAGGTTTGATAACTTAATTTTTTTGATTTTGCAGCTTCATGTACACCCTGTGATTAACCATAAGAATAAAGTTGCAATAACCCTTAATAAAGCTGTGATTTTGAAAACATGAAAAAAATCAGAGTACCCCTGATTAAAGTGTGATATTTGACCAAGAACACAAGTATTTATTTGACCAGTAAAATAAACTTTCAGCTCTTCAACTAAATGTGATTATTTCATAAAAAATAATTTGTATTGCCCATATTAATACATATTATACTTCCTGTATAAAAACATTCCAGCAGGATATTTTTTTCAGATGAGTAAATACTGACCCTCTAAGTGTCCTGTATGACAGGTGGTTTCCTTCATTTTGTGTGAATTTGTAAAATAAAAAAATCTTAACAAAACTGGACAAGCTTGAGAGGTTTCTTACTATAAAGAAGTTCTATTATGTTTGTGTCTATTCACACCCACTAACCACAGTTGGCTGGTTTGATAACTGTAATTTTATGTATGATAACTAGAAATTGTTTGAAGGTGTACACGTGCTATTTTAACATTTTTGTTTGAGGCCTGTGATAACACAAAAAGATCCTGAAGTTGCACACATTTCTACTTTTTATAGTTTTAGCTTTAAATTTAAAAGACAATAACTTAGTCAGTCAAATGAGTTAATTGTTACTGTACACAATGTAGGGTATGCAATTAGCATCTAATAAGGTTATTAAAGACTTAATAGAATAAAGAAGGAATGAAAGGAAACATTATCTAACACTGCATTTTATACAATTTTTGCCCCTGTGTGAGTACTCTCAGCTAGTTAGAATAAAGATTGTACTGTAAACAGTTGGCTGTCTCACAAGATTAGTGGTTCCTTTGAAAGAACTGAAATGTATTTCAAGGATTAAGAAAATAACTTTTTTAATAATTTCTATTCATACAGTATATACACAAAAAACAGACTGCAAAAAGAAATCACCATTCAATAGAATAAATAAGAAATAAAAAGTAAGCTTCAAAACAATTTGGACTATTAATAAATAAGTAATTAATAAAATTAGCCTTTTCTTCACACATATTATGCTATTGTATCTTTAGCAATATTATAACTAGAATGCCCAAATTGTATGATTTTATCTAATTCTCTACAGAGATATCACCATTCAAATTTCAACAGCATTTGATACTTAGCAGATCCCGATTTTGTAAAACTGAGAAGAAAGGTTTAATAAAAAAAATTACCAATATGCCTGGCTTATTAATTTATACATTCCAAATCCCATACTAGTAGTATTCTCACATGCAAGTCAATTATGTTATTACATATTACACCGAGGCAATTAGCAGCATTTGCTAATTGATTAAGGGACAGCCACATTGGTCAATTAGTGCAATGCTCCTTAAACCATGGTACATAAAAGTACACAAGCCAGAAAATAGGAAAAGAGAGAGAGAACAAAAAGCTGATGGAAGATCATGCCAGCCAGTTGCCTTATCCTCTAGTAAGCAATTCACAATTAGTGACAGTTGCAGGCAGCCCTAATAGCTGTCATAACAAAGACAAAAAAAGGGGTAAGATCTGTAGCAACTGGGACCCAAATGAACTGTTAAGTTGTAGGGTTAAAATTAGGAAAAGCAAAATCTCAGACCATTATGTAGCTTTGTGCTTAACAATAAATAACAATATTTTGATTACTTGGATAGTTGGAATAATCAAGAAAACAATAAATGGAAATGCTAATACTGATTAGTTTTTTTTCATGACAATAAATTAATAAACATTTTAATCAACCAACTGTTGAAATAATTGAAGACAGTAATAATAACTACAACACTAATAAATGTAATCACTGCTCAGAGGTAACCTAGTGTATCAAATAATTCTATTAACATGGCTCAGTTAATTTGACTGACGATGTGACCCCTTTGTACTTGTTTAAAAGCTTTATAATTGTGATACCACTATGTTATATCTTCAAAAATTTGGTTGAGTTTCAGTAAATTTTATAAGATTTTCATATGCAGTATTTTTAATAAACTAAAGAAGTATCCATGATATATCAAGTTCTGTTTATTTACTGGTCCACCTTGTAACCACCAAATAAAAAGAAAGTATACATAAATTTAAATGGCCCTTTTTTCTTTCTAAAATGATTTCAAATTATAGCACGAAACAACATTAATTTATACTAAATTAATTTAAACTTGCAACTGTATACATCTATTTATATTTTCATTAGTCTATTGACCTTTGAATTGCATTTAACTACAATTTGCACCATTATAAGTTGTAAATCGCTCAAATATGGAGTTTCTGTTGCACTACTAAATTACCCAATGAAACAAACTTTTAAAATGTATTTAGCAGGTTTTAGAGATTATGCAAATAACATTTGAGATTTTTGGGATGTAGAATGGTTTTCTTTATCATGACATAAAATCACTTTGCACTCACACTAGTAATGATACAGACTTCAGTTCCACAAACATATCTGTAGTAAATACATTTCATTACGAAATCTTATCTTTCTTTTTTTTTTTTTGCAAAAAAATTTGCAATCTTTGCCAAAAGTATACCAAATTTTGTGAAGATACATATGTTGCATCAAAAGTTATAGTGTAAATCCTTAACTTGCAAATGTGTTTGTTATACTGAGCCCATTAGAAAAAAGTTAAATAATGTAACATAGAATGTTTAATAATAACATGCAAAAAAGCAGATAATTTCCACTAACTATCATAATTTTTCTGGCTTGCTAACTATGCAACAATGGTCATTGGAAATTCATTCAAGCTAGTCTATCTTTCCACTGGAATGAAGCTTGTACCAACAGAGAAACTGAAAATTCTTTATTAAAAAAACAATATATTATAATTCTTCACTTGATAGATAAAAACCTTGACTTTCTATTGTATATACATAACACAGAATTAAACGTAAAAGACCTATTAACAAATACCATAAAAGAGGATGTCACAGTGTGTGTGTGTGTGTGTGTGTTGCAAGAGGAATTCAATTTCCTGTTTGATAACTTTGTAACCAAACAACACTGAGGGCTATAAAAATCATTGTTTGTCTGAACAATGACATTTTTATATTGAGTAATTTAATTTTTTTTTACTTATTGGAGGGAAGGTGAATAAAAATGTCGCATTTCTCACATTACAGGAAATTCGGAATTTTTAAAATTTTACCTCATTAAGTTAATAACATAAAACTTATGCAGTATTAAAATACAGATTATTAGCTATGATTTTATGCTATACTAATTGGTATAACTTAAACAAAAAATAGTTTAATAAAATTTTGAATATCACTAAAACCTTGTGATTTTCACAGCTAATGATGCCTTGGCAGAGAAGATTAATTGACTGAGCTGTCAAGTTCTGGTAATGAGTAAGAAAAACTTTCTTAAAAACCCATCCAGCCCTGAAATAAATGTGTTACAAGATTATATATTAAATGTTTAATCTAGCTTCTAGAGACTGAAAAAAGTTTATAACTTTTATCTCTGTTTATCTTACCTTGTGAACAAAAGGTTTCCCATCTTTGGCAGGCTTGCCTGTCTGAGTGTCAAACAAATGAACCACTATAACAAAGCAATTACAAGAATTAAAATCAAACTAACTTGTTTTGATTATTATTGTAAGTTCAACCCTAAGCACACTTTTCCTTCACCAGAAATATATAAAACTCAAATCTATAACCCTCATTGTTTTTTGTTTTTTTTTCAATATCAAAAAAATTCATTAGTAATTATGGACTATTGTGTACAAATATATTGTTTCTGAAAATTAATACATTATCTTTTTGTTCTTTACTAATAAAATATCAAATCTGAAACTTATTATCTATAAAATGGCATTTAAACTGAAAGGTTAAACTAAGCCTATGTTCTCAAAAAATAATAGATAATTTATAAGTGTAAAATTTACAAAAATAAATTATACCAACAATTTTTAAACTCTATATATTAATTAGTTATAGAGAATGAAATATTAACTATGAAAATGCTTGTGTTTTAAATATAAATAAATTTCTATTTACACCTTTTTCATCTCCTTTATCCCTTACAGCCAGGGTGTCATTACTCAGGCTAACTGTAAAATGGTTCAGTAAATGAGGCCTCATTCCTGCCCATTTTGGTGTACTAGCCATCTTGCCATCATAAAAATGTATGTACAAGCCTCCACCATCAACAAGCAGAAAGTGTCTGTGAAAAAAGTTAAAGATAAATATATTGTTGCATTTACTAAGTAGTATTACTTCAACACATATATGAATATATTCATTAAGGATGCTAAGTAGTAATATATGGACATGCATGTTCAGTCTGAAAAAATGGCTAACAATCAGAAATTCACCAATCATATCTGATAAATGCACATCAGCTCTAAGAACTTCAGGTATTGGCTGGTAAATTTCAAATGAAAATTGTGACAGACATGTTTTGAAGAAATCATCTTAATATGGATTCTGTGACTTGACGTCTGTATAGTTCTCAGTGCAAAATGCTTATGGTTTCTCATCAATGACGATTTTAAGCTTTTTCTTGTAAATCTTCAATCAGCTCAACTGGACTTCTATAAAATGTATGAGCATGTATATTAGTATTCTGTTTACTGTATGTTGGGTTGATTTTGTAAAAACTGTCTTCTGTATTTTGAAAGAAGTGACTTCCTCTGATTTTCTTTAAAGTTAATTTCATTGTTATAAGTCATCATATTTAAAGAAAGTTTGTTATAATCATCAATGTATTATTTAATGATTATTACTTTTCACACTTGTGTTTGCTTAGAATAAAAAGTTACAATGAACTTAAGTCTTCTAATGTACCTGAGCCTAAGATATTATTTTAGTAATAACAAATAACTTGTTAATATTGATGTTATCCAATTGATAATTTAATGTTTTCTAATCATATCTACCAGTAAATGCATTATGAAACATGGAAGCAGAAAATATGAGCAGATCCCATCAATACTGGTATACTTTAAAAATCGTCTCTCTCTCTTTCTCTCCAGTTTCTTCTCCAATGTATTGCATGTATCTGTCTCATGTTGACAATCTAACCAGATGCAGTTTACCAGTATTAGCTGATTGCATCAGTGTACATTAGAAGCTCTAGCAAAAATAAAATTGAAAGCAAGATGTAACTACCTCTCAGCAGGAGAGAAAATGGTACAATAACACAAGAATAGTTATTAATTCAACCAAACCCACAGTCATGTTCTGCATATTTAACAAGACACGCTGATGAGGACAAATCATCACCCTTCTTTGCATATACTACCATCTCTCTAAAAGAAACATTTAAATATCTTTGACAGATAACTCTAATTCACTAGGCACAATGCACTAAAAGCTACACAGCAGGAAACTGAAGAAACTCATCTGCTCTTTCTTTGCCAAAGTCTTATCCACTCAATCCTGTATTATGCATTAGTGATGATACGAATGAGTGCTACATGTCTAGATAAAACTGACAGAGACAAAACACCTGTTTGAGACACCTCCATCAAGATTCTATTACACCTCAAACACTTCAGTTACTCTGAAAAGCATCACCAAAGCTTTCAAGACAAATTCTTCATTTGGGCATTGCAATGCAAATGCCATGTATTCCACCATGAAGCCATTGCCATTTGAAAGAAGGAAAACACTATCAACACCTCTTTAAAGACCAAGGTGGACAGTCACCTGTCATTATAGCCACAGATGATTTCTATACAACAGATTATGGGAGAAAGATGGTTAGGAATTCTTTGTTTTGTGGTCTAACAACATTTTGTATAAAAATGGAGCTGGAAATCATAAATTAAGCTCTGCCCTGAACTTTTTAAGGGAATGAGCTGCACCTAATTATCTGTGCCAGGTCATACAAGAGGAGCACTAAACGAAGAAGAAAATAAGCTTGCAAAAGAAGCCCTTATATTAAAATCATATCTAGCAGGACAATGTCCTCCTCTGTACTATTAAGTTCATAATGATGACCAAAAAGGTCTTCATCAACATTCAGAGAAAATAAGACTAATTGAAAGCAAAGCACCATTACACATGTAGCTTTGTAAAGCAAAAGGTGAATAATATAGAACAATGTACAGCCACCAGACTGCTAATAACATGAGTAAAAAGGCTCTCTCCTACCTTCTGCCAGCTAGCCTCTACAAGAAAGAATGACTAGTACATTTTGATTCACCTCCTGGGATTGCCACCTAGTACTCAACTCGAACCATTATAAGTTTCAGTTTTCTTTATGAAATTAAGTACTTCTTGTAATTTTATGATATAAAATGATTTATAAGTTACATACTATGAGTTCTACTCTGTATAATTATCTGACTTTTGACTAATAAAAGTTTTTAGTTACTGAAATATTTGTTAAAATTAAGCTAAATATATGTTTTAATAAAATATTAAAACCTTAAAATATAAGGTATATAACAGTTTTAATTAAACCTTACATAATTATATAAACTTTTATCTATATTTAGGTTAGTCAACCATAGCAAACAAGATTAAGTGTTGAGAAAAATGTGGTACACAATACATTTCTCCAGGTTTTTTTTGAAAGACTTAAATGCTTCAAAATGTAAGCAGTATTATAGCTCATTTCCTGATATATATTATTGTCATAAAGTTTGATAATTAAAGATACATTTTATCTTTTTCAACCCTGTTAAAATTTTATAGTTCTATATTCTAAAATTTTATAGGAATTATCACTTGTGCTTCTATTTTATTAACCACACAAGAAGTTGTTTACCATAATATTTCCTTTCTACAAATGACAAGATATACAAAACACATTTTAAAATTCTTTATTTCCTGAATGATTACCATATGAGAAATGTTATATTAAAATATTTACCCTCCACTATGTCAGTAACCACATGAAAAACATCTTTCCCCGGTCTATTAATAAATCATCTGAGGAATTACACTACAGTATTAAATTTTCTATCTAATTGACTAACCATACAAAGATACATATTATGGTCTTTACCTTTCTGCTTGAATGACTAAACTCACACGACATTCTTTCAAGTCAAATATCTGAGGAGTGTTCCAGTTCTTTGTGCTGTATGTAACAAAATAATAACATGATTTATGAAAACAAAGTGAAAAGCAGGTGGATAATGCAAATAACTTCTGTAAGTACCAACTGCTTAATTTTTTTAAACTACGTGTTACACATAATTTTCAATATCTATCTTGCATGTTGATGATTTCAATAAAACTATCTTTTAATCTTACATGATGATAAGCAAGTTTATATATGAGCTTTATGCAGACAGTCTACAGAGACATCGAGCTTGGTTCTGGAATATAATACATGGATACAGTTACAACAGAAAGTGTTCATATCCCTGTATCACAAGTAGTTTTTTCCTCATAAATTAAATAGTATCATGATTAGGATAATGAAAGTATAGTATATTATAAGTATTATACTAACATACATCTACATGGATTTTTATGGAAATTGAATGACAAATAAACTGTTTATAAACAAATAACCAAAAATAGGAGAAGCAGAAAGTGTTCGTGTATCAGTTGTGTAGCCTTTCAGGTGAATTACTTAGCACAATCTCTCCTCATAGCTCTCCATGATCGTTTGACAGTACTTGACTGGTATTTTCTTCCATTTTTCTTTACAGAAGGCCTCCTTGGATGATGCTGAAGAACCCTGGTTTTCAACTCATGCAAATACTTTTCAATTGGGTTGAGATCGGGTAACTGCAATGGCCACTCCAAAATGATTATAAGGATCCTCTGCAACCAGGATTGCACATATTTTGATGTGTGCTTAGGGTTACTGTTGCGCTGGAAGATCCAACGATGCTCAAGCCACAAGTTCCGAGCATCAATCTTGATATAAATGCCTAATATATCAACATACTCTTCTTTAATATGATTCCATTGATGTAGTGAAGGCTGCCTACACCAGAAGAGCTGAAGGAACCCCATAGCATGATCGAGCCACCTGTGTGGCTTTGAAAGATTTCATTCCCCCTTCTTACAAAAAATATTGTGAACATCATTGTGGCTGAAAAGCTCAATTTTAGTCTTGTCTGACCAAAGAATACTCTTCCAATAGGTAAAGGGTTTATCTACATGCTTTTTTGCATACCTCAATCGTGCTTCTAAATGAACAGGCTTTAAATATGGAGTTCTATGAGGACGGCATGTTTTGAACCCAGAAGAGCACAAAATGTTCGTAACTGTAGAGGTGCTTACTTCAACCCCAGTATCCTTTATCAGTTTCTGTATGTCATTACGTGTTAAACAAGGGTTCCTATTAACTTCTCTGAGAACCTTCCTCTCAGTTCTATATGGAATTTTGGTTGGGTGCCCAGAACAAGGGAGGTTAGCAGTTGATCCTGAAAGCTTAAACTTGGCAATTATGCTTTGAACAGTAGATTTTGGTACATTAAGTTGTGTAGCAATACAGGAAAGAAACACATGAGACTTGTATTTTACACTAATTCGGTTTTTTAAATCACTGGACAGTTGTTTCCTGTTAACCATGATGACCAAGGAGATAATGACGTAAATGGCACTAAATTGCCAGAAGTAAATTCTCTGCCTGCTAAATTCCAATAATTATGAACCTAGTGTCTAGTTTTGAAATGGTATAATGTAGTTTATTTGCCAAATTAAACAAAATTGTAACGAGAATATAATTTTTTTTCAGATGTTATGAAATGTACAAACACTTTCTGCTCCTCCTATTTTTGGTTATTTGTTTATAAACAGTTTATTTGTCATTTAATTTACATAAAAGATTATGTTTATGTGTGTTAGTATAGTATTTATAATATACTACACGTCTATTAGCCTAATCATGATACTTTTTTAAGTTATGGGCAAAAAACTACTCAGGATGCAGGGATACAAAAACTTTCTGTCATAACTGTAACCTTCAATGAAGCATTATTCTTGCTAAAAGAAATAAAAATAACCTACATATTCTGCTTATCGAAATTTATGTTAGTTTGTCTAATTAGGCTGAGTAAATTATTTTGAGAAATAAATGATAACCTAACACAATAATAATAGTATTCTTTTAAATATGATGTGACTACAGAGTAGTGAGAATGATCCTTAAGCTTAGCTTACTTGATTAATGATCTAAAACAGTGGAGTTGGGTTAGTTTCTTTTATTTGTTTGAACCTTTTTATGCATGCCTTACTACATATTTTAGTCATTAAAGTTTTCTACAAAGACAAAAATGATGATGTGCTTTCTGTATTAACTTTTTGGATTTTACTTATGGGATGACCTGATAATAAGTAACTACTTAGTTGGCTATATTGGCTACTGACAATGATAAACTATGCTAACTATGTTGCCTAACTTTTATGGAATGATAAATAAGGTTACACACTTAATAATTAACTTTTTTGTAATGATAAATAAGGTTAAATACTTAATAATTAACATTAATGAAAAATAAGGTTACTTACTTAATTAACCTTTATTCAATGATAAATAATATTACATACTTAATAATTAACTTTTATTTAAATAAATAATAAGGTTAAATACTTAATAATTAACTTTAATGATAAATAAGATTACACTTAATTAACTTTTATAGAATAACAACTAACTTTTATAGAATGATAAATAAGATTGCATGCTTAATAATTAATATTTACTAAATTATATTCAGTTTCAAATGCATTATTCAATATATTACTGGGTGACAATGTTTCAAGCTATATTGTCTTTACTGGATGATGATAACTAACTTAATAATCTAAACAGAGGTCATCCAGTAGTTGTATATAATTCCATATTACACAAAAATATATAGTTTTAGAACCTCAAATTATATTTTTTTGCTTATGCCAATGAAAACATAATAAGATATAAATTTACACTTTATAAATTTAAGGAGAATTACGGAGCTCTTTCTTGGCCCCAAATAAACCTAAATGTAACCATAAGTCAATCTTCATTAAGTAACTATGATTCTTAGTATGCTGATAAAAGACCGATAAATTTGAGATTTGTAGTTATCAGACATGTTTAACTAAACACAAAGCAATGCATCACATGGCCAGAAGGTAATCTCAACATGTAAGTATTACCTGTAGATATAGCACTGTGCTGAAGTTACCACTACAAGGTGGTTATACTCTAAGGACACTTTTATTATACAGTCTCTGAAGTCTAACTTCTCCCAGACTTCATTGTTGACATTCAATACAGAAATAGTCTTTCTGCCTGTAACTGTCACTTCATAGTTCTTCCATTCCAGACGACTAGCAACAAATATTCCATTTAAATTATAAACCTTGGATAAAATTTTACATCACAAACTGACAAGGAATCTCAAAAATTTTTTATCATCTCATCACTTTTGAAAGCTGTATTGTCTATCATGTACTTAAATATAGATCTGAATGTTTATATTGTTTATATTTAGTATCAAGTACAAAAGTATTCCACATTTTTATGTGCATGTCTTAAAAATTGTTTCTTCTCATACAAACACTAAAATTAAACTGCATAAAACATATGAAATGCTTGTCAAGTAAATACAGAAGTACAAAAGAGTAAGAGAACTAGCAATTTAAAAGCATAAATAAATATGCAGAGTGTAATACTGCTGCTTGAATTGCCTTCTTTAACTTCAGTTATACATGTGACTAGCTAAAACTTTTATATAACTTAGTTACATGTAAAATATATTCCATTAAAAACCCTTTGGTTTCAAGAATGAACGTTTAAAAATAAAATGAAAAATATTCAAATTTTCTTCTTGAGTCTGTGACAAACTGAAAAAATATTATTTGTTATTATTTTTAATTAACTTAAATTTCAATTCAATTATATTCAAAAGAAAGGGAATTACCCAGCTGAACTAAAGAAAAAAAAATGACAACAATAACAGTTTCTTACCGTTCAATTACATGGGCAAAAACAACATGACCATTTCCACAAGCTCCAGCAATCTGAGTTCCATCACTGGACCAAGCTAAAGAGAAAATACTCTGGGTTTGTGGCTTATCTAAGGAGTAAGACCACTGAAAAGAGGCATGGTTTTAGAAAATTTTAAGGATAGTTCTTTAAAAGTTTATAAGGATATAAGACAATGAAAAAATAGTTTCTATTGTGAATCATTTGTTTCATGTATGTTAGGGAAAAAAATCCAACAATTAATATATAAATAAATGGACACTATTTTGGGCTTAAATGACTAAAGAAAAAATAACAATGCAAAAAAAACAACAACATATAAAATTATTTGTCAAATATAGTCATACACTTCCATGTACAAAAACTATTATTCAAAAGTTAACAAATGGTATATATATATATATATATACCATACATTTTAAACAGCATATATATATATATGTGTGTGTTAGAAAAACACAGTCCTGACAATAAATATAATTAAACTGATTAAACCAAGTTGGAAATCTAATTCTATGTTTTTAACGCTATGAAAACACAAGTCTTTCTCATAAGTTATATGGCTACATGATACATTTTAAAAAAGTGTGCTAAAGGCAAAAGAATAAAGAATAGTATGTGCATCTAAAGATGTTAAATAAATTTCTGATTAGTTTATATAAATAGAGTAGTTGGCCATTTAAAGTTAAAAATTATTCACTATTTTGCAACAATATTAAATTCTTCCTTTAACCATGTTGCAACAGGTTACAGGTCAAATGCCATGTCATTGTGTTTGTTGACTCGTATTCAAAATATAAATTTTTGTCATAAAGTTAGGTATCAAACTGTAAATTATAATTAAAATCTTCATATTATACATTATTTAATTTCTTAATTTAAAAGTAAATATTTAAAAAATATATAAACATCAATTTTTTGAAATGTTACTTATATGCACTTAATTCTACATATAACACATGAATAACCACTTGAAAGCTCAGAATATCCCACAAGTGGTTTTCTCAGCCATTTTCAAATATAATGGTAGCATCTCTTCTTTTTGAGACAAGCATTCATGTTAGTAAATTGAGTATTTAGCCTGTTCAAAATTTCTTTTCTTTTTTTTTGTTCACCCAAATACAGCTCAGATATTAAACTTGATAAACTGTATTGGAATTCTATGGAATCAATATTACGAGATGGATGAATTACACCCAACCTGTAATAAAAGTTAATTATTAATACTAAATGTAATGGTAATGCAGGTTATACCCATCTGTAAAATATATCAGTAAATAATTCTCTGTCATAAAAATTGAGTAAGAAAAAAAAATTAATGACAGGAAAAGTTCTCTGTCAGATTAAGCACATTTAGAAGTAATATTTGTTTACAATACAATTTCAAAGTACACATTAACATTGGCTTCTTTCATACCCAAAGCACATCATTTATTTTCTTTACAAAACAGATTATACATAAATATATTTTTTTTACCCCAATTTTATCACAAAGTCTAAGAGTGTTAAAGGACCCAACAGCAAACAGTTCTCCATCTGGTGACCAAGACACTGAAGTAATAGGGTAGTCATGAGGTTGACTACTATACAAGACTCTTCCATATGTGTCCCATACCTACAGAGAAGAATATCTGTCAAAATTCTCATATACACGCATTTATTCATATGAAAGTATGTACTTATGAATGCCATATTTTATTGTTTTGGAACTGAAACATATCAAAAAATATCTTCACACTCTGAATTGATTCTAAACTACACTTTGTTCAACATTTTTGTATATTTTTAGAAACAGACAGGATGACAATGATCTGAAATAGTGCAAATAAAGATTACCTTGTACTTGCAATCTTCAGCACCAGAAACAATAATATTGTTGTTTGGATTCCATGAAACTTTTAAAACTAACCCATCATGAGCTTTCCACTGAAAATGGATGAAAATATAGTGCTAAATTGAGATGATACCAGAAAACATAAATATGTCAATATATATTACAATAATGCTGTGTACTCATATTAAAATAAAAATTTTAACATTTTTAAAAAAAAACAATGTTTCATTCATTATGAATCTTTAAAATAAAAAGTTAAGATAACAGAGCCATAAACTGCTCTAGAGGTCTACTTATTTCAAAGAAAGTCTAAAACATATCCAAGTGTATTTTAAGTATACTATGGTCACATTCTTGAAATAAACACTATATATCTCTTTCTAAAATATAATAATAACTGTATTTATAAAAGCTGATTAAATTTCAAATATTTTTTTCTGAAACACTTTACTGCAGAAATTAGCATACAAACGATAAAATAACAGCCTATTAATATCGTTTTTCTATAATTTATTTCCATTTTACTACATTTTTTTCAGTTATAACAAAATATTAGGAAAATAACCTATAGTATGATTTTAAAAAAATTGTTTTGGTATATTACACTTTTCCCCTAAGTTCAATGCTACAAGTTTTACTGTATTTTATGTATGGTGTCTTTCACTCACCACAGTAAATCTATGTTCATATAGGATTTGAAGAGTATTTAGCATTGATGTTACCAATTTATTCTTCTGTCTAGTGTTACTCATGAGGGATGAAATCCAACAAGGTCAATATAACTCAGTGGTAAATGGTGAATTGAATGATAAATTATACTTCATATTTTTTTTATTTTAAACAGCATATCTGCTGAGCAATTTAGATGAATAAATTAAAACCATCATATTCTTGATATCCTACATAAATATAGGTTTACTATGGTGAGTGAAAGATAACTAAAGACACCATACATACAATGTACATTTCACCAATATATATATATATTTTAGTCTTGCATATTTGATTTGCTCTTGTCCAGAGATAATAATGAGTGGAAGTCTCTGGAACCAGTATAACTCAGTGACAAGTGGTGACTTCATTGATAAACTAGGCATAATCTCTATTTAAGTTTTACTGTAACTGTATTCCTACAAATTCCATGACAGAAAATGACTAGTAAAGTCAGTTTCTATCAACCTTATTTTGTGAATGATTTATATTTTTAGATTACCTGCAGAGGTTTAGAGTTTGGTTGTAGAGACTTAATCACCAAATACTTATCCCATGTATAAAGTACATCTCCACAATTTGGTCCCCAAGCTAGTGAATACACAGGTGCACCTGTAATATTATAAAATAACCATTTGGTAGTAATACATAATTCAGGGAGAGTTATCTATACTGTAATTATGTAGTAGCTATACCTTCTTGATGACAAGAAACACACTTGAAATAAAAATGTATCTCAGAACAGCTGGTATGGGTATTAACACTTTTATTGATAAGGAGAGAAAGTTGTTTTTCTCTCCTTATCTATAAGTGTTAATACCCACACCAGCAGTTATACCTCTTGTTAAATCTTTTTATTTTTCTCTTTTTCCTCCTATCACGGTTATTTTCAGCCAGCTGCCTTATACGTGTAATCATATATCTCAAACCCCTTACCACTGACAGAATTTCTTGGCTAATGACCTTTCATCATGTATTACTACCTTTAATTGTCATCTACTGTGCTCTCATACAATTTTATATGATAACATTTTTTTCCAAGCCTACAAATGTGGGGAGTGGCAGAAATGGTTGCTGTGCAGGTCAAGTATTTCTTTGAACTATGGTTTACTAAAAAATACAAATTTGCTTTGTCTTAATCATATTTAGTATAAACCCTTATCAGAATCCATACACTTCAGTGAAAGGACAAAAGGAAGCAAAAAGATGTTTGTCATTTCTGGTAAAGAACTTTAAGAAAGTATCAGTTTTATAAACTGAATTAGTACCATGAAACTCGAAAGAACAACTAAACCATGGGTATGTTTCTGGGTCCCTTTTATGTGTTAAAGTTAAACTGTTGCAAGAAAGATATAAGCTGTCAAGCAATCCAATACGTTCTATTGTTTGCTCCATGCACAACCACTGATAGTTTAAATCCTGGCATAACAAACACTATGTCTGAGACTAAGATATATATTTAAAAGTACTAAATAGGCAATTAAAAAAAAAAAGGTGTTAAGGCACTGTGTTTCATCAGCAAGCTCCTGTTACACCAACGTGGTATCCATAAGGACAAACATTTGGAATCACTACATAAGTAATTAGTTTCAAGGAATATACAGAATCACTACATAAGTAATTAGTTTCAAGGAATATACAGAATCACTACATAAGTAATTAGTTTCAAGGAATATAACAAAGATCAGTTACTACAGGAGGAATACATTTTTCTGCCAACATATCTTTGACATGATGAAGATAATGGTTACTGAAAGCATGAGATGATTACCACATCTCAGCTTTAAGATCTTTCTTTGGAGCTAAAACCTTTCCTAGGAGGCAACCACCAAATCATGAGATATAAATGTATTAGGTGAGGTCCATGTACAAACATATAAAACCTCCTCCAGCAGGTGGCATAACTGAGCTGCCAAGGAGATTGAGATAGGACAAATTGATGAGGTAAAACCCAAAAAAGTCTCTACTTCTCCAATGAAAAAATAGAGTAAGCAAGATAAGCTCAATTAGTCAAAGTGACTAGGGGTAAATCACATGACACCTTAGGATTCCAATGGAGAAGCAAATGATAATGTAAACCCTTCAGTGCATGAAACATAATATTAGAGAGCAACAGGGTACAAAAGATGATCCATAACAGAGTGATCATAAAAATGAGAAATGGAAGGAAGATGAATAGAATAGAAAGCCTTATCCCTTTCTCTAGTTGTTGTAATTTGGGGTTGAAAAGAGTTATCAGGATACAACAGAATATAAGTAGAATGATAAAGTGTCCTGTTACCAGATCTCACAAACACATCCAAATATCAATAGCTGCTAACCTACAATAGAAGTAAATAAGTCTTAATACATTGAAAGGGAGAAAGAAAAGGCATGGAGAACCAGTATGATATCCCAATAGACACATGAAATGGACATCAAGGACAGATAACTTGAAAATATTTCATAAGGACAAAACTGGGGACTCAAAAACAATAAATAACTGACAAAACTGCCTTATACAGAAAAATGGATGAAGTCACCACCCCTTTGCCAAATAACCATGGCAGAAAGCATGGCACAGTGAGACAAGAAGGATTAAAACCTTGTCTGAGAGACCACTGATGAGAAGTAAACCATTTTCTTTGACAAATATCTGAAAAAAAAATGCTGAATAGACTGTATTAAGAAAGATGCCACCAGAAAGGTCAATCTTTAGCATCCTTCATAAAAAAGTAGTTCAATAAAATTTAGAATGCAAGTCAACAAACATGATGACATGGCTTTTGACCTATGACCCATAGTGAAAGGACTAAAGGAATCCAAAGAAATTTAACACTGTGAAAAGACAAAGTGATTTTGACAAAATATACTAAGTTTAAACTTAAAAAAAAAATCCCTTAAAGGCAGTGCCAAGGATAAGAAAGAATTTAAATTCAAGTGTAAGTCCTTATCAGAATCTACTGTATATGGAAAATGTGTTGCCATCCTACTATTAGAGAGCTACTGTCACATGATGATTAGATCATGCACCAGCACAGTTCATATTGCAGTATGTGTCTTAAGTAGAAAATTGCTTTAGGCTAGTGACATGCATAAAAATTCAGAGGCAACTCTGCAAAGAATAGCTATTGCACTTAGATAAGTAAGTATATCATTTTGGAATTATAATATTATAACTCTTAAGTTACAAAGTATGTTCTAATGAAATTTGACACAAAACTAAAACAAGTTAGGATCAACTGACCATTTAAACTGTAATAGAAAAAATGTTTTCATATGGTGAAGATAGAATTTAATGGCTTGGATGACTCTGGTGAAATAAAAAACAACAACAAAGCAAGATCAAAATATAAATACAAAACTAATAAATTTGGTTATTGATGATAAAGTGTAAGTAATACAAAAATTGGAGAGCTTACTATGGCAATATTCTCTGCAATATCCAGCTTGTAAGTCACAAATCATCCAATGGGAGTGCAAAATAATTTAAAATCAATTCAAAGGATATAAAGAGATCTATAACTGGTTTTTAAAAAAACAATTCTTTAAAAAAAGTTGTTCATGATTCATATACATTAGCTACATGCTCATTCACCACCTTAGGAAGAAAAAAGTTCAGGAAAAAGAAGTATCCTCATTGGCCAGAATTGTAGATAAGCTACTACCCTCAGCCAATAATGACTAGAAGAACTTTCATAATTGCAATGGGTTGATTGGTGCGATAGATTTATGCTAATATATCATTTTAAAAGGTACTGGTAACTGGTAGAGATAGAACAGTTTCTGAAAGTTGGTGATGCACATGCAGAATCAAGCACTACTGATGTTACATCCCTTACAGCATTGGCATACTCCATACAACAATGAAATCAGGTTAACCCTTAAAAAATGTCCTGTGTAATTCTAAATGAAAATAAAAATCTCTCTAATACAAGAATAATAAATACTTTAAGAACAAGAAGACTTATATAATGACCTTAAAGGCATTAAAACAAACAAGGGTAATCTGTTTTGTAGCAAATTAAGAAACTGATCACACCAGTGCCTCATCAACAAGGTATGTAATAAATAAAACCAAAAAAATCATAGTTAATCATAGACAAGAATGCACATCACATACAAGAACGGGGAAGTATCCTAATCTTGAACTAATACAGAAAACTGTTGATGAGAAAGATACATGTATAGTATATATATATATATATATATAGACACACACACACACACACACATATAAACTAGTTAAAGGCAAGAAGACAGAAAATTAATCTACCAGTTGGGAAGTTAAAAACCCTGGAATCCTAAAGTCTATATAGAAAAATTGTGAATAGCATGCTTTAACTGCAAAAGTGAAACAGACAAATTTAATGGGACAAGTTAGTTTATTTCAATAAACTGCATCTAAGGAGAGAAGATCCTCCACTGCAATTGTCCCAGTTCCATGACAATTCAACTAAAAAGTAACAAGTTTCTCTCATTGCACAATGTGTTCTCAACTAAAGAAGCAGAGTCAAAGAAATCATCTTGAAAGATAAGATAGCTTCTAGTAAAATATAAGCTATAAAAAGTAACAGTAATTATATACTGATAATTCACACCTTCTAGAAATTCAAAAAGAGTTATAGCCTGGCTAAACCATTACATTGTGTTACAACTATAAAGTGGAAAGTCCTGGGTCACCTTTGGTAAAATGAAATGAAAGAAGGGAAAAATTAAACAATAAAATGAGTTACTAGTATTACTTTATTTTATCAAAGTCTATCTCTAGTATTAATTCTAATAAAATTTTCAAATGTAAACAAAACAGCTTCAAATTAAAGTAGCATGAGTGTAATATTCAGAATGCAAAGGAAAATGTAACCATACATGGTTGACAAGTATAAGAATGAAGATACGTAAGATTATAGATTACAAATTTCAGACAATAAGTGAGGGAGGGAATAGAGAGGAATAAAAAAGGTATAATTCAAAGTATAAATAAAATATTGCAAATAACATGTTTTAATCTATAAAATTATAATTGGTCTATATAAAAACATAATAAATTTTCAGGAGTAACTAAAACATTTCTAAATTTTTCATGAGCTTTCGAAAATTCTCTTCAGATGTAAATGCGTAGTTATTATTTGAACATTAGTCTAAACAAGTGAGATTTTTACCACAGTGTGACATGTATAGTGTGTGTTACAACATTTATTATATCTACATCTATTTTGTATTATTTATTTAATGTTCATTATTTCATTATAATGATTATTCTGCATTGTTAATTTATTATATGAATTTAGGAATAATCTCAGCCTTTTGGGTTGGCTAAACTTCAATGATATATAATGGGATTTATGGCTAACAATATCATTAATACTGAGAGTATCATTACTCAATTAATGAAAATGTATTCTAATGACCTTGAGAAAAACAGTTTGTAGATTATATTTAAATTTCATTACTAGATACATATTTTTATTGTGATACATGTGAATACCAGCCTTTTAACATCAGTTAATATTAATTCCAGTTTGCAAAATTATTTGAATAGTTATTTATTTGCATACTAAATATAGCTTCATAAAAACTTTTAATGGCATCTATAATAATAACATTTAACACAATTATTTCACACAAATACAAAAAAGGTAAATATTTTTCAATATTCGCAGATTATTATTTTGCATGTAGATTGCTATATTTTATTGAGTCTTTTTAACAACAATACATATACATGTAGATATAACATTTTTATCACCTGATATGATTAAGTACAATGTTATATATTTTAGTATGATCTTCCAGGTAGTTCTTTAATTATCTTAAAAACAAAAATTTCCAAAACTCAGTTGCAATATTTCAGGATATTTTTTATTTTTTTTATGTTGTTGGATTTTAAACAAACATTCTCAAGAACTGCTTGCCCTAGCCATCTATAATTTTGAAATGACTAAATAACTGGGAAAGAAGTTAGTCAATATCACTCTTTGCTAACTCAAAGACTACTCTAATCAAATAGCGAAATTTGACTGTTATTTTTTATGATGCACCATGACTTCAAGTTGAAGAACATAAGCATTTTATGACAATAACGAGGTATAAACAACAAATCCTCAGATCCCATATCCAGAATACTAACCTCAGCCCATGCTAAACCCCTCCCCCCTGTACAATGAGTCACAAACTTAAAATAAACATATGTACTTTTAAATGAGGATTTTAAACTACAAACAGTAATTGCATGATGGGAATGATTTAAGTCAGATTTAATTTATAATAAATTATTTAATGTAATATATATTAAAATAACTGTGTAGAACAAAATAACTCTACTTCAACCAGTGATAATAATATTGATATTTAATTTACAACACCAATTATTTTATAAGAATGATGAATAGTTTGCACAATCCCATCAAAAGACAAACATCATAACAAGCTATAACAGATTTCATTTCAGTCAAATATTAATTTAATTAAAGCTGGATCAAACAAAATTTTGTACTTGGGTTACCCTATATTAAAAGGTGATAAAATTTTACTGTTCATTTTAGAAATTATCACAAAGACAAAATTAAACCAGATTTTTATATCAATTGTAATCACTACTAATAATGATTAGAAATAACAAAAAATATGAAGTTCATTTTTTGCCGCACTAGAAAGCTGAAATATTGGATTACTGAATGAACTTTTTCAGAAGTGTAAAATAACTTTATAATCAAATACAAAATTCTTATTAATAAAATCACTTCAAGTATCCTTCTTAAAACTTCAATGATCTGCTTAAAAATTAAGAAAACTCACTATTTGATGCTAAGATAGATCGTAACATCCCAGTACGTGACCAAATTTTCACTAATCCATCTTCTCCGCCTGAAAATGATGCATATATTTATCTTTATTTGATACACTAAAACATTTTCATTACATAAAAAAACATAATAAAACATTTTCTTTAAAATTACAAACAAGAAAAATTATAAAAACAAATAAGAGTTCTTTTTAGAGAAAATATGTTTAAACAAAAGTAATTTGTTGAATGAAAGACAACATATATATTGTGACTGCTAGAAGTTAAAAAAAACAAACTTACTTATTAGCAACAGATATTTATATACTGGTAAAAGTGTTCCTTTTTTAATCACAAACAAGAACTAAAATAAAAGGGTGTCTGAATACTACTACAAAACAATTGGTGTCACATTAAAACCTTATAGTTTTGACTTGTTATACTTACGGAAAGCCTTGCTTAATTTGAGTATCATAACTAAACAGATCTAGAGTTTACAAAGTGCTGTACTAGCAATATCTGATGAGTTAATTTTTCAGCTCAGTTTTTAAGAACACTTGATTTTGAATACCTTGTCAGAATCAAATCAAATTTCAGTAGTTCAGATATAAAGATATCCAAATAGTAAGGTTGTTCTTGTTGTTATTTTGAAGTAAGCACAAAGCTACACAATGGGCTATCTGTGCTCTGCCCACCACGGGTATCGAAACCCGGATTTTAGCGTGTAAGTCCGCAGACATACCGCTGAGCCACTGGGGGGCTCAAACAGTAAGGTACAAATCTTTAAAAAAGAAAAGAAATTAAAGACCTGAAAGGTTGCTTTTGTTTTTAAGTACAAAGCTGCATAATAGTATTGCTGTTTTTGCTGTATTCCATCCACCATGGAAAATTGAAGCCCAAATTTTAGTAATGCAAGTTTCTAAACTTGCAGGTAATGATCCAATAGGATAAAACCTAAAAGGTACAAGGAATTATGTGGTCAACACTTTAGCCAACAACCGCCATCACTGATTGCTGTTCCTACTATTACCTGTTATGAAGAATCTTTCTCACCTGTAACAAGAGCTGAACCATCATGACTCCACTGTCCAACTAGTATAGCACCTCTGTGACCTTCAACGCTCTTTTCAATTCTACCTCCTTTAGATAACAGATGAAATTTCCCTGTAATTTTTAAAACATGCTGTGATATTTACTCCTAATATTTTGTGTATAAAAAGGAAAATAATATATATTTAATTAGAATCTATAATCATAACATTATGTCACATTCAGTTAAAGGTTACTGGTCCCTTTCCTAATATTTCATTAATTTAAATGTTATGTAATACAATTAAATTTTACAGCAGACTATGTTGAAAACCACAGTGAAACTTAAGATTCTAGCTCTGTTGATAATTACAGAAGTATGCTAATAACAACAGAATTACTGGAAGGCAAGCTTTTATGCATTTATACACATTAAGATTAATAGCAATATATTTACTGTGCAAGTCACATATTTTAAATATTTAACTACAAAAAGCTGAAATTCTAAATAACCAGAAAATCAACAATAAAATCCAAAAATGCTGACAAAATTTTAAGAATTTGATATTACACTATTTTAATAATATCAGCAGTAAATCATATAATGAGTAAAATTTAAATTGAAGATAAGGTACTACACGTCTTTAAAAATGTCTCAGAATATCAACTGTTTATGTTATTTAATATTTGCAAGTTCAACCTTATGTAGCTCTTTTACCAAAGAACTGCTTTAGTTTGAAAATGACTTAGATATTAGTTTATCAATAACACAAATGAATGGTAAACCAAAGCTTTGAATAACCAGACAGAAATTAACCAGTGGCTGAAAGAGCATGAGACACACAGACTAGTAAACTGTGATTAAAGGGTGTCATGACCACCTCATGAAACAGTGAGACACACAAAACCATATAGGCATATAATTCTATCTGTGCTGTAACAGCAACATTAATTAGTTCAAAAACTAGAGGAAATAAAGCATGCCATACCAACAGAAAGAAATTAACTAAGATAGGTATCAAGGGTTGATGTTAATCAGATATAACTCCCACAGTCCACAAGGGTTTCATGATCAGACATACTGTTAAAAATAAGTGGTATCTTTATAATGAGTAACACCACATTTTAAACACCTAAAGTGTCAAGTTCACCATTTAGATGTTATCAAAGCAAAACTAAATTTTCATTGCCAAGCTATCATATGTGTATATGGATGGTAGGCAAGAAGAGGAAATGTGATAGTTCAAAGTACCTGAACTGCTTTTGAGGTAGGTTCAATGGAAAAAAATAAATTCTACCTCAAGAAGTATACCCTGAAGTAAACAAAAATATCACAAGAGTGGATGACACAAGTGTTAATGCTCTCCACATACTGTCACTCAAGATTTCAATAGAAAATAATAAGTTGAGCTTGTCATGAAGATAGGGAGATGCTCAAGCTGATAAAGTATGAAATACTCAGGGCTAGTCATTAACCGATTGGAAATTGTGGCAGGGGTTTGGTTTGAAGAAGAGGAGATCATCTTATAACCAGGGTGCTCTGGAACTTTCTGTTCCCCTTCAAACCTACTTGTGAGTTTATTTGGTTGGCATAGGTAAAGTGTGGTGACGTATGTTGGAAAGTCGTGGAATCCATTTTCTGTGGGAGCTGCAGCAGTGGCTGGAGGAAACCAATGCTATGGCAAAGCATCAAGTTCTTGAAGTTACATAAAGGATTTAATTTTGATTTTTTAGTACTGTGATTATGAATTTTAAATGAAGTTTTGGATAATTATACTCATGGGTGGTGAATGGACCCTTTTTAGACCTTAGTTACTAACAAATAAATAAGCCCTTCAAAAAAAAAAAAGATGCTTATACAAATACTACCAAGAGATTTCTTTTAAAGAAAATACAAAATGAGAGACGTCCTGGTGAACTGAAAAATCAGTATCCAAGGTATAAAGTTGGGCAAATCAATATTATAGTTGTAGACAGGTGATTTATTCAATTGTTTGATAAAGCCAATTACCTACAAACAGTGATTATTGAATAGTGTCTTAGAAAACTGTTCAATAAATCAAATTCTGATTAACTCTATTAACCAAAATCAGCATTTCCAACTATTACTGTTTCTGATTATTTCACCAGTCAATTAATGAAAATTATGATTAAATTGACTGTCGTGAAAATAACCAACTAATCAAAATTACTCTTGCCCATTTTTACTGTTTTCAATTATTCCAACGATAAATTAAAAGTTTGCTTATATTGAACATCATGAAAATAATCAACTAAATGAAATTAGCATTTCCAATTATTATTGTTTTCAATAATTCCAAAAATTAATTAGTCAAAATGATTACATCATCTTTCATGAAAGTAACCATCAAATTATTCTAGCTCTCCAGTTAATTTTTTCTTTTGAACTACTGCCTAAAAGACAGATAACCATTTGGCAGTACTTGACACGAACTTTATTTTTCTTAAACTGATGACCAAAAGGAATGAATGAAACCAGTTGTCCTTCACTTTTTTGCTTGTAACATGGTTTCAAGAGCACTGTATTATTCAATTATAAAAATGGCACTATTTAATGAAGGCAGTGATTAACTGATTAGCAAACACCATTAAATACCCAGCTCTATCAAGATTTAAATTCAAGAGACAAAGGCCAGAAAACCATTGTCTGAATATAACATTTTGTTGCTAATCAGTTATTGGCATTAAGTGTGTGAATCTGATAACTATTACACTCTCAAATTTAAATGAAGAATACAAATTGATAAACAACATAAGAAACAAAAACACCTTGAATAGACAAGATAGTAAAGTACAGCAATTCAAATGTTTTTGTTTTAAGTTCAAGAAACTAAATTAAAGAATGGTACTTCCTTAATGTACAAATAAATCCAGTAAAAACCTAAAAGGAGATGGAAAACCACATGAAATCATTTAGAGCAACCTAAAATACTATTAAAAAAAGAATAAAAAGTGTATCAAAAACTTTAATCTTTCACATGTATGGAGCCAATGAATGGGTGAAGATGACACTTGAAATATTTCTCCAAACATTGACCTTACATAAAAATGAAACACTTGTCTTAACAATTTATTTTTCTTCATAAGAAAATCAAAATGTCCATTTCATTCATGGAATTACTATACGTCACTAAGAGATACTGATCTTGAGAAAAGCAACTTCATATGAATAACATTGAAAAAAGGCATAAAAATTCATAGAGAGGTTTCTACTCAATGAAGGATACTCTAAAAAAATTAATCCGGCAAGATTAAGGTAACTTTTAACACATATTAAGTTAAAGAAAATGATCACGTTGGTGAAAGAATGCTTCAAACATTAACCAGACTAAATACTGAAGACAAAAAAAGAACCAATGTAAAGACTGCCCAAAACTTAAATAATGAAGAACAACACACACAAAGTTATCATCTCTCTGGTATACTCAAAACATCAATATGAGATTTCCTTATACAAGGGATAAAAAAACAAAACAAAAAACACTACAATAACAATTTTAGCCACAGACTGTGAACAACTATGATGAACCATGAAAGAGAATCTAACACAAAAATATCATTAAAAGAGCCTGGCAATGTACTGAAAGACAGAGGAAAAAAAACCCAACAAAATACATCCTCTTGTCCAGAACTTGGTAATATATACAAAGTGAGGAAAAAGACTAGTCAAGAAACAGCATGAAGCAAACTATCAGAAATTAAAATTCATGAAATCAGTGAGTAAAGGTGTAATTTGAAGCTCTTCTGCTTCACCCAAATTAACATAAAAATTATTAGTTCTATCAGGGGTCAGCTATGGTTGTGTGCCACATTTGTAGAAACATGGCTTAAGTCTCTGAGTTATTTACACACACATGTAGAAAATAAAAATTAAACATATTAAATAATTAACAGCATCATCATAAATATGCCACTTCTGGTTTAATCATATCATCCACGTCACTGTTCTTTTACATCAAAATATTTTCTATTCATATTGGTGTTTTTATTTCTGGAATGAGAAGCCTCATTAAAGCAATGCATCATTGTAAGTATAATAATCAAATTAAATAATCTGCTCAGTCTGGCTCCCTTAAACAAAAAGGTTACTCTTACCTGCACTATATAGGGTTGTTCAAAATTAATTTGACTTCAGTAATACCAACTGTCATACCCTATTGTTTTCTTTTACCTTAATTTACATTTTTCCACTGAGTTATGAGAATAAGTTTCTTGAAACTGACTTGGATATCAATTTATCAATACTACAACAAAATATTTTAAAAATTCAGAAGGCTTAAAAATTTAAAATGGTACATATACCTGTGACACAGTATGCTATGATTAATGTTACAAGGTACATAAAATACAGTGACTACAAAACATCTTTTCATGTTATTTGTTTCATGAACTGCATGTAAATATTCTAACATTAATCTTCAATCAATTTCTAGATGCTTATAAAGTAGTTACTTTCATTACCTTGATGTTACATGTACTCACCTTATTGATACTACTAATCACATCACTTGGATTGTTATTGTAAGAAGAGATTACCTGTCATAATTGCTAAAAAATATTTGTTAAAATAGTACATAATTTTTTCATTTATAATCATTACATGATGAGTGAGCTACAAATAAATGTTCTCTAGATTTAGTATTGAACTGACTTTTGTAAATTGTTTAAGTTACATTCCTGGGTGTTATTTTAAGTGAAATGGCTTGAGATATTTGACAACAATTCCAAATATATTTTAACCAGTTTTATGCTATCATCATATTACCTATATAATGGCAGCCCTAAGAAACAGTAACAGATATCTGGTTTTTATGTTCTGCTTAATGACTGTTAACAGCTCCATTGAATTTATTATTACTACATCCCAATAAGATATAATGCTTAATTCTTAATTATGACTTTTTCACGTTTGAAAGAGCTACTCTGTACTCATAAAATTCTAAAAAAATTTTTTTGGCAGTTTCTATTTCTGAGATTATACCATTAACGATACACTATCATGGGCATGAACAGTGTAATGCAAGTTTTGAATTCCTTTCTAAAGGAAAACTGAAACCACCTGTACCAAAATGATGATTCCAGAAAATTTCTGACTCAGTAGCATAAACTAATCAATTATTAAATACCTATTAATAAATATTTTATATTTACAATATACTTAGACACAAATTATGTTTCAAAATTTTTATGGGCAACAGCACTATTGTCCATAATTTTTAACTGACAGACTAGAGTGAAATAGGCTAGTCAAAAACTTCCACTGCCAACTCATGGGCTACTCTAATCAAAAAGTGGGTTCTCACTATCACTCCTTAAATATCTCTACAGTTCCAAAGTGTGGAACTAAATTTTTTGCTAATAAGAAATAAACCATGGACCCTGAGATTCAGTCTGGCACCCTAACTACTAGATTATGTCCACCTCAAGTAGAATATTAGACCAATTAATACTACCTACTGCTACTACAATGTTAGGTAGAAAGCATTTAGTGATTTCAAAAATGACCTTTGTACACACATGGTGATAATACCAATGGCTGAAGAGTGTTGCTAAGTAAGAATAACATCTAGTATTAAATATTGAAAAACACAAAGCAAATACAACAACTTCCATATAAGTCAAAGATCAGAAATATGTGGCCTTATGCATCAAGAGAAACACAAAATTAATTTTACATAACCTACAGGAAAGCAGATCCATAAAAGTGAACAAAATACATCATAATATCTACAAAGCTGAAAAAGTGAACTGGGAGTCTCACTCATGTAAACTCAAATCCTTGGGGATCCCAAGCAGTACAGGAGTCTCAGAGAAGAAAAGTGTAACCAAAAACATCTGTAAAGTCTGGAATAAATCTTGTTACACACACTATTGTGTTCTCTCACAGTGAAAGAGGCTTTCAGACAATCTAAGGTTACTGTTAAATGTTGCACTTTAGTTCTTTTCTTCTTGCAGTGATACAGTTTTAAACAAGAAACACATTTACTTTCACTAGATAAAAAAAACTGATTAAGAAGTTTAACTTAAAAAAAAACAAAAACGTTTTAACCTCCAATATTATTTGCTGTGCAAAAGTGAAATCTTCAACAAACTGTTTCACACACCTAAAAGTCATATAAAGCTTATCTGTTTAACACTCCATATAACTGAATGAGAAGGTATAGCTGGCAACAGATCATATGGAATATGCTTTCAAATATCAGTAAATATGTTTCATATTTCAACTACATGGTTTGATTTATCAGAAAATGAAGATACATGAAAATAAATTAATGAGAGGAATCTTACTCAGAATGTAACAAAATTGGTAACAAAAAATAGAAACATGAGCACAGGATCTACCTCAAAACATATGGACCATAAACTGGAGGGTAAAGTATAGACAAACTAAACCTTTAGGTATGAAAAATCCAAGGTTGCCACTACAGTATATAAAAAAACAACATACATATGAAAAATGCAACTATGTGGTAACATTGTCAGAAATGAAAGATAATCTACAGATAAAAATGCTTACAGATGCAATTCATTACATTATGTAGATGTGTGTAAAGATGACACTCATTTAATGAATAACATTTCATTTAGGGCAAGATCACATGAATAACAATCTAGACATATCAGAAATTGATGAATGATAATGGTAAAAGTTAAGACTTAGTACAAATGTTAAAATATTGAAGAAGGGTATTTCTACACACAGAAGTAAAGTATGTTTTACATAATTCTTGCTTACTTCTGAGCTACCCATGACAGCCAGTGCTTCCTCCATTCTTAGTTATTGTAAATGTTTTGGGTTTGGACATTCACCATAATTAATTTTACTTTATTTAACAGCCTAGCTAAGTGGTGCACTTAGGATTAAATCTGCCACTGTATGTCATTCACTGTCCTTTGGATTTTTATCACATATCAAGTAATCATTGTTTTTTTTTCGTTGTTAGTATGGTGAGAATCTTTGGTGTTCAACCTGCTCTAAACTAACTCATTAGTATTATTTTGACAAATACATTTTGTGTTTAATGTTCTAACTTATACAGACATTATAACATGATTCTCTACAAATTAAAATTTGGATCAGGTTTCTGTTAAATACACATGTAAAATGTGTCTGTGTGTGTGTGTATATGAATTTGAATGTATGTATAATTTAATACTGTTTATGAGGAGTTTCAACAACTAGATGTATTTAAAATTGACATAGCTTACCATCAGTGGAGGTAAGTACAAACAGATCAGGAATGCCTTGTTTCTTTCCTGAACCACCACCAGCAGCCAAGCGAGGTAACCAATGAATATCAGTTGGATACAGTTCTTCAGGAAGAGATGCTACTTTTGTGGTATCACCAGACAAAAGGTTCCAAGACAACAGCTGGTGGTCATCACCACATGAATAAACTTCTTCAGTAGAGTTCCAAGCTACACAACTCACCAGTTCATGATGTTTGGTAGAATTAAGGAAAATATTTACATGAAAGGTTTTCAAGAAATGCTACATTATTCATTCATCTAACTACAAATTAATACATGTACCAAAGGATTTCATGAAACTACAAATTTGGGTCCAGATGTATAATCCCTAATAAAGAAAATAATTAGCTTTTCCTTTTTCACATATTTGTTCTTGCAAACAATTATTTCCAAACTAAAAGTTTCAATACCAAACAACCAACAAATTAATAAAAGCCCTATAACCCAAGTGTTTTCAAAAGGTCCACCTTGTTGTTTTCTTACATTGCTATCAAGACTAATTAAACATATGCATTTTTAAAGAAATTTTCAAAATATCCTTTCTTTAACAAGCTAGTCATTGAAAGGAATAGAAATTTATGATTAAATTACTTTTACAGATGTAATATGTTGCACGTAAAAATGTATCATACATGAAATGGAATATGAAACCTTTAAGAAACTTGAAATATAATTAATACTATTCCATAGTTTCTTCCCCCTATCACAAATTTTCTCAAGACTATTCTATAAGAACTAAATAAATTACCTTTTATTTCAAAATCATTATTCTTAGATTTCAAGCAATAAACCTAATAAGGATTCTTATCACAATGTGTGGTAGATGACACGTGAACCAGCAAAAAAAAATTATCCTAATGCTACAGGTACAAAGATAGTACAACATTTACTTATTGACACAAGATATATGTAACAATGCTAGATGACTTCTCTGCAGTGATTAAAGTGAATTATTAAGTGGAAATTGAGGTATTATTAAAAAACTATCAAAATCCCTATAACATGAAAAATATCAGCAATTACTCAACTCTGAACTTTTTTCTAATTCTATAATTAATGTGAAAAACTTAAAAATAATTAGCAATTTTATAAGGATACAAAAATAAAGTTTTTAAGGAGAACTTTGTTGATACTGACAGAAGTTTTCGAAAAAAATATAAAAATTATTTACATTTCATAGTACATTCTGGAAGAAACTATAGAAAAATGTGGGTGCTGAGAAAACAGCATATGTGTGTGTGTGTGTTTTTCTAATAGCAGGGCCACATGGGGTTATCTGCTGAATCCACTGAGAGGAATCAAACCCCTGATTTTAGTGTTGTAAATCTGCAGACTTATTGTTATACTAGCAGGGCTGGCAAAAACAGTATATTTAACAACTTAAAGCTTACTCTATTAGACAAGTTTTGAAGTGGAACATGAAGAGAGTCAAGCTTATTTCTCTTTTCAGTGCTTCCTAACTTGGTGGAGGTAGTCGAAATTAACATAGTGAGGTTAATGACTTAATGGTATTAGACATTGTTAGAATGTTATTTGCCCATATCTAGTAATTTCTCACAAATTACTACACAAATGAGCAAGTTATTTCACAATCATCAAGAGTTGAGTGAATAAAGAATAACTTGCCACTTTTTATTCTTTTTTTGATTAAAACTGTCTTACCCTTAGCAACACTGGTTACAACTGTAGCTTGTAATGAGTTATCAATATATTAAAGTTACACTATTTCCTGTACACACAAGGAAATCATGAACGAGAAGCATCACCTTGGCTGGTTATGTAACAAATAGCCACAATGCCACTCCTTCACGTTTGTAAGCTGTGCACAAGTAGAATTGATGCATATTGTTATATATAAAAACACCAACAGAAGTAGAAGGAGCTAGTAAGTTTATTACTTGGATAGTTGGAATAATCAACAATAATAATAATTAAAAACATTAGTTTTGCTAGTTGATTATTTAAATAAAAACAAACTGGAATGTTAAAATTCATTAAACAATATCTTATTGTCAATATTTCTACTACTTGAATAATCATATTCTAACTGATGGAAATAATATTAAATGGTAGTAATAAGAAACACTAATTTCAGTTAGTTGATTACTATCTTGAAAATCAAATTAACGACAATTTTGATTTATGGATTAATTTATGCAACACTAAATGGTGCATAAGTAATTCATTATATCAATTAATTAGTTAATTATCCAGCTTTAGTTCTTTTTAACCTCACTGTATTTGATTTTGATCAAGTTTCTTCAATATAAAATTTATGACAATTTGAGCATTCTATTTTAGATACTGCTTATTGCTTTTAAAAAATGTTGAACAATGCTTTTCACTAAAATACAACTAAAAATTTTAAAATAGATAGTACAAAAAGCAAAAATCCATTTTACAAATATATTCTTTAAAAACTTTCATAAACCCACCTCCTCTTTATCCAAATTTGGAATGAGAATGTCTTTATTTTGATATAATTATTCAAACCTTTCAGCTTGTCTTTCAAAAACTTGTTTTCACCGTCCTTTACATATTCAAAACTTCATATATACTGTTGGGAAACTTTTAAAACAAAGGCTACTTAATACACCCATTTTGTTATTGCAAAAAAACATTGGATTGCAAGAATTATTTACAGTTTTAGAAATCAATCTCCTGGCTATGACTAGTTAGTGAGCAAAATTTTTGAGTCCAGTTTTTGACTTCAAAAATAGGTGTTTTTTTAAAGGAAAAAATAAATTTTCCAAGATATGGGTATATAAAAATTACACAAAGCAAATAAAGACCAGTTTTGCACTACAGCCCACAAGTAACAGTTTTGTACAAGACATTATAAAATGTTATAAGAAACTACTGTCTTCAGGAGACACAACTATACAACTAAAACCATAAACATAAGAATAACTGTGATTTAATTATCTTTAATCACACAATACACCATTTCAACATATTTATTATGCTATTGTTACTGTCCTGTTTTTTCATCACATGGTAATATCTTGTTAACATAAGGAAATATTCTATGGCTTTCCTTTAGCATTGTTTCAGCAATTGTTTTTAACCCTTTGATGATTTAAAACCTGAAATACCCATAATTTTTAACAACAGCAGGAATTTTATAAAGCTGACAAACTGTGCTTTGACTCATTTTCTCATCCATTTAAAGTTTTTGTAATGATTTACTTAAATATTCTACAAATTACAATCAGCTGAAGATACAATTCACATTTTACTAATAAAAATACCACAAAACATAATACACAGGTAACTGTTTTAACATGTTCTTAAACACAAAGCTAATAAAAGTAACAATAACTGCTTGAAAGAATAATTAGGTAATTTCAAAAAATTATTAAAATGATTTTTTAACAATGCTCTTAACTATAATTTTAATTTTAGTATAATAAAAATGTAAACTTTATAAACAAAGAAAATGATATGTTTAGGATCTTTCTGAAGATAAGTCTTGAACCTCATGTTACGTCCTGTTCAAATCCTGTAGAATGAACAACAGAAAATCAGAGAGCTGTTCTTTTCAGAATAACAAGATCAGCTCAGATAATTTCTTGAATAAACACTAAGACACTTTACCAAAAAATTAAAATAGAGATCAGTAAAGGAACATTTACTCTTAACTCTCCCACTGTTATGTTTATAGATTAACAAAATTATCCTAATGCCAATTTATTTTTTGATACATAACATTTGTAATCTGTTAATCAATCCAGGCTATTATGCTTACTAAACTATAAAAACTTACTATATTCAAATATTTACAAGGTTTCTATTTTATGTAATAAAAATTTTAATTCCACCACATACAAAGGCAACTCATTCCAAAGACCACCTACACTGTTATAAAAATAAAACTATCTTAACTGAAGATGATTTCTACCCTGCCAAAAGCTATAACTGTGTCCCCTAGTCTTACCTTTCAAATCGTTAAATACAAAAAAGATAAAAACACTATCAATCTCCTTTACAATCTTATACACCTCAAATACAATCCCTCCTAACTCTTCCTTTTCAGAGAGAAAACAATAAAAGATTTCAGTATCTTCTTATATGGCAAGTGCTCCATTTCAGTAACCCTTCTCTGAATGATTTCCAACAATTCAAAATATTTCTTGAAATTAAAATGCCCAAGACTGAACACAATATTCCAAATACATTCTAACCAGTGGCATGTACAATTAAGTTATAACCTCTTATAGACTTGTGTTAAAAACGTCTGTAGATAGAACCTAAAATATATTTTTGCCCTACCACTAACAACGGCGCACTGCTTGGATGACTGATCAACTATTACTATTACTGATCTTTTCCTTCTTAACACGGTTATTCCCATCTAAATGATAACATACAAGCAATATCATGCATTTATTAACTATTACTATTAATAGTAATACATCTTATTCGTTTAAATCGTAATAGCTGAATGTTACAAAATAACATGCATTTAAGCTTTAATAAATACATTATATATTAATATATATTATACAATGATAATAAGTATTGTTAAATATTTCCCACTTTAAAGTAATTTAAGCTTTAAACCGTTATTAATACTTCATAAATTACAGTATATTAGAACTTCAATTCAAGTTAAAAACATTTTTCAAACTAGGTTATCGTTAAACTTTCTTACTAAAATATTCGCTCCAATGACTGTTTTTTTTTCTCGTGGTCGTACTTTCGATTCGTGTTTATTAAGTCTAAACAATGTGGACATCGGCTTAACAAAAATAGCCTAAAATTGTTTCTTACGTACGTTCAAGCAATATCTCTTCTGCAGATTTAAATACAAAGTTAATTTAAGATCAGATCATTAAGGTTATTACTCAAAACAACGCCATTATAAAATGAAATGAGTTTTACGATTTACTTTTTTTTAAATAAATATATACTTGAATATGTAATCGACATATTTAATTCATAATATATTACGTGGCGAAATTATAATACTCGACAGCTGTAAAAAAGATACACAAAAATTTACCGATGGTACGGTAATTGCTTCTTAGAAAGCGGCTAATCGTCCTTTCATATAATCGTAATTTGCTGAAAAAATCCGAACTTTGTAATTTTTTGGAATTATAATAAAATATAAACCTTAATATATATATTCATATACTAATGGCATTAAAAGTAGCAGTTTCTTTGACTAGATAATTTTAATATTCAAAATTTGTTTGTTTATTTAATTTTGTATCAATGTTGCAATTATTCGTTACCTACTTTTTAAATTTATTTATCTAAAAAAGTTAAGGCTTTTGGAAGTGAACGCAGAGTTATGAGAACAGCAGCGCCGGTCGATAATTTTCCAATAGCATCGTATCGTCTGCTGTGTTATTTAACTTTTAAGTGCTTTATTTTCAATTTTGTTGCATTTTAGTTGTAGCGGTTTATAAGAAATATTATAACACTAATAACAGCATGTTTCTACTCGATGGAAAGGCAGAACAGTAATTTAGTACTTGATATTGAATAGAATAACAAGTTGTATTTGGATATTTTAAATAAATACGTAACGATAAGAACAACTATTTCACTTCAGCAGTAACTTTACAAGCGTTTTACTTTTAGCCTATTGATACTATTGTATAGCAAAGCAAGTTATATCATTTAACATTGAATTTTATTAAATTTATAAAAGCTTAACTTACAGTATGAAATATTCTGGATATAGCCTGTGGAATTATATAACATATAAGTAACGAAAAACTTCAAGAAGGGAAGTAAATTTAGAATTGGCTAATACGTATTCTTCAAAAACAATGCATAAAAGATAGTATTTGCATCATCCCTTCATAACATCATGGGCACACAGTGTAGTAGAATCTTAACAGAAAAACATATAAATTAAACTGAACAGTGATTGAATAGTTATGTATATGTATATTTTTGTATGTTAATTATTGCCTGTGTTCTTCTGTTTGGATGATGTAAATCCCTTACCATCTGTACTATATTGTTTGCATTATTTTTGAAAAATTGATATTAGCTATTCTTAAAATAATTTTCTTCTTTTGAAAATATTTACTTTACTTGTTTGCTCGTTTTTTAATGCCATGTTTTGAAAGACATAGGAAGTTTGTATTTGTAACCCAGTTTTAAAACAGTAAGGTTCCAACTGTGATATTTATTGTTGATCTGTTATTGCTTGGTAATTCCTGTTTCATCCTAACCTTAAGCTTTTTAGAGGAACATCAAATTTTTGTTTGAAAGATAACTTCAAGAGGTAATGATAACACCATTTATACTAAAATGTGATTTTTTAAATTGCTACTAGTTATTGATAATAATTTATAAAAGTAGGTACTCAAACTGAAACTATGCTCACCTCAGTGAAATTGGATGACACTGTTGTTTTGGTTTTTGAGTTATTATGTAATAGAAAAAAGCAGAAGAGCAAGAAATTCAGTCTTTCAGCTCTAATATTTACAAACATACATACTGTTACAAAAAGAAACACTGTGTTGTAAAGTTCTGATGAACTATTGAGGAGATATTTAAGGTACCATTCTTATTGAAGAATTCCTAAACAGACAATGTTACTGCTTGCCTGATGGTTAAAACTATACTCATAGGAGTAACAGCCATCATTTGCTTTAAATTTTCCATGACCATAATGAAAGTATTTTATGAGTAGACCTACAATGGATATAATTTTTCTACTTATCATATGCTGTGAATAAATAGCATAAATTTATAGTACTTGTGCAAGCCCATTTACCTTTGTGTTTTTTTTTATGTGCATACATATAACATACCATCATTGAATAACATTTTCATTTATTACATTATGTTTTGCACAGTGTGTACTGTAATAAAACTAAAAGGTTCTCCAAACTGTGTTTTTGTTGGCTTTTTTTTCCAGATTTATAATAAAACTCTGAGCCCACTCTCAAAGTATCACCATTGTGAGCTTTATTAAACTAAGAATTTAGTTTCCATAATAGAACATTACCACAGGTTCACACGAATGAAACAGCTTCTGCATAAGTTTCTACAAAAATTGCATGGGTATGGATAAAATACCATGAAAGAAAATACTTCCAGCACTTAGTTGAAGCAGTTGAAGGATTTTTAAGTTTAAATAAAAACTATAAAAGGTAATTTGAAACATATATATTGAATAAAACTACAACTGATGTATTTAAACTTATAAAACAGTATTTCAGCTGCTATGGCAGCTCCTGTGCTGTTTTTTTTCAGCAAAATGGAGTAATTTTTAAAACAAAGGAAATAAGCAACAAATACTATTTTTTCTCTAAGCCAGACTTATAGTAGTACACAAAATGAAGAAATATGTACAAAACATGAAGCAATAACTCATCTGTGGCACTGTGTTACCGATCGGCTCGGATGAGTTATCTTGTCTACGGCACTGAACAGGTTAAATTAGTGTTGTTTGTTTTTTGTAGGAAAGACCTCTTCAGTCATTCTAACTTTCTTATCTCCAAAGGAAGCTCAACTTTTATGGGACTCCACTTTAAATTTCAAGGTTTGGTTCAGATATAGTACAAGATACGTATTGCATTTATAACATTATATGTTTAAACTTTAGATATATGTTAAAATTAACTGCTAATGTTAGCATAATGTGACCTATCAACAACAAGGGATCACTTAGGCTGACCATTCACACACATACATACCCATTGTATAATTAAAAATTGAAAACTTCATTATTTTTTTAATTCCTCTTTTAAACTTCTTTAAGATTCTGGTGTCTACTACTGCCAGTGGAAATTCATACAATAAGTTAATCAACTTCTTAAAAGAATCTAAACTGTGATAATTGCAGCCTATCCTGTCTTTTTTTTTTTTTCCTAATTTTAAACTTGTGTCCTATCATTGTATTATTTACAGAATGCTGCACAAATAAATTATGAGTCTTTAGAGTAAACCATTACTCTAAATGAGGCCTAACAACTCTTATATAGATATATGATTATTTCTTTTGAATATGTGTATATAACTTATTAATTGGTTGTAGTCATTCAGTAGTACTATAACATTCTTAATACAGCTAGGAATACTCAAGAGTTAAAGGTAATGAGTTAACTACTTACTATTCCTCAATTAATATCATTAGTATGTTTAAGGAAGAGGGAAAACTGCACTGACCCCTCAGTAACATGTGTCCAATATTACTGGATTATAAATAAAATACTTTTTCATTCACTCTCATCCAACAAAGTAATAATAGAACTACCCATTGTTTTGACAAACCCATACTGTTGTGATATTTTAAGGAAATCATTAGCCCTGCACCTAATTAAAAGTGTTTTTGAAAATCTAAGTAGAGCCCTCACATTCACTAGTCCAAATAACAAGTAACAGTGTTGGAAAGTGATAAAAGATTAGTAAGTCAAGATTTCTCTTTTGTGGATCCAAGGTGGGTTTGTTTTTTTCATTTATGAGAAACATATTTCATTAAATGAAGCAGTTAGAAATGAAGAGCTTATGTGGGCTGAGACAAATGCCTGGTCTGCTTTAGCTCACAAATATTTAATATGCTTAAGTAAGCAACAAACTAAATTGAAAGCATGGGTTTTCAGTGGATGTACACTCAGGTGGGTACTCCCTATCTGGATGTATTTGTTACCATGCTCAATTCCAAGTTACCTTAGTTCTGGTCTCGAGTACCTGGATCTTGCTCTGGGTGTCAATGTGGTCAGTCAATATTGTACAGAAAAATTTCTCTATTCTCTTAACTGATTTCTTCTCTGGGTGATTTATATCATTTACTCAATTCCATATCAGGCCCTTCTTATTGCATCCTATTAGTTGTGATTTCTATGGCTGCTTCAGGTCCAATCTCCTTCACTGTTGCCTCTTCCTTACACTTCTACATTAGATTCAGCCTTGGGTAGTTCATATTACCATTCCTGCCCTTCATGTACTCTGTATCATTCCTCCTACCTTTTTCTTTACCTAAGTCAATCCTCCCTTCCTGAGACTTTGGCAGCTAAGGAAGGTATTTCCTCCTCCTTGCTGATTTCCCTTCCATTTCCTACCTCTATTCCCAGTCTGATCTGTATAGACTTCTATGTACCATTCATGGTACAATTATTGTTATAATTTATGCACAGCTTCTTTCCATCACAACTATTCCCATGTATTTATCCCTTGACAATTATTCTCTGTTCATGATCAATCTTCTGTTCTTAACAATTGGTTTTGACTTTTAAATTGACTGGATTATTCTTCCTTGTCTTCTTCTTCTCATTAATTCTTCCATTTATCTTTCCATCAGATTAAGTACCTACCTGTTGTCTTATCTGCATCATCCATTGGAGAAACTTCTTCAGATAGACATGTGGACCACACTGCATACTTTCATCTCTCACTGTCTGCATCATCTTACTTTTTATTCCTTGTTGGGTTATTGTTTTTTGACTTGCTATTCTTCAGATCTTGGTGTAACTGTAACTGAGTATGTTTTTATTTTTTTTTCCTTGTTTATCTTTTTCAGGGGCCTAACTATTGTTTTGACCTGCATCAAGCTCTGAGGCAAGTGGTTCTGTCTAAGTATATTTCATTAGTTTGGTATTCAAATCTACACTGAAATGGCATGTTGATTTTATTTTTTCTTCTATGGCTGCTAAATACACACTGTTCTGTAACATACTACAGACGAGGTATGGTTGTATGTTATTCTTCACAATATGTATAACTTTTTTTCTTAAAACTGCCTATTCTGGACTGTACTCACCCATGGATTTCATGGGTAAAGCAGAAGTGGATAACTGCCCATCCCTGCCATTCCTTAGATTGAATAAATCAGAGTTGTTCTGCTTTTCAATATCAAGTTTTATGGTCAGCCATTGTACTTCCCCTCCTTTGCATTTCTTCCAGTGGAATAAGTCTTTACCACTTTTCAGTTCCAAGCTGTTTGGGTGGTGGACCAGGAAAGTCTCCTCCTGAATATGAAATAAACAGTATAAAAATATATTTGAGAGCATGATGGGGTGTTCTGCTGGTGTAGATATAATTGAGATCTTTCATCCTATTCTTGCATGGAAGTCAGTTCCCACACTTGAGTTTTGGATTTAGAGCTGAACCAATCTATGTATTAACCACACTCACAGTGTGACATTTGTGATCCTTCATCCCACACTCACCTGGATGTCAGTTCTTTGCAGTTAAGTTTTGGATGTAGAGCTGAAACAATTGCAATATGTCTTCATACATGTAGTGTGCCAGCATAAGTGCAGTTTATTCCTTACATTAGGATCCTTTTTCCCAGAGGTTGGGTTTTGGACTTACAGCTGAATCAATCAACACAAGTTCTTACACATGTGTTAGAGTGTCCCTTTTCCTTTACTCAGTCTGTTTTGGGTTCACTTTCCTGGGTTGTAGGTCATAATGGGTGCACTTGGTCATTGAATGGCTTCCTATTTTTACACTTCCCTTGATATCTTTTTGTCAGGGATGATACTCCATTTGGAGTGGTTGCAGTATGTTTGATTTTATGTCTGTATTTCATTCTTATTATGCTCTGTTCATTGATTTGTGGTGATAATTCTCTCTCTGGTTGACTGAACATGAGGTGAAGATGGTATGATTGTTGTTCTACCCTATGTGGATGTTGATTTCTGGTGGTAGGGTTTTGGATGAAGTTGAATTTTCATGTACAGTCTGTTGTGCCATAACAACTCTACATCTTGGATTACATCCCGTCTTTTACCCACAATGAGGTGATCTCATTTTTGTCTGTATGACTCAGCCTCATCTTTTACATGTCTGGATGAAAAGAATACTTGCAACAGAAGTGGTTCAGTTTTCCATACATCATCCTCTTCTTTGGCTATTCCATTTTGAGGAAGGGGGTCCTTTCTATGCTTTTGGAAATAATTTTTCAAAGGTACTTACTTTCACTCACACTTCTCATCCATTCCCCACACTGTGTACCAGTGCTTAGTTTTCTGAGTAAATTCAAAGAGATAGCTATACAGACTAGCATAGAGAAAGCTACATGAGTCACATGCATGTGAGGCACATCTATAGGTAGAGGTTTGTTGCATGGTAATTTGCAAATGTGAATCAGTTAAACCATGTGAACCAAAAGAGTACATGGGAATAAAAGGCTTGTAAGATGCAAAAAAATTTTGTAAATAGAGCATAACACTGAATGAGAATTACTAGGTATGTGAGTGTAAGTAAGACCTATCTGAAATATATTTTTAGTGCATGAAAATTATAACTTTCCAACATACCTGTCAATTTAAAGCTCAAACAATTTATCATTTTTCCTGATTTTGTCTTTATTACAAAGAGTTGATTTTTCCTTTTATTCGGAGCATGCAGATCTTGAGTTAAAGCAATATGTTGTAAAAATTTTCTACATCTATCCCATTACACCTTTTAATTAATTGTCACAATTCACTTATGATGAATATACTCATGGCATCAAAATTAGGAAATACAATGTGTTAAATTTTTATCTCAACATTTATCAAAACATAAAATCTAATTATCCCCTAATCTCTCTTTTCAATATATTCTCATGTTTCAACTCTTACAAGCATACAGATATTAATGGTTAAAAGTAAGTCTAAAATGGTGTACTCCCTCTACAGTTGACTCAGTTCTGACATTTGAAATAGAAAACCATCCTGAACCACTTTAAGAATTCTTTCTTTGTATGTTAGCAGGTTGGCTGATGTTACTTTGCTTTATAAGGAAGGTGATAGAAATTGTTTTAGTGATTAATAACTCATTGATCATACATCATTGGTGGGAAAAGATTTGGAAAGACTGACAAAAGATGTCTTTAAAAGTAATTTAACAAAGTTTATTTTTATGCAGATGGTGGTAAGTATGTGAATGTGGTGCATCTGATTTTTCAACAAGTATTTAACAAGGTGCTTATTAGAACGTGAAGTGTTTGCTAGAAAAAATCAATACCTTACTATGTATAGGAAATAAGTTGGTTCAATAGACAGAAAAAGGTAGCTGAAGAGAATATACTAGAAGGCTGTTGTAAATGGAATTCAATTAAACTGAAATAATAGCACAATTAGGTTACTTTAGGACTCAATGTTTGGACCTTTGCTTGCTGTTTTTGATTCTACTAATGACAGATGAAAGTATGGTCAATAAATTAGATGAGTTTTAATTATAAACAACGTAAGGTATATGAGATATCATACTTTGAATTATGAGTATAATTTTGATGAGAAGAAGCTCAACAGTGCCATGGAAACAAAAAAGTGATCTTGAAATAGAGGTTAATCAGTTTTGCAAGTTACTTGAGCACAGTGCTGTTGCTAGTGGTAGGGCAAATAGGAATTTGGTTGTTTCTATAGAAATATTGTACACAACTCTAAAGTGGTTGAAATTTCACCATAAAGTTTATTGGTTAAGCCACATTTAGAGTATTATCTTCATTCTTGTTTTCCTTACTTTAAAAAAAACCCTTGAACTGTTAAAAACCATTCAGTGGATGGTCATTAAATTAATACTTCATTTTAAGAAGTTGACACAATTACAGAGTAATATTTCTGAAATGATTTTGTGAAAAATGGTGATTTGACTGAGAACACATATATAAAGTTTGGCAGGATAGGAGTCAAATGTTAAGATAGTTTAATTTTTTGAACAGGTAAATTGACATTTGGAATGGTTTGTCTTCAGGTGTATTAAATGTAGTAATTGTAAAGAAAGGTTTGATAAATATTTCAATAAGTACTGGTTTTGAGTTTTTAAATTTTAATGGATTGAATAGTTTAGGTGGACCAACAGGTCTCTTGGTGTCCTAAAATGTCATTTGATGATCTTTACAATACTACACAATATGTTCAATATTAAAGCCTCTCATAATTATTGCATTAATGTTCTTGTTAATAGCAGTCATGATCCATTTATACACTCTCTCATTTCCTTTGTCTGTTTGACTAGATGACCTTAATATTTGCCAGTTAAAAATTTCTACTCTTGAATCTCTTGATTGTAACTCTTATACCTTTGAAGTGGGTAAACAAGTTATATTTTGAATCTCTTTTTTCCCAAACTGCTATTGATATTCTATCAGTTTGTTTATTCCCTATTTCTTTCACTAATATGCAAGTTTAAACTATCTTTAAAGAATGTGTTTAAAGCTTTCCTAAGTGACAGAATATATAACCTGCTTAAGTGGAACCTACTTATAGTCTATCATTACTTTATAAATAATCTCAACCAGGTTCATACTAGTTGTTTCGGTGACTAGTTGCAGTCTGTGGTCGGTATGTCTCATCCCCCTTATACATTGGATGAACATGTTTTTTGCTTTTCATAATGCCTTCCACCATATTTAGACTCCCAAAATTTAAAATTTCTTATTCTTTGTTGGGATCAAACTCTGGGACTGGCTTGATGTTCGTCCTACCCACCCATTCTTGTCACAGTGGCTCATCCTTACCTTCTAACACTTTGCGAGTCCTAACTTCTCGTTTGTCTGCACGTTATGATCATTTCACTGTTCTATGTTGTTTTTGAGATAGTCTGCATTGGTGACTCAGCACATGGGTCAAGGCCAGTGGGGGCCACTATTTTGCATGCATTTGGAGGTCATTTGTTTCTGATTCATTGGTTTTGAAGATTGTTTATTTAGGTCTGGCCCTCTGATTCCTTTCATCTCCCCATCCAATTTCTTTCCCCCCTTCTAGGATCCCATTTCATGTCAGAGGTTCTTTAGGATTTTATTTTCTAGGGTGCCATCAGATGAGGAGATCCTTGTGTCCTGGGTTTTATTCTAGTCTATTTGTCATTTCAAGAGTGATGGAAGACTGGCACCCAGTAACCAGTTTGTTGTTCCTGAATTGCTTCCTCACCATTCACAATTTTACCATGATACATAACTCTGTTGAGTTGTCACTCCAAATCTGTAGATGACTAAGGTCAGTCTGTGGAATGCATATATCTATATTCTTAGCTTCCAGCATACCAGCATTTCTTCATTACAGTTGTGTGTTTTTTCAGTTTTGGGTACTCCAATTTGGCCTAGCCTTGGCTCCCTATTTGTTCTGTTGAGCTGTCTAGTCCTTTTTTCTTTTGGACTGCTTCATTACCCGGGGCTTCTATTTCCACCATTTTATGGATGAATGACTTCTTTTGGCATCCTTACAGTCAAGCTCTACCTGCAGTTTCTTTATCTGGAAGCAGAGTCAGTTAATTCATAAAGATGAAGAATCATTCCTCACACCTCCCTAGTTTCTGATTCATCTTAATGTGCTTTTCAATTTATTTCTCAATTGGGCCCAGCATTCTCCATTTTGGTTGAGAGACATGGAACATTTCATTTGCAAGGTCTCTTCTTCACCATCTGCTACTACATGAGAGGCTCTATTTCTTTTGGAGATGTGGACTTCTCTTGAGTCCCTCATTCCTCTTGTTCAGACCCACAACATAATCTTCAGTAGGATTTAATCAATCAATGAAACTTTGTTCAGGATCTCTTGGATGCTCCACTTACTTTTCCCTCTCCATTACTAACAAACTTTGCCTGAATGCTGGATTGAACTAAAACTACAGCAGGAATTCCTCCATTTCATCTGCATTATCACTTTTTTACAGATGTTCACCTTTTTAATTAGAGAGGAGTCAAGAGGTTTTAGGATGATGGACTTTTACAAGATTTAGTTTGCATATCAATATCATGGTTATCCTGACACAACAAGATTTACTGATGGAATGGGTCATTTATCATATATCTTTTCAGGAGTTGTGTTCTCACTGATGTGTCCCTGATTTGGATGCATTTGCATATTCTTGCAGCACATAATTTCTTCATTTTTGGTCACCTGTTCCTCATTTACAGGTGGATGTAATGGATGCTCTCATGCAAAATTGGACTGATTGTTACATATATGCTTATTCTCCTACTCAGCTTCTTCATTGTATGTTTTTGATAGTTCTGATCACTCCTTGCCGAGTTCTGTTTATGGCACGATATTGGTTGGCTTAGATGTGGTTTTCACTTGTACAGTTGCTGTTGGTGTCACCACTAGTTCCTCTTGTCAATGTTTACATGTTTCCTTTATCTTCCTTCCATTTCCCAATTTTATGATCATTCAAATCCTAATCATCTCCTTTGCCTGATCAGGGCCTTCAGATGATATATGATATGCACTGCTTTTTTTCATTGTCTTCTGTGTCCATTTGTTTCTTCATTGGAATCCTACTATTTCATGTGACCATCCTTCCATTAATCATATGTTTTACACTTGTGTCCTCTTTTATTATTCTGTCTAATATTGACTCATTTATGTAAAAGTTTTAGTAACACACTTTCATCATTATTCTTATGAAATCTTTAGTTATTAAATGCATTTATCCAATTTTTTTTAAATGTGCGTGTATATATATAGTTCATCCAAATGTACCTCAGTGGTCACCCTTAACTAGTCTGAAAACTGCCCATCATTTTTGTACTGAAAAGAACAACTTGTTATTCAGTTTTGTTCTATTTCTGTTTTATAGTTCCTCACTTACTGAAGAACCTAATCAAAGTATTCTGAAGGGCAGTGAAGGCTAGTACAGAGGGGACTTTTTTGAAAGTCTGTGAAAAAACAACAACAATAATTCTGTCTTAAACAAACTTATATAGTGTGTTCTGTGGTACATCATTAATTGAAATGGTCTTAGCTAATTGACTTTTAATTCAAAAGAAAAATATAATTAAAATAATCATTATTTCATAACAAGTATTAAAATAAACACTATTCTCCAAAAAGGTTATTAGGCAATACTACATTTTGTGCATATTGCTATTAATTTTATAAACAAATTTTTTAATAAATTAGAGCTCTCACTGTTCCTTCTGATTACATTAGGCTTGCAGGAAGCCATCTTCCACCTGATGTAGTTTTCAAGGTTTTTTTGGAGAATACTCCAACTAAAGTAGTATATTAAAGTAGTGATTGAATCTCTCTATCAGTAAGTTATTTATGAATGCTACTAAAATAAGTTTGAAGTTGTATACTTTACATTATTTTCTCCACATTTCTTTTGCAATTCACAATAGCTTTGTGTGGTAATTCATTAGAATAATTAAAGTTTTGGGTCAATGAAGGCATTTAGTAACAGGTCATGCTTACCCCACATGTAGTGAGTGTCTTCTTGGATAATTTTGGTCACATTCATGTATTTTTTGTTTTATTTTGGCATTGTTCAACGTTCATTCACTTGTTTATGATTTATTTTTATGAAAGCCATAAGTACACTATTTAACTTGTGAAAATGAATGATATGTAATCTAGTATAAATGATACAATGACTTATGCAGAACCAACAGAAAATAAGGAAATGACTGAGACTAAAGTTTAAAGTTAGTGCTCCTAATTTACAGAGACCATGTGACCAACTGAGCCAAACTGTTCATTTTATCCATTTATAATACTCCAGAAACTAGTATTATCCTATATTACTGTGTCAAGTTTCTTATTGGTTGATCAAGAAGTATGGAATGTATATGGAATAGATACACACACACATATTGACATTTATTTACAGAGATTAGAATGGGGGTGTTGAACACCCATCAAGATCTTTCTTATATCAGTCTGTATTACTTTGTCAAGTTGTTCTGATTTGGTTGTTTTTCTGAAATTAAATGGGGTTACACCTCCACAGATCCAACACCCTCACCTTTTGTGGAAGAAGTTAGATTACAAAGTTTTTATTGGCACTAAGAATGTGATATCATAGATGTTAAACCTGAGTATACTAATTTCATATCTTTATAATGTACTATTATAAAAGCTGAAAAGCACAAAAAAACAGACACAAATTTAACTTTATATATCATATATATATATTTGTGTGCCAGCAATACCAAGCATGGGGCATGCATATACTTCATTTGATTTTATTATCTATCAGGCTTTCTACCAGCTTACTCTCAAATTGAATTTTTTTTAGCCAGGATTGGAGTAAATTAATCTATGAGACTTTGGTCTTGGTCAAATGCATCAATTGAAAGGGTTTGAATTAAAAGTTAAAAACTGAGCCACACATTTGATGTTAGGAGCTGTCAGTATGAGTGAAGTGTATAGTGTAACCATAATTAAAGTTTTACATTTCTAGCTTAATTTGAGTTTTAGACATATGTAATCCTTTAACAATGCTAGAGATAACTCTAACCAGATAGTGTAACATAAACTTCAGTTTTTCATGTTAAATTTATCATGTTTATTAATGTTATAAGTAAACCAATTATGGTATTAGTCACTCTGTGACGACAAATTGGGGACTAAATAACTAATAAGGATATAAATATATAAGATGATAAAACAAACACAGGAAGAATATCAAGCAGTTGTAAATAAAGGAATGGGAAGGTATTCATTTTGTATAAAAGAATTTAGTATAGAGTAAAATAATTTTTAAAAGTGTTTGTTTATCTTTCAGTTAGAGATGCTTTGGTCTGTCTTGGAAAAGTTTAAAATTACGTTCTTTACCATCATTTGTGCATATACATTTGTGTGTGTGTGTGTGTGTGGTATGTGTATGCATATACATGTATATATATATTATATTGTTTCTTCTGTTATGTGGGTTTTGTCTTGTGTGATTGAGAATCTGTAAGAAATGTATACAATGAAGCATAAGGCTCCATGACTGATAAATCCCCTTTATATAAAGTGTGAAGTGATTGAATGGTGCCTTCTAGTTCTGTTTCTCATTTTTCATTTTAAGAACTTTCATATCTTATTTCAGAAAATAGAAAAAAGAAATATAGGCAATATTTTTGCTTGGATAAAAATGAATTTTTAAAGTAAATAATTTTTTGTATTTTTACTGTACAGATGGTTCTCTAAATGCTGCAGAAACATCATTCCACCAAAGTCAGTGTCCACAAGGTTAATTAACCTACATATAGAATTTTATTTGTGATAGAATATTCTTAAAGTAGCAGGTGTTGTTTCTTACTACTTACTTGCTTCACATTTACCACTGCCATGATTTAAGTTAATTGTTGAGTTTTAGCTTATTGTTTATAATTCAGTGGATTCTATGGTGTTATTTATGAATAAATGCTTCACTGAATACAAAACTTTGGCACATGAAATCTGTTAATCTGTACAATTTATGAAGGCAAGGTAATATGACTGATTAAAGTAAATCTATTACTTCTTAGATTTGTTCAGACTAGGATGTGCCTCTTCTGTCACATGTTGTCAAAACTTGCATAAGCCTGTCTCACCAGGCTCAGTGATAAGAAGTGATTACACCAATTGCAGACAGGATAATTATGCAGAGCTCTTCCCTATTTTCAATACCAAACATTCGTGCCCTTACAAAATACCTAAATTTGTAGATTCTAGCAAAAAGAACAAAGTAACAAGTTTGAAGTAAGCACCCTTTTCAGTATGAGTTTGTTTATTTATAATAACTAGAGGTTTGACTATTTACAAAAATATATGAAGATAGTCAGATATAAGATAGCAGGAAGAAAAGCATGGATAAAATTAGATATAATTAGATAAAAATACGATTATGAAATACTAAACTACAGCTACAAATAAATTACCACAAATCTTGTGTGAAGCTTATTAGTTGATATCTTATGATTTCACTTCTATTTTAATAATGTTGAAAGACTGAAAATCATGAAATAGAGAAATTAATGTTAGATGAATATGTGTCTGTAGATGTTACTCTTGTTAACAATATTTCAATTTGAAATATAAGAAAACAAATGCACAAAAAACTAGCACTTATTATGGTCGAACTGTATTACATTTTCACTTTTTGACAATGATGCATTCAGCATATTTTTATGATATCATAAAGTAATAATAATAATAACAATAAAAAACGTTTCGAGGAGTGTTTTTAACATTGGTTTTAACTGCCTAGTAAATTAATTTTTTCTTATAAGATTCCTAATTACCTAGCCTGAAAGTTTATAAATAACTTCTTCAGTGACAAAAATATTAATGTTTACATTTTCTAAATTTTTCAGTGAACTGTGAGTTATCTGCTAATATTTTTTCACATCCTGCAATTTGCAGAAGTTGTTATCCATTCAGAAATTTTTCATGTTGAGGAACATAATTAAAATTTCTAGGATATTTCAAATTATAGTGTTGATAATATACTTGTATTTTACAACAGAAAAAAAACACTTTTCCTGCTTTCAAAAATTCTGTTGATATGTGGACTTCTGACATTAAGAATGATTTACTGAAAAGTGTAAGTTAACATCACTGTTTACATATATTTTTAGGATGTATAGTTTTGTGATATACTTCAGCTGCAGTGTTATTAGCAACTTTTATCTTTGTAAAACCCTATTACACTATATTTCAGTTCATTCACATTTTGAACACATGATCTGATATTATACTAGCAAGATATACCTTTTACAGAGAAACTATAAAATTTCTTATATAATTAATACATCTCTGTTACAGGATGGGCACAATCTTATTTAAAGAAAATTCAGTTTCTTGGGTGATAATTAAATATACTCTTAACACTCTATACATTAATCCCATATCCCCTTAAAAAAAGAATTTGTTGATCAAGGCACTATATAGATACAAACTATGTTAAATGATGTATTTCTGTTTTGTGGTTAAATAGACTTAAAGAAAAACTATTCAGATTCATTCAGAGAAAGTCATAAATGTTTAATTTCAATGTATAAAGAATTAACTTATAAATATCAAGTATTTTAATGACATTTTCTTTGAATTAGAGAATATGTGTGGGATCATAGATTATTAAGTCAGTCAATCTGTTACAAAAATATTTTGAATTTTAGTATAGTTTGTTTTTTCCAAATTTTAAACTTTTGTCTTCTCATTGTATTGGATTTTTTTTCCTGTCATTTCATCAGATAATTTTGTTGCCTTTGGTAAGATCACATCTTATCTTTATTTTCTCCAATAAGATAAACAGTTTTAACCTCTCCCTCTCAGATAACCATTTTATTCCTGGAGTTGTCCTAGCAGCCTTAATTTTAACACTTTTTTGTGATATATGTACGATAATTTAAATGTATTTTTTTAACTTGGCACATTTACATTTATTTAGTGCCTTTTATAAATATGGTCAGCTTTTTGTACTCAATGTAATAATTATACTAGTGTGTGTATACAGTCAGTTTGGTGCTGATAAAGCTTATCACTTGACTTGAACAATTGCACTTGATTATTTTTCAGATATATTAATCAGTTAGACATTATAATATTTTGAGGTCAAATTTGTATGTTGGCTCCCTTTTAAACATCGTAATTTATTAAGAAAGATTTGTTCATTAAATATACAGGGTAATCCAAAATTATCCTTCCTATTTCAAAATGTAATAATTAACTAACTAATGAAATACAATCATGCAGTTTTAAACATCTTGTAGCCTAAATTAAACAGTTTTTATTGACATGTTAGTAGACTGCTGTGTGTTCACCATAATAATGTAGCTCTCAGTATGTATAATTGATATCCAGTTTTAGTTCACAATCCCTGAACATGTTTCCAGTTACAGTAGTGATAGTTGTATATTGTCCTAGTATTTAACTCCACGGAATTTTCTATAGGTGTGTAACATACAACATCCTTAACATACCTCCATACTTCTTTTCTATACTATCATCTGTAATTATGCTATATCACAGTCACTGTCTTGATCTCTGTAAGCCCAATGATATGTTGAGCCTTTTCTTGCATGGTTACCATTTTACTAACTGTAGTGAAAAACGATATGTGAATAAAAACTGTTTGAATTGGGCTGCAAGATGTTGAAACCTGCACAGTTGTGTTCAATTAGTCATTTAATTAGTAGACTTTAAAATAAGAAAGATAATTTTGGACCACCTTATATATACTCTTCAAAAAAAGAAACGCAAGAGGCAAAATTTGAGACAAATTGTTAACAAGTTTATTTCGGGTAGTTCTGTATGACATGTGTGAAACTTTGCACATTCACTGCTGAACATCCAAAGTCTGCAAAGGCAAAGTCCACGCTCACTAGTTGAAGTTTAACGTCACTCAACGTCAATAACGAGTAAACCTCCCGTGAGCATCAATAACTACTTGGCATCTCCATGGAAGCGATGAGATAACGAATCACATCCTGTGGAATGGCTGTCCACTCAGCCTGCAAAGATTGCTGCAAGCTGAGGTAGAGTCTGCGGTTGAGGTTGTCGCCATCGCAGACGTCGGTCCAACTCGTTCCAAAGATGTTCGATGGAGTTTAAATCTGGTGATCTGGAGGGCCAGGGGAGAAAGTTGATGTTGTGGTGTCTCAAGAAGACAGTGGTGAGTCGCGCCGTGAGGACAGGCGTTGTCATGTTGAAAAACGTCGTTGACGTTCACCATGATGGGTTGCACATGGGGCCTAAGAATTTCGTCGACGGTTGCATACGGTCTGATCGGAAATCCTACGCAACCCTGGTATGGTTGAGGCAGTAGACGTCGCAGTAGTAGTCCTATCCCGAAGGTGACGTAACCGGATGTAGCGATCTTGTGCGGGCGTGGTCACACGAGGTCTGCCAGATCGTGGACGGTCACGAGTTGATCCATGTTGTTGGTGACGATTCCATAGCCTTGTGATGGTGCTTGGGTGGACATTTACAGCTCTGGCAACATTTGATCGAGATTCGCCTGCTTCTATTCGACCAATGGCGTTGTTGCGTTGTGCTTCAGTCAGTCTTGGCGTAACTGTATTGCGTGTCTGTGGCTTAACAATGAGCTATGGAAACCGAGAACCCGTCATTTTTATAGGGATTTTGCACATGTTGCGCTTGCAGAACATGCAGATCTCTCAAACAAATTTATTGGATATGAATGCGTTTTGGCGAAAAATCCGTTGTTTTCCTCCGTTTTCAAAGTGCACAACTTTTATTGTCATTTTGGTCAGAAAATCAGTGCTTTAACACTTATCACATACTCTGAGCTTTAAAATAAAAAAATATCACTTTTGCGTTTCTTTTCTTGAAGAGTATATTAGCAAAAACAACAAATATTGACATCATTACTATAAGCTTTTATAATCTTTGTAAATATTTTATTTATTCCTAAAGATTAAAAAATAAATTAACTATTTCATTTAAATAACACATGGCACATGATAGAATGCATTGGTAAAACGGATTTAAAAATATTTTTATGGAACTAGATACTGAAATATTGGTATGAAATCAGTAGGTTCATTAATATTTAATATACTGAAAAACCGGTAGTTTGCTATTCAAGTCTTAGTATCCTGTGTGTAAATTAACAATTTAAAACCATCAATAAATTTTCTGTTGAAGTAGTTTGTAATGACCAATAGATGGCATTACAAAGTATTATGTTAGAATGGATGAGGAGTGTGAAGAAACAATGTGTTTGTTTTGATTTATGGTCCCAAACATTACCATTGCTGTGAGGTTTTATTAATTTTTTGTTCTCCTACGCCTGTTTTGAATGATATTTTACGTTACTTATTTTTGTACAATTGACATGAAATGTGGTGTTTTCTCTTCGTTAACAAAATACATGCTGAATGCCAAAAAGTTTAAAAATAATGATCTTAATGATTTTGAATTTGCATTTTTTGTGTATTATATTTTTAATATAAGTTTTTACTCAAAAATTTTATGCACGTTTGAGAATAGTTGAAAATAAATGTGTAACTAACAGAAACATGTTTTAAAAATGAGTACACTTATATTTGTGGTTTTCAAACAATGCCTTCCAATATTTTAGTTCTTTAAAACATTTTATGTGAATATGATGTACCTAGCAAACTCGTGGGTCTATAACCCACATCTGCAGGGCGCTATAATGTGAATTGAATGCCTGAATTACTATTTTACACTTTTTCAGTTTAATTGGTGCTTTAACCCTTAAACAGTAGGAATGTTGTAGGTAGCAGCATCTGTGGTTGATGACTGCCGTTTAAGGGTTAATGGAAATTTGATTTATTTAACCAAATTACTAATGGTAATTAGTAGGCCTAAGTATCTACGTGTCCAAATGTAAATCAGTGACAAATTTAGGGCATGCTTTTGGGGAATTTTTGTAAAGTGTTTTCGTGAAATATCCGGGTTCTTCAAGAGGTTAAGTGAAAGCTTTACATTTGTACAAACCTCGGAGCCAAGATTATTTGTTTGGTTCATGTAGAAGTTGATGAATCCATCAGTTTAGGAGAAAGGATTTCGGGATTCTCCCAGGTTTTTCAAGAGGTAGAACGTAGAGTTTTATCTTTATAGGATTCGTTTGGCACCAGTTAGAAGTCGGTGCAACCGGCGGTTTAGGAGATACGTAACACATACACATACGATAAACCCTATTTATATTAGTAGAAAAACAAAATTGTTAACCATTACGAATAACACATATATTCATTTCTTTGTATCACATTTTCAATAAATTTGCGTCACACGGACACAATTCCAAACGTAGATAGCCTGTTATGGCCAGGTTTTTAAGGCACTCTATTCGTAATCTGAGGGTCGCGGGTTTGAATATCTGTTATTTTTGCAGGGTTTAATAAAGTGTTTTTTTTCACACGCACGCACATACATTACTATTTTATTTATATAGATATTTGAAAAAAGTTTTCACAGAACTAAGTCGATATATGAAAGGCAAAAAAGTCGAAAGGATAACAATTAGTTAGTATAATGCTTAACGTAATTATAAGTTGATAAATGTGCTTTTAGTTTCGGTACTTCAGAAAACAAGAAACCTAATAAACCAAACTGTCTCCTAATGTACACCACTCGAGTTATCATTTTTGTGTGTGTGTGATTTATCAGTTGTTTATTAGTACTGCAATAGCAGACCGAATATTCAGATTCATCAAACTTTTCTTGTAACTTGACGACACATAGAAAAGATTTTTTTCCCCTACAGAATTGAATAGATTTGATGTGTATACTATGATATGAAATTCCTCATTTGTGAAGTTTAAACACGAGGTTTTGAGCTTTATCCACGGAATTTGGTAGTGTTGGTCAAATTTTGTCCATCCAAATCTGAGGAGTAAATGCCATTTTGAAAAACCTGTTATCATAAGGAGAAAATTATAATTTTAAAATTACAGGAAATGTCTGAAACAACAAGATACTTTGAATTAAGAATTATTTTTTTCTCTCACTCTAAACAACAAGTTGTGGCATGAAAATTATATATATATGTACACTAGATGGAGTACCCCCCTCATGAATGGAAGTTATGTAAATCCTGATTACTGAAAGGTTATCTAAGAGCATGAAAAGTTGCTTTCCTTATACTTAATTTTAGAAAACGCTCATTTAAAACTGAAAAACACACTATGTGAAACTATAAATTTGCATGTATTTTCACATGGATCCAACAAACTTTCATGCCAAATTTGGTTTGTTACTTTTTTAATTTCGTGCAAAGCTACACGAGGACTATCTGCGCTATCCATTCCTAATTCAGCAGTGTAAAACTAGAGGGAAGGCAGCTAGTCATCACCACTCACCGCCAACTCTTGGGCTACTCTTTTACCAACGAATAGAGGGATTTACCAACACATTATAACGCCCTCACGGTTGAAAGGGCGAGTATTTTTTGTGCTACCGGGATTCGAACCCGCGACCCTCTGATTATGAGTCGAACGCCTTAACCTACCTGACCATGCCGAACCTATCAAATTTGGTAAAGATCCATCAACAGGAGGCAACGTATTAATTTTAAAAAAAGCCCATAAAAATCTCAAGATGCAAAATACAAAACCGAAAGTTTGTATGTATTTCCCCGTGAGCCTAGTGAACCTTCATACTAATTTTAGTGAACGTCAATCGTCAAGGGACGAATAGTGGTTAAAAAAATCCATAAAAACTGCAAAAAGCAAAATTGAAAATTTGTTATATCTCTCAGTGGACATAATGAGCTTCTTCAACAGTTTTGGTGAAGATCAATCCATACCTTGTAAAGTAGATACATGGGCATACAACAAACACTACTATTATATTTATATATACATGTATCCAACTACAAGAACAGAAATTATAAAGTAGAAAATGTTACTGAAGGTATTTATATCTAAGTTTAAGTATTGTGCATTATCTGTAAAAAAATAACTCTTTTCAGGGGAAATTCAGTGCAGCTCCCTATGCACAGTTAATAAACTCATAGGGAAAGTTCTGATGCACCACCAATTTTTTTGTTATAAAGGACAAAATATGAAATCATATATATTTCATGTAATTGAGTATAACAGATGGTGTTAGCCTAGAATTGATGAAAGTACACCATGATCACGTTCCGATTATTTATGTTTTGATCAAGTTCAGGAAGATTTTTGTATCGGTGAAGGGACTTCATCCTATTTTACTTGGCAAAACAATATTATTTCTGTGTTAATGTTTTTGTGTGTGTCATTCTGGTGACTCCATCATATTTCATTGGGCTGTACAGTCTTATTTTTGGTGTGTACTTTGGGACTCTGTCATATTTCTTTGGGCTGTGTGGTGTTATTCCTTTGTTATTTTTTGTATTAACCAAGGGACTGCATCATATTTAATTGTACAATGTAGTTGTGTTTTAATGGTATCCTAAAGTTTCTTTGGTAAGCTGTTTGTTTGGTTTTCTCCCTTTAGGCTGATTACCTGTAATTGTCATGGGATAAAGTTGCTGCTATTAGCCAACACTATGGCTCTTTTATAGGACTTTTTTGTTAGGTAATGGAAGATATCAGCAGATAGTCCTGTGAAACGAATTTTATTGGTGTTCCCTCTGTGCCACTCCATTGTTCAATTTTCAGGGTACCCAGAGAGGGTGAGGTACAAATTTGATGTCTTCCTTCCAACTGGATGAAGGGTACAACATGGGATTTTAAAATTGACACTTGTCATCATAGATAGCAAACAGTTGATTCAATGTAGCATTATTATAAAATAGGATATGTAACAAAGAACACCACCCAGGGTTTATGTAGACAAATTCTATCAAATAATTTATATATATATATTAGTTGTTTGAAAACAAGTAATAAAGACACTTACTGAAAACTGATCTTTTAATATGTTTTTATCTTCTGTTCTATAGTTGTAAGATGTGAAAAATTGTAAAAGATAAGCACAATTGAAAAGAGAAATTCAGAATATTTTACTTTATTATTTGAGGGATGTAAATTTCTTGCAGTTAATTAATTACTATGTTAATGATGAAGGAGAAAGAAAAGTTATTACAAAGTTAATATAATTGAATGTTTTCCTTGATTTAATCTTTAAAAATTTCTGAATTAATTATAGACTTGAAATTAAAAAAAAAACAGATACAAGTCTATAAAATTAGTAAAAGCAGCCATAGGATAACAGGAAGCTGTGAAATTTGTTCACTTGTTTAAGATATTTATGCAAGTACTGTCTGCACTAATCAATCTTAATTTTGCATTGATAAATTATGGGTAAGTCAGCTAGTCAACAGCACCCACCACCAATTCTTGGGCTAATCTTGTGTGACAGAATAGTTAGATGAGTAAAGCAGGATTCTAAATGTATATATATATTGGTAGGTTGTGATTTCATACAGATAAAAATCAGCTGATGAAAAAAACATTGTGAAAATGGTGCTATATATCTACTTGCATATGAGGCAATATCAAAGCAGCAGAAATAAGCAATTCCCGTTCATTTTTTAACTAACTCTGGACAGTATTACAGTTGGTATTTTATAACCTATTAAAACAGCAGTACATGATATGCATCTTATTGTAAACAGATTAGAGAAAATGAACAGATCATGCAGTTGAAGTTGTTGCAGAAGTTTGGAAAATGACACTTGATTATGCAGAAACACATGTCAGACTGCCAAACAATGTGAAATTCTACAAACAACAATGTAGAAGGTCATGCATAATGTGTTGAATTTGTATTCCTACAAGACATAGAAAGTCCATGCACTGGAACTAAGAAATGGAAATTAACAACTAAACCTTGCACTTAAGTTCATGAAGATAGTGTTTCACCCCAGTATCAAAAAAATCAGCAAACATGTTTCCATGGCTTTACCCCTGTTGATTTTTTGAATATCTGTAGCTGGTTTTAATGTTTTGTTTCTTCTGGTAATATATTATCTACCTCCACCTGTACATATTGGATATTGGACAGTTTCATGTGTCAGGAATGAGAGCCATAGCATGGAAGAATGATTACCACATTGGAAACCAAGTGCAATCATGCTGCTGTGCACATTTCATTAAATAATGTACTTATAGTACCCAAACTTTTATATTTTGTCAATATTTTTCCCATCGCATAGTTATATTATGTGTACAAAACTTCACAGTCTATATTTAGTTATGAGAGTTAGAATAGGCCAGTTAAATTTACACTAGTTCTTTGCATACTTTATTTATTGTTTTAAAAACATATAGTTCTATTTAAAATAAAAAGGTTTTTTTTTTGGTGAAAGATTCAAGGAGTTTAATAATGGTATCCTTTAACAACTATGAAATGAATTACCCAACTCAAAATTATGACTTCATATAAGGGAACATTAATGTAGAGATGTTTTGTATTAAGACTAACTTTATAAATACTATTTATATATCTCTTCTAAGCTGTTTATTTATTAAACTTTATAAAAATCTCAACAAATTATTTGGAAGAACATTTTAACCTTTGGTATCAAGTGTTAATATTGTGAACAATAAGTTTAGTCAGACAGTGTTTTTTTGTAATTAACGAAGTTAATTAAGTTATTTTGTTAGTTTGTTTAAAAAGTTTGAACAAAATTGTTCTTTGACAACCTTGTTACTCATACAGAGTTTTGGATGAAACAAAATGAATATTTTAAGGTTTAAAGCGAGAAAGCCAATGGTATATATGTATGTATATGTGTTCAAAATGAGCATGATGATCACAATTCTGTGGATTTCTGTTTCATACTAAATATTTTGATATGGTGTACTTTTTAGAGCTTTGCATATGTAATATATTTACTTTTGTTTCACACAGTAGTAACTATATATCATTATAGAATTCAGTGTTAGCTGTATGTTATCAATATGTAACATTGTAAATGCATACCCAATAACTATAAAATATTTTAATTTCCACTGGCTAAATCTTGTGATTTTACTCTGTATTTATCAAACTTCAAATCAACAATTTGTTTATAAGCCATTCACAACAGGTGTTAAATATACAATACTGTTTAGTGTAAGTTATTACCTAGTTTGTTTTGTGATCTATTATTTAATAATTATTTAGTTTTCATAACAAGAGTGTTAAAAGTAATTATTTTAAAAGCATTAGTTATTACAAATTTTGTTACATAATATGGTAGGTGTTGTACATTATATGTGTAGTTTGTTCGTTCTAAACTAACATCACATTATTTGAACCTTTTGTAGTTTTCTCATTCTCTTAAGTAAGTATTGTTACATCATATCATCTCTCTTTAGTACTCTATTCATATTAAATTGCTTGTAACCCAGTATTTCAAAGAAATTTCTGTCACTGAAATTGTCTACATTTAACCATTTTTAAGTTATACTCCTTATATCAAAATCATCTATTTTACTTTTATACTCTAGCACTAAAATGGCAACAGTTAAACCTATCCTTATAACTACTTTTATACTCATTTCCTATGCTAAACTTTTCTCTCCCTCTTATTCTTTTAGCATTTAGTTCCTCCTGGCCCTCACCACTGTCTAGTCCTAGTTTAAATTTCATTTACAGCTGAATTAATAGATTTAGCAAAATAGCCAGCCCCTAACCTATTTAAATGTAAACCATCCATTCCAAAATGCTCTCTTTTTCCACTGAACTGATCCCACGAGTCCAACCAACCTATACATATATCCTTTCCAACTAACCTAAGCTCATCATTTAGCCCTAGTGACTTATAACTTCATCCCCACAATTAATTCTGGATAGTATTTGAATACAATTTGTCCCTAAAGAAGAAAGGTCCACCTTTTGAATGTGCTCGAATTATAGGGGTTTTATTTCATTTCTATCACTTGAACCTTCATGTTTTTCTAACATCATGAATGCACCTAATAAAATTAAGTAATGGATTTTGACTTTAAATGCCTTTATCAAATCTTCTTGTACTTATTAATTAGCTCTCCTGACCTACCTTTCCCTCGATCATTAGCCCCTGCATGCACAACAAAAACTAGATCTCTGCTATTTTCCCTTTATTATATCTCATGTTCTATTAGGTCTAACCTCCACCTGTGATCCTGGGCAACATAATCTAACTCTTTTCTCCCTGTTTATCCCACAGACTATCCTATCTACATGTCTTGTCAAGACATATAACCTCGTTATCATCTTCGTGATTCTCTGACCCTTTTAATGTGAGATTCACAGTTTAAAAGAGATAAGGATAATAGTTTGTTATCGCAATGGGTGGTATAAAGTAATTGAATTATTTACAGTCCGGCATGCAACTACGGTGTCCTGCGAAGTAACAGAAGGGAATTTATCATATATTTTATTGTGTGTGTGTGAGAGAGGAGAGATAAAGAAGGATTATTCATCTTTTCAGTTGAGTTCTAAAGTAACTGAACTAACCTGTGTGGAAATTTGACAAGAAAATAGTACTATTTAGAATTGTAAATAGTATCCTATAATATAAAGTTATTTTTACATATGTTTGACTTGCTTTGAATATATTATTTTAAAACAAGTGGATTGTATACTGTCCGTTTATTGTTCGAATTGATTGTCAACAAGTAGCAGACAAAAGTAGTAGACTAAAGTAGAGGAATCCAGCTCACATATATAAAACCGTAATAACTGGTAAGACCTATACATATTGAGTAATTTTATAGTTTTACCTGTTACAACACTCGGTGTAAAGAAACAACAAAAATTAAATGAAAATCACTCATCTCTGTGCCAAATATATCGGAAGGCATAGCAGTAATTAATGAAATTAATTGCAATATTCATAATATTTTGTGTAGTTTTTACTGTCACATGCTCTGAGTACAGTGAAAGTAACTCACTGTTCACATTTCCTTGTGTATGACAGCAAAACTAATTTTAAAAAAGAATTGCATAAATAAATAATGAGAGTTAAAAATAATTTTGAGTTATCAGTTTGTTATCCTGCTTAATTAGATTTACACCACAACAGTTGTGTTTTTTTTTTAAATTGTTGGTTTATATAGAATCTAGTAGAATTTGTTGATAGAGTGTGAAAGACCTCGTCGACTTTGGATGCAGCAGATGTAGTTAACATACGATAATATATTACGTTTTACTCTCTTCGTGCGTGGGTTTTTAGAATCATTAGGAAACAATCAAGTTGTGAGTCCATAAACAATCTGATACATAAATAAATAAATACTTTAGAAAAATGTTTCTGAAAAGATAGCAGGATTCATATTGTAATTGTATGGTTAATTTATAAATCAGAGGAATCTGTTTATGGAGCATTATGTTTGTAAATAACAAAGACAACTGCCGAAGCCAGTGCACAGCATTCAGAGCTTTCTGGTGCATAATAGTTCTTAGCAGAAATGTAGCGTTATATTGCACGATCTGTAGTGTACAATAACCTTATGTAAAAGAATACAGTTTACAGATCCTAAAGAAGCCATGTGGCCGTTCATAAAACAAGTGAAACTGAAGCGGCAGCATTGTTTCTGAACTAAAAACCACACGCATGCCATCTGCTGTACCTAATGATAACAGTAACATATTTTGAGTCTTGTAACAAAATGTATTATTCATTTAACAAAGCAAAGTTTATTTTAACTTTCGAAATTCGTTGCATACGTGGAATCGTAAATAAAATGAAACGACCTAACAGAGATTTTTTTCTGTGGTTTAAGTTTTATTTGATATAAGTTTTAGACTAATCAGCAGGTGAATGCAAACATCAAATAAAACTTAATATATATATAGAAAGCGTTTATTAATGTTGTATTTAAAATTTATTTTATGCTTCCACCGACAATTAAAAAACTCTTTGAAGCATACTTATATTGTTTAATGTGTTTGATTCTGGAAACAATTATACTATATAAATAAAATGGTTTGAAATTCAGATCTAAGTCGCGTCCATTCTTTTTATATTGTTCAGTAACATTAGTAGATATAAACCACGCGTTGTGGAGTTATAACTTCATACAATCCCACGATACTTTGTTTTTACAAGATTACGAATTCGGTAATCTATATTTGGTTTGTTTGTTTTGAATTTCGCGCAAAGCTACTCGAGGGCTATCTGCGCTAACTATCCCTAATTTAGCAGTGTAAGACTAGAGGGAAGGCAGAGAGCCCCCAGCACTCAACCCCAACGCTTGGGTTACTCATGCACAAACGAATAGTGGAATTAACCGTTACAAAATAACGCCTATACAGCTGAAAGAACGAACATGTTTGGTGTGACAGGGACTCGAATCTGCAACCCATGGATTACGAGTCGAGTGCCTTGACCATCTGGCCACGACAGGCCGTCTATATTTGGAAAATTTGGAATTATGTCCGTATAACGTAAAATAATTGAAAGCGTGATCTAAAAGAATAAATATTCGTAATGTTTAATAATTTTGTATTTTCTAGTAGCATAAAAGCCCTTCAGAAATGACGAAGTGGCAAAAAAATATAGAATTTTAACTAAAACAGGTTTGTCTGTACCTCCACAATGTACACACTCTTCACTTATTTTATCAGTCTTAAAGCCCCCAAGTGGCAAAGTGATATTTCCGCGGACTTATAGTGGTAAAAACGGGTTTCGGTTTCCTTGATAGGCTGTTTGTTTGTTTGTTTTTTGGAATTTCGCACAAAGCTACTCGAGGGCTATCTATGTTAGCCGTCCCTAATTTAGCAGTGTAACACCACAGGGAAGGCAGCTAGTCATCACCACCCACCGCCAACTCTTGGGCTACTCTTTTACCAACGAATAGTGGGATTGACCGTCACTGTATACGCCCCCACAGCTGGAAGGGCGAGCATGTGTAGCGCGACGCGGGCACAAAGCCGCGATCCTCGGATTACGAATCACACGCATTACGCGCTTGGCCATGCCAGGCCATCCCTTGATAGGCAGAACATAGAGAGTCCTTTGGGTAGCTTTGTGCTTCATAACAAACAAATCACTCTCAAAGTAATTCTTTAACCACCATTTAGTAAGAGCTACACATACTCGTAAAAATGAAACGCTGTCGTCAACAAAAGTATGTGTGCACTCTGAAAGAGACATAAACACTCTTGAATCTTTTCACTGTACTCGAGGAAAGGCAAAACGTAATGCGGTTGTTTCAACACAAATTTTCAATTGTTTCAACTGTACAAAGGATAAAAGACATTTGGTAGTGATATAAGTTTATTTTTCTTTATGTTGTTACGTATTATAATTTATCTCTGACGAGTCTCAGTCTTTTTATGTTAAGTACGTTAGGTATTACTATTTCAAATAGCTGGAAATTTTAATTGAATTTAGAACTTAATTGAATGTCGATGTGTAGCAAACTTATGATATTTGCCAACAAGATTGATACACATATTTTTTTTTCTTAACACAAATATATTTCAATATACAAACAACACAGGTCTGACATGGCTAGGTGGTTAAAACACTTGACTTGTAATCCGAGGGTCGCGGGCTTAAATCCCTGTCACATCAAACATCCTCAAACTTTCAGCCGTGGAGGTGTTATAATGTTAGAGTCAATTCCACTATTCGTTGGTAAAAAGAGTAGCCTAAAAGTTGGCGGTGGGTGGCGATGACTAGCTGCCTTCCTCTCTGGTCTTACACTCTTAAATTAGTGGTGGCTAGTGTAGATGGCTCTCATGTAGTTTTGCGTGAAATTCTAAAGAAACAAACTCACTTTTGAGAATTTCCTACAAATTTAGATCACAGGTGGGACTTTCACCATACGCATTAACAATATTCGTTACATGCATTAAATTGAAACAAACGTAGATGTTAAAATGTAATAAGGCAAACTGTTCTTCCTTGTATAATATGTTTATAATAACTACCTCTTTCTCAGATAGCTGTCGTGTAGCTTTGCGTAAAATTTGAAACGAATAAACAAATACAACTACCTCATGTTACCCATAATGTTGTAGTCATCAAATCCTACTGCGAGTATTGTTTTACTGTTTCATCTATGAAAACCTTAATTGTTTATTACAGCTATCTATATTAATTATATTTTTATCCTATATTTATCCGCCTTTTCTTTACGATATTGTAACCGTTTTTTTTAACATTCAACTATTGTTATCTACGGAATGTTCGATATATGTGGTTACATTCGTCTTTGTTTTTCTATTTTATTTGTTGTTGTTTTGAATAAAGCACAAATTTAAAACAAAAGGGTTATCTGTGCTATGCCCACCACGGGTATCGAAACCTGGTTTTTAGCGTGGTAAGTCCACAAACATCCCACTGGGGGGTATTTTATTAAACATCAGTATCTCTTTTTGTTTGTACTAGTGGGTAATTATACACATTTAGTTTTATGTCTCCTTTATCTATCGTTTTTCTCTTGTTTGGTACACCTGGCTTAGCTCGCTGGTTAGGGTGCTCCACTTGCACAGGTTTGTACTATCCCTTTCAGCCTTGAGGGCATTAGAATGAGATAGTCAATCCTACTCTGCGATTTCAGTAGACCAGAAGCTGACGATGGATGGTGTCGACTAGTTATATTCCCTCTAGCGCAAATAACTATCGAGTAGCTTGTGTGTTTTTTTGTTTTTTTTTAAGAAAATGAAGTTTATTGTGGTTTGAACGTAATATTTTTGTTAGTTTGTTTTTGAATTTCGCACAAATTTACTCGAGGGCTATCTGTGCTAGCCGTCCCTAATTTAGCAGTGTAAGACTAGAAGGAATGCAGTTAGTCATCACCACCCACCACTCTTAGGCTACTCTTTTACCAACGAATAGCGGGATTGACCGTAACATTATAACGCCCCCACGGCTGAAAGGGCGAACATGTTTGGCGCGACGGAGATACAAACCCGTGACTCTCAGATTACGAGTCGCACGCCTTAACGCGCTTGGCCATGCCGGGCCAGTAAACCCAATGTTTAATGATCCAGTGTGTAGTTTTTGATGTTGTTTCACTTTATGAATCTCTCTCTTCACTCCGAATACATTTTAAAATTTCGTGATTTTTTTTGATTTTTTTAAATACCAAAGTAAGCGAAATTTTATATTAATTAATGTATTGTATCTCGTGATATATCGTGTTTTAAACAATATGTCAACAGTCTGGAAGACATTAAATCTTCATCATGAGGGATTTATCTATCTTTTAGAAATTTTTGTTTTCGTATTAAATTGCGTGAATAGTGTCACCAAATGCTGTTCTTCAGTTTGATACAACCGTCGATTTCAAATGTTGCAGAATGTAGACGTTTTTCGTTGTACATAGAAACACAATCTGATTTATGAATTATCGGATCACAGATAGCTCTGGTATTTTTATAGTAGATTCGTGGTGAGTTAGCGAATTAACAACGCTATAATTAGAGGCCCGATTCCCCGGGGTTGAGTCCACTTCAAAATTAGAGACGAATAGCGCAGTGTAAGACTTGAGGGAAGGCAGCTAGTCATCACCACCCACCGCTAACCTTTAGGCTACTCTTTTACCAATGCATAGTTGGATTTACCGTTATGTTATAACGCCAACAACCCTCAGATTTGAAAATTTGCGAGTGTTTTCCTATGCAGAAGTTACAAAGCATAACACTTGAACAGCACTTTTCCAAAAAAAACCCAACAAAAAACACAATTCTTGTAGGTATTTACTTTTAGATTTCTGGAATTTAAATGTTAAAACCTCTTCCTTTCCCGAGTGAATCAAGGGATGTTTTTATTTTTAATAAAACAAAGCTTCACAACAAGTGGTTTTTGCTTCTAACAACTATAACACAATTAAAAAAGGGCATTAGATAGTTTATAGGTGAGGGGAAACTTAAAACGTTTATCAAGGTTGATAAATACATGTAAACTAGTTCTCCTATTAAGTATTTCAGCAGGATTCTGGATAGTTTCCTTGTTGAATTTCGCGTAAAGATACACGAGAGTTATCTGCACAAGTCGTCCCAAATTTTGTAATGTACGGCTTGTAATCACCATCCACCAGCAACTCTTGGGTTACTTTTTTTACCAAAATATAGGAGGATTCACTGTGACATTATGATGCCTTCATGGCTGAAATGGCGAACATGTTTGGTTTCAGTTGGATTCGACTGCCCTAACCACCTAGCTCTGCCGTCACCCTGAAACAGTTAAGAGCCTTCTATGTCAGAGATTACCTGTGTGTACGAACAACCTATATCGTATTTGTTTATTTTTTGTGTTAGTTTTTATTTCATTTGTTTACTTGGATATAAAACAAAACTACACTCGAAGCTATCTATGCTCTACCAACAACAATATCGAAATCAAGAAACAATTTAAATAACAAACAACAAAAAAGCAAGAGAAAGACAAAACAGAAATACGAAATGTTAAGCTGCGATAAGTATTGAATAATAGTATGAAAATTGATACTCCAAAATCCATTTATATGTGCCACTCGAAATATACTCTGATCCTACCTTGTTATGATCATGAGAAGCAAATTTCCTAGCAACCTTAGACATTAGTGAAAATGGAATAAAGCATGATATGCTATTGTGTAATGTGTAACTAACAATGTACGACATCCTTGAAAAATCATGAGATACAAAATGGGTTAATAGTTATGGTGCAACTTTAACTAATGTACTGTGGATACGTGGTTAAGACGCTCGACTTGTAATCCGAAAATAGCAGGTTCAAATCCTCGTCACACCAACGATGCTCGTCCTTTTCAGTAGTGGCAGCGTTATAATTTTCGAGCAATCCCACTCTTCGTTGGTGAAAGAGTAGCTTAAGAAATGCCGGTGGGTTGTGATGACTAGCTTGCTTCTTTTTAGCGTTTTGCTGCTAAATTAGGGATGGCTAGCGCAGATAGTCCTTGTGTAGCTTTTCCCGAATTTGAAAAAAACAAACAAGCTCATGTACTAGAAAAAACCAAAACAGTTTGGAGTTCACAACAAGGTCATCAAAACTCAGACAATGTAGTTGGTGAGTCCCGTGAAAAATTGTAACAGCTGGTACAACAGTGTGAGTTTTGAGATATCGAAAAAAAAGAGAAATTTCAGATAATTCAAAACTGCTCTTTATCATTACTTGAAAGTAAAGCTTGACTGAAAGCCTACACCTATTACACTGAAAGGTTACTAAAGTACCACAATAATATTTGTTCAGCACAAAAAGATAAAATGACAACCACGAGATTAAATAATAAAAGAATATCAAAAATCTGCAAGAAGAAATCAAGTACATTTCAGTAATGTGAGAACAGAACTTACATCGTATTCAGTTTTTATTGGACATCGGAGCAACTGTTGACTCTGTAGATTATAAGAACTTAAATATCCTGTAATACAAAAGTCTAATAAAAGTATGTGTTTTTGGGTTAATAAATCCAATACCGGCCCGGCATGGCCAAGCGTGTTAAGGAGCTCGGTTTGTAATCCGAGGGTCGCGGGTTCGAATCCCAATCGCATCAAACATGCTCGCCCTCCCAGCTGTGGGGGCGTTATGATGTGACGGTTAATCCCACTATTCGTTGGTAAAAGAGTAGCTCAAGAGTTGGCGGTGGGTGGTGATGACTAGCTGCCTTCCCTCTAGTCTTACACTGCTAAATTAAGGACGGCTAGCGCAGATAGCCCTCGAGTATCTTTGCGCGAAATTCAAAAACAAAAAACAAAGCTTTTGAGCTTCGAAACCTCATCTGGACTTAATAAGAACTCCTGAGACAAGGGACAACAATTTTGATAAACGAATATTAAGATTTTTTTCTTTTAAATACGGAAATTTTAAAGTTCACCTAAACCAAGAACATAAAACTACTAATTCGATCCTGAAAGCAAACTTAATTCACCATGAAAGAACATATATAAACCCAAGGATTGGTTAACTCCATGGGTTTCACTGGCGGTCACTTCCCAAGCTTTAAAACCTTAGCAATGCTCACGAATGTTTAGGCACGAGATTAATATATCTAGCCATTGAAAGAGAGCTACATCACTCCAGCGATTGAAACATAGCACAAGATTCGAATGGAGCATAGATATTTTATAAATTAGATCGGAAAATACGATATTACCAGCTGAAGCTGGAATTAGCTCCAGAAGGCTTGTACATCAACGCGTTTTGTACTCACAATAGTCTCAGAATATATACTAGATTAACCTTCGGGATATCGTCAACCACAAAACTTTTTCAAAACAATATTCGTCAAGATTTAGATGGTGCTCAGGGCGTTATAAATATCAGGATGACATTTGAATATATGGTGTTTACTAAGTAATACACGATAAACGTTTTTGGAACTATCGCAATCCTCTTCGTGAGTTAACAAAAACAAATTGACAACACATATGGATAAGACAACGTTAGAATGAAGTGATTCTGCTACAACAGCGCTACTCGCCAGTGACAGCATAATCGAATATTTTAATTTCAGTCTTTTAAGTACATGTTGATGTCAGTTCTGTAGAACTAGGAGCCGTCTTAATGCGAAAGAAGGAAACTAAAACTATTTATATCTATTAAGCAGTCGCCAGTGTAAATATATACATATACATACATTCACAGATAGAAAAGTAGTTCTTGTCATGATATGGGCTTGTGAATGTTACCAACTCTACCTCTGTGTCATACGTTTATTTTGATGACAGACTAAAAAGCCTTAAAGCACATCTTTGATAGATCAAGACTTCGTCTATTTGCAGTAATGGAATACTGAAACATCACATCACAATTGTACAACTTTTAAGTTCTATACCCCTCTCCCTACAGAAAAAAACAACAACAAAAAAACAGAAGAAAGCATACCTCTGAAATAAATCAAACAAAAGACAAGAGACTAGAATCCATGATCACAGGTATCACGTAGGCTAGCCACTTTACGATTCGCCATTCGTAAAGGTACTATACGTAAAGGTACTAAAATAATTAACTGTATTAAAAGGACATGGCGTCATTCTGAAAGGCTCAGCATTGTTATATATCTACTGCTCTCATACATCTTAGAACACAGCTTACTCACTAAGTTATTTTGTTTAAATAAAACAACTCCTTTAATAAAAAGTGTAGTTTCTCAGTCTAAAAAAGTTTGCGGAAAATCAGGTTTTAAAATGTTTTTTTTTGTTGAGAGTCTAACAGCTCACCACTCTATTGTGAGTCTTTAAAGACGTTAACCCTTCACTGGAAATCGTGAGTAGAACTTGGGATGAGTTTCTCTAAACCTCTACCGTTGGGAAAAATACTTGCTTGTAATTCAAGTACAGACCAGTCACATTCCACATAAGGCACGAAAAAGGGTTGGATTAAGAGCATTTGGTCCGTAGAGAACATTGCAAGGAAATTAACATTTTTAGAAACCAAAGAAACATCCATTTCAGTGAAATCTGTTACACCAAACTTGAATTCTATTCTGGCGATCTTCGGTATTGCTTCAGTATTATAAATTGGAAGTAGATTACTATTTAAAGGCTGAAACTTTAATACATCATATCAAACTAGAGATAATGCTAAAGCAGAAATATTTAAGAGAAATAAAAAGGAAAGTATTAGGAATCGGAAATGAGAGTTTGGATAATTTTCTACTAAACTTGTGAACAACTCCACAACAGGAAAATCAGCTGCCGATGTAATATTCTAAAGAAATATTAAAACAGCTCTACTGAATAATGAAGTCAAGCAGCAAAAATAAAAACACTCTGACTGAGAGATTTAACGACCAAAATGCGAAACAAACAACTCCACACACATCAATCTACACTAAGAATGTTTGGCCTCGTACTAGTGTGACAGAAAAGACAAGCAGAACTCACTAACCCTTTTGGTCCCAAGCCTTTCACAGACTGACATACAAAAGAATCACTTGCAACTGACAAGAGAACATTGGACAATTTCACTTGGAACTAATCGTTTTTCAAACACCTTTAAGAGTATCTAGAAAACAAAAGCACCTTCACAAGCCCCCACTGGTACAATGGTATGTCTGCAAATTTACAATGCTAGAAACAGGGTTTCGATACCAGTGATGGGCAAAGCACAAATAGCTCACTGAGAAGCTTTGTGCTTGATTAAAAAAACAACAACAACAATAAACCACCATCACAGACATAGAAAACGACAATCCAAAAATATAAAATATAGTCCCCTCAGACTGGGTTTGTTTAGCATCCAATCATTGTAAAAGTGAAACATTCAACACAGACAACGGGTACTCTGTCTGAAAATACTTTATCTTGAATATTCACGCTAAGCTATTTGAGGACTATTTGTGCTAGTTATCCCTAAAGTTGAACTAATGTACTAAAGCTACATGAGGACTATCTGCGCTAGCCATCCCTAATTTAGCACTGTAAGACTAGTGAAGGCAGCTAGTCATTACCATTCATCGCCAATTCTTGAGCTATTCTTTTACCAACGCATAGTGGGATTGAACGTACATTATAATGTACCCACGTCTGAAAGGGGCGAGCATGGTTGATATGATGGGGATTCGAATCCGCGACCTTACAAATTACGAGTGGAACGTCCTAACCACATGGCCATACAGGAAATATTGTACTAGAGATAAGTCAAGTAATCAATAGTACTGACAACTCTTAAGAGAGTCTTGTCTGACCGAAAAGTGGTATCTGATTATTACCCCAATAATGGTAGCCAAGTCCGTAGCGTGATCATACGGATTCATGAAATGAATTACGTTTAACTTCGCATTTTATTTTTGTTTCAGAATGCTCATTATGGATAGGGCTCAATGTGACCCAGAGTTTCTGAGTTCGCGTTCCGTTACCTCGAGATAACATACATATATTACGCTAATGAGGTATCTCATGTTGAGCAAACTGCACAATGAACTACTCACGTTATGCGAAACGCTGATTTTAGCGTCATAAGCCTCAGATTTATCGTTGAGCCCCCAGTGATTATGGATATATGAAAAACTCCTGTTTGAGTGGTCCAAAAATCAAACATTATTGAAACAAACAAATAAACAAAAAACACGAAAAAGTACAAACTGACATAATCCGCCCCCAAGAGCCACATGGAAAGTATTTGAGTACCTCTTCTAGACCTTATGTGTAGAATGTAAACCGGGCTTAGTTAAATACTGATGACCAATCTAAATAACATGTATAATAATATCTATGCATTACTGTAAAAACAATCAGAGATTACTATCCGATGTTTTGGTTCAACGTTTCGTATTTGCTCGTCACGTTACGATCGTATGAATTTGGTTTTCAAATAGTATAACTTTACATTTAAATACAACTGCTGATATAATCACACGAAAATGGTCATGGAAAGATACTTCTGGAGTGCCTTTTAGAGCTACAATGCCGAATAGAAAGAAAGCTTGTTGTCTCAAAAAATTCTCCATAAACATATGCAATTTATCTGACACTTTTGCAAAAAAAGCACAACTTTAAAAAATCTGAGGAAATAAACTCATAACATTAACACATATAATAATGACTAACAGAATCATGAACTTTTGTATGTTTTATTTATATTGTTGAAAATTAACACTAACGTATATAATAATGACTAACAAAATCGTGAAGTTTTGTATGTTTTATTGATATTGTTGAAAGTTAACACTGATGTATATAATAATGATTATCGGACTAATAAAGTTTTGTGTGCTTTATTCATATTGTTGAAAGTTAATACTAACGTATATAATAATGATTAACAAAATTATCATGGAATTTTATATGTTTTATGCATATTGTTGAAAGTTAACAGTGACGTATATAATAATGATGAACAAAATCATGAAGTTTTATGTTTTATCCATATTACTAAGAGTTAGTATTGACATACGTAACAATTATTAGCGAAATAATGAAGTTTTATTTGTTTTACTGGTATTATTGCTATTATAAATTTTAGTGTTTCTTGGTGATACAAATATATATGATTAAACAAACATTTTACTCTGATTCGTTTTGGTAATAATAATTCTCCTAAGTTGTATTGTATTGCATTAAGTGCAATAAATATTTTGAATTGATAGACCAAAGAAAGAAAGTAACCGGTAAACATCACCCACCGTTGTCTCCTAGGTCACTCATCGAATCTATTTGTGAGATTTAACTACCATTCTTATAGGACAACCACGACCTCTAAGTGTGAAGTGTGTCTTTGCGGTAAACTGTCGTGAAGCTGATATTTTAAATTCACATTCCCGACATGCTAATCAGTAGACCACACCTGGCCCAAGTTGTTACGTATATTTTTAATGTTTTAAGTTCTTCGTAGATTAAACGCAACAGAAAAACACAGATAACAGCTTGTATAATTTATTACACTAAACTATTAACAAATATAACAGATATAACATAAATTATATAATAATGGTGACAGATATTAATTTATAACATTCGAAATTAATTACAAAACAAAATAATATTAGTTTCAAACTTCAAAATAAATCACAATACAAAACGGTACTGGCCTGTATCTAATATAATGATCTAAAATGAAAGTCTCAAATTCCAGTCTAGGGTGTGAATTTGGTCCCACGAAGAAATTCCGAAGCTTAAATGAAGAAGTTCAGAAACAGTTCACAGTTCAATAAATTCGCCGACTCTCAGCACGAGCAGTAATTCAGATGAATCGTAGAGATTGACGAAATAAAATCACAGTTTCCGTAGATCTGACTTCAGTCACAAATCCAAGTTGAATAATCACAGCAAACACTTAATCTTTCTCAAATAACTGACTCTCTTCTTTTCTTCGAATAAAAACTGATGTCTGAATCTCTCTCCTGTCTCTCGCATCTTCGTCTGTTTATATATTGTAGGCCTAAACTCCCCGAAAGACCGCAAAAATTCTACAGGTCTCCAGAGCAATCCACACATGTCCGTTCTTGCACGAGATTACACGTCTAGACACGTAGTCACCAGCACTTCATTTACAAACATATGATTGGTCTACTTAATTCAAGAAAAATCTAAATGTTACCCTAAATGAATAACAAAATATTAGTTTAAACTTCGAAACAATAATATAAATATGGAAACATTGATAATAGAAATGAAAATTCAAACACAACACGACATGTTGTCGTTTACAAAATATTTACACATTTACATAACACAAGTTAAGTAGAAATAGCTCGTTGTCAGTACATTTAGACTCGAGGAAAAGTATTGTAATTAATAATCACATTTGTGCAGCATCTAGATTTGCCATTTCTCGAACATGTTTTGACCATTTATGATAAGGAAATAAAGCATAAAATAATAACGAAGAGTTTTAAATGATCGGTTTATTTGTTTATTGAGAATCACTAAACTGTACTGTGGCCTATCTGTGCTCTGCCTTTTGCGGGAATCTGAAACTGATGTATAGCGTAATAAGCGTTCAGGCTTACCCTCGACCCGGCATGACAAGATGATTACCTGAGGATCGCAAAGTAGAATCCCGTTCCCACCAAATATGATCGCCATAGGAGCGCTATAATATGATAGTCAATCCCACTATTTACTGGTAAAAGATTTGCCCAAGAGTTGGCGTTTGGTGGTGATGATTAGCTACCTTCCCCCTAATCTGAGACAATAGTAAGTCTTTGGATCTACATCGCTAAATCCAGAAGTTTGATTTTCCTCAGTGGATACAGCATATATCTCAGTTTGGCTTTGGTATAACCAAAACACACATACACTCTATATAAAGTCTTTCACTGCTAAATAAGGGATGGCTAGCACAGATAACCTTCGTGTAGCTATCCACGAATTTCAAAACAAACCAAATCCTTGAGCACTCAAGGACTAGACAACTAAAAGAAAGAAAAAGAGGGCGTGTAAATGGGGAAAATATTATAAAAGTAGGAAGAAATTATGGAAGAACGAGAAAAGAGAAGATGCGAACATGTATAAAAATAAAATGAATGGAAGAATAAAGATTGTTGTTTTGAATTAAGCACAGAGCTACACAATGTGATACCTGTGCTCTGCCCATCACGGGTATCGAAACCCGGTTTGGAAGGTTGTAACTTCGCAGACATACCGCTGAGCCACTGGGGAACGAAGAATGAATAGACAGGGAAGGGCAGATAAAAAGATAAATACGTAAAATAATGAAGGTAGAAGGAGTAATGGGAGTATCGTATTTCCTTATACGTCAAAATACAGTTACTAATCAAAAATGGTCACGCGCGTCATGTCCCCTTTCTTTAATCTTTCATGATTTACTGGGCTTGGCATGGCCTAGCGCGTTAAGGCGTACGCTTCGTAATCTGAGGGTCGCGGGTTCGCGCCCGAGTCGTGCCAAACTTGCTCACCCTCCCAGCCGTGGTGCGTTATAAGCGACGGTCAATCTCACTATTCGTTGTTAAAAGAGTAGCCCAAGAGTCGGCGGTGGGTGGTGATGACTAGCTGCCTTCCCTCTAGTCTTACACTGCTAAATTAGGAACGACTAGCACAGATAGCCCTCGAGTAGCTTTGTGCGAAATTTCAAAAACAAACAAACAAATCATGATTTACTAATAAAACTGCTTAAACAATTAGTGCTGTTTGTAAGTTTTCCAAAATAACCAATTTTTATTGATATAATTTATCTTTAGTATTACAATATCAGCATAATGCTTGAACAATATATTTTTATTTTGTGTTTGACTTACAAGCTATTCTAACTAAACGTGTCCTACACATCCGTATATGAAGTAACACGTCATAAAAGCAGAAGAAAAGCCATTGTACTATCCAGTTGTATACACGTGCATAGTGTTATGAGTCAACCTGAAACTTTATGACTGATATAAAATAATAACAGCATGTAAACAGTACTGCATCTGCCATTTTTAGTGCCAGCTGTGATATCTATATAAATACATCAGTACTGTCTGTTGTATGTCCATATAATTATTTCGCTGGGTGTGGATGGATCTCATCAAGATTGGTATTGAATTCATTAGATTAATGCATGGGTACTACTACTTTGCCCCCTGTTGATGAAATTTCAAAAGAAATGTTAACTTTTTTAATTATTTCACAGTGATTTACTAACTTCAAGCGAAAACACGTGCAAATTTGGGGTTTCAGGTTTTGTGTTTTGCAGTTCTTTATAACTTTTTTTTTCTTCTTTTTCTCTTGGGTCAATATCTGGTTTTACTTCTTTTGAAAATCCGGTCAAATATAACGGTACGTCACTTTTAATGTCTAAGTGAATATATATATTTACAGAGTTAGGAGTAAAGCCTCTGTTAAGTCGTAGTAATAAAAGGACTGTTTTGGAAAAACCGGATGGTGCTGTAGGGCACGAGCTCTGGGAAGGTGTGATATACAAAAGGATGTGTGGGACAAATGAAGCAGCTCTGTTGCAATTAGCTTTTGCCATGAAAGGACGGTAAGGAAAGCATTAGTGGCTCGACCTCATGCTGGGTCTTCTCGTTTGTTTCACCGCGGTGTAATATGAGCACTCATTATATCTCAGTAGCTGCTACGAGCTTCACGGGAGGGCGCTATTGACAAGTACCAGAGAACGCCAAGCTTAACAGCGTCGTTTCTTGGAGAGGAAACACGCTTGCGTGACACAAGCAGTACAGATGCTGACGGACCGTACGTATTATGCCAAGACAGTTTCCTGGACTGTGCGTACGTACTGAACAATCTTCAATATTACTGGGCTGCAATATCGGCGTTTGTATTTGCCCAGCAGGGAGAATTCTAGGAGAACAGTATTTGAATTGATACGATAGGCCCACGACTAGTTCACATAAAGATAGTACACAAAAAACATTTTTCAACTTTACACGTTTTTGTGAATAAAAATAACGATTCAAAACCACAGGTCGTTTTTCACGGCAGCCCTTAGGGAACGTGGGGTAACTGTCACGCAATTCAGCCGCAAGCTCGGGATAAACATAAGGCAATAAAGCACGGTGATTCGACCAGATAGATAGCGAACAAACCACCAGGTTTCATTTCCTGAATACAAAGCTTATTCCTATTCAACCAAATTCTGATAGACATGAAAAATCTCCTTATATCAGAAAGCGATAGATGGAACAGTGCACTTATCTTTTTTCTTTTTCTTTTTTTTTGACACTGACAAGTTTTATTTTCATTCAAAAGATTTTCTATTTAAACGTAACATCTAAATAAGTAGGTTTCTCAAATAGCATCGCACCATCGAAGGTTGAAGTTTCAAAAACATTTTCGCTCATACATCTCTTCTATCGCTTCAAGAGGATAGAGTTAAGAACTCGGGTTGCAGAAAGCTCTTAAACTTCAAATGGAAGTTTATGAATGTTCCCTTTTGGCAACTAAAGATAAGAAAGCCATAGAACTTCAAACTGTTTCAGTATCTCACAGTTAAACGTAGATAATACAAGTGGTTCATCAAATAGAAGTACGAATTTAGGCCCAGTATGTACACACACAAACATATATATGTATTTACTTCTCTCCCAACGTTTGTTATGAAGAGAGCTTATCTCACTAGCTTTACTGTTCAGTGCATGTATACATACGTATAAGGAAATCTGACACTAGATGTCAAACATTATTGAAAACGGACCAAAAGGTATTATAAATATAACCAAGCCGCACACAAAGTTTTTTCTAGTTGCTTTGTGCCATAAAACACCACCACAAATATAAAACACAAAAAAATTCTTTTTTACTATTTTCTGGCTTCTATTCCAATAAAAAAAGAAAGCAAAGAAGAACAGATAATAATAAATCAACCATACTGTATTTTCTGTTCCAGTGTTGACGGGGTCTTTATCTCAGTTCCATTGAACATCAGTTCGCTCAGTTCCACGGACATAGTGATGTCTAGTCTACGCGCTATTTAAATTGTACTTTGCATGAACAAAACTCATTATGGTGTGAACTTGATTAAGTAAGTGAAGCGTAGTTATCATCATTTTTGTTACTATTTAAATTAGTTTAGTTTGAATTTCGCACAAAGCTATTCAAGGGCTATCTGCGCTAGCCGTCCCTAATTCAGCAGAGTAAGAGTAGAGGAAAGGCAGATAGTTATCACCACCCACCACCAACTCTTGGGCTACTCCTTTCCCAACTAATAGAGGGATTGACCGTCACATTATAACATCCCCACGGCTGAAAGGATGAGCATGTCTGATGCGACGGGGATTCGAACCCGCAACACGGACCAGTTATTTAAATATTTAAATATCATGATTAATGTGAGGATTAAGAACACATTAGTGTTTATTCGTTTTTAACAACAATTATCTATTATTATACCAACTTGAATTAACTTTGCTATTATTCAGAAATGGAGGATCAGCTAGTCTTCTTGTTACTAGAGGGGATCAAACAACCACTTAAAACTACGGAAAAAAACATGTTAGTAATTCTAAGAACTGAAGCGTGAACGCAAAGAATACGTCACAATATGTCAACCACACTATATGACATCAGTTGGTTAATATTCATTCTTTTTGTTTCGTGATTTCAAAGTCCACTCACTTTTCATGATGTAATTTTAAAGATAACCTATATAAAAAAGAAACAACAAAAATTTTTAGATATGGTATTTTGAGCTAAAAATAAATAACATGAATTAAATACATATTTTAAAAACTATTTACAAATAACATACAGTTTTTATGTAAATTGAACAGAATAACAGATATTCAACAATAAGATAGTTTATGCCAATAAAATATACATTTTTAAAGATTAAAACTACCTTAATTTTACTTTATTCTGTTGCTCCAGACGAAATAGCCCTCTAGTGGCTCAGTGAAAAGTCTAAATGCTTATAAAACTTAAACCTGGTTTCAATACCTCTGGTGTGTACAGCACAGATAACCCATAGTATAACTTTGTGTTTAATTAAAAATAAAACAAACAGACAGAAATATATATATGTACTACAGGGTGTTCGAAAAGTCACTGTGCAGTTTTGTAATCATATTTTATTCAGTCTATGTCAAGCTAGCAACTGATAGCGGTGTTTAGAAACAAAATAAGAAGGATCCAGGCCTTGTATTGGGATCACTTTCAACACTGTTTATAATTGTCATTCATATTTACCTCCTGTATTCTATATTGAAACATGTCTGTTAATAAATAGATAAGTGTACAATGATTTTCCGAACACCCTTTAGAACTGTTAAAAATATTCTTTACGTATTTTAACAAATAATGATAATTTAATTTTACTAGTCGGTGAAAGCACCTTTTATTTAAATTCCCAAACCAAATAATTACCTTAATGCATAAACATAATTCCGAAACATTACTGATTTCACGCAGACTTCAATAAGACAAGTCCTTTTGAATACTTTTATGAGTTACAAGGCTCTGTTGTCAAGTTATTTGAAATACTTACATAAATAACGTTTTTTTAGGTCGTGTTTATGTACAAAACTTGAACCCGTATTCAACTGTTCTTTAAAATTAATCTGAATATTTGTACGAAGAGTAATTTCCTGGTTCTATGAATTTTGGGTTGGTGAGATGTGTTCGAATCTGTATTACACGTTAAGCTGTACGTCAGTTATAGCGTGCCAATCTATCTCAAATTATTTCTTAGTGTAGACGATGGGTGGTAGGGTGCTATTGACTGGCAACCTTAAATCTGGTCAGTAGTTCAAAATTAGGAACGGTTTAACTGTTAATTAAAATTCATAGTTTCTGAAAAGTAATGATTTTTTGGGGGGAGGGTGTGCTAATGTAAAAGCTTTTCAGCAATATTGATATACATATTAACACTTTAGTAAAGTTTACAAACATTTTAACACTCTTCTGAATATTTTATGGTAAAATTGATTCACATAAATGTGTATGTTATTTAAAGTTTCACGTGTACGACCTGACACTTTGTGTTCTGGGATCACTTCTGAACGTTTTTATGAGACTTTATAAATATCTCTCGTTTTAAACGTTTTTTATTCAGAATTTTTAAGTGGCAGTTCAGGCGAGTGCCTAACTTGTTATTAAAGTTGTTGGTTTACGAAGTTTAACTAGAGGTGGCTTAGCATTGCCAAGTAGGTAGCGCGATCGACTCGCAATCTACGAGTCGTGGGTTCGAATCCCTGTTCCTTTTCATCCGTAGAGGCGTTATTATGTGACCGACAATCCCACAATTCGTCGCTACAAGAGTAGCCCAAGAGTTGATGGTGGGTAGTAATGGCTAACTGCCTTTTCTCTAGTATTTCGGGACCGGGTATTTTAACCAGGTGGTTAAAACGCTCGGTTCGAAATCCGAAGGTTGTGGTTTCGAATCCTTGTTACATCAAAGATGCTCGCTCTTTCATCCGTGGGGGCGTTATAATGTTACGATCAATCCCACTATTCGTTGGTGATATAATTGGTGAAAGAGTTGGCGGTGGGTGCTGGTGACTAGCTGCCTTCCCTCTAGTCTTACAATTAAGAACGGCTAGCGCAGATAGCTCTCGTGTTGCCTTGCGAGAAATTAATAAAAACAAACTAATTATAAGTTCACCTAATTGTGGATTTTCTTTGAAGGATTTCTGTATAAAAGATGTCTTTTGTTCCATACAAGTAGCTGCATAATGTTGGTGTTTTAACTTCTAATTTTGTATTTTCTTCCACGTTCTTCTCAACCATATCACATAAGTATTTCACCTGTATAAGCTTCATACATTTTCCATATGTGTATCAACACTTCCTTCATAAATACTCTAAGTTTGTGTTCACGTGTTCACACCTTATCCACGTGTAGCTGAGCATTTTTATATAGGTATCCTATGTTATAAGTTGATTCATTTGTACACATTTATATATTCTATGTTATTAGTTGGTACGTTTTCACACATGCATATGTCCTATGTTATGAGTTGATACATTTCCACACATGCATTTATTTTACATTATAAGTTCATACATTTCCATACATGCATGTATCCTATGTTATGAGCTGATTCGTTTCTACAGATGTTTGTACCCTATGAGTTGATACATTTCCACACATGTATGTATCTTACGTTTTGAGGATACATACATTGTAACACGTTTATGTATTTGTTAAGTCAATAGCTAAACTTTTAAATTCAAATGGTTCTTTACGTGTGTCTTTACTCTTAGACTTTATTTTCCAAATGATTCTAAGACGTCTTAAATAAATATAATAACGATTGGCTTACAAATATTCATACATATTAGTGTTTATAATAACTTTATTATTTCATACGATTTACCACAAACTCGTTGGGTAATTTCATGATAAATAATATTCGATTGCAGTTCAAGGTTTACATAAACACGGAAGAGAAACGAAGCCCGGTATACAGGTTTTATATTGCATTAAAATGTTTTTGTTTTCCAAACATTTAAGCTAAGCTTTCTCGAGTTTGCCCTGTAGATAATCAGCTGTGTTTGAATTTGACTGTATCTAAAAGACAGAAGGTTTGTTTGTTTTGGAATTGCACAAAGCTACTCGAGGGCTATCTGTGCTAGCCGTCCCTAATTTATCAGTGTAAGACTAGAGGAAAGGCAGCTAGTCATTACCACCCACCGCCAACTCTTGGGCTTCTCATTTACCAACGAATAGTGGGATTGACTGTATTCTTATAACACCCCACGGCTGAAAGGGCGAGCATGTTTGGCGCGATGGGGATGCGAACCTGCGACCCTCAGATTATGAGTCGCACGCCTTAACACGCTTGGCCATGCCGGGCTAAAGAGAGAAGGAAACAACGCCTAATATCTAGTGCTCTGTGCATGTAAACATTGAGTAGGATCTTTTGTACCTTCTACTCTTAATTCATTTCTTTCCTTAATACGGTTCATAAAGTTTATAAAGTACTGTATCGACTGTTTAAGCACTCATTTGTTTTCTGAAAGTATTTGTTTAAAACAAGACTCATGAAACCTAATGATATGTGTAATAGGAGTTGATACAACTAATTGTAAGCCATACGTATGGTACGGTCCGTTGTTGTTGAGGGGTCCCTTTAGAAACGAAATCCTATTGAAAGACTTGAACTAAAGGGTCTATTTGGCATAGTAACAGCTTAGCTACGTCATTACCATTATGAGGTTTATCTGAAAGGCTTTCTAAGGACTGTCATAAACAGGCGCTACTTTCATAATAAAAGTTCGGTTTTCCTCCATCTAATTGATGAAACTCTCTCTCTGTGTGAAACGTAATTTGCTTCTGTTTTCTAAGGGCTCTCGTTTTTTTTTCGCTTATTTTTGGTAGAAGGCTGAGACAAAAGTAGCCACGTGCCCCGGGTGTAGGCGCGTGCTTTGTTACCCGCTCCTGAATTCTGGTTCTGTCAGCCGATACAAACGCTGAAGCGTCCCACAAAAACAATACGATCCGCGTTCTCATCAGACAATTTCTGTAACCTCTGTTCTGAGATCGGGTTTCTTAATAAGATTCCTTTATCACTTAGAAGGGGGAAAAAAGTTTAAAGTTTGTTGTTGTTGTTGTTGCAACAGTAACCAGATTCCATTATATTTTTATTATAACACCGAATTGTCACGACAATTGCTGTCTCGAAGCTACAAGTAATGATTTCTCCAGAGAATGAATACAGTTTTATAAAAAGTGCCAATTTGTACCACCTCTTTAATTGTGTCAGGGTGACATAGAAATATTGAAAAGTTCACTCCAAAAATTATTTTTTTTACATACATAAAAACGATAACTTTTTTAAAGGTAAAATTCCATTTCACAATTCATGTCAACCGCTATGCGTAATGAAGCTCTAATGATTGAATGTTCTCGTGTAATAAATGCCGTTTTTTAATATTAGAACAATGACATTTGTTTAGGTAATTGTTTTTTCAGTCGTCGTTCACTATGCTGTATCTGATAGACATATGTTTTGTGAAATGATTGATAAAATCAACATAAGTTTATATATATATATATATATTTATAAATGATACTCTGTTAAGCTAAATTGAATCTACTGCTTTTTGTGTTTCATGTTAACAGTAAACAAATAACTGACATATTTCTTTGCTGAGTATTTAGGTGATAAATGAAACATTTTTGTAGATTTGTATTTCATCCCTAAATCTGTTATGTTTGATTCACAACTTTTGTTGACTATAATTTCATAGGTTTGCGTAATGTTTTCCGAACATAACATAGAAATTGTGACGTGTTATTTTTTGGACAGTAAAAATGCTAAAGTTGTATTTTCAGTAGTCACGAAAACAGTTATTTTTACATGCTATTTTACTGTTATACGTACTCACTTATTACCAAAAGACCGAGATATCAATTATTTACCTTTACAATTTATTTTTGTAGAATTTAGTAGCATATAAATTATCTTTAAAGCTTGTATGTTCCGACAGCAAAGTGCAAAAATTGGATCGTTTGCGTTACTGTCGATTCTTAACAAGCCGCACTTTAAAGTAGTGTATCAAATATTGAGTTATCAACTTTTTAATATCAGTTACTTCTGAAAGATTCATTCTTGTTCCTTTACAATTATGTTTGTCCTAGTCATTTCAACGTAATCCGTTCAGGCGTTAAAACAGCTGCCACAGGAATAGTTATATTTATAGGAGTCTCTGTATCATTTGGGGATTTATCTACCTTTATGCAATAACAGAGGGTCTTCTGGTTCTGCTTCGTACTGCATGTGTTAGATTGACAAACACAAAAGTGTTTTATGCATCTACCATCTGCTCCAAAGTGTATATTCCAGGCACACTCCAAGATATTTTCAAACAGAATATTTTTGAACTATGATCACATTTACAGCTAGGTTTTTGAAAATGTAAAAATATTTTATGTGCTTGTTGTGTTTTGGTACAAGGTACGTTTCCAGATCCTGCTTATATTGGAGGTACGAATCGCAATTTTTAATGTTGGTTTTACACTGATGAACATATTACTTTTTTTTCCTGAAATGTGCAATAATTTCTTTCAGTACACAGCATATCTTTTTTGATAAAATGGAAGGTGGTTATAAAATGAGACGGGTATTTTGAGCAGTGTGATGGTGGTTCGTATGGCATATGGGGAAATATTTTGTGTACATGTTCCACGACGTTTTGGAAATGGCATTAAGGATGTAGCTACTGTTCATTGTTAACATAATAATTTTATATCACTATGTTTGTCCTGACAACTGTATTGAATGTTGTAGCACATCACATATTTCCAATAACCATCCTAAACTTTGTCCCAATACCATCCTCCTGATGAAGAAGGTGTGGGGGTTGTGGTGATAGAGTGCATCTTTCGAGAGTTGCGTGATCAGTAATCATTCAGGGTTTTGTGGCCAGTCATGACGGAGCTGCTTGTGAGAGGTTTCTAACCATTCTGGTGATAGAAACATCTGTGTGCGGTCCACATTTCATGTTGGTCTTGCAGAGGTATGTCTCGAAAACTGCCGCATTATTTCAGCCATTTTGATGGCACACTTGCCGTTTCTAACTTAACATGTCATTGCGCTTTACACTACTGCCGATAAAAAAATCTTTTTTTCTAACCCGTGCTTATATTACAGCCTAACTTACACCTAGTGCCATTTCCACAAACTATGGAATCCGCTTTTACGATTATATCCTTGTACGTGTATTTATTTGCGACTATTACGCGGTTAGAAGTGCTAGCTACTCCAGAATGTTAATACTGTCTTTATTCATAACCACACTATACAGTTTCTAGGTTTAGTGTGGAACATCATTCCTGAAGAATTACACGTCTTATACTGGTGTATTGTTTGTTTGTTTTTGGAATTTCGCACAAAGCTACTCGAAGGCTATCTATGCTAGCCGTCCATAATTTAGCAGTGTAAGACTGGAGGCAAAGCAGCTAGTCATCACCACCCACCGCCAACTCTTGGGCTACTTTTTTGTCAACGAATATTGGGATTGATAGTCACATTATAACGCCCACACGGCTAGAAGGGCGAGAATGGTTGGCGCGACGGGGATGTGAACCCTCGACCCTCAGATTACTAGTCGCACGCCTTTACACGCTGGGCCATGCCAGGCCTTATACAAGTGTATCATACGTATATCTTTTATTTGAAACAAAAGATACTTTTTGTGAATCGTCATTTTTTATCAAATTTAATCAACTTTTATTACGTTGTTCATAATATCAGCCGATCAACAAACTTTTGATCACAAAATTGAAACACCAGAAGGCGTAGAGGCTCAGATAATTGGGTATATGGGGCGCAATTACTATTTTGAAAACATTGTGTTTAGAATGTTTTGTTTTGTTTTTTTAATTTCGCGCAAAGTTTATTTGTTTGTTTGTTTTTACTTTCGCGCAAGCTACACCAGTGCTATCTGCGCTAGGGGTACCTAATTTAGCAGTGCAAGACAAGAGGGAAGACAGCTAGTCATCTCCACCCACCGCCAACTCTTGGGCTACTCTTTTACCAACGAACTGTGGGATTGGTTGTGAAATTATAACGCCCCTACGGCTGAAAGAGCGAGCATGTTTGATGTGACGAGGTTTCAAACCCGCGACCCTCAGATTACGAGTCGAACCCCTTAATGCACCTGGTCATGACAGACCTTATTTATAATGAAATTAGAATATTTAAAATGAAGTGCAAAAGTTGATGCTAACAATAATTTAATTTAAATGTTTGTGTTTTTAATGTAGAAAAAAAAACTACAAACTCGGATTTTTTACTCTAACTTGCAGATACATAAAATTGTCCTTAATGTGAACTAGAGTGAAGTAGTTATTCAACAGCACCCAGCATCAACTCTTTAATCCTCTTGTCTAATCGAATAGTGGGATTTGACCTTTATATTTACGGTTAGGTGGATCATATCTTCGAATCCTTGTTCCCGAACATTATCGCTCTTTCAGCCGTAGGGGCATTATAAAGTTACGGATAAACTCTATAATACAATACGGTAAAGTGCATTACATAACAAGATACATCAGCGCTAATAAACAACTTTACTGACGAGATGATTATCATGACAGAGGTCAACAAGAAATCAATGTAAGTTTAATAACGTATTACATTTTAAAATATAGAGAAACAATAACCTATATGTGCATATCATTGTATTATACACAATGATAATAATGCTCATGTTACCACATTAATGATTTAAAAACATTTTCTTTAATTTTATAAAATTATTTAAGTTTGTATTCTCAACTTAAGTGTAGTGTTAACACATTGCCCTTGAGCAACAAATACTGCAGTTTTTGTCTTCAAATGTTTTATAAGTTTTCCATTAATTAGATTAAAGTAGAAATATAGTAAGCACAGATAAGTTTCGGTCTGATTTTTGAAGCAACTTACTCATCCTAATTTTCCTAATATCGCCATATTTAAAATGTTTTTACCTAACTTCTCGACGACAATTGATGATTCAGTCTGTTATAGATCAGGTTAATATATTCTTTTTTTTTTGCAATTCTTTCACTCAGCTTTACCCAAGTTAGATATAATTCGTTTATTTCTTCAGATCTGCACGACTTATTTTTGATTTGGTGGTCGTTGACTGGTGCTAGAGAGATATAAGTATTGTATTGTTTGTTTGAAATATTCCGAGAAGATATCTTACCTGCTGTGTAGTATGCTATTGTTAGGTTGGTGTCTGGTTCAGTAGCTGGCTTAGTTGTTCAATGTTTCTTTATTTGACAGGAATGAAACGGAGTTTGTCACGTCAGCTGAAACAGGTATTTTTAGGTGAACATCTGTCGTGTTGTGGTTTTTGTGCCATACAGTAAATACCACACCTAGAAATAAACGCTTGACGCACTACTGAATTAGCATACATTTCGTACAGATGTAATCAGTTTAAATTTATTTCAATTGATATCATTAAAACAATATTAGGAAGAAATATTTCAGTCTGTATTCAAGTAAGCCAGTTCTATGTTACCAAAGTTACGAAATCTTGAAGATAAAAATTTGAAATTTTTATTTTGCAAACTCATCTATAACTTTCAACACAAACCAAATACAAAACGAGATCTCTGTGTGTAAAACTAGTCTGATACTTTTATTAATACCTGTATTATTATTATGGATAAAATATTCATAATATTTATTTCTTTTCAGTTCCAGTCCAAAAGAGTATCCTTAATTTTTCGTGTTTAATCAGATTTTATAAACTTCTTGGAAACTATTACGTTAATACAAAAGTCGTTTAACAAGTTAAGAGCACTAACCTATTTTAATAATTTTGTGAGATAGCTTGATTCTGACGGATTTTAAATGGGCAGCTTTAATAAGTAATCATTGGATATAAGTAATCATTGATGTAAGTTTAACAGTAAAAACAAACCATTTCTATTTAAACGATATATTTCTTTCTTCAAGTAAATGGAATAATGTGACACATCTACCTCATGGACAAAACGTGGTTTAGTGAGCACTCATACAACTATAGTTAACCCAATGTATTGACTTTGACTAACACCACATACAGAGATGGCGGTATATGGTTTTTAGGCTTAATTATGTCGGAAGTTACACGGATAGGTTTTTATTTACACACATATACAAGTTATGTTATGAAATAAAGATTGGTCGTCAATAGTTTTCGACTAATTTCAATTGTACATCACATCTTCGAAGCTGGGAAAGTGAAAATCCCATCTTTTTGTTGTTATACTATAAATTATTTCTCAGTTTAGCGATGTATATATATACATAGATGGATTTTGATCCTAATAACCCTCATACACACTTACACATCACACAAATATACTTCAGCTCTCTTAAAAAAACACTACAAAAAACATCATAAAGCAGAGGTGTTGTTTAACATAGAAACAACACGTTTCCGGAATTTTACCCATTTATTATTAAGGTCGTGTATATTTCCTATCAACCACGTGATTAAATTTGTATGTTTTGTAGTATATATATATTAAATATTAATGTTACAGATTGAAGTTAATATTTTCATAAGTGTAGTTATAGGGTAGCAAAAATTCAATTATGTATGATATATGAAAAAAATATTACTCTATTCTTCAGTCCACTAACTATACAGCAAAGAAACTGACCAGCTCATGAAACAGACAGTGTTTTACTAGCTGCAATGCGTTTTTACAAGTATTGGTGTATTACAAAGACTCTAACAAGCTCATGAAACAGGCAGTGTTTCACCAGCTGCAACGCGGATTTACAAGTACTATTGTATTACAAAGAAACTAACCAGCTCATGAAACAGACAGTGTTTTATAAGCTGCAGCGCGGTGTTACGAATATTATTGTATTACACAGAAACTAACCAGCTCATGAAACAGGCAGTGTTTTTCTAGCTACAACGCGGTGTTACAAGTATTGTTGTATTACAAAGAAACTAACCAGCCCATAAAACAGACAGTATTTTATTAGCGGCAACGCGGTGTTACGAGTATTGTTGTATTACAAAGAAACTGACCATCTCATGAAACAGGCAGTGTTTTACTAGCTGCAACGCAAGGTTACAAGTATTGTTGTATTACAAAGAAACTGGCCAGCTCATAAAACTGGAAGTGTTTTACTAGCTGCAACGCGGTGTTATGAGTATTGTTGTATTACAAAGCAACTGACCAGCTCATGAAATAGGCAGCATTTCATTAGCTGCCACGCGGTGTTACGAGTATTGTTGTATTACATAGAAACTGACCAGCTCGTGAAACTGGCAGTGTTTTAATAGCTGCAATGTGGTTTAAAAGTATTGTTGTATTACAATGCGGGTAATGAATGACACGATTTTTCTGTATAGAAAGATTAGATGTTGATATAATAGTCAATTAATGGGGGCGCTAAAATGCTCAGTCAATCTATTTATTTATAGATAAAAGAATAGCTAAAGAATTGGCAGTGGGTGGTGATGGCTAGTTGCCTTCTCTCTTGTCTTACACTGCTAAATTAAGAACGGCTAGCGCAAATAGCCCTCATGTAACTTTGGGCGAAATTGAAAACAAACAAACAAATTTTCGACTGAAGAACATGGATCAGTAATGTTCTGTTGAAACATGTAGTGTGTTCCTCAGAAGTAAACAGTTTCATTACATTTATAAACCGATGTTTGTCAGTTCAATAGATGGAATGCGTTGTTATCGTAGTTAAAAATACGAGTAATGAAATACAGGCTATATTGTGTTGTAAAAAGGTACTTAATCTACAAATGCAAGTAATGAAATACAGGCAGGGGCGTAGATTTTTTACACCCGATGGGGGGGATGATTTTTGCAACCACGTATGTGGACTGTTCAATTTGTAAATTGGTAATCTCTGATTACGTGAACATGAAAAATGTATACATGTAGTCACAGAGTAATCTTGTTGCCACGATATTTGAAGGTTTCCATATAGGTTTGTATAAGTGAGGTACAGTTAATAGTTTTCAAAATGTTAAAAGATTAAAGACAAATGTGTCATAAGTTAACTGCCACATGAATTTATTCGTGCACAATGTAAAAGATAGCCATTATGCTTGACAAGGTTACTAATAACTTTCATTGCATGAATTACGTTTTCAAATATTAATAAAATTAGCAAGTATCCTTGATAAGTTTATATCTACTGAAAAACTGTTCATGTTGTTTGACAAATATAATTAAAATGTCTTTATGAACTCTTGAAAATTATACATCAATACAATGTAGCACATAATTATTCATACTTTTCATTGAAGTAAGATTTATTTAGTCCTCTAGTCTACATGTTCCCAGACGTAGACCTCCTTTGTGATGACCTGTTTATGAATTATTTCATAATATCTTCCATATTTATCTTGTCGACCTCATCTTTGTGAGTGTGACAAACTGCCACATGGTTGAGGCGGCATTGAGACATAGTTGACCTTAGCCATGTCTTCAACCGTCTTAATGCAGAAAAGCTGCATTCACATTCACAGCTGGATACTGGACATACAAGCAAAATTTTCATGAGAAGAAACGCTTTACTAAACATCTGCTGGCTTGTTTTATGCATTTTACAGTAAGCATCATTCGCACCTTTCAAAGATACTGCTTTTGTTGTTCCTTTGAACATGGGAAACTGAAACTCGAGCCGTTGTGCAGAGATTTCTGGATAGAAGTTTATAACCGATTTGTCAATCTTGCCAGATGTGATCGTGTTCGAAAATGCCAGATATTGCCTGAAGTCATTGTTGTCTGCATTGGATCTAGTGGTCAGATGTTCTATGACTGTCTCCACAAATTGCAAATATTGGCTTCTGTAGTAATCTCTAGCTGTTGGAGAATTGTGTGCTGAGCCATCATCTGTGATCCTTCTGGGGGGTCTGCGAATGCGTGGTAGTTCAATAGGCACCAGATCTCGGGAAGTTACCTTTTTCTCAGCTTCATCAAATATCTTATTGTAATTTTTCTCTGTTCGCAATACCCGCAATTGTTCAACTGTCATTGCAGATGCTTCAATGATACTGTGTTTTTTCATGGAATGCACGGATAAGTTCCTCTAATGCTGCTAATGGATGCTGAGCCATCAACAATCCTAAATCTGTCTTTCATTTGTTAAATCTGTCCAGCAGATTTCATGCTTTCACTGCTACATCTGATTTTTCTTTTGCTAACACAGACAAAGAATCAACAATGTCACTGTCGTGATCATTAGCACATGTTATTGCAGATAGGCGGCACAACCAGCATGTTAGACACAGTGGGCGGACGTATTTAACTGGACCATTGTGGCTGTTTGACGATATAATATTTTCAAATATTGTCTTGTATTTGCCTGGCCTCTGAAGCAAGACACCAAGCTCACGTACCCACTGGATAGAATCTCGAAGACATTCATAAGTTTCATCTGCATCTTGCATTATTAAATTAGCCTTGTGTGCTCCGCAGTGAAAAAACAAAGCTGACGGATGCTTCTCTTTTATTTTTTTCCTTGCATCCACTGTACGCACCACTCATGTTAGCGACTCCATCATAAGTTTGTGCTGTTAATCCTGACAGTGGTAAATTGAGTCTAGTTAGTACATCAAGTATAGTCGAGGATATTGTTTCACCAGTTGTATTGGAAACACTGTAGAAACCAAGAAACGTTTGATGGACGTCAAGGTTCTCATCTACGTATCGTACAAACATTGCCTGTTCGGCATCTTTAACATCTCGAGCGCCATCAATCATTAATGCAAAGATTTTACTTTGTTGCACTTTGTGTGCTATGTTCCTTAGTATTATTTCATTCTAAGTCTGGAGTGGTATGAATGTAGTGTTTTTTACAAGTAGGCCATCAACTCAGGATCTTCCTCTTCCAGGAGCTTCATTAACTGCAGGAAGTTCCCGTCCGTATCAGTATGTCCACGTAATGCTAAACCTTGAGGCAATAAGAAATGTAAACTTTTGAATATTTTGCTAGACTTCTTTTCCATTCTTCCTGCTGCTTCTTTTTTCCATCATGTAGCTGGACAGTCACTGGAGTTACATCAAGTAAACCTTCTGGAAATATAGCGAATCTGTGCTGAGAGGAGGATTGGTGTTGAATTTCTGTTTTGCCTTTTTCCAGTTGCAAAAACCGGTGGATATGAAGATATACTCCACTGGCCTTTCCAATTTCCCTATAAAACGTCCTCTATTTTCCGCCTTGGCACAATGAAAGCATATGACTTTTTGAGTCTGATTGTCGAAGTGCAGCCATGAGAACTCATCAAACCACTTGCCCTGAAAGTTGATATTTTGAGATTTTGCTTTCTGTCGTGGCATTAGTTGTGCGTCTGGATGATATGGCTTTCGACGCTGTATCTGTGAAGTGTCAGTGTTTTCAATACTGTACAAACTTGTTTCACAACTATCTGGTAGTTTATGATGTGCAATAGTTGCACAAGCATTTTCACACTCGTCCTATGATGAACATGGTATTTCCTCTGTATGGCAAGTTTCTATTCCTTTGCTTGAGGTTGTTGAATTATCTGCATCTACGTTTTCACTTGTTGTACTAGTAACTAGCTTGCAGAACTGTCTGATATTGGAAGGTTTTAGACGCTTGCTTGTCATAACTGATATCTGTTTCCCAGATGACTCAACACGCTAAAATACAGTACTTATTAAAAAACTCTAAAGTACAACGAACGGAGATATAACAGAATGGAAGTAGGACTGAACTGTACAATGTATTTAAGTCGAACGCGCGAACCTCACAGTGACTACCGAGCCGACTGACCGCCTGGACATCTCTGGGACAATAATACGTGCTAGTTGCAACACAAGTAATTGCACGTTTCTCAAAAAGTACTTAAACCATCACAAATATATTATATTCCTATTGTAAAATCGAGGCTCAGACTAAAGGGAGCGGAGGGGGGTGATGTCGGGCGCGTCTGGATCCAAGCGGCCCGAACCTGTCGTTAACTTTACACTAAACGTACACTGTGGTCAGCAGTTTCGGCAGCGAAGGAGAGTAAGGCGTTTGATAACAAAACAGGCTAGACATGCATAAGAACAAATACCTTAGAAAACCGCACAATATACACATAAGATTGATGCAGCTGCAAGCTACAAATGGCCTGCCAGATCTAGATCACAGGAGTTTATGCTTAGGAGTAATATTTTCGAATTTCATGCTCTGTTCGATCTGTTGTGATGAAAATTTTACTTAATCTTACGCTACGTTCAAGACTAAGTAGATTCTGTGATAGTGCTTGCAAGCCTTGCATGCATATTTAGGTTTACTGACTGTTACTTACGAGCTATCGTTTAAGATCGAAAAGCTTAGAAGCACGCCTGCATGAAAAAGGTACATTTCGGCTACTGAAAAAGCCTACATCTAGGCCCAATTATGTAATGCGATTGGTAAGAACACGAGAATCACAAGAACAAACACACAATTTGAAGGCCTGTGATGCAATAAAACAATTAAACAGACCAAACTGTATGAGGGGGATGATTGTATGCACCATACCCCCACATAAAATGAAGGCGGATGTATCCCACCCATCCCCCCAGTATCTACGTCCCTGAAAACAGGTTATATTATGTTGTAAAAAGTATCGTAGTCTCCAAATGCAAGTAATGAAATACAGGATATATTATGTTGTAAAAAGTATCGTAGTCTACAAATTTGTTTAATTAAATACAACAGTTATGGTGTTGAACAAACGCAAGTAAAGAATTACGCTTACATTACACTGTTAAAAGTTTCACTGTGAACCAATTCTAGAAGGTGTATTCTCTCGATACAGCGTGTTCTCAAAATTCCGTGATATTAAAAATACATGCGAGATAGAGTAGTTGCTGTAACATAGAAATATCAGTTGCAAGTTAAAATGACTGAAGGTTTCGCTGAAATTTTATTTTATTACGACATTGTTACTGTGGTAACGAAAGCTGAGAAGTCTTGATTAACAATGACATAATATGAGACAAAAGTTAAATTTTACAAACAGCTTTGAACTGAAAACTGAAACGGGCTTAGAAGTCTACTATTTAGGTAGTCTATTGATGTAGAAAGTCTTACAGCTTATTCAGTTTTTGAAATATATAGCAATAAATTTAAATAACAGTATAACGTTCGTTCAGAGCGTTGACACGTTTTAGTATTGAAATACTGAGTTTTTTTAAAGGTTTTTTTCGCAATTAGAATATAAAGAACTATATAAATATTCTGAAGAGAATTAGAATGTTCAGGAAGACTTTTGTTTGTTTGTTTTGGAATTTCGCACAAAGCTACTAGAGGGCTATCTGTGCATTCAGGAAGACATCTCAAAAGTCTCTGAACTTAGCTAAATTCATCAGGCTATCTTACTAAAACGGGTAACGCTGGTGTACTTGCGTTAGGATCCTACACATCATCGGACGTCTTTCTCTCTCACTTTTATATAAGTACAAGGAGTTATAGTATTTTGAATTCTGATAGGTAACTCTTAGCATACAGATAATTGGGAGTGAGCGTGGCCGTAATTAGTTGAGGGTCCTTCACAGTAGCTTAAACAGTAGTATCTAGATGCATAATTTTTTATATTATTTTATGATTTAGATGGTGTGAAGCACAAATCTACAAACGAGCTATCTGTGTTCTGACCATCACAACTAATTTTTCTTGTCGTAAACCTACAAACTTACTGCTGAACTACTGGGAGAATTTAATTAATGGTTTTCAATAACGTATCATTATCAGTATTTTAATTACAATATTAATGCATATTTGTTACTGTATTGTTAATTTTTATGTGTCACATTATGAAACACACGCAAAATTACTGCTTTCGGACACTGATTTAGAACACTTAATTTTATAACATTGCGTTAGACCTCCTAAACGTTTCAATGAAGAGCATGGATAACAGTTTATTTAACGTTATTCTGACAATGGTTTTTGGAATGGATAACAATATACATGGTTTCCATAGTGAACGGCGCAATATAATTTTTTTTTTCAGATACGTTATAAAACAGTCAGGAACACAAATAATACTTAAGCTACTCGAGGGCTATCTGTGCCAGCCGTCTCTAATTTAGCAGTGTAAGACTAGAGGGAAACCAGCTAATCATCAACACCCACTACCAACTCTTGAGTTACTCTTTCACCAACGAATAGTGGGATTGACCGTTACTTTATAACGCCCTCACAGCTGAAAGGGCGAGCATGTTTGGTGCGACCGGGATTCGAACCCGCAACCCTCAAATTACGATTCGAACGCCTTAACCTACCTGGCAATGACGAGCATGCAATTAATAAACAGAATCTACTGTAAAAATATTTTTCATCTTATGTATCTTATGATTCGTCATCTTATGTATCGTATGATATTTTGTAACTTTCACAATTAGTTTGATTTCATTTTTGATTATTGGCGCTTACAAAGATTGGAGTCATTATATTTTTGCATAGATAAGAAATTAAGGTTTAAAATTCTTTGAAAACTTTATTAAGTCAATAAGGATAGTACTGTGAATATTTGCCCTTAGGTTCCATCATTCCTATTCTATAACTTATAAATGTGAAAAATTCATAAAAAAAAACATTAACTGTGATCATAATTCACGTTTTTATATATTATCACTATGTTATTATACTTCTTACTTAGGGCCAACTGTGTTCTCCAGTGGTCCAGTGGTATGTCTGCGTACTTAGCACGCTAGCACCCGGCTTTCGATACCCATGGTAGGCAGAGAACAGATAACTCATTTTGTTACCTTGTGCTGAGCAACAAGCAATAGAATCTTGGTAATTCACACTTCTGTATTCGGATACAATTTCAGAATCATTAGCTTCTTGAGATTATTATCCGTAGCATAACGTTTTTGGATTACAAGAAATTAACGTTTTGCGATATTGTACACAACATTTTGTAATTCAACACCGATTTCATCTCTGCTGCGATACATTGTTTCTTCAATTTGCGGGACACCTTCCAGGTTTTGTTCTTTAATTTTTCTAACACACTATACGGTCGTTTTGCAATGGTTATCCCTGCATGACCAGTTGTTTCTCACTTTCGAGGGCCTGGAATGGCCAGGTGGGTAGGACGCTCGACTCGTAAAATGAGGTTCGCTGTATCTAAACCACATCACACTAAAACATGTTCACCCTTTCAGCATTGGGGAAATTATAATATTACGATCAATTCCATTATTTGTTGGTAAAAAGAGTTGCGGTGGGTGATGATAATTAGGTGTCTTCCCTTTAGTCTTACAATGCCCAATTAGGGACGCCTAGCGCAGATGTCCTCGTGTAGTTTTGCGTGAAATAAAAAACAAACAAACAAATCAACAACGCTCTATAGATTCTGCTGTTTCAGCAACTTTGTAACTTCCTGTTCATTTTGTTATTTGTGAGTGAATGTTTCTGCCACATTAATAATTATATTTAAATTGTTTTACTGTCACGTTTCTTGCTTGTTAGTGTTCTATGATGCTCTTCCTGGGTCGATCTTAAAAATTTTGCCAATTATATAGTTTTATCATCCTGTTATTTAATTTCATTTCTTTAGTGGTTTTTTTTCGCTTTCTGGTTTTTCAAAATTTTGCGAAAATTTAAAGAGATTTCCTAAATGGTTACAGTTTTGTACAACTTCTTAAAACTGGAACTACTTTGATAATCCAGCCGATAACTCATGATTGCTTACCAGGCTAAAACTGAATCTTGTTTGGGTTAACTCACATATCTTTTGAGATATAATTAGTCTATAATTATCCAAAAATACGCAAATACTCAAACTATACCTAAACACAATATATTTCTCGTTCTAAGACCAACTTCCCGATATCTTATTTCTCTGCAGAATTAAAAGACGTTACTTATTTTAAAATATTCTAATTTCAAGTACTTCACAGTATCGTTCGGCCTCGTTTGCTTTTACACATAGAAGGAAAACAATATGATCGATTAGACTTCAACTGAAGAACTGATAATTGACCAGTTTATCTCCGTTAGTGTTAAACAGTATCTGTCTGCTAAATACTGTTTGACATTTTTACTACTCGACATGACCAGGTGGTAAGGATGCTCGACTCGTAATCTGAAGGTCGCAGGTTCGAATTCCTGTTACATCACACATGCTCGTCCTTTCAGCGGTGGGGGCGTTATGTGTAAAGATCAATCTCACTATTCATTGGCAAAAGATTAGTCTAAGAATTGGAGGTGGATGGTGATGACTAGCTGCCTTCCCGTTAGTCTTACGCTGCTAAATTAGGGATGGCTAGCCCTCGTGTAGCTTTGTGCAAAATTAAAAAAACAAACAAACATACATGTTTATATGTGTTGTCTTTCTTGATCTCAAACTCTTTACATTCACACCAACCCCAATATAAAATACACATTTGTATAGTCTACGAAATTATTTATATACAATAATTAACTGTTGCAGTTTTCTGTTTATCTCACACTGAGAAAGCTTCAGTTATTGACACTACATTGCCAAACAAGGTTACATAAACATGTTTTGTTTTGTTCTAAACAATTTAACGTTAAGCAGTTTACTAAATAATAGCAATGTGACTATTTAACTTTGTTACAATACTTTTAATTGTCTTGTAGAAAGTAGTGTTACATATACTAGTTTAATGAAAGCGTGTGTGTGTGTATAAATAATACCTACATTTTTCAACGTACAAATGTTCCATAAGAAGAGTATATGCTTTTCTGAATAGTAAATACATATATATGTATATACACATAATAGTACAACTTGTACATTGTGCAATCCGTATCTGTTTCATGGGGAAAAGCATTGCTTTTAGTGACCGTAAAACAAACAAAATGAAACATAACAAAGTGTAATAAAAGCTGTTGGAAGCCCTTTTTTTTGAAAACACTGACTTTTTATTTTCTCACAGCTTTTTAAATAATTTAATTCCAACAATATCAACATAACGTGATATTAAACACAAGGTATCGCACTCTCTTTACTAGTTTCCTTATTTGGTTTGGATTAAATAGACCGCCTCTATCCGATTACCTTCGTTGGGTTTGAATATTTTAGTGGTTTACCCGGTAGAGGTCACTACCCAAAAGTCAATATATTCTACAGATAGAGAGAAGCTTTCATGGTAATATTAGTTATATTTGTCTGGGCCCGGCATGGCCAGGTGGTTAAGGTTCTCGACTCGTAATTCCAGGGTCGCGGGTTCAAATTCTCCTCACGCCAAACACGCTCGTCCTTTCAGTTTTGGGGGCGTTGTAATGTAATGGTCAATCCCAGTATTCGTTACTAAAACAATAGATCAAGAGTTGGCGGTGGGTGGTGATGACTAGTTGCCTTCCCTCTAGTCTAATACTGTTAAATTAGGGCCGGCTAACACAGATAGCTTCGTGTAGCTTTGCGCGAAATTCAAAATAAACCAAATCTATTTTTCTGATGTCATACAGTGATTACTAGTCATATTCTTCATTTGAATATATATATATAGTTCGGTTGAAATTTTGTCACTATAGCTGCATTTTCAAGTGAAATTACACTTTCTAAAGCCTTTAAAGCTCATTGTAAACCTATAACTATTATTGCGAATAACTTCAATTAGTTGTTTATAAAATTGATTAGAAGACAAAAGAATATGTCTCTTTTTACCAAATATTACAGAACATGCCTCTTTTTTACCAAATATTACAGAACATGCCTCTTTTTTACCAAATATTACAGAACATGTCCATTTTCACCAAATATTATTTACTATTGAGTCAGTTAAGCAGGGATTAATTTAACTGGAGAACTGTGGTTGAGAAACAAGGCCAGAAAAGTTCTTACTTCATCTTTACACAGCTAGTATTTTGCTCTAAATGTTTGTCTTTATCGTAGAGCAGACGTTATAAAAGACACTTTTTTAAAAAGAAGCATCTCTCTGTAAAAGTTGTATTCAATAAAAACTTTACTCAATGGCTTCTTGGCCCCTGTTATAAAAAAATAAATTTACTTTGCCGCCCTCCGCATCAAACCTCTACCATATATATAGATAAGATGCTCAAGTAATTCTTTTTTTCACAATAAAGTGAAAAACTGAAGTCGTAAAAGTTAAGATATCATATGATCCACGTTTCATGTTCATCAGTGTGCAAGGATTTGTTGTAGTCTCTAAGGACTGTCATGGATTTGATTTCGCAGTCTTTATTTATAAGCTCACTGACCTATTGTACCCTGATGGTACCAATACAAGATTTAAAGATAAACACCACTCTGTTGGTTCTGTAAAAACAATAGGACTTCTACACACCTTCAGCTGAATCTGTTTTATAGGATTAATTAGGGTTTTTCTGAATAAAGTACACCTACCAAAATATCTTATGTAAAAGTATGAAACCATATACCCTGAACTCTTTCAGTTAACGGACCTTTCTTCATCAGGGGATAAGTTATTTGTCCCCTGATGAGGAAAGATTCGCTTTTCGAAAGTGTTCACTTTCTAGTGATTGATATATTTTATCTTTAGTTGATTTTGTTCAATCTGCGTGTATCATTAAAATATTTTATACCAAACTTGTTATCCATCTTTTCTGGAACAATAATCTAAAGTATTATATGGGTCTGATTTGTATAAAGTACTTTTCTCTGAACGCTGTGGTTAAGGCACTCGACTCGTAATCTGAATGTCGAGGGTTCGAATCCCAGTTACACGAAACATGTTCGCCCTTTCAGTCGTGGGGGCGTTATGTGACAGTCAATCCCACTATTGCTTGGTAAAAGAGTAGCCCAAGAGTTTGCAGTGAGTGGTGATGATTAGTTGCCTTCCCTCTAGTCTTACATTGCTAAATTGAGAATGGCAAGCGCAGATAGCCCTCATGTAGCTTTGCGCAAAATTCAAAACAAACCAAACTGAACAATGTACATGCAACGAAATGTTTCCAGTACAATTCGATATTTATATAATTTTTAGCTTCTAGCCTGTGATGGTTATTTCTGATTAGCTTATTATTATACAAGGTTTCACAATAAATGCTTCTTACTTAAATAAAATATCATACTTAATGCCTGCCTGTCTGTTTTGCCGGATGTATAAAATATAATATTTTTGCGTGAATTCGGTAATGGAAATTGAGATTTGGATTTAATTTGGAGAATAAGACCGAGTATCATTAACGTGCCACTGGCGGAAATATGATATTAGATCCTATTTTGAAAATATTCCTGATTTTAACACGATACACAAACTCCATAGGTATGGTAATTCTACTTGAAGAAAAGGAAATTATTTGTGTAATTTCATAAAGAAACAAAACTATAGTTACACAACAGTGCAATCCAACCACAAACTAAGAATTCTCAAAGCATAAACTCCCACTAGATTCGACAGGTCAAACTATTCATTCTCAGGTTTTACCCTGTACCTTGATCTATCAAAACTAGAGGGTTTTTATAATGTTTTAATTCTTCAATCTTTCGTTCTTTGTTATGATGATGTGTTACTAAGGTTGTTTTCTTTATGATCATTCTATTCATAAGGATTCCATGAACACAGATGTTTAAATATATATTAACTATTTAATATAACCTGAGTATACTTGTGATAAACTTGTCCTACAAATGCTGTAGTTTAAGTGCTTCTAAAATACCATTATTTAAAAGTTGAACACCTTGAAATCGGGTGCGATGTGACTCATAAAAATATCATTGTGCAGTTTATAGTGTGAAAGCAGATCATGTATAGTGTAAAAATGCTTTATCAAAAGATGGCAGTGGCTTACTTTGTGTCTTCTATTTTACTAAACTTCTATGTCGATCGTACTTAAATGAATATTTCTGTCTTATTAATTTGTCACTACATACTAAATATCATTTTTATTTTCAAAACTTTGCTACAAAAATGTTTTCGGGGAACATTACGGATCTAATTTCATCTTGTGATTAAAACTAACAAAATTTGGCGTAAGATTTAAAGGACATTGACTTAACATTTCAAATAATGCAATGTTTTTCCTTAGAATACTCGCTTTAGATAAAGTTTGTATAGCATGAATTGTATGCTTAGTTTAAGATCATTCTATGACTCCAATAATGTTTTATTTCATTTCTTGGTGTGAAATTTTATCTTTTATAAATTCATTTAAATGAAATCATTTCTATCGACTAAAGTTCATGCCTAGTTTTATATCATTCAGTCTTTATTTCGTTTTACGTATTCAACTCCAATATTTGCAGACTTGTGAAAATAAAAACCTTTTGTCTATTCATTGTTACCTTTTATCCTGTGCAACTCAGAATTATATTTTGCATCAAAGTTTATAAAGCTGTGAACCTTTTTATAACGTGTTTTCTCTCATCTTTATTTTTTCCTCCTTTTCTCAAACTTAGGAAATTTAACTAATTGGATTCACGAGGTCCCTTCAGTGACAAAGGTTCAGTTTTCAAAAGAAGTTTTGTTGCAAAGTGAAGGCAGTTTTGTGGAGCTCTCGCGAATACAAGAAATGAAACCAGTTAAAATGATTCCAAAGCTTAAGATAGAGTTTTAAACAGGTCTTATTCAAGGAGATATAGGAATTAAGAGTTGGGTAACAGACGAACAAGAAGACGACACCCCAGGGACTTGCAACCGTCTTTCAATTTCTCGATACTTGTTCGATTTCTTTAAACATATAAGATCAGGCGATCTTTGTAATACTTGCTGAAAAGATGTCTTGATAAAAGGTTTTTCTCCATGAAAGAAAGCCAAGAATGACTTGACATCTTCGTACTTTCAACCAAAAACTAATTCAGGATTAACTTATTCGATCAATGTTAGAATAGTAAGTACCAGACAACGGAAAGATTCTGAATACACTGATGTAGCAGCGTTGACTTCTGAAGAGTTGCTTTAATATATTTGTTTGTTTTTCGTAATCCTATGTTTTAGACGTGTTATTAAGCTTAATAATACTCAGAGTTATTCAAAGCAGAATAAATATACTTGTTAAGATAATCAGGTGACGGATTTATTAAGAGTTTCTTTAATTTAACAAACACAAACTCTATTCAATAGTAATTTGCAGGTTCTAAATTACGATTTAAAGTTAGGATAAAACAAATTATGTGTTGAAGGTTTCTTATACACCGTTTCAGTGCTTTCCACACAGCATCATTACGTAATGTAGTTCTAATTACATTTCCAAGATCACAGAAATTATTGGTATTAAAAGTATATTACGAATAGATTCACGTGTAACACAATTTCTATACAAAACCAAGTGGGTCATGGTTCTCGTTCACTTTCAGTAACCTGAAAATAAATAATTCATTTTTGTTTCACATATTCAATAATGCAATGTTCATTCCCTTTCCTGATTATTTAAGGTTAACAGTCATGCCATATGTGAACTAATCACAAGGAAAAATGTTGTTTTCCGTGTATAAATACTACTGTGTGTTTCACTGAGAGTTTGAGGTTTTCTAAAGTGTACATTCAGGCTTACCGATCTCTGACGTCGAACACCGAAAGATTCACACAGTACTGCCGGGGGGATAGTTTCAATATGTATCACAAGGAGTCTTTCAAAATGTGCTATTAAGAATTAGTGTTAGTACAGCTTAACTTTACTACAAACTCATTTATTAATATTCATATAGTATTTTTTAACTTTACAACCGTGAAAAGGTTTATCTTTCATCAACCTAACACATTCAGACAGTACATAATTATCCCATATATCACAATACCCAAATATCATGCAGTATTTCTAATAGGAAATGATATTTCGTAGGCAGTAGGATTGTTTAAAGCTGTATTTTATTCAATATATCTATCTACCTATCTATCTATATATATATATATATACTTTCATTTTCACTGTTAAGTATTATAATTTTTTTATGTAACCCTCTTGTTATTAAAATGTGTAGAAATAATTTATTCTGACTCAAGATTGCCCAAATACAACGTTTTTCTTAACATGTAAATCAGAAGTATGTACACTTACTGTTTTATGGGTAACATTATTTCAAATGTACGTCTTTCTGTTGAGCAGTTCCTCGGGTCGTTGTTACTTACGATTTATTTTATAAATAGTGGCACATTTCGAATCATACATATATACTGAACATGTACCTTGTGAGTTACTGACCAAAGACTGACCTTCAACTCTACCCAACAGTGTAATCTATATCAGAGCAGAATATAAAAATAAATCTGTTTTTTTAATTATTTCTAAATATATCAGGTCTAAAATATAAAAGTTATTGCCCACCCACGTATTTGATGAAAAAAATGGAATATTTAGTTTATGTACGACTTTATTAGCTTTCATTCAACTTTTCGACATTTCTACGTTGTGTCCATATTGGAGCAGCTACTTCGATTTTTTCGTTGAAACTTGTCCACAATGTATTTTAAAATAATTAAATGACACAACGCAACGCAAAACTTCAACGATGTATATTACAATAACACTAATATCGTCTAATATCGATTCATATTATTAGCCTAAAACTTTATTAAATTTATGAGATTATATTAACATAGCAATAAATATTGAAATTTTGCATCTTAAAACGTTAATAAAATTTTTACAAAAATATTTAGCATTCGTAACAGTAAGAGAAATATGACATCCCTTCATGTTTCAAAATAAAGACAAATCAAATCAAACTAATAACTAACTGCTTGTAAGAAGCAAACTTAACAGCTCACCAAATAATCGGGTAATCATTCATAATTAACGTTCCTAACATTAAAATTAGTTTCTTTATGATCTATTCTACATCTTCAATTTCCGAATCTGAGCTTACTACTTTTAATATTTATCCTATCTACTTCTAATATTACTGTGATTCTAATTAAATAGTCCCCATAAGCCGGTTATTCACACGTACACGTCCAGTTTTTGTCGTATCTACGTTTTCTATATTCCTGTATAATAAATAACACATGTTGTCATTCTTTATTACTGTTTTAAGTTAAACAACTTAAATCATATAAGTTAAACCACTGTCTAAGTAAGACTGGTATCACACGTTTAGAGTAATTTGTTGACTTTACAAAACTAAAGTTTTAGATGGGATATGATTTTAGATTAATTGTTTAAGGTTATAGTCAACCGTTTATATCAAACTTGGAAGGTTGGAATAAACTAAATATACCGATATGGACAAAGTTACCAAACACAAAAGATACGGGCAGTCTTGTAACTGAGTCGATGTACTTTCAAACACTCTTTTACAAATAGGTCTGCGACACTGATGCTAACAAATATTAAATCAGTTGTTTTCTAGACTGTAGCAAAACAAACAAAGAAACTGTGTTACAGAGCTAGCTTATTACCACACCAGTCAGTCACCTATAACATCTACGATTTTTCAAAGAGGTATATTTGTAAAGTCTACTAGATTGTGTAAGTTAAATATCTTAAGTATCCTGATGGAGGGTAATAATAAATACGAACTCAGGATAGTGTGAACAACAGGTTGAACCTTTTGGTTACCAGATTATCGTTATACGGGAACAAGAATTTAACATAATGAAGAAATATAATATTGATTTACAGTATTACCTTACAGAGCATGTAGTGGTTCGTGGTTTTGACGCCCGTGGTACTTTTCATGGAGGTAGAGCCAACGCCACAAGACTCTTGTGCGACGTAAAGGAAGGAGATTGCGTTAAATACATCGAATTTACGTCCGCCACTTTATCCTTGGACCAATAATTACTGTGAACACCCTGTTTAATATCCAGTTATACTCACTACTAATGTCTCTGATTTAAAATCTTAATTTGGATTTGTCAAATGCAAAATGTTATCCCCCCCAAAGAAAAACAACCAAAAAACTCCATCACCCACATCTCCTATTGGAAAGTCTTGGACAAGGAATTTTTAAGTATGTATCTCCGTATAAAAACGATTACCACTGATTTTCAGTATTTGGACGAAGAATGAGCTTTTAATGGAATCTGGGTGACAGAAGAGGTTTAGAACAACCTTGAGTATGGATATCAGGTAATGGGTGTTTATACAATTTACCATTTTGCTTGAAAATCTTCTGAGCTTCTCAGGAAATAAATAGCGAGATACATTTTAAAGGCTCAAACACAAAATATAATCTGCACCATCCAATAAATCTATTCAGAACTTTGTTGTACATGTGTTAAAGTTAATGTTAACTTTATGCAGTTGCAACGCTAAAATGTTGAATTCGATTTTCTGCAATGGACAAAATGCAGATAGCCCATTATGTAGCTTTACATCAAGCAAGCAACCAGAGTAGCTTGTTGCTATGTTTTTTTATCACAGTTTTGGAAGTTTTTCGTGTTGGGGAATTTCTTTCACCGAAAGTGTTTGTTACATAAAAACAAACGTGTCATTCAGTCACTTTATGGAGTGTGTATAAATAGTTTCTTCATAGCAGTTTTCGTAGAATACGTTTCAGGGAGGCCTTCTATTAACATATCGTTAATATTCATTCATTTTGCTTTATAAAACTACATGACTAAAAAGTTTTTTGTGCAGTACGTGAAACTAGTTTTTCATAACACTTTACGAAGGTTAAATATTAGAGAATTTTCTTCTTGGAAATGTGTGTGATATCTTCTTAATTTATCTTCATATGAACCAAGATATTACAGAATATCTTTGTAAACTCTTTATAAGTAGCGTTCTCATGCAAGTATTCAGGATTATATATCTTCAATTGGTTCATTACACTTTGCAAAATCTACTTGTTACAGGAGCTCTTTTTGTAGTACGTGAAAATACTTCCGGTATTATACGTTTCAAAAAGTACGTATTAACATGGAAGAATCTTATTTTCCAAAGAGTTGATGTAGTTTATTTTTATTCCCATTTATTAAAATTGTATATCCAGAAATGTCTTTGTTATGGATGTACAAATGATTTCTTTATAACCCATTAGAAATATCATGCTACAGAATCTACTTTTTCAAAGTTCATGTGCACGTTTTCCCCAATATGTTTCGTAAAACCTATGTATCACAGTGTCTCTTTGTGAATTACTTGTAAATATTTTGTTCGTAACGTTAGAAAGAGTATGTGGTAGAGAATCTCTTTCTTTGAAGTGTAATTCTTTTCATTACACGTTTAAAAAAATAAACATTTCCAATAATCATTTTGTGGAATACGGATAAACAGTTTATCCATGACACATGTTATACAGTACGTGATTAGTGATTTTCATCAAACTTTTTTGTTGGAAAAAAAAAACATTTTCAATAATCTTTATTTTTGTGCAATATATGAAAGCAGATTTTTCATGACACATTAAAAAGTATGCGTGTTAGAAACCACTTTCCCTATAGTGCCTTTCTCTTCATTTCTCTTTATTAAATTATGTCTCAAAAATTTCTTTGTACTTTGCGTCTAAATAGTTGATCGAAGCTTTTCCTTTTAATTTTTTTTTTTCAATCACGTATCACAGAAACTGTCGGGAGAATCTGAGTAAATATTTTCTTCCGGACTCTTTAGAAAAACAACAGATTGAAGACTTTCTTTCTGCAAAGTGTTTTGTTTGTTTTTTTGTAAAGCTCAAAGGTTATCAAAACCCCTGAGTTACTGGAAACTTTAGGAAGCGTGTTTGTAACACCTTTACACCTTGTAAAAACAAGAACCTCAACATGAAGTTAATGAAATATTTTCATTGTTAATTGTTAATCATGGATGAGAATCTCTTACAGTGATAGGAGATGTGTGTTAGTGGATTACAAAAAGTACGCCTTGGTTTGAATTAGCAAGGCTAAACGAGGACTGTATGCGGCAGTCGTTCTTAATTTAGCAGTGAAAGACTAGAGGGAAATCAGTTAGCCATCACCACCCACTGCTAACTCTTGAGCTACTCTTTTGCCAACAAATTAACCATCACGTTATAACGTTCCCATGATTGAAAGGAAAGCATGTTTGGTGAGATACGGATTCGAACCAGCAACCTCAGAGTTCAAGCAAAGTACCAGTGTGACAAGTCAAGTTTGGAGAAATTATAAGAACTGTAGGGTACCTGAGTGCTAGCCTATCTCGTGAAGTGTAATCTAACTACATAGTGTATTATTTACAAGTTTACTATTTACTCATAAAGTATAGATTTCCTGACGAGGAAGTGTTGGACTTTCATTTCTCATGAATTCAAACGGACGATTTTCTTGAGGTTATTTCATTAAACACTGTTTTGTGTATTTTGTCTATTCAATAACTTTTATCTGTTTTTAAACTTTTTACTTTTGTGTTTTTTTAGCTCATTTATAAGCCTCATATTTTCACGTGTCTGACATGTTACGCTGTGGTATACTTTTTGCTGGCCCGGCATGGCCACGTGGTTAAGACACTCGACTCGTAATTCAAGGGTCGCGGGTTCAAATCCCCGTCACATCAAACATGTTCACCCTTTCAGCCATGGGGCGGTATAAAGTTACAGTCAATCCTATTATACAATGGTAAAAGTGTAGCCCAAGAGTTGGCGATGGGTGGTAATGACTAGCTGTCTTCTTTCTAGTTTTACACTGCTAAATTAGGAACGGTTAGCACAAGTAGCCCTCGTGTAGCTTTGCGCAAAATTTAGAAAAGAAACAAATACTTTTTGCTTATTCTTTTTTCCTCGCCTGAGAGGTCGAATCCCTCCGCCTTTTCATCTGAATAATTAGTTAATGAGTATGATTTTGTTTCTGGAGGTTTTATGAAGTGTCGTGATTAAAAAAACAATAAAACACTAAGCTGTAACGTGGCGCCCTCTGTAAATATTCATCGCTTTACGCTAAATCAAGTAATTGGCTTTAGTACATAAAATATTTTATTCTTCTGCGAAGTAGAGGTAGCCATTATTATGACAGGATGTTTAATGATTAGTTAAACCTTCTCTGAATGGTTTATTCTGGAAAATTAGCGGTCTGTGAAATTTCTGTTTATTGAATCCTGTATAACGTCGAATGTATTCTGTGCATGCGTATTTCGTAGTTCTTAAGGCTAACGACAGAGCCAACAGAAACAAACGCTATCTGACACACAATGATAAAAGTGTAAAGCGCCTGCTGATTGGTTGTTATACACTTGGCTAGTTCTGATAAAATACGCCTCGCGCTATGTTGCACGTGCTTGCAGTAAATAAAGTGGCGTGGAGTCGCAACCGGCCCTGAAAAATCAATCAGCATCCATTACAAGTGGTGAAAGGGCAGCCCGGCAAACAAGGTCGAGTTGGTCGATTAATTCACGGAACAAGAGTCGTAGCGCACTGTTGGCGAGATTAACGTTTGTCGGTTCACCCCAAGAACACATGAATGTTTGTGGTATGACAAACCCGTGTGAGGCCCAATTTAAAAAGAGCTTTTCCTCGAGTCCTGTGTGAACTCACCAGTACCCCCACCCGTTTGGAAGCATGTGTTAGAACTTGTGTGAAAACTTGTTGAGTGTATCTAAATTTTGTTGAGTGCATTCGTAATTATTAGTTTATTTACTCGGAATAAAAATGTCTCTAGAAGTTTCGTAAAATAAAGGGCTTCAATTCGCGAAAGCCGAAGAGAGGGAAAACACACAATCTTCTCACACACAATAGTCACTCTCTTAAGGTATACACCTAAGGTTAACATGTCAGGTTCCAAACCATGTTCTAGTAGTAAGGACGAGCACGTCAAGCGTCCCATGAACGCTTTCATGGTGTGGTCTCGCGCTCAACGGCGAAAGATCGCCTTAGAGAATCCGAAGATGCACAACTCAGAGATCAGCAAGCGCCTGGGCGCTCAGTGGAAAAATCTGTCTGAGGCTGAGAAACGGCCTTTTATTGAAGAAGCTAAGCGACTACGAGCGATGCACATGCAGGAACACCCGGACTATAAGTACAAACCTCGCCGTAAACCTAAAAGTATGTCGAAAAGAGACCGCTTCCCTTTTCCGTTACCCTACATCCCGGCTCCGATGGATTATCTTGGTAGCAGCTTTACCAGAGGTCTTCTCGGTCCTACTTCGACACTGCCCACGCATGTTCCAGGACTTTTTCCTTTCGTCACTCATGCTATAGACAACCCGGGGAACCTTGTTGGAGTTCCAACTATGAGCTCTACCGGTGTTGGTGAACGGTGGTCACCGGCGGACACTGCTATTAAGACCAGACATGTCCTACCTGGGACCCCAAGCCCTGATTCCGCCTCTAGCCATTCCTTTAAGCCGGTAAGTCCTAGCAGTATTCCTACATCATCTCTTAGCTGTAACGGATATCCAGCAGCAGCATCGACTCTGTATCCCAGCGTGCCACTATCGGCCTACCTCATGCCATGTGGCTGCGGCCCGTCTGGCTACAACTGTCCCTCCAGTTCGGAGTCAGTAGACCTTACACGACATACCTGCACTGCGGCTAGTTCCTTGTTCATAAATCCTTATCTGAAGCCACCGGATGGAAGCTTTTTCTCTTCCTCTGCAGTAGGAGGAGAACCCTCCGTTTTGCGGGACCACAGCTTGGGACCACCGACAGCGTCCACTCTGACTAGTGGGTTATCAGCATCAAGTCAACTGTTAGGACTGTACTCATCATACTTAAGCAGACCTAAGGTACCCGAATCACGCCTAGAAGTGTAGGTTATAATGTATGGGAACAGGTGAACAATAACTTTCACAACTCTAATGTAAGTGATGTTTGTCAGTAAAGCAGGTGGCGCAAGACTAACTCCACCAACGAGTACAGAAAATAACGTTTGTCCCCAAAATAAAAATGTAGAAAAGAGAGTTTATTAATGAGTCACAGTGCCATGAAATTCAAGCAATTATAGGACACAAGAACTTTCGGACCTAAGCTAATAAAATAAGCTGATGTTACATCCGTTTTTCATTTTATTAAACGAAGAATTTCTTTGAGTGTTTCTGAGTTTTCTGTCAAGTGAGTGATATTTAACTACATTTTAAGAAACGTTGTATGATATACATGCACACGCACATTGTTTTAGTGTTAAACAATAGACGTGTAAATGCTTGTGAAAATGAAACGTTAGTCGATGCGTTGTGCGTAATTTAGACTAATAAGTTTATTTCCTATGTGTGATAAATTCCTTATTTACTTGATTAAGAGAATAAAGCAAGGGCTAAGTAAAGGTAATTATTCAGAACATATTGAACAATAAATGCTGGATCTTTGAAATGGTCAAATTAGGCTAGATAGGTTAAGTGAAATTCTCTATTTAAGAATGTAAAATAGTATATTGAACACTGTTATTTGCTTTATAAACATGGAATTGATCAACTGTCTTATAATATATTGAAAATATTTATATCGCTGTAAAATAATAAAACCGTTTCTTTAGTTCTATTGAGCCTCATTAGTTTACTGCTGTTAAAACCGTTTCGTTAATTCTGTTCAGCCTCACTAGTATACTGCTGTAAAAATCGTTTCTTTAATTCTGTTCAGCCTCACTAGTTTACTGCTGTAAAAATCGTTTCTTTAATTCTGTTCAGCCTCACTAGTTTACTGCTGTAAAAATCGTTTCTTTAATTCTGTTCAGTCTCATTAGTTTACTGCTGTAAAAATCGTTTCTTTAATTCTGTTCAGCCTCACTAGTTTACTGCTGTAAAAATCGTTTCTTTAATTCTGTTCAGCCTCACTAGTTTACTGTTGTAAAAATCGTTTCTTTAATTCTGTTCAGCCTCACTAGTTTACTGCTGTAAAAATCGTTTCTTTAATTCTGTTCAGCCTCACTAGTTTACTGCTGTAAAAATCGTTTCTTTAATTCTGTTCAGTCTCATTAGTTTACTGCTGTAAAAATCGTTTCTTTAATTCTGTTCAGCCTCACTAGTTTACTGCTGTAAAAATCGTTTCTTTAATTCTGTTCAGCCTCACTAGTTTACTGCTCTATAGACAATTTTAAGGTATTTCACCAGAGCTGATAGTTTTAAACCGAAACAGCAATAACTCTTGTGTGAAAAACAAACAAACAAGTATTTTACTGTTTAAATCTGTGTTCTTCTAAACGGTTCGTGCGTGATCTTGTAATTAGCATCCGGGCTGTGGACCTATGGGTCTATCATTCGTATCCCGCTAACATTAAGATAAACAAAAATACGCTTTACAGTTTGAGTCGTTGGTGGTATCACTGTCATATCCTTCTATTCAACGAGATAACAGTAAACCAAGAGTGGTCTATCGGTTCAAGCCCCCTAGTGGCACAGCAAAATGTCTTCGGACTTAAAACGCTAGAAACCGGTTTTCGATACTGGTGGTGAGCATTGCACACGATAGTCCATTGAGTAGCTTTGTGGTTAATTACAAACAAACCATCGGTTCAAAATCATTTACAGCTAGCTCAGAGAGCGAATAATTATTAGATTTATATGAATAATCGAAAAGAAGCAAACAAAGCTTTTGAACTGCCGAAAATTAAATATTGAGAATAAGAAAAAATTGTCATACAAGCTTAATGAGAGCATATGGATGGCAAATGTATATCCAAGTACTTCGTTATATTGTAGACTTACAAACCAGGTGAGCTTTCAAATATGAATTGTACGAGTCTTACAGTATTTATGTTGTTAGTCTTTAAGGAACTGATCTATATTATTGCTACTGAAATATTCTGCATAGCAGGACTTAGCTTTATGTTTTATGTATCACAAAATTCCCATGTGATTGTAAATTACACGTTCGTAAGAAACCACCATTGCTACTTCATGAGAACCAATAACTGAGTAAAACATTTTGAACACTTTGTTTTCAAAGATCGTTTGCAATTTCTTTTAAGTAAATCGATTCAACAAACTTCCAGTTTTTTTTTAATTTTCTGCCACTCTCCACTCCCTTTATCATCTTTTCGATTTGTTTTCATTAATATACTATCGAGGTCGAGAGCTTACGTGAAAAGTTTTGAATCATATTGTCAAAAATGAGGGAATCAGGGTATTCAAACATCAAGTAGATATTTAAACATAGATTCAAGTGAAAGTAATAACATAGATATGAATAACAATATTATTGAAATATTGTAAAAATAACTCAAAGATTTGAAATAAGGAACAAGAGCAAATCTTTATTTCGCTGAGACAAACAGAATCTCGTGTTCCTTAATTATATACACATGATATATGGATATGTTATTAGTTTTCCATGCTGAATACTCATCTTTCGTTGCATAGTTTACAAAGGACACCTCACGAAACTTGAAAGAATAACACTGCAGAACGAATTAACAACAGGGCAATCTATATAATCTGATCTATAAAATTAAATAACTTATAAAACATAAGAGTTATAATTGCAACAAACAATGAGGTTTTATTTATTCTTTCGTAAGTAAAAAAACAGCATTTGAATATTATGTCAGCATAAGTGGAATTTATCTTGAACCTTACGTGAAAAACAGTTTCTAGTTTATAATCTAACTCTTCACTTATATGCATATCTATCAGATTATATATCTAGTTGTCTCTCTGTATTTGCTATGTATATACAGTTATTTACCAAGCACCCCGTCTCTCTTCATTTTTTCTCTTTCTTTTTTTTTATTGATTAGTCTTTCTCTTTTATTTATCATTTAATCGGTTTACCTATTTATGTATATATTTACTTAATTAAAAACACCTTAAGTGAGAAAAATATGTGCTTCCGAAAAAGGATTGAGCGTGTGATATAAAGAAATGAAATTCAATTTGGCGGCCAAACTGGTAGTTGACACTAATGGTATTGATAATAATTTTACAGCAAATATTCGTTCATTAGTTAGCCATGCCTCGTTTTTTTGTTTAACTTATAGTATGATGATAGGTAAAACAAAATATTCAGTCTAGCTAACTAATGGGGCAATGGGGCATGGTGTTGGGTAAAACAAATTCGGGACATAGCTAACTAATGAATAAATATTTTCTGTAGAATTATTATCAATGGTATAAGTACAGCTAACAGTTTGGTTGCCAATTTTGATTGCTTTCATTTAAGTTGCACCTTTTATCAAACCTAAGGTGCTTTTGATTAGATATCATGATTTTTTCTCAATACACACCAACAAACCACATGATAAGCAACACTCGATAATAGCTCACATTAGCTTTAGAACGCATTATTCGAAACAGAATTATAGTCTACTGGACCAAACAGAGTTTTTAAAAATATATGGTGGTAGTTTCCCTCCCTAAAACATTGTTTATAGCTTCCTTGATAGCAACACCATGGAGTCTAAACTGACAGCTTCTTGTCATCGCCCGTGTCAAGCATCATTATTTACTTTAATTGCTTAGGCTAATATCATGTGGCACAAAACGCTCTTTAATAAGATAATTTCATAAAATTTAGCAAATTTGTGCTGAAAAATAGGCAATGAATAATAACCGTTCATCTGTATGATTCTTTTGAAAACTTAACCGAGAAAATCTAGTTTACTAGGCCTAATCAATGCTTATATACCTATACATCCTTTCACCTTATAGTTTTGCTGCTCTAAATCAACCATCTTTAATTCGAAAGACAAAGACTAAAAAAATATTTTCTCTTACTCTCAGTTGTAGCTGTATTAAAACGTTTAAATCGATATCTCTCGTGACTTTTTTGTAGGCGTGCCCAAACATTTTGATAAAAACTGAGTGGTTTTTGTCGAATAATTTTACACATATTTAGACCATATTTGACAGCTACCTGTAAGTTGTAAAGGTCTATAAGTGCACTAGTTTTGTAATAAAATTCATAAAAGTTTTTCAATCACATAAAGTTTCCACACTTATAGTGTGAATGCAAAAATTGGAAACTCAATCAAAATTAGAGATTTTACGTCTTGCGTATTCCTGAATAGATTGCCTTGAAAACTGGTATTTGAAGTAAAGGTGTAGTAGAATATATCAACTGAAAATATATGTTTGGTTGGATTACCACAGCCCGAGCGACAAAAAGTGTAAAATTGCTAAACTACTACTCGTGATAATAGAACGCAATGTGCCCTGCAGGTTATCTTGGCCGCACGACAAAATATCATGTGTTTTGATTTATATAACATTTTACTCAACAATAACACGTATTTTGATGTATTTAAGATTCTACTGAACTAGCTGTTTTTATTTATATAACACCAGACTTAGCGTCCAGTTGTTTGTTTCTCGATAATTACCAAATTATCTAATAAGTTGCCAATTAATCTTATTTATCTATCCATCTATGTATCAGACTATCTACCCAGTTGCTAGTGTATCTGTATGGTTATTCGTCTCTTCATCTACCTATCAACTTCATTATATATGTTTTTTATTTCACCAACGTTTCTCTGATATTTCAAAAAAATATATTTTAAGAAATATGAAATAAAATATTTTCTTAAAATTCCATCCACATGACTGAAATATTTAATTTCAGAATATACATTTTCGTGTAGAGAGATTTTTTTTCCCAAAATGAAGAACATCAATAAGTTTGGAGGTCCACGAAAACATTATATATTAAAAGGGGTCTTCGGGTTACTAAAGTGTCAAAACAGTTGGTTTACAAATTCTCCACTAGCTGTCCATCTTTTCATTATACACACTTTCCAGAATTTTTTTAGAAATCTATTGGTCTCTTTACTTTACGCATTTATCTATCAGACTGTTTATCTCGCCAGAATTTCTCTTGTGATATGTCTTTCTTTTCTTCTATCACTTTACATGTTTTTATATATTCGATTGGTCTAACATTTTTTTACGTTTTGTCTTCCTTTTCTAAAAGGCTGTCTATCTTGTTCTCTGTCTATTTTTAATTAATATATTTGTACCTAGCCTTTTGTTTGTTAGTTTTGGAATTTCGCGTAAAGCTACACGAGGGCTATCTGCGCTAGCCGTCCTAAATTTAGCAGTGTAAGACTAGAGGGAAGGCAGCAAGTCATCACCACCCACCGCTAGCTCTTGTGCTACTCTTTTACTAACATCTCTTTTGCTGACTGTCTCATTATAACGCCCTCACGACTGAAAGGGCAAGCATGTTTGGTGCGACGGAGATCCCAACCTGCGAAACTCAGATTATGAGTCGAACACCTTAAACACCCTGGCCATGCCAGACCCCTAGCCTTTTGTCTGTTTTTTTATATGTAACTTTCAGACTCTATTTTTGTATTATCATAGGAACTGTAAATGTTTCAGTCTATTGGACTGTCTGTTTTCCCACAGTCCCTGTCTATTTCTGATCGGTTGTAGCAAGGTGTTTTTTTATTTTTTGTTATTCTTTATTCAGATTAGTGGTTTGTTTCTACCGTTACATAACTTTGTTCAATTTTAATTCGTTATTATGTGCTTAATAAACACCTCAACATATTTTTAACTTTGTGTATTTTCTGATATATTCAAATAAGATGGATATTTTTAATCGAGATTAAAGCTAGAATTATTACTGCTACTTGAACCTTGTCTATAAAATTGTTCATTCTGGATAATTAAAAAAAAAGTAGATTCAATTCTATATAAACATTCAAATGGAATCTGTATTTAAACGACCGAGATCTAGACACAGTGTAGCCAATGATTAGGGCGCCTGACCGGCAATTTGAGGAGCGCGGCTTCGAATCCTCGTCTCTCCAAACATTCTCACACTTTCAGCTATGGAAGTTTTATAAAGTAACGGTAAAAGAGTAGCTCAAGAGTTGGCAGTGGGTGGTGATGACTAGCTAGCTGCCTTTCCTCTAGTTTTTCCCTGCCAAATTCAAAAGTAATCCAACCTTTCTGTCCGTGACGATTATTGCTTTGCTTACCTTATTACAGTTTTGTTAAACAACTGTATGCATTATTTTCCCACTCATTTCCTGAAGTTCATTTATTCTCCAGTTCATCAGAAGTTTTCTAAAAAGTGATGAGTTGTTTTGCTTCTGATTTTATGGTGGTCGTTTCGTTACGTAACTCGTAACAATTTTCATTAAAATACATATTTATTATTTTTTCTTCTGGTTCCCTGATTATAATGTTATAGCCTATTTATAAAATTACTAGGAGGTTTCCTCTTTTTAATCCGTTGACAACCCTTTCGCGTACTACCGCTTTACAGCTTTACTAGCAAATTATATGCGTTATTATGTCCATGACTCATTTTTAGTAATTACACAATCTGTCAATAGCTTTGATAATAAGTTATACGTAATACTTGTTCTCTCGTTGCTTTTCGAATATTTGATTGTTTATAATTTTACAAGTTTCTTTAGACTTAGATGTATTATTTTCTATCATATTCCTTGAAGATTCTTCTTGTTTGCCTCTTCAATAGTTTGCTAACCAATTATAAATGATTTTTATCTCTAACTCTTTTATGATGGTCTCCAACTTTGTCCTATCTTTCTCTTATTCATTAAATACCGTCTTCTGCTGGGACGATAAACATAACTTGTACGAATTTAACACTAAACTTAGGGGTTTAATTCCTCGCAGGGGGACCCAGCAGGTAGCCTTACGTAGCTTTGCTATAAGAAAACGCACACATCTTAATTATCATATCAGAAAACTGTGCATATTATTTTATCTGTCTGATTCACTAAATGATCAGTTCGTAGTTTAACGTTTTACAATTTTATCTGAAAATCTTTTTTTTTTTTTAATATTTTTAGAAATTATATTTATTATTTAGTTTTTATGAGTTTTTGTGTACAGTTTGGCAGTCTGCGTATTCTCAACATTGAAAGCAATGTATATGCATTATTTCTCTTTCAGACTTCATGTTAATTACTTCATTAGCCTACCTTTTAACAGCTTCCTATAAAGCTGCACACATTATTTTCCCGGTTTTTTAACAATAGCCTCATAGCCTAGTTCCTTACAGCATTGCTAAATTATATGCGCTATTTTGTTCTGATTTTCTGACAATACGTTTAAAACCTACCTCTTTCAATTTTGTTATTTTGCTCTGGTATCCTGACAAAACATTTATCATCTATCTCTTTCAACTTTGCTAACAAGAAACATGTTAATATCTGCCCTATGACTTCTTTTAAAACGTTTCATTCAATTCTATTTTTAAAAGTTCTTAGCATATAAGAGACATTATTTATTTTCTGACTTCTTGATAATCATTTCATGGCCTATATGTTTACAATTTTCTCATTAAATCGTTTTATTTAATCTGCTTCCTTAATGAACAACACTTTGTCCAGTTCTTTAGAATACAAGTTATATGCTGGTTAAGCTATTTGTAATTACGTCCAAACACACAAGAAAGACTATCTTCTAGCCTTGTAAGTCCGCAGACATATGTCTTCCAATAGGGAGCGAGTTATAGGCATGATTCACTCTCTGATTCTATAATGATCATTTTATAGCCTACCTATTTTTTATCAACTTTGCTGACAAGTTATTTGTATCATGTTGCCTCTGATTTCTTCATGATTATTTTGTAGCCTGTTTCTTTACAACTTTGGTATAAAGTTACATGTGCTGTTCTGTCTCTGACTCTCTGATTATCATTTCAAAGATTACATTTTTAGAGCTTTACTAAAAAGTTATTTGTATTATTTTATCTTGATGGTTCCTTGACGAGTATTTTATATTCTTGTTATTGACAACATAGCTAACAAGTTATGTTTATTATTTTTTCTCTGATTCCATGACAACATTATTAACAAGAAAGGATTATTTTTTGTTGCATGACAATGATTCCATAACTTAACTATTAACAACATAAACGCTATATCTGCTCTGCAAAAACTGCTTTTTTTCGTTATTTCATTTCCTTCTATATGACATTACAATTTTCTTGGAAAGCTAGGCTTATTATTTTCCATCTGGTTTCTTGACGATAATTAACTTGACTCTTGTAACTTTTCTAAATATTTGTATATATTATTTTGTCTCTCTCTGATTCCTTGAAAATCATTACATAGCCTACCACTTTACAACTTTGGCAACAAGTTACTTGTATTAATTTGCCTTTTTAATTCTTTGACGATGAATTCTGAGCCTAATTATAACCTACTAGCAAGTTATAAGCATTCCTTAATAAGGGGTCCCCAGTCGAACAGCGGCATGTCTGTGGAATCACACCGTTAATGTTTCCTAATATGCGTAATATTTCCTATCTGATTCGTTTTGCATAATTAATATTTTGAACACTTATTACCTAGCTTGGAATATTTCTTTCGCGTGCTGTTCCTTGGCGTCTATTTATTTCTTTACTTCAAGTTTACAGCATTGCTAACAAATTAAATTCATTTTTTCTCGAATTCCTTCTAAATCGTTTTCTATCCCATTTCTTCCTATTTTGCAAACAAGCATTATGTTTATATTTGTCTCTGATTATTTTACTATTATTCCATAAACCATCTCTGTAAAACTTTACTAGAACGTAATGTCAAGTGTTTTATTTTTTTTATTCATCGGTGACCATTTTACAGCCTTCTTTACAAGATTGCTGAAAAGTTTTAATCTTCGATTTCGTCATGGTGATTTCTTAGCATGCCTCTTTCGAAGATTGCTAGCAATTTATTTGTGTAAATTTGCCTCTAATTCCTTGACGGTCTATGATTTTACAACTTTCTTTGCAAGTAAGTTCAATTATTTTCTGTTTAGCTCATTTCCCTGATTGCCTTTTTACAACATTTTTAACAAGTTACATGTATTACTGTGTCACTGCTTATTTCATAGCCTAATTCATCACATTGCTAATAAGTTGTGTGTATATGGTTTACTCTATAATTCCTCGAATATTATTTCATTGCCTATTTATTTAAATCGTTATTAGTTATATACATTGTTTTTTATTATTATTTATCCATTAACGATCATTTTATGGCCAGGTTTTTTACAACTTTACCAGGAAGTTTCGTGTGCTATCTTGTCTCATATTCCGTGACAATGACTTTATAACCTATCTCTTTCCAACTGTGGTATCAATTAGTATGTGTTATTTTGTCTTTCATTCTTTGATGATTCTTTCATAGCTTATCTTTACAAGATTTTACTGTTAGCTAATAAGGTATTTGCACTATTTTCTCTATATTTGTTAATTGTTTTTAACTCATTTTATTGGCTAAGATTCTGGAACTTTCTTAACAAACTAAATTATTATTTTTTGTATGTTTATTTGACGATCATTTCTTTGTTTGCCTCTTCACAACTTGACTAACAAGTTATATGAATTAGTTGATCTTTAATTCTACAATGGTATAATAATAGTTTAATAGCCTATCTAACTGAAACTTTGCTTACAAATCATATATTACTATGTCTTTGATATCTTGACGATCATTTTGTAGCCTGCCTCTTTGCAAACATCTTACAAAATTAAGTATTTTCTCTCTGATTCCTTTAAGATAATTCAATAGCCTACCTGTTTTCAACTTGCTTGCAAATTCTGTCTTATTTTCTGACTCTTTGACGTTTAAGTGCACCTCTTTACATCTCTTTGCTAACATGTTACACGTGTTGTTTTGTGTACAATTCCTTGAAAATCATCCTTCAGTCTACTTATTTAAACTTTGCTCTTACGTTACATATCTATTATTTCTTCTCTACTTTCCTTATGATCGTTTTAAGTTTACAATTTCATTACTTTCATTCTTAACTGTAAATATTTGCCCTTCTCTTGCTTATATATCTATGTGTGTATCATTTCAATGCCTCCTATTTTTGTCCGAAAGCTATAAGTGCTACATTGGCAACCTGACAGTTATTATTCTGCCTAGGTTTTCACAGTTTTTAAAACAAGTTATTATATTTAATATGTTTCTGATTATTTTTATTATCTACTATTTGACTACTCTATTATTTTATTAACAACTTACATGCTTTATTTTGTCTCAGATTCCTTTGCGTTCATTTCATTGCTTGCTTCTCTGCAGTTTGTTAGCAAGGTTCATAACATATGTTATTTTCTCTCTTATTTATTTCTGGATCATTTCTTAGTCTATTGATTTACAACTTTGGTAACATGTTGTGTGAACTTTTATTTTTCTCCTTCCCCCCGAATCCGTAAGAATGATTTCATAGCCTTCTCATTTACAACTTGTATATATATTATTTGATCTTTGATTCCTTCCAAACATTGCATTACATAATTATTTAAAACATTGCTAACAGGTTACATGAGCCATTTTTCGATCAATTCATAACGTAATCCTTTTCAACTTTGCTCGTAGGTAATAATTCTGATAAAACAATTAACACACATGATCACACAAAATTGGTGCAACGAATTACAAAAGAAGACCCAAAATTCGAACGTTTTTGAATAGTTGACTAGTTTTATTCAGGAGTAAAATAGTTAACTATTCGAAAGCACCAGAGTTCAGGGTTTGTTTATTTCAACTTCCAGTTACATGTAGTATTCGCTCTTTTTTTTTTCATCCTTTACAACATTTCCTCTTTCTCATATTTTCAAGATAATTTCATATCTTACTTTATACTACTTTCATAACAAGTTATCATTCTTTTATAATTTTTCCGGCGATTTTTTTTCCATTTCTGCATTTAATTTCATTTTTCTTCTCTTTCTAATATTTCGACTGTTAAAGTTTCATCCTTGTAGTTTCTAGGAATCATATTCTAATATCGTCATGGTTCTTTAATTAGAAATTTAATATCAATTTAATTTATTACGTATGACATTTGAACAAATATCTATATCTAACTTGTCATTAAAATTAACAGATATTTTCTGTATTCAGAAAACTACGTTTCTCAACACTATCTCTCATTTAAGATACTAAGGTAGGAGAATAAAGAGCGTTTCTTCTCATCCTTACTAAATATTGGGGATTGTTTGTTTTGTTTGTTTGTTTGTTTTTTAATTTCGCACAAAGCTACTCGAGGACTATCTGCGCTAGGCGTCCCTAATTTAACAGTGTAAGACTAGAGAAAAGGTGGCTAGTCATCACCACCCATCGCCAAATCTTGGGCTACTCTTTTACAACGAATAATGAGATTGATCGTCACTTTATAACGCCCCCACGGCTGAAAGGGCGAGTATATATAGTGTGACTGAGATTCGAACCCACGACCCTCAGATTACGAGTCAAACGCCTTAAATCACCTAGCCATGCCGGGCCCAAATATTGTGGAAACACCGTAGTAAAGAAATGACAAATTATATGTATTTTCTTATAACTTTCGTCGATTTACATACTTATATTTTCTTCTGAGGAGTGTTTTTTATTTTATTTGGTTTTATTATATACAATTAAAGGGTGAGTTAATTGTTGAAATCTAGGGTCTTGATCTCGTGAGGAATTTTCTTTATTTTTAACTGTTGTCTGAAGAATACGCCTATTTCATCAAAATAGAAAAGTCCACAAAAGAACTTTGTAGTCGGTAACGAGGAAAGTCAGCGAACTTTATAAATATTTGTACATACACATATGTACATCTAGTGAAACCACAATCAAAGGAATAGGGCTAAGTTGTTGTTGTTGTTTTTGAATTAAGCACAAAGCTACACAATGGGATATCTGTGCTCTGCCCACCACGGGTATCGAAACCCGGATTTTAGCGTGTAAGTCCGCAAACATACCGCTGAGCCACTGGGGGGCAAATAGGGCTAACAGAAATAAGTGAGGAATAATTATACTGGGAAGCGCATATGTAATATATATCAGACAAGTTAATATGAAAAAAAAAACTACTATATAAAAGTAATAACAGTCTTTCAGAACACTTATTGTTGGCTGAATATTCAGAAATTTATGTTTTTCATCTTTAATGGTTTAAAAATCTTTACTAGATCTGTAGAGAAATAGAATTATAAATTCAACATAATATATCTGCAAAATAGATGTAATAGTAATCATAAAAAGAAGGAAAAGGGAGATGGGTAAAACAGTGATTAAAACCTTAAGAAAAATTTATAAAAACAATTAAGTGTGGCCCCCCAGTGGCACAGTTGTATGTCTGCGGACTTACACACTAAAAACCGGATTTTGATACCTGTGGTGGGCAGAGCACAGATAGCACATTGAGTAGCTTTGTGCTTAATTCTAAACAAACTAAACAATTAAATGTGTCTTGTAAATATATTTAAAAAATGAATACATCAGATTATTTAGTCCGAGTGATTTTAAATATTCAGTTTCTTAGGGTTACCTAAATTTCATGTATATCTTACATTTCTTGGAAACAATTAAAGAAATCGTGTTCAACAATCTTACAGAAAATGATCCACAAAGTACAGAATTGCCGTTTTATATTTAAGTACATGGTGTTCTACAGAGCATGTAACTTTGTAAAGAAATGGGGTTTTAGATCAGTTACAAAATGCAGTGAACCTGACAAAATGAAAATAACATCAGTAAGCGTGTGGCTCTGAATATTACTAGATTTTTTTCCACTAAAATCTTATTTGAAGGGAATATAAATTACTGCCTTAACAGATATAAATGCAAAACAAGTAATAAATTACAGTAAGTATTTGTGAAAAACCGGTTTTAAGTTTAAAACTTTATATAATAGGTTTTGTTTTCTTTCAACCAGACGGTGGCCAGAAACAGATATTAGTTTTTACGTATACAGTCGTTAACACAGACATACATACACAGTCAGTCGGGTTTGTTTCGAGACGTGTTTCAAGCATAAACATTCACGAGAAAATACGCACACTATAATTTTCTCGACAGTAATAACTCAGTAAAATTTTTGTTCATGATATATTAACAGAAATCCATGTATTTCCTCCGTATTGATGCTGACCAACTTCCATAATTAGAAGAAATCGAAAAATCTTAAAAACGAATCTCGAAAAAATTGCAGATTACCTATACACTTTTATTTAAAGATGTCTAGACATTAAGTCGTTTTTACTTAGCCACGCAAACATTTCTTCTTATTTCATTTCTTAAACTTCTGGTTTCATGCTTTCAATTTGACATCAAAAACTTAGCGTCTTTACACTTGCGCACAAAATTACTTACTGAGGTAAAATTCTTCAAAAACAAGAGTATAAAACAGCGTATTATATTAAAACTATTTTGGAGGGTCACTTCGTCTTTACAGTTCACGTCGCCAAGTCTATTCGTGCCCTAAATGATGACCATGTATTCTGACAGTATTTCTGCAACGTAATTTTATTGCAAATGGCTCCATCATAAAGCTGTCATAATAAAAGTACACGACTTCTACCGACAGATTTTTCGTATTCCATCTGGTGCACGAGGAGGACGGCAGTTCCACGGCGCCTGTTTTCAAAATTCAAATCGCACAGAAATGTAAAAGCGCCCGCGTCTGACGACTTGACAGGTATATTTTAACAAAATACTGAATGAAGAACCATTTCATTCTTAAGGTATGCGACAGTTAAACGGGTGTGTGGCGGAAGCAACTCGTGTGCTTTATTAGACGGAGAATCTCCTTGATTTTGCGTACTGTTACCTGAGACATGTGGATTGAGTTTGCCACATGGCCTTTGTGCTAGCGAATTTTTACCTGTTACAACATGTCAAATTTTGCTTACCACGGCTTAGCTAAGACTTATTGTAGGTCTATTTTTTTATGGTCCTTATGTCTCAAGTTAGTCCATGTTCCTTTGTTTTCCAATGGCCCTAAATACAAGGAATATCTCCGTCTTGGAAATTTCTAAATCCCAAGTCAAAACTTCTTTATAATATGAATACATGAATAGTTTGTGTCGGAAAATGCTGCAACAAACTATTATCAAAATCGACAAATTTTGGTGATATAATATTAATTACAAAACTCCAAATAATGGGGCTTAGATACATTCCTTTACACTGTGTCTTTATATTGGGTATGGTTATTACATGGTTTTATGGTGTGTATATTCAAACTCGTTGTAATATAACGTATTCAACCCTTTATATATCATCATAACTTTTGTACTACAGACACTTTGTATTTGAAAAAATAAGAACTTTAGAACGAGGAGATATCTCTGTGGTGAAATAAAGATGTATCTTAACACTTCCTGCTACTTGTGATTAAGCGTAGAATGACTTGTTCGAGAACCTTATTGTTTGAGACTCAAAATAAAATTACAGATTTATAAATCGGTGAAACGATGTTGGCTGTTTTGTTTTAGTCACGTATCTGTATGTATATATATAGATATATTTACCTTAAAACAAATTTTCAGATTCCCAGACAAAAATTACAAAAGAAAGTTGTTTACTTCCTTTTCTAAGCCAACACTAGAAACAATCTAAATAATATTTTTTTCAAAATAGTTTAACTATTTTTTTACATTTAAAATAACCTCAGCTGAAGTCTAACATTATGTTCAACCTTACATGTTATTAGTCTGTTATTATTCACTGCTAAAATTAGATTAAATTAAACTAGTATCTTCTTAGTCTCTTTTTACTCTCTGTTGAAATTACATTAAGATAAATCTAGTATGTTATTAGTCTCCTTCAATTTACTGTTAAATTTAACTTAAGTTAAACCTAGCATGTTATTAGTTTAATTTCATTCACTGTTTAGATTAAATTAATTAAACCTATCAGCTTGTTAGTCTTTTTATTCACTGATAAAATTACATTAACTTAAGCCTAACATTTTATTAGTATATTTTTATCCACTTTTAAAATTCCATTAAGTTAAGCCTAAAGTTTATTAGTCCCTTTTTATTCGCTATTAAAATTACATTTAGGTATGCTCCTCGTGATTTTAATTAATTTTTATCCAATTTAAAATAATGTTACTTTATTTTTTATTATTTATTAAAATAACATCAACCTAGCTTGAACACAATGTTACTCTTATTTTTAATCTTTGTTAAACTGACTTCACATCAACTCTAGCAAGATATTAGTGTAATTTATGTTCACTGCTTAAACGAAATGGGTCATCCATAACAAAAGTTTTATTTTTTATGCATTACTGATATAACGTTAAAATGATTTCAGCATGGTGTTAATCTTTTTATACGGCCCGAGAATAGATAGACCAGTGGTTATTGCGTTAGGCTATTAATGTATGGGTCCACTGGTTTCGTCCCATTATTATAAAAACACAAAAAACGTATCTCATATTTTCAAGTCGTGTGTGAGTTGTAAAGCTATAAGAGTGACGTTAAAATCCTGCTATTCAGTAATAGAAGAGTAGCTCAAGAGATGAAGGATGGTGCTATTGACTCGATGCCTTCCTTCTAGTTTATCAATGCAAATTTAGAGGCGGCAAATGCAGATTGTCCTTGCGTAGATTTTAAGCAAGTAATCGAAAACAAACAATTTTTACTTGCTTTTAAAATTATATTAAGTTAAATCCAGTACGGTGTAAGTTTGATTCTTTTTTGCTTAAATAACATTACACCAAGTTCAGCAAGAAATTAGTGTAATTTACGTTCACTCTTAAAATTATATTGAGCTAACTCTAGCCTGGTATTGATCTAATTTGTATGAACTGTTAAAATGGCATTGAGTCAAATTTATCATTGTGTTAGCGTACTTACTATTCAATATTAAAATTGTATTAAACTAATTCCAACATAGCGTTAGTTTAATTTGTGCGTTACATACCTGGAGACCTTGGTTTAGGTAGCCCAAAAAGGTCGAATCCGTAGTCTCCTCATGGTCTAGCGGTAAGTTTATGGATTTACAACGCAAAAATTAAGGGTTTGATTTCCCTTTGGTGAACACAGCAGATAGCCCTATGTTGCTTTGTTATAAGAAAACACACACAAATCTATAAACACTAACGGAAGAAAAAAGTTTCAGGACTACAGTTTATTTTAAAAATGAATTAAAATAATGTTAAACCTTTATATGATTACATCACGACCAACTTTAAGAAAGTCCCCACCTACCCGTGGCTGAGCGGCGAGTCAGTGCTCGTATAACGCCAAGACTGTGGTGGGCACAATAAAGACAACCCGTTGTATTTCTTTGTGTTTAACAATAAAGTTGAAAGAAATTGCAGGTGTAAAAAGTTATCTAACAAAAAGATGAAACACGTAATTAATGTTAAAGTAAGTTCGATCTGATAAAGTTGTTCATCCTTTTTATATGTCAAAATAAATACTATTATTGCTATTTGTGTGCGTGTACAGTATTAGAAGTAATTATGGAAAGTGTGAGGAAAGAAGGTATGAAAGGGAAATGTATAGGAATATCAACTCTTTATCACGTGAAAATAAGTTACTTTGTTTTTAAAATGTACACTGAAATTAGTTGTAATCTAAATAGTTAGAAAGTATAATACTTATAAAAGTGCAGGAAGTCATGCTATGCCCAGTAGTAGTGGTGTCATCCTCACAGAACTAAAACTAGCATCACAAAGTTTCTTGTACTCAAGGATAATCTATGCGAACAATTGTGGCAACATTCTATGATCCACTAAGACTTATGTACACGACTCCGAGGTGGCACGTGAAACTGACGCCCTTAATAATCGAAATGCTGAAAGATGAAACCGAAAATCTCCAAAAGTTATAGTAAGTGTATCAGGGTATATGTTCTTTATGAACTAAACGACGATCGAGTGATATATTACGAACAACGTTGCTGTAGATACATGTGTGAATGTATCTCGGGAATAGTAAGAAATTGTATGAATGGATGAGTAACTCCTTAAAATCCACTGTTAAGAAAACGTAACCAAATTTAAAAGGTTGAAAAAGGTTCCAAACAATGGAATAACTAAAGATTAAGACAAACGTTCTTTATAAATGAAACCGAACTGAAATTGTTAATTACATTTATGTGGTATTATAATCAGTGTAATCACCTGTATAGTGAAGCATCGATTTCAGTGTTACTCAAACTGCCTATTGGCAAATACAGAGAAATTATTATCAACCTCTCCATTTCATCAGAAGTATTACTCAGGGGAGAGGTGTTATCTTTTTTCAGCAATACAATAACTCCAAACAACAGCAAATGTGGTAAAACCACATATTTACGGTCCAATGGAACGATCAGAACCATGGGTTTGACTGCAGGAAGGGCCTAGCATAGCCAGGTGATTAGGTCGCTTGACTCAAGATCTGAAGGTCATGGGATCGAAATGCCATCACACCAAACATACTCGATCTTTCAGCAACAGGGGTGTTATAAATTACAGTCAGTCCCACTATAAAAGAATAAAAGAGTAGTCCAAGGGTTAGTGGTAGGTTGTGCCGACTATCTGCCTTCCCTCAAATCTTACACTGCGAATCTAGCCCTCGTGTAGCCATGTGCGATATTAACAACAAACAAACAAAAGTGCAGGAAGTCTCAGTAAAGGACGTCTTTTAGGTTGTATATTCTCAGTGAAGACTGGGAAGCTAAAAATGTGACCAAACTAAATGATAGCGAATAACCCAGAACATTTGAAGAAATAATCGACAATCGTACACTACTAATCTACATGCAGTACCAAAACAAAGTGTAATGATCCATGTAAAATAAAGAATTTGCCTACATAATACTAGTTGATTGTACAGTTCTTCAGTTATCTTGTTTATTTTCCGTGACCGTTGTTATGAGTAAGTTATTCGGGTTAATAAACAAGTTTTCACTTTGCAGTCATAACACTGACACGTCCGTGGGTATGCTATAAACTTCTATAGGTCAAATCTCACGTTGCTTCTTGCTTCATAGTAAAAAAGTGTCACCACAGGAATACTCTGACATAGAAATGAAAGGTAAATAATTAAAGTCATACAAGTCGTCACTAGTTATTCGTTGGACGTCACAGTTCACGATGTAGTTGTATGATTAGAACCCTGCATCAAGACATTTCATTTTTCAATTCCTTCACGCAGTCAGTTATTTACGGTGAATTAAATATGCCAAGGCAAGGACTTTTTAATTTTATACTTGGTTTTGCAAAACTGTAACCATTAACTGTGTGGTATGAATTGAGACAACATTTATCGTTAATTGGATATTATTGAATTGGTTTGCACCGTCTGGATATCAGTATCGTTTTAATGCAGCACAGAGTGGAAAATCGAGAAACACTTTGGACGTAGCGTCTATATCCCAAGGTGAAAGTGATATTTATACTCGGTGAGAAAAAAAGCACAAAAATCAACGTTTTCTATACCGGGAGCAATTTTCTAAAGTGAAAGAGATAATTATATGTGGTTGTACGGTAGGAAGATGACAAATAAATAGCAACGTCGTATTTAGTAAGATTGGCACTGACTTCATGAAGGGAAAGAAACTCTTATATGCCCTGAAGTTATTCTGAAACAATTTCAAGTCTCAGTGATGACTTGACTAATTTCAAGTCTCTTTTCTCCTTCCAGAACACTCGGCTATTATAGACTTTCAGCTGAGACATGGCTTAGTGGCGCTTTTCAGAGTTGTTGTATGTAAAGTAGGAAAAAACAAACCCGGGTTTTGATCAGAGCTGTTCTGTGTAAAGTAGAAAAACTTACAAGAAAACAAAGGAGTTTTGATCAGAGTTGTTGTATGTAAAGTAGGAGAAAACTTACAATAAAACAAACAGGGAGACATGGCTTAGTGGCGCTTTTCAGAACTGTTGTGTGTAAAACAGGAAAAAAACAAACCCGGGTTTTGATCAGAGTTGTTGTATGTAAAGTAGGAAAACTTACAAGAAAACAAAGGAGTTTTGATCAGAGTTGTTGTATGTAAAGTAGGAGAAAACTTACAATAAAACAAACAGGGAGACATGGCTTAGTGGCGCTTTTCAGAGCTGTTGTATGTAAAATAGGAAAAAAACAAACCCGGGTTTTGATCAGAACTGTTCTATGTAAAGTAGAAAAAACTTACAAGAAAACAAAGGAGTTTTGATCAGAGTTGTTGTATGTAAAGTAGGAGAAAACTTACAATAAAACAAACAGGGAGACATGGCTTAGTGGCGCTTTTCAGAGCTGTTGTATGTAAAATAGGAAAAAAACAAACCCGGGTTTTGATCAGAGTTGTTGTATGTAAAGTAGGAAAACTTACAAGAAAACAAAGGAGTTTTGATCAGAGTTGTTGTATGTAAAGTAGGAGAAAACTTACAATAAAACAAACAGGGAGACATGGCTTAGTGGCGCTTTTCAGAGCTGTTGTATGTAAAATAGGAAAAAAACAAACCCGGGTTTTGATCAGAACTGTTCTATGTAAAGTAGAAAAACTTACAAGAAAACAAAGGAGTTTTGATCAGAGTTGTTGTATGTAAAGTAGGAGAAAACTTACAATAAAACAAACAGGGAGACATGGCTTAGTGGCGCTTTTCAGAGCTGTTGTATGTAAAATAGGAAAAAAACAAACCCGGGTTTTGATCAGAACTGTTCTATGTAAAGTAGAAAAACTTACAAGAAAACAAAGGAGTTTTGATCAGAGTTGTTGTGTGTAAAGTAGGAGAAATAGTCATAATAAACCATCTTTACACAATGTTGACTGTATTTCATACGTGTTTGTTGTGGACGAATTTTAAATAATGTATTGCTCTTTTGTACGTGTTTATAAAATGACACTTAAATAAAGTAAAGACTACAAATGATGAGCACGTGCATGATTAGTTCATGTAAGTACATTAATAACATTGACATGAGATTGAATTATGGTCTAATGGTGTGAGAAGCATGACTGTTAAAAACGTTTGACTATAGAGGACATGACTTTTTAAAGCTATACAAACACAAAAGGAATGAAAACGTATATTGGTTTATAGTAAAGTGAAAAAAATCCTGTGTTATTGTTGAAGGTGAAATAGAATTATTTAACTATGCTGGTGTATAAAAGACAGCATATATTATTACTTAGCTAATTACTAAAGCTACTAAAACTGGTGGTGACTTATCGAACTAGTTTCGTACTACTTTTTTAAGATCGGTGTTACCCACCAAGATTGAAAACAGAACATTCTTAGATAAAGAAAAGTTCCGGAAGCACTTTAGGCTATGGTTGAATCTTACTAGTGACGGTTTAAAATGTTTGTCATCCAACAGTAGAATCTGCACGTGGTTACAATATGATATATTGCTTAAACATGTAATTACAAAGCGCTGGCCTATGAGATAGAGTATCTGTAATATGAAATACCATTCACAAATAGAGAGAGTTGCTGTAATATATGGTATCAGTTACACATAGAGAGAGTAGTTTTCATATAGAGTACCAATAAAAGAGAAAGTAGTTGTAATATAGATTACAAGTCACAACTAGAGAGGGTAGCTGAAATATAAGGTGTCAGACATAACTAAAATAACCTGTAGTGTACCGTGAATATTGAAAGCACAACAGTAAAACAGACATCTAGGTCTTTCTTTGTTTCATTTCGTGCAAAGCTACTCGAGTGCCACCTGCTCTAGTTGTCCCTAATTTTGAAGTGATAAGTCAGAAGTTTGGTTTGTTTATTTTCAATTTCGAGCAAAGATACACGAGGGCTATCTGCGCTTGTCGTCCCTAATTTAGCAGTATAAGACTAGAGGGTAGGCAGCTAGTCATCACCACCCACCGCCAACTCTTGGGCTACTCGTTTACCAACGAATAGTGAGTTTGATCTTAACATAATTACGCCCCACGGGTGAAAGGACGAGCATATTTGGTAGGGCGGTGATTCGAACCTGCGACCCTCGGATTACTAGTCGAGTACCTTAATCACCTGGTCATGCTGGGCCGATAAAACAGAGGGTGGCTGTGTGTTTTTTTCTTGTAGCAAAGCCACATCAAGCTATCTACTGAGTCCACCGAGGGGAAAAATCAGAGGGAAAGCAGCTAGCTCACCAACTCGTGAGCTACTCTAAACGAATTTGACCGTCACCCTTATTACACACTCATTATCATAAAGTACAGATCGTTCTTTTTCGTCGCGTTTCATGAGCCTCGTTCTCATAGACATGTTCGATCCCAAAACATCCAGCAGTTAATCGGAGAAATATATCGCGAATTGCAAATAATACACAAGAAGTATTAAAATAATTTAGTCCAAGCATATAAATTTATTCCAATTAAATATGAACATAATTATAAAATAAAACAGTTTTTACAGAGAAATATGTCTTCCATTACAGTATAATCTGACATTCAGGCTATTTGTGTATTATTTTATATGTTAGGTGCTACCTTAGCACTGAATAAATATGATTTTTAATCCAAGTGATATTGAATATTATACTTAATAATAAAGCGGTTCTAATAAAAGGCAAAGTAGTACCATGATATTGACGATTTGAAACAGATTTGTATGTCAATTATGTAGGCAAGTTTTACATGTTTATTTTACAACCAAGCGAGAATGGCCTTTTTCCCGGTATCACTATACATATATATATATATAGTATTAATTACACGGGTCAAGTGTGTATTCTGGTTTGCACGGAGACTCCAAATGGAATTTTAATTATTCAAAAGTAATTCGACACTGTTGATTTGACGTTTTTTGTTTTCTGTGTCGCGGAACAATAGGATGTCATGATTCTCGATTTCTAGCCTTTCTCTTCATGGGAAGCAACGCCCTCTAGCCACCTGTCAAAAGGAATGTGTCATGCGCTTCTCAAAAACGCATGCTGCGAGTGTCCATAACCAAAAGTTAGTGAGAAATGAAGTTACTTTAAAGTCACGTGTACTCTCCATATAAATTCCCCAAAAGTCTTCATTGTACAGTTATGGACAGGGGTCGAAAAGATGCTATCAAAGAAGTTTGCGATAATGAAGAAAAAACAAAAAACCTTGTCTCATTTTAAAATAATGAAGAGCTAAAAAACAAAACAAAAAACCCGTGATGCTCAACCAATCTAATTGAACGGGATCCAGGATACCAGTAAACTTTGCCCACTAAAGGTGATTTCTAATCAATTTCAATATTTGTCACTTTCTTGAACAGTCGATACATTCCATTATTCGAATATTATCCACTTTAAACCACTAATAGCTTCTAAAAGCTATTTTAAAATTTATTAATTGGTAAAGCAAAGTAATTTGCGTCTAGGAAATAACGAACCACTAGATTTATTATTTGAGTCAGCATCCTTCATTAATTTCAACAAAAATATTGAGGAAAGTCAAATATCCTCAATACATTAACTTACCAATATATTTTACTCTATCAGACACTTACTCACCAGTATATTTTATTCTATACGAGATTTACTCACCAATATATTTTACCCTATATAAAACTTACCAATATACAGGGTGGTCGCTAGAAAAGCGGAAAATTTGTCAAACAGCTATTTATTTTTACAAAGAATAACTTTTACAAAGTTTTTTAAAGGCATATGTTATATTACACTCATAGATACTCAAAATGATTAAAATCATGCATTTTATTCATGATGTAAAGAAATCAAAATAGAAATGAGTAAGCACGCATTTTATTCATGATCTCATCTGACCCTCAAATTTTCCGCTTTTCTAGCGACCTCCCTGTATTTTACTCTTTATGACACATACTCACCAGCATATTCTATTCTATATTAAATTTACTGATCAATATATTTCATTCTATATAAAGTATTATAAACCAGTTATTAAAGATTGCTGCCACAGCAGAATTCAGTAAACTATATTACACCAACAAACTTTCTTTTGTTTCGATTATGTGACAAGAAGAGGCGTTTTCAGATCTGTTAGTTTTTATTTTGTTAAGCGCTACAAGCTTCACGTGCAGAGAGTCTCATGCCGTATTTTGAACGTAAAGTATAAATTTATTACGATATTGTAGTAAGCAACAAATATTTGTCATAAAAAAATCACACATTGTAATGTCTGCGGTTTTCTCTTTCTTACTTCTTATGTAGGTTGATAAAACTCCTAGACCACTGCTACAATAAAAAGAAAGTAAAACAATAAAGATAAGATTCTTATATACCAGTTCATCCCATAAGTAATGTGCGAAAATTTAATGCAGAAAGTGCATCATCATTTATGTCTTTATAGAAAGCTTTAATAACTAAAATATGTAGTAAGGCATGCATAAAAACGTTCAGACAAATAAAAGAAACTAACCCAACTCTGCTTTTTCAGATCATAAATCAAATAAACCCTCATGAAGATAGATATGCCTGAGGAACACATTAGGCATATAATACTCATATAAATTATGAGTTTAAAAAAAGGCAATAGTGCAGCAGAAACTACACAAAACATTTAAGGTGTTTGTGGTGCGGAGTATCTCAATGAAAGAAAACGTCGAAGGTTCTATCAGAAGTTCAAATGAGGTGACCTACAGCTTTAGTGATGCGCCACGTTCAGATCGTCCTGTTGAGTTTAATGACGACTTGCTGTTGGCTGCACTTGATGAAGATTGCGCTGAATAGTTGAAGAACTAGCACAAAAAAATTAATTCAACCCATTCAACAGTTTACCGTCATCTTTAACAGCTTGGAAATATCTCAAAACTTGGGAAATATGTCCCTTATGATTTAATAGAAACCAACCTTAGAGCAAGATTGGACATTTGCACTTTTCTGCATTCTCGTGAACGTAACTCACCTTTTCTGGACAGGCTAGTAACTAATGATGAGAAATTGATATTTTTTAAGAATGTTAAGTACAACAGACAATGGCTCAGTGCAGGTAAACTGGCTAAAGCACAGCCCAAAATGGACCTCCACCCTTGGAAAGTCTTGTTGAAAATTTGATGAGACATTGTTGGTGTGATCCACCTTGAGTTGCTGCCACTTAATGTAACAATTACATTAGACTTCTACTGTCAACAGTTAGAACACCTGAATGATGCACTGAAAGAAAAGAGTCCTGTTTTGATCAATCATAAAGGTGTTGTGTTACACCAGGATAATGTATGGCCCCATACAGAAAGGATCACATCTGCAAAGATCGAAGAGCTAAACTGGGAAAAACGTCCACATCCTCCTTATTATTCAGACTTTGCCCCATCTGATTATCATCTATTTCGAAGTTTGCAGAACTATCCAGATGTAAAAAAGCTTGGAACACATAAAGATGTCAAAACTACCCTCTCTACATTTTTCTTTTCTTCCAAACTCCAAGAATTTTATAAAAATGACATTTATGAGCTTGTGAATTGTCGGCAGAAAGTGATTAATAATAATCGAACATACACTATTGATTAAATAACATTAAAAATATTTAAAATCCTTTCTCCTTTTCTGAACCTTAAAATCAGACATTAGTTAAGGAATGACCTGATCTATTTATTTTAATATTTAAATGAAAAATTTATTAGGACCACAGTTTGTTGTCTAGAAGGATTCTAAACGATAATGTACACAATGAAATACACAATTAATTGCATTAATACTATTACTTCTTATGTTCTTCCAAGAAAATCCTACAGTGTGACGAATTATTAAAGTGAAATAAGTGTATTAAATAAAATATCTGTATTAGTGTTTCAAAAATATATGAATTATTTGAATTTTAAGTTTTATCTCACACTTCTTCCATGAAAGGTCGATAATAGGTAGCACACGACCGACCCTAGTTTTGTTAAACACCATCCAGATATAAACACTGCATTTAGTCTGTTTAATCCCGTCTAATTAACTTTACCTATTCTAATGGCTTTCTGGTATTAGGTATAAAATGTTTAAAATGGTACCAAAGTTAACTTTACACTCCAATTCCAACTTTGAGACTAAGCCATGCAACATGCAGGACACTGGTGAGCTAACTTATGTCTCCATGGCCAGGTGTCACCTGAGTATTATTCTCATCCATGGTGAGAAGGTATATTGTGGGTTGTACGAACAACTTTTCATCATCCAATACAAATTATTTTAAGAATTTACAAAAACGGATTTATAACAATAACAATGAATAACATCGATCTATATTGTTGTTCCTAATCTTTATATATGGGAAGTTTTATATGAACAAAAAATTCGTAATAAAAAGTAGTCTAAACTAACGATTCTCAAACTTAAATAGCCCCATAACTTCTAATATCATTCTGGAGATTGCTATCAGGAATTGGGAGATATTAGTCATACACGCAGTCGGTATGATCTCTGGATCTCACTAGCGTGGATTTTTGCCACCCCAAGTTATCAGTGTATTGTGATACGCCTAATATAACGTTAAGTACAACAGTTCGAAACAGGGGAGTATTGTTTAAATGCATATCACGTTATTTCACGATATAATACATTGGAAATTAATATCAAGGTGATCGCTGTAAATTTGGCAATTAATGTCCCTGATGACAATTATTTTTTGATACAAAAATCACCATTTTCATTGCTTTATTTGTTCACATGTTACTTGTTACCTTCATGTTAAGCTCTAAATTTTGACTTAAAAGCAAACCTAGTATAACAGCGTGTTAAATTGTCAAGACAGGAAACAACAAGCCTTTCTAACTAAAACAGGTTATTAACTAAATTGCGATTTTAAAGATAAAGATTGGTAAATGTTTCAATAAACATACAATTAGCTAAATTTTCAAAATCTAACATTTCAGGACGATCCATAGACTGGAAGAAAATTTCTATATCTACTCAGTGTTTCGCTTTCAGCTTCTTTCTGGATGCTCTATATGAATAGAAGTTTAACTTTGACTAACAACACCGTAGCTTTAGTTTGTTTAAACAATATAATAATATTTTAATTTAATTACTAACAGTGTAACGTTTAACAATGCAACTCTCATACTGTATAATCCTAGCAGTGTGAGCTTGGGAATTTGTATAAGACATTAACAAAGGAGCTGTGAAGCGAAACGTTGTGTAAGTGGGAGATATTTTCCTGAAATCTTGAAGTTGTTTACGAAGTTTTAATGTCATTGTTTCTCCAGTTATAAACCATATAATATTTATACAGTACAAACTGAAGTTCTCTCTGTAAAAACCCTTCTCATGGCGTTCAGGACTACAATTTACAGCACCAGATAAAACTAATATGAATTGTTGAAAAATAAAAGGCATGAGTTTTTTTATTATTACCCCTAACATACGTGATTTTTATTACTATCTATAGAACAAGACAAAAATCATCTGCATGAAGTTTTATCATAAAAATGTGGTTTATATACATATATATCTATATGCAAACAGTGCACGGAATGTTTATTAATTGTGGTCCACAACACCTGCCTGTTATGTTAGTATTAGTGTGTGTGTGTGTGTGTTTTATAGCAAAGCCACATCGGACTATCTGCTTCGTCCACCGAGTGAAATCGAACTTCTGGTTGTTTTAGTGTTGTAAGCCCCCCAGTGGCTCAGCGGTATGTCTGCGGACTTACACGCTAAAATCCGGGTTTCGATACCCGTGGTGGGCAGAGCACAGATAGCCCATTGTGTAGCTTTGTGCTTAATTTAAAACAACAACTAGTGTTGTAAATCATAAGACTTACAGCTGTTAAACTGGGGAAGATGAGATTATTCTGTGTTTTTTTTAATCAGTCCTATTTATATTGTGGCTCAATTATTGCTTTTAAATACAATGTCCCCCCTACCATGTAAGATTAAAATCTGTTAATAAACAACTTTACTTGGTGTATTATAGATAAACGTTTAAAATGTTTCCACGTAGATTAATACAGATCAAGATTTGAACTCTGCTATGAATCAACTGGGTGATTAACACCATCTTTGAAATGTCCTGTTTGTGATCACAAAGCACACTCATCTCTGTACTGGACTCCGCATGTCCTTCACGTCAGTGTGCACGGAATGTAAGTCCAAAATCTCATGCTTTGCGTCAGTGTTTCCGCAAAAGCCCACTCAGAACTTTGGATACCTTAAGTTCGTTATAAGAGTGATGGTTTAACCTCACTGTTTGGTCGGATATAAATAACCCAAGATGGCGATGCATGATATCAACCATCTATCATCCCTAAAGTTAATTAGCTCAATATTCTGGACAACTATACGCAAATACATATTGTGTAAACTTGCGCAATATTCTAGCAAAACAATAGCAAACTGAACAACTCATTCTCTACTATGCAATAATCTAATGTATTCAGAATACCCCTAATTACTTAAAACCCTACTGTTACCCATAAGATTAACTATTTTCTATGTTATGTAAAATGCCGAAGTTGTTTATAAAACATTCCTTCCGTTCTTCTGAGTAAAAACATTTCCACCTGTGTTTTATAAGATCCTTTGATCTCCACAAAACTATTCCTTCCTGCGTTGTGTAAAATGGCGTCGTTCTCCACAAGAACATATATTTTTTGTTATGTAAGATCACAACATTCCACATAAAACTATTCCTTTGTGCATTATGTAAAATCACAACGTTCTACATAAGACCATTGTATCGTGCATTATATAAGATCTTGGAGTTCCCGTTCCTTTCTGTATTTTATACAAACCAGTGATTTTCTAACTTTAATTTTTTTTTCGCGCAAGTTAAACTTTCCAGTGTTTTTGGAAAAAAAAAAGGTTCCGTGTATTTGAAAAGCTGTATTCCGAAATTCCGTTTGTTAGTTCGTATAAATTTAATTGCACGAAATATATTTTTATTCTATAAACCATATACTTTAGAATATTTTTAAAATTTTCTGATGCGATTTGAGGTTTCTTGGAGGTCCACGGATCCCATTTTGTCGAACCCAGATACAAATAATTTTGCTTTCTTATATTTTAATAGATTTACTGGGTAGAAACCGCATTTGTTTTGTTTTGTTTTTAAATTTCACACAAAGCTTCTCGAGGGCTATCTGTGCTAGCCGTCCCTAATTTAGCAGAGTAAGACTAGAGGGAAGGCAGCTAGTCAGCAACACCCACCACCAACTTTTGGGCTAATCTTTTACCAACAAATAGTGGGATTGACCGTCACATTTTAACGTTTCCACGGCTGAAAGGACGAACATGTTTGGTGTGACGTGGATTCGAAACCGGCCCTTAAATTACAAGTCGAGTGCCTTAACCATCTGGCCAAGCCGGTCCTACTTCATTTGGAGAAGAGAAAGAGAAAAAGAAGAGAAAAAAGAATGATATAGAGATTTAATTTCTCAGTTTATGAAACTCTAAAATAAACAATAATTATTTTATACCATGAATGAAAAGTTAAACGGTACATTCATTATTATTATCAACCAACACAGGATTATTAAGAATTTACTTGTGTCATTTTTATATGCAAAAACGGCTGTTCTGGGCCCAGAAAACACTTCAAATAGAAGAGCGAACAACGTTTCGACCTTCTTCATTACATTACAATTAAGACTATGTATCATTAAACACATATTCTAGTTCAAGACTTGGAAATCTCTTTTCTAAAATCCTCGAAATTATGGGTTTAAGGGTTGCCTTCATTCTTGTAGCTATTTCAAGTTCATTTAACTTTCTTATATTTCTATGTATTCCTCCATTGTAGACCCGACATGGCCAACTGTGCTAAGGCGTTCGACTCGTAATCCGAGGGTCGCGGGTTCAAATCCCGCTCACAACAAATGTGCTTGCCCTCTCAGCCGTGGGGGCGTTATAATGTGACGGTCAATCCCACTATTTGTTGGTAAAAAGAGTAGCCCAAGAGTTGGCTATGGGTGGTGATGACTAGCTGCCTTCCCTCTAGTCTTACACTGCCAACTTAGGGACGGCTAGCACAGATAGACCTCGAGTAACTTTGTGCGAAATTCAAAACAAACAAACAAATCCTCCACTGTAAAAGCCTTCAAAAATTTTCTTTCTATTCACCATTCTTTGTTATTAGAATTAATTCTGGTACAGAAATAGATGTTTGTTCTTCAGAAATTGTTTTATAAATGCTTAGATAAAGTAACTGTAATGAATATATCAACTCCAATATTACTCGTTTACGATATAAAATACGAGTAATTTCAAAAACGTTTTCACGAATCTGTTGCGGATTGTGCATCAGGTTCACGCTAAAAACTTCTTCCGGATAAAAATTCTGCACTTTTCACCTAAATTAGTGTTATCTTCCAATTGAACATTAAATATTGATAAAGTACAGTGTATTAACACTAAAATCACAGTTACATATGGTGTCTACTTGATAGAGTAATCGATATGTATGCATACTTCAATATTAATACATCATGTATCTCATTACTGAATATACACATAGACACTAATATGTCGACGCGTCGAATAACGAGAATAATAATGATTTTGAAAAGTTAACGTGTAATGTACGCTAAATTAAGGCTCAAAATTACTTCTGAATTTTATAGCTTTCAGCAAGAAACATATGGCGAGATAGTTAAAAAAAAATCATATGCGTGTTGATAGAATTTAAATGTCATTTGGATGAATAAAGAGTTGTATTTGTATCTTCTTGTGATAATTTTATACCTTCTTGACAACTTAAGGTCAATACATCGCAATTTGTCTGTTTCTGCATAATCTAATGGGTTCTAATAACTATACTGTGTAATAATACTATAAAAACCGACAAATGCATATATTCTAGAATATATACTATAATTATCGCAATATCTCAACTTGACCATTCATTTACAACGAATACTTAAGTTAAAATTACCTATACTCTTTGTTTACAGCAAGAGTGACGAAATACCTAAAAAAGTGTTTACACGAAGAGTGATAAAGTACCTATATAGTTTGTATACAGTAAGTGTAGTGAAGAATTTGTAGACTTCGTTTACAGCAAGAGTGATGAAGTACCTATAGACTTTGTTTACATTAAGAGTGATGAAGTACACATAGTCTTTTTTAAAGTAAGAGTAGTGAAGTGTTTATAGATTTTGTTTACAGTGAGAGTAGTGAAATAACAATAGACTTTGTTTACAAAAAGAATACTGAAGCACTTATATACTTTGTTTACAGTGAGAGTGATCAAGTACCTATAGACTTTCTTTACAGTAAGAGTGATGAAGTACCTATAGACTTTGTTTACAGTAAGAGTGATGAAGTGTGTATATACTTTGTTTACACTAAGGGTGATGACGTACGTAAGACTTTGTTTACAGTAAAGGTGATGAAATACCTATAGACTTTATTTATAGTAAGAGTGATGAAGTACCCATATACTTTGTTTACAGTAAGAGTGATAAAGTACCTGTAGATTTTGTTTACGTAAGAGTGATGAAGTACGTATAGACTTTTGTTTACAGTAAGAGTGATGAAGTACCTATAAACTTTGTTTACAGTAAGGGTGATGACGTACCTATAGACTTTCTTTACGTAAGAGTGATGAAGTACCTTTTGACTTTGTTTACAGTAAGGGTGATGAAGTACCTATAGACTTTGTTTAGTGTAAGAGTGATGAAGTACATATAGACTTTGTTTACAGTAAGGGTGATGAAGTGCCTACAGACTTTGTTTACAATAAGAGCAATGAAGTTCCTATAGACTTCGTTTACAGTAAGAGTGATGAAGTACCTATAGCCTTTGTTTACATTAAGAGTGATGAAGTACATATAGTCTTTTTTAAAGCAAGAGTAGTGAAGTGTTTATAGATTTTGTTTACAGTTAGAGTAGTGAAATATTCATATACTTTATTTACAGTAAGAGTAGTGAAATAACTATAGACTTTGTTTACAAAAAGAATAGTGAAGCACTTATATACTTTGTTTACATTGAGAGTGATTAAGTACCTATAGACTTTCTTTACAGTAAGAGTGACGAGGTGCCAACAGACTTTCTTTACAGTAAGAGTGATGAAGTGTGTATAGACTTTGTTTACAGTAAGGGTGATGAAGTACGTACAGACTTTGTTTACAGTAAGAGTAATGAAGTACCTATAGACTTTTGTTTACAGTAAGAGTGATGAAGTACATATGGACTTTGTTTACAGTAAGATTATGAACTATCTATAGACTTTGTTTACAGTAAGGGTGATGAAGTACCTATAGATTTTGTTTACAGAAAGAGTGATGAAGTACCAAAAGACTTTCTTTACGTAAGAGTGATGAAGTACCTATTGACTTTGTTTACATTGAGAGTGATGAAGTGTCTATAGATTTTGTTTACACAAGAGGGATTAAGTATCCATAGGCTTTTTTTACAGCGAGAGTGGTGAATTTTTTTTCCTTAAGAACAAATATTCCTTTTATAAAGTTATTCTCTCTGGCTGTCTGTTACAATGATGAAACGTGTTCTAAAGGGTCAAGTTGCAGTTTGTACCCTCTCAATTCTTAGAAAGAAAGAAACAAGAAAAACACACCACACATCTAAAGCACTTTAATCGTTCGAGTCGTTTATGTGTTCAAGCTATATCAGGAAGTAAACTGACACTTTATATGAGGGAGGGGTTTAGGTCTGAAAAGTCGATTTTCTGCATACATACGACTAAATTCGAAGCAATCGAGAACGTAGTTGTAACACCAACAGAACTCAGCATATCCGGTTGAAGTTAATATAGAGTTAGTTCTTCTTCTACCTTAAAAGCCAAAGGTAGACAAATCAGTATTCAGTAAGTCTCGTTTTATACTTTAATATTTTCATCGGGTTTTAAAAGCTAAACAAATCATTAAACCAGACCTTCCACGTGTTGTGATTAACTGTACTGATGGATTGTCATGTATCTTTTGAGACAAAAAATCGCAGTGCTACTATTGAGTTTGCAAAAAAACATAAGCGCGTAAAGTTAAAACTAAAGACGACAGGTGGTGCTTTAAAGATACCAGAATTTCAGGCAGCTTAGAACATTTTTTTTGCCGTAAAACTAAACAAAAAGAAATGCCTTAGAAAAAGTCTTAAAAATATTAGGAGAAAAAAAGTAAAAATTAGTACCTCTTAGTCGAGAGACGCTGTATGTTTTTCTATTTATTATTGAGTTTTTATTCATTGTAAGGGTAAATAACTTCACGTAATATTACTCAGTTACTGTGTTATATGATAGATATATGACTCAAAATTATGTTTGCACTCTACATAAAATGGTATATTTTGTAGTAGACCATTTATTAGGTGATGTTTTAACACGTATAATTACATTATTTTTATGTAAGCCAATAAAAGAATATGTTTGCTTCTTTGTTACTAATCACACAATGGACTCTTCATGCTCTGTCCACCACAGGTATCGACACCAGGTTTTCAACATGAAAAGTCTTGAAATTACCGTTGAGACATCAAAGTGAACAGAAGAAGGGAAGGTTACAATTTGTATTTCAATTATTGTTATAAAAATACTTTCGAAGAGAAAAATTAACACAAGAGAAGCGGCTTAAAGAATAACCATTTCACCCAATAACATGCCCTCCATTGGTTTAGCTGTAAGCCTGGGGGCTCACGCTAAAAACCGGGTTTAGATACTCGTGTTAGGCATAGAATCGTTAGCCTATCGTGTAGCTTTGTGCTTAACACTAAATAAACATGCAGTAGTCGTAATTTTTCCAAGTAAAATGGAAGTAAGAAGCTTACAAAACTAATAAAACACTTTAATTGACCTCTCACTTTGTTTAAGGTCATGTAACGCCCACAACACATAAACAGTTGTGTTACCAGTTGGTAACAGATCGTTTATTGTCAACATAATACTTCAGAGTATTCCAGCCAAACCGTTGTATGTTATTATAAACAAATCATTAGAGTATGAGTAGGCAGATATATATGATTTACATATTTAAAAATATGCATACAGGCATCAATGGGATTATGGGATATAAACATGATAATTTCACTTTTTACACGGTTTGTAATACACAACCAGGCACAAACAGGATGAGGGGATAGTAAATTAATCATTAATGATAATTCCATATTTTTACAGACTTTAAACTATTTAGTCAAATACCAACAGGATCAAGGGTTTATAATATAACCGCTTTTCGTATTACAGATTTTGAGTTACATAAATAATTCAGTATCAACAGGAGTAGCGATTGTAATACAACTAATTCATATCTTGCAAATTTAAAAATATATACTTGTTTGATTTGTTTTTCGAAATTAAGTACAAAGCTACACAATTGGCTATCTGTGTTATGCTTACCACGGGTAACAAAACCCGGTTTCTAGCGTTGTAAGTCCGAAGATATGCCGTTGTGCCACCGCGGAACTTAAATTTATGCAGCTAAGTATGAAAAGGATTATGGGAGCTTAATAAAACCGCTTTGCGTTTGGCAGTTTTTTCTTAAACTGTACCACCAGGTGTTAAAAAGATTGTGAGTTTTTTCATAATCACTTTCCATTGTTGAAGTGTATATTCATCCCAGTTTCGACAGGATTCTTGTACGACCGCTTTATGTTTTACAGGTTTTAGCATAACAGTCAGGTAGAAACATAATTAAGGTAGTTTAATGTGGGTAGTTCATGTTTTGCGTGTTTTAAACGATGCAGTACATTATGAACATTTTGTGGGTTTTTAATACGAACTCTTCTCGCTTTAGGAATTTTATATTCTGCTATAGTGTATCAAAAAGATGGTGAATTTTTAAAATGACTGTATTTTATACATTTTAAAGGATATAGTCAATTACTAGAAAGACCATGAGGATTTAAAATTACTCTATTTCACAAAATTTAAAGGACATAATCAATTACCAGAAAGATCACGATAATTTAAAATGACTATATCTTACAAATTTTGAAGGGCACAGTCATTTATCAGCCGGATCATGAGATTTTAACATTAAAAACTTTAGGCTTTACATATTTTAAACCCATCTAGCTAGTTAACAAAGAGATGGTAGGATTTTAACTTCACATTTTACAAGGTGAAACTGTTTAGGCAATTACCGACAGGACTACAGTACTTTCGTAATACCTCTTTTTATTTTAGAGGTTTTCAAACAATACAGCCAGTTATACATAGGATCATAGGAGTTTCAAAAGATCACTTCACAAGTTACCAACGGGATTATGTGATTTTAATACAACGCTTCAGCCTTTACACATTTCTAAGTATACACCAAGGTATCAACAGAATTATGAGATTTGTATATGTTAACTTCACATTTTATAGATTTTAAACTATACAGCCAAGTAGGTACTAAATTATGAATTTTAATAAGACCGTTTCAGGTTTCAAATTTTGAGATATTGAGTCACGTATCAAAACAATTTGTGATTTTAATATAATCACTTCATGTTATATTGCTTTTAAAACTAAATTTCAGTCTACCCACGCGAGATTAATTTGACCATATTAGGTTTTAAAGCTATTTATCGAAAGGATTATTGGAATTTAGTATTTTGATATTTTGAAATATACAACAACGTATCAAAAGGATTTTGTGATTTCAGTATGATCACTTTACATTTTACAGAATTTAAATTATACAAACAGATATCAAAATATTATAATAGGATTTTAATATCATAACTTCATGTTTTACAGATGTTCACCCTTTACAACCAGGATGCTAAAGGGTTATAATAGTTTAATAACATCGATTTATGTTTAACAGAATATAAAATATACAGTGAGGTACAAGGAAGACTGTAATAGTCTAACATACCACTTCGTGTTTTACACATTGTAAAATATGCAAAGAGGTGTCAATTGGTTTCTAGGATTTACATAACATAGATTCACCTTTTATACGGTTTGTAATACACAACCAGGTACAAACAGAACATGGTAATTTTAATTAAATGCTTCAAGTTTTTCATATTTTAAAGTATGCAGCTAGATATTAACAACAGTATTGATATATCTTTACAGCCTGCCATTTCTTTTTTCGATTACAGATTACACCAGGTGTAAACAGAACTTATTATTTGTAATATAATAACTTCGTGTTTTATAGATTTTAAATTACACAGCCAGTAATTCATAGGTTTATTGGACATTTGTGTGACCACTCCAAGTGTTACAAAGTTTAAACAATAAAGCTAGTTATTAACACTATAAAGGTCTTTACCATGACTGCGTTTTATGAATTTCAAGTATACAGTTAGATATCGACAAAATATGGGATTTTCTGTAACCACTTCCAATTTTATATAGTTTAAATTATAAAGCCAGGTATTAATATATTTTTAAAGGTTATTATAAATTTTACATATTTTGAACTATTCAATCAAAGATGAATACTTATTGGATTTTAATATAAACAGTTCTAGTGTTACAGATAATGTAAGATTACAAACAGGTACAAAAAAGGGATTATGAGATATTTACATTAAACCTTCACAGTATATTGATTTTAAATTACACAACCATAATTTAGTTGAATTACACGACTTTCGTAGTGTTTCACATTTTACTGCTTTTAATCTACACAACCGGTTATCAATAGGATTAAGAAATTATAATACATCACTGTATGCTTCACAAATTATAATACATCACTGTATGCTTCACAAATTATAATACATCACTGTATGCTTCACAAATTATAATACATCACTGTATGCTTCACAACTTATAATACATCACTGTATGTTTCACAAATTATAATACATCACTATATGTTTAACAAATTTGAACTATAGAACCGAGGATGTCAAGACTGTGATTTTAATAGTGTTTAACATTTTACAGATTTTGAGCTATACCATAAGAATCCATCAATTAAAATATTTGTTTTAAATATTTAACAGATCTGAAGCTATACAGCCTATAAAGAAATATGAAATTTAACAAAATCATCAAAACGTTTTAGATATTTCAAACTGTAAATCTAGGGAGCAAATAGATTATTGAATTGTTATATGAATTCTTTGTATTTAACAGATTTTTAAAGTATACAGACAACTGTTAACAAGACTGTAAAATTTTATTGTGGCTGCTCCAGGAATTAAATTTTAAAGTATAAACAGTTATCAACAAGACTATAAGATTTTTATATGAACATTAGATGTTTTCTGATTTTAATCTATGCATCGAGATATCAACAAAACCATGGTATATTTGTATGACCAGTTCGAAATTTACAGATATTTAACTACACAATTACGTATCAAAACATTTTACAAACTTTAAACCATACAACCAGTTATGAACAGGATTACAGAAGTTTAGTAAAACCACTTTACGCGTTATCGTTATAAAGCAAGTATCAGAATTTTTGGTATGACTGCTTCATGTTTCACATGTTTTAAACTATACAACATGATACGAACAGGACTATGGGATTTTAATAACATTGTTATAATTTATTGTTATTACTAGTAATTAACAATACTTATAAAAGCGAATACTTTGAAACTGTTTTTCGTGTGTTGACACCATTGTTTTGATTTTTGAGTTATCTCGTAATAAAGGAAAACGGCCCGGAATGGCCAAGCGTGTTAAGGCGTGCGACTCGTAATCTGAGGGTCGCGGGTTTGCATTCCCGTCGCACCAACCATGCTCACCTTTTCAGCCGTGGGGTCGTTATAATGTGACGGTCAATCCCACTATTCGTTGGTAAAAGAGTAGCTCAAGAGTTGGCGGTGGGTGGTGATGACTAGCAACCTTTCATCTAGTCTTACACTACTAAATTAGAGACGGCTAGCATAGATAGCTCTCGAGTAACTTTGTTCGAAATTCAAAAAACGAACAAACAATAAAGGAAATGCAGAAGAAAAAAACCAAAAAATTGAAACTTGTTATGATATTTACAAACATAAGTACTGTTATAAAAGGAAATACTGTATATTGTAAAGTTCTGATGAGCTATTTAGGAGCTACTTAAAATATTATTTCGATGAACAATTCTGCAACCTTTACGTAGACAATGCAACCTTCTTTCTGATTTTTTTTATGCAACAGGTGCAACATTACATTACAATTTTTCCAATGGTTTATACGAAGTAATACACTAAAATGTAAAAGTAATCTCACAATGTTACATATAGTTTTTCTTCAGGAACTGTGGCGTCACTTTAAGTAAAGAGCAGACGGTATATTTAGCGATCAGAGACTTTCACGTACACAACCATTCATTCAATATGCAATAACTTTAATATTATAAGTTCTTTTGCTGCGTGTGTGTTTGTATACATATATTCACTTGTTTATTTCACCTCAGGTGCAAAACCTCCACACTGAAGTAGTCAACATCCTGAACAATAGAATACGTACCATGATTTTATTCATGAGAACCCTATATATGTTTCATAGCTTTCAAGATATCTGTTTGAGAGATTTGAGGTTGATGTATGACTTCATGTTTTTATTTTCACAATAAGCTCTAAGTAACAAACACGCACATTATTTATAAATTGACTATAATAGCAGTATTGTGTAGCCTAGAACCGGAGTATTTGTTAAACACAGTTGAAACTGAGTCAATATATTTTTTCTATTTCGTGCAGTATACTCTTAATGGAATAAACAGAAAAGGTTACTAGTTTTAAAGACAAAATATTATGCTTAGAATGTCGCAAGCCTGAATGTACTACACCTGGAAACATTTGCACCAGTATACAAACAAAAGCGTATATATGCATATATATTTTATATGGATATGTAAATTCATGATTTCTGTGTGTTCGTACACATACACACGTGCGCAGTTTGTGTACTCTCTCATAACTTATTTCCTTTCTTGTACTGATTTTGAAACTTATTGCTCTCAGTGGCTCAACGGTAAGACTTATAACGCTAAAAATCGGGTTTCGATCCTCGTAGTAAGCAGAACACAAATAGCTCATTGTATAGCTTTGTGTTTCACAAAAACAAACAAAGGAGAAAAAATACACGAAATTCTATTTAAAAGCATAAATCCAAACATTATTAAAATATGCACACAAAGAAATGATTAAACAATAGATAAAACATAGTTATATTGAATGCATACGAAACAGAACAAAGGTGTGTTATCCTAAAGGGTTCTCACTCATGCGTATACCGAAATAACAATCTTTATGGGCTTTGCTGGAAAACGTAATTAACACCGATCCTGAAACATGTGAAGGTCGTCTCTTTCAACGTAATAAAAGTGTTTTCTGAAACACTGACTTACACCGATTCTGAGACACATGCTCAACGTTTTTTGAAACATCTTAACTGCGTCCCCTTCTGAAAGACGTCGCTTCTGAAAAGTTCTAATTTACGTCAGTCCTTAAACGCCTATTTGACAGTTTCTAAGATCACAATGGAGATGTCTCGTTGAAATATCTCATTTACATAAATCTTGAAAATATCACAAACACTTCTTCTAAAAACTGCACAAATATCTTACGCATATGAACTGGCAAATGTCGTAACAAGAAATATCACATAAACAATGAAAAATAATTGGATCAGTTATTAAGATGAAGATGGAGTTACACATAAGTTAATAAACATATTGGGTGGTAAATTGTAACAGCACAAGCAAGGAGACGCAACCCGGTAGACAATCTTTCATAAGTTCATATATAATTGGACTGAAGGACTAAAGGTATAGGTGAAAAAATCAGCTGGGTTTTCCATAAATCACAGGAAACTGTAGTGAAGCATTAAATTGGTTAATAGATGCACGCACTGAAAAAACAACGCTGAGTTTTTAAACGAAAATGTTGGTTAAGACAATAAATATTTGTCTTTGAATTTCATAAGGCATAGCAGTTTATTTTTGTTTGTTTTTTTGAATTTCGCGCAAAGCTACTCAAAAGCTATCTGCGCTAGCCGTCCCTAATTTTGCAGTGTAAGACTAGAGGGAAGGCAACTAGTCATCACCACCCACCGTTAATTCTTGGGCTACTCTTTTACCAACGAATAATGGGATTGACTATCACATTGTAACGCCCTCACGGCTGAAAGGGCAAGCACGTTTGGTGCGACCGGGATTCGAACCTGTAACCTTCGGACGCATTAACACACTTGACCATGCCGGGCTCAAGGCATAGCAGAAGAAAACGGCTGAACGTACTGTTAAGTTAAGCTAAGACCCGACATGGCCAATTGGTTGGGTCGCTCAACTCCCAATCTACGGATTGTGAGTTCGAATCCCTGTCCAACTAAACATGCTCGCTCTTTCAGCCTTGTTGGCGTAATAATATTACGATCAATCCCACTATTCGTTGGTAAAAGCTTTTTCTAAGAGCTGGCGGTGGGCGTTGATAACTAGCTACATCCTCTCTAGTCTTTCGGACGACTGGTGCAGATAGCCCTTTTGTAGCTTTGTGGAAAATTCAAAAACAAAGCAAAAAACAATTTCAGTTGAACTGTGAAAGACAAATGAATTATTGATAAGATGAAAGTGAAAAGTAAGATAGATTTTAAGAGTAATTGACAACGCACAGTCACATAAAAAATGGTTGATATTTATATAAAAGTCGAATATAAAATATTAGACAATTAATTTAAATGATAAGGTATTCTTTCTTTCAATTTCTTTCACAAGAAGTTATTCGGGTTTTTAAATTTGGGGAAATGAATCCCATTCCGTTTTGACACAGTTCATCGACTCATATATTTAGTGACTCTTACTGACAAGTTTTATGCAAATGCAGAAGTCCAGTCTTAGTTAAGCTAAAAGAATATGGTTGGAATGTATTAGATAAATATAGTAAGGATAAAACCTTCAATATTTTAAGTAGCTGGGTTAATCCTTATGAGGGTTGAATTGGATTTTTGCGCCGATGGAAAGTGTCTTATTATATATTAATATTTTGTTCAAACGACATCTGCTACAGGTATTAATTACTTCAACAGCTCTTTCAATGAGAGTGGAGTGAGTGGATCAGAGTTGAAAATACTTAAAATGGCATTTATTGTGTGCTAACCTTGTTGACCAGTTCTATTGTACTGGGCATTGTAGTAAAACTGGATCTCGTGAACCATTGGGTTAATACGTTGTCAAAGCGAGTAAACCAATATTATCTTGTGACTTGTCTTCGTCTTGAAAAGCCAGTTGCTATATAGTGATAAAAGATGACTCTTGACCATTCAACAGTTAAATGAGCTGTGATATTTTCTTGGGACGTTTCTCCATTATATAGACAAATAAAAAGTAAATATTCTGAATTTTACGAAGAAAAGAAATCCTGGTATAAATTAATTCAGTTTCTTTTTTTATTGAAAAATACTTTAAACAAGAAGAGTAACCTTTGTTATAATATTTATTACTATCCATTCTTTTGCAGTAATATTTCAGACATATTATTAGTGGTTTAAAATACTTCTATATCTATTTTAATCATACATTATCTGAAAAATGTTTAGCAGAAGTGAATAACACATCACTATAAACTTATTAAAATATTAATTAACACAGCTTCCCACAATAACATTAAATTATGCTGTGATTTTATTTATTTGTTTTGCTACAAAGAGTTTGTTTGTTTGTTTGTTTTGGAATTTCGCACAAAGCTACTCGAGGGCTATCTGTGCTAGCCGTCCCTAATTTAGCAGTGTAAGACTAGAGGGAAGGCAGCTAGTCATCACCACCCACCGCCAACTCTTGGGCTACTCTTTTACCAACGAATAGTGGGATTGACCGTCACATTATACGCCCCCACGGCTGGGAGGGCGAGCATGTTTAGCGCGACTCGGGCGCGAACCCGCGACCCTCGGATTACGAGCGCACGCCTTAACGCGCTCGGCCATGCCAGACCTGCTTCAAAGAGAGACATCATTACATCTTCCGTCATGCAACAACAAAAATATTCTGGAGTTAAACCATCATTATCTTAAAAGGTCAGCAGATGTGTACATGATGTGTTTTTTTTAACGTGAAAGATCTTGTTGTTGCAACACGAGGGCTATCTGTATTAGCTATCCCTAATTTAGCAGTATAAGACTAGAGGAAAAGCAACTAGTCATTACCACGAACCGCCATCTCTTGGGCTACTCTTTTACTAACGAATAGTGGGATTGAATGTCGCATAATAACAACCCCGGCTGAAAGGGCGAGTATGTTTAGTGTAACGGGGATTCGAACCTGTGACCCTCAGCTTGTGAGTCGTTCGCTTCAACCACCTGGCCAAGCCGAACCTCGTAAAAGATCTCTTGATTTAAAGTTTTCAACGCAAAAAATCCATTCATGTAGAGATTTAAGGTAAAAGATCTATTAAATGAAGACAAGATTGTACTCGTCTGTCTTCAAGATCAGGTGAGACAAAACTTATATCCCTTAAAGGTTTGATTTTCATGTACTTCATTACAAAAATTAACCATTGCCTTTCTGTAATGTATTATTTAAATGTACTAGTTTAAGTTCAAGTAATTCAAAACAAGCAGGAAATACTAAAAGTGGAACATCGAATATAAATTGAAGAGGGACGGAAAAACTAATAAAAATGCCAAATTTTTATTCTCACACAACAAGTAATGTATTGCTTGGTTTTCCTATATCACTTCTCGGCTTCGTTTTCCAGTTACATTTTGATTAGCTGTTGAAAGTGTCAAGGTATGGTATATTGCACTATTCAGTCAATACCAGTGCAATACCAGTTCCCAGTGCAATATTTCGCAACCTAAGATATTCATGCGTCAACAGCCGTTCTCATTACAGATTCAAGCTCATACTAACCTGTACAAATCTTTATATCTATCGTCAAATTGTATATGATCTACACCTGAAAGAAGACGCAATGCAGAAACAATATCAACCTTTACAGAATGACGGCTGCAGTGTGTAACATGTGTGTAAAATAAAGAATTAAACCATACTTACAACCTTTTATATTCTATTTACTTATTACTGAATAAATACATTGAAAATACATATTAGGAAATGTTCGAAAAAGAATATAATGAAAGGGCGAAATATCGAGATACCTGCATTGATTTAAAAATGCATTTATGTATATAGAATTCATCAAATGTGACTAAGTGACTAAAAAGAATAATTGCGACTTTTAACTCGTATTTTAATGTTTCTAAAATATTGTTGCCTTATTTTAATAATTGTCAGTTCAATGCTTTATCGGCTATTTTTATTTCATGGCTTCCAAAATGCCCTCCGCTAGTACAGCGGTAAGTCGACGGACTTGCAACTCTAAAATCAGGAGTTCGATTCTCCTCGGTGGGCTCAGCAGACAGCCCGATGTGGCTTTGCTATAAGATAAACACACAAAAACATACACACAGTTTCCAAAACTGAATATACGATAACTCTAATTTATTAGCAAGCTAAAATTAGTTGGATTATGTTTCTAAGAGCATTAAATTTCGATAAACTGGTCACACGTCACATATTGATTCGATTTGAGCAAGTCACTGTAGATTATTTGAATCAAGATGAACTCATTTGATTAATGATGTAATAATTAGTGCTCGCCTCGTTTTTATTCTGGACTCGGTGTATTTACTGTGAAAGAACATAAATCACAGTTGAGGCCGTCACTGAAGATTTATGAAGTATGTATCTATGAATCATAACGCATTGTCTTTCTCACACACGACATGGTTAAAAAGCATTAGTAAATCATGAATAACTCACGCTAATTTATTTCGAATAGCATTACGTTATTTATTCCGTGTACGGGAAACAAACACAAGCTAGACACGATAGATATTACTACATGTTCATATTAGACCATATGCATTCTCCACTGCTTCAAAATATCGTATATACACGAATGACTCATTTTATTGTCTTGGTCTTAAAAAAAGTAGTTAAAACAGTTATAGTTAAGAATGGTGATGATTTTTGTTTTTTTTTTAGAACAAAACCACATTGGGGTATCTGGTGTGTCCTCCGTGGAGAATCGAACCATGCATTTTATCGCTTTAAGTCCGTATACCTACTGCTGAGTCTTTCTGGAGGCAAGAATAGTGATGAATCAGAAATTTAGGAGTCCATTGATAGAATATACTCGAGAATATAAGCACGTAAATAGTAGTTGTGTGCATGAGCGTAGCTATCTGTCTAGCTTTAAATATTTTCAATTATATATGGACACTGAATGAGACACAATATCACGAAAGTTAGATATTTAGCTCCAAAACAAAAAATTAGACCTAACATTTCCGCCGTGTTGGCGATAAGAAATTAAATAGCTTCCACTAGAGGGTATAGATTGAAGCATGCAGTTGCGACTTAAGTGATAGCGTTTCTGTTTGGAGCGGTTAAAAATTGATTTTAATAACGTCCTCGAGCAAGATTGGCGTAAAAACTCAATCCCAGCTGTAATAATAGCAGTGTCTGTGTTTGGGAGTGAGACGCGTAGTCAAGGGGCCCATGGACTGGGCGGGAAAGAAAGACAAAAGAAAATTGGCAAGCAGTACTGTCAGGGTTTCTTCTATCTCCGTCACTGTCTCGTTGAACGATAATATCTCCTTTGTAGAAAGAAATTAGAGGACAAAGTCGAGCAAGAGAATAGAAGAAAAAAACGTTCAGAAAAGCCCTCTCACTTGCCCCGTGCTTTGTTCACGGTGCACTGTTTACCAAATGTATTGTTGAGTGAACACCGGAAAATTACAGAGGGATCGAAAAAGTCCTCCAAATAGGAGTATGGTCTGTGATTATCACTTTTCCTGTATACCTGGACAGCTACAGGTTGGGAATGTAATGTGATGTTTCAAGCGTGACTTGTAAGGCATATCCCTTAAATATAGCATCACAAGAGCGTTAATAAACACTTCGACTGATGAATGTACGTAAATCTTTCTTTCTTTGTATGCTGTGAAGAAATAAAATTACCTTATGAAAAATGCAACGAAAAATAAAGGTGGGTATAGAAGAGGGTATGATGGTGTGTTTTTTTTATTTCATTAGATTATACACTTTAGATATCCTTGTTTTTTTTCCTGCATTGTGCGTACAAAATAAAATGTTTAACAGTTAATTATGAACTTAAATTATTCAGTGATACATTTCTATTGTATGTTCTTATAGATGGCATGGCCAGGTGGTTAAGGCACTTGACTTGTAATGAGGGTTGCGATTTCGAATCCCCGTCACACCAAACATGTTCATCCTTCCAGCTGTTGAAGCGTTATAAAGTGAAGGTCAATCCCACTATTCGTTGATAAAATATTAGCTCAAGAGTTGGTGATGGGTATTGGTGACTAGCTGCCTTTCTTCTAGTCTTACACTGCTAAATTAGGGGCGGCTAGTACAGATAGCCCTCGTATAGCTTTGCGCGAAATTCAAATTCAAAATAAATACAGATGGCAGTTCTTCGAACGTGTGTAGATGGACTGTGAAGTAACAATAATTAAAACTTTTAATCTGTTTAATGATAGGCATAGAAAGAATTTTCTAATTTTGTAAAACGATAACTAGAAAGCTCCATTATTTTCCTTTCTTGTATAATGATGCCATGATTTTAATGATGAATAGAAGGTTAAAGATTATCCTCTGTTGGATTTATGACCGAGATGTTTATTATTGAACTATGATTGTCTTCCTTGGAATGGACTTTAGTGAATACTTCGGTGGTTAAAGATCTTCACCTTCTAAAATGCATTTGTAAGTACAACAGTTTCTAACTGTACAAATCACATTCCCCGCGTTGAGTAGCCTAGGCAACATATTTGGAATAACAACTGTTGTAAACAATGTTTTCCATCAAGTATCAGATCTGTTGTCCTCAGATTTGTTTGCTTCATCCAAAACTTCCATCCAGCTTATCTTTAAACCAGCACACAAATGTATTTCGTTAACACCAAAGTTATAATAGCTGATTTTATTAAAAATATGTGTGTGTGTATAATAACATACCTCCCACTCACCTGTTGTAAGTGCTTTTGGTTGAAGTTATAAACAAACTTATTCCTTTGCGATATTTTCTTATCTTAGCCTAGCTCTCTGTTATTGCGTTACTGTTAGTTGAAAACCTTCCTAAAACTTGATAACTTTTAAACGAAACCAAGTCCTATTTCACTCAGCTGCTTAACCTCTAAAGAAAACGAGGCTGTAAGACATCATTTACAGAATCTGTGTTAATGGATTCTGGTTGGAGAGCCGTCAAACTGAAAACCCTTACAACACTGAGGTCACGACCTTTGTTGTCGGCTACGCTATTCTCACACTTCTTTTATGGGTATTATACCGTATTGTTATGGAAATGAGTATCGTGCTGCGTCACTTACATTCCAGACAATTTCCATCTGCTCAGTAAAGAAAACTGTCAAGCTATATAAAGACGAGCTTTAACCTTTGATACTAACATGTCAGATCTTTAGTTCTCTTTTCCACCCATATGTTTAACATTATTTTAGCTTTCTCCCACGACCAGTATTTGACAAATTTGAATCTACTGTACATGTTTGTCTTCATATAATAGCCTGAATTTATTGTTTATTATTTAACGTGTGATATTAAAATGCTTACACACATTACTATTCACAGTTAAGAAATACAAATATATAACGCTGAGTGTATCAGATAGGGCAAATCAACCAAAACAGGACTGTTTGTTTTGTCTGAATAAAATATTAACTGATTTCCAGAACGAGTTTTCGCAGAAGTCGAACACAAGATATTAATATTAATATCCTGCAATAGACGTGATTTAAAATAACCGTTCTCCAAACTATTCGCTATTTTTTCTACTTATTTTACTAACAGTTAGTGCTAAAATGCATCTACGTTAGTGAATGGTTAGGGTGATTGGACTGTCGGACTGAGGGTTCGTGTTCGAGGCCCCTTGTTGTAAATATTTATTTCGTTTCCGTTGACGGTGCACGCTGCTGTAAAACTTTCACAAGGTAATCTCACATTCCGATATCTAGTGGTAAATGGTATAAACAAAAACTGTAAAACGTAAATGAGTTGTATTAAAGTTCTTCATTCTTTTAACCTCCCAGTGGCTCAGCGGTATGTCTGCGGACTTACACGCTAAAATCCGGGTTGCAATACCCGTGGTGGGCAGAGCACAGATAGCCCATTGTGTAGCTTTGTGCTTAATTCAAAACAACAACAACAAATTCGTTCTTTTAACAACTGGTGGTATAGTTATATTAATTCCTTGCTTTCTGATAAATTAGTGTAAACTTCTGATCACAGCAAGGAACGTAAATAAATCGGAGCTAAATATTAACTCAGTAATGAATATCGAATTAAACATGACATCCTCATTAATATAAAAGTTAGAAAGCATTGAGCTAGTATCTCACTCTTAACTGTTATGTTGTTCAACATCTGTGGAGGTTTAGGTCATTCCTAAGCCCATACTAACTACAAACGTCCTAAAATTAAATTATATATATATTATACGTGTTAAGCATTGCGACAAATAATGTTTAATACATTAAAGTTAAAGAAAAAATAAAGAGCCTTGTATTGATAATACACACAGAAATTGTTTGTTTGCCTCCTGACAAACTAAAAGACTCCAAACTGTGTAAATGAGCATATTAGAATTGATAATTCCATTGATATATAATCCAGAACATGTACTGTAAAAGGACTCAGGTTCATGTTAAGCCTCATGATTTTCATGATGCCACCTGGTGTGATTTAATTATTACAAAACGTGTAAGTACATGATAAATCACCTATCATACTTGGTGTGTTAACCCCCCAAAAAAACCCAACAAAACAACAACAATAACAGTTCTGAATCATCTAATAGCCATGGAGTAATAGCAGAAAAACATCAACGATGAGTAATTTAATAGTCATAGAGTCATAGCACACAAAAACTCTCAATCGTTTAATAGTCATGTAGTCATTGCACAAAAAACTTACAACTGTGAATCATCTAACAGCCATGGAGTTATAGCACAAAAAATCAACAACTATAAATCTTCTGATAGTCATGGAGCCACACTATAAAAACATCGACTGTAAACACCTTAAGAATCACCAATAAAAACTTGTTATCAAAAGTTTGTAAACTATTTAGAACAGAAAAATACTTGGGCTTTTCTTAAACTTTATTTCGTTAGCATCTAATTATAGAGTTTAGAAAATGATTAAATATTATTGTTATAGATCAAAACTGTTGGAGGATAAAGTTCATAGATTATTTTACACACTAAACTCCCGTCTGTCTATTGAAATTTGATAATATGGCTCAAAATCTGTAAAACGTGAAGTCGTCATTTTAAAATCTGATAATTTTATAACTATTCCGCTGAATAGTTTGATACATATAAATTGTGTTGAGTTCATATCTGGTTGATTAGCAGTCCAGATATGCAATAACTGAGATGGCTATTTTAAAATCCATAATTCTATTTATACCTAACTATGTTTATTCATTTACCACACAGTGAATCTCACCTGTGAAATAATAGAGCATAGGCTATCCATTCATTATAAAGTAAATTGCACGTTTTTGCATTTATTGATATAATGTGTAATGATTACAGGCTGTGAACTTCGACCTTACGAGTCAAAGTGGCATGGGTCAACATTCACTTTCTTCCCAACCATCGGACCACAAGCATTTGTTGAAGTAGCTCTCATTAGTCTGAAGACAGTTCTTTGTAAAGTGAGCCACAATTTGTTGGTATGGACTTCGATCCAACCTATGCCCGGGAAGAAAAAAATTACAGTTAGATACCAAGAAAACAATTAAAAGAACAGATTTGTTCCATGACAAACTTATTTATTTATTCCACTCTCCTTTAATATGAGGGAAATATTGAAGTAAGTATTTCAGCAAACCTTTTTCGACACCACTTTCATGATTTGACATTTCTAAAACAATTATTGTTAGTAAATAACGATGTAGTATTCTTATTGTAACATTTCGACACTTGCTGTTTTACCGTAAAAACCAAGTGTTAATGCCTTAAATATTCCAAGGACTAAAATATTTCTAAATTATTATACACACATGTTTATTTTTTGGTGTTCGCATCCCGATCGCGCCAAACATGCTCGCCCTCCCAGCCGTGGGGGCGTTACAATGTTACGGTCAATCCCACTATTCGTTGGTAAAAGAGTAGCCCAAGAGTTGGCGGTGGGTGGTGATGACTAGCTGCCTTCCCTCTAGTCTTACATGCTAAATTAGGGATGGCTAGCACAGACAGCCCTCGAGTAACTTTGTGCGAAATTCCAAAACAAAATATTTATTGGCATTGGATCTTACAAGCATTCAAGTACACAATGGTATTTAATCAAAGCATAGAATAACGATAATTTCATTTCATTTTTACGTGCTCGACGCATTTATATCCAATCAAATGAAAGACATTTCATATTAGAGTATTTAAACAAAGCCAAAATTCTAAGGAGAAATATATTATTGATAAAGATACTAAAGCAGCTAACTAGTCCCAGTATAAATGGGAAATTACATGTAGATTGCTTAGATATACAAAATATATCGACCTTAGAATTTTACGAAATGAAACCAACAAGGTCACACACATATACAACGGGGACAAATTCTACTATCCTTCGTGCCCGCTATAACCAGTACATTTATTATGGACTATAGCCAAATAAGGGCTATCACCCACCCCCACCATGTTAAGTTTATCGACATATTTCTTGAAGAAAAAAATGATGAAGTCGTTTTCACACACATCTAAAAAATGTTCTTAACAGTTGTGACACACCCAGTTAAACATTTCCAGATTCTAAAGTTGCCTTGAAAACGGTTCATTTTCAGGAACATTTGAAAGCACCCACAGGGTTTTATCAGTACCAGTTTTAAGCAAGTACTAAAGGTACAAGGCTGTTTTTGTTGTTCATGGGTTCACCATACTTTATTTTTAATCAACTGTCATGAGGTGTACAAATGTAAAAATCACATCTTTCATGTGTGCATTTACGATCGTGGCTAAATGATCAATTATTTGCATTTCAGATTGTGTCTGATCAACAAATACCTGATCTGTACAATAATTAACTGAGGGGTTGATTAGTTTTATTTTAAAATAGCATTTTTTGCTTTATTACAGGCCCGGCATGACCAGCTGCTTAGGGCAGTCAATTCGTAATTTGAAGGTAGGGGGTTCGAATTCCACTCACGTCAAATATTTGCCCTTTTAGTTGTGGTAACGTTATAACATTACAGTCAATCACACTATTGTAGCCCATGATTTGGCGGTGAGTGTTTGGTCAAGCTGTCTTCCTTCTAGTCTTACACTGTTAAATTAGAAATTACGAAAGCAGATAACTCTCGTGTAGCTTTGCGCGAAATACAAAAAACAAACAAACAATTGCCTTGTCATATCTGTTATATTACAATATTTTAACAGCTTGGAGTATTGTATATAGATATATGTCTCAACCATGTTATTTGTTCATACTTATAGTTTTTCTTCTGTATATTAATAAAAATGTTTTTGTTTTGTTTAAAAACCGTGCATGTCCAAACTGCTTTACTTATGTCACTTGTTAAACAGTTAGACTGATAACCATAAATCGCCATCAGCCACACTCTCAAAATATAGAACCATGCCAACATACAGTTTGGTAGCACAATGGAAACATAAACATCTTCGGGCAAGAACTTTAATAAATTTATCTTCATATGTTCGATTTATCATATCAAACACTCAATTTACATGTCTCACCCGTCTTACATACTGAATTATTCACAACGTAATGCACTTAATTTGCAGAGCGGGTTCGATCGTTTCAGTAAAAAAAACAGTTTCTTCTACCACCAGATAAACACTACTCCATATAACTATAGGACTTTCCAAAAGGCGCCATATGCAGAAGACCGCAGTGAAAACAAGAGATATTTGTGTATTACACGATCTCGTCTGTCAAGTATAATTGTATAAGCGCCCTTTTGCCCTCTCTTAAATCATTGTGTGCCTAATAAAAGCTTGGTAGGAGGTAAAGCCACAATTACATTTAAGATTTAGGAAAGCGACGTGGAACGAATGTGGATAAATTCAGTCCACTAACACCCTGGAGAACTGTTTGAATTACTCGCTTGAATTTTGAAGCTTAGCGATAGAAAAAAGTGGCAGAAAAAACGATAAGCAAGATGTCACAGAGTGCTGACCTTTTGTGTTATTGTAATTCATTAACGAAGAATGGCGTTATGAGGCTTTCAAAGCTAAATAAATTTCCAGCTTAGAAATTGAGTCTTCCTGGATCATGTGGCATTTAGCATTCATGAAGCTTGTGCCGTTCATTGCTTGAGGTGCTAAACTTATTCTTTTCTATTTAAAAGACAAAAGCCCCCATAGTGACTCAGTGGCACGTTTGAGTTTCGATACCCATATGGCAAGAGAAGAGATAGTTCATTGTATAGTTTTGTATTCAACAACAAAAGTGGAAGAACAATCTGCAAACTGTAGCCTACTAAGCAGTGACTTGTGAAATTAATCAAATTCTGAGATGTGCCTTTCAAAACAAATCTATCAGAACGATTTATTACTGGGAGACAATATTTGTATACTTTTATGGTAGTATTATAACAACTAAATATTTCTATATAACAGACACAAAAATAGCTAAGCCTAAAATATACAAATAAATAACTGTTTAAAGTAATGAGCCTATAAAAAAATAGTTTTCCCACCCAATCATGAATTTATCAAAATATTAGGATTTAGTCGTTTTACCTTAGAATTTTTATTGTTATTGCAAAATTTTGTTCAATGGGACACATAAGTATTACCGACCTTAATTTTGAGTTGAAATATTAGAGGAGTGTATGTACGTGTGCATTTTCTTATAGCAAAGCAACATCTGGCTATCTGCCGTGTCTACCGAGTGGAATCGAATCCCTGATTTTAGCCTTGTAAATCTGTAGACTTACACTAGCTGAGTCAGAGGAGAAAGTCGCTTGTCAACAGCTTTTAAACAAAATAAAGAGTTAGTTTCGTCCCTTGGAATTTTTGTTATTGTTGCAGAATTTTGCGAAAGGCTACATGAGAGTAAAATTTTGCACTGAAAGAATAGAGGAAAGACAGCTAACTAATAAAGAGTAATAACTGTCAAATCTTAAGTTACTTTTCCTGATCGAACAGCGAAGTCTGATCGTATGACAACCAAGTGGAAAATATGTTTTTGCGAAAACAATTCGAACATCATAAGCCCTTGGTTTCAAAGACCAGGTACGCTAGTGTATGGCATGCTCGGCTTACTATTTAAATGTTAAAAAGTTGGTGGCTTATATATAAAATATGAATGATCAGTTTAGTCTTACCAACCTTCACAGTTAAAAAAATACAATTTCTAAACAAAGATGTAATATTTTTTTTACTAATGAATTTTGAAGAAAACAGTATAACCCATGGAAAACTATGACATACACACACGCATAAACATATACATATTTACATACTTTGTTCCTTTCTATTCTATATTAATTTGTAATTAATAAATATCGAAGTTCCTGGTAAACACATATAAACATTAAGATTCAGTTCATTTTCTGTTTAAGTTCATCTAATTAACGAAAGAAACCTTTTTAAACCTTTTCTTAATAGGTAAATTAATTGCTTACCAGATCATTTGATTATGTCTGCCCAGCATGACCAAGCATGTTAAGGCGTGCGACTCGTAATCTGAGGGTCGTGGGTTCACATCCCGGTCGCGCCAAACATGCTAACCCTTTCAGTCGTGGGGGATGTTATAATGTTACGGTCAATCCCACTTTTCTTTGGTAAAAGAGTAGCCCAAGAGTTGGCGGTGGGTGGTTATGACTAGCTGCCTTCCCTCTAGTCTTACACTGCTAAATTAGGGACGGCTATCATAGACAGCCCTCGTGTAGCTTTGCGCGAAATTCCAAAACAAAAAAAAACATTTGATTATGTATAAACAAGTGCTCCATCATTCTTGCAACATCTCATTTAACAACATATACGAACAGACATATTAGTTACATTTACAGAGGATAATTGTGTAAAATATAAGGAAAGCTTTACCTTATTTCTTTATGTAGATCTTTTAGTGCTGATGTACATTTCTTTCTGTCTACTTTCTCTGTGATACACCAGTTTGTTTAAAAATAAATCTACTATTTTGTTAATCTTGCATTCTTTTAGTTCTTAATATAGATTTATCGATTTGCATACACATAATCTTGGTTTTAAAGAAAATAATGTTATCCAGATGATATTAACTTTTTTAAATACACTCTTTATTTTTGCAGAAAATATTCCGTTTTGCATTAACTAACGGGGCCGGCATGGCCAAGCGTATTAAAGCGTGCGGCTCGTAATCTGAAGGACGCAGATTCGAACCTGTTCCACACCAAATATGCTTTCAGCCGTGGAGGCGTTATAAAGTGACGGTTAATCCCACAATTCGTTGGTAAAAGAGTAGCCCAAGAGTTGACGGTAGGTGGTGATGACTAGCTGCCTTCCCTCTAGTCTTACACTGCTAAATTAGGGACGGCTAGCACAGATAGCCCTCGAGTAGCTTTGTGCGAAATTCAAAACAAACAAACAAACTAAATAACGATTTCACGCCTTTTTGTTTAATGACTGCCATTTTCATTTGGTTCTTAAAGTCCGACTCAGATATGTGTACTGTTGTCTATAGTGTTTCAAAGTATTTAAGTTCATACATTTCGTTAATGAAATATTAATAGCCACAAGTATATATGATAGACAATCATCCCTCCGTTTCTCATCAGTTTTCGTCAGATTCAACAATATGAGAGGCGACACTACACAGATAGTGCAAGATACGGCCTTTAAACCATTAACCACAGATAGTACAAAGAAGAAAATGAGGTATTAATGATAATATTTATCTCCAAGTCAGCCTCAGAGCCATCTTACAGCAGGAGTTAATGCACTATGAAAAATGTCGTTTGACATGCTTTTCGAAGGAAAGGGTATGTACGTCCTCCGTCTGCTATTTGCTTACACAAAGTTATGACCGGACCCCTAGTAATTACTTTAGATACGAGCGCTGTCTTTTGTGTTGAGGGAACAGGCTTGCTTTATGGAAGTATACAGTTTTATGTCCAAGATTAATAAGAATGTAACGAGTTTAGTTTCATTTCGGTCCTCCACCTTCGTTTTGTATATTTTCAGCAGTAGGGTTACGTGTGTTTGAATGCTCTATATACATGGGGTAAAGCGCATGCGTTACTAGTATGTCATAAAGTGCGAATATATATATATGTGTGTGTGTGTGTGTGTGAATTGCGCGTGAAATTGGTAACCTGCAAAAAAATTATTGTTTACTAAATAGATATATTTAAGAGGCGAAATATGCTAGTAATAAATCACAGTACAACGTGTTTATGATAAGCAGGTACCTCAAACTAAATCACTCTATAACACAGTTTATAACATGTCAATAACCATAGAATTTTGTAAATGATTTTGTGCTCAGTAACAAGTTCTAGGTGAACAGAATGTACCAACTTATTAATTTCCCCACTTCAAACTGTCACCCAGAGTCATAGTATAGTTAGTCACAGACACGTCTCATGTTCTACAACGGACACGCAAGCTAAATAATTTGGGTAAGCTAGTCTTACTGAGTTGGCCACATGAAGGTTATGGATTCGAATCCCCATCTTTCCCAGCATGCTTGCCCTTTTAGCTGTGGGGACGTTATAATGTGACTGTCAGCCTCACTATTGATTAGTAAAAGAGTAGCTCAAAAGTTGGTGGAAGGTGAGGATGACTAGTTACCTTCCCTTTTAGTCTTTCGCTGCCCAGTTAGGGACAGATAGCTTAGATAGTCTTCGTGTAGCTTTGCGGAAAATTCAAACCAAACGTACTGAGTTTCGGGCATGTGTTGTGTATGTGTGGAAACAGAGACGTTTAAGTTTGCTATTGGGCCTTAGTTGGTAGCATGTTATCATGATAGTTTTAATAAAACTTAAGATTAATTATAAATCTAAGCAAAGTTAATCCTTCCTATGGTTCCACAGTGTGACGATTTATAACACTAAAATCTGGCTTCGATACTCATAATGGTCACAGCGATGATAGTCCATTGTGTAACTTTGCATACATTAACTAAAGCAAACCTTCTTTACATTTTCTCCTCAGTATATATATATTGTTATTGTAAACTCATGACAGTTTATGTCCAACCATAGATTTCATCTGTTTCTTGGTGTAATAAAGAGTTTTGTGCACATAACATTTGTTTCAATGTTATTCATTTCTTCTTGATCACATTTACTTACAATTTGCATTAAAATTATTGTCAAATTTAATGTGTTTGGTTTTAATAGTTTAATTTAACTGTTTGGTTTGGGTATACTTTAGAAAACCATAGACTGAGGAATAAGAACACTTACTAGTGCTCTACCCAGCATTTATTCTGTTGTTAAGTCCTGAAATTTGATAGGATGGAAAAGCACTTTTCAAGATTAAGAACCCATGGGAAAGTAAAGAAGGAGGTGGTAAACAGAGTGAAATCAATCCCTGAAGATCTTGGAAAGACTAAGAAAGTCACATGTAGGACAGCGGGTAACTTATATTGTACTTTGGAAAACCTTGCAAGAGTTTACAATCCAAACTTGTAGTCAGAGATTGATCACCCTGGCTTGTTTGATTCCTCTAATTAAGTAAGAGACCTGAAATACCCTACAACATTAATAGATTATCTCAATAGAGATACCAACTTCATAAAAAAAGACCGAAGACCTTGGTACAACCAATAGTTCTTCCTATAGGAAAGGCGAGCTGCTACAATTCAGTTGTAACAGTGTTGAACAGATTATTTGTCAATCTTCAAAATGTTTCAGTGATATTTAAGACAATTTAGAGCAATTACTCAAGCGGTCCGGGAAGGTTTTTGCTTTGTTTTTTCTCGATTACATTCACTTAAGAGAAACTACATAAATTTAACTTCTGGGATCTGAAGCAGATGAATATTCGTACAAAGACCAATCCTATGATTGTCGTATCACCAATTCGAGCTGGTAAAAATAGATTTATTCACTTAATAAGTGCATAGTTGGAAAGTATGATCCTCTTGTGAACTTATCGATATAAGCAATAAAATGTCTCACCTGCTTATAATGACATATCATTGGAATGGTGATTGTATATTACGAGGATATACTAACTGTTGTGTGTATTGAAAAATACCAGTATATAATTGTTGGAATAATTACATTTTGTTACTGAATGAATAAGTTTTATGGTAACAAAATCCAATATAACAAGTTACTGGAGAAGAAGAAGTTATCGATAGTAGCTTTGGTGCAACTTCTCAGGAAGAATGCTTTAGAGCGGGTAATATTTCACCAATCTAAGAGCATGAAACTAGCTTGTGTTCAAAGATGTAGTGGCCACTTCAATTTAAGTAGTACTGATCATGATTTGTTACACTAATATTAACATGCGAATAAAAATCTTGTATATATATAGCAGCTGTTGTTATTAAACTTGTGACATCTTCATCCAGTTTATACAGACCTATATTTGGCTAACGCAGTTAGTTTTAAGATAAATGAAGATGCGTGGCCTATCTTGTCATTTGCTGTGTCTCACAAAAGGGTGTTGCATTTAAGAAATCTAGAAAGACGAGAGTTTACTTGGAAGGAATTCTTAATGGACTTCATATATCTCGGAAACATTTTAAAAGAAGTTTATTGCTGTTAGCACAGGTCTGATAAAGATCTGTGTTTGCAACTCGAAGCATCGTTCAAAAACTTACTAAATAAATACAATTCATTAAAAAGTATTTGAATTATCAAGATTGTTATCTTTTGTATGAGCTCTAATATCAACAACACATGATTGGAACTTCTAGAGAAGTTACCTTTCAACATAGCATGTGTAACAGGTGAGCTACACAGGTATGACAAGGCTACCATTCCCTCTAATTCACAAACCCAAATATAGTCTCTGATTTAGCGAGAAATTCTCGCACGAAAAACATTGCTAAGTCACACTTGGAATATTCTTTCTGAATAGTAGATTTGATCAGTTGATGGTTTATAGTTACTTGCACATAGCTCTAAGTGTATGTGCTAGAATGTTTATAATCATTATAATTATTGACAGTCTGTGAGAAGTAACTAAAACTATGTGCATCAGTGATTTTCATTTAGCCACATTGCAGTAAAAAGCAAAAAAGTTATTAGAACATCAGACCATTGTTAAGATATTGTGAAGATAATCTCACTTTAAACAGTTAAGAAAACTCAGTAGATATAGTTTACCAAGATGTTTGTTGGACAAGATTACTATATGGACATGGCAAACTTAACTCATTATTGCACAGGTTTTGGTGATACACATTTTACAAAATACCTGCTGCGCAAGCTTCCTTGGAGCACCAAATATACTGCTAGCATGAAATAAAACGAGTATTGTATTGAAAGGTAGTGCAATGCAATGAAAGTGTCAGACTAGTTATTTCTAGTAGTAATCATAAAAGGGAAGAAACAGATGTGAAGAGCCTGATTCAGCAAATCAGAAATTGTATCTGGCTATTAAGTAAGAAAGTAAATGAATCTTTGTTGTACTTTTACGGGGTATACAATATCAGCAAATAACTCCTGTCTGTCTTTCTGTTTACTGACAGGCAGAAATAAGTGACAAAAGCAAATGTGGGAATGATTTCAGCACTCAAGATGAGTAATATTAATTCTGGGACGCACCATTTGGTTTGTACATTAATATATCAATCAAATAGCTAAACGGATTTATAAAACAGGGTTTGCGATGGAAAATATCTTTTATGTTGAGGTTTGGCCGCAAGATGCTGAAAACCTGAAAATGATATTTTGGTGGATAAAGGAAGCAAGTTTATAACTAAAGTCAGAGAACACGTGTTTGTGTATGTACATGTTGATTTTACGTGACACAGTAAAGATAAAACAGAGAACTGCTCGGGCCTGACAAAGTCTAACGGTTATGACGTTCTGCAGACTTGCAGTCTGACCGTTGCGGGTACGAATACTTTCCTTGAACTTGCTTGTTTTCTCAAGCGTTGTATGTGGTTAGTAGTAATTAAACAACCTGAAGGTAGGATTCTGAAATACTTCCCAAATAACTAAAGGCCGTGAATTTATTTTATAGTTTCTGATAATGTTCTTTCATTCCTTCTGACGTTATTGTGTATTATTAATGCACGTTTTAAAGCTACAAAAATATTTCCCTGTAACAAGACTATTTACATATAGCAATTATAATTAGGCCTCAGTATCAAACTATTTGGATGAAATAAATCCTTCTTATTACATACAAGTTTGTTTTGGTGAAAAAATAAACGCGTGAAAATATAAGAACTTCGTAGTTGTTAAAAGACAAGTTATAATTAGGACATGTAAATCGATCTTAACCAAAAACATTGCTGAAAAAATATCATGCTAGGAAAAACCGACAAAGGTAACAGTGACACCATGTTGAAAAATTAGGTTATTTTTCACTATTATACCATATATTATGGCCAGGTGATTAAGGCAGTCGGCTTGTAATTCCCGTCACACTAAACATGTTCGCTCTTTTAACCGTGGGGGCGTTATAACGTGACGGTCAATCTCACTATTCGTTGTTAAAAAAGCAATGCAAGTGTTGGCAGCAGATGTTGATGACCAGCTTAGCTGTCTTCCTTCTAGCTTTACATTGCAAAATTAGGGACGGCTAGCGCAGATAGCCTTCGTGTCATTACGCGAAATTCAAAACAAAACAAACTATTATATATTTCTTAATCATACCTCTTTGTATCAATTACAGCATATTTATATATTCATAAAATATAAAAAAAATATATTAAGTTGGTTGGTTTGTTTTGGAATTTCACACAAAGCTACTCGAGGGCTATCTGTGCTAGCCTTCCCTAATTTAGCAGTGTAAGACTAGAGGGAAGGCAGCTGGTCGTCACCACCCACCGCCAACTCTTGAGCTACTCTTTTACCAACGAATAGTGGGATTGACCGCCACATTATAACGCCCCCACGGTTGAAAGGGTGAGCGTGTTTGGCGCGACAGGGATGCGAACCTGCGACGCTCAGATTACGCACGCCTTAACACGCTTGGCCATGCCGGGCCCCCAAATATATTAAGGAATATCGGAAAAGTTAGAACTTACTAATTTCTTTTGTAAGTCAATATGTCATAAAAAAATTAATAAATTCGTCAACCCGGAACAGTATAAAAGCATTAAACTAAACTATATGAGTTCACTCACAAATGGCCCGGCATGGCCAGGTGGTTAAGGCACTTGACTCGTATTCCGAGAGTCGCGGGTACGAATCCTCGCCACATCTAAATATGCTTGCCCTTTCAGCCGTGGGGGCGAATAATGCGACGGTCAATCCCACTACTCGTTGATAAAAGAGTAGCCCAAGAGTTGGCGAAGGGTGGTGATGACTAGCTGCTCTTCCTCTAGTCTTACACTGCTAAATTATGGACGGCTAGCACAGATAGCCCTCGAATAGCTTTGTGCGAAATTAAAAACAAAACAAATAAACTTTATATATTTTTTTGTTTTGAATTTCGCTAGCCGTCCCTAAGTTAGCAGTGTAAGATTAGAGGAAAGGCAGCTAGTCATCACCACCGATCGCCAACTCTTGGGCTACTCTTTTACCAACAAATAGTGAGATTCACCGTTACATCATAACGCTGCCACGGCTAGGCATAAAGTTTTGTTTAATTTCCATTGTGAGAACAAAACGAACAGTGGATGTGAGTGATAATTCACTGGCTCAGAAAGCATCTAAGTGTGGAATGCTTGCAAAAAATGTTTTATTGATATGCTGTGCCTCCTAGAGGCACAGAGGTGTGTCTGCGGAGTTACAACGCTATAATCCGGTTTTCGATACCCGTGATGGTCCATCTGATGCACAGATAGCTCAATATCTTGCTTTGTATTTATTTTCAAACGAGACTAATATACCCGAATAACGATTGCTTATTAAGTTATCTAATGGAAAGTTTAACTATTAATTAAAGCATTGCAACAGACGCTAGATGTCGCTGACACAGTGTGACTTCCGTCCAATCTTTTGAATGTCAAGGGGAATAAATACGACCAAGAGTGGGTAAAAAGTGAAAGTAACTATAATTCTTTGAGATAGCAGGATGTATTGGAAGAAAAGGAACACTTCGTGATAGAAATGTTAGATCTGACGCTATCTATCAACAGGAAACTCTCTTATTACTTCAGTAAAGATCACCTAAAGTCGTATCCTAATAATGTCAAACAAAGAAGATAAACTCTTATTTTAATGATGAACCGGATAATATATTTTCCTTTCAGAGCTCTCATTTTATGTGTACTCAGGAGCGATATGAGGATAGGCCTTGAAGTAAAAATCCTACTTTTAAACTCTTGTTAGTAAAATGGCCAAATTCTTATTAATCTAAATAGTAACGTGAATACACGTATTAACGAGACTCCACTGTCCCCATCCGCTATCTAGCAAAACAATAGCCTAAAGATCTGCATACAGACATGTTCAAAAAACATCAGATAATGTGATACAGGTCCTTCATTGCAAAGAATAGTCATAGATATAGCTTTTCCTCTTCTAAATACCAAGAATATTATCCGTTTGCTGCCACTTCAGCTCAGTTTGTGGCTGATAAACCAGTTCCGTTGGGATTAATATAATATACACGGCACGTAGAACACAACGTGGTTCACGAAGCAAGCTTTAATGGACTATTGAACACAAGGTTATGTCAGTTCTTAGAAGTGTCGATCACACGTATTTCACCGTGTCATCGGTAGCTAGTTGGCTTAGGTGAACATGTTGTTCAAATTGTAAAGAGTGTACTTGCAAAGTGTAAGAATCCAAACTAAACCAACTGGAACTATCACTTTTTATGATAAATTACTCGTTATTTTTCAAATCTCAAGATAATTGAACAATAACTTTGATGGGTGTTTCATCTTACAGTGAAGGTATCGTCAACGTTCACTGGAGTATCTGAAGTTATTAAAATGTACATTAGTTGATGCACATGGACTTCTATGCCACCATATTGATAAAATAGCCAGCCGTATGTCAGAAGAAAAGTTACAATAAATAGTTGAAGAAATGTCATTTTAAATGAGTAGGTTGGTTTGATTGTGGTAAACATGTGCAGCGTGGCACCAGCTTGATCCTTGCTTTGATATTTTAAACTATCCAAACTTCAGCCTTTAATAATTAAATATGAAAAACACATTTGTAAATTGAAACCACATATTACTGATGACCTTTGAAACTGAGTAGACTAGTAGTCATAAGAAGAAGACATTGGTAATTCGGAAGATAATGTAGTAGTGTATTATCTAACTGCCATGATATGACTAATGAGAAAGAGGAAACTGTTTGTACTTACTTTGGAGCAAACATCCACCTATAAATTACTGTGGCTATGATCAAAGCAATGATCAGTTCTCAGGATATTTTTAGAACTGAAGAGTACATCCACTACATTGGCCTAAAAACCAAAAAGACATCGCATGTGTTATGTTCTGAAGTAAAAAAAAAATATGTTATTAAGGATTTTGAGAAAATTAGGTTAAAACAGCCATAGAAATGGCTGAAAAGAAGTGGCTATTGTTGTTGTTCTTGACTAATTAAATAAGAATTTTTCATTTCGTGTTTTCAGTATGTTGTATGGGAAGCACTGAAGCATATTAAATAATTTAATTAATTACATTAAATGCAATATCTAGAATTCTTGGATTATATACTGGGACATCTAATCTATCTAAAAGACAAAATTGGCTGCATCCTTTCCTTTCTAAGTACTTAGGCGGAATTGTATGGTGAACAATGTAGGTTGTTTACAAAAGATGTCATCTGTAAATACAAGACCATATCTATGGATGTGAGGAGCCTGAACACATCTTTCATATAATTAGGGGATTGCACTGTTCAACAGCTCAACAGACATCCTGTGTTGTAATAAACCATAACAGAACAATCCAACATTTTGTCTGCATTTATATTTCTCTTGATTTTGGCAGTAGTGGGTTCATAAATCTTGGTTGACGATACTGTTGTTGACGGAATGGTTACAGATGACAATAGTGAACTAAAACGGTAAATTTGCTGTTTCGTACTGTATTTGTTCTGCATCAACTTATGTTGTATATATTGGAGTAGAAAACAATAATAATAATGTAGATTGCCTGAACTGTATTAGAAAAAGTTTTCAGATTCACTGTATTGTGTTTATGAATATATTTGTTTGTTTTAGAATTTCCGTACTCATAAGGCTTATATAGAGAGATTCATTCTAACTTTGAACAAATAGACTAGAGAAAAGAAAGTTAGTCCACAGCAAACATCGCCTCAGATGAAGAGCAAGCACATGTTTGCATAAAAGGGACAAAAATCATTAAATATATAATATACAACTCCAACATCCTAACCATTAGGCTATGTCCAGACCTTGGGCATTTTATTTTGATAACAATTGTCTATAGTTTTGTGACTCACGTATATCAAGGAAGTAAAACTAATAAATGTAAGTGAAAGGTACAGAAATAGAGTATCTGATTTGCAGACATGAAAGCATTATTTGGATCACACAAATATATTACTAATATGTTTGTTCCTGACTCTGTTGCAAAATGGCTCATTGGTTCATGTAAATAAGTCCTTAATAGATGTATCGTTTTAAGTAAGTTTCCAAAATCTCTATTATGAGATAATTAATAAAGTGTTAAAGTTAAATACTGTCCAAAATTATTTTCATGGTAAATCAATAATAGTTGCACATGTAATTAAATCTAGATATTGATGACACGTTGAGACAATGAGCTCATCATCCGTCATTTATAGAAAAACTGCTCTAAGTCGCACCGTCAAAATTTATTCAACTTTACGGTGTTCTTTATCTCGCTACCCACACCATTTATTTGACCGATCGTGTGACAACCTTCTAATAAACAGCGATCTCGACACCAGTCAGTCTTAACGCTCATTGAAAAGGAAATTTTAATCTTCAAGCGAATAATAAATTAATAGTAAAGTTTAAAAGTAAATCATTCATTTATTACATTTATTTGCAGCAAAATAAACATCCTTTTCAAGATGATAAATCTGCGTAAAGTAAATTGTAATCACAGGACTAAAGAAAACTTTGGGAACGTCATTTTCTCTGACGTCATGCCCGCTTGTTCCTGGCGGTGTAGCAACGCGTCCTCTGGTGACACCTTGAATAGCTATGACGTCATCGTTCCTGATGGTATTATTGCGTGTCATCAGCGCCTTCTGGAGGTCAACATCTGTAATGACATCGTTGTCTGTACTTTTTACCCATTGCGACACTTCGTGAAATTACGATGTTATTGTTTCTACCTTACCCCATCTTGAGATGGTCAGTCAGCATGTATGCTCAGAGCGAGGAACTAACTAATAAGCGAAACAAAACCTGGAAGTATCGTTTATAATAATTGATGTATTGTTGTTGTGACTGAACTGCTATCGCTGTAAATAAACGTTACTGACGACAGAATATTTTTTATTCAGTGCATGAAAGTAATGTGTGAAAATAATCAATAAGGTATACGACATGATATAGTTGATAAGAGTAACAAATATTAGGACACAAAAGTATGTGTGTTACTTGGAAAAATTAAAATCCACACTTTTTTTTTTAAATTTTAATACAAATACTTTAATTATCAAGTACTAGTTTTGAGATATTCCAGTGCTAGAAACATTGACCACACAAGATGACACGTGAATCTGTTGAAACTAGTGTGGGTGTCTTTGTGTGAAAGTTTCAAAAATGCTCGAATTTTAATTAAAGAAGCTATAATATTGTAAGCTATATCTCTGATATTTTCATTTAGATGTTAAACAGCGGAGCTATGATTTGTAATGATGACGTTAAGATAAAATGCTTAGGTCTAGAAAGTTCCAAATACTTTGACTTCAGATTTATCTGGTAAATTCGAGAGTTTTTTTTAATAATACGAGGTGCAGCAAAACGTTAAGAATATTCTAGTGTTTTATTTTTCAATTTTAGTAGCGTATCGGTTCAAGTAAGTTTATTATATAGGTTAGTTTAGTGAATTTAAAGTCATGTTTTAACGTGGTCTACAAGTTCCACAAAATTCAGTCTCGCAGAGTCATTAAGAAAGATAATAAACTAATGTGTTCTCGTATTCGTTGATTTTACTTTTAATATATTTCACCAAATAACAAAAAATGGCCTTCCAGTGAAATAACAACTTTGGGCTATTTGTATAAAATATACAATATATAAAGCAGTCATATTGAGATTAAAGACCGTACTGTCCAAAATGTACACAAACAATACCCAAAACTAATACAAATTATTGTAAGTATCTTGAGGTTTTACTATATCTAGATTAATACGTTTGGAAGCATAAACATTCAAGTAATTAATTTGGGTCGAAAGTTATAATAATACCAATTTCACAGGAACTGCCACAATTTGTTAAGTTTGTAATTGGTTACGTTTTTCTAATATTTTCAAGTCCAGGTTTTATTAGTCTTCATAAATCTCTGTGCACTAATAGTAACAACTTTTTTGTTTTTACCGTTACCAAATAAACAGTTGTATGTCTTTTTTGGGCGCCGATGACCTAACTGCTTTGTGCCATAAAACACCAAATCAATCAAACAACTAATGTCTTTTTTGTATAGTGAAGCTAATTATTCCATTATAACGTTTGTGATTTTATGGATACGTTATTTTAAATTATTTGATAAAAATAAGAGCAGGTCTAGTCCACATAACAACACCAAATTAATTTTATTTTTTCTTATTACAGGATATTATCATCTTTACGGTGCTCAGAAATAACTTTTTACTTTTAACAGGGATTTACTCGTTAATGGTATTACGACTAACGTACAAATAAATGTACTTGTATCGCTTCACGACTATTGAACAAGTAACTGAACATGCGTGATAACAAACACTAATCCATATACTTTACTCAAACTAAATACTGAATAACTGAAACTTTACGAATCGGAAATTGAGGCAGTTCTTACCTGATTCTTGTATTTAAAATTTTGCTATGTTTCTAGATACTTCACAAAGTCTTTTTAGATCAGTGATGGTGAACCTATGGCACGTGTGCCCAAGATGTCACACGAAAAAAAGTTTGTTGGCACGCGACATGTAGTACCGCCTCTCGATTCTTTAACCCTAATGCTAACCCATAATAAATAAATATATATGTATATATAATGATAATAATTATTGCAGTAGCGAAGGATTTTTTGGAACCCGGGAGCAGTTAGAAATGTTTACAGGAGATGTCTCACGTCATTTTGGCGCCAACTTTGCAGTTGCAAAAACATGTGACACCGGATGACGCGTTTTAAATTCCTCGCAGGCCCAGTGTACACATCAGTATTTGAGTGAAAATAGAAGTGAACTATTAGAACAGGCTTCGTTCTGCATTTATTTTTGTTCTGTTGTTTGTGAATGAATACTGGATATTTAGTGATAATAACGGTAAAAATGCATTCATTTTTTCGCAGTAAATATATGATTTATGTTGCTAAACGGCCGGCATGTCCAGGTGGGTTGAGGTGTTCGACTCGTAATCTGACGGTCGCAGGTTCGAATCCCGGTAGCATCGAACATACTCGCCCTTTCAACCGTGTCGGCGTTATAATGTGACAGTCAATCCTACTATTCGTTGGTAAAAGAATGGCCCAAGAGGTGGCAGTGGGTAGTGATGACTAGCTGCCTTCCCTCTAGTCTTACACCGTCATATTCGGGACGGCTAGCGCAGAGAACCCTCGAGTAGCTTTGCGCGAAATTCAAACAAACAAACAAAGATTGTTAAAATTATCTTATTTGGCATGCACATATTTTTCATCAGTTAGTTAATTATAGATTTATTTTTATATCAATGACATGAAATTTAACCTGCTGTTATATTAAGATAAGTTAAATTATCATATGTAATTGAATTTGTGAGATATTTTTAAATTATATTTACTTGTTAGAATGTCACTTCAACCAGCAAAGAAAGAAAAACATTCAAATGGAAGGTGCAACAGCAGATATTTTCAAGAATCATGGACTGAAATGTTTGGAATGATCAAAATATATGCTTAAAGAAATTTTCTTGTGTTTGTTTTTATCCGTATGAAAATAAATATACTGTGTTATATTTTTGCTGTAGTAAGGATAGTTATTTTACTTATGTGTTTTAAATCAGGTATGGTTCGTACCATGTTTAGTTCGTATAATCGCTAAACCTACAGGGCATACAGGTTAAAATATTTTCCTTTGCCTATACAGATAGCCCCCCATTTTATTATAATTATTTTGCCATGTGGTGTTGGACATTTTCTTTTGAATACTCTAGGATATTCTCTGTACTGCAGCAGGGTCTGGGATAGCTGTAGTTTCTTTATTTATCTGAAGTATTTCCTGTCCTGTGACGTGACCTAATATATTCCTTATTCTATAACGTGGTTTAGAATATTTTCTGTCCTGTGGCACACAATATATGATATTCCTTGTCCTATGGTACGGCCTTGAATATTCCTTGTCCTATGGTACGGCCTTGAATATTCCTTGTTCTGCAACGTGGTCTAGGATATATGGTGTGCTGTAGAGTGATTTAAGATTTTGACTGTCTGCAGTATCACTAGAATATTCCGCTGTGTGGCGTGGTATAAAATTTCCCTTGTTCTATAGTAAATGTATACCAAGATCTAAAACATTTTCTGTGTTGTTGCATGACCTAGAATATTATTCCTTGTACTATGTGTCACTCCTTTTGCTGCGGAATAGTATAGAATAGTTCCTTCGTTGTGGAATTGCTTAGGATATCCCCAGAGTCGTAGTGTGGTGTAGAATATTTCCTCTGCTGTGGTACTGCTAAGAATATTTGCTGTGCTATAGCATAGCCTAGAATATTCCATGTGCTAGAAGCATGGTCTAGGATAGTCTCTGTGCTAGGTGTAGTATAATATTTCCTATTGTGACGTAGCTTGGCCTAAAATATTTCCCGAGTTATTGTTACGCAGTCTAGAGTACTTGCTGTGTGGCAACGTGGCCTGGTCTGTAACATTCCCTGTACTGTAGGGTGACAAGAATAATCACTATACTGTGGCTTGGTTTGGCCTAGAATATTCTTTCTGTTATAGTGTGGTCTAGGATATTTCATTTACTGTGCCCTGGTCTAGAAAACTCTTTGTCTCTCTCTCTATCTTTTTTTTAGTCGAGTTGGTGATACTTCCTTTTTTATAGAGTGGTTCAGAAAAGGGTCTTGCATTTTTACGGTCAGGATATTGTCTATCTTCTTGTCTAGCCCAAAGACATCTTCTTCTTTCTAGAAGAAACTAGGATATTTATTCCTTTCATTGTCGCATGGTCTTTCTTTTAGTGTCATTAGGATATTTCCCTTTTTTTTACAAATATTCCAGGCATGGGCGGGCGGTGATTTGTCCTGATGGGGAAGCAAAAGCATAAAAGACGGATTATACAGTTAAAAAAATGTGCATGATGGCCAATAAAGATAACATTAATTACTTGTGGTCGTTAATTATATTTAAGTACTTGAAATTAAAGATTACAAACAAGACATATTTAGATATTTTATTTACACTACATAGCCAAAAGTATATGGACACCCCTTCTAATCAGTGGGTTCGGCTATTTCAGCCACACCCATTGCTAATAGGTGCATAAAATAAAAAAATACAACTATACAATCTCCATAGACAAACATTGGCAGTTGAATGGGTCGCACTGAAGGGCTCAATGACTTTAAACGTGGTACTGTCATAGGATACCAGATTTCCAACAAGTCATTTCGTAAACTTTCTGCCTTGCTAGAGCTACCCTAGTCAACTGTAAATTCTGTTATTGTGAGGTAGAAAAGTCTAGGAGCAGACAACAGCTCAGTCTCACAAGCTCACAGAACGGGACCGCCGAGTGCTGAAGCCTGTAGCGCGTAAAATTCGTTTGTCCACAGTTGCAACACTCATTACAGAATTTCAAACTGCCTCTGGAAGCAACGCCAGCACAAGAATTCTTCGTCAGGAGTTTCATGAAATGGGTTTCCATGGCAGAGCAGCTGCACACAAGCCTAAGATCACCTTGCACAATGCCAAGCGTCGGCTGGAATGGCGTAAAACACACTCTAGAGCAGTGGAAACGCGTTCTGTGGAGTGATGAATCAAACTTCGATATCTGATAGTCTGACAGATAAATATGGGTTTAACGGATGCCAGGAGAACGCTACCTGCCTGAGTGCATAGTGCCAACTGTAATGTTTTGTGGAGGAGGAATAATAGTCTGGAGCTGTTTTCAGTGAAGGGAAATCTTAATGCTACAGCGTATTATGACGTTCTAGAGAATTGTGTGTTTCCAACTTTGTGGTACAAAGCGAAGTCCATAAAGACATGATTTGCCGAGGTTGGTGTGGAAGAACTTGAATGGCCTGCACAGAGCCCTGACCTCAACCACATCGAACACCTTTGGGATGAAATGAAACGCCGACTGCGAGCCAAGCCTTCTCGCCCGACATCAGAGTCCGACCTCACTAATGCTCTTGTGGCTGAATAAAAGCAAATTCCCGCAGCCATATTCCAAAACCTAGTGAAAACCCTTCCCAGAAGAGTAGAGACTTTTATAGCTGAAAAGGGGCGCCAACTTCATATTAATGCCCATGGTTTTGGAATGAGATGTTCAACAAGCACATACGGGTGTCCACATACTTTTAACCATGTAGTGTATATGTTAATTACATTCTCCTTTCCTTTCGATTGAATAAATGCATTACATCTTGTTGATGATAGAAAGTATCGGTCTTCATTTGCAGGCCATTCTCGATTCTATTTGACAGGCCAGAAAAAAAAAAACTCGCTTGATCTTGCTTTGAATAATAGATCATATTACTTGCACAAATTTACCACTTCCACACAACTGCCTCGGTTAGCAGATTCGAGTGATTCATAATGACCTCAAATGCTAACTGTTGTTCACCCAGATATCATATTACGTCGATTAATCTTTTTAAAATGTTTCTATTCCTCTTTGCCTTTTCATTGTGCATTTGGACATTTATTTTATGTTGACTATTTGGTTGGAATTCATTCATAATTTTTCAAATCTAACTAGGCCTAGAGTTGAAAATATATAACTGGAAGAATTTTCATGTATTTTAATTGTCTTATGAATATTATTCAAATCGTCAAATCCGCTTGAGTTCCATGTCCCAAATTCACTGTTAAATAATAAACACAGTCAGCAGAAAATCATGTCAGGACCGGCAGTCTGCTCATATTGGTTTACACTGAATTTTCCAACGCACTATTTTTTCTTCCAGTCAGGCTTACAACTGGCATCTATCTTCCATTTCTGATGTTGCTTTCTTTATCACTAAAACTCTTTGTACCAAACTTGTTCACTAATAAGCTTTCGATAATGCAGTTACAATTTTCCTATCATCTTTTGAATCCCTATTCGAATCTGAAAGGTGAGACTTCACACAAAAATGTATGCATACATAAAATAACGGTATCATTTAATGCAATGCCTGAAGCTCCTGCGCATCACGTGGTATCACAGAGGTAACAAACAGCTACGAGCATTAGACGCAAGTCATGAAAAAAACAAACGATTCTAAATATCACAAGAAAATAAATTATTAATTTTTCTTATTATACGTGTAAAGTGCACATTTTCATTTATAAAACAGTAATTACGAAACGCTAACTTATTTATAAATTATTTATTTCGCTTAAATCTTTGAGTAACTTATGTATGTGTTTTATAGCAAAGCCACATTGGGCTATCTATTGAGTCCACCGAGGGGAATTGAAACGTGGGTTTTAGAGTTGTAACTCCGTGAAGTTACCGCTGTAACAATTGGGGACTTACGTAGTTTAATATATAAACTATAAATTGTCGATCACTTCCAATTTTGTATGTATTTTGAGATGAACTTGTTATTGCTTCCTTTGTACCTTAGAAGAGATAAGCATAACATTCAAGACATATTTTGTAGTTTCTTTAAATACACCGGTTCATATCCCGGACGAGCCCTTTTCTTTCACTTTGGCCAGGCATGGCCAAGTGGGTTAAGCTGTACGACTCGTAATCTGAGGGTCGCAGATTCGCAACCCCGTCGCGCCAAACATGCTCGCCCCTTTCAGTCGTGGGGGCGTATAATGTAACGATCAATTCCACTATTTGTTGGTAAAAAAGTAGTCCAAGAGTTGGCGATGGGTGGTGATGACTAGCTGCCTTCCCTCTAGTCTTTCACTATTAAACTAGGAACGGCTAACACAGATAGCCCTCGAGTAGCTTTGTGTGAAATTCAAAAAACAAACAAACAAACTTTAAATACAAGCATGAATCTGAATTTTTTTATTCAGAAAATTATTTATGTAAGAAACATTTTATAGTATAAAGAGTATATTATGTAACAAAGATGTTTTTAGTTAGAAATAAAGGCTTTTTAGAAGGTAAAAAACTAAATTCAATTCAAGAAAAGGAAGTGTTTTGCGAGTTGCAGTCCAGATTTTTTCCCAACAGTGTTTTCGCCTGTACAAGGTCAAGATCACTACTGATTACACTGCACAACACTGTTTTTGCTTCTTGAACACTGTTGGGTGATTCTTATAGATTTATGAATGCTGATCATGAAAATCACATCCAAATTTGCCCATCACGTACCGTTTCATCGAAATCTTTAGTTTTGCTACAATGGAAAAACGATATCGGGGCAGCTGGAATCCATCAATGCTTGCTGACCACTGTTGGACACTGCAAAGTGATTTACCGGACATTGAATACAAATGAAAATCAGGAACAAAACACTTTTAATTATGTTGAACTTAATAGCGTATTAGAAACTTAAACGCAGTTAAATTCGTTATTGCCGGTAAACAGTTAACTGTTTGTTTCTCACAGTTTCTACGTGATGAAGGAAAACCTAAACTATATTGGTGCATACCCACCAGGTACCTGTCACAATCAGCAAAAACTTTTCAGGAAGCAAAAGTTTTCAAAAAAATTGTTGTGCAGCGTTATGTGCGGTATAATGGGGTACTTCATGTAAATCAGTTGCAAGTTCATAACGTCATATTTATCTGAAACATAAAAATTATATTTTCTAACATATATTGAGAAAATAGTGCTTCCCTTACTTCCATGGTTTTGTTACATACTTTGTTCTGCTTCCCATGTTTAAAATAATAATTTTCTTTATGTACAAGATACAATATTCTTCAGCATTATGGTATGACCAGCAATAACCTCAACTAACATGACGTGAAAGAGACTATTCTTGTCCTTTTGGTGTGATCCAAAATATACCTTTATTTGAATCATAGTTAAGAATAATTCTATACTTAGATATTTTCTTGCTTTTCTTGGAAAGTTTCCTTCATTGTCAAACGATCAAACTTATTTAAATATTTGTTGTTGTTTTTTTTCTGTGCATTCTGACGATTTTCAGACCCTCGTATAAAAACAAATAATTTTCTTTCGTGGGAAAGGCTATTAATATGTTTTAGTGAACAAAACATTTTCACACACATACACATATTGATTTACATTAACTTATGTTTGTGTGCTTTGTGTATGTCGCGTGACCTTTTCCCAGAAGGTATTAAAAGCAATAATAAATTCGAGCTGCATATGAATCGAGAACAAAATATAAGTGTTCAGATTTAAAGTTCTATTGACATACCCCCACTTTTCACAATAGAAGTATTCATTTGTTGGAGGGAATAGCTTCAAGTTTCCGGGTTAAGTGGAATAAAGAATACCAGCAAATTATAGGGTCTAGAGAGCTGTGCACGAAAACAATTGAAAACAGAAACAGACCGCTTCACACATGCGTACTAAAGTTTGTCGTAGATTTTATGCCACGTGGTTTCTCGGGAAGGTTTTATTTTTGTAATGATCGTTTATTGCCAAGTTTCTGTAAAGAATAATCCTGTATGTCAGTATAATATACAGTTTAGTGCATTATTGTATATCAAAAGTTTCATGGTGCCCGCAATAAATTAAGTGATTCAAAACACCAATAAAAAAGTCGATCAAGTGTCGTTAAGAGTAATAATTAAGATTATGAATCAATGTCATACAGTTTGTAAAGATGTTGTTGTTTTGAATTAAGCACAAAGCTATACAATGGGCTATCTGTGCTCTGCCCACCACGAGTATCGAAACTCGGATTTTAGCGTGTAAGTCCGCAGACATACCGCTGAGCCACTGGGGGGCAGTTTGTAAAGAAATATATGTGTTGACATAATTTTTATTTTATTGACTATGACTGTTTAAAACGCAATAACGTGCTTAATAATAAAGTGAAAATAAGTTACATTACAAACCATTTTTTTATGGGATAGAAACTTTTTTTGTTTTTATTTCGCTTTCAACAGAGAACAGAACGAACTTTACTGTTACAGCTCTGTCTCGTTTGATTTCGAGATAAAAATTATCATTTTGGTGCCCTCTAGCGACAATATTTATTACTACCTTCATAAAATCTCTAGTTTTTAACCACAGAAACGGTTTCAGCTTTTTCTAGTCGCATTAGATGCGAAAAACGAAGTTGTTGAATGCAACATAGTGTATAAAATAGGTTTATAAAGGTCTTCATATTTTATTAAAATTTCTGTCATGTATATAGGCTGAAGTTACAGCTTACTTTAAGTTTCCTTAGTTTATTACAATTTATGACTAATCATATTGTAATTTTAGTTACTAATCAATGGGAGGTAACCGTTTCGGTCTCAGTGTAAAACACTAAGGTTGACTTGAACAATTCAGTAATTGAGGAGATCAGTGCAGTGTATGTTACCAGTATATCTTATCTAAATAAACTTATACAGATGCATCATATTTCCAGTTCGAAGAGTTTAATATCTTGAATATTATTTTTTATAAACTGATGCGATTGAAGGTGTATTTTTGTTACTTAGTTCTTTCGTCGAGTCTTGACTGGTTCTTTTAAATGAATTGTTGAAAATAAGACCATTTCCACTCAGTATAAACAATAATAAATTATTTTATTTTTCCTTTGGCACATCTGCAAGTTTTTACACTGTTGTAACTTACTGTAAGACTATGTTTTTAAATGACGTTAATACGGAAATACCTTGCTAATGGAGTTAAACTGATGTAAAAACAAACTTTATAGTTAATCGATCGAGTAAGTGAATATGTACGATACCTACTTCTCTCAAATTAAGTACCTAAACTACCGACTAAAACGTGATTAACAACCACTTGGTAACCACATGCTAAATACTTCACAATAAAATTTACTTCACCTTACCTTCTAACTGAAGTCTCGCGTCTAGGTATTCATCAAAATTATTAGATTATCGTGACGTTACTTAAAACATTCTTGGTATTCTAAGGATAACGTCACGAGTCTAACTGCTAATACCTAAATTGAAATATTACAAAACACATAGCTTAAAGCATTATTTTATCTTCAGCTCCATATATTGGACAGGAATTCAGTACCGTGTTAAGTATCGTCAGGCCCATATAAACAGCAGCACAATAAAATGTTTATTGCACCCAGTTCAATGCAGATGCAAGTCAAACACAATATGTGTTAGCTCTAGATCCACGAAACTGGTTGTAAGTTGAGTAAATGAATTATATTCCTAGTTGCATTGCATGTACAGAAACACAATACCAATGTATTGTATTATCTCCAGTACCCAGAAACTGATCGAGATTTAGAACAGTGTAACTAAGCTTAGCACTTTGTGTAGCTTTGAAATATTTGAAACCAAAAACAATTAAATGGAATAAAGGTGTCAGGAACATGCTCGCGATACAAACAGTTAAACAGAATAAACATGTAAGTCACGTTAAATGAAATAAATATGTTTTCTACGCGTTGTTTAACCTTTACTTCTATTCCGTGCCAGTTTTCGACTCCAGGGCAGAAGCTTTCAACAAGCACAATTTTCACTAACCAGACTCTAACATTGGAATCGAAAGCTTGAACCCAAAACAATTAAACAACGTGTTGGTTGGTCAAACTTATCTAGTGATGCTCCTATAAAATTCAAAACTACCTATAAGAAAAATTCTTTACTTCTGTAAGATTTCAAAAAAATCAACAAGAAATCCGGTTGATTATTTAAGGTTAAAGGCAATTATCTGAAAAATCAAAACACTTTTGAATTAACTAATCGAGAACTCTGATTCTTAAGCTAATGCTTTTTGTTTTTTTGTCAATATCTTAAATACGAATTAGAATGTTTTCTGAATGGAACGGCCAGATCATATGATGTTGAGGTATAGATGTCCGTAATTTTGAATTACTGACCAAGGGAAATACAGGCAACCTGTGACATCTGCCACAACAAAAACTTTGTCAGGATGTTTCAGTGGAATAACGGGATTAGTTGTGTCTCAGGTGCTAGAATGATCTCACAACTGAAAACGTGTTCAGTGGCACTGAATATTTGGCCCTTCGATATGCAGCTGGGCAAACAGTCGGCCGATCCAAATCTGACGTTTTATTATTAGAAAAATTATGTAATACAGAATAGAAATTATGTAAATTTTGTGACGATAAATCTTATAAAAACATTGTTGTTTCAACTTAATTAGTTTCTGTAATTGAGATAAAATCATTGAAAACTGTATTTCTGTTAATTATTAATATTACGCTTAAAATAGATAAAACCTGAAGATTTTTTCTTTAGGAAATTCGCACAAAGCTACTCGAGGGCTATCTGTGCTAGCCGTCCCTAATTTTGCAGTGTAAGACTAGAGGGAAGGCAGCTAGTCATCACCACCCACCGCCAACTATTGGGCTACTCTTTTACCAACGAATAGTGGGATTGACCGTCACATTATACACCCCCACGGTTGGGAGGGCGAGGATGTTTAGCGCGACGCGGGCGCGAACCCGCGGATTACAAGTCACACGCCTTACGCGTTTGGCCATGCCAGGCCTAAAACCTGAAGATAAAAAAACGCTTGAAATGTCATTAACCTTTTCTCTGAATTTTTTAGGATTTAATTCACGTGTTCCAAAATTATAACTTCTCGTGTATAATAGAGATCATTCTTTCGTAAGTTTTAAACTATAAAAACGTAGGAAATATATTACAATTTTATTTCTTTCCTTTAAAACGTCCCCAGGTAAATCATTGGTACGATTAAGGCCTTATATCACTAATACTGGGGAGTTGATATATCCATGACAGACATAGAACATATAACTCACTGAGCAAATTTGTGCTTAACAACAAAAAGAAAAAAAAACAGCTTATACACATTCGATAAAAAAGTAATTTTTGTTTAATTCCAAATATAATTTTTGGCAACTATACATGTCTTAACAGCACTAATTTAATGTTTGGAAAACTTAAGTCTCAATAGATAAATAAAAATAAGTGCTTTAACCTCTACACATTGAAAAATGGTATATGCACGTGGTTACAGTTAACTAGAAGACTCTGAGATATGTTGAAGGTAACGATGATGAACTGGTTCTTCATGTTAAGAAGTCCTTATCACACATCGTTTCAAACCGGAACTTAATTTAAGTCAATCTTCGTTTTCGCTAGCGCTAATCATGGATGACATTTCGCTCGGCAAAGCATGTTATCTCTATTTCCGAGTCACAGACAAATGTTCTACCCAGGGTAAGCTAACGCAACGGTCTGAAGAATATGTTGTCCCTAATTCCAGCACAAAAAAGTGCTCCAGATTCAAGAAATACGAGTTCATAGCAAAATCACTACCATTCCTATACAAGAAGAGATATTTCTTTGTTATTTGATCAGTTTTTTAGGGGGGTGCAGACATTTGGTGCAATATTTATAACATTAGTTCTCATACACAAACATATAGCTGTTCACCTCAGTTTGTACTATCAACAAATCTGACACATGGAGAGCTTTTCGCTATAGTTAATATTATCACCAGATCTAGTCCATAACATAGTTTATATTACCACCAGATTAAAGCCATGGAGAACTGTTCACCATATTTTGTATTATCACTAGATTGAACCCACGGAGAGCTGTTTTTTACAGTATATAGTATTTCCCGTAATAACGCCCACAAAACCCTGCTGTAGCTGTACTGTTCTCATTTGGCCATAGTCCATGGTGGGCTGGGTCAGTGGGTCCTGAATGACTTCCATTTTCTAACTGATGAAAACAATTAATAGCTAAACAACCACGTAAAAAAAACTTTATTCAACAGTCGTTTCATATACCTCGTTTTCTAACCTTGTATTCTCTGTCTCACATATCCTTTAGGGATATGTCTCCTTTTTTTCATCCAAAATTGATTGAAGATGTTATGTATTACAATTTCAAATAGCCTAAAACTGAGTTAAACTGTAATTTATATTTAGAAGTTAAATAAATGTCGATATGTATCCAGTTTACGACATTTGCCAACAAGATTGATGCAAAAAACTTCTTTTTTCATGCAAATATATTTTAATCTACAAACAGTAATACAATTTACAATACGTTATTACAAATAAAGATCTATGTGCAAAAGTTTACAAACTTACAAATAATATTGAGTCTTCTTTGATGCGTTATTAAGGGTTCACGATGAGTGACTTAATTTCAAGTTCATATAATTATAAATAGCTTTGCATCCTTTCTTCGCTTATCACACGTCGAGTTTTTCATCATTGATGCCATATAATGTTTTCATAAAAATATTAACCCCCGATGTGAATCCGTTAAAGTTAAATGCTTTATAATGTTCAAGATTTATATATGATTCTTGGCAACAACCTAAAGTTCCCAATTACTAAACGTTAACCATTTATAGTATACCATGAGTATTCTCATGAGTAGAGTTTTTCGAAATTTCAGCCTACATAACAATACTGATAATACACTAGTTTTTACGTACACACATAATACATTGTTGATTATTACCCTCAAGATAGGTGGAAATTTCGCAACACAGATTTAACAGAAAAAGTTATGTACGACTCTAATATAAATTTAACTGAAACAAACATTGTTATTAAAATAGGTATATAGTAGTGCATTCGACATACCTCCCTCCTTAAAGAATTAAAAATTGGCGTTAGACAATTTTAACTAAGATATAAAATACATACATTGATAAATACACATTAAATATAAAAATCATGTCAGTATATAACACAATCAATACAAATAGCATTATATCATAAAATTAGATAGCGCGTGAAAGTGCATCAACACAACGTTATCAACCCCTTTTACATGGATTATCTAGAAACCATACTCTTGTAATATTAAACTCCAATTTAATAGTCTACTGTTTTTGCATTTCATTCGGTTCGAAAACATCAATGAATTGTGATCAGTGTAAAAGACAACAGGTTGTTGTAATACAGATATATACAAATTGAAATGTTTAAAAGCTAATACTGAAGTCGGTTTTTTCCCCAGTTGAATAATTCTTCTGGTGACACTTAAACATTTTCATGAAAATAACAGAGTATTCTATATCTCTGTCATCTGACAGTAAAAGAATCATACTGGTACTACAGTCGCTGACATCAACAGCTAATGCAAAAGACTTATCAAGGTCAGATGTCATCAATACAGGGTAATTACACAATACTGATTTGAGCTTTTCAAGAACAGATTGGCATGTTTCAGGCCACTTAATCTTTTTATTTTTCTTTAATATTTTTAATGGTACAGCGATGTCAGCAAAATGTTTACAAAACTATCTGTGATAACCAGCCATTCCCGAAAATATCATCGAACTTTTCTTGTTGGTAGGAAATGGATAATTCACAATGCAATCAACTTTGGCTTGAAAGTTAGAATTACTCAGTTTGACATTATATTAATGTCTGATATTTTCAAAGTTACAGGTGTGTGAGTTAAAGTAACGGTATCAGAACATTCAATGGCTAAAATTCTGTAGGATGCGGATATAATAGGGTTTCAACATATTGGCATGATGCAGTTGGGTAGCCTTTTCATAATCAGGGTTTTTTACAACATTATTGAAATTATTAACTTCCCAAATAACCTCATAGGAACCATGGCACTTAGCTCAGGGAGGATGTTCCATAGTCGTTAACAATACAAACACCATATTATCAGGACATGATTTTTGCTCTTCAGCCTTGTGGTCACAAACAAGCAAATTATGTAACTTTGTATTCCAAAGACTTCAGCTCTAAGTCAAACACTAAAATTCAGTATAGTGGGGAAGCCTGGCATGACCAAGTGTGTTGAGGCGTTCGACTCGTAATTCGGGAGGTGCGGGTTCGAATCGCGGTCACACCAAACATGTTCGCCCTTTCAGTCGTGGTGGCGTTATAATGTGACGGTCAATTCCCTCATTCGTTGGGAAAAGAGCAGCACAAGAGTTGGCGGTGGGTGGTGATGACTAGCTGCCTTCCCTCTAGTCTTACACTGCTAAATTAGGGACGGGTAGCGCAGATAGACCTCGAGTAGCTTTACGCTAAATTCTAAACAAACATACTGAGGAACAAAACAACGAAAAAAATTGTTCGATTTAGTTTATGTTGTTCGCAAAGTTAATAGATATAAGAAGAAATATGAAACGTCGTTTATTATCCCTGTAAATATTATTCATAATTCCAATAGACATAGCACGATTTGTGTAATTATAAGAAACAAACACCTTTGTTTATTTGAAAGTACTCTGCTGGAAGTGATAGATTCATCACAGATAATAATTATATTTGTTTAGAAATCGCTACGGTAGTTTTAGTTCTGGATGTTTTATGTAGTAAAAGTGTGTTAGGAAAAGAAACTTTAAACCGTGTAACAGTCATTGAAAATCCTCAGATAAGTTGAAGGTTGTACCACATATCCTGAGGGATTTCTGTAAATAGAACTGATAGCTAAGCATACAGAGGCAACTGGAAGCTTTACACGCACCACATGTATCCATAAAGGCGGTTAAGGACCTCAAAATGGAAATAGTTTTATCAGCTCTTGTGCACGTATGACAACAGTCCTGAATAACTATAGTCATTATTACATTCCAACTCCAAGTTTTATCACTTTCACAACAAAAAATAGTGATTCCAAACGGTTTTTAAAATTCTTTCTTTATTTTCTTTTTCACTTATCACATTTCATTATCCTCACATTCGTTGTCAAGAGGACTGATAGTGTGTGTTGATACTAAAAACACTCCGTAAACTAGAATACCTAACTTTCTTGTTGTCTTCTAACCCTTCTCGTAAACAAAGAAAATTGATATTCTTGTATGGACTGACAGTCGAAACACTTGTTCTCTGCTAGTATCAAATGAAAGTCGCTGATAATATATATCACTACATCAAAGACATAAACTATAAAACTGAATCATAATACGCTGTACAAAAAGTAAAAAGGAAATATATTTTTAATATAACACATTTATCACGCATTGAGCCTTTTAATATTTTATTCTGCCTGATGTCAGACGATTTTATTTAGCTTAGGAGGAGTTCTCGCGGTGAAAGTGAGTTACTAGCAGATGTGGCACCATCTCAAGATCACATACGTAATTAGAGATGCAAGATAGGCTAATAATTTTCGTACGAAACCTCGGTCAACCCTACGTTGATCCCAGCTGTCTTTTAAAAGTCAGATCTGGATTAACGGCTATATCTCGAACAAAATAAAACATGACGTAATAGCTAAAACTTGTCCAAGTTTGAAACATTGTGATGCATTTATATACAATATCAGTTGTTTCAATTTCAAAGTATATTTACATGAACTTTAATTATACTTATTACAATTATAATTGGTAGTTATTAGGTTAAGTTAAATTTTCTGCAGTTTAATTAGAAAACTTGGTATTACCAAAGGGCTCTATGACGTCATACCCTGCTGGACATCATGCTTCATTTCGTTCGAGATTTTGATGCTCGTCGGATTTGACTAAATATTTTGTTATTTGACTTAAAATTTCGGTTAAAAAATTTAAAATAATAGGTTACCCTTTTCATTTAGTGATATATATTATTCTAGCGGCCTAGCCTTTTTCCACAGATTTTTATTTCTGACTTCGTTATGGCAACACTGATCTCAGGTCATCATGTATGATGATAAAACTCAAGTGCTTGGACGCATTTTCATTAATAAGCTATTTTGTGTCCGTGAAAATACTTTTGAAGTGCAAAGGATATAAGAATACGTTTTTAAACAAATTAATATTTAGTTGCCACCCTTATAATGGATAAGTGACTGAATATCCGTAATAAATCTGATAGAAGTAAAAATCTTCCTTGGCCTAGGCCTAATAGAAATTCGTTGGTGTTATCGTCGTGTGCAAGCACTTCAACATAGGATGATGCAAGAAGTACTGAGACAAGAAATGAAAGAAAGTTCTATAAAAGTTTTATTTAATATTGTTTTACATGGACAGGTAATGAAGATGGACCCAGTGGGTTGTGTGTTGAGTGTGGAACAGTGTTGAGTAACAGTAGTTTCAATCCATCAATGTTAAAACGGCATCTAGAAACCAAACACTCCCAGTTAAGAAATCCAACTTCCGAATATTTGCAAAGAAAGTGTTTGCAATTAAATACAAAGAAAGCTACATATCGTTTGATTGTCCATAAGGACAACAAAGGTGTTCTTATTGCTTCGCATCGTGTTAGTTACCGTATTACAAAAGCAAGTGAAGCTCATACAATTGCAGAAAATTTAATAAAACCATGCGCAAAAGATTTGGTAGAGTGCGTGATTGATGAGAGATTTCTTAAAAACAGTAACTCTTTGCCCCTTTCTGACAACTCGATTTCTCGAAGAATCAAGGATATGTTAGCAACTTGCTTAACGTAGTTAATAAGGTGAGTCCAACTTTTTCGCTTCAGATTGTATTTGTTCGCGAAGCTAGTTTTGAAGAAGACATGTTAATTGGCAAACCTTTACCTACTTAAACAACAGGCGAAGAAATATTTAAACTGATCAATCAGTGATGTCGAGAAACCCACTTGTTGAGAATTTTATATGCAAAAACGGCTCGTTTGGGTTCAGAAAATATTTTAAATAGAAGGTCGAAACGTTGTTCGCTCTTCTATTTAAAATATTTTCTGAACCCAAACGAGCCGTTTTTGCATATAAAATTTAAACTGATCAATTTATTTATAGAAGAACATAAGATCCAATGGCACCTTTACTCGAGTATTTGCACTGATGGGGTTGCAACTACGATTGGAAAATTTTCAGACATAGTGGCACCCACAAAAAAGAAAAACCAGACATCGAGTGCATTCACTGTTATCTTCATCGTCATGCACTTGAAATGAAACAAATGCTAGAATACTGAAAAAGTATGGGTGATGTCATAAAATAGTTAATTTTATAAAATCAAGACCGCTCAATATGAGGATCTTCGGTTTACTCTGGAGGATATGGGAAGTTTTGCTTCATACTAAAATCCGATGACTTTCTTGGGAAAAAATAGTGCGTGCTCGGTTTTACGAAGTGCATGAGGAAATATCTGAAAGCCATTTTAAACTTGCATACAAATTGAGGGACAAATGCCGGATACAGAATGTGGTTTACCTTTTGGACGTATTTGCTTATCTAAATTAAATGAATACTACAATGCAGGGTACCAGGGTAACGTACTTCAAAACTCAGAGTAAAGTAGAAACACTTTAAAGCAAGCCAAAACTTTTAGGTGAATGTATACTTATGGAAGAACTTGATTGCTTCGAAAATCTTGGTGTTTTTGTATTTATGAATGAAAATTCCTTAAGTAAAGATGCAAAAGTTTCAGTCTTGCAACACATATCTGATTTGTGTATAACTATTGGGAGTGCTTCCCTCCTCATTGAGAAAAATTATTGTGGATTCAAAATCCCTTTGTTGACTCTACAAATACAACGATTTGGTTTTGAAAGAAAAGGAACAGCTTATAGATATTTCAACTGATTACACGCTAAAATCAAAATTTCAGCAGGAAGAAATTACACAATTTTGAATTCAAATGGCCAGGAAATACCCTAACATAAGTAACAGAGTTTTGAAGATTTTGATGTATTTTCCAGCAACGTATCTTTGTGAATAAACATTTTCACTATATACAGCTATAAAGACCAAATTTAGAAACAGGATAAATATTGAAGATGATTTGCGCTTACAGGTAACAACCATAACTCCAAATATCGAACTACTTTGTGAACAAAAGCAAACCCATCCGAGACATTAATAAATAATTAAGTACACTATACTTTTCCTTATATATATTTTGCAAGCAGAAATTTTTGAACAAGTAGAAGTAAATATTTTTCTTCAAATATTAATATTTTCAATAAATTTATATTCTAAAAGCTTGAAGCAAATTTTATCTGGTGCCAGTGACCGATTGTTTTTATTTTTAGTGTATTCATTTTATTAAGACTCCAGAATGTTTTTTCTTTCTGATGTGAAACTCCAAACTAAAAAGTTTGGGAACCCCTCGTTTACACTGTAGTGATAAACGCTAAAATATTTCTTAAAATCAATATAATATTTGAAGTCAAAACAAATTTGTTCATGAAATACAATAAACTACAGAGACATTAAGTTGCTATAGCCATTTTTTATGTCAATAAAAAAACAAATACGGGTGAGACTTACTTTGTATTGCATCAAGGGTTAAATAATGCGCTCTCAATCCTTTACAAATTTACTTCATTTGTACGTTTGTGCTATACCATAAATAGTAGGAAGTATAATGTATGAGGCATACGAAATCTTTTTTACAGGATAGAATTACCTTATCACTTGTTTTAATACAATCATTTCATAAAAGGAAGGGTATTCAGTGAGTTTGTGCTATCTTATCTTTGCCATTTCGTTAATATTCTTGCCTCACGAACTTGCTTTTTATGTGTACATAGACTGTACTTGTCTCTACAATAGTAGTGTTTGAATACAAAAGCATAGCTCTGATTGTGAAACAAGTTCAACACTTCTCACTCTTTGATAAATTAGAAGACATTGGCGACACTAGGAGATTGACGTCAATAGGTATTATTTTTCAGACTCACATTATCTGAAGAATTAACTCAGAACCTAGTTCAACGTTACAGTTAATATGTTCTCAGAGTGAATTTTTGTACATGGCCCACCCTCTTTGTACCCTGTTGTATTCAACAGAAAGCGAGAGCGACGTGTCCTGCTTTGTTGTGAATGGACCATGTGTCAATTTCACATGCATGCTGAGCGCTAGTGACATTACTGCCTAACACTCTATGAAACAACGATCTTGTTGCACGCGCTCTTTTTGTCATTTGATCTTAGCGTTCATTTCGTTTTTTTCCATTTTCACAGACAAAGCCTGAGCATTTGGGCCTTTGTCAACTGACGTTGATGAATATACGAGATTAACGTCTAAGTGATTAAAAACTTCGTTCAGATTTGACAATTCACATGTAACTGTCTGAACGAAAAAAGTTTTTAATAAAACGAAAATCAAGAAAAAAAGATTTTCCACTGTACTGTTCTGTCATGGACAGATGCAGTTAACTATTTCCTAGTCTAGCCAAGTAAACTGTAATAACAATTGTCACACATAATAGCCTAGGAAAAGAATTATTCTAAGAACATTCTACTTAAATTTTATAAAAATACACGTACAAATAGACAGAATGACGGATAGATAGATAGCTAGAAGTGGACTTTTAAAATTTGTATTTTCTTAAAATGAAAAATATCAGACGTATTCCTCATCATTCGTGAATTTATGAATACAGCAAGCCATCCAAAGTCAAACTGTGTTGATGGAATTAGAAGTATTATATGTCTTCAATAATACATATACCGTATTTTCCGCCTAATAAGCCGAATTTCTGGCCCTAAATTTTGGACCTGATTTTTGGGGGTCGGCTTATTGGCCGATCACCAGCTTTGGACCAAAACATACCGAAGACCAAAATCATACCTTTGATCTCACAGTTACGGCAGAGTTATTTCAGTTGAATAAACTTTATTTATTAATAGGAAAAGGTCTATACATTACGAATGACATATATTCATAGAAATAATGGCCTGGCATGGCCAAGCGCGTAAGGCGTGCGACTCGCAATCCGAAGGTCGCGGGTTCGCGCCCATGTCGCGCTAAATATGCTCGCCCTCCCAGCCGTGGGGGTATAAAATGTGACGGTCAATCCCACTATTCGTTGGTAAAAAAGTAGCCCAAGAGTTGGCGGTGGGTGGTGATGATTAGCTGCCTTCCCTCTAGTCTTACACTGCTAAATTAGGGACGGCTAGCACAGATAGCCTTCGAGTAGCTTTGTGCGAAATTCCAAAACAAACAAACATAGAAATAATAAAATTCATAAAAAATACACACTTTAATCTCAGAAATTTATCAAAATCCATCAAATTCATCATCTTTATCGTCAGAAGCACCAAATATTAGATTCCAATCCTCGGCAAAGACCTGGTAGTCGTACGGGTCATTCTCTGGTGTTATTAGCTGAGTGAGTGGAATGTTGTCTTCCTCTTCGTCGTCCAACCACAACATATCATCTTCCTCGGCTTATTGGGCGGTAATAAGCAAAAACCCTCATTTTCAGAGCTGAAAATTGGCGTCGGCTTATTCAGCAATTCGGCTTATTAACCGGAAAATACGATATATACATATATATCGTGTTGTAGTTTTAACTATCCAAATACATCGACCGTTCAAACGAAATAAGTTACCTAATTATCTTTAATTAATCAAGTCTAAAACCGTTCTGTGTGATTACACAGCAGTGATATTATCCATTTTCGTGAAATATCCATTAAAAATCGTTCCTTTCTATGAATTATAACTATATTTAACAAGATAATTAGCAAATAGTTTAATCATTTTAAATCTTGAATTATATCTTCTTGCATTTAAGAGTATGAAACATTCGATATGCATTCTTCACAAACCTGAATCAGTTAACCATAAGGTCTTTGCATGTGGGTGAACTATTTCATATTATGAATCATAATTTTTTACCACACTGGCCTTAAACAGTCGTAAACTGACAATCAAATTTTATTATATAATTACATTTAAAATCATACATAATTGTTTTGTTCAGGTTATATTTTCGAAATTGAGCTATAAACAGCAGTACTGATAAGAATGGCGTAGAAAGACTAAGTTTCTCAATTTTTAAACTCAATATTGGTCAAAATGTTTATATAATTTGTAACAAATAAATCATTACTATTAATATGAAATACGAATGTATACTTTAGCTTTCAAACTAAGAAACTCATGTTACATTAAACACCTACCCATTTAGTTTATATAACAAGCCAGGTTCTAAGGCCATAATGAACGATCTATTAGAACAACAAACAATTTTATCAGAAATCTGTAGAAAGTTGTGCGACTCAATATTTCGCTTATTACAACTAACCTTACCAAAACATATACATTATACATTGTATAATAACAAAATATAACATCAAATGATTTTAAACTGGCTGGAGTACCGGTGTCTTGGGCGGAAGTTATGTAAATTTATGATTAATGAAAGATTATCTTTAGCCCCTTATTAACGCATGGGCTTATCGGTCTGAAGCCAAGAGCATTTGTTTGTTTGTTTTGGAATTTCGCACAAAGCTACTCGAGAGCTTTCTGTGCTAACCGTCCCTAATTTAGCAGTGTAAGACTAGAGGGAAGGCAGCTAGTCATCGCCACCCATCGCCAACTCTTGGGCTACTCTTTTAGCAGCGAAAAGTGGGATTGACCGTCACATTATAACGACCCCACGGCTGGAAGGGCAACCATGTTTGACGCGACTCGGGCGTGAACCCGCGACCCTCAGATTAGAAGCGCACGCCTTAACGCGCTAGGCCATGCCAGGCCAGCCAAGAGCATTACTTTAATTAGAGGACCTTAAGCTACGACCATAAATGTATTACACACAGCGGTTCTGTTTCGAGGGGGCCTCTACAAGTTGAAAAGCCTAGGGCCAATAAAACCCTTAATCCGGCCATAGTTATCTTAAGACATTAAAAGTTGCTTCTCTTAAATCTAATTGTTGTTGTTGTTTTGAATTAAGCACAAAGCTACACAATGGGCTATCTGTGCTCTGCCTACCACGGGTATCGAAGCCCGGATTTTAGCGTGTAAGTCCGCAGACATACCGCTGAGCCACTGGGGGGCAAATGTAATTGTAAGAAACGCAAAAACGTCCGTAGAAAACACAAAATGTGACCCCGCCGATTTGTACGCACCTCCGCACAAACACAACAAACGATATTATAAAACTTAGTGAAGACTCAGCGACAGGAGAAGATGTAAAAATACAAAAACTGCAAAACGTGAAAGTTTGTACGTTCTCCCGCATGGACCTAATAAGCTTCCCTACCAGTTCTGGTGAAGATCCGTCCGCACTCTGCAAAGTAGTTACATGGGCATGCAATAGAAAGCGCTATTATATTTATATAACTAACGTCTGTATCCTTACATCAGTTCACATTAAACATTCTGTACTTGGTTGGTCCTCTTCATTCTTTCATAACAGAGGTCTTCAAATTTCGGCCTGCGACTTCGATTCATCTGGCCCGCCAACAGTTTATTAAAGTAATAATGTACTTTTTAATGTGTTAGAAACAAAAAATAAAATGTGATTGAGTAAAATCCAATTTAGTTGTGATACGACAGGCCAACAGTTCATTAAGGTAATAAAATTATATAATGATATCTTTATTATTTTTAATGATATAAAAATAAAACTGTTATGTAAATGTTTTGTAAACGACAACATGTCGTGATGTGTGGATTTCCATATCTATTATTTATATTTCCATGTTTATATTATTGTTTCAAAGTTTAAACCAATAAAATATGTTGTTATTCATTTAAAATAACATTTAGAAATTTCTAGAATTAGGTAGATCAAATATATGACTATAAATAGAAATGTTTGGCGGCCTAGTGTCGAGACGACAAGTCTTATGCAAAAACAGACATGCGCAGATTACTCTGGAACTCTGTGGAAGTTACGGCGAATCTTCGAGAAAAGTAGGCCTACTAGTATAAATAGGCGGTGACGCGAGGAGAAAAGGAAAGAGAAGAGTCAGTCACTAGATTTTAATTCGATTCGAGAGAAGTTGTCTTTGTTCGAGAAGTTTTCAACGTTTGCTGTGTGTTTATTCAACTTGAATTTGTGACTAGAGCTAGATCTACAGAAGCTGTGATCTTGTTTCGTCAATCTTTGCGATTCATTCGAATTACTGGTTGTGCTGAGGGTCGGCACGTACGGAACTGTTTAAGAGAAACCGAGGCAAATTGGAAAACAACAAATTTGAGACATTCGTCGAAAACATCGTAAAAGGAACTTCATCAAATTTATCGAACTGTGAATTGTTTCTGAACTTCTCCATTCAAACTTCGGAATTTCTTCGTGGGACCAAATTCACCTCCTAGACTAGAATTTTAGATTTTGGATCTGAACTTTTGGACTTTCACTCTAAATCATTATATTGGACACAGGCCAGTACCATTTTGTATTGTAATTAACTTTGAAGGTTTAAACCAGTACTATTTTGTATTGTAATTAACTTTGAAGGTTTAAACCAGTACTATTTTGTATTGTAATTAATTTTGAATGTTGAAACTGAATATCTGTCATTGTTAATATATAATTTACGTTATATCTGTTACATATATAATAGTTTATTGTAATAAATTATACAAGCTGTTATCCGTGTCTTTCTGTTGCGTTCAGTCTACAGTCAACATAAAAAAAACGTAACAAAAACGTAATTGAGTAAAAGCTAATCTGGGCGTGATACACTTATTTTCTATTTGCCTCGAAACGTCGTATTACTTAGTATTTCGTCATCTCACTTATCGATCTCAGCGCCCTGAAGTAGCGTGTTTCTTCCCATGCTTGTCCTTTGTACCTCAGTGTGTGTCAGTGAATGCTGCTGTTTACTTTATGTTCGAGTTCATAGCTATTCCTAGTTAGTATGTCAGGACAAGGGAAGAAGAGAAAAGTTGACTCTGAATGTCGTGTTTTTAAAGAACCCTGGAGTGTTGACTTCTTTGTTATTGAATCACATAACTAAACGTTGTGCTTAATATGCAACGAAACTATCGCAATGCTAAAAGAATACAACATTCATAAATGTTACCAAACCAAGCACTCATCAAATTATTCTAAGTTCACGGAAAAGTTACGTTCAGACAAATTCGAAACGTAACTCATACTGACAGCAGTTTGTATTTAAGAGGAAGAAAGCTGAGAACGAAGCTACAACAAGAGCAAGTTTCCGAGTGGCACACCTGTTTACCAAGCGAGGAAATCCATTAACCGATGGTGAGCTAATTAAATTATACATGAATAAAGCAGCTAAAGTAATGTGCCCACAAAAAGTAGACTTAGTTAAGATTATTAGCCTTTAGGCGAATACAATTGCTCGTAGAGTCAAGAACATTGGGAGCAATATTCTGTTTCAGCTGAAACAGGCCAAAGAGTTCAAGTGCTTTTCCATCGCAAGTGACGAGTCAACAGATGTGTCTAACACTTCACAGTTGCTGTTGTTTATTCGCGGAATTCGATGTTAGTTTTGAAGTGACTGAAGAATTAGTTTCTGTGCACAGTATGCATGGAATGACTACAGGTGAGAACATTTTCAAAGAGGTCAAAAATCACTAAAATTCTAGTACAACCTCCAATGGAAACGGCTGAAGTGCATTACAACAGATGGTGGTAAAAATACGTGTAGTGGAGGAAAAGGCTTAGTTGGGCAAATTTACAAAGCTGTTGCAATTGCGGGTTGTTCTAGCCTGTGGTTCGTTACTGTATTATTCATCAGCAAGTATTGTGTGAAAAATACCTGGATTTGTCATGTGTCATGGAACCTGTAGTTTCAACGGTGAACTTAATTCGCTCTCATGGACTTAACCGTCATCAATTCCATGAATTTTTGGCGGAAACAGAAGCAACATATCCAGATTTGCCTTTCCACAGTTCAGTTCGATGGCTGAGCTATGGGAAGGTTATGTCACTTAGAACAGAGATTGAAATTTTCTTAAATAAAAAGAACCACCCTCAGCCGTTATTCACAAACAGTGAATGGGTTTGAAATTAGCTTTTTCTTTAGATTTCACCATGTACCTAAATAAATTCAATCTTAAATTAAAAGGCAAAACCGCACTTATCTACAATATGTACACTGGGGTGAAGGCATTTCGGCAAAAACTAATTCTTTTATAGTCCCAGTTGATGAGAAATTGCTACACACTTTCCATGTTGTGAAAAGTTCAAGCAAGAAGCGGAATCCCTATTCCCACGCAGGTTTGCATTAGATATGCTTTCTGATCTGAAACTACAGTACAAGGAGCTTTTTCTTATGCTGATTCGAGTACAACAGAAACAAGGATCTTCCGAAACCCAATTGATTGTGTTATTGATGAACTGCTACCTGAAGTTCAAACGGAAGTGACTGATTTCCCATCTAACGACATGTTGAAAGATAAATACAAAAACGAGAAACTGATAGAGTTCTATAAATGCCTTCCAAATGATTAACATATGTTCATTTGAAAACTTTGGTTATGGATTCATTTCAGCTTTTGGCACGACCTATTTCTGTAAAAAGACATTTTAAAAGATGAAGTACATGAAACCTAGTTACAGATCAGCCTTATCTGATGAGCATTTGCAATTACTTTTGATGATAGAGAGCACTAACTTTGAACCTGAATTAAGTGTAATTTTGTTAGAAAAGCACAAGTTTCATGGTTCTCACTAATGTTAAAAAAGTCGAGTGTGCGTCTTAAATATCTTCAACATGTGCTCTTATGAGAAATAAATTAGTGATGTATTCTGTTCATGCATACATCTCTACTTAATTTTACTACGATCCCTCCGGTCCACGAAGCCTAAAAAGATCTATCTCCTGGCCCTTGTTCAGTTCGATGGCTTAGCTGTAGGAAGGTCATGTCGCGATTTTTGCATCCCTACTTAATTTTACCATGACCCCTTCAGTCCTTGTCCAAAAAGGTTTAAAAACCACTGCATACACACGTAAGGCGACAAGGCATGCTTTCAATGAGGTTACTTGTGTAGTCCATCGGGATTTTATCCCAACTTGTTACTAAAAGGCGCTACAACTCAATTACATTAACTAGTTTAGGCTGGTGATTAATCATTTTCTGGCCCGGTTGTTCTTAATGGGATTACAATATGAAGACTTTGTTTGTCATGGCACTCTTGTAACATCCTATTGGTCGAAATAAACCTGTACAGTACGTGCACTGTGGGCAATGGCATTGTTATCCTGGAATACAAAGATTTTGTCATATTTTACCTTAGTATACGGCAGAAGTATCGTCTCTATGTGATGCCTGTAGAAGGCGCTATTGATGTTTTCATGGATGATATGAAGAGCAGCTTTTCCACCATGATAAATAGCTGCACAGATATGCACTAAACCACTTCTTGAATGTGTTCCCTGTGGGTAAGATAGTCTTCCCACATCTAGTTTTCGGGCAGTCAACGAATATGAATCATACTATCAGCTTTATCTACCAAAAACAGGACTCATCTGAAAAAATGGCATGTTGCTAGTGTTCTGACTGTAAGTTAAGATGTCTTACTCAAGTAACATGGGAAAAGCGGTGAATTCTTATTAATCGGTTTGCAAAATAACCTTCTTTGGAAAGTCTCTTTTTCACTGTTCTTTCGGATATTCTGAAGTGGATACGTTCATGCGGTTCCTGCTATAAGGTGTAGCAAGACATCTTTCCACCTTGACGTATTAACCTGTTCAAAACACGGTCATGTCGGGCAGTATTTTGTTAGCGTATATAAGTTGACTTTCCTTCTACAAAGTTTCCTATAGTCAGATAACATTTCAGGATTCTAGACACAGTACATTGGCCGTACCCTAATGTTGCGACAATGTCTGCTTGCTTCATACCATTTTTGGACAGTCGAATAATTTCACTCCGTATAACTTTTAACACCTAAAAAAACATAAGTACAGAGAAACTGTCAGAACAAAACGTTGATATGTTTCGCAGAATATTATACTGAAAGCACACCCTTTTATACAAAACAGGTGTGTATATGTGTTTTGACGAACAAATGATCAAAACAACTTATACAGACTAGAATAACATCTCGTACCTGTTTGTCTAATCAAACGCTACCCTCTGTGTTACTACTAGGGCATTGACGCCATAACTACACCATGAGTGTAGACAATAGAGAACAACAAGGAAACATTTTGGCCTGGATTATATGAGCATCCAAGTTTCTAAGTTAAATATTTTATTTGGAAATATCTTACTTTCTCCCTAATCTTTTGCCTGAAAAGAATACGAGAGATTTAATTTCAACGTATTAAAACCATAAGAATAATTTTAGTGATTTGGATTTATGAAGTTCAGTATCCTGAAAAAAAATTATGAAGAAAACCCCATATTTAAAATTGATAAGTTTTAAAAACTATTTGTACTAAGTTTCAGCAAAATTACACTGAGATCGTGTTTCATTCACGAAAGTTTGAATGTTTTATATAGTTTCAAAACTATATTATAATGCATACCCGAATCTCTTTTAGTGCAAATCAGCAAATATTTTATTTCCTCTCTGTTTTAATGATATTAGGTTGTTAATTTAAATAAGACTGACGTCGGTGTGCAGAATGTTGCACGGATCTGATAAACATTGTACAGGACAGATGATGCTTGCAATAGCTTCATTTAGAGAAGACCTGGCATGGCCCGGTTGTAAGGGTACTCGACTTGTAATCTGAAGGTCACGGGTTCGAATCCCCGTCACAACACACATGCTCGCCTTTTCAGCCTTGGAGGCGTCATAATGTAACAATCAATCCCACTATTTTTTAGTAAAAGAGTTGCCCAAAAGTTGGCGGTGGGTTCTCTTTACTTTATACTGTTAATTAAGGACGGCTAGAGCAGTTGGCCCTCGTGTAGCTTTGCGTAGGTTTATAAATTTTCTTGAATAAAACGTATGGTTTTTCATGTGTCTCTGGTGAAACTTATTCCCCCCCCTATAACAAGCAATTTGTAGAGCATAATCGTTTTAAATATTAGGTTTTCTTTATAATAACTTTCTCAATGGATAAATTAAATATTATTCAAATTTTTCAATTCGTGTATTTAAAATAAACAAACTAAATAGGGTTCACAATTTATATTTTTCATTAAAGACAAACAATTGAAAATTAATATGTTTATCACTAACCACAATATTTCACTTAAAACTTCCAGTCGTGCAGAGATGTTCTTTACCTGTTCTGTCACGATCACGGTGGAGATTTGAGCAAACGTTTACCTTAATTACGTTCTAATTACATGTATAATACAGTCATAGTGACTTCCGCTGTAATGGTAGAACATTAATAAGCAGAAATTCAACTAAAAATAGAATTTAAATTACATATAAGCGGTTTTAAAACATGTAACAACTGATAGCATTTGTCTTACGTCGTCATTGTGTAATAAATGAGAGAATGTAGAAAACTTCTATTCATCCCGGCTTTTACTGATTCATTTATTTTTATTAAACATTTTATCATATATAAGAAAATAGGATTATTCAAGTTTTAATTTTCTCTGTTGAAATTCAGTTTTACTTCGCTTTTTTAATTGAAACAGTCGCGTTAATTAGTTTGTTCCGGTAAGTATATTGTTTAAAATTAAAATATACAGTACTGGATAAAATATCAAAACGTACAGAGTGAATGTAGAGTGAACGAGACTGTTTTTCAGTCTCATCTGACTTCAATCGTGTACATTAAGTTATCTGTTTTAATTTTGAGACTAGAATTTATCTTATTTTTAAAATTGTGTATAAAATAATCGAGTTTTTTAATACTACATAGCATAATCAAATAGAACCTCCCCTACAAGTCCCACATACATTGGTTTCTTCCACAACCACAAGATATTTGTTTGACCATCTCATATTTGAAGCTGCTAGGGAATGGAACTATTATATTCTTGCTATTACATACTTAAACATATAGGTGAAGTTGCCAGATGCAGCGTCTATATATTCCTTTGCCATTGGACTGTTGAAAGGGGAGAGGGTAAACCATCGTTCTCGAGTTCAAGATGGATTACGGAAAACCTGCAAGAAGTGCCATAATTTTGACACTTTCAACGGAGCCTTTTCCAATGGAAACTACTCTGCATGGCTATATTACGATGTGTCGTCTTCCGATAGAGCATTACTGTACATGGAAACAGATAGTAACGATAACGATGTGGCAAGAATACAAAATTATTTTAATATACTGAACCTCTAATAAACATGATATTCAAGGTCAAGTGTCAGGTATAAAAAAACACCTTCCAGATATTACCGTCTTTCTAAACATGCCTCTTAAACATCATCAGTTGTATAGTTTTATGTGCAACGTGTTACAATATTTTAAAGCTGTATCTCAAAACTGAAATTTCTACTTCTCATTAATGTTTAAGTCCATTTTGTATATATTTTGTCGACAACTCATATGTACCAGTTTTCATCAAGTCTGTTAAATGTTTTTGCTACTACTAGATAATTCAACTGGCTTTGCTCGTAAATTCATTATTTCGTTTAATAAAACATAATGTCTATTTTTAAAGATTTTTTAAAAAAATTTTCCTTTATAAAACGTTTCGGAATGTAGTAATTTTTATTTATTTTTTGTCTTCCTTCTTTAAGCTTAGTAGTGATCATTGTAGGATCATAGTTTTCATTGTAAGAACTCATAAAAGTATCACGTATGTGTAAATACGTTTCGGTCGAGAATTATTCTTGTGTCAAAATCTTTCTTTCTACGTCCATTCGGTGAAGATTTTTAAAGTCATTTCACTGTTTACCATGTATTCAAAAGAAATAAAAAACCTAGAATGAATAAAATTATCACCCGTTAACAGTCACAATAAATTTTGCTTTCTTCTCCAAAAAACGTTATTTTTCATGGACACAAACGTTGTTATTAAACAGCTCTATGATTTCACTTCGTTGAAAGTACATTTTCATATATTAGGTGTTGACCTATTCCTTTCACATTCATGAGCTGCAGGATAAAGACGAACTACTAATAGGCCTAATGTTCAATATAAGGTAGGTATGAACTCGCTCTAAGATTAAATTACAAATCTACTGTAAATACCAATGTTACTTTCAAGTGAAGTAAAGGCCTAGTATTAAAATAAATACTATTTATTAAGAGAAATTAAACAACGTACAATACTTATAAAGTCAGCATGCTTTTATGAATAACTAGCATATACTCCGTCAAAGATGATGAGCCAGTACTATCACTCCACCCCTCCAACCCTAATCTTACATTTCATAGCCAGCTGAAATAAATAAATTTTTACGAAATCAAACTTGATCGACAAAACGGCAGACAAACGCTTGTAAATTCTATTATGAGCCAATCGAAAATTAGATCATTCACGAAATAAATTCGTGTTGTATTCATTGATTAATTATTTGTAAAAAAAAAACAGTTAGATTAATAGCTTCTTATTCCAGTACGTTTTGGCAACACTACGTTCCAACAATGATTTTTACGTCATATCGCTTAGCAACAAAAGTAAAACCCAGCATTATTGTTACTCTATGTACTGAAAAGGTGAAACGTACAGACTACAAAACTGGAAAAATATTTGTTGATTTTTTAATTCAGAGTATCTGTTGATTAAGGGAGTTTGTTTTTATTTAAAACATTGGTAATGTGAAAGAAAATAGTTTAATTCAGAAATGATTCAAGTTTAAAATTTAATCGATATTTTTGCTTTCAGAATAAATGTTATTTTCTGGGCTAGATGATCCCACATTACGTCTTCACTTGGCCCGGCATGGCCAGGTGGTTAAGGCACTTGACTCGTAATCCGAGGGTCGCGGGTTCGAATCCCCGTTACATCAAACATGTTCGCCCTTTCAGCTGTGGGAGCGTTATAATGTCACGATTAATCCCACGATTCGTTGGTAAAAGAGCAGCCCAAATGTTAGCGATGGGTGATGAGTACTAGCTACCTTTCCTCTGGTCTTACATTGCTAAATTAGGGACAGCTAGTGCAGATCGCTCTGGAGTAGCTTTGAACGAAATTCAAACCAAACGTCTTTAGACTTATGATACCAACAACACTCACGATACTTTAATGCATATTCAAATAAATTGCCTTGAGGTGTAGCCGTCCGTAACTCTGAATTCGTATACTAGAGAAAAGGCAGATAATCAACGAACGCGCTATCAATGTGTTTATGATACTCTTGTCTGACTGAAGAGTAAGGGATCGCAGTCATTATTATAGGACACTCTCGGTTCCACACTGCGAAGTGCGATGTTTCCTCAACAATCCATGTATTATAAACCCTCGGATTCACAGTCCGAGCACACTAACCACTAGTTCACGCCCAGCCTCTCAGAAATATTGACTTATTTTTTTAGAATATTTGTGTCAGGGCACTGCGGAACTACTTTCAATGGAAGGTTACGTTGGAATTACTATTCTAAGCGTTAGAAGCTTTATTTTCACCGGGTGTCGTTTTCGCATTAACCTAATGTGTATTTCTAAAACAACAAAGGTTTAGTTAGTTTTTTTAATCCATTTTATTTTTATTTATATAATAAAATTACAGTTTCCAAATGCGGAAGCTCCGAGTTCATTGTCTGGGTTTAAAAAAATAATATCTGGTAGGTCTGTCCAGCTAAGAGGATGGTAAGAATAAAATCTACATAACTTCATGCAAAAAACTACAGAAAGAAGCATTTGTGCAACGTATGTTCTGTACTGCAGCTCCAGTTTAATTTGAGACATACAGGGTGGCCTGTAAGAACCTACCCATCCATAATACATATGTATCCAGTGTATCTGTGTGCTGTTCCTCATTCTCGCTGCATAATATTATACGACGCCATGTTCTGTGAGACATTTTCCTCAACATAGCAGGGGTTATTGTTCCAAATGCCGCGGTAACAGCTGCCTTCAACATATTATTAGCATTATAACGTTGTTTAGACACAACATATGGATAGGCAGGAACTTATGGGCCACCCTGTAGTTAGTTCTATGGTCTGATCTCGTTTAGCGTTGCCACAATGGATTTCCAGTTTAATCATCAGAAAAGTGCGAAATGACAGATTGCGCCTGCGTAACTGGAAATTAAATATTCTACAATCAAAGAGTGTTCCTATTTTCCTTTCCTTCAGTAATTTTAAAATATTTATGAAGTTGTTTTAATCATCAAAGAATTACTTTTAAAGTGCAACTTCATTGTTAAAACAAACATTATTATTATTTTTAATTTCCTTTATTTTATTTAACTACTTCTGGAATTTTATCTCTTCAGTTTAATCAGTGGTGTCGTCGTGCAACGAAAAACTCCTCTTCTGATCAAATTGACTTTTGAATAAATATGTTTCGAATGACGATTTCTTTCCACGGGTTTCCAACAGCGTGATTGTTACTACGTTGTCAACATAAATAGTTAACATAGCTTCCGTGTATGTAAACAATACTGTGTACAAAGTAATAAATATTCTACAGCTATATACATATAGGAGTTTTATTTGTAACAGAAAAGAACGTTGTAAGTTTATAAAACCCAGTTTATTAAAATTTTAGTACTTGTACGCTCTTTCATTTTAGTAAAAATGTTGTTGGCAAAAAATTTTAACGATAGCGAGAAAAAATATGATTATTGTCTTTAACTTATACTGCTCTTTAACAAAGTTATACAAAGAACCAAAATCTTTTAACGAATAACTTCAGGACGTATTGGTTTTAAAATAAGTTATAGAATATACTTAGATGACATTAAAGGTATTGTATTAATACTGGCCAGGTTGTTAAGCTAGATTACATTATACGTATTAAACAATTACAATCGATTTCCAATTATTATCAGTCTTACCTGTGAAAACGAACAAAGTATAGTGAAATACATTGACTGTTTATATCGGGAATCTCTGTGATATGATTCTATCAAGTGAGGTTTCTCTGGGATTACGAGAAACATTTTAGTAGTTGAGGAGAAATTGTATCAGTATTAACAATATCGACTTATAAGAGATTTCAACATAACCGTCATCTAGTAAATCTATATTAAAGTGAACAATTTATTCATTCTAATATCACACGACTTTAATCATGTATTATTCACAATAGATTTATTTTAAGTTAGTATTCCACCATACAATAAAAAAACTTGTGTTAAAACACAACGTTTAAAATATTTCCACTAGAAAGACATAAGTATGTGATGACAGTTTTGATGATTTGTGTTTCACTATTCTAGTTATTTAATTCCATTGTATATGGTTTTTAAAAATCACATCGGAGATTTCTGTAATGCTTTGAAACAAAGCTTAATGAAATACGATCAGAATCTGTACCAGAGTTTACCTTGAATGAAAATATATTGAATATTGCTTTATATATCTTCAACCGAATCTTTAAACTAGCGACGCACATTATCAGATTGTTCGATATTCTGGGGTTCAAATATGTTTCTGTATTACGTATCTTAATTGTATCTTTTCATCACTTTACATTAAGGACAGGAAGTTCGATGTTGTGCTTTTATTGCTGCCTTTTTTTTAAAAAATGGGCATTAGCTTAGTCTCATTATTATGAAGCTAATAAAGAGACTGGAGGTCTACTTATGCACACATTATGACATTGCTCATTATATAGCTTCACTACGACCATCTACACTTTCAACCAATTTGTGTTGCTATAACCTCCCTTATGTTTAGAACTGAAGTCTCACTTTTTAGAGGGCCCAGCATGGCCAAGCGCGTAAAGGCGTGCGACTCGTAATCCGAGGGTCGCGGGTTCGCATCCCCGTCGCGCCAAACATGCTCGCCCTTTCAGCCGTTGGGGCGTTATAATGTGACGGTCAATCCAACTATTCGTTGGTAAAAGAGTAGCCTAAGAGTTGGTAGTTGGTGGCGATGACTAGCTGCCTTCCCTCTAGTCTTACACTGCAAAATTAGGGACGGCTAGCACAGATAGCCCTCGAGTAGCTTTGTGCGAAATTCAAAAACAAACAAACACTTTTTAGATTACAATATCACAATGGTATAGCGTTATGAGTGTATTCTTTTGACTAAGTGTTGCTTCTTGTGGATCTATGACTGAGGTCATGGGACTTTAGTCTGTAAACTACCATTAGTAGTCTTTGAAGTAAACTCTTACTGTCTATCAGAGGGTTGAGTACCATATACCAAACCAAATAAACAATTCACGCGACAGCCACATATGATATAAAGTTGCGGTAAACTGTATTTTGACATCGTTTGGCGTATTTCGTACACGCTGTATTACACTACTAAAAATTGGTCTGTTTTGGGGTGTGTGTTTAACAGTCATTTCCAACGCAAAACATTCAAACACTAAGCTTATAAAGATATACTAATATAAAAAAAAGTAGTTATGTCTGAAATGAGCTGTGTACGGGTTCACCAAGATAAACTTTTAGTCACACTTCTCATTCAATAGTAACATACATTAAGCAGCTGAATAAGGAAACGATAATTATATGTCTCTGTATGAAGACATACGACCAGATCTATCGACTATGGATTTCTGTTGAAATAAGCACTGTCAATCATGTTCTTTGTAGACTTGATGGAATATGGAAAGCATGCAGGGATGAGAAATAACTTCTTGAAACAACAACCTTATGATAAAGCCTTTTATAATAGAATTTGCACTGTGAGATAGAGTATGATGCGATTAACGACGAGGTGAGACTTCAAAATTGTTTTAACGACGTGTTCAGTCCTCTGTACTAAAAAAACCAAAGGGTTACATCTTATATTTACTCTTTAAACAAGTGAGTTTTGTTATTTTAGATTTTGTCGTCAGTTCTTTTTTTGATTTAAAGCTACATATTATGTTTATCTGGTAATCTTTTCCCAAACCGAAGTTCTACCTTTTGTCTCTTATTTCAGTTATTTAGCTTCCTCGTGTATTTCTATTGATATGCCTTTTAGAAAGGGGCATCAACCATCTTCTGACCGTAAGTGAACTGCTCAAATGAAGATTATTCCAAGTACTCCATACCTCCAGGTTTCAGAGTTATGCTTATCCCATGTGTCTAGTATTAATAAACTACGAGAAATAAGTATCTACTGCCCTGTGACACTGTCATTTTGTCTATATTATTACACCAACACAATATTTTAACTTGAATCTTTATTATAATTTTACCTCTTTAAACGTGTTTGAATTGGATCATATTCATTAGATTACAACAGAAGTCAGACTGCCTATCTGTCTACAAATTTAAGGCCTACTTTGATCCTAACGTCAATTATAAGTCGGTTCACATTTGTGTCTTATATTACCTTACCTTTAGACTAAGATCCTTATTTCTGTATCTATTGTGAATCTAGTTCTATCAGCGCAAATTTATTTTTCTTGTCAGTTGATTTGAGATTTGGTTGCACCAAATATGCTTATCAATATGCTGCTGAAACTGAAGATTCACTTTCGGATTTTGATATTTAGGCACGAGGTACCACTAGTGTTATTATCTCTTGTGACTATGTCATCCACGATATGGAGTTGCATGGATAGTGCGTTAGAAAAAAAATGGAAATACCATTTTTGTGTAGATAGTAAAAGTATGATTTTATCTGTAAGCATTAATAGATATGTACAACATAGGATTATAAAATTACTGGAATTTTCATTAACATTAATACAAAACAATCACATACAAAGCCGGTTGTCTTTCGGCAACTGTTTGTCTATGTAACTTAGCAACAAAAATATGTATATATATATATATATTCAATTCAAAGTTAAAAACGCAGAAAAACTATCAGATTACAAGAGCAACACTTATCTCAACTGTGTAAATCATACCAGATTACAGGTGCAACAACTATTTTAACAGTATAGGTCAAACCAGCTGTCTTAACTTTATAGTAAATATCAGTTCTCTTAAATATGTAAATCACATTAAATTACATGTGCAATAACTATTAAGTGTATAAATCACCAAAACTTACCGGGGCAAAAACTATAGTAACTGTATGGGTCAAATCAGCTGCTTACTGTGGAGTTCACATCAACGTTCTTAACTGTGTTGGTCACATCAGTCTGTCTTGACAGGCTGTCTTAACTGTAGAGGTCACATCAGGCTGTTTTTACTGTAGAGGTCACATCAGGCTGTCTTTACTGTAGAGGTCACATCAGGCTGTCTTAACTGTGTAAGTCACATCAGGCTGTCTTAACTGTAGAGGTCACATCAGTCTGTCTTGACAGGCTGTCTTAACTGTAGAGGTCACATCAGACTGTCTTGACAGGCTGTCTTAATTGTGTAGATCACATCAGTCTCTCTTGACAGGCTGTCTTAACTGTGTAGGTCACATCAGTCTGTCTTGACAGGCTGTCTTAACTGTAGAGGTCACATCCTTGACAGGCTGTCTTAACTGTAGAGGTCACATTCTTGACAAGCTGTCTTAACTGTAGAGGTCAAATTAGCTTACAGATGGAGCAACTATATTACAAGCACGAAATATCCCTTAACTGTGTTATGAATATGTGTAAATATTTTGTAAACGACAGCATGTCGTGTTGTGTTTGAGTTTTCATTTCTATTATTCATTTTTCCATATTTATATTATTGTTTCGAAGTTTAAACTAATATTTTGTTATTCATTTAGGGTAACATTTTAGAATTTTCTTGAATTAAGTAGACCAATCATATGTTTGTAAATGAGTGCTGGTGACTTCGTGTCTAGACGTGTAGTCTCGTGCAAGAACGGACACGCGCGGATTGCTCTAGAGTTGTATGGAAATTGCAAGATTGTTCGAGAAATAGGCCTACCGGTATAAAAGACGGTGACGAGAGATAGATTCAGTCATCAGTTTTTATTCGAAAAAAGAAGATAGATTCAGTCATTAGTTTTATTCGAAGAAAAAGAGTGAGATTCAGACATAAATTTTATTTCAAAAGAAGAGAGTTAGTTATTTGAGAAAGATTAAGTGTTTGCTGTGATTATTCAACTTGGATTTGTGACTGAAGTTAGATCTACGGAAGCTGTGATTTTATTTCGTCAATCTCTACGATACATCTGAATTACTGCTTGTGCTGAGAGACGGCGAATTTATTGAACTGTGAACTGTTTCGGAATTTCTTCGTGGGACCAAATTCACACCCTAGACTGGAATTTAAGACTTTAATTTTAGATCATTACATTAGATACAGGCCAGTACCGTTTTGTATTGTGATTTATTTTGAAGTTTGAAACTAATATTATTTTGTTTTGTAATTAATTTCGAATGTTGTCACTGTTATTATATAATTCATGTTATATCTGTTATATTTGTTAATAGTTTAGCATAATAAATCATACAAGCTGTTATCTGTGTTTTTCTGTTGCGTTTAGTCTACGAAGAACTTAAAACATTAAAAAATACGTAACAACTGTGTAGTTTCCATAAACATACAGGAGCTAAAACCATCTTAACTGTGTGGGTCATATCAACTATCTTAACTCTTAAAACCCATAACACGTTACAGGGTCAAAATTTATTCGAATTGTATGAATCACATCAACTACATCATTATATATAGGTCATATCAGATATCTTAGCTGTATAGGTCACGTCAGTTTGGAGAAAAGAATATTATCTCACCTTTATAGGTCACATGAGTTCATAGGCTCAACAACTATCTTAATTATATACACATGTTTACGTCATATTGCAGGGGCAACAACTATTTTAACTGTATAGGTCACAGCACCTCACAGACGCAAAACTGTCTTGAATATATATTTCACATCAGTTATCTTAACTGTCTCATCTGCTATCGTAACTTTGTAAGTCCCATCAACTCCTTTTACTGTATAAGTTACATAATATTACAACAACTATCTTAATTGTATACGTCAAATCAGCATACAGGGGCAAAAACATACTTAAGTATATGTGTTACATCAGTTATTTTAACTTTATAGTTAGAATAATTCTTCCTAACACAATGTGTCGCATCAGTTTACCCTGTAAAAAACTACGTTAACTGAATAGGTCACATCACTATTTTAACTCTGACTTAATTCTGTAAGTTACATCAGCCAACAGGCAAATAACCTATCTTTACTGTATAGGTCACATCTTCTTACAGGAGGAAAATCTATCTTAACTCTAAAAGTCACACCAACTGAACTATACAGGTCTCATCAATTATCTTATCAGTTTGCAGGGACAACAATTGTCTTAGCTCTATACCTTACATCAATTTACAAGGGTAAGATCAATCTCAACTTTATAGATCATATCATATTACAAAGGCAAAATCTCTCATAGCTACGTAGACCTCATCAAGTTAGAGACATAAAAATGAGTTTAACTACATAGGTCACATCAGCTATCTTAATGCTATCGCTTATATCAGCTTACAGGAGTAAAATCTATCTAAACTGTAAAGGTCATATCAGCTACCTTAACTTAGCTGTATAAGTTACATCATCTTACAGAGGTGAAAATTATCTTAACCGTGTAGATAATTTCTGCTTACAAGCGTAAGTGGATTTATCACTGATTATATTGTGAGAACAAAGTAAAGAAGAATAACTCGTCTTGTCATTGGAGTTCTGAAGTAAATGAATTTACTTGAGAGTAAATGTTTGATGAAAAATAGAGTAACTTTAAGCTCTGGATACAACTGTGGTTATTAAATGTAGAACGACCAGTTGTATATATGTTTGACTTGTTTTAATTATATTATTCTAAAATATATAAATTCTATGTTGTCCGTTTATTACTGAAATTTATCACCAAGTCACAGACACCTAATATAGAAAATCCTGCCCATCCATACGTAAAGAACCTGACACTCGAGGGTCAGCCAGGATTATACTGTAGTAAACGGCGGCAGAAAAAGATGTGAACGATAGTGGCAATAGGCCTATACACACACAATGATATATATATATACATATATATAGTAATGGTGAAAATATTGTAGAGACTACAACCACGTCGACTAACTTTGATTAGTGAATAGAGAGAGGTGACCGACAATAACAGCGATATATGAGTTTCTTAAAGAGCTAGAAGAATGGAAAGAAAAGAGCGCCAAAAAGAAAAAAAGTAGAGAGAGGAAAGACTAGAAATAGAGAAAATAAAACCCCAGACTAAGATCACAAAGCTCACCCAACAGAAAGACGAAGAACCCAAGAATGACGATGGGGTCAGAACTAGCCGGTCCAAACTGACCTAATTTTATGAACAGAAAGACGACAGGAATGCTTTTCTGGAGAGTTATGGAATATTTGCCCAAAACCAGAACTGGGACAAAAGTGACTGGGCAATCTGTCTCAGTCCACTTCTCACAGGAAAGGACAACAAGTATATGCAGACATGACATTAGACGATGTCATGGACTATAACAAGATAAGAGTAGCCTATCTGAAACTTTATGAACGTACTGAGGAAGATTTTCGCCAAAAATTCGGAGAAATCAAACCCGACAGTGAAGACATTGTGTTTAATTACATGGCACATCTACTGCAATACATCACAAGATAAGCTGGCATAGCCAAGTGCGAAAATAGTTTTGAAGAACTTGAAAATCTACTAATACGTGAACAGTGCGTGATCATATGCCCGGTTAACATGTCACTGTTCCTGAAGGCGTGAGCAGCAGAAGATGTAGACGAGATAAACAAGCTAGCAGAACAGTACATGGAAACCTATGGAAGAAGTATAACTTGTTAAAGTCTGAAGCAGGAGTGGCTGACCAGAAGTAGGATGCCACCAAACGTAAGAAGAAATCAATAGACGGAAGGGAAAAGAGATGCTATACTTGTTATAAAATGAAACATATTATAAAGAAGTGTAAGTCCAGCAATCAACGGCAGATATCCCAACATAAAAGTGTTATAACTGTATCATAACTATATAAGACATATTGGTTTACAGGATTACAAATATCCACCTATCTTAACTATATAGGTTACATCAGTTTACAGGGGAAAACCATCCTAACTGTATAGGTCATATTAGGTATCTCAACTGTAAAGGACACATCGTATTATAGGTGCAGCAACTATATTAACTGTATAGGTCACATTCCCTTAGAGAGGCAAAAAATAACTTAACTATATACATCACAACATATTGCATGTGCAACAGCTATCTTAAATGTATAGTTCACATTAACACCCTTAACTCTATAAGTCATATCAGATAATAGCTGCAACAACTATCATAATATCATATATCACAACAGCTATCTTAATTGCACAGGTTAGAATAACTATCTTAACTGTAAATGTTACAATAGTTATTTTAAACATTACCTGTTTTAATTATATAGGACATATCAACTACCTTAACTGTATAGGTTACACCAACTCTCCTAACCGGATAAGTCACATCAGCTCTCTTAACTTCAGAGAACACATCAGCCATCTTAACTGTATGGGGCACTTTACTTATACGGTCAAAACTATTTGAACTGTATGGGGCACTTTACTTATACGGTCAAAACTATTTGAACTGTATGGGTCACATCAGCTATCTTTCCTGTATAAATTACAACAACTTACAGGGGCAAAAAGTATCTTAATTGTATAGGCCACATCAGATTGTAAATGCAACTACTGTCTTAACCGTATACGTACATCACCTGTCTTATCTATATATTTACTCTAACTGTATAGGTCGCATCACCTATCTTATCTATATATTTACTCTAACCGTATAGGTCACATAACCTATCGCAGCTATATATTTACTCTAACTTTTTTGGATCACATTAGTTATATTAAATTTAAAACCACATCATCTTACAATGAACAAAAATTATCCTAACTGTATATATATTACCTCAGCTGTTTTAACTTTATAGGTCACGTCAGTTATCTCAACTGCATAGGTGATTTTAGCTTACAAGTACAGAAAGTATTTTTACCGTATAGGCCATATCAAATTACACGAGCAAAAATTATCTTTACTGTATACATCACGCTAGCTGTATTAACTGTATAGATGACAACAGCTGTCTTATATGTATAGGTCACGTCTCCTACACTAAATGTATAGGATACATCAGCTCTTTAACTGTCTAGGTGATATCAGCTATCTTAACTGTGTAGAACAGATCACATCAGTGTTCTTAACTTTATAGGTCACATCAGTTTACAAGGGTAAAAACTTCATTAGCTCACCAATTACAACAAGGCCATTCGAATAAGACATCTTAATGAAATAAATCACTCTAGTGTTCTGAAATCATTTCTGGCGGGACGTTACGCGTGAAGGTTCAGGTTGTATGATTCCGTTAACGAAGCCTTGGGCTTCACTCTACTGTCTAGAGATGTTTATTGCTATCCAGGACAACCGGTGCGTGTGTAACACCCATACATATTACGAGTCATGACTAATTTAAGTAGCATGATTCTCATTGACTTTTTGAGCATATGTGAAATTTTCATTTTCTCAAGATGAGATCGTTTATCTTTTATAATGAAGGGGAAGTTTGGTAAACAAAGCTTGTTGAAGGAAGAGATTGTTTTTTTTACAAAACTCCAACTCCTCACTGTTTTGAGAGGTTGGGCAAAGTTAGTTTCACACTAATCACCTCTACTTGTGTATTAAACGATTTCAAAGCTTACGTTCCAGTTGCACGTATATTTAGTTATGTGTTCTCTGGAACTCTGATTAGCAATACCAAACTGTAATTCGTATCAGCTATAGGCCGTTCACTTTGGTCTACAACATTATAGAATTTTACGGTAAAAGCACTGAAACAGGTGGCGTTGGTTTTACATGAAATCATGCTTTGACGTTTGTCTGTGCATGGTGACAGCAATAAACACTGACGCCACCATCCTTCCTACCATGATATTAGCTTTCAACAAACATTCACTACTTTACGGGACAAGTGTTTAATAGGCCCATTTACTAATAATAAAAGCTCATATGGTATAAGTTGGAGATATATGTGTGTATGTATGTGCACGGGACTGGAAGGACAATATTGGCTGTTGATTAATTTCTGTAGGGACTTTATATATCAGTCATTCAGTCATACCTCCCACAACACACACATATCCTATAAACCCCAAGTATTTGGCGCCAGACCACCGACTAAATACATCTCACACAAACTTAGGAGATTGAAAATTCTGGCGTGCGTAGTTCTTTTTAAGCGTCAAACGAGATCGTTAAAAAACGGAAGATGAAGATATGGACCTCATTATTTCAACTCAACATCCTGCCCTCTGGAATGACGATGTCTAAATCCATTAATTTTTCTGCGCGCTCATGAAAATAACTTCCATTCAAACAGTACGATGGATGGATTTACAATATATAGCGAGGAGGGTCAAGCAGTAAAAAATGTGCAGATATTCTATAAACTTCATTGTCAAATTATGTCCTGTACCTTAACATATTTGCTTTGATTATTATTAAAACATTTTAAGGAAGGCATGTTTGTGGCTTCAATAAAATATGCACTGTGATTATATGAAGCTGGAAATGCGAAAGAAAAAGATTATTAATGTGAAACAAACCATAGATTAAAACATGATCATTGGGCTTGTTCTAGTCTTTTCTTGTAACGTATAAACTTTAGTTTAAGCCGAAACATTACAAAAGTTGTTGGTGTTTTACTTGTTAAACTTAAAGCTACACAATGAACTATCTGCGTTGTTTCCACCAAGAGAAAATCAAACCCCCACATTTTAACATTTTTTTAAGTCTGAAGCTTGCGACTAAGCAAAACAGAAACATTAAAACCAGATACGTGATAACAATAACTCTATCGTTAATTGAATTTTCTAATACCATCCAGTACCCTAATATACGAGTATTTAAGATATCGCCAAACCCACGATCCATTTACATTCGATAACTGAATACTGTTACTCTGAAATTCAGGCTATAAACACATATTTCAATCATACATGGAGAAGAGCCAACTAGTAATGAACATATATAAAATATATTAGGTTGTCCAGAAATAAATGTCATTTTTGAACTGTAAAGTTTAGAAAAGTATAAACCAGTGTTGTAAAATATGCTTTAATTGAAGTAAGCACCATTTGCTCCAACACACTTTTGTCAACGTATAAACGATGCTGTTTATGCCCTTGCTGTAAAATCAGAGTTACAATGGTTAAAAAACTCCCTGAAAGTTTTTTTCTGGAGCTGCCTGTTTCGAAAGCGTTTATTATTCAATAGGTGGTCAAAGTGCTTGAAAAACGAAAATCTGTAGAGGAAAAGTCTGAGGAATAAGGCAAATGAGACAGAATATTGATTTCCAATTCGTTCAATTTTTGGAGCGTCATCCTTGACAGGTCTCATAACGCGATTTTGTTGATCTTCAGTCAACTCATGGGGAATCCACTTATCCAACAGTTTGTCTTTCCAATCGCATTCAGGTAGTTGGCAATGCTTGATTTGCTCGTGCCTAGCTTTTCTGTCAGCTCACGTACTTTTGTGGGAGGGGCTGTCTCATCTGCTTTCCTTAACGTCTATTTATCTAAAAATGGCTTCCTTTCACGATCTTCGTGGTCTTCAAGACTTTCATTTCCATGTCTAAACTTTTGAAACCAACGCTGAACTGTACATTCAGTAACAGATCCATGCCCAAATGCCTGTTTGACGTTCCATGCAGTTTTGGTAGTTTTTCGGCCAAGTTTGAAGTCGTAGGGGAAAATCAAACAAGTGTTATTCTCGTCCATGCTTCCTTGAGGTTTTCGAAATTTACTCAAAGTAAAGATGAAACAGCAGACAATCAAAACACCTTGTAAGTGACAAACGTTGGATTAAACCAACCAACCAGCGATAAGTTACTCAATATTCAGCTTCTAAATGCCATCGTGAGATTTCCGTCATTTATTTTTGAACAACCTAATAAGTAAATACAGATAAGACACACTGCAGAGTGGTATTGTCAAGCTGTACCATAGACAGAAGTTACGTACCAATGTAGACCTACGTAGCGATAGGAATACGCTGTCCATCTCCCATGTTTAAATTAAATTAATCATTAACTAAATACAGCGAGTTGGTGGAAGTTATTTGCACCTCATATGACAGAATGAGAAGAAGTTAAAAATAATCTTTCAATTGGACAAAGATAATACAGATTTTTAAGACAGTCCGTAGGGATGAAACATAAAATTTATCTTTTGAAATTTTCATTCAAATTTCAATCTTTGAAACCTAAAAAAATAATTTCCAGTCTAAATTTAGGGTAGAACAGCGATAATAATATAAAGCATAATTCCCACTCTAAAAATTGGATAACGACATAAAAAAAGATCTAGTTTCAAGTCTAAATATTAGACTGATGACAGTAATACAATGTTTAGTCTCCACTCTAAAGAGTAGAATCATGACATAAAAGCAAGGTCTAGTTGCCAATCTAAATAGTAGACTGATGACAAAGATATATACGAAGTACAACTTGTAGTCTATATTCAAATGTGCACATGTACTTTTATTTGCAATTTAGAATTAATAATAGATTGACTTTATAAATTACTTTTATTTAGTTTTATTTAAATACATTTTAGATTAACCTGCAAGACTGTTCAGTTCCCTTTTCCTGGAATAGAGCACACATTAATAATAATAATAAATAACGTTGAAATCTGTTAACATAGTGAAACTAAACACTATGACATGGGATTTTGGCAAGTTAACTTGCTATCTTCGGCCGGGCCCAACATGGCCAGGTGGTTTAGGCGCTCGACTCGTAATCCGAGGGTCGCGGATTCGAATCCCCGTCGCACCAGACATGCTCGCCCTTTCAGCCTTGCGGGCGTCATAATGTTATGGTCAATCCCACTATTCGTTGATAAAAGAGTAACCCAAGAGTTGGCGGTGGGTGGTGATGACTAGCTGCCTTCCCTCTAGTCTTACACTGCTAAATTAGTGAAGGCTAGCACAGATAGCCCTCGTGTAGCTTTGTGCGAAATTAAAATACAAACAAACAAACAATCTTCTGGCAGCTGTAAATAGTGTCACGTGTCTTGTTGTCGAAAGATCGTGTTTCATATCTCATTAACACGTGTGACTGCTTTCGATGATATTTAACAAAACAGTTTTGTTAAAAGTAGAGCATCAATTACAATTTCGAACATAATTAATTCCATGCAGATTAAAACGATAAAACTAAACTTTATTCAATCCAGTTGTTGTTCGTGCAGGCCAATACATATTAGTATAACCAATTTCTTGTTCTGTATATCTATAGTTATGCGAAAAGTCGCAAATCCAAACTAGGGAATTAGATCTGAGTTCCGTGATAAAATATTTTCCTGTCCTTCCCTTTCGTATTTAGTCTCTGCAATTTTTACCAGTCGTATTTATTATAACCTAAATAAAATTTCATTTTTCTGCCATACAAAGAAATCTCACGAATATTTTTTTGAAGAAAATAGTGAAATGTTTCCTCTGTTTGGCGCGTGAACGATTTTATATTCTGAAGAGGTTTTGCTGCCAACAAAATTATGGAAAGTAAAGATAAGTTTCATATTACTCTTATCACATTAAACATGCGTATTAAGTATCATATATAATAGTAGACTTATAACGTTTGTAGTCTAAAGGCACTTCACAGTCTCTTTAATTAAGTTAACTGCAACTATTTTTCTGTATACTAAATTATTTGAGTAAAACCACTGTTGAAGATAAAACAAATTAAGTGTTGTTTTTACAAACAGTGTTAATTAATTAAAATAAGTCAGCAACTTATGCGAAAAATTAGCAGAAACAGTTGCAGAAAAGCAAATTTAACTTTAAAAGAAAATAAATGTACAACAGATTTAGCATAAAGTTTTCGTGATCAAACGTTCATAAATGCTTCATTATTTAACTTATTTATTTAACTTAAGAACACAGTTTTCATCCCTTTGGTCATTTACATAAGTTCCAAAGTTTATCTGGCTTTAATTATTTAATTATATTTTAGATGGATTCATAACATGTCTTCTTTAACCCCATGTCTATATTTCTTTAATTTGTTTTCTTTCACATCGATAAATAATGTTCTTGCCAAATAAATACTGCTATGTTAATTGAAAGAGAAATGTGGAAGATATTCAATACGATGCTTCATATAATTTGCAGTGTGGTGTCGGTGTAACAACGAATAAATTATCTTACTATCTAATGGCCCCAGGTGATTCAGCGTTAAGCCTGAAGACTTGAAACACTCAAGATCAGGTTTCGAAACCCAGGGTTTGCAGACGAGAAATAAATCAATTTATATATTCGCTCTTAGAAATAAACAAAATATAATATATAATAATGAATCAATACATATATTTTACTTTCTGTATATTTGACAGGTGTAAATATAATATCAATTTCATAATTTATCCCTTTTCTTCAAGAAACCATAAGTTTAAGACAGTTACATAGACACCAAAGAAGGTATTTAAGTTATATTTCTAATTTCTAAAAGTGTTTGATTTTGCGTGGTTTAATTCAAAACTATCGGCTTTCAAATATAATCTAAAAATCAGTGTTTCTTGGTTAGGCCTACGTAAAGCCTAAAAGAACAAATAGCAATCAAACCAAATGTTGTGATTATATTTAAAAAAAAAACTTGATTCAATATATATACGTCATATTTGTAATGTACGATAATTTTATTGTGCCTCTCAATGGCATGTCTGCGGACTCAAACCGCTAAAAACCGAATGTCTGTACCAGTGGTGGGCAGAACACAATGAGCCAATTGTGTAACTTTGTGCTTAATTCTAAATAAACAAACAAAAACAAAAAAATGATTGTAAATATTCAGTCAGTTACTATTCATTTTTATCACACCATAACAGTATTCTTATGTTATATGAAATACATAACAACATCCTAATGGGGAAAAAGTGTACTAAGTCTATCAAGAAAAACCAAACAAATAAGTAAAGTGTAAGATAATACACATAGAAATCTTGAAACGTAACTAAACCTAACAAGATAATTACAAGTCTTTCAAGACTAATAAATTAACAACTTACTTATTCACTGCTGGTGTTTATTAGAGTAAAAATGGTTATTATTATAATTTCTTAGTTATCTTTTCTTTTTCTAACTCCCGCGAAAAGTTAAATGATAAATCTTAGCTACATTTTCCTAGGGATATACATTCCGCAAAATGGCGTCTATTACTTGTATGCGCAGACAGTAACGTCATTGGTAAAATTATTTTCATGTGAAAGTAATCAAATCTATGGACTGGGATATATTGAACCTCCACCAATAAGAAGGATCGTAACAAACTAGAAATGTGTTGATTTTCTGCTATTATTTCAAGCTTGGTGTTCTGGGCTATATTACAATTAAGTATTTATGTAGACATTTGCTTCTGAAGATTTAGTTGTAACCATAAATATTATATGATAAAACGTTTTCAGTTATGACACACCTTACTGAAGACACGTCATAGTGCGCTCTCTTGTTAAGTCATGACGCATCTTACTGAAGACAAAACACCGTATATTCTGACATCAAGATCACACAGTAATGTGTCTTCAGAAGAGTTCATCATAACTGACATCGAACACACGGTGGTGTGTCGTTAACTAATATCAAGAACGCACAATAATGTCTATTCAACAGTAAGTTGCATCACAAGCGTTTCATCATATAAACATTCATGGTTAAAATCAGCTCCCCAAAAGTAATGCTCTGAAGGTCTACTTACGTGTCGTTAATGTAAAATAACACTGAATATTAAACTTAAGAACTTCAATGCATTTCTGTATTGTTAAAATCCCCCATGTTGTCGGTGTAATATTTCTCAGCCTCTAACTTTAAGTATATTCACGTTGAGCGCAATGTATATAAATACGAATATCAGTTTTTTATTGTCATTACATATGTCTATAGGAAAATAAGGTAGCATTATTTTACATGTTTACTGTCTGGTGATCTTAGTTCTATTATTCCACTCGCTAGTACAGCGTTAAGTCTACGGATTTACTATGCTAAAATTAGGGGTTCGATTCCTCTCGGTGGGCTCAGCAGATAGCCCTATGTGGCTTTGTTATAAGGAATAACCCACACACTTGCACTATTTAATATTTTAACGTTGTGTTGTTTTTTTACTGCAAAGAGATGTTATATTTTGTGTTAAGAAAGATACAGCTAATGTATTTATGGAATCAATGTCCCTAACTATTTAAGATCTAAGACCCACGTTCCTACCTTGTTAAGATTCAGGTAGAACTGACTACTTGGTTCTTCAAGGGAGTAAGGAGAAAAGGTAAGGTAGCACGAATAGCCCACTGTGTAGCTCTGTGCTTATTTACAAACAAGCAAACAGGTAAGAAATTAAATGCCAGTAATTAGTAAATAGCTTGTTAATTTACTGCAACCGAAAATAATACAGTAAAGCCCAATGTGATATAAAGAAAAAAATGTATTGTGAACGTCAGGCTAGGATTTCATTTACATAACCAACACATCTGTTTACTTATGTGCATTAACTTAAACGTTATTTCTTTCTTTTCTCTCTCCACAGACTATTTTGTAGTTTTCCGTGAAGGTTCTTATATTGATATAAAAATAAATTCACTAATATTTTACCTAATATTGCCAAAATAATTCAAATATATTGCATTCTATTGTACGACAGACAATCGTTACGAAATAGTTTTTATTTTAACCTGTATGTGGAAGGCTTATAGATTAGCAGTGAAAAGCGTATTCCTACAAGTATTTGTGAAGACTGTTTCTATAAGAGTTAATTTATGGTTGGAATGGACAAACTTTTACCTTCTTTTCTTTTTCCCAAACATAAAAAGATTTTGGTTTGCAAATATATTATATATTTAGAGTGTGGTTTGTCCTTTAACAAGTAGATGTTTTGTCGATGTGTCAATGAGCAGGCCGTTTGTCAACTGCACAAAATGATCTCATGCTGAGGAGCGAGAAGAACAGTTTCCATAGCGACGATGAAAATAGAACTCCTGGGTCCGAGAGTCTAGGTGAATCTGAAACAAAATCAGCTGCCTCCGGACTTTAAAAACCTAGCAACTGTCATTCAGTTGCGTAGTAAGCTGTGGCTTTAAAAACCTAGTAACAGCCGTTCGACCGTGTGTTGAACTGTGGTTCTTTTGTGATGGCTTGACGCTAGAATAAACACGCAAGTCTTATTTCGTAAAAACTTTACCGCGACTCTCGAGGTTCGACAAACATGTGTGAAAGATGATGTCAGGATTGTATTTATGTCAGAGTAAATTCAATAATAAATTATTGGCTGTAGGTTCATTTATTTTCAATAAAGCACTACATACAGAACATTATCAAGTAGCCATGGTGAAACATGCTGTCTGTAATATAGAATTCATGTAGCACTCATATAGAGGATTCCCTTTCGCTAACTCTGTTGTTCAAGGTTCACATTAATATATAAACGAGTTACTTGCTATTGTGCCACTCCACTCGATCCAGCACATTAATGGTAATTTTGGTGACGACGCTTATATCCTAGTAAATGTAACGATAATGACGCATTAACGCCACCTACGTATGGGTCTTTGTCTAACCACGTACTGCTTTGACTTATTCCTCTTAACGTGTATGACAGGATGGTGCACTATTTCCTGCTGTTTTTATTCTTTCAATTAATAAATCGTATTGTTTTAAATTATATTATTTACAAACATAATCGTTAATGCGTAATGAAGGAACATCACACATATAAAAAGAGAAACACGTGAAACTCGTCAAAACTTATTAGTACGTTATTCAACAACGGAAATGCTTTTAGTATCTATTTAAGATCTGTGTCCAAAGATTTATATAATAAATAAGTGCATTATTTTCCCACACATTAAGCATAGTACCAAACAAAAGTTGCTGTCTATTTTTCAAACGCTACACAATGGGTCATCTCTGCTGTGCCTGTAACGGGCATAGAAACACAGAGACTTAAAGCTGTGCCAATGCTAAGTTTATAAAGTTATGAATCATAAAAATGAACGACCTGTAAATCGTTTCATAATAATCAGCTGTTATTAAACAACCTGAAAATGTGGGAATACCTGATGTTGTTTTCTAGTAATTGAAGATCTCAGACAAACGTTAGTTAATCTCTCCGATGGCCGATACCTGGACATAATCTTAAGTATCTGTTACCACCTCAGTTATAACAAAAATGGAAAAAACATTAACCATAAATGTTTCTTCATAAATGAAGCCTGTCAGAAAATTTAGTTTTTTTCCACGACTGCTGGTACTGAATTAATTATTAATGATTGGTGACCGTGAAGTATTTATTAATAGCTGGTTATAGTGAAGCAATGAACAATGACTGGTGGTATTAAGTTGTTATTAATAACCGACGATAGTGAAGTACTTATCAATGACTGGTGATACTGGAGTATACATTAATTACTTATGTTAGTGAAGTAATTATTAAAGACTGGTGGTCTACATTAATTACTGTTGATAGTGTAGTACTTATTAATGACTAATGGTAATACAGTATACATTAAGTACTGGTGGTATCGCCCCCCAGTGGCTCAGCGGTATGTTTGCGGACTTACACGCTAAAATTCGGGTTTCGATACCCATGGTGGGCAGAGCACAGATAGCCCATTGTGCAGCTTTGTGCTCAATTCTAAACGACAACAAAAATTGGTGGTATCAGATTATTATGAATGATTTCAGTCTATCCGGTATGAAAATATTTAATACTACTTCTCATCACACTAAGAAACAATTATTCTAGTAACAGAAGATAAAATTTTATACATCAATTATCATAAGTCCATCGTGGTCGCCAGATCTGTTTTCCAATAGGCCTTATTTTAGGAAATTGTTTGTTTGTTTTGAATTTCACGCAAAGATATACACGAGGGCTATCTGCACTAGCCGTCCCTACTTCTGCAGCGTAAAACTAAAGGAAATGCAGCTAGTCATCACCACCCACCACCAACTCTTGAGCTACTCTTTTATCAGTGAATAGTGGGATTGACCGTCACATTATAATGCCTACACGGCTAAAAGGACCAGCATGTTTGGAGTTATGAGGATTCGAACCCGCAACCCTCAGATTACGACTCGAGTGCCTTAACCACCTGGCCATGCCGGGCATGGAGATTGTTACATCTTAGGTCGTACAGTGTACTTGTTTGTTTTGAATTTTGCTCAAAGTTACAAGAGGGCTTTCTGCACTAGCTGTCTCTAATGTAGCAGTATAAGACTAGAAGGAAGGCGGCTTGTCATCACCACCCAACCCTTGAACTACACTTTAATCAGCAAATAGTGGGATCCATCATCACTTATAACGCCCCCACATCTGAAAAGGACGAGCACGTATGATGTGACGGGGATTCAAACCATCTGGCCAGGCCGTACAGAGCTTATTAGTTATGAATAAATAAGTGAAATGTTAAAATGATTTTTTTCTTGATTTGAAAGTTTAAAAAAATCAACTTCACATTTCTTTTTGTATAAATTAAATTTTATTTCTCAAAATCAGCAGAAAAAATTAGAATTTGTTGAAGCGTCTTTAAACAATAACCCTTGATCAAATTGAGAATTCAAACATCTTATTTAACCTGAGGCAATATAACATCATCACAGTGAACAACGCATAGGTATACAAACAATTTAGAATTATGTTTAAAATGAACAATTTTAATATTCTTTGCCAAATGTAATTAAATCATTTTTCCGGCGACCATCAGATGTGCAAAAGACAACAAAAAAAGAGATACTTAATCTAATCAGTCTTATTAGAAGTTCGTTCAAAAAACTTTTCACTACGTTCCTCCTCTGCGTCAATTTCATCGTTTTATGACAAGAACACAAAACTTGTTTTTCAGTTATTATCTCAGCGGTAGTTTCTGTAAGTTTCAAACACACGAAAAACGAAGAGAGATGCAGTTGCCTCGACAACCATAGGAATCAAACGGCAGAATAGTTATAGGAACGTAACTTTTGTCTGTCCACGCCGCAGCTTGGTTTTACAAACAATTTTTAGTTGGAGGCGATTGATGGGCTTGTGATTTACCAGACTCACGATAGATCTCATACTGAGTTTCACTGATGGTGTTGCAACGTGCTCCAGATGGACGACACGCAAACTTTTCAATGTTTCCTGTCACAAATTCTGATGGTGGCGTTCGAGCAGTAATCTCTTGAGATGTCCACACAGATCAGAGTCAGACTATCCACGTGCAAATGCATTCAAACATTTGACATTAGATGAAACAGGCTAGGACATATACATCAATGTAAGAAGGCTTGATACAGCATTATCAGTTCAGTTATGGAACAGGCAGACACGAGGAGGTTTCTTCATTTAGTGCATGCTGCACAGCGTGGATTTGAATTTATTGGTATCAAGACTTCTTACATTGATGTAAATGTATTTATTCTCTAAACCTTTTCATGAGTCGTTTCTTTAGCTTTCAATATTCGTAATCTAAGACGACAACATCTCTTTCTTTCAACAGAATCCAATATCTAGTGATTACGTTTGACATGCAAGCAATATTTAGATCACTTATCACATTACATTCAACATTTTGAGAATCAGACTTAGCAAGATCAGGTTTGTGTGTATAATTCTTTAACATGAGCGAAAGTAGAAAACATTTTCTGCTATGAGATCCTAGTTCTTTCTGTTCAGCAGCAATAAACGATAATCTCCTATCATTTCGCAGCTCTTGTCCTTCTGACCGAGAAAGATTTCTTCTCGACAGCATATGAATTTGTAGAGATTTAAGTGAGGCTGTGAGTGACGCTGGATCGTCAGAATTTCGTCAGACTATCAAAGATAGTCACAAGGTTCAGCTTCTGAACACGATCTTTGTGAATTTCTAATGATTTTTTGAAAATTTTCCAAGTGTGAACTTGGCCAGTTTATAAGTAGCATCAGTACTAACATTTTGATTGTTTAAGAATTTTTATCTCGTTTGTTTTTATTGCGCATGAATCTGTCAAGGCCAACTGTTTATAAGGTAAACCATAAAGAGATTCAACAAGCATCTATAAGCATTACAAGCGACATGAAACAAGAAAACCTCCTTCAAAAAGAACACTATCACGTGCTCATTCTCACCGACATATTATGTAGAATCCTACAAGCAAATGCACAAAGCAGATATGTGTGTCAATTACAATGATAAATAAAAACAAGTACTGTGCAGGCGAGCTAACAATAATATGATGTTAATGGTGATAAAGGAAGTAAATACTTCGTCGAATGATGCAGTAAATTGCACATTTTACAACTACTTATTAGGGTATAACCGTTTGTACAATTAATTATTCTGACATTTAAATTGGCTCGTACAAATAACCAGCTCACAAATCTTAATTAACTTTCTAAATTGATGGTGTTTATGATTAAGTTTCGAAGATTTAGCCCTACGAATAAAAAATATTTATGAAATTCAGAGGCAAATACATTATATTCGTATATATTTGCTTGTTTGATGACTTGGAAACGAAATGTCTTTTTGTTTGCAAAAGGTTCATAAAGTGTTGTTTCTTAGGAAAGACACAAATAGCATACATATACCTAATGAAGTGAGTGACATTAAACATGAATGCTTTAATGTTGCTGTTATTTTCTATATGCTTGGTTCATCAGCTGGTCTGAAAAATTGAGGGTGACCATAGAAAATATGTTTTTAGTTTTTGTTTGTTTATTTTCGAATTTCGCACAAAGCTACTCGAGGGCTATCTGTGTTAGCCGTCCCTAATTTAGCAGTGTAAGACTATAGGCAGCTAGTCATCACCACCCACTACCAACTCTTGGGCTACTCTTTTACCAACGAATAGTTGGATTGACCGTCACATTATAACGCCCCCACGGCTGAAATGGCGAGCATGTCTGGCGTGACGGGGATGCGAACCGGCGACCCTCAGATTACGAGTCGCACGCCTTAACACTCTTGGTCATGCTGGGCCATGTTTTTAGTACTTATCTCAAAATTATGCGGTGTAAACAAGTAGATTTTCACTGATTGAAACAAGTAGATTCATATTCTATGGACTTTCATCTTAAATTTGATACCCCAAAACCTTTATACGTACAGAATGCGGAAAAACCAACGGTTTTAGGTGTTGGTTCATGGACCATCAGTGAAACAACGCTGTCAAGAATATAGTGTTTATCTAATATATTCAGAAGTAGCTTCGTGTAATGTTAAAAACTCAGAATATAACATTTAAGTATGCTACACAACTGGATCTCTCGAATAAGAGAGTTTATCCTCTCCGTATTCTTATTCAATAATACACTAAAAATTCTTTCGAACTTGCAAACCTTTAAAAATTACTTAAATTCAGACGGTGCATAAACCTTATAACACTGTGATTTATTATGAAATCATACGTATTAGGATATACAAACATATTTATATACGCATACAAGCACACATTATAATTACACTCATTGACCTAATGACATCAAAAGAGCCGAGCTGCAGAATTCAGAAATATTGTTTACATCAGTGTTTTACCATTTTCAAAACCGTTATTTGTCGAAACGAAAATGAATGTGTTTTTACACAAGAGTAAACGCATATGCAACTAAACTCTAAGATATTCAGGTATATTAGTATTACATGCATAAAGAAACAAGGATGCAGTTTATTGTACTGTCCTGAGATAAAGTTGTGTTCCGAGGTAAAAACTGACAATTTATACAAATAGCCTCGAACCCACATGCATTGCTGGCATGAGGCAAAACCGTGAGTGCAAGAACAGTATTCAGAACGATTCTTTCATACAACGTTCGACATGCGCTGCATAAGCCTCTTCACAAAAGAATCTTTGTCCAAAAACGATTTTCACAACATTCAAGAGTTTCAAAATATTCTGATTTTCTTTTAACCGGAGAACAATTATTTTTAAAATACAATGACATGTCGTCTTTCAACAGAATAGTCCTCCTCTTGGTGTAAAACACGCATAACAAAAGCTATTATATCAAAAACTACAAGTTACATATTTAATAGTTGAGTCTTTCGCTCTTGTGTACACCTATAGCAGAAGTGTGTTTGTGAATGAGTTACATTCTTTACTTGCATATATAATATGCTTAGCGTTAAATAATGAATGCTGTTCTTTTTTTTAATAATTTTTTTTAGAATATCGTAATGATAAAAGACGTTCACTGTCTTTTCAACACTAGAGCAATCCAAACACAATGTATTACAAATTGAATAGGTATAGTTCATTGTGACCATATGTATGTTTCAACATTAAGTTTGCGTGTATATATAAATAACATCATTTTACAGCTTTACAAAACCTATCAGCATAGGCACATCATATATAAAATAAGTACATGTGCACCATATGTACATTCTATTATTATGTTATTGTATGGGACTTGTTATATTATATTTTTTCTCTTAAAACCTACCTCTCTCATTGTCTTTTTAATTAACTAAAATGGAAAATTGTGTGGTTTCGCTTTCATGAATAAATTAGACATAAATACTGATCTGTTTTATCCTATCAAAGTATTAAATAAGTATTGCTTGTTTTACTGGAAACAACTTTTAATTCATCCTTTTACGATTTTATTAATGGTATATTTCACTTTCAAATAAGAAACGGCTTTTGTTAGTTTCACAAAAACTTTTATAGAATGAGTGATTAAGAATAAAAACTCTTTTTTAGTGACGGTGTCTAACCTGTAACTGTTTTAAACCTCTTTGTTGACGTGTTTCTTACTTGGAATTAAGATAGTGTATGTTTTATAATTATTACATGTATTTATATTCTATATTACAATCCAAGCACGAGCACAATATTTTAAGAAACATTCATGTAATAAACATATACTTTTAAATCCATACCACGAAAAGTTTGAATACCAAGCATTGAAAATTATTACACAAAAATATATTGACAGTATTTTATAATTGCAGTATATATGTTGTAAATGTTATCCGTTTTGTCTAGGTAGCTTAAAGGAAACTGCTTGCTCTGCTTATAATGTTTGATTTCACAAAAAAAACGCCCCCCAGTGGCTCAGCGGTGTGTCTGAGGACTTACACTCTAAAATCCGGGTTTCGATACCCGTGGTGGGCAGAGCACAGATAGCCCATTGTGTAGCTTTGTGCTTAATTCAAAAAACAAAAAACAAACAAAAATTTCACAAAAACTATGAGTTCAGTAAATATGCTCCCTTATTTCATTTTTTTTTCATTTACAATATCACACGATTACTTCTCAGACACTTTGAAATTTTCAGTAAGAAGTGTTCCTCATTCAGCTTGAAAATCATGGAAACAACTCCCATCGAGTGTCGGTGCATATGATTTGCTCTCTATAGTAACGTATTTCTATCTATTTCCACAAATTATAAAACATATACATATATACAGAGTGGTATTAAAACAATTTGTATACATGCGAAAACCACAGCCGATGTAAAGTCATGATGAAGCGGCAGGTATTAGAATAACACTTTTACAGTGATGTTATCCAGATATGCCATGTCACAATAAAAATTACCCAGAGTGATATGTAGCGACCTTTTCCAACCCAAAATGTTCAAACACTCAGTTTTCAGACTTACAAGGTAAGGATATCTTTTGTATTTAATAACTTTGGAAAATAAGTGAACATCGATCATTTTGGGCAACCAGGACCATTAAAAAAAAGGACCTGCAAACAAGTCTCACCTCAGTTGTGGTGAAAAAAAATCGTCGTCTTCTGACAGATGATAATCGAAGAACACAAAAATTAGTGGTAGAAGCTGTACGCATGTCTCAGAAAGCAATAAGCAACATGATCAAAGCTTATCTCTTTCTGAAAAGGCATAACAAATCACGCTTACACATGTTGCTTTCACAACCGTCGCATTCCTCAAAGAGTTGGAAGATTAAGCAAGTATACAAAACGTTCCATTCGTGAACATATCATATGGATTTCTGAGCGATTAGACTATTAAAAGTGCTGGAAACCTTCGACTCCATACACTAGATGGCTATGAAAAGCACAGAGGCAGTAATATTATGCTTTGTACAAGACAACCTTATGATGGAACAACCTTTTGAGATGGAAACTACGCAACAGAGATAGATCAGGAAGCATGATTATCAGATAAAATACGACCGGCTCGTGCGAAATGGATTGTTAACGACGTCATGAGGCCTCATAACAGTGATATTCATATATAAACTCAATACGGTTTCAAGTTATAGGTTTTATATCTTAAACACTGGCAGAAGTGTTCATCTACAAACTTAGTGTACAAAAACACTTTTCAATCTAGTATAGAATGGCTAGGCTTAATCTCGTATCGAATTTAGAACGATCCTTGAGATAGCACAGAATGGAAAAAAATTAGTATAATTTATTGCTAATATTGTACTTTTCAAAATGTATTTATTCATAAAAACCGAATACACGTTAATTACGTGTATGTAAAAATATTTACAACACTTTCACTAGCTCATATTAGAAAATTATAATCAAACATATATAAAGCTTAGGTCTATCTTCGAAAGAAATACATTCCAGGTTAATTTCTTATTCCAAAGACACAGAAGCCTGATATTTTAATGGATTAGTCAAGAGATAACTAATAGTAGTTTTTATTGCATCATCTCTATAACTCTAGTATGAGTTTCAAGCGGGCCTTGCACAGCCAGGTAGTTAAGGTACTTGACTCGTAATCCAAGGGTCGCGGGTTCGAATACTCGTCCAACTAAACATGCTTGTCTTTTCAACCATGGGGACGTTATAATACGACCGTTAATTCCACTATTCGCTGGTAAAAGAGTAGCCCAAGATTTGGAGCCGGTGGTGATGACTAGCTGCCTTTCCTCTAAGATGTCCATACTAAACTTGGAACGGCTATCGCAGATAGTTCTCGCGTTGCTTTGCGCAAAGTTCAAAACAAATAATATTGGTAAATTATAGATAATAGCCTTATAAAACAAGTTAGATGGAAAAATGGAACATAATAACATTACAGAACAAGCTATATAAGTAAAGTAAACATAATAATCTTATAAAGCAAGCTCTACAGGTAAAAATTAAACATAATTACAGAACAAACTGTACAATTAAAGTGAATACAATGATCTAATAAAACTAGCTTGATAAAGTGCTTATAATGACACCCGCTGCAACAATGTAAGAGGAAACTAAAGACATCATAGTACTATATAAAATGAACACAATGACCTGATATAATTTGCTGAGTAAACATATTGATTTATAAAACTCCTCAAGTATAGGGAATATAACCTTAAATAACTTTAGTAAATTGAAATAATAACCTAAATAAACTAGATGAAGTAAACTTACTGACTTCATATATATAGACTAGGTAAGCCAAACATAATTACGTTTTAGAATTTGCCAGGTAAGATAAACAAACTAACCTCAGAGAACTCGCTAGGCAAAATGAGCATAAAGGTAAGGAGAGAATACTGACTTGTAGTGTTTGTTATTCCGTCATTCCTGATGACGTAATACGATAACAGCAAACTGCAAAAGCGAGAAATTGTTGATTGTCTAATACAGTGGTTCCCAACCTTTTCTACGCCCCGCACCCCTAAAAATTTTAATATGTTCTCGCACCCCTCACAGTAATTATTTATTTAAGAATAAAGTTGAAAATGGCCAAAACAAATGTTATCTCGCACCCTTTGGGGGTGCGAAAACCTCTGGTTGGGAACCACTGGTATAATATTTCATTTATTGAAGATCAAATATTTAATATGGCCGCCACGATAGCCACGGAAAATTACGATATAGCTGACGTGTAGTTAATAATTTCGTTGTACTGACGTAGGTTTCACACCATACTTATTTGTGCATCATGTAAATTGGTAATATATACAAGCTCTTCTTGCTTAGTCTTTATCTTATCCTACTTTATTGAAATGCTAGGGGTTTAGAGCATAATAAACCCACGGCACATTTTTGTGATTCGATGTAAGCTTATATGATGTATATTATAGCTTTAACCCTGCCACAACAATGTTCTTGTAGAATGATTGCGAATGTATTCACAGTAGGAGTAAAGGTGATGAAACACTTGGAAAATTGTGTCATGGTTTCGTTAGATATGTAATTTACCTTTATATAATCACCGGCAGCAATTGTCCGGAGAAGCAAACGGATTTGGATTAAAGAACTACGCTTTTCAAGTGAGTATTGCACACACTAGCGGATTTGCACGTGCGCTGTCAGAGAAATGAAGGCAGCTCAATAGTACGAGTCACCAGAAGTGCGCCTTATCTGTGTTGGCGGGCTCAGTACTATCACAAAGCTGCACTACATGTGGAAATTTTCTGATAACAGTTTTCCTTCACACCAGAGAGAGCTCCAACTGTCTATGACTTGCAAACATCAGAACTTTGTTGCGAGGGTTATTGTTTTCCGTCTCTTCACACATGTTGTGGTGAACACAATGGTTGGTAATCTCTATTTCGTTCCTTGCACCACCTCCAGCTGTAAACCAATGACATCCCAGAACCCCCTGCAAATACATTTCTGCTGAATAACCCCAAATTTTCTGTCTTCATAGCTACAGATTTATCACACAAATGTTATTACCACCTTATTTGTTTGTTGTTGAGCACAAAGTTACACAATGAGCTATTTGTACTATGCCCACCACTAGTATCAAAACCTGATATTTATCACCATAAGCCTAGCGATTCGCTGCTGAGCCACTGAGGGGGGAGGGGGAAGCAAGAGGCATTTCTCCTTGAAGTAATAATTTACAAAATCTGTAGGTTTTTTGGTTAAATATCAGACATGTGATGAGAAAAATTTTTAAACTCTAAACATCGAATATTTACTAAAAAAATACACCACGGTGCTGTTATCCTTTTGAAATTGTTTGAAACTTTAAGTTTTATAAAAAAAACGCGGAATTTCCTCTTTCATTCGCTATACGAAGTTTAAAAGTTTTCAAAATCAACTTTACATCTGGATGTGATATAGTTGTTCGAGATTTCATGATTTGCGTCCTGTTAACGCTAAACTCTCTGGACTTTGAGGAAATGAGAGCACTATAAAAGGTATGTTCAAATCCAATAATTCGGTCAGATATGAATACCATAAAAGTTGGCAGTGGGTATTCTTCCTCTAGTCTGTTAGCTTAAAATTAGATGTACCTATTCGTAGATAGCCCATTGTGTAACAACACACGAACTTCTGAAACACTGGAACGAAAGTCACCATTTGCTTCCTGTTTATTTACGTTTACTATCATTAGGATAATATAAAGCACGTGAGCTTCAGTTGTCGACGTTAAGTTTTGTTAACTCAGAATTTTACAGATATTTGATGAATCAAAATCTCCTCTCTCTTCGTTGATGTGTGAAATATAACAAACTTCACACGTTTAAGTATCATAAGAACCTCACCCATTCGTTTCTTTTTAACACAAAGCTGCACTCAGGCTACCGAGGGGAATCAAACCCAGAAATTTAGCGTTATAAATCCCTGAACTTACCGTTGGCCCATCAATGGTTATCACACTTGTATCTAACATATAAAATATTTAAATCTTCAGCAACAAGGCCCGGTATAACTAGGTGGTTAAGGCGCTCCGCTCGAAATCTGAAAGTCACTGGTTTTATTTCCCATCTCCCCAAATATGCTTGTCCTCTCAGCCACAGGGAAATTATATTGTTACAGTCGATACCACTATTTGTTGGTAAAAGAGTAGCTCAAGAGTTGACGGTAGGTGGTGATGACTAGCTGCCTTCCCTCTAGTCTTTCTTTCACTGATGGCAAGGACTCGTGTAGATATTCGCAAGTTTAAAAACAACATGACGAAACACAACTCCAACTACTGTTGTGTAGTTAACATTTTAGGATTTTATAAATGACTGTTAGCTTCCCGAAATTTCATATATAAAATGTTTATTTATTTATTTTTGCCTTAATGTGGTGCACCCGCTATCAACCCAACTCTTCTATAATTACAATTAAAATTATCTAAATTACTGTATTTCAATTATCAAAACCTACAACTAACTCTTTCAAAACATTTGTTTAAGGAACATCGCGCAATTCTAGTTCTGAATATTTCTACCGTCTGTAATTTCTGATCTTTTGAGTTTTACGTACATATAACTTAAGGAAAACAACGGACCTAATATTATAATTGTTTGTTTTTGAATTTTGCGCAAAGCTACTCAAGGGCTATCTGCGCTAGCCGTCCGTAATTTAGCAGTGTTAGACTAGAGGGAAAGCAGCTAGTCATCATCACCCACCGTCAACTCTTGGGCTACTATTTTACCAACGAATAGTGGGATTGACCGTCCAATTATAACCCCCCAAGGCTAAAAGGGCGAGCATGTTTGGTACGACCGGGATTCGAACCTGTAACCCTCGAGTTACGAGTGAAACGCCTTAACCCACCTGGCCATACTTATAATTCATATTGTGATATCCCACGTACATTACCTTGTATTTTTATAATTAAAAACCATTTGCCATTTATTTGTCAAACTATCGAAATCATCTAAATCCTTTTGAAACACAGCACTAACGTCCTCACAGCCAGTAATGTTCAGAACCTTAATGTCAGCAAATTTAATAATTTATAATTCATTCATCTATTGTCTTGATATAAATCAAATTAAAGGACCTACACTGAGCATTGAGGTATATTCCTTGTGAAATTAATCTTGTTTGACTGAACTCCATTTATAATAACCCACTACTTTATACTTTCATTCAATCACTTGTCTATCCTATTAGCCAACTTATCAGCCACGCCTGTATAGACCATTTTTACAAGCTTTTTAGACTGCACCATGTAAAATGCTTTCTGAAAATTCAGATACACCAAATCTACACCATTGACCTCATCTACACAAGCAGTAATCTTTTAAACGAATGTAAAAAGATTTTTAAGGAAATATTTTCCCTTAAACCATGTTGACTATCCTTTGACATTCTAAACTTTGTTAACTAACTTTACAAATCATCTTTTAACAAACTTTTCAAAACTTTTCCCACTAAGGATCTAAGACTAAAAGGCCTATAATTACTGGGACAATTTTAATCAAATCGTTTAAAAGGAGAAGCAACCTTAATGATACTCATATCCAATCCTTAATCTCCTTTAAAGTCTTTAAGTAAATATTATTTAGCCCAAGAGCTTTATCGTTCCTTAAACTGTCCAGTTTTGTTTTAATAATCTCGGAGTTAATGTTATAAAATTTTTCCTTATTTTCGTCTGGCAATCGTTAATGATGATGAACATTACCTAAATCTTCACTGGTAAAAGTAGAACCTCAACTCCAACCATCTCACAATCATCAATAAACAGTTATCCTTCCTCAAAGGTCCTACTCTCGTCCTAACATTTTGCTTGCCCTCAATGTACTTAAAGAAATACTTATTACTAATTTCCACATTTTAAGACAACTCTTTCTCTTATACCTTTTTATTTCATAATGTCCGTTTGACCAATTCTCTTGATCTATCATCACAGCAACAATATAAACCTCTTAAATTTTTAATGCCTTTCTTTAATTTTATTCATTATACCCTTTATCAACCAACCTGTCTTCTTTCTTGCACTCAATCTTTTTCATCGTTGAGGAACATACCTATCTTGAATATTTAAAAAAAACATTATTTTAAAAAGTTTTCAACATTTAATCAGTATGTCTCCAATTAATTCAATCGCCCAATTCACAACAAGTAATTCTTTTCTGTTCCCTTCAAAATTCATTTTTTTGTATTTTGAATCAAAATCTCAATATTTCTTAACTTCATATGCAATAAAACATCAAACCTAATCGACTAATTATTACTTGTATCTCATTGTTCTCCAATCTCTACCCCAGCAACCATTTCTGTATTAGAAATTAGTACACATCTAAAGTAGAATTGTTGCTAGCAGGTTCTGAGACAAATTGGTCGAAAAATTCATTCTGAACGTTTTTTTAAAAACCTGTTTTCATGATTCGGTTCGGTACGTATTTTCCAATACGTACCTGAAATTAAGACTCCTTTTAATTATGACCCCATTAGCAGTTTTACCTTACTGCGGAGTGTCTCATTAATTTCATCAGTTCCATCTAATGATCTACAACAAATTCCAACTATAAGCTCTCTCCATTTATGACCATTAACAAAACCTGAATAGATTTAACCTCACTGATTTTAGCTTTAATATCTTCAGTTTAAAAAGGAAGTAACTCGTATTTTAGCTATTATATTTAAAAATCTCTCCTTTTTCATTTCTATATCCCTACCAAGTAACCTATAGCTCTGTATTTCAAAAACATTCCTGTCATATAAATTGTCTTATGTTCCAACTGCTTCTCTAAAATCGTCTGTTTAACTTTTTACTCCTAGCATCTTACTATAGAGATGATCCATCATGTCTGTATACAGCATCCATTAACCAGAGTAAGCTGGCTCGATTACAGTAATTGTTCGTATGGTAACTGCAAACTACTCAACGTTGTGCATGCACTACTTTGTTTTTAGGACTTTGGTAAAAAAAAAAGGAGAACAAAACTAGAAATTGAACAATTTTCCACAGTTTTACAGATTTTGACTTTGAATTTAAAGACACGAGTACTTCGTCAGTTAAATGAGTCAATTATTGTTTTTCATAAAGTGAAATGCAATTAGCATCAAGTGAGATCATTAGGAATTTATTAACATAAAAGAAAGAAAGAAGGGAAACATTATGTAATGTTGTCCTATATACAATTTTTGCTCCTTAACAAGTACTCTCAGTTGGTTACACTAACATTAGCTTACCATTGAAAACATTTCGTATTATGGTCTAACACTAACACTATACGTTTCACTAATTTTTATTCGTTATTCTAACTCTCACCACTGTCTAGTCCTAGTTTAAAGTTATCTTTAAACTTGAATTACTCACCGTTGCAAACAAACCAAATCTATCCTGTTCAAATGTAAACCGTCTATTGTTCCATTGAGTTTATCCACCTGCCAAACTGCCGACTCTTATATATTAAAATAAGCCTAGCTTATAACTCACTCATAATTTCATCTCCAAAATTACGTATCGATGGTATGCTTATCAAAATTAAGTTATCATGTCTCTTTTCTTTAAATATTTTAATCATTCTCTTGTACTCATTAACTCATCATTCTCTAATTTATTAGCCTTTATATGTACAATAAAGATTATATCACTACTAGTACCCTTTACTGTGCATCAGTTATACATTATACCCCTTCCCATCAACAGAACTAAATCTTTTCTTTCTATTTACCCCACAAACTATTTTATGCACGTGCCTTACTAAATAATCTTATGTTTATCATTCCTGTTCCCTTTTGTTGTTGTTTTCCTCCCTCAGGGTCCTCTTCAAATCCTGTTGTAACTTCCCATATCTCACCCTTCTCTTTATCTATGTCCTCTATTCTATTTGGGCCCGGCATGGCCAAACGTGTTAAGGCGTGGGACTCGTAATCTGTGGGTCGCGGGTTCGCATCCCCGTCGCACCAAACATGCTCGCCCTTTCAGCCGCGGGGGTGTTATAATGTGACAGTCAATCTCTCTATTCGTTGGTAAAAGAGTAGCCCAAGAGTTGGCGGTGAGTGGTGATTACTAGCTGCCTTCCCTCTAGTCTTACACTGCTAAATTAGGGAAGCCCTCGATAGCCCTCGAGTAGCTTTGTGTGAAATTCAAAACAAACAAACAAACTATACTATTTAGGATATTTTCATGTTTCTTCTATAATCTAAAAACTGCATATACGCATTGCGCATTTTCACTACTTGCTTCCTTAAAAGCGCATATGATACACGACTTCTCAAACACGTTCCACTCTTTGTACCAATCACACGTTACAAACTGTGAACGCTTAGAATCTATCTACACTACTCCTAGCCTTTGTCGCTCAATACTAAAAGTGATATTTGGCTATTAAAGGAAGCGAGATCTATTATCGACCTTTTGTTTGTTTATTATTGATGGAATTAGACAGTATTAACTTGTTCATCTTCAAAAGTTTGTTCACTTTCAAGTTAACTTCTTCTGTTTTAATTTAATCATTCTTAACTTTTAAATGGTTCACACACAACGTTAGCCTCCTGTTATTTGATATTTTCAGTTACTATATATCTTCTACATACCAGTAATACCTTCCTTTTTAATGTCTAAAACACTTAAAAAACCCTAAGAAATGAGACAAAAATCTTAAATTCCATGGACATTTTAGTTAAAGTTTAAAACGATGTACTAACTGCATTGCGACTCGTGATACTAGGGTTGCGGGTTCGCGCCCGCGTCGCGCTAAACATGCTCGCCCTCCCAGCCGAGGGAGCGTAAAATGTGACGGTCAATCCAACTATTCGTTGGTAAAAGAGTAGCCCAAGAGTTGGCGGTGGGTGGTGATGACTAGCTGCCTTCCCTCTAATCTTACACTGCTAAATTAGGGACGGCTAGTACAGATAGCCCTCGAGTAGCTTTGTGCGAAATTCCAAAAAACAGAAAACAAAACAAACTAACTGCACGTGACTATTATACTTTACACATCAACATAACCATTCTGTTATTTGTTGTTAACGTATTACAATTAAGACCATTAGACAAAATATGTTAACGTAAATTATTTCTGTAATTATTACACGTCAAAATTAGAATTTCTTTATTTAGTGTTTAAAACCTTACCCAATATAAAGAGAAAATTCCATAAATGTTAATTATTATTTACTCGATGTGTAAAATTGTACAAAGCATTTTTATGACAAAATTTATATCTATTATGTCTATTAATTTATATCTATTTGATATCTGAAACCTCAACAGATTTACTATATTAGCGTCACATTCCTTTTATGTAATACTGAAAATCTAAATGAGCCATCAGTTAAAAATATCAACACATGCTTCTGTTAACTGAATCCCATTATTTTACAAAGCTATAGGTTATGGATATTAACACCAAATGTATCAACTTACATTAACGTACAGAGTTTATAAATCTACCACATTAATTTTCAAAATTGAAGTTCATAGTTACCACAATAACCTACAACGTTTATAAACACACTTCATTAATCTTCAAAGTTTACAATCACTACATTATTGTAGATAATACTTAAATCTCTACAATAACTTTATTGTACTATAAAGACGTAACGGTAAGGAATCTTCTTGGAGTAGACTGATTGGTTTGGTTTGTTTTGAATTTCGCGCAAAGCTACACGAGGGCTATCTGCGTTAGCCGTCCCTAATTTAGCAGTGTAAGACTAGAGGGAAGGCAGCTAGACATCACCACCCACCGCCAACTCTTGGGCTACTCTCTTACCAACGAATAGTAACGTTATAACGCTCCCGCGGCTGAAATGGTGAGTATGGTTAGCGTGACGGGGATTCGAACCCGCGAAACTTTCTTTACTTGTCTATTCAGATTGTTTTTTGTTTAATTTCGTATAAAGGTACACAAGGGTTATCTGTGCTAGCCGTCCCTAATTTAGCAGTGTAAGACAAAAATGAAGGCAGCTATTCATCACCACCCACCACAACTCTTAGGCTACTCTTTTACCTACAAATAGTGGAATTGAACGTGACATTATAACGCCCCCATGGCTGAAAGAGCGCACCTCGGATTACGAGACGAGTGCCAGGCCAATATTGAGAATGTGCGTTATGTTTTTCGTATTTACTGGTGAACTTGACATTTAGATATATGGAGATAACATAGCCGAAAAAGCTATGTGGTTATTCTATAGATGTGAATCCAGCAAATGTGTCGTCCACTCATCCGTATCTGCAAAGATTTATTGTTGAATATAAAATTAGTTTCGAGGTAGTAAATTCTAGAGCAGTTATTAGTTGCCTGCTAGGGTTATGTATCAACGGGTTTGGCTCTTTGATATCAAATTCTAAAGCTATGTTACAGTCTGCTGTAGTTAGAGCTCTGGTGAAGAAGCAGACTACGTCAAAGCTATGTTACAGTCTGCTGTAGTTAGAGCTCTGGTGAAGAAGCAGACTACGTCAAAGCTATGTTACAGTCTGCTGTAGTTAGAGCTCTGGTGAAGAAGCAGACTACGTCAAAGCTATGTTACAGTCTGCTGTAGTTAGAGCTCTGGTGAAGAAGCAGACTACGTCAAAGCTATGTTACAATCTGCTGTAGTTAGAGCTCTGGTGAAGAAGCAGACTACGTCAAAGCTATGTTACAGTCTGCTGTAGTTAGAGCTCTGGTGAAGAAGCAGACTACGTCAAAGCTATGTTACAGTCTGCTGTAGTTAGAGCTCTGGTGAAGAAGCAGACTACGTCAAAGCTGTGTTACAGTCTGCTGTAGTTAGAGCTCTGGTGAAGAAGCAGACTACGTCAAAGCAATGTTACAGTCTGCTGTAGTTAGAGCTCTGGTGAAGAAGCAGACTACGTCAAAGCTATGTTACAGTCTGCTGTAGTTAGAGCTCTGGTGAAGAAGCAGACTACGTCAAAGCTATGTTACAGTCTGCTGTAGTTAGAGCTCTGGTGAAGAAGCAGACTACGTCAAAGCTATGTTACAGTCTGCTGTAGTTAGAGCTCTGGTGAAGAAGCAGACTACGTCAAAGCTATGTTACAGTCTGCTGTAGTTAGAGCTCTGGTGAAGAAGCAGACTACGTCAAAGCTATGTTACAATCTGCTGTAGTTAGAGCTCTGGTGAAGAAGCAGACTACGTCAAAGCTATGTTACAGTCTGCTGTAGTTAGAGCTCTGGTGAAGAAGCAGACTACGTCAAAGCTATGTTACAGTCTGCTGTAGTTAGAGCTCTGGTGAAGAAGCAGACTACGTCAAAGCTGTGTTACAGTCTGCTGTAGTTAGAGCTCTGGTGAAGAAGCAGACTACGTCAAAGCAATGTTACAGTCTGCTGTAGTTAGAGCTCTGGTGAAGAAGCAGACTACGTCAAAGCTGTGTTACAGTCTGCTGTAGTTAGAGCTCTGGTGAAGAAGCAGACTACGTCAAAGCTGTGTTACAGTCTGCTGTAGTTAGAGCTCTAGTGAAGAAGCAGACTACGTCAAAGCTATGTTACAGTCTGCTGTAGTTAGAGCTCTGGTGAAGAAGCAGACTACGTCAAAGCTGTGTTACAGTCTGCTGTAGTTAGAGCTCTGGTGAAGAAGCAGACTACGTCAAAGCTATGTTACAGTCTGCTGTAGTTAGAGCTCTAGTGAAGAAGCAGACTACGTCAAAGCTATGTTACAATCTGCTGTAGTTAGAGCTCTGGTGAAGAAGCAGACTACGTCAAAGCTATGTTACAATCTGCTGTAGTTAGAGCTCTGGTGAAGAAGCAGACTACGTCAAAGCTATGTTACAGTCTGCTGTAGTTAGAGCTCTAGTGAAGAAGCAGACTACGTCAAAGCTATGTTACAGTCTGCTGTAGTTAGAGCTCTGGTGAAGAAGCAGACTACGTCAAAGCTATGTTACAGTCTGCTGTAGTTAGAGCTCTGGTGAAGAAGCAGACTACGTCAAAGCTATGTTACAGTCTGCTGTAGTTAGAGCTCTGGTGAAGAAGCAGACTACGTCAAAGCTATGTTACAGTCTGCTGTAGTTAGAGCTCTGGTGAAGAAGCAGACTACGTCAAAGCTATGTTACAGTCTGCTGTAGTTAGAGCTCTGGTGAAGAAGCAGACTACGTCAAAGCTATGTTACAGTCTGCTGTAGTTAGAGCTCTGGTGAAGAAGCAGACTACGTCAAAGCTATGTTACAGTCTGCTGTAGTTAGAGCTCTGGTGAAGAAGCAGACTACGTCAAAGCTATGTTACAGTCTGCTGTAGTTAGAGCTCTAGTGAAGAAGCAGACTACGTCAAAGCTATGTTACAGTCTGCTGTAGTTAGAGCTCTAGTGAAGAAGCAGACTACGTCAAAGCTATGTTACAGTCTGCTGTAGTTAGAGCTCTGGTGAAGAAGCAGACTACGTCAAAGCTATGTTACAGTCTGCTGTAGTTAGAGCTCTGGTGAAGAAGCAGACTACGTCAAAGCTATGTTACAGTCTGCTGTAGTTAGAGCTCTGGTGAAGAAGCAGACTACGTCAAAGCTATGTTACAGTCTGCTGTAGTTAGAGCTCTGGTGAAGAAGCAGACTACGTCAAAGCTATGTTACAGTCTGCTGTAGTTAGAGCTCTGGTGAAGAAGCAGACTACGTCAAAGCTATGTTACAGTCTGCTGTAGTTAGAGCTCTGGTGAAGAAGCAGACTACGTCAAAGCTATGTTACAGTCTGCTGTAGTTAGAGCTCTGGTGAAGAAGCAGACTACGTCAAAGCTATGTTACAGTCTGCTGTAGTTAGAGCTCTGGTGAAGAAGCAGACTACGTCAAAGCTATGTTACAGTCTGCTGTAGTTAGAGCTCTGGTGAAGAAGCAGACTACGTCAAAGCTATGTTACAGTCTGCTGTAGTTAGAGCTCTGGTGAAGAAGCAGACTACGTCAAAGCTATGTTACAGTCTGCTGTAGTTAGAGCTCTGGTGAAGAAGCAGACTACGTCAAAGCTATGTTACAGTCTGCTGTAGTTAGAGCTCTGGTGAAGAAGCAGACTACGTCAAAGCTATGTTACAGTCTGCTGTAGTTAGAGCTCTGGTGAAGAAGCAGACTACGTCAAAGCTATGTTACAGTCTGCTGTAGTTAGAGCTCTGGTGAAGAAGCAGACTACGTCAAAGCTATGTTACAGTCTGCTGTAGTTAGAGCTCTGGTGAAGAAGCAGACTACGTCAAAGCTATGTTACAGTCTGCTGTAGTTAGAGATCTGGTGAAGAAGCAGACTACGTCAAAGCTATGTTACAGTCTGCTGTAGTTAGAGCTCTGGTGAAGAAGCAGACTACGTCAAAGCTATGTTACAGTCTGCTGTAGTTAGAGCTCTGGTGAAGAAGCAGACTACGTCAAAGCTATGTTACAGTCTGCTGTAGTTAGAGCTCTGGTGAAGAAGCAGACTACGTCAAAGCTATGTTACAGTCTGCTGTAGTTAGAGCTCTGGTGAAGAAGCAGACTACGTCAAAGCTATGTTACAGTCTGCTGTAGTTAGAGCTCTGGTGAAGAAGCAGACTACGTCAAAGCTATGTTACAGTCTGCTGTAGTTAGAGCTCTGGTGAAGAAGCAGACTACGTCAAAGCTATGTTACAGTCTGCTGTAGTTAGAGCTCTGGTGAAGAAGCAGACTACGTCAAAGCTATGTTACAGTCTGCTGTAGTTAGAGCTCTGGTGAAGAAGCAGACTACGTCAAAGCTATGTTACAGTCTGCTGTAGTTAGAGCTCTGGTGAAGAAGCAGACTACGTCAAAGCTATGTTACAGTCTGCTGTAGTTAGAGCTCTGGTGAAGAAGCAGACTACGTCAAAGCTATGTTACAGTCTGCTGTAGTTAGAGCTCTGGTGAAGAAGCAGACTACGTCAAAGCTATGTTACAGTCTGCTGTAGTTAGAGCTCTGGTGAAGAAGCAGACTACGTCAAAGCTATGTTACAGTCTGCTGTAGTTAGAGCTCTGGTGAAGAAGCAGACTACGTCAAAGCTATGTTACAGTCTGCTGTAGTTAGAGCTCTGGTGAAGAAGCAGACTACGTCAAAGCTATGTTACAGTCTGCTGTAGTTAGAGCTCTGGTGAAGAAGCAGACTACGTCAAAGCTATGTTACAGTCTGCTGTAGTTAGAGCTCTGGTGAAGAAGCAGACTACGTCAAAGCTATGTTACAGTCTGCTGTAGTTAGAGCTCTGGTGAAGAAGCAGACTACGTCAAAGCTATGTTACAGTCTGCTGTAGTTAGAGCTCTGGTGAAGAAGCAGACTACGTCAAAGCTATGTTACAGTCTGCTGTAGTTAGAGCTCTGGTGAAGAAGCAGACTACGTCAAAGCTATGTTACAGTCTGCTGTAGTTAGAGCTCTGGTGAAGAAGCAGACTACGTCAAAGCTATGTTACAGTCTGCTGTAGTTAGAGCTCTGGTGAAGAAGCAGACTACGTCAAAGCTATGTTACAGTCTGCTGTAGTTAGAGCTCTGGTGAAGAAGCAGACTACGTCAAAGCTATGTTACAGTCTGCTGTAGTTAGAGCTCTGGTGAAGAAGCAGACTACGTCAAAGCTATGTTACAGTCTGCTGTAGTTAGAGCTCTGGTGAAGAAGCAGACTACGTCAAAGCTATGTTACAGTCTGCTGTAGTTAGAGCTCTGGTGAAGAAGCAGACTACGTCAAAGCTATGTTACAGTCTGCTGTAGTTAGAGCTCTGGTGAAGAAGCAGACTACGTCAAAGCTATGTTACAGTCTGCTGTAGTTAGAGCTCTGGTGAAGAAGCAGACTACGTCAAAGCTATGTTACAGTCTGCTGTAGTTAGAGCTCTGGTGAAGAAGCAGACTACGTCAAAGCTATGTTACAGTCTGCTGTAGTTAGAGCTCTGGTGAAGAAGCAGACTACGTCAAAGCTATGTTACAGTCTGCTGTAGTTAGAGATCTGGTGAAGAAGCAGACTACGTCAAAGCTATGTTACAGTCTGCTGTAGTTAGAGCTCTGGTGAAGAAGCAGACTACGTCAAAGCTATGTTACAGTCTGCTGTAGTTAGAGCTCTGGTGAAGAAGCAGACTACGTCAAAGCTATGTTACAGTCTGCTGTAGTTAGAGCTCTGGTGAAGAAGCAGACTACGTCAAAGCTATGTTACAGTCTGCTGTAGTTAGAGCTCTGGTGAAGAAGCAGACTACGTCAAAGCTATGTTACAGTCTGCTGTAGTTAGAGCTCTGGTGAAGAAGCAGACTACGTCAAAGCTATGTTACAGTCTGCTGTAGTTAGAGCTCTGGTGAAGAAGCAGACTACGTCAAAGCTATGTTACAGTCTGCTGTAGTTAGAGCTCTGGTGAAGAAGCAGACTACGTCAAAGCTATGTTACAGTCTGCTGTAGTTAGAGCTCTGGTGAAGAAGCAGACTACGTCAAAGCTATGTTACAGTCTGCTGTAGTTAGAGCTCTGGTGAAGAAGCAGACTACGTCAAAGCTATGTTACAGTCTGCTGTAGTTAGAGCTCTGGTGAAGAAGCAGACTACGTCAAAGCTATGTTACAGTCTGCTGTAGTTAGAGCTCTGGTGAAGAAGCAGACTACGTCAAAGCTATGTTACAGTCTGCTGTAGTTAGAGCTCTAGTGAAGAAGCAGACTACGTCAAAGCTATGTTACAATCTGCTGTAGTTAGAGCTCTGGTGAAGAAGCAGACTACGTCAAAGCTATGTTACAATCTGCTGTAGTTAGAGCTCTGGTGAAGAAGCAGACTACGTCAAAGCTATGTTACAGTCTGCTGTAGTTAGAGCTCTGGTGAAGAAGCAGACTACGTCAAAGCTATGTTACAGTCTGCTGTAGTTAGAGCTCTGGTGAAGAAGCAGACTACGTCAAAGCTATGTTACAGTCTGCTGTAGTTAGAGCTCTGGTGAAGAAGCAGACTACGTCAAAGCTATGTTACAGTCTGCTGTAGTTAGAGCTCTGGTGAAGAAGCAGACTACGTCAAAGCTATGTTACAGTCTGCTGTAGTTAGAGCTCTGGTGAAGAAGCAGACTACGTCAAAGCTATGTTACAGTCTGCTGTAGTTAGAGCTCTGGTGAAGAAGCAGACTACGTCAAAGCTATGTTACAGTCTGCTGTAGTTAGAGCTCTGGTGAAGAAGCAGACTACGTCAAAGCTATGTTACAGTCTGCTGTAGTTAGAGCTCTAGTGAAGAAGCAGACTACGTCAAAGCTATGTTACAGTCTGCTGTAGTTAGAGCTCTGGTGAAGAAGCAGACTACGTCAAAGCTATGTTACAGTCTGCTGTAGTTAGAGCTCTAGTGAAGAAGCAGACTACGTCAAAGCTATGTTACAGTCTGCTGTAGTTAGAGCTCTGGTGAAGAAGCAGACTACGTCAAAGCTATGTTACAGTCTGCTGTAGTTAGAGCTCTAGTGAAGAAGCAGACTACGTCAAAGCTATGTTACAGTCTGCTGTAGTTAGAGCTCTAGTGAAGAAGCAGACTACGTCAAAGCTATGTTACAGTCTGCTGTAGTTAGAGCTCTAGTGAAGAAGCAGACTACGTCAAAGCTATGGTACAGTCTGCTGTAGTTAGAGCTCTAGTGAATAAGCAGACTACGTCAAAGCTCGCTAGCTATTATCGTTTAGTTGATCCACTATAGTTCTAAGATTTAAAGGCGTCTTTGAAAAAAAAAAGTTTGCAGGTATTGGAGTGTGGAAAATGCCCGCGCTATGTAATTATGTTAGTTGCAATTAAATTATTCAGCTGTTGTGTATGGGAGTCGGACTTACATAAGTTCCCTTATTTCAGTTTTAATAACATTTCATTCAGTTGGCTTTTACGTGTTGTTGTTGAATTTGTGGGGAGTAGCTTACATTTATTTTCTCTATCTGATAGGATATCATTCATTCAGTGAGCATACTCATTGCTCTTTATGTTTACAATGGCTGCCCTAATTTGCTTTTAGAGTTTTGATGATTATTGTTTTCAGGTTGCTGACGTAATTGAATATTTCTGTTTGAAAGACAGCTTTCAAACATTTGTTTTAAAATCCGTATCAGACGTTTCTGCTACAGATCTACTTCAAGGTTCCGTCATGACCATGTGGTTAAATCGTTCGACTCGTAATCCGAGGGTCGAGGGATCGAATCCCCATGATACCAAACATGCTCGCCCGTTCAGCCATGAGGGCGTTATAATGTGACGGTCAATCCCACTATTCGTTTGTAAAAGAGTAGCCCAAGAGTTGGTATTGGGTGGTAATAACTAGCTGCCTTCCCTCTAGTCTTACACTGTTAAATTAGGGACGCCTAGCGCAGATAGCCCTTGAAAAGTTTTGCGCGAAATTCAAACTAAACCTTAATATCACAAGAAGAGATTTATCTCCTATTCTACTAACTCTAGTGACATACTAGATCTGTGTATGTGTACATATAATTTAAGCCAGAAATTAGTAAAATTTCAAGTGGGAAAAGATGTAGATAGTGATCATCTCCCAATTTTTTGCGTCTTCGATCTCACCCCCTATAAAAATATAACATATAGGAAAGAAAAATTTAATTACAGAAAAGCAAATTGGCAATGCTATAAACAAGAATTAGATAATCTATTACCAAATGAAATTATTAAAGAAGTTAAAACGCAAGTCGAAATGGACAACTATTGTCAAACAATTACGGATTGCCTACAGAAAGCAGCCAAAGAAACAATACCAAAACAACACCACAAAACAACAATCAACACATGGAAACCAACCACAGAAATAATCAACCTAATAAAAAAGCGCAGACAACTAAGAAGACAGTACATGATTACAAGAAACAGAGAAACTAAAACACAAATAAACAACATTAGAAATCACATCAGAACTCAAATAAAACAACAAAAGCAAAATAAATGGGACAATTACTGTAATAAACTAAACGACATAACTGACCCGAAAAAATTCTGGTCACATCTTAAAAGATTCACAAGTGAAAACACAAACACAAAGAAATATCCTCCACTTGAACATAATAACACCATTGCACGTACAAATAAAGAAATAGCCGAAGCTTTCAAGGATCAACTCCAAAATACATTTAAAACTCACACAGATCCAGAAATGAATACACACTTCTACAATAAAGTCACTAATCACATAGCAAACAATAAACATCAATATGAACCAATATTTCCAGTAAACATAACTGATACAAATACAAGTTCTAACACTGATTTTGAAAGCACATCACTAACAAAGGAAATATCCCTACATGAAATACTAGAAGCAATAAAAAACACCAAAAACAAAGCGCCAGGAGAAGACGAAATACAAGCTATTCTCCTAAAAAACGGCACTCCGAAATTGTTTGACCATCTAAATTCTCTATTTAACTTATCGCTATCCTCAGGATATATCCCAGTTTCTTGGAAGCTAGCAAATATTTTAATGTTCCATAAGGAAGGAAAACCAGCGAATAAACCAAATAGCTATCGACCAATCAGTCTGACCAGCTGTGTAGGCAAAATTCTCGAAAGAATAATAAGTAATAGACTCTCCACATTCCTGGAGGTAACATCAAAATTACCAGAAGAACAGAATGGATTCAGAAAATTTAGACAAACGACAGATCATTTAATAAGATTAACCGAAACCATCATAGATAGTTTCAACAAAAAAGAATGTACAGTCGCTTGTTTCCTCGATATCGAGAAAGCATTCGACACCGTTTGGCACGACGGTCTAAGGTTCCGAATGAATGAAATGGAACTACCGCGAGGAATTATTCGCTGGTTATCTAACTTTCTGGAAAACAGAAAATGTAGAGTAAATGTAGAAGGAACTTTTTCCGAATACTTTACTCCACTAGCTGGTGTCCCGCAGGGAGGGGTGGTTAGCCCTATACTCTTCATCATGTATGTTAACAATATGCCATTGAAGGATCCAAATCATGGATTCTCATCACAGTTCGCAGATGATGTGGCAATCTGGAAAAGTGCTGCAACACCCACGATAGCAGCTACAAACATACAACCACAATTAAATAGAATTAGTGAATACTGTGAAAAATATAGAATCAAAATAAACACAGCAAAAACTCAGCTCGTACTCTTTACGAAATCGCCAAAACACAGAAAACAACAGTTAGAAATATATATGAATGGCACGCTGCTCCAGATTGCCCAATCAGCAAAATTTTTAGGTCTGACTTATGATTCAAAATTAACTTGGATCAAACATGTCAACGAAATTAAAAATAAAATTTGGCGAAGAACCAACTATGTTAGGAGTCTAACTGGTAAACACAGTGGAGCATCCACAGATAATATTTTGAAAATATACAAAACATATATTAGACCAGTAATAGACTATGCAGCTCCAGCATGGGTAACTGTAAGTAATGTAACAATCAAAACCAAACTACAAAAAATACAAAATGCACTTCTCACAACAGCATACAGAGTTCCGAGAGCAACATCATCTAAATTCATCCATAATTACTCGAACATACCAATAATATCAGATAGACTCCTAAATATTACAATTAGGTATTTTAACAAAAATTGGAAGAAAAATGATTTGTTATGCGAACTAGATAGGTACCTTATACATGATGAAGATATTCCTAAATACCTCTCCCCAATTAACATATATATTAAATATAAAGAAAAAAAAAATTAAATTAAAATATGTATGTGTATAAATTTTAAATCTTGTATTTATAATTTGCATACTTATGTATTTTAAAATAATAATAAGATTAAAAAAAAAAAAAAATGCCACCAGCAAGCTTGACTACTGTGAATAAGAGACTATAAATGGACATTGCCCTGAAAAGGACCTAACATAACATCATGAGTTAGGGAAAATATGTTAAGGAAGAAGGAAGAGGTCAAAGTGAACCTGACCCTCCAGGGCAAATACCCAAACACCATCGGAAAGGAGAAGAGATTTATCGTAAAAAAATCACGGAAAAATAAATCACTCACACTGAACTCCAAATCTTAAACTGATGATGACGTTAACAGGTTGAAATGTTGTTTCTTCTTTTGTCTTTTAAATGTTGGCATAAGTAAACCCCCGTGGCCAATGACATTGTTGTGTGGAATGGTCCGAGCCGAAAGTGGACCCGGACAAACATAATTACCGACAAGAGGAGATACATGAATTTAATTTGTTTAAACTATAGGGAGATTGCTACTATTGTGTTAAGTTAATTATAAACATCAGTCAAAATCGTAACTACAATAATAGCCAAATAAATTAGAAGGCTTAGCTACTATTTATACGGATAGGGAATCCTTTGAAATTACGTTTTGACCTATAACTGATAAAACCGACTTCTTTATGATCAACGGCGTTTTAACTACTACAAATGGTATTCACGTTACAATATCCCTAAATAAAATTAATACGTATTAAACAAGATTACGGCCGATTTATACTTTCTTTATGTATGGCATAATCATTTAATCAGTTTACATGTATATTTTATCAAAGCTTTCCAAAACACCAGGGTGGATTACTTACCTAAGTAATGATAAAGTTTTAAATTACGTCCTGGGGTTAATTTCGTAATAAACACAATAAACCTTCCATTCATAGATGGCGCCTGCAACTAGGCATGAAGAAACCACAACCAATGAATGTCAAGATGAGAGGCTACGTAACCAGCATGGAATGGGCTGTTAAAAGATAGGCGGTACAAACTTCACGCAAACCTGTGATTGGCATAACATTGTCAAATGGGAAACCTTAGGACAATTGTTTAGCGACGATATATGCACAAGTAGTAGCACGGGTGGTTATTTCAACGGGTGGTGGGGTAAAGAGTGGTGGTTCGTGAATTTTGTTCAACGTTGTGAGAAGACCTTTGCGGCTTGAGCTGTAAACGGGCGAACATCCAATACAAATATATAAATAACTCATAAAACTAAAATCTTACAAACTGTTTACGACTAATATTTGTTTCATACATAGAAGATGTCCAAGATCCGTAGTGACCATCACGTAAAACGTCCTATGAATGCTTTCATGGTTTGGTCTAGAGGTCAACGGAGGAAGATGGCTCAAGAGAACCCCAAAATGCATAATTCTGAAATTAGTAAAAGACTAGGTGCTGAATGGAAGCAATTGTCCGAAGCCGAAAAAAGGCCTTTCATAGACGAAGCCAAGCGGCTACGAGCCTTACACATGAAAGAGCACCCTGACTACAAGTACAGGCCTCGGCGGAAACCCAAACCAGTTTTAAAAAAAGACTCCGGTTTCCTTCCCATTGGACAATGTTTGCCCTTTGACACTTTTCCTAACCTCCATCCTCCCAGTCTTTCAGTACTAGATAGTGAGAAAGCCCTGACGGCTCGAACCTTCTCTTTTGGAATTCCCTTATCTCCAAGTTCATTAAGAACAGGATTTAGTAGCATTTACAACACTAGCGACACCAGTAGCATGGCCAAACTCCGGTCAGCAGCAGCGGGATCTTCTGTCAACCTCTCAAGTTCATCCACAAATCTCAATCCAGGAGAGCTACATTTGAACTCAGTACCACAAATGTCATCCTTCTACAGTACGACAGCCAGTAACTTTTTATCATCGCTGTCGCATTCACACTCTACTTGTTCCCCCTACGGTTTGGTGCCGTACAACTACGGGCCAACTTATTTCTCAAGTTTAGGTTCTTCGACAATGACTCAGCAAACACAAGATTTACGCTCACCCTTTACATACCTGTTGGTGAAACCCGAAGAACGATTTTCTCGACATACTAGTGCACCAGGATTATTCAATGGAATAGTTTAACTATGAGACAATTCATAATGCGCGAAGTATGTCTTGTCTTTCAGAGTGTGTACATGTTGATATGAGCTACGCAGGTTTTCTTTGTTAACAGTAAATTTGACGTCACAAGGAAGTCGACTGATCCGTAGTCAATGACCGTTAAACAACACTCGTCATCTCACGCCCGATAAATGTGGCGGGAATAACTGCGCGTTATATATCGACCACGTGTATGAGTATAGCTCCCGCCAAAAAGGCAACATCCATCTTTCTTACATAGGTAGGGTAGCTTGTTATTTGTACCGGTGGTTGTAAATATCAGAACGAAAAGCTCTGTTCAAATATCGATATATGTTTTTACATGGAATCACAACTACTGTTAGAAATGTTTATATTTTCCTGCAGTTTTTTTCTTTTGATCTAAGTTCATATGTAAAGATATGAAAACAAATATATTTGTGTGTTTTGTGTATATATGTTGTTTTATTAACGTACTTCTTGTCAGTTTTTAATAGATAATAGGTTATTTGAACCCATAAATACTATTTCTTTAATGAGTTAAGTGCATTTAGTCCCTTATTACAAAAATTGTAATTCGGCTAGATTTTAACTTCAGTTTTAAAAACATTTTAGAAGATATAGAGTAAATTATGGGTACCTTTTTAGTAAAGTATTATTGCTACTGATTGGAACTTTTAGATAAGTTTATGATAAGAACAAGTTATATTTTCATGAGAAACCCTTCCATAATAATTAGTGAAAAAGCAGAGAAAAGGGTATTAAGATAATCAATAAACATAAAGATAGAGCTTTCCACCATAACCACTAAAGAAAGATTCAGGGAAGAACACATTGCTATCATCAATGAACAATGATGAGAAATCTTACCACTGTAGCCAGTTAAGGTTCAGGAGAGGGCTTAAGATGATGAATGATGCTTCAAGGGAATTGTTTGAACAATAACTAGTTAAGATTCGAGAAAAGAGTTTACCATGATAACCAGTGAAGATTCAAGATCGAGTTTACCATGGTAACCAATAAAGATTCAGTTTAGAGCTTAACATGTAACCAACAAAGATCCAAAAGAGAGTTTACCATGATAACCAGTGAAGATTCAAGATGGAGCTTACCACGATAACCAACACATATCCAATGGAGAGTTTATAATGGCAACCAATAAAGATTCAGATGAGAACGTATCATGATAACCAGTATTCAAGACAGAGCTTACCATAAAAATCAATGAGAAATCAACAAAGATTTATTGTATTGTAGAGCTTACAATGGTAATTAATAAAGTTCAAAGAAAAGCCTACCATGGTAACTAGCGTCGATTCAGTACAGAGTTCACCATCATAACCAGTGACGATTTGGAGGGTGGGGAGGTAGTACTATGATAACCTACACATATTCTTTATAACTAACGAAGAATCAAAGTGGTAGGTACAGCACAGACAGTCGATTGCGTAGCTTTGTACTAAACTACAAACAAAACCAACATACTTGTTTTAAATTCTAGTTGGGTTGTTTTTTTTTCCTTTGGAAAGTGCGATTGGTTTTCTATCACACTACATCTTTTGATTTTCCTTTGTGGTCATGACTTTTCTTATCATACTGTAATTCAGGGCTCCCTATCTGAGGCGCTACATCAACCACCAAGTATTGGAAGAATCCCTTAACTAAAAATTTGAGTTTATGGAGCATCCTAAAGTGGCAAAATATCTTTATTCGTATGCTACTTCTTTTCGGTTATAAACATGTATAGACATTCGAATGGAATTATAGAATATTCAACTGTGGATTGTAAATGAACAATCCTGTCCACGAGTTTTTTTCTAATTGCTTTAACAGATTGCTGAAAGTTATTTAATTTAAAGAACTGTTCATAATTTTCTATTTGGTGTGTAGGATTACGTATGTTATATTAAGTGGCAACATCTTACAGGAACGTGGTTGCTACTAAATCTAATTTCGGTGTCTGAAATAGACATTAAACACAAAATACATCGTACACATTTGCTTTCAGTTAAATCATCAGTGGGCATCGTTTTTTTCTCATGCTGGTCATGTACATACAGATGTGTAGTTGCAAAACCAAATATTTAATGCAGTTCTCTAATTAATATTTTAAGATAACAGTCATTTATCTTTGATGTGCTCCTGCAACTTACTCTGCTTAAGGAGAGGGGAAAAGATGTATTAGACAGAAATTAGGACTAGTTTAGATTCTTAAATCATGCACTGCACGTATTTTCAGGCATCAATTAACATCAGAAACGACATCTAAGCGTGATGTGAATTTAAACGGAACAAACTATCTTAATGTTTTCAAACTATATGTAGTTAGAGAGCACATTCCGACTAGTTTTAATTTCAACAAAGAACTTAGTCAAAATAGATAAACTGGTAACAAAAAAATCTAGCAATTACTAAATTCTGTAGATACATAATAGCTCTGATCACTGTTTATATGTATATAAGTTTCAAATGTGAAACAGCACTTGTTAGATTGTGTATAGACTTCGATGTACGAAAAATAATGGTATTTTTTAATGTTTTATTTCTCATGATTTTCCGAAATAAAAATAAAAGCAAATTTAGACAAACTGCTTGGTTATTGAGTTCTAACATAGATATGTGTTTAAGGTAAATTAAAGTGTTATTTCATTGTGTGAATAATGTTTTAACAACAACCATTAAACAACTTCCTAATTTGTGTTGAAAGTAAATTAATTTGCAAATTATCATTTTTTTTATCCAATCATTTGCATATTTTATTATGTGCAGTAGAAAACATTTTATCCAGACAACTACGAGTAAAATATTACATTTCAGTAAATTTTTAATTATACACTCAGCGTAATTAATACATGAAACTCCATAGTTACAAAGTTGAGAAAAGCAGAGACAACTTACTGTATGTTTCTAAAACATTTCATTTGCTACGTCTGGGTTGCTGTATTTCATGAAACCTTCACTATGATCGCAACATTTTGGAAACACACAAAACCGTTTGTTCTCCTTGTTTTTGTAATATATTCAGTGTATTAAAAATTTAAAGAAACAGCTAGAAGCTCATACTTATAACAAAATGTGACAAGTTATAAATCGGTTTCAGGTCCCAGCATAGTTTAAATAAAATGTAGGATAAAAATAGTATTGAGCTTTTCCAATAAGCAAATAAGAATAAAGGTGAATAAGAAAAAAACACATCATTTCTATAGGCAATATTACAGCTTCTCAGTTTGCAATCAGTTACTTCTTAACTCCATTATTTCACAAAATGGACTTTTTGTCATCGGTCGCGTTGTTAACAGAACAGTTGATCAGGTCAAAGGTGACGTGCTTTCAAGTCATTTCGACTTGAAAATTTGTCTGACTCTGTGGAATTTGTATATAGTTACATGATGTCAAATTAATATGAATATCCATTTGCTGATAATACTTAATGTTTAAAAGCAAGCAGTGACGAAGTACAATGTCAGATATCCACTTCATTCTATTTAAATATTGATGTTACACATGAAGTAACATTTCTTTTTCCTCACTCCAAGAAGTGCTCAGCAGGTGTATTCTGACACTGTTATTAACCACCTTTAATCGAAGATCTCTTCAATCACGATAACATCAGATCTCCGAAATCAGATTGCCAAGATGATCTGAAGTCGCTAATCAGCAAATATAATTTACTTTTGACAACAAAAGTAAAGCTACATCGTAATTTGATAATATAATTTTTTAATGGCCCTATACTACAGGTTTTCCAGTAAGGAGAATATGAATAAATCGCGCCCGTGTGCCTTTGGCTTTGCATTCCGCTACCGAAGAGGCCTTTCGCACAATGCCATATATTACTGGGTCGGCTAACTGCAGATTAACAGGTCACACTTCAAAAGGAAGAGCATTTATAATGTACGGAAATGAAAAAAGCAGGAAAAGTGGAACCACTAGAAGGTATGCAGTTTATAACCAGACGATGTCAGTAAGTCACTGAGGAATTTATAATTCATATTGAAAGGTATATACCAACGCTTATTTTACGTCTGAACTTGAGGACAAACCAACTTAACTAATGTCTGTAATTAGTTTAAACATTTCATATTTACACAACTAGAAGGTTTTATTGAACTCTACACAGCTTCCACTTAAAAACATTTTTTACGGATAATTTATAAGATATTTGTTTTCAATATTCATACTTGACTCGCACTCTGAAGGTTATGGATCCCCTGGCCCTTTCAGCTCTGGGAGCCTTATAACGTGACGGTCAATCCCACTATTCGTTGACAAAAGAGTAGCTAGCCCAAGAGTTGGCGATGAGTAGTGATGTCTAGCTTCCTTCTCTCTAGTCTTACATTGCTAAATTAGGTACTGCTAGTGCAGATAGCCTCGAGTAGCTTTGCGCGAAATTCAAAACAAACCAAACCAAATCGAGTCCCCTAACACACCAAACATGTTGTCTCTTTTAACTGCGGAAGCATTATAAGTGAGGATCAATCCCACTATTCGTTGGTAAAATAGTTAGCCAAAGTGTTGGCGGTGGGTGATGATGACTAGCTGCCTTCTCTCTAGTCTTACTCTACTTAATTTTTAGACCACTAGCAATCATGGTGTCGAAACGAGGGGTTGTACACTCTAACCTGATACAGTTCATGATATTAGGAACGATAGATAGCACTCGTATATCTTTGTGCGAGATTCCAAACAAACCATATGATATTATTTCGATGTTATTTACACAAGTTACCGACCAGTATTTACAGTACTTCGCACCACATATAGATGACTTATTGACATTTTATTTCTGCTTCCTCTTCTTTCTCTTTTTGAAACTTTATTATTTCCAACGATCCTTGGATATTGAAAGCTATTATATGGTGAGGTTGAGAACACTTGGAGTTTTGTCCCATAAAACTGAACGTTGTGTTATATGGATCTCTTCTACTATGGGTGAATTTTCCGTTTGTTTCTTTTTTTAAGATAAATATTAAACCAAGTAATTGCATTGATATATGGTATAAAATATTCTTCATTTCCGATCAATTACATTGATATATGGTATAAAATATTAGGTTAGCCAATAAGTTATGTAAGTAACAAAGAAACATAACATTACGAACTGCAAAAAACAAAAAAAATATGAAAACGCATGTCTAACAAATAGCTCGTGCATAAAAGGTGTCGAAACATGTGGTGTCTTTAAATAGAAACTTTTAATAAAACCTTCAATTATGTAAACAAGAAAAGTTATGTTTCAGTTATTTGTAGATTTTAAACATTACACAACTGCCGATGATTCATACTTGAACCCGACTAATATTTTCATCTTTACGGTACGGCATCACTCCTACCTTTCACCCGTGAGTCATTGAAGTTTGAGCAGGGTATCTCAACTACGTCATTGATGGAGGAAACACACATCGTAACGACACTAGGTGTTTCCAATGGTGTACTAGAACCACAGACAGGCTTGACGTGTAGCTTCTGGAAAACGCTAATTTGTCTGTTTGCTTCTTCATTTCCGATATTCGTTCCATGAAAGTAAACACGTTTCTGCCTATTTCTGATATTTACATAAAGTTAAACAAGTACTATCTGCGCTAGTCGTGCCTTAATGTTGATCTAATGGACTAGATAATCAACAGCACTCACCGCCAACTCTTAGGCTACTCTAATCAAATAGCAGGATTTATCCATAAAACTATTAACGCGAAATGAGATCTCACAGCAACACAATTTGAGCACTGGACTTCCGGACTACTCAAAGAAACACTAAATATGCATTTTCAATGCATATCTTAAATTCACAATGATTTCTTTGTGTTGTTACGCTTTAACATTAGTTAACTTAAATCTAATATGAATCAAACGTTTTATGTAAATATTGTTCACTTACTAGTGTTAATCTGTAAACTATAACACACATTTTAGATTACGTTGTTCCAGTCACGATCGTAAATATCGTACCTGATACAGTTCATGATAGTAGGAACTACCTCTAACCTGATACAGTTCATGATTGTAGAAACTACCTCTAACCTGATACAGTTCATGATTGTATGAACGTACCTCTAACCTGATACAGTTCATGATTGTAGGAACTACCTCTAACCTGATACAGTTCATGATTGTAGGAACGTACCTCTAACCTGATACAGTTCATGATTGTAGGAACGTACCTCTAACCTGATACAGTTCATGATCGTAGGAACGTACCTCTAACCTGATACAGTTCATGATAGTAGGAACGTACCTATAATATGATACAGTTTGAGATTATAGGAACGTACCTATAACATGATACAGTTCATGATCGTAGGAACGTACCTCTAACTTGATACAGTTTGTGATTGTAGGAACGTCACGCTAACCTGATACAGTTCATGATCGTAGGAACGTACCTCTAACTTGATACAGTTTGTGATTGTAGGAACGTCACGCTAACCTGATACAGTTCATGATTTCTGGAACATCACTCTAACCTGATACAGTTCATGATTGTAGGAACGTCACGCTAACCTGATACAGTTCATGATTTCTAGAACATCACTCTAACTTTATACAGTTCATGATTGCAGGAACGTACCTCTATCCAAACACAGTTCATGCTAGTAAGAACGTCACTTTTACCTGATACAGTTCATGATTGTAGAAATGTACCTCTAACCTGATACAGTTTCTCATAGTGAAAACGTTCCTCTAGTCTGGTAAAATTCATAATTACCCCACAGTGGTATATCTCTAACTTGGTAGCTCACGATAGCAGGAAAGTTCTTTTAACATGCTACGGTCATTTTAACACGAATCATTGAATGTTCTTCTCACTCCGATTAATACATTATAGTAGGGACATTTCTTTAACCTGGTATAGTTCATAACCGAAAGTGTCCATCTAATATGGTATAGTTTATAACAGCAGAATCATCTATCTCACCTGTAACGTTCCTAATATAGAATTAAACAGTATATTTAGAATCCAAACTTTCAGTACTCCTAAAATTCCAAAAAATCTTGAAATTAGGTTTGACTGATTTACCATTGGTTATAAATGTGAAAAAGGCTAATTTCCTAGTTAGGATGTCGGTCTTGTCTGTCCCGCCAACAGGAAGAGGAAGTTTGGTTTGTTTTGAATCTCGCGCTAGTCGTCCCTAATTTAGCAGTGTAAGACTAGAGGGAAGGCAGCTAGTCACCACTACCCACCGCCAACTCTTTTACTCTTTTCCCAACGAATAGTAGGATTGACCCTCACATTATAACGCCCCCACGACTGAAAGGGCGAGCAAGTTTGGTGTGACGGGAATTCGAACCCACGAGCCTCAGATTACGAGTCGAACAAGAGGAAGTAATTAAACTCTGAACTACACATAAACATTGTATAAAACATTCAGTCAAATGCAGTAGAAACAAAGTTATAGAAATGTTTTACATTTCTTTATTTCTTCTCAACTGCATCGATTGTGAAACACAAAAGTGGCATGGTAAAATGTGTTGAGGAAGGGGTGCTATCTCAACTAACCGTTCACGCGTTTAGGAAGGGGTTCTATCTCAAATAACCATTCACGTGTTGAGGAGAGGGTGCTATCTCAACTAACCGTTCACGTGTTGATGAGAGGGTGCTATCTCAACTAACCGTTCACGTGTTGAGGAGGAGGTGCTATCTCAACTAACCGTTCACTCAACATGATATGAAAACTTTGCATTGTGAACTGCATAATTTCGCGCCTCACACTTTAAAACCATGAATTGTACTATAAGAGTGACGGCCAAAAATATATACTATTAGATTATAGTCGAAATTGTGCAATTGATAGGCGAATCATGAACTATCAGGCTCACAATTCGGTAAAACAATCACTAGTACCTGCTCTGTTTGTGTAAGTTCTCATATCATTGTTGAGTGAACTGGAAAACCTTTTTTGTTTTTTGAAAAAGACAGTTGGGCCTGACGTGGCTTGGCGGTTAGGATCGCGAGTTCGAAGGCCTGTTCCTGAACTTGCTCGTCATATGCGACTGCTGTCTATGCAGGCTATCTGGGTGTAAATATTCTTAACTAACAAAATTTCCGACTGAGCCCAAACCAGATAGTAATAAGGTCGTTATGAAGAAGTGTATAGCATGACGTTCTCATAGAAATTATTTAAAAAATCATTGACGAAGTTATAAACACACAAAATAATATAAACTTAGCTAATGTATTTAAAAATAATCCGGTAATGGTATTGTTATTACAAGTGAAAACAGGAACGTACCCTAAAGTTTAAATATTTAGCTTCAAGAAAAATGTTAAGAGGAACCTTCTCGTTCTATAGCCGAATGAGCCCGTCATAGCCAGGTTGTTAGGGCGATCAACTCGCAGTCTGTGGGCCGTGGGTTCGAATCTCTCTTACACTACACATACTCGCCCTTTCATCCGTGAGGGAGTTATAATGTGACTGTCAATCCCACTATCGGGTAGTAAAAGAGTAGCCCTAGAGTTGGCGGTGCGTGGTGATGACTAGCTGCCATCCCTCTAGTCGTACACTGCTAAATTAGGGGCGGCTAGCGCTGATAGCCCTTGTGTAGCCTTGCGCGAAATTCAAAACAAAGAATAGCTGAATGTTGGATAATTTTTGTGAGATTGAATAATTCTTTTTCTCCTATACATGGACACACATATTCTCCCTCTCTTGACCAATGCTATCAAAATTTGAAATTTTGTATCACCATGAAGGTAGAGTGTTCCTCTTCAAGGCTCCAAAAGTTTATCAGTGTTAAAGTTTTTATTGTGTAAACATGACGCAGGAATTGTTGTTTGTCTAGACATAGCAGTGAAACAGTTTACTGTTATTCTGAAAATTTTCTCTCCTCAAAAGCCTACATAGAACATTTATTTGAATTCAAAATATGCTTATATACACATTAATTTAAGTTAACATTCTTAATACTATTACACAAAGTCATCGTACGTTTGTTTCCACAAACAACTTGCTATTCTTATATTTGTACAATATTCACAAAATATTATATTTATTCTAATAGTATTCCACGAATCGTTCTGTATACTAGTGTATCCTTAAGTGTTCTTCTATACTTACAACAAATTACATGCTATGTTCACACCAACTTTTTATCCACAAAATGTTCACTATACCCTTTCCAACAATATGACCACAAGTTATTTGTTATATTGATACCAAAAGCATAATTTTATAGGATTTTTTTTTCAATTAGATTTTTGTATTGTTTTTGGCTAGTGGGAGTTTTAACGCTAAGTGATGATTGTGTATCTCAACAAGTAGAACTTTCTTTGAAAATGTAGGAAACGATTTAAAACACAAGTTAAGCGAGACTAAATTATATTAATGATTAATTACTGAGTCGTCCAGTCATTTCATCGATATAAATTTTGATCTTGTTTTCAACGTAGTACTAGAAGTATAAAAAGTAATATAAGGACGACAGAAGTTATGGAATGTGAATGTCTCTCGGTGGGTCAACAGCACAAACTGAAGTTCAATAACCTTCGGTGAAAAGAATGATGATAGCCCATTGTGTATGTGTATCTGTGCGATGAGAGAGGCAAGCAACAACAGCAAATGATGTTTAGTGTTATTTGTGAAGAAATACAAAAAGACATTTATGAAGGATTATAACAATAAGATTACACAAGCATTATAACACCAAGATTGAACATGCACAGGAAGATATCAACAAAGTCAAAGAATCCATATTTTATTTAAGGACATAAGCACCAGGATAAAAATCTTTAAACTGAACTGGCATAGGCGAGGATCACCAATCCACGTCTCTCTGCATCAGCTCAACAATTTAAACCTGAGACACCATTAACTACCCAATATGGAAAAGAAAAATCCGTACAGTTTATATCTGTTACATCTACTTGCATCTACTGTTACATCTACTTTTTTGGCAGTTATTACTGTAGAATAATCCTCTATTACTTTAGCTCTACCAATTTTATCATCAGATTATAGAATTTAGCAGGCCAGCAATACATCATCACCTTGTCATGAAACCGATAGACTACAGAGGAAATGCGCCATGGGACACAAGACAGACGCTCTCTCCAAAGTGCCTTTATGAAGCAATGAAAGAGAATATGTTATTCTTGCTGCGCGTTTCATATGACCGTTTTAACAAGACTAACCATCTGTCTTGTGCCTGGCATGACCATGTGACTAGGGATCTTGACTGACATTCTAAAGGTCAGTTTTGAATCCCTGTTCCAACTAACTCGCTAGCCTTTTCAGTAGTGAGGGCGTTATAATGTTAAGGTCAATCTTTCTATTCGTTGGTTAAAGAATATCCAAAGAGTTGGTGGTGGGTGTTGGAAACTATCTGCAATCTCTGTGGTCCTACATTGCTAAATCAACGATGGCTAGCGCAGATAGCCCTCCTGTAGCTTTGCTCAAAATTCAGAACAAATCAAATCATTCATATAATTTAAAATCACAACTATTTTTAGGATTGATGTCCATTATTTTAAACATGTTTGTGATGTTACGCCAGAAAAAAGTTTCTGAACCAAAATTTAAAAAGAGGAAAAATGACACTTCAACTGAGCTTGCTGAAAGTGGAGAAATACTTTGCTTCACGTAAAACGATTGATTTGTTGGAATGTAACCAATTTACAGACACCTCAAAAAATTAAGATATGTAAAATAAGTTCAGGGAAAGTGGGTATGATCCTTAAAGGTAGTTGTTCAATTGACGATGGAACTTAAATTAAAGATGAATGACGAAAAATATCATCCAAAATAATGATATCTTTTTGCAGAGTTCAAACGTTAATTCAGAATTGAAAAATTAAACAATAGAAATAAATTTATTTTTGAATTGCAGTTTAGAAGGTTAATGTAATTGTAGGAACTGCACAGAAAAGCACTTAGAAAATAAAAACTTCAACCAAACATTTCCAGGAAAAAGAAGCTATTAAATGCAGGAAACATTGACGTTACATCCCAGACTGGGAGGGATCAATTATTGATAATAAACCAAACATACGATATCCTGAGGATGAAAATGATCACCTATAACAGTTAATCTATATGTAAACAGCTTGTGTGACGTCATGTAACACTTGCTATATCTTGATTTCTCGAAATTGCAGGAATCATAAAAGCCAAAATGCGTTTATCCAGGTATAACAGTTTGATTACTATCTGTCTATTACAGTTTTAGTGACGGGCCGAAAAGGGGCCTTATAAGTGGAGTTAGCGTTGGTATAATAAGCTTGAGGAATAGTGTGTGATCAGCTAGTTCAAAGCCAAGTATTTAACATTTATCATGAAAGTAAAAACATTGCTTCAGTTTTGAACTTAAATCGTTTCTGAATTCAGCTATTTTCTTTTATATCATAAATGTTTTTAATAAAAACCAAACCTGTTTAATCAACAGAAACTCCAAATTAAGAAATCGATAAGTATTTTTTCTAGTTTTGTTGTCTGTACATTTCATTTCATAAATTCAGTGCGTAGAGTAACAACGTTAGGTTCTTACTTGCGTTTCTTGGCCCGGCATGACCGGGTGGGTTAAGGCGTGCGACTCGTAATCTGAGGGTGGCGGGTTCGCATCCCCGTCGCACCAAACATGCTCACCTTTCCAGCCGTGTGGGCGTTATAAGGTTGCGGTCAATCCAACTATTCGTTGGTATAAGAGTAGCCCAAGAGTTGGCGGTGGGTAGTGATGACTAGTTGCCTTCCCTCTAGTCTTACACTGCTAAATTAGGGATGGCTAGCGCAGATAGCCCTCGAGTAGCTTTACGCGAAATTCAAAAACAAAAAAAAAACAAACAAAACTTTTTTTTCTAAGTAACATGACATAAAAGCCATTGTTAAAGCATAATGGTACAAAACCCTTGGCTTTGTTATCTATTAAAAATTGATAATCTATCTGTTTGCTATTTACAGTTACATACAAAGCTACGAGAAGTTGGATTTTCAATAAAGTCAAGGGTTAAAGGAAAGGTAACGAAAACCTGAGGCAAAGCAATTTAAAATCTAGAAATATAATTAGTTTAAGCATTTTTAGAAGCATGTTGACAGAAGAAACCAAACTATTAGTTTCAAAGAAGACTTTGCCCATACTAAATGAGGTTGGCGAAGAGTATAAAGCTTATGTTATGACCACATTCTCAATATCATCAACCTTCGATCATGTATCAGAAAATGGTACATTACTCTTAGTGGTAAGACAGCAAGTGTAGACAAGGTGTAAAAGGCCATTCCTTCTTTTTGTAAAAGAATACCACAAGAAACATTTAGTGACTGTGTAGTTTGTAAACATTTAATGAGTAAGAAAAAGACGTTGCATTGTTAATCAAAATTGTGAGTTTACACAAGTAATGGTTTAATTATTATAATATCAACGCAGAGTGGTCCAAAGTTATCTTTCCTATTTTAAAATGTAATAATTAAGTAACTAAGGAAATATAATCATGAAGTTTTCAACATTTTGTTGACCAACTTAAACAGTCCTGTTGTCATTTTGTTGTTGTTGTTGTTTTCACTACAGTGATTAGTATTATTCATTAAATGGCAACCGTGACAGAAAAAGCTTAATGTGACCTTTGGTTTGCAGACACGAAGTCAGCGATTTTTGTGCAGCGTAATTACAGACGCCAGTACAGAAAAGAAGTATAGGGGTATGCTAAGGATATCGTGTATGGCATATTTTTAGCAAACACCTCACAGCTAAAGACAAGAGAAACGGACGCCATTAACGCTTTAACTGTGGACATGTTGCAGCGAACATACTCTGAAATCGAATATCAGTTAAATGTGCTTAGAGTAAAAGTTCACTGGCATGTTAATAATAATAAAAAAGTTTGATTTAGGCTACAAAATATTGAAAACTGCATGGTTATGTTTCTTTAGTTCCCCGCTGGCATAGCGGTGAGTCTACAGACTAAAATCAAAGGGTTCTATTCCCCTCGGTGGATTCAACAGATAGCCCTATCTGGCTTTGCTATAAGAAACACACACACACTCAAATCACTTTAAATAGTTAAATATTTTAGTTTATCACAGGAAAGATATTTTTATCACCACAAATTTAAAAATATTGATTTTGTTAATTGCCAAGATTTATTTTGTTAACAATTATGAAAGATTAAAATTAATGTATCATTTTTTCTTGTTAACAGTAAACACTGTTAAAAAACTACAATCCATAAGGTGCAATGTTGTAAGAGTTTTTTGCTTGTTTCAGACGTTTTTATGTGAGAATTTTCAAAGTCATGTGAGCAGTGATTGCCATAATAACAACAATTTGAAAAATAAAAACAATCTGAACGTGGAACTTAAAACAAGACTAAATGCAACTGTTTAATAACGCTGCACAACAATTTTTTTAAAACTTTAGCTTCCTGAAAAGTTTTTGCTTATTGTGACAGGTACCTGGCGGATATGCACCAATATAGTTTTGGTTTTGCTTCATCGTGTTGGAACTCTAAGAAATAGACAATTAACTGTTAACCAGCAATAACGTATTTAATTGCATTTATGTTTCTAATACGCTATTAAGTTCAACATAATTAAAAGTGTTTTTCTCCAGATTTTCGTTTGTATTCAATGTCCGGTGTCATCACGTTGCAGTGTCCAAAAGTAGTCAGCAAGCATTGACGGATTCCAGTTGCCCTGATATCGTTTTTCCATTGTAGCAATGTCCTGGTGAAACCTTTTACCGTGTTTGTCACTGACAGCATCGAGATTTGCGGGGAAGAAATCCAAGTGTGAGTGGAGGAAATGAATCTTGAGTGACATGTTGTACTTTACATGTTTTGTATGCTTTGAAAAGTTTGTCTACCAGCTGAATGTAATGTGGGGCTCTGTAATTGCCAAGAAAATTGTCAACAACGTCTTTGAAGGCTTTCCAGACAATCTTTGCCAACCCAACTAACAGATTGTCTAACCGCTTATCACTCATAACATGTCTGATCTGTGGGCAAATAAAAATGCCCTCTTTGACTTTGGCCTCCGTTATTCGTGGGAACATCTGTTTTAAATAAAGAAAACCCTCGCCTTCTTTGTTCATTGCTTCAAGAAATTCTTTATAAGTCCCAATTTTATGTGAAGAGAATGCAAAAAAATCTTTGCCGGGTCGACAAGCGGTTCATGCACCACATTTTTCTGTCCTGGAACTAACCTTTTACGGAATGGTCAGCTCTGTCTTGAATAATGTGAACGACTGTTCCATTCACAGATGAAACAACAGCACTTTGTATAGCCGAGCTGCAGTCCCAGTAACAGAGCAACGACTTTCAGATCTCCACAGATATTCCAGTTGTACTTGCTGTATTGGATGTGCATTAGCAACATTTCCATGTTCTCGAAGGTTTATTCCATGTGTGCTGCATAGCCAACAGGTATTGAAGGGTGAACATTGTCATTGTGTAACAAAACAGCTTTAAGGCTTAACACTGATGAATCAATAAACAGGCGCTACTCTTGCGGGTCATAGTCACAACCCAAAGCAGAGAAAAATCCTTCGATGTCAACACAGAAAGAGAAATTGTCAACTTATGCAAAGAATTTGGTTATATCATCTTGGCGGTTTTGAAAAACAGAAATTTTCGTATCCGGTGACAACAAACACCATTTCTGCAGTTTCGAACCCAGCAATTCAGCTTTTGCTTTTGACAGATCCAAATCTCTGACCAGATCGTTTAATTTCGACAGTGTTATGAGATGTGGATTGCCTGAGAAGCACGATTCAAAATTCGGATCAATGTCACTGCCAGTTTCCTGCATTGTAGTTTCTTCATCTGGTTCTTCTAAGGTCCATTCCTCTGGTTATTTTGGAATTGGAAGATTGTCGTCACATGGCACGGGTCTCATTGCTGAAGGCAGATTAGGGTATTCAACTGACATATTGTTTTTGGCAGAGAAACCGGACACATAGTCAAACAGAAGTAACAGTCCGTCTCATGGTCTTTCTGTTCTCGTCATATCATCGGGACAGCAAACGGCATTGTCTTTCGAATGCCTCTGAGCCAAGCTCTCAGACAGACAGCACATGTCACACAACAAATGTAAGGCGCCCATTCCTGGTCTTGATCACCAATTTAACAGTCGAAGTACAGGTGATATGCTTTCTTCACAAGAGCAGTCATTGAGCGCCTCTGATGAACAAAAGTATACTCGCCACAAATATAGCAGAATGTATCGCGGCTGTTACGACATTGACCGACAACAATCGTTCTGTAAAACATCTATGACATCTAACTTACTTGTTACAGTGCTACTGAGGCAATGCTATATTTTGAAACAATACGTACACACTATAAGATCTATATTAATCCAATGAGCAGCATCTGTGCATGCAAGCCACTTTTATAGCCTGCTGGGACAGTGTCGAGCTGGCTCCGGCCTGCATACTTCCACAGAACAGCTTCCAATCTGGCCTGATTTCATGCCTGGACATGCCCAGACTGCGCAAAACATTGTTCATAGGTCTCTTACAGAAATGAAAAATGTTGGACACAAATATAAGAAAAAACATGACAAAACTGAAGATTTCGATGAAACGGTGGGTGATGGGTAAATTTGGATGTGATTTTCGTGATCAGCAGCCAAAAATCTATAAGGAACACCAACAGTGTTCAAGAAGCAAAAACTTTGTCGTGCAGTGTTATCATTGATTAGTTAATTTATTCTTATACATTTTATTCACGTTTTTAACGAAGTAACTGAGATGCTACGAACTAGAAGAATTAGCAAATAAGTGACTGGTTAGCGTTAATTGTAAAGTTAGGCCAATCGTTATTTACGTGGAATTTGTATCAGTTGTAAAAGTTTTAATCGAAAAATAAAATACTTTCATTATTATAAAGTATACTAGACTAATTAGTGTTGTACCTGAATACTAATAACGAAACTGTTACAATAGTATCCACAAATCGCTCTCTATATTGATATCGTAGACGTATTTATCCATTATATACACGCTTTCAGTCCAAATACCATGCTATGGTCATCTATGCTAATAAAACAGGGTGTGTGAGTGTGTGTGTTGTCAGTCAGTCAGCGCCATAGTTCCAAGAGGAAAGAGCTTAGAGACCTGAAAATTTTCAAGCATACTAAGGGAATTCTGGAAATGTGCAGCTGGGAATCATTATATTCTCAAAAAACCTTTGGTCAATTTTTTTGGTTTATACTTTTGCTCTATGCCCCTCAAACCATGAAAAAAGAGAATTAAATGCTGCCATCTGTCGCTTGGTATAACAAACAGGTAGTAAGTGTTTAATACTAATAGCAGTTCTGTAAAATAGATTTAAAAACTCGTATAAAAGTGTTAGAATTCATATTATTGGCGGAAATTATTACATTTAAATGTTTGTTCATTGTAATTCCTATTTTCCAAATTGTTCAACAAATCGTTTTATAAAATAAAAACACAGATTGAAATAAGATCAAATTTGTTTTTTCGCTGCTCGGGTAATATTTTACTTATGCTTTTATTTAAGAAATACTTCACAAAATCTTAAAGGGATACAAATGAAGCAAAACTTTCTTCAATCATATCACAAAAAAAACATTTCTGAACAAGTAGTGCAGCTGTGGGTTTCACACAAAAGTTACAGGACGAGTATCACAAAAGGTAAGCAATATTGTCCATCATGTTTAATTAGCTCTTAATAAGTGTTGTTTAAGATCATAACATAAATAAATTAATATACACGGACTTTCATATAAATTAAATACTTTTATCTCTGCTTCCTTACCGGGTTCTTCATCGAGCAACAATGTTTGAACGACAAAAATGATCTATATAGATAATGTTTTTGCGTAAGTTTATAAATATTGTATTTGATTTTAAATTACAAAGTAAGTTGAATGGTTTGGCTAGCTGAGAAAGTGAGTCATTATACTATGATTAAGTAGAGAAATGAATACGAATATAGGTTGCATTCTGTACAATGTTTTTTGTTTCTTTTTGAATTTCCCGCAAAGCTACACAAGGGCTATCTGCGCTGGTCGTCCCTAATTTAGCAGTGTAAGACAAGAGGGAAGGCAGCTAGTCATCACCGCCCATCGCCAACTCTTAAGGCTACTCTTTTACTAACGAATAGTGAGATTAGCAGTCACATTATAACACTCCCATACCTAAAAATGTTCGGTGCGATGGGGTTTCGAACCTAAAACCATCAGATTACGGGTTAAGTCTTTTGACTACCTGGCCATGTCGGGCCTGATGCTTTTTGTTTTTGTTTAAACCTGTTGTTTAAAAATGTTATTATTTTGATATCAGTCACGTATAAAAGTGTAAGAATCATATTATCATATAATGTAAAACAAAAACAGTTTTGTAACAACAGGTATAAAGTGTAAGAATCATATTATCACATAATGTAAAACAACAACAGGTTTAAAAAACACGCATAAATGTGTCAGAATTCAAATTATTGGCGGAAATTATTATATTCAAAAATCTGTTCGTACAAATTACATATTCAAAGAAAATGATTTTATTTTTTTCACTTGATGTATGTTGTTGTACGAAAAGTGAAATTTCGATCCTTTCTGTTTGAAATGCCAGGTGAAAATATTTTGTAACAAGAATATAATCACAAGTCACTAGCTGTATTGAAGTTGCGGTGCAACCACAAATAACACCACCGATGTATTCATAAGTTAATCACTATTTAAAGGATAAAATTACAAAAACAGACCGTTTTACATCAAAGCGGTATTTTTATAATTTCAAAAACTGACTTCTTAAGGAAAACCTAGAAAACAAACATGACATTGTGATACCCTTGGTGTTGTACTTACAAAATCCTTTTCTGTACATGTTGAGATTTTTAAATTCGAATGTTCAATGATATTTTAGAAAATAGCTCATATTAACTCTATGTCAATTATTTTATATTCTATATTGCACAGCGGTATGTTTGCACTCACACCGCAAGAAACCGGCTTTGTTAATGTTCCAGCTCAACGAATGGGGAAGACATAGAAATCCCTGATTTGTTACATTACAACTTGATGTGCACACTTTTGTGAAATAATGGTTTAGATTATGTTCTGAAGAATTAAGATACAATAATTCTTGTAATTTGAATACTTTGAATTTGTATAAATGTATACCGTTGCAATTGAAAAGCGTTTCAATTCGTAATATAATTATGACCACTCTTTGGATACTGATGAATATATTTATAAGTTAGCCAAAAATTAATTATCTTCTATAAATCTCTTCTTTAAAGATAAAATCTGATTTCCAGAGTTGAAACTTGTTAGTTATTTGCCAGTCTACGTACACTTCACATACTCTCATATTAATTTGGAACATATGAAGACGCTATGTGACCATGAAAAAAAGAATAAAAAAACTGTTAAAATTGCCGTTTGTAATTTTAATGACTTTGTTAAGCATGTAGATGATACTGTTGTCATATTTAACAATGAAAACAAAATAAGTTACTTTATTGAACAAACAACATCCAAATATGGAATTGTTTGTTGAAACTGTATATAAATGCTACTCATCTTGTATACCCTTGTTCAACATATAGAGACAGACTTCAAACAGTGTACTATCATAAGAAAAATTGTAATGTGTTGTGTGTTAATTCTGAAAGTTTTGCTTCCAAGTTCTTCAAGCCCAACTAGGATCAATTTTGAAAGAGGTTTTTTTAAAAACACTAACATTTCATCTCTTTTCCAATAAGAACTCTTCAACATCAAAGAAATTCTTAAATAAAAGTAACCATTTTCTTCACTTCATCGTTAACAATAATAAAAAATACTTTGGATAAACTCGCAAATAAAACAAATCCTTCTTCTTTCAATTGTAAACAAACTGACTAAATATTGTGTTACCCTATAACAACGACTGATTATTTACCTAAAAGATCAACTTATACAACATGTGGAAGCTCCTATCGACAAATGAATTTTTATATTTTCGAAAACTCTTTCACGATTTGTACCTTTATCTCACACAAGAACCAACTTTATGAACTCCAAAGATCGATGACTGGGCATGAATATACCAGTCCTTGGTAGTACAGATGTTACATTGGCTCATCAATTTGATATTTACAACAAATATTTAAAGCATTCGTTTTATACCCTATATAATTTGCATGTTCTATTGCATTCACAAGAATGAATGTGATTCTGAAATTAAGAAAGAATGGTGTAAGATCTTATTTTTAGCATTAAATGAAACAGGTCCCCCAGTGGCTCAGTGGTATGTCTGAGGACTTACAATACTAAAAACCGAGTTTCGATACCCGTGGTGGGCAGAGCACAGATAGCCCATTGTGTAGCTTTGTGCTTGATTCAACAACAACAACAAATGAAACAGAACTGCCCTGAACGAGAAAATGGCAATCATTACGATAAGACCTGACATTAATGTTTATGAATCATCATTCAGATTACTAACCAGAATATAAGAGCATGTTTTTTTTATCATTTGGTAAGATGAAAGGATTTGGTAAATTGCTTTGGGGAACTTACTCTTGGACCACACTTTATTTGTATAAACATTTTTGTGATGTGTTGTATGAAATCTGCTCTACACCGTAGTTGTTAGTTTTTTACTATGCTTTTCAATTTTCACTTATGGGTGAAAGTAAAGTACAATGTGTAATAATCAACTACACTGTACCTGACATTAAGTCATGTGTTATATTTATTTAATGATATGTTTACAACTCGGGAAGATAGTTTTCAAGTTTGCCTGTTTTACTGCAAACAGTCGTCCCTAATTCTGCAAAACTTATTCATCAGAGAAACAGTAACTAATCAACAATTCCTATCGCTAATCCTTGATTGCATTTGTCTTACCAACAGTGGGATTCTAGCATCACAGTCACAACATACATAACCACAATCCCCAAAGAGTGAAGTTTTTGAGGGTAGCGAGACTCGAATCCAGAAACCTCGATTCACTCAGATAAGTAAATCAAGCTCGGTTCAACATTAGGGTCGACATTTTGTTACTTCTGTGTTTGTCCTTTTTCTTAACTCCCGTCACCCATTGAAGTACACATTTCTTTTTTAAATGGAATAATAATAATATATTATTCTGAAATACAACAAAGTTCAACGGTTACAGTGTCATTTCATGCCCTCTGATATTTCTTTGTTTCCCTTTTTACTTTCTTTAACAGTGTGTGTGTGTGTTTGTGTTTCTTATAGCAAAATCACGTGTGGCTCTCTGCTGTGTCCATCGAGTGAAATCGAACCCCTGATTTTAGCGTTCTAACTCCGAAGACTTACGCTGCCCCATCGAGGAACTTTATTTCATTTTCGAAATATCCTTACCAAGCCTTGTTTTTTCGGATTTTCTGCAAATCCCTTTCGCCAGAAAATAAGTACAATTACTTGAGACTATCTTTAAATCGCACTTAGTTTTCTAGAAATCAGACAGAGGGTAATTAAAACGTTAAAATTACTTTAAGCGATTTATTCATGAAGCAAGCGAAGTTCTATATATATTCTTTTATCAATCCTGCAATTAGAACCTGCGGTATATTGTACAGTTTCAGAGAAACACCACCAGAGCTTCATTCAGAGTGACTTTTCTGGACGATTCAAGAACTCTCAGAAGAATATCGTAATTATCGGTGTTACATGTCGTACAAGAGTTGCATGTCTGTATATTCTAGAGAGAATTTACCTCTAATGTTAACTAAATAGAACATGTATTGTCGCTGAAAATCGTCTGAAAAGTGTGTTTGTTTGTGTTTTCTTATAGCAAAGCCACATGGAGCTATCTGCTAAGCCCACCGAGGGGAATCGAACCCCTAATTTTAGGATTGTAAATCCGTAGACTTACAGCTATACTAGCGCGTGTCCTTCTGAAAAGACTGGAAATATTACTCGTATACTTTCAACGGAAGTCACCTTGGAAGTTGAAGAGTCACGTGTACATATTCTCGAAAGAAATCACCCAAACTTAATGAAGGTGTATGGTTTTAATGGAACTATTTTCAGCCGTTCAAATTATTTACTGTTTATGAAACCAGTTTCAGGGCCTGAGATACAACATACCCTCGACGATATTACAAATTTCACGTGATAAACCATTAAACTGGTACTGAATACTTGTAACAACGATTGAAGAAACTCTACATCGCATCTTTGAATAATAGTCACAGTGGTCGAACATAAATATAAATCTCCTTCTCTGAAAACTTAGTCACAAAGATCGAAGATAACTCTACATCTCATTGTTTTAGAACTAGTCACAGCAGTCGAATATAACACTACATCTCCGTCTTCGAAATATAGTCACATCGATCGAAAATAACTTTACATTTCTTTTTTTAAACCTAATCACAACGGTCGAATACAACTCTGCATATCCGTCCTTGAAGCCTAGTTACAGCAGTCGGACTTAACTCTACAGCTTCTTCTTTGAAACCTAGTTACAGTTGTCAAACATAACTCTACAGTTCCTTCTTTAAAAACTAGTCACAGAGGTCGAATACATCTCTTCGCCTCCTATGAAACCGAGTCACAACGGTCGAATATAACCCTATCGCCTTTTTTGAAAACTAGTCACACCTTTCGAATATAATTCTACGTTGTCTTCTTCAAAAGTTTAGTATATCTAGTTTTATTTTTTATTACCATACTTTTAATCTATGCATTATATTAATATTGTTAGCTTAATATGTGAATTTAGGATTAATTCAAATCCCCTAATCTGGCCGAGCTTTTTTAAATTACCACAGCTGATATACATGTGGTTTAATCTATCGTTGTTGATACACACGTAGATATTATCTATCGCGGCTGATACACACGTAAGTTTTGTCAACCATAACTGATCATAGATTTCCACCAGTCAGTGCCCACAACAGGGTGTGAAAAACACTTACATATAATCTGAAAAATAATTATAATTAAACCACAAGAGATGTGGCATTCTGACTTAGCAGTTTCAGAGACTACCGTTGTGATCAGTGTTCGGCACAGATCAACTGTATGCTTGTTTTGCATCATGCACCTGGTACGAAACATTGAGAGTCGACGGAAATAAAGAAATGTAAGATGATATTCAGTCATTTTAATCACACAAATGTTTGATAAAGGCGTCTTTACCACAGAGCTGGGTTTGATGACTTAAGGTAAAATATTGATATCTTTGTAAACACCATAAAACATCAGGTGCCCTGGTTCTAATTTATGGTTTAAAATATAGTGACGTTCTAACACAACTGTTCTCATGTTGCACGAGGGCTCAGCTTTGTGTTATTTAAATTACTTTGTGTTTCATAAAAATGGTGGGAATTAGTACTAAACTCTGCACGTATTCATCACCTATATCATTTCACGTGGGATTCTAGTTCGGTTATACCACACTTTACAATACACTTCTCAGTTTCATCTGCAACCAATCACGCATGCTAATTAAGCCTTTAAGCGCTCTACCAACATGAGCTCTTCTACTTGACCCTAGTTAATCTCCCTTTTCAGGGAACCGGGTCATTGTGTATAAGTAGAACAATTCCATATCCATTCGCATGTATATTTAAACATGAAAGTACTTAGATATTCAAAGTTTATTGGTTAAAGCTCCTTCACTCTCCGATTTTCGTGGATGTTGTGAAGAGCACACTACACGAGCACTCAGTAGCACCTTGACAGAGAATGGTGAACGGTTGGGAGCCAATGTATACGACTTTGTAATATATATGCTATAATACCAGAGCTCTTGGCGAGCGCGTTCTCGTGCTTGCGGCACGCGGTAGCACGTCCTGTGCAAGGCTTATTTACCCACCATTCAGTAATTCAATGGACGGGTGTAGAGCTTTTCAACAACGTTCGCTCCTAGGCAGGCGTGTTGAATGGTTTTCAATTTTACATCAGACAATGACCAAATCAGCCTGAATAGGCTCCATGTTGATCTCGTTACACCAGGCAATAATAAACGTCGATTTGCCCTGAATAGGCGGCATTTGTCCCCCGTCTTTCATTATGTCACGGACAAAGGGCCCCCTTTCAGTCAGTATTCTCTCCTATTCATAGCGGCTTCTACCCGCCACTTTTGTTGGCCTCACCGTTTCCATATGTGTTCAAACCCAACGTATTACGCCTCACCTCCGCTTTTCAATCCGTCTAGTCGTCCACAAAGCTTGTGTTAGGCGCCTCTTTTCTCAGTAGCGGCCTTTGAGACGAAAAGTTTTCCACGCTGAATTATAAAGGGAAAAACGCAGAGCATCTCGCAAGCTACTGAAGTGGAAACAGAATCGAGCTCGGTGTATGATGAGAATCTTGCTAGAGAAAACCACTTGAGTGCGTGTCGAATGTGCCCACATGACACGTGTTCATGAGATTATTCCAGGACTTATTAAAATATAACTCACTTGTATCCAACTTCAGTCGTGGTGAAATTACTGAACGTATTTGATCGGAAAAAAAAAATGCGATGTTGTGGTTGAATAGAAGAAACAGTTTAAGTAATGTGTGTAGTTTATCGCAAATTTACAAAAGAAACGATGAAGGGAAGCTTCAGTGTAACTTGTCGCAGTGAAGCATTTCGTGCAGAAATTCTATAGTAAAAAAAAAAAAAAAAGGAGCCGCATAACGTTTCGCAGAATGTATCGTTTCATGTAACAAAACAGAAATAATACACTTTTATAGTGTAGCATTTTAGGTTTGTTTTGGAATTTCGCACAAAGCTACTCGAGGGCTATCTGTGCTAGTGTAGCATTTTATGTGACAACAGAAAAAGTAAAGTTGTATGACGTTCGCCCCCCAATGGCTCAGCGGTATGTCTGCGGACTTACACGCTAAAATCCGGGTTTCGATACCCGTGGTGGGCAGAGCACAGATAGCCCATTGTGTAGCTTTGTGCTTAATTCAAAACAACAACAACAACTGTATGACGTTCACTAAATACAATTTTGTAATAGAAAATTAATGCTGTGTAACTTCTATAATGTAGCTTTTCATGTAATAACTTTATAGTATAAAGAAAGGAAACGTATAATTTTTTGTGCTCTCCCCTGACTCAACGGTAATTCTTAAGGTTTGTAACATTAAAAACCGTGTTTCGATACCCGTGGTGATCACAGCTCAGATAACTCGTTGTATAGCTTTGTGCTTAACGATAAACAAACAAGAAAAGAAACTTTTCAAAGAAATGAGATGCATAGCTTGTCATACACAACGTAGCATTTCTACAACCAATTCACTGTAGAAGGATACATTTTCACAGTTACACTTTGTGTAACAATTTTACAGTTGAAAGAACGAAGTTAAATCTTTGAAGACTTTATCATTGTTTATAATAATTTTAATGACGCTTCCTGTTGTGCAGAATTATTTGGAGTTTAATGACATTTAAGGTTTTCGTATATTTCATATTGGCGTAGTCGATTAGTTTAAAAATTGGCTTCAATGGTGGACTAAGAAACCTTGTTGTTGTTTTCTTTTTTTCATGAAGTCAATTGAAGTATTTAAAAGTATTTAAAGCAGCTGTATTTTATTACGTCTGGATGGATACAGTTTATACGTTTCATTAAAGGGTTAAGGTTTTTGTAACACCACTGCGCCAAGTTGGATGTGTTATCTTGTCGAGGAGATTCCGGGTAGACACTACTAAAGAGAAGCCACAGCTCAGAATTAATAAATAATTGTATAAAAGAAGGTACGTAATCTTTACTAATTATCCATATAGGAACACTTCATAATGACGTCGGACTTCTGAATTATTTCTTCTTAAAAGCAAATGTTAGAAAAAACACTCTATGACAAATTCGTTCGACAATAAATGCAGAAAACATTGCTCATATCCAACTCAAACGTCGTAATTCGCGCATTGTTGAAATTTGAGTGAGGATCATATATTTCACCCTTGTCTATTTTCTCCCAGCAGGTCGTGAGAAATACTGACATTCACTTATGCAATAAACGAAACAGTATGAGGTCAAGCAACGTCTTGAGGACACGTGAACTCCGAACTGCCGTCAACAATTCGACTCAAAAATCTATCTACATGTGTTGCTGCTTATTTCGAAAAGCGTTCTTTCTAGTGTGGAAACTGGCATTTCTATGTGTATAAACGATACACGAATCAATATTTATTTCTAATGTTAATAACCTATCTCTGTAATATTGGTTGTGTAATTTATAAACATTTCTCCTGCAATTCTTTTCTGTCTATTTGTTTGTTTGAAATTCGGTACAAAGCTACTCAATGGACTTTCTATGCTTCCGGTAATTCTTACATGATTAAAACATTATCTCTCCACAAGTTTATTTCTAACCCTAGAACAAGCTCAACCAACAGAGAATGCTCAGAAGAAAAATAGACTGTAGCTGTTATTTATTTACATTACATATTAGCAAACTAGGAAAAAATTCAGGAAATAACAGTTTACACAAGTGGGTGATACGCAAGAAAATATCTTTTTGTCTTTATCCACATTAAATACCATGATGTACTTACTTATATATTATAGTATTATTTATTTTATTCCGGTTTGAAATAACTATTAGTTTTTTCAGTTTGTATTAAAAATCTGTAGAATTTTATAAATTCTACAACAGCATTTATATTGGTGAAAATCTTTGGAAGTGGCTTTTTTGTTAATTGAAATTAATGTTCACAGTTTCACTGTATTTCCAGTTTTTAACTTGGCTATTCTCTGATATTATTATCACTGACATAAAATAATCAGTTCCACACTAATGGTTTCATGTTAGTACATAATAAAGCTGAGCAGATGTATTGAATAAAAACATTGGAAAATATATAACTCAGCACAAGTTTGAATTTCGCGCAAAGCTATATGAGGGTTATCTGCGCTAGCCTTCCCTTATTTAGTAGCGTAAGACAAGAGGGAAGGCAGCTAGTCATCACCACCCACCGCCAACTTTTGGGCTACTCTTTTACCAACGAATAGCGGGATTAAACGTCACTTTCAACGCCCCTACGACTGAAAGGGCGAGCATGTGTGGTTTAACGGGGATTCGAACCTTCAACCCTCGGATTACAAGTCGAGTACCTTACCCACCTAGCCCTGTTGGACCAACTCGGCAGAGAAGGCTGATATGTTGGGATATGTAAGGAATAGTTTTTTTTTCAACATATGTTCGTCACGCAGTATTGAGTTACAAGAAAATAAAAAAATAATATTTTGCAGTATCTATAATTTATTTTACTTTTTGAAACTTTCAAGCATTTGCAATATACAAATAAATACAGTTTTTAAATATATTTAACAGTTGTAACAAAATTTCGCACCACCCTGATTTATTACGAACTAAATTTTGCTCACCTTTATTAAGGGTCCCCTGGTGGGTCAGCTATAATTTTCCGAATGCTAAATCCTGGAATTCCATTCCTCACCCCAGACAGAGCTAAAAAAAAGCTTTTTTAGCCATAAAATCAAACAGCCAACGAATTAGTGTTTACTAAATAGATTTGTTTCTTTTATCGATCAATAAAACAAACATAAATTTGGAGATATATCCTTCCGTACGTTCTCAGTACTAAATAAGATACATTCACTTTAGAGGGATACTCTATGTTTCATAAGTTTTCAAAACTGAGCAAAACATACGAACAACAGAGAAATATTCTAACTTTCATAATTTATTAGCACCAAACCAAATACACCAACTACAGAGACAACATAGCTTTCATACATTTTCAGTATTGATCTATATTAGCGCTTCCTGAGAAGAATTCTAACTTAGGTACGTTTTAACACAAATACACCAATTTCAGAAAGATATTCTTAGCTTTTATGTGTTTTCAGTATTGATAAAAAGCTACCTTCAGAGATTTTTTTTTTTAATTACAGTGCTGAATCACCAAGTTAAAATAAATGTTTTAGTTTCTATTCGTTGCCCTCCAGTGGCTCAGCGGTATGTTTGCGGACTTACACGCTAAAATCCGGGTTTCGATACCCGTGGTGGGCAGAGCACAGATAACCCATTGTGTAGCTTTGTGCTTAATTAAAAACAACAATTCTATTCGTTCTCAGTTCTAGAACTAAACTTTTACACTAGTACATAAGTCAGTTACTTTTTGTTCTGGATCTATAGAATTACAAAACAAAAGGACATTTAAATAACGAAACAAGTACACCACATCCAGAGAAGTGTTCTGTACTCCACTCACTCTCACCACTATGAAACGGTACAGATTCGCTACGCGTGTTTTACACTCAATAACAATATGTGTAAAAAACATCAAACAAAGAAATAATTAATATTTTAAGTTCAAAGAAACTCACCAGGAGCCCATTAAAATTGATTTTTTTTTCCCAAATAACTCGTTATTAATAAAAAACAAACTTAAACTAATAAAAGCATGTAAGAATTCAGCATAAACGAAATCTAATTACGTGGGCGTTTATGCATTATGTTATGGGAAAGTTATGATTAAGTTCCGATCAGTATGTACTTAAAATGAAAATAAAACCCGAACTTTAAGAAGTAATCTTTTACTAATAATATCAATTATCAATACACAGAGAGTCGTGACTTTTTTTTTCTCTTATTATAAACGTTTTAAAGTTTTGCTCCTTTCATTCATCCAGATATTAGAAAAATTACTAAAGGTAGATTTTCTTGGGATTATAATACATCAAAAACTAAACACTTTTCAGCACTTTACACTCTTATTGAAAGCAATGCAAAAATCTGTGAAAGTGTCTCTGTCTGTAGATTCATCATTGATTTTATAAACACTTCTAATCAAACATTTCACACAGCGGACAGCAGTATCATGGGCTAAACACAAAACAAACTGTAAGTAATGTCTATGATAAAATCTAATATAATAAAAGACTACTAGAAAACGTTTAGATCAGTTTAAAATTCCTACTTAGCGCAATTAAACGTTGCAACAGAACTTTCTAACTAGACTTTGAAACCTACATAACGTAAAAAGAAAAATCCACAAAAAACTTTTTAACCAAATTTTAAAACCTGCTTTACGTAATAAAAATTGATATAAAACTTTTTAACCACATTTAAAAACCTGTTTAGTATAATAAAACTCCGCGATAAACCTTTTTAACTACAACATTCTGAGCACAATAGAACAAATAATCATTTAAAGATAAAGCCCCCTTGTGGCACAGAGGTACATTTATAAGCTCATAACGGTACAAAGCGAGTTTTCATACCCGTGGTTGGCAAAGCATAAGAGAGTTCATTCTGCGCTTGACAACAAACGAACAAATTAAACGTGAATATTCGGATAAAACGGAAGTGCTTTATCAAGGCTTATGGTACGTACGTGTAATTTACATCACGTCACACGTTGCTTATTCCTTCCTCCCTCATTTCTGTACTTTCCTAAATCCACAATACTGTAAGTGTGAGAAATGAAAATAAAAAGAAAAAAATTTGTTACTTGTATTTATCCATATGGACTAATTGAGTAATGTTTTTAAGTTATAAGATAGGTTAGGTAAAAATAGCTAGTTTTACTAGGGCGTTTCAAGCTGTTATTGTTATATTAGGTTGATTTTTCTTTCTCTTGTTTTATTCTCCTAAGTACAAATGATATTATATCTACTGTTGCCCAATAGAAGTAGATGAGCAACTATTCAAAAAACATCAAATCTTTGTTTAAATTGTGACAATAACAAAATATAAAAGTTTTAAAATGCACGATGCATCCGAATTTATACACAGTTCTGTACTCTGTTTTCTAATGTCGAGTGAAACATCGTTCATCGCATCGTTTGTTTGTTTGTTTTTTTGAATTTCGCACAAAGCTACTCGAGGGCTATCTGTGCTAGCCGTCCCTAATTTTGCAGTGTAAGACTAGAGGGAAGGCAGCTAGTCATCACCACCCACCGCCAACTCTTGGGCTACTCTTTTACCAACGAATAGTGGGATTGACCGTAACATTATACACTCCCACGGCTGGGAGGGCGAGCATGTTTAGCGCGACGCAGGCGCGAACCCGCGACCCTCGGATTACGAGTGCACGCCTTAACGCGCTCGGCCATGCCAGGCCATTCATCGCATCAAATAACAAATAAACATATTTGTTAAATTCTCCAAAATTAAGTTTTTTTATAATTAAGCAAAAAGGTACACAATGGGCTATGTGTTTTCTGCCCACCAAATATCAAAACACTAGCACTGTGAGTCCACAGACATATCGTGGTGCCACTGGGAGGTCACAAGATGAAAGAATCAATAAGATACCAAAATTAGTAAAGTGTTTTGTTTTTATCTCTCTCACTAATAAATTTAGTTTAAATCGTTTATAAATAAGTATTGCCAGAGTTCAATAAGAATCTTAAACAAACTTGTTTATTTGTTTCATACGACGTTTCATTCATAAATATTTACAATTAGAAAGTGTGCAATTTATCGTTACTTTCAGGAAGAGTTTAAGAATCTCGAGCTGAGACAGTGGTAAGTATTCAAAGTTACAACGCTAAATCAGGGGTTCGATTCCTCTAGGTGAACACAACAAATAACCCATTGTGGCTTTGCTATAAGAAAACTCACACACATACACACCAAAAAAACAGTAGAAAACACGTTACTTCATAGTTCAGTTTATCGCCATCTGTAGGCATTATTATAAAACTGTTTTGTTTGAAATTGAAATTTCTACACATTAATTGTAATAGCAAAAATCGCACTAACGAATAGTGTGATTGACCGTGATTTTATAACGCTCCTTCGACTGAAAGGGCGAGCATGTTTGGTGTGAAGGGGATTCGAACTCGTGACCCTTGGATTACGACTCGAGTACCTCAACTACCTGGTTATGCAGGAACCCTGAAAAGTTGTTATTCACATAATTCCCCGAAAAACCTCGTACTGAAAAGTGCTACAACTAACCGATTTTTCGATTTACGAAATTACAAAGTTGTTTGTCCGCTCGTTATTATGGACCTTTGAAATACATTACTTTTGATTAAACTAATGTTAAAAGTCAACTATTTCCATGTATTTGATCAATATATTTTATTTGAAACTTTTTCTCCGTCAAGTGTTGTTATACAGACAGTATATTCATTCTTATATCAAGTAATTGTTTTCCTTTAATGTCAGGGTTTGGATCCATTTCTTCCTTTTATTGGCTAAAATTCTGACATAAATGAATGTATTTTACAGCATGATAACTGTATAGATCTATCTATAATAGTGTCGTTAAGCTAATAGTGCACTCTTTAAATCGTGTATATAGAGAGGTATTTGCACGTGTAATGAACGGAACAAACTAAACAAAAGAAAGCATGTTCTGTGCTTTACTATTAAAAGTAAACAGCTCATTAGTTACAGGTCTAAATGGTTTGTTGTTTAATATGAAATAAAGAAAGTTATTAATATATATATCTGTGTTTCCTATATTACATGATCCACTTTGTTGCTCGCTACATTGTAATATACACTGTTACTGCACCGCATTTTAATCCGGTCGTTGGGTCAAAAGATAAGATGGTACCAGTCAATGATACGGCCTCAGGTGTGTCGTGACATAAACCTGTCATATTTATCCACCTAGACTTTGGCAAAGAAAATCACTGTCATCGCTATAGATACTTATCATACTTAAGGACTATAATAGGTATTTCCTCTTATTGTGGCTAACAGAAGCTTTCTGGCTGATGAAAATAGGGCTATATATATAATATTATTATTTACCACAACCTTTCATCCGCTTTAGCTATATTTGTTTAACTACAGATCGTTGGTTTCAAAACAGATTCTGTGGTTTATTCTTTCTCTAAACATTTCCAGGTCCAAGCATAGCAAGCGTCTAATGAAAAGGTTCACCAGCGGCGCCAGGCAAAACTCCATTTGTACATAACGTATATTACATCTAGAAACCGATATCTTTTGTGGCAAGGAAACAATAGAATGAAAGACCCTTTTTGTCCCCTATTACGTTAGCTACGTAATATCAAGCTTAACAACGGAAGTGGAGGCGGTCGGTGTACTTGAATATCCCTCATGTGAATACTGCTTTATTTTACGCACGGTAACTACAAGCTATTACTTGGGCGATAGATTGATTATTATTGTGAATATGTCAGCCTTTGTTCGCACCGTATTATAACACGTTTCATAACATAGTCGATCGTGCACCAATTTCTTAAATGTCCAGCTCTCAATGCGACCACAAAAGCCATATTCGGACGTCAAATAATAACAACAAAAAGTCGATAGTTTGCACATGCATACCGTCTTAACCATTTCTATACATAACGATTAGCTCACACATGATTAACGCACGGGTATATTTATGGATACATAACGTGCACAATGGTATATAGCGCACGTGTTGAACGTATCAACACACACCATACGATGTGTTTCTTTAGAACAACATATTAACGGACGAGAATATTTCGTATAAACGAGCTTTAGTAAATGCTGTTCTATAAGCAAAAAAATAAACAATAATCAGCTAAGTATGTGATTAAGAGCTAAGAACAAAAACCTGATTAAACAAAATTATGTGATATACTTTTATTGATGAAGAAAACTAATAATTATGGGAATAAACCTTAAGATTGATATAATAGTCACAAGTTCACATATATCATATACTAGTGTAGAGCCCGTTAAAAACCACGGGGCACTTTCTACCACCTCTTACCATAGCATATTCTAACCTTACACTTTATAGCTACTGAAATAAATAAATTTTATAATATCAAGTTTGTCCAATAGAGGCAAAAATATGTAGCCGTGGTAGTCAAACATCGCTGTGTTCCTTTGTGAGCCAATCAAAATTAAGATCATTACGGTAAAAAATCACTACGATTAATAACTTCTAATACACAGAAAAGCCAGTACGTTTTGTTAATACCAAGTTCTAACAATGGCTTGTATGTCGTGTCGCTTAGCAACAAACATATAATCTGATATTGTTGTTAGTCTATGTGCTGAAAGCATAAAATTAAATGTATAAACAACAAAACCGAAAAAAATGGATTTCATAATTTTGAGTCTGCGTTGAATAAAGAGGTTTATTTTTCATTAAAAACGTTGGTGATATAACATAAAATAGCTTAATTCAGAAACTATTTAAGTATTAAAATTGATTAATATTTTTCTTTCGGGATAAATGTTGTGCACTTGGCTTTAGGCTGGGTGATCGCATAGAGACATTGACCAGTCTCACCAAGTTTGGCTCGGCATGGACAAGCACGTTAAGGCGTGCGACTCGTAATCTGAGGGTCATGGGTTCGCATCCGCGTCGTGCCAAACATGCTCGCCCTCCCAGACGTGGGGGCGTTATAATGTGACGGTAATTCCCACTATTCGTTGATAAAAGAGTGGTGATGACTAACTGCCTTCCCTCTAGTCTTACACTGCTAAATTAGGGACGGCTAGCACAGATAGTCCTCGAGTAGCTTTGTGCGAAATTCCAAAAACAAAACAAACAAACAAACAGACAAAGTCACTAATTTTTTTTTAAATGGTTGGAAAATACAAAAGACATGTAAAACAATTGTGTGTGAACACAAAAAAAAATGACAGTTCAATTCATGTAAAGAAAAACTTAAAGCAGTTGCACACAATTGAAACATCGTTCGAAAACTTATTGAATATTTTTAGAAATTGGAGAAATTTTGATGGTCGACTTCACTTTATTACCGCATTCAAGTCTAATAGTTATAATTTTTCACAAAGGATGCGTTTTATACTTTATCAAAATGTTTGCAACAAAGTAACACCAATTTTTTACAAAAAATTGTACGTATGAATAGGAATGTAACATGAGAAGTTAATTTGTTTTAAAGCGAGGGTCAATAATCATGAAGATGAGACACTGTCCAGGATCCGATCGACAGTACATCTTTATCCTAGCCTTATTACACCAACACTCACTACTCTAAAAAAGTTTCACGGCACCTCCTTTATGGGTCCTTTGCACCATCTACCCTACCTCACCCGTCACTAACACTGTAATGTCAAGACAGTTATTGAACTATTCTATCTGGATAAATGCATTTTGGCTTTTATGACTCCTACTATTTCAAGAAATCAAGCCTGTTGGCTTTTTTCTATGTTAAATATTGTGAAACTTAAAACTGGTATAACAGACCCAGGTTCATATATAAATTAAAAACTTCACAAAGAGGTTAATGTTTCATTGCCACTCCCTGTTGTTTTCATTGAAAACTATAATAGAGAATGTTTGTGGCCATGGTATGCATAGTCTGTACGCAGACTCGTTGGAGACATACTATCTATCAGATGAGATTCAAACACGGATGTTAAGCCAGGCAACAACTGATAAAAATTAATTAGGGATTAGTAGCTGAGCACTTAAACAACTTATCAACTCCTTCTGTCTTTCTCTGTCTTTAGTCAGTTTTGGGAAGGCAGTTATCCTTAATATTTAGTAGAAATAAATTACCCTAAATTTTTACAATGTGAAACACACAAGTTCCATCCACTCTTTTATGAGATGTACTAGAAGGAAATAACATACTCACATATTATCAAAAATATTCTCAAATATTTCCTTTATTCTTTTACAGATAACGTTCAATCATTTATAAATAAATTAAAAATGGATTTTATAAGGACTAGCATGTAAAAATGTTTATACTATTTTGTAACAAATACGAAATTATATTGCAAAGTAAACTGTCCATTACGAAAATTACTTTGTGGCGAATATGGTGGTCGTTAATTACTAAATTCCACCCCTCGACTTATAAGTAATTAACCTTAAAATATTTAAGTGTTTTGTTCAGTATACTGGGGCAGAAAGGCCAGCTTCGTATAGCTGGGGTTCTCTCAGCTCACCCGACTTCTACTTGAACAAATTTTCGAGAGAAAGGGAAGAGGATGGCGAACTAAGAACTGTTAAGGTAAGGTTTCAGTTTTGTTTAACATCTTTCTGAATTATTAATTAAAAAGGTGGAGATTGGGAGTTTTACACTGTAGACATTTATGATGTTTTATTTTTACTCTAAGGTTGTACCTCAGTATTAAGGGTAACTGCCTTCCCATAACTGGCTGCAAACAACGAAAGGCAGCAGGGGTTGAAAACATTATAGGTTCAAGCACTCAGCTCCTAACCCTTAACTTATTTTTCTTAGTTGCTAGCTAATTTCACATCGGTGTCTGGATCTTGTCTGTCAGATGGAATATTTCCACAGACAACAGAGATCGGAGATCGGGGAAAAATTAATTCTGATTTCTGAGCCTCTTTGAAATGTATTTGGTCTATAATAATTTCATCATTATTGTTTTATAGCGCTGATTAAAAAATCGCTTAGTTACAATTAATATAATTAATAGCTTCAGAACTGTTGATTTATATATATGTATATTTTTTGATGGCTCAGCGGTGCACTTCACAGTTTATTACGCTAAAGTTCGATTCTTGCAGTAAGACAAACATAGATAGCTAATTGCGCAAATTTACGCTTAAATAAGCATCTATGCAACACCAACTAAATACACTCATGAGGTAGTCAAATAAAAGAATTAAATTTGATTACATTTCTAAGTTCCATTAGGCGAGAAATCAAGTCCCAGAAAATATATATTTATATAAGACTCGAATTATTTGAATTTCTTGATGTAACTTTCGAAACGTCATGTATTTCGTGATAATAACATTGCGGTTCAGTTTCGTGGTGAACTTGGAGCGGATATGAATCCTGAGCTTTACCGTGTGCCTTTGAATGGCTACGTAGCCAGAATCTCATGATGGACTTTGAAATGGATATGTAGTTTGAGTGTCATAATGTATCTCAGAACAGAGATGCAGTTAGAGTTTAATGTGGCACATTGAAATGGATACGTAGTTCAAGTTTCATGAGGTACTTTGGAATCGATGTGTAGTTTGAGTGTCATAGTGTATTTTAGAATAGAGATGTAATTAAAATTTCACGGTGAACTTGGAATTAATATGTAGTTTGAGTTTCACAGTACATCTTGGAATAGATATGTGGTTTGGGCTTCAGAGTATATTTTAGAATAAATATCTAGTTTGAGCTTCAAGATGTAACTTTGGAAACTTCATGTACACTATTCTTAATATTTTATTTTAAAACTTCCTTCTCACTTATTTAATTCCGAATGGAATCTGTATTGGAATTTTAGGCTTTTACCGTTCAAGGTGAGAAAGTTTTGTTTTAGTTTATGATGACAATAATAACAATAAGAAAATCACCACCATGGAAACAAAACTAGAGAGAATAAACATTAAGATAAACAGAAGGCACATGATGATAATAACAACAATAAGAATATCATCACCATGGAAACAAAACTAGAGAGAATAAACTTTAAGATAAACAGAAGGCACAGCTACATTTAAAAGTTTCACATGTTTTCATCATTAGAACAAAATTATATTTTAACTCGAAGACATAAAATTGGAGTTACGAACTTTCGTGGCTACCAAAAATAAGGAATCACTATTAAAGAAAAAAAGAGGTTACCTTGAAGACACAACATAACAATTTTTTTAAACCATACTTATGTGTCTTTGTTTTAATAATTTTATCAAACTCGTGATTGTTATCACAAAATTAATTCCTCTCGTTTAGAATCTTCTTATTTGGCATCCTTAAACCTTTCGTGACGATCCATTACTTTATCATGCATTTACTTCTTTGTGTTTATCTTACCGTAATGGAAAATAAATTGTACCTTCCTTTCTACTTTTTAAGTTCAATGACTTTACCGTAACTATAATAGCTACAGCATTGAATGGGTTATTGTTTGAAAAGTAATTTTAATTATGCTTAGCATCAAAATTAAATTTCAAAAATACGATTGTCTAGTTAGGAAACAGTTCTAGTTTCGAACCCATCCCTCAGTGTGTGAACGATTACGAGATATTCTTAAACAGTGATTATGTTTATACTTGACTTGAAGCTTCCTATGTTAACAACTTGAGTGTACACATTTTTTTTCTCCATATAACTTTTTCCCCCTTTGTCTCATTTCCTCGTATACAAACCGTTACGAGAAGTCCATCTCAAGAATTACGCATTAGCTTGCAAGAAAAGTTCGGGAAATAATCAAAGCACGATGACAACTTTTGGTGCCCTCTATTGGCACAACGGTATCTCCATGCCCTGGAGATCCCACTTTGACTGACTCCGAGTGCAGCAACAACCTTCTTTCAGAGCTCCTTCAGGCTCAGATGGCAGCTGCTTGGCAAAAGAGTACAATGGATGAAGCTGTGAAATCACAAAATGTGCCATAGAAACTTTTGAATGGTCTGTGACTGTTTAATTAAAGATCCACAAAGTGCCTCGGATACTTTGAAAATTTCAACAATAGAAAGTTACTCATTTTTCTGCTATACTGTTACGTCCCTATTTGAACACAGCCCGAAAGGTATTTGATAATTGGAGAGGATATACCAAACAAAGCACTTGCATAAATATTATATCAAAAATAGCTTTATTTAATAAAGTAATACAAGAAAATGGTGATCTTATATATCTACAATCGAGTACCATGTTCAAAGATTAAATAAGCTGAGTTGTAGCAAAGAGAAAAAGTTTGATGACACTTACAAAGTTTATCAATTCTAAAGGACGTTTAAATATAAAATTTTAATAAATATTTTGCTTATTTTGGGCCCACAAATTCAAAAACCAATAAATCATGTAAATATGAAAAGCTTAAACAGTTTTACAGTAACATGGCTGTCAAAGATAAAAAAGATTGCTAGATTATACCGCCTTACAATTTTAATGACTGGTTAAACTGACAACAAATTGGGATAACTTTATATTTTAAATTATCAAAGGAATCGGCATATTCAATCCAAAAACAGTATTTTGGCCCCTCCTCACAAACTGTTTTAGTAAATTTTACGGCGCTTTACTACACGGGGATTAAAAATGTCAGAAGTTTCCATTGCAGCCAGTTCGAATCAAAATGTTATTAGCGATCATATTCTTAAAATTTATTATTTTTATGTTTGTTTCAAATTTCACGCAAAGCTACACGATCTCTGTCTGCGCTAGCCGTCACTAATTTAGCAGTGTAAGACTAGGGTAATACTAATCATCACCACCCACCGCCAACCCTCGGGCTTCTCTTTTGCCAACTAATATTATTTACACCTTCAGGACTGAAAGAGGCGAGCAATGTTTGATGCGACCAGGATTTGAACTCCTAACTCTGATATTAGGAGCCGAGTGCCTTAAGCACCTGGCTATGCCAGGTAATCAGAGCTGTAAACATATATATATATATATATATATTTGCTCTATATGAACAAGTTGATTTCAAAATTATGTTTATGATGATAACCTACTTTCAGGATAGCAGGTTTATTGTCTTGCTGATAAGAAACGAGTATTTTTAATACAATACCACTAATTAAACTGGTTCACAAGTTTGTATATTATGACAAATGACACTATGAGATTATGAAAAGCCATCTTTCAATATCTGTTATCGTGTATATAATACGTTATTTTAATACAACAATATGTTGTTCCCGTAACATAACGACATCAATCATCCTGCCGTGCATATAGTGATATTAATATTAATATGATGAAATGTATCAGCTGTTACTCAGTTTTTTTATTTCCTGTTGTATTGTTTGGAAAAACTATAACAGCTTTTCTTTGTTGTAATAAAGAAGTTTTAACAAACTACACCCTGGAATTCCTTTGTCTCTTTACGGGTAATACATGAGTAATTTTGGATGTCAGTCAATAAGTTTTGAAACGATACAAAAACTAACAAATAGACAGACAGAAGAATAAATAATTATATTTAGAAAAAAAGCAGTCTAATACTATATTGTAAAGAATTAAAAAATGCAGATTCAAAGCTTTATAAGACAGATATAGACCCAACTTAAATATTCTTATATTGAAGCATATACATAATTATTAAAACATGGATGGACCTATTTGAACAAAACCTGGCTCTATCCACTAAGTGATGCAACACGTTAAAGATCGCACAAGATTTGTTGACCCAATATATAAACAAATAAATATTTTCATACTAAATGTTTGATGACATTTTAAAGCTTGCCAACTCTAACAGAAAATTCTTTTATAAAGGCTTAGCTCATTCTGGGCCCACAAATTGAAAAACTAATATATCGTGTAAATATGAAAAAACTGAGACAGTTTTACTTTAAAACTATTATTTTCAATATCATGTGTATCAAGGATAAAACAGAATTGCTACATTACCCTACCTCATAACTTTAAAGACTGGTTAAACTGACAACAAATTTGGGTAATTTTATATTTTAAATTGTCAAAGGAATTGAGCTGTACAACGAAAAATCAGTACTTGTGCCCGTTCTCACAAAATGTTTCAATGAATTTGATGGCACTCCACCGATGTCAGTAGTTTCCATTGTAACCAGTTGGATTCAAGACGTAATTAGAACATGAGCCTAAGAACCTTCAAAGCAGAATTATTATTAGATGCAACATTTATGGTATGAATATTCGAGACATTTTAACGCAACTGTTTATACCTAAATCTACTGTGAATAATATGTTATAGCAGAACGATAGTGTGTTCTTGTGTAATATTAGTGTAAAACAGTGAAATATTAGTGTGTTAGTGTAGTATATCAGCTTGACATCCTAAATGTAATAACTCCTTAGTGCATGCAATCTATGAAACATATTGTGAAAAGAAATTCATAGCCTCTACCATAAAAAAATGTTAAATACTAGAAGTTAGCATCAGACAAGGTGTTTAAGACTACAGGTTAGCACACCTACTCTTTGTAAGGAACTGCATGATGTTACGGACTTCATAAACAGCTGATTATTACCCATGTGAATGCAATGTACCGGTTACCACAGTCCTCGAACTTGTGGTAAAAAGCAATGAAAATCATTCACGTGGAGTGATAAATCACACTGTTCATTGCATCCAGTAAATGGACTTGAGAGTGACGGCAACCTACAAAATGAGTTACGTAGATGTTTGTTGACTTAATAGCCGAAAATGGAATATAAAGCATCATCATGTGATCTAATTGGTCTATGGTTGATCCATTTGTAATATTAGAAAAATTTCATGAATGTCTTTTATTAATGTAACGTTTCGAATCAAGCAACACGATCCATGTTGATGTGATTTAACGTGATAATACGTCATGTTATTTCATATCTTATGTCATTCCTAGTAATTGTTTGAAGCGATTAATGTGCATAATCTACCTTGAACAGGTTAAATTACTTATCTGAATTTACTTGAACTATTTTGAGAAGTTTTTGGAATTATCTAAATCTCAGTACACCTGAGATACTTTACAAGTGAAGGTCCATTCAACCACGTAGATTTTAATGAAAGCAAATCTTAGTAAAAATTAAAATTTTATTAACATTGAAAGTAGGCCTCCGTTATTTTAAGTACGAAAACTCAAAAAATATTTCATTAATTCAACAAATATAGAAGCATAAGTTTGTTTGTTTTTTAATTTCGCACAAAGCTACTCGAGAGCTATCTGTGCTAGCCGTCCCTAATTTAGCAGTGTAAGACTAGAGGGAAAAGGGCTAGTCGTCACCACCCACCCCCAACTCTTAAAATATAAGCCATCATCTGGTGAGTTGTACAGGAAAATGACAATTTGATCTCTATCCTGGAAAGTTTCCTTTCAAACGTCCAGTATGACCCATGTCATACTGTGACTATTTAAATATTGTATAAATTGAAATGTGTATGTACTTTGTTTTTGTCTCTAATTACAATAATTTTACTTATTTTGAATTTGTGTTTAATGCAATTATGCCATTTTTCATGTTGTTGTACAAAAAATTTATAAATTTTGTTTACGTTTTAGGAATATGTCAATAAATTTTAAATTACCATTATAGAAACAAAACTTTACTTTTGTAATGTGTGATTATTAACACGGTTAATTTTTTTATGTATGATTATTGGTATACTTAAAGTTGTATTTGTAATTATTGATATGGTTAACATTATATATGTCGTTATTGGTTTAAAGTTGATACCATTAAAGTTGTTTTTGTATTGTCATTTTGTGCTCACATTTTTTATGCATTTAAGATATCTCGCCCTTAATTTGATGATCTGGCAATTTTTGCCCCTTTTTTACACTCTGAGTTTCTTTAATAAACATATATTTTTCTTTTTTCCTTACTTTTGTATTTCATTGTTGTTTAAATTGCTTACTATTAGCCATATAAATAACATGCTTGCTTTTATCTGTCCTGAACTATTCTCGCAAATTTCTCAATCAAACGCTACCAAACTCGTCATTAGAAACCTTTTGTTCAAGGAGTCAGCAATGCATATTGTCTTTTCCATTCAGAATCACCAAATTTCTTTTTGCTTAGTTAAACATTTCAATGCAACGAGTATGGTACAAAGTAGCACAATGTCGTTGTCATCACACGACTGGCTTCGATTTCAACTTTAGTTTTTCTTTGCAAATTATTACACCCAAACAACTCTTAACGCGCGTGTAATTTCCTTGAAAAATATGTTTTACACTAAATACGATTTCTATGGGTTTTTTTTCGACTTATTTAGGTCAAGAATACGCATGCACAGTTAGTTTAAACCAAATGTGTATCATTTTGTCAACATGTATTCAAACGTTTCAGCATAATCAGCTACGTTTGTCTTCATTACAACTTTGTATTTACTTAAATTTGCAGTAATTTCATTTACTAGACCGCTATAAACACCTTTTAGCTGCTTTTTTTCTTTGTTACGGGTTTTATTCTTCATTTTTGTGAGTTTATTCGTTTAATATCGTAAAACCTTCTTCATATAGTAAACGCTTATAACTGTTTTGCACTCTTTACACTATTATAAACGCCGTAAGTTACTTAATTGCTTACCGTAAATGTAGATGTAATAAATAAAGCTACGTTGGTGTAGTTTACTTGAATTTGTTTATCTGACTGTGCTTTTTTCTCTCTCAAATAGACCAGAATTTATCAATCCAGCGCACAATGCTTTCAAGAAAGCGAAGCTTAAATGGTGTGCGTGGAAATGATAGAATGAGGTAACTTCTAGCGAAGGTCATAAAAACTACCAGATGTCAAATTATTCTTTAAGATGAAACTATAAAAGCCGCGCATATTTTGATATCTATTTATTATATAGCGTTTGTTTGTTATAGCAAAGGCACAATCGGTTATCTGCTGCATTCACCGCAGAGAATAAACCCAGAATTTTAGCCTTGTAAATATTTACACTTTCTTTGTTTTATTATATAGTATACCCATGCTTATAGTATATATAATGATTGTGTTGTTTCGTTTTTGTGAATTTTTAAACTAAGATCGTCGTTCAATGAAATCACAATGGGTAATGTCGAGAAACCCACTTGTTGAGAATTTTATGTGCATCGTCAGGTTCACGAAGAAGGTCGAAACGTTGTTCGCTCTTCTATTTAAAATATTTTCTGAACCCAAACGAGCCGTTTTTGCACATAAAAATCACAATGGGAACATAATAACATTTTAAGATCACAGTAAGGTTTATATTTAATGAGTTAAAGCGAAGGACTGAAGATTAATGGTTTGTTTATTTCAACAAGTATAACACTTTTCTGTACTTTTCAAGCACGAATTTCTAAATTTTGTATATTTTCATCGATTTTAACTTGAACAAAAGGGTGTGGTAATTGGACAACTCTAAACGTAACACTGACGCTTGTCACTCCTTTAAATGTTACCAGTCTTGAATGTCTTCAAGTCAGGTGGGTTAAGGCGTGCGACTCGTAATGTGAGAGTCACGGGTTCGCATCCCCGTCGCGCCAAACATGCTCGCCCTTTCAGCCGTGTGGGCGTTATAAAGTGACAGTCAATCCCACTATTTGTTAGTAAAAGAGTAGCCCAAGAGTTGGCGGCGGGTGGTGATGACTAGCTGCCTTCCCTCTAGTCTTACACTGCAAAATTAGGGACGACGAGCGCAGATAGCCCTCGAGTAGCTTTATGCAGAATTCTAAACAAACAAATGTCTTCAAGTGCTTATTGATCTGCTCGGCATTTATAACCACAAAATTAACCTTGTGAGATTATTAAACCAACAAGTCATACGGGAGCGTAGAACTGATACAAACTACGTTTTTCTGATTGTGGTTGGTACAATTAGAAAGGGTGAATATTTTCCCTGGGGTAACAGTTAGACACTGAAACGAACTTACTGCTCTTTTCTTTTTTCTTATTTAACACCATATTTAATCATCATGCGAATTCGAACATATCAGAATAATTAAGCTTAATTTCACTTTTAGCTACAGTTTCATTTCTTATTTTGTTTAGTATCATCCATAGGCTTATGTAATAAAGAAAGCAAATAGGGCTTTATCCTATATGACCCACCAGCCTAATGTATGTTTGTTTTTTGTCGTTATTATTTTCTGCGTCTTGATAATTCCTAGTTGCAAATGTCATAAAATAAACATGTTTTCCTGTTAGGGATTCTTTTCAGCCATCCTACAAAAAAACTGTTTAAGTATGGATTAAGGATTTGCAATCCACTCATACAACAGGCCTGGCATGGCCAGTTGGATAAGGCACTCAACTCGTAATCCGAGGATAATGGGTTCGAATCCCACTCACACTAAATATTCTCATCCTTCTAGCCGTGGGGGCGTTATAATGTACGGTTAATCCCACTATTCGTTGGTAAAAAAATAGCCCACGAGTTGACGGTGGGTGGTGATGACTAGCTGCTTTCCCTCTGGTCTTACATTGCTAAATTAAGGACGTCTACCGCAGATAGCTCTCGTGTAGCTTTGCGTGAAATTCAAAACCAAATCAAACCTACTTCTCAAAAGGTTTAAAGTACTTAAAACTATCATAATGTAATTTAGCCTTTTGTCATTCTGGTTAAGCGATGTAGTTATCATAGAAGAAAGATAGGAAAGTCGAAAGATGTGCTTATTCATAATAGTTGCGAACGTTTTGTTAAATTTATCACAGTTAAAACTGCAATAGATAAAAAAGTTAGAGGATTTTGTCGTTTATCTGTAAACACTGGAAGTTAATAAACACCACTTTTCTTTATATGAAAAACATAAAGTTCAATGATCGTCAAATCTGTTAGTTTACGTTTCCGATATGAATGTTGTAATAGAAATTGTCTTTCTCAGTCACATTGTATTGGAACACACAAACCAAACAACAAATATATATTCGAACACATTCCTATCGTTATGGGTTTGTTTTTTTTTCATTCATGCTCTTAACTTTAAAATATTTCTTTCAGTTAGTCAATGGAGGAAGGCCCGGTTTGTTTGTTTTTCAGGAACTTCCCTCACAAAAAGAAACATTTTTGTTCTTAATAAGTTTTTTCCCAGATTCACCGTTCGACACATACCAAGACGATCGATATGATTGTTTGTTTGTTTTTGAATTTCGCGCAAAGCTACACGAGAGCTATCTGCGGTAGACGTCCTTAATTTAGCAGTGTAAGACTAGAGGAAAGACAGCTACTAATCACAACCCACCGCCAACTACTGGGCTGCTCTTTTATCAACGAATAGTGGAATTGATCGAAACATTATAACGACCACACGGCTAGAAGGATGAGAATATTTGGTGCGACCGAGATTCGAACCCTCGACCCTCAGATTACCAATCGATATGGTCCCCCAGTGGCTCAGCGGTATGTCTGCGGACTTACACGCTAAAATCCGGGTTTCGATACCCGTGGTGGGCAGAGCACAGATAGCCCATTGTGTAGCTTTGTGCTTAATTCCAAAACAACAACATCAACAATCGATCGATATGTACTCTTGAAAATAAGAATTTTGATTTTTTTGCCACGAGTAACCATTTAAGTCTAAATAGATAAGAGGCAGACAGACATTTAGATTCTGAACAGTTAGTTACATAACCTATAAAACGGTTATTCACTAGTCGAGAAGATAATTCGCTTTGTTAGATTTTAGTAAACATGGGCATTATAGATTTAAGAAACTGAAAAAAAAATTAATCCAGTTTCAACGAAACCAGTATTCAACTGCAGGTATTCATCACAGGCCTTCATCACTTCTACCGCCGATGAGAAAGTCCATGTTTCCACCCCTGTGCGTGTTTGTATGTACGCGAGTTTGTCAACAAGACTTCTCTCTCAAACGGCTCAGTGGATTTGGACGAAATTTGGTATACATTTGGAATACGATTCAACTTAAAAGAAATTAATGTTCGGAGGATCAAAATCAAAGGTCAATGTTACAGCAAGCTCATGAAAATTTAAAATATTCTGTCTGTTAATATGAGAACTATTTTTTCAAACTGTTTCACACTGTTAGGTTTTTAAATGTGGAGATCAAATTATTTACAGTAGGTGTCTGTAATTGATTGGCAATAAATTTCAACAATAAAAAACGGCGCAAAATCCACTTGTTTTAAAATAATATATTAAAACAAGTCTAATATATACTAATGCTCTTTACACATTTGTATCCAGAACTTTAAACACTCGTCTCTTTTCGTCAAAGTCCACACAGGAAAGTTCAGTTACATTAAAACACAATTTGACAAAACGAATTATTACTCTTGCTTTCTTATTGCCGTAGAATCTATGAAAATTTCACTTTAAAAATCTCAACTACATTATCTCTCTAACTAACTGCTGGTACAGCTGTAAGTCTACAGATTTACAACGCTAAAATCAGGGGTTCGATTCCCCTCGGTGGACTCAGCAGATAGCCCGATGTGGCTTTGCTGTAAGGAAACACTTTAACTAATTCGCACTATATTTTACGCGTATTTACAGCCAGACAGATATATAGAACGTTCCACACGTCACAGATATTACGATACAATAATACTCAATTAAAACAACTCTAAAAACTTAGAAGGTTCTAGTAATATAACTCAATAATACAACAATTGCGATTTCACGGTAATTGAACTACACAACGTATCACTGAAAAACAGTTACGTAAACAAATCTCCAATAAACAAGTGCTTTTAAAAATAACTAAATTTAACACTTTTCTCTGAATCGTAACCCTCGCATTAAACTTAAACGAAAACTGTCGTGAACACCTAACAGCAGTTATATTTCTAATAAAAACAATTTGCTGGTAGTGATGGTTCACAAACTGCGTGGTTATATCTCCTTCAAGTAAAAAAAAAATGCCGTGTAATTATTTTCTAAGTACACATAAAAAGACTTGTATTTTTATAGACCTGTGTTACCTGTCACTTGTATTTTTATAGACCTGTGTTACCTGTCATTACATCTTTATGATTAAAAAATGATAGTGTGTAAAAATGGTGTTGTTTGTGTTACATAGTAAACTAAAAGAGCTGCATTATAGATTATGTTTATTTTCGGTATATTTATGTCTTATCATACGTAATGTTTGAAATTCATACGAAGAAACCAACCTGAACAACAGTATTAATAAATGGAGTATTCGAAAGTAATAACAATAAAATAAATATTGAAAGATGGGTGTATGATAAGTTCGGGATTGTATTATCATATAACGAAAAAAACATCTATACGTCTCTTTTTCTAAAACTCCCAGTTCGACCAAATTGCGACCAGACAAAACACCGAATGCCAGCATGAGACTATAGAAGCGGACACGACTGTAAATGTAGGTCTAACAAAAGCTGTCTTTGTCTGCGGGGAAGTCCGTCTATTTGTCTCCTGAATAGATATTCTGAATACAATCTTCCAGGCCGTCGCTTAGACTGAATAAGCGTGTTTTGTTCAAACTATCAGCTTCAACTGCACAGAGTGCCAGCTACCAATAACCACGTGCTGACTTTGCTTTGGTCTATTTCCTCTGCGAGATCTCCGATTAATTCACTTACATCAAGTGCTTCAAAACAGATTATGCAAAAACGTTTCTTCAGTGAAGTCTGAATAGATTTTTTTTTCGTTGCTGGGTAAGTGAAGTTTTTATTTAACCAACGTTCTCAGTTTAACTATTCCAAACACACCTACAGTTTTGTTCTATGAACCTGTTTTACTCTGTCATAATTAATGTTGTAAGTTTAGACACAGGTATAAACTTACCGTTAACGGGAAAATGTTGGAAACGAAATGCGCTTTAATTTAAAATGTTTAATTAATTAATTCCATTGTAAAGTTATTATTTAACATAGTCCCATTTTAATTTTTATAAATTCTTTACATGACGACATAGGTAATGATCCATTTGATTTGATTACTTGTTAATGGCTCACCGTTTTATTGTTACGCGTTATTTCGATATATTCATGCTAGACCGTAGTTGAACGAATTCATTTTTACTTGTGTTTCGTTTGGGACAAACATGTTCCAAATAACCCAAAACAAATACACGGAAAACAAGGTGAAATAAGGTTCGGGGTGCGACACTTTTTTTTTTTTAATGCAAGCTCGAAATTTATTTAGGGAACTGTTTTTGGCTGAAAGTTGTTAGCAGCTTTGATTTGTTTGTTTGTAGCTGTGCTCTGCCTAAGAAGGATGTCGAAACCACGTTTCTAGGTGTAATGCTACACTCGTGGTACTTTGCCACTGGAGAGGAGTAGCTTTGATGTTTATTTGTATATTATGAATTTCGCGCAAAGCTACACGAGGGCTACCTGCGCTAATCATACCAATTTAGTACACAGACGACAGAGAAGACAGCTAGCCGTCACCACCTACCACCAACTCTTGGACTACTCTTATAACGCCCGCACAACTGAAAGGGCAAGCATGATTCGAACCCGCAGTCGAGCACCTCTAATCACCTGGCCATGTTAGGCTCTGTACCTTTGAATCGTTTAATCGTGTGTTTCACTGCTAGTTATCAATTTTCAAATAACTCTGTCATGAATCGCAGACAATATTATTATCCAAGAAAAATCTGATACGCAAAAGAACTTTAACCAAGAATGGATTAATGTTGAAGCCAGTGAAGTAGTTGTTAAACTAAATGTATCTTATGTGGTTGTAATAATTTAAAATACGTTACGCTAATAATCGAATAACTTAATGAAATTACTTTTAGATAATACTTGACCACTTTCAAAAATTAGCACTAAAATAATCAAAAATTGCATATTTACTTACTTAGGCAACTACAATTATAAAACTAAGCGATATTTGAAACTATTAAACACGTTGTGTCTCTAGCAAACGTTATAAGATTGTTCTATGATAATGTGTCTATAACAAGGAATAACAACTCGTGTAACACCTTACGAGATATTACACCTAAAACAGTTACTTAAGTGAACGTTTTTAAGACTGGTTCACTTTACCCGAAACCTGAGAAGAGGTTGTTCTATTGTCAAGAGAGATACCACACTGGATGGTCTAACAAATTTACGACTGGTCGCCGTCAGGTACGTATGATGAACACATTTAAGCTTAACAGTTGTAATGACCATTATCATTGACGTTGTACAAGACCAATACAATGTTAAAACATGATTTTGAGGTTGGTCCCCTGTAGATTCTAAAAGCTGTACGACCCACGTGCGAAGCCTCACCTGGGTTGAAATAGGTGGTGTGCTGGAGAGACAAAGTACTTGAAGAACGTGTTCAGCACCGAAAATGTGTGATAAGAGCAACCCCGAAAGACCTTCCGCCCTTTCTGTGCTATCCGTCACTGACCGAGATGACTTCTGACGGCATAAATCACTCGAAGAATACGAAAGATTTAGATAAAAGCTAAAGAACAGGGCGGGCTGGCAAGTCAAACTCTCACGCCTTTGTAACCCCCTTTACTGACGACCGCAATGAATTTCATTTTCCCTCGTAATTTCCCTATTCACTAGAGGAAAACCTCAAATCGGGTTATTAAACAAATGAGATGTTCGCTTGAGTCCTCTACATTGACACACTGCGGTGATTTAGAATTTATCACTCCATTACCCGCGATCACCTGAAACACTACAAGTAATTTTGTTTCTTTTTCTGTGTTTGTTTGTGTGTGTGTGTGCACACACGATTGTGAGCAAAAGATGTAAAACAAGAGACATCTGGAAACATATGAAGAAATATTTCTGTTAAATTGGTACACAAGTTTCTAGCTTGAAATAATGCTTACAATACTACTTAGGCCATACTTATAAAATGTTCATATTTTGAAAACTCTCGTACAGTAAGACACTATATGGAATTTTCCCTAGTCTGTAATACCATATCATTACGTGCTGGTATCTAGACATATTGATCACACCAGTTGATCAAAACACACATTCATCCACACCATACACTTTTTTACTCTTTTTCTAAATCAAAATCAACGAAACTAATTTTTGTTATTCTCTATTTCTCTGCTATTTTGTGCTAACTTTATAACAGAGAATCGTTTTTATAGCACTTTGAAATAACAAACTACTAAACACCAAAATTTGAGAGGCTCGACAGAAGTGCTTACACAAGAATGAACTTAAAATGATACAACAACAGTTACAGATTGAAACAGATAACTTACCTTTATTTATTTACAACAAACTTGCCATGTTGTAAGTGTTTAATAGAATACAGTACTAACACTAGTTCACTCACCAGAGAGTTTGTTTGTTTTTGAATTTCGCACAAAGCTACTCGAGGGCTATCTGTGCTAGCCGTCCCTAATTTAGTAGTGTAAGACTAGAGGGAAGGCAGCTAGTCATCACCACCCGCCGCCGACTCTTGGGCTACTCTTTTACCAACTAATAGTGGGATTGACTGTAACTTTATAACGCCCCCACGGCTGAAAGAGCGAGCATGTTTGGCGCGACGAGGATGCGAACCCGAGACCCTCAGATTACGAGTCGCACGCCTTAACACGCTTGGCTATGGCGGGCCCTCACCAGAGAGAAGGAGGATAAATATTCAGCATTACTCTACCTGACTCACCTCAGAATAGGAGGATAATCATTCAGCATTACTCTAGCTGACTGGTCTTAGAATAGGAGGATAAATATTCAGAATTACTCGACCTGACTCACCTCAGGATAGGAGGATTAACATTCAGTATTGCTCTAGCTTACTCACCTTAGAATAGTGGAATAAAATTTAAGCATTACTCTGGATGACTCGTTCAGAATAGAAACGAAAACAAGCAGCATTACTTCAGCTGACTTACCTCAGAGTAGTAAAATAAACATTCAGTATCACTCTAGCTTACTCTCCTTAGAATAGGAGTATAAACATTCAGAATTACTCTAGCTGACTCATCTCAGTTCTAGCTGTTGCAAATTGTACTTTGCATAAAGCAGCAAACAAACAATTGTGTTTGATATCGTTCATTTTATTCGAACAAGATTCTAGAGAGCGTAGACATACAAAGTGAAGAGCATCTGTCCCACTCCTCAGCTTGCAATGTATAAGGTGGTTCGGCCAAAAATACAAGAAGAAACTATGGTGATTCGGGCAGTTTTTACCTTCGTTAGGGTAACATAAGTTTCTTACTCATAACCTCATTCCGGCAAAAATTGTACAGCTTTGAAAAATATCCCGTACACTTTAATGAACACTGTGGTTCTTTGCTTCAAGAAAATTAAAAATTAACTATATACAGCTTTCGTGGGTGTTAATTCGGTGGGGTTAGTATGACCTGGCAGTTAAGGCGCTTGACCCGTATTCTGCAGGTCACGGATTCGAATTTCTTCGCTGAACACGATCACCCTTTCAGTCAAAGGAACGATAATATGTGGCGGTCAATCCCACTGTTTCTATTTTATTAGTCCAAAGTTAGCAGTGGGTTGTGTTGATTAGTTGCCGTCCTTCTATATTCTATCGCTTTTAAATTAGAAATGTCCGCGAGTTGCCTTTCGCCATGTTCAACAAAACAGTTTAACTAATCACAATTTATCTGCATGAAAATTATTTAATGTTTGCCTAGATGTATCTGAATAAAGATATACTCGTTTCTAAGTTATAAAAGGATAAGACCTGGTTATTTTTAGATCTGTTTGTTTTTTGAATTTCGCGCAAAGCTACACGAGGGCTATCTGCTCTAGCCGTCCTTAATTTAGCAGTGTAAGATCAGGCAGCTAGTCATCACCATCCACCGCCAACTCTTTGACTACTCTTTGCCAACGAATAGTGGAATTGACCGTCACATATAATTCCCCCACAACTAAAATGGCGAGCATGTTCTGTGTGACGGTGAATCAAACCTGCGACCCTTAGATTACGAGTCGAGCATCCTAACCACTTGACAATGCTGGAGAGTTTTTATGTGTAACAAGGCTAACAAATTTCACACAGATTTCTTGAATTGTTAAAAGACGTAATATGTCGAATTTGATTGCTTATACCAAATGACAAAGCGTATAGTGTACCTGATTATGGATCTGCAGATCCATATTAGTGTCCAGTTACTCCCAAAAGAAATAGGTCTTCATTCTTTGAGGGAGAGGCCTGTAGATTATAGGAGTGAGAACGAAATCACGCTATTGGTCTAAGAATATCTGAAGAATAAACGACGAGTGACTGTTCTTGGCTGACTGTAGTCACTCAGTTCAAAACTATGGATTTGTAATGCGGGTAACCCTTGAATGACTTTGCGCGAATATCCATAAACACTTTACACAAAACGAGCAATTTATGATTTTTACGCAAGTCACAAAAATCCAATTATGTAGATATATTACAGATGGGATATTGTGGACAGCATCATCACATGAAGGGTAATACTAAGTCCAGTTTTAAACATACAACTTACGCACATTGTTTCTGTATGAGCATACACTGTAGACATTGTATTTGTACCAAACAATATCTATACAAAAAGACGTGTTATTAACGATGCACCCATTGATGACTGTGATAACAGTTTGTGAAACCCCAGTATTGGATAAACATGTGGCATCGTGTAACAGAGTCGAGGTAAAAATCACACGTAACCGTAACTCACTGTCCTGGTTACCTAGTGCCCTACACCTATTTTATTTTTCCATTTGTGTATAGGATGTATCCTCAGTTGGCTCACCGGCAAGCCAGAAAGTTTGTTAATTCTTTTTTGTGTTTGTCAACATTCAGTGTATTCTTGAATAACACGTGGCGTCACCACTACTGCTGACCAGCATGTAGATTCAGGTTTTAATTTTTAACTTTTTATTTTCAAAATTCCATTAACATGCAGTTTTTAAGTTAATTTCTTTCAGGAAAGGAGGAGCTAATAATTTTTTTTTATTTTAAATTTCTTTTAATATTTACTTTAGCGCCCCTTGCTGGTACAGCTAAAATCAGGAGTTCGATTCCCCTCGGTGGGCTCAGCAGATAGCCCAATGTGGCTTTGCTATAAGAAAACACACAAACACACATTTACTTTAGCATGCCTCATTTAGGCACATACTCACTTAGGTACTACGAGCGCTTGGATGCTCCGCTATCAGGCTGATTTCATTAGCTAATTTAAACATCTCCTCCCATAATTCGGTAATCATGTGTGCATAAAAACCTGGAACAGGTAAATATTAACTTGTAAAACGGAAAATAAGAATAATCGCGTTTGGAATATACAGAAAAGCGTTGTCGTGATGAGTAGATATGGAAAACTTGAAAAATGATTATTTAGTAATCCAGAATGTAAAAATTGCACTAACTGAAAACATTTGGACATGAATGTGTATGCTATGCCAAATATAAGATTTTTCAAAACACAAACGCCAAAAATAAACAAAAACCAACAACTTAAACTTTTTGTCACAGACAAGAGCATTCTGCAAGTAAACAAAATTATCATTAAAACACAGTTACAATTATACCTAACAAATGTGTCGTGTATACAGTTTATTTCCAATTTTTGGCTTTGGTTTCTTCAGAATTTCGCTCAAAGCTACTCGAGGCTATCTTGATAGCCGTCCCTAGTTTAACAGTAATAGACCAGAAGGAAGATACTTAACACCACCCAACGTCAACTCTTTGGCTACTCTTTTACCAGCGAATAGTAGGATTGACTGATACATCATAATGTCTCAACAGCTGAAAGGGTGAGCATATTTGGCAGTAGGAATTCTAATCCACGACTTACAGATTGCAAGTCGAACACCCTGACCACCAGAAATTAGGAACGGCCAGCACTTGTAGCTCTTCAATACCTTTGCGCGAGTTCCCTGCTGGTACAGCGATAAGTCTACGAATTTACAATGCTAAAATCAGAGGTTCGATTTCCCTCAGTGGACTCAGCAGAGAGCCCGATGTGGCTTTGCTATAAGAAAACACAAACACGCTTTTGCGTGATTAACAAACGTTTAACTTCTTTTACACTGGAAACTCCAGACCTAAGAGTAATCTTTCCTTGCGGTAAATTACATAGCAGCCCGATTTCAATGGACTCAGTGTATTAAAAGTAGTTGGGCCGGATATAGAAACTGTCCTCTAATTGGATGACCAATTGCAATATGGGTTATCCTCCACTTTCGTCTCCCTGTTTTATTTGTTATCCACTTCTCAGAAGTTGGACATAATGTTTGTTGGGTTTCTTTGTTCGTTCTTCCTGTAGATGTGTATCTACCTGTATGTGTGGTATTATCGTCAATCTTAAAAATACGTGCATCATCAAATATTTGTTATCTGATTAGCAGTGACTAATACTGGAGGAGCTCATGTAATTGTGCGTCAACTTTTCAAAGATTCTGGCCAAGACAAGCAATTCTTACTGATCAAGCGACTGAGCCACAAAAGCAATAATAGACAGTGGTTCAGGTAAGCCAAGTTGGAGTTCCCTATATAACAAAATATGGGGGTGAATTCTTCTAACTCAGTCTTAGTTATCATAACATGACAATTACCATAGTGGCTTGTAAGTTTAATACCTTCCTCCTTCTACTGTGCTACAAAATAACCCTTGTTAGAGAAAAGTGAGAAGGTTAACCTGGACAACTGCTGGCCCCTGGTTAGTTGAAAATGGAGTCGAGCTTCCAGTGCAGAGTAACTTTAACACTTGCTTGTTTGTTTTTGAATTTCGCGCAAAGCTGCACGAGGGCTATTTGCACTAGCCGTCCCTAATTTAACAGTGTAAGACTAGAATGAAGGCAGCTAGTCATCACCGCTCACCGCCAACTCTTGGGCTACTCTTTTATCAAAGAATAGTTGGATTGACCGTAACATTATAACGCCTCCACGGCTGAAAGGGCGAGCATGTTTGGTGCAATGGGGATTCGAACTCGCAACCTTCAGATTACGTGTCGAATGCCTTAACCCACCCGGCCATGCCGAGCCTTACTTTAACACTGCAAGAATTGTACAGATTACGTTAGACCAATTAGTCACTGATCGATTTCAAGTTGGTATTAATCTTAGAAGTTGGTGCTACTATGTCTGTGTACTTTATTCACTCAGCCTAAAATCTAATAGAAGACCAACATTCCGTCAGTCTCTTGATCAACATTATAAGTTATAACCTATTTTATCATCTGAAGATCTAACAATATAGCTGTTTAAAAATAAAACATTCAATCTTTAACAGTTATCCCCCCTTACACACACATGCTTGTTGGAAGGGGAGATAACCAACCAGCCGTAGTGGATTTTGTCTGTGGTAAAAAGACGGAGAACAAAACATATGAATGAATAAACCCGTTACTGAAAAACAAGTCGTGGATTTTAGTCTGTAATACAAAAGTACTGAGAATCTGATGTGTATATGAATTGCTGGAAACTAACCGTGATGTGAGAACATTGATACAAGGACGTGAGAACCTACATTCAGTGGCTAAGCATTAAATTATTTGTTGTTGTTTACTGAATACTCATTAGATGGATTCTCTGAATCTAATTCCACTGTAGAATCCTTACGGTTTTACCTGAAGTGAAAGTATATAAACATCACTTTGTTGTGCTCATTTTATTGTGTGTTTATTCGTAACAGTAACTTAAATACTCAGAGTTTAGAAAATCTACAGTGACGTCATACCGTTATATTTCTCTCTATTTGTAGTCGTAATATTGGTTACGTTTACACCACTGTTGGCTGTGTTTATTCTACTTAAAATACCTAAATATTTAGCATTTTTAAAATTATACTAATTGTGGTTGATAACTCGAACATTCTTCTAGAAGGTATACAGTATAACGATAGAGCTTTAATATGACTGTCTTAAGCCACGTTACTGTAAAAAGTAAATTATAAGAGCATGATAACCATGACATTAATTCTAAATAGATTCCCAGTTTTTTATTTAATATTTTATAGTAAAGTCCATTGTGTGACGAATGGATGAAGTAACTTATAAATGACTTGCATGCACCTGAAGATAATTGCAATTAATTTGCTTAATATATTTCATACCATAACAGTCGTTCTTTAATTAAACTGATTGTATGTGTATATATATAGAAAGTTATTGTTGTTGTGTTGAATTAAACACAAAGCTACACAATGGGCTATCTGTGCTCTGCCCACCACGAGTATCAAAACCCGGTTTTTAGCGTTGTGAGTCCGTTCACATACAGCAGAGCCACTGGGGAGCATATATATAATGTGTGTGTGCTTTTTTCTTATAGCAAAGCCACATAGGGCTATCTGCTGAGCCCACCGAGAGGAATCGAACCCCTGATTTTAGCGTTGTAAATCCGGAGACATACCGCTGTACTAGCGGGGGACATATATATAGAAAAAATACAGATCACAATCGGCGCTGGTTAGTACAGATGTAGTTTGGTTGACATATTCTGCTTTAGTTTCACTTATGGGTTCATATAGTTACTTATTCTAACTAGGCCTAAATATTGATCAATTTTAAAATCAGTCATCTCTTCGTGTCTCAAGTTTTCAGCGTTGTGTGTCTTTTCACTACAGTTTTAAACAAACCTTATTGTGCTGTATGTGTTATAGGATTTCAAGTTGTTACTCTTCGAACATTTGTATTGTTATTAGCGCAAAGTGGAAAATACTTTTACGAACATTACTGGAGTAGGTGGGTAGCAACATGTAACTTATCTATAGAACACATTTTTAAACAACTTCAACTAACTGACTTAACTTTCTTGAAAGGTGTATTGAAGGGAAGGCTGCCTTTAAACGAAAACTGAACATGGATATGTTTGAGTATAGAATCAGTTGTTTTTTGTTATTCATAAAAACAGAACTAGAATAAAACTTCGTTAATAGAGAAAAATGTCCGTACTTTTTAGTTAATATCTGTGTCAAGTCTCGTATTCATACATTGGTGTGTTGATATTTTGAATTTTACGACGAAATACATTCCATTTTCCTTAACAGTTTTGCTACTAGCAAAATATATGTAAAACAATTGTTGATTTCTTATTTATTCACTTCAGCGTATGAATCAAAACACTGTTTTAGTGGTGTCATCTGTAGGCCAAACTTTTAACTACGTTTCTTCGCATCTTTCAGCGTTCATAATAAAAAGACAAAGTTTCCGACCAAGAGAAAGTTAATTATGTTGTTCTATTATTATACTCATTCCACGTCAAAAAAGATGGTTTACGGAAGTTCCCAATTCAGAAAATAAAAATCTGTAATATTATAAGTAAGAATAGAGAAGTTTCGAACAACAGAATAAATAAAATACAGGGTGGTCGCTAGAAAAGCGGAAAATTTGAGGGTCAGATGAGATCATGAATAAAATGCGTGCTTACTCATTTCTATTTTGATTTCTTTACATCATGAATAAAATGCATGATTTTAATAATTTTGAGCATCTATGAGTGTAATATAACATATGCCTTTAAAAAACTTTGTAAAAGTTATTCTTTGTAAAAATAAATAGCTGTTTGACAAATTTTCCGCTTTTCTAGCGACCACCCTGTATAAGCTTTATTAGACACATGCTTTGCAAAGGTCAAGAATATTTTCAAAGTTTTGTAAAATTCGTCGAATCTGACTGCGTACTTTCTAAAATGTTTAGATATTTGAGATTTATTGAGAGATAAAGCTGCTGGATTTTTTTTTTTCCATTTCTCTGATACGTCAAGCAGGTAAGTTGTTCGAGGGTAACTATAATTCCAACTCGATCAAATTTTTGTTTCCCATTCCAAATTTATTTGAAATCTACACGAAAGTTAATCAATTTCCTAGATTTGTGCTCATTGACCTCAACGTAAATTAGAAAATATTTGATAGGAAAAGGGCAGTAAAACTAAGCCTAAGGAACTTAAAACGGAATTATTATAGGGACATTTCCATAATACTGCAATTATGGTTTAAAATATTAAATTTAATATTCCGAGCAGAACATTACATAATACGGCTCTGTCTGCTCATGATGTTTTCTGTCTTATCCAATAGCATTTCATTCAGTCGCTACATGGTTGCTTGAATTATAGAACTTTGACTATATATTAAATCTAACTTTAATTTTGGTGCCAAACCCAGTTTTACATCTTAAAATCCCTGTTCTTTATTGAACTTGAATAAGGTTTCAGGTTCCAGCAGCAAATTTCAAGTAATACCAATATAGTAAACCAAAATATTACATCAACAGTAACACCTGTTGGCAAATTGTCATAAATAATAATCTAATAGCACTTATGTTGTAAAACACTATAATACCTTTTACAACTTGTCACGAGAAGCGTATAAAGTAAGTACATGAAAGACGAGTATGTTATTATTTTCATAATAATTTGTTAATTAACCCTTCGTCTCAATTAAATATTTCGTTATTATAAAAATATTATTGATGACTTTCAATGCCATTCATCAATTCATTACTTGTATTTCGTGCATTAATGTAAACATAAATCATCGTAAAATATAATAACTAACCGTGTTACTTTAAGAAGCTGCTTACAGTGGACATTTTATATAAGTGGTTTACCTACTAATTGTAGTGACTATAAAATAATTATATCACATTTTCTCATTTACTAAAATCCTACAGAGAAAATATTCACTCATGAAGTATGTGGGTCTAACAGTGTTGGTATACTAGATGTCATAGCTTGAGAAAGACTCAAGGTAAGTTTGGTACATATCGCATTGTTAGTATACTGGATGTTATGGTCAGAAAAAACAAATAACGGCCGTCTAGAAACTAAATATAACCTAATAACTTAATAACATTGATTATACTTATTGAATTTGTAAGATATCATGAGCTCAGTTCTGAAGACACTCATAAAATTTGCCCTACTCTTCCAAATTTCCCTAGCCTGTCCCTGAATATGACAGAATTCAGCTATCAGAGCCCCTGCAGTTTATTTCAGTTGACTAAAACGTACGTAGACATTTTGTTACTCAGATTGTGGTAAAACTGATCTTTGTATTGCTTCAACAAACACTGTGCATGTGTGTGTTTTTAAGAGAATTCCGATAACAATTGCAATAATAATATTGGTAGGCCTTCACCAGTTCACGAATATGTTTCAGATAAACTAAACTAAGCTGTCACGAGTTAAAAGTTGCATGGATAAGAGATGGACAAGTCTTTAGAGCTGTAAGACTTTCATTTAAATAAGTAGCGTTGAAGATTTTGATACCAGGGTCTTATCTAAAGGTACTATTGTAACTTAAGGCCGAAGAGCATGACTCACACCTTGGAAAAATTTCCTGGACTTCAGACTGAGAGTAAACAAAGATCTTACTTGTACAAATGGCTTACTTGTCATGGATCAATATAGTAAGAACAATAGATTGTCACAAAACAAAACCTCACTCGCTCTCATCAGAAGGAGAACATGGCTGTCACTGTTACTACACAGAATGGCTGTGGCAGCTTTGTTTTTTTTTCTGTACATATATTCTCTACGGCCACGCCCACAATGGCTGCACAGTAAATCTATTTTGATTTATTATTTCCTTTCTATTTAAAGCCTATTCTTTTCCAGACTATGTATTGATCATCTGTCTCTCCATGAAACAAGAACACCACACCTGGGAAGAAGGAGAAAAATTCTGTCTTTGCACGTGCGTATCTGCCAGAGCCACCTGGAGAGTAGGTCCTCAATAGCGTTTTTAAAAGACCTGAATGATGAATAGTTAAATGAAGATGGGAACAACCACGCTAAGAGGCACGGAGCAGCAAATACAAAGCTCGTTATCTGAACCTTTCAAACGCTTTCAGGTCGTGAGATAGGCCAGGAACTTACCTAGTAATAGTAAATTTTCTAAACGCTTCTTTCGCGACCTAGTTTGCAAAAGCTTGTGTCTGCTAAACTATAAGATCTTAACTTCAGTGTTAGGTATTGTCTCACACTTAAAGTTGGATTGAAACTTAATCTACATTTATTTGGCATTCAGGTAAAGTGTACAATGACACAAACATCCCACAGGTATGCTTCATTATACAATACCGTAGTAAGCCATATGTTTCATTACACAGTGGCACAAACATCACAATGCTGTAGTAAATTGTACGTTTCATTTCGTAGTACTGTAGTAAACTGTATGTTTCATTGTGGTACAAACATCATATGTTCATTTTTTAGATAGATCCATTTCGAAGACTATTAACGAAACTACATTACATAAGATTATGATAAATAAACCTACATATTTAATGTGTGAGGTTACAAAGTATTCACTCATAGTGAGAAGAACGTTTCTGTCACCATTTTGTTTAAACCTCTTCTTGATTTCTGATGAATCAATTGTTAAATGTAGTGTAGCTGATTATCGGGCAAGGGGTGCAACACGTTATAATCAGTGGAGTAATGGAACGTATAGATCTTCGCCCCCCAGTGGCTCAGCGGTATGTCTGCGGACTTACACGCTAAAATCCGGGTTTCGATACCCGTGGTGGGCAGAGCACAGATAGCCCATTGTGTAGCTTTGTGCTTAATTCAAAACAACAACGTATTGATCTTCCGTAGAAGCCAAACAAGGTTTTTCATCTGTTTTTATTCTGTTGCTGTTGTTTTTTTAACTAACCTTCTTTAGAAGTTTTGAACGTGAAGTAAGTATTTATACATACAGAATAGATATTTGTCAGCGTCCTTCTAATAAACACGTGACATACGTATTGGTAGCTCTGGTTACTACCTGGATCGAGATTAATTTGTTGTTAAGCATAAATCTGCACAGCGGGCCATCTGTGTTGCGCCAACTGTAGGGATTTAACACCAGACTTTTGCGTTATAGGCTCTCAAGCATAGCGTTAAACTACGGGGAGCATTAATATTAGTGTTCATTAACCGATACACAGGATCCTTTAGGATCTTTCACTGCTATTGTTGTAATAAGAACAAAAACATACATGGGAATACCATGATGTAGCTTATGAACACGAAAAATACGCACATTAGAAATAGTTTTTTCTTGTATCAAAAATTAGTGTTAATTAACTGGACTTTGTACACCTGCATGGCCTAATGGTTAAAGCACTCGATTCGCAGTCTGTAGGTCGTGGATTCGAAACTCGTCACCAAACACACTCGTCCTTTCATCCATGGAGTTATATAAAGTGATGGTAATCCATCTCTTCATTGGTTATTAATAATTAGCCCGAGAGTTGGCAGTAGGTGATGTTACTAACTGTCTTTCCCCTATTCTAACACTTTAGAATAAAGAACAACTAGCGCAGATAGTTGTCGAGTAGTTTTGCAAGAAATTAAATAAACACGATGGATTTTGTTTTTTGCTGTAACTATTTATTCAAATACCGGATTCTTTATATACCCATTATTTTATTACTTCTTTCTTAAACACTTCATACATTTATACTATATATGATGCGTTTAGGACTAGGAGTCGACAAGTTAAATTTCATGGTATATTAATATTTTAATATAACTGCGTGTAGAAATAATAATCATTCTAAACTTCAGTGTGAGTGATATAAGAACATTAGGAAGAATCTTGTCAGGAAGCGCGTCACCTGGTGGTTCTGAACCCCCGGCATGTCCAGGTGGTTAGGGCAGTCGACTCGTAATCTGAGGGTTGCGGGTTCTAATCCCCGTCGCACCAAACATGCTCGCTCTTTAAGCCACGGGGGCGTTATAACATGTCGGTTAATCCCACTATTCGTTGGTAAAAAAGTTAACGGTGCGTGGTGATGACACTGTTAAATTAGTGAATTAGGGACGGATAGCGCAGATAGTCCACGTGCAGCTTTGCGCGAAATTCAAAGACAAACAAGCATACTATATTTTGAAAATGATGAACAACTATTAAAATATAATATGGAATATTTTATTTTATGTATGAAACATTTAGCTTAAATAATGATCTGTATATATAGAACCAAATTAATTAGAACAACTTTTCGAATAGGTATGACGACAAGGTAAAGCAATCGATTAACAAAAAGACATTAACTGGCTACTAGCCATTGGAAAAGCTCTTTGCCTAGCTGCTTGCTATTAAAGAGTGTTAAAATACACATTGTAATTAGTTATCAGACATGGAACAACACTTGTTATTGCTGCGACACTTTAACTAACTAACCAGTGTGATTTTATTTTACTGCTTAACACTAATACCATACTTTAATTATCAAAGTTATATCATTTAGTTAAGTACCAGTTTTGAAGTGCGGAATATTGTTATGCTTATTTCACAATTTTCACGTAAAACTATACAAAGAGTGCTTGTTTATTATTAAGCATAAAGCTACGTATTGTGCTATCTGTGCTGTGCCAAGGAAGGGTACTGAAACCAGATTTTTAGTGTTGTAAACCTTCAGACTTGCCGCTGTACAACGAGGTGGGGTGAAGGCTATTCCTAACTTTAAACTCATTTGCTAGATTGAATGCCAAATGGGATATGACTGTAACTCTTATAGCGCACACTTGGTACCAAAGTGTGAAGTACGTTTAGGAGAAAAACGAGCCACGAACTCTAGAATTTGACGTCAGAATACACTAACTATTTGGTGACGTCTGGCCTGGAAGTAAAGCTGTAAAACAATTTTACTTATTTTAGTTATCCCTTATTAACTGTTTCTTTTTCTTAGCCACTCGATATTCTAAAGGTATTAACTTAATTATCATATTTTTGTGATAACAACACTGGTTAATAACTATCCTTATTGCAGTTCACTTGACCATTGAGTCTTGTTAATGTGATTAACTTGTCAGCTAAATGTTGTTTGACGTCTTTACACGGCTTCATAAGGCCTGGTATTTAGGGCACTTGACTCAGAGTCAAGTAGGTCGCGATTTCCAATCCCTTCATTAATAATGAAACGTGGACGCGTTATGATGTGCCGGTAAATTCCACTATTCTTTGATAAAGAGTACATCAAAAGCTGGCGGTGGCTGGTGTTAACTTTCCTTCTAGTCTGTCAATTAAAAATTAAAAACGAATATCGCAGGTAGCCTTGGAGTAGCTCTGTTCGAAATATATGAAAAAAAACAGCATGTCTCTGTGTTTGTTTTTACTTCAGTCGACTTTGTTTTATCCTGTATGACCTGGAGTAGTTGTACTCCGTTGGTTAATTTGTAAAACATTTTACAACATTGCACCTGGTTTTCGGTTATTGCCAACACAGTTATCAGAAACACTAAATAAAACTGTAAACAGTTCTTGCACGTCTCATTTAGCTATCACGTGTCACTAGCACAATTTACTTGATTATCTCTGAAGGTTTCAGTTATGCTAAATCGTTTTGTGACAAATATTTGTGAATAAAATGAAAAAAAAGATAATGCGAAAACAAAATTGATGAGAAATTTCAAATACATAAATTATTTATTTATTTAATTTATTATTATTAGTAGTAATAACACAATCAACAGGTAGAGGTAAAACGAGTGGTATTATAATAATAATAATATTTAGAACAAATATACATTGGGCTATCTGCTGTGCCCTCCACTAGCACTCGAATACCGAATTCTGTGTTATAAGTCCTTAAACTTACCGCTAATTTACCAGGGAACTTTTTCGAACAGCTATATCAGTTTGTTGTGAATATCAGAGACTTCCTTAGTTTTTATTGCATTTCTCCCATTCTTTACAAAATTAAAGGTATAGAAAATAAATTACGTTTATTCATGAATACGTCTGAACTTATTCAGCCTTCTTTCTCTTGAAATAGTTGTCACCATGAAAGGGAAGACTTCCTCCAACAAGAAACGAAATACTTATCACTGACATTCCGGCTTGTTTGTCCAAACCTTCAGTGAGATAGCAGCCTATGATAGACCTTTCAATTATCATCCGTAATCTTTAATAAATTCGTCCCTCTCTCAGGTTTCAGTAACGAAGACAACCCCAAAGATTTAGAAACGGTAAGCACAAAGCACTTTTAGAATTCATTGGAACATGAGCTTAATATATGTGTTAACAAATAAATCGAATTTCAATTTTTAAATTCACTAATAGATAGCAAAGTTCGATTTCTTCTCTCTTTGAATTTTGTGGTTTGTAATATAATGAAAACATTCCAACTTCTAATTTTCCTTTTCCAATATACATAAAAACATTTTATTGGCATTTATAAGTTAAATATAAATTTAAATCCAATATAAGATCAAAATGCATAAGCCCTTTTACGTGGGTAGTTTTCTTTTTTTTTTAAATTGTGTCTAAAGATACATTATTAACAAACACGTCATGAGTCTAGTGCAGAGGATCAAGAGGAAGAAATGATTGGCACTGTTATGTCGCTTTAGTAGGAAGCAAAATAAAATTATACTTTAAACCTAACATTGCATTTTCTCTCTTTCTTGTGGCTGCTGTTGGAAACCGATAAGGGTATTAAATCCAGCCATCATTTCACATGGAAATCTTACTGTTATTTGCATTTTAAACGCACTTGTTCACTAAACCATTACAGCGAGTTTCTTTTACTTTCTGTTTTTATTGGAACAGTAACTATGAAAGAGGCTTCAGTATTGTAATAATAAGCTTGATATTCTTACGGGATTACGGACATGTTTAGCTTATCTCCACGTGGTTCAAGCATGTCAAACTTCACCGTTTTGTATGTTAGGAACGTGTAAGAAGACGTGTATTAAACAAGTTTACGACTTCCATTCGGTAACTTTATTAAATTCGTTATGTTTTGTGAAGTTTTAGACTTTTAAAAAAAACGAGTTTAATACTGAAAAACTTGTTTGGCTCATCCACGTTCCCACTCTAATGACGTTTTTAATGTGTAGTGGGTTTTACACAAACACTGAAATGTGCCACTATCGTTCAGATACACCAGGATTTTATGAAGATAAGAAAATGAAATGTCAGAACTTCGACTATGTATATTAACTATTACATGTCGGTGGTTTTCAGTAGTCTGTTTATTTGTTTTGAATTTCGCGCAAAGCTATTCGAGGGCTATCTGCGTTAGCCGTCGCTAATTTAGCAGTGTAAGACTAGAGGGAAAGCAGCTAGTTATCACTACCCATCGCCAGCTCTTGGGCTACTCTTTTACCAAAGAACAGTGAGATTGACCATCACATTATAACATCCCCACGGCTGAAAGGGCGAGCATGTTTGGTGCGACGGAGATTCAAACCCGCGACCCTTGGATTACGAGTCGAACGCCTAAACACGCTTGGCCATGCCGGGCCTTTTCAGTAGTTACTGCACACATGTAGTTTACAGAAACCTCTATGCACGAACAGTGTGCAGCTCATACTATGTATATGAACAGTGAGTAGTAATTACTACAAATGAAAAATCTCTAGTAGTTACTATGTATGAATAGTGTATAATAACAACTATATATGGGCAGTCTCCAAATTATATATGCAAAAACAGCTCGTTTGGGTTGAGAAGATATTTTACGTAGAACAGCGAACAAAGTTTCGACCTTCTTTGGTCATCATCAGGTTCACAAAGAATAAAAGAGGTAACTGACCGGAAGCTGACCACATGTTTGGAAGGGGTTGTGTAACTGATCGTCGAAATGTTGGTGTGGTGTTTGTCAGTTTACATCTAACACCGCCCTCCACATTCTGACATTTCAGCTTCCGGTCAGTTACCTCTTTCATTCTTTGTGAACCTGATGATGACCGAAGAAGGTCGAAACGTTGTTTGCTCTTCTACATAAAATATTTTCTCAACCGAAACAAGCCGTTTTTGCATTTATATTTCTCTACAAGTGGGTTTTCTCGACATCACTGAGTCTGCAAATTAATTAAATCTGAAAGTAATGACAGATCTTTAACGTTAACATTTTAACAAGTGAATCTTTAAGGTAAGAAAAACATAAATTGGTCAGTAATTATGGCTATCAGAATAAAACAGTGCACGAATAAGAAAACAAAACGGTTTGTTTGAATAAAGAGAGAAAAAAACGGAAACGCTAAATGGTAAACTTTTAAAATAGAAATTGCACACATGTATCAGATGTTTAAAATAAACAGAACATCCCAGCAATGTATCTATAACATAAACAATAGTTATATAAAAGAAGGTATGTTAAAATAAACAGTATTCATTACTAACAGATCTCTAAAACATACAGAACGTCCAAGTAGTCCCCGCAGGGCCAGGTGGTTAAGTCCAGGCTTAAACAGTAATCACATTTAAAATATAAAAGTGTTAATAATACATAAAGATAGTAGTTTTATTCTATAAAACACGTTCTTGCTTTAGTTTAGCGCCATCTGTTGATGATGTAACGCGAACTAACTAAAATTACAATACGTATTTAAAAACAATTTCTGTTCGAAGTTGCGCCATCTATTGATTTGAATAGAGCTAACTAGAATTACAATACATACTTAAAATCAACATTTTGTATTTAAGGTAAACTTTCTTTTTAATTTTTATGGGTTTTTTTTTTCCTTCAGGAAGAAAATAATTTTTTTTTTAAATAATTTGTCCTCCAAATATATTTTTGTTTTATTGCTGAAAAACTCATTTAATATTAAAATGGGATAAGGTAAAAATGAAGTCATAAATTAAATAAATCTTATATTCTTTACTTCTAAGGCATTTTAGTCTTAATTTCATTTAGACGTCTACTTCTGTTTTGGAAGGTTCTTTGAAAGTTGAAATTTGTGACGATGTTGGTCAAATCACAATGTGCCAATGAAAAGCTTCGAGCATCATTTCTGTTAATAAGTTTCCAGTCGTGGTTAGTTTAAGTTTTGTTTTTAGGTCTAATATAAGTCATAGATACATCTATAAAATGTTAACATCCACAAAACTTAGTTTATTAATTATTTAGCAAAACTTTGTTTGTTTGTTTTTTCACTAACTATTTCATTGTTTGTGGTCAAGCATAAAAATAAACAATGAGCTAACTGTGCTGCGCCTACTACAAGAATCGAAGCCCGATTTTTAGCGCTGTAAGTCCTCGTTTTTGGAAGTTAAACACAAAGTTACACAATGCGCTGTCTGTGCTCTGTCCAGTACGGGTATCTAAACCCGGTTTCTAGCGTTGTAAGCCCGTAAATATACCGCTATGTCGAGGAAAGCTTATAAGCCTTCAGACGTGCCACCGAATCACTACTGGGTAATTCAGTAATTACATAGGCAATACATTACACCATAGCTACAAAATCAGAACTGGTTTGTTTGTTTTTGAACTTCGCGCAAAGCTATACGAGGGCTATCTGCCCTTATCGTCCCTAATCTAGAAGTGTAAAACCAGAGGGAAGGCAGCTAGTCTACATCACCCACCGTCAACGCTTAGGCTACTATTTTGTCAACGAATAGTGGGATTGACCATCACATTATAAGCCCCTATGGCTGAGAGGGCGGACGTGTTTGGTGTGACTGGGATTCGAACCCCTGACCCTCAAATAACGAGTCGAGTACCTTAACCACCTGGTCATGATCAGAGCTGATATAAAGAAAGAAGTTTAAAGGCATTAGTTCAATAATATATTGCCTTACAAAAGCATATAACGTTGTAGCAAAAGTAATCGATATTTAGTATTATTTTGAAGATATGCGTAATTTCCATAATTCTTTTCATACAACATAAACACGCGCGCGCATGTTTACAGTTTTAAATGATCTGTATGAAATCAATCACTTTTTTCGACCTATGTTTTATTTGCAATGAAAGACAAATATGAAAAACGCTGCAATTGTGTATCAATCTTGTTTTCCTTCAAATAAAAAACTTATTTAATTTAGAATGTACATAGTTTAAGTTTTTATGGAAGGTTGTATTAAAACATAATATAAAATTATTGCAAGTTCTGAAGTAAAACTATAATATTGTGTAATATTAGTTTTGTTTTGTTTTCTGTATTTCTAGAAGGTTAGAAACAGACTTATGGTTGGAGTAGTTACTCTTCATCAACATTCAAGAATGTCTTGAAATTACGCAGGAATCTTCCTGTTTCTAACTTCATTCCTATACAGTGGTGAAAATAACATCGGAAGAAATAATCAGATAATGTAATGAAATTTTGTTATTCCTAACCTTATTTCACTACAGTTTATTTTATGATTAAGACCCTAAAATGTGAACGTTTCTTCATAAATGGAGAAAATAACTCTGTTTATTTCTTTTTTTGTGTGTTTTTTTAAGGGAAGAGGGAAGGAGTAAACGAAAGGAATTTAATGGATGTCAGTGCGAGGTGTTTTTTGATAATGAAATAACAGAATATGAGACATGTATAGCAGCAATTAACACCGACTCGCACCCAAGTTACCGATTCCTCTTTATTGTGGGTGAATCCTACACTTCGGAGCTACCGAGTTCGAATTCGTGTGATATCATAAAATATTTCCAGTACTTTAAGAGTGAAAAATTACTCTTTAATGTGAGTCGTAGAGCGCTGCTGACTGACAGCACTCCCGCTCGTCGTTGTTGTTTTGAATTTTGTTGTTTTTGTTTTTTGAATTAAGCATAAAGCTACACAATGGGCTATCTGTGCTCTGCCCACCACGAGTATCGAAACCCGGATTTTAGCGTGAAAGTTCGCAGACATACCGCTGAGCCATTGGGGGGCCATTTTGAATTAAGCACAAAGCTACACAATCTGCGCTCTTCCCACCAGGGGTATCAAAACCCGGTTTTTAGCGTTCTAAGTCCGCAGATATACCGCTGAGCCACTGACTGGAGGAGCCTCTTGCTCGTCAAAATTAAGGAACGCCAAAGATACTCTTAGTAGTTTTGCCGTAAATAAAAATATGATTCCTTCTTAAAGTGTTTTTTTTTGCTAGTGCTTCGTTGAAAAAAATGTATGACAGTATATTTTGTGTGTGTGTGTGAAATGGTGATAAGCCCGAGATTTCCTTGACTTCTGTCTGTCTTTTTATTTCTTGTACTCTTGCACAAGTTCCAAGCTCCTAAACTTTTTCATCAAGTTTGTTCCAATAGTCTCGGTTAGAATGGATGTCAGAAAACAAGTCCTGATTTAGCCACTGCAATACCATGTTATTACTTAATTAGTGATTGCAGGTTCGTGGTGGACTTAGTGCTTTTTAAAAAAAATATCGCATAGTCGTTAATGTTTCACTTACCTGTAAATCGGTTCCCTGTAGTATGACACACCTTATTCTCCATATATTCTCTGATTTGGAACATTCTCAATCCGATAAAGGTAATGTGTTCATTTCAACTTGATAGGTTACTTCTTGTACCACGGCCTGGCACGGCCGAGCGGGTTAAGGCGCGCGCTCGTAATCCGAGGGTCGCGCTAAACATGCTCGCCCTCCCAGCCGTGGGGGTGTATAATGTGACGGTCAATCCCACTATTCGTTGGTAAAAGAGTAGCCCAAGAGTTGGCGGTGGGTGGTGATGACTAGCTGCCTTCCCTCTAGTCTTACACTGCTAAATTAGGGACGGCTAGCATAGATAGCCCTCGAGTAGCTTTGTGCGAAATTCCAAAAAACAAACAAACAAACTTCTTGTACCTTGACAAATCAAAAGTTTATTTACTGTTTAAGAAATACTTGCATTGGTCTTACTTGTTCTTACGTACGTAGAACGCCTTGCAACTGTTACATGAAAAGAGATATATTTCCACTGAAAGAATGCATACTTTACATGTTGTTTTGTCCTTCCATAGGATTTTTATCCCAACCTCTGAGGAGGGCAGTTCGTTGGCTTAATCTGAAAAAGACAAGATGTGAAGTCCTGTCACTGTTTACTCTGTTTTACTGGTGGCGCCATCCAGTGGCATAGCGGAACGCTAAAATCTGGGTTTCAATATCCGTGGTTGGCAGAGCACAGATAGCCTATGGTATAGCTTTCTGCTTAATTCCAAACAAACCAAACCAATCTCCTGGTGGCTGCTGATCGTATAGTTTTAACACTATTCTCAGACAAGTTTACCTCTATCTTGCCTTAAGTTTTTGTCATTATTTACAAGTTTACTTCTATCTTGCCTTAAGTGGGATTGACCGTCACATTATAATGCCCCACGGTTTAAAGGGCGAGCATGTTTGGTGTGACTGTGATTCGAACCCGCTACACTCAAATTACGAGTCGAGTGCCTTAAACACCTGGTCATGTCAGCCCAGGTAGCAAAAAAACACACAAAACAAACAAACTTTATGTTCATAATAATGTTTATACTTGCCCAAAAATTTCTGTCCCGTTGAGCGATTATTGTCGTGTAGCTGCTGGGTTTGTTTGTAGTTGTGTACGAAGCTACGCAATGTCCCATCTGTTCTCTGCCCACCACGGACATTGAAACCCGGATTCTAGCGTTGTTAAGTCCAAAATCATCGTGCTGTACCATTGAAGTTGGGGAGGAGGCATGTGGTCGCCGGGATCGAAAGTAAGAAAAAACAAAGAGATAAGAGGGATAAATTTAAGAAAAATCATGATCCAAAACAGTATAAAAATCCAATATTTGTACTTGAGAAAAGCATTAATAAGGTATCCCACAAAATCACGGATTTCGTACTCCATCCAGTAGTTTGCATACAATTCTAAGCCATCCCAAGTCTATTTGAGAAAGCTATCTTCTAAAAAACTTTCACAGAAATGACCGCGCTCTAGCTGCACACAATATGTAACTTTTTAAAGGAGTGACACATGTTTAGTTACCTTTTGACGCCCAGTCAACACCGATGAGGTTAACTACTTTCAAAAAATGTATAAAAATTTAGAAACATTACGTGTATAGACTGAAATAAAGATGTGTTCAGTACTAGTATGGAATGGTAGAATTAGTGGTTCTTTCAACTATAATATCCGTCGTTTCCATTCAAGAAATGCAAATAATTTAATTCTTAAAGAACGAAATTTACTTTGTTATTATGAAAAGTACCCCGCTGGTACAGCTGTAAGTCTAGTTAGTTTACGGATTTACATGCTAAAATCAAGGGCTCAGTTTTCCTTGATGGGTTCAGCAGATAGCCTGATGTGGCTTTTGTGTAAAAAACAACAAAACACAAACATATTATTACGAAAATACGAAAAATTTTGGAAAACTTTATATTTCTATAACAATGACTTTACGATCAAATATATGTTAATATGTTATTATTTTATACTCACTGATTATTTTGCATCTGTAACACTAATATAACACACACTACGTGAAATAGTGGTTGTGTTATTAAAAAAATTGCCAATGAAACAATGCATGACTCGTTTGAAAGTGAGAATAGTCTTCCTTCTATCAAAACTAGTGATTCTGTGGGTCTGTGGCCACATTTATAGAGCAGCTATGATGCAAATTTAATACTTAAACCACTATTTTACACTTCAGTTTAATTATCATCGGCACTATAAGGCAATTTTAATTTACTTAATCACTTTACAAACAGCACTTATTAGGCCTACTTATTTATATATTAAGAGATATCACATTTGGGATCGGCTTTTGGGGAATTCCCGTAAAAGTATTTTCGCAAAATTTCCGGGTTTTCCTGTAGGTGGTGCGAAAATTTTTACCTTTGCGTAAATCTCTGAACTGAGACGATTCGTTTGGTACGTCTAGCGATTTAAGAAAAATTAAATGACACACACACACACGGATACTGATTTTTTTAGATAGGTAGTTTGAAGCCTTTTCTTTCTAGCAGGAAAACCACTTTTTTTTTAATCCAAAACTACTTTATTACTTTTTGCACAGGTTTGTACAAAAAATGTACGAATTTATTTAATCGTTGTAGTTTGAATGCATACGTAGCGTATTTAAATTCATTTCCAAAACACTAGATAACACATTTTATTCCGTTGTGTGGCGCTAAAGACGTTTCTTATCAAAGTCTTTAACTTACGAGTTTTGACAACATATATTCTTTGATTTTACGTTTAACTAAGAAAAGAGGTTACTCGTACATACGGGACATTCAGGAAGTGACAGTGAGACGAAAGTAAAGTGTTCCTGGTTTTATACTCACACATATATATATCTATATATATGTAACTTTTATTTTACAGAAATCAACAAGAAAATTAATGTTTTCTTCAGGATGTAAGTTGTTGATTCAACCCGAGTGATTAGGTATGTATGCATATAGTTTTGTTTTGGTGTTATTACACGTTCAAGCAGTGCCCACATTGCCAGGTAACTTGTTCTACTCACTATACAATTTTTTTTTTAAATTTTTGTTAGTACTTTAAATTTAGTAGGGAAAATGCATAACAGTAGCTTTGCCATATATTCAAATACGATTTCGCTTCTAAAGTGATATTTTTTGCTATTACTTAGTGGTAAAGGCGTTAAGATATTTTTTTTCGTTTGTGTGTGGAGGGGCGTTAAGCCCGAGATTTTCTGGAGTGTTTGTAAGTCTCTATAATTCTCATATTCTGGCACAGATTCCAAGCTCCTATATTTTTTCATCAAGTGGTTCATTGGGGCTAGTTTGTTCCAATCGACTCGGTTAGAAGGAGTGTCACAACGTTAGTCCTGGTTTAGCCACTGCAATATAACCATTATTGTATTATTAGCATTAACATATTTTAAATGATACCTTTTAATGATCTATTATGAATCATATTTACTTCATCATAAATATTCATAAGTTGTTAAGGTACTGAGGATATGAGTTCCGAGTCAAGTGAGTTTCAGTTATGTGTAAAGGTTAAAAACTTATTCTCTAAGTTATAAATTCTTAATTACAATGATGTTATTACCAACCAGGTATTTTAAGCCTTTTTTTCTTAGCAAAAGATACAAAGTTTGTGATTTCTTAAAAGCTATAAATATTTTAGTTTTTAATTTGTACAAAGTTATAACAACAAAGTGATTTATTGTATAAAGTTCAAATGTACATTTTAAAGTAAACTTTAAAAAAATGTAAAATTTCACTTCGTTTTGAGAAAAGACAAGTAGAAGACTTGTATGTTAACGTGTCAGTAATAGTTGTTCGGTGATATTCAGTTAAGGCCTATTTAATACGTGACTGTATTAGTAATATATAATACATTGGTTTTAAACCCTACAAATAATCATATTCTGTGTACCAAGTTCAGAGAATAACCACTGTGTAACCAAAAGATTATCGCGACAGATATGTACTAACTTTTGTTATTCATAGCTAATGTGTTTCAATCAATGACTGATAATTCAAATAAAAATTGCTTACGTTTTATTCAAAATATTTTGCGTACATTTAAGCACGTCTTAAAAGTATCTCACTTCGTTTTTCTTCTGTTTGCTCACAAGTTCCACTATTTGTAAATTATACCATGAAGTGCACCCAATGTGTTATGTTGTTCAGATCACATAAAGAACCTCTCATAAAATCAGAAGTTTTCATCCTAAATGATTTGTTTCCTACAAAATACAGAACTTCATTCACTTACTTGTTGTAATACATGTTAATTTGCTACTTGAAAGCCGCATGATCTGTTCGTGGCTTAGTGATTAATATGCAGATCAGAAGGTCCAAGATTCGAGCTGCTCAATATGCTATACACCTTTAGCTATGGTTTCTTATTAGGTTAACATTAGTACTGGAAAGTGCTGTTGATTGATTGCCTTTCTTCTAATCAGTAGTCATAAATTATGTCTGATTATTAAAGTTTCTAACCCAGCCGTATATCCTACGTGTCACATGAAGTATTATTCAGGTTTAAACTATCAAGTACCCTTATAAGGAAGTCGCATAAAGCCATAATAACATGTAGAATTACTATATTTTTAGTCTTACTCACTCCAGTAGATTTAGCATAAGGTGTTACTGTTGGTAATAAATTTTGAATAAATAAGTGCTTTTATGTGTAATTATGAGGCATTTGAAAGAAATCCATTAAAATCACAAAGAAATATAAACAATTTTTGTTTTGGCCTCTCGTCATAATTTCAATACTTATAATACTGTCGCTCGTGATTTCACAAACGGAAAATTCATAAACATAATGATATGTCTATAGTTTTATACTGCTGAAACTGTGTTTCGATATTCGTAGTAGGAAGAGCACAGATACCCCATTCTGTTTTTTTGTGTGTGTGTGTGCGTGCGTTACTTACAAACAGTTCAGAGGATATCAATTCACGGAGTGTTTGTGATGTGGTTTACCCCGCACAAAAAGAAATGGTTAACAACTAAAACAATTCAAAATCTTTATTATACACAGGATCAACAAAAAAGGGAACCCGTTTATTGTGAATATTTGAAACTATCGAGAGAATAATGAAGAAAACTTACTTTTACCTTTCTCTTACTTGTACTCCCCCTTCCAGTGTTTGTCTGTTTGTTTTATAATTTCGCGCAAACCCACACGAGAGCTATCTGTGCTAGCCATCCCTAGTTTAGCAGTGTAAGACTAGAGGGAAGACAGCTAGTCATTACCGCCCATCGCCAACTCTTGGGCTACTCTTTTATTAAAGAATAGTGGGACAGACCGTCACTTTATAACCCCCATGGCTGAAAGGGGGAGCATGTTTGTTACAACCGGGATTTGAGCCCGGGACCTTCAGATTATGAAGTCTGTCTAAAAATAAGGTTCAACATAAAACTTAAAACCAAAAATTAACCACAAACTTAATCTTGAGTAATATCAATATAAATAATCCAACTTTTAAACTATGGGTTAAAACAAATTCGAACTCCTTTGAAAGTTAAAGTGCAACATTCCACAGTTATGCTGATTTTTTTTAAAAATACGTATGTTAAAGCAGCGTCACCTAAGTTAGATTCAAAGTCAAAGTTTAAACATACAAAGTTACAAGAGCTCTGAAAGGTTGAAAAGTTACTGTTACAGAAGCAGACCTTGCTTTATATACCATAAAACAGTAACATCACACAAAGCCAATTTCCCACTTAACTATACCTTGCACAAGTTACTTTTATCAGAGCGCGAGGGTGTGACAGCCATTAGTCATTATTCAATTCCACAAAAATGTCAAAAGTTATCTTTCGTATAAAAAGACATGGCTAATTGCCAGTCTGTGAATGCATGTGCTGTGTGCACACTAAAAAGAAGAGAGTCGAGTGACTTACTTAAGGCCTGGCATGGCCGAGCGCGTTAAGGCGTGCACTCGTAATCCGAGGGTCGCGGGTTCGCTCCCGCATCGCGCTAAATATGCTCGCCCTCCCAGCCGTGGGGGTGTATAATGTGACGGTCAATCCCACTATTCGTTGGTAAAAGAGTAGCCCAAGAGTTGGCGGTGGGTGGTGATGACTAGCTGCCTTCCCTCTAGTCTTACACTGCAAAATTAGGGACGGCTAGCACAGATAGCCCTCGAGTAGCTTTGTGCGAAATTCCAAAACAAACAAACGAATCAAGGTATCTAGCTTCCCAACATAAACTTGTGTGTCATCATCATGCGAAATTCCAAAAAACAAACAAACAAACAAGACTTACTTAAGCCACTCTTCTTCAAACTGAACAATATATATATATATATATATATATAAATTTCGAGAAAAATATATTAATTAAAGTTTGGTTTTATTTGTTTGTTTGAATTTCGCGCAAAGCTGCTCTAGTGCTATCTGTGCTGGCCGTCCCTAATTTAGCAATATAAGACTAGAGGGTAGGCAGATAGTCATCACCACCCACCGCCAACTCTTGGGCTACTCTTTTACCAACGAATAGTGGAATTGACCGTTACATTATAACGCCCCTACGGCTGAAAAGGCGAGCATGTTTAGTGTGATGGGGATTCGAACCCGCGACTCAGATTACGAGTCGAGTGCCTTAATCATCTGGCCATGTCGGGCCTATTAATTAAGAATGAAAGGTAACAGGAATTCAGGTTTTGCACCACAAAACAAAGGCAGATAAATAAACAGGAGAAAATACAATATTTAGTTTTTTTACAACATGAATGGCACGCACGTAACACATGATTTACGCATTCAAGTAAGAAATTCCAATGTTCGAGCTTAAGTATCACTGATATATAAAAAAAAAAGAAATATAGGGAAATGGCGACCTGTAAACAGCACCAGCCGCTTCTGGAAGTATTATTAAATAAATGTTATAGATTTCATTGTCATATGCTACAAACAACATTCCATTTTAGCCTAGATAAAATTATGTAACTTCAAGTTTTCATCTTTATCTGTCTACCATCCTTTGTCACGTTGGTTACGACTCAATATTGGCCTACTACCTTTGATAAAACAGAATTACACCTTGGTCTAACTGCTGTCCTTGGTATAAAAATGACCTTACTTTAAGATTCCGTCGTTTAAAGTTGAACGACAATTAGCTGAAAATACGATAAAGATGTTTTTAAGCGATTGTTTTTTATCAATGAATTATAAGTGATGCTGAAACGACAATTAATTCTTCGATTCGAGATTTACATTTCTTTCTCCTACTTTTACTCCATTCGTGAGTTGTTATATGAAGTTGCAGGCAGAAATGTTACATTTTTGTTCTGGAGCAAACTATTTCATCATATTTGGGTCAAAGTTCAATGTACACTTTGAATATTGAAAGTTTTCTTTGATTTATTTCGGTTTGATTGAATTTCGCGCAAAACTATACGTGGATTATCTGCGCTTGCCGTCCCTAATTTAGCAGTGTAAGACTAGTGAGAAGACAGATAGTCATCACAACCCACTGCTAATTCTTGGGTCACTCTTTTACCAATGAATAGTGAATTGGTCATAACATTATAAAGCCCCCATGGCTGAAAGAACGAGCATGTTTGGTAGGATAGTGATTTGAACTCGTGATCCTCAGATTACGAGTCGAGCGCCCTCACCACCTGGTCATGCCGGACTTTACTGTTTTTGGACCTAACATTTACTTTCTGTAACACAAGTTGTTGTATCTTATTTGAAAGGCTTAGTTGAAGTGGTAGATCCACTTATTTTTGTAAACTCGCGACTGTTAAATAGCAGAGGAAACTTGAACTTTTTTTTTATATGCAAAAACGGCTCTTTTTGGGTTCAGAAAATATTTTAAATAGAAGAGCGAACAACGTTTCGACCTTCTTCGGTCATCGTCAGGTTCACAAAGAAAGAGGTAACTGACCGAAAGCTGACCACATGTTTGGAAGGGGTTGTATAACTGAGTGTCGCAATGTAGAGGGCGGGGTTAGATGTTTGAATATATAATTTTATCTATAATATTAATATAGGTATAATGGCGTTCCTTTATATTGGTTTATTTTGGGTTTAAGTTGTTGTATAAGTAAGGCTTCTTTAATTTTTCGTTTGTTTATGTTTGTTTCTTTATTTAGTATTTTAGTGTTTTCTATGGTTATGTTGTGTCCATTTGACTTGCAGTCTTCAAAAACGTGTGAAGGTGACTTTTTATGTTCTTTGAATCTGGTTTCCATTTTTCTACTTGTTTCTCCTATATAGAAGTCGTGGCAGTTATCACATTGTATTTTATAAATAATGTTGGTGTGGTGTTTGTCAGTGTAGTTCTTACATAGTATAGACCTTAGTTTTGTGCCTGGTTTTTGAATAAATTTAGTGTTAACTGGAATGTTATATTTTGTTACTAGTTTTTGCCAAATGTTGGTTATTTGTTTGCTGATGTCAGGAATATATGGTATACAGCAGTATATGGTTTCGTGATTTTTTGATTCGTGAGATATATTTACTTTTGTTGGTTGATTTTGCTTTCTGTCTAGGTGTGTGCGTATAATGTTTTCTACGGTTTGTGGAGGAAACTTATTAATGTTGATGAAGTATTGTTTTATTTTGTCTAATTCATCGTTAATTTTATCTGGTGAGCATAGTTTTATGGCTGTGTTTATCTGGTTTCTTAGTATGTTGAGTTTTTGTTTTGTTTCATGTGCTGAGTCCCAAGGAATGTATAGTCCAGTATGGGTGATTTTTCGGTGGATTTCTGTTTTGAATTGTGTGTCGGTTCATATAATTTTGAGGTTAAGAAATGATATTTGATTGTTTTCTTCCTGTTCACATGTGAAGTTAATGTTGGGATGTATAGAGTTAATGTGAATGAAAAAGTTAAGTATGTGTTCTGTAGATTTGAATCCCGCAACCGTGTCATCTACATATCTGTACCAGTATAGTGGTGGATGTAATGCTGTATTAATTGCTTGTGTTTCAATTTGTGTCATAAAAATATTGGCTAGAACGGGTGATACTGGGTTGCCCATGCTTAGGCCATTTGTTTGTATATAGTTTTGGTTGTTGAACATGAAGTTTGTCTTTATTGTGGTGAATTCTATGAGGGTTGCTAACTGGTTACTGGGAATGTCTATAATTGGGTTAGGGTCTCGAATATAGAGTTCTAAGGCTATCTTGCAGGCTTCTGTTGTTGGAACTTCTGTGAAGAGGGATATAACATCGAAACTGGCCATTAAGGCTTTATGATTAAGTTGATTTAGATTAGACTTGAAATTAAAAGAGTCTTTGATGAATGAGCTAGCTGATGTTGCATATTTGGAGAATGCCCATGCTATGTATTTACCAAGATTGTAATTAAACGATTTATATGTTGACATTATTGGTCGTAATGGACAATCTGGTTTATGAGGTTTGGGGATGCCGTATATTTGCGGTGTGCGTGAGTCGGTTTTACGTAGGTAGGAATAAAGTGTTTGTGAAATTGTGTTGGCTTTTTTCATTTGTAGTAGTAATTTGTTTAGTTGCGTCTCATGTGTCTTTGTTGGATTTGTGTGTATTGGTTTAAATTTGTTCGTGTCTGATAGGATGTTATTCATTTTTTGTATGTATTCATTCGTGTTCATTATTACTATAGCGTTACCTTTATCTGCTTTTAGAATTTTTATGTTTCTGTCTTGTTTTAGGTTTTTAATGGAATTAATGTCTCTTTTTGTAAGGTTGTTTTTTAGTTTTCTGTTTTGTGAAATTCTGTTGATAGTTTTGTAAGAAAATTCTTTGAAAAAATCGTTTAAGATGTTGTTTTTAGGTGTTTCTGGAAAATATAAATTTGTAATTTTACCTGGGAAGTTTGGCTGTTGGATGTCAATAAAATTATCTGAGTTGTCTTCTTTCTGTTTGTTGTTTTTCTTTTCTGTGGAAAGTATCACAAGTCTCCTGGCTAGGTCTTCTAAACATGTTTTGATTTCTATGGTTGGAATGTACCTTGGTGCTATTGCGAAGTTGAGTCCTTTGTTTAGTAGATGTATCTCGTCTGTGTTTAATTGTCGGTCAGATCTGTTAATTATGAGGTTGGTCAACGGTTTGTCATGTTGATGTCTTTTCTGTTGCTTACATCTTAGTTTTTCAAGTTTTTTGTTGTGGCAGATCTTTTTGTCTCTGTCGTTCTTAGTATTGATTTGGTTTATGTTTCGTTGTATAAGTCCGTAAATCTCTGGTTTAATACAACATGCTAGTTGATGGTCTAAGTTCATTTTTTGTTTTTGTAAGTCATGTAGTTCTTTGTATTTTGTGTTCAACATGGCTTTAAGTAATGTATGTTAGACCAGATATTGACATAGCTACCTTAGTAATGTATGATATACCAGTAATTAACATAGCTACATTAGAAATATATGTTATACCAGTAACTGACGATGACCGAAGAAGGTCGAAACGTTGTTCGCTCTTCTATTTAAAATATTTTCTGAACCCCAAAAGAGCCGTTTTTGCATATAAAATTCTCAACAAGTGGGTTTCTCGACATCACTGATTGGAAACTTGAACTGTTCATCAATGAATCAGTTTTGAACACTTTTCAAATTCAGGGAAAGAAACCATTTATTCAGTAGTGTAAGGCATGTGGGGTTGTGAGGAAGCACCAACCCCTTGCTTCATGTGCTGGGGGAGCGCCACATTCATATTTAAAATGCAGATTACGTATTGAGTTTCTTTCATTGAAATTCAAATATGGATCCGTGGTAATGTAATCACGTCACTAATATGGAACGTTTTGTATGAAACGAAGTTCTCCGACCGTACATATACTGATAATCAAGGAATAAGTTTCTGTATTTATAATTAATTAGTTAACATCATAGTTATATTAAATAACCAGTTTTTAATTTTCTATTTCGTTGAGAAGAGGAGTAAAGGAAATCCTGGCAACTCCCATTTCTATGTTTATAATACATTCAAACAATATTAGACAGAACATTAAAGAAATCGGTTCTGAATATGTAGTTCACATTCACGTAATGTTATATAGCACCGCTTATATGAACTGTGTATACATTGTATATCATGTTTTATCTTCCAGCTATCATTACACCACAGCAAAACAATGTAATTAATGCTATGTATTGCATTTTGTATATCATTACACCACAGCAAAACAATGTAATTAATGCTATGTATTACATTTTGTATAACATTACACCACAGCAAAACAATGTAATTAATGCTATGTATTACATTTTGTATATCATTACACCACAGCAAAACAATGTAATTAATGCTATGTATTACATTTTGTATATCATTACACCACAGCAAAACAATGTAATTAATGCTATGTATTACATTTTGTATATCATTACACCACAGCAAAACAATGTAATTAATGCTATGTATTGCGTTTTGTATATCATTACACCACAGCAAAACAGTGTAATTAATGCTATGTATTCCGTTTTGTATATCATTACACCACGGCAAAACAATGTAATTAATGCTATGTGTTGCGTTTTGTATAACATTACACCACAGCAAAACAATGTAATTAATGCTATGTATTACATTTTGTATATCATTACACCACAGCAAAACAATGTAATTAATGCTATGTATTACATTTTGTATATCATTACACCACAGCAAAACAATGTAATTAATGCTATGTATTGCGTTTTGTATATCATTACACCACAGCAAAACAGTGTAATTAATGCTATGTATTCCGTTTTGTATATCATTACACCACGGCAAAACAATGTAATTAATGCTATGTGTTGCGTTTTGTATAACATTACACCACAGCAAAACAGTGTAATTAATGCTATGTATTGCATTTTGTATATCATTACACCACGGCAAAACAATGTAATTAATGCTGTGTATTGCGTTTTGTATATCATTACACCACAGCAAAACAGTGTAATTAATGCTATGTATTCCGTTTTGTATATCATTACACCACGGCAAAACAATGTAATTAATGCTGTGTATTGCGTTTTGTATATCATTACACCACAGCAAAACAGTGTAATTAATGCTATGTATTCCGTTTTGTATATCATTACACCACGGCAAAACAATGTAATTAATGCTATGTGTTGCGTTTTGTATAACATTACACCACAGCAAAACAGTGTAATTAATGCTATGTATTGCATTTTGTATATCATTACACCACAGCAAAACAGTGTAATTAATGCTATGTATTACATTTTGTATATCATTACACCACAGCAAAACAGTGTAATTAATGCTCTGTATTGCATTTTGTATAAGTGATCAAGTTCGCAACAGGCGGAACTATCATAGTTTTATACAAATAAACTTCACTTGATATATTTTGAAATATGTACTTTATGTGACGGTGTTGACGTTTGGCTCTTAATTATTTTAATAAGATTAGTTAGTGACATGCTTATAAAGACTTGGGGTTTCATACTTATTTACTGTATGTTAATTTTAGTTTTACTTGTACACATGATGTTTGGCTGTCCCTTTACATAATATATATAGATGTATGTATACTTTTTATGTTTAACTATTCTTTACAGATCATTATATATATATATATAGATTGTTTGAGTATCCTTTACAGGATATATATGTATATACTGTTTATTTCCCACCCTTTTGCCGTAGCAACACACTTTGTATATTGGAACCATAGGTGCATTACAAAAATGATTGTTAAATCTTACCATTCTATTACAGTAACCAGAGGGTTGATAGTACGAACCCGAGTTTGAAAAAGTTTTTATATTATATGTATTTTTAGCAGTGTTTCGAATTTCTCACAGTACGGGCCCGGCATATCCAGGTGGTTAAGGCACTGTACTCTTAATCTGAGGGTGCGGATTCGAATCCCCGTCATACCAAATACGTTCTCCCTTCCAGCCGTGGAGACGTTATATTGTGAAGGTCAATCCCACTATCCGTTAGTAAAAGAGTAGCTCAAGAGTTGGCAGTGGGTGGTGATGACTAGCTGCCTTCCTTCTAGTCTTACACTTCTAAATTAGGAATGGTTAGCGCAGACAACCCTCGTGTAGCTTTGCGCGAAATTCAAAAACAAACTCACAGTACGGCTTTTAGTGAATTGAACAGAAAAACAGAACTGTTGAATAATGTGAAAAAACCAACGTATTCTATTATACCAAAAACAGGAAAAGAAAAAAGCCAACCAAAATAGAATATAACATTAGATCGTTCTTAATTATTATCGTAAAGTTATATATATGTTTCCTAATGTTAGTTACATGTAATTAAAAACTGAGAAAATACTTAGTCTCAATATTTTATTTATCTAGTATTTGACATTACTATTACCACAAAATAAAAATTCACTTTTGTTTAGTTGTTTCTCTTTCTTATGTTTGTGTTTTCTTATTGCAAAACCACATAGGATTATCTGTTCCGCTCACCGCGGGGAATCGAACCACTAGTTTTAGCGTAGGAAACCGTAGACTTACCGCTGTACTAGCGGGGATTGTCTGCTTTTTTAATGAAGAAGAAAATTGAGTTGTTTTCATATTATTCCCAACCGGGATTAAATTTTCCAAGTGTAATTTGATGAGTTCCGCCATATTACTCATTCTTGTTAAGTAGATCCCTTGTTTACCTTCCGTGATAGGGCATTTCCGACCGTGTTTGTAATTTCAGCTCGAAAGATCGGAAATATTGCCGAAGACAAATAGGACATTGTAGAAGCTACGACATCTGTCGGTGGTAAGTACTTGTGATAAGTTGCCTTTCCTTACATCTGTCAATTCAAAACTGGGGACGATTAGGGCATGTATCCCTTGTGTAGCTCTGGGTAAATAATTGTAACAAGCAAAGAAGACAGAATCTGATTATTTAAAAACAATAAAAACTGTTAAATTAACACAAAACACAATATAAATATTGTGGTGTAGTGTCTTAGAAAAGGTGTTTGGTTAAAGTAAATTGCGTTGATGCGAGCCGTATGATTTGAATAGTCTTAATAGAGATCGAAGTTTAAATACTTAAGTCGTGTTGTTTAAAACCTTATATAGTTTTCTACTAACTGTGTGGTTGGGGTCTTGTTTTATATGAATCTTATTATTGAAATTGGGTCACAGATTAATCTTTTGGTGTAAATAGTGTTTGATAAGAAGCGATTGGTTAAACTGCGTGTTACATGAGCCTTTTGTGTTTCTTTCATAGCGCGTGTGGTTATGTATTTAATTCAAACCTTATTGTTTAAATAGCTCCTTATAGGACCTGTTATTGTTTTAGTTCCAATTCACGCAATGAGCTGTCTTGACTCTGTCTACTTCAAGGAATCGAACTTCGGTGTTTAATGTTGTAAGTACATAAAGTTATCACTGACCCATTAAAGAACTTCCTTCTTATACGAGTTTTTTAATTTTAAAGTTGATGCTCGTAGGAGAGTCGTGGCTGTGTAGCTGATACCAATTATAAGAATTTATGATTAAAAGTAAAGAATACATTAAAATATCAATCACGCTTCATCCGTTATTCCAGAAACAAATAGGCTTTACGCCTGAAAGCAGGGTGATAGACCAGCTGCGAAACGGCAAACAGAGTAGTGGTCAAAACGTTATTTATATTATCTTTAACTTAAATAATAAAAAGAAAAATTGTGATGTAAACTAAATTAATGTAGTGAACTGTACTTATTGATAATTTTATTTAAGTTACTATACAAACCTTTTGTTTTTAAATAGCTCCTTATAACGGCCGAGCTACTCGTGTAGAAACTTGTACATCTTTTGGAAAATCGGAATTTTATAAAAACTAAAACTGTTTCTATATATATATTTACTCATTCGACTTTTTCGTCTTGAAAATGTATTGATTTCTGGGGAAACGTTTCTTCAAAAGAATTTATTGTTACTAGTTTTACGAATTTCACTTTTATCTTATCTCTCTGTTTTAAAAATGCTACAAGGTTACAGCCAACAGAGATAAAACCATGAAATTCAGCAATATTTTTTTTCGCCCTTTGGTCGGGCGTTAAAGAAGTTTACTTAATTTAATAACGTACAAATGTGTTTCTTGCTACGTAAAATTAAGGCACAATAGAGGTACTGTTGCAATATCGAAGTACGCATATGTTGTAAGTTGATAAGAGACGTTTATCAGTATATTCAGGATATAGAGATAACAAAACAGGATTGGTAAGTCAACGTTAAAGGTTATTTTCGATGTACGCACACAATATATGTGATGTTCCTATATTATATTTTTGTACTGCTTCAGAGCAGCTGTAGGACTCGAACGATATATTACAGGCTCAATACTAAAATGTGTCTTTTTTTATTTTATGGTGTATCTAAAACTAAACTTGATACTTGGAGAGTTGTTCATCTACACAAGAGACATTAAAAGAGTCAATGGTTTCTTTCACGGATATCAAATACCGGAATTAAACACCTAAGATAATATTGAGGTTATATTCGTGTTTACTAAAGAAATTTCTTTATGAAAACATTTTCCATTGAAAATGTGTTATACTCTTCGGAACCCATAGGGTTGAGAAGTTATTTTATTTCACAACAAATGGGAATAACTTTTTCCCAAAAAACTGACAACGTCTAAACATCATAATGTAAATTGATAAAGTAATAACTAATAATGTACCTATATCCTAAAAACACTCGGAGCGATTTATTTTCCGTATAATTTATAAGTTATATAAGAACAAAATATTTAGTTTGTTTGTGTGTTTGTTTTTGAATTTCGCACAAAGCTACTCGAGGGCTATCTGTGCTAGCCGTCCCTAATTTAGCAGTGTAAGACTAGAGGGAAGGCAGCTAGTTATCACCACCCACCGCCAACTCTTGGGCTACTCTTTTACCAACGAATAGTGGGATTGACCGTCACATTAAAACGCCCCCACGGCTGAAAGCGCGAGCATGTTTGGCCTCAGATTACGAGTCGCACGTTTTAACACGCTTGGCCATGCCGGGCCAAATTATTTAGTAACTTACCAGTTAATACTTCAGAGTTCGCTAGTTGCGTCTGGTTACTCGACTGTACCAATGAGATGTTTATTTTTGTTAATTTCACACAGAGCGAGACCAGAGCTATCTGCGCTAGCCGTTCCTAATTTAGTGTTAGACTAGAGGGTTTATTTGTTTGTTTTTTGAATTTCGCGCAAAGCAACACGAGGTCTATCTGCACTGACCAAAGAGAAGGCTGCTCGTCAACTCCTTTTTTTTTACGAAAGAATAATGAGATTTACTCTCACATTATAACGTCCCCACGGTTAGAAGGACGAGCATATTTGGTATGACAGGGTTTGAACATCTGACCACGAGATTACGAGTCGAGCGTCATAAGCCTGCCGGGCCGTTAATGAGATATATTGTATATAAAAGTAAACAGTGATAGATACTTTATCTTAAAAGTATATTTAAATAGCTGTCAACATAAGACAAGAAAGTTGAAAACCTACATAAGCTTTGTTTGATTTTATAAATGGGCTATCAATGCTCTGCTCACTACTAGTATCAGAGTCCGATTTATAGAGTTATAAGTCTGCAGGCTCACAGTTGAGCCACTGGGGAGCCGAAGGCGGGGATAGTGTTTAAAATTAAGTTTATACCATACGTGTGTTAATGTGTTATGTAGGGAATTACTCGTGAGAAACGCAAACAATAGGCATTTAATATGAATTATTGAAATGTACTCATATTAAAGCATCTTTTATTATAAAATTAATAAAAAGCATCAGGTGGTAAATAGAAAGTAATGAGCTCATTAATACATAAAATATTTTAATGATAAAAAGTTTCAAGGATGAATTTACTGCCTAAATCCTTCCTAAGTTGTAGCTTAAAATTTGATCCTAAACTCAACCTTCGTTTCGTCTTTCCCCAAATCAAAACGCCTTTAAAAGTATTTTATATCGTAGAGAGTTTAATATTACATGGATGTTTTTCACTTCTGTTTACATAAACCAGTACAAAAAGGGAAGTTTGGGGATGTATTATCAGAAGATTACTTTTTTCATATCCTTCAAATTGAGAGATTGCGTTGTCTTATCAGACGCAGGCACAAAGTAATGTATCAGAAAATGAGTATTTTGCATTCGTGTTGACTTACCTTTTAATTTTGTAACCTTTTTATGACGTTAGGACAAAACATTTGAGTCTAGTGTTGTTTATTCTGTGACAAGCAAGAGGAGACAAAGAACTGGTAAACTGGTTTAAATGCAGGTAAGACTCTTGCCTTTTAAACTTTTTGAGCAGGTTCACCACTTACTTTGGTACATAATTTCATATATTTACCATTGTCTGTGGAACAGTCATTAATCTTATTTCAGTCCTCCGGAAGCTGTGCTTGACATCAGAGCCTCCCAGCAGCTCAGCAGTAAGTGCGTGGACACTTATAAAGCACAGATGTGAGATGACACGCTCTGTAGTTTTGTTCTTAACAACAAACAAACTTGATGTCAGAACTTTTTTTTTTCCGATGTGAAAAACATATTTTTGAAGAGTTAACTAATATGGTAAAATAACAATAATTATTACACTCTAACCTTGACTAACTATTAAGAACAAAATTATTCTTTTTGTATTTCTAATTTGAGGTGTTCGACTCGTAATCCGAGGCTGTCGAGTTCGAATCGCCGTCACACCAAAGCATGCTCGCCCTTCAGAACTGGTGATATTGGGTTGCCCATGCTTAGGCCATTTGTTTGTGAGACTTGTGATGACTAGCTGCCTTCCCTCTAGTCTTACACTGCTAAATTAGGGACGGCTAGCACAGATAGCCCTCGAGTAGCTTTGTGCGAAATTCCAAAACAAACAAACAAACCATAAACGTAGTTTTTGTGACTGTTCTCAAACAACCTTAGTTTACATCACTAAAGTAATTTGGCTTAAGATATATGATAGCAAGGGCATTTCTTTTTCCATAATTTACTATTAAAATCACACTTGTTTTTTTTTTATTCAGGGCCTTTTCACATTTATTTTGGTGCATTTTGAAATTTAAACAAGATACTGTTAAACGGGTTAGATTATTGTAATCAAGCATATTATAGTTTTGACTGCTTTAAAACTCTTCCAAAAATATAATGCTTTTATTGCACCCTCTCCCCACTCCATTAGCGCAGGGCATGTCTATGAACTTGGACCCTTAGAAACCGGGTTTCGATATTCGTGGTGAGCATAGCACCGACAGCCCCTTGTGTGGATTTGTGCTAAGTTCAAACGAACAAATACATTTACTGCATTAATTCGTCGTTAACAAAAACATCAATCAAATTCAAAGCACTTATCAAAAGAAGGGGAAACAAATTTTGATATGTGAATGAATGTTACTCTTTTATTCTAAGCATCACCCAAAATGTATCGGCCATTAAAATGCTTTTTACTCTTTGGTGTTATGTCTATGCTACATGTATTTAATTTAGGACTTTATTGTGTAACAGTTGGAGGGGTTGGTAGTTGTGGATTGAACCAATCAGAAGGTGGTAACATAACAGGTAACCAACGAGAAAATCGGGTAGCTATAAACAGTCATTAACACTTTTTCTGTTTGCTCAGTTTCTGACTGTGAGATATATAATACTTATATTTTCGTAAAATTCGGTTTGAGAGAGACATTGCATTGAGATTAGATGAATAAGTATCACAAATTCTGGGTGATGATTTCACGAAGTCTTTATCTAACAATAATGACGTGCACGGGGGGGGGGGACTCCAACCTCTGATTTCCTGCACTTATGCACCACAATGCCGGTTTTGTTTTTGTTTTTTTCTCCTTTCATGAAAATTATCAACAACTACGAAAGGGCAGATCTGATTCCACATCTTACATCAGTTATTAGGAAAGAAAAAATATTCTAAGTCTGGAAGAAAAACAAACTCTTACCTAAAAATGAATATGCCGTTTGCCACAATGAACATTTTTTATTATTATATTTGTAAACAAAAATTCAAACAAACTGAACAAAAGGGAAGAACAATGGTATCAAACGATTATGTATTCTCATTCATTCTGAATTTTTTTTGCGAAAGTTTACGTTTTTTTTGGTCTCAAAACTATGCGTTGTGGCATTTTTTTTGTGTACTGCGTTATGACGCGTTGTGAAAAATCTGTGCGTGACGGAGAAAACTTGCTACTATTTTGGGATTTAGCATTCAGGAATTACCCAAGAACATGTAAAATTTTCAAGATAATAAAACCATTCCAAGCCTGTGTAACTCATTCTTCTAAATACAAGAATTTTTTTTTTTTATATTTTAGTCATTTACATTATTATAAGAAACTTTCTAATTTGTTTGAAATTAAGAAGAAAGCTACACAATGGGCTGTCTGTGCTCTGCCCACCACGAGTATCGTTTCCAGCGTTGTAAGTCCATAAACATACAGCTGTGCCACTGCGGGGTGGGGAAGTTATCCTAGGGCCATTCTTCTACGGGAGCAGTTGTCCTACAACCCTTTTTCATTTTGTTATTTTCTAACGTGCAAAGTCTGAATAATGTAGAAATAAAAAGTTATCACCATATTTATAAATCGTGGTCATACATATACTTTTGTTTTTCAAACATAGAAAAAGATGTAACCGCAATGCATATAATCACTATGCATTCACCTTTAAACTTTGTGCTAGTGTGTGATTTGTACATGTATTTTTGTATTGATCATTGTCTTACCTTAGGACAATTATTTTTAATTACTTTGAGTTGTTTACTCTTTTAATGCAGACTTATGTTTGCTTGTGTAACTGAAACAAATTAATTACTTCCCATTTTAAACAAATGTGATTTGCTTATTAGAATACGTACTATACTGTCGTTATACCGCACTACACATTGTTTCCCACTTTCTCAGTTTGTTAAATTCAAAGTGATTCTGCAGTTATAGATCGACTACTTCATATATTAGTGGGTAAACTGTGTAGGGTTGTCCAACATGCAAAAAAAAATATGGAATTCAAGCCTTTCAAAACCACTAGTTAAGTCAAATAACAGTGCAGATGGAAGTATGAAAAAGTGTCCCTAAAAATAGTGGGTGTTCTGCATGGGGTTATTCCACGTGGAGATAACAAAATTAAAACATTAAAAGACTATCATTTAAGACAAATAACAATGCAGGTAAAAATATGAAAATGGCGTGTATCCTTCAAAATATGAGATGAACTGAACTGGGGGCGGTACCCAACGTGGAGTCACAATATAGAAAGACTAAGCCATTCCAAAACTACTATACAAGACATATAATAGTACAAGGGGAAGGAGTATGGAAAATTACGTTCCCTCCAAAAGAGAAGGTAGAATATATGTAATTACTCAATGCGGAGATGGAATAGCAAAACCCAGATTTTCCAAAACTGCTATTCAAGACAAAACCAAAACCAAACAGAAGCATGAAAACAATGCTTCTTCAAAAAGTGGTTAAACTGCATTCACTCTTCCGCAAAAAGTACTGTAATAACATCACCCTTGAGTCCAACACTGGCTACGAAGTCGTTTCGAAATGTTTTAAACCTGTTCACCAGCGTATATTCCTTTATTCTATGGCTATTAGAGCACGTGTAGTACCAAACGTAATTTACAAAACGAATGCGCTCGCACTACAAACATTTTTCACTGATTGCTTTCTCCGCCATTTATTTACCAAGTTTGCTGATATCATGCATGACCACGTGACACTCAACATTTACCGTTGTGAAATTTATCAAAGTTAACGTTATATTTAGAATTATGATAAGTGTAATGTTTGAAATTATGAAAATTTATTAGTCACTTCCAAATGATTAAGCAGATTTTTTTAACACTTAATGTATACCTCCGCGGTAAAACTGTGTACTCAGTTCCACGTAGTTATTTAGGCCGGAAAAAAAGATAATTGGCTAAATTTTTTGCATTGATTCTCTTATAACGTAACGGAGCTAAATCCGTGGTCTTCTTGAACCCACTGAAATTTTATAAGGAAAGTATGAGATAGTAAAGAAGACAAGATTATAAAATCAAGATCAACCAAATCAAACAGAAAAATAAGGAAAGGCAAATACCTGAAGGAGGAATCCAAGGGTGTGTTTTATTATGAATTGTATACTTCTTAGAAAGTCAGCATAAGTATTTATCCTACAAGACAGCAAAGAAATGTCATTTATTTTCACGAAAGATTGAAGTAAAAAGAAAAATAACAAGGAAGTGAAGAGAACAGCCTGAAAAAGGGTACACTTTTTTGGAACATGTAGCCGAAACTGCAATTTTCAAACAGTCATAAAATTTCGAGTATTTAAGCCTACAAAAATAAAAAGATTATTGGAAGTACTTTTCGCTGGTCTGTTTTAGGTCTAAATTTCCAATTTAATCGTTTAAATTTCGCAGTTAACATTCCCCAAAAATCGGCACTATATGAGACAATGTTGCCATCTCGAAGTATGGATTACGTGTTAAATTTTAGTTTTCGTAGATAAACGAAAGTACAATTCAGCAAATAATGATATGTGTTACTAAAAGCAAGGCCCGGCATGGCCAGGTGGTTAAGGCACTCAACTCGTAATCTGAGGGCCGTGGGTTCGAATCCTCGTCAACCAAACAAGCTCGCCCTTTCAGTCGTGAGGGCGTTATAAAGTAACGGTCAATCCCACTATTTGCTGGTAAAGAGTAGCCCAAATGTTGGTGGGTGGTGATGACTAGCTGCCTTCCCTCTAGTCTTACACTGCTAAATTAGGGACGGCTAACGTAGATAGCCCTCGTGTAGTTCTGTGCGAAATTCAAAAACAAACAAACAAACAAAAATCAAATTACAGTGTTTCAAGATAGTCTTCTAAGAGTTGGCTCTGATTTTCTATAGTACAAATACGATATGCTAGAGTTTAAACTGGGTTTTAATTCTGTAGATTTAAGCAGTGGCTCAGCGGTACATCTGAAGCCTTAAAACGCTAAAAATGAGATTTTTCTACTCATTGTATGGCTGAATACTTAACAACAAAAGTCAAATTTAAATATCTTTTGTTGTTTACCCTCTACATTTTGAACTTAAACCTGATATCGTTTAGCGTAAATATAACATACTACAATTTAAACTTGATATTCTGAAGTTTAGAAATGACATCTATGCTAGAATTTAAACTTGTTCTTCCAGAGTTTAGATTTAAAATACTAGAATTTAAATTCGATATTCTACAGTATAGATACGAGATAACAGAATAATGAGTTGAAATTTGATCTTCTACACTCGCAATATAACATTCTAATATTTGAACCTGATATTTTAGAGTTTAGATATTACAAACTAGAATTTAAATTTCACTTTTTGGAGTTTAAATATAGCATGTCGGAATTTCAACTTGATCCTTTGGAGATTAAATATGACATGATTCCATGTAAAATTGTTCATCTAGAATTTATATGTATGATATTATAGAATTTAAATTTCATATTTTAGAGTTTATATATATGACATTATAGAATTTAAACTTGATATTCTAGAGCAGTGTTGCACAAACTTTTTGAGCCAGAGGCCACAAACAGACTTCTCGTAACCTTTAGGGGCCACAAAAAAGTGAAGATTAAAATCGTCCCACAGTTACTTCACACAAGATGGACATTACATTTAAGAACACTCAAATAACGATTACATCAAAGAGTTTGAACATTATTCTAAGAAATGTCATGATACGTCAACTATCACAAAGTCAGTGCCAAGGATGTGCTGCATGTCATCTACGAGCTCAGAAATGTCCGGCTTGATGTTTGACATTGAAAGACGCAAGACTACTTCCAGATGATTATCAATCAGCTGATTGCAAGTGTTGTTTTTGTTCAGTTTCATATGTGAGAAAGTCTGTTCGCAGCAGTACGTGCTGATGTGGACAAGTGTGTTCTCTTTCAGATTAGTAAATGTATCAGGCAACGTTTTTAGAAGTCGAGCAAACTGTATTCTCGGTAAATAGCATGCAGTTCATCAGATGCCTGGAGATCAGTTAGTTCGAGCTAATATTCTGCTGACAAGTCATCCACTGACCCACTCAACGGATCAACAAAAAGTTTCATCAACAATCTCCATTGGTCAAAATCATGAAATCTTGAGTTGAAGGACTGAATCAAGGTATCTTGGCCGAGCGCATTAAGGCCTGCGCTCGTAATCCGAGGGTCGCGGGTTCGCGCCCGCGTCGCGCTAAACATGCTCGCCCTCCCAGCCGTGGGGGTGTATAATGTGACGGTCAATCCCACTATTCGTTGGTAAAAGAGTAGCCCAAGAGTTGGCGGTGGGTGGTGATGATTAGCTGCCTTCCCTCTAGTTTTACACTGCTAAATTAGGGACGGCTAGCACAGATAGCCCTCGAGTAGCTTTGTGCGAAATTCCAAAACAAACAAACGAATCAAGGTATCTAGCTTCCCAACATAAACTTGTGTGTCATCATCCTGATTCTTCTGTACCTCTGACTGAAAAGTGGTAAAGTGCATGAAGTTGCCTGATGCTGCTTGCTGCCGGAACAATTGCAACTTTGTCCTGAAGGTTGAGACGTGATTCGCAAGCTGATTTTTGTCTTGCAACTTCAAATTCAGATTATTAAAGTGTTGTGTCATGTCGACCAGAAAGGTCAAATCAGCTTGCCATGCTGGATCAGTCATGGAAGTCACTTTTGTGTCTTTGTTTTTGCTTCTGAGGAATTCTATCATCTCATCAATCAACTCCCAGAATCTTCTGAGCAACTTCCCTCGACTCAGCCAGCGTACTTCACAGTGATACACAAGGTCACCATAGTCTGAATCAATTTCTTCAAGAAGACTTCGAAACTGAGGGTGATTGAGCCCCCGTGATTTGATGAAATTAATGGTTTTCGTCACTAATGCTATCAGTGCCTGAAATCCAAATTCTTTACTTCACAGGTTCTGTTGGTGAATAATACAGTGCAACTTCACCGACTGTCTGTTCTGCTTTCCTCGATGCTTCATCAACAGTGCTACCAGCCAGCTACTTTCTCCGCTCATGGCTGGTGCTCCATCAGTTGTCACACTTACTAATTTCGTGAAATCCAATGAAACACTTCTACACAGTTGTACTGTCTCCTCGAATAGAGCAGACCCAGTTGTCTGACCCTACATGGAACCCATGCCGATTAGTTCCTCTGTGATATCAAACGATGACGACAAACCACGAACAAAAACTAGTAGCTGTGCTGTTGAACCGATGTCAATCGACTCGTCTGCTGCCAAAGAGAAGTAGATAAAGTAAGCTGATTTATTTGTAAGCTGCTTTGTTATGTCTGCTAAGAGGTGTGAAATTCTTCGTTGAACTGTTATACGATTCAAAGCTACCGTCTGTAGCTTGCGAACTGCTTCTGGGCGCAACTTTTCCAATGCAGTAATCATACATTGCTTGACAAAATCACCATCAGTGAACGGTTGGCTAGATTTCGCTATCATCAACGAAATATCGTAACTGACCTCACATGCTGCACTTAAATCTGCTGACTGCTTTGAGAAAACGTTATGCTGGTGATTCAGCGACCGCCGCAGAGATTGAATTCGAGCTATTCGTTCATCACCGACAACGTTGTGGAAATCTTTATGCTTCGACTCATAATGACGCTTTATATAGGATACCTTCGCCACTGCTACTGTCGAATGATACAGCAGATAAATCACGTTCTTCTCTTGTTGAACAAAACAGTATTGCGCAGCCCAATCATCATGAAACTGCCGGTTTTCGTCGTCAACTTTTCTTTTACGATTAGCTGCCATTTTTGTTACGAAATAATATCAAAATAGGGCTCGTAAGTAAATCTAGAAGAATTGGAACGCGTGAGATTTCGTAATTACGGAAATATTTCGTCATTGCGCCAGTGATTAAATGCCTATGCATTAACAAGATTTGCTTATTAAATTTTCTTTATTGCTTGACACAAATATGGAACAAATATAATCTAATGCATATTCTTCTATAGCGCTTAATCTTCGCGCAGGCGCGAACTCTCTATATTTGACTTTCCCTTTGGGCATCGTGGGCCACTCGGCGACTCGTCGTGAGCCGGACTTTGTGCACCTCTGTTTTAGAGTTTATATGTATTATATTATAGAATTTAAACTTGATATCCTGGAGTTTATATGTGTGACATTATAATTTTAAATTTGATACTCTAGAGTTTATATATATGAATTATAGAATTGACATTTGATATTCTAGAGTTTAGATATCCCGTTCAGTACTTTAAGCTTGACCCCTTCTGCTTTGTATATGACATTCTAAAACTTAAACATGGTGGTATACAGTTTTTAACTTGACATTTTAGAATTACAACTTGATCTTCCACTGTTTGAGTATAACACTCTGGAAACTAAACTTGATTTGTTGTTTTTGTTGTTGTTTTGAATTAAGCACAAAGCTACACAATGGGCTATCTGTGCTCTGCTCACCACGGGTATCGAAACCCGGATTTTAGCGTGTAAGTCCGCAGACATACCGCTGAGCCACTGGGGGGCACTAAACTTGATACTCTTAAGTTTTAATATGGTATCCTGAAATTTAAGCATGTTATCCTAGAGTTTAAATACGACATGCTAGAATTTAAAAACTATATTATGGAATCTAAATGTGACATCATAGAATTTAAACTTGATCTTTTACAGGTTCAGTATAACATTCTAGAATTTAAATTTGATCTTCTAAGAATCTTGCATGATTTTCTAGACCTCAAAACATGATCTTTTAGAATTCAAATATGATATCCTATCATTTTATCAGTTATTGCATGACCTTTTAGAGTTTGTGTTTTATGTAAATTGTAGTGGAGATTGCCTAAGCTTAAAGAGATTAATTAAAAGGAATCCAATAAACATACTTTAGCATGGCTGGCATGGTCAAGGAGTTAACGGTGTACGTATGTGGCTGATACATTTTTTTTTTTTGAATTTCGCACAAAGCTACTCGAGGGCTATCTGTGCTACCCGTCCCTAATTTAGCAGTGTAAGACTAGAGGGAAGGCACCTAGTCATCAACACCCACCGCCGACTCTTGGGCTACTCTTTTACCAACGAATAGTTGGATTGACCGTTACATTATAACGCCCCCATGGCTGAAAGGGCGAGCATGTTTGGCGCGACGGGGATGCGAACCTGCGATCTTCGGATTACGAGTCGCACGTCCTGACACTCTTGGCCATGCCGGGCCGGCTGATACATATAGAGAGAGCACATCAAGGAAAAAACCCAAACTACTTTTCAGTTAAGAAGAGTTAACATGTTTTGTCATCATGTTATTCAAAACAAACGATCTAATAAAATTGGCGTTATCTTGAGGTGATAAATTTATTGTAGAATGCTCTTGAATGGTTTTCAAAACTATATTAATTCTGAATTATCCCTTTTTATGAAAATTTTATTTCATTAATAGGTAAAAACTGTGAAAATGTACCGATTTTATCGTTTATTAATATGAACTTGAAATTGAAATAGGGCGTCCCCTGTGAGTCAGCAGCAATTTCACGAATTTACTAGTTAAAATCCGGGGTTCAGTTCTCCGCAATGGGCAATGTGTAGCTTTGCACTAAGCAAATAACAATAACCATACTGGGTATAATAGAGAGAGTCAGTAAACGGTTGTTAAATAACATCTTTCTTATGAACCATTAATCGATGTGTTAGCGTTAAGTATGCGGGCTTCTAATGCCAATTCAGGGCTCGATTCCTTGCGTGGACAGAGCTCAGATAGCCCATTATGTGGCTTTGTACTAAAGCATTGAATCTACTAGACATCAGATAGCTTACGTTTTCACGAGCTGCTGCAACAGAATTGTTCTTAACGAGTTCATTGACCTTATTTCTGGAAGGAAAGTATGATAAAGTAATCCAATGTTTTACGACTTAAAGAAACTAATAACCGCCTTTAGGAATTGTATAAGAATTCGATTAACTTTGCAAAAAATATCAAATCCATTTCAGGAACTTGTCTTTCATGTATTATAATAGGCATACTTAAATAGCTGTTATAGTTTGAGCTAGAATAGAAACTCTTGAAAACTTTATGTTGAAATATTTCTAAACCACTTGTGAAGGATTTTGAACAAGCGATTTTGGTAAGATTAGAAGCCTGTTTCGGTGGGTTAATTCAACAGATTGTAGCTTTTGTTTTAACACATGCGTATTTCATCGATCTCGTTTACATTTTTACTTTCAAAATCGTTTTGGTAAATTGAAGATTAAGCTTATTTTTATACAAATACATTATAGATCGAACTTATTTGTTCTCTGTTAATTAATCGCAATGCTACACAGTAATCCACCACGGATTACGAAACCTGTATTTTGACGTTACAAGTTTTCAGACACACCGCTGAGCCGTTGGGAAGGAAAGGTTGGTTTTGTTTTTGAATTTCGCGCAAAGATACACGAGGGCTATCTGCTCATGCCGTTCTTAACTTAACAGTATAAGACTAGAGGAAAGGCAGCTGGTCATCACCACCCACCGCCAACTCTTGGGCTACTCTTTTACCAACGAATAGTGGGATTAACCATTACATTTAACGCCCTCGCGGCTAAAAGATAGAGCATGTTTGGTGTGATGGGGATTCGAACCAGCGACTCATAGATTACGAGTCGAGTGCCCTAACCACCTGACCATGCGAAGAAATTGAACAATTCGAATCACGATACTGGTTTAAATATTGAAGTAACGTACTTTTTGTTGAACGTTAATTTCTTCTTGTCATACTAAATCGTCTTCGATCTGAACAGAACTTCTTGCCTGCAATATGACGTGCAAATTTTTCAACCGTGTGTGTTATTTCAAACCAAACAATGTTTTACACTTAATATATTTTCCATAGTTTTTATGGTTGTAACTGGTCAATACAAGCTAAGCTTTAACACCATATTACTTGTTGTCCCTTTGCGTGCTTTGTGCTAAAACCTTTGAAACAAAGCACGCAAATGGACAACTATGAATAGTCATCTCTAATCAAGAGCTGATAAACTAGAGGGAAGGCTAATAAACAGGACTAACCGCCAACTCTGGAGTTTCTTTTCGAGTTGTAATTGAAGTTGACCGTTATTCTTTTAGCGTTTTGGCAAACCATTTAGCCATGCCCAACTCACTTGGTTATTTTATGTTCGAAGCTGCATATTGAATTATCTATTGTGGCCATTGTAGTGACTGAATCTGAGTTTTTATAAGTCTTTTAAGCTTACCACTACGGAGGGACATATAATATTAACACAGCTGACCTTAATGCTCGTTAAGATAGGTAAACATTTGAATTATATTTTGATTTAATCGCATGCAAATGAAATAAACCATAAGCATTTAATAGTAGAGCATGACACTTGCACTTTTATAAAGGCTACTTTGTAGGTTTTAAGATTGCAATGTTATATGGACAGTTAGATAAAAATCTCATCATTTAAACCATTAGACTTGATATAAGAAAATTGTCGTTTATTGGTATGCTGATAATGAGGTTCATGAAGAGGTAAAACTGAGTTATACAACTAATTACAAAGAACAATTCCGTATTTTGAAAAGTAGTAATGCAACGTAATGGTGGAGTAAACAATTTAATCATCTTTGGCTCGATTCTTTACAAACGTTTTTCATGAATGCAACTCAAGTGTGAAACAATTTTAATGTGGCCACGCTGCGGTGAGATTCAAAATGGGTCACTGAGAAAAAGTTAGCTTCCTGTCAAGGGTGAATGAAACTCTCGGGGATTAGCTGTATTCATCTCATATCCTTGGATCCGTGGTTTCCATCTTAATAAGGAAATGTAATAACCTCGTAGATCAACCGTTCTGATTGTATAATTTCAGAGTCTGTGGTGTCCAGCATTTGTAAGGATTACGTATTATAATTTATCTTGGATGAGCTTACAATTTATTATTTTACGTACGTTACTTATTACGTTTTGAAATAGCTGGCGATTTTAATTTATTTTAGAAGTTAAATGAATGTTAATATGTATCAAATTTATGACATTTAACAACAAGACTGATACACACAATTTATTATAACACACATATATTTTAATATACAAACAAAAATACAACTTATAATAACGGTTATTACAAATAGTAATTAGAAAAGTTTTACAAATTTACAAACAATACTGAAACTTCTATCTGGTCTAAAACTAAATCTTTTATCGACGATTCATGATGAGTGATATAATTCTATGTTGGTACACTGAGTGTTTTGAATTTCATACAAAACTAGTCAAGGGCTTATTGCGCTAGCTGTTCCTAATTTAGCAGTTTAAGGCTAGAGGAAAGGCAACTTGTCACAACTACCTTCCGCCAACTCTTGGGCTACTATTTTACCAACGAATAGTGGAATTAACCGTCACAATATAATGCCCCCACAACTGAAAGGGCGAGTATGTTTGGTGCGAAGGGGTTTCAAACCCGGGACCCTCAGAGTACTAGTCGAACTCCTTAACCCACCTGACCATGCAGGGCTTGGTACACAAATACGCTTCATTTGACGGGAATGCTAGCTATCTATTTTTGGCTGGCCTCACGCGGTTTACAAGCTGACTTTTCTTTGATGAAAGTATCTAATGCCCTCGTAGGAATACTGACGTCCGAAGTAAATGGTTTATAATTGTCGAAATCTATAAACATTCCTGGCCAAATATCTGTAGTTTTCCGATTAGTAAGCGTTTATCACAGATATGGCTTCCGAGTTTTACAGTATTGCAAACCAAAAATATAAAATTGTCTCCCTGCGCATTTGGATAGCCATCTTTTGTACTCATTAGGCGAGATTCTCGAAAGTTCAGTTGGCCCAACAATACTTGTATTTACGTACATATACGTTGTTGATTCTTACGCTCGAGAATATTCTACAAATTTAGAAAACAAGCAGGACTTGTGCAATACACGTTACATGCATTTCTAAATATATTTAAACTGAAAAAATCAATATTAAAATAAATGCATAATAGTAAATCCGTCATAGTAAGAAAGTTCACTAATCTCTGAGATATATTACCGTTTAGATTATACACCCTAAGGATAATGGTGTCCAGTCTTTTATGTTCCCGGAATTTTCTGTATCCGGTTTTTAAAATAACGCGTTGTAATTACGTGGATGAACCATTTTACTTGTATACCCAAAGGAGTATGTATCGGCATAATAATGTTTTTGGTTTAATCGTTTTCATTTCATATACTAATGCCTGTGGTGCTCCATCTTTTTAAAGAAACTTAGTATCAAAAATTATAGAATTCTTAAAGTTTATTATATGTCTTACAGTGTTTATTAAGACAGGATGAAGAGTTCTTTATTATTCTACTCTACTATGTTGATTAAACAACATAAATATTATTTTTTATAGTTTTGTTGTAATATTTCATTATTTGGTCTTCTAGAATCTTGACATGTGGAGAATCAACCTGAATATTTCAAGGTAATTTTTCATAATATTCAAGTAAGCAGGTGTTATACTATAGTTCTGTACCGACTCATGTTAAGATTAACTGAAGTTTTTGTAATGTTATGAAATAGAAAGTATCCTTAAGACTACTCTTGCTTTAATTCATATACACAAGTTTCAAAGACTTTGGAACTGTTTATGGAACTTTTTTTTTTCCATTCTAGGCATATCAAAAATAATCTCATGATAATATTTTGAGACATTATTCATTCGAGAAAAAGCTACACGAACACTAATAGTTAGAATATCTGCTTTATCTGAAAATCTAGACGCTGTTATTATGGTTTTTACAATGACAGAGAATTTTTGTTTGTTTTTATAATTTCGCGTTAATATGCACAAAGGCTATCTGCGCTAGTCGTTCCTAATTTTGCAGTATAAGACTAGAGGAAAGGCAGCTAGTTATCACCACCCACCGCCAAATCTTGTGCTTCTCTTTTACTGACCGTCACATTATAACGCCCCCACAGCTGAAATGGCGAGTATATTTGGTGTGACAGAGATTCGAACCCACGACCCTCATATTACAAGTGGAGTGCCTTAACTACCTGGCCGTGCCGGAATGTTTGAAGCATATCCATTTTATAACTTATAATAAGCTGCAGTGTGTGAATGTGGTTTTCTTTTAGTTAAGCCACATCGGGCTATCTGCTATGTTCAGCGAGGGGAATCAAATCCCTAATTTGAGTGTTGTAAATCCGTAGAGTTACCGCTGTACCAGCGGGGGACAATAAACTAAAACGTTTGAATTGTTTAATTCTGAGCTTCTGTTAATTGTTACGAATTCCTTACAATGACAATTAAAATTTTAAAAACTTAAAAGTTTGATAAAAAAACAAAAAAATTACAGTAATTTATAGTAACCTATTTATTCAAAATTTAATTCGAAATTTAATTTGATCTGACAAGATAAACATTCATCATTCTTTGTTCAATCATCACATATTTCCATTGCTATATTACTATATTCTAAAAGAAATTTCACCAAATATTATGTTGTACGCCACTGTTTTAAACACTTTTCGTGCATAAAACGAACACAAACTATTATTTTCAATGGGATGTTTGTTAGTTAAAATACAATAGCACTGAATCTAAAAAAAAATGAAAAGAAAATATAGTTATGGTACGAGAAAAAAATTATGTCTGGATGAAAGGTATTATTATCTACTGATAACTTCCTTATATATTGGAATATTTATATAGGTCCTCTTGTGTAAAAGAAGACTGACTGGTGACAAATGTACAAAATCTAACCTTTCTATATCAAATGGTGTTTAAATAGGTAACTGCTCACTGGTTTGTAAATAGCATGTGTTTAATGTTTCGTCGACATCTTATCTAGAGCATGACTTATAACTTAAATGTTATGATAAAATCAACAGGTTATAATTGAAGTCCAAGAAAAGAGATAGTAACTCGGTAACAAATAAAGTAATAATATAAATTTAATAATATTTTGGTACTAGTAAACATGCCACAATCCGAGTTTATTTAACATTTAATAGAAGTAAAGTGTCTTCTCGACCAAGCTATAGAATACAAGTACATCACGTTTTCTGATGTTAAAATTATACACGTATTTTTCTATTAACTTTACTCAAGAACGAGAATCGTGCGATTAATCTCGACTTATTTTAAGTACTGATGAATGATCTAAACATAAATAATTCTTCCATAAATTGCATTCATTGTTAAAAAGGTAACGCATCACACGTATAAGGGAACGATGGGTAAACTCAGCCAAAACCTGATACGGATTACTTGAGGACATGTTTGTTTGTTTGTTTTTGAATTAAGCACAAAGCTACACAATGGGCTATCTGTGCTCTGCCCACCACGGGTATCGAAACCCGGATTTTAGCGTGCAAGTCCGCAGACATACCGCTGAGCCACTGGGGGGCACTTGAGGACATTGTCACTTCAATACACAAGGTAGAAAGTAACGCATGTTTATAGCAAAATAACGAACTTTGATGTTGTTTTATCTGACTAGAAGGGGTAAAGTTTAACCAAAGCTCCTGTCAGGTAAAAACTATTAATAATTGTAATTATTATAAACACCACCTTCAGTCACTGTTGTTGTCTTAGATTTGGTTTATTTTAGAATCTTAAAAGTATTCGTCACCGTATAATAAGACTGAACACATTTTTTGGTGACGAAGAGAACCTTCTTTATGATTGGTCCTAGTTATAGATCTATTGTTAAAACAGCTTAATTGCCAACTTGTAAAAAAAAAAAAAGTTTAAATTAGTTAATGAAAAAGTAATTTTTAATTAAATTTTAAGTGCAATATTTATTATAGCAGCTTGTTTAATCGTGATCTTTTATTCTCCAGACGATTACAAGAAAACTAAGCACGTCTAGTTACCTTCTGGCCACAGATTTATTCTAGTCCAACATGGTTATTTTAACAAGGGTAAGTTGCATGGGTTCGTGATTTTGATGTTTGCATTATTTCTGATATATATTTATTTTATGGATATTTATCTTAACCATGATGAAGTGCAGTAGATACTTGTTATTCATATGGGTGACGTCATGAAAAACCTCAAAATTGAACTCAAAACGGAAAACGTTTGAACTTTAATTCACGTTATCAAAAACTGTCAAAGATATAGAAAATCATTTTAGACGTGATTTAGGTATAACGGTTTGCATTTCAAAGAGAAGTGTCTTATTAATTTATCGTTTTAGTTTTTACTTGTAACGTAATGTAATTCATAATTAAGGAGAAGTTAGAGTGTTGTATAAACCACAGATATTTAATTTTTTTATTTACCCCCTGCTGAGAAAAGAAATTCCACTTTCCGAAGGCGTTCGGGTGATTGGGTGTTTCCCTGATGCTATAAACGAAATAGTTTAATAATCATGACCTATATTTTTCAAATGATATCCTTCACATTGGGCTTCATATCTTCAACAAATGCATGGGAGGTTTGTTTATCGAGGAAAACCATTATATTCACTCCCAGTTCTTGAAAACGCCTACATTATTCTTAATTTGAAAACAATATTTTTTTCTAAAGAAAAACCGTGCGCTATCATAATTTTACTTACATGTTTCCTAGTAACGATGCATTTAAAATTTGTTTTTGCTGGTGTAGTATGTGACAATTAAGTGAGCTTGCAAAATAACTAAGCTATATAAAAACCAATATGCATCACATAACGTCACGCTTGATTTATCTAAAAAAGGAGTCATAAAAGCCAAAATGCATTTATCCAGATAGAGAAGTTCGATTACTGTCTGCCCGTTACGATTTTAGTGACGGAGGTGCAAGGGGAACTTGAGAAGGGGAGTCCACGAAACCTTATAAGTGTTGTGAGTGTTGGGATTACCTAACCTGGAGCCATATGTATGGAATTTATCATGAAAGTAAAAATATTGATTCATTTTGAACTTAAATTGTTTCAGGATTAAACTATTTTCTGTTATATCACCAACGTTTTTAATAAAAAAAAACAACTTCTTTAATCTGTTGATATTCTAAATTAAGAAATCAATATATATTTTTCCAGTTTTGTTGTCAATACATTTGTTTTATAATTTCGGTGTGTAGACCAACAACAATATTAGATTATGCTTTTGTTGTAAGCAACGTGTTATAAAAGCCGTTGTTGGAACGCAGTGTTACCAAAACGCATTGCTTTTCTATCAATTAGACGTTGTTAATCTGATTTTTATCAATAATTATTATGTAAATACGTAACGAATTTATTTTATAAATTATCTCAATTTTGATTGGTTTACAAGGGAATTTATTGACGTTTGACTCCCTTGCGCCTGGCATGGCCAGTTGGGTTAAATTCGACTCGTAATCTGATGGTTGTATTAAACATGCTCGGCATTTCAGCCGTGAGGACGTTATAATGTGACGGTCAATCCCACTATTCGTTGGTAAAAGAGTAGCCCAAGAGTTGGCGGTGGGTGGTGATGACTAGCTGCCTTTCCTCTAGTCTTACACTGCTAAATTAGGGACGGTTAGCGCAGATAACCCTCGAGTAGCTTTGCGCGAAATTCAAAAACAAACAAACAAACTTGACTTCCTCGACTTTACTTTTCTGCCCTATTGTTTGTCAAGCTCGATTTCGCAAACTTTATTTATTTCAGTTTGCTATGAAATATGAATATGGGGTATACCATGGGGTGGGGGTGGTAGTACCTATACTGTCAGTGTTCATATTATCTGAAAGACATCGAGCTTTAAAGAGAGTGATTAGTAAAAAGAAGATTCCGATTAACAGATTTTATCGCAAAATTAAACCATTTTAATATTCTGTCTCACAGCTTAACCATTAAGAAAGATTCTTGACTTGCTTGTAGTTTCATTTCCTCCTATGTTTGTTTTCGTCTTCTTTTGTTGTACAATTTTCGTGACTTGTTGAGATTCGATTTAGGTTTCAACAAATTTCTGTTGGTTGTCGTAACCGACTTATTACTCGCGAAATGGTTCAATGATTTGTGTTACCGCTAAGCCCACGTGGTTTGAACCGCGCTACCAAAAGCAAGGTTTAATTAACCTTAACTGTCACGTATGTGTTGCAAGAACGTGACACTATACTTGAATAACTCGTGACTAGGTGTTGTCAACAGAGAAACTTCCCGTGTGTGTTCTTCATGCTTGCGTGAACACTGAAAGATTATGCAATCCAGCTTGAAAGTTATAGTGGAATTTTTAAATATAATTACAGCCCAAAACAGCTAATGTTGTAAACCTTCAGTCACTGTTCCAAACTTGCTAAGTAATGTTTTCAACACAAGCAAATCTTGATGTGTTTTTAAAACATGAATTATATCACTTAAGTCACTCAATCAAAGGTTCGAAACGTCGTCGTACTTTTAATAGTGTTATTTTACAACACAGTACCGAGAAAAGCGTGTATTGAGATGTTGCTTAAAACACAACTATATAGGGGTTACATTGAAAATGTCTTTCCCGTATTCAAGTAATGCCGAAATGAAAAATACAAGTTATTGTTTTTTGTGCCAACCTTATATAATGTGATAAAGAATTTCAAGTCATAAAACAAACAAAGTAAAACCTGTTGTTCGGTACGATTAAATCCTGGAAGTACACTTGAACGTTTCACAAGAACTGTGAGGCACAATTGGATTCTTTTGATGATGATTTAAGTTTTAAACTTTTGGAGAAATGGTTCATCTCGATGTTTAACAAAGCATTGTTAGTTTCCAATTACATGTTCACAATTAATCAATGTTAGCTTCTACTTTTTAGCTTCAGTAATGTGAAAACAGTATTCTTCATAGTTTTGTTGTGATGTAACAGTACCGAATGGAAATATAAATTTTTCCTGGTGTGATTTAAGTTTTACTTTTTCACCAAAGACTATCAAATGAATACAAAAAACAATCAAACAATACTTTTGATAAATACTACGAAACCTGGACCTTGTGTTTTAATACGCTGAGGATACGTGGTAGCTATTTTGTCAGCCACCTACAGTATTTAAGTTCGATACGAACCACTAAATAGGCTTAAAAACTATTTTAACAATATTTCAGTTCTGACTGCGCGATAAAACGAAAAACATTACCAAACGAATTGACAAAGAAAAAACAACTCTGTGCTAATAAAAAATATTTACACAAAGAATAAAAACTGTGTAAATAGATATACATAAATCATTTTTACCCAGATATTCATAAACAATTGCTTTATCAATGAATACAATCTTATAACATTTGGGAAGACAGGTTCGAAATAAAATCAAAGTTTGTATGCCTAAATATAGCATGAACATTGTAGACTTTAAAAAGTTGCACAAATTGTACGCTTACATGGGTCATGTTTCTTTCTCGCCAGTGTTTAAGTCTCGTATGATGATTATTGGTCGCTTATTTTTTTACCTTGAATATATTTGGTATACAGACACACCATCCATTTTTCTACCCTGTGATTGCAATATAGAATTGTTTGAAATTTATCAGTTATTTTAAGTATACACATTTTTCTCTCAACAAGTGACCAGAAAAGTCTTTAAACTGCTTCAGCAACCTTCCCCCACACACATTCCCCCAATTTCCTCCATATAACTTTTTTTTCTTTTCACTATGGCTATGGTTGTGAAACTTCTCTTTGTATCAAATTAGATTGTTTTCTCCACTGGTAAGACTGATTGTATCTCAAGATTACAACCTGCGTTATTTTTAAATGGAAATGAGCATTTACCATTTGCGTTGGTATTGATAGTTGCTTTGGATAAGTTTGATGTTACTGATTTATCTTAGTAATGTAAGGTTTATGCTGTGAAGAATAGGATCCCAACCACAACAATCTAGAGAAAATCAGTGATGTCGAGAAAACCCACTTGTAGAAAAAAATATATGTAAAAAACGGCTCGTTTGGGTTGAGAAAATATTTTACGTAGAGGAACGAACAACGAAGAAGGTCGAAACGTTGTTCGCACCTCTACGTAAAATATTTTCTCAACCCAAACGAGCCGTTTTAACATATATATAATCTAGAGAGAAGTGATTTAGATCCAGTAAAAGTGACTAACTGTTGTATCAAGCAACTATGCGTACTGTATATTTGAATGCTTTTTATTGCAATTTTGTACTACTATGACCAGGCAACTCAGAATTACTTCTTAATAAATACCTTTAATATCTTCTATTATTCATTGGACCTATCTTGTTGTTTATCATACTTGTATAGAGTTTTTAAATAATTCATTAATATATTGTGTTCCATTTTGGGATTATTTACTTTAATGTCAGTTTCATTGTTGTGTGCTGTAAATAGTACTGAAATAGGTCTTTGGAATTGGTAAAATTGGTAAATTGATTTATTGCTGACTTGTTAAGAAATTAAAGTAAATCTTGAAAACAAGTTTGTATACAGTAATGCACATGGCATTTCATGAGCCAAACTTCTCTTTATGTAGACTTAATTTTTAATTAATCACTTTAATTAGAACTGTGGCTATAATTTAAGTAACATATACATACAGTACTCACTAAATCAAGTATACATGGATGTGTATGTGTGCAGACTGTGTGATGAACCAAGGGGCTACCAAGGAGTAGAATAAATAAAAATCTTACATCTGAAATCCCTAGGCTTCCTGACTTCATGCCAGTGTTGTGGACTGTTGGGATATTATATATGCTACTGCATGTGTATATTTCAGAAGAGCCTTTGGATATCAAGATATATAAACTGAGTGCCTGATATATTTATCCCTTAAATTCTTATCTAACATTTTTAAATAATGGAATGATAAAGGCTCCATGAAGGATAAAATACTGATATCAGAGCAGCAAAAACTACTCTGTTCTGTAAACTTTAATGGTTTGGACATAACAAACCATATTAAATTTAATGTAATATTTGAGTTATTATCAAGTTACAAACAGCTGAGGTCTCTTTGCTAGATTTGCCAGGAACCATCTCTACTCTGCCAGTCTACTGCTGGTGACAACATGGTACCTGTTACAATTCCACCGTTTATGAACTAATAAACGTAACTTCTAATGCACTAAGAATTTTCAAGTATAATACACCAAATCTAGATTAATATACACACTGTCCACTACAATACACACTCAAACCAATAATGACTGTAGAAAACACATTTACTATCTTAGAAAACTATTGTGTCTATCAGCCAAACTACCTTAATGTTGTACTGCTATCTATGGATTGCCCAACCCATTCAATCAGAATTGAATACAGCAAACAATTCAGTGAAACAAGGACTTTTTCACAATAACTTATTACAACCTGATTCTTCTTCCATGTTTATCAAAAACTCAGAACCTTCACTTTACATCTAGAAGTAGCACACAGATCTTTCATACTCAGAAGTATGGACTTTGGTGTGTGAATAAAAACGCTGTAACTGAGTTCTCATAAAGTTTTTCAATTATCTATTTCAAGTAATCATTTCAAATTATGCCAACTGTCAGTGTTCTAGGGATTACATATGATAACATCAGCTGCCCTATCGTTGTACTTTAATTAAGTGGTTATCACATGTTGTATAGACATCCTGCTGTAAAATAGCACTTGGTAGTTTATAGTCGATGCTCTTTTGCTTGCCACATGATCATTGCAGCTCATAGTTTTATGGTCTGAGCTATCTCAGAATGCAATAAAAACCAGTTCAGATAGAACTAAGTTGTTTCCTTGCAGTAGGCATATATCAGATCTGTATGCATTCTTAAACTCAAACTTTTTCTAATTTATTGTCTTGTTATGGCATCTTTTCTGCTACATGACAGTCTTCTCTAGCTGCTGATAATCAGATTTACAATAATCAAGTAATGGAAATTTGTAGCATGTAGCATGTGTGTGCTGAGTGGTGTACTATGAGCTATATTTTTCCACTGAATATCAGTGAGTTAGCAAACAACTGTCATTGAAATTAGCTATGTAATTTTTTTTTCAGATGCTCCAAATAATACTATCCATTGTTTAGAAAATGCATCAGTGATGGACTGTGTTAAGTTATCAATAAGTGGATAAGATATATTCAACTCATTTACATAGATTAAGTATGTCTCCCATTTTAATAATGTAAGTTTAAGTTACATCACCTACTTGAAAATATCACACATGTTGAATCATATGTTTATACAAGTTTGAAAGCTGTTTTAAACCTGCTGTTATAATCTAACTTGACATACTAATATCTTGATACTAAGTATATTGTGTTGAACCACTGGAAACATTCCACTGCATCCAGGCATTTGACTCTCTATGACAGTAAAAATATATCAGTGAGGCCAATGCTTTCATCCACCTATGATTCACAAATAACCTTAGCATACCTTTTTTTATTTTGACAATTATGATGGAGATAATCAAGTCCTCTAAAAATTGCATAACTCTACTCATTTGATCTTTTTTTGCAGAACTCAGGAAGAAAGCATTGTAGGTATGTAACACAGTGCACTGAATTTCACCTGTATCTTTGTGGTGGCATGCTATTGTTGCATGATACAAATTGTAACACTGTGTAACACAAATTTTGTTCCTGGATAGTATGTGTTATTTCTTAAATGCTTATGTTGTAAAAGTACAGAAAATGGCCATTATTCCCTTCCAACTTTGCTTGTGTGACCTGGATAATGAAATTTAGAAATTAATCTATTTCCTATGTAAAAATGGGCAAATTTGCACATTTTCATTTACATAAGGTTTAAATAAAACAACACATGAATCAAGATTTACATGTATTCACACTAAAGTTATACAAAAATGAACATGAATGTTTAGAAATTAGTAGTTTTTCGGGATTTGCTACTGTAATGTAAATCACTTTCACGTATCAGCCCCCAAATATAGTCTCCCATTATGTTTTCATTATATGCTCCCAGGTCACAAAAGCAAAGTTTGAAGAGAAAAATAGGTTTTTTTTTCCATTTACTTTAGGTATAAGCAATAAGGAAATAACACTTTCTGTCCATGGACAAGAAAAAGTGAATATTTTATTACATAGTGCAATCTGATCCCACAAAAATTTAAGCACATTTAACGAGTAGCTCACTGATTTCATGTCAGTACTACTATGCTGAGCCTAAGTTTCCTGTGCATTTTACCAACGGTAATCTCAGACAACAGTCAACCAGTGTTTTAAGATTTGCTAACAGCTGTACATTTACTTTCAGACATGATGTAAGTAAAACAACCCTAGCTAAACATCTAGCTCCAGTTCTTTTTACTTTATTCATCCATATAGTGACTGTTTTAGCCAGAAGTTGAATTATCAGATTTCCATAAATTAGAGAATAGCACTAGAAATAAACTACTTCTTAGAGAGATAACTAATCAGTCTACTATAGTCTGCTTTCTGAGAAGAAATTAATGTTTCATGTGTAGATTCTTACACTGCAGCAGATGATAATAATATACTGTATTATGTCCTTAAATCACAGAATACAGTCTATTCACTTTTCTTCAGTTTGCAATGGATAGCTTTCCTGCAAAGCTATAGTATATCTTGTGTCTAAGTAAACCTTCTTGACAATTTTTCTTTGGGTTTTATATCTGTGAAGTTAATGCCTGAACAAAGATAAAATTTGAGGTATGTTTCTTCACACAAGTTTTTTTACATCACCAATGGCTCAGACAAAGTTTGTATTAACTGATCAAAGTGATGATTTCACTCAGAGTGTTTTGTAGTTTAAGAGGTCAACTACTGCTGTAGCAGCTTTTACATCAATCAGGAAATTGACCTCCTAGTCATGTACTTTTAATGATTTATTACCAACCCCACCCACCCCTTTAGAAGCTGGTTGTTCACCAAACTTTTGTACTTAAACTTAAAAGTATATTCTTCAATTCAGTAGCCAAAAACAGCATGGGCTCCTTTAGTATAAGTGTTCTTGAGCCATTTCTAGCCTATGATGCTGCCTCTTGTATCATTGCAGAGTTAAGCAAAACTGGAAACAAGATATGAGAAATTTCAGTTGGAACATTTCTTCCACTCCACAACCAAAGCATACTCCCCATGCCACTTATCTAGAGTACAAGTAGGAACCAGTCTGCTGTTGTTGCTGCATAGTTATTATAAGGATGCCCTTATCACTCAGTGGTATTTAATATGGCTATATCAGGATGACAGGAGATGATGCAAAATACAACAGAATTCTTTGGCTGGGCATAACATATTTAAAATACATACATATTTAAAGTTCATTCTGGTTAAAATGGCACAACTCCTGCTTCTGCTACAGATTCCTTCTCCTCAATCTGGCTCATAATGACTATGTATATTTGTACTCTGTTTCTATCATATTAATATTTACCTTCTCTTGTAGATGTTGCTGACCATCCACAAAGTGGTCAAGTTTTAGTGGATTTCTTTCTTTTAAGCTTTGAACTTAGCCCAGTAGATAATTAAATTTGTTTCCCACCTTGTTGAATTGTTGGTGCATGTCAGCTATGACCTCAGCTCTAGTATATTTATGATCCTTCTTATCCAAATCTCTCCTCTCAGCAAGACCCGTGTGTTCTTTCTTGTGGTGATTTTTTTTTTCATGGAACTAAGACAGCATAAGTTGATAGACTTTATGCTCTAGTCAGTGGAATCTCTAATTTTCTTAGTAGTTGTGATACTGACTAGCAGTGGAGTTCTGCTCCTTTGGTCAGAAATAATCTAGTTATCCTGCATGTATAAGTACTCAAGGAACACAATCAGCATTTCTGAAACTTTAAGGCTTCAATGCTTCTTCATAAACTTATGGTTAGATTGAGATAGTAGACATATTTATCTGCATTAATGGCAAAACACTCATCCAGGAGTGAACTTCTTGACTATACCATTTGCTCAGACCCTCTTTCTTCTCCTCTATTGCTTGTTCTTTTATGTGGAATTTAATAAATTTAAAACTTTTTTGAGAACAAAAGGAACACACGACACACATATGTCAATAAGAAAAAACAAATTCTGTGATTATAGCACTAAATTTCCAACCTTGCCTGCTTAATTTTGGTATTCACAGGTATACAGAATTTGTACAAGCAAGAACAGCAGTTGAAATAAAAAGTTTGAAGACAATTTATTACAAAGTTGAACTAAACTGTAGCCAAACTGGATTGAGCAAAGAGAGCATACAGAAGTTCCTTAATGAAACAAAAAACATTGTGTTTATATAAGACAAACAATAAGTTGAATTACTTACCAAGTGTGCTGGATTTGTATCTTTTATTGTTAGATAAATCCATGCCAGGCAAAATCTCTGGACAATCCTAAAAGAATACACCACTAAACATTTCTTAAACTATAGCAGAATTTTCCAGAATACAGTTGTCACTTTGATCACTATGTAATATCGCTGCCAAAAACACGTGCAACTAGATGACTCATTAGCACAAATCTAGCAACTTCTTCAACAACACCTATGATGGAAAAGTCCAGAAATATTAAAGGGAAATTAGTTAAAAACTATCTAATGCCAATTCTTAATTCTCTGTGGAGAGAGATGTAATAGATTTACTGTTATACATTTATTTTAATACCTACATTTCTTTTAGTAACGTTTTAAAATGTAGTGTATTTTGTTGGATGTGTGTTGTGCAATACCCAATTGTTCGTTAAGTATGTGGGATGTTTTGCAGAGCAAGAATCAACAATATGGGTTACATATTTTTGGACATTCAAGAATGTTCTAGAATCTCACACTATTTGTATAAAAGCAACTAGCCAAGGGACAGTTATTCGTTTTCAGCTACAGGCAGTATACTATAAGCCTCAGAAGCTGTAACTATGGTTAATGTTTATTAATAGGAAAATTACAGCATTTAACCATGAACTTTTATAGATTTTGAATGCTATAAACTGTTTAACTTCAATTTATTAAATGTTAGTATTTATACGAGGACATTGGATGTTAAATGTTAGTATTTATACGAGGACATTGGATGTTAAACATTAGTATTTATATGAGGACATTGGATGTTGTCATTGATGAAAACTTATGGGTGCTTTAAGCTAGCTAGCTGTCAAGAGAAATGTACAGATGTATCAACAAAAATATTAATTTGAACATCGATAAAAGACTCAGTTCCAGACCAGATATAAAACTTGGTATTGTTTGTAAGTTTGTATATAAACCATCATTTTTAATAATTATTAGTAATAACTGTTATTATAAATTGTATTGTTTTTTTGTATATTAATATATGTTTTTGTTAAGGAAGGAAATTGTGTGTATCAATCTTGTTGGTAAATATCATAAATTTGATACATATTGAAACTCAATTAACTTCTAAATTAAAATTAAAATTTTCAGCTATTTGAAATCATAATACTTAACATACGTATTGTAATAAATTGGAAATTTGTTCCAGATAAATTATAATACATAAAATGTTGACAGGTGATTAGCATGAGAACAAGGTCAATGCTGTTAAATCTGTTGATTTGCACCTTATGCATCCATCGTTTATGTCAATTCATGAATTTTTAAACACTTTTTTTTAATTTAACAAAAATCTATATGAAAACTGTTAGCACTAGCTGTCCTAAATTTTAGGGAGGAATGCAGCTCAACAGAAACACCCAGTGCCAACGTTTGGGCCAGTTTATCAGACTCAGTATAATGGAATTTGACCATCACTCTTATAATGTACCCCTAGCTCTAAAATACAAAACAATATTGTTTTTGACACAATCCACAGAAACTTGGGATAAATCTGCAAAAACTTCTAAATATTTTGGTAAACATGGAATGTTCACTCTTCTAAATGTTTCAAATTAGTGCAACTGATATGCACATTTATTATGTATTTTTATGTACAGTTGTAATTTATAAACTTGTACAACTTTAGATGTCAAACATTTTACGATATATTGTCAAGTAATAGCACCCATAATGGTCTCTACCTGCCACCTGGTGTCTAATGCAAATAAATATTCTGTCAATTGAAGGTTTTTCAATTGTAGTTGCATTAACAATTAATTTGACTCATATATTTGTATGAGTGTGATTTGGTTTGTTGGTGCTTAAGCACAAAGCTACAAAATGGGCTGTTTGTTTTCTGCCCACCATGGGTATCGTAACTCGGTTTCTAGTTGTTAGTCATTTCATTAATTAACAATCAAAAGAATCACAAAAGTGAGCAAAAATTGATGCATAATAATATCAGTTTCATGTACAATTTGGCCTCTAGTCTTCCACATTACAGTTTTGGGCCTTTGTAAAGAAAATAAATGTAAAACTGGATTATATTAAAATGATATGTGACATTATCATTTAAAAAGTTTCTGTATTGAACATTTTTCAAAATGAAGGTTTATCTGTCCATACTTTATGTTATGCTATGATATGCATCTTCATTACTAAAAACGAAAACCAAGGATTAGAGGTACATGCACCTTAAAATGTAATAATAATTATTAAATTAATTCATTTGAAAACACAGAAAGCCTTTCCATATTTTAGATTATGGTACATAACTAAGATTTATTTAAAAGTTGTATTCACCAGTGCATCCCTGTTTAGGCTAGTGCTCTGATGCACAACAATATGCATAAATGGTAACTTTAATGTATGTGTATTAATTAGTGATATTAAGAAACACAAAAGCTAGAAATATATTATTTAGTTCCTAAAAACATTTACTTACTATTACAATTTGAGTTTTGAAAATATAAGTAGGTAACTTTCATTTTTGTTTTTTTCTTTGAAACTCTGATGTTGTGTGTTACATATTTTATCACTTGACTTAAATTTAAAAGGAATTTTTGTTTATTTGATTAAGACACGTATCCCATAATATAAGCTTCAATAAACATCACAGAATGGGATCATTAGTATATAGTAATGAACAGTTTTGTGAACATTTTTGCACACACATTCTTTTCCTACATTCAGAACATTCTATCAAGATCTGCTCAAACATTTTATATTAAGACAGAACTTTGGTATCAATGGCTTAAGTGACAAGCAGAAACAATCAACACTAAGACATTAGATTTTGAGAAGTGCTTTCTTGTTTTATATTGATGAATATAAAAAAGAAAACACCGTAATCACTCCTCATTTTCAAGCTATGAAGATTTTTAAATCTATGATAAAGGTGTAAGTTGAATTTGTTTATGATCCACACATTGGTTATGAGCCAATTTTAACAATAATGGGTAAAGTTAGTGGAGTATAAAAGCAGGACAGTCAGGTCCTGTTTGAATAAACAGGGCAATAACTTTATAAAGTTACAACTATATAAAAAATGTGTATAATATCTTGTGCAGTAAGTGAGGTTGTATTTTTTCTCATTGAAGTTACATAATGTTTTATTCAGTTTGTTTTTAAGAGCCTTTAGTAATTATTCACATATGCAATATCAGAAAGAGATCTTTAAATGTAAATTTGATTTTAAATGGACATACTCTATTGACTGATTGTAAATGATTAAAACAACTGTTTCATATTCTTTAGGGTGATTACATCTGGATTGAGCCTCAATCTAAAAGAGAATTTGATGTTGCCATTGGTGCTCAAGTTATCTCTACAGATGGGAAGGGGTTTCAGGTTATTGATGATGATGGAAAGGTAATGTGCAACTACAGCAATTACTGAAATAAAATGTCTCAACCTCTCTCGTCAGATGTATAATAAGAAGTATCAAGTTTTTCTTTTATTAGTTAAAACCATATAAAGTCTGACTTCCACTCAATTCTACTATTGTTGTTAAGTTCTGATAAAAATGATAATTTTCAGCCATGGTGTACTGCCTCAGAGAATGGCTCTAAGTTATTTTCAAAGCACAAACTTTGTTTAGCTCCATCATCTCTTGACTGATTTTAGATCTAATTACAGTTTTGGTCTCAGGATTAATTTGGTCTAAGTATGCTTAAAATAATTTCAGTTTGAGGATGGGCTACTTGAGATCTGGGTGAATAATAAAATCGAATCAGGTTATGTGCACCCAGTATTTGGTATTGCTGGACCACAAAAATATAGCTAATTTAAAGAAAAACAAGTCTCATAGATTAATTTAGTCAAATTCTGCCTAAAAGAATTTCAAGTGAGCAGCTGTTGAGAATTCCCTCTTGTTTACTTTACTTTCTAGAACTGGTTTAAATATTTTATTCATTCTGTCACTGTTGATTTATTGTGCTTCGGAAGGTTATGAGGTTATATATATATATATATTAGTATTTTCTCTGTATGAGGGTTTTTTACTTATTTATATATTGAATAGTGTGTAGGTACCAAATAATTGGAAATTAGCTAACGTTGCTCCTCTTTTCAAGAGAAGTAATAATAAAAATGGTTTCAGTAATTATAGGCCTGTTAGCATAACAGCAGTTGCAGGAAAAGTATTGGAATATCTGATGGAAGATGTTTTGCAAAGTTTAATAAAGATTAGAATTTTATTGGATAGTCAAATATGGGTTCATTAAGAGAAAATCTTGTCTTACAAATCTTTTGAGATTCTTTGACAAGAATACTGTTTATGTAGATTAAATAATGGTGCAGATATTGTGTATCTGGATTTGCAGAAAGCCTTTGGCAAGGTGCCAAATAAAAGATTAAATAGGAATTTAATATAAAATACAAGTCTAAAGAGATTTCACTGTACAGCTCTGATTAGGTCACATCTGGAGCATTGTGTTTAGTCTTGGGCTTTTTTCATATCAAAGGACACTGAATTGTTGAAAAGGGTTCAGAAAAGAGTTTCTAGAATGATGCCTGAGGCTGAGGATTTGTCATAAGAGGGCAGGCTAAGATATTTGAAACTGTTTTCTTTTGAAAAGGAAAAGGTAGAGAGGATCTGATTAACATGTTTGAGATTGTAAAAGGAGTTTATAGTGTTGATGCATCAACAGTTTTCTTACTTAACAGTGAGAATTATAGAACTAGGGAACACAAATATAGATTTAGGCAGGATAAAAGCTTTCTTCAACTGAGACAATTTTATATTTAAAGTCAAGTGGTTGGCCTCTGGAATGGATTGCTTTCAGATGTTGTGGTGATGGTAAATTTTACACGAGTTTAAGAGAAAGCTTGATAACTGTGTGGATGAATGATAAGCTGAACTGGATTAACAGTTCCCTTGTTGTTCCCAAACATTATGTTACATTATTTCTCTAAAGTTCTTTAAAATAATTTTAATTTGTTTGTGCAGTAGAAGGTCGTTAATGTCTTGTGGTTTACCTCATGTTCTTTTTAAAGTGTTTTCCAATTAACCTTTATAATCTTATAATATTCTACCAGGATGTTTATTCAAAGTAAGCATGATACTAACTTGTTCAGTAAAGTTATATAATTTAAAAAAAAGGAAAGAACTTGATAATTGTGATGATTTATAAGTCAGGAAAGTTTGAGTAGAATAAGAAAATTCTTATCAGTCATAGTTACACATAAATAGTGAAACACACTTCTGTCATAAGGCATTCAAATAATACTTTTGCTTGCAAGTCCAGGTTATGAATGGCATATTTACTTCCATATAATATAACAAAGCATGTAGTTGAGTGAAACTCAGCATCAATCATCAGAATTGTAATTTACTGAAAGAAATGAATATTCAGTTTTAATTTCCAGAATCAGCAGCTTTATTTAGGTTATTCTCTTAAATTGTTGAACTTTGAATAAGTAAGTTTTTAAAATGTTATTATTTTACTTCTCTAACAAATAATTAAGATATTATTATTGCAGGCAGTGTTTTTATTTCAGGTATTAGTTTTTTTGCATTATTATAGGGTGTTTTCATACATGGCTTTATGATTAGAACCTTCTTGAAAGATTAGGAAAAAGTTTTGAGCAAAATAAAAAATTTGAGTTCCTCTAAACTGAATAATGACTGAGCTATTTTGGTATTTACACTTGTTTGTTGGATTAAATTTTCACTTCCTTCCCATATCAAACAGGATGAGTTAATCATAGTTTAAGATGTAGTGTTGTAGCTAGTTGATCAAACAGTGCACACTTCAGAATAATAGACTTAGCAAAATAGGACACTAAGAAAAAATGAAACACTTATTTCATAACCTCTGACTTAAACTGAACACTCATCTGGCTTCACTACTGCATCTCAAACTTAGATCAACCTCTTGTGCCCAAGATGGGCAGAGAATGAACATGCCATCCAACAAACATGTTTAGTTAGGCAGTATGTAAATTTGGAGTTTATGTGATGACATACTAGAGGTACAAGAAGGTACATATGGCAGAAATTAGCAATTAAGTGAAATTGTTCTACAGTGAGCTTTCAGTATATCAGTGAGCATCAGTTCATAACTTGTAGAACTTATAATTTAAGAATTAAAATGCCTCTGTTATAATTAAGTTGTCTGAATTTTTGCATCATTTGTTGTTACCAAATAATGCAATAGAACTTGTCCAACAATATAAACTGTTAGGTACAATATTATTCAGTGTGTCTGATAAATAATCTGTTTGTCCTTTAAAAGCTCATTTGTGAACCTAGGACATATCTGTTGGACTAAACCTGTGATTGCTAGTTTTATCCTTAATTTTGTATGCCAAAAATATAATTTTATAATGCAGATGTTGTTGTAATTTGTAGCTCATCTGCAGCTAGTAATTTAGAAACGTTTTAGTTTTGTGCTTATTGTTAAGGGATTTTCAAATAATTTTAGAACTTACTGAACGGATTAATTAATATTATTAATGGTGTTACATACAGGCTACAAAATGTAACTTTCTTCACATTATTAAAACAATTTTAATTCACATACTATGCTAATTCACTTAGTGATATAGTATGATTCAGAGAAAACTATAATAACATTAATAAAGACAGTTTGTTTGGAAGTTGTGATTCCAAGAATTATTTAATGAGTATCATTTATTATCGTTTGAAACTGTAAAGAAATAAAAGCTACAAGTGTACTGTTTAATTTGCCACATGCAACCTTTTTGTATTTTAGTAACCTTTTTATTTTTTTAAATTATTCTTAGGAGCAATGGCTTTCTCCAGAGAAGAAAATCAAGGCAATGCATACTACATCTGTTAAAGGTGTGGAAGACATGATCTCTCTTGGTGACCTACATGAAGCTGGAATCCTTAGAAACTTGCACACTCGTTACAAAGAGAGTTTAATATATGTATGTTTGAAAATTTAGTGTTAAAATTTTGACATTTTGTACACCAATTATATTTTAATTTGGGAAAATATAACATCTCTCTAGATTTAAAAACTATTATAAGATTGCATAAAACAGTTTTCAAACTTCTATTGATAAGCAGAGAACAATATTTTGACCTTCCTAGATCATCTTCAGTTAAACAAAAAGATGACATAGGAAGGTTGAAACATTGTTCTTGGCTTATCAATAAAAGTGTTAATACTTATACCAACTATTCTGAGATACATTTTTATTTCAAATGGGTTTCGTATAGTCAAGAAAAATTTCAAACTGTACTAATTTATTTTAATTATTAATTCATATTTACTGTTATCAAATTAAACATTTACAACAGATCTTTCTTAGTTTTACTTAAAACTATTTATAATTACTACTGTAAACTAAAGCTGTAAAATTCCATAATGCTTCTGCTTTGACTCTAGCTAGTAGATTATACAGTATTTACACTTGCTTTTTTCTCCATAACAACTAGAGTGGGAGAACTTTATAACTACTCAACCCTACATTAATCTCCTTGAATATTCATGGATCCCAAATATTTTGTAAACATTGGTGCCAAAAGATGAACTATGAACATGTTTGTTGTTCTCAGTATCCAGCTAGTTTGTATTAAATTGCTACACTTAGTTTAGGTGGTAAAAAAGGAAATAAGTGTTCATTTATTGATTCATAAAATAAACAAAATTGAGTGTTCGTTTTCTGTTTTTTGGTTTCCAAAATAATGATTTATTAGTATTTAACTATTTTTAAATTAATTTTTTTTACAATGGGGTTTTCTTAAACCAAGGAAGTGTAACTGTGGAAATTTTTACAGAAGACTCATGCAGGGTTAAAGCCATAAAATAAAACCTGAATTGAATTTAAACATATTTGTATTATTTGTTACTATTTTTTATGCTTGTCACATTTTTAAATTATCATGGCCTTAGTTGAGATCCAGATTTACTTATTATTAGTTGTGTTTGTTTTTCAGACATATACAGGATCCATTCTTGTTGCTGTTAATCCATATGAAATCCTTCCAATCTACACAAATGAACAAATAAAACTTTACAGAGATAAAAAGATTGGAGAACTTCCTCCTCACATTTTTGCCATTGGAGACAACGCTTACCATTTTATGAAACGTTACCAACAGGACCAATGTGTTATCATCAGGTGAGAAGGTGAAAGTTAGCACTAAAATTTGTAAGTTATTTCAAAATGAGAAAAATGTTATATCTTACAGGTAAACCTTTAAGAGAGAAGGGCATAATGATCAATCAGACTGAGTTTAATGTTGAGAGAGATAATGCCTATTTTTATAGTTTATCCCAGTGAAGAAAAGACTTTTCTAGAAATCTGTATTTATATTTCAGGGAACTGAGAAAACTTAGTAGTCAAAATATGCATTGTAAAGTATGATGAAGTAATGGCTTTGTTTATTTTTAATGAATTGTTTCTTCGTTCTCATTTATGTTTTTTTATGAAATGCAGGTATTAGCATTTGATAAACATCATGAGAATTATTATGAAAGGTCATGTTGAACTTAGGGTCAAATCTAATATAATGTACAGAAAAAATAGTTTATTTGTTCACGAGTTAAGTGTTTTCTGTAGTTTTTTACAATTCAGTGAGAAAAGTAACTTTACAATTCACAACATTTTTAAGTTTTTCAAAATGAAAATTATTTGTTTAGATTAATATATATTTTGAATAAACTTTAATTTTTATTTTACAGTGAAAATATAATAATGTATCTAATATACCTGTGAATTATACTTTCTTCATGATTCTGCAGAGTCAAAACACAACTGAAAATATTATCCATGAAGTATATTTTGTGTAACTCTAATAGCCTAAAAGATACTATTTAAACGATAAAAAAGTCCAAAGTCAGTAGAAACATAGTGTATTTTACATGGACTTAATCATTAACTAGTTCAAGCCTTTAATCTATCTTGTATATACAAATTATTTTTTTTACACTCATATAACAGAGTTTCTGGATCTAATATTGATGTTTATTGTCAGATGTAAGCTTAAAAGAAAACAAAGATTACAATGTATGTGATTTTCAAAAATATTTACATTTAGATATTAAAAAAACAGTTGTTTTGATTACTTCAGTTTAATAATGCAGTATGAATTTGTAATAATACACATTGCAATCGTTTGTTACTTTTCAGTGGAGAGAGTGGTGCTGGTAAAACAGAAAGTACAAAGCTCATACTCCAGTATCTTGCAGCTATCAGTGGTCAACATTCATGGATAGAACAACAGATCCTGGAGGCTAACCCTATATTAGAAGGTTTGTTTGGTTACAGTTTTTTGGTATGGTTTCAGTCTTTTTATTTATCAGCAGTAGAGATAAAAGGTTTTGTTAGTTTTTTTTTCATACTGAGAGACACCACCGAAATCTGTATGGGAATTTCAACATATCACAAAGTCTCTTAATGCAGTTACCTGTGATGATAATTTTGATAAGTAAAAAAGGATTTTCATGTCTTAAAGCCTCAATAAATTATATCGCATAATGGGAGATCAAGTTCATTAAATAGAATAGGCCTTAAACTAGGTTCAACAATCAAAAGACAGTCTAATAATTTGTTGTTGTTGCTTTTCTTAACATTGAAGTCTTTATTTGTGCTAAGTGTTTGATAATCAAATGCAAAATTAATTATTTGTTTCCAGTGATGCAGTAAGTTCATTTATGTAAATAGGGTAGTTTTTTTTTCTCTGTTAGAGAAAGAATGGTGTGATCCAAATTTAAGTCATGTTAGCTAAGAGCTGAATCAAGTATTTTCCCAAGCACAATAATAAAACAGGTATTGAATCTAATCAGCTTTGCCAGTCACCTTAGAAAATCCCAGTTTAAACCATAAAAAATAAAATCAATGATTTTCAGAAACTTAAAATACCAAAAGTTTTTGTTTCAGCCTGTTGAATTGTAATCATAAACGTAATATTACCTCTATAAACTAATGAGTTTGAAACACTTTCAACTCAGTTTCTCCAATGAGCCATGACTTTAGAAACAAATATATACAAGAAAAGTGTACACGATATGTTTTCTGAATAATCTGATATTCAATTTTATTAAAAAATCCATATTTAAATATGAATTGTAGATATGTCTGGTTCAGTTTTTGCAAGAACCTTTAATCTGTGCTGATTTACTATTGGAATGGAATCTTTACCAAATATTTTGTGTAATTTCTCAAACTTTTGTCAGTAATTTTAAAATTGCTTACAAATCTGTTGTACTGTAACATGTATGACTGTATGTATGTATGTATGTGTATCTCACATTCACACACAGAGTAGTTTCATTCCTCGCAAGTCTGCCTATTAGATTTGCATGCCACTAGCTTTGAGCTCTCACCCAAAAGCCATGAATTTATCATGAACTGTTCTAGTACATGATAACATCATCATGGCTTTCCACCAGTAGAAGGGCTATACAACTTCCTTGTGCAGTAACTCTCTGTAAGCACTTGCACTCAAAATAATTTCAGTCTTTTCTTTGAAATGTTCTAAAATGGATATATTTTCAAAATTATCAATGAATTATGAGATGTGTAATAGTTTATAAAACTTAAATTTTTTTCAAATTTTCCTGGTTTATTTTATACCTGAGGAAAAACAAAATGATAACTTTTTTTTCCTACTTACCAATTATGAATTATCAGTTAATGGTTACTTTGTTTCTTCCTATGCTAGTGACAATGTTCCTAACATAGGACTTCTGTCTGTTGTTGCGGTAAGATGACTTGTCTGCCAAAGATGTATCGACCATTGTTTAAAATTAATTGGTTTTCTTCATGGATGCTAACTTTCTCTTTTCATCTATTTAGCCAGTCTTTCTTCTCTGTAATTTGGACTTGATTAGAATAATGACAATTATAACAGTCTGTCTTCTGTCCAGCATAGTTTATTTTAGTCACAGTTTTGTATCTGTAGGAAATTCCTGAGTCATTATATTTCTTCTTTGACATAATTACACAGGTATGTTTTTTCCTTCTCTTCTCCTTTATTTTTGATGCCTTCTAGGCTTTACTGCATTAAACCCATACTCAAGACTTCATCTTCCTTCCTACATCTGACATTAGGGCTCATGGAGATTCATATTTCACACACCTGCACACTTGTATGAACATGGCATATACTCCTTGTCAACTTATCTCTTTTGTCCTGACTTTCAGCTATTCTTCATCTCCATTTCTTGATTCCCAGTTTTTGGAATTTTATACCTACTTTGGAGGAGGATCTCTTCACTTTTATTTCCCTCTATAGTGCCAAGTTTTCCCACCTTCATTTCTTTCTTTCCATTCTCCTGTTTTGCTTCTCATCACTTTACCTTATATCTAAGCTGAGACTGTTCATTTGAGTTGGCTTTTTAAGCCTTTCAAGTTTTTTCTCATACTTGCCCTATATTTGATACTTCTGGATGGATTCTCAGTCTCCAACCTGAGTCTGGCTCAGCCTTCACTACTTCACTTATGAAGTTACCAAATATTGTTTCCAAGGTTTGTGCTTCTTTTGATCATGCACATGAAATTTGTTTATTTTTGGAACTCTGTCTTCTCATGAACAGTTCTTTTATTTTATCCATACACACTGATACCTTTTTCAATAGAAGTTTCAGCACCAGTGGGACTTTTTTTAGATGCAGTGTTCTCAATTTTGCACCTTCTTTCCCTTTTTTCAGGTTTTTTCTTGGTGACTTGACTGTGCTAACTTAAGAGTGGGCATTTTTTTCTATCCCTAACCAGATCTTTATCTCTTCGCTGACATTTCTTTGTTGGGCTGGGGAAAATCACTCAATAATTACTTATCTTTGAGTGTGTCACTTTTGTGGGAACATTGACTATAATTCTACATTCTTACTGTTCTTGTTCTTTCTTGAGTATTTTCCCATTTTCTTTTCTCCTGAATCAATTGGTCACAATCCACTCTTGTAATATCACAGTCATTTTTATATCAATTACCAGAGGGATACCCATTCCTAGACCCATTTTTCATTCATTGGACCTGCTGTTTTGGGTTTATTCCCATCAGGTTTATCTCCTAGCTAGTCATGTGGATGGGATTCGAACATGGCAGTTCTTTGTCTCTCTCAGCTAAATAGGGTTCTAACCATGGTGAAGTCTCTCAACCTTCAGGTATTTCATTAGACTTGCTTTCCAGTGGGCAAGCCTTTCTTTTAAACCTTTGCAACTCTCACCACCATACTTTTCCTTTTCTTGTCTCTAATTTCTCATCCTTCAGCCCTGTTGACTGATGGTAGTCAATCAGGACTGGTCTCATCTTTTTATGTATGCTTATCCTCCTTAACATTTCCTTCCTTGATATTTGACACTCCTTATTGAACCCTGATGGTGATGCCTCTTTACCTGGCACAGCCCTGATTTTGTCTGCCCCACCAAATGGCATTTTGATTCCCTCTTTCTCTGCCCCATTCCCACTCCCTTGCTCCCACAGTGCCTCACTGTTTTTCTCAGGTTTGTTATTCCTTCTTATTCACATGTAGGATTTGTCTCATCCATTATTAATAAGTCTGGACTCTGTAATCATTGAACCATATTCTTCTTCCTTTCCTGTCTTCTATCAGTCCTGTATGTCTATCAATTGTTGTTTTTTTTATGTTAATCAATTTGTGTCTTCCCTATTTCGAGCCATCCTACCATGGCCCATTTTTTGGCCTGTTTCATATGGTCTGACCATGGATTGCTTGTTTCTTTTATTGCTGGTTTTTGAACAGCTTTATCTCGAATATTTTACCTTTTCCATTGTTGTCTGGTATCTCCTATCCTCTCCACTTTGGTCCAGTCTTTTTTCTTTATTGACTTCCTCATCCTATTTACATATATGTCTGGAATTATGATGTGGTTTTACATGTTCTTCCATGAGCTTCATTCTAGGTGTTGACTTTATTTTTCTATCTTTCTCTTAAAAAGACATTTAATTCTTTTTCTGCTTATAGTCACTGTCATTCCAATGTATATCCCATCCATGCTTCCTACACTTTTTTTACCCTATTTCCTCTATGCAGACTAGATCTTTTTCCTCACACTTCAATTATTTGTGAGGATGATTGTTCTTTTGTATTTTGTCATATCATATTTCTCATCTATCTCACTCTCTTGCATTTAATTTTCACCAAACTTTAGAATGGCATGCGGTTGAATCTTCACACATTCATGTGGGAATTATCTTTGTCATCTGTCTGTTTTGTCTTCTGCAAGATTATGACTCTATCTAGTCATGGTTCTTCCGTATAGGTACATAACATATTTTAAAAGGGTAAATAAATATTTCTTTCTCAGTGCCCTTTCCCCATTTTATTGGATTCCACCAAGTGGCTGGTGTTGCCTCCAGGGATATGTTTATTTTTCAAACTCAACATCAGGTTAAGGGTAACAGTAGTCCTTCATTCATATACCCTGACTGTATCAGTGCCCACTGCTGAGTTAAGGTGTTTTACAAGACCACCAGAAGAATCCTCATGGTATTCACAATGTTCAGTTGTTTGATCCAGACCATACCATTTTGTAGACTATCATGGAAAAAGCCATTATCATAGAAGTGCTTACCTACTTCTTTACCTTGTGTTTGCTAGCTTTTAAAAATAGGATTTTGAAGTAAAAGATTTTTCCATTATGTATCCAGTGGAGATCCAGGCACTTTTTGAGGACTTCCCAGTGCACCATTCTTCAAGTGGAGCACAGCACACTTTTGCCAATTACCACTTTCTAGATGCAAGAGTGGTGGACCAAGACAGTTCATTACCATTGTGTACAATGTCAGGTTGTTATATAAGTGGGATGAAATCCTTTTCAGTAGATGCCTGTGACTTGTTGGTGGTAAACTTGAATACTAAATGGAGAGTACCCAATGCATTTGTCCTTAAAAATATCTATTCAAAACAAGTCAGACATCTGTACAAAAATTTGTTTCACTATTTATTGTAACACTTGTATCTAAAGCTTTAAATACTTCTCTTATAGCTGGTTCAATTACTGTAGAAATCAACTGAGAAGATAATTTTTTTTATTCTGTTTCTTACTGCACAATCTACTATAGATTCACTTACAATACATCATGGATTATCACAATTGTGGCCAGAACTTAAAATAATTGTATCTTTTTTTTTTGTAAAAGTTCACACAGGAAGTTCAGTTACTTTTTAACACCCTTTGACAAGACAACTTATTGTTTGTTATATCTATTATTACATTATTATTCAATGCTACTGAGAAACTCACATTAAATATTTCCTGTTACAGCCAAACTGACAATAATGCAGTGTAACTTCATTTTCACTTAACTTTCTTCTGTCCATGACTCTTTCAGTATTTGCACTGGACCTCACATTGTTCTTCTGTACAGTAACTCAAAGGATAAAAATCCTGTACTTGCTTGTGGGATTAGTAAATAATATTGCCTGCAGGGGCCTGTCCTAGTCATGTGGTCCCTTTTGGCTGATATATGTTTCAACATGCTCTTTAAAACTCCATTAAATCTCTCTGAAAGTCCGTAACATCTATGGTTTTTTATGGGTTTATAAAGAGCTGCTTAGTACTGGTGAGCCTGCACACCTCTTTCATCAGTTTGGAAAGCCCACTCTACAGAACATTTCTGGGAGAGCTTCTGCCAATCTCTCTATTTTTATCTTTAGCAGTGCTATGGCTCCTGGATGACATGTTGCATAGTAAATTACTGTCAGCACAAAGTGGTTATCCTTGTCAAAAACAGGTGCTACTGGTCCAATAATGTCCACAGCTACTTTGCTAAACATCACTTCTATGAGAATCATTTTACTCTGTGGCACATTGGCTACCTTACTTGTAGATATTTTCCTTTACTAAATGCCACCTGACCTGTTTAACCCTTTTGCAGTGGATCACAGGTCAGTGGCCATGTAATTGTGTTTGTTGATTTATATTCAAAAGTTTATTGAACCACTATTTTATGAATTTATGTCAATAGGTTGGAATCAAATTGTAGATTATAATTCAAACTTTAATATATATATATATGAGTTAATTTCTTAATTTTAAAGTAAATATTAGAACAGCACATCTAAACATAGATTACTAAGAGTCACATGGTACATTAAATGCAGCACTGTTTAAAATTAGATATTTATGATGTAAAAACACTGAGTCTATAGTTTCACACAAATTAGGAACTTAAATTACTAATTTTATCAAGCTACAACATAAAATAAGAACCTCATATCTTTTTTATTTTGCTAAGGTATAGCTTATGTACCGAATCAGAAACAGTAGCCATGTTCATCTCTTTGCATTTTTGGAAATGGTTCCTTAGATACACTTACTTCAATATATGACATGTGAATAACCAACTGATAGCTTAGAATGTCTCTCTAGTGATTATTATGCAGAACATGTAAACCATTTTAATTTGGGAAAAGGCTTACACATTCCTTTGAACCAAGATTTTGAGATGGTAGGTTGTGTCTTAAATCTGCTTGAAGTTTCTTATTTTTTTAAACCTAAATACATCTTATTTACTGAGCTTAATAAATTATAATGGAATTCCATGGTATCATTTTAGTTATTTATGATTTTTTTGGTTATTCAACTGTATATTTAAAACCTAAAAAATATTGTTTGGTATCCTCCTCATGCAAAATTTTAAAAGGCTTAGCAACCTGTGTCCAGCAGCAATCGAGTTCAAAAGTCATAGTAAGAAGACATGATTGTTGGCTTTACTTCTTGAGTTATTGTTGTATATTTTAAGAAAAATAAGTTTAATAATTTATTTCTAAATGGTAATAATCGATATATGTGTATAATGTATAATAATTGAAATGTTACTGTTTATTACAAAATATTAGTCTGTTAAAACAGAGCCAAGACAGGGAAGACTAAAGGTCAGTTTTATATTATTGGATACATAATGAGTGCATCCACTGTAAGTTATTTAATGTTAGCTATGCATAACTGGAAGGTCAATATAATAATAAATATACATATATGTATAAGTATATAGTTTTGTGAGACTCAAACAATTTAGGCTCAAGATTTGTATTTTCATCTTCTAATGTGTAGTCATTCAACACAAAGAAAGCATAATTCATATTTATTTTCGAATTTTTTTATGATGGTTACAAGGATGGTCAAGTGACAGACCACACATAGTGAGGGTACAGAGAATAACATAAAATATAATATATTACTAAAAACAAATAATTTAAATGTATTTAGGAGGTTTCAGAGATTACACAAATAATATTTGCGATTTTTTAATCATAACATGAAATCACTTTGCATTCAGAGTGGTAACAAAACAGACTATATTTTCAGAAACAAATCAAGTAAAAATATTTCATTAAAAAATTTGTAATCTTTACAAAAAATCAACCAAATATTGTGAAGATATATGTACTGTATTCAAAGTTATAGTGTAAATACTTAACTTGTGCAAATGTGTAGATGAACTCGTGTGTATTATATCAAGCCCATTGCAAAAGGGTATTTTCCAGTATAACTGCTTTGATAGATCCAGTACATTCCTTTCCATTCCAGTATTGTGTAAGTCTCTTTCCCCTTTGTCTTCTGCTTGATTTTTTCTCTGACAATGTACCCAAGGTTTTTTCGGCAGTGAAGAGTTTTTCTCCTGTGTTTTTGCAGATCTATATTTGGGATGTTGCATTTTGATATTTGAAGCAACTTGAATTCATATTTTCTCATCTTTTCTTGAGCTCTGGTGGTGGCTAAAGATGCTTTATCCATCTTCCTTCTCTCTTGTTCCTCCAAACATTTACTGCTTTGTATATTTCCAGTCACAAGTTATAGGTGGGTGCCTTCATACACATAATCTCAAGGTCTATTGCCTTTATTTTTGCTATTGGAAATTTTTTCACTGTTCCATTAGTTGACACACACATAGGTACTTTGTTGATATCAACAAATATCGGACTGGTTTTCACTGTTGCACTAATGCACCAAGTGTCTTGTAGGAACTTTGCTTTCATGTTCCTGATGTATTCTATACCCATTGACATGTTATAATTTGCTGTCACCTCTTGATGCTTATCACATGCTCTAATCACTACTGGCACTGTTGATCCATTTGATATCTTGAGCTAACCATTAGTTATGCACTGATCAATTATGGAAATGGCACTCTCTTCTTGAGGTGAATCTGACATGCTTTCTTGATTCTGTTTCTTCCCAGCGTCATCTTTATAGGTAGCTCAATCTGCTTTATGTTGAGATTTCTGCTGTTGTTTGTTGGTGATGGACTTGTACTTCTTTGCAATGTGCCTTAATACAATAAATATAAATATCTTCTCCCATTTGTCTTTTAATATCCTGCCACATTTGGTGGACTCCTGATTCTGGTTAGCCATCAGTGGTTTTTACTTAAACTGGTTATTCTTAGACTTATTAGTTAAACTTCCTCTTTGAGCTTCTTTTATGCTGTCCTGCCAGCTTGATCATTTTGTCCATTATTGGGGGGGGGCTCTTCCCTTTAAAAACAGTGATATGTCAGTTGAATAGGTGATCATGAACTGTTATGTGTCTGCAGATATGCTAGTCTCTCAGAACTATATTCACACTTGCCATGTCAAACAATCTTGCAGATTATTGCTGTAGACATGTCACAAACTGAAATACAGTTTCTCTAGTATCAGATTTAATTTCTCTGAACCTTCTGTGAAATCTTTCCTTAGTACATTTGTAGCATTTCAACAATTCCACTTTTAACTTGTTACATAGTCCATGACATCTTCTGACGTCATGCCTGCATATACATATAAGCTTTAACTGTGAGAAGTGGGCTGAGACACACAGCACTGGTTGGATGCAGGATGGTGGAATCTGTGTTGTGTAGTTCACCCTTCAAACAGCTCATGTGTCTTTCTCCTGCAGCAAAAGTCTGTCTAGTTGAGTCAAGGTGAGCACACACTGTACAGTTTGATCACCCCTAATCACACTACACTTTTTGGTTTACCAACAGCTTGTGTGTACAGATGTGTGGCTGATATGATCCAATTTTTCCATCCTTGCAATAGTTGGGGCTATTTTGCTATTTCATTTGTTTATATCTAGTCAAAGAGTTTAGCCTTGTCAACACAAGATGCAGTCTTCCATAGGTGAAGTATAATATTGGATGTTAATATTTTTCCTCTTTGAAATTTTTTTCCAATAGATACTAACTCCTCACACCATCCCACCCTTTCTCCCCACATTTGTCTTGCTTTATTTCTGCCTTGTCTAAGAAAGAAGTTATTTTTTCTTCAAGTACTTATGGGGAGTTACTGTACAAGAAGGTTGTGTTGCCTTCCTATTCACTAGCATTGTTCAACATGCAATTTTTTAGGTGGGAGGTAGGTCGAGGCTTGTAACATGCAAATCTCATAGATACACACACATTGCTGTGTGAGGAAGCTAGTATCTGTCAGAACAAAAAATAAAGGAAAATTAGATCTTGTTTAACTGCATATTCAAACAATGATGTCAAGAGAAAATCATAACTTTTGGCTAGTTCTGAAACAATAGTCTAATGTAACCTATTCAACTAATTTATTTATGATTATCTGAATGTAATTGAGTTTAGAGTACAGTTAAAAGAAAACTAAGATAAAGCTATTGCATGATAAGTACGTAAAAATGATGGCTTTAATATACAAGATATAAATAAAAGAGGAAAGTTTGTTTTTAGTACAAGATTGTTCATGATATTATCTCTAGTGATTTCCTGCAGTACCTTAAACTTGCAATATAATGAATTTTTGTTATTGCTTTTAGCTTAAATTATCCACATTAATATAGTGATTTAATTTACATTATAAGAACAAACCTTTTCTTCTTTTTTGTTGATTCTGACTTGCCACAAGTTATTCATTTATTATGGTTGCAGCTTTTCACTTGAATTAGGTATTTATAAATTAAGGAAGAACTTGTTAAATGTTGGGAAGTAGTTACAAAATATTTTCTTCTTAAATCTTGTTAGCTAAGGATAATTTTTATTCATACAAAACAATATATTTATTTTGCAGCATTTGGAAATGCTAAAACAATTAGAAATGATAACTCCAGTAGGTTTGGTAAATACATAGACATCCATTTTACCAAAGATGGGATTATTGAAGGAGCAAGAATTGAGCAGTATCTTCTTGAAAAATCTCGAATTGTTGGTCAGGTATGATAGAAAACTAAAACTAACATTGAAGGAAATGGTAAATGAAAGCAAATATTATTTAATTAAATTCCAAAAAAATGCTGATTATGAGCTGTATTTTAATAAGCTTGTTTGCTGGTCAGAGGTTATTTCTTTTCTGCATTTTTCTTGTATATCTTGCATTCAGTTTTATATTAGATATGAATCAGATATCATTCTGCTTGTTTACTGATTAAAACCTTCATTTTGTCTGATATTTGCATGTCATATTATTCTGCATGTTTACTGACTATGAACTCTATGTTATTCTGCTTATTTTTGAAAAATGGTACACAGTACTTCTTGCTTGTTTTCTTATTACATTTTATCTTATTCTTCTTGTTTATTGATTGTGAACAATTTATTAGATAGTTTTTCTGATTATATTTAATGTGCTATATGCATATTTTAATTATTACAAATTCTATCCTTTTTGCCTTTTTGTTGATCATGAGCTGTGGTGTATTTGGCCTATTTACTAATTAAATTCTATTTCTCATTCTACTCGTGCATCTTTGCTACTGCATTACTTTTACCATAGATGAGAAGAACTAACAAAAGAAATGTAAGTAAATTTTATGATGTTTGCTTGCACCAACAGTTATTGGAAGATTGTATATAAATCATTGCTTTTTTCACTTCTTTATTCTTATGAAATTTGATAATTAGATATTTTAAAAATATATGTGGATATTTAATGAGAAATTATTCTCATATAGTAATTCTGATTATTATTTTAATAGCACTTTTATTATTACATGTAAAAACCCCAGTGTCTCAGCAGTATGTTTGAGGATTTTTAACACTAATATCAAAGTTGGATACCCATGATGGCCAGAAAGTGGATAGCCCACTGTGTAAATTTGCACTTAAAACAACTAAAAAAACAATGAGAGTAATCTTCAATTTAAAATTGGCAGACGTTTTGGTTTATTACTCAGTTGCTCTCCAGATACTAACTAGAACACCTAATAATTTACCAGCAGTGTCTTAAAATCAATAATGCCAGTTGTAAATCACACAGAAACCTACAACAAGATGTTATTTAGTATAATTTTTTCCACTTTAAATTAATTTCTATTATCATTTTTATAATTTATTGTAAAAGCATAGAAATCATTTGTAGGATTATTTCTTCTTTAATGTTACTTCATTGTTTTTTATACTCTAAATTTCTCCATGATCTTTCTGTACAGAAATTAAACATTCAAACCAGTTCTATATATTCAAAGGTTTTTACATGATAGATGTTACACAATTGTATTACTAATCATTTTCAGCAAAACATTTTAGTAGCCTTAATTCAATAACGCAGTTTTAAAAGTTTTGCCTATAAAAGCTATTGAGAATTTTTTATTTCACTATGTCTTGCCACAATTTGTGCCTATGGCCACCTCTCTGACCTCTGATGGCAATGGATATGACCTAACCTATTCTGAAATCATTACATTACAAGACTTCCCATTCTCAAGTTCTCCTATTTCATGGTTATAAAAGTATGCATAAATGTAATCCAGGAACATAGGTAAAATGAAAATGTTCTTTACAGTTGTAAGCAAGATAATTCGGATGTATTTCGGTCTACAACAGCTGCATTCGAAAATCACATAATTGAACAGACAAGTAACTCTCAAAAGCTGCATAAATGATATGTGGCATTTGACAAATGGAAGCTTGTGGTATCATTGGATGAAACATGTTCCTATTTAAATGACTACAGCAAAGTCTAGGTGACTTGACATTATCTTCTGTATAATACAAGATTTTGAAAATGGCGGTGGAAACTTTTCTAAGAGGATTTTGGTGGTTTCATTGTATCAGATTAACATGCTTACACCTCCTCACTGTAAAGAAATAATATTTTTGTATGATCTGAAATTACCAGGCTGTAGATAATTTACTATAAATAGTAAATTAAAAAATGGTTAGGCATAGATTTAAATGTGAGGGTGTATTGCATCCTTTTTAAGTTAGAGCTTATTAAAGAAAACAGCACTGAGGTTGAATCAGTTTGAATTCATGTTAATGAATATAAAGTGAAATTCTTGTTATTGGGATTCATTATAGACCACCAGGTCAGAATGTAGAAATTAATGAGATCAGAATGATAGCTGAAAAAATATTTTGAAAAGGAAGATTTTAATTTCAGGGGTATTGATTGGGAAAATTTTTAGGGGGATAGATTTTTGGAAATTGTCCAGGATACCTTAATACACCAACTGGTGATGGAACCTCCAAGAGAGGAAGTTATAATAGATTTAATATCAGCTTTTGATAGACAGAGTTGTGGTTGGTGATCATTTTAGTAAATCAATTATTGTGTTATTAGGTTTGAGATTTTACTTTATGTAGGATTGAAAAAGAATAGTATCTTGATTCCAAATTTCAGCAAAGTCAATTTTGATAGAATGAGACATGATTTAGCTTAATTAGATTGAACTAAAGTGTTGGTAGGGGTCTTGAACAGGTGTTGGTAGCATTTAGGGAAAAATTGATATGCATACAGAATATGCATAACCCCTACAGAAACAAAAGATGACAGAGTGTAAAAAGTTAGTGTGGTATAGTGAAGGTTTAAAATATCGTATTAGGGACAAACATAATAAAATCAAGCAATGTGAACTTACTGGAAATTATAAGGACTGGAAGGACTATAGGAAATTAAGAGAACTAGTTAGAAAGTAGATTAAAAGGGCAAAAATTGTAGAAGAAAGAGAGTTGACTTTGAGAATTAAATCGAACAATAAGGAATTTTTTAGATATATGATGGGTATGCAGATTGGGTCTCTTAAAAATGATAGTGGGAAGCTGACCTTGGAAGATTATGAGATGATAAACTTATAAAATTGTATGTTCTCTTCAGTTTCTACAAAGGAAGATACACGTGTTATGTGTGAACTAGAGCATTTAATGTGTGGGGAGAATATTCATGTAAAATATTTTAAGCATTGAAATTGTAAAAGAAAAGTTGGATATGAAATAATAGTCAGTTGTACATCCTCATGGTCCACTTTATTTTTGTGCAAAATTTCAGGTTTTTGGGTTCTTTTGTTTTGGACCTATGGCAGTCACACAGACACAAATTAACAGATAAATTGTTTTATAATTATAGATTGACTCTGGAATGACTAACAAAATGTTAAAAGTTTGCAGATGATATTAAGATTTTTTGCATGGTTAACTGTATCAAATAGGACATTGAAGTGTTGGAAAAGGTTCAAAGAAGATCACAATCATCCTATGAGGAGAGACTAAAATCTCTAAACTTGTTTTCTCTGAAAAGGAGAAAAGTCAGAGATGATTTGATTGAAGTGTTTAAGATTACTAAGGGTATTGATAATATAAATCCATCAAACTATTTTGTGTTTGGTCGTGAAAACAATAACTCAAGTGGGCAAAAATTCATATTTTACCAGCACAGGTATTATCTGCTGTTTAGAAAGTATTATTTTTCAAACAAAGGGGTTGGCTTTAGGAATGAGCTACCTTCACTGGTGGTGGAGGTAGAAAATTTAACTAAGTTCAGAGGATGGTTATAGTTGGAAGGGACATCCTTAATAGGCTAATAAGCTGCTTTTTGTCTCTTAATTTTATGAATGTATGTAAGTTATGGCTTCATTAAGGAAAAGGATCTAACCATTGGTACAAGCCAGAATAATTGTCAGTTCTTCTAAAAATTACAAAAAGGAATGGGAAATCATGCCATGACCATTCATAGACACAGAAATTTAATCAACATATGGATCTTTTATGAACTTTTATTCCTTTGTGTGATTTGAACTTCCAAAAGTGGATAGCAGTATAAAATTGAAGAACTTTGGGAAGCATGCAAAGGGTTTTAAGAAACATGCACTCTAGTGTATTATTCAAAAGCCTCTTTCAGTGTAGGTTGGACTGCTGAGCAATAGTTTGTAACTAGGATTATCATAAAGAACATCATTGACTGAGAAACAATAGTATGTGTAGCTAAGACACATTTTCTTGTATAATTATCACAGTTCAAAAATACACATTTGTCCATGAATTAATATTTTTGACACATCAATAATGTTTTTAGTGTTTTTGACCTACTTAAATATGGTTTTGGATACTAAAGTCCATTAATATTGTTATTAATAATAAGATATTAATATATCTTGGAGTTTCTGTGTGGAAGTTATGTCAAGATTTATGGCCCATGATTGATTTCTCTGTCCTTTTCAAAAGCTAGATATGGTGTTAATTGCAGTCATAAATAATAACAGTTGTGTAAACATGGGCCATCAAATTGAACATGATGGACAGTTTTAAAAGTATCAGGTCATCCCTTAAGTAATGACCAATTTTAGCTTCAGAAAAAGAGAAAAGGTTTCAAATGCTTTTAATGTTATTTAATCAATAATGTATGTTCAATTATTTTTAATTACTTCCTGCCAATAATTCACAATTGCCACTTCTCTAAAATTCTTGGGGTTTTGAGGAAAAGAAGGTAGAGAGGGTAGTTTTGACATCTTCATGTGTACCAAGCTCTCTTCCATCAAGATAGTTCTGCAAACTTCAGATGGGGCAAGATCTGGGGAATAAAGAGGATGTGGAAAACTTTCCCAGTCTAGCTCAATAATATTTGCAGATCTGATCCTTGCCATATGGGGCCATGCATTATCCTGGTGTAACAACATTTTTACGATCGATCAAAGCAAACCTCTTTTTTTTCTGTGCAACATTCAAGCACTTTAGCTATTGACAGTAAAAGTCTGATTACACCCTTGTGCAAATTAATTGAAACAAATAGTCATTTTACAATATTTTCAGTATGGAGACTGATGTAGGCTTGTTGGACCTGCTGATTTCCTTTAATAGTCATTTTTTCACAAGACGGTGTCATTAGCTGTGTTTTTTTCAATATATGACGAAATTTTGAGGAATATTATATCATTCAAAATTGCATGACTTCTCTCAAAAATGAGGCTATTTGTTTTACTGCCAATCAGTTGTCTTTCAGCCATCATACACAATGGATGTGACTCCTAGAAAGTGTACAAAGACTGTGACACTGCATGAGCACACTGGCATGACTTACAGGGAAATTGCAGACATTGTTGGTGTTATCCTATCAATCATCAGCCATGTGATCAAGGCCAAGGTGAGTACTGGATCTATCAGTCCGAAAGGTAAAGGAAGATGTGGCCAAAAAAGGAAAACAATGCCAAAAGACGACGCATACTTGGTTAGGGAGAGTACGAAAGATCCACGGAAGACAAGTGACGCCATAAAAAGAGATTTGGAGCTCAAAGAAATAAAAGTCAGCTCTCTAACAATTTGTCATAGGCTTCTTGATATTGGTCAAAGGACAAGGAGACCAGTCCAGAAACATCTTCTTACCAACTCAGTAAGTAAAAACGGTATCAGTGGGGTCTGAAATACAAGAACTGGATGCAAGAACAATAGAGGAAGTTGTTATTAAGTGAAGAGACTCATTTCTTCATACAGGGACAAAGAAGTCTGCAATTTTACAGATCTCCAGGTAAGAAACTTCAAGAATCTCACATCAATCAGTTCTTAAAATATCCCTTGAAGAAGATGTTTTAAGGCTGTTTCAACTACTATGGCATCGGAGGCTTACATATCGTAGAAGGTATGATATGAGGACCACAGTACACTGAAATTTTGCAGAGAAGAGTCATTGCAGAATTGAAAAATAGATTTCCAGATGGATCTAGCATTTTTCAGCAAGATCTGACTGCACCACACATCAAAACTTGTGAAGAATTTTGTGACTGCAACACGAATAAAGGTGCTGGACTGGCCTGGAAAATTTCCAGACTTAAATGCTATTGAAAATATTTGGGCAATTTATAAAGAAAGACTATTGGGGAAAATATTGTACTATGAAAGATAAGCTGATTGAGGTCATAATTGAAGTGTGGTACTGTGATCCAAAAATTAGTAAAGATTGCAGTCAAATCGTGGACTTGATGCTAAAGAGGATTAATGATCTTTTGAAAAATAAAGGTGTTCAAATCATGTATTAATTTGTGAGTAATTTTTGGATTCTCAGATATAAAATGCAGAAAAATGAAAAAATCATAATTTTTCATTTTGTTTCAATTAATTTGCACAAAGGTGTAATTGTTGCATTGAGTGGCAGCAACTCAAAGTGGATCTCACTAACAATACACCACCAAATGTTTAACAAGAATTTCCTAGAGTGAAGGTCCATTTTGGGCTGTGCTTTAGCCACTTTACCTGCACTGAGCCATTGTCTTTGGCACTTAACATTTTTATAATCTATCCATTTTTCATTTCCAGTCACTCACCTGTCCAAAAAAAGGTGAATTACAGGTTGGCTTTTGTCAAATGATGGGGGACCCATTTTCTAAGTTTTGATATCTTTCCAAGCTGTTGCAGATGATGGTGAACTGTTGAATAGATTGAATTAATCTTTTGTGCTAGTTCTTCAACTATTCAGTGCAGTCTTCATCAAGTTCAGCCAACAGCAAGTCATCATTAAACTCAACAGGACAACCTGAACATGGTGCATCACTTAAGCTGTAAGTCACTTTATCTGAACATCTGGAACAACCTTCAACATTTTCTTTCATCGAGAAACTCTGCACCATAAAAAAACAACCTTGAATCTTTTGTGTAGTTTCTGCTGCACTATTGCCTTATTTAAACTCATAAAGCATTATATATCTAATGTGCACATCCATCTTCATAAGGGTTTATTTGATTAATGATCTGAAAAAGCAGAGTTGGGTTAGTTTCTTTTATCCGTCTGAACATTTTTATACACGTCCTACTATATATTTTGGTCATTAAAGCTTTCTATAAAGACAGAAATGATGATGCACTTTCTGTATTAAATATTTGGACATTACTTATGGGATGACCTGATATTTCCATCAGCAGCACAAATCTATAGCATTATTCTTGAAATGTGATTATTTCTTAGTTGCTTTGGTTATGAACAAGTACTTGGCCTTTTAGAATCTAATCGTAAGCTCAAGTGGCTGGAAAAAGTATTATTTAGTGAAGTATGCATTATGAATGAAAAGTTTAAAACTTAAATACTATTTTTCTATTTTAATTTGTATGTTGTTGCTTATTTTTGGAATCAAGGCTGAAGAAGAGAGGAACTATCATATTTTCTACTGCATGTTAGCAGGAATGCCAAAAGAAGAAAAACATGTTTTGTATCTTCAAGAAGCTACCAATTATAACTACCTGATACAGGTTAGACATTGTGTAGATAAAAGAGGAAAATGCAGCATTACATATATATATCACACAGAGATAAAACAGAAAAATGTTTTATTTATGGTTAATAAAAATAGAATTAGGTTATGTTATATGTCATTTCACAGGTAGAATAAAAGTGAAGTAACATCCTATGTTACATGTAACTTAAACAGTGTTATAAAATGCAATATTCGTGATGGTGAGAAACCCCACTTGAAGTGGAAGTGTATCTCAGGATGGCCAGTATGGTTATTAAAATATTTATTAAAATAAAGTAGAGAACAACGTTTTGACCAACATTGTTTTCTGTTTTTCTTTAGTGAAAGTTTTAATACCCATACCAGCCGTCGTGATATACACTTTGACTTATTTTTTTGTTTTCAGTTTGACTTTGCTGTGGCAGTCCTATTATGAAAATCTTTATCTGTTTTATTAATTTTTACAAATTTATTTGTGGATATTATGGATTCGAATTTTAAAACCCTTGTTATTGTCTGTCTCTTATGTTAAGTTTAATATTTCCTATGTTTAGGGTAAATGTGTTACCTGTGATGCCAGAAATGATGCAAAAGATTTCACAGAAATCAAGGCAGCCATGAAAGTATTGATGTTTACTGATCAAGAAATTTGGGAAGTTATGAAGATTTTAGCAGCTCTCCTTCACTTAGGAAACATAACATACAGAGGTAAATAAACATTCTGCACAATAATGTAAGTTACTTTTTATCTGGTATTCATGTGTGTATCTCTTTTATACCATGAAACTTTTTGTCTTATTTCAAGTAAATGAAATTCAAAGAGCATGTGGGTGGTTTACTATTTTATTTTCAATAATAATTAGTTTATTATTCTTGTGTGTGCATTTAAAATCTGGTATACAAGTTCCAGTTTATATTATGGAGAAAAATATATTTCCAAAGTAGATGGCATTCTCAGGATGATGGGTCATTTTCTAAATTTTAAGATGGCTTTTATGAAAGATGATTTGTTCTGAAACAGCTAGGACTTATCAAAGTTTCTTTTACAGAAATGCTTCAGTAAATCAAACTGAAATTGTAAAGTATAAAATTTATCATGATGTACACTGGTTATTATAATTATTGCCAGCTTCAGCATGTAGTTCTCACTAATTAATGAGTTTTTCATCCTATATCATCAAACATAGGCTTAGAATAATTCAAACCCTCAAAAAAATGTCTTAATTTTTTATACTATTTAACACAAGAAAGTCCATACGGCTGTATATTTATAAAGAAAAAAATTACTCATTTTATAGTTTTCCATTGCTTTTATTTTTGAATATTGATGTGTAGATCATTAGACCATAATTTGTAACATTATAAAGCTAAACATAAAAATATAGTTATTTTTCACGATTGATCTCACTTTTTGTCCATTTCTCAATATCTCTTCTAGCAGCAATTATACTGTTTTTGCAATGTTAATTTCTAATTTTTGCAGTTGATAATGTAAGATTTTATTGCACAATTGTTTTATTTGTTGAATTATTTCTTTTTGTAACATCTGCAGAAAATAGGCAATTTTCATGTGATCTTCCGTTATTGCAGCTAAAAATAAAGATGAATCCACAAAACAAAAGCATTTGTGTAAATATGGCTAACATGTAAAAGGTAATAACTAGCTATCTGTTTTCATTTTAATTGAATAAGTCCTTACTATTTAGTCAGAAATATCATTCCATCTTTGGTATTGTAGTCATCCAGGATCGTTGCTATTTTTCTTATCTGCTTTACTGGTGCAAATTTCTTACTGGTTATGCACAATACTTAGCAGCAGAAATATGTTGTGTTCTTAGGATAATATGAAGTTTACAGTAACCAATTCGCCTGTAGTAAAAGATATTGAAGATTTACCAGATCCCTTTACAAAAAACTATTTCAGATAACAGTGTGACTGTATTTTTTATTGTACCAAGTAATGTTGATCACATGTTTATTAATTACCTTCTCTTAAATGGATAGCTATTCTCCTTCATATCTACCTTCTGTATGCAAATATTTGTTTCTCATGCCATAGGCTCCTACATACCTCAAACTCAATGTGATTCCACTGCACCTTTCATATGAATCATCATGCAACAATTCTACACCAATAGGAGCGTGACACACCCTCCTGATCCATGTGACACCCCCTATTTGATTTTACAAAACAATTATTAACTTCTGTTAATTTTCAGTAGTAGTTTGCCAAAATAACTTACCTTTGTTTACTGATTTTTCATTTTTTACTTTTTTGCAGTTTTAGATAAATTCTGAAGTTTATATTTCACAACTTCTGATATTTCTGCCACTTCTTCAAGTTCTAGCACACAACCTTAGTCCTTTAACAGTGGGAATGTTGTAGGTAGCAGTATCAACTGATGATGGCTGCCATTTAAGTGTTGAAGTCTTGGAGGTTGGCTGAGGATTTTTTAGCTAACATTTGTCAGGGGATTGATTATTACATGAATTGTTCTTATTATCCCCAAAATTTTTGGGTTTCTACTGCATCATTTGAACATATTCATGACAAGGAGAAATTTAACAGCCTTTTCCATCCTACTATGCCCTCCCATTCTTCACCTGTGGCATCTGCTAAGGCCTAACTCTGTTTTTGTAGATATGCTTTCTCAGGTATATTCCATTTTCTTGCATTTCATCAAATTAATATGATACTGTCCTTTTCATGTTACGTGACATCTATTTTTAGAGTACCTGGTTCTCCTTCCTTTCCTTGACGTCAAGGTTTATACTAAACAATTTGTTTCTCAGTTGAGGGCTGGTACTAGGATGCTTCATTCTCCATGGGCATATGATCAATCTAATTTGGCTTATCAGCAGTCTGATCAACCCTTTCTTGACTCCTAGCAATTGTAATCACTTTTGTCAGTGTGGAGGCTGTCCGTAATATCCTATCCATTTACCCCACTATCATCTGACCCTTATAGCTCTCCTTCAGTACTTTTCAAACATACACTTCTTATATGAGGAACTCCACCAAATCCCTTAAGGGTTTTGAGGAGATAGCATTTTCCTCCTTATCTCTGCATTAGGGCAATTGTTCCATTTGGTCCTTTCCATTTACACGCAATTTTATTAGAAAGAATGCTGTCTTGTTACAGGTTTGGTTTGTTTAATTTTAACTTATCTGTGTGACTTAGAGATGGTTCCTTTATTCTACTGGTTTGTTGTTGGAGATTTTCCTGAATCTTTGGAATCACATGTGGATTCTGTGAGACCACATTTGCCCCTGTAGTCTGTGATTTCATTCTGGTCATATGACCTCTCCCATAATATAATTGTTTCTTGTCTTTTAATCTCCCATTCTTTACCAGCTCCTACCACTAGGAGTTTAAATTTTCATTGTTTGTCTTGACATCAGGTTCATCATTGCCAGCAGTTCCTGTTACTATCAGGTCTTTTCTTTCCAATGGGGGCACATTTGATCAATTTTGTTTCCCTGTGGTAGGTATTTGTTGCTAATTTTTGGGTGACCAAGTGTTTGTCAGAAGGATTTTCATTAATTTCCTTTCCCCACCACCATAATTTCGTGCACCAGTTTACTTCTTATTAACTCAGATCCTCCTACCAGTCTGTATCTGTCTGTGGCTATGCAGATCCTTCTATCACAGAGATCTATCCAGCCTGTCAGCCAGTCTTTTCAAGGTTTTTACTCGAGACTTTTTATTGTTTCCAAAACATATCAAGGGACTTGCATCCTGTGATCCTTCTGTTCTTCCTCTGCTAATTTTTGGAAATTCTTCAATTTACCATGGAGTCCTTTATTATATTTTTATGGTTTTATTTTCCAGGATGACTATGGTAAATATCCCAAATGCCTATCTTTATATTCCTATTTCTTGTTAGTTCAGATGTTATCTTTAGTTTTTTTACAACAGGGTTATGTATCAGTTTCATGTTTAGCCTTTTTGCATTTGATTCATCACTGTATGTATTTCTTCATGTAATCAAGACCTTTGCCCAATTTATTCTTGCTTCAGGGTTGTGTTTACGCCACAACATTGTTGACTGGCTTCTGTTAGTTCATTCCAAACTAAAGCCTTCTCAATGCACACACACATCTGTTACTGATAGTTGTTTGTTAGATTATCAAATCAGAAAAGTATTTCCTTTTACGTACTCAGTAGTTTATCCACCTGAGTCTATTTTTCAAGATTCACTTCATTTGAGCCTAATCTTCTCTGCCCTTTGTTCAGTTTTTCTCCATGCGCTACCTTCTTCCTCTGTTTCTCCATGTGAAGTTCTGTTGCTTTTGCAGACTTGGGCTTTTCTGGAAGCCTGTTTTACTTTGATTTGGGCACATATGCATTTTCATCAGTGGACTCTGCATGACCAATGGACTCTTGCTTGGGAGCTCTTGGACTCTCAAATAATCCTTCCTTCTGCCCTTACAAACAATTTCCGTTGATGGGTAAACAAGTATAGCATGATTTCAAGAGTGGAGGCTTCCTCCACCTTGTCCAAATTTGCATCTGCTCACAAATTCTTCTCTTTAAGTTGAGGAACATTGATACATCAACAGGGGACTTCTGGACAGTGATCTCAGATCAAAATGTCTTACCACGTCAACATTTAGAAACTTCTGACAGTATGACATGCTTTGGTTCATTTTTTGCTTCTGATACCAACTGAAACACCATGCTCCCTTTCAACAGTTCCACCTTTGTTGCCTATAACAATCCTTTTGTGTCATATTCTAGATGCTTTTCACCTTGTAGAGGACTGGTTTTCAAGACCCCATCAGGTTTATCCAACAGAACAGTCTTTCAACCTTCAGGTTTTCAGGTGGTTATGCAGTCAATGGAATACTCCTCCTCTGGATGCTTTTGCTACTTCCTTCCAAAACCATGTTAACTTTTTTTCAAATTTTAGTTCCTCATCTTTAGGCAATGGCAGTGGATCTTCTCCCTCAAGACTGAACCAACTGTACCTTTTGTTTTCCTACCAGTTTTGTAGACCTCCTTGTCATGGTGTTCTTCTGGAGTGTAATGTCAATATTGTTCTTCTCTGCCTTCCACTTCCTTAGTTTGTCCATGTTTAACCTATCCATTCAAACTTATTTCTACTCCTTTTAGCATATGGGCATCATCATTTTGATACATTTACGATTTACAGTTATGATAGAAAGTGTTCATACCCTTGTGTCCCGAGAAGTTTCTGCTCATAACTTAAAAGTATCATGATTAGGCTAATAAACTTACACTATATTATAAATATTATACTAACACACATTTACATAAACTTTTATGTAAATTAAACGACAAATAAACTGTTCATAAACAAATAACCAAAAATAGGAGGAGGAGAAAGTGTTCATACATTTCAGAACGTGTGAAAAAAAAATATTCTCATCACAATTTTGTTTAGTTCGGCAAATAAACTACATTATACCATTCCAGAACTAGACACTGGGTTTATAATTATTGGAATTTAGCAGGCAAAAAATTTACTTCTGCCAATTTAGTACCATTTATGTCATTATCTCCTTGGTCATTAAGGCGAACAGGAAACAACTGTCTAGTGATTTAAAAAACCAAATTATTGTACAATACAAGTCTTGTATGTCTATTTCCGGTATTGCTACACAAGTTAATGTACTAAAATCTACTGTTCAAAGCATAATTGCTAAGTTTAAGCTTATAGGATCAATTGCTAACCTCCCTCATTCTGGACGCCCCACCAAAATTCAAGAGAGAACCAAGAGGAAGGTTCTCAGAGAAGTTAGTAGGATATCTCGTTTAACACGTAATGACATACAGAAACTGATAAAGGATACTGGGGTTGAAGTAAGCACCTCTACAGTTACGAACATTTTGTGCTCTTCTGGGTTCAAAACGTGCCGTCCTCATAGAACCCCATATTTAAAGCCTGTTCATTTAGAAGCACGATTGAGGTATGCAAAAAAGCATGTAGATAAACCATTTACCTATTGGAAGAGTATTCTTTGGTCAGACAAGACTAAAATTGGGCTTTTCAGTCACAATGATGTTCACAATATTTTTTGTAAGAAGGGGGAATGAAATATTTTAAAGATCACCATCCCTACAGTTAATCACGGAGATGGCTTGATCATGCTATGGGGTTTCTTCAGCTCTTCTGGTGTAAGCAGACTTCATCACATCAGTGGAATCATGAAAAAAGAAGAGTATATTGATATATTAGGCACTTATATCAAGAATGATGCTCAGAACTTGTGGCTTAGGTGTTGTTGGATTTTCCAGCAGGAGAATGACCTTAAGCACACATCGAAATATGTGCAATCCTGGTTGCAGAGGAACCATATAAGCATTTTGGAGTTGCCATCGCAGTTATCTGATCTCAACCCAGTTGAAAAATGTTTGCATGAGTTGAAGACCAGGGTTCCTCAGCGTCATCTGAAAAACTTGCAAGAGTTGGAGGCCTTCTGTAAAGAAGAATGGAATAAAATACCAGTCGAGTACTGTCAAACAATCATGGAGGGCTATGAGAAGAGATTGTGCCAAATAATTCACCTGAAAGGTTACACAACTGACCATTAAAGTAGATGCACAAACACTTTTTGCCCCTCCTGTTACGTTTTTTTTATGTTTTTCGTAGACTGAACGCAACAGAAAGACACAGATAACAGCTTGTATAATTTATTGCACTAAACTATTATATATGTAACAGATATATCATAAATTACATAACAACAATGACAGATATTAAGTTTAAACCTTCAAAATTAATTACAACACAAAATAGTACTGGCCTGTATCTAATATAATGATTTAGAATGAAAGTCCAAAAGTCCAATTAGAAATCCAAAATTCCGGTCTAGGGTGTGAATTTTGTCCCACGAAGAAATTCCGAAGTTTGAATGGAGAAGTTCAGAAACAATTCACAGTTCGATAAATTTGATGAAGTTCTCCTTACGATGCTTCTTGATGAACGTCTCAAACTTGCCGCCTTCCAATTTTCCCAGTCTCCCCTAAACAGTCTTACATGTGTTGACTTTCAGTATAACTAGTAATTCGAATGAATCGTAAAGATTGATGAAATAAAATCACGGCTTCTGTAGATTTAGCTATAGTCACAAAACCAAGTTTAATAAACACACAGCAAACGTTTAAAACTTGTCGAACAAAGACACTATTTCTCTTGAATTTGTATGTTGGGTTCCTGGATGTATGGTTTATTTGTGGATTTGTGCATATGCTCATTTCATATATTGATTTGCATAGTATATACTTCTATTCTACTTACCTATAGGTGAATCCATTGTGAACCATCCTCTTATCAAGGTTCAGAGGTTCTATTCCCGGTACCACCTGGTTTTGGAAGTGGAGTTCACTGGCTGCATCATGCCATAGCCACCCTACAATTGGATCACATCCATTTTAGCTTTCCCAATATTTCTGTATGTACAGTATTTCATCAGTAGGATTGAGATTCTGGTATACTGGAGTTTGGATTCCAACCAACCAAGTTTTCTCTCCTTCTTTTGTTGTACTCCTCCTTTTTTATGCTGATGTATGTGACACCTCTTTCCTAAATGGGCAAAGTGTTCCTGGTACAGAAGTGGTCCAGTCTCCTATGTGTGTTCTTCTCCCAAACGAAATTGTACTTCAGGGATGTTAATTGGATGCTTTCAAAAGATACTTCTTCCTATCCCTTGCTGCTGTTCCTCCATTTACTCTAATGTGGGATTCTGTCTCTTCATATCAGAAGAAGATATGTATGATCTCGGAACTTATTAATTTCCTATATTGAAAGTATATCTCTTATGGGTTCTTATCTTCTCTAACACTTCCTACCTTTCCTCCCTACTATAAACTGGTAGTTCCTTTTCTACTTAAGGTCAAAATGATAGTTTGGTAAAATTGAATAGAGGAAGTTACATGTATCAGGAGGGTTTGTTGCACCCATATTGGTTCAAAATTATCAGGAACTTCCTTGGCTTTCTGGAATTCTACCCAAGGTATATTTCTAGCAATATGATGAGTAATGTGAAAAACTTTTGAAAAGTGCAGAGTATACAAAACTTGTTCTGCCAGGCATTGGCCAATTTGAAGCTCACACACAGCCTATTCATTTAACATTTATATGATCAATTATTTTCTTTGTATGCCTTTTTTCAAAATAACTATCAACTTGGACCCATTTTGGAATCTAATAGTATCAATTACATGCCGATGCTTTTGAAAAAAATTGATCTACCAGTGTCCAAATTCCATGAATGTTCAATTACTTTGTTCTCTGGTTTATAAACATCAGCTAGTACCACCACACAAAAGAAACAATCCAATTTATTGAAATTCAGGTACTCAGTTTTTCTTTCCACAGCTTATTCCTCCTTATTTCTCCATTTAAGTATTTTGTGCATAATATTTTTTTTGATGAATACAGATAATGTTGGACCTTTTTTTGTCTTTGCAAACATTTATAGATATATTTTTTCAAGTTGACAGTTGTTTTGATGTTATAAACCATTGGACTTCTTTATTTTTTTGATAAATGTAGTTCTTCATCTTTATTCTCATAACTTTCACTTGGTGTCTCGTTTTCATCTGAGCTTACAATATTAACGTTACATGTACAATGATGTTTAGTGAATATATATTTTAATTCTGCATATTTTGTATTCAACAGTTGTCTTACATTTATTCCTAGTTGGTAATCATGAAATGAGTGTAAAATAAAACTGAAATCAGCTTGTAATTAAAAGTAAATTTAAAACACAGTAACACACAGCAAAAATCGATCCTGATTCTCCAGTTAGGTTTTTCCAGCCCAATTTTCCAGAGTCCAACTGACCCTAACCTCTATCCTTAGGTACCTGTCTACCATTCACCTCCTAACCAAGGCTATTCACTGATCCCATGCAGGGTTTTTGGATAAGATCCACACCTTCATATTTTCAAGGTTGACATGTTTTTCATCTTCAGTTTTTTTTCCATCTAAACATGACTACTCTGATCCTAGGTAAACCAACTCCTGCTTATTTTTGATCCTAAGAATGGCAACATATTTACACAAATCTCAATTTGGAGATATCACTTGAATTCACAAATGGAAACTGTGTGAGAACATTCTTTCATTTATTCTTTAGTTTCCAAGTTATTTCAGCCTTCATCTGCTCCTGAACCTACTACTGTTTCCCATTCTACACCTTCTCAACATTTCTCAATTTCCAGGAGTTCATCAGTGAATCATTGTATTCCTCACCATAGAAACATGTTTTCAACAGTACTGATGTCTTTCCAGTGGGTTCTGTCAGGGTAAGTGTCAATCTGACCAGATTTATTCACAATTAACAGGAGTTAATTTCCAATTCTTGTGTTCTTCAACTGCTGTTTGAGGATCTCTTCATTCACTTCTTTTCCTCCTTTGTCATCAACAGATCCTTTTTGTCCCCCACTCATGATTTTACATTTCTATGAAGTATTTGAGTCTCTTCTTCTCAAGGTTATTATCTTACCACTCATTCCAAGGTTTTACTCCAGGCTGTTTGTTGTTTCAAAAGAGTGCAGGGACTGGCATCTAATGATGTATTTTTATTGGCTTAATCATTTCATAGCACTTCCTTGTTTCTTCAGGGAGTCTTTTCTTACTCTGCTGTGGATGATAAGGGCAGATGTTGCAAATGCACACCCCTTCATTCCTATTACCCCACTTTTCATGCATTATTTTTTTCAGTTTGTTCACAAGGTCGGGTTTACCAGTTTTACTTGCTGCCCAGTGAGCTTCCACAACACCTAATATATTTTGTTGAGTGTTCAAGGTCTTTCCTTGTTTACTCCATGCCCAGGATTTTAATTTTCATTATTTTATGAATGAATGACCTTTACTAGCTAGATCCAAACCAGTTGCACGTGAAGCAGTTCATGCAGAATAGATCATCCAGGTGGAGAAGTCCTTTCTTTCACTTATGGAATACCTTATTCACTTAGGAGTCTTTTTCAACTACTATTTAAGTCAGGTCCAGCCTGTTTCTCTTCATCTATGACCAGTGGAATTGTTAGTCATCAAGACATCTCTTCTACACTTTTCTGTCGATCTTCATCACCAGTTTTTCATTATACATTTTCCACACTCCATCTTAATTTGTGGCTTTTGTCTAGTTCTTTGCAAGGAGATCAGAACTATCTGCACGTGTGGTATCATTTGTGTCCCATAGAGTTCCACTTTTCTCATCAGAGTAAGTGCCAAACCTTTCAACACTGGTCACTACATCATTGTTTCCTTCCTTAACAATCTTCCATACATCATGTTGCAAAAATTTACCTGAATGTTTGATAATTGTTTTTCAGTATCCGCCATAACAGGATATTGAGCAACCTTGTCCAACACCTGCTGTTTTGGCCAGATACTACAAAATTTTTCCTATCCCATTTTTTCCCTTTTGTTACATGACTTCTGGATCAGTCATTCTTCATCCTCTACAGTATTGCTAGATTGAGATATAAATATGATTCTCCACACATTCACCCATTTTTCCTTTGAACCTCATGGTATAATGCATCATAATATTGTCCACCTCGGCCATAATTAAATCATGGACTATCATAAGTGCAGCAAAAAGGGATTACTGCCCATCCCTGCTGTCCTTTTGGTTGAATAAATCAGAAATGATATGCTTTTTAAATAGTGTTATTAAGATCACCAACTGCACAGTCTCCAGTCTCTAGCCTCCTCCTGAATATTCTCAATCCCATTTAGTAGAGAATAGGACAGTGATGTTCTACTGGTGTAGATACTCCCAGTGGCTCATAAACTGGAGCAGATCCATCAAAATGTAGATTGTAACTTTAGTTGGGACCGTTATCCTACTATCTCCTGAATGTTAGTTCTCGGATGGTAGATTTTGGATTGGAGTTAGACCAATCAACATAGGTCCTTGTGTATCTGTTGGTAGGGGGTCCTCGTCCTACCAAGGACACAATTTACTAGTTGGTCAAGCTACTCCCAGTATTCCTCCTCCATCAATCTGTGACTTGAGATTTCAGTACTGTAAAGAGCTGAACTGACTGATATGTAAACTAATTTTGCTGATGCACCTTTGACATACCACCTGTGAGTCATAAATGGTAGGTTCTGGTAGTGCATATAAATAGATGAAGAACTAGAACCCTGTTTAATTTTTAATTTGAATGAAGTACTACATGGGAATTTCCCTAACTATCATTACTCAAATGTTGGGTTCCTTAGTGGGTGATGTTGGTTGCAAATTTGCAAACATGTGCCCTGTCTAAACAGGTATTTGCCTCTATTCATAATTCCCACCATTCATCCACACTTTTGATTAGGCTTAATAATATATAATAACCAGCATCAGAGTGTGTGTCATGCTCCTATTATGCTTGTAGAGGTAAATATACATTGGAAATATATTTTCAGCCTCCATGCTTTGGCCCTAAAACTTAGTGTCTTTATTTATATTTTTATGTTTTATTGCTCATATATTTAATAACAAAACTTATAATATTTTCTTTCTTTTAAATATATGATAAAGAAAGTACAATTTAATTTTATTTAACTTACAAATGCAAGAGATCAGCTCAGCAATATTTTATGTTCTAAGTAAGAAGTTAACTGTAATTTATATTTTAATAGATTAGACTAAAAGTATAATTTATCTTACATTATGCAAATTTCACTCATAGGTTATAATTTTAAAACAACTTCTTCTATATAGTTACTTGTAATTTATTCTGATAAAATGTTGAAAAAAATAATTTGTTTTTTACCAATGTCTGTTTAGCGACAATGGTGAATAACCTAGATGCTACTGAGATTACCAATTCTAAAGCTGCCACCAGCTCTGCAAAACTCTTAGAGGTAATAACATATTTTTATAGAAATTCTTATATGGGTCTTTTGTAGGCATTTCATGAACCACTGGTGATTTTGCTGATAGTGATAAAATCATCAGAACAATTATGTTATAACCTACATAGGTTTTAATCATATCTCAAAGGCACATGCATATTTTGTTAAAAAAATAATAATTTTTTTTTCATATTTAGTAGAATATGATGGATAAATTTATAAATATTTATCAAGAAAAACTTTTTAAAATTCTGATTGTGTTTTATTAGAGAACATACTTAGTCATATTCAGTAAAGAATAAAACAAGAAACACATATGTGTGAATGGGATGCAAACAACACACAAAGGTGTTTTTTTATGGGAAACATTCTTAACATACTTTTATCTACACCAACTTTTATTATTTACATCAGTTTACAGATAGTTGTTTAACATGCCAGACTCTGAACCTAGGTGTCCATGGTTTGCATCCTAATTTGTGTTTCACACAAAGAAGTTGTGAGAGCATTAAAAAAGTAATGGCCATACTTCACTATTCAATTAGAGTAGCCAGGAATTGCAAGGTTTCCTGTTGAATAGCTGCCTTTCCTCAAGTCTGTCAATTTAAAATTAGGGATAGTAGCAGAGGTAGCCCTGCAATTTAATATGAATATCCATTCGAAGTCTATATCTGTTTGACAGTAACACATGGTAGTTTAGGTTTTTCCTTGTTTTATTTTATGTATATGTGTATATTTTGTTTACTACAGGTTAATACTCAACATCTAATTGATGCCTTAACAACAAAGACAATATTTGCTCAAGGAGATTCTGTAGTATCTACAATGAACTCATCACAGGCATTAGATGTCAGAGATGCCTTTGTGAAAGGAATTTATGGACGCATGTTTATATGGATTGTTCAGAAAATTAACTCTGCTGTGTACAAACCGAAACACATAAACTCACCTACAAGACGTTCTATTGGTGTACTCGACATTTTTGGCTTTGAGAACTTTATTGTGAATAGGTAGAAAACCTGAATGATTTAGTTTTATTAGTATATTATAGTCATCAAATGTTGGGGATTAAGATCATTTCTTAAACAATACTTTCAGAGTTTTACTTACATTTACACAACCTTAAATTTCTATGCTAAAGTTTTAAATGTCAACGTTTGCTTGTTCTCTTGTGGGAAACAAATGTTCTGTTACATAAAGAAAAACAATAGTAACATACTAAAAATATCTGTGTTTTAACAACTTAATATGTTATTTCTCATAAGATATACACAGTCAAGTCATTCATGCTTAGAGTGGCATTTTAATGTGCATTTTGTTTTGAAAATCAAGCCTGCTATCTATTTCATGAAAAATAATTGCTTTTTGGTACTGACCTTTTCTTCAGTCAGTACTGCTTCTGGCTTTAGCTGAAATTTGTACTATGATTTAAAGCCCAGTAGACCTAGTTAGTAGTTACATTTCACATTATACTTAAATTTTTTCACATCATAACAGTTTTTGTTTCAATTTATAATATGAATAATATCTAAATTACTAGTTGTATCCTCTGTTGTATCGTAAGTGGCTTGATGAATCCTGACAGTAGGTGAAAGGCCTCATTAACAATGGATATGTAAGATATGATATAGTTTACTTATTATTTCATAATCTTCTTTGCTTTCACTAATAGCTTCTTAGAATTATTATGAATAAGTTGGTAGTTTTATTCTAACCTTGATTAAAATAACTATATATTATTTAGAATTACCTGCAAACTGTTTTAGACTTGATTGTTACAGTCATAAATTATAATGAATGCTGTAATTTACATTTTCTCCTATAGGTTTTAGAAAACAATGGTATTAGAAAACAAAATTTTTACACCACAGTTAATTTTTTAGGAACCTGTTTTAGTAGACTCTTATCAGACTTGCTTTATTGATAGACTCCACACTTGATGATTTTAAACTTGAGATCCATCTAAATGTTTTTGGTGTGTATTTGTTTAGCTTTGAACAGTTTTGTATCAACTATGCCAATGAAAACTTGCAGCAGTTCTTTGTGCGCCACATCTTCAAGCTGGAGCAAGAGGAGTACAACCTAGAAGGTATCAACTGGCAGCATATAGAATTTGTGGACAACCAGGACACCCTTGATCTGATTGCCATGAAGCCTTTGAACATAATGGCTCTTGTGGACGAAGAAAGCAAGTTTCCCAAGGTGACCAGAAGAAATTAAATTTGTACTTGCATAGAATGTAGAAAGATAGACTGGTATTATAGTTTTGAAATTTTAAATGTGTTTTAATGACTACAGAATAGTAAAATTTGAAACAAAGTTAAAAGTACTATATTAGGTAGGTATGTAACTATTTAATTACTCAGTATACTATACTTTTATAATTTTCAAGTTATTTTTTGGCACTATGCTGTTTTTTATTTGTTATGAGAAAGTAAAACTTGTATTGCATGAGATAAAACTTTTATTATAACTAAAATTTTCTCTCAAGTGATAATACTGTTCTTCAACACAAATATGTAATAACATTTATCTTTTTTCAGAGATGTAGATTTAATCTGTTTCTTTTTCATCTGTGCCAGTAAGAATTAAATTAAACTTCTGATAAAAAGTCATGTATGTCATGTGAATGTGACATATGTGATGCAAACAGTTATAAATCCATAGTGAAAATCTCCTATTTTATCCATGCAATATTTAAATGATATTTATAACAAAGTTGTTTGAAAGTCTAAAGAAGAGAGAACAGAGTTAAACGGATAACAAGACACTTTTAACAAGAATATCAACATGTGCATATGCAACATATGTTGTTGTTTTTTCTTACAGGGCACTGATCAGACTATGTTGAATAAACTGCATAAAACACATGGCACTTACAGTATTTACCTTAAGCCAAAATCAGATCTCAACACATCTTTTGGAATTGTACACTTTGCTGGTGTAGTTTTTTATGATACAAGAGGTGAGTTTCAGCAAAGATATCATTTTTTAGATATTACCTTATGCTGTCTTAAACAAAGAAAGATTTTGTTTGGAAAGTAATTTTGACTTTACTAAAACTGTAAGTACAATAATATTAGTTTTTGAATAACACAATTTTTAAAAACATTTGTCTCCTGTTAAACTGAAAAAATTCTCTAGTGGCTGAAACTCTTGTTTGTATCTGTTGGCAAAGACATTACATAGAAACAGTACTCTTCATTATTTTGTTTTTAAATAGATAGTGTAAATAAAGTGAGAGGACACTTTAAATGAGTCTTAGTATAAATTAATATAATAATGATAACATTCATTAACATAATCTGTGTGAAGATTTTAAACTTGAATGTTATTTTATAATTTTTTTCTCATATAAAATCTTATATGAATAGTTAAGGTTATTTGATTGTAGGCAAATTCTGAGAAAAGCAGCCAGTACTTAGCTTGATTACCAACCAAATAATTTGTTTGTTACTTACTTTATGTTATCATTTTTAGTATTTTTACACAGCCTTTGTTTTATTCTCTTCCACTTTATAGTTTATAGTTTTAGTTTAAACTATTGATGATTCTGATTTTCAGGCTTTCTGGAGAAAAACCGGGACACCTTTAGTGGAGACTTAATACAGTTAATTCAAGTCAGCAATAACAAGTTTCTTAAGAATATGTTTTCAGAAGACATTGGAATGGTAATGTGTTTAGCTAGTCTAGGATTCCATGGATAATATATTTAAAATTCACACATGAAAAGTCAGTAAGATTTCTAACAGAATGTTATGTTGTAAATGATGCAGTAAATCACAATTTGATGATCAGTTATAACCAAAAACATGTTTTACAATAAAGAAGTTTTAGTGTATTTGTATAATCAATAGAAGAAAATCATTTTACACTTCATATTTTGTATCTTGAAAAGGAAATTTACAGTATTTCATTTTTAATTGGTGATAATTTAAAAATAATGCAAAATAATATTTTTTTTGATATAATTATTAATTTCATATTGATTTGAAATAAGATAAAAAATGTTAGAACAAAATGAAATACAGATTCAGAATTCATACTTGATAACCTAACAATTATATAAACAATGGTACTGCATTAACTTAAAAAGAATGAATTATTTTACACTAATGCTGTATTTATTATCAAATCAGTTAAAAAAATGAACAAATATTTAAATAGAAGCTGAGGACTAATGAAATAAACTTGTATATTTTTTGTTTAACATATACTGTTAAACCATTTAAAATTAACCTGAAAAGTAACTTGAATATTTTGCAAGTCGTCAAAAAAAATTTATTGTGTCATTAATTGAAATATTTAAAACTATTGTTTTATAAAGGGAACTGATTCCCGAAAGAAAGCATTAACCCTGGGGGCTCAGTTCAAAAAATCTCTTGATTCACTGATGCGTGCTTTAGGCCAGTGTCATCCATTTTTTGTAAGGTGTATCAAGCCAAATGAATTTAAGAAGTCAAAGGTAAGGAACATCCAGGATCAGTCTCCATTTTATGTAGCTAAAAATAGGATTCACTACTTTGATACATGTCTGTTTTATATCTTTAAGATATTCCCAATTTGTTGGTATTGTAAATATAATAAAAGTTGTAACAGGAAAAAAATTGATTTATTTATACTTTATGAAAAGTTATGGATCTAAAGTTGTATAATAATTTTAGCAGCTGTTGAATTTAAGAAATTCAAAGTGTATCATAAATATTTTTGTTCAGTCTTATTGATAGAGGAACTGTAATGCTATAATATTCTTATAATTTTATTTTTGTAATCTAGGTGTTTGTAAAAGTAACAAATGTTTGAAATTTTATTTTTTCAGATGTTTGACAGGGAGCTGTGTTGCAAGCAGCTGCGTTACTCAGGAATGATGGAAACAATTCGTATAAGGCGAGCTGGATATCCAATCCGGCACTCTTTTAGAGATTTTGTGGATCGTTATCGATTCCTGATTTCTGGAGTAGGCCCATCACATAAAATTGACTGTAAAGCAGCCTCTGCAAAGATTTGTGCAGGAGTACTTGGAAAAACAGACTTTCAACTTGGAAAGACAAAAGTTTTTTTAAAGGTTAGGAATTTTCATAAATAATGAGCAGGATGAAACATAGAAGGAAATTTAAGGCTTTTGATTAAGATAAATATTGGAAAAAACCTAATCTTTTCAGTTATTTTATGTATTTTTAATATAAAATTTGATTTTAAAGTTGAAAGTCAGTGTCACAAAAATAGTTAAATTGTTAAAAAATCATTTATGTTTATAAGAATATTTTATTAATTAAGTTATTTATCCATGTAAGTGATTGCACTTGTATTTTAAATACCATAATAGTAATAAGATATTGTAAAGTATTAGTAACTTGTACTGATTACACCAGTGAATAGTAATTGAAATGTATGTTGAAACTCTTAAATGACAGGAATTTCAAGACATTAACTCAATATTCTCCACATAAGTTAGCTCATTTTCATGATTATTCTAAAATCGTCTGTGCATGATAAATATGGATCATATAAGTTGCTGGATTAATGAACCTATCAATTTCACTTTTATTTGAAGCATTATCTTTTGGAACAAAAAGCTTTAGTTTAAAAATAGCAAAATATACTAGTAAAAACAGTTTTGGAGCTAAGTTTCATATAACTAATTCTTATCAATAAAATATTGCAAAAAGTACAGATGATGTATTGTAAGAGCACCCTATTGTGGCCAATTGAAAGAGCTGTAGTTGAATAAATAGTCTATAGAATAAAATTAGAACGTGAAAAAATATATATTTAATTATTTATAATCATCATTAGTTTGATTTTTAGTTTTGATCTCTGTTTAAAGCTTGCTCTGTTCAGAAGTTAATAACCTGTTATTTCAGCAAAATTGAGTAATTTTTAAAACAAAGAAAATAAGCAACAAATACTATTTTTTCTCTAAGCCAAACTTATAGTAGTACACAAAATGAAGAAATATGTACAAAACATGAAGCAATAACTCATCTGTGGCACTGTTACCGATCGGCTTGGACGAGTTATCTCTTCTATGGCACTGAACAGGTTAATCTATCAGAAAGTATCAGTTATTTGTTGTTTTTTTTGGTCAATTTATTTCTTAATCTTTTTATTTATATTTTTTGTTCATTTTGAAAGCTTTTAATTCTTGTTGCTGAATAGAACTTTGAGATTAGAAGTGGTGATTTGTTTGCTTCAAAATGTAAAATCAGTAATTGTTGTTACATTTTGTTTCAAAATTTAATAGTACACTAACTTCCTAATGTTCAGATCCTGATTTGTTATTGTAACAGTTGTTGTATAATATTCAAAATGTTGATTTTCAGTTACATCACTTAGATACCCAGCATATACTGTAGGTGAATATATCTAAATATGAAGGTACTCTTATTTATATTAGCTATTTATTATGAAAACATCCTTTCAATGATAATTCATTAAATAAACGTGTTCAGTGACCATGTGTGAAATATAACTCCTTCAACGTGATTTGGAATCTGCAGCTCACAGGACTAAAGCCTGTGCCAACCAGGCTTACCCTTTCAACCATGGGAATAATATGGTATATTACTCAACTCCATTATATGTTGGTAAATAGTAGTCCAACAGTTAGCAGTGGGAGGTGTGGAATGGTTATCTTTTCTCTAGTGTATCACTTTCAAATTACAAGTGACTGGTGCAGATAACTCCTTATTAGATTTGAGTGAAATTAAATAGAAAAAAAATCTTCTTTTTTGTAATTGAATGTGTTAATGCATTGACTCCAAAACAAAGAAGACAGTAACAGAAAATACAGTTGAAATGTAATTGCTGTTTTCATGGCCACATATAAGATGCATGTTTGTACTTCAAGGGAGCACAAAGACCAATATATGAATGATAATACAAGGTATTAATACACCCATCTCAAACTGGTAAAGATCATTTTAAAAAGTCACCTGACTGATAAAGCTCAGAATAACAGAAAAATAATTAATTATACATAACAATATTTTATTTTGATGCAAAAAGTAAGGAAGCTTACAAGATCACTTATATGTTGTCTTCTTATAATTTATAGTACGTGCTGTTGTTGTGATGAAATCAAAGTTTAGTCAGTACACTAAGCTTCAAAGCTTTGTACTGTATGTTATATATATTTATATATATATCTTTATTATTTGCATCATAATTCTCACATTTGGATATTAGATCAACTTGTTATTGCATATGATAACCATATGTGATATACTGAATACTGTGATGATAATAGAACACCAACATAATATCAGATGTAATAGGTGTGAAATTTTGAAAGCAGTGATTGTTCCACTTTAAATGGTTAGTTAAACCCAGTGGGCTATTCACTCACTGTATTTCTCTTGTTATCAGGATGCTCATGACCTGTATCTGGAGCAGGAAAGGGATAGAGTTCTGACTCGGAAGATTCTTATAATTCAGAAGACAGTCCGATGCTGGTATTATCGGCGAAAGTTTTTGAAAATGCGACAGAGTGCAATTGTCATTCAACGCTTCTGGAGAGGATACATACTTAAACGACAGTTCCTCATTGTATGTGTTCTTAGCATTTATTTTAATGCCTTAAAAAAGTAGTTTTAAAAATAGAAAAGCCTTTAATATCTTTGTCATTTGTTTCATTGACAGCTGTTAGGATTTTGTTGAACAATTTTTAGTTGACCATGCACGTGACCATAAACTAATTAACAGTCCAAAGAATAATTTGAAAAATCAAACTCTAAGCTCAGATTGAACACTCTTAAAATTAATTATGATATACTCTTACATGTATTCTAATTACTGTGAAAGTGCTTATTATAAAAATACAAATGTAAACTTATCAAACTTGATTGTGCAAAATTAATTCAGGCATAGTTGATTTACAGTATCTTAAAAATTCATTTTTCTAGGTAACAGTCTTTATGTATTTTTATTTTTGGACTAAACATTTGATCTTAATAAAGAAATTATAATTATACAAAATCTCCAAAAATATTTATAAATTTTATATTTTGTTAAAACTTTGACAGAAATAACCAGTCTAAAGATACCTAATTTTAAAGTTACCTTTATTTACATTATTTTTTCTGTTTTTCTCATGAAATAAATTAATAAACTTTAACACAGAGCTGCATCAACAGAATGTTTTAATTGCATTCATCTGCTTTAATTCTACTGTTTAAAGTCACTTGTAATGTTTATTGTTTTAACTGACCAATATTAAATATGTATTCTTTGAAAAATAAAAAAATATTATTTTGATATATATTTTATATGGATTGGTAGATGAGAACTGGATTTCAGAGGCTTCAGGCACTAATACGTACTAGAGTGCTCGCTTCACGCTTTAAACACTTGAGAAGACACATTGTTGCTCTACAGGTTAGTACTCTTAATATATAGTTATTAAATTATTTGTAGCTTAGATTAACATTAAATTCTTAAAGTTGGATATTTTAAACATTACATTGTGTTTTATGTATACTCACAGTCTTATGTTAAAAATATATTTCATTTTGCAATTGAAAAATTCAACATTTGAAGTATTACACATTTAACTCTGCAGATTAATTGTGTGTCCCACAATAGTATTAGCTAAACCTACAGTATTACTGCAAACATTATTATTGAAATATATGAATTCTTTATTTGAATCTTAAAATAATGTCAATTCATATATTTATTAGTCACTTTGTGGTTAATCCAATAACTTCCGTAGAACCTGATATTTTCGTCATGTAAACTTGTAATGAATACCAGATTAGATACTCATTTTTCCATTCATAAGGCATGGTAAGCATTATGAATAATAGTTTACATATGCACTGTTTTACTTGTAAAAAATATTATAATACAGGCTCGTTGTCGTGGGGTTGTGATTCGTCAAGAAGCTAAGAAAAAAATGAAAGCTATTGTAAAGATCCAAGCATGTGTCAGAAGGATGATTGTTCAACGTCGATATTGGAAAGTTAAAAGAAAGGTTCAGTTTGACTTCATAAAATATTTGTAATAATTTTTGTCAGATTGTTCTTTATTATTGCACCAAACCTTTTTTTTTAAATATTAGTGGTTATCACACAACATATGGTCACTTGTGTACACACTTTCTTTTTATTATTTCATTTTGTGCAATGTTTATATCACTAATTACTTGGATTAATCCTTGGCTTGAAAAGTTTGAAGACAGTTTCAGATTTCATTTAATTTTAAAGTTGTATAAGCTGAAATTGTTTTAAAAAGTAACATAGCTATTAACCAGTGCTAATACCATTCTGTTGAAAATAACAGATGTTGTAGACTATCTTTGCTATGTTGGAATAGCTAACACATTATTTGTGAAGTTTACTGATTTTCTATGCAAATATAGCTAAGTTCTTTTTCATTATATTGTTATTTTCTTAGTAGAAAGCAACATACCTTTGAGAATCAAACTCTAGATTTTAATATTGTAAATTGTAACTTTTCAGATAAAAAAAGATATAAAAACTTTTCAGGTTTATAAACTTATGCTGCAACTGAAATTGTTTTTTCTTTATCTTTTAGTTAACTTTTACTACTGAAATATTATTTATTTCAAGAATAACAAGAATATGTAAAGTGGAATAATACTGTAAGAAAAAGAATATTCTTGAAGAATAAGATTTTATAAACAAATTATAAAGTTTATTCAGACTGGTATATTTTCCAAGTGAGAACACTTTATCTTTGTTATGTACAACTGTGATGGAAACCTACACATATATAACAAAGATATGGCTTTCTCACTTGGTTACCTGGCATTATAATGTGTGACCATCGTAGTTTTACTTATGTTTCACCAAAAGTAATCATATGTACATTCAGTACATCAGTACTTTATTCAAATTCATACATTTAGTAAAAAATACAAACAGTAATAAAACATCAGCTTAATAAATCACAAAAGATTAAAGAATTAAAAATCATAACAATTCGACAGGCCATGCTTGTCGATCATTCTAAAGAAATTGTGTAAAACTGCATTCAGAGTACTGTGTGTGGATAATTATGACAACACTATATTTAGGTTCAAACTGATTTAGAAGGATTAACATTCACAAACTAATTAAATAAAAACAACTTCCTGATATGGTTGAGCTGAAATCTCATTTCATTTTTTATATGAGCATATTTCCTTTTGTTTTAAGACACATGTATTGGTTTCATATACACACATAATCTGCTTCAGTATCTGAACAGTAAGTCTAAAAGCTTATAATGCTAAATACTAAGTCTGAATATATGTGGTGGACAAAATATGGATAGCTCATTGTGTGGCTTTGGGCTTAACAAGAAACAAATGATTTATCAGTCACTTTGTGTTGCAGTGACATAATCATTTTGATGAAAATTATTTTGATTGATCAAAGTTAATTTTTGGTTGGTTATTTGAACATGTAATAATTAGGCAATTTCCTCAACATCCATTTGCTAACAGTAGCTTTGTATATAGCATAGTGATTTGTTACATGTGAAATGAAAAAGGCATATCCCATTGTTCAATTTTAAACAAAATGAGATACTTTATTTGAAATGAAAACAGAAGAATGACTGATCACAGAAGTGGTAGTGAACTACTGCATTATGAAGTAAAAAAGTCTAAAATAACTATATAACTGCATTCTCAAATAACAGAAGAGTACGCAACCATGAGATTAAAGTAAAACAATAACATCACTTTCAAATTTGAGAAAAATCTTATTTAATAAAAAATCAACATGAGTCTAAAAATAGTTTTCCAATCACAAATGTTCTCTGTAAATGACCAATCAGATAACAGACAGCAAGATGTGGGAATATTTCTACCCCATGTGACAGTTATTCATAATACAACCTCTCTCTTTAGATGACTGATCAGATAATAGACAGCAAAGCGTAAAAGTATCTTTACTCCATGTGTTAGTTGTGAGGTGGTTCTCTACACACAGTATAAGGCAGAATATAATCACCTATTCCATAAAACATTAAAGTAGTTTCTTGACCATACAGCTCACAGAAAGTTAGCACTTTAAACTTAATTTACTACATGAACTTGTCTGAAATTTGGATGTCCCAGATTAGAATTCAGAAAAACTTTTTAAATTTTGGGTATTAAATATATGTTATCGTGGAATGAGATATGTAGGACAAAAGTAAAATCTAAACAAAGAACATGTGCAAGTCTATGTGTATAAAATGTAAATAAAAAATGAAAGAGATAAAGAGGATCAAGGAAAGTGTAAATGAATAACAAATGGAAGGATCAAGTGCAAACTCTAACAAAATATAAAACATAATACATATTTTGTGATAAATCTAGATGTAGCTATTTTTCAATGTGATTTTCACTTTGAAAGAGAGGAAACCATGTATGTATATGTAGTTTTGTGTAGTTCTTTAGTGTTTTGTCTTACAACTTTTTACAGTACAGTTGGTTATTAGTGTTTCTGGTATTGTAACAAGCTGTGAGATCTTAATAACTGTTTCTAATATATGGACTTTTGTTATCACAGCACCAATTAGTGAAGGAAGCATTGAAAAACAGAAACGAAGAAGAAGCTATGCTGAGAAACAAAATGAATGCCAAAAAAGCGAAAGAAGTGGCTGAACAGAAATACAAGGTTTATGGCATTTTACTTAAATTTACATACTTTTATTTATTTATTTATTGTTTAGTACACCAATTAACCACTTTATGTGGTTACCCTCCTAGAGTCTGATTGGATTACTTTTTGCCATAACAAAAACTTGAATGTAACATAGACTTGCTAAATGGCTGGAAGTTTTTTTATTATATATTAGCCTATTCATCAAGTATTATGTATTGTAGTTGATTCAGAGATGCTAGTAGAATATTATAGTGTCAAATATGCAACATTCAAATTTTTTCTTAGGTGATTAGTAATTACTGTGAGCAAAGTAGATAACTGAAGCTACTGACATGCTCTTTGAATCAATTTTCGACAATACAAAAATTATCAATTGCTCAAGATCACTTGTTATCAAAGTGGAAATTAAACACGTCTTTGTGATCATGATTGCTAATAGTGTTTAGTGATGTATAATCTTTAGGGACAACAAGTGTCCTATTGGTCCATTATTTATGCTGTCCAATCCACTAAAATTATTTTTCAAAAACCCTTAGAGCCAACCATTATCATTTGTATATTTATTTTTCCTTCCCTTGAACTCACATTTATTGCCTCCATCTAGCAATTTATTCTAAAGACTAACTGAACTGTTAGACAAATAAAACTGTCTTAGCTAAAGATGTCTCCTACCTTGCAGAAATTTATATCTTTTTCCCTTTTCTTACCATTAAGTAAAACAAAAAATGATGTATCAATGCTTTCATTTCCTTTAAAATTCTTAAACACCTCAATCTGAACCCCTTTAACAATTTTAGAAATCTTAAACTTTCCTCATATGACAACATTTTCACCCTTGGTGCCATTCCAGTAATTCCTCTCTAAATCTTTTCCAATAATTTAATGTCTTACCAAAGGTAAAGAGCCCAAGACCGAACACAGTATTCCAAATGTGGCCTAACAGTGACCTATACAGTGAAATTATAACCTCTTTAGACTTATATTTAATATTTTTGAAGATACAATTTAAAATCCCATTTGCCTTACCACTAGCAGTAGCACACTGCTTGGATAACTTAGAGATTGATCAACCATTACATCAAGATCCTTTTCTTTCATAAAACTATTTAGGCTATTCCTATCTAAATTATAATTTACGATAACCAACGTGATTTAACTTGCATATATTTTCATAGAGATAATTTTTATAAGCCTTTTATTTTACACCTTGTCAAATGCTTTCCCAAAATCTATATATACCAACCCTACACCCTTACCCTCATCTACATAAGAGTAACCTTTTCAAAGAATATCAGAAGATATGTAAGGCAAGATTTTTTCTTAGTGAAGCCATGTTGACTCTACAATAACATTTTTAAACTTTGTTAAATGACATTGCAAAATATGTTTTGTCAGACTTTCAACATATTTTCCTGGAACTAATATGAAACTAAAAGGCCCTTAGTTACTGGGTCAATTTTATGACCTCCTTTGGAAAGAGGAGTAACATTAGCCAGCTTCCAATTCTTTAGCACCTGTCCACTATTCAAGAACAAAAAAATAGAAGCAGGTAGCTCAGATATCCAGTCTCCTTAATCTCCTTTTAAACCCTTGGGGAAACATTATTTGACTCTGGAACCTTGTTATTCTCTGAACTTCATAATTTTTTCAGAATTAATATGATGATCTTGTTCAGCCTTCTTTCCATCTATTAATTGTTCAAGATGAGGAATATTGCTTAAATCTGGTACAGCAGTAAGTCTATGGATTTATAACGTTAAAATCAGGGGTTTGATTCCCCTCGGTGAACTCAGCAGATAGCCTGATGTGGCTTTGCTATAGAAAACACACACATGCTTAAATTTTTATTACTAAAAACCAAAGAAAAGGCAAATTTAATAACTCAGCCATCTTACAACCATCAGACACCAGCCTTCCTTTATGATCCTTTAAAGGCCCTACTCCCAGTCTAATGTTTTGATTATCTTTAATGTATTATCCTTATTGTTATTTTTTACATTTTCAGCCATTGTTTTTCCATACGTACTTTTTAATGTCTTTACTTAGTGTTTGACCAACTTTTTTGATCTTCTAAATGTTCTGTAATACCAGTTAATTTAAATTTCTCAAATTTGTAATGTTTTTTTTTAATTTTATGTGGGATTGTTCCAGTTCTATCCTCAACTCTCCCTGCTCTCTTATTACATGGATATTATTTCCATTGGTGGTTTTGACCTGTTTCATGATCATGAGAGTTGGTTCCACATAAAATTCCCAGATAAGTAGCTCAGAGCTGATCCTGTGCCATACCCAGGAATTGGAGTGGTTCATAGTTCCTTGGTTGAAGACAGTATGATCCCCATTCTGCCCTTGTGCAGATGTTGATACACTGTGAAAAGGTTTTGGATGTAGTTGACTTACTAAGTATGGTCCACCATACCATGCATCCTAGTTTATCTACTTTTCTTTCTGTGGAATTAAGTTACTATATCTTTCTCCAATTTGGATCATTTTCCTACCACATTCTCTCTTTGTTGGATATGTTCCTCTAATTTTCCACCTTGACTTCTTGCCCATTACACAAAAGAAGAGTATACTGAAATCAGAAGTGGTGTGTTTCCCCTCTTTGAATCTTCAGGTCTAACTCCTTCATTTAAAGTGGTATCCTTTGGATGCATTTGGAAGATACATCTGTTGTTTTTTTCACACCAGTTTCCCCTCCTCCTAATCAATGTGTGATTTTAGCCAATCTTGTAAGAGAAAAGAAGTTCCAAATGAAAAGTTATAATTTTCCTACACTGAAAATGTATTTTTAATACAGGGTGCTCAGAAAGTCACTGTGCACTTATATATTTATTAACAGACATGTTTCAATATAGAATACAGGAGGTAAATATGAATGGTGATTATAAACAATGTTGAAAGTGACCCCCGTTGGCATGAATACAAGGCTTTGATCCTTCTTATTTTGTTTATAAACACTGCTATCAGTTGCTGGCTTGAAATAAACTGAATGAATGCTGATTGCAAAACTGCACAGCGACTTTCCAAACACCCTGTAGGTACTTCATTCTTCTTACACTTCTCAACCTTTCTTCTCACTCATTTACTGTGCTTCCATCATTTGCCACACTTCAGAGTGATAAATCAGTAGAGGTAGTCACTCATACTATATATATTTACTCTGCTCCTAATAGTGGAGAAGTGACATGTGATTTGTCTAAGAGGCACATTTGAATTATTTGATTCCAGTAGGTGGGTGCAGAAGGTTTGTGGCATGCATAATATAGTTTGCATATTGAGGGTTGTAACAAATGGGAATATCTAATCTTGTGAGAGGAGGGAAGTACTCATTGGAAATACATTTTTACTATAAGAAAATTAAAAAATTTGTTTTAGGATTTTTCTTTTCTGAGAAAGAGGATAACAAAAGCCTGGAAATAGGGTGCAGTTCCTTATATACTCTAGGCTCTGAAGTTAAAGACACAGGCTTGTAATCACTTAAGTGATTCAATTATTATCTTCCACAAAGCAAACTGTGCAATCAGAATTTAATGGGGTTATCAGGGATTTAGTAACAAAATAAAGAAGGAAGAGAAATATAATCTAACATTATCTTCTGTAGAGTTTTTTGCTCCTTTAACAGGTACCATCAGTTTGTTTTCTAAAAATATTTTTTAAAGATTTAAAATATTAAATTTATAGTTTTGCTTTGAGAGCTAATTGAAGCAAATCAGAGTGTTATTATGAAATTATGAATATAAATAAACTTCTTTACATCCTTGCAAGTAATTTTAAGGGTTAAATATTTATTTTTTTTCCTTTTGAGATTATGTTTCCAGGAAAAATTGATGTCATGGTTGATTAGTCTATTAAGTCATCCAAGCAGTGTGCTGTTGCTAGTAGTAAGGTGAATAGGATTCTAGGTTCCACCTACAGAAATATTAAATACAAGTCTGAAAAGGTTATAATTTCTATGTATAGGTTACTAGTTAGGCCATATTTGGAGTTTTGTGTTCAGTCTTAAGCTCCCTACCTATTGAAGAACATTGAATTGTTGGAAAGGGTACAGAGAAGGGTTCCTGTAATGATGCCTGAGACTGAGGGTTTGTCATATGACTGGAGGTTAAGATCTTTGAAACCGTTTTCTTTTGAAAAAAAAAGTTAAAAGGGACCTGATTGAAGTGTTTAAATTGTAAAAGGAATTGATTGTGTTTAATGGTAAAAATTGGGGCACAAATATAAATTTTGGCAGGATATAAGATATCTTTAGTTAAGACAGTTTGATTTTTCTGACAGAGTGGTTGACCTCTGGAATGAGCTGTGGAGGCAGTAGATTTAAATAAGTTTAAGAGAAGCTTAATAACCACATAAATGAAGGGGTGGCTTTAAGTTTTTATAAAAAATAATAGTAGTTTAGAGGATGGGACAGTTGAGATGAACCAAGAGGTCCTTTGTTGTCACTAAACATTGTTATATATTAAAATTTCAAAACACAATACTAAAGTATCATACCTCTGTAACATATTGTAATCCCAAGGTCAAATCTAATGCATAGGCATTCAGTCTCTCCAAGATTAAAAGTTTGGATGATCTAATATGTGGAAGGAAAGATATAGTGATTTGTTCCAGTTGAATTTAAAAGACAAAATATAGCATTGAAGTTTGAGCACAGTGAAATTTTATAAAGACAACAGAAGAATGTTTGAAACAACAGTGAAAACACCAGAACTGTAGTCACAAAGCACCTCCTTTTTATAGCTGAAAATCTCTACTACATGTGACATCTGCATGATATTCCCTCATTTCAAAGCAGAACACATGATGTAACTATCTCTTAAAACAGAAGATAAGTTCTTTGACTGGTTAAGCTAGCAAAAGAAATACCTCAGATTGAATGTTAACACATTGTATCAACCAAATTTAGGATGTGTCAAACTGAGAATAAATCAATTAATCAATGAATTGGAATAATAAGCAGTAGTTTAGATTTGTCTAAGAATTAAAGATTTTTTAAATTATATTTAAAAAAGGTGATGTTTTATTTAAATTCTTAGTTTAATTCATTAATTTTGATTATTTTAATTAAAAATCACCTGAAGTAGTGAAAATTAACTCAAGAAATGTCATCTTATTCAGATAAGTGATATTGTTTGAAAAGTGATTAGGTTTAGGAATTGAAAATCACATGAGGATTCAAGTATACAGTTTTAAAAGGTTACATCAACAATGTTTTTCAAAAATTTTGTTCTTATAACTGTTTATCTCCAGGTGAAGTATATTTTAAAATAAATGTTTTTATCCCTCTTTGTGCCAATTTTTAATAGCAACGTCTTCAAGAAATTGACAAACAATTACAACAAGAAGAGACAGCAGCACGAAAATCTATGGACCAGAAAAGGCTAGCTCTCAAGAAGTCTCTGAAGAAACAAGATGAACCTGTTGATGAATCAAAATTGGTAGGTTTTGATTACCGGACATCCTCCTTTATAATGTTCAAAATTGGTTAACTGTAGTGATCAAACTTGAATTGGAAACAACTATATTTTTTATATTGTGATAATCATCAGATGTACCTAGTAAAGTTACTGATATCATATCTTGTACATTGAGATAATCATTAGGCATGCCTAGTATATTTGCAATGGTTGTATCTACTACACTGCAATGATCATCAGACATCCCTAGTAGACCTACAGTGATCAAATTTAGTACACATTATAATAATTATCAGACATACCTATCAGAGTTACATTGGTCAGATTTAGTACATTGCAATAATTATCAGATATGCGTAGTAGACTTAAAATGATCAAACATAGAAAATTTTGGTTATCATCAGATATACATGATAGTTACAGTGGTCAGATCTGTTATATTGTGTAATCATGAAATATACATAGTAGAGTTACAGTAGTCATATGTAGTATGCTGTGGTAATCATCAAATATACCTGGCAGAATTATAATGGTAGTTATGAAACGTACATAATAGTTATATTGGTCAAATCTAACATGTTCTGGTGGTCAAAACAAGTACATTGAAATTTTCATTTTAAGTGGTTGTTGTGAATAAATTTGGTAGATTATGTTAATTAAAGGTGATGTGTTTTGGTAATGTTGTTTTCTTCTATTGATCAAAGTTGATAAGATTTGATGATCACAGTTGGTTATGTTGATCAATGGCATAAACATTGTGCATATTATAATTATCAAAATTTGTGTAATAATGATGATAAATGCTGATAGGTTAAGAGGGAGTTCATAGGCTGATTTCCATTGGTGGATTGTAGTGATGATAGTTAATGGGTTATGATGAAGTTTATATTATTATTAAATGTAATTAAAATGGAAAGTGATCAAAGCTTTTAGGATATAATTATTGAAGTTTGAAAGTTATGGTGATGGAATCTGTTTGATGATATGAGAGAATTCAGATCTGTCAGGTTTTTCCCAAATATATTTAAATAAGATTATATATAAAAAAACACAAACAATTATTACTGATGAAAACTTCTAGGCTTTAATAAGGTCAAGAGAGCTAAGAAAGGAACTAAAGCTTACGGGAAGGAAATTAATGCATTTAGGGGCAAGGATGGGCTTTGGTTTAAGCTAATTAACTGATTCCAAACACTTGCTAGTGATGAGGAGGAACAGGTGAGGAAAGTAGATGAAATCATAAGGAATGACAATGTAAAGGATAGAGAAATTACAGCTGTAAGTAGTTCTCCAGTTAGGCATTTAGGTAATTGTAGTATGTGGAGTAAATAGGAGCAAAAGAATATACTGGGGTACAGGATGTAACTGATAGAACCAGAGAAATAGTTAATAGTGGTAGTATCAAAGCAGTTTTTGTTTTACATGTCAAGGTTAATGATGTAAGGAAAGATGGAACTGAGGAGCTTATTGATAAGTATAAAATATTGATAAGGGTATTTAATGAAAGGTGTCAAAGCTTGATTTTGTCTGGGATGGTGCCAAGAATAAATTGTGAGGATGAGATAGTAAGTATATCACAAGGATTGAATGCCAGGCTTAGATCAATATTTAAGGATAAACAAATAGGCTGGTTGGATCTTTGGGATGATATCAATGGATATCTTACACTTGAATAAGGCAGTGGATAACATGTTAGCAAGGGCTATTAACTTAGCTGTAATGGTAACTTTAAATTAGATCTAGACAGTAAAATAGAAAATATAATTATCAGAAAAACATATATAACAGGTATAAAACATGAAGGTATTTTTAAAATATGTGATTGTCACTTTTATAATGCAAGAACTATTAAAAATAAATTTGATGAATTCAAAGCAGTTGTGAAAACTGAGGATTTTGATGTTATTGGATATGTTTCAGACTTGGTTGGATTTGAACAATTTTTATGAGGGAAATATTTTTCAAATACAAGACAACAGATTCTTTGCTAGAAATAGAGTACTGCATAAAAAAAGAGGAGTAGTAGCTTTTTACATGAGAAGTAAGTTACATCATATTGAGAAAGAGCATATTAAAGAAAATTCCAGTAAGGTTGAGTCAATTTGGGTTAATGTTAGTGGATATAAAGTCTTGTAATTGGGATTTGTTATAGATCACACGAAATAAGGATGTGGGAGTTAATGAGAAATCGTATAAGAAGATAAGAATGGTAGCTGAGAATGATGGGAGACTTTAATTTCAGGGGTATTGAATGGGAAAATTTGAGTCTGACAGTGGGGGGAGGATAGGTTTTTGGAAATTGTTAAGGACACTTTTATACCCCAATTGGTAATAGAACCTACAGGAGAGGAAGTTATAAAATATTTAATATTGTTTCTGATGTAAATATGACAGACAGGGTTGTTGTTGATGAGCATTTAAGTAAAAAAGACCATTGCACTATTAAGTTCAAGATTTGGCTATATGTGGGATTGAATATGAATGGTTCACTAATTCCAAATTTTGGAAAAACCAATTTTGATGAAATGAGATATTATGAAGTTAGAATGGGGATCTTTGACAGATATGGAAGCATTTAGGAAAAAAATTGATATGGAAATGTTACATATTATAATTTATCCCAGACAAGCTTCTAATTTATGATGTTGATGTTACTTAACACAATTTAAGATAGTCTAAAACTAAGCCAAATTTTAATATTAATTTAGAAGTTAGTTATATGTAGAGATGTATCAAATTTTTTATATTTGCCAACGAGATTGATACACACAGTTTTCTTTTTTAATACACAAATAATAATGCAATTCATAATAATGGTTATTATAAATAGTTAATACAAATAATAATTTGTATACAAAATGTTTACATACTGACAAATTATATTAAGTCTTCTTACTTGTCTGGAACTTCCTTGAATTTTATCAAGAGTTCATGATAAGCGAATTAATTCCAAGTTAATATTAATACAGTTCACTTAACAGAAAGCTAACTAGCTCTATTTTTCACTGGTCTCATGCTGTTTACAAGTTGACTTTTCACTGATGAAGTTAATTAATATTTTTATTAACATATTGATGTCCAATTTTAATCTGCAGAAATTAGACAGTATGTAATGATTGAAATCTATAATTGTTAGTCATAGTTATAGCTTCTGAGGTTAATACTTCTTCCAATTGTAGCAAACCAACAATGTAAAACTGTCTCTTGGCATGTTGCATTGATTTATAAATGTTAAAGTGAGGATCTAGAAATTTCATTTGACCCAACAATACTGAAGATGTGTTATTGCCTTTGTAAAACATATATTGTCAATTCTTACACTCAAGAATTTACAAATTTAGAGAACAGGCAGGAACTTTGCAATACACATTTAACAGTATTAGCTACATGCATTTCTAAATATAAATTTAACTTACACAAACATTGATATTAAAATGAATATGTAATAGTAAGTCTGTTAGAATACAGAATATACATATTCTTTAAAGAAAAAGAAGGGCATGGAACAGAACGATCCAGTATGGTTTAGTAAAGGTTTGAGCCATCATATTAGAGATAAACATAATAAAGTCAAGAAACAGGAAATCATGAGAGATGATTAGAAAGGAAGTTAAAAGGGAAAAAACTGTACATGAAAAATGGTTAGCTGAGAGAGTTAAAACAAACAATAAAGAATTCTTTAGGTATATAGTGGATAAGCAAAATGTTAGGATGGGGATGGACTGAGCCTTTTAAAAATGACAGTGGGAAACTGATTATGAAAGTTTCTAAGATGGTAAACTTATTAAATTATATGATCTCTTCAGTTTTAACAAAGGAAGCTACAAGTATTATGACCAGAACACTTAATGTAAAAGTACTGATGTTAAAGATATCATTTTAAACTTTGAAATTGTAAAGAAAAGTTGAGAAACTTTAAAACTCAAGGATAAAAGTTATTTAGTCCAGAGTATTTATCACTTTTTAAGGAACTTAAAGATTTTTTTTTATCTGCTAGCCAATATTTTTATAGGTTATTGATTAGTGGAAGAATATTAAAAGATTGTAAGTTGGTTAATGCTAGTCAGATGTTTAAAGGAGGTAATAAACATTGTCCAGGCATTTGCAGGCCAATTAGCCTTACATCAGTAGTTGGAAAGATTATGAAAAGTTTGATTAAATATATGCATTCCCAAGTCACTTAAAGCAGTTTGATATAGTGTCAAAGAGCCAACATGGTTTCACTAAAAGAAAGACTTGTTTCACAAATATTTTGTCATTCTTTGAGAACGTTACTGCAAGAATTGATGAAGGAATTATTGTGGATTTGGTTTACTTTGATTTTCAGAAAGCTTACAATAAGGTGCTTTACAAAAAAACTTGTTACAAAAATTAAATCTGTGGATGTGGAGGAAATGTTATTAAATTGGATGGAACATTAGCTGGAGAGTAGAAAGCAGGGAGTAGTAATAAATGGAGTTATCTCTGACTGGATCACAGTTACAAGCAGTATGCCTCAGGACTCTGTGCTGAGGGGGGCAGGGGCAGTAGTAATTTTCAAATAAGGTGATTGACTTTTGGAATGGGCTGCTTTCACAGTGTATAGATGGTAGAGGCAGGAAATTTAAATGAGTTTAAGAAAAGATTTGATGAATACATGAGTATTAAGAGATGGTTATAGTTGGGAGCTAGAAGGACATCCTTGATGGGTTAATAAGCTCTTTGTTCTTTTAAAAGTTTATGAAATTCAAACTTTAAATGTTGGTGATCACATCTATTAAATCTTGGTCAAAATGCAGTATCGTATATTTTATAAAAATTTGTCTCTTACTGTAGTTTCTATATTTGTTTATCAAAATGCAATTTTTGTGCTTTTAATTATGACTCAAAAAAGTAACAACTTATAAAACTTTTATCCAAGGAATGAAGTGAAATTATATGATAGGATGGCATTGAAATGTATTTTTAATTTTTATGGTATTTTAATGCCTTTTCTTGTAGTAGATATACATTTTTTCTGCAGGAGTTTGAGAGAATAGTAAATTCTGATATGTTTGTTTACTGACATTTTTTGTATTAAAAAACTATATGTAAATCTTGTGGATGATTTTTTCACCCGGTTTTGGAAAATCTTATTGAAGAATTTTGATTTGGCATATCACATTATCATGTATTTATTTTGCTAGCTCAGACGTGGCTCAAGTTATTTACTAATAATTTCAAACTGGTACTTATATAGATTAATTTATGTTGATTGCTGTTGAACAACAAAAATTTTTAGTACTGCATATTAGGTGATTTGTTTTATATGTCTTTATCCAAGATGTATTATATATTGTTGTATAATATGTGTATTAACATATGTATGCATTTGTTTAACTTAATTTGTAAATAGTTCATTAAATATTATATTAATTGTCATTTATAAAGGTGGATGACATGTTTGACTTCTTACCTCCTGGAGAAACGTCTCCTCTGGAACACACTGGCCCATCTGCATTTAAAGTAAGTTTCAAACATGCCACATAGTTTTGAATAAATATTTATCAGCATGAATTAACACTTCCAAAATAATGAACATTTATATCTTCTCTATATAAATAAAATGTAATATTATATTAATATATGTGTATTTTCAAGACTAAGTATGGACTTTAATTAACCTTTTTTATATACAAAAGAAACACTTGTTTATGTTCTTCATTATTACTTAACTAGAAAATTATCAGCCAGTGTTTCTTACAAGTTTATTTACGTGTAAGTTAGATGTAGGACAACTTTGCAGAGTACGAGGTCTGTTCAAAAAATACGTGGACTGTTTGAATTTCATAGCTCCAGTTGGTTTGAGGGGAATCTGCTTGGTGTCGCTAGGTTTGCACAGATCAGCTGATTATGACGCCATTTCCTGATTGCAGATATCTTTATTTGTGTATTAGCTACGTGGTTTTAAGTGAAGTGCGATTTTTTCATTTGGCAGATTTCAGAATGAATGACCTGAAGGAGCAATGACTTGCTGTGACATTTTGTGTTAAACTTGGAAAATCTGCAACTGAAACTTTTGCTATGCTTAACATGGCTTACGGTGATGTTGGTATGAAGCGTACGGTATGTTTCAAGTGGCATGAACGTTTTAAGGATGGTCGACAGTCCATTTGAGATGATGAGCGTCCTGGACGTCCTTCCACGTCAACTGATGACCCACACGTCGACGAAATTAACACCCTGGTGCGGGCAAATCAACGTCTGATTGTCAGGGAGCTTGCTGAAGAGTGTGGGATATCAGTTGGATCTTGTTACGAGATTTTGACTGAAAAATTGAAGATGCACCGCGTTGCTGCGAAATTTGTGCCTCGTGAGTTTTTGGCCAAACACTCGATCACTGTTCTCCCTTGCCCTATTCACCTGACCTTGCTCCTTGCGATTTTTTCTTGTTCCCTAAACTTAAAAGACCCTTGAAAGGAAGAAGATTTGAGACGATTCCCGAGATTAAGGCAAATGCGATGAAGGAGCTGGAGGACATTACAAAAGAAGCATACCAGGACTGTTTCAACAAGTGGAAACACCTTTGCGATAAGTGTGTGCACTGGGGAGGAGAGTACTTTGAAGGGGTTTCAGACCTGTAACTTCTAAATAAAGTACATTTTGTTCCATGATGTCAGTCCGTGTATTTTTTGAACAGCCCTCGTATAAGATACAGCAAAGAATTAAGTTTCCATGTGTATTCTGAATGTTTTATATCTTATTAAAATATTCTGAGATCTACAAATATAATAAATTATTTTGCTTTGTCCTCACTCACTATTACATATTTATGAAAAATAATCTTCCAATTTTATAATATATTAGATAAACCCTTTTTATACTTTATATGTTTGTTTCAGAGCATTATTCCTTCAGAATTGTTTAATGTTTGACCAGAAGCTGAAGTGATTGTCACTAATTTATTTTTGTTAGGATTTGGAGCTCTCAAGAAAAAACACAATCAATCAGTTACAACCAGAGGGAAATGTTCCTTCAGCTCCAAAAGACTCTGAAGACCTGACAGATTATACATTTCAAAAGTTTGCAGCAACATACTTTCAAGGTAACCTTAGTCATGAATATCAGCGAAGGCAGTTAAAAAATTCTCTCCTTCCTTTACCAACACAGAGTGATGTTCTGGTAAGTTAATGTTCCCTATTCTAAAAATACTCAACCTTTTTATCTCATCAAAGTTTTTGTATAGTCAAGCCATTTTAACATAGAATTTGCATTCTTTTTCCATTCTCACATAACAGTCATAAGAAAAATATACAAGAGATACGTTTCTTGACAAGACCTGCTACAGAATGAACTTAACATGTAAAGAGATTTAGTTCATCTATGATATGTAGCATATTAATTCAGCATCCATGTAAACACACAGTTTGGATTTAATAATAAGCATTATTTTATTCAATATGTCTAATTACTGAGTGGTTTATTTTATTTATATTGTACATATATAATTCTTTTACTTTTCTGTGAAATAGGCTGCCTTAGCTCTTTGGGTGACAATTTTGAGGTTCATGGGTGATTTACCTGAGCCCAAATTCAGGACAGTTCAAAGGGTATGAAATTGTATAAAATTTTTTAATTAAATATTTAAAGTACAACTTAATTTTTCTCAAACAAAATAAATTTTTCAGTATATATGAGAGTTTTTTTTCATTTTTTACTTTATATTTATGTATCTTTTAATAAAAGATGATTGAGTTAAGTTCCTGTTTGAAAGAAAATATTATTTATAGAAATGTGTTAGAAATAAGAGAAAAATACCTAATATGGTAATAAAGGCTATTAACTTCAATTTATTAAGCCCTAAGAATTTATGTTATAAAGGATAAAGAAGAGAGTAATAAAATCTTAGTTGTTGTATATAACTATTACTTTAAGAAGACATGGGGATTTGTTATGTAGATACTGTAACAGAAGTGAGTTTAATTTTCAGTTCTTCAGGAAAATTTAATAATTATTTAATTTTCAGTTGCATAATTTTGGAAACTGTTGAAATTATTATCAGTTTCAGGATGTTGCATGTGTTTAGATGAACAAAATGTAAATATAAACAGAGAATAAAATTCATAAAAATTTGATTAAGAAAGTAAAATTTGCAATAATATGAAGTTTTACATTATATACTGTGAGTTGACTAAATTGACTAAATGTTATTTAGTGCTAAAGTTTTGAATTTCTCACTGATGTGAAAACTAATTTTAAATGCAATTACAAATATATTTTGCAATCAAGCATTTTAACTTTTCTTCTTTTGTAAAAATTGTGCTAATTCTAAAAAAGTTTGCAGGAATGAGTCTAAGTAATTAGCAGTTATGAGGGGTTTATTTTCCTTGTCATAATGTGTTGATAATGTTGAAGTTTTTTGGTAACCCAAATGCATAATATTTTAAAGTTTTTTTTAACACTTAAAATTTCTTTTGTTAAATATCTGCCACATTATTTTGAATTGTAAGTAGTGTCAAACTATCATTCACACTATGTTTGAAATGTTGATAATATTACATCACAATCTTTTATCTAAATCAATAAAGAAATTTTATAGATTAAAATGCTATATGTTTGTATAATGCAGTTTTTATTAAAAGTGTGTTTTGACTAGTTGATGGTTTGTTTTGGAATTTCGCACAAAGCTACTTGAGGGCTATCTGTGCTAGCCGTCCCTAATTTAGCAGTGTAAGACTAGAGGGAAGGCAGCTAGTCATCACTACCCACTGCCAACTCTTGTACTACTCTTTTATCAATGAATAGTGGGATTGACCGTCACATTATAATGCCCCCACGGCTGGGAGGGCGAGTATGTTTGGTGCAACTCGGGCGCGAACCCGTGACCCTCAGGTTATGAAGTGCACGCCTTAATGTGCTAGGCCATGCCAGGCCTGACTAGTTGATGGTCACTGTTTCTCGATTAAATACATGTATTTACTTAAAAGTAAATTTGTGAAAGCTGAATTTGTTAAGGCAATTCAAGTAAAAATAGAAATCAATAATACATTTTTTTAAATTTTGTGTTAATGATATCTAAGATTTGTTGTTGTTGTTGTTTTTTGTTTTTTTTTACATTTAAAAGTACATAAATTTTGATTAACCAAAAAACAATTTGTCCAGGACACTGGATCTGTCATGAGTAAGCTGTCAGCTACCTTAGGACGAAGTTTTATAAAGAGTAAAGAGTATCAACAGGTCATGAATGGAAATGAAGTAAGTTGTAAAATTTTCTTCTGAACTTAAAATATTGCATTTATGTTAATATTGGGATGTTTTCTTTGAAGAAAAGTGCGTGTTGACTTATTTGAAAACTAAATCTATTATTTGTAGAAATTACTGTTTTTTCCTTAACTTTATAGAAAAATTTAATTCTATTTTGAAGTACTTAATAAAATAAAAGCGTAAAAACCATCTGAAATATTTGAAGACTTAATTTATTTTCTTGTTTTTATATATGCTGTTTTATATGCTTCTTTTACTGTTACACTTTGGGATTTGCAGTATATGACTACTATGATAACTAGAGATCTGAGACTTTGGATTAATTTAAGGACAGAAGAAATAAAAAAAGAGTAGAATTATTGATAAAATACACTTTTTTTTACCAATATTGAAATAAATTGAACTGTGAGAGAAAACTGAATTAGATGGTTAGATTTATTGAAAAGTTAAGGTAACTAAATTTGACTTAATTAAAATAAAATAGCATTTTAGTTCAAACTGAAATAAATGTTAAATTTTATGAAGTAAGTAGAAAAACACAAAAGGGAGAATGAACTGTAATAAATGTAGCTGGTGTTAACAAGAAAAATATTTAATATGTAGACATCAGTAGCTTGAAACTTAGACCCTTAATGATAAAATGCACAGAGCTCATAAGTAAGTCTTGGATCTTTCATGGAAGCACCAAAACCATTCTCATGATTTATATTCATTCTATAGCTAACCAATCAGATGTAAACTTCTCTTGTGATGTTTGTTTTTTTAGTTTTGCGTAAAGCTACATGAGGGGCTATCTGCACTAGCTGTCTTTAATTTAGCAGTATCAGACAGAGGGAAGGCAGGTAGTCATCACTACTTACTGCCAACTCTTGAATAGTAGGATTGACTATCACATTATAATGCCTCTATAGCTGAAAGGATGAGCATATTTAGAGTAACTGGGATTAAAACCTGCGATTCTCAGATTACAAGTTAAGCTCCTTAAACACCTGGCCATGCCAGGCCTTCTGTAGTGATATTTCAGTTTTGCATGATAGTTATATGATATATAGTCTGAAATGAAGATAGTTAAGCATAGCCCATTGTTCAACCTGCTGCACTATGGATATACAGATCCATTGTTTATATTCCGTTACTGCCAAAAAATAATAATAATATGTTACTATTATAATTTATCTCAGACAAATCTCAGTTTATTATATTAGATACATTATGTCTTACAGTATAGCCAGAAATTTTAACTTTTATATAGAAGTTAATTAAATGTTGATATGTATTAAATTTGTGATATTTGCCAACAAGATTGAGACACCCAATTTTGTTTTTTAACACAAATATATGTTAATAGATAAACAGCAAAACAATTTATTTATTACAAGTAACAATTTATTTACAAAAATTTTACAAGCTCAGAAACAATATTTAGTCTTTTGTTTAATCTTGAACTAAATATTTTATTAACAGTCTAGGTCCATTAAAAGCAAATTAATTCTGAGTTGACATTGTTACACTTTACTTAGGCTAACTAGCTGTCTATTGTAGGATGACCTCATGCCATTTACAAACCATCTTTTGACAGATAAAGGTGTTTAAGGTCCTCGTGGAAATACTGATGTCTGAAGTTAATTAAATGGTTTGTAATGTTCAAAATATATAATTGTTCCTGGTCAGATATTTAATTTCTGATTAATAAACACTTATCACAGTTATATCTTTTGGGATTTGTATTATACTGGCTGTATTGATCCAACAACATTATTCTGTCTCCCAACATGTTTTTATGACTACTCATTAGGAGAGATTCTCAAAACTTCAGCTGGCAATAATACTGTGTGTGTAAATTGTTGATTATTACACTTGAAAATTTACTGCAAATTTAGAGAGCAGGCAGGACTTGCACAATACACATTTAACATTATAAGTTACATACATTTATAAATATATGTTAAGCTGAAACAAACGTAGATATTAAAATAACATTAAATCCGTTACAAATAGCATGCCACACTGTGACAACAGAATATCTCAAGATCTTACTTGTTCACAGTGTTTACTAGCTGTATTCTATCTAGTTTATCAGTTAAAAATTAGGGAGGGCTAATGCAGATGGATCTTCAGTACCTTTGCATAGATATCAAACAACATTTAGTAGGTGATTTACAGAAATGAAGATGAAAAAAATTTCAAATTTTGAATTTAATATTGAAATAAGGTGCTGGACAGTATAATACATTATTACACTCTTCCTTAACAATATTATATCATTGATTAATGACAAGTGATAGAGTGTAAGGATATTATAATATCTATTTTGAATTTTTAATTAAGTCATTTTTAAATTACAACATCATTTCAAAACACAATTTTGCATGATTCTTAAAAATTTATATATTTTAATGTGTGTAATGTCTCAAGTAATTTCATGTATCATATATGATAGGTGAAATTATAAAAGATGCATTGAAATAATTCTAGAATAGATTTCTTTCACTCATATTTAATTACTGATTTCAGGATAAAGTAGAGCCACAGAATATAAAAAATAAACTGATTTCACTGACTCTGAAAAGAAAAAATAAATACACAGAAGACGTAAGGCGTCGACTACAGGAAGATGATGATACTGTTGATATTTATAGTACTTGGTTGGAGAGTCGGCCAACATCCAACCTTGAAAAGCTTCATTTCATTATTGGTCATGGAATCTTACGTGAGGAACTCAGGTTAAAGAATTTGAGAATTCTAGCTATAAACCTTAAATAGTACTTTTAGGAATTCAAATGTATATGTTATTTTCTTACTGTCAATAAAGGATATGTTTCGTCATTTTCTAATATATTTAGAACTATATGTTAGTTATTTACTTTAAATTTTTTTCTTCATATTTTGATTATAATTTTCATATGATATGTATTTGTAATATATTAGCAATTTAGCTCACCATAGCTCACCAGTAAGTCTGAGAACTTATAATTTCAAAAGATTTAATTCCATACTTTCAGTTGACACAACAGATATAGCTTAGTGAAATACATTAACATAAAAAATAACTATTTTCTACCTCTTTATATTATGTGGATACTTCTCTTTTAATATTTATTTTTATTGTCAAGTTTCAGTATTAAGGCTACTAGTATATACTCACTATCAGAAATTGTATAAAAATTTATATCTAAACCAATGTGCCAGTTTCTTTCTTCTCACAGAGTCAGAAGTGAATTGTATAAAAAGTTATAAATCCTTCCTATTTGTTGTATTGATTTTTATAAAAGAACTGAATATTTTTCATAGAGATGAAATTTATGTCCAAATTTGCAAGCAACTGGTAAACAACCCAAACAGAAGTTCTCAGACCAGAGGTTGGATTCTTCTCTCTCTCTGTGTTGGCTGTTTTGCTCCTTCAAGTGAAGTATGTGTGTAGTGGCAGGAAAAAAATACTCATCTTTAAAGATATTTGTGGAAATATGAAAAGTAAATTATTAACTCAAGACATCAAAGGAATTATGTTAATTCAAATTTACTTTTACCTTTTTCTCATTCTTTATCATTTGTTGACATATTGCTGAATAATATTTCAGTAAGTAAGATTAGAAATAATCTTATTCAGTTGTTACACCTACCATGTGACTTCTGCCCTTAAGAATTAAATTGATTTGTTGTGGTTTTGTTTAAGTTTTTTAATAATACTTTGTCTTTAAATTGTATAAGTTTAAAAATAACTCTGATCTATTTATGTAGGTTTTTTTTCATTTTTTTGTTTAAGTTTTAAGAACCCAAGACAAGAGTGTCATATTTCAAATTAAAATCTATTATTCTTTCTGATTTTAATAGTTTTTTTGAAAAAAAACAACTTTTTATTAATTTCAATAATGTTTTGTTCTAGTTCGAGAAATACCTTCTAAACTTCATTCAGGAAGGTGTGCCAGGTTATGCACCGTACATTGAGGAGAGATTACGCAGAACTCTCATGAATGGAACCAGAACCCAACCCCCATCATGGTTAGAACTACAGGCTACAAAATCAAAAACACCAGTTGTACTGTCAATTACATTCATGGATGGAATGACTAAAAATCTTTATGCTGATTCTGCTACCACAGCTCAAGAATTATGTCAGCAGTTAGCTGAAAAGATTGAATTAAAAGATTCGTTTGGTTTCTCTTTATACATTGCTCTCTTTGACAAGGTAAGTTTATTCAGACTTATCAAATGTTTCTTTTTCACTTAAAATACTTGTTGACTCACACAATTTAGTACGTTATCTCATATATAGATTAACATTATGATCACATAATTTAAAAATTACAATCAAATAATTTTGAATACACCTTTATATGTATTATTGATATACAGTAAACAAAATCAATTGAATTAATGAAAAGAGTTTATCCTCTTGAAAAATAATGTTGTGTTAAAAATACAATAGGCCTAATTATAATGTCATGGAACAAGCATATTAATTTTAAATAATTGGCAAAAAGTTAACCTATGTGTTTCTGTAAAATTATGCATTATATTTGTAACTTTGATAGTGATATTGGTGACTGACTGTTGAATATGATTTGATTGAAGGCAATGGTTGTCCAATAAGTATGGTTTTAAAAAGTAATTAAATTGCAAGTTCCTGTTTAATGTTCTAAAAAAAGCAGTTTTAAAAGATAAATATAAATAAATGCCTTTCGTGATGATGAGAAAGTCACTTGAAGTAAAAATGTATTTTTAAGTATGAGGATTAAAACTTTATAAAATACAACACAACAACTGACATGACTTTTATATTGGAGAAACAATTAGAAAAATGAAAACCAGATTTAAAAATCACAGAAAAACACCTTCAAACACTTGTGAACATTGCAAATTAAATAGACACAACTTAACCATAGAAAACACCCAGATACTAAGTAGTTGGTAAACAAATATAAAGAAACACAAAATCAAAGAAGCCTTACAAATAAAACAACTCAAACCAAAATTAAATCAGTATAAAGGATCGTCTTTATACCTATACTAATTAATAACCTAACATCTAAATGCAATGCCCTCTACAATCCTTTACCAGTTTCTAATCTTATCCTTAAGATGTGTCCAGCAACAGTCAGTTGCAAACTTTATTTGTTGACTTGAAGATGACCTAAGAAGGTTGACATGTTATTCTGTACTTTATTTTAATTAAAGTTTTAATACCTGTACCAACCATCTTGAGATTAAAAATAAATATCTGTGATAAATTCTCCCTTCGTTCTTTATTTGATTTTCTCATCTTTGTAGAAAATTCGCAAAAAAAGAGCCCCTTCAGTGGCTCAGTGGTATGTCTGCGGACTTACATGCTAAAATCCGGGTTTTGATACCCGTGGTGGGCAGAGCATAGATAGCCCATTGTGTAGCTTTGTGCTTAATTCCAAAACAACAACGCAAAAAAAGAATATTTAAATGTATACAAGAGGTGTTTAAATAAATTACTTTTAGCCAAATTCAATAGAACGTAATCTAATTTCAATTGAACCAAATGGGTTGCAAGAGAATATGCAATACAAATAAACTTAATACAAAATAGATAAAATAGATATATGCACAGGGAAAAAAAAATATTTGAAAAACAGTAGAGATAACATTAATGTTTCTTATTTCATTACCTCAGTACTAGAAAAAAAAATAAGTGTTTAAGAAAAGAGTTCTTGGTTAAATTATTAGAGAAGAGACGGATTTTGAAAAATTTAGGGCAACTTTTTCAGGTGTCATCTCTGGGTAGCAGAAATGAACATATTATGGATGCAATATCGCAGTGTGAACAATATGCCAAAGAACAAGGAGCGCAAGAACGTAATGCACCTTGGAGGATATTTTTCCGTAAAGAGATTTTTGCACCTTGGCATAATCCTATGGAAGATCCTGTGGCTACCAACTTGATCTTTAAACAAGTAGTGAGGGGTGTTAAGTTTGGAGAGTACCGGTGTGAAAAGGTTAATTTTGTCAGCCTTAAATATTTTCCCTTGATGAAAAAATTATAGTAAACTAAAGTATATAGATTGTCATAATACCTGACTAAGTTTTATGATTATATGCATTTTTTGTTTTAAGCATTGTAGATTATTTTCCAATTTATTTTGTAATCAACATTGAATACTCAACTGTGTAGATGTGAAAGAAGACATATTTTTGTTTACTTTACTGAGAAAAAGATTAAATTAAAAGAAACTTCGTTACACAGGTTTAAAAGAAGAGAAACTACAGTAAAAAATAAACAAATATTATAAATTACATTCTTGAAAAAGTTCCGAAAACCAAAAAAAAATCCTTTTTCTTTTGTTTCTATCGTTTTATTTGTAAGTATCATTATCTTTTGATGACATAATTTCAGGAGTTTCAGTTAGCACTTTCTGTAGGGAGCAAGTTACACACGTTTTGTTACTATTATGAAATTCTAATGTTGTTAATATTCAAATAATACCTTTCTGTAATTTGTAAACCTGCATTCGTATTCATTCAAGTAATATTTCAAAATTATTTATGCCAGTTTTGATTTTAGTTATGACATTTTTTTCAATGTAGAAAACATACACTTATTTTATTGCCTGGATAAAATGTAATGGCTATTCCAAGAAAGCTTATAAAAGCTTGAATTTTTTTTGTATGTGTCTGCTTCCTGAATTAATGTAAACACATTTAATGAGGTGAAACCAAAATCAGTACAAGTTGGTATAAATTGAATGTTCTCTCCTGTTAATATGCTTATTTAGAATAATAAGTGATGTAGATAATTTAATGATTATAGGATACTGCACTAAGACTCTGATCTGACCTGAAAATATGGTATTTCATTGGTTTTGCTTTCATCCTCATAGGCTAGTCATGGCCAGGTGGTTAAGGCACTGAACTTATAATCTGAGGGTCAAGATTTGAATTCCCGTCACATTCTTGCCCTTTCAGCCATGTAATGGTTAACCCCACTATTTGCTGGTAAAAGAGTAGCCCAAGAGTTGGCAGTAGGTGGTGATGACTAGCTGCCTTCCCTCTAGTCTTACACTGCTAAATTAGGGATGGCTAGCACAGATAGCCTTCATGTATCTTTGCATGAAATAAAACAAACAAACAAACAATCATCCTCATATGTTTTAGATATGTATTATTCTTCATTCCAGTGCCTATGTTCAGGAAATTCTCTTCAGCCAGAACTGCTAATTATAGTCATAGTCTGTATAAGTGAGAATTTCACATATAATCGTGTTTATGAATAGAAATATGCATTTCCTCTGCTGCCCATGTTTGAAATATTTCTCTTGAATAACATTTTATAAAAGTCAAATTTTGTGGATTTTTGATTTCTTTTTGACATCTATCATTTGATCTGAAGATATCTTATTCTATATATTTGGTGCATCATTTTCATAGCTATTAGATTAAACATTTTCACCAAGAATGAAAAATATTTAAAGAAAAGTACATGTATGTTTACTTACATAGTGAATCACATACATTTACATGAATTTTTACATATAAAATGAGATTCATACATTTATGTTTCATGTACAAAAATGGTTACACACACATACACTTTGTAACGTCAGTTACATTTTCATTTGTTTCTTGATTGTGGAGACTTTTTAATACATCAAGCATGAGTTAATTGAGACCATTGTTCACAACTTGTACATATCTCTGACGAAGATCAAACTTTTACAGTACTTGTCCTCACATCCTAAATGGAATAATTCATAGAAGAAGAACTATAACTTGAGAGACCTGTTCTCTGTGAGCATATTTTTTTATTTTACATTGAACAGATTGTTTAACCAAACTGTTGAATCTATATCTAGGAGGAAGACTTGGCAATGATGGCAGCTCAACAATATTATGTGGAACATGGAACTAACATGAACATGTCAAAGCTGCATTCTCTGCTACCAAACTACCTTCCAGAGTACTGTCTTGAAGCCGGTGACAAAGCTATTGAGAAATGGGCCCAACAGACACTGTCTGCATACAGAATGGTAGTTTTTACACTTAGAAGTATGCTGGTATATGTAAACAGCTTTTATTAGTGTTAATCCTTTAATCGTTTCACAAGTTAGATGCTGTAATTTTAAAAGCAGTTGTATAAATCCATACTGTTTGAGCTATGAACTAAGTAAAGTTGATAAATAATCAAATAATCCCACAATAAATGCTCAGTTCAAGTGTATTTGTGCAGCCTTGGCACTTATACTAAAAGGAATACCATTAAAATAATTACAACTTTGAGATTTCTATAATTTACTGATTTTATTTTCCATTTTGCCCCACCAGAGTTGTAGTTTAATTTTGTTCCACATTTTTGGAGACATGAAGGTAGATTAGCAGTTTTATCAGATAAAAAGTAATAGGTCTTGTTTTATTGTGCAGAGCTACTACTACAAAGAAAAAGTCCATCCTGACAGAGCCAAAGAAGACATTGTTGACTATGCCAGAATTAAGTGGCCTTTACACTTTTCTAAGTTTTATGAAGTTCTTCGTTTCTCAGGACCTTACTTACCCAAGACAGAGATGATTATAGCCATTAACTGGACAGGAGTATATGTTGTTGATAGTACAGAAAGGGTGTTACTGGAGTTGTCTTTTCCTGAAATCATTGCTGTAGAGTCTAAAGAGTAAGTTATAAGTTTTTTTGTTTTGTGTATTCGTTTTTCTATGCTGACCATAAAGGGTAATATATCTGTAGTTATTTTTTTTCCTGAAATTGTTGTTGTAAAGTATATTATTTTGTTTCATTTCATGAAATCACTGTTTAAAGTATAAAAAGTCATTTGAAGTTTATTTTTGAAATAATTATGGTAGGTTGTAAAAAGTAAATTACCTGTATTGTATTTCATAGATTTAATAAGTTCTTTTTAAAACAGGAGTTAGCAATAAAATTCTTAAGATGATTGGCCAGATGTTTGTGTCATTGGTAATATTCAAATTGTGTTTCATTGAAATATGTAGTAAAAATAATAATTTTTTTCTATCAAGTTTGAGTTAGAAAAACAATGGCAAATTTTTATGCTTTGTCCAAAGAAAGTGTTGTGTACAAAAGATTTTTGCTTATGGAAGTAAAATGATCATGAAAAAGTAATTTAGCATTTTTAACCATGTGGATTATGATTATGTTTGAAGTTTTGAATTTTTGATACTATTATTCCTGAAAAAAAAAAGAAAATTAATGAAATCGTACAAGATTTTTCAGCATTTTTCATAATGCCAATCCATAGTTCACATCTTTGAACTAGTTTTAATAGAATATCATTTTCATACAATACTTGAAAACATATCAAAGTGAGGGGTTTGAATATAGAAATCAAACATCAAGAAAGCTATGTGAACATGATAAGACAAAATAATACAATACTGTGGGTATGATAAAAAAAAAATTTGGAGTACGTAACCCACTGACTGCTGATTCACTGTATAGGGTGCAGTTTGCCTTCATCAGTTGTACACAGTGTATGGTTTACAAAAATTCTGGCTGGCTTTAGAGCAGCCACAGTCATTGGGCTAATAAACGTTTGTATGAATATGACTTGATCTTATCGCTGCTATATGTTCTATAATCATGAAATAAAGTTCATTTCATCTTGTGATATATTTTGTGACTATAAAGGTTAGTCTTAAAGACCACTTTCTTATAGCACTTACCTTGGTTTACTTTGTCATTTATTTACATTTTATTTTTATATTAGTGTTTTAGTTTTGTACTTTTTAAGGTCAGTAGGTAAGTTTGATATTATTTACAATTGTAAAAAAGTATTGAAAACAACCAAACAAAAATAAAAAAGACAAGTACAATAAATTGTAGTTAAACTCAGATAAAGTAAGATTCATTTGATGCATTTAGAAAAATATAGCAAGAACAAAATAAAGCCATGTAAATGAAAACCTATTATTTAACTCGGCCTACTTCTTATATAATATTCAAAATATTATATATTTTTTATCATGTTGTTATTGATTTCATCACTTTCGATTCCCAATGCTTCAACAACGCTTCAATTTGTATTTCTAAGATATTCTGATATGTCAGAAAATTAATTTCAACACCAAAAACTATGAATTTTGTATTATTATAAGTTATCAGAAATTCCAGTGATTTCCTACCTTTTCAGAAATAATATAAAATAGAATAATGAAATTATCTAAAAATGGTAAAAAATTATCATTTTTTTATAATAATCTTATTTGCCTGTGCAAAAATCTTTTTATACACAGTAGCACATTTTCTGTACAAAATGTTTTTTGCTGTTTTGTTTATGTTTGCACTACTTGTTTGAATCTGGTGTTTCAATTTTCAGTTTCTGTGTATTTAAATGAAATAATTCCTCAGTATTAACCATGATAATATTTGTTCACTGATTATGCTAGTTTTCATTTATTAAAGCTTGAGCTGAAATAAATTATTATCTGTTTAATTATTTTGACTTTTTGTGCAAAATTTTTGCTGATTTAGGCACTACATCTTTTTAAATAAAGAGCTTTTAAAAATTATCTTTGCTGTACACACAGCTTGAGTGTACTCCAGATTAAAAGTCTTAAATATTATTATTTCAGTCCTTGCACTTATATTTGTTATTCCAGGCTTTGTTTTTGGTGTTGAATATGTCATTTTGGGGCTTTTATAATGACATATTAAAACATTTTTAAAATAGCAACTTAGTGTTTGTGTACCATTGAAATTTCAAGTGTTGATGACTTTTTGTGACAATTGAAAAAGTATTTTCTTTCAAATCTAAAGTTTAGGTTTCGATAAATATTGTTTCTATGAAACCTAAAAATTGCAGTTCATTGGAGCCCTGAAATGTATATACACAGTTCTTTATGACATAGAACTATAAAGCTATTAACAGCAGAATACTTGTAAGTTAAATAACCATGCCACACTACTGACTATTTGTTTTTTTTCCCTCTAATTATTTAGTGATTTGTGACACCCAGAGATATCATTTGTTTATAAAACAATTCATGTAAGGCATTTGTGATCACAAAAATTTTGTTTCAAGTCAGCTAGATCTTCAGATTTTAGCATAAGCTTCAGTCATAGATGATTGATTTAGAGGTTATAGTTGAATTTTTGTGAGAATTATAAAAAAATTTTATTGTAACATTTTATTATTTTGCAAGGTTTGTAAAAATGATGTAGTTTTGAAATTATTGCTCTTTGTAGTTAGGTTACTGAGGAATTTAATAAATTAAAAACATGGGTATGTGCAATTAATATTGCTAATAAATAATAAGATACATATATAAAAATAATGTAATTGTATTTTTGTACATATATTGTACATATTTGTATGAAAATTATTAACCTTTTCGTACTTCTTTCTAATGATAAGGATTAGGTTATGATACTCACTGTGAGTAAAGCACATTTCTTCACAATGAGCAAACCAATTTACTTTTGTAGAGTAAAAATATTACATTTCTAATTTTATTTTTCTGAAATATGTGTTTAAAAGTAAATTTATTGTTCATTGTATAGTTTGAGCATATGAATTTTTCAAACTAGAAATAAGTTTCTTAATGATATTTATCTATTTAGAGGACATCGGCCATTTATCCAAGAAGTAACAATTCACACAGTAAGGGGTGAAGTTTTTATGTTCAGTTCACCTGCTGCCAAAGATATGGAATTCTTGATTGGGTATTTTTTGGATGGTCTCAAGGCACGTTCTCAATATGTTACTGCTGTACAAGATTACCAAGGTAAGAAAAACTTGTTTAAAATACAGATTATGTGTGCTCATTTTTATTTATTTTATTTTTTGTTCTGTTAATTTCAGCACTTTTGATATAATAGTGACTAAATAGATATTGGTAGTAATGCTTTGTTGTAGCTCAAGGACCAGAAATGAAGAATAATTATTAATAAGTCCATGTTTAAATGGACTAATTGAACAATAATGTGTTTGAAGCTAATAAGAGACTACAATACATGTTAAATGTTACAGCTAAGATTTCTCATGTTTCTGTTGAATGAATTATATTCTTTAAAATTCTACATAAAAATGTGGATTTGTAATAACAAGTGCAACAACATCATTGCATTTATTAGATTTTTGACTGTTTTAGATTATGTACACAAAGAGTTACATATGAACATGAGATTTTCAAGCCCGTTACTTATATAAAACTTAAATGCATTTAAAATTTAGTAATATGTATTTAGGTAGTTATAATGATTCATAGAATGGATGATGTTAGATACTTTTGCATGTGTACAAACATTGGATTCCTGATAGGTCACATTTATAGAAGTTTAGTAATGTAAATAATGTCACCTCATATATAGTTAGAAAAGATTGTGGTACATTTTGAGCCAATGTGTTGCCCAGTATATTAGCCTTTATTTCTAGAATGCTTAGATACCAACTTAGTAAGATTTTAGTTATGAAAACTGTGCATTTTAAATACAGGTCAGTATGGGTGATACTATACCACAATAAGATTTATAATAATTTATATAATTTTAATGGCCCCATATGTTTTTTCTGGTTGGAAGACTGTACATTATGATTTAAACTTTACCTCATTTCTCGTAAGTTGCTGCTGAAAAATCATTTTATTCGGTACCAGATCTCATCTAACTGTGTGGGTTACAACATACAAAGCTTCAGTTGAAATGCTGTTTATATGAGTTATTCATGACTTAATCATAGTCTGTAAGTCTTGGAGTATAGAGCATCTTAGCTGGCAGAAAATGTGGAAAGTAGCAACATATGACTACTAAGTATGGAAACATTTTAAATTACAGTCAAATGTTACTACTCAGTAAGACTGATAATGTTTTAACTCGTGCCATTATTTTATTATCTAATATAGGCTACCAGTAAGAAAAATGCATTTACTAGCATTTCACTTACAGCTTCTCATTTATTCTCAGTAGCAGACCTAATCATGCAAGCCAGCTGGGTTACATATATACAGTGTCTTAGTTGAAATGATGTTTGTATAAACATTAAACTTGTTTATTATTAAACATTATTCCTAAATTATTTTCATTTGCACTGGTGTTATTGTGGGTTTCGTATTTGTTTCAAGTTTTTTTAACAAATGTAAGATTGTTTTAACTTTGGCTTGTCATCTTTTAAGATATATTGTTTAGGTGACAAAAGTGCATCATCAATCCTGTGTCCATGCTCAATGTCAGTTACATTGTAACTCTTCCTACAGCACATCTTCTGATGTATAATTCCAGATGCATCTATGTATTGGTTCTGTATCTTCATTCAGTTGTCATGTAAGTTCAGACAATGACATCACAGAATATTATTTCTTGCACCTTAGAGATGGGGTGTCCTTTAGAACTACTAGTAGTTCTCTCTAGTGGTATTTTGATTCATAAATATGTTTATCCAAGATAATATCTTCATGAGTACATAAAAGCTAAGCAGTTATGAATATATGTCTATCTCTGATGCTCCCTGAAGTTGAGACTTTTTTTTACTATATACCTGATGTACAATTTCAGATACTGCTGGGGTGTAGGTTGACTGACTTTGTTGACATGGTAGCTCCACTTTTCAAAATGGGGTCTCATTGCACTATTTTTGTTAATGCATTCTTCTGGACTCCATCTTTTCTTCTAGGGAAATATGATAGTCCTTGCCACTTATCATTTCCTGAGTGATGCATTCTACCACTCAGTTGAGAGTAGGGCAGTGGCATTCTGCAACAGTCAATGGCATATAGTACTTTCTATTGTGGACCTGATGTACAATCCAGAGACTACTAGGATTTGGTTTAAGCATAACTATATAAAATTTATATATATGTAGTTTGCACATCAGGTGTTTGTTGAAAATGGCCCAGCTAGGTAAGTCCTCATCTGACCATTATCTCTTATCCAACCACTTATTAGACGACAAATGCTCAATGCCACCAGATTTTGGACCAAAGATGCATCTCAGGTTTACAGTTCCTCTTCTTACTGTTTGCTGGATGTGAGTTCCTACCAAATCTGGTGTTGGTTGTAGCTGGATGCAGCACGTGTATTCCCACTTGTGTATAACCAGGTATCCTCCTCCTACAGCAGTTTGGTTTTAGACCAGTTATGTCATTCCACCAGGGTTATTCGACCATTTGTCAGATGTTGGTTCATGGTGGATTAGGTGTTGGTAAGGTTGGAAATGCAGGCAGCTGGTGATGTGTTTTGGTATAGCAGCTTGTCTTCCATACCGATTTCCATTTCAAGATGAAGCAGTAGGTGATATTCTGCCAATCACAGAACTTATTTACAGTTCTAAATACTCCTGCCTGGAGTTGAATAAGATTGAACTACCACTATGGTCTGTCATGTCTTAAGTAATTGATTGGTAATATGTATTATGGGATTCCTTCATGTTTCTCTGTGTTTTATATTCATGACACAGTCACAAAAGAGCAAGGACCAAGGATCAGATTTGGTGTGTTCTTTTGCTGAAATGTGATACTTTCCTTTGTGGCTCCACACTTTGTGGTCTCTTTTTGGGAACTTCCTAAAGGGAGATCATTTTTGCAGTGACCCTCCACCAGTTCAGTAAAGGATTCTTCCTATTTAGTGAGAGTAGAAAAGATACTGTATTGGAAATGTTCTTCCTAAATTGAAAATACATTTCCAATAGAAACTTACTTCTACTCATATTTCCCACCCAGCCTTCCCATTTTCAGTGGTATGTGATGTAGATCTTTTGAGCAATCTTGAATTGATTAATGGATGCAAATGTAGAAAGTAGAATGTTTACAGTAGGGTAATGTCACAGTTCTATTGGTAGAAAGTTGCTGCATAATCATTTACATGTGGAAAAGCAGAAGTAGGAGGTATAAGGCCAGTGATGAGCATTGAAGTAAGTGTCTATTTGAAATACATTTTCAGTTTAGGAAAATATTAAATTCTGTGAAAAGGATTTCATGAGTAGAGTAATGCCAGAAGATTCTAGACTATTTGCCAGTGGATGAGGAGCCACAATTGGAACTAGACAAACAAGTGCACACATAAGGGAAAAAATTTAAACCACATGCACTCAAATCTACCAAAAACCTGTTGCCTGAACAGCAGTGGTAAAGATACTTCAAAGAGTGATTTTTTTATATGGTATGGATGAAAATAATACACTTTTTAATCATTTGAGAAATTACACATATTGATAAGTACATTGAATCCATTCTAAACATTTAGATCATCCACAAAATTCAACTTTATACCTTAATATGTCTTATAAAGAGTGAGGTCTAATATATTTTTAAGATTTGTGTTTATGCTTTTCGTTCTTATGTAGACATTTTATTCAACATATTTTCAATTTAAATCTATTAGGAAAGAATTAATGAAAGGTTATTTTGATAAGTGCCTTGTTTTTGTGCTGTTATATATCTGAAATGTAAAGTTATTTTTGTTTGCTTAATAACTTTTAAGCTTTTGTTTTATTTCTTGTACATCTTATTTAATGTTGTTCTTGTTAAATATTTTGTTTTACTTTTCACAACAATTTCTATGTTTTCTTCATAACAGGAGAAAACTCGTCATGTTTGTCTTTCAACAAAGGTGAACTAATTGTTTTAGAAGAAGGTTATACTGGTGATACAGTAGTCTATAATACTTGGTGTTCTGGCCACTTGGATAAGAATAAAAAGAAGGGAGATTTTCGTTGTGAAACTGTGTATGTCTTACCTACACTCACCAAACCACCTCCCAAGATTACAGTACTGTTCACCCAGGAAGGAGCTGAACAGAGCAGACAGCTGTTCTCCAGCCGGTCTGGTAATGCAGAATCATCAGATAAATATCACACTCTTGAAGAGTATGCTATTGATCACTTCCGGTAAGATTGTTTATAGAAATCTGTGTTTACATAGTTTTCTGAGAAGTATTAAACTTTTGAGCTACCTGTTCAACTAATAATTTACAGCAGATATAGTTGAAATGAAGTGAGTTTCTCAGGCTGGGTTTAGGTGTATACCCACAGATATGCACATCAGGCTGGGTTTAGGTGTATACCCACAGATATGCACATCAGGCTGGGTTTAGGTGTATACCCACAGATATGCACATCAGGCTGGGTTTAGGTGTATACCCACAGATATGCACATCCATTTTAAAAAAAGAAGGACTTACATGTATGAAAAGACGAAAAAACTTTCTGTTTTGTAAAATTTGGAGAAAATTCAGTTTTCTTCGAGTGAATATAATTATATTATCTAAAGCAACTAAATATCTGCATTTCAAGACTTGCCTTAAATATTTTACTGTTAAGAAGTATTAGTTCATCTTCAAATGAGCTGTAAGTATTTAAAAGCATAGCAAAATCCTTGTGCAATTTCACAGGAATGTCAGAAAATATTCTAAATTGACATTTTGTTCCAATGAATGTTTAGTGGAAACCCCTTACTATTAGTCATAGAAACAAATAGATACTACAAAACCATTTAAAAAATCCCAAACTTCCATTTTTATATAAAGTAGTATTGTGATTGGTCTGATTTTTTTTTTTTTTAAATAGCAGAGTACTGGAGTAGTGGTTCTGTAAATTTTAAAAGGGAAAGTGAAGTGTAGTGTTTTTCAATGAGGAATGAACTGACTATTACATACAGATTTGAAGTCTTAAACAACAGCTGAAGTTTATTTTATCAGTTATAAACCTTCTAATTCACATAAAAATCAGAATAATGTGAAATTAAATCAAATTGAATTAAATATGTTTACTATCCCATACTGCATTTAATAATTCTAAATCTTAGAAATTGTGGTACTGCTTCTATGAAAACTGCACTGTATTAACAAACAATTCACTGTGATCAAATGTAGCAATAAATAAAAATTCACAAAAATAAAATCAAAATAGTGATGTAAAGAAACCCAAACTGACTTAGTAAAGAAGTGTATCAACCAAGATTAATAATAATCTAATAAGAATAGAAAAAACTTAATAAAAGGAAATTGGGAGAGAATAAAAGAGAGAAAAGTCATTAATGTGCTATTACCAAATGAAGTCTTAAACTAAAAAAAAAAAACATATACGAAAAGTCTGTTACTGAAATCTCTTAATGAAGAAGTACCCCAGTAGCACAGCAGTAAATATGAAAGCTTGTAATGCTAGAAATTGGATTTTGATACCAGTGGTGGGTACAGGATATATACATACACTTCTGGCCAAAATATTTTATGGCCAATAAACATAAAGAAAAAACATGCATTTAGCATTTGATAAATTCAACCACTTATTAGAGTAGAGCTTCGAAAGATGAAAATAAGAAAAGGGAAAATAAAAATAAAAAACCTTTTTTAGCATTTAATAGGGAAAATGTGAACACTATGAAATTAGCCTAAATACTAGCTGGTCAGAAGTTTAATACCATACCAAAAAGAAGTCCTAAACAGGGTAGGAAATGCTCAGCAAGAGGTCTCAGTAGTGAGTTGTACAGTCGTCATTGCAAATAACTGCAAACATTTGCTTTGGCATGGTCGATATAAGCATTTACAGAAAGCTGACTGGAATGTTATTCCAAGTGGTGAACATGTCTTCATGAAGATCATGCACTGTTTGGAATTAATGTCCATTTCTATAGACTTCTTTTGTCATCCAATCCCAAACATTTTCATTGGGGTTCATTTTGGGCAAACATGTTGGATGGTCCAAAAGAATCACATTATTCACCATGAAAAAATCCTTTGTCCTGAGGCCATTGTGGATTGCAGCATTGTCCTGCTGAAAAATCCAGTCATTTCCAACAAGCAAGGCCCTTCAGTCAATAAGGATGCCCTCTCCAACATGCTAATGTAGCCATTTGATGCCCCTGTATAACCTGAAGCTCTGTTGTTCCATGGAAGGAAAAAGTATCTCAGATTATGATGGAACCTCCTTCACTGTGTCATGTAGAAAATGTCTCCGGTATGATATTCTTATTGTGTCAGTAATGTTGGAAGCCATCTGGACCATCCAGGTTAATTTTTTTCTAATCAGAGAACAAAACCTTCATCCACTTTTTTTCATCTCATGTTTGGTGCTTCTCAGCATAGTTTAACTGAGCTGTTTTGTGGTGTGGAAGAAGGTGTGGCCTTTGAAGAAGTTTATGTTTTTAAAGTCTTTCTCTCATAGATACCGTCTTATTGTTCTTCAGCTGCATTCTGCATCCATAAGGGCCTTAATCTGGTTTGACAATCAGCTGATGTCTTGCCGGACAACACATCAAATCCTCCTGCTCAATGCAGGTAAAATTTTCTTGGGCTGACCACTTGAAATTCTCATTTCATTTCCCTCTGGGCCTTTTAAAAAATTTGCAACAGCAGTTTTACAACGCCCAATTTCACCAGTGATGACACGCTGAGAGAGACTTTGCTTTTGCAGTTTGACAATTCTGCCACGTTTAAACTCTGTCAACTTTTTAGCCTTTGCCATGTTTTTACCTAATGTAACACAGGAGATGTCAGTGGGAAATGTTGACAATGCTAATGCTTGAACACAAATGACTAAATTTCATTACATGTTTACCAATTAACACTTCATTTCAGTATGGTTTTAAACTTTTGATCACCTGGTATTCAGGTTAATTTCATAATGTTCACATTTTCGCTATTAAATGCTAAAAAGTTTTTTATTTTTATTTTACCTTTTCTTATTTTCGTCTTTTGAAACTCTACTCAAATAAGTGGTTAAGTCTAACAATGCAAAATGCATATTTTTTCTTAATGTTTATTGGGCTTAAAATTTTAGCCAGCAGTGTATATCATATTGTGCAGATTTTTACTGAACAATAAATAAACCAAGTGAATGACAAAAATTAACACTTTGAACACTTGTTAACATCAAATTAAAGTTCAAATGCTCACACATATTCTACTGACTCAGACCTTGTTTAAAATACAATTACTTTATTTTGTAGAAGCTATATGATTTTTACTTATTTCTACTTTTACACTTCAAAACATCATGAGTAACTTCTCTAGGTTAAGGACAAAGAAATTTTCACATATCAGTAAGAGTAATTAAAGTATAACAATTCACTGTTGGACAGTTTATCATAATAATTTACTTAAAACAGGCATTTAATTCAAAATATTCATTTGTTTAAATTTTGGTTCTATCATTGGGCTATATATAATTTGTTTACACAGAAGTGAATAATACCTAAAAACTGTACACTTGAATCTAAGCTGTCTAATGTCAAAATAATAATGTCAGTAGTAATACTTGTCCTACTCATGAACTGCTTAGTTTTACAATAAATCACCGAAACACTTTTGACATTCAAGTTACACTGCTTACATATTTTAATATTAAAGTTTCTTTGTATAGTTCTTACATCTTCATGAGCTCTTAATCTAATAATACAAGATGTATATTATCAAAGTTTGGGGAACAGCTACAAAGAATAATAAATAGTATTGTATCAGAATATACTTCAAACTTGTAACAAGAAATAACTTAGAAAAAGTAAATTTGTAACATCCATCATTAACCCATATTCATCAAATTCTAAAATTATTTGAATAAATGCTGTTGTGATTATTATTATACATTTTTCTAACTAATTCAGGAATCAAAAGGGTCTCCTGAAAAGGTACTTTCCTACCATTCATTGCTGGCATCTATATGCTTTTTTTTTAAGTTGTAACACAAGCTTTCTGCTCTCCCCTGTTGGAATCAAGTGATTTCAACAAGTCCCTCAGGTAAATCATCATGCATCACCAATAGGACCATAGTATATTCATTGAAGTAACTCCCTCTATGCACCTCTATTGAACTATTACTTCTGTATTGGCAGCTCTTATGTTTAGACGTGTTTGTTTTTTTTTGGCTCAGTTTGAACAGTTTGTGATGTATTTTCTTCTCAAAGTTTTATACACTATAAACTGCCCAGTTTTTTTCTAATTACCCAAATTGTAACTGATTATAGTTACCTTTTTATATATATATTCATCTTTTTATTGACTCATGAAGCATAGATTCAAAATCAGTGTCACAATTTCAGGTGTCTCAGTTTCAATGGGTGCTATATCTCAGGTCTCAAATGCAGGTGATGCGATGGAGGATTTTTGAACATTTATTCTCATGGAGATTGAATGTTACCTGGGTTTGTTTGTCTCTAGACTCCTGAACATGTTGAAGCTCTTGAAGAATTTGATCACCTGTTTCCACGTCTTGATTTTCCTGTGCCTCATTATATCTTTCTTGAGTATTCAGTTCAGCTATCAATGGTATGACTTTTTTGCCACTGACATTACACATACACACACCATACTACCATTCCAGTCTTCTCCTTTATCTGGATCATTCCTGCTTCCCAAAAACCTCAGTAGCTCATGGAAGTATTTTATCTTTTTTGCCTATTTCCTTTCCTTATGTCTTTCATATCTATCTTCATCCCAATTCAGATAGACTTTTATATCCAGGGCATGCCCTTTGTTGCCCACTTGGCTTACTTCTGTTGTTCCCATTCCTGACTCTTTATTCCATGGTAATTTTAATCTAGTGATCTGTTCTCTTCTTCCTTCACCATTTGGAATTGTCATTTGATCTAGTTGGCTTATTCCTCATTGACCTATTTTCAAAGGAATTTTTTCAGAGTTACTTTTCATCAAATTTGACACCTTACCTTTTCCCTTACTTCTTATTCATTACTAGCCATTGGAGGAAATCTTGCAATTGGGCATGTAGACCATGTTTAACAATTCATCTCTCACATTACTTACATAATTACATGGCATCACAATTTCAGCTTCCTGTGGTTTTTGCCTTCCACCTGTAGCTTTTCATCAATATTTGATGTGACCCTAATGCTGGGTAACTCTATATTGATATTTCTTTTTCTGGAATGGTTTGTCATTCATACCTTCATTACATGGATCCTTCTCTGTGGTGAGTGAAATCTGGCCAGTTGTTCTGCAATTCTAAATATGCACTGTACAGCCATGTTGGTTTGCAGTTTCTATTCCATAATTTTGCAATACTCACAGTTGAGATCGAGTATTTCATAAGATCACGTGAGGGAGAATATCCTTACAATATTTGCTTCATAAGCTTGCCCATTTCAGACTATACCATTTATGGACTTTATGGGAAAACCAGAAGGGAGTAGCTGCCCATCCCTGCCATATCTTGAATGAATAAATCTGGATAGCTCACTTTTCAAAATAAGGTTTCATGATCACCCATTGCACTGTGTCATATGACAACATTCCTCTGAATACTCATACTCATTTTCATTTATTTTTCTTTAAATGCCACTTAGCAGTTCCAAGCAAGTGGGGTGGTCAAGCATGGAGGTACATTGCTTGAATATGCTTCACTTAAAACAGACAATATCATTCAGTTCAAAGTAGTGATGGTGTTCATCTGGTGTTATCCTCCAGTATGTGTTATATAGATATTACAGAGTGATACATCAAATTACAGTTCATTCTTCGATTGGTCGCCCTCATTCTTTGCCCTTGTGGATATCAGTATCCTGTGGCTGGGTTTTGGATTTAGAGTGAACCAACCAACATGCATTTTCAAGATTGTCTATCTCCCTTTTTCATTTGTGTTTTCCCTGTATTGCAGGTATAGGAGAATTGTTGTGCTTCTGTACTTTGCTATCCCTCATGTACCTTTTGTTTGGTGGTGTTATTGCTTACCAGATGGTTCCAGTCAGTTTTGACATTGGAAGCATGGATTTTGTTTACACAGACATCTTTTCGATACTGGATGTCTGGTCCCTGGTTCAAGATATATCCTCAAATAACACATGCCATACTCTGGGGTTTAAATAGTTTTTATATTCTTTACAGCCTCTGGGACTTGATGTGAAGACTGTATGATCCTCTTCCTAACTTCACATAGATGTCAGTTCCCAGTGTCATGGGTTTTGGATGTAGTTGACTGACTTAGTACAGTCTGTTGTGCTCTAGCCACTCTACATCGTGAGTTCATCCTTTGTTTACATACTATTCTGCTTAGTGAGATTAACTTCAAAAATTTAGATAATTGTCCTCTCTCAATTCTCCCTCACTTGAATGTGCATCTCCCTTTTGCTGACCTTTTACTCTAATCTTTATGGATGGATAAAGAGGATACCTAGTCAAAAGTGGTGTAGTTCCTCTCTTCAGGTCTTCCAACCTGTCTCTCTCATTTACAGAGATATTCTTCAACTACTTTCTGGGAGTACATATGCTCTTCCCTCACATGAGTCCCTCTTCCTAATCAGTGTGGAATTACAGGTAATCTTGTGAAGTACAGTATCAGAAGTTATAATTGTCTTATATTGAAAGTGTATTTCTTATAGTTAGTTCCCTCCACTCACACTGTTCTAGTTGTGCCTTCTTCTGCCAAACTTTGAAGTGATAATTTGGTTGAATAGAGGGAGTCACATGTGTCATGTGAATATATTCTGCTCCTGCTGGTGAAGAAGTGACACATAACTTACTTGAGTGATATGTTGGGATCAGAAAGCTTTTGGCATGTGTAAAAAAATTGCATAGAGAAGGAAGCAATGTAAAAGAATAGCTAATCTTTTGAGAGGAGAACTATTTATGAAAAATATATTTTCAGAATCTGAAAAGTATAACTTCTTTGTCATTTTCATGAAAGTGGGTACAGGAATCTTTTTGTGACAGTTTTTTTTTCATTTGCACTGTTGACATCTTGGACTTCCACATCTTCTGGGGACTAACCTTGGAGGTCTTTTACTGCACTAGAATATTTGGTTTGTTTCTTCTTTCTAAGTTGATATTGCAGGAGCTTAAAGATGGGAGTCACATCAGTGGTTAAATTGTTTTCATACCACATTCCTTGTTTGAATAATCTTTTGTCATATTTGCTGATAACTAATAGGCTGCCTTCCTTGTAGTTTGACACCTGGTTATGATAAATAATCTTTGGCATAATTTGTCTGCTCTGTTAAAATGCTGTTCATAACTGTACCATTACATGTGTTAGAAGACATATCTTTGTTACTTTGTTGTCAGGTGTTATAATTACAGGATATTATAAACTATAATTAAGAGTTTTTATTATTGTCGGTATTCCCTTTGTCTTGTCACTGGCTTACTTTTATTCTCATGAGAAACATTGGAGATGTATATAATGTAATAAGTGTAAGTTTGCTTGAAGGAAGACCATATAGGGTGTCAGTAACATACTCTTGTTTCTGGTCATACAGATGATATTGTTGTGTAGCCTGTAGCTTCATGAGTTTCATTTCTGTGCTTCTTCAACCTAAGTTGTTGGTTTTAATACCACAACATAGATATTGTGTTGCATTAGATTAATTCAGTAACGTTCATTTTTTAAAATTTATTTACCTTTCTGATAGTACAAAGATAAATCAGTGAAAAGCAGTTTTATATTTTGAAAGTGCATATCATTAAATCATTATTAAAAATTATTACCTCTATCTAATATTACCTCTTTTCAAAATGGAATATAACATTCATAATATTACAGTAACATTTTTTCAGCTATAATTGCTTACACTTCTGGTGTCTCAGTGTTAAATCTTAAATCTTTGATCACTAAAAATTTGATTTTAATACCCTTGGTGAACAAAGCATAGATAGATAGCTCATTGTGTAGCTATGATTGTTGTCTAAGGTAGCTAAGCCCCCCAGTGGCACAGTGGGTATGTCTGTGGACTCATATCTCTAGAAATTTTGTTTTGATACCCATGGTGAGGAAAGTATAGATAGCCCATTGTGTAACTTTGTGTTTAATTTGAAACAAACCAAATAAAACTAAACATTAAATACATCTAACAGAAACATTCTGTACAAGTTAAAAATTTTCAAAAATAGAACTGGTTTTAAGCATCATTGCTACATAAAATCATCAATAAGAATATGCCACAGGGCATGTGAAATCAATAATTTTTTTAGTTTTAGAAACAAACATATTAAAATAATGAAACTGCTCTTTACATCAATACAATTTTGCATGGATTTACAAATATTTTTATTCCAACTCCTGTTACATACATTGATATTTGCTGAACAGAAAAACTTGCATTTAAATATCATATGGGATTCATTTTCTTACAATAGGAACTATATCTCAAATGTACTAAAAGTAATTCAGATAGTACACATTTCTAAATTTATAGCTTAATAAAATTGTGAACTAGTTAGAATGAATTCTTCTCTACATATCAGAACTCTCCTTGACTCACAAGAAATATTTTCTTTGAACTCAGTTTAACCATAATCTATATATAAATTCTGAAACACTTATTACACACATCACAATTGTATATTATTATTCATATATTTGAAATATGAATCAAAACTTCTTATTCATTTATATAGTGAAAAATGCTCAATAAATAATTTCAGAATGTAGATTGTTCATTAGTTCCCAAATTTAATAATAAAGAGTATCTGCACACTTCCTTGTTTCTGTTTAGAGTTACTGACACTTACAGATGTTTATATTTGCATTTACAAACACCTCTGGTGAAATATTCATCTGACATATTAAAAAAGTAGCTAGAATATTTTTTCTGCAGAATTATTTTCCTACATTATTTTTTTATTCCTGAATTTATTAAAACTGTTTAAGATTTATAATAAATGAAAAAATAATTATTTTGGTCAACAATTTAGCCTCTAGAACCTGTTTGTTGTTGGAGAACAATAAATGTCTTCTCAGCTTCCTTCTTAAATTTCTTTTTTCTCCATTTACTTTGCCAGTTAAAATTTTCTCAATAGGTTTGATTCGATTGATAGAGAAACTCCATGTGTTTCAGAAATAAACTATTGCTAAGCTCACTTCTAGTAAGATGTCTGCATAAACGTTACTTTGAAAAATATTTATAAAAATCTTATATTACCAAGGTGTATATCGTTTACCACATCTTATACAATTTGTTTGTAAACTGTTGTAGAGTTTTTCCAATGTTTTTTAATTTTTATTTGATATATCTTATAGATTTATATATTATTTCTTTTGAAAGGCAACAAAATAAAAACTTCAGTTTTACCAAACTCTTAGATGCTTTCATAAGTGTTACCTTGTTTTCAGGAGCATAAGCTGTACTTGAGGAATAAATTGAATATTTCAAGTTCTTCTTTACAAAGATGTTCCTCACAAAATGTAAATATTAAAAACTTACAGTTCATCAGATTGTTCTATGTTTTTACCGAAATTGCTGGTATTATAGTTGTGAAAAATATCTTAATTAATTTTTACAAAATTTTGGTATTGTTCGAATGTATAGGAAAGAATATCAAACTACAAGATGTTCAGACTTACATAATTGTTAATTTGTATTGTCAAAAACAGTTAAAAGCTTTTTACAAATACAGATCTATCAATCATTAATGTCTGTTTTCCTTTTATAGACCTCCACCTAAAAAAACTGTTCCTCGAAGCTCAACCCTATTATCAGCTCGTCGTCATGATACAGAACGCTTGTGGGAACATTCAAAAGAACCAATTAAACAACCTCTTCTTAAAAAACTACTAGCTAAAGAAGACCTGGCCCAAGAAGCTTGTTTTGCATTTAGTGATATCCTTTTTTTTTATCTTTTATTTAAGTATGTCACAATATATGAATGAATTTGTTACTCCTGTTAAGCAGTGTATCAATCTATGCATTCAAATATGGCCAAGTGTATCACTTATTTTAAAAAATACAATAATTAGAAGCAAGGTTGTGTTGTATAAAGAGTATATAGAAATAGTAAATAATTGCTTCTATATACTCAAGCTTTTAAACTATTTTTATACTATTATATTATAAGCATGTCTAGAGAAGTAAACAAGTCTATTTTATGTATTGTATTATGGAATCTGCCAAAGTAAATTTATTTCTTATCCAGTGTTCCATCATTTACCATAAAGAGTGTGATATAATGTGTTTTTACCTGTGTTGCAACCTGTTATCCACACTTGGGAGTGTGTCAGGACGATATTTGTTTTTCTTGTATGAATAACACAGTCACTTGTGTAGGGAATAATATCATAATGTAGTTTTTTTAATTAAGCAGCTTTGCCACTGATTGTGGGATTGGGTAAGAATATAGTTTCAGATACAAACAATTTTGTCATTTATTATGGCAGATGTAATATTATGTAGTTTTAAATCTGAACAAGTTTGTTACTTTTCATAGTTTGTCAGAACATACATTTAGACAAGACCAGGTTTGTTACCAATTTTGAAAAGTTCATGAGAAAGTTGTTTAAAGTACAAACAGTTCTATTATTTGTCTTGAAGGATCGTGTCATAATATTGTTTTAGGTGTAGACAGTTCCGTTAGTCATCATAGGTGCTGTGTTAGAATGTACAGTGGTGGTAAAAATTATTGCATCACTTTTCCTGAATTTTTTTATGAAGTTGTGAATTTTGGAAGCCTGAAAACTCATGTAAAATAGTTATGGGCATTGTGTGGTATAAGCTGAGTCAGTCATATTTCATTCATCCAAACACATATATGCATCTTTATTAACAAGCAGATTTTGGCAGCTGTATTGTAGTGGATGTTCAAAAAATGCTTGCCAATATTATAGTACATGATAAGCTGATACTTGGCAGATATAAAAATTATTCTCTAAGGAATAAAACCCATATTTAAAGATTGAGTCACTAACGTAATAAAAAAGAAAAAGTTTGCAGAGTCTGTTTCTTGTTTTAATTTTTGGATTGCTCCCTCTGTCCTTTATAACTACTTGACACCACTGTGACATAGGTGCATGAGGGACCAAATGTAGGAAGGGGTGGGTTCATCCTGCTGCATAAAGATTAGGACTTCCTAGCTGTCGCAAGGTGTGTTTTGTTTTGTTTTTCTCTTATCATTATTACCCATTACCTTCCAGTAATTTTCATTAGGGTTGAGACCTGGGCTGTTGCCTGGCCAGTGTAGTGTCTTGGCATTCTCTTTCACCTGAAACATTAAAATAAAACCTAAGATGTATTGTCAATACACAATGATTGAAATTTCTTTATTTCACTTATTTTGGTTAGTGTGCAAGAATACATCAGCATAATGCAAAGTGCATCCAATCAGACCAATACAGATTGAAATTTTGATTCTTTTGAGAAGGTCTTATTGCTACACAATGCTTCATTCAGCATCCTCTTTGGCCCAGTTGAGCCTCATCTTATTGGTAAAGACATATTTCTTTCTTAGCCATCTTTCTGGGAAACTGGCTAAACACATGTGAGACCAAAAGGTATACCTGATGACTACTTCCTTCCATGTCCTTTTGAGATCCATGGAGGACAGTCATTGATTTTTCAGACCTGTGTATTTCTGAACATGATGATCAACTTACTATGAAAATCATTTCACACAGTCAGCCTTTCTATACCTCTGCACCAAGCAACTCACAGTAGAGTTGTTAAATTTAATTCTTCTAGCAATGTCTGAAATCCCTTATTGCTCAAAAATATAATTACTGTTTTTTCTGTGGAATTAACTTATAAATACAAGCTATGGTAGCATTGCATCAAAATTGTAGCAGATATGCTACTAAACTGACTCTCAGTAAGAATCACTATATGTAGCCAAAGAACGGTTCTTGAAATATCCAGTCAACCTGTGAAGATGCTGATGTAATAATTTGTTTGCATTACATCATCCATGAAACACTTGCATTAGGACCTCAAACCAGATGATGGTTCTGAAGAAACCTGAAAAAATTAGGTGATGCAATAAGTTTTTCCATCACTGTGTGTGTATATATATATATATACACACAGATAGATAGATAGATGTCAGGTGTGAACAGTTCTGTTAGTCATTTTAAAGAATATATCAAAGGATAGCTCTCAATTTTTAATTTCTGTCATTTATTCATGAAAATGTAAAATAGTGCAAGTGTCAGAACTATCTAATTCTTTAGATTCATTAGATAATCACTAAGTCTTAAATTATTTAAGTTTCATGTTGTAATAAGAACACTAATATTTTCAAAATAATCTATTTTTGTATTTTGTTGTGAGAGGTATCAGATAGTATATAATTATTCACATTATTTTTTTGTACTAATTTTTTATCCTGACACTTAAAATTAATATCAGTATCAAGTAACCAGAGTTAACTGGTGCAACATGCTATTCCAGTGTGCCTTAACATTATTACCTATTTTGAAATATATGGGTGACCTACCTTCAAGAAAAACTCGAGGAGGAAATGATTTAACTGACTGTATATTTGATGGAGCCATTAAAAATGTAGGTTGAAGTGTACTAAGTAGGTGACATAGCTTGAAGACTCGTAAGAACATATTAGTGCATAGTCAGCAAGTGCATAGTACATAGTCAGCAAGTAGGTCAAATGGATTATATCAGAGTACTAATTAGATAATTAATATATATATAATCAAAGGACTATATCAGCACCATAAGGATGTAGATCCTTATGGATGATTTTTACCTCGTGTTAAGTAGGTAGCTCAACATATATACTAAGACGATAATTAGGAAATAGAATCAGAAAATTATATATGCGAATTAATTATGTAACTAAAGCTGCAGTTTCTGAAAATTAGTACTGTGTGAATTTTGAAAATTAACATTCTCTATTATTTCTAGTTGTTAGATGGTAATAAATTCTCTGATGCTTCCAGAGAGACCACTATACTTGTTAAAAGTGTTTTAGGACTCTTGAATTGACTAATTTCAGTGTCTATATAGCTGTTTTATCAGTCCCCCCTTCTCTCTCTCTCGTAATTGCTAATAACAGCGGATGAGATATGATTGTAAATACTCTCAGTAGTATTTGGTTGGTTAGAATCATTTATCATGTAGTAATACTACTCAAAACAAGTCAATGTACCAGATGTCACAGTTTGTTTTTTGGTTCCTCCAGTTGTTATTCATATGACTAGGTGATTAATGCACTCAGCTTGCAGTATGTGGGTCATGGGGTTAAATACCCATCCTACCAAATGTGCTTGTACTTTTAGTCATGTGGAGTTGTAATGTGATGGCCAATCCCCCTCTTCATTGGTAAAAGAGGAGCTTAAGAGTTTGTGGTAGATGGTGATGACTAGCTGCCTTCCTTCTAGTCATTCACTGCTAACTTAGGATTGGCTAGTGCAGATAGTCCTCATGTAACTTTGTGAGAAATTCAGAACAAACCAATTTAAACCACTTATTATTCTTATTCCTACATTTTGCACCTTCTGTAAATTGGTTGTTGTTAACTTTAGCTTTGATGCACACAAGTAAATTCCCTAGTTCATTTTTTCATTGCTAAATAAGCTTATCATTTTTGAAATATGAAATTCTGCCTAATTAGCTTCTTGAAGAGAATATAGCATGGTACAGTAATATTTAGTATTTATGCTAATCCATGATTCCATCAATTTTGTGAATCCTATTCACAGATCCTACATTCCAAACTCCTAGTGAGCCTCTTACATGCTTGACTGTTATTACAAGGCACTCCTACTGCAACCTTTCTTTAGCAATCAGATACATATTTCTTAAAAACTAAAAGCTCAGATTTAGAGTTTTATGCCCAAAGCGTTTTGTTCTATTGTTCTAGATACCAGAAAACATGCTTTTTTTATGCTGATATCTTTGTACAGTAAAGGCTTTTTGCTGCTACTCTTTTCAAAAGACAAAAATCCTGCAGCATTCTTGAGACTTTACTCATTAAAACTTTATTTCAGTATTAACAGTATTTGTTAATGTCGTCAACAAGGTTTTTGTTTTCCTTTAATGTATCAGGTAACGAATGTTTAGATATATAAGATTTGTTATTTATAAAACTAACTGATGTCTACCTTTTCTGAGGTTATAGAGCTGGTTTTCCTTCTGTTTTTTCAATGTGTATTTTACATTATTTCATGAAAAACTGAAGTGTTTTGGAATTATTCTTAAACTCCAATTAAATTTACATGAGTTTTGTTAATAATAAAACAATATATACCACGGAAGACAACAGTATGTAAAATTTGAATACTACAGTTGGAACAATGTTTTTGAAGAAAAAAAGCCTCATCCCTCATATTCCTTTATGAAAACCTGATATATGAAGTTTCACATTTTTGCCATTATTATCAATGTAAAAGGTAAAGGACGTTATGCATTATTGCTTTGTATTCAGATGAGACATCTTAAACACTTAAAAACATTACTGCAGTTATTTATGATTACTTGTTGCTTTCCTCTTAAAGATTTAAAAAAGTATCCAATGTTTGAAAATAAAAAATAAAACAAGAAAAAAAATATGAATTTAGAAGTTTTTTTCTCCACCATTTAAAACTAAAGCAACAACAAGGAATTGTAATAAATTTGCATGCTGGTGTATGTTTGTGAATTTATATGGCTGACCAGTAACTTGAAAGATATTACTAAGGTAAAAACGTAGGGCTGACCTTTACCAACAGGTTCTGCAAGATATCAGCCTAACAACAACTACATGCTATCTACAAAGAATGGAAAAACAGCATATTGGTAGTTAATGAATGTGCATGAGGCTAGTCCATCAGACTAGTCATGTATCTGAGTATTAATAGTGACAATACTTCAGAATTTATGAAACTTACCTTCAGGAAATATGACAGATCTTTTAAATAACTATGCAAGTCTTTTGTACGCAAAAATAGAGGTGTGCTACTAAGGGGTTTGCATAATGATACATCTGCAAATTACCACAGATCAGTCTGAGTCACTTTGACAAGTCATTGTCAAGGTGATGTTCGTGTGAGGATAAAAATCAACTTTTGTCCATCATACAGCTTTTAACTTGTATGTAGTTAATCTACACACTCAATTAAATAAGTATTTAAAGATTGTTTAAGCAGTGTCTCAGGAGAAGTTCATTAATTGATTCAAGTAGGTTTTGATATTAAGAAGATAAAATTTAAAATAGAATTAGCAATGGATTCCAATAAATACTTAAAAGAAAAGACTAGCGAGGAAAACTAAACAAATGCACAGTCTTGTCAAAGTCTAGATTTATATGGAATTGAATTTTAGGTAGAAAGCAATGTCTCAGTAAGGTCTTAGTTGTTTTTTTTTCAGTAAAATTAAAGATGCTACTTCTTGTCCCTGAAATGGGACCTGGCATGTGACAGTGGTTTGCATGCTCAGACTCTGAATTTGATGTTTCATGAATCATGTCCAATTTCTGCATAAACACACTCCACACTCTTAGGTTGTCACAGTAAATTTCCATGATTTTGTCAAGAGTTGATGGTAGGTACAGCTGACTAATTGTTAGATCTCTAGTTTTTCAGCTCAAACTTAGTGATGGTTATGTGCAAATAACTCTTTGTGTACTTTTGTGAATATTTTATAACACAGAAACTGAAAAATACTTTTTGTAGATGTATTCTTCATGTAGTATAGAAGTAATTCCATAAAAACAGTATGAACTTGCATAACTCATCATGTATATTATATAAAATATACATTTGAATGATTATTACTTCTCTAGAGTATTTAAAATGTTAACTTAGTATTCTGAAAATATCATAGTGAGTTCAGAATCTTGTGATACTTTAAATGTATAAGAATTAATTCATATTTACTAGTAATTCAATTCAAGATATCAGTTCTATAAAAATAACATAACAATTTTATAAAAGTTTAGAATATATTCTTTCTTTATGTTTTATTCAAATTATAAGGATTTATACATGCTGAATGGCTGTTTTATTCTATATATCTTAGTACTGCTTTTAATAGCTTTATTTTAAATGAAACTTCTCAACTTTTTACTATAGAAAATAGTTGAAGATGTAATATTTGTTTTCCTGATAGGAAATTTTGAAGGATGAAATATACTGTCAAATTATGAAGCAGCTAACCAAAAACAAACAAAGGTTGGTATTAATTTTTAATGTATATTTGATAAGAGTCAGAAGAGTTTACTACTGAAAAAAATTGTACTACTATACATATAAAGAAATACATGTGCACATATACACATCAGTTGAATATTGTTTCTTCTGAATATATTAACATGTGTAAAGATGTGAAGTAATAAAGAAACACATCTGGTTTTGTAAGGAAGAAAGCACATATATGTGCTAATACTGTTAACAATAAACTCGCTGACATCTTTAAAACCTAGCTCTAATATTCAATGTCTTTGTTTGAGAGTTTTTTTTGGTTTATGAAGTTTTGATAACAAATACATAGAGGAAGAGGAAATGTTGAACTAAAAAAACCATTTGTGCAGTTGATGTACAATTGCATAATTAAAGTAATCTGTGAATAAGAACATCTACTTTATATAATTATTTTAAATTTCAGAATCAGTGAGGAACGAGGATGGGAACTGATGTGGTTAGCCACAGGACTTTTTGCACCTAGTCAAAATTTGTTGAAAGAACTCACAATGTTTCTACGTACACGGAATCATCCAGTAGCTTATGACTCCATTCAAAGATTACAAAAAACCCTCAGGTTAGTTATAGAAATCTTAGAAAAATTATTGTGACAGACAAAGTCATGGGAAAATTATTAAGAGCTTACTGACATTATTGGGGGATAGGTTGGCTCATTAGACAGAAATCTGGATGGATAGGAAAAAGCAGAAGGTTTTTATAAATAGAGTTCATTAAAACATGTCATATTTTATCATACTTAATGGTGAGAATGGTAGGATTAAGGGACAGAATTTTAGCAGGGTAGGAATTGTGTTCAGCTGTGAAAATTTTATTTTTCTAAAAATATAGTTAACCTTTCGAATGGGATTCTTTCATATGTTATGAATGCAAGTTTTTAAGGGAGTTTAAAGAAAAACGTTGGTAAATATTTGAATGACAATGGCTGGCTTTGAATTTTTATTCTTAAGTTTAGTTTAATGGATGTGATAGTCTATGTGGATCTACTAGTACCTTGTTGTCCTTCAGGTACTCTCATGATTCAAAGGCCTCAGTGTACCAATCTGTTGTCATTTCCCAATTTTAATTCAGTTAAACTCATTTTTAAAAGAAAATAGTTTTAATTAATCATCTCAAATTCATATTTCCTTACTTTGTTTGTTGCCAGTTCCCAATCTTAGTTCAGTTGTACTTTTTGTTTTAATTCTCAGATTTGTATTTTTCTTTTCATGTTTTTGTTTGCACAAGTAGTCTTTAACTTATTTGTTTGATGCAATTTCTTGAACTTATAAACTATTAAAGCCTTATTTTTTACCCTTTTTATTTGTGCCTGAACTCTTATTGCAAAACCATTAATATGTTTCCACTGTTTTGTTTTAACCTTTTCCAAACTTAACTTAATTCAAGGTCTATTCCATGGGTTCTAGGAAGTTCTGATGTCCTTTTTTCCTTGGGAACCTGTTGTATCTGACTGACTAAGAAATGTTTAGTCCCATTTTCTGTTAAAATTTGTTTGTTTTTCATAAAATAGGTACATTATTTCCCAATTTTTGGCAGAAAACTTCACATATTGTTCATTAAGTGAGGATTAGAAAAACATGATTTTTTCTGTAGATCTTCAGGGAGCAAACTTATGAAGTTTAAGAGCTACAGAACAAAAATATTTGACAAAAAAATTGACAGTATATGTTTAAGTGAAATCTACAAAAATACTCAGGTACCATGCCCTCAGAATCCATCAGTATGCATGTAAAAGTTTCAAATCTCTGAGTTCTTTTCTCTTGGTGCTATGGCTGTCACATTTGCACACACACACACACTCTTATTACTTTAGATAACTAACTACCTTCATATCAATTACATTACAGTGTGTTTATTCCTGGCATATATCTGATACAAACACTTAATTGTGAAATCTTGTCTTTGTTTTAATGTAACTTACTGAGTGATATGCACCTAGTTTATGACATTTTTAAAATTAAACTGAGAAGAAAAGTTGGTTCAGGCAATTCATCATACTGCAACCATCCTTCTTTGTGTAAAATGGCTGTTTAGATTATTTTAAACCAATATCTTTAGCGTTATAATCAAGTCAGTGTAGTGTTGACATTGTTTATGTTCACTTTAATTGATAACAAGTAAATGGATATTTAAAAGCTTTTTCTTTTTTTTCTTTTGAGATACATCTGTGTTAAACATTCATATTCAATGTATATACATTGAACTGAGTTTCTCAGCATATTTGTAATAAGTGCAAACTGTAAAAGTGTAATGAAATAAAACCTTTATTTTTACAATAAAATAAAAAGAAAGTGCAGTGTGCATTCCTGTTCAGACCAGGATCCTTGTTGACACTTTTATTAGGCTGTGTTTAGCCCCACATATTTCACACTCTTTTTGTTGAACTCTGTGGGACTAAAACATGTTATTTCCAAATAATGTGTATTGGACGAACTCCTAGTAGAACTGAACCAATAAAGTATGCTTAAATTCAACAGGTTGACTCTATTTCTTTGTCCAGTTGGCAATATCATCATCCAACCCTTTCATTCTCACAGCCTTGATCAGTTGTAAACCAAAGACATTGTCAGTTCAAGAAACAAAGGATATTACACTTATAGATCTTTCCAATATGGATACTGCCTGTAATTGCACTATCCTCTTGAACATAATAGACATTATCCACCATAGAAAATAAAAAACAAAGCAACTAGAACAAAAAACTTCACAAACTTTTTGGACACACAGTTTTTACTAAAACTGCATAAAAGAAGACCAAAAAAACCTGTTTTGAATTTTTTAATAAGTAAAAGCATGTATAAATCACTGTACTTGAGTGCACATGTGTGTGTGTGTGTGTGTGTGTAGTAGTTAGTGTACCTATCTCCTGTATGGAAGATATTAGAGCTCGTTATTAATGAAATGTTTATCTTAAAACATGATTTTATTGTCTTCATTATATGTGACTGTGAAAAATGTCCATAAAAGTGCCAAGCAAAAAATGTGAATCTATAGATTTGTATGTATTTTTACATGGATCCAATGAACATTCATGCCAAATTTGGTGAAGGTCCATCAACACGGAGCAAAGTAGTGGTAAAAAAACACATAATGCAAAACTGAAAATGTTTTTGTCTCCTCATGGACCAAATGAACCTTCATACCAAATTTGATGAAGATCCATTTAGAGAATGTAAGGTAGTGGAAAAAAACGCTCAAACACCCATAAAAACCAGAAAAAGTGAAACTGAAAATTTTAATGTACTCTGCATGGACCTAACAAACACTCTGCAAAATAGTTACATGGACATACAACAGATTGTACTATTGTATTTATATAGATATATGTGCTATTTGGTTCATTCTTATATTTGATATTTTGATGATTTAGCAGTAGCCTTTTATATATTTTATCAACATTCTTTTTCATTTACTGTTAAGATTTTTAATGTGTATTTAAACTGTAAAAACTAATAAATTGTGACATTTAATGTAATTAGTTGCAATTCTTTTGGACTTGGTACAAGTAAATTTGGAGGTTACTTTATAAAAGCCATATTTTGATGTATTAATGTTTTAAAACTAATTTTAATGATTTGTAAAGTAACAATATATTGACATGTAGTGTTTATTATGCATTTTGTTAAGTTTAAAGTTCATATGAAAAATTTTAAGCAATTATACCAAAAATTAGTTTAGGTTGCATGTTGTTGACAATTTTTAACATTTTCTAAAGTATGTACGCTTTTGTGAAACTCAAATTTTAGCTTTATATAGAATATTTATATAATGTATGCCTTAAAATATAGTGGAAGATATTACAGGTTATAAAATGTTTCTTATTTATTATGTAAAAGTCTGTATTGAGTGTTATATAACAGTTGTAAGAACAACAACAATAACATCTGGACTCTGAACACATACCATTATGTTCTGTGCACATCACTGCCAACAAGACCTTTCACTCAATATCAGAACTTATTAGGTCAACTGGGCATGAACATGCAAAGCCTTATTTAGAATGTTATTCATTCAGTTATTCATATGGTATTTGTGCCAGTGAAACCAAACAAAATCACTCTCTTTGCTTTGGGGTTATTTGGTACTATATTAAATTATATAATTATATAATAGAAAATTAAATAATAGCTTGAACAGTCTCTTAAGTTGTTTTATATTTTTATTTAAATAAGGATGGCATCTCAAGCCAGCACTGTTCATCAGATCTTGTAATTGGTTGTAACTTGTACATTCTGATGAAGAGCATAAGCTTGAAATGTCATTCTTAGTTCAACAAATATATAAAAAACTTGGCAATTGTTCAACCAATTATTTAATTTTGTTATTTTTGTTACCCGTTCAGTTTTAACTATATTTGTCTTTGTACTCTACATTATAAAAGTCATGGTCAAATCTCACTGTTCTGCCTGAAAAAGTAACTCAAGATTTGATGTTTGTTTTTCGATTAATAGTTTATCATTTCAGAATTAGAGACTGTTAGTGTAACTAGCCCTAGTACAGTTTTGTGCATAATTCATAAAACAAATTAATAGATCATGAATCATTGTCATAAGGCATCATGTGTCATACCAATTAATGTTTTTAATTATTCTTCACTTCTATATGTGTGCACAATATGGACTTTTTTCTGATAGGGTTGGACAACGGAAATACCCACCACATGTGGTCGAAGTAGAAGCAATACAACACAAGAGTACTCAAATCTTTCATAGAGTTTATTTCCCTGATGACTCAGATGAGGTACGTCCATGAGGATTGTAGTGTATTATGCAAAATGGTTCCTTTGCCAATTCAGGTATTTTTTCAATACTGAATAAGTAGTTCTGTTTGTTCTTACTCTTAAATGGTAGAATAGTTTTGTATCAATATGACTTAGCATGATATGAGGGAAAGAAATGAGAGTGTTGCTAATAATGTGCATAACATTCACAAAACATTGATGCAGATTTTCAACTGGAAAAAAGTCATTTTAAATTCTGATATGTATGTGAAAATCATTGGTAGTTTATTTGATTTGGCCTGACATGGCCTAATGGTTATGGTACTTAAATTGTAGTCTTCAGGATTGAATCTCCATCACACCAAACATGTTCACCCTTTCCTGGGTAGTATCAGCTACTATATACTTTCAATTTGTCTTGAAATCCTGAAATGTGGTATAGGACATGGTAATAAAAACCTGACTTTGTTTCAAGTTAATTTGTTACTAGTCTGAAAAGTTCTGCTCTTGTGTTTATTACATTCATGTGCGTAATTAAATATGCACAAGCCGCCACACGTATATCCATTCCTGATACACTATTGAACATATTTGCCAGTTTCAATAGGATGTTTTCTGAGACATAAAATATGCTTGTACTGTCACATTCATGTCCATCATTGTATATTAACCAATAAATACATACAATATATGAGGTCATCACTCAACAGCTTGTCTGATTTCTGTATCAACTGACATCAGCACGAGTGATGCCTTCCACCTGTTAAGTATCAGGAGTCACCTAAAGAGTTAAGTATGCACCATAACTCTGACAATTTTTTTTAAATAGTAAAAATTACAAACAGAAATAAGCAGAAATAGTCTATTCTAATATTAATTACTTTCCTTGACATAAACTACAAATTACACTCATATATAAGGTGTACAAAGGATCTCAAAACATTAATGTTACCACAGTTTTATAAGTAATCAGCCTTAATCTATTTCTATCCCAGTAGCCTAGCCAACTGTCAATCACAGTGACCTACTACATGAGATGAACACACAAAAATAAATTGTACAAAATACACGTTTAATTGATTAATGTTAGAGCACAACCCCGTTACTGCAATTCATGAAGGACAATGTATCACACCCAAACCACCAGGCACAACCTTGAAAGGTAAAGAATAACAAAATTGTGTCAACTTGCATGCTGTATTGTGAGTTCACTCAGGAAATTCAGACCATCAAACATTGGGAATTGTTCACATAAAACTTAAGGCTGATTACTTGGAAAGCAAAGTTATGAAGTCTTCTCAATTTGTCGCTTTATGAAAATCTCCATTCATGATTAACTGTTTAATATAGTTGCCAATTTCAGTAGAATGTTATCAAACATCATCTGTCCTAGTCATGTCAATAAGATGTTACCAAACAGCATCAACTGCCCTAGTTGTGTCAATAGGATGTTACCTAACAACATCAACTGCACTGGTTGTGTCAATAGGATGTTATCTAACAACATCAACTGTCCTGGTTGTGTCAATAGGATGTTATCTAACAACATCAACTGTCCTGGTTGTATCAATAGGATGTTATCTAACAACATCAACTGTCCTGGTTGTGTTGATAGGATGTTACCTAACAACATCAACTGTCCTGGTTGTGTCAATAGGATGTTCTCTAACATCATCAACAGTTCTAGTTGTGTCAATAGGATGTTATATAACAACATCAACTGTCCTACCAAAGTCAATAGGATACTATCTAACAACATCAACCGTCCTACTTGTGTTAAGAGAATGTTAATAAACAGTTATATATGTACATGCAGTTTCTTTCTCCTCACCAGCTGAAATGAGATCATAAAGTAAAGTGCTTTCATGGCTAGTCAACATGAAGCAACAGTTATTAGTAAAGTTATCATTATGTCTGATGTACATTCATGACCACAGTAACACATAATCCACTTCATCGAGCTGGTGATAGATCAGTCCAGCCAGGACTGGGCTGTTTCTCTACTACAAATGTGTACTTTAACCATACCTACTCACCAAGGTTGAACTTTTGAGACATTTCATAGCCAGCACCACAAAAAAAGAAATAAAAATATTTCCTTCATTTGAAGTGAGGAACCTTTTGCCCATTTGTATTATGAAACTGTCCAACTTTAAAACTATTTGTGTATATTGGAAGTTAATTCCTTTCTGAATTAAGAAGAAACACAGTGAAGTGTGTCATCTTTCTTGATGTTTAATTTTCAGTGTGAAATTAACTTCTTATTTCTTTTACACACTACATGCTGAAGAAGTTATTTGTTGTAACCTATTAGTGTGTATACTGTACATGTAATTTTCACATGTTAATTTTTGTTACTTTATTACATAATAATAGTAATATTTCAAGATAGTTTTAAAACTTCTTTATTTTTAAATTTACACTTTCAAATATGATTTACATATTCCAACAGTCATGCCTCCCAGCAGCTTTGTAATATGTTTGCCCACTTACAACTCTTAAAAACTGGGTTTTGATACTGCCTGTGGTCCCAAAGATTGAGTGCACACAACAGTTTCTGCACTGTAGATTATACTAATATCCAACAAGTAGCCCAAAATTTCCAAAACAGATCAAGTTCCAGAAATGTTATGTAATGAATAAATCAAACATGGATAACAAAGAAACACAAGTGAACACAAATTTTTTTTTCACTAAAATATGTAATTACCAAGTTGCCCAGCTTATAATTCAGTCTAGCTGCTATGATTGAAAAAAAAAAAATCCAAATATCTGCCCTGAACAAAAACTGTAAGGGTTATATATTATACTGTGATTTGAAGTTAGACAAAGGTTCCAAGTAGAGTATCCTTTAATCCATAGGATAATTATGTCAGTGAGTATTTCAGTACCATATTCAAGAGAAAGTACTCCCAACTAATACCAAATTGTGTAGGTGTTTGTGTCACCACTTCAAGTAAGTGGCAACCTGATACATACTTGTAGGAGATAGTTGTTGCTGTTTGTAACCTTTAAATAAGTAAGGATCAGTACATAATTATAACATTTATATATTAAATAAAAAACAACAATAACATGCATAATACCTGCATGAAAACTTAGCAAAATAATCTGAATATACACTGCTGTAGTTATATTTCAAACAATTAATGGAACAATCAAATTAATATCTCTCACTGGGTTAGTAAAGTAACTAATCAGTTTTAATTACACACACACATGTATACATATGTATGTGTTTGTGTGATATATATATATATGTATATATATAGAGAGAGAGATATAGTAACATGTGTTAAACAATACATACTTTTATTCAAATATTTTGCAAATATATTTAGTGGACAATATATGTCTATTTTAAAACCAGAACATTTATTTTATAAAATAGGATATCACAAAAATCTAAACAACTTATAAAGTATGCAGTTATACTATAAAATAATGAAGTAGAAAACATTGCTGTTTATTTTTGTCATGAGTAGAGATAAACAAATCACTCACCTTTCATTAATCATTCATATATATCAGGTGTATATATACAGTTTGCACTTTAATTTCATAATGGTATATCCAAACTTCATAACCTATGTTACATAATTCTAATAAAAATTAAAGAAAGATGAAAATGACTTTTAGTTTTAATTTCATTCGACTTTAAATTTAATTCTGATGTGTTTGCTTTGTAGGCTTTGGAAGTAGATTCCAGTACAAGGGCAAAGGATCTTTGTTACAACATATCTGTTCGTCTCAACCTAAGAAGTGATGAAGGGTTTAGTCTGTTTGTAAAAATTGCAGATAAAGGTTAGAACCTGTGATTGTGATTACCGTTATGTGTCAGGACTTTCCTATTCATATCTCCCTATGTTTTTTCTCTTGTTTCATGTTATGTTATAATTTATTTCTGCATTCATTCACAACTTTTTCATATTAGACATCAATTTAGAAGAGCAGTAATGGATATATGAAAATGTTTACTATCATGTTAAAGGCTGTGTTTGAATGTTGAATTTTCTGAATGTAGAGTTAGAAGCTTCCTGTTAAATCAAAGTTCCTAATTTAGATTAAAATAGTGTATTATACAACAAGACATGAGATGTAAACTTTGTGTTATGAGTAATATGGTAGAACATTAGAAATCTGGGTTTAATACCAAAGTATCTTACAGATGAGGTTATAATCAAGTAAGTGGTAATGCAAAACATTAAAATTCTGGGTTTACAATAAAAGTATCATATAACATCTTGGGTTAGAATCAAGGGAGTGGTAAGGGAGAAGATTACAAACCTTAGTTTTATATCAAAGTATTGTATAACAACTGGAGCTATAAGTGAATGGCAAGGCGTGACATTACAAATATTGATTTTATATTAAAGTATCATATTACAGTTAGGGGTTACAAACAAGAAAGTAGTAAGATTAATACCAAAGTATCATGTAACAACTGGGATTGTAATGAAGTGAATAGTAAAATAGATCTTTACAATTCTGAGATTTATATCAAAACTGAGACTATAATCAAGTGACTAGTGAGCTAAAACTAGGTTTTATATCAAAGTGTTATGTAACAACTAAGACTATGATTACTAGTCATATAGTTTTGCTTTAGTTTCATAAATTTAATTAATATGATTACATTGTTTGAATTGTTTTGTTATATTTATTAGTGATTGAAGACATTGTTTATACATTATATGAAAGTAAAATATAAATATAAGCTATAAATTGTTTGGGTTTTGGACTTGTAACCTGTTATCTCTGAATATTGTGTTACAGGGCCATGTGAATCATGAAGAAAATGTCCAACTCTGATAACTGTGAATGTTATAAAGAAACCAATATTTTACTTATTTTTCAGTTTTCAGTGTCCAAGAGAACAACTTCTTCTTTGATTTTGTGAGGCACCTAACTGACTGGGTGCGGAAGAACCGACCTGCTAGAGAAGGTATAACGGATCTTGTTCCTTCACATGTGTGGCTATATTGTTTGGGACATGTGCCAATTAAAAGATGTTACAAAACCTAATTTGTGTGTACACCAACTTAGAGCTACGATTTATAGATCTTTAGTAGTTATGACTAAGAATAGATTCACTCCAAAAGGCATTTAGGGATGGAGTTATTACATTACTTAACTGTTAAAAATGAGACTATTATTTTAGAATTATAACTAATAAGATCATAATTGCTCTTTAAATTATTGTTGCTTCAAGTATTTAAAATGTGATAAATTTCAAGACACTTTACCTGCCCCTGTTTTTAGGACTTTAATTTGGGTGTATTTTGAAAAGTTAACTTTATTTGTTGTGCTTAGGCTTCTGTGAACCATTGTCTGCCTTTCTGTACAGCCTGTTGTGTCAAGTTTTCATGTCATCACCTGTGACTGGTACTGGCCTGTTTCACGTCTGTATAAATATTTTAATAATGTTTGTTTGCTTGTGTGTCAGTTTATTGTTTTGTACATATTTCATGTCTTTTAACTTGTGATAAAGATTTTTATTGTCTTTTATTTAAAACATATGGATAAATATGTGTTATAGCTTTTCATAATTAAATACAGTGAGCTAATAATTTAACATAGCTTGATATCAGTAACCTTATACATGGATTATTGTATGGTTATAAAAAGTAATTAAGAAGACAGACCAGCATTCTGTTGAAATATGTAGTGTGCTATCTACATAAATGTTTCACTATGCCTCTAAATCATTCGTGACCAATTAACCATTTTATTAACATTGTGTACTTCTGAACAAAAGTATTTATGGTCATTGTTATACAGTAACTTTAGAGTTTAAAATATCTAACTTTCTTTACTGTTCTTATAAGAAGTAATTAATGCATTACTACAATTAAATTTCATATTATTCTTTTACATAAAAAACATTTATTTTCGCTCCTTAATTTTAAAGTAACATTCTGCACTAGTATGGTTTTTCTATAGCATTAAAGTTTTTGTACTTGAACTTTGAGAATACATAAGTGTGGCTAGATTTTAAGGGTATGTTATAGTCATTCCTCTGTGAGATGTAGTTTTGTTTATGGGTACTTTTTACGTAGCTCATACCTTTGGGAAAATGGAAGTACATAGGTTCTAGGCAGATATTTATACTCTCTCTCATTTTCTCTTTACTCAAGCTACAAGAAAATTTTTTGAAAACATTTAAAGATTTCTATTGTTCATAGTTTTCAGGAAAAAAAAATGTTTATAAACCCGTTATCTTTAATGAAGAGTTAATGTTAAAATATGCTGTGAACATAATATATTGTTAATATCCAGAGTTTTAAAAGTAATTGAAATATTTTACTTGTTTATCCTTGAAAGGTATTAATGTAAGTGTAAAAAAAATACTGATCAAAACTGTATTATTAAACTCCAGGTACTGCACAACAGCTTGCCTATCAAGTATTTTTCTTGAAAAAGATTTGGACAAACACAATACCTAGAAAAGATAAGAATGCTGATATCATCTTCCATTTCTATCAGGTAAACTTTCTAAGATACTTAGAAAATATTATTTCACAGCAGAAGGTCTTATGAAAGGTTGACAAAGTTTGATTAATTTAGATTTTTTTGTTGGGGATTGGTTGCCTTTTACCAGCTTATGGAGCATGATGATAATTAATTATACTTGTCATAAAACTTTAGCATTAGACCTGTGTTTTTAAACACTGCATTCTTTATATAGTCCTTTGGGAATTTCAAGAATTATTAGTGTGTGGTTAGAATACTGTTATTATACACTCTTCTAATTCACTAGTATTCCTTAGGGACTATACAACAAATGTACAATTAGAATACACATTAAGCCTAATGAAATATTTTTTTCTGTTGCATTTACAGAAAAGGTAAACGTTTCTTGAGAGGTTAGTATAACTTCAAAACACAGTAAGTGTGATATGTGAGAAAGCCGTGCTTAAATACTTGGATATGAGGTTAAGCCCTACATTTAGAAGTCACCTTGAACACAAATAATATCCATCTCTTTCCTATTAAATTTCAACAGATTGGACATACAGATGTATCCGTTTTTGTTATTTGTTAATGATGGTTTCACCTACTCATCAGAAATTGATTTTCTTCTACTTCATTAATAACATACTTTTGTACCTCTACGCTAAATAATGTTTGTATTTATTATTGTTTTTACTATATTCTTTAAAGTTTGCAAATTTTTATAAAATTAAAAATGTGGGAATGAACAGTAGTTTTATTTCAGTTACCTAACAAATGTCCTAATCATTAGTTACGTTGTTTAATGGGAAAATTTTATGAAAGCTACATATTTGTTCCTTAGTAATGAGAGTTTAGTGATTTTTTTTGAGTTTCAAGCCAACATAAAAACTGTTTATAAAATTTAAAGTTCAGGCTGAAAAACTAAAATGTTTTTAATTTCATTCTCAATTTGGGCAAAAAGAGAAATGGTAGACTCAGTTTGTTCTTGGATTTGTCACGTTACTAAGTTATATTTTAACATACTGGATATCATCAAGTGAAATACATGCAACTTTAGAATTTCGTAACTTTGTCTGGTAAACATTTGAAGTAATGAAACAGAAAAAATGTGGCTGTCTTTAATATCTAATATAAAAGTAAAAGTTTTTAATATGTAGGTTTATTATGTCAAATTCTACTTATTTGTATATAAAATTTACAGCTGTTAGTAAATTAGACTTTTTTGTGTGAATGTAGCTGTTCATAACACAAGTTTGATGATTATTTTGGCATTCAGTAAAATATTTTTCTACCATAGGAACTTCCTAAACTACTTCGTGGCTATCATAAATGTAGTATTGAAGAAGCTATAAAACTGGCTGCTTTGATTTACCGAACCAAGTTCAGTGACAGAAAAGAAGAGTTGCAAGTCATTCCGTAAGTAGAAACTACATTTTGAATTTAGGCACATATTATAGTGTATCTGCATTAATTTATATATTTCTTTTAAACTTCAAAATTAGCTTGTGTATAGATAAGAACATTATGTTAATATAACAGTAAATTAACAAACAAAAATTCTTTGCCAGTTTACTATCAAAACTAGCTAAATATTTTCCTAATTCACAATAGCTTTTGTCAAATGCAACATACTATATATGTTTGTAATTAAATGCAGTTAACAGAGTGCTTTTTTACATTTACCATGGTTGTTCATTCTTCAACTAAAAGATGCATTATTCCAGTATTATTATAAAACAAGTAACATTTTCTGTCTGTAATTCAACAATTTTATTGTAGTGCTATTCTTTTATTTCAATGTGATCTTATAATTTATTCCATATTTTGTGATTATTAATAAGAAATTGTGATGGTTAACTTGCTGAACACTGTTCTGTGATGTACGAAAAACATATTACTCATACACGTTTTGAAAATGAAATATTGTGGCACATAGTGCCTAAGATGGATGAGTGATATGTAAACTGTAAAAATATTATTGGCCTCATTGTGAAGTAATATCAAACCTGTAACCATCTTCAACAGCTTAAACATTGTACATCATAAACCTTGATGTTTCATTGAACAGTGACATGAATAGCATCACATTTAAGACCTTGCTGTCTCATCATCAGTAACATGTAACAAATATACTGTTACACACTATGCTTATTACAAACCCACACTGGACCAGCAAAAGAGGGATGTGATTACAACTGTCATTGTTTCTGTGGTAGAATATCACACCTATCATCAGCTACGGTGTGAAAAATATAAATACAAGTTGTCTATAAAGAATTACCATTTGATATATATTTATATTTTCTTATTAATAGATCTATATTACGGGATTTGATCCCAATTAATTTGATAAAGAAGAAATCACCTAATGAATGGAAAAAGGTCAGTGGTTGTAATTTTGAAAACATATTTCTTAGTATTGGCATATTTAAAGAAATAATAATTCCTGTATTTTATATTTTTGGGAACTGGTCACAACAGTAACATGAAATGAACAAGATTTAAACACTATTACTATTTGTTTTATGTTTAATGTAATATCAACAAAGTGTGAGAATAGATAAATGTTACTTCAATTATAACTTGACTCCATTCATAATTTGTTTTAGTAAATGTTGTTTCAAAAACCTACCAACACATTTAAACATACAGTGTTGTTTATGATATGTAATAAAACATGATAAATATAAAACCTATAAAAATATAACTCAACCTCAACATATATATTCATGTAGCAAATTATGTTACCTTTTAGACTCTATAAAGTTTTGCATACAAGTCTCCAGTGGGTTCTAATAATTACTTTTAGGCTAAGAGCCCTCTTCAGGTTTACTTAGTATCCATGTAGAACAAGATGGTTGGCATTTATGGTCAAATCTCACAGCAAAGCCCATTTTATATTTAAACAGTAGTGTTTCAAAGTCATGGAACTTGCTTTTGGATATCATGATGCTCTCATAGACTTCTACTGTATCTTAGACATGTATAATTAAATCAGCAATCTATATTTAGTGATCTGTTAATAAAGTTTTATTCTTAAGTTCTTCACATCAAATATTCACCAATTTTTAGTTGTCCTTGTGGTACTATGTTATTTGTTACATTTCCAATTTCAAAGGGAATATGTGGTCCACATTTATAGTTAGAAAATAGCCTGAAGGAGATGTGCATTTTATGTTCACTTAGCTGTGTTTACAGTTGGAATTTTCTGAGAGGATGTGTGTTTCACACTGACTTTGCCATATTTACAGTTGAAATGTCTCTTAAGGGTATGTGTGTTTCACATTGGCCTTGCCATGTTTACAGTTGGAATAATCTTCCTTGTAGAAGCATTTGATTAGCTTCCTATTAGCTCTAGAAATATCAGACAAATTGACATCAAGGATTTGTCCTTCCTCCTTTGTTCAGGAAAAACTTTAAGAAAAGGTACCACTTGATGTGTCTGGTTGCCTTATGACCGAGTTTCAGCTTCGTAGAATACCAGTCAGGCAGGTTGAGGTAGAGCATTATGAAATATAATGTATTGTTTACCATCTGATGTAATAAAACTCTACATACTTATATTATTGGTCACAATGTGAAAAACATAAAAATGTTTCTTATCTAAATGGGTGGTAGTTAGTGAATGAGATAAAAAATTAATCTTGCCTTGTTAATCACAGAAGATTGGTATTCATATACATGACAATAGCCTGTCTTTCAAGCTAGTGGAAGTAATGGGAATATAAATACAACAATAAAAGGGCACATGCTACAATATGAAAGGCTCGTAAGCCAATTCTTTCTTACACTTGCCTCCAATTTTAACAAAGTTAGTTGTTGCTCATGCTTCTTTAGATAATCGTAATTTTATACATTATGAATAATTTTTGTGCTTGAACTTTCATAATGAGAATTAAATATAGTTGAAGTGGGTATTATTTTTTAGATTATTTAAACATTTTGATGTATCACATATTTTATATTTTCTACCCTTTTCCCTTTGAAGATCATCCACTGATAATGTATTTTTACCAGTGTGAAGCAAACAAGAGTTGTTGGTAATGTGGTGAACACTTTATCTGCATAGGTAATCACAGCAGAATACAATAAAGATGCTGGAGTGTCACAAGATGAAGCTAAAATCAGATTCCTTGAAATGATCTACAAGTGGCCTACTTTTGGTTCAGCATTTTTTCAAGTAAAGGTAAAAACAGTTGTAACAACAAAGTTTACTTTCTGGTAGCCTTTTGATTTTCATTCCTCAATTCTGTTAAACACTCCAAATCCTTTTGGACACCAGACAAGTGCTTTACCATCCAATTTGAAGAGTTACCTACTAGTAATGTACTTGTTTTTAACAACTGAAATTACATTTTTTTCTCTCTCACAAACGATTTTCATCCTTATTTATTACTTCAGTGTTGTGGGTGGGACAGCTGCATGCTGGACACCAGTTTTTTGAAATCCTTTTTTATTATTACTATTATATCCCTGACACCCTAGATGCCAGGCTCAAGTTTTATCAACTGAGCTAAAGGGTTGACAGACTAGCAATGACTAGTAAGACTATTTTATCTATTTTATTTTAACATTTAAAATTGCCACAGTATTAGTTCAACCATATCTTTACAGAAACACTCAAAACATATGTCTTAAACCATTAGCTCTTTCATGTGTCTGTGCAGTGTATCAACATCAGATTTATGACTTAAATTTACAATGGAATGTAAGTTATCTAGAAAAATAACTTTACATTCACCATGTTAATTATAAATGTAGCTACTATAACACAAAACTAATTGTGAAATGTTATACACGTATATAAAAAAACATTGGTTGGTGCCATATTAGAGAAATTATGTTAATTGTAATTCTGTATCTTAAAGAAACTTGGCAAGCTTTAAGTAACATGAAAGTCTGTCATACACAAACAAATCTTGAATTTTAATGAAAATTTTCTACTGAGAATCAATATGATTCAAAGACGATTTTGATGACAAAAACAAAAATACTTTTTCAATAATATAGTTTTAAATTTTATTTGTAGAACCTATAGAATATAATAAATGAATATGAGTTTGTTTTCTTTTCTTTAATACTTGTATTTTCTGTATCCTAACAAAATCAGCAGCACAAAGTAAAATGTAAGCCTGAATTGCTTTTATTTATTTCTAGAATTACACTTAGTTAATCTTATTAGCAAAGGTCTACTTTCATTTGGTTTTATCACTTTATAGACATACTTACACCATCCCAGAGTGTAGGTTACAGCAGCACATGTATATGTGAACAAATAGTCGAGTTACAGTCACGCCACAGCGTATACATACTGGAATATTGAGTATCACAATAATGTTTTTATTTAAAGTTTTCATGTTTGATTTACCTTTATAACAATAAATAAATAAAAAATTATATTTGAATTATTTTTATAACAATAAGTAATAGATATACCTTAAAAGTAAGAAAATCAGTATGTACAACTGCAACCATGACTTCAGCCATGGATAAGCAGGGCACTTTAAACTTAATTGTGAAAATGTTGTTTACAAAATTATTCATGCTTATTTTAAATATGCATTTTAGAACACAAAATATTTATCACACAATAAAACAGAAGGTCACAAATCTACTGTAATTCAATTGCATTTCTAACTAAGTTATTAATAGGTTAAAAATTCAATAGCAGGAAGAAGCTATGAGAAATCACGTAAACCAAATGATATTCTATTTTATATACACATTATGCATCAATAGGTCTTAATAATGGATACAGAGAGCCCTATTAATCTGTTTAATATGTAGCAAAGCATGCTGTTAGATATTACATTAATTACAGTGTAAGATATAACATGTATATGTCGAATTCAAATAACTTAGATTTATCTGGAGAAATGGATAAAAAATTAGTGAATAACACAATAACAATGTGAGTTAGAATTATATTTTTTGAAAGGCAAATTGATAAAAGAAGGGCATGATACAAGGTTTTACATTTTTCTATATATCTCAGTATAGAAGATTAAAGGTTCTAACTTTATATTCCAACTTTTCATCACCTACAGTACTTATATATATATATAACTTAGTTGAACACTAAGGGTAGACAGAAAATCAAAAATAGGTATTTCATTGTACATTATGTGACATAGAGAAATAAAAGGTTTAACATTTATTTAAATACTTCCTTTTGAAGTCATAACTTTGAATTATAACCTGAATTTTGATGCCAAGCTTACTGACAGGCATTGATAATAAGATTATTCACATAAAATTTTATTTTAAATAAAGGAAAAATAAAAATCCTATCATGCACTCTGATCCTCCTGTACACATATGGTTAAATTTTAGAATTATTTAATGCATGTAACAAATTTGTGAATTTTAATTAAATATGAATATATAATTATTCTTAGGAAAGATGTTGTTTCATGAATAAGTAAGTAATGAAAAAGAGTATAATCACATTGAGGTACTGAAATATGTTTTGAGAAGAATACCGTTTAATGATTTAGACCATACTGTTAGATCACACATTTATATATATATATATATGTAAAAAAAAAATCATAAATATAAAACATAACTATTTCATTTACAGCAAACAAGCGACCCAAGCTATCCTGAAACCTTGCTTATTGCTATCAACAGGCATGGTGTTTGTTTGATTGATCCAGATAAAAGGGTAAAAAATTAGTTAATTTTCTCTTTCAGAAAACGTTGTTGTACAAGAATGCCATGAACTGTGTTGCACTGCTTAAGTATCACAAGTGTTTAAAGTTTTATTTTTATAACAATGAATAAATTAACATTTTAGTTATTTTTATATCATTACTGTGTATTGTTACTTTTTATGTTGCAAGAAAAAGAAAGTAAAATGAATTATTACTTTCTGTTTTTTGGAAAAATTAAAAGTGACTGACAAGAAATGTTTTTTCCCAAAAATGTGAAAATAAAAACATGAGCAACATGAAATCATGCATTTTTAATCTTCTCATAACATGTCATACTTGCATGTTTTTATATCCCAGAAATGGACATAATAAATCTGTGTGTCAACATAGCACATCTAATAAACTCAGCTCAATACTTATTAACATAAAAATATGAGTGAACTGATTCACTGTCAAGTGTACAAAAGATAAAAAACCCTTAAGTGGTTATTTCTTCATTAAATCATTTTAACTTTTATAATGTTTTGTTATGTTAGAAATTATGATAATTTCATATCTTTTGCATTATATCTGTATAACATTCCTATTTTTAATCAATCTTCATATATTTTATTTTACTTTATCAAAACTCATTGAAGTTTCTCTTCACTGTTTTTCTTTTTTAAAGCAATACATCTCTAACTTTTTCAAACCTAACATTTTTGTTTCTAGTGACATGGCACCAGATATGAGAAAATTGTAACTGCATTAAAAGCTACTCAAAACCCTTCCAGATTTCCATGTTAGTGTGCAGAGTATCAGCCCATCAGTTTCAAAGTATTATTAAAACACTTCATAATTTATACATCCTTTCCACAATAAAAACCAATCATATAAGATATGACTATTCTTTCCATTTTTGTTTTGTATTAAATAGATATTTGTACTACACCACAATTATTCCCATTTTAGTACACATGTATGTTTTATTCACTTTACTGCCAATTTTTGTTTACTTAGGACATCCTGGCTACACACCCATTCACCAACATTTCCAACTGGAGTAGTGGAAATACTTACTTCCACATTACTATTGGTAGCTTTGTACGAGGCAACAAGCTTTTGTGTGAAACATCACTGGTAAGAGTAAAATCATTATAAGTATTAACTGTTTTTGTTCTGATTGTCTGATTGGTGGAAAACAAAACATGTTTGTGAAGGAGACAATGCTGATATTAATTTCTAAAAGAATTATTTCATGAAAACATTTTGTTTTAAAACTAGAAATTGTCCAGTATTTGTTTTATCACTTTTAAATTCATCTCATTATTCAATCTGGTATATAAAGCTTTCAATGTAGAATTCCTACAATATTTTTAACTCACCATCTACTAAAAACATTAAGGTGGACAATCAGTTACAAATGTAACTGTCACATTATTTTTTCAATAGGAAAACTTCATAATCCCATAATGTTTTCATAACTTTCCATTTGTTCTTTTGCAAAGATAAGAAATAACAGTACGAAAAGGCTTTACTGTTTAGGTACGTGTGTGTGTTAATGTTGTAACTTAAAACACAAGCAGCAAAAAAAATGTTTAAAATGCTGCAATAATTCAAAAGATGTAATATGGGATTATAAAATGTACCCTAGGTTTTGGAGGAGACTGCAGAAGTAGGACCCACAGTCCTTCCCTGTGATTTTGTTTACTTAACTTTATCAAAATGTATATTGTATGTATAGACATACACAGTAAAATAATTTATGGTAGACTGGAAGTGTTTAATCTGGTTGTGAATTTCACAGTTAACTCATACTTTTCACCTAACCTGGTAAGACTTTACCTTCTATTTCAGGTATGAGCAAAATTTGTTGGGAAACAGGCTTGGTTTAGTAGTTAGCATGTTGGATTGATAATTTAAGGGTCCATGGTTCTCTCCGTATTCTTGGTGTATTTATAATTGACGGTAAATTCCCATTATAAACTTAGAATAACACACAACATTTAATAGTGTGTGCTGATGACTAACTGTCCTCATTCTAGTCTATAAGTTAAAAATTAGGTCCAACTGTAGTTTTGCATGATATCCTAACCACACAATCTGTCAATTGTACACTTGATATCTTCCAAATGAACAGAATTTATCTTCTGTAACTCATTAGACAGTTTTCAGTTGCATTAATCATGATTTGGATATAACCAACATTTGTCCAGGATAAAGTAAGTCCAAAAGGTCCCTGTTTGTAACTTTTACATCTTATCTGTACCAGAACCAAATATGGTATAGTTTTATTCCACAGAAGTTAAAATAATACTCACAATATTAAGTATTAGAAAACTGGTTTTCTCTCTCTTTTTTTAATTACAAAGTTTATCAGCTCTACAGAGTAAAATAGTTGTTTATTTTGCAAACAATATTGTATCAGATTTAACTGGCATCATCAGGTGAGATACAAGAACAAAGATAACAGAGCCTTTAATTTCTGTCTTCATTCTTATATCTCATCTAATGAAACTGTTTAAAACTTAAAGCACTTATAATGCATGGATATTAGAAATCATTTTTGAAATTTACATTATTTATCTTTTTGTTAGGGTTATAAAATGGATGATCTTCTGGAATCTTACGTCAACCAGATATTATATACCAAAAGCAAAAAAGGAACAATTAGACAAAATTAGAAATGTCAAGTGATTTTTGCAGAAGGTTTGCTTTTACAAAGTGTTTTAAATTCCAAACTTCTGATGGGTTCTCTGTGCTTCAGAAGTCTAAATTTAAGTTAAATCAGTAGGATAAATTATACATTTTGTTCGTTTTTATAAAAAGTATTCCAATCCAAGGCCACTGATAAGAATTTAGAACTTTACAGGCTTTCTACTTCATTAGTAAACATGATCCTGTTGAAAATCATTACAACAGAAGTATAATTTATTGCTATAAAAAATCTTGCAATGTATAATATTTAGTGATTATCTAGTCAGTAAAACTGGAAATTTTCAAGTTCACACCAAGCTTTTGTGTGTGAACTTAACACACGACAAACAGCAGCCCAAAATTGTTACACAATTTCTTTAATTAATTGTTTTTTGTGAGAAAATATGCACTGAGTAGTCATACAAATCCTAGAGAAATAAATTTATTATTATATGAGCAATGTTAATAAAAATATTTAACCCTAAAACTGCTGTATGATATTTTATGCTTGGGTGCAAAACTCATGGAAATTTCAACATTTTTAAGATCAAGAAATAGATTAATTTTAATTGCTGTATATATATGCATCACAAACCTTGTAAAGTAATACTGAAACCTTCAACATTCACAGTACTAAACCTTATCTCTAAAGCATATTTTCATGAGAATTATCATCAGTGTAATACTTGTAAAATAGAAACTGAGAGAAATTTTCACATCTACAGTTTATTAATGACAATATAGCATGACAGTACAGAGATGTTCTAGTAAAGTATAAAACATTCAATACGAATTTCAAAATGTTATCAGATTCTTCTTAGATACTTCAACATTTCTCTAAATAGAGAATATTTTATTGTAAATTTGACCTAAGGTCTTGCGCCATTCTAGGGTTTTCTAACAACCAATAATCACTTTGAAATGTTTGCTCAACTGTAATAACTTGGAAAGCACGGTGAGCATTTTGAATAGTTACTTGTAAAAAGCCCATCTTATCCCTGTACTTTTCTTACAGACATTCTTTCACTGTTCCCATGTAACCATCACTTGCTTAAATAAGTGGCAAAGTCTGATTTTTTTTAATACATTTTTTTCTTCATTTGTACAGCATTTTCAAAGCATAAAAATGATTTGATGACTGCTAAGACGGCATGGTGGTAAAGAAACCCTATTTTTATTAAGGAAATAAAGAATCTATGGAGAATCCTTTAACATTTTAAATATTAATTACAAAAAACAAACATCCTCCTGTAAAAACTTGTCCAATCTAACACACTCAGTCAGCAACATTTATTACGTTCTTGTCATTGTCACTGGGGGTCTAACAGGAGAATGCCACAGTGCTGAACTGGTTCTTTTATGGAATCTTCGACGCTGTACTGGGAACATTTGGGTCAAATCTGGGGACATAATGTCACCAAAGAGTTCATGAATATTTGGAGGATTGTACGTCTGGTTAATTAAGGCAGCTCGTAACTGAAACCCTGAGGAAATGGAATGAAAATTATCATAAGCTTACTAATGTACTTATTCACGTACTAAGTACTAATTACATATTAAATGTTTTGTTAAGCCTGATGAGGGGAAGACCAGATTTACATTAAAATTCTAAATTTTAAAAAGGAGGGGGTTTTGTTTAACAATAATAGCTTCTTCTTTAACAAATTTCTATTGGCTTCTGGTGATACAACATTGTCCCATTGCAGAACAGGAAGTCCATTAAAACCAAATACCCAGAATACCTTTGAAACAACAATGCTTCTTAGTGTTCATATACCAGAATTTTTCAAATATTTGTTAACTTTACCCTTTACTAAGGCACAAAAAACAGGAAATAAACAGTCTAATTTGTGCATACACATATTTAGTTTATAATAAAAATGTACCTGTTATTTTTTGTTTACATAGGTTTAGTAACAAAATAATTAGCATGTTTAGGTACTTGAAGAAGAATGTTTCAAAACATTACTACTTATAAAACAGTTTTCAAAGCTATCCGATTCAAACTTATGAAAGATCATTCAAAGAAATTCCATGTCTCTGTTTAGATAATTAGGACTTTGGATTCATGTACAGTTAATTGTCTCCACAGAGATATGTTGTTTTTATATTATTTCTCCTTATGTCAAACACTTTTAAATCAACTGACCATCATTGAAACTTGGTCCAATACACCCAAACATTTTTTTTTCATTTAGTTAAGCCTTTTTTTGGATTCAAGTAAACCTACAAATGTGGTTTTTGGAATCCTGTGGAGTCACATTTACATCAATCAAGATGAAAACTGGCAAAATATAAACTGTCATGTACACAACATATTGGTAAACAAAAAAAATATAATTTGCCAATTTTAAGCCTTTTTATAAGAGTCAATGCTCACAAAGAAAATCACAATTTTGGAAGTTTTAGTCAGTTGCTGGGCTAATTTACATAAGATTTGATACAAAAATACCTTTCTACAGGTCCCCTACAACGACTTACAAAAATGGTGGACTTGTCCATTTTCAATAATTACAGAGGAGTAACAATACCAAAGAAAACACAAATTTAGGATTTCTTGACAATCATCACTCTTACATTTTGGACTCTTGCATGTCTCAAGCATTAATACAGACAGTTTTTTCATGATTCTTCTGGTATCAAAATTGGCCATGTTGGGATTGCTTGTAAGACATTTTGCATTTGCCTGCAAATGTTGGCTTCTTTAATTCAAAAAAACTTTTGAAACAGAAAACAGTCTTTATCAGGTCATTTGAACAAGTTTGGTAATAACTTTAGCTGTGGTGTTGATAAAACTCTTGAATATGCACAGGTTCCCAAGATAAAAAAGTTTCAGGGCTGAGTTGGCTTAATAACCATCAATTCTCAAAACAACCTCTCAGTGATTAATATTCTTAAACATGCTTGATAGTTTTTAAACCAGTTTTTGGAGATACAAGTCTAACTTATGGATAAATGGCTGTTAAGTTACTTTATTTTATTAGAAATTTCACAAATTATCTTGACTATGAAATCAGTTTATAGTAGAAAACACCTGTTAATATATACTCCCTTTAAATTTCTTCTTTCTTAGCTCATCAGTGTAGCAACAATTTTTTCTTCTGGGAAATTTATTCTTTGCTTCTCTGTGTAATGCATATATATCTGGCATGCTCCTTGAAGCACTTTGTCCGTCAAATGGTTATATGGGTACTTTTAAACATTGCACCTTGTATTCTGGGTCAAAATGTTTTGCACTTGTCAGGTGATGGCTAAAAAGACTTACATTGCATTTTTTATTATTTTCATGAATTAATGGTTGGCATTCAGATACATCAATAAGGGAAAATGTAACTTGTTTTTAAGATGCCAAATTCATATTTGTCAAGAAACATCAGGAAACACAGTCTTGACAACAAAATTCATGGGCACTTCAATGCTTGAATATTTTTGAAGGATTCCCAATAATAAAAGTTTACGAGACTTTTATGCCACTCTCCAAAAATAGCTATGCTGTTTTTTTCCTCTAATGCTATGCACTTTGCTAACCCCATACCCATTCATTTTCACCCATTTTGTACAGATCTGTTACTTTGTTACAAGGGGTACTTAGTAATACTAGTTATGTTTGTGTTCTCTGACCCGATTTTTCAAGTCATCTCCATTGAATATACTCTTATCCAAATATCAGATATTTTCTGTGAAAAATGTACATGAAGAATAATATTTATTGCCATTTTCTCTTACTATTTGGCTTGTAAATTGGACACTTACTACATCACACTGACACTGGAGAACCACGTTACCAATATTATTTTATGATGAGGAAAAGATCATGGAAATCACAGGAAAGTTAAACGGTACTATTCTGATGTAGACAAAGACATTTATTACAAGTAAACAACTTTGCAATTCACTGATCCCACAAAACATTTGAATTATATGAAATTAAAGGACATGTTATGAGAGCAATTTTACAAATACTTGGAGGTAAGGTTTTTTTTAAGTGTTTTATTGGAAATAAAGGACTATTTAAGGCAAAATTTGAATCTAGGAATTTAAGACAATCACTAAATTTAAGGATTTTTTAAAGGTCTGTGTAAAACCTGACCATAAATGCTTTCAAATTCAAAAATCATAACAAGCCCTGAACACACTGATACAGAATCCCCCGTCTCATATAACTCCACAATCCTTCATCCCATACAACAACCACCACAAAATCTATACCATTAAATATTTTACTGAAATACATTTTTTCTAAAGAATTTTACATACACAGAGAGAGAGAGAAAGTGCATTTAGAATATTTATTAATAAAAAAAATTCCATCATGTGCAACATATTTCCAGTTTTTCAGTGTTGTTTTTTTTTCCAGAACATTTCTTTATTAGAATCTATCTTGATATGTAAACACTGCCCCACTCTAGGTGGCTGGAATATTACAATAGAGTATTCACAGATTAAATCTTGCTATTTCTTGAAAGCTGTGTGCCACTTTGAAAAAAAAAGTGTTTACACACATACATGAGCAGGTCTGAACTGACCTACATAGAATGGGCTTGTAATATTTTAAGCACCAGTTTGTCCTGAAAATGTCTTCCTTCAAAAATAAGCCTTATCACAGGATCACTGTATTAAATGATTGTTATACATAATAATTTGTATCACAGTTCAGTTCTTAAATATCCAGATGCATTAATCCAATGCAACTGTTATTTTAGGATCACAAACCAAACCACACAGAGGTAACACTTGCATGACACTTAGTGCAGATTGTAAGAATCAAAAGAAAAATTACTATTTCTAGAACTTTCAAGTGGAAAATATACAACACAACTTTAGCATCAACAAAAAGAATTTTAAAAACTACTACCAGAAACAGTAATCAACATTCAAACAGAATTACTTGTGTAGGGTACTTCCTTAATCTTGAGGTACAATAGTGCCACAAAGAATTAGTTTAACACATCCCCTTTATAACAATTCTTAATATATGTGTTTTCAAAACTATAATATGTGTCCATTTATCCTCAAAAAGTACTGTACACACGAGTTAAGTAAAACCATGATTCAGCTTATAAATTTTCTAGAAGCTTTAATATATATGCTATTTTCTTTGTAATTTTACAAGTTATTCCTGTCCACTAATATGTGGCAAAAATATGAACAGCATAAAGTTCCAACACCAACACATGTAACAAAATTAAGTTTAAACATTATTTTGAATTGTATTATCCCTTTCCAGATGATTTACGGGTCAAAGGTCATGCCATCACGTTTGTTGACTCGCATTCAAAATTTTATTGAACAATTATTTTATGAATTTATCTCCTTAACTTTAACCATTTTGTAGGCTAATTGGAATTAGATCTAAGAAACTACAGCACGTGCCCAACATTTTTTACAAGAAAATGTAACTAAAATTATGAAAAGTTCAGGTGTTAAAGTTAAGACTTGAGATCACATTTAAACAGATCTCATTAAGTGTGTTCTAAATAAAAAAACATAATTTTACACATTTTTATGTTATCTAATATAATATATAATGACAATATTTTCAAGGGGGCAACTTTTTTTTGTCCACCCCCTGTATTTAGGTCTAAAATATGCATGCATGGTTTGCACCAAACCACATGTTTATCACCTGTGAATACTCATTCAGACTTTTTGGCATATTCACCTAAATTTGCTGTCATTAAAAATTTACATTCACTTTACTTTGCAATAATGTAGTTTCAGTTTCTTTCATAGACTGTTATAAACACCATTTCACTACTTTTTCTTTACTAGTTTTTATTCTTCATTTTAGCTTGTAAAATTGTCATACACTAAACACTTATAACTGTTTCATACTCTGTACACTATTATAAATGCCATTACTTTATTCTTTACTTTTCATGTAGTTATATTAAAGTTATGTGTATGTGTTTGTTTGTTTACCATCATTGCACATATTTAAAAAACAGGCCAGGATTTATCAATATAACACTTAATGTTTACAGGAAAGCACAGCTTAAATTAGATGTATGAAAATGATAGAATAAGGAACAAGAAAAGAACACTGAGACTACCACAAATGTTTTGTGGATCATGACAAATTTTAAGACCTCTGGTTAAAAAAACACTGACCCAAATTTAGGGAGAAAAAACAGCAAAAATGGATTGGAGGTGCCACACTATGTAACTGTAATCCATTAATACAATCTAAAAAATAGTGTGCCATTTGTAGATGTTGTTTACCTGAGAATTTAGTATTCTATCACCAGCTGTCAAAACTGTTGAATACTACAACTCTTACCAAATATATCTAAACAAAATACTCAAATAATAAGTTTTCATAATTTATATATTTAATTATATTTGTGGCAAGTTTCAAGTATTAATCTTGTCTATCAAACAAGGTGTACACCTCTAAAACACGACAGGTTTAACAATGTGAAAAGGTAGATATCATGACAAACTACTGACTAAAGATTACTATTAACAGAATGCTTGTTTTCTGAAACATTAAGACATTTAGTTTCTATGTTCAGAATTTAAGATCTTATTTTATCAAATAATAAAAAAAAAATTTAAAGCTTAGACAAAATTGTCCAGGGAAAAAATAAATGCCCATACCTTGTGCCCACTGAGGTATTTGTTTCTTCGGGTCTGCCTCATCATCAGTTTCATCATCTGACTTTAAGTCATCAATGTTATAATTATCTGGATTTTTTAGCTTTTCAGACTGAGCTGGTCGTTGAGGTGTCATTTCATAGCTACAAATTTATTAATTTTCTTCATGGGTAAATGACATTTAATGTAATTGAAAATAACAGAAAATTTCTAAAAGTAAAAATAGTTTACATTAACTATAGGCCTAAGTAGTTTCTTTTACTTTTAATATATTTTCATGCATGTTTTAAACCAAGAAAATAAGATTATGGAGAGGGTTGTTATATATACTAGTCATGAATAGAATCACAAATAAAATTAGATAAATTACAATAAACAATGCTGTCAAACTTCTGGAAGAAAAAATAATTCTACCAAGTTAAGTTAATGGACAAACTTCATGCAACTGTTTTCTTCTTTTCAAAAATTAAGTAATTTTACTCAGTCTTCCCAATAAAAATCAAACAATTTCAAAAACAGAAACTTCTCATATCATGATAAACAGTTGATAATAAAAACTGACTGCACATACCTTATAGCTGAAAGAAACAACAGTATGCATGAAGCAACTATATTTTAGAGTTCACTTCAATAAAAGTAATGTTTGAACAGAAATCAATGTTAATCAGGTGATCAAACAGACAAGCATAGTTGATCAGACAGACTACCATACATTCACATCTTAACATCAATAAAATTGTAATTATTATATACACATTAGAATATTTTTATTCTTAAAGCTAGAAAAGACATTTGCAATTATTAAATTATGATATGGTTTTCTTATTTATCAGCTAAAATAATGATAAAAAAAATCACGGTTTAGGAAAAACAATTTTCATCAACATACCTGAAAGTATCAACAAAAATTAACTTTGAACTAACTATAAAAGACTTGAGCTGGTTTGTTACAACTCACCTGTGGACTTGAGCTCTATTCTGGTTTGTTACAACTCACCTGTGGACTTGAGCTCTATTCTGGTTTGTTACAACTCACCTGTGGACTTGAGCTCTATTCTGGTTTGTTACAACTCACCTGTGGACTTGAGCTCTATTCTGGTTTGTTACAACTCACCTGTGGACTTGAGCTTTATTCTGGTTTGTTACAACTCACCTGTGGACTTGAGCTCTATTCTGGTTTGTTACAACTCACCTGTGGACTTGAGCTCTATTCTGGTTTCTTACAACTCACCTATTCACTTTCTTTTCATTTTCCTCTGTGACGTATGTTTTGTTTAGATCAGATTTTGGTAAACTTTCCTGAGCTGGTTCATCTTTTGTTTTAACATAGGTAGAATTCAACTCTGCTGGTGAATTCTCATTGGTTACCATTCCAGATTTCAGATCTTCTGGTGGTGTCGTACAGGTTACAGAATCAATTTTTGGCACAGTCACAACACATTCCATTTTACTATGAGACTCAATCTTCTCTTTAACAAAGATACTGTTCATTATGGCTTTCTGTTGAAGATTGTTGTTGTGCTGGTTGATAATTGCCTTAGAAATTAAAAAAAATATATATTAAAATTCACAAAATATTCATTAATATATTGTTCAAAAGAAATGAATAATATACAGTGCAATGCACAAAATCACATTCAAACACATCAACTGGACTGGATAAGCTGTTAATTTTTGCTTGCTTTTCCAGGTTTCCAAATAATTTTTAAATTTTCATGAGCTCTTCCATGTTCATTGCCACACAGACAAAGTATTGAATTTTTAATAGTCACATCTACCCAAACAACACTTAATCCAGCAAGTTTTACAAATAAATATCAAATGTTAAAAAAGTGGCATACAAAGTTAAGTAACCTACAAAAAGGAAGACAAAAGTGGAACATAATGAAGTGAAAATCATACATGTTAAATTATATTAAAAATTAATTATTTCTAACTTCCTCATCTAATAATATAACACCATGTTCTTCACTTCATGTATCCTCTAGTTAGGAGACAAACACCTACTTTCCAACAATTTGATGACTATGGCAGGCTCTATTCCTAACCAATCAATTTGAAAATCTTAGAGGACAAGGAACAGAATTAAGAACTTAAAAAATTAATTTCATTACTCATACCTTAAGTTTCTCAAATTCCTGTTTCTGTTTTTCAAGTCCTTGAAGTCTTTGTCTTTCACTTTCTTCCTAAAACAATGAATTGGTTCTAATAAGTTTAGAACACTTTCAGAGAAAGACCTCAAAGAACAAAAACAATGGTTTTAACTAAAACCACCATCTTCTAGGATTTACTTTGATCTTTTAAATGTGATGCTGATGAACAGAAGTTTGTTTTAATATGAAAATATGCAATAAATAGGGTATTCTTGCTTTTTCTACCAAGGTGAATCAAACTCTAGAATTTATTGTTTGAAGTCTGTAAATGTACCCCTCACCCACTCAAGTACATAAATGTATCATTTAATTCTTTTAGTGTAGGTATATTTATCTTAATAATATTGCATAAATTCTGTAATTATTGACCATAAGCAGGCTTTAATTTTTGGACAATCAGCGTGTTTGTTGACATAACTTCCAAGAACATTCAGCTAAACTTCAGTTAGTTTTGAATACACATATATATACAAATTAAAAATAATTACAAAACTCATCAATTATTAAGATGAAATAAAAAACCCTGCATGTTCCCATGTTTTATTATTTCCACTCATTTCTAGCTAATAATGTCATAAGCCACTTCCAATCTAATTTGGCTGTCAATTATGTTACTACAGTTAGTACACATTAAGGCTATAAACCATTTCTATTCTAAGTATTACTTACTATACTTTATGGGTATTGTTGGATATACAAGACTGTTCAATTTAACAGTTATTACTTAACCCTTAAACAGCAGCCATCATCAAATGATGTTTCTACTTACAACATTCCTGTTGTTTAAGGATTAATTCATTTAGTGATTTAATATGTAATGATTTACTTTTCCTAACAAATGTGTTAAAAATTAATTATTTTAAAAGTGATAGTTATGTTTTATTACAATTGTTGACAATCTTACTCAATGGTTCCAGGTCTTCCTTTTTATGCATAAATTTCTCCCTACCAAAGGACTAAATATTTCTAGATTTTTCTATTGCATGTTATAAATACATAAAGCTACAGAAGTTAGAAGTTAAAGTAAGGTTAGTGAAAGTGAAGTTTAACTGTAACAGACTACACCCATAGTAAGTTTCACAGCAGTATTGTAACAAAAGAGATGAAGAATAATGTCTTACAAAATGGTGTTATCAAGTAATTGAAAACACCTGTGTGGATTTTGATGAAATGGAGACAATTATTTAAAACTGGATACAACTGTGATAATCAATGGTGTAACAAATTGACTTGTTCTGAATATGTTACTTTAAAACAAGTCATTATGTACTGTTCATTTATTGCCAACAAGATACAGCCACCTACTGTGAAGAATCAGACCCCAATAAAACTGGCAGATACATGTCACATCCATTCATACATTACTTTGTATACATCATGTTATAAAGTACTTCCATTCTAATGTGGCTATAAACCACTTCCAATCCAACATTTCTTTGAGTTGTTTTAAAAAGTATTTTGTATATAAATACCTTATACCTTTCAGTTCACTAATTATTTAGACAATTTTAGTATGTATTATGGTTGTAAACTTTAAATCTGGTAATGTGTTAGATCATGTTGGATTAAAATCTGGTAATGTATTAGATCATGTTGGATTAAAATACGGTTATAAATCTCTTCCAATGAGCCAGTAGTACCTCAGAGTTAAGTTCAATTAGCTAAACTATGGCCAGCATCACTCAATATTATACAGCTCAGCTCATGCACTGCTTAAAATTGGTACCTATATTAGACTACTCGCTAGTGGAGTTCTATAAAGGATCATATAAGTAAAATTCACTTAAAGTAAAAAAATATATATATTAAATTCTAAGAGGAAATAATGTTCAAAAAAATGTTTCTTTACAACTGATAGTATCTGCATACCTGTTCTCTTAACTTAATTAGTCGAGCATCCTCTTCCTGTTGACGTCGCTCTTCAATTTCTGCTTCTTTTTTCTTTCTCCTGGAATATTTTTGAAATTATTTTTAATCTTTAAAACATTTTAATATTTTACCCTTACAATGATCTGCATCTGCTTATTTGAAAAATTAAAAATACTGAGATATTAACCTCCCTTACAATCAATGATGAGGAAAATTTATAGCCAACGCCAAGTCTTAAAGTGAAAATTTCAAATACATCTTGCACATTACAACAGGCCTTTACAAAAAGGTTCTATTTAATTAGAACTTTTTCCTCAACATCTGTAAATGCTGTTTTAGCACTGCTTTAATCCTACTGACATGAATCTTCCTATAATCCTATTAGTCAAAAGCCATGTTATCTCATTTGTTGACTTGCATTCAAAATTTAACTGGATGACTATTTTATGAATTTATGTTAATACATTTAGCACTAAATTGAATATCATAATTTGAATCTCAATATTACACATTAGTTAATTTATTAATTTAAAAATAAACATTACACACTTAAACACTGATTTTTGTGTATCAAGTGGTATGTTGAATGCAGCACTAGTTCAAATTAGATATTTGCGATGTCAAAATATAGTCTGTAGTTTGGTATGAATTAAAAACTCAAATAACTGATATTGAAATGCTAGAATACGAGATAATAACCTCCTGTCACTATCACTCACGTACTGGATCAAACACAGTAGGCCCAGCACCTCTTTCCAGTTTTGGAAACACTTATATACAGTTACTGCTGACTATGACACGTTTATACCCAATCAGAGGCTCAGTGTCCCCTTAGTGGCTTTCTTAGACATTTTCAAGTTTATCAACGTCATTTCATTCAAGGGGGTAGGGCTCAGTCTTTACTCTGTTCAAAATTTCATTTTTTTTCTTCCTCAAATACAGCTTAGTAACTAAGCTTGATAAATTAGTGGAATTCTATGGTATTGATACAGTTATTTATCATATTTTTGGTTACTTCAATTGTGTATATCAAACCTAAAAAAGTTTACTCACTTTCACATCCGTTATGTACAAAATCTTAAAAGGCTTACCCAATCAGAGGCTCAGTGTCCCCTTAGTGGCTTTCTTAGACATTTTCAAGTTTATCAACGTCATTTCATTCAAGGGGGTAGGGCTCAGTCTTTACTCTGTTCAAAATTTCATTTTTTTTCTTCCTCAAATACAGCTTAGTAACTAAGCTTGATAAATTAGTGGAATTCTATGGTATTGATACAGTTATTTATCATATTTTTGGTTACTTCAATTGTGTATATCAAACCTAAAAAAGTTTACTCACTTTCACATCCGTTATGTACAAAATCTTAAAAGGCTTAGCAGCCTATAGAAAGCAACAAATAAGTACAAAGGTTATCATTATTAGAAGATATAACTGGTTGCTATACTTCTTTATATTGTGTTCTACGTTTTGAGTAAAGTAAGTTTAAGAACTTATTTGTAAATAGTAATAATGTTTATACATACATATTTTATTAGAACTAAAATGTGACTATTTTATAAAATAAGTTCACTAAAACCAGCCACTTTCTAAAGGTCAGTTATATTCATGGATATAGCAACAAGAGTGCATGTATGCTGTGCCAATAACTTCTGTGATGTTAGGTACCAATGAGTAAAAGGTCAAAATAATAGCTATATATTGATGTGTAACTTTATGATTTATGTCATTTAGACTAAACATTTGTGATTAAGTTTTATATAATCTGTATTCATTCTAAAATAAAACAAGCATAATTTATTTCCCAGTTTTTCACAGTAATTACGAGACTAGTCAAATCTGCCGTATACATACAATTTGACAGTAAAAATAACAGACAAAATAAAAAAGGTTTTCTTAAAAATAATTGCCAATTACTTGGAGATTAAAAAGGTTTTACATTTAAAATATGAAAATTTTCTGATGCTTTGAAGTAGTTTTATCTTAAAAAGGGATTTACACTACATGTTGCATGATTAACACTCTTGAAGAAAAAATTTTATGAGAAAATCTTAATTCACAAACCTGGTATTTTTGTATAAAAGGCTTGAAATATTTACTTCCAAAAGTTGGTGAAAACATGCATATATTATAAAAAATCACAGTATAATTTCTGTCATGGATACTTTTGTAGTTATGTGCTGGGTGGATTTCACCCAATAAATATTAGTAGTTAAAACAGATTTCTATGCTCCATTACTTCTTTTCTCAATAAAAAGAAAAGTCTTTATTTTAAAAAAATTAGCCAATTTTGCATTATTCTTTACAGTTTTTGTATCAAAGTTCCAAGTTAAGAACAGATTTCTGAAACTGAATACAAGATAACCTAGTCTCAATCTTTCCACATAGGCTTAATGCCCCATGTTCAATATCTTCTTTTTAACCTAACTTATTATGATTCTCCAAGTTTTTGAATATTAAATCTTAACTGCAAGTCAACTTTTTAAAGAAACAGAATTAGACATCCATATTTATTAAAAATATAATAATTTTCAGAGTTCCTGATCCACAAGGTATATGTGTAGTGGATTTTCTACCCTACTAATGTTATCCTCATACAATTCAAAAAGCTTATCTTTGAAATTACTTCAGAAAATACTCAAATATTTTGAACAAAACATACATATATAGTATAACATGACTCTCCATACATAAATAGCTTCTCTTTGTATTAATTTTATTAATTTTTCATGATGACAAGAAAACCCACTTGAAGAGAAAAATATGCATGTAAAAACAGCTGGTGTGAGTTAAGAAAATTCTATGTAGAGGAGCGAACAACACTTTGACCTTCTTCGGTCATTGTCAGGTTCACAAAGACAGAGGTAACTGACCAATACCTGACCACATGTTTGTAGGGGGTTGTGTAATTGAGTGTAGGAATGTAGAGGGTATGCTTAGATGTTGAATTATACTTATTAATATAGGTATAAAGGTATTCCTTTGTATTGGTTTATTTTGGGTTTGAGTTGTTGCATACGTAAGGTTTCTTTAATTTTGCATTTGTTTCTGTTTGTTTCTTTATTTAGTATTTGGGTGTTTTTTATGGTTATGTTGTGTTCATCTCAACTAAATAAACACAAAAAACTAAGTTAATTGGCTATAGAATTTCCATACTCTGCTAACAAGTTCATCTTTGCTTTCAATTAATTCTTATAAAATTAAAATTTTATAAAATTTAAAGGTAAGTTACTAAAATACCCACTATTGTAATTAAACCACTGAAGATCTCATTTTCAATTGATCTGAAGGACAGCCAAGTAGGGAAAATATTTATTTAAATGTACCATCCAGACAACATTTTATGAATACTTACCATTTGAATGATTATATTAATGATAGGGTGTTTATAATGTGTCTGTCATTAAAACCAAAAGCACAGCAGTACAACTGTGTATAATGATACAACATATAAATATAAACATAGATTTAACATCTTAGTTTAGTTTCAGCTCACTATTTAAACAACAACTCTAATTGTGTGCCAAAACTTTTATAGTTGTAGGTTCATAAAAAACACTTATGAAATACTTATTTAAAAAGATTACACAATATTTATTTTACTTTCAGCATTAAAAATCAGCATTTCCTTAACTTTAATAATACTTCATTATAAATATTCAAACAAAAAAAAAGATGTACAAAAATAAAACAATACAGACTGCATTGTGGAAAAAGTAAAATATATCTTGGTATAAAAAAGTAAGAATTCACACAGCAGTTTGGATAAACCAAAGGAGCTGCTCTGGCTCACTTAAATGTTAAGTCAACAAAATTGCCAACCTCAGGTTTCTTCCACCAAGTTTTGAACAATGAATCTGTGACATGTATGTATCTATATTAAGAAAGATTACTGAAATCTAGTCTATTAGAAAACTGACAAAAAGCTAAATTTAATGGGTTTAAGGAACATTATTCCTACTTTAGAAAAAACATTATCATAAATACAACTGAAACAGATATTTGGCACATGGGTTGAGATAGTCCACATTTGATTTTAAACAATTAATAGTTATCAATGTAAAAATTAAAAACAAAAATGAGTAAATCACATAACTTCTATATTTTTGTTTAATAATTTCTTTCTTAAACACATCATATCCAGTTGTAGAAGAATTAATTGCTTGGGCTTTGATACAAGTGTCATAAAATATAGTTTTTACTTTGCTATATCCCAGCATTGGACACTGAAACTGTCAACTGTCTGAAAAATTTACAAAAAGTTAACATTTGAGGTGTATGAAATACGACTAAGTTGTTGGTGATCAACAAATGAAGTTCTTCAAATTTCAGAGTCCAAGTTTCTGACTAAGCTGGCAATGGAATGAGTAAGAAAGAAAAACAGTTAAAAAGTCTTTTATCAGCCTGGAAAAGAAAAGTTTAATCTATGCTTTGCTATGAAGATGTGAATATATAGAAGCTGAGATTAATTTGATTAAGTAAACATTTAATTTATTTTCACATTCAAATGTTGTTTATGATAAAATTTCCTGAACTCAGTTTGACTTGGTGAAAAGCCATACAAAAACCAAACATACATTGACATTGTAACTTCCTGTGTGAAGTGGTAATCAAACTTATACAGACAAAATTACGATACACAATTGATTAGTTTTTACACCACCTGATACAATAATCTGTGTTACATATTCCACAATGTTAATTATTTTATTTCCAATTGAACCAGTATTTACACAACACACGTGAACAGACAAAATCAACTACCTGTAAACAGACACCATGTTGTACTTGTGGCGTGAATGAAACATCAGTGATCAATTTTACTGGCATCAAACGTTGGGGAAAATAAAAAGTAACCAAATGCTAATTTTGTTCCCAACACACACACACAAAAAAAAAGCACCTGCAGAATGTAGTTTTGGCAAAACCCAGAGTTGCCCCTGTAATAATCAACCTAGTTTAACCTCTGTTCACGTGCATAAAAGAATGAGAAAGAAAACAAAGCACATTAACAGTCAGTGTGTGGGCTCAAGAAATGTGTTTCCTGTGACTTTTCCTTTTATCATGGAAAGTATATACAATTTTTTCTTTGTAACCAAGAGTTTTTATTTTATTAATTAGATAAATATGTAACAATTATAAGGATCTAAACACCAATTTCAGGTTTTATTATCCAAGTTCTATTTAAACATCTATGAGTTATATAATTCTGTTTAATTATGAAGGACTTCCTTTCCATCAGTTCAGCAGTTGTAAATATGAGTAGGGTATCTGATTTTTAATTTTAACTGACAAACACTGATGAAACACCCTGATGCAAAATCAATTAAAACTTCTCAAATATACATCAGAAATGGTTATTCAGTTCACAGTAACATCCCCACTTCCCCAAACTGCATCTGTTAGTGTGGTTTGTTTTTAGAACTTCATATGAAATATTGGCTGCTGTTACAAAGTTTTAACATGAAAAGAATTGTTTTGTACCTATTATTACTCCCACAATACAAATTAGTATGCATGAGATACACAGTATGTTAGTGTACCCATTAGTGTTAAAAAATTCCAAAAACACCAATGTTAAAGTATCTATATAAAATTAAAGCCAAAAAAACACTAATTTTAATATACATAAAGGTATAAAACAACTACAAATAAACAATTATTATAAAAAAATAAACACAGAAAAACAGAAAACTTAAATATGAATATTGAAGCCCACAATTACTCCAAATATATTTTTTCCATATGTGAGGCTTGTATAAATACTTGCATAATCAATCCAAATAAAAAAAAATAAAAAAATTTGCATACCGAAACTATTTTGATAAATAAATGTTCATTGTGTTATACTGAATATAACATTAAATTATAATAAAAGAAAATTAATTCCAAGATGTATATTAAGCTAATATTGAAAAATTGCATTATCACTTAAGTAGACCTTTGTACTTCAGAGAATTCTACAAGTAGATCATAATGGGTGAAATGTATTTCTATTGTACAAAGTTTTTATGATTCATGCCCCAGGACTTTCTTTTTACTGTTTTGGTATTAAGATCTTATATAAGAAATACAATTCACGCATTTTCAACTACTTGTAAATTCATGTAAACAAATTTCAGTTACAGAATATAATTTCAGTCTTAGCCTGTAGCACTTACCACATTTGCTTCTTTTTCGTTTCCTCTTTTCGACGTTCTTCCCTTTCTTTTTCTTTCAAAGCTACCTGTTCTGCTTGTTGTTGTTCAAGAAGACGAATCTTGTCTTCCTGTTCCTTTTCTTGCTGCTTTTTGTTTTCAATCACTCGCTGCATTCTTTCTTCTCGTTTCCTAAACATACGTTATTCAGAAAATTTATTTCTAACTTTATTTCATAGTGAAAAAAAAATTGTATTCTTGGTATTTCTGGGCAATAATGGCAATAAAAACTCTTAAGAAAAAGAATGCTAATTTTTTTCTTTAGGTTTTTTCCTATAACAATTGTTAACTGAAGAAAATCTTCTGTAATTAATAAATCATATTTTAACAAAAAGTCATACATTTACTCTAATTTTTGCTTTACATGATATTTGTTCTGCTTATAAAACTAATGTTTCAGCCTCTAAGTTTCCTGAAAATGACACTACAGAATGAAGATACTACAGTATGCAAAATTACAGATGTCACTTTAGTAAAAATGTTTCAGCAAGTCAATAGAATAAATGTACATCTTCCAAATTTGTAATATAATTAAAATAAAAATAAACATTTTGTTTACTACCTAAAAGACTGTAAATTACTTATTAGCTTTTGTAAATAATTACAATTTATATGTCATTAAACTTTAAAAAATAAAGATTACTCCCATAATAATGCACATAACTTCTGTTTAAATGTTATCACAAATTTACACTTGACTAGTGATAGCATAAAGAGAGTTTTCAAAATTGCAACAAGTCAACTGTACAAGTGGAAATATGCTACTACATCATTCAAGCAAAGATACTCAAAATGAATACAAAAATACTAGTTGTGCCTACTGCAGTTTTTTCCTAAAGTTTGTAGTACATTTGTATTTCATGAACTACTGATGCTGTTCGACTGGTTGTATTTATACAACTACAGAGAAAAAAAGCATTTAAAAAATCCTTTAAAAGTTATTGATATTTTGCCTTTTTTTCTGTTTATATCAGGCATACAATAGTAAATTTTCCAGATGCGATTTTTTAAAAATATTTTTATAATAAATCATTTAATATTTTAGATCCTTAAATCTTAACTTATAGTTATAATATTGAGTACTTGCTGGAGATAAGAAGTTTACAAAAAATATGTGGAAGTGGCTAAAAGTGAAACAGACATGCATAAACATTACCTCTTTTGTTCTTCAATCTTCTGTTTCAGAATTTGTTCTCGCTTACGAAGAATTTCTTGTTCTTTTTGTTGTTTCTTTTGAATTTCCAAACGTTTTTGGTGTTCTCGTTCCTTAATTGTCAGACTCTGAGGTGTACCACGGGATTTAATGAAAGATGAAATACCTGTCACAATGTTAGCTGGAAAAAGACGAGACTTTCCTGACTGTGGAGTATTCTTAGTGCTACTACCACTGGAACTATATCCAGTATAATCATTCTTCAAAGAGTGAACTCTACTGAGATGTCCCTTATGTAAAACCTGTTGGTATATAAAAAATAAAATTTTGAATTCTAATCAAAGGAAATTGTTACTAATAGAATTTTTTCTCACATGCTTTAAAAGATAGAGTTACTGCAATATGAAGTTGTTGTTTTTTAAATGTTTAGCTGCAAAACGTTTCTTGTGGTAGGATTTTTCTGACATCAGTAAAGCATATTTAACAGAATCTGCTGAAATTCTGAATATATTCAACATACAGAAGTCATGTTTTCATGATTCGAGTCCTTCTACTTTTTTTTTTTACTGTTTTGGTATTCAGATCTTATTATAAAAATACAGTTCCCACATTTTCAACTAATTATAGATTTCCCTAAAATCAAAAGGTCTGTATTACTCAGTAAGTCATTATACAATTTTTCAATATCAGCTTAACATATTCTACATATTAGGACAAATTTGTTCACTAAAGTATATGACTGACTGCTAAAAAATGTAATGTCTAAGAAGTCATAGAAAAATTTAGAGAATTTTCCAAACATCTTAACCATGGTTTAAACAGAAAGAAAAATAAATAAACCAAGACAGAAAATGGGAAAAAATGAAACCATACCCAAATCCTTGACTAGAAATCAACTAAAATTTTAAAAGAGTATGACAAAAAATGTCTTGTGGACTGGCTAAACAACTCTGTATTCTTAGTTCATATGTATTGTTCCTGAAGCTTTGATGAAGCAAAAAACTTTTCACAAATATGTGATGATGTCAGTTCCTTTAAAATAAGGCTCCAGCTGTTTCTTGATCAGCTAAGTTAAAAAAAGTTTAATAATTTTCAATATCTTAAGGCAGACTGGTAGACATTTGTCACAGACAAGTAAAACAGTTGTACAACTTCCATTCCTAATTTAGCAACTTTGAAACAGAAGAAAACAACATTGTCTTCTCTATGCATCCATTTTTCCTTCCCCATAATAAGATCAGCTTATCAGAGAAGCTGCAAGTGGATATTACAGATCTGAAGTGCAACACCATCCTAAAGGTCAATTTACCAAACCTCCAGCCCTTTCCATTCAGATAAATATGATTTCATTCTGGTGACTGCTTCCAGTGACAGAACTCAGGTGGTTGCTTTCTTTCACTCAGTGTCATGTTTGGCACTTTGAAAATATATCTACCAAAGTGAGCAAATATTTTATACAGTGAAGCTGATTTAAAAAACCAGAAATTTTGCTCCTCTGGAGAACAAGAAAGAATGACTGACCAGATTATACTGTTGACCACTGTACTGCAGCCAGACATCAACAAGTTTGATTCTTGGCTTCAACTACAGAAGTGGCATTAAAATAGTGGTGGGTGAAACTGAAAAACTCTCAAGTTGTTTTTTATTCACAAATTTCCTTTACATTTCCTACGTCACATTATACGTTGATAAACTGATAGCCCTTCAGTTCACAGTTGTAGAAATTATATTTATGACCCAAGTCAAAAAGGTTGAGAACCAATGTGTTAAATTTATTAAAACTGTTTCACAAACAATATATTTATAACTGAAAAATTAGTAATTCTAAACCCCTTTCTCTCTCAGCATTATTTTATAATATTACTATTTTATTAGATAAAATGTATTATAATAATAACCATGTGTCTTCCAAACATATGAAATGCCTTGGTCCAAAAAGCCACTACTCAAACTATGAAACTTAGCACAAAGAACATCATATTTATTCACGTTCAAATTAATAAGAACTGGATTATTTCCTAAGTTATATTTACCTCCTGCTTCAAAAAAATAAAATTTCTGATATAGCAGATGACTGAACATTTTCTACAAGAGTAAAATTAATAAACGAAAGTGGAAACACATTCTGTCAGTACTTATTCCAGTGCAGTATTATTCATGCAGCCTGTGATATAGATATTAGTTTCAGTTAAACATGTCAGTATTAAATGCTTGGTCAACACTTCATCAATGTTTTTATACAGTCATTATTACAACACCTACAATTCATACATTAAATGACTAATTATACATTTAGGGTTGCAAAAATACTCAATTGCTTCTAATTTGCTTCTAATCAGAGAGAGACCATGTTTTGGAAATACAAATAAATTTGAGTGATTATTTAGCATTTTTAAAATTTTCTTGAGAATCCTCGTTTATTCTTTGCTTCAATGAAGGGATTAGAGATTTCATAAAATAAAAATGCAAGATTTTCAAAATACACATCAAAAAATTTGTAAACTAAGCTGTCAATGCATCCAATCAGTTGAATGACTAGATGATATATGGTGTAATTCAAAAAGCAAGTACCATGCATAAAGATTCTTTTTGTGTTATTTCAGCTTACTGAAATTACCATTTTATTTCACTCTTATTTCTCATGCATTAAATGAAATACCTTTCAATAGTAATAAGTCATGCTTGTAGTGTCTGAAAAAAAAAGTATATGACAGGTTGAATCACTTCAGTTTTAAAAGCACAAATATCACATAAAGTTAACAAAGTCATAAAAACATACTGATCCTTCAAGTATCAAGTTCTTCCAAATTTGTTTCAATCAGTAAACAAATAAAATTTATTTCTAAAATATTGAATAACACTAATTAGATTACATCTTGTGATCTGCTGTTTTAACAATTTGTGTTTATAGTTCTTTTACAAACAATCCTTATTATTATAAGAAACAGTGATTTTAATATTACACATCACAACTTACATTATTCGAAGATGATCCTCCAGATTGCAATACCTTTTGTCCACTTGAGATCTTTGTGTTATTATTCTGTATTTGATTATTACTGCTTGAAATTTTACCCAGGGTATGAGCAACCTATCAAAGAACACAAAATTCATGTTATGAAATGAATATTAAAACCAATAAAGAAAAGTATCATGCAAATACATACGACAGCTTTATTAAATTGGTGTCCATTCTGGAAAATCATAATGTAATAGTTAAACAGTTTTGGATTCCCAAACTATATATAGATAGATTGATGACAATACAGTGGATGTACAGACTACAACAAAGACCATGGAGTACAATAGAGTGACCCATGACTATAACTGGAAGTCATGCAGTTTGAAAGAAAATCAACCTTGGATAATGCCCACATCTGGAAAAAGACATTCAATTTGACACCTGTGTGTACTCTGAGAAGCAACATACATGTAATTAATGACAACTCACATAAAACAAAGAAAAATTTACTTAAAACCTTCAAGTTAATACAACTATATGAAGGAACTCAGCTAAGTGAGTTATTTCTGTGTACAAGTGTGTGTGTTTGTATATAATATGGTGTAATATAAGGATCATTACACTAATTCTGCAATTTAGTAATAGACATATATATCAGGTGTACCAGGACCTTTTTGATATTGACAATAGTGATTGTAACAGGACAGAAGGTAACGATTGTTCCAGTAAAGAGTAAGAAAGATATTGTATTTGTTGAGGAAAAAAAATTTATCAGCTAACAAATGGATAATTGTAGAAAGTATACCATTTCTGAAGTACTGTTTTATGAATTTATTTCAATAAGTTTAGTATCAATGTGTAGATAATTCAAATTTTAGTATTATAAAGTAACTAACTAATTAATTTAAAAGTAAATATTAAAACAAAACATTCTAAATGTTGATTTTTGTGGGTCACATAGTTTATTGAATGCAAATTAGACATTTGTGATGTCCAAATATAATTTCTACGGCTCAGCACTTCCCCCAAATAGAGATTAGTTAGTAAGACTGATACAGTGAAATTCTGTAGTAATGGTATGATTTTTTATTTCAAAATGCATAAAAAAACCTTAATTACTTTGTTTAAATACCACACATGCAAAATTGGATAACTTAGCTAATTACAACCAGTGAAAATTTTACAAGTACCAATTACCCTTCATTGTAGATAGTAGCAGAACAGTTTGCTAAATTAATACAAGCACTTCATGTAGCAACAGATATGAAGACAAGTTAATACAATCACCTCCTTAGAAAACTATAGAAAGTTTCAGACAAAACTTAATGAAGATTACCCCTGCATTTACAATTTGACATACACACATGGCAATCAAATATGCAAATATTATATATGGGCTAAAGTAGAGAATTGTAGTAACAGACATCTTGAGAATGTTTATACAGATAACTTTAAAGGCAACAGATGTAATGTTCAAGCTAAACAGAAGTGTATCTTTATTGTGAGCATTAAATAATTCCTTAGCTTTAACCACAGAAATTGAGAAACCGTACATTGCTGTTTCAAATGATTATCACAGATATTTAGAAATAACAGAAGAGGTTATGTTTAAAATGTAGAGGGACCCATTAGAGTATGTGACCCTAATTCAATAATTTATTCTACATACATACCAACTTACAGTTATGTGATATATGAAAGTATTAAAAATAGAATTGCAGAATTATGGAAAAAAAAGAGTAATTGCTCTAAAACTCAAACTCCAAGAACATGGATATTCAGTGTTAAAAATGAATTAATTTTGTTTGAAGTATGACCAAACTCCAGTGTGCATCAAATCTATTAGCAGACTGAAATAGTTAAATAAAAAGAAGTGGATACTTAAAATTAGCCATGAATGATTCAGCACATGGGCAGGGAATAACTTTACCCTCTAGTTTTAGAAAAAAGACAAAGTTAATTAGCAAGATATGTGAAAATTAAGAGGTTAAAAAGCATATTAGAAGATACTCAGCACCTACTACTAAGCAATTTGGATTAACTATCAAGAAATTAAAAATCATATAGAACACCTTATAGCTATAGCAAAAAAGAACAGATTAAATATGTGAAAATTAGCTAATACAATGTTAGTAATATTAGGTTGTCCAGAAATAAGTGTTGTTCCTGAACTGTGAAGTTTAGAAAAATATAAACCAGTAGTGTAAAACATGCTTTATTCAAAGTAATCACTATTTGCTTCAACATTCTTTTGTCAATGTGTGACAATGCTGTTTATGCCCCTGCTGTAGAAATCAGAGTTTCTATGGTCAATGAACTCTCTGAAACCTTCTTCTGCAGCTGCCTGGTTTATTATTCAAAAAGATGTCAAAGTGCTTGAAAAAATGAAAATCTCTAGGAAAAAGATCTTGGGAGTAAGGTAGATGAGTCAGAACCTCAATATTTCCTATTCACTCAGTTTTTAAAGCATCATCATGGACAGTCTCATAACACCAATTTTGTTGATCTTCAGTCAGCTCATGGGGAACTCACTTATCCAATTTTTTCATCTTTGCAATCACACTCAGGTGGTTGGTAATGTTTGGTTTGCTTGTGCCTAGCTTTTCTGCCAGCTCACATACTGTTGTGCAAGGGTCTATCTCAACTGCCTCCCTTAATATGTTTTAATCTAAGGATGGCTTCCTTTCACGACCTTCATGGTCTTCAAGAACTTTCATCTCCATGTTGAAACTTTTGGAACCAATGCTGAACTGTACACTCAGTAACAGATCCACAACCGAATGCTTGGTTGATGTTCTGTGTAGTTTCAGTAGCTTTACATCCAAGTTTAAAGTCATAGAGGAAAATCATATGAAAATCCTTCATACCTTGGGGATTGAAAACTTACTCTGAGTAGAGATGAAATAGTAGTCAATTAAGATACCTTGTAAGCAAACACACCAATGATAAGTTACTCAATATTAAGCTTCTAAATGTCATTGTAAGAATTCCAACATTTACTTCTGGGTAACCTAATACTATGTTTAGTAGTGATATGCAAATACTACTACTAAATAGTACAATACAATAGTATGTATACTATTGTATTGGGAACAGAATAAAGTAGCACTGATTAAAATGTTAAAACTTTATAGACTCCCAAAGTTTAGAGAGAAAAGAAGAAATAAGAGAGAGTAGACCTTTTTCATACTTTGATGTTACCAAAATGGTCAAGCTGAATGACCTCAAGTCACAGAACTGAGTTAAGACTTGGAAATGTTATGTTTAAAGACATAAAAGATGGTATAAATTATTTACAGACTGATGATGGTTGGAAATTCTAAAATGAAATATGTGTATAATATCTAAAGCATTAGGCAAAATCAATAGGTATAGCATGGTTTTATGAATGGGAACAACTGACAAATACACCTAAGATCTGGTGTCCAAAATCTGGATGCCAGTTATTTTGTTATAATAGATTACAGAATAAAGTATGATCAGTAAATACAGAAATATGAATAGTAAAAACAAGAAATAGGTACAAGTCAACATCTTTGTATACATGTGAGGCATTGCAAAAATTTAAAATAAAGCTTTACACAGCAAAATTGATTGTGCAATGTCCAGCCTACAAAAGATTGTCAGTGACAAGTGTACAGTGCAATTGTCACCCTAAGCCTTATAAACAATGTAGAACATAAAAGATGTGTGCTCTTTCTGCATGGCTTCCACACTCGTTTTCCTTAACACTCCTCATAAAATTTAAATATATGAACTACAACACTGACTGTTTTATCATGTATTACAGTATTTTTGTGAGTATTGTTAACACAAAATACTCACGTACTTAAAACTAGAGTATAAAGGATATATCTATATATATATATATATATATGCAATGTCAATCATGTATATGAGAAATTAGGTTATATACAACTGTACTTGTTAATTAATAATAGTAGCATAAAATTTATTATTAAAAAGTCTTCCTAGATTTTTGTTATTTGATTAGTGTTCCCTCGTGTATCGAGGTAGATGCATTCCAAAACCCCCCGCGAAAGGAGATTTTCCACAAAGTGGAATCACCGATTTTTACGTATATATTTATGTGCATTTAGACTTTTAAAACCCACCCTGTACACCTATTTAACCCTCCCATTACAATACTGTTCATTATTGCTGAAATAATAAGAACAATTATTAAGATATTTCATTTCTACACCAATCATAACCCGTCTTGCACATCGCTACGCCATGAAGCTGATCTCGCATAGCCTTCGCAGATGCACAATGCGTACATCTACAGCCTTTCCAGTTGGTTCTGTTTCCATTTTTACACTGTTATAAACTCAAATATATGTTTATATCTCAAAATAAACCTGTTTTTTCTATACACTATTAATTATATTTATTTTTAAAATTTTAATGGTATTTAATGCTATATTTTAGATTTAATGTTTATTATTTTATATATACATGTGTGTGGGGGGGTCAGCCGAGCCCCCAAAGTGGTGAAGCCGCGAAAGAGGATCCGCAAAGTGGCGAGGGAACACTGTAACCAATAAAATGAATGTGTAGTTAGCATGTAAATGATGAAAAGAGTAAAATGACAAGTCATGTAATGTATATATTTAATTACATTGCAAGAATCCAAACTGATACTGAAAAGAGTAATAAGGGAAAAATAAATTATTATAATTTGGTACTATTTAAAACATTGTTAGGCACATTGACAGAAATAGAAACAAAGGTTGTATAATGAAATTTTCATTGAGAATAAAAGTTTCCTACAACTGGGAGAAATGAAACAGTTACTGAATTCCAAATACTGAAAGTTTTAGAAAATAAGATTTTATTAAAAACTGGAGAAAAACAAAATGGTATATATAAATTTGTGTGTATAGATGTTTAGAAATACAAAACAGGATCCAATTTTATTTCAAACATTACAAAAAAAGAGTTCCTGGAAATGAGCAACTGTTCAAATACTTTATACATAGATTCTATGCTGCACTCACTCACTGATACTACTGCAATATGAAGAAGGCATACATCCCTACAAACAGTTAAGTACCACCGCAAACATTCCAAAGTCACGCACACCATCTCACCAACCCTGATTGCAGTTTACAGCAAACACTCTTCTTAAAACAAGTTTACATGAAAAAATACCTTTAGAACAAAACCATCTTTCTCCATAGTTTTTCATAATTTGCCAGAAACTGTAAAATGTATTTTGCCAAGTATCAACAATAGAAAGAGCTTTTATACTGTGTTGGTATCAATTAAAGATTTTGAAAATATGAAATGATATCTTTACCATCACAATGTAATGCTATTAAAATTAAATTACTGCAAGCTCCAAATAACCCAAACTATAAATCCTGAACAGTGTATTACAAGTATTTACATATTCTCTATTACCTCAGGATCTAGAGACCACTAATTTTGGTGCATGTAAAAGTGGAAAAAATTAACTGTAAGTTTCAATGAAACAGATGTGTTATTAATGTATTTGTCACCAGACATTTGTATAAAACTATTATGCCTTATACATTATTAATACTGTTGTATACACACACAAAAATTGTAAATTAAATTACTTTGTATGCTAATTAAAAAAAATCATGCAATTATTATTATATTTCTGTTATTACAGCTTTAATATAGTGAACCCATTAAATATACAACAGAGGCCACAAAATTACTGATACCAAAAACTCAAACACAAAATAACCATTGTAGTTGAAGAAATGAAGCTAGTACTTCCAGAATATCAAATCAACAAAACTTGTATCCTTAGAGAAAGAAATATTATATGGAACAAAACACCAATAGTTTCATAGAATTTTAAGTGTGTCACATGTAAAAATGGATTTGTTACACTTCTGTGTAAGTCATCAATATGTTACGTTTATTTAAACTTATAAGCAAGCTGTAGTTTTATATTATTAGAATAAGACAAAGTAGTTGTTGTTTTGAATTAAGCACAAAGCTACACAATGGGCTATCTGTGCTCTGCCCACAACGGGTATCGAAACTCGGATTTTAGCGGGTAAGTCTGCAGACATACCGCTGAGCCACTGGGGGGCAGGACAAAGTATTACTTCAATAATATACATTTCTCCTATTTCTTTTAACATACAGGTGTTTGTATAAACACATACCTTTTTGTTTACTGGAGTGGGTGCCTCAGATATAGGAATGGCTGAATTAGGATCACTATCAAAAGAAGGTAAAGTACAGCTACTGTAAAAATAGCTACGTAATTACACTGAAAAGTACTCTAAAACAAAATTTCATATACTGTTTAAAAATACAATAGTTACTTTAAGATTGAGAACAGTTAATAAATAACAGGTTTACTTTACAATCTAATTTTTTTTTAACTATGGGAAAAAATAATCTGAGACAAAACTTTTTGAAGAGAAATTTTTCAAATACCTAACTCAGTATGTTCCTTCTTAATAAATAAAAATTTTTCATAATGTATTTGAATTCATAAAAATTGTACATTAATATTTCTTTTCTTTTAAAGTGACCTTTATATAGCTTGAAGCCCATCTTTAATCAATCAGTAACTTTAATACTAACCAATGAACCTAAGTTTAGTATACAGAAAAACATGCAGCTGTAAGAAGTTTTATTCATAGTATTTCCACACAGTTTACATTACTACCATTATTTAATGCATTGTACATTTTGAATTTGTACACATTGGGAGATTCAATTCATTTTGAATAACATTCACTGTCTGCTTCCTTCTGTGATATTATATATCACCATGCACAATCCTTTTTATCTGTGTTCTGGAAAATCCCACGAATTTCTCAAGTTACTTCCTCAATAAACTCTTGCATATTAAGTTGCTTATTTTAGAATAAGGAAAACAGTCACAAAGGTTCAAATCAGGTGTAACTGAAGGCAAGTATAGCCCATATTCATAGGTTTCGGGTTTTTTTAAAAGAAAATCCAGCAAGGTTTTCTATAGTGTTTCCACCAACTGCACTTGAATACACTAAGTGGTATTGTGATGTTGTCAACTTTAATACTCTTCACATGTAGTATGTTAGTTATTACAAACAATATACATAATGTATAAAAAAAGTCACCATGCAAGACTTGTTAATTATTCATTATGTTTCAAATTCCTCAAATACAACTTTATATAATTTTATTTATTATAGCTACTGTCACAACAGAACTGTTTTCAGATTAATAACATAAAGAAATAGTGGATGACAAATACTTTTCACCAAATATTCCTCTTACCTGGAAGCAGTCAAATAACCATCACTATCAACCTCTGTAACTAAAGGACTTGCATTTTCTTTGACTGTGAAATATATATACAAAACATTTTAATTTCATTATCCAAAGCCAACTAACAAATGTTCTAGATTTTAAGAAATATATTTTTGTGTAAAATTACTTTTGTTTAATTACAGCAATTTTAACATTAAATAAACCAGATAGTGTTAAATTATCACATATTTTTTCATAAGCTAGAACTAGTATATTCCTTGTTTTCTTATTCTCATCATTTATGCTTTTTTTATATTAACTAAATGTTCTTTTAATGTATTTGCTACATTTATTTTCTTAAAGTAAAACAGTTCCAGCACTTGGGACTCTATCACTCAAAATTAAAACCATTCTATGATACCAAAAACTTGAAAGTACAGTATTTAAACTGTCTTATCATATGAACATGGCATGTGTGTCAGTATTTATGTAGGTAATCTAAACTCCTGTACCATGTACTGAAAGGCTCCACAAAGCAAAAATCCATAAACAATAGCACACACTGAGTATTCAAGATTCAGAAAATTAGAAAAATAATTGTTGTACATTCAGCAATGAATGAAAGTACCCTCCTCACAACAACACAACTTTCACCAGAACTGTAAGACAGTTTGATTATATCATTATGATGTAATTTTTAAATGAAGTATTGAGAAACTGAATTTCTTAGAAAAAAAAACTATTTTGTAAATAAACATATAAAAATACAACACATTTATATCAGTAAAATGTATGTAACTTCTGAGCTCTATATGTTGAATCATTTTGATGTTATGAGTTGTGTATGACACAATCAGAACATTTTTTAGAAAAATATTCACATTTAAAATTTCTTTTAAATGATGTACAAATACTACAACTGTAATGACTGGCACAAACAGCCACTCATACAGCAGCATTTCTGCTGGTATGAATAATGGATTTATTGCATTCAGTGTGAAGGCTTAGTACATAATGAGCTCTGTGTGTCATCCCCTTCACAAATGTTGATACTTTGAAGAAGCTGGAATACGTATTTTTTATGGGCCTTTTAAAATTTCTCTCTGTTGAGAGAATCAGAGTCCAGATACCCTGAACAGATTGCAGTGACTACTGACCATCCCTAATTTATAATTATAAGAGAAGCCTACTACTTTTTTAGGTCTTTATTCACTTTATTCACATTTCATAATCAATATTTCAAGGGCAGCTACTTACTCATTGCAAATGCTAAACCTAGTGATGATAAAATCAAGATGCAGAGAAGTTTAAAGTATGTTATCACATACACTGACTTTTATGTTGATGACCCCTAAATGCCAACACTGCTCAACTAACTGCAGTTGTAATATCTGTCAAAGATTATTGTCCCCTATTTGTGTGTTAATAAGTGGACTAAGTGCCACTGAAACTACAGAGAAACTTCAAATCCCAAAAATCTATGAATTACAAAGTTACAGAAATACAAGTGCACACACATAAAATAATCAGTAACGGCCTGATTATTTTTTATTAGTCTTCAGAAGTGTTAGTTACAACTAAGAGTAATCAAACCATCACTGAATACTTTATTTATAAGTGAATAAAATTTAGGTGCATTCGTAAAAATTCACTAACCACTAACTTTATATGCACAATTTATAAAAAAAAAAAAAAAAAAAGTTATGTTTTCCTTTCCTGTACTCAAAAATATCAAAACTGAATATATTGTTATTATGAGACTATGAAACAAAGTGTGGAAATTTTATGATTAAATCATAAGTGTATTTTTCATTTATTTTAGTTATGCTACGTGAAAGGTTTATTCTCATAAATTTTTGAACATACTTTAGAAGGTTTCATTCTTATACTTTTACCTTGTTAATGGGATCATCTTTGTGTAAAATAAATTTCCAGGCATATAATTTTCAATGTCATTTGCACATGTAAAGAAATATGACATCTGCCAGGTTAAGAAGTTTAAACTGATAATAGTCCTAACATAAAGGAAAGTGAAGCTGTAATACACAGGAACACTTTTATAACCAATAAAATAAACATTTTTAACTGAGTATATTTAGGTAATTCTTTAAAACTTCAATATAGTTTGCCTGTGCAGTTAGGCAAATTGTGTGAGAAGTATATATGCTTATAGAGAAATTTCCAAGGGTGACATAACAATAATCAAAATTCTTAAATGCAAGCTAAAATGTTGAAGGCATTTAAAATAGTTTATTAAATTCTCTCAATTAAAATATTCATATTTTCTTTTACATAATGGTGAATTCTGGGGCCCACCATTTACCCTTCATTTTCTCTGATGTGACATAGAAGCATACAAAAAGACTTGTGTAGATGATTGGCTTAATGGGACACACACTTATGTGCTCATGTATTTCACTATGTATCATAAAAGCAGTCCAAAGCACAGAAAAATATGCAAATATCTGTGGAAATTTGAAAGATATTTGCTAAAAAATCAAGTAAATATGTTTAATACTTGCAGTAAAAATGGTTTATGACAAATGTATATCAAGCAAAAACTACTATATACAATTTTATGTATCAAGCATTTTGTCAGTAGAGAAAATTAAAATACAGAAATGTCATTTCTCCTTACATTAAAACCAATTCTACAAAAAAAACTAGTCATTATAAATTGTACAAGTGATTTATTGTCTATACTATTTAGCCAAACAACTCTCACCCCCTCAGTCAGCTACTTATGCACCCACTTGTCAAAAGAAAAATAAACAGGATAACTGGCTTCAACTGCTTAGTCTTTTCTTCTCAGTAACTGTTTCATTTAATTTCTCTAATTAATTATTTTTAGTTTAGTTCATTGTCACCATCTTTTAACACATACATGAATTATATCTAAAAAAGAAAAATGTGTATCTTACATTAGACATCTCTTCTATTTTGTTTCCTCTAATTATAAAGTAAGATGTTAGTAATATCATGCAGTGACTAAGGTAAGTGTGTGTAGAGTTATTAGTTTTTGTTTTGATCTACCTGTCTTTCATCAGACTTTGAGCACATTCATTGTAATTTTTCTTAAATAAATTCATTATCATCAAATCTAACCATTTTCATTCCATTACTTGAATAAGTCTTTTACTGATGCTCAGAAACAAGTATCCAGTACTAGTTAATAACAACTCCTCAGCCTTGTGTTAAAGTTGTTTCATTCATCTACTTTTATAAATTTTAATTCATGGGAATCTCCAAAACTTGAAACATTTTATTAAGAATGGCTACTCAAACAATAAAACAAACCCTGTTTAAGCTATGTAGCAAAAATATTCCTTTAACTGTCATTATGTTAAAAAATTTAGTTGATCAATACAGGTTTAAAGGCAGAGAAATACATGGTGAAAACAAACCATCATGTTTATAGTTTACAGAAAGAAAGAGAAAAAAATATACCAAATCCTAACTAAAACAAATATTTTAAAAATACTTCTGACACTGCTCTACAACATTTTTATTTTCAAAGAAAAAAATCCCATGCATTGTTCAAAATTTCACAAAAGTCAACAGATTCATTGATTTCATATGAATGCCACTGTCGACAGATTTGAACTGCTTCTATCTAGGGTCTTTTTTCCTATAAAGGCCCTGTTAGTCCACAGCTAAAAACTTGCTAAGAGACATGGCTGAGTGTAAAGCATACAACTATATTAAGAAGTTCAATACCAAGAGGTTACATTTTCACTGAAACATTCATCGTATCCTGAGAAAAATGCAACAGAAAAACAAAATGAAGTTAACAAAGAAATAAATGAATGAATTTTGCACACAGCTACACAAAGGCTATCTATGCTAACAAAAAAATAGCTACATAATCTCCAAATGTGACATGCCGTGAAGAAATTTCATTTCTATAAAAACAGTTTATGGATTAAGTAGAAATAGCAGTACCAATTCCTTCACCCACAACACACACAAAGCCTAGACAAAGGAAAACACCTGGAGAACAAAATAAAGTTATTTTATACCATTGTCATTACAGTAAAAATATATATATTTGAAATATATGACTACAACTACTCTACAACTTTTAAACTCATACCAAAGGGAATATTTAAGTATGATAATATAAGAGAATGTTGTGCCTTACAAAAGTTGGAGCCAAACAAATCAACAACTTTAGAATTCTATTGCCAATTTTCAAAACCAGAGATCAAATTAATTATTTTATTACCCATTAGAATGACATTTATGAGGCACATTTAAGCAAATGAAATTAACTACCTGTGACTTCACCTGTACATTAGACAAATAATATGTTGATGAATGAAACATTGGTGTTTAAATCTTACTGGCATCAAATACTGTAAGAAAAAAAGGTTGCCAACAATAGCAAAAGAATCACAAAATGCTATTATGGTAAATCTCAGGGTGGCTCTCATATCAACATATGTATGTCACAAATTGAAAAGCAACCTAAAATAGTTGGTGTAATATATGGGATACTCAACAGTAAACAGTCACAAATTTATTATCTGGTTTCATCATTATTCTTGTATAATTATTACCTCAATTAACCATTCCCTGCACAAGCATCCAAATTACTTGGTATAGGTATTCAAAAACACAGTTAAGTTACTTTTTAGAGCATTTAAAAAATTCAATTTTCATAATATTTTATTTTTTATTTAAACTTTTGATTTTGAAAATAAAAATTACATAATCTAAATGAAACTTCTTGATATACAACACTGACTGTTGTTCCTACTGACAATATAATTAGGTTTCAATGAGGTCCAATCTTTGAACACCCTACATAGAATTGACCATGTGACAAGCAAGGCTACTTTAGCAACAACCTTTAACCTTGTACCTTATCAAGTGATTGAAGAACAAATTCTGATGAGGAATTGGAGTATTCTAAATTCAAAAGGGTAATCGCTTGGTAGCAAAGGAATTATTAGAATTAAGACATATTCACTTTGGCATGACCAGTTGCAGTTGTTGCTTCAATAACATGTAGTAGTAAAGTTTTAAAAACAAAACTTGTAACATTACATAATTTTGGAGGATGAAGATTTATCAACATTATTATAGGGAACCAACCTTTGATTTCAGAATGTGACCTGACATATCTGGTAGTTCAAGAAAACTTAGGAACTCAACTGGTTAATTTACAACATCGAGTGTAATTAGAGCACTGACAGCTAAGCCATAGGTGAATTCCTCCCCAGGAATCTTTTGCCATAACAGATCACTTATGCTATGAATAGTATTATTTCAAGGTACAAGAACTCCACTTTTACATAACCATTAATGATTTTGACAAACACTAGACAACACCATTCCCTTCAGCTATTCTATATTCTTAGCTACGTTATCACATTTTTCTTGAATAGTGATGTAGTTGTTTGAATGACTGATTAATTGGAAATTATCCCACACTAACTTAAAAAAAAGTTTCTGAGTTAAATTGTTTGCTTTTATTCTACAGAAGTTATTAAAAATAAAACAGATTGACATGTACATTAATCTTTCAATGTAAACAACACTGCTGACCTGATAACAATATCTTGATAGTTTTGTGATTAAGCAATGATGTATAATATTACCTAAATAACCATTACATGAAAACAAAAACTAAATTAAATGCCAAAAAATTAGTTTTTGTGAAAAATCTGATGGGAATTTTGCCCTTTCAGTTTAAAAAATCTCGTCAAAACATTGTACGTTTGTAAAAAAAAGTTGTTTTCATTACCCAGTCAAGCTGTCTCAAAACTTGTACATATTTATAGATTGTAAGCCACCAACCTAAGTTAGTGAACAGAAAACACAATTTATATATATAGAGAGAGTGCTACTTTCTTCTCAAGGTTAGATAGGCTGTGATTGGCTTTGTTATATACAACAGTAAATTGAAATCTGGACAAATACAGACCAAGTAAAAACACCCAACACTTCATATGCCATATTTTCCTTACTCTTTTAGTTTCAAAGTGCAATGACTGCATAAGCTTCTTTCATGTCTGAAAAAAAAGGTAGATTTTGACCTTCAAAGGTTTAGAATATGTCACTGAATGAAAGTTCAAACCTTCAACAGCACTAATGTGAATGATTTACTCAGGATGTCATCACAACTACAAGTTTATACTTGGCTGAAAACCCTTTCACTTCACATAAGTAATCCATAAAAATGAAATAACCAGTCCCAAATTGCTTAAGAGTATTTCGATAAAACAATAATTAAGTTTTATATTTTATGTAAAAAATAAAGCAAATTCTTTGTGTACAGGAATTTGATGTTACAAGCAATATTGTTATAGCTACATACAGTAAGTTTGCATTGCAAGAATATGGTATTGTAATAAATTAAAAGAGTTGCAGTTGACTTAAGCAAACTAAATCTTTAGCTATTACCCAGTAGGTTAACAGGTTTCTTTTAACATAAAATGAATAAACGAGTCTCTAATCCCAAAATACCGTCCTAACCACCTTTTCTTTTTCAAGGAAATAGTGAAAAGACACAGTGTCAGGTTAAGCTTTGAAAATGATCGGTCAAGTAATGGTAGTTATTGTAACTATATGTAGATATGTGTGTTTGAGAAATATAACATTATGCAATTCAATATTAGGATTCATAGCAGAAATTAGGAAAATGTCTGCCTTTTTCCTGTATTAGATTTGGCATACTGATATTTATTTCAGAACTATTAATTTTTACATTTATTTATGTAGTATGATCTACACTTCTCAGTTTGCCAATGAAGAAGAAAGATCCACCTTTCAAAAGCACTAGAGTTATAGGACTTTTATTCATTTCTATCTAGACTTAGAGTGTAGTAGGCACAATTTATGAGCAGTATTTTTAAATTTACTGATATGTGGTTATTTAAAAGTTTGGTAAAAAAATAATTGATTTATTAACACGATACTATCAGTACTATGTGATAGTTCAAACACACTTTCTCATTTTCAGACAGAGAAAAACCTTTAGATCACATCACTAAACATGACTTTTCTACAATATTAAGGTGGAATCACATATAAGAGTTAAGAATACGTGCATATCACAATGTTGGAAAATAAAATTCACTGCAGCTTTACAGATACAGGTAGTCTAAAATTTAAGATAATGCTGACAATGTGTTCATAACAGAAATTCAGTACTTTATACTATAATTGTGGTTGGATGAGAAAGAGGTTTAATGATATTACAATGTTTAAAGGTTTCGTTGTTTTTTCTTGAAAATAATTGAAATCAAGTTGCAAGTTACAATCATTCAGTTTTGATCATCCTAAAATTCTTGAACTTTACAAGTATTGTACTGTGGTCTAGTGAAATAGTTACTAATGTTAAAGAAATAATGCTCATTTTTCATTAAAAAAATAAAGGGCTGGGAACTGAGTTGATTACATTGATTAGTGGCATGTCAACTAACTAATTAATAAAAAAATAAGTTTTTTAATTAATCAAGTGCCATAGACAATAAGCTAATTGAAAGTTTTTTGTTTTCTTAAATTGAAAATGTATTTCTAATAATACTTACCTCTCCTCACACTGACAGCTCTCACTCAACTGCCAGGAATTCTTTTGACATCTAAAATATTAAGTCTGATTTTTTCTCACTTGCTCCAGTCTTTTACACCCAAATTAACTGCAATTGGCAATATTTATCTTATTGCACTCTCCCCACCAACATAAAGGTGTACTCTATCCTGATACTACATATAAACACCTAATTCAGATAATGTTTTCATTTTTTTCAAAACTGACCCAAAGCCAATCTCTAACACAGGCTCTTAATGGGGAAGGAGAGAGTCAGTAGAGGCAATTATATATATATAATTATTATTAAATGTTCATTTTCAACTTAAATAATATTAACTTCTAAAACATACTTTCCTCCTTTCACACTTCCAAATAAATTCCTACACTGAGAAGATGGATGGACTGGTGAGGGCACTATCATTACAGAAAGCACAATTCTTCATAATTTATGGCTGTATCAACAGAAGTTGGGCAGATTTGGGGAAATGTGCTACATTCAAAACAGGTATGCTTTTCACCCAGAATATAATTCATATACTGTAGGTGGAATTTTATTATTTATCATCACTATAGGCAAGGCCTCAACCAAATAGCCACTACTTGGGGTGGCTATTATAAGGCTATGGTCCCTATATCCTATGTTGGTGGTTATAAAAATTGGACCACAATCTATATATACATGAGTGGATCCTAGCCTGTAGCCCAAGAATGATGCATTCCAAACCATTAAAATCATGATGAAAAGATAAGCAACACTAAAGAGGACAGACCCTTTCCTCAACCTGAGGAAGTCCAAAAGGCACCACCCAAGGCTTGGGATGACAGATTTGTGTATGTCTTACTGAACCTGAGGAAAAGAACTCATCCAGTCTGGAATTAAAAACACTTACCCTCACTTCCTTAACTGTGTAAGCAAGATAAATTCCACTTTCTCCAATAATTATGTGTATAACATGGAACAAACTGTGCTCAACAAAGAACCCAGGATGGACTACTCTCCATTTGGAATTAGAAAGAGACAATGGATTATCTTCCATAAACAATGAAATGAAAATATAATGATAAAAAAGGACCACACTTAGTGCAATCAGATACCAGTGTCATGAGTAGGTCCCTGTGTAGGCTGATGACATTTTTACCAACCTGTCCAAGAGAAGAGGAATTACCTCTAACATTTTATAGAGTAAAATCCTTTGTCTATCATCCCAATGATTTGAAACCAGGTGTGGTAAGAAACCCCTCTAACTCCACTAGTAGAACCTACAAGGGATTGGCAGAATCCTCTTATGTTTTATTCATGGTTGTCCATGAGTAGTGTTTCAGCATAGTACAGTAATACCACTCTGTCAGTCTCTAAATCGTCTTATCAAACATCTATTTTTGAGAGAACAGAGCCTATTGCAATCCATATAAATATACTGAATTAATGGTTCCTTGTACAAAACTGGTTTGATAAAAGCACTTCTGCCTGAATAAGACTCACCAAAGAGTTGGAACCTATAAAAAAGAAATTGGAAACCATGCAAAAGAAAGAAAAGACAAGATTAGTAATGAAAATACTTCCCCTCTTTATAATCTAGAAGATGTGGTTAAAATAGCTACAGAAAATAGTAAAAAACCCTCAGAGGAAAGATTTCTTGCCTCCAAAATAAAATCCAGAATGAAAAGTCATTGTCTAGCACCTCTAAAGGCATTACTGTGGGCAACAAAACCTTCAAGACCTTCACTGAACATGAGAGCAATCAGATGAATCAATGAAAGGATTTATCACCTTCCTATCTAACAATCTTGGTTAATAATAACTAGTCTGAGGACATATACAGAATTATAGAGGACTGTGAGCAAACAGCACAAACCATTTTGACTGGCAATGTCCGTAGATCAGCAGCAATGAAAAAAAACTTTAGGTAAAGATGATACATGAAATATTAGAATTGGGTCAACAACAAGTGTTGAGAAAAGGCATGTAATGAATCCTCACTATATAAGTTAGATAACTGGAATGCTGGAATGATCATTTGGAACTTAAGGAATCCAGAGAGTCCTGGGTTCTCAAAGAATACTTTGTCTTGAGTATTGAATGGTAGTTAATAAGACTTCTCCATACTAGGTGATTATAGAAGATGCAAAAACCCTTGCCAAATAGCCAGATTGAAAGACAAATTATGATTAGCACTTCTGACTGAAGTAGGTTCAACCTCCTCTCAATACACTATTGCCGATATATGTGTCATTTCCATTGATACTTTTCTCAACATCAGACCTGGTAAAGATTGAGACAGATTCATGGCAACCACAGAAATTAAATCCAGATGCCATGCAAAAGATTGCATAATCTCTGTGCTTGAAGTTTGAGTTTCTGGGTAGCAAGGTGTAATATGTCAGATCATATCTATCTCAACAGAATTTGTCATCAATAAATTGGTGATCCTGAATGTTTTCTAACAGAGTGAAGTGAAAGGTAACCAAAATATTATGTTTTAGGGTTGTAGGTCTATAGACTTTACCCTATTTCATCAGAAGACATTGATCTATTCAGTTTAATTACAAATACATGTTAAAACCCCAAACTTTGAGGAGCAGATTTATAATTTGAAAGTCAGGAAATATTTCCACCTGTTGGTGGTGGACTAAATCACAAAGTTCCAACAGCAGTGTTGGATAAAGTACAACTGTCTCTTCATAAAACTGAGGAGCAAACCTCCCTGCATGAATCACAATGCAATGTCTATGAATGAAGAGAAAACTAAACATTTGCTCTCAAACCCTTCAGCCATCAATTGAGGTGCAGGCTCAAATGCAACTGAGGAAAGAATGAATCAGATGAAGAAAACTATAAAGTGGCCTCCATTTTGTTTTTATATGTCATTTAAAGACTGTGTTGATTACTGCTGACTAGAACAATATTGGGTCAAGTAAGTTTGTTTAGTTAGAGCACAGCAATGTTGGACTATGTACTGTACCCACTACTGAGAATCAAACCTCAGATTTCAGCATTGCAAATCTGTAAACTCACCACTGTCCAACAAGGGGACTGAAAAGCCAACAGACTAAAAAAAGATACAAGAAAAATCAAATCTGTAGACATACTCATGAACTGTGAAAATTATGGTCTATGTATGGATAATGCCCTCACCAGCCCCTTCACCTTATCAGTGTAGGATTCTATTTGGAATTGTGAGAGGAAGAAAGTATGTTTTAGAAGTTAATATTTTTTAAGTTGAAAATGTATTCCTAACAATATTTACCTCTACTGACTCTCACCTTCCTCATTAAGAGCCTGTGTTAGAGACTGGCATTGAGAGAGTCATGAAAAAGTGATATCTCAATGAGGTGCTTATATACAATAGCATGATAGAGAGCACACTGATGTACATGGAGTGTGTCATGAGATAAATATCACCAAGGGTAGTTAAGTGGGGTACAAAAGGCTGGGAAAAGCAAGAAAAAATCAAAATAATCCTTATATAGGTAAAAAAAGAAACCCAGACAACCAATTAATACTTTTCAATTTTTGAGAAGAGGTATCTTCTGGAATTAGGAATTTCAATTACTATTTTTCATCATTATAATTATCCAAGTAATCCAATTACACTGGTTTACAAAGAAATTGAGGCAAGCACAAAAATAACTGTTTTAACCTAATTTGGGGGTGCTGAATTCAGATTTGAAATCTGTTTTTACTCATCACCTCTAGTTTTATAGATATGCATACTGTACATTTTGTACACATACTGTACATAAAGGCATATATGCATTCAGGGTTAATTTCTAATATTGTGTGACTTATGTCTTCTTTTTTAGTTGTTATGCAATAAATGCAAATAAATCAGATGAAGAAATGCCTCCAAGGGAAGATTCTGCCAAGTCAATCTCTTCCGAAGATATTGACTCTTCTTATTCAGGAACAAGTGGCAACGAGCCACACTGGATCACGCAAGAAGACCTGAATGACCTTGCTCGTGAATTGTATCTGTCAGAACAGCAGTCAGAGCTCTTGGCTTCTCGGCTTAAACAGTGGAACCTAGTCCAGGAAGATGTAAGGATCACCAGTTTCAGAAATTGGAACAAAGACCTTGCTTCATTTTTCGACATGGAAAACAAGTTGTGCTACTGCACAAATGTACCTGGCTTGTTCACTTTCCTTGGTTTGCCACATAATCCTTCAGACTGGCGTCTTTTCATAGACTCTTCCAAGCGAAGTCTCAAGGCTGTGCTTCTGCACAACGGGAATAAATATCCCAGCATTCCCACTGCACACACTGTCCATCTAAAGGAGTCCTATGACAATATGGAGCTTCTTTTAGAATCTGTTAAGTACAACCAGTACTGTGTGGAGACCTCAATGTCATTGGTCTTCTTATGGGTATGCAAGCAGGCTTCACAAAGTACTGTTGGTTTCTCTGTCTCTGGGATAGTCGAGCTGTATCCCAGCATTACAAGCAGAAAGACTGGGGGTCTAGAAGCACTTTCGTTCCTGGCGAACACAGCGTCAAGGAGAATCCTCTGGTTGACAAGAAGAAGGTGCTTCTTCCTCCTCTTCACATCAAGCTTGGTTTGATGAAGAATTTTGTGAAAGCCATAGACAAAAATGGTGCTGCCTTCCAACACTCGTCGACTGTGTTCCCAGGTCTCAGTGGTACTAAGCTCAAAGAGGGCATCTTTGTCAAACCTCAAATCCGAGAAGTGCTGAAGGATAATGATTTTGAGGAGCTTCTTACCTTAAAGGAACTGAGAGCATGGGAAGCATTTAAGTCAGTCTGTAATGGCTTCCTTGATAACATGCGTACCAAATTACCAAGCCTGTATTGAGAAGTTGCTAAAGACTTGTGAGGATATGGGATGCCGATTGTCAGTCAAAATTCATTTTCTCCATTCCCACCTCAACTTCTTCCCTCCAAACCTTGGAGCAGTGAGTGATGAGCATGGAGAAAGATTCCACCAAGACATTACGAAGATGGAGAGCAACTACCAAGGCAAGTGGAACTCCAGCATGATGGGAGACTTCTGCTGGATGCTCTTGCGTGACATCCCGGAGGCAAAATACACCAGATCATCTAAGAAAACACACTTCTAACTGTCTGCAGTACTATGAATTGTGTACACTGTGTCATCCAAGTATATTTATTCTGTCAATGTTCTTTATCTATCCTGTTTTATCTGTAATAAGCTGCTGCAACTGTTGAAATAAGCACGTATATACTCTGCATATACTAAAATGAGACTATTTAAAAGCCAGAAAACTAGAGGTGATAGAGCAAAACTGTTAATAAATTTGAATTCAGCACACCCAAATTAGTAAAAAACACCTATTCACATTCTTGCCTCAGACAAAAAATATTTTTTTGTAAACCAGTGATTGTTATTAATTGCAAAACAACATAAAGAGCTACCTGTGCTCTACCCAATTTTAGACTTTTATACTGTTGTAATTTTTTTTAAAACTTCGAGTATGTTCAGTTTTTGTTAATTCAAAAGTTTCAGATTGAATTCCCAGTACCATCAAATTTGCTTGTTCCATCTCTGTTAGGCTTATAAAGGTATATGCCACTAATTGTCAACTGATGACTACAGAAAAACACCTGGCCAGTAAAAATCACTAATTACTAAGCTCCAGTGCAAATGTAATATCTTCATAACTCCAGTGCTTTAATTAATTCAGATTACTTCAAACTGTTTCAAGTGATATTTGTCATAATCATCAACCAACAAAAATAAAAGCTCAGCAAAGTCACACCCAAATGCATGCATGAGCACACAATCAATATATGTACGCATAAAAACTGTATTGACTTACCATGATCATAGTTTTCATTGTCTGTGTCAGAAAATGTTTTAACTGAGTCTTTCTCAAGATGGTCCAAAATTATCACTGGATCTGAATCTAGGACTGTAGTCATCTTCACTTTTTTTAATTCATTAATATTCTGGAAAAGATTATTTCATTTCAACACCAAAATCATATTGCTTTGTGTATAATACTGTAAACCTGAAATACAAACAAGTTTAAATGTATCGCAGAACAGCCAGTACGGATATTAACACTGTTATTAATATCCATACTGGCTGTTCTGAAATGCATTTAAACTTTTTGTTAACCTGAAGATGGCCTAGAAAGGTCAAAACATTGTTCTCTGCTTTATTAATAAACATATTAATAACCATACCAGCCTTTCTAAGAAACATTTTTATTTCAAGTGGGTTCCTCATCAAGGACAAACAAGTTTATTAAATGGCTTTTTAAACATTAACTTTATCATTTAAAAGAGTGAAATACTGCTTAAAACAGTGAATTTACTTGTACACAGGTAAGAATAATGATTATATTTCTATAAGCCTACAAGAGGTAAAAACAAAGTTACCTTGCTACAGCGTTGTAGTGTTAATACGTAGTTTTGTAGTTTTTCATTTACTAAGAGAGGTTTATCATATACAAGCTGATATAAAATTATGACAATGAAAACTAAATATGAACCACACCTTACCACAGAATATATCTGAATACTATGTTGTAAAGTGAGTATATTTCTAAAATGCTACAATTGTACAGTCCAAGTACACTCTTACTACTTGAGTTATTTTCTTTTACAGAATACTAGACTTACTAAATATAATCTTTCTACTTCAATTAATTAGCTTTTTTTTTTTTTACACACACACACACAATACTAGATTTAAAAGTATACAGTCTAGGCATAAATCTTACTACTGATTTAATTACCTTTTTACAGAATACTAAGCTTAGAAATACATAGACCGGTAACAGTATTACTACATGAATTAATTACTTTTATAAAATAGAATACTAGACTTACAGGGTCTTCTTCATTCTTTTCAGTGAATGATCTTTTAGATGCTCTGTGCCTGAAACCATCAGTTGCATGAGAAGATTCTATATCACTTTCTCCTTCGTCTTCTCCATCTGCTTCCACTCCTTTGTCTTCTTCAATTTCCCTGTCACTTTCCTCATTATTGACCTCAGTAGCAGAGGGTTCATCCTTCTTACATTCCTTTTTGTTCTCTTCAATATCTTGTAATTCACCACATTTTTGTTTGCTTATAGACACTGCTACACTATTTTCAACATCACCTTCTACATTCATTTTATTATTTTCAAATTCTTCTATTTTTTGTGAATCCATAGATGAAACAGATGAATGAAGTAATACTGAAGATTTGTATTTTTCAGCTGTGCTTACTTTACAAGAACTTTTCAGTGATTTCTTTCGTGCAGCTGCACTTGCACGAGTTATTCTATTCAAACTTGTACGAATATGGTGTCTCATTAATGAGGTACTCCTTCTTGTTTCGCTCATTCTAGCTGCTTTTGCTAAAACAAGTTGAGAGTTTCGACCTTTTTTAACATCTGACACCCTTTTAGCTTTGTATTCAAAAGATGTTTCTTCCTTCAATCCCACAATATTAATCACAGATTTTGTAGTTATATGATCAGGACTATGTGTGTTTGATTGAATGATGTTGGTAGGGGACTCTGGTACTGATTCAATGATTTTAATAGAACAAGCTGGCTTTTTAAAAGGTGATACCATCTTTTCTTCATAGGCCTGTACCTTTTTCTTAACACTGTCTTTTATATAAGAAGAAAATATCTGGTTTTGTTTAGTTGGAGTTTTTCTCTGGTAGTTTGGTGTTTTAACTTTAGGGGTATGATAAATCTTCTTTAAAACAAAAGGAGATGCATCTTTTGTTAAATGTACTGCTGTTGTGGAAGAATTTAACTTATCTGGGTTTAACCAGTTCGAAGTTTTATTTTTTGCAGCTCTGGTGGTTCTAGGTTTAACGACAGAAGTAGACTTTTGAGGAGTGAGATTATTCTGTATGGGTGTGTTTAAGATAGGTTTTTTAGACACTTTAGTTTCAATTACACTTTGCACTGCATTTACAGTTGACCCCAAATTATTCTCTTCTTTAGCACTGCTCTCACTTTTAATACTGTTTCCTGTTGGTTCTGAACAATCATCAGATAAAGCTGAATAACTGGTAGGCTCTTGCTTGTTACCTTTAAATTTGACGTCACTTCTACTCTTACTTTGTTCCTTTTGGTTGCAAATATCATCTAACATGACCAATAAATTATTTTGCAAAGGCTCAGAAGTTTTTTCAGAAGAATAACTGATTGGAACTTCTTTCATTTCTTGGCAACATTTATTCTCTACACCTAATTCAGTTTGTTCAGGATTATTCTCTTCTGAAGACTTGTCTGTGCTATTAGATAAACCTGATTCTGAAATTAGTTTTGTACACATTACAGAAGAATTCTGTAAAAGTTGTCCTTGATTATACTTCTGAAGTTTATCACGATTACATTTCTTTGAAGGATCTAGTTTTTCATAATCTAAAGATTCCTTAATCTTTGACACTGCAGCTCGGGATGCTGCCCGTTGTAATGTACGAGCAGACTTGTTTTCTTCTGTGCATGAGTCATTATGATAAGAAGTACTTTTTCTTTCTCTGCAAAAATATATAACAATTTTTATTTCACTTTGCAAAATCATAATGATAATTGGTAAAGAATAAGAAAGTTCTACTTTTGTTTAACCAAAAATATATCAAATTTAAAAGCATAAACACTAAGTAATTTGTAAAATAACTGTAGAATATCAGAATACATACACAAGAGTAGTCAAATTCACAAAAATTGTAAAACTGAAAGAAATGATGTTGGATTGTAAGAGTAAAGGTTTCTTATTTCCATGGAAATTTTTTCTCTTTTGATGCTAAAATGATTAATTCTAAGCCACTTCTGAGTGGTTAATAATGGAACAAATGAAGCACAATTACATTTAAAGAATGTTAAATTTGTCCAATAAAATAACTTGCATGACAATTTATTTTGTATTTTGTCCTCCCATAAAAGTATTACACTAGTATCCTTCACAAACAACTGCTACAAGTTAATCAAAGAGTTTTTAAAATTCTGTTAAATTCCTAACTATTACACACTATAAAAAAAGTTTTTGTTGCTTGGAGTGAAAAGTCATTGCTTTCCCTGCTGCTCTGCTTTAGCAACCAACTATGGAGCTTTGCAGTGACTACTGGCTGATTTGTATCACAATTCTTTGGCCTTTTACATCAACACACTGGATGTCATAATGTCTTAACTTTATGTCAAAGCTCCACTTAACTTGATATTTCCGTGTTCACTTTATTCCTTTTTCAAGGACTTCAGGTTTTGTGTTCTCAGGTTTTAAGAGTATTAGTTTAACACAAGCATAGAGTGATTCACATTCTACAAATGGTCTCACAATTTTCAAACCATGAAATTCCAGAGAAAGCAAATACTGAGCAGTTTAATGATGAAGTGAATGATTTTTTCAGTAGCAAATAAATTACTGTGTAACAAATGAGGACAAGCAGGGAACAAAATAGTTTGGTAGGTATGATTGGCAGGAGCAGGCAGGACTTATGATAGAGTCCACAAGTAGCAGTCCAGTGTACAACATTAATGCTATCCTGTCTGCCTCTACTTAGATGGACTTATGGAACACCTCATTTTCACAGAGCCTGTTGCAACCTAGATAAAATATAGTGTTAGTGGTTACTAGTCCAGATTTTGTTTGATAAAAGCCATCTGACTGAGCAACACTTGCCAAAGAGTAGGATCCTGTATGAAAGAAGGGGACGATGGAAAGGTGTTTGTGTGTTTTCTTGTAGCAAAGCCACATTGGGATATCTGCTGAGTCCACCGAGAGGAATCAAATATCTGATTTTAGTATTGTAAACCTGTAGACTTACTGATTTCTATTAAGGGACCTCTGGAAAGGAGAGACAAGATTAGTAATGAAAATGCTCCCCCTCCTTATAATCTAGCAGATGTGGTTAAGATAGCCAAAGGAAGTTGTTAAAAACCCTAAGAGAGAGATGTTACTAAATCATGCATATAAATCCCATGAAATTGAATTGTCAAAATGAATAAAAAGCTTTTGTCTGACACCTCTTAAAGCTTGAATACAAAAAACATTACACTTCAAAACCCACACTGGACATAACAAATAACTGGAATAAAACCAGTCATATAGGTGAGAATAGTTACTTGAATAAATAAAAAGGTATTGTCCCCTTCTGTAGTTGCAAATGTATTAGATAAGAAGAATCTCTCTGGGTATAGAAGGATGAAGACAGAATAATAAAGCAGGACAAACAACTCAGAATTGCAATGTCTGCAAACCAGCAGTAACCAAAAAAGGGAAAGGTAATACATAGGCTAAAGGCTCAAACTGAGTCAAAAAAGAGCATGTAACACTACCTTCATATCCAAGTTAGGTAAATGAAAAAGTAATTTGAGATGAAGGATACAAAATGATCAGAGGAAGCCAGAGAGCACTAGAGACTGAAAGAATGCCTGTCTTTTCAAGAATCTAAAGGTAGCCAATATGGCCACCTAACATAGGTCAATTGTGGAAGATGAAAAATCCTTCTCAAAGAGTCTGGTAAAAAACCAAGCTATGGTTGGCACCTCTGGACAAAGTGTGTTCAACTTTCTTGCAATACACCATTGTTAAAGCATGTGCCATTTCTGTTGATAAATACCCATTGTGGGAAGATGCAGAGACTGAGACAGGTACATTGCAAGTTTAGAAGTTAAATCCTAAAGTATGAATAGCATTATAATCCAAATACTTGAAGCTTGAGCTTTAAGATGAATGAGTGTGAGATGTTGGACTGTACTTGCCTCTCATCACAGATGGCCAAAGAGAAGGTGATAGGACTCTATAAAAGTACTGCAAAAGTAAAAACCAGAGTTAAACCAACCAATCAGGTGTTACCAACAGAACACAACAAGGAGTTTCAAGAATTGTTTGGATTATGGGTAACAGAAGAAATAGTGGATAGGCATACAGGTGTAACTTACACCAGTCCTGACTGAATGTATTTACTTTCAATGCCAGTAGATGATGTTCCAATGATTAGCAAATGCATTGACAATCAAAGTAAAACACATCAATGAAACATTCATTCATTTGGGGATATTCAACTGCATTGAGACAATTCATCTGCTACAGAGATACCAACTATTTCAAATAACTGAGCGTAATGATTGTAGACAGATCCCTTTATCATTTGCAGCTACGAGGCCTGACCAATGTCTCTAAGCTGTTTATTATTATACTATTATTATAACTAGTATTATTTATTACTGCTATAAATTGCTAATTTATGACTGTGTTTTGTGTATTTAATAAATAAGTTTTAAAAAATTATTTTGAAATTATGTCTTATTTAGTTCAGAGTAACAAACATATAGGCAAAACAACATTGAACATGCACAAACAGTAAGCAGAAAAAGCCTTCGTGTAAGGACTAGTTTATATCATGTTTATGACACTTATTGTAATAGTTTTGCAGCTGTTGCAGCATTTGCTTTCATGAGAATGTCTGTGAATGGTTGGGAGTTATAACAACATTGTCCATTTGACTGCATACATATCTTGTGTTATAATACTGCTCAAAACAGAGGTGCTCAAGTTTGGTCTGAACTTGCTTTTGTTTTTAGTCACAAAACTAAATATCCTTTCACTGTCAGCATTAGAATGGAAGACTGTAAGAATTCCAAGCATAACACTACACAAAATTTCATACTTCTGGTTGCCATTTCCATCCTTAACTGTAAATAGTTGAACCCAAACCTTGTCAACATTCAACTGAAGGACAATTTCTGAGAAAGTATCAATTTGATAGTTCAAATATTGCCCTTCCAACTTGTCAATAGTATCATGCTCATGTGTATTGACAAGAAAAGGATACCTGTCTGTGAAGAATCATAGAGAAGAGAAATCTTTGGTGATTTTCAGTTTTGGATCATCAATCTCTGCGTGAATCAGAAGTTCATCATTTAGATGGAAATGTTTCATCATGTAATTTGTAGCTGCAATGCAGTATTTCTTGACACTGGTGTAGAAACTGATCAGGTCCAAATCCTTTTCATATTTAACAATGTATTCCTTGGCAGCATTTCCAATAAAAACTGTCTCATCAGATTTGTGTAAGAATTCATTGTTGTTGTAAAGGTCAGTGATGTTGCCTTCAAGATATTCTGGCTCGATATATCTGACAAGTATATTTTTAATTTGTGTAATCAGAGTTCTATGCATAATGTGTATGCAAGGTTCTTCTCTTTGCAATATCAAATTGGCTTGCACAAATAGTGGAATTGCAGACTGAAGAAAAAGACAAAATAAGTTCATTTTGTTGTCCAAGAAAACTATTAACTTATCTAACTTGTTCTGCGCATAACTTTTCTTGGTTACTTCTTTGCTAGCTTTTGTTTTCTTCTCTTTTTTCATTGATTGTCTCTTCTTTAGTTCAAGGTCAGACTCCCTAAACATATATTTAGTTTTATCAAATGTTTCTTTGTCTGCTTTTGGAGACTGTTGTCCTGTATCCTTATGTTGCTAAGAGGATATCCTGACTGTTAAAATCTTGCTGCCTGACTGAGCTGCACGTTTAGATCCTTTTGAATTAGTTTTTGCTTTCCACAGTGAAAATACTTCAATGGCTTTCAGATGTCCAATATTCTGTTGAGGCACACCTCAAGTGATAGCCATCTTGTGTTAACAAGTTGTAGAATTTTTGTTTCTTAGTCATACAATCCTCGAAACTCTTTTAAATGTTGTTTTCTGCTAGCACTTTTGTCCAGAAAAAGAGCAGATATCTATCAATATATCAGAAACTGGACAGGGCAGTTCTCTGAAAGCTTTCTGAGCAACAATATTCATGAAGTGACAGGCACAATTCATGAAGAAAATGCTAGGCTGTCGCCTTGAGATGTGTCCTATCACACCTTTACCTATACCAGACATAACTGAGGATTTGTCTGAAGAAAAATGTTGTTCGCTCCTCTACATAGTGCTTTCTCAACCCATACCAGCTTTTTTTAGATATATACATGAGATAATTTAACTTGAAAGCAAAGATTAGAAGAATGCATCTAAATATAGATTTCATAAGACATATGACATGTCCAATGCAGCACTGTTTAAACTTACGATGTCAAAATAGTAATTCTGTAGTTTCATACAAATTAAGAATGCAAATTACTAACATTATCAAGCTAGAATATAAAATTAGACAATTATATATTTTTATTTTGCTGAGATATAGCTTATGTACTGCACCAAACACAATGGCCCCATTCACCTCTTTCCATTTTTTATATATATACACTTACTTAAATATATAACATGTGATTATCTGATCAAAAGCTTAAAACGTCCACAGTGGTTTTATCAGCCATTTTAATTTGTGGAAAGGCTACCATATTCTTTCAATTCAAGCTTTCAAGGAGGAAGGTTGTGCCTTTAGTCTGCTTGAAGTTTAATATTTTTTAAAACTAAATAAATCTCAGTTACTAAGCTTAATATATTGTGGAATTCTATGGTACCTGAATAGTTATTTGTGATTTTTTTATTTATCAACTGTAAAAAGTTTGATATCCTCCATGTGCAAAATTTTAAATGACTTAGCAACCCATCAGCAATCAAGTACAAAGGCCATAATAACAATAAGAGAATTGTTTGCTTTACTTCCTGATTTATTGTTCTATATTCTAAGAAAGATAAATTTTCTAATTTATTTATAAATAGTAATGATCCATATACATAAATAATACATAATAACAGAAATTTGACTGTATTTTGCAAAATAATAGTCCACTAAAACACAGCTCAAACAGGGAAGACTAAAGGTTAATTTTATATTACTAGATATGTGCATGTGCACCACATCAAGTTATTTAATGTCAGCGAGGCATGACAAGAAGATCACTATACTAAAAAATGACAGTTGAGGTTGATCAAATGACAGATCCCACATAGAATACAGAAAATAACAAAATATAGTCTTTCTGAAAACAAACATTTGACATGTATTTAGGAGGTTTCAGAGTTTACCCAAATAATATACCAGATCTTGGGAATGAAGTACAGTTTGTTTTCAGTCATAACAGAAAATCACTTTGCACTCACACGAATAACAAAACAGACTATTTTCACAAATAAATCTTCAGTAAAAACAGTGTATTAAAAATATGATTTCATACATACAAAATACTTGTAATCCTTATTAAAAGTCTACCAAATTTTGTGAAGATACACATGTTGTACTAGTGGTTATAGTGCAAATATTTAACATATGGAAATGTGTAGAAGAGCTTGTGTATTACAACAAACCCATAACAAATGGGTTAACAGTCAGAGAAAGGGGGGTCTCGCATACAGAGAGTGGCAGAAGGTGAACAAACACCCTCCAACAATGCATGTCTAGAAAAGAAATCTCAATAGCATGCCACTCAAGAGATTAAAAACAAAAAAACTACAGAAGCTGACAATCAAATCAACGAAGGTGGTAACAGTGTTCCCAATATATCATCACAGTGACTTGCCAATCACCAAGTGGCTTCCAAACAAACTGTAGAGATGATAAATATCTCAGCAGCAATGTTAGTCAGCCAAATCCTATAAAATTGTGATATATCCAAGTGGATCTCAGACCCCATTCTAGAACTTTGCATTACCAGGAATGGATGTATTCTGAGTTTAAATATTCTTCCATCTGACAGCGACAGGCAAAAGTATGTTGCTCTGTCAAACTTGGCAGACAAGGCAAAGTTGGCCCTTCATATAACTGAGCAGTAAACCTCCCTGCCTGAAGTACAATATCAAAGGATGGATGGAGGACTAAGTCCTCATCCACAAACCCTTCTGTCATCAAGGAAGATGGAGAATCAAGAGTAACATGAGAATGACCCAAAACTCACTCACTCAGTTTACAAGCTGAGAAAAAAGGGCTTCAGTGGCTAATCCAAATTGACCTCATGTGAAGCCATCAGTTGATTGATTGATTGATTTATTGTTTTATGGCACAAAGCAAGTAGACTATCTGTGTCAAACATCCGGTAAAAAGGTAAAAATAAATCAAAGGTAGTAAAATACAGAAAAGGAAATGAAGGTAAAACAAAACATCATTGAAAAACAGAAAAAGTAAAAAACCAATATTAACACCTAGTTTACAATGGTAAGAGAGAAAGCAGAGCAAAAGAAGTTGTAAAGTACTTTTTCTAGTGAAATGGTAATGATCATAACCCACCAGGAAGACTAACAATTAAGTTCAAGAACCACCGTCAGTCACCTGAAGTTGGCCTTTCCAGTCCTGATTCTGGGTTATGTGTCATATCAGCCATTATCAAAATGTAAAATAATAGAAGTTTTAAAAAACATACAGCAAAATCGTAAAAATGAGTAGCCAAATGTCCAGTAAAAAGGTAAAAGTAAAATAAATGTAGACAAATTTGTAAAAGTAAATCAAGGTAAAAACAAAACAGCAATTAAAAACAGAAAATTGCATAATACTGATGTTGACATCCAGTCTATAAAGTTGTAAAGAACTTCCTGTAGCAGAATGGTAATGATCATAACATGCCAGGAAAACTAACATGCAAGTACCAGAACTACCATCAGTCACCTAAAGTTGGTCTTTCCAGTCCTGGTTCCAGATTATGTATCATTATGGCCAGTACCAAAGGGTTAAAGTAATAAAAGCTTAAAAGACATGCAGCAAAATTGGAATAACAACTCGCCAAAACGACTAACAGGTAGTTCAAACAGAGAGGTTAAATAGCAGCGTTAGTCACCTGAAGTTGGCCTTTCAAGTCCTGATGTCGAGTTATTTAATGTTCTGGCCATTTTACAATGTCAAATTGAACTAGAGAGTATGAAACTGTAAAAAGGGAACTACAATTAAAAAGTTGTATTGAATAAATATCCAACACTTAAATGAGATTAAAAAGATTAATGGCCATTAAAAAAGTAAAAACTTTATCAAGGTGGACACTGTCACTATCACCAGTAACATTGTCCTATGTTACAGAAAAACTGTGGGACAAAACATGTTTAAAATAGTACCGTCATTGAGAATCGTAACGATGGCAAGAAAGTAAAATGTGGCTGATAGTGATTTGAGTGTTACACGAACTACACATTGGTGCATCAGTTCTAGATCAAAGAAAATGATGAGTTAAAAAACTGTGACCAATGCACAGTCTAGTTAGAACAACTTCCTCCTTCTGAACCTTAAGAAAGCTAGATGGCCAAAGCCCAATATAGGGTTTTATTTGAAAAAGCTTGTTCTCACGTTGCTCACTCCAAGTGGACTGCCAGCTGGCACGGAGCCAAGCCTTGAATACAGGACCATAGTACATGTACGGAATAGTCACAGTGGTGATAGTGCCAGAGCATATAGATTTAGTTGCCCTGTCTGCAAGCTCATTCCTGCAAATACCAACATGGCCTGATATCCAGAAAAACTGGATAGAAGCAGCAGTTAATGAGAAATGGGCCAGTCGGTTTTGAATATCAGCGAGAACAGGGTATGAGCCAACGTGTAGCGATTCCAGGGCTACTAGAGAACTAAGCAAGTCAGTATAAATAGTGTAGTTGGAGTACTTCAATATGATCCAGGGCGCGAGACATCAAGAAGAGTCAAAGTATTTCCAAAGATTGTACTACAGAGTACTAGTGACAATATTTTCTGAAATAGGTGTTTACATACAGTATCAAGATAGAGGGCGCACTGAGGTAGATTGGGAAAATTACAAGGCAGATATCATCATGATCAATTAAGTAAGGTATAAAAGACTGGAGCAAGTGAGAAAAAAATCAGAGAAATGCTTAAATGAGCAAAGGAAAAGAAAACCTAACAGTCAAGTAATAACTGTAGTGTGAATGGAGGTATGTTTTGAAAATTACTTTCTTTGTAGACTGCAAATAAATATTTATATATACCTTTGCAGGAATTTTTAATGTATTCATGTTTATAAAAATATCTTAAGTTTAGTGTCGACCAATTTAACAAAAAAATTGTTGCAGTAAATGTTACCATGTAGGGTCTTGTAAGTTATTTCAGAGAAAGATGTTGAAAAGAAAATTTATTTCTTACACAAGTCTTGGAAAACTGTTATGCTTTTCACACACTTAACAGCTTGTTGTGGAAGTTGGATTGGAGAAGCTGGGCAATTTTAGAATTACCATTGCCAAACATACAAAAGCCCTCAAACTTGTCACACCAAAGCATACAAATTTAAAGACACTTTTGAAGAAAAATTTGTTTAAAATCATTCCAAGCACTAACATTAAGACAGATATGTATTCACTGATGCCTGGCTGCAGTTAAACTGGATTCAGTAGAACTTAATCAGATGTTAAGCAACCATGACTTACCACATCTTACCTGTTCAACAGAAGAGCAAGTTGCAGTAGCAAGAGAAGTGTGCCATGGAGACAAGCATGCTGAAATTGGTGTTGAGTTACCAAAAGTTTTTATACTACATCAAGCACTTGCTTACAGCTAAAACAACTACAGTAATGATAGCAGATTTGAAACATCAGGCATCAGTTGCTATTACTCTTCGTGATTCTCTGCACAACAGAGTTACAGGTTTGTTGCAGCTCTTTCAAATCATTCCACACATTGATATTGTTTGTAAAAGAAGATAGCCTTTTGGCAACATGATCAATCCAATGACTAGAGTCCTGTATCCAAATTACATTTCTGTTTGTTTGGAAAATGATCATCCAAGATCAAAAGAAGTGAAATTCATCATGAACAACATTATTTTTGCTATACTTCAAAAAGTTGATAGTATTCTTGATGCAGAACCAACTGGAAAAGCAGGAGCAGCAGCCCATAGTGTGCAGCTCAGAATGAAAAAACAGATTTGCCTCAAAATCCAGTCCACAGATTGATTGTATTCATTTTGTTCTTTTTTCCTCATATGCAAACCACAAACAAAAGCCTGCACATATCAGTCCTGAGACAGCAACAGAGCATAACTCTTATCATGTCATCTATGTGTTTGATTCTAATACTTTTTACACTAAAATACATTTCAATAAGTTTGAAAGAAAATGACCTTTTGAAACTCAATCCACAGTATAAGATGTTTTTCATTCCTTCAAAATTCTGCAGAAGCTGAAAGTTTTCAACCAAAGCAACATCTTCCTTACATCACACTGAGCAAAACTGTTACAGTCAGTATTTCTGAGATACAACAAACACTTATGATTCTATCACAGTATTAAGTTCTGAAGGATTTGAGCATCCCAGTAATGTACTCCTTTGTGCTCATAGTTTTGTGAAAAATGTTTCTAGCATGAGTTCTAATTTGTTTGTTTCTTAATAATTCCCATTTGTATTTAACTATTTTCTCCTATTTTATATTTAAATCATCCAATAATACTTCTGCTATTTCACACAATTAAATACAGTTAATGCAAATCAACTTGTCTCATTGACACCTCAGAAGAGATGAGACAATAATGCACTCTGCTCTAATATGTTTGCTGTCAAAGTCATCTGTTGGACTTTTCTGAGTATAAGATGCAGGTAGAAATGTTAACATTTTGAATATACAAGTATCTGGAAGGCCAGTTTTGCATCACCCACTGGAAACTCCCTGCCAAACCCATAATGGTGTAGCATTGTTGTACACAGCTAAACATCAGTGTGAAGACTATACAAGATACATTTTGAGAGATATCTTTTGGGTTGATGCTTTTTATTTTAACATCCTATGTAAACATTTTCATTAATCTCTTCAAGAAGTGTTTTTTTGAATGGACATTCAGTAAGCACAAGAAGTGAAAAGAACACATTTTGTTTTCCAGTTGTGTATATTATTGCATTTTAAAAGCATGTTTAGTACCACACAAGTTAAAGATAACACAAACTGTAATGTTTTTTTTTCTCTCATAAGCTTCCTGTTGAAATTTTTTAAGTAAGAGTTGTCTTGTGTCTAACACTTCCTTTAGGAAAGGGCTTTTCCTTTGAGAAAAATATGTTAACCATAAAAAGTATTATTTCTTAGTCAAGTTTATTTCTGCTCACAAATGAAAGTAGAAAAAAAATATTAAAGAAACACCCTCTAAAACTTGTTCTTATTTGTACATTAATCTTTCTGAATTTTGATAGAAAATTCAGAATAAAAGTGAGAATGTTATGATATTTTTAGAGTTGTATTTAAAATTTAAGGTTGCTATTGCTAAGGGAGGGAAATTTTTTTTTCAAACTTAATGCGAGTTACAAAACTACTTAAATTATGACAGTTATAAGATATTGTATTATTTGTACATTATTATTTTCTGCTCCTAACCACATATTTGATGTAAACAAAGTACTAAAAATAACCTCCTAAAAATTTAGACTATCTTTTTAATTCAAAATTTGAGTAAAACACAAAAGTACAATATGTTTGTTTGTTTGCTTTTAAATTTTGTACAAAGCTACATGAGAACTATCTGTATCAGCCAATTCTAATTTAACAGAGTAAGGATAGTTGGAAGGCAGCAAGTTATCACCACGAACTGCTAACTCTTGCACTAATTTTTTACTACAGCTGAATAGAAGAGCATGTTTGGGATGGAGATTCAAACCCACTCACAGCTACTAAATTACTTACTTTTACAAATATTTTTTATTAATAAAATCAACAATAATTTAGAAATTTATGTTATTTGATTAAGATAAGAAAATAGAAATGAAAAAAAATTAAATTAGGGAGGTATGCATGTGATCCAATATGTATCCTATAATTCAACACTTACATTTAATAATTAAGATATGGGCAAATTGTTATCATCTTGAGGGTGTTCAAGATAATTTTGATTTTCTGTCACAATTTGCAGTCTTTTTTGAAAGTAAAGGATAATTTGATATCCTGTAAAAGTGCTTACAAGACCAGTAAAATGTACCAAGCTAGTATAGGGTTAAAACAGATAGAATATTTAGTTTTATTGAAAAGTCTTCTAATATTGAGTTGCAAGGTTCTAGAGAACGTTCAAATGAAAATTGAAAACTGTAAGGTGAATATATTTTTCTTCTCTAAAACTCACTTTGCACTCAGTTTAATCAAGTCTTTAGTGAAAAATATACTTAATCTGATTTACTGTGTAGAAAAGAATACGGATGTGTAATGAAACTGTCAAATTTTGTGATGGTATACTCACAACACTTGTCCAAATGAGCCCAAACACAGAATTTAATACCTAAAGGTTTTTGATATTAACCAAAATAAGTTAAACTTCTGCCTCAAAAAATTCCTATACATTAAGAAAATCTAACCTTTTCTTTAACGTTTTTCTTGAAGGTCCATCATCTTCACTAATTCTGGGAAGTCTGGCTTGATGTTTTCTCCTCATGCATGGTGTTTTTGGCAAGTAAAGCTGATTAGGACTACAAGAAAATTTGTGATACATGCAGATTTATTAAAAAACATTTTTCATACAAATTCTTACAAAATACAAACTTTCATTGTTATTTTTAGAAAATGTAACCAATTTATTTCATATCTACTGGATGTGCATAACAAAACCGTGAAGCTATGGTGAGATTTTTTTATCCCTTATAAAATTTTTTATGGAGAATAACAATACTTGATTGTTACCACAAATTAATATATGTGATGAAATATTTTGTATATAAAAGTTAAAGTAAACCATCTTTTCAAGCTTCATAAAAATTAGCAAATTATGTTAACAACATTTTTATATATTTAGTGAATACTCTCTAACACTACCATTTAAATATATTAATGCTAGATTAATCCTTAAATAAGTAATGACGTTTGATCCAGCAGCTTCATGAACATATTTCTCTAAATATCCATGCAACAAACTGCATGTGCATAATTAAAAGGTCCATAATAACTTACGTTACTCAAAAGTAAAAAAATGCCATGAATACTACCCTTAATCCCATTAATTACTCATGGGGTCCCTAATGTAGGTTACATACATAGTGATTTCACCAATGTTTAACAAACATTTGTATTTGGTGTTGCAAAAGGCTAATAAATAAACAAAAATACAGTTTGAGATGCAATATGTCAACCTCATCAGTCATATGTGGTAGGGATGCACCAAATAAAATTTTCTTGAGTGATATTGATTTTCGATGGTTATCCAGTCTTGTTGGTCGATACCAACACATACAGAATAAACGAGTTTTCAGCTTCAAAATACAATGCAAGTAAACAAGGGGTAAATCGAACTTAACAGTGCAACCTCAGACTTAGTACACTGAATCAGTCATAACCATGCCTGTACAAATTTTGTAAACACAGACAAGAAGTCAAATCTAGTATTATTAACACCCATTTCAATCTGAATCATGTTGTAAAATGTGTGAAAAAAATTTTTGGAGCAAAAATAATCTTATATTGAAGTCACTGACATCCCAATGCTTGTAATTTTTAAGAAAACACAAAAATATTACCACTTCAACTAGTTTAATATTATGAAGATCTGTACTTGGAACATTAGGCAACATTAAATCTGATAGTCCTTAAAGAATGGCACACGGCCATATTAATTGTTGTGTAACAATGGCTGTCATAAAAAATATATAAAATTTAACAAGATGCAAAATTATAGGTGTGCATTATCTACTACAACAACAAAAACAATCAATAAAGTAGTTTTTCCTTGTATTTGTTCCAGGTTAATAGCCAGGTATCAGTATTCCTCTAGTGTATGATACAGCATAAACACAAAATGGTATTGAGCATAAATTCAACATCATGATAAGACAGAACTGAAACTCAAGTTCAAACACCACTCAACCTTGTGTAATGAGACTTGACGTCTTTCACTTACTCAGACAGGGATTTCTTAGCTTCTTCATAGATCTCTTTTAACCAGTCAAAGGTGTTGTTCCATTTTTCAACATATTCATTTATGAGTTTCTGAGACTCAACAAAGGGTCTAGAGAAAATTTCATTGTCCATTATGCTTGCAAGTGACAGAAATGTACAATGAAACTCTGAAATAACACAGATTTAATGATTAAGAAAATGTTTTTGTAAACTATCATACCAAAATTCTCACATATTAAAAATTAATTAGAAGTATATTTATGTAAGATTCTGTTACAAAAAAAATATTGAATGCAGAAAAAGACAAGATGAAATCCAATTGTTTTCTGTAAATATGTTTTTATTCCTGCAATGATTTATAACAGGTTAATAATTATTATGTAAATACAAAGACAACACAATTTTCCAGCTGATATTTAATCATTTCCTTAAAGATATACAATGCCCTTCCACCTGTACTTACAATTTCTATGAATACAACCCGTAACTTTAACTTAATGTATTTCATATAAAAGCCTCTAAAATATTTGTAACATCTGTAAGAACAGATCTTTCTCTCTCTTATAAACTTCACTTAGTTTTCCTAACAAGGCTACAATAAAAAGTAATGTTGTGATAAAAAATATTTAGGCAACAGTATGGATATTGGTTAACATCCAAGTTCTCTTGAAAGTACACCATCTTCAGTACTATTTAAAATATTTAATATGCTGTGTAAATTTAATCAGATTAATGGTTATTCCATCACAGTTTCCCAACAAAATCAAGTTATTTTCAAACACAAGAGATCACTGTAAACTAACTAATATAAAACCTTGCTAAGTAATGGTATCTATTAGACATTGATATAATCATAAATGTAACACAAAACATCACAAAACTTAATATACCATTGTTCCTTAATGAAAATAACATTTAAATTTTATCTTGCTATAGCCCTCAAAGCTTTATTATTGGAATACAGTATATGTAAAGGTATTACGTAGTAAACATATCTATAGTATGGTTATACTACCATTCTCTAGTACAGAAAGTAACTTATATTTAATAGGTTTGGTTCACAAAACTACAACTCTGCTAGCATTGTCGTAAATCAAATATCTTTGTAAAATTTATATAGTCTATAATGTAATATTGAGTACATGACACACATTATAGATATTAATTTAAAATAAAGTTTATTGTATTTTATATAAAGATGGGTATGTGTGTCCAACCCTCCAGAATCAAGGAGCAAAAAAAACATCAGAAAATTTTAATTTAAAACTAAATTAATGTACAAACATAGCTTTATGTTTTTCTTGCTCAAGTGTGTTTATTCCCTAACTGTACATCACAATAATACTGGCACTCTAGTCCTGTACTGTAAGCTTCATATTAGAAATGGTCTCAAACAGCACATACCTGTGCTCTCTAATGTGTCATTCTCAAATGATTACAGCTGACACAACTATTATTCACATGCATGCAAATGATCCATACTAACAGAACTTAATTCCAATAGAAAAGAATGGGGATAAGCTGTAGATATCAGCTGAATTCCTTCATAAATACCTAACAGCAAATATGTGTTTTTTTATATTATCCGTTGTGTCCACCAAGGGGAACCTTAAAAGCACGTAATCCACAACACAAACATTGATATCTAGGTTTTGACCATTAGCCCAAACATCTTACTTCCATAAAGCTTTGCTCAGACAAAAACATAATACAGCTTAGTGATATCATAGCAGTGCTTTACAGATGTAAATTTCTGCCTCAGAACATACATTTACAATTTACTCTATTGTGTGTTATAAATAAAACTTGTACTAAAAATAAATGTTAAGAAATATTTTGTAAAACTAATTGCTTATAAAGTACGGTATATTAAATTTAATTTTGGCATGCACACAAGTCACTCAGTATCAATTAATTTCACTTCCTACAGATCATTTTATTCACTCATCAATATTTTGATTCAATACAAACAAATTACTACCATAACCAAAGCCACTGAGTGAAACTGTTTTCCCTCAAAATCAGTGCAGGCTCATTTTTGTCTCTTCAGTGAAAAATCCATTACATACTAAATATTTCAGTGTCAAAACTGAAAATTTGTATCCACTCTTACAGTAAAAATAGCTTCCTGCTTAAAAGGAATAACTTTTTAACAGTTAGTTGACAGGGTTTGACTAGAAATGCATATTTGAAACAAGTTTTACTGTGCAAAAATCTAAAAGCCTTTTATTATATCAAAACTTGTTACTGACAACATACATGACAAGTAATAGTATTTATATTGCAACAGTGATGACCAATAAACACTTTAAAATTTCTGCCAAGACAATTAATTTTGCAGGTTATACATTAATACAAGGAATCAAAATAACCAACAGCAGTGACTTACAAAACAAAAAAGATTGCTTCTCTTCAGATTTACGAGTTTACATATTCCAATACTTGGGCATAAAATTCATATCATGCCCAAGTCTACTGAGGCAAATTTACAAAGTTTAAACAGTCACCCCTACATTCAAAGTGATGCACCAAGTGCCAACAAGTTTCCCCACTCTTAAGAAAATGTCAAAACATTAGACACTTGCATTATATATGATCAAATGATACAATATGTCACCCATGTCCCACCTTACACAAGCATGAGGCAACTGCAAATGTTTTCCTTTTATTCAGGTCTATGTCTGTTCCACAAGAATTCCATCAAAAGAATGATCACACTCCATTTACATACAATATCTCAAGAAACATCCCTCACCTTTACAAGAGCCCTAGGATTCACCTACTTCATCAATATTCTTCATTAGATAGGATGAAGCAACTGTAGGAAACCACTGTTCAAAACCATGAGCTCACAAGCCTTTTTATTTCACAGAAACACACAAAACCTATAAAAAATAATACATATGCAGACCTCAACAAATATAAATCTAGGAGCTAAGTTCCAACATAGAAAATTTATGGAATATATCTTGAGTTGCTTGTGGGGTTATGGTATGACACAGTTTTACACTAAAATTTAAAAGATTCACTGCATGCAATTATAAAATAAACTATATAACTATAATGTAGATGGATTGTTGCAACGAATGAAAGTAAAACAGAAATAAACTGTGTTACTGATAGAGAAAGCAGGATATTTCAGAATAGGTCTAATCTTCTCATCACTACCACATGATACAGTGATAAGCAAAGACCTAGCTTAACTTCATAACTATTTGTATTGGAAAATTGGGGTTACATTTATTTACTTTTACAGCAATTAATGCATGCTAATGCTCACATGATACCAACAAAACTGTTTTTATATGAGTTTTTTTCAGCATGTCCTTATGTACAAATAAATTGGGAAAATATTCTTGGCACCGTGATGAAATTTTAGTTGCCATGTTAACAAAATAATGAGAAAGTAACATGAAGCCAGTCTAAAATGAAAAAAATCAGTACTGACATTTTGCTGACCCTGTGAACCTGAATAATGCAGTCAAATTCCTATATTAGCAAATTTATAACAGTTTTTTTTCATACTTTTTGATTCAGCTATGCTGGTCAGTTAGCACCTGTTAAAATTATGAACTATGATCTGACAGATATAGTTAAAATTTTATATTTTCCACATAGTGTTTAAACATTCTTCCACTGCTGCAAAAAACATTTCCCTTGCAAACAATTTTTGCCTAAGGTACTCTTTGTTTCTGATGCTGATCTGGCTGCACACAACTCCCACAACTCTATATGATGCACTGACTTATGCTTTAGCTTTAGAACATGCAAAGTAACCCTAAAAGACAGGGATACTAAATATATTATATATATTAATAAGAGCTTGAAAAGTTATTCTACTTTGTTCATCCCAGTGCACCTAATTGGCTCATGTTTTAGTTTTGTCAGTAAGTATAAATGCCATATTAACACAGTTTTGTATAAAATGACAGAAATAATGGTTAGAACTCAACAAATGAGTCTGACATTTAGTTTAGGGTAAGGAAACACTGAAGTAATGTAATTAACACTGTGAGGTTTGGCTATTTCTTACCTAACAATACAGCAACAATAATCTCTTTCTGACATTAAATAGTAGCAATTTCTCAGCTTAACAGTAAGGTTTTTGTTTAATTAACTAAGTCAAAAGTTCATACAAGTTCTTCCTCCTATATACAGGTAAACACTGTAAAACAACCTATGTAATTATATAAAAAATATTCTAAATTTCTTCAAACTTGATCTTGTAACCTTTAAAATGTTATTAGGGCATTTTTCACCCCAAAAACCATCATATTAAGCTAAAAAATATGGAATAGCAAATATTTTACAGCTTTTTAACATTGACTTTAATGTACCACTGAAGTGTTATATCAATCAATTAGTTGCAGTGTACTATGTTTTATTATGATATCTATCATTTTGTATTGGAAAAAATTGGAAGCAGATGCTACCAACCAATTACATTTCCTCTAATTAGCAATGACAGACAGATACTCTTAGGAGCTTTTCAATAACAAAGGTAGGACAAACAATTTTGGAACTGAGGCCAAGACCATTGAATCAAGAGTACCTCCCTCATTTCAGATCATGAAAACTGAACAGATTTGAGGTAAATAAAGTTTTAATACTAAACTCCTAGTCAGACAAACCACAGATACCCCATTATTATACACCTTTGTGTTTGACAACAAACAAATCTAATAGCAATATTCTGAATGTTTGGACAGTAGGAATAATAAAATACACCTGATGTATAACACATTATTCCACTTCAATCTGTTACAGCAATCAGTTGCTTTATGGTCCTCTTGATTAAACTCAAAACTTCATGAAATTTGAGAGATGTGTTACTTATTTAATTACTTATAAATACCAACCTTGGATAAACTAGACATTTTAAGAGTAAATATTTCACACTCCCTCTGTTTATTACCCACTTCTAGTTGTCATTAAACTAGTGGCTAATCCAGCAATATATATATTAATCTGTCAAAGTTAGCATCTGCTGATACATTCACACTGATGGCTTTATACCAAGATAACTAATGTGTTAAGACTCTTTTCATACTGTATTCCTGCAACCATAAGTCAGATATTTTTATCTAGTTATTATATCTAACAACCCAGCTAATTCATAAGGTAAATAGGTATTTAGCATTTATGGGCACAAAGCTACAAGACTATCTGTGCCAGACAAGATGTGGTACAGTGTAGATATAGGGAAATTAAGGTAAAAAGTAAAATATGTAAAATTAGGAACTGCCAGGAAGACTGACACAAGAAGTAGACCCTTGCTGAAATCGGCCTTTCTGGTCCTAGGTTCAGTTTAAAAAAAAAAAAAAATGTATAAAATTAATACTTGCCAGGAGTGAGATGGGCAGTATCACCTATAACACAGGCTAAAATTAAGGGCAAACATGCCTTAGAAATATCTTTAAAAGGATGTTGTCATTCTAGGTTGTCACAACATTATGATAATAGAATGTGGATGATTGTGATCTGAGTGCCACATAGACCACAAATTGGTGCAGCAGTACCAGATAAAAGAAAATGGTGGGTTACAAAACTGTGACCAATGCATAGCCTTGCCAAAACAACTTCCTCTCTTCGATCCTTACAGAAGCAAGAGGGACAAAGACCTAGAGAAGGTTCAATCTGAAAAAGCTTGTTATTGTGTTGCTCATTCCAGGTTGCCTGCCATCTGGTGTGCAATCTGGATTTCATAACTGTAATGAGTTCTGGGATGACAGATCCAGAACAGACAGACTTCGCTGCTCTGTCAGCCTGCTCATTCCCACAAATACTAACATGACCTGGTATCCAAAAGAACTGGACAGAGACAGGTGAGAAAGAAAGATGGGCCAGTTTGTTTTCGATATTGATGAGAAAAGGGTGTTGAATATCATGGAATGATTCTAGGCCCAATAAACAGCTGAGTGAGTCTGTATATATTGTACAATTTGCATTATTTCAATATGATTTAGGGCAAGAGAGATGGTATACAATTCAACAGTGAACATAGATATTGTAGGGGGAGTCTCTACGCCGGAATAAAATTGTCACAAACCATGGCAGAGCCCACTGAGTCACCCAATTTTGAACCATCTGTATATATAGGAATGGATGGATCATATGAAAGATGTCCAGCAAAAAAAGAACAATATTTCCAATTGGATGTATCTGCTTTCCTCAGATAACACAAAGATTACAACTGGGGACAGTAATTTGTCATGGTAGAATAGGCTGATAAGAAGAAACTGCAATGTTACTCAAGGATAAATTCAATTCTTCTAATTGTGCCTGGATATGGAGACTAAAAGGAACAATGGTAGATTTTTGTTATTAAAAAGTGTGGTCCATTGTGGTTGGAAAACACAACTCCAGCTAGGATGCTGTGGTAAGGATCCAAGTTTGGAAGCATACATTAGAGATAGTTGTAAATTGTGAATATATAGAGAAAGTTTATGAGATTTCACATATAGACTTTGCACGGAAGAAGTATGAAAAGCTCCAATGCAAAACCAAAGCCCCCGGTGATGGACAGTATCCAACATTTTCAGTGCTGAAGGTCTGGAAGAACCATAAACCACAAACCCATAGTCCAGTTTGGATTGGACAAGGGCACAATAAATTTTGAGCATAGAGTATCGATCAGCTCCCCAAGAAGTAGAAGAGAGGACATGAAGAATGTTCAATGCTTTTAGACATTTGATATGAAGTTGCTTGATATGCAATATAAAATTTAATTTATAATCAAATATAATACTTAAGAACTTTGCTTCAGGGACAACAGGAAGTACAACATCATCAAGACAGAGTTTTGTATTTGGGTGGATTCCCCATTTGCACCAGAAATGTATACAAACTATTTCAGAGAGTGAAAGTTTAAAACCACTTGCTGTGATCCACTTCAGTATCTGATTGATTTCAATTTGTAGCTGCCGTTCAATAAACCTTATGTTTGATGACTGACACAAGATGTGAAAGTCATTAACGAAACAACCATTTGCAACTGTATGGGGTAGCAGTTCAATGATGGCATTAATCTTTATAATGAAAAGTGTGACACTCAGAATATAGCCCCAAGTTCCTGTGGGAAAAAATGAGAATGAATTGACCCCATACGAACTTGGAATCAGAACTTCATTAAGAATTGCTTGATGAAAAGCGGTAAGTTGCCATGCAATCCATATGAGTGAAGGTCTTGTGAGATGTCATATCTCCATGTTGTATCGTAAGCTTTTTCTAAATAATAAAAAAAAACAATAACAAGATGTTGTTGCCTTAAAAAGGCTTCTCCAATTGGTGTTTCAAGGTGAATCAAATGGTCTATCATAAAGTACTGTCTTCGGAACCCATACTCAGTAGGTGAGTTTGATTCAAGAAACCAAACGAAGCAAGCACTGATTATCCTCTCTAAGATCTTACTGAGACAACTTGTCAAAGCAACTGGACGGTAATTAGAAGGAATCATTGGATCCTTCCTTGGTTTCAGAATAGGGAGTACAATAGCTTGTCCCCAAGCATCAGGATAAACATTTTCTTGCCATATCCGATTAAAGACAGCTAGGAGGATAGTGTGAGAGTTCTGGAAAAGGTGGCATAACATCTGAATGTATATTATCAAGTCCAACTGATGTATTACCAAACCGATGAATTGCATGTGTGAGTTCCATCAGTGTAAGAGGACAATTATAGTCATAGGAATTGTCAGTTGAAAAGGAAAAGATTCAGATGCTCTGCCTGTGTTTTAATGGTTAAAAAGGAGGGGGAGAAGTTGAAAGAGCTAGATACAAGAGAGAAGTTTCCAAGAGTATTGGGAATGCTCTGTGCATCTGTAACTTCATGGCCATCAGATATTAAGACAGAGAGGGGGTAGAAGTATATCTTCCACTCACCCTCTTATCCCATATGACTTTTGTGCTGGAGTTTGAAGAAATGATGGAGGTGTATTTAATCCAAGATTCCTTCTAGCTTTGATGTCTAACTAGCCAAGAGTGTGCACATGCTTGCTGAAATGCAATGAGGTTTGAAAGCGTGGGATATCTTCAAAATTCATACCAAGCACTTTTCTAAGTTTTTTGTGTTATAGAACAAGCAGAATTCCACCAAGGGCATGGATGCCATGGGGAACATGTCGAGGTTTTAGGGATGCATCGAGTAGCAGCTTGTATAATACTGCTGGTTACTGCAGCTATACAATCATCTGTGAATGATTTACATAAGATGGCAGGATCAAGTTCTGAGAGAGTAGTAAAAGAAAACCAGTTGGCCTGGACCAACTTCCACCAAGATACATGGGTTCAGTGGTACTGACCATGGCCAATCTCTTATAATATGATGGGAAAATTATCACTACCTCATAGATTGATGTCAACCTCCCAGAAAAGTGAGTGAGTAGTGATGGGGAACAGACAGAAAGATCTATAGCTGTAAATGACTGACTGGGTGCATGAAAATATGTGTAAGAGCCAGTATTGAAGAGGTAGGTTGTGGTTCAAGAGCGTATGCTCTATTCTACACCCTCTCATATCAATACAGGAGCCACCACAGAGGGGATTATGCCAATTGAAATCTCCCAAGATTAAAAAAGGGGTTGGCAGTGCTCAATAAGGGTATCAAGGTCTGATTGATTATAATGCATTTCAGGTGTAAGATATAGAGAGCAAATAGTGATGGTATAACCCAAGGAGACACAGATGACTACACCTTCCAAGGGTGTGGTCAATGACAGGGACCAGGTGGGCACATGCTGATCAACCAGCAATGCAACTACCCCATGTCCCCATCCTACACATAGCCTGTTGTTCCAGTATAATAAACAGTGTCAGACAATAACTGTATTTGTAGGCTGTAGAAATGTTTCCTGCAAAGAAATACATATGGGATGATAAAAGTCAATCAGATCTTTGATTGGAAACCTCGACAGTTCCATTGGATTAGTGTGGCCATGTATAATTATTTGAGATGAGAAGACAGTAAGGAGTCCTTCTGCTTAAGACCATTTTTTTTTCTTTATTGGATGTGGGTTTATCACCCTCTATAGATCCTGCTCTAGCTCGAATGGTCAAGTCTGAATTTATTGGTACACGAACTTTTGGTTTAATTTTTGGGGTATCAAGATGGAGACCCCATGGAAACATCTTGGCTTAAAGGTGAAGTTTGGCAATGACTGGAAGGTGTGGTCAGGACACAGATGAAAGGAGACATTGATTCATGAGCTGTGTTGATTTTGGGAAGTGCTTTATTAAGACTTGCTGGTGAAAATTGTGTAGGAGATAGGGTAAGGTCTATTTAGACTCCTACTGTAGTAGTAGAATGGGTTACAGCAGCATAAGTTCTGGATGGAATAGGTAATAATAATTTTCAAACCTCTGTGTAAGCAAGATTGTTAACTGTCTTGAGACATACTTCTTTTTCTTCTTCCAATTTAGGGCAAGAGGTAAAATAAGAAAGATGCATACCATTACAGTTTACACAATGTGGTTCAAGTCGGCATTCGAAGGCATCATGGTTTTTACTACCACAGCAGGCACAGGTCAAGGAACCATGGCAAGATTGTTTTGAAAGACCAAATCGTTGACAATGGAAATATCATACAGGATTTGGAATATAATGTTGCACCTTTCAATTCAGGTATCCTACTTTTATTGTGGTGGGAGGATGTGGTGATATAAATATTAGTATTAGAACATTTGTTGGTTCCAGAATTCCATGTTTTTGAGTGAAGAATCAACGTACTACTGTGACCCTATAGTTGGTGAGACCTGAAAGGATCTCCGAGTTGGAGATAATCCTTAAATCTCTTTTAACTATGACACCTCTGGAAGTATTCAAAGTGGAATGAGGAGTAACCTCAATGGGTATGTCCCCCAAGGCCTTTGATGTCAGGAGGATTTTGAAATGCTATGATCAAGATGTTTCCACTAAGATGTCTTCAAAGCGTAGCTTTTTTACAGATTTAGGGGAGCCAGTAAGCCCTTCTGAATAAAAAATGGAGACATCTGCCCTATAGGTTTGTCACTTAAAGAATACAAAAATTAAGATTTGCGGGACAGATTCAAGTGGTGAGTTAGGCTGTACAGATTCATCAATGTGTGGTCGTTTTCCAGTAGTCGGATTTTTCTTGATGGTTTCTAGTTGTGCTATTTTTTGATTTAGGAGTATCCTTAATAAACAGAAAATTTTTTGGTGCCCACTGACCCCATCCACCATTGAGCCCTACAAGGGGATGCACTACAGTGCCTTAAGGGCACTGCAGTGACACCAGGGTTTCATGAGCACTGTACCCATTGTGGACGTCCTATGCTGGTTCTCAGTTGACCTTGGCCCAAATGGACTAGCTAATTGTTCCTGTATGAGCCACCCCATTTACAGGAATTCAAGGTCAAAGTGGTGTGTTGGGGTTGGACTCCTCAACCATCAGGATTCTCTCCTCCCCTTCATGGGTTACCATGCACAGAAAACATGCAGGTGAATGTTTAGATCCCAGAGGAGCTAAACTGTAAGAACAGAAGCTTCTCTGGGAGGTCCCCTCACGATGTACAGGAATCCACATCAATGGGAAGAATTCATAAGCCTAATTCTCCAGTGGTTGTAAAATTCATTACCTTGTTAATGTAACTCAAAATTATAATTTTTCAACACTGAAAATGTGTTTCCAGTAGGTACTTCCTTCCTTTCATTTGATTAGCTATTCTCATTCATGGCTGTCCCCTATATGCAAGCTTTCTTTATACATGCTACAAGCCTTCCACTCCTCCTATTGGAATCAAATGATTCCAACAAGTCTCCCATGTGTCCTATGTAAATAAAATCTACTCTTCAACAACAAAACTGACCAGAACCATCTGATACGCAATAACCTCCTTGGAGTAAGGCAGAAAAGATTGAAAAATATTAGAAATAGAACAGTTCCCCTTACCTCTGCTGTGACCCACAACACAGGTAGGAAGACAGACAACCTTCAATGTGCATGAGGATTTAAACTGACTAAATCACTCTAAATCCAAAACCAAGATGCTGGGTACTAACATTCATTTGGTGGCTACACAACAAGGGCTCCCAGTTGAAGGGGTGAGCTGCAATTCAACAAATCACTCAATAGTAATTGTAAAATGCATATTGGAGGATAACATAATGTCTAAACCAGCAAAACACCACCACCCTACTTTGTACTGAATGAAATTATCTTTCTTTACAACAAACATTCATCAAGAGTGCCACCATGCTCTGGCATCCCAGCAGCTTGGGACTGGTAAATGGTAAGGACTTCTATACTCTACTTGAAGAAAGAAAAGTGAAAATACATAGAAAAGTCAGGAGGAATATCAGAACCTGAGACAGTGAAATAAGTGATCACAAAAAATCTATTTTGAAAAATAGTTTGATTGATTGATTGATTGATTTAGTGTTTTATGGCACAAAGCAACGAGGCTATCTGCGCCAAACAACCGGTAAAAAGGTAGTAAAAGACATAAATGGAAATGAACGTAAAAAAAAAAAAAATATAAAACCAGTGTTGACACCTAGTCTACAAGGTTAAGATAGAAGGCAAAGTGTAAAAAGTTGTAAGGTAGGTATTCTATCAAAAAGGTATAATCATAACCCGCCAGGAAGACTAACAGGCAGGTACAAGACCCACCGTCAGTCACCTGAAGTTGGTCTTTCCAGTCCTGGTTCTGGGTTATGTGTCATATCAACTAGTATCAAAATGTAAAAGAATAGAAGTATTAAAAAACACACAGCAAAAACGCAACAATGAGTAACCAAATGTTCAGTAAAAAGAGAAAAGTCACGTAAATGGAGTAAAATTTGTAAAGGAAAATGAAGGTAAAAACAAAACAGCAATTAAAACAGAAAATGGTGTAAAAACCAATGGTGACACCCAGTCTTCAAAGTTATAAACTATTTACTCTAGCATAATAATAATGATCATAACCCGCCAGGAAGACTAACGAACAAGTTCAAGAACCACCATCAGTCACCTGAAGTTGGCCTTTCCAGTCCTGGTTCTGGGTTGTGTGTCATAGTAGCTAATATCAAAATGTAATGGAATAAAAGTTTAAAAAGACACTCAGCAAAATCATAATAAAGAGTAGCCAAATGTCCAGTAAAAAGATAAAAGTCAAGTAAATGGAGTAAAATTGAAAAATAGACCATCCCAAATTTATTCACTCAAGGTATGGCAGGAATGGGCAGCCATCCCCTTCTGCTTTACCCATGAAGTTCATGGGTGATATGGTCCAAAACAAGCAAGTGCAAAATGCTACATCATAAGGTTATTCACCCTCAAGCAGTCTTGTGAACGATCTCAACTGCAAGCATTGTGAAGCCATAAAATGGAAACAGTGGGTCAACATGGTTGTACAGGTGGATTTTGAATCGTAAAATACCTGGCTGGCACCACTCACCACAGGACAGGATGCATCTAAATGGATCCCTAAAATAAAAGGAAGTATTAATATAGACTTACACATAAGAGTTGTACCAAAGCTTAATAAACAGCCATGGGTAGAAGACAAAAACCCATGAAACCTGAGAAAGGTCTTACAGAGACAGCTCGTCAAAGCAATTGGACAATAGTTTGAAGGAATCTTCGGATCCTTCCCTGGCCTAGAGAAAGGTAAAATAATAGCCAGGTGCCAGGCATCAGGAAAAACATTCTCCTGCCAAATCCAGTTGCAGAAAATCAGAAGGACATCAAGAAAAGCAGGAGATAGATGGTGCAGCATGTCATAATGAATATCATCAAGTCCAACAGATGTACTGGCAGACCGATGAAGGGCCATTTTTAGTTCCACCAGGGTAAAGGGACAATTGTCGTCAAAGAAACAGTCAGTTCAAAAGGAAAGAGGTGATCGCTCTGCCCGAGTCTTGATAGCCAGGAAGGTGGAGAAACAAGCAAAAGTGCTAGATACCCAGCAGAAGCTTTCACCTAGAGTGTTAGCGATGTTCCAGACATCAGTCACCTGCTAACCATCAGAGAGTGGGACAGAATTGTAGTGCCCATTAACCTTTCGAATCTTGTCCCATATGATCTTGGAACTGGTGGTAGAAGATATGCTGGTTGTGAACTTAATCCGAGATTCCTTCTGGCTTTGACGTCTTATCCACCTAGTTTGTGCACGGGCCTGTTGGAAAGCAACCCAGTTTGAAAGTGTGGGATATCTACGAAAAGTATCCCAGGCCCTTTTTGAGCCTTCCATGCTCAGTGGCAAGCAGGATTCCACCATGGACAAGGATATCGTGGAAAACGTGTCGAAGTTTTAGGAATACACTGAGCAGCTGCATGTATAATACAGTCAGTTACTGCTGCTATATAGTCGTCTATTGATGGCTGATTTATGATGGCAAGATCAAGTTCTGCGAGAGCAGTGAAAGTGAACCAGTCTGCCTGATCCAGCTTCCACCGGGGCACACGGGTAGGGTGGCATCGACCATGACCAGTCTCTCTCAAAAGGATCGGAAAATGACACTGCCTTGTGGATTACTGTCAACCCCCCATGAAAAATGGGAGAATAATGAAGGGGAGCAAACTCAGAGATCAGTAGCGGTAAAGGACTTACTAGGTGCATGAAAGTGAGTGAAGGAACCAGCATTGAAAAGAGAAAGATTGTGATCAGAAGGCATCCGCTCCACAGATCGACCCCTTCCATCAATAATAGCACTTCCCCAGAGGGGATGATGTCCATTAAAATCCCCCAGGATTAGAAATGGAGATGGCAACTGTTTAAACAGAGCATCAAGGTCTGATTGATCATATGTCTCTCCAGGGGACAGGTACAGAGAACAAACAGTGATGGTATGACCCAAGGAAACACAGATGGCTATGCCCTCCAAGGGTGTGTTGAGTGACAAAGACAAGGTGGGCACATGTTGATCAACCAACAGTGCCACCCCTCCATGTACTCAACCATCCCACAACCTGTCATTTCTGTACAGAGAAAACTGCCGAATGGTGACTGTATCAGCAGATTTGAGAAATGTTTCTTGTAAAGAAAGACAAACAGGATGGTAGGAAGCAATCAGCATTTTGATATCATCCAGATTAGGACGTAAACCTCGACAGTTCCATTGTATCAAGGTGGCCATTTTTAAGAATAGGTAGGTGAAGTGGCTGGAGAACCCTTCGATTTACGACCACGTCTTTTTTCTTTACTGTCTTCAATTGGAGGAGGTCTATCAACCTCCATGGATCCTGCTCTGGGTTGAGTGGGCAGGGTTTTGTTATTGGAAGAGGAATCCAGTGACTGAGGGTGCGAACGAATAATTGTTGTCTCTTGTGGTGGGAGAAAACGATGTATCAGAAGAAATGCCTGTATTTGAAACTGAAGGACGTGGATCTTGAGGTTTGTTGGAAGGTATGGGAGGAACAGAGATGGGTGTGGAAGTCGATTCATGAATTTTTTTAACCATGGAGGTCAAAAGGCTTTTCATTTGTTTTGAAAACGATTCTCTTGGAGGCACAGAGAGATATGTCTGCACTCCCACTGTAGTTGTGGAATGAAGTGCAGCAGCATATGTCCGAGATGGAGTTGTGGATACCAATTTCTGAGCCTCAGGATAACTAATGTTAAGTGTTGTTTTCAAACACTGCACCTTTTTTCCTCCAACCATTTTGGGCAAGAATGAAAGTAAGAGGGGTGAGAACCATTGCAGTTTACACAATGTGGGTTCATGTCACAGTCATAGGCATCGTGGTCCTTGCCTTCACAATAAGCACATGTCAGGGAACCACGACAAGATGTCTTTGAGTGGCCAAATCTCTGACATTGGAAACACCGAAGAGGGTTTGGAATGTATGGTCAAACCCTGCAAATGAGATAACCTGCCTTGATGGTGGAAGGTGCACGTGGTGAAGTAAATGTTAAAATTAGGGTATTTGTTGGCAGTGTAACTCCATCTTTGCAAGTGGAGATGCGCCTCACTGCAGGAACTTCTTGAGTGGAGAGACCAGTGAGAATCTCTGACTCAGGAATTCGAGGCCAAAGTGGTGTGTTAGGGTTGGACCCCTCAACCACCAGGATCCTCTCCTCCCCTTCACGTGTCGCCACGCACGGCAAATACGTGGGTGAATATTTAAATCCCAGAGAAGGTAAGCAGACAGAACAGAACCTTCCCTGGGAGGTCTCCTAACCACGTGCAGGAATCCACACTGAGGGGACTCAAAAGGCCACATAAGAAGTTTAGACAAACAAGTCGCAATAGGTCGAGTAGCTGGAAATCACCAAGGACCATGGTGATATACCTCTACATAAGAAGAGCATATGGACTGAACCAAATGGAAAGCTACATGAATGAAAAAACCAGATCTCCTCAAATAAAACCAGGCATAAAGACTAAGACATGAACTTCAGGATGTAAAACTAGTGACTGGAATTGACAAAAGAGGGCAGGGAAAAAAAGGGGTGTAAGAAGGAATATTTGGGGTTGGTGCAAATGAAAGAAAACATTGTTGAACCAACCAACATGGAGTTGTTAGAAGGGCCTGCAAGAAGTGATATATACAAGGAAAACTACCAAATGAAGCAATCAGATAAGGGGATAAATATAAAAAAATTGTGGGTCCAATCTTAGCTGAAGACACTGATAGCCAAAACTTGAGGATAAAGCACTGGGAAACAAAAGAGGGATAATTTGTCATTCAAGGTGGTAGCAAATGCATCATGGTGAGGACCCCACCCCAAATGCAAAACCACTGAGCAACAAGAGAATTGAGGGACCACCCCATCAGAAAAATCTTGTAGGGGTGGGAAAAATGATCCACCAATAGATTGAAAGCACCTGAAACATGACACAATTAAACAAATGTGGAGTGTATAGGCCCAAAACAGGAGATCCAGTGTATGAAAACAGAGGAATCTCGACCAGGTGCTATCATGTCAAATTGTAGGAGTGAATCATCACCAGACAGTGTGTGGTTGCAAGTAGGAAGTGGTCCAAAGTCCAGTGTATGATTAGAAGTTTGCAGACATTAATATGTAAAAATCTGTTTGTTGAAACATCAACAACTCAAAGTTCAGGGGTGATTGACCCATGTGCCCCAACCCTGAAGAGATGTGTTCATAAACAGGTATAAATCTTGACAAGGAGTAAAAAGCATGATGCATGGCAATATATGAGTCTTACTAAATTATCAGAGAATATTATCCAAGAGAAAAGAAGTGTAATCAGAGCAGCCAAGGGATCTTAAGTAAGGTTTCATTGACCATGCAGAGTCCACTACAGGAAAGGCATATGCATGCAACCATAGGGAACCAACATTCTAAAAAGTGAAATAACTTCACATGCAAAAACATGAGGGAGCAGACAGGACATGATTAACTAACAATTTCATGGAATGAAGTCAGAGGAGAAGAAGCTTAGGCCCAGCTGAGTGTTGAAAAAGACACCTAACTGGACAAGGTACAAGACAGAATTTATCCAATCTTATTAACCAGGCAACTCAAACAAGCCAGTTGAAGAAGCTTAGGAGTATTACTGGCCAACTTCAGTTCAGGATAGACCAGAAGAAGCCAATCATCCATATCATAATAGAAATGCAGCCCCAAAGTTGGTGATGAAAAGCATAAGCCCGAACCACCAAACAGAAAATGTGTAATACAGAAGCAAGTCTGAAGGGTAGGGCTTGAGACAAGTCAAAGATGTATACAAAATCAAGCAGAGACTGCAGTATGAAGGTAAGCACTGATGATATCCAACTTGATCATCCATAAATCTGGAAAAAATGCCCACCATAGTGTAAGGAAGGTTAATGAAGTGAATGAGGCAGGAGAAACTACTGATAGACCTCCAGTCTTCTTGGGAACAACAAATTTCCAGGAGAAGAAGCCCAGGGAAAGACAGGGAAAAGGTTCAACAGACTATTGAGCAAGAAGGTCCTTAACAGCTTCTGACACAAAATGGAGTCCTGAGATCAAGGGAAGGAAGAGGATAAATGAGACAAGGTAGGTTTGACAAAAAATGAAATCTTCAAACCTTCTGACAGAACTTGAAGAATCGAATCATTGACAAAAGGGCACCACTGATAGAAAAAGGCTGCAAAATGAGCTATTACTGGACCAGAGCCCATCAGACAGTTGCTTGAACTACTCGCAACATGATGTGTATATTGTCAATGACAATGATGAGATGTGGCACCTTCAGAAGATAAGGTAGGAAAGGGTAGACTGTTGTTAAGACAGATGCCACTCAAGATTCCAAAAATTCTGAGATCATATACAAAATGAAATTTCATAAAAACATAGCTATATATAAGTCCTGGATATAAAGCATTGGTAGCTGGGCCCTCAACAAGACAGCATTCTGACCCAGAAGATTCCAACAGAAATACTACACATGTAATGCCAGAGCCAAGGATGACAAATCAGCCAATGGGGAAGTAAGAAAGGAAGGAATATCCCAATAAAACCCCTCAGAATTTCTATACAAAACCTCAGATAGGAAATAAATAGCAGAAAAATAACACAAAAGTTGGGAGGATAAGATTTAAATGGAAAAATTGTGCATGGGTTAAACTGATAAAAGATTCAATGTCCACACCCCAAATGGGTAAAACAGAATCCAACTGTTGTTAGTCAAGATAAGAACAGTCTGCACAATAATAAGCTAGGGCAAACAGATCTGAACCAATGAAGAATGACTTATACTAATGGTGTTGTTTAGCTCGGAGACATATTGTTCAACATGAACCCAAGTGTCCAGGAGAGATGGATATTCATATAACAAGGAAGGGAATGAATAACAAGAAATAGGGCAACAAATAAAACATCATATTTCTGACAATTAAAGTCCAAGAAAAATGTGGAAAGATAAATTGAATTCTCAGGAAGAGTAAGGGAAGGCATAGTAAAATCAAAAGAGGGAAACATGATTGAAGCCCTTGTCAACTTGAACAGGTTCAATATGCTCAGAAGGATGTGGAGGAAAAGTCTGAAAATGGGTGTTGAACTATGTAACTTTCAATCTCCCTGTGAATAAGTGTTGATAAATCTCCAGTGAGGTCACACATCTGAAGCCTGAGAAGTATCTGCAAAATTTGAGGCACACAAAGTGATGACATTAACTTTGAGATTCCTGCTTGAAGAGCCGACAAAAAGACAAATATATAAAAAAATGTGACTATAAAAGTAATTATAAAGAAACTGAGTAGTTTATAAAGAATAAGCACTTTAAGAAGAAATTGTGTCTCAAACTGGAATCAATTCAAAATAGAAATGTCTGAGCACAAGTGCTATCAAAATGAGAAGTGACAGTTCGGTATAAGCACAGGAGTCACATAAGTATACCATGCTCCTATTGATGCTCATGACAATTTACGAGACAGGAGAAAGCAGAAATCTTGTGACATGCATAAAGAAAAAGTTTTCATATAGGGGTAGTAATAAATTGGAATAGCTAATATCTTAAGGAAGAACTGTACTGAAAATTGCATTTTGTATGCATTTAAAATAAGTAGAGAAAGTTTTAAGATACTAGTACTTATTGCAGCCGAGAACATACTATTTTCTTTAGACAACTTCTTTGTTTACCTTGTGGTACATGCTAGAAACAGTTGTTAGTTGCTTCTTTGATCTTGCTCATAGGTAAAAAATAAACAAACTTTCTAGCTTTAAGGGAATAATGCAATAACTACTCTGTATGGTTTGCCAAGCGGAATTGCAGCAAGCTGGTGAATTACTGCAAGTATGAAATGTTTTACTAAGTAGTAAACTTGAAACCATTTAGGCTTTGAGAAAATATCAACATAGTTTATTTACAACATGTACTGACAATACAAGAAGCAATGATTTCTGTTCATTCCCATCATGTCTTCTTTGCCCCCCTTATTACTTCTCAGAGATATTAAAGCAGAAATGATAATCCATTAAATATTCAGCATATCTAACATTCTTATTTAAACTGCAATTTAAAAAAAACAAAGCAAATCACCAACAGATTCATAAGGCACAAAATGTGGTCCAATGATGAACAAAATATCACAGAATTAATGAATAACATTAATTTTGCAATGTTAAGATATCATTTGTCACTTTCGTGGCTGTGCAGTAATACATTAGAAAGGTCTTTAGCGACTTCAGGAATGCAATTTACAGAATCTAACTAAACAATATATACTGAAAGTATTTACCAATAAAGCATACTTCAGGTACTTTTGAGAGAAAATTAAATTATAAGTGGCAGGTTTTAGCCTTAACTCATTCAACAAAGAACCTCATCAACTTGACCTCAAATAATAGCATATATACAGAATAGATAAGTAATGATTTTCATTAAAATGACCAAACTCAAACATTTTTATCAAAATTTTAATGTCTCATCTGTTCATAACGTTAAGGCTCTTGAAGAAAATCTACCTGGATTTAAGGAACATTTTTTAAAAGATTTACTCATTAACATAAAAATGGGTTTTGTTTTTTCTACATGTCTAAAATGGCAGTCGAAATCTAATTTGTCTGTTGGAAGTGCACTGATAAGTTTTACATTCAAACATAAAAAAACCTATCTACTGATCATCCTTGCAAAGCAATGCAGACCTTTATAAGTGATTGTGAAATTACTGATACAATGTTAACTTTGGTTGAAAACTTCAGTACAAGGCACTTTATTTCTTGTTGCTTTCCTGTATACTTGTTTGTAGTCTCACAAGCAGATGACAATGAAAAAGCTGATTCATGTACAAATAATTTGTGTAATTTGTAGAGTACTTGAAAGAAACCTTGTTGTGAAAGTTTCTGCCATTTTATCAAGGTTACTCAGCAGTATGGTGATGACAGAACTACAGTGATAGGTATACCCTCTGGTAAGGCCTATGATCATCTTAACTTCTACTGATACAAGAAAAAAAAAGATATAGTAGCCACATCTGGAGTTTTTAAAGCATAAAAATCTTACGCTATCTAATTCACTGTTTAATCTGCACAGAGGAACTTAATCATGATGCAATTCATCATCCAGACCAACATTTTTACACTAACAATGTAGAAATGATCAATAAAGAACAGTATTCTACATGCCACACTTATGAATATATGTAAAGAAACCAAAGATACATTGTCTATCAACTTAAAAGCAAGAATACTCTATAACTGGCCTATCATTTTCAGTGGTATTTATCCTATTGAGACTAAATATCACTGAAAATGTTTAAAGGCTTTCAGGTCTAATCATAGTATCTAACTTGACAGTAGTGGCAACACATCCCAAGAGTGATCCAATCTCAACTCTCTGAATGATACAGCTTTCAATGACCTGTGTTCATTGCTAACAGGACAATCTCACCACACATTCACTATAGTTGAATCAAGAAAACAATTAGCATCTTTTCTGCAAAATGTTCCTGCAATATGTATTTGTATCTTCAATATTGTGTAAAAGTTTAGAGGATTGTTTTGATGAAGGCTTGTTCACAGAAAGGTTGCTTGGTTGATTTAGTGTTTTATAGCACAAGGCAGCTAGGCTATCTGTGCCAAATATCCAGTAAAAAGTTAAAATTACAGCTTAAGAAAATTCATAAAAAGATATTAAGATAACACAAAACAAAGATTGAAAAAAAAGCATAAAACCAATGTTCACATCTAGTCTACAGTGTTAAGAGAAAAACTACAGTAATACAAGTTGTGGAGGGCTTTCTGTAGCATAACTGTAATTACTGTAACTTGTCAGGAAGACTCAACAGGTAAATACAAAATCCACCATCAATCATCTGAAGTTCACCTTTCGAGTCCTGGTTCAGAGTTATTTGACGTTATGGCCATTTTCAAAAAGTAAAGTAACAAAAGTTTTAAAAGTCTTATAGCAAAATTTAATAATATATTGCCAGGATGACTAACAGGTAGTTCAAACAGCAGCATTAGTTACCTGAAGTTGGCCTTTCCAGTCCTCATTTTGTGTATTTTGATGTTATGCCCATTTTCTAATTTCAAATCAAACTAGATGGACTGCAATTCTTAAAAGGGAATCACATTAAAAAAGGTATAATGTATAAATTAAAAACTTAAATGGCATTAAAAAGATTAATAGCCTATAAAAAACTAAACATTTCCAAGGAGGACAGAGTCACCATCACCAATAACACTATCTAACAATATGAACAAACCTTGGGAAACAGTAAAATGTGGCTTATTGTGACCTGAATGTCACACAGACAACACACTGGTACACCAGTTCCAGATAAAAGAAAATTATGAGTTAAAAAACTGTGACAGATGCGTAGTCTAGTTAAAACAACTTCCTGTTTCTGATCCTTAAGTCCAGTAGGGTTTTATTTGGAACAGCTTGTTTTCATGTTGCTCACTCCAAGTCGATTGCTAACTGGCACGAAGCTAAGCCTTGAATACAGGACTATAGTCCATGTATAAAACAGGCTCAGCAGTGACAGTGCCAGAACAGATAGATTTAGCTACAGTGTTGGCGAGCTTGTCCCAGTGAACACCAATGTGGCCTGATTTCCAGAAAAACTAGATAAAAGTAGACATAAAAGAGAAATGGGCCAATTGGTTTTGAATATTGAAGAGAACAGGGTGCAAACTAATGTGAAACAATTCCAGGGCCAGTAGAGAACTAAGCAAATCAGTATAAATAGTGCAATTTGAGCACTACTTAGCTTCAATGTGATCCAGGGCAAGTGAAATGGTATACAATTCAGCAGTGAACACAGAATCTGTGGAGGGGATTCTCCATACAACCACTAAACCACAACAAACCATGATAGAGCCCATACAGTCACCTGATTTTCAACCATTTGTATAAATAGGAATGGAAGGATGGTTCAAAGATGTTTACCAAATAACAGGCAATATTTCCAATCAGGAGTGTCTGTTTTTCTGAGATGACTTAAAGAAAGATCACAAATGGGGACTGAAAGAAGCCATGGTGGGATTAGCTGACCAGTAGATATAGCAATGTTATCCAAGGACAGACCAAATTCATCCAACTGTGCCTGGATATGAAGGCCAAATGGAGCAATGGCAGATAATCTGTTCTGAAAATGTATGGCCCACTGCGAAAGGAAACCACAACTCCAGGTGGGATGCTCTGGTAAGGAACGAGGTTTCAAAGCATATAGGACAGTTGCAAACAACAGAGGTGCAAATAAGGTTCATGAGACTATGTGTAAGCCCTAGTGCAGACCTGAAGTCCTTTATGAAAAATGGGGTCCAGCATCTTTGAGGCCAAGGTCCTGGCAAAGCCATATACCAGTGATCCATAGTCATGAGATAAGCATAGCAATAAGAGCACAATATATCTTTAGCGTAGAACATCGATCTGCTCTCCAAGTGGTGGAAGAGAGGACATGGAGGATGTTCAGTGCTCTTGTACATTTGCCCTGTGGCTGCTTGATATGTGGTATAAAAGTTAGCTTATGGTCAAATATAAGCCCAAATAACTTTGTTTCAGGGACCACTGGCAGTACAACTTCACCAATACTGAGTTCAGGATTAGGGTGAATATTCCATTGGTGGCAAAAAGGCATGCAAACAGTTTTAGAGAGAGAGAAGTTAAAGTCATTTGCTGTAATCCACTTCAGTAAACAATTAAGGGCAGTCTGTAGCTGCCACTCAATATACCTCATGTTCGACAATTGAGATGTTAAAATCGTTGACAGAAAGCTTGTTTGCAACAGTAAGAGGGAAATGTTCAATGATGGCATTAATCTTTATGCTGAAAAGTGTGACACTCAAAACACAGACTTGAGGGACTCCATGTTCCTGTACAAAAGAGTGAAAAAGGTTATTTTTTCTTCAACTGTTATAAGCTATCAAACATCACTTCCAGAAAACAAAGCTTTTTAATCAACTCAGCAAAACAAACATAGCTTGATAGATTTGCTTTCTCTGTATTCTCAAGAAGCGAGCACTGAACACACTGGAGATGAAAGTGATGCTGTTATTATTGTCAGGACAGATTCAAGTAAAAATTTCCCTCTCTTGAGGAAAACTAAGTAAACATGTATAATAATCACCCCATGCAGTTGTTATTGTCAAGTATATCTGATAACAAGTAATCTGAGAAGCATTTACAACAGCAGCAAAAAACAATGTAACTTCTCTTAATTCTATTTGTTAAAGTACCAGTTACCATTTTATTAATAATGAAAAAAATAAAATAAAGATACAAAAACTATAGTGTTCACATAACTTCAAGCTCAAATCAATGGAAGTTAAAAGATGCTAAAATCAACTATACTGTCACTCACAAACCATACATAGGTAAAAGGAAAAATAAAAGTATATATACACCTAAAATGTATCTTGTATGCATACTCACAAATATACATGTAGAAATTTGATATTCAAATGGCATTGAAGAAAACTTGAATTTTCAAGTATATTTTTAATATGGATAAATTTTCAATTCATTTTATTGTACCGCGTAATACTAATCTTTGTACTTAACCTGCAATACAGACTTCATGTATCACAAAATATAATGTACTATTCTATATTATATATACATTATTCAAAATAACACTTTTTGTACATCACCCTTTATGAAAGTATCTAATTATGCATCACTATAATGACAAGATAGATGTATCCCTCCCTCATAAAATAGAAAAAAAAATTGCACCATTGAATTAAAAAAAACAACATATATGTATATATATTGAAAACAAGCTTGTAGTTCTTTATCAACATTAAAAAACCTACTTTGTTGTTTATCTTACAAAATAAAATACCTTTATCTACTTATTAAATTTGCAAATTTTGATCATAAGATTTATTTTAGCACTCAAAGCCCATAAAGAAAATGGCAAGATAATTTTGAAGATAGCACTGATTTCAACATAATAGCTTCAATAAAAATGTACTCTTGTTGATTTTAGTCAGTTTCTCAAACTCAGTTGTTTTGGTGTGATGTATCTACCTAGCTTCAGTAGTCACAGGTTAGTGATTTGGTTTGAATTTCATGCAAAGCTACACAAATGCTGTCTGCACTAGCCATCCCTAATTTTGCAATGTAAGATAAGAGGGAAAGCAGCTAGTCATTACAACCACCAACTCTTGGGTTACTCTTTTATGAATGAATAGTGGGATTGACCATCACATTATAATGCCCCCACAGTTAAAAAGGCAAGCAACATATGTTTGGTGTGATAGGGATTCAAACCCGTGACACTAAGATTATGAATTATTAGCCACCTGGCTATGCTGGCCCCACAGGTTAGTGATCTAAACATATGATGATGACACCTTTTGATGTCAATTTCAGCTATATAAGTTAGTATGGCTTCCTCTTACACAGTGATGAAAATTAAGATGCCAGAAGAAAAAGATGTTAAAAAATAACTTTTAAAATGACGACAGTGCTGCTTTGTTTCAATTTCATCATTTTATACTTCAAAAGACTCATACTGTTGCAGTTTGATAGGAAATACTTTTGATGGATCAAGGTCAGGTAGTTTCATTTATGTCATTTTGCACTGTATTTAAGCTTCTTTTCACTAAACATCACTGTTATTGATATGCCAGATTTATATAAGTAAAACAAATACATACATAAACACACACACACACACACACACACACAGATATATATATATATATCGGTTTAAGAGATATTATACGTTAAATGTATTATACATTAAATGAAACCCCCTAATGAACAACCATAAGATGCTTACTTGCTTGCTTGTGAAATAGTAAACATAGGCTGTTTATATCCTATGTCAGTAATCATAAAATCAATGGATAAGTATAATGTCTGCTTCAAATTACGACCAAGATAAAAATTACATACAAATAAACTCATAAAAAAAGTTTTATAAAGAATGTAAGAAAAAAGATAAAAATCATAATCAAAAGACACAACAAAACAATAATTTTTAGCTATTTCCTACAAATACAACATCGAAATTTTCAAATCTGCGAATTCAAACAAATATTACATAGAAATAACAACCCTATCAACTTATGATCAATATTACTGTTAGTGTTAATATCACTAATCTTAGACATAGGCAACACTACAGACAGAACAGTAGTCTTGTCCTATAATTTGTGTTAACTTTCATTCCTCCATTTTTCTGTATTTCGTTAATTTAGTTTGAAAGAATTAAAAGGAACTTATTAAAAATTAGTAGAGGAAAACTGAAAATACTTACTTTATACAAAGAAAATTTCGATCATCATTAACAATAACATAAGCCTAATAACAATAATACAAGCTAACATCAAAAATACGGTTTCTCTCGCGAAATTCAAACGAAGCAGCATTGTGACGTCATTTAAAAAGCGCCCTCTGCAAAGAAAAAATATCTATGTAAGACAACACTATTCATTATTATATGTCTACATTAAATTAAAACAAAAAAATATAAGTGTGAAAAGATAAATAAATATAAAGAAGAAACTTTTTGAATTAAATAAGCCCAGTTACGTTTTCTGAAGTAATAGGTGTTGTTTGATTTATCTTTTTAACAATGAATTCAGCTCTCCAGCAAAGGCGTCGCTAGACACTACAACATGAGGACCGAGCCTTGATTCTATTTGACAGCGCCTCAAGTACTTACTCGATGTCTTGAAAAATCGAATTGAAAAACCACAATCGAAACCACACCGAAATGCCGAAAAATTCTTCCGCCTATAGACCCGAGTGCCATTGCTTTTAAGCTACGTCTATGCTCTCCAGTTTTCACTTCAAGCGTCCCTTGTGGTACAGCGGTGTGTCTGCGGCTTTATAAGGCTAGAAACCAGGTTTCGGTGCTCATGATGGCCAGAGCACTGTTAGCCCGTTGTGTAGCTTTTTATTTAACTTCACAAAAACAATGCACTCTATACATTAAATTATCATAAAAATAAATTTTTAGCTTGATATTAAGACAAGTATTTTCGCCACTTGACAGGCAAATCCAATTAACTTTATTTTAGAGCTGGTACAGTTGGTTGTTATCTTGCTGTAGATAGTGCAAAGAGTAACTAAAACTTTAAAGTTTTGCAATTGTGTTTCAGTTTTATCGTATACATAAAATGTAAGAATTTATCGAAATAATGTTTAATAAATTCAAGACTTCTTTGAAAACTGTTTATTTTTAATTCGATCATTTCATTATTATACCAACAAATTTTAAAATATAAAATAAAACTCAATCAGAACAGAAGATTAAAGTAAGCACTCTGTTATATAAAACTTGTTTATTGTCGATTATACAGTGTATAATATATATATATATGTACAATGCTTCGCCAGATTAACCTGGCATCACCAAGTACAAAGCCTCAAGAAGTGAATTCTTGATCTACATAATACTAAAAACTAACAGACTGATACGTTTGTATTTAACTGATTGAACTTAACGAGAATGAAAAGCATAAAAAACTGTAGCAAATGTTTACCAAAAATAAAAATGACTAAAACACACCAAAAACGATTCTAAGCAAACCTGACATTTTGAAATAATGGTTACCCCGATAACTACAGTTTTTAAATTTGTAAAAAGTTTTTTTTGGGTAGATAGCTATACAAAAGCAATTTACAAAAACCTTCATATACTGAAAATGTCATCTATACGTCTGTGATTGATGTTGTTTGTTATTAAGCACAAAGCTATTCAAAGGGCTGTATGTGCTCTGCGTACAATATGTGTATTGAAACATGATTTCTAGCAGTATAATTTCGCAGATATTTCACTGTCGGGCGGTTGTAAATAAATCCCTCACTGAGATTTTACGCAAAAGTCAGAAAACCATAAAAAGTCAGTTTAGTATTAACATTTTAATACTATAATAAACTATATTATAACATCAGATTTTTGTCAAAGTGAAAAACTCCGGTAATGTGATATTTTCAAGGAATTACCAATGTAATAAATTGTTGACCATCTAACAACCCCTTTAGGAAACCCATTTTATAAACTTTCACAGTCATATGATAGAACAACACTCACGAGACAGTTTTGAATAAAACTTTAATCAAATTAATGTTTTGGCCCTTTAATCACAGACACTTACTGGAAACAGGACTATTCCAGGTTGACTGGTCAATCCCATTCAACATAAGAAATGTTGTAACCTGAAGATATCACTTTATCTACAATTTGAGGACACTGCTATAAAAACCTTTGCACAACAAGTAGCATTACAATCATATCACCTATACGTATGCCAGATGTTTTTTTAGAGAGTGAAAAATGAAGAAATAAAGCTAGAAGAAAATCAACTTGACATCTTTCTTAATTGTATGTAAAACTTCACATATTTTGTAGTGAATTTACAATTTTATGTTTATTTTAATACCTACGTTTGTTTCAGTATAGTTCGTTTTTTATGCGTGATAAGGAATGTTGCCGGATGTGTATTGCGCAAGTCCCGTTTATTCTCCAAATTAATAGAAGATTGTAAAGAGCAGGAATCAACAATAAGTGATTTACGCGCTTTCGAACATAAGAGTATTTGATTGATATAAAAGCGTGATTAATATAAAAGCAGCTAACCGAGAGACAGTTATTATTGCTGGTTAGTTACAATCAGCATAGTACAAACCTAGGAAGCTACAATTGTGATTAACACTTATTAATCGGAGAACTACAGAATTTGTCTATTTATTTTTTGAATTTTTCGCAAAGCTGCATTAGGGCAGCTAGTCATCACCACCCACAGCCAACTCTTGGGCTACTCATTTAACAACTAATAGTGGGATTGATCGTGACATTATAACGACTCCACGACTGAAAGGGTGAACACGTTTGGTGTGATAGGAATTCGAACCTGCGACCCTCTTAATAATCGGAAAGCTACAGAATTTTACCAGGAATCTTCATAGATTTCGAATATCACAAACCGCTCAACTTCAGTGAATTGCCTTGGATTTTATTATTTTCACGAGGACATTAAATATCTTCGCTAACTTAAGCAAAGTGTAACAACATTAACTCAGAATGAACATACTTGTCGCGACCTGGACTCTAGATAAAATATCCAGTTCTAGATCAAATTTAACACTTGATATAGTTTGTAAAACTCTTTTTTATAAATTATCATCATATTTAATGACAATTAGCAATAACCATTATTATAATTGAATATTTTTTTGTATATTAAAATCTATTTGTGTTAAGAATGAAAGTTGTTTGTATAAATCTTGTTGTCAAATATTATAAAATTTTAATAAATATCAAATATAAATTAACTTTTAAATTTAAATAAAAATTTCTGGCTCTTTAAAATCGTAATTCTTAACGTATGTAACATAATAAATCGGAAATTCGTCCGAGATAAATTGCAATACGTAACAACTTACCAAACTGATAAATTGTGAAAGAACGTTAAAATTAAAAGAAACAATGCACACGATATCTTCATATATATTATGTTTTTCCTTCTTATTTTAGGCCTGGCATGGCCGAGCGCGTTAAGGCTTGCACTTATAATCCGAGGGTTGCGGGTTCACGCCCGAGTCGCGCTAAAACATGGTCGCCCTCCCAGCCGTGGGGGTGTATAATGTGACGGTCAATCCCACTATTCGTTTGTAAAAGAGTAGCCCAAGAGTTGGCGGTGGGTGGTGATGACTAGCTGCCTTCCCTCTAGTCTTACACCGCTAAATTAGGGACGGCTAGCACAGATAGCCCTCGAGTAGCTTTGTGCGAAATTCCAAAAAACAAACAAACAAAAACAAACCTTCTTATCTTACATCATTTTAACATTTAAACCAAAAATATTTCATACATGCACAGCAGTCAAATAAACACTGCAACATCCTATAAACACTTAAAGTGAACAGAGAACACAGCCCTTTATGCAGAAATAGACAGTGATCTTTTACAGTACTAGGTGAAGAGATACCTTGAGAATAAATTTCTTTTACATTTTAATGGAAAAAAACATAGACCCGAGTTCATTTACCCTGAAAACAAAAAACGAGAAAAAAGAACATTTTTGTTTCATGCATATAGTGCTATGATTTAACCCATCTTCCAACAGATATTTCTGACAACTCACAAATCTTCAGTGAAGACGCCATCCTAAATTAATACATACCATGTATGTATTTCATACTGTCTCTATACGTATTTTGCCAAACTTCTTGTTATTTCACGAAACGCAGCAAAGTGCTTTTCGGGAAGTCAATACACTTGAGAATAACACGTTTGCCAGAACATGGCAATGCTACTGATAAAGATTGATTAGAAATTATTCTAATTTAACTATGTTAACAGTGTTTCCACGGGCTGGGCATCCAAGAATTTCCCGAACTTGATTTTTCAAGTTATTCCTGATGTTTGTTTACTGGTTGGCATTTTAACCAAAACCCTATTGACCAAAAAGCAGGCGACTTTGTAAAAACCAAATCCACGACAAGCCACAAAACAGATATCGACATTTAGTAAGTAAATGTACTGATCTTGTAAGTATAAAACGACATTAATAAAGAAAAAGAACAAAATGGCTTATATGTGCAAAGAGCGCGTGTACGGTACTTGTGAGAAATGCCCTCGATGTTAGTGTGGATGCGAGGGTTTTGGTTTGTTTTGAATTTCGCGCAAAACGACACGTCCCTAATTTAGCAGTGTAAGACTAGAGGGAAGACAGCTAGTCACCACCACCCACTGCCAACTCTTGGGTTACTCTTTTACCAACGAAGTGTGGGATTGACCGCAACATTATAACACCCCCACGGCTGAAAGGGCGAGAATGTTTGGTGTGATCGGGATTAAAACCCGTGACCCTCAGGTTACGAGTCGAGTGCTATCACCACCTGCAACGATTTAGATCCAGACATCAAAATTGCACGAAAAGCTAGTGGGAGTAGCTTCAGAGAAAATTAAAGATACAAATAAAGAAATAAGGGAGGATTGATTACGCTGTTCATTGAAAAGTGATGAATATGAAATGTCTAGCAATACTTTTGAGGATCGTTTGGATTCGTAACACCAACAAAAAGACGTAGATAATCCAAGAATTCGAGTGTGAAAGTGAGGCGTTGCTGAAATACTCCAAGTCACGATGTCTATTAAATTCGACAGTTCTTTGGTATCGAATCCAAATAAAGAAGCTTGAAGGAAGGCATCAGATTTCAGTGCTCTTCATAAGAACAATTAGTTAATTGCGTTCTTCTTGATTGTATTAAAAGATTCTTAGGAGATCTAGATAGTCTTATAAATGTGACTGAAAATGACATTTGTAAGAAATCTGATGATACAAAACTATTCTCATCTGTGGGAGTGACCGTCACTTATAACGCCTCCACAGCCAAACGGGCGAGCATGTTTGATGTGACGCGGATTCCAACTCGCAACCCTCAGATTACGAATCGAGCGTCTTAATCACGTGGCCGTTAAAGTATGAACTGATAAACATATTTTTTATAATATTGTTCTATATTAATGTTTGCAAAACCAATTTTATGTTCTATTGTAAATTCTATACTATTTTTGTAACTGTTAAAATACTTCAAAACTGGTTAGTATATTCAGGAGCAACGAAGATTCCAAGTCTATTAACGGTTATATAATTCCAGAAAGATTCTTTAGTCCAATATTTCACGACATTTGATGCAACAATGAATATATTTTGATGTTTTCAGTCATAATTAATCTCAGGCTTAAAGAGATCAAGATTTAATCCGTGATGACGACAACCCGACTTGAAGTAAAATGTATTCTTAAGACAGTTGGTATGGGTATCAAAACTTTAATTAAAATAAAGTGCATAACAATGTTTCGATCTTAAGCATATTCAAGATTAATAGTGAAGTAATTTCAGTTTATTATAGTTTTTATTCAGCTATGTGCTTTGTTTTTCTTTTGTTTGTCTTTCTTTACAGAAATGCTCTCTTCAAATTACCTGTACTTAACTACGATTTATTACATTTTAAGTTAATGTATAATACAAAGTGGTAGTCTGCCACATTTATTATTAGACTTTTTAAATTTAATAACATTTGTTTGATTTTGCTCAACTTCCCGCCCAGTGTTCTCTTTTTGAATGTACCAGCTACAAATCACTTCATGTATGTCCTTCCACATACTTACTCATTGAATCTACAAAAATAAGGTACTTGTGAGCCTGGCTTATCCTTCAGTTACCACAATAGCAAAGACGTAAGTTAGCAACTGATAATAACTGAACCCGTTACCAAAACATTTGGCTACACACATTTGTTATTTAAGAAATGAGATAGTTTCGTATCAAATTTTAACAGCTTTCAAAAAGTGAAATTATGAAACTTTAGTGTGAAGATACTGATAAAACCCAAATATTTTTGGAAGAATACTGCAACTAGAAATGTGTAAATATTCAAGACACAAATACTTATATATCGGCTCAACCACTAGATGGCTCAAAACATATATTAAAGAGCATGAAAATCTCATCAAACATGCATAGTCACATTCTTGATAGATATGATGTAATCAGCACATCACAGGTCATTTGAGATTAAGTTAACGTTATGGTAATTAATGTTAATTTCTGATGACAGCAAGCTACTCCATTAAATCAAAGTTAAAAATCGACCCAGGAATTAACTATACTTTTGTTACATTCTAACTTATTAAATGTAAAATACAGTTTTCACAAATTGGGTACACTAATTATTAATGGTAAACATGGTAACATCACATTTCATTTTATCAGCTCAGATTTTTGGTGGTTCTAGTTTCATGTCACACACTTCGTTTGAGGAACTACGTATCAAGTAGGTCGGGAATTATGCGAAACTGACATGAAATAAAAGGGAAGACAAGTCACCGGAAGTAAAAACACAAATAAATATAATTTTTGTATTTTGAGCTATACACATATCAATCCACTAAATATATTAGATATACAACTTCCATCTTCTCGTACATATAATTATGAATGTTTTTGAAACCCTCGACCTACAACGCCCTCATTAACTGAAATGTTTATCATTTATTTTGATAGGTATTTCAAGACAAGAAATTAATATGATGATTGTCTGTTCTAAGCAAGTATTAAGGAAAAATACAAAAAGGCATTGCAAATGTGTTTAATTATACGTCTTTGAATAAGCAGAAAACATGATCCGACAGTGTAATAGTGCAGATCTGCAATGATTTTACTGTCTTGAACGTTTTGCATGCTTTTCATTCATTCTTGTATACTCAATCCACAAATATCCATTTTTCTCCATCCCATACAGATTTTCCACAAGTTAATTATTTCATTGAAATTGGATGACAATTTGTTGTGCTTAAAATGTTGACAACCCTTTCTTAACCTTAAGGTTACCTCCCTAGGTCAAACCTTTGTTCTCTCCTTATCAATAAAAGTTTTAATACCCATACCTGCCATTCTGAGATACATTTGTATTTCAAGTGGGTTTCTCATCATCAAGTCTTATCAATCGATCTAGGATTTAAAAACATAATAAAAATGTTCATTTTGGTAAATAAAATAATAATTTGATCTAAAGAAGTTTTGTTTTCTTCCCAATTTGTAAACAATCCTTACAAGACACACTCTTGTAATGGAAAATCCATTGTTAAAACCAAAACAACTTTTCCACAGTTTATATTTGCAAGCGTATAATTAAACAAAACAGTTTCATAAGTTTCAAAATGATGTATTACAAGTTATGTAATGAAAAATTTTAATTTACTCCATGAATTACTATTTGTGAACATAGTTCTGAGTGGAATAAGAAAATAAGCATTATAAATTCATAAATTGCAACATTTATTAACAGAATGACTAGAAGAGATACAAAATATCACTTTTCTATATATATTCCTTACAGCTTTTCCCATGTTTGTACTTTCATTCCTATGTAATATCTTCACAGATCAAAACCACAAAACCAAAAAATTACAGAATATACTGATATAAAACAAACTTTTTCTTTTAGCTTAATTGGATAAGGAAAGTTTTATATAATATAATCTTCACACTTTTCATCAAAATTTACTTCTTTCTGTTGTTTTGCACAAGAAAGAAAACCAAACATATCCAGAATATTTTGAAAAAATCATTTTTAACTGAATATTACACACACAAATTTTCTTACAATATAAACAGAAATGAAGAGAAAAAATATGCAATTTCACATAACAAAATTTTATTAGTTTGAAACAAAACTTATTTCAAAAGTTTTATAAAAATCCAGACCAGAAATGGACAAAAAGGAAATTAACTGAATGATTTAGGTTTGTGTTTACAAACATTTTGGTATTTGTAAACATTTTTGTAATGTAATAATGATTCCTTTCGAAAATATTAAATAATACTTGTCATCAGACACAAATTAAGATCTACAAAAATTCACATTCAGTAACAAAACGTTCTCATCACAAAATCCACAATTTTCATTCAAATAAACAGTAACTAGATACTTTATTAATAAAAATTTTAAACACCTATGACAGTGTTTGTAAAATACAATCCTATAAAACACAATGGGTTAGTGTTAGCATTCATTAGAATACACAAGTGAGACTGAACTTCAAAATTATAAGAGTATTATAACAATGATGTCTTGTCAATATTACTAATAGTAAGTACACATTCTATTTCATCATTATATTGCATATGACTTAAAGCAACATATACAAAACTAACAGTCAACATATGCAGTTTACTAAAAGAAAAACCCCTTGTGCACACACAACATGAAATACATCATTTGAAAAGTGCAAGATATATATGCAATTATCAAAATCACTGTTCAGTTTAATGTCCCATGTGTTATTAAACTGTGACAAACATTAAAGACACATCCTAATTTTTGTTAAAAATTGTTCTTGTTAGTGAAAATCAACACAATGGGCAATATGCATTTTATCTACCTTATGGAAACAAGCCTACATTTTAGCACTGCTGATTAATTAGGGTGGAGCATCAAAATCTTTAACTACCATCTTCCTTCGTTTCTAAGAGCCATCAGTACTACTAAAAATTATAATTAAATTACAGATACATCTGAAAAACTCGAAAGGAACAATAATAAAAGTTACATAGCAAATACAGAATTTTTTATTTCTTTTTCATCTGTAAAGTTTGGAAGTGTAAGGGAACAATTTTGCCAGTCTATAAAATCAGGAAATAAAATGTCAAACCAAAATAATTACATACAAAACTATTACATGTAGTTATTGATAAGAAAACGAGTCTACAGAAAATCAATTTTAATTTTAAACATTTTACTATAACCAGATAGGTTGTGAGGTAGCAATACATTTTATAATCAAAATCTTAAAGCACCATCATTAATTACTTGAACATTTACAGGTATTATATTTTGTGCTTCAATAATATGACTTATCTCTAAGAATTTACTGAACTCTTCTGACAACAATTTTAGTATAAATCATCATTTAATGTGAAAAACATACATCTTAATGTAACATAATTTGTGCATGCAAATTCCAACTTTTTTGTTAACAAACACAGTAATGTGTGCTGATATATGCAAGTTCCACTGGGGCCCTGGTATAACATGATTTGCTATTCACAGAACTCAGTATAATGAGTTACATATTGGGGCTCCAAAATTTTTATTTAAATTTGTCTTTTCAATAATGATGTGTCTGACTTTATTGAGGTATAAATACTCCACAAGTATTACTTCATTAGCAAAAAAAGAAAAAAAAATCCAAAAGAAATGCCAGAAAGGAAGAATTCTTTTATGGTTTAAGCTAATACAAATCTCTGGTATCAACTACCATGATAGTCCAGATATTATGTATAAATTCATTTTCATTTCATAAAAATATATATAAAACAAATGGAGAAACAAAACATTTATATTTGGTCAGGATCTTACAACTACACCTTTTTTGTATATTAAGTCCATAAAATCAATAACATACTACTTAAGAAGGATAAAAGGAGTAGTGAGGGAAAAAATTCTTCATATTCAGTAGCTTTCAAAATTAGAAAATATACTTACAATAAAGGATATTTCAAAGTACTGTTAAACTTATTCTGGCTAAATTGTAAACCAAGTCATATCCACAATTTCTGTCATCATAGAAGAATAACACTGTTTATGGAATGGATTTGAGGAACAAATTGATGAATCATACCAAATTTCTTTACATTTTTTACCACATTACTCATAACCTGTAAGTAATGCTCACTATCTTATTTCACATACAATTGAGAACATGTTAAGTGAGGTCAAATGGAATCTTTAGAAATGGGTAAATAACAACATAAATATATCTATATTCAATTCCAAAAACTATAAAAATACAAATATTTATACAAATGTTGGGCAGAGGAGGCCTTTTGAAATAATATAGTATCACCACCTTCAAATTAATAAATTAGAAAATTATAAAGGAATAAGTCTGTATAGAATATTCATCACAAAAACAGGAAGTCAACTAAACATATATAAAAATGGTTAACCACTAACAGGTTTATATTTTTACTCAAATATATGCAAGAGTAATACAGAAAATGGGAGACAATATGAAAACATACAAATGGATAGTGGAAAAACTGCAGAACTATTTACAAACAGATTATGATACTGTAAAACCAAGTACCACCTTGTAAGATACGTAGTCATTTGTGGAAATATACCTGAGGTAATTTCTTTAACAAGACTGATGTAAGTTCACATAAGATTAGGTAAGAATTTTCATAATACTGGTGGCTTGCAAATATCTTTGTGAGAATACACAATCTCAAGAGGAAAGAAGTTATTCTATATATGTAGGTGAGTATTCATTTCAGAATTTCTTGTACATTATTATACTGCTTGATAAGTTAGACACTAGTTTCTGAACATATGCTTTGGTTGGCATAATTAATAGCTAAGAGTTCACAGCTTACAGAGGAACTTCACGCATGGATGTGAAATTATTTTAGCCACACATGAGCTATTTGACTGTGAACTTGCTATTTAGTTCGTTGGACGAGATATATACTGATGAGGTTTACTATGCTTTTACATAGTTTCCAATTAGAAACTAAATCATCACTGTCCTGGTTAATGGACTACACATTTACCTAAAACTATATATTTACTAAACCATAGGTTAACATTAATTCATAAGCATGTTGCAAATAAGCAGTGATCCACACAGGAAGACAGATAAAAATTGTTTCTGATACAAACAGAAATGTTTAATGTTAACCAAAATTCTTTATTTAACAACTTAAAAGTTCGTCAAGATACCAGTCACTAACTAATACTTTTGTAAAGTGTGTTTTAATTTTTGTTACACACTAATACTTAATTTTGTCAATACTTGCTGCTTTAAAAATGAAAATTTATAATTTCTTTATTGCCTGAAATTTTCTTATACGAATTAAGTACTAGAATTTGAGCATCATATTAGATAAAACTCCAAATTTTATAATATGATAAAACTGTACACTCAGAGGTCAAATTCTAGAAAAAAATTCATTCTATGGTGGATGTTTAAATGAATATTTCTAATATTGTTTTTAACAGCATCAATATTGAGAAACAAGGTGCATACAACCTAGATATATGTAAAAATAGTTTCTCCTTCAAAAGTTTATTAAGTGAAGAAAAGTAGTTCCCTTTTCAGTGTCTGAAAAAGTAGAATTGTGGAAAGTAGTCCATCTTTAAATGTATAATTAGTATAGTATTTGCTGTGCAATCTTGCATACACAAAGAAAATAGTTTTAACACTACAGCTACAATGAGAACAATGCACAGTGCTTAGGCTTACCAGCAATCTCTTGAATCTTTTCACACCTTTAGTATCTTTCAACAGACTGAAATTTGCTATATATAATGAACTGCTGAAGAATAATTTAAATTTGACAAAAATATGTTATAAGCATTTACAAAATCTGTGTAAATTATCCTTCAGAATTGAACATTGTTCATCACCTAGTAATAATGAGAATAAACAAAGGGTTATCAATATTGAGTTTTCATTTGTATTTATCCTTATACAAGATAAATTAAACTAGACAACAGTGGTTCTTCTAACAGTTCTAGTCAATGGATGCAAAATTATGGCTCATCTTGTTGAACCACAATCTTAACACTGTATACTACTTAACTGAAATGCATATTGTTTTATGAAACTACTTAACTGGGGCAAATACTGGTGAAGTTCAAAGTTGAAATCCTCCTTTAAATAACTCGTTCTTAAAGTTTTACCTAGACAGTATTTAATTGTGCTAGTTACAACTAATCATAAGTCTCACACTACAGAAATGTTTGGGATGTTAGGAAACACACAAATTCAAAAAATTAATCTAAAAGAAAAATACACAACCCAATAACATTGGCAATTTTAAAAGGCATTTCTTCATCAGGGGCAAAGATATTTGTATGAAGTCACAACACTAACTCACACTACTTATACCAATCCAAAGCACTTTTGAGATCCAACACATCTAGTTTTTCTCACATTCTTTAACAGGACATGCAAATAAAAATTTATTTTTTACCAACAAAGTGTTAAAAAACCCAAAAGAAACAATATTCTCTTCCATATTAATACCTCCCATATTATTCCCATATCAAAACACCTAGCTGTCGGTTTGTCTAAACCAATTTGCAGAGTTTGAGAGTTTATTAAAACATAGAAAATGCAAAAAAAATCAAACCAAAATGTTGTGCAAGAAACTCTACAAAAACAATTATATAAAATTAATATATTCATGGTTCTTTTAAACAGCATTAATGTAACAATTTGTTTTATATACCATATTTCATTTTTTGTTTCTGAACTTTTATGAAAACAATTTTTTTTGAAAAATAACTACTAATTACCTAAACATATTTCAACAAAACAGTCACTATTTATTCTGTACATACATGAAACTATATACACAGTTTTACCTGGTCTATTGAGGTTATTACTTTTCACTAAAAAAGATATCAAATGATTCAATAATGATAATGAAAAAAACAAAAATTTAGAACCCACTCATAACTGTATTACCAGTTTTCCATGTTGTCAACTATTTTAGTTGCTCTGAAAAGTACCATTAAGTGTGTTTTTGCTTCGTTTTGGCCTCAACTGCACAACTTAAAAATAACTTTTTTGTTCTCTGTTTTAAAGAAACATGTATGGCTAAATGTTGATTATGGTTCAACATTAGAGCTGCTGGCAAAGCGGACGGACATACTATGATTCACATGTGCTCCCAGCCCTCCAAAAAACTACTGCTGTCATGCAAAATACTATTTTCACTGATGTGATTTACGCTATGAAAACAGAAGTAAAGATATTTATAAAAATCCAAATGAGAAATTTGATCAAAACAATGCTTACTATCTAATTTTAATATTTAATACTTTTCTGTTTAAAAAATACTGACAAAGGTAAAATAAAAGTTGTTTAAAAAAAAACAATTTAGAGCTGCAGTATTAAATTAGAATACATGTTTACAAAATGTATCTGATTAAATTTAGAATGACACTGATTGCTAAGCAGAGAAATGCTTACAATCCCATGTTTTAGTTTTAGTAATTAATATACTACCATAAATGAACAGAAGTCACAGTATAGTTACTTATGTAAAGTATATCCTGAAGCAGTGAGGATATTCACAAACTTATCAATAAACATCTAAATCATCCACTTCAAATGAGCTACAGATTTACCTTCAAACAATTTAACCTGCAAGATTTACAACTGGCTTTAAAACAGTCCAAAGTTGTGAACATCAGTTTAACAGTATGAATAACAAACGTTCTCAAACATTACTCTTTGATACTTTTACATACTATAGTGTACTTAGTTTTATTATCACCTAAATGACTGGTTTGCATTGTTTACATCAGCTGTTGAGCTTGATGCTTCCATGTCATCCATTACATCTTCTAAGAGGAGATATCGTTTTATGCGTTCAGGAAGAAGTAAACGGTTAATTTTGTACACCAAGTTCTCTCCAAGTCTACGCCTAACTACAATTCGACTAAGGTCTGAAAGATTCATGGGGTTACTTTTCATGTAAATAAGCCATTTTTTTATAGTATTTAATGGAAAGCTATGTGGCATGGTGGGAGGAAGTATTTCTAGCCATGGAGTCTGCCAGAGGTGGAAGCCCGCAAACACAAGAAGCCTAACGGTATGAAAGTGGTTTTTGCGTCGAGCAAGACAAAGGTTATCAATATTACATGAATATACACATCCCATGTTGACATCACTTCCACACCTAATAAGCTCCTTTGCAAAACAAAATTTGTCTAATAATATGGCACGATAAAGAGGGGTATCTCCTGGTGTAAAGCTTTCAACATTTAACTTGGAGCCACGTCGCATCAACAAATGAAGAATAATGCGAAAAGTATCAAATTCCTGAAGTCTTATACCATCCACAGCTTCATGGATTAATGTTTGTCCTGAAAGCCCACTTGTGAGGTTAACATCTCCACCTATTAAAAAAAAAAAAGAATATATATACACACTGCTGGCCAAAATTTTATGGCCAAGGAACATAAAGACAAAATATTCATTTTGCATTGTTACACTCAACCACTTATTTGATTAGAGTTTTGAAAGATGAAAATAAGAAAAGGGAAAATAAAAATAAAAAAAAAATTTTGAGCATTTAACAAGGAAAATGTGAACATTATGAAATTAACCTAAATAATAGCTGGTCAAAAGTTTTAGACCATACCAAAAAGAAGTTCTAAGCAGGATAGAAAATGCCTAACAAGAGGCCTCAGTAGTGAGTTGCACGGCTGTCATTGCGAATAACTGCAAATATTTGCTTTGGCATGGTCCATATAAGCATTTGCAGAAGACTGGCTGGAATGTTATTCCAAGTGGTGAAGATGGCTTCACAAAGATCATGTACTGTTTGGAATTGACGCCCATTTCTACAGAATTCCCTTGCCATCCACTCCCAAAATTTTCAATGGGGTTCAGTTCGTGCAAATATGCTGGACTGTTTAAATAGAATCATGTTATTTGCCATGAAAAAAGTCCTTTGTCCTGCAGGCATTGTAAATTGCAGTGTTGTTTTGCTAAAAGACCCAGTCATTTCCATACAAGCAAGGGCCTTCAGTCAATAAGGATGCTCTCTCCAACATGCCAATGTAGCAAGCTGCTGTTTGATGCCTCTGTACAACCTGAACCTCCATTGTTCCATGGAAGGAGAAAGCACCCCAGATCATGATGGAACCTCCTCCACTGTATTGTGTAAAAAATGTCTCTGTTGGGATATCCTTATCATGCCAGTAACATTGGAAGCCATGTGGGCCATCTAGGTTAAATTTTTTCTCATCAGAGAACAAAACCTTCTTCCACTTTTCTGCAACCCATGTTTGGTGCTTTTCAGCAAAGTTTAACTGAGCTGTTTCATGGTGTTGAAGGAGATGTGACCTTTGAAGATGTTTATGGTTTTTAAAGCTTTTCTCTCGTAGCTTCCATCTTATTATTCTTGAGTTGCATTCTGAATCCGTAAGGGCCTTAATCTGGTCTGACGATCAACTGGTGCCTTGCAGACAACCAATTGAATCCTGCTGCTCAATGCTGGCAAAAGTTTCTTGAGCTGACCACTTGAAATTCTCATTCCGTATCCATCAGGATCTTTTGAGAAATTTGCAACAGCAGTTTTACTGTGCCCAATCTCACCAGTGATGGCACATTGAGAGAGATCTTGCTTTTGCAGCTCAACAATTCTGCCACAATCAAACTCTGTCAACGTTTTAGCCTTTACCATGTTTTTACCCAGTGTAACACAGGAGATGTTGGTGGAAGATGCTGACAATGCTACTGCTTGAACACAAATGACAAAATTTCGTTACGTGTTTATCGATTAACGCTTCATTTTATTATGGTCTTAAACTTTTGACCAGCTAGTGTTTGAGCTAATTTCATAGTGTTAACATTTTCCCTATTAAATGCCAAAAAGTTTTTATTTCTTATTTTCCCTTTTATTATTTTCATCTTTCGAAGCTCTACTTAAATAAGTGGTTGAGTCTGACAATGCAAAATACATATTTGTTCTTTATAGCACTGTATATTGTTGAAAGTGGAAAAATATTAATAAAGAGAAACTGATTAAAAAATACATTTCCATCAACCTAACTGCTAGGTTTGGATTTAGAAAACCAATTTTTCTTGTAAGATACATTTCAATATGTAAAATCAACAGTCAGAAATAATTGTATTCAAATATAAAATTATCTAAATCATTTAAGCACACTATATATAAAATATATTGTAATGCTCTGAATTACAATTTGATAGTAAGATTATATCAAGTAGACAAATATAGAAGTGTTTCTTGCTCTAAGAAGTCAGTTTATTTTAATTATGTATATGTGAGGGGCATAGTAATTAGGGTGGTCAACTCACACTCTGAGTTACAAGCTCAAATATTTCAAATACTGATTACCATATATGCTTATCTTATTTGGGGTTGCTGAGTGTGCTGGCCCCCAGATGTAAAAATTATTTGCTTAAAAAATACTTATTCCAAACTCATTGGGATTAGGGCCATAATGAGCAAAAAGATAAACAAAGTAAATGAAACTCTTCCATTTATGTCAACACATTATCACACAGTACATTAATGCTGAAGAGTCAGACAAAAAGGAAAGCACTTTTAAAAAGGTATAAGTTTACATATGCCTTTAAGATTTATTTTATTGATACTGGCATTTTACAGTCTTGAAGGTAAACTTTCATTCATCTGTTCTTTATATGTTTTAAAATAATTCAAACAATTTTGCTTGAGAAGCTTATACTTATAAGAAAAAATTCTCTCAATTTACTATGATGATTATGAAAAGGCTGGCTGACAGTAAATGTTACTCGCAGACATTTACCAATTATATGTTTGGCATTTAACTAATCAGAAATGGTGCAAGAACATCTATACAGTTATCAAGCAACTGATTAGAAGTATACCTACAGATGTAAGAGCTTGTACCCTTTACTGAGTATATCTTTGTGCAAAACCAGATTCTTTCGTGCAAGCTAATTCAGACCTGAACTTGGACTACTCTGCATTTTAGGGTATTCACATTCTATGAATTGTAACTAAAAATATATTGAAAATGAAACGAATTTACTGACCACATTAAAGATATACACTCTAACATACCTGAAAATATTTTATTACTCTGCTTTAAAATCTGTCTCAATGATCACCTCTGGCATGACAAAAACTTAAATGTACATTAGGCACTGTAATGAGTAAAAATTTTCCATTTTAATTAACTATACAACTACTTATATTCTGATATCAAATTTCATGGATGGAAAAATTAATATAATATGTGACGATAAAGTCATTCCCAGCAGTAACAGTCAATGTCCTTATTTTATATAGAAGATAAAATACAGTCAAAAAGCATCTGAAAACTTAAACTGACAATGTCTTCATTGATAAGTGCTTTTACAAAGTAGTTTTTTGTGCCAGGACACAACTCTAAGCTTACAATATGTTGGAGGACATCATGACTTTAAATGCATCTGACTCTGAAAAACCACCTGCAGTGAATAGTCATTCAAAGAATCACTAAAGTTCTTTTATTACCTTTAAAATCACTCCAGGCTGAAAGTTCATTAAGAATGCTTCAATCTGAGGGTAATGTAAAGTGAAATACTTCCTGTATCACACCTGCTACTGGCAAAATATGTTCCTACCTACAATCTAAATATAAACTTACCATAAGCTAGAAGGTCTTCAATAATTTCAACCTGACTAGCTCTGACAGCTAAGTGCAATGGAGTATCTCCACTGTCATCCCTGGAATTAACAAAGGATCCAGCTTGGAGCAACAAGTGAGTAAGTCTTGGGCAACGATGCATAACACAGTAGTGTAAAAGATGGTGATGACCAACAACTTTCGCTCCACCCTTAAGTAAGATGTCCACTAATTCTACATCTTTGTACCACACTGCTTCGGCTAACGGGGTATATCCTGACCAAATATATATCATAAGTTGATAACTAATCTATTTGTGTGTATTAATGCTTTAGTTGAATGATTGTGTTGTTGTTCCTTCAGAACACTATTAGAAAATTGTTTTTCACATGATGTACAAATATGCAAGTTGTTGTATACATACGTAAGTTCAAATGCATAAATAAAAGACAGGCAGTGTATGTATTATATATAAAATAAATGAATATTAAAGTTAAGTTTGAGACTTCAAACCAAAAATTTTAGTGACTGCTTGTTCATATTAATGACTCAATTTTAAGGTAAAAGTACAAAATCTCAAGAAATAAATAATATGTGAACATTTAGATAAGTTTCATGGAAAACATGACACACGAGTTTATTGATAATACAGTTATCATATGATGAAGTATTTAATGTAAATAAAGGATCACTAAACATAGATACCTAGATAACTGCATAATTGCACAGTGCACATTTAAAATGTTGACCATTTATACAGCCAACATTAATTATCCTAAATATGAAAAAAACCTTCTGCTAACTATGCTCATCACTTTATGAAGTTCTGAAGGTCTTTGTGGATACAAAAAAGTCTTAAATAGCCAAAAAAGGTTAAGTATTTGTAACCATTTCACCTTCTTCTTAATATACTCTTTTTTTTCTTCACACTTATACCAAAACTGTCACATCTCTATAATATCAAAGCTGATTAAAAGCTTAAAACTTCCCAAAATTTTGATAAACAAATGTTGTCTAGACAAAACTGGTATCTTATATTAAGTATTGTGACAGATTAACTGAAAGATTAAAAAAACATACACACTCTACGCATAAACCTGTTAACAATGTTCAAGGTCTTTGTACGTACAACACATACATAAAAAATGTTCTGTAATTTCTAGTATGTCATTTGGTATACTTAAACATATTTTTAGTTTTTTAAGTGTTTCACAAACAAATAATGATGTTTTTATACATTTCAGAACAGGTCATTTATTGTTGGGTACACATTAATATCCACAGCTTAAAAAATTTCACAAGTTTTAAACATTAACTCACATTATCTTATTACATTTTACCATTTCTTATAACTATTTCTCAAAAAATTAATAAAAAAAATTTTGACAAACAAAATAAATGAACATGAATAATAATAATAATAATGAACATGAATAATACAACACAATAATTTTTTCAAAAGGCACTAATCTATATTATATTTTAACATGAAGTGAATATCAAGAATATAAACACAAATTTTAGGTCCTCTCACTTGCAAATGTATTTCATATTTCAGCTTTGCTAACAAAAAAGTTACAAATGTACATAAAACAGCATACTTTTTTTATGACATTATCATAACAAAACTCTGTGCATGAAAGACAGCAGTTCCTAGAAATTGTCAACCACAGAATTCACAAATAGGAGATTTAAAGGAGTGACACAGATTTACTTAGTACTTTTATCTGTTGACTCCTAAAGGATTTTGCTTCTGTATGCTTGCCATCCTCTAGCCTAAAAAATAAAGTTTCCAATGTTATTTTTGCGACATCAAGTTTTCCTCAATTTTATTTTTGTACAAAAAGTTACTGAGGAAACTTGTATTGAAGTATTCAATTTCAATTTTAGTGAGTTGGTATTTCAGATATGTAGGAATTTCATTATTATTATATATTTTTTTTTTACAGAGCTATTTATTGTTATTTCACATGGATTTCTGGGAACTATTGTTTTTCAGAAGGTTAACATATTTGAGGTGGTAGACATCTCTTCATGTCAGTCTTTGATACAAGTTTATGTATATGAGAGTTAAAAGACTTAAACTTGTGAATTCTCCAAAAAAAGAAAATTACAACTCCATAAAAGTCTTTAGAACTACCTTCCTTTCATTTAACATGTACTAGGTTATAGAGTTTACATATTATGCTTACATTCACCATAAACCTTTCATAGCTGACACCTATTACTTTAATAATTTCTGCATCCGCTGCATATGGGCTTGGTCATTTTGACCAGCCTTTCAATCATCATATAATTATGAAGCTATCTGCATTATAATGATAGCAAAGAAAAAAGTTGCCAAAGCTAAGGCTAGAAAAAGTTGTGAGAAAATCTGATAACACTCGAAAAACAGCAGGCAACACAGAGGATTGCAAAATCAAGAGAACAAGATGAAAGATATGCTGGAGAAAAAAATACATTAAAGAACAAACAGGGTTGCAATCAAGTTGATGAAAGTAATATTAAGAGGAGATAGAAAGAGTATTATGAAAAACTGATGAATGTAGAACATGAAAGGAGGTTTTGAAAGAAGTGGTAACCTTGGAAAATCCAGTAGAAAAAATGTCAAATGGTTGAAGGTAAAGAAAGCCATTGATAAAATGAAACTTGAGAAAGTGAGTGACAGTGGAAGTGATAAAGTTTTTCAAATTGGACGACAATTAATGGGTATAGCAACTTCTGTATGAAATATGGAAAGAAGAAATATGTTCAGAATGGAAGAAAAACATACCAGATTCTATAATTAAAAAAATAACAACAGAAAATGATGAAAGCATTAACTCTCTCACAACACTTTCAGTCCCAAAAATTATTTTGTAACCATTTTGTGCCTGTTATAGTTTTCATACTATAACTTTTAATGCAATATGTGCATCTTCACAAAAGCTAGCAACATTTTAGTAAGCATTACAAGTCTCTTGTAAACAAAAAATATAGGTTTCTCAATGACGTATTTTTACAAAAGATTTGTAAGTGAATATATACAGAGCATCTAGTCCAAGTTAAGGGCAATTTTCATGTTAAGATTAAAAGTGTTTTTTAACCTTTCGGTTTTCAAATTTTATTTGCAGAGCATCTATAATATCCTAAATTAATATCAAAAGCTTTTTCTTCAATAAAACTATTAACAAAAAAACAAAACTTAAGTTACAACTCTAACTGCTGCATGCTGTTTTTTATTCTTATAGCATAGCTAATACAATTGAAACCTCCTGGTCATTTTAATATATTGCTTTACTGCCACATAAATAAATTCTTTACTGTTATGATTTGATGATAATTTATCATCAAATAACAGCATGTTTTTTTGTGACAAGTTTGCTGTCATGTGTTCCACTGGTGGGTTACAACCAACTTTTAGTTGTGGACTATGTGACACCAGTGAGTCATATATTACAAGCACTTTCAATAAGCTAATTAAACATAGTGTAGTTATTTACATAAATATTACTGAGATATAGATACCTAGATAAAATAAAAAAGAAAAGTGTGGTTGGTACAAGGGTAGGAATTATTAATACTATTAGTGGAAGCAGATGTGTTAAGTAACCTAATAAGTTTCTAACTTTTACAATTTAGTTACCTTTATATCAACAAGTAAAAAACATACACAAAAAGAGAATAACTCTAGCACTTACATAAAGGTCTTGTACGTTTTTTTTCTCATAATCCCAAAGAAATTTTAATGAAAGGAACTGGAAATGATGGAGTTTTTGGGCTAATAATATAAGGAATAGTAAGTCAGAAAAGTTAATTAATAAGTACAAAGGGTTGATAAAAGCATTTAAAGATAAAAGTCATAAATTAATTGTGTCAGGGATACTGCCAATAATTAATTGTGGAGATGAAGTTTCGAGTAGGTCACTAGGGCTAAGTGCTAGGCTGAAATTAACATGTAAGAATGAGGAAGTTGACTTGTGGGATCAATTCAGTGGGAGGAGAGAACTTTTAGAATAGATGGTTTAACATTTAAGTAGCAAAGAGTCTGGCATGTTTGCAAGGGCTATTAACTAAGTTGTAAGAGAAGTTTTAAACTAGGACTAGATAGTGGTGAGGTCAAAGATAAACTAAATTAAACAAAATTGAGATGTTGAGGAAAGTTTAGCACAATAAATCAGTATAAAGGCAGTTATAAGAATAGGCTTAATAGTTACTACTGAAATGCGAGAATAGATTCCATTAGAACATTGAAAGGAATAGAAGATTTCAACATAATGAGAATTACTGAGACAGTTAAATGTAGATTTTGAAGACAAAATTTTCTTTGAAATACATGGTTATATGTTATATAATGGTGACAAAGCTGTAAAGACAAGTAACTATATGTAAAGTATGAGTTACATTCTGTTGAAGTTGAGAATATTAAGAATAATAGAAAGGAGACTGAATCTAATTTGTTTTCTGTAAATGGATATCAAGGGAAAAAGATCTTAGTACAAGTTTGTTACAGACCACTAGATGAAACAGTTAAGATTTCAGCTGTAATGAAGTCATAATTATGGGTTGTTTTAATTTCAGACATTGTCTTGGAAATGCTAAAGTCAAACCATAAGAGAGAAAGTTTTCTAGACACTGTTAAAGACAAATTTCTTGGCCAATTGGTCAAGAAACCTACAAGAAATAATGCTATTTTAGACTTATTGTTAGCTTCTAATACAGAAATGGTTAAGAAAGTGGAAATTATGATACACCTATGTACAACTGATTAATGCTCTATTAGGTTTGATGTTTTGCTGCATATGAGAATCAGGAATAATGATATTCTGATTCCAAATTTTAAAAAAACAACAAAAATCAAATTTTGAAGGGATACAACAAAACTTATCTGTTGTGAATTGGGCAGCTGAGTTACTTAGAGACACTGAGCAAATGTGGAAAAATTTTAAAAGTTTACAATATTCAACATTTTTCATATTTAATAGTGAGAATCATAGAATCAGGAGACAAAAATATGGATTTAGGCAAACAGAAAGCCATTTTCAGTCAAGACGTTTATTTTTCAGACAGGGTGGTTGGCCGATGGAATGAGTTTCTTTGAATATTTCCCCTTGAAATAAAGAATTTAAAACTAATAGTAAAATCATGAACTAAAGTTTTGATGCCATGTTTAATTATATAAATTGGCAATAAAGTAATTAATCAAATTTTGAAGATAATTTCATGTAAAGGTCACAACATGTGCACTTTGACTTACCTGTATACATACATTTAAACCCTACACAGTTTTTCAACATTCATATAAATTAATCACATAGTTGTGGGTGAGCAGTTTCACTTACCATGTATTTCTTCGACATTGACCCTAGCTCCTCTTTTGACTAACAATCTCACTACATCATGATTGGCACGGTTTACTGCTAAAAAGAGTGGAGTACGGTCAGAAGAATCCAGAACATCAATCTTGGCTCCACTATTTAATAACAAATCTACTATTTTGGAAAATCCCCGACTAGCAGCAACATGCAAGGCCGTTGATTTATCACTGGAATTCAAAACATGAGATTTTAATAATTGAACTTTAATGATTATGAAAAACCACTAAAAATAGTTTAAAACCAAACACTTTGCAAAAGAAAAGTAACAATCTTTCTTTATAAAATATTTTGCTACATTATATGTTTATATAGCAAGTCTTAAAAGTCCTAATAAATAAAATAAACCATTTATAAGATATTTGAGCAAAAACTTCTTGTTTTAGTTGCTTTCAGACAGTCATACAAACCTAGTCAAGGGCTACCTGTTTTAGCCATCCCTAATTTTGAACTAAATACACTGAAGAGAAAGCAGATGGTTAAAAGATTCCATCACAAATTTGTGAGCTACTCTGATTGAACATATAATGGAATTTGTTCAATAATTTTGTTGTTGTTGTGGTAACTTGATGGATGTGAACAATGGACTCATAGATTCACAGTTCTGCATCTTAAACATCATGCTTAGGTTAACTTCAGATTTATTGAAGTGTCATGATTAGCAGTCAGTATCAAACTTTAATTTGTTTTCTTAGTTACCAACAAATCAAATTCTTATATTTTTTTCGTATTGGCTTTTATTACTTGTATATTTTACATGGGAGATGAATCTAAAACTGGTCAATACGGCTAGGTAAATTAGTCATTTAATTGCCACTTCGAAGTAACTGATTAAATAAAGCTTAGTATTTCTAACTATCACAATAATAATTAAAATTATGAAAATACAACTAATCAAAGGGAAGGCAGCTGGCTGGTGGCACTCACCAGCAACTCTTTGAGGCTACTTAAGTGTTAAATAAAGGCTATCTAATCACTGTCACCAATTTTAGACTGTTTACTAAATAGAGGGCAACTGATTGGTAGAACCCATCTCTAAATACTCTCACTACTTAAATGTTCAATAAAGTGCAAATTTACAGTTTTTTTTAACACTGTTATGTTCCTAATTATATTTGGCAACTGTATTATTTAGTATTGTATAAACAGGTATGGTTTTTAATGAAATATATTTGGTTCCCTACAGATGTTTCCTAGAAATAAGTAACTACTTTTTAATATTTTAGTAGTAGCTGAGGATCAAGAAGATGGAGAAGGGTGTCTGGATCTCTTTAGTTTTTTTTAAATACATTAAGAACTATTTTTTATTTTAGTATAAGAAAATGTGGATCTTCAGGAAGAATTCAAGGACTTAGACACTCTTCCATACTTAAAATTAATACAGCAAAAGTAATGCAAATTTATAAGTGCTGCTAGTAAAGAACTAGTTGGACTTCCCTACAAATCCCTGGATTCATTCCTGATAAAGTGTAAATTGTAAAATCTGCTTTTAATACTGTGTTATATTTTACAATTTATATAACTTTACTTATTGCTTTTAAGTAAATTAAAATATTTCTTTCTTAACACCATCTTTTGAAACTCCTCTCTTGATTCTGAAGCATTATTTTTATTCATTTTTTTTAACTCGATAAATTAGAAACATAATTTTGCTAATCAATTTACTATTAGACATTGTCTGATCTCTAATTTTGTAGTAGTATCATTAGTATCTAACACTATTAACTTGTATTAAATCCTTAGCCTTTTTATATGAACAAAACTCCAGTTTAATTATGATAAGCTTTACTACATATATGTTGCAGAAAGCACAATAGAGTAAAAATATAGGTCTGATTACAGACATGTGCAGCTTAGACAAGTCCCACTTATGGTAATATACTTAAAAGATGTTTGCCTTATTGTAGCCCCCTGCTAGTACAGTGGTATGTCTCCAGATTTACAATGCTAAAATCAGGGGTTCGAGTCCCCTCGGTGGGCTCAGCAGATAGCCTGATGTGGCTTTACTTTAAGAAAACACACACACCTTATTGTATACAAATTAAATTCACATATTCATTTTTCTCGAATTCCTTTCTATACGTGGAGAAAATTTTAATAAAATATAATAAAACCACTGTATTCCTGAAGTGTAAATGCAACAACAGATATTAGTTAGATTTATTAAGAGTTCTTTTATGTAATAAAACAAAAAAAAGCATCCAAGCATTCTTATTCATTCTCTAATGGATTTTCAACTTTGTAAAATAAAGTTATGACTGTCAAAAGTCTTATTTTGCTGAGTAACTTGATGTTATTCTAAATTTTATGTTGTTTTACTTAAACTTCGGCTATTTAAAGAATATTCATAATATTAAATGTTTACTTTGGGTAAGAAGATATCTGCCTGATAAAAATTATTTATGGCTAATTGTTTCTCTTGGTTACAAACCATTTAAGTAACTACATAACTGTAGATACAACATTTAAGTCTCCAAAATTATTGTAAAAAAACTTGTGACAACTGTCTAGAAAAGTGTATGCAGCATATGATATTGTTGCAATTGGCAATTGATAGTGAAAAAACGTTTCACTGTTTTCAAACCAATACATGAACTGTAGAGTTTAGACTTTAGATAAATCCAGTGTCCCACATACCAATTCACTTGTACACATGGTGTTCAACATAAGACACTGCATGTGACCCATTACTATTTGTATTCTAAATTATGAAATAATGTTAACCAGAAATTAACTACTTCGATATGATATGCAAAAGTAAAAGGTAGTATAGTTGAAAATGTAAAGTTTTGATAAAGCAAGGGTTAAAATAAATAAACTGATTAAAAGTTAGTAGTCTAAAATATTTTTGGACTAGCATTCAAACCATTGGATATTTGTTTGTAAAAGTGAAATTCCATGTTGTACGTGTTAACTACATAGTTGTAAAGTTATAGTGTGTATAGAAAACAACTATAGCAAAGCAGAGTAGAGCAGTGAACAAGACAATGGTTCTTTTTTTAAAAGTTGAATCTTTTGTGAAAAAAATCTTATCAATTGAATGGATACATTTTAGCTACTGGGAGAAGAATCATAATAAATATGTATATATATATATTGTAAAGTATAAATGAAATTTAGCAGCAACACTATAAATAAGCAAAAAATTTATAATTTCCTCACATTGCTATACTTAGGGAGATATGTCACACTTTTATGGTAAATTTCCAGCAACAGTGGCTTTAAATGGATCACAACCACCAAGTACTAGCAACATTAGTTACAGTATTGTAATTTCATCACCTATACAGCAATTACAGAAAAGCCAGTCAACACTAAAGATAGGTGTGTACTTAGAAAAAAGATGAAGCAGAAAAAGGTAACACACGTGTCAGTAAACTACATAGTTAAAAGTATGCATTCATAACAAACTGTTGGTTTTGTAATGTTTTTCAATCCTTTCATCTGAAATACTAAGAACCATCAAAGGAAGAATGAAGTGTGGATCTTACCTCAAGGTCACAAGCATTCAAAAAGCCATTCTTGACCATCTTTCTAAAAGAAGTGATGTGGTAGTTACTTTTGATATGTGACCTTCTGAAGCAAATGACCAGCACTTTAGTTTGTTCGTTTTATAAACCAACAGTGGGTATTAAAAGGATATACATTTCATATCCAAGAGTTTCCACTACCTCACATTGTTGAAGTTAAAGCTCAGGCTGTTATTCAGTGTCTAGAAAATAGGCATAGCTTGAATAAGGCTGAAGTAATTGTCAGATAATATTTCCAACTGTGTAAAATTACATTAGATAGAAAGCTAATATATTTTGGTCATACTTTGAACTTAGTCATCAAGAGAGAACTATATACAGGAATTGAATGCACGACTGCATGACGTTTTAAATTGGTTGAGCATTTTCATTGAAGTGCTATTTTCAAATACAGTTTGGTACACAAGCAGAAACAACTTGTTTTACCAGAACACAATAAGATTCTTTGTCACTTAACTAGGTGGAAAAAAATTTATGCCACACTGAAGAGAACTGGAATCAATAACAACCCATACAAATGGCACTAATAAAATTGGATAAACCAGAGTTAATGGAAAAATTTGAAATGAGTAATGTGGAAAAGATGAAATTTTAGAGAAATTTACAAAGCATAATAAATTCAACAATCAAGTTTGTTATCAACACTGCATCAATTAAAGATTTTCCTAAAATCAGCCAAAGGTGACCAAGGAATGTCAGTGCAGATTAATTAAACAAGCAATGTTTGGGGATCTTGAAATTAGGCATGTATCAGCTGCTAATGCTGACATTCTGGAATAAATATTACAAAGTGTTGTGTGATATGACAAAGGATGAAATAATTTGGATATACACACCAAATGCTCAGCTGCTAAAAGGAAAAGACAAAAAGACAGTCCATGTGTACTGGAATGTATGTTGTTTTCCAGTCATCTCCATGAAGAGGTAGTTTTCAAAATAATATCCCATGTGTTTCCCTCATACAGCTTCAGTACTCAGGAAATTTAAGAATAAACAACAGAAAAAGTTCACTGCTGCTTTAAAGCTGTTAACATCTATTTACAATAATAAGAATGTGTCTACAGTCAGGTATCTCCTGGAAAGATTGCTGAAGAGCAAGTGAATAGGTAAATGGTATAGATCTTCATCCTATGTCTGAATCATCTGGGTACAAGAGCATTGTTGCATCTATGTGTTCTTTCAGTCTCTTGTTTAATTGCTGTACTTATTTTACCTGTATATTTTGGTTATGATAACATAGTTATATAAATTACTTGTGTTTGTTCTATGAGATAGCTTGATTGATCAACTTTTGACAGGATGTCTTGAAGTTCTTTTTTCAAATTTGAAACCAACTTTTGTTAGTTTTGAAGTGGGAAAACTTTTAAAGAAAGTTTGCATTAAAGGCTTTAGTTTTGGTGATTATTGGACATACTGCTTATAGAAGCTATTGGCACAAAAAAGATTTTGTATACGAGGCCTATATATTTTTCAAACTATTATCATTGTAAATTTGTAACAATATCCACCAAATCTTCTTAAATTCACTTTTTAAAGTGAATGAACTTGTTTTAAATTTTAATGTATGAACTGGAATGCATGTGTTGCTTTCCTGTTATTTCCATGAAGACGTGGTTTTAAAATGATCTTATGTTTTTCCTTCTTACAGTGGTAAAATTAAATATCAAAGCACATATTATGTAGAACAAACATACTAACTTGGTTTTGACCTAAATAAATTGATATAATTGGATTTAGTTTCTATACTTTGTTATAAAATTTCCAAAATTCTGTTAAAATATTAAAAATAACTCCATTTGTTTTGGAATTTTAATTCTTCTAATATTAATCTGAAAGTTCCATTTTATACATCCAATAATTTTGAGCTCCACTGATATTAATCAACATATTCAATCTAATATCTTCATATTACTATTGCAGTAGCTGCCACCTTCATCCATAAGCCACAAAATATTGCATAAACAGAAAAAGGTTTATCAGGGACACAAGATGTGACCTTCCAGAAAAGTCTCAAGTCAAGCTGTGTAACAATATTTTTGCTTACAAACTCTTAATTAAAAGATATTCATACCTAATAATCATACTTTGTTTTCAATAAGTTACAGATTATTTTATCTGCATTTACTGTTTGAATACAAAAGTTCAACAATAATATTCAATAAATTAGGACAAAAGTCACTTCTGAGTCATCAAAATATTATTGCCATCACTTACCAGGCTATCTAAACCTAAAGACATGTCCTACAAGAAACTTTCTTTAGCTTTCAAACAAATGTAATTGAAACCAAAAATATTTTCAGGGTGGAAAGGAATGTCTAACGAAACTATAAAAAATTCACAAATAAGTGGTTTGTTCCCAAGTCTTCTTTCAACCTTCACATTTCCCAACACATTCCACTGTTGTTCTCCTTTAGGAGTTAGATCTTGTCACTATCCCATGAAATCATAAGTAACTTCTTGAATAAACTTATTATCCACATTGACATAAATAGTTCACAAACAGCTCCACTGAAAGATATTTAAAAACTGGTTGTCCTGTTTTTAAAGCTAAGCTACAATGAGCTGATAACATAACACAAAAGAGGTTGTGAATAAAAGGCCATTCAAGTAAAATCAGAAAAAGAAAAAAATCTCAGAAACAAAACTTTAAACATTAAATTTTGAAGGGAAGGTCATTTCTTCCTCAATATAAAATCCTGCTTTGGAATGGACAGGAAAAACTCCATAAGATTTCATAATTGCATTGTTTATATGTGATTCTCCTCAGAGCTGTGTAGAAATATAACTAAAACATCTCTTGAACATATAATCATTTAAAAAAATTACACTACACAAGATGTTACAAACAACAACAAAAGAAAACATTTTGCATATACTTTGGAGTGCAGTAGTATTAAAATACATACAAAATTATTCAATTTATACTTCAATTTTAAAATTTCACAAGCAGATGTGCAATCAGCACCAGAAAAATGCTCAATGGTTCAAAAAATGTTAAAAGTATTGATGACCGATATAATTAAATAAAATTTTAAATATGAACAGAATACCAAAAAATAAACAATTGTCTTCAATTTTCTCATTTCTTACAAATTCTTACACTATTCATAAGTGTTTCTCAAAACACTTAAAATCAATAAACACATATTTTAGCATAATTTCTTTATAATTCTATTATTATTGAAAATATTCTGGTTCCATCCAATATTCACATACTTGTTTTATACAGTATTAATTTAAATAATATATTTATAGTCCTATCAGTATTCTAATACTTCTGGTAAAAGACAACATACTGAATCTGATCTACTTAAACAATAATGATACACTTTAGTTTTGAAGAAGTATAATTTACTGGTTTATCTGTTTCACAGTAAGAAAATAATTATATAACTACATAAAACTTAGCATGTTGAGCATAGCAAACATAATTCAGGTTAGCTTTGCAGATTTAAAATTCAAATGTATAGTCTATTTTTCTTTGATATCAGTTTATTTCTGTTTGACAAGTTCTACACAACAATGGTTATTTATGAGAGAGTACCTTGTGTACCTGGTTTTGCTATTTACACGACTTCCTGCCTTTAGCAACATTTCAGTGACCTCTTCATGACCTCTACAAACAGCAAGATGCAATGGTGTGACACTTTCACTATCTGAAACATTGACTCGACAACCTAAATATAAAAAAAACCCTTAATTACGTATTAAACATAAAAATTTAAAACCACCCAACAGTAATCTGTAACAAAAGCAGAAAAAGCATTATGTTATAGTGATGATATAAAAATCTTTCACTGGCCAAAACAGATATTTCTATTCATCAAGTTTTCAATTTAACTTTTTTGTAAAAATTCTCTGAATATAGATAGGACAAAATGCACAGATTATAACAACATTTTTACAGTTTCATTCAAAAGTTAAACTACTTTATTATCAACACAAAAATAAACAACATTTTGATAAATAAAAAACAGTTTGAAATTAAAATTGTTACATTACCTCAGCTATTATTTCTTAATTTCAAAAATAAATATTTAAATTAGATATACATTCTCCACTTCCTGTATCATATGACTCTTTGCTCCAAATTACTCATGAGATATTCATATCTCATTCCACAAGTGGGATAAAAATTACAGGCATTTCGTATAAATAATACTTAAACACAACCCAAACTTATAGCTTACAATCATCTTATTTTACTAAGTTACAAACCAGAAAATCATCCAACGTACTACACCCTTATATCACATCTCGTTGTTCAAAAAATTTCAATAATTATACTTAATATTTGTTATTAGATTTATAACCAATAGAAATAAAATATTTTAATTTATTAATCTTTTAAAGGCAAGCTTATTTTGATGAGATTTTATGACCTATTTAGCCTACAGTTTCTTTCTGTTATAGGCAAATCTTCTTTAACAGAATTATTTTAATCCATTTATAGCTCAATCTGAAAGTCATTAAAATCATAATAGTTACATGAAACTACATTCTTTGAATATTACTTTATGTTTTAAATTTCATAATTAAAATATATAAAACTAAGTTCCAATAACAACCATACCAAAAAGTAGGGTTAACTTTTAACACAATTTCTATCATGAAAAAAAATAAAAGACCCTTGTGTAAGTACTAAACATCTTGTATTTTATGTATATTTGTTACACTTTTTAAACAAGTGACTAAAATGTTAAAATAAAAAACTTTTGAGTTACAATAGAAGGTTTAACTAAAAAAACAATTTTTTTTGTGACAGCATGCACATTATAAGTGTCAGCAATACCACAATTTGGATGAAGGTGCTAGTAACATTATACTCTGTCTATGCAAACCTGATCTGCTGTCATGAATTGCTTTCTCCACTCTTTAGTACAGATGTAAAGCAATAAACCTAAATGACTGGGTGATTTAAAAATTATCCCCTGGCTCTAAAAATAATGTGTCATTGTCTATTACAATATGTTGTCATTCTAGAAAGAAATAAGGGGTAATTTAGATTCATATTTTTTTCTTACAGGATGATTACCAGGTTGGTCAAATGGACAAAGCGATATAGGTGGACAAAATAATAGATAAAATATGAAGATTTACTGAAAGAAAAACAATATTTGATGTTCATTTAGAACACTGGTCCTTAATCTCTAGGTAAAACCAGAACTGGAACACCAAGAGTCTCCAAAAACTGTCCAAATTTTCCTTTGTTGTAATGTATTGTATTACAATTGAACTATTTAAGGGCATGTTTCACAGAGCTAGCCCACAAGACTAGAAATTGGGTTACACCCAAAATAATGTTTGGAATCATTGAAATTCAAAGGTTATTCAAATGAAGTGTAATATAAAATAAGCATTGTTAACATGAAAATCACAATGCATTCATATTAACTCAGTAAAAACTTCACATACTTGTGAACATACCTTTGTAATAAAATTCTTGTATAACTTACTGAAAACTTGAAAAATTATAAACAGATATACACTACACTAAAATTTATAGTAAATTTGGTTTTATGATTAACATACTTGTTACAAAGTCAGTTTAAATATATATAGAGTTAACAGTTTCTTAATTAATTTTCAAAGTATTCCTTCCTCGGCAACAAACTACACAATAAATAACTGTGATAAGAATTGTTTAAAGTATTACATAAAAGTGAGAGAAAATATTTACGATATGGTTGGTTGGTTAGGAGTTTTATGGCACAAAACATTCTTCACTCCAGAAAAAAGGTAAAATTAAAGTAAATTTAGTAAAATTCATAAAAGGAAATTAAGATGAAAAAAGTTAAAAGAAAACATAAACAGCATTAAATCCAATGTTTACATCTAGTCTACAGTGGTAAGAGAAAAACTACAGGAATACAAGTTGTTAAGAACTTTCTGTAGCATAATTGTAATTATCATAACTCGTCAGGAAAACTAGCAAGTACCAGAACCACCACCAGTTGCCTGAAGCTGGCCTTTCCAGTCCTGGTTCAGAGTTATTTGACGTTATGGCCATTTTCAAGAAGTAATAAAAGTTCTTAAAGACTTGTAGCAAAATTTTAATAATAACACACCACAATGACTAACAGGTAGTTCAAACAGCAGCATTAATCACCTGAAGTTGGCCTTTTCAGTCCTGGTTTCAACTATTTTGATGTTATGGCCATTTTCTAATTTAAAATTGAACTAGATGGACTGTGATTCTTAAAAGGGAATCACATTAAAAAAGGTCTAATGTATAAATTAAAAAACTTAAATGGCATTAGAAAGATTAATGGTCTTTAAAAAACTAAAAAACTTTCTTAGGTGTACAATGTCACTGTCACCAATAACACTGTCTAACATTATGTGCAAACCTTGAAACAGAACATGTTTAAAATGGTGCCATTGTTGAGAGTCATAATGACAGCAAGAAAGTAAAATGTGGCTTATTGTGACCAGAGTGTTATATGTTGGTGCATCAGTTCCAGATAAAAGAAAACAATAAGTTAATAAATTGTGACTAATGCATAGTCCAGTTAGAACTTCCTCTTTCTGATCATTATGAAATCAAGAGAGCCAAAGTCCAATATAGGAATTTATTTGGAAAAGCTTGTTTTCATGTTGCTCACTCCAAGTCGACTGCCAGCTGGCATAGAGCCAAGCCTTGAATACAGGACCATAGTCCATGTATGGAATAATCACAGTGGTGATAGTGTCAAAGCAGATAGATTTAGCTGTGGAGATGGTGAGCTCATTCCTGCAAATACCAATGTGGCCCAGTATCCAGAAAAATTGGATGTATGTAGATATTAAAGAGAAATGGGCCTGTCTGTTTTAAATATTAGAAAGAACAGGGTGTGAACTAATGTGAAGCAATTCCAAGGCCAGTAGAGAACTGAGTGAGTCAGTATAAATAGCACAGTTTGAGTACTGCTTAACTTCTATGTGATCCAGGGCAAGAGAAATGATGTACCGTTCAGCTGTGAACACAGAAGCTGTAGAAGAGATTCTGCACACAACAAGCCACGGCAAAGCCCAAGGAGTCACTTGATTTTGAACCATCCATATAAATAGGAATGGAAGGATGGTTTAAAAAAATGTTCATCAAATAACAGACAGTATTTCCATTTGGGAGTATCTGATTTTCACAGGTGACTTAATGAAAGGTCACAAGATTGAGAGGGGTACAGAATTATATTACTGACTGACCTTTCAAACCTTGTCCCATATGACTTTGTAACTGGTGGTAGAAACTATACCAGTTGTAAACTTAATAAAAGATTCCTTCCAGCTTTAACATCTTACCCATCGAGCATGTGCACGGGGCCACTGGAAAGTGATACAGTTTGAAAGTGTGGGATACCTACGGAAAATATCTATAGGTTGTTTTTGAATCTTTCATGCTATGTAGCAGGCAGGATTCCACCACAGATGAGAATACAGTAGAAAACATGTCAATGTTTCATGAATACATCGAGCAGCTGCTTTTATAATACAGTCGGTTACTGCTGCCACACAGTCGTCTATTGATGGGTTACAGATGTAGGCAGGATCAACTTCTGCTAGAGCAGTGAAAAAGGGGTAGTTTTCTTGATCCAGCTTCCACCATGGCCAGTCTCTCTCAAAATCATAGTAAAATGACCACTGCCTCATGGATTATTGTCAACCCTCCATGAAAAATGGGAAAACAGTGAAGGAGAGCAAATTGATAGATTAGTAGCAGTAAAGGACTGAGTAGGTGCATGAAAATAAGTAGAAGAACTGCTTCTGAAAAGAAAAAGGTTGTGATCAGAGGATTAAAAAGGGAGACAGCAACTGTCCAATGAGAGCATCAAGGTCTGATTGATCATAAGTCTCTCGAGGCAAAAGATAGAAAGAACAAACAGTGATGGTATGATCCAAGGAAACACAGATGGCTATGGCCTGCTAGGGTGTGTCAAGGACATGAGTGAACGGTTGTTTTGCATCTTTGGGTGGGAGAGAAAGGTGTACCTGAGGAAATGCCCATACCTGGAACCAAGGGAAGTGGATCTCAGGATTTACTGGAATGTATGTTAGGGACAGAGATGGGTGTTGAAGTTGATTCAACTTTTTTGACCGTGGAAGTCAAAAGAATTTTCATTCAATTTGAGAATGATTCTTTTGGAGGTACAGAGAGATTCATCTGCAATTCCACTGTAGTAGTAGAACTAAGTGCAGCAGCATATGTCCAACATGAAATGGTGTACAGCAAGTTTTGAGCCTCAGGGTAAGTAATGTTTTGAATAATTTTCAAATGCTGCACCGTTTTTCTTCCAACAATTTAGGGCAAGAATGAAAGTACGACAGCTGAGAGTCACTGCAATTGATGCAATGAGGGTCCATTTCACACTCATAGGTATCATGGTCCTTGCCACCATAACAAGCACATGTTAAGAGACCATGACATGACATCTTCAAATGACCAAAACGTTGACACTGGAAACATCGGAGAGGATTTAGAATGTATGGTCATTCCCTGCAGTTAAGATAACTTGCTTTGATGGTGGCAGGTGGACATGGTGATGTAAATGTCAGAATGAGGACATTGGTTGGTAGTGTAATTCCATCTTTGCACCTCACTGCAGAAACTCCTTGCGTGGAGAAACCAGCGAGAATTTCTGACTCAGGGATGTTCTTCAAATCCCTCTAAATAATAACTCCTCATGATGAATTCAAAGTAGCAACAGATGTAACCTCCAGAGGTATATCCCCAATTGCCTCTGAATGCAAGAGAAGTTCACTGTGTTGAGATGTGGATGTTTCCACTGATATGTCACCATGTGGAAGCTTTGGAGAGCCAGAAAGTCCCTCTAGTCCCTTCTGAATAAAAAAGGGGAACATTTGCCCTAAAGATTTCTCTAAAAGAGAATGTAGGATGAGAAATGAGGTACAACTGGTGGTACAGATGTTGAAGATTGCTGATCAGTCTTCAAGACCTGATCATTTACCTATGGACTGTTTTTCACTATTTCATTCAAGAATTTATTTGGAGGATCCATAATAAAAAAAAGGAATATTTCCATGGCCACTGATCCCACCCACCATGGAGCCCTATGAGGGGATGCACAACAATGCCACACAAGGACACTGCAGCAATGCCAGGGTTTCGTGAGCACGATACATCCAAACACCAGCATCAGATACAATGTCCACAACACCTACTGAGAACATACAATACTGGTACTTAGCATACAATACTGGTACTTAGTTGACCCTCGCCCAAGTGGACTAGCCAATTGACCCAAGAGGGAACTACCCCAAGGCTGCCCATCTACAGGAATTGAAAGCCAAAGTGGTGTGTTAAGATTGGATTCCTCAACCACCAAGATCCTCTCCATCCCTTCACAGGCCACAATGCATGGCAAACTCATGAATGGATGTTTAGATCACAGATGAGGTAAATTGAAATAACAAAACCTTCCCTGGGAGATCCCCTCACCATGTGCAGAAATCCACATTGAAGGGTTATGATACGGTCCTGTACAAAGTTGTTTCTGATTCAATAAACTTGGGTAGTTAGGATTTAGTGGTACTATAGGTGTCAAACTGCTTATGAACATTAGGTTTCCTGTTTTTGCCATGCTTACACAGTAACCAATGGATGCATGTTTCCCAATATTTTGTAAGGTACAGCAAGGTTTCAGTTACATGTGTATTTACACTGCTGGCCAAAATCTTAAGGCCAATAAACATAAAGAAAAAAATATGCATTTTGCATTATTAGACTCAACCACTCATTTAAGTACAGCTTTGAAATATGAAAATAAAAAAAGGTAAAATAAAGCTGAAAAACTTTCAGAATTTAATAGGGAAAATGTTAACACTACGAAATCAGCCTAAATACTAGCTGGTCAAAAATTTAAGACCATACTGAAATGAAGCATTAACAGGTAAACACGTAACAAAATTTGGTCACTTGTGTTCAAGCATTAGTGTTGTCAACATCTCCCACCGAATTCTTCCTGTGTTACATAGGGTAAAAACATGGCAAAGGCTAAAAAGTTAACAGAGTTCGAATGTGAAAGAATTGTTGAGCTGCAAAAGCAAGGTCTCTCTCAACGTGCCATCGTTGGTGAGATTGGGCATAGTAAAATTGCTGGTGCAAATTTCTTAAAAGACCCTGAGGGATACAGAATGAGAATTTGAAGTGGTCGGCCACAAAAAATTTCATTGGTGTTGAGTAAGAGGATTTGACTGGTTGTCCGCAAGGCACTAGCCAATCGTCAAACCAGATTAAGGCCCTTATGGATGCAGAATGCAGTTCAAGAACAATAACACGGCATATACGAAAGACTTTAAAAACTGTAAACATCTTCAAAGACCACGCCTCCTTCCACACCACGAAACAGCTCAATTAAACTTTGCTGAGAAACACCAAACATAGGACATAGAAAAGTGGATGAAGGTTTTGTTCCCTGATGAGAAAAAATTTAACCTGGATGGTCCAGATGGCTTCCAATGTTACTGACGTGATAAGGATGTCCCACTGGAGAAATTTTCTACACAACACAGTGGAGGAGGTTCCATCATGATCTGGGGTGCTTTCTCCTTCCATGAGAAAATGGAGCTTCAGGTTATACAGGGGTGTCAAACAGCAGTTGGCTACACTGGCATGTTGGGAGAGAGCATCCCTATTGACTGAAGGCCCTCTCTGGTGTAGAAATGACTGGGTCTTTCAGCTGGACAATGCTGCAATCCACAATGCCCACAGAACAAATGACTTTTTCATGACAAATAACATGACTCTTTTGGACCATCCAGTGTCTTCACCCAAAATGAACCCCACTGAAAATGGTAAGGGAAGTCTATAGAAATCTTTGCAGTTATTTGCAATGACTGCTGTGCAACTCATTACTGAGACCTCTTGTTGGGGATTTTCTACCCTGCTTAGAACTTCTTTTTGATATGCTCTTAAACTTTTGACCAACTAATTTTATAGTGTTCACATTGTACCTATTAAATACTAAAAAAAGTTTTTTTCTTTTTATTTTTATTTTCATCTTTCAAAGCTCTACTCAAATAAGTTGTTAAATCTAACTTTGCAAAATGCATATTTTTTCTGTATATTCATTGGCTTTAAGATTTTGGCAGCAGTGTATGAATGTATATACATACATGTATTATTATAATTTAGGAATAAATATTTTAATTTTAGCTACTTTCCTTAAAAATTGAACAGTTGATCAAAAATATTCATAAAACAAACGATCTCCTTTATTTTACACTTACAAATTGCACTTGCTAACACTTGTCATAAGCCCTGTTCAAATTAATTTTTTCAATGCAGAAAAAATAATTTTTGTAGATTATACACACATATACAGTTGTGAATACCAGAGAATTATAATGTGAATACTGATACCACAACATGTATTTTAATTTATCAGGCTTCCTAACTATGCTGTATTTTGATCTTAACAAATCAAATTCCTGTTCAGAAAATAGCAGTGATCATAATAATTCAAACTCTCCAACAATACAAGAATTTTCTTTCATAAATTATTCAGAAAGACTAACAGAATTATGTGGAGAAAAAGTACCACTTTCAAATGGATATAAAATTACAGGTGTTAAAAAAGCATATATAGATTAAAAATTTTTCTGAAATGATGAAGCAGCAGGAGAACCAATTTAATGGAATCAAACAGAAAAGGTAGGAGATTCTTATTTTATATTCTTTCTTGTCGATATCAGAAATTTGAGTTTGTAATTTCTATGAAACTATAAACACTGAATCATAAGCATCATAAAATGTAACCTAATGAAATACAGAAGATGACAAACCAGTGTGACACAGAAAAATTTATACTTTGCAATCTTTTAAATGTAATTTCAAATTATGAAATTAACTAATGCATAACGAAAAAAATTTTGATTGCAATCTACAATTTGATACCAAGTTTATTGACATGCATTGATAAAATAGTAGTTTAATAAAATCTAGAATGCAAGTCTACAAATGTGATGACATGCCCTCTGACTCCAAGCTACCCATATTGATGAGGTTAATATTTATTTTTACCTGCTAGTTTAAACAAAATAATGCAGGCATTTGCAGATTATTAACTCTACACTGCTACTTATTAGCTAAAACAAAACAATACAAGACTGACTACATTTAATTTCCTTGGGTTGGCTTCAACAAAAGGAGCATCATAGTTATATTTTATGTACATTTCCAGAGCATCATAGTTATGTTTTATGTACATTTCCAGAGCATCATAGTTATGTTTTATGTACATTTCCAGAGCATCATAGTTATGTTTTATGTACATTTCCATTTCTTTATTAAAAAAGAATTTGAGACACCTGTACATTAAATTACATATATATTTCTATTTGTTAAGCAGAATGATATATTTTTATTCATGATGAATGACATTTTTTGAGTTAGAATAATTATAAGTCACCTGTTCATTATATAAACCTATTTTGTATAATTTTTACCTTTCTTTATTTGATATAAAACACAGTTTTAACCCCAGAGTCAACTATTCTTAACCCAACTTAAAGTGTTTTTATTTGACTCAATAAAACATTCATGACTGCAATTAAATCTTTTGAACATTTGATCTTTGAAAATAAGAAAGTGATACATGTATGAAAATTAGAAAAGAAATCATATTTACAATTACAGAAGTAAAGATTTTCAAGCAAATATAAGATGCCTCTGCCATGCAACCTCAACATGGCCAATTCTGACATCTGAAAACCACAAAAACCAGAAAACTATCTTTATCACTGTGCTTGGGACCTGCAAAAAGGAATCAAATCCCATGTAAGTTTTGACATGCACATGAATATTTCACAAAAAAACCCAAACTGTACTTTCTTTGCTAAATAATTGAGCAAAAAAGACAAATTTCCAAATTCTGTGCAAATTGGTCAAAACAAAGTTAAATGATTTTCCAATCCTAAAAGATGGGTTTATTTAACCTTTTGATCCCGTCTCCTCCAAAATGACCAAATATGGGCATATCCAAGAATTGTGTGTGTGTGTATTTATGAGACCTGTATAAAAAAAATCTTTATATCGGATTCCATGTATACTTGATAAAATACAGAAGATTGTCAAAAAACCCTGAAACTGTGCTTTTTGTGGCATTTTGATCTTCCAATAATAACAATATTTGTCACATGTGTGAGACTTTAGAAAAGAAAATTTGTGCCAAATCCCATGTAAATTAGTCAAAATATAGTTGAGTAACTGAAAAAATATTCAAACTATGTCTTTTTGTAAGTTATGACTCTACACAAAAAGTGGTAAGTCTACAGATTTACAATGCTAAAATTAGGGATTTGATTCCCCTTGCTGGGCTCAGCAAATAACTTGCTGTGGCTTTGCTATAAGAAAAACACACACAAAGGAACTTGAAGTTCAATTCACAGGAACTCAAAGTTAACACTTACCTAAACTAAAAATAGATTTCTGATAGCTTCCTCCTCTCAACAAACGATTTTCTAGACTTTTACTACTCTATTGGCATAAATGTTTGCATGCTAATCAACTTGATACTCCCACTTATCTCTGCATACTAACACTGATTATGCAGTTCCTGTCCACCAACAGGAGTGATACTAACCATATTGTATCTACTCCCCTATCTAATCTTGAAACTGTTAACCAATTCAAGACTGATCAGATCATTGATTGATTTAGCATTTTATGGCACAAAGAAGCTAGGCTATATGCACCAAACGTGTGGTAAAAAGGTAAAAACAAATTAAATGTAGTAAAATACAGAAAAGGAAATGAAGGTGAAATATTATTGAAAAACAGAAAAAGCATAAAACCAATGTTGACAATGTTAAGAGAGAAGGCTGAGTAAAAGAAGTTGTAAAGTACTTTCTCTAGCATAATGGTAATGATCATAACCCACCAGAAAGACTAACACGTAAGTTCGAGAACCACCGTCAGTCACCTGAAGTTGGCCTTTCCAGTCCTGGTTGCAGATTATGTGTCATAACAGCCATTATCAAAGTGTAAAATAATAGAAGTTTTAAAAGACATATCGCAAAATCGTAATAATGAGTAACTAAATGTCCAGTATAAAGGTAAAAGTAAAGTAAATGTAGAAAAATTTGTAAAAGTAAATGAAGGTAAAAACAAAACAGCAATTAAAAACAGAAAATTGCATAAAACTGATTTTTAAATCCAGTCTATAAAGTTGTAAAGGACTTCTGTAGCAGAATGGTAATGATCATAACCCACCAGGAAGACTAAAAGGCAAGTACCAGAACCACCATCAGTTACCTGAAGTTGGTCTTTCCAGTCCTGGTTCCGGGTTATATGTCATTATGGCCAATACCAAAGGGTAAAGTAATAAAAGTTTAAAAGATATGCAACAAAATTGGAATAACAACTCGCCAGGATGACTAACGGGTAGTTCAAACAGCAGTGTTAGTCACATGAAGTTGGCCTTTCCAGTCCTGGTGTTGAGTTATTTAATGTTCTGATCATTTTTCAATGTCAAATTGAACCAGAGAGAATAAAAATGTGAAAAGAAAACCACAATTAAAAAGGTGTAATGAATAAATAACCAACACTTAAATAAGATTAAAAAGACTAATGGCCATTAAAAAACTAAAAACTTTATCAAGGTGGACAGTGTCACCATCACCAATAACACTATCCAATGTTACAGATAAACCCTGGGAAAAAATTTGTTTAAAATATTGCCGTCATAGAGAATAGTAACCATGGCAAGAAAGCATAAATTGGAACGGAATGATTGTTTGAAAGATGTTCATTAAATAAAAGACGGTACTTCCAATCTGGAATATCTGCCTTTTTCAGATGACTAAAATAAAGGTCACATTTGGGGACTGTAATAAGCCATGGTAGGATGGGCTGACCTGTGGAACCTACAATGTTATCCAAGGACAGACCCAATTCATCCAATTGCACCTGGATGTAAAGGCCCAAAGGAGCAATGGCAGATCATCTGTTCTGAAAAAGTACGGCCCACTGAAAAAGGAAAACACATACCCAGGTGGGATGCTTTGGTAAGGAAAAAAGTTTCGAAGAATACAGAAAAGATATTTGAAAATGGCAAAGGTGCAGAGAAGGTTCAGGAGATTCAAGATATAAGCTTTGAACTGGAGAGGTGTGGAAAGCCCCAGTGCAGAATCGAAGTCCTTGGTGATGAATGGGGTTCAGCATCTTTAAGGTCGAGGGTCTGGCAAAGCCATAGACCATTGATCCATAGTCGAGTTTTGATCGAATAAGAGCACAATATACCTTTAACACAGAATATCAATCTGCTCCCCAACTGGCAGTAGAGAGGACACGGAAGATGTTCAGTGCTCTTGTGCATTTGACCCATAGCTGCTTTAAGTGTGGTATAAAGATCAACTTATGGTCAAAGATAAGCCCCAAGAACTTGGTCTAGAGTACCATTGGCAGCAAAACTTCATCCAAAATGAAGTTCAGGATCAGGGTGAATACCCCGTTGGCAGCAAAAGTGCATGCAAATGGTTTTAGAGAGAGAAAAATTAAAGCCATTTGCCATGGTCCACTTCAGTACATGATTGAGGGCAGTTTGTAGTTGCTGCTCAATATATCTCATGTTCGACGACTGAAACGAGATGTGAAAGTCGTCGACATACAGCTCATTCGCAATAGTGAGAGGGAGTTGTTCAGTGATGGTATTTATCTTTATATTGAAAAGTGTGAACCTCAAACAGCCTTGAGGGACCTCAAGTTCCTGTACAAAAGAATGGGAAAGTGTTGAACCCGCACAAACTTGGAATCTCCTGTTCATTAAAAATTTTTAATAAACATGGGTAAATGGTCATGTAATCCATATGTATGGTGGTCTCACAAAATGCCATACCTCCATGTTGTGTCATAAGCCTTCTCAATGTCAAAGAATATTGATATAAGATGTTGGCATTTGAGAAAGGCTTCTCTGATTGATGATTCAAGTTGAATTAGGTGGTCTGTGGTGGAGTGCTGTTGTCGGAACCCACACTGGGTGGGCGAGAGGAGGTTGTTTGATTCGAGGAACCAAACAAGACGAGCATTAACCATCCTTTCTCAGGTCTTATAGAGACAGCTCATCAAAGCAACTGGACGGTAGTTTGAAGGAATCTTGGGATCTTTTCTTGGCTTAGAGAAAGGTAAAATAATAACCTGATGCCAGTCATCAGAAAAAACATTCTCCTGCCAGATATGGTTAAAGACAATTAGAAAAACATCAAGAGAAGCAAGAGATAGATGGTGCAGCATGTCATAGTGTACATCATCAGATCCAAAAGATGTACTGCCAGACTGATGAAGGGCCATTTTCAGTTCCACCAGTGTAAAGGAACAAATATAGTCAAAGAGACAGTCAGTTCAAAAGGAAAAAGGTGAACATTCTGCCCGAGTCTTCATGGCTAAGAAGGTGGAGGAACAAGCAGAAGTGCTAGATACCCGGCAAAAGCTTTTATCTAGAGTATCAGTGATGCTCCGAACATCAACCACCTCCTGACCATCAGAGAATAAGATCAAGAGGGTAACAGAATTGTAGTGCCCACTGACCTTTCGAATCCTGTCACATATGACCTTGGAACTGGTAGTAACTAGTTGTGAACTTAATCCAAGATTCCTTCTGGCTTTGACGTCTTACCCACCTAGCATGTGCATGAGCCCATTGGAAAGCAATAAGGTTTGAAAGTGTGGGATATCTACGAAAAATTGTATCCCAAGCCCATTTTTTGAGTCTTCCGTGCTTAGTGGCAAGCAGGATTCCACCATGAATGAAAAAATTTGGGTTAATGTGTCAAGGTTTTAGGAATACAAAGAGCAGCTGCTTGTATAATACAACCAGTTATTGCTGCCACACAGTCGTCTGCTAATGGCTGATTCACAATGGAAGGATCACATTTTGTGAGAGCAGTGAAAGTCAACCAGTCTGCCTGATCCAGTTTCCACCGGAACATGCACGTAGGGTGGCATTGAACACAGCTAGTCTCTCTCAAAAGTATAGGAAAATGATCACTGCCTAGTGGATTATTGACAACCCTCCATGAAAAATAGAAGAATAATGAAAGGGAGCAAACTGAGAGATCAATAGTGGTAAAAAACTTACTAGGTGCATGAAAATAAGTAGAAGAACTAGTACTGAAAAAAAAAGGTTGTGATCAGAGAGCATACACTCTACAGAGCGACCCTTTCCATCAATAACAGCACTTTCCCAGAGGGGATGATGTCCATTAAAGTCCCCCAGGAGTAGAAAGGGAGACAGCAACTGTTCAACAAAAGCATTAAGATGTAATTGATCATAATGTCTCTCCAGGGGACAGGAAGAGAGAACAAACAGTGATGATATGACTCAAGGAAACACAGACAGCTAGTGACAAAGACAGGGTGATCACATGCTGATCAACTAATAGTGCCACCTCTTCATGTACTTGTCCATCACACAGCCTGCATTTCTGTACAGATAAAACTGCCGAATGGTGACTGTATCAGAAGGTTTTACAACTGTTTCTTGTAAGGAAAGACATACAGGATGGTAGGAAGCAATCAGTGTTTTGATCCCATCCAGATTAGAATGTAAACCTCTATAGTTCCATTGTATCAAGGTGGCCATTTTTAATGATGGGTAGGCAAAGTGGCTAAAGAATTCTTCTGTTTACGACCTTGTCTCTTTTCCTAACTGTCCTTAGTCGGAGGAGGTCTATCAATCTCCATGGATCTTACCCTCGGTCGATTGAGCAGGTCTTTGTTATTGGAAGGAGATTCCAGTGACTGAGGATGAGAACGAATCATTGTTTTGCCTCTTGGGGTGGGAGAAAAAGATGTATCAGAAGAAATGCCTGTATTTGAAACTGAAAGATGTGAATCTTGAGGTTTGTTGGAATATATGGGAAAAACAGAAATGGGTGTGAAGGTCGATTTATCAACCTTTTAAACCATGGAGGTCAAAAGGTTTTTCATTTGTTTTGAAAATGATTCTCTTGGAGGCACAGAGAGATCTGTCTGCACTCCCACTGTAGTTGTGGAACGAAGTGCAGCAGCATATGTCTGAGATGGAGTGGTGGGCAACAATTTCCGAGCCTCAGGATAACTAATGTTATGAGTCGTTTTCAAATGCCGCACCTGTTTTTCCTACAACTATTTTTGGCAAGAACAAAAGTATGAAGGATGAAAACCATTGCACTTGATGCAACGTGGGTCCATGTCACATTCATAGGCATCATGGTCCTTGCCACCACAACAAGCACATGGCAGGGAACCATGACATCATGTCTTTGAGTGGCCAATTCTCTAACATTGGAAACATCAGAGAGGGTTTGGGATGTATGGCCGTACCCTGCAAATTAGATAACCTGTCTTGATGGTGGCAGGTGCACGTGATGATGTTAATGTCAAAACTGCAGAAACTCCTTGAGTGGAGAGACCAGCAAGAATCTCTGACTTGGGGGCATTCTTCAAATCCCTCTCAACAATAACTCCTGATGAATTCAAGACACCATGAGGGGTAACCTCAATAGGTATATCCCTAATTGCCATTGAATTCAAGAGGAGTTCATTGTGTTTGGTTGTGGATGTTTCAACTAACATGTCTCCAGATCGAAGCTTCTTTACTGACTTTAAAGAGTCAGCAAAACCCTTTAGTCCCTTTTGAATAAAAAAGGGGGACATTTGCCCTAAAAGTTTTACTGAAAGAGAATGTAATATAAAAAAATGAGGTATGTGTGTTACAGATGTTGAAGACTGCTGCTTTGAGTCTTCAAGACATGGTCGTTTACCTATTGACTGTTTTTTCACTATTTTATTTAAATTTTTTGGAGGATCCATATAAAAAAGAAAAATTTCGGTACCCACTGACCCAGCCCACCATGGAGCCCTACAAGAGGATGCACTACAATGTCATGAAAGGACAATGCAACACTTCCAACACTGGTACTTGGTTGACTCTAGCTCAAGTGGACCAGCCGATCTACCCAAGAGGGGCCACCCAAAGACTGCCCATCTACAGGAATTCAAGGCCAAAGTGGTTGGACCCCTCAACCACCAGGATCCTCTCCTCCCCTTCATGGGTCACCATGCACGGCAAACACGTTGGTGGATTTTTAGATCCCAGAGAAGGTAACCAGAGAGAACAAAACCTTCCCTGGGAGGTCCCCCTCACCATGGACAGGAATCCACACCAAGGGGCTAATCAGATCAACCAAACCACACCAGAAGTGGGAAGGACATGTGGGAAATGTGAATGAAGTAAGTATCTATCAGAAATGCAATTTCAGTTTAGGAAAATGTTAACTTCAGATCCAATATTTTACCTCCACTCATAAAAAAACTAAAATTGCACATTGAAAGCTGGCAATATGATGATTGCCATTTAGAAAGTGTTGAAAGGAAAATCACAAAGCATGTGAAAGAATTCAAATCAACATACCTGCTAGAGACTGCGCCATCTTCTGAGCAAGGTATACTCTTTGCTCTGCAGCAGAATCACTAGAAAGTATAGAAACATGAAGGGGACCTCCCCCCCAAAAAAATCTATAGAAATAATCAGATTCCCTGATGTAGAATGGCTAAGATGTGACAGACTGTAAATGGGAGTTTTACCTCAACCAACATCCTGCAACATTTGGAATCGTACATCTGATTTGTAATTGGAAGAGAGTCCTATATTTCGCCTCAAAAAGAGGTGCCAGCAGGGTGGAGAAGCTTCTGAATACAACTCTGCCTGAGCCCACCTCCAACACAACTAATACGAAATCAATTGGAAACTTGTATCTGGCAGAAGGTAAGAAGGTAGAGTATGTAGGTAGGTGTTTCTCTCTGGTCTAAAATCTGGTAGCACTAGAACTTTTCATCTGGTCTGCAGTAGGAGGATAGTATCCAGCCTCACAGATATGGGAGTTGGAGTTTATGTGACTTGTCTAGCTATAACCAACACTAGATTCACCAGGAACCAACATCCAGCAGATGGTAGGAAGAGGAAGTGGTGTTTGAGGTAATGTCTTCAGTCCAAAACCTAGTGACATTCGAAATTTATTGTCCAGTTTATGGTAAGAGAAGGGTGCCATCCATACACATGGGAGAATTGATATTGTGAACCAACATTGGCAGATGGTTGGAAAGAAGGCAATTCAGTGGAGGGGCAAACTGCAATATGTGATGAAAAATTTGACAGTATCTGGAATTATACATTAGATTAGTTGTAGGAATGGCATTATACCACCTAAACCAACATAATGCCACTGTCCTACTCTAAACTGAGTGATACTGTGCTTACTTGGGAGAACAGGTTTCCAAGATCTACCACTCCAGTGGGTAGGAACTGGTAAGTTGCAAGGACTTCCTTACTTCACTCGGAAGGGAAAAATAATTGGAGACTGGGTATGGTGCAACAACTGACCAATATACCCTATTCTGAAAATCAGAACAATCACATCAATTAACCAAGAGCTGGTGGTGTCTGGAAATGTTCATCAGATCTGCATTAGAAACAGCCTCAATGCCACAGATCATGAAAGTTCATGAGTGTATGGTCCAGGACAAACATATTTATTAAGCAACAGAGCAGAACACATTATCTCAGTGGTGTGTGGGTGTGTGTGTAAAAGGACCTTGTGTTGATGCATTATGGTATTTTAATTCAATACATGGAGCACTTAATGACAGTCAATCAACCAACACCTCCATCTAGAATTGTACAAAGAACTATGGTAGGAAGCATCTTAACGTCACAATCACTGAGCATAGTACATGATCATATGTTATGAAGGTGGATTTAAGATGAAGTATACCTAGTCAGGCAACACTCACCATAGAGTAGGATCCAGATATGCAATAAAGAACCCTCCACAGAAAACGAAAATAAACAGTTACAGCATTGATGATGTTCCCAAAGAAATGTGCAGCCAGGTAAGGTGATAAATATGAAGGGAATGAAATATAAAAAAGGTATTTTTCAGATGAAAAGAAAAAAAATGCCAGGCAAATTAAATGGTGAATTAAACCAAAAAGGGTAATGAGAACAAGGTGATGGAAGAGGTAAGGATTTCATAGAAGAAACAAACAGATTTAAAAATCCTGAAAGGGAGCAATACATATCACATAACACTGAAGAGCCTTGAGTGGGCAAAGGAGGTGGAATGGTCATAAAGAAGGGAAAGGAAAAAATAGTACGAAAGATTCAGTACCCTCTTCAGCAGACAAAATTCTTGAAGATAAAGGAACAACAAAGAAAGAGGAGGGCATAGTAATTAAGAAAACAAAATGCAGTCAACACAAAACAAAGTTTGCACACCAAGAAGAGCAAGAAATAGGAACTTCAAGGAAAGGTGATTTTAAAAAACATGAAGACAAAAGGTCCAATGGAGAATGATGCATTATGGGATCACACAGAAATGCTAATAAAAAATGACAACAGGGTGGGTAGGATGATAAAAACAGAAGGAAAAAAACAACATACATAAGACTGGCAACTGATAACCTCAAGCACAATTTTTCAGTTGACATGTGACAAATAATGCTGCCTTACAGCCCATAACAAAGACAAATAAGGACCTGTTCAAAATGCTTATACAAACAGAATCATATGAGAGGTACTATAGAACAGGTAGGACAATAACAACATAGGACAGACTACATACGTAGGTACACCACCATGGAACAACTAGGAATACGATGGCACATGTGGAATGCAACACAAACAACTGTTCCTTCAGGTAGAGGACCACACACTGTTGAGCATACAGAGGCACATTGGGTGTATGGCTGGTGCGTGCGTACTTACAGCAAAATAACAATGAGATATCTGCTGAGTCCACTAACAGGGTACCAGTGGGGGATAGAGGGCTGTCAGAGATAATAGAAAAGAAAGGGAAATGCAACTAAAAACTGACACAGCAGTGAAAATCACATGTGAATCGGCCAATAAAGCCATAAGCAGAACACTACACAAAATGGCCTAAAAATATGGCAAGAATGTAGAAGGAGACAAATAAGAAGATACACATATAAGTACCAACTTGATCAATCCCAACTGGCTGCATCAATTGCTTCTGCCAGAAAATGAGGTAAAGGAGACCAAAATCAGGTAAGTGGTGTAATGAAACGAGTGCCAAGACCATCCAAACCTGGGACAACCCACAAAGTGCACAAAACTAAAAAAAATAAATTGATCTGATAACCACTCTAGACGGACAAATCTAGTCAATACATGGCAACTAACTTGCAACCAGATTGTGACATGCCAACAAACTGATGAGACATCAGTAGGCCCAACAGAGATCCAATGCTTAAATGTTTGAAAACAGAGATCTATTAAATGAGTGCTCATTGCTCAGTGATGTTCAAGACTACCATAAAAATCATCAATAACTGGCCCTTTGAAGCCCATAAGAAGTGAAGTAAAAGCTAATAAGCATGAAAATCCACAATATTGATATGAAGAGAGGATTTGGAAAAAGACTCACCCCAAAAACCCCAAGTTTTAAGATACACTCACAGTCAATAAAAAAATCAGCTGTAAAATGTGACATTCTGGATCAAGAGGAACACCCACAGTAGCATTGTTATAATTCAATCACCAGTTGAAATTGGTCTACAAGGGAGGGTGAAGGGTAAAAGGGACCACAAACAACTGGTCTATCAACACCAACTGATAATGATATGAGGGCATGAGCAAGAGAAATAAAGGTATAAAAAAAAACAACTCATATCACTAAAAGAAAGAGCAATTCTCATGCAGGAGGAGAAAGAAAGAATGAGAGGCTGCATAAAAAACATTTCATAGCTCTTAAATGAAGTGGTAGAGAGAATTGAAAAACAATACAAGGAGAACCAAAAATGTGTGGGAAAGAGGAAAGCCGCTCCACTTTGACAAGCCAACCCACCACAGTAGTGTCTTGGAAAATAAAATGAGGATGTAGGACTGTCTTGTGAGGATACAAGAAGCAGCTAGACATCCATACAGGTATAAAAACAATGGTACCTGGAATGAATCAGGAGGACAAATGCCCTAGTGTCAACACTAGTGGTAAGCAAAAATTGCACATAAAGAGAGCAGCACCAAGGTAAAGAAGCTTAATGTGTGAAAAAAGTTAGGAATTATGTCAAGAAACTATACTTTTAATAAAACTGCCAAACCACCAAGAATTGTTTGATTTTGAGAGATATCTAACAAGTACAATGTGAAAACACCTAGTAAAGTTTTGAGAAATAATTATGAAAAAAAATCTTGCACATAAAAAACAACATTAAGAATTTACCTGCTTTTAGAAGCATTGCTAAAACTTCAGGATTTCCAAGTTCTGAAGCATAATGAACAGGCATCCGGTCATAAAAGTCTGGCAGGTTAACATCACAGCTCCTTCGATGAGATGTATACTTTCTTAAAGTCTGGAACAAACCCAAGGCTCTTTCAGTTGGTTTAGAAGGGATTGACCAATGATCATTACTTCTGGGATTTGAAAAGTTTCCATTTACAGAAAGACTTCCACTATTTGAAGGTGACAAGTCATTCTTTACTTCAACTGTGTATGACTACAAAGAAGAAACACACACACACACACACATGCTATGAATGATCCAGATTTTAGCAAAAATATTTCACATGTCAATTACCCAATAATTGAATATTTCTCTATGCTCTCTGATGTTTGGTAATTTGGTATATAGAACACATAAAATCTTTTATTAATATCCAGAGTCTACACTTATTTTCTGTCCTTTGAAGGTACTATAGTACTTTCACTTTTCGTGAGTTTGAAGTGACAACAGAAGACTCTTTTCTCATTTGCTTTTTTCACTCTTTTTGAGCAAATTTAATAATTTTATCAGAAGTAACAGTAAACAGTGCTCTTATAAGAACCTCGCTGAAACATTTTTTGACAGAAAAAAGTAAAAGAAAGCAAACAACTAAATTTCACCAAATATGGAAGTTAAAATAAAGCAAGCATTTTGCAATGTATTAATCAAAAATGACAAATGTTGATGAAATTTAAAAAACCAAAAAAACTTGTTTTTATCCATGTGGGAATGTTAAAAAAAAAACTGGAGTGAATGAACTATTATATACATAATTTTAAAATTAGTTCTTGGATAATATCACTTCAATGTAAAATTCCCAAACACAATCATGAATTAAATGAAGAAAACATAAAAGTACTTGATCATGTTATATGTAAAACCGTCTAAAAGTAGTATAAAGTGAAAAAGGAATGGGAGCATGCAGATAGAAAGTAAAAATGGCTGCTAAACAGTAAAATGATTTTAATGCAGTTACATGTCATAGAAGTACAAATGAGAAATATAAAAACAGATTGTAAACAATATATTACAGAGAATCAAATTTATTTAACATGTCATTATTCTATAATGAGTGAAATAGAAGTTGGTTTCTTGCAAATTACTGAATCACTTGGAAATTAATTTTTGTGTCTGAAAAATATGTATGTGAAATACTATTCAAAGTATTCTAAGTGTATGTGTACTGCAGAATATAATGTTTTAATGACATCTGACACCATACTTGATGAAAAAATCGAATCCTCATGTGGGGGATGCACTGTGAGTAGATGACAGGCACATGCATAGAAACGAAGTTCAAAAATCATAAAATAGTTTTGTTGATATTTTTACACTCATTCCTACTCAATGTAAATAGCAAACATAAATAGAATTAAGTGATTATTTTAATTTATTACCTATGAATATCAACTATGGCTTCAACTGATGAAAATTAAAATATGATTAAACCAATTAATGTGATGAAAATAAACAACTAATCCAAATATTGGCATTATATTTTTTCATTATCATTTTTGATTAATTCATGGCTGTTCTTCTAAACTCTTTGGATGTGGGAAGGTTAAAATGTACATCACTATCATTTTCTGTGACTTACATTTGAAATTCAATTGAATTATATTATTATCGGTGTGCATTAATATATTTATGATAAAAAATGGGTTATAATTAAAATCTTAATACTATCTATTTTAATTTAAAAAGAAAATGTTTCAATAAATTCTCAATTTGTACAACTGAATCACATAATGAGGTTGTGCTCTGACTTGTACATTGCTTCTCTTCCCTTATGAGAGGTTTAAGTTATTCAGCCAATTAAAATCATACACTATAGACACTGACAAACTAGAACATAAAATTCTAATCTCTTATCTTCTTTTTAGAAGATATTATTAATTTGTTTGACATACATTGGCACACCCCTTAATTATCCTCGATCTTCTAAAAGTGTCTATAATTATCTGCAAGATTGTTGCTAAGCAAGTTCATAAACAATAAAATATTGTAAATTAAATAAGTCAGATGATTATCTGCTTTCTTTTATTTGTCAAAACACAATAGTCTACAGAAAGAGTTAAGTTTTTAGTCTAAAGACATTTTTTTCAAGCAATAATGGAAATTTCTTAACCTATTTATATGTTAGTTACAAAATTCAAAAGAATTATGGAAATTTTGGAACAATCTATTCTAGTGTATAAAATATAATTCTAAGATGCATACTTGAAAGCTATACAAATTATTTTTGAATAACGAACATAGTGAGAATGAAAAAATGCTTACTGAACCATGCACCAAATCTAAGACCTTAAGGCTAAAGTACTTAAATTTGTTTTTGTGTGTATATCTAATTTGCTTTACTTTTTAAGAAAAGTGACTAAAATGTAAAAATTAGAAACTTATCCAGTCAGATGAGAAAACTGAAATGAAAAAAAAAATGTGGGCTTTTGTCATGATGTAAGCTCTCACTGGGTGATTTAATGATTTTTATGCTAAGTAGAGTGCAATTCAAAGATCAACACAACACTAAACTTAGTATTATTTTCAATACTGTAACATACACAGTGAAAAATTCTTAATTATAGTCATAGTTCAATATATAAATATTTTCAGAGCTATATATTCTGTAATAATTCACCAGAAAATCTGACGAAATTAAAATGAAGTTTCTGATAAATATAAATGAAAACAACATTTTAAAATATCAGTAGTGAAAGAGATATTACATACAAAGTTTATTAAAATTGAACTAGAAATATCTTTAATATTAAAACTTCAAAGTAAAACCCTAAAAAAAAAAGTGTAGAAAACATAAAAGTACTTGATTAGTTGGAAAGTTTTTCTTTGTCTGGATTATCAAAACTTGACAAGTCTATTTACGAAAGGAGAAATTATCTTTCCTTATGTCTTTACCCAGTGTGTATATGTATCTGAATAAGATCAGTTAAATGGTAGTATAAACTTTCAGTACTCAGCTTATTCATTACAGCCTTAAAACCAAATTTGACCATATGTTCTGACATTAGAACATTATCATAATACCAAAGTTAAATGTAAGCCTAATAAAGAAAGAAACAATAATTGAAATAAAAAAGCTGCTCTGAACTTCGCCAAATCACATTTTACAATTTTTTAAACTTTTGTTGAAGAGAAAATCCAGTACTGAGTATGTTTTTTTATGCCAACATTTAATAACACTAAAATTTCTGTACTGATTGTTTCATTCACATTGTAGTTACAGGAGTTCTGTACAACTAATTATTTTCTTTACTTACACATGACGTTAAAGTATCAGTTGAATAGGAATAAAATAATTAAGCAAGGGGTGAAATGTTCCATAAAAGTTTGTTTTTTTTCTGCATACATTTCACAGAAGCTTTCTGCTCCACCTTGAAGTTTACACTGTTAATAATTAATATATGTGCAATGCAGTTTTATAAGATTTAAAAGTCATAAGATAACTGTTTAAGATTTGTTATGGTGGGTATTTTATACACAAAATTCTTCATTAGGGACTTACAACTAAAAGATCACATGTTCCATCACTGAACCACTTCCCTTTAATGGGACATTCCCAATTTACAACTCTAATTATTGTTAATAAAGCACTTCTGAAGACAGTCATAAGCAAACTGGTTCAATCTAGTCACAACTGAAATATTCACAATCAAGTCTTGGATGCCCTTGGGTGAAAGATATCTGGCATCACTGAGTTCTGTGGAAATTATTTTAGAAATTTAAAGACTGAGCAGAAGATAAAAGAGAAAAAGTCTGTCAGCACTTTTTAACTCAATGCATACAAGCAACCTTCTTTTTGCATGTCATGAGGTTTTACTGAATTACATTAAACATTTAATTAAATTACTTTATTATAATGGTATTCTAATAAATATAGAATAAAAATGAGGCTAATAATCCATATTTTAATATATGTAATTAAGTTCTTACTTTAATCACCACACCTCTGGGAAGTACAGAATTTAACAAAAATTACAAATTATAATTTTGTCACTGCTCAGTCAAACTGCATTTTTTTAGCCTTCAATTTTGTTTAATCAAGGAGTTATCAACTTGAAAATCAGACCCCTCCTGTTACACTTGCATATCACATATCATATTTTTTTACAAATTGCCAATAGTTCTCTCTGACTTTTAATACTATATTATTTATAACTAATAGAAAATAAAAGCTATAATCTATTATATGACATACTATATTAGGTTGTTTTCTGTACAGAGAACTATCTATTTTGCTTCCAGTTCAAACTTCATTCCTACACGAAACACACTGACAAACTCAGCTGAATTTTTAACGGCTGTTATCACAAGTCAGAAAACCAGAAATATTATGATAGTTATAGGACACATTGTCTGCATTTTGCATGTTATTATTCTGTATTCCTTGGTGCATTATTTATCACAATAGTTCCAATAGCATAATAAAATTATGGTAAGTTTCGTTGACAGTTCACAGGAAAAAAAACAATCTAGATAAGTTCTATACTTCTTACTTTTGTGCATATTTATTTATTATTACAAACAGTATCTAAAATATAAAAATAGAAACTTTTAGATTATACAAGGTTATATTAGGTGATATAAATAAATAAATTTTTCAAAAGGTGTGCTCATGAGCAGTTTGCAAGTAGCCTGTGCATAAAGTAATTTGATAGGGTAATGGAGCTACACATTTGCCAAGCAATTTACAACTTGTGTGGTGGTATTATTAGTTAAGCATAGTTAAAGAGGCAATAACACAATAAAAATTAAGCAGAAACAGATGTATGATGTTACATGTTTTTGCTATTTACAATAACCAAATGTAGTTTCATGCTACAATTTCAAGAAATAAAAATGCTAATTTATATTAATTTCATATTTTTTCTAGTGGTTATAAGGTCAGTGAGAAAATAATAGATAAAATTTGAGATTTTACTGGGAAAAAATTTTGAAATTTATTTAGGAAGCTTTAGATATTACATAAATGAAATTTGATAATTTTCAGATGAAATTAAGCCTTTGCAATCTCAAAATGAAAATCCCTCTGTATATGAAGCAGTCAACATTGACTCCATATATTAATAGAAAACATTTCAGTGAAAATATTTTATTAGAAATTCAGATTTTTTTCCCTGCAAACAACTGTGAACGCTTTCTGAAAGCTTGCAAAATTTTGTGGAGGCACACAAAATACATTAGAAGTTCTGTACTATGGAAACCATAAAAATCAATTTGGGTCACAAACTTGACTAATTTGACCAAGCCTGTACCAAAAATGTTAACTACCAAGTGAACAGTCTCTTGTGGTCATAACTACTAATGAGTTCTACATTACAGAAAATGAAAGAGCTACTTAGGCACTGATTGTCTTGTGGATCAATATCATTTTACATAAAGCTTGTGAAACATTCAAGCTTAAAACAACAGTGGCAAGGTTGAAACTCAAAGCCATAAAGTAAGCTCTCCTAGGTACTACTGAAAATAGTGAACTGCAAATACACATTGCTACCAACACAGCATTTGCATTTCACTTACAGGAGGTTCTGGATACAAATTTAACTGGAGAAACTGATTATCTGGCAAAAAACCCTATATCAAATCAAGCACGTTCTACTGGTAGGATACTGAATTAATAAGATGAAAATGCTAAACATGAAGGGTCTTCTTTAATATTTAAAGGAAATGAGACTACTGGAAAACAAAGTATTATACTTTGTAGTTGGGAAAAGCATAAGATGAGAAATTAATAGTAGAGTATACAGCTAGAAGGTCACTGGTAATATTGAATTAATTCTCTTCTACCTCATAGCCAAACCCCAGGGATTATCAGCCAGTATGCAACTCAGCATATTTTTAGTTTTAAGCAATTCAGCTTCCAAATTAACAAGACAATTAAATAAATAATAATGTATTCATTCTCTTCAACTTAACAAAAGTACACAACATAAAACTCATGAATTTTATTTCCAAAAATTAAACGACTGGAAAAAAATAAGTGAAATTTAACAAGAATGTTCTTACACAAAAATATTCAATTTTTTTCTACTAAAATGTATTTAATACAGTTATATGCACCCAGTCTCTGAATAGTTCAGCCACAAGGCGGTTTTCATGTTAAGTATAAAAATGCTTTTTTTTATAGTTTTTATATTTCAATTGCATAATCTATAGAACCTCCTAAATTAATAAAGTTTTTTTAAGGTAATGTATATTTTATTTACCACTTTCTCTTCAACATCCCTAACACTATCATCAACATATAGGGCAATGAATAATTTATAATTAAGAAATGAAAATACACATTCACACACCTTTTATCTCTGTTGAATAATCTTATAACATCTTATTATAACATCATATGCATCATTTCACTTATAGTTTATTTTTTGTTTTATTTTCCTTTTTTATTCTTATCTTTGATTATTCATGTTTACACACATCAACAGGCCATATAAAGTTAACATCAGCAGAGATGGTTTTGCTTCTAGCAAAATATTAGTTGCTCTTGCCAATTTTATGAAAGTTGGTTGAGCAAGGCTGAGCATAGAATAAATTTAAAATATCATTACTCCTTTCAAATATTAGTTTTAAAATACAAATAATGTATAATGAACTTAAATATTAAAATAAATCCAAAATATAATTTAACTTTTTATCAAACCAATAAGCATAAGGTGAAAAAAAACAAGTGCTTGGGGCATTGAAGTCCAAAAATGTACTTTGGAATTGATATTCAATGTTTATATCAAGGTAGGTAGAAGATACTTTAGAGAAAACATTCTGCAAAATCTGCTCTTTCTATTGGTTATAAACATGCTGTTCAAGTTAAAACTGTCAGCACCACATCTTCTATTTTGTGAGTGGGCATGACTTATCCTGAACTGAGGAGTATTTAAAAATTCAGATGGGGCAGGTTCTTTGAATGTACTCAAATTAACCGTAAAAACAATGTAAAACATGGTTTACTTCAAACATCTAGAGTAAATGTTCACACAATTTTTTTCCATATCAGTTCTTAAAGGTGATTTTGTAACCACAAAGACATCACATGACAACAAATATTGCAGTTTAAATTATTGTTTTAGAGTTTGCTTTTGAAATGAATAAATAAAAGTATAGATAATATTAAACTTTCAATTATAATGTCCAGGATAATAATTTCATTAAAGTACATTAACAGTAAAATGGTTTATTTAAATTCTGAAGGTAATGCACAAACATATGCAGAAAGGAGTTTAAGTATGGCATTGTCCTGATAGGGTTAAGATGAAAGGAGTTTAAGTATAGCATTGTCCTGATAGGGTTAAGATCCATTTATTTACATGATGAATATTTACTACTACATACCTCAGTACATGAAAAAGACAATGGATCTTCATCCCAAGCAAAGAACTCAGTATCTAAAAATTCATCTTCATTCTGCTCATCCATATTTACCTCTTCTTCTTCTTCTGGGAGATACTCTTCAGCATCAATTAGTGTCTCAATGACTTCAATATTTCCAAGTTGTACTGCTCTTCCCAGAATTGTTCTTCCAGAATGTACTAAGTTATTTACGTTAGCACCTGTAATTATTCTTTGATATTTATTGTTAGCTCATTTTTATCATTACATAACAGAAAACCATAACAATAATATAAAAGGATTTGTCAAACCATTAAGTATATATGTAAATTAATATTGTAATTGAGTCTTTAATTTATTCAGTTTGCAGCATAAACATGTTCTCCACATTCTTAAGCTATTTCACTGCATTTTAAAACACCTTCAACATAATAAATTCCAACTTGCTCTCTTCTGTCATGCATGCATACACACATCTACAGAGATGAATACAAATCATCATGATTTTCTTTGAAAACACTGCTAATGTAAAAGTGATTAGATTTTAAAAGAAGAGTTTGGAATTATCTTAAGGTATTCTAAGTTCAACAAACTTTTGTACATTTTTATAAACATACACAAGTTGAACCTAATAACTACAAATAGGAGGTATATAATGCATCAAAATACATACCTTGTCTTAACAACTGTTTCAATCCCTCAAGATCTTGTTTGTTTACTGCCTCATAAAGGTCTTCTTCCAAACTATTCGTACTTCCACTACAAATAGAAACCAATGTTTAATTATTTACAAAGAGATTACAAAGGGAAGATTTTATGTTCTAATGATATTTCAAAGAACTTGTATTACTTGTAACTTTGTTCTGACACTTTTGCATTACATTGATAAAAACCTTACAGCTCTAGCAATTTTGAAAGGTTGTCCTTTTTTCTTCAGGGCCAAACTGAGAAAGATGGTGTAATCAAATTAGTGATATATAAATCATTGGCAAACAATCAATTCCCAAGTGAGACTGTAGCACAACTATGAAGGAACCCAAATAGAACATAGAAAGAAAAGTATTTACATTAAAAGAAAGGAGGTCTCATTGACAAATGAAAAGAAAGGCATAACCTAAATCAAATTCTAATCACTGAGAAGAAAGGCTAAAATAGCAAAGACCATAATATTAACTGCCACAGCACAAGTTTAAAGCACAAAAAGTTAACACAATAAAGTGCTAAGAAGAGAGCTAGCAAATAAGATCTGTCATACAGGATATAGACTAGGATCACAAAGTTTAATATACACTAACTAGACAGCAACTTATTCAGAAGTAACTTTCAGGATCAAGTAAAAGACGCCCATTAAGAACGGGAAATAAGACATATAAATTAAAAACAAACCAGAAAACAATACACTTAGTTCAGGTTTATGAATCCTGAACACTAGTTGTGCATTTTCATTCATATGCATATATAGTAATATCTGCAATATAATTACACATCACAGAATATTGGTATCACATTTGACTTTCCATTAAATACTAATATACATAACTGAAATTTAAACTGGCATAATCATACAAATATATGAATTTCCAACATCTGACTAATAATAAATAAACCTCAAAACTGTAAATATGCTTTTGGCTGCTAAAACACAGCTGAGATGAATGGCACTGAAAATTTGCATGGAGTTCACAAAGTTGTTTGGAAAAAAAACTGTAGGGTACATGAAAACTTCACCTTCAAAGCACTATATATATATATATATTAAATTGCACACAAAGCAGTGTGTTTGTATTTATGTCTAAAATGCATAACTTGCACAAAATTAAGAACTGGATCACATATTTTCTTGGTCCAAAGACCATCTTTAGACCTGAATAAGGATTGACCAGTTCATCAATTAGCTGTAAAATATTTGAATATTGAATTAATGTTATTTGTAATATTTCTTCGCACATTGTACATCTTCCAACGACTGCTCAACACAATCGTATGGCTTTGCAATTGGTATAGTTTTAGAACAGAATTTTTTTCTCATGGAGACTTGTAAGAGCACTTGATAATATATTTCATGTGCGATTGAAACAGAATAAACTGATGTTTTACTCTTTGACTAAAACAGTATTTTTACAAACTGTATCTGTCATGGTAACATTATTTAAGATTATATTAAAATATCTTCCTTTTAAGTAGCTTCTTTTGTGGCTGCCTTCTATTAAATTAAAAATCAATAAAAAGCCTAAATTTCAACATGATACATCTCATGTGATGTTATAGTAACTGACAATTTAACTGGTGAGGAAAAAGTTTTCCACAAGAACATAGTGGGGAGATAAGCTGAATTTCTAACTGCTTGAGTAACATGATTCGAGAGCAATCAAAATTCTAATAATCAACTTTCTCAGCTGTTGACATGCTATTATTCTGTTTTCCATCCATTATTTAATTAAAGAAAAATTTATTTTGTAGACTAGTAGCACAGGTGAGTGCATTAAAGCTAACATAGAAGGACAATCAATGAAAAATAAAAAAAAGTTGCACAGTAAGTGCCATATCTCTTGTTTTTCTTGTGTGTGACCAATTTTAGGCAAGATAAGGTTAAATTAGGTAACATACATAAAAATAATAACATCTTCTAGAAGGTACACTGACTAGAACTAACACTTGCAAGTAGCATGAGCTTTATAAAACATTTTATTACTGTAACACTTGCTTCATGTTATCACGTATTTTTATAGTGGAAAATTTAAAAACCATGATCAAAGAGGTAATAAAACAATAATATTTAATTAGAAACACCATTGGAGTAATTTAAATGTGACATGGGCCATGTGTTATCAAATACAGAACACAATAACAATCAACAATGACCACATCTGTTAATGTTTATTGTAATAAAAACAAAAAATGGACAATGGGTGACTGCAACAAAAAAATCAACAATGACTTCTAGACTGATATTAGTGGTCATAGTATAGAATAGGAGAGTGGTTGTTCTGGGGAAATATTTTATAATTGTAAAGATAGGCAAATTTTAGGGACTGTTATATTTTGCCAGCAATAAGGGGAGTGGTCTCCTTGGAAAAATTGTCACTTAGGGTAAGTTTACTGTCCAATGTGGAAATGATTCCCCTTCTCCTCACTGGGTTAAACTACTATCCTGACTTCTAAATTGCAGATATATTTTGCAACCCTTGCATTTAGTTATTACTGAGATAGATTACATTATATGAAATATGGATCATTTCAATAAGATGCTCTCTTCAGTCTTCCAGAAGCGATGATATATTTTGCTCTAATATGCAGAATTTCTATCAACGAGTAAATGTTTGTCAGACTTTAGAAAGCTAGCTAACCAAATGAGAAGGAAGCCAAAAGTCATAAGAAGATAGGTAGGCATTTCATGTTTATTGGCACAAAGCTATCTGTGCCAAACAAGATGTAGTACACTATAATGATATATGGAAATGATGGTTAAAATATGTAAAATTGAGACCTGCCAGGAAGACTGAAGCATTAAGTCCAAACTTTCCGCCAGTCACCTGAAGTTGGCCTTTCCAGTCCTGGGTTCAGATTAAAATAAAATTGAAAGAAATCATGCCAAAACAGTATATAGTCCAGTAAAAAACTTAAATAAGTTAAAAGGGCTAATGGCTCTTAAAAATGTAAAAACACTAGTGAGGCAGTTAGTATCACTTATGACACTGGCTAATGTCAAGGGCAAACCTACCTTGAAAATGTGTTTAAAATGGTGTCATTGTTCTTGGTTCTAACAATGGCATGAAAATAAAATATGTATGCCACACAGACCACACCTTAGTGCATCATTACCAGATAAAAGGAAGTGGTGAGTTAAAAAATTGTGGCCAATATGTAGCCTAGCTAAAACAACTTCCTCCCTTCAATCTTTAGAGAAACAAGATGGCTAAAGATCCAAAGAAGGCATGATTAGAAAAAGCTTATTATTTTGTTGCTCACTTCAGGTCGACTGCCAAGTGATGTATAGTGAGATTTTAATAACTGGACTATAGTCTATGTAGAGAACAGGGATGGTGGTGATAGAGCCAGAGCAGATGGACTTTGCTGCTCTGTCAGCTTGCTCCTTCCCATGAATACCAACATGACCTGGTATCCAAAAAATCTGGATAGAGATAGATGATAGAAAGAGATGGGCCAGTTTGTTTTGGATATTGATGAGAAAAAGATGGTAACTAAAATAGAATGATGTCAGGGCCAATAGATAGCTAAGTGATTTAGTATAGATCATAAAATTTGTATATTGCTTAGTATCAACATGACTCAAGGCAAATGAAATGGCATACAATTCAGCAGTGAACACAGAAACTGTAGAGAGAATTCTGTGTGCTATTTCAAAACTGTAATAAACCATGGCAGAACCTACACAGTCATGTGATTTTGAACCATCCATATATATATGGGAATGGATGGATTGTTTGAAAGATGTTCAGCAAATAAAGATCAATATTTCCAATTGGGAGTACTGGCCTTCCTCAGATGACTCAAAGATAGGTCACAGTTAGGGATAGTAATTAGCCATGGTGGAAGAGGCCAAACTGCTGATACTGCTATACTATTCAAAGATATATCCAATTTTTCTGATTGTGCCCGAATATGAAAGCTAAAAGGAACAATGGCAGATTTTCTATTATAGAAGAGGGTGGCCTACTGAGGATGGAAAACACAACCCCAAGTAGGACGCTATGGTAAAGAGCAAAGTTTGGAAGCATACATAAGGGACGGTTGCAAATGGCAAATTTACAGAGGGAGTTCATGGGACTCCACATACAAACTTTAGGCTGGAGAAGTACAAAAGGCTCCAGTGCAAAGCTGAAACCCCTGATGGTGGACAGGATCCTGCATTTTCATTGCTGAGGTTCTGGCAGAACCATAAACCACAGACCCATAGTCAAGTTTGGATCAGATAAGGGCATGATAAATTTTAAGCATGGAGTATCGATTCACTCCCCAAGAGGTGTAGAGTGGACACAGAGGATGTTTAGTGCTCTTATACATTTGACACAAAGTTGCTTGATATCGGAAATAAAGTTTAATTTACAATCAAATATAAGACTTAAAAATTTTACCTCAGGGATGACAGAAATGTACACAGTTTTAGAGAGACAAAATTGAAAACCATTTGCTGAGATCCACTAGAGTATATGGTTGATTGCAGTTTGTAGCTGCCGCTCAACAAACCTCATGTTTGATAACCGACATGAGATGTGAAAGTCATCAACGACACGAGCATTTGAAACTATAAGGGGTAGCTGTTCACTGATGGCATTCATCTTTATAATGAACATGTGGCACTCAGAACACAGCCATCAGGGACTCCAAGTTCCTGTGACAAAAAGCAGTAAAGTGTTGAGCCCATACAAACCTGAAATTGGCAGTTCATTAAAAATGCAATCAGTATGAGTGAAGGTCTCGCAAGATGCCACATCTCCATGTTGTATCACAAGTTTTCTCTAAATCAAAAAAATAGAAACAAGATCTTGTCACTTCAAAAAGGCTTCTCTAACTGATATTTCAAGGCAAATTAAGTGGTCTATCTTAGAGCATTGTCTTTAGTTCTCACATTGAGTGAGTGAGAGAAGGTTGTTTGATTCAAGGAACCAAACAAGACTAGGATTAATCATCCTCTCTAAGCAATGGGACAGTAATTTGAAGAAATCTTAGGATCCTTCCCAGGTTTAAGAATGGGGAGTACAACAGCTTGGTGCCAAGCATCAGGAAAGACATTCTCCTACCATATCCAGTAAAAAAGACAACCAGAAGAAAGGTGGTAGCCTATAGTCAGACTGACTGGCTGCAAAATATGTTTCAGAGGCACCTTCTTACAGTATGCAAATAATGCCAGTCTTAATTTCAAAACAGACATACTTGAAAAATTGTAAATCTGAGTCACATAATCAATTTGATCTTTAATTTCAATATTTAAGAAGTTTCTAACATTAAAAGTTGGCTGCTGCAGTTTACAACTCATTAAAAACACAAACTACAGATAATAGCAGTCAAGAATTCAAAATCTGAAGTACATAACTTCTTGGTTTGACAAGAATATGAATTTGTCACATCCTCGAGAGGAATCCTCTCCCCATTCTTTCTCTGACTTTCAAAATAGTTTGTTAATCAACTTTACATGGCTGATGAACATGATTGTAACCAAAAGAAAGAGCAGAATCTCTTCTACATAAATCATGCAGATTGTTTAGTTTCCATGTTGTAAAACTTTATTTAGTAAAGTTACTTGTTATGTGATGATCATACTTTGATGTTTTGAATGTTAATGGAAATATTTTAATCAATTTACACTTGCTTAGAAAATTGTGTAAATTATAGTAATTTCGGGACATTCTACTCTAGTCACTGATATAATTTTTGTACCCTAAAATGAATATGAGAAATTTATGTGAATTATTTTGCAGACATACAAATTTGCAAAACTCAATGAGGCTTAAGAAAAAAATATCCAAAATTTTTATCAGTGCAAAAGAGCTCGAGTATACAATAAGTACCACAAATCCTTGTTTTCGTGTATATATTTTATTTATTGTTATATGTTTTTAAGAAAAGCAAATAAAACATAAAAATTAAGTTTTTCAGATTAGCCTAACAAAACTTTAGATCAATAAAACAAAAATTCCATAAATTCAAGCATGTAGTGTTAACAAGAGCTCTATATGATACAGCTAATGAGCTTGTGTGTTATATTGCTTTTGCAACAAGGATTACTACTCAAAATATTTTATAATAGATGTGTTTGGTTGGTATTGTGGAACAGATTTAACCTCAAAGTTATTGAGGTACCTTAGATTCATTCAAAACTCTACATACCCAATCTTATATATAAGTAGATAAAACAGATCGGTTAACTGTTTTATTTATTAAAATATATAGTACTGCCTTTATGTTTTAAGAATGTTTGTACATTCAAATGCAAATTACCAAAAAATATAAAGAATTTGTTCAAAACTGAGTGGCAGCCTGACATATTTTTACAAATATAAAATTAAGGAGAAGTTATTGTTTTTTTACATTAAAAATTTATTTCTAATAGATACAAATCTGCTTGATCCTGATTCAGTCTCTAAACATTGCAAAAACACATTTCACTAACAGAACCTCAGTCTTTAATAACCCTTTATTTTTACACCATTTTAAAACATGAGATCATGTGACTGCAATCCACAAATCATGCTGTGCCATCTATACTAGCACACCTTGCTCTTTCTATTATACCAGCACAACCCCCACTCTCAAGAACTGACAGATACAAACAAAAACTGGTGTATTATAGAAGATGAAAGGTGGGATGTGGGTGAGAGAAAATAAGTACCTATTGGAATTACAGCTGGAGGCCAATACAACAGGTAAATATGAATGACAATTATAAACAATGTTGAAAGTGATCCCTGTTGGCATCAATACAGGCTTGGATCCTTCTTATTTTGTTTCTAAACACAGCTATCAGTTGCTGGCTTGAAATAGAATGAACGAATGCTGTTATCACTGATTTCAAAATTGCATAGTGACTTTCCGAACACCCGGTATAAGACAAATTTATTTTAATGCAATGCCTCAATATTATAAACATACCTAAATTAACTGAAGTTACTAAAACAGGTTTAACGACTCTACATATAAACATTGTAAGTCTGGAAAAGTATACACACTATTGTCACGACAAATGAACAAATATTTTATTGTATCCAAATATCAAAGTGATGTACTTTACTTGTATGTATGATACATATTCATAAACAAATTTCAGGATTGAGACAGGTAATTTATAAATGACTATTCCTGAAGTCTAAAGACAGATTTCCTTTGTATAACTTGATAAAAAATTTCCTTACATTTAAAATGTATTTACCTCCTCTCACATCAAACTATCTCAGTTTCCTTTGTACTCAACTAAGCATTGCTGGAACTTTCAAATACTCAGTGTTCCAAAGGATGAACATATATGTAGCATTTAACCACTCTCCACTAACAATATTGCACTGAGTATGAACATATATACACTATGGAATCACTCTCCACTAACAATATTGCACTGAGTATGAACATATATACACTATGGAATCACTCTCCACTAACAATATTGCACTGAGTATGAACATATATACACTATGGAATCACTCTCCACTAACAATATTGCACTGAGTATGAACATATATACACTATGGAACCACTCTCCACTAATAATATTGTATTGCCTATACTGAAACAACTAGCTCAATCTGATACTCATGCAGAATCTAAAATAAATAACACTGGCAATAGAAAAGAAAGGTCGAAAGTGTGTGAAAATGAGATAAATGCCTATAAGAAATGCATTTTCAGTGTAAGTAAATGTTAAATTCAGGTACAGTCTGGCCTTTTCTCTCACAAAGTTCGAATCTCACTGTGTAAAGGTTGAGAGGCCATTAAAGGCACCTGACAGTGAAAACTGAAAGCAACTGCTTAGAAATAACTGGCATGCTCAGAGGCCAAACATAAGTACTCATTCAGGGCACAACACTACTTCTGAAACAAGTACGGTTCTTCACCCCACAAAGAGGAAATGAACCTGACGTGGGTGGAGAAAAACTCAAGTACACAAGTTTAATTCATTCTGAAATGTGGTATTTATAGTAAAAAACTATGCAAGTGTGAACTGTCCTCCATCACACAAACCAGATTGGAAAAGAGTTGGCTCCTGTAGGTAGAGATCCACCTTATGAAGCAAAAACTCAAACCGAACTTGATACCCACATGAGGAGAAACAGCAAGTTGAGGGATAATACACTGATATAAAAATGCTTGAGAAAAACAACTAGTCATGGCTATATATCTACTCAACCTCAACCAACCAAACAAGGTTCCACAACCTGTCCTCAGAATAGAGGCTAAAGAACACAGATAAAAATGAAACAAGAGTAGCAGAAACATTGTGGCCAGGGCATGTGAGACAATGTGATATATACACATTAGCCCCAATCATAAGTGAATACAATGTCATATGTCAAGCAACCCGAATTACAAAGAGAAAGTTGGCATTTGGCTGAAACTGGAAAAACTCCTAAAATTACCATAGAAGTAAGAAGTACAGCATACTGATCTTGGTGTAAACAGTATTAAGAACAAAAATCACAACTCACTCAATCAAATGCAGGGAAGACACATCCCACACCCAGAATTGCAAAAAGGACATGTAACAATATACATACATACTGTGGCTGGCATTACAAGGCAGGTAAAATCCCATAAACCATAGGAACAGAAAGAGAAACCTCCTGCAACCAGAATTAACAAAAATGAGAGAGGGACACAACTGCATACAACAGTAGAAACAGGGCAGCATCATAATTAACCTGGTATTACAAGAAGGACCTTATGTATGCTGGTCCTACTTCAATCAACAATTGGTCCACCTGGGAGTAAACATTCCAGACAAAGAGAAGGAGGGAACTCCACTTTGTCGTCTTCTAACAGGGTAAATAAATGTGCATTTGTATTTTAAGGTAAATTTCTACTTCATATCCTGGAGGAAACCTTCTTGCTTCACCACGCCAGTGAACTGGAATTGGTAAGGACTCCTGTGCTTCACATAAAAAAAAAAGGGGGGGAGTAAATGCAATAGAGAAAGTGCAATTGGTGTCCACAATTTCCTATTTTTAAAAGAAGGCTGTTCCTAACTTATGCAACCAAAGGGTGAGCAAGGATGGACAGAAATCCTCTTTACTCAAAATAGTCCATGAATGACAGTCTACCACTAAGTTAAACTTATTGACATGCAAGTACATACCACTAGGCATGCTATTGGTAGTCTTGCAGAACACCCCATCTCTACAGTGAGAGTTACAGTTCTACCAGTATATAGTGCAGGTTTAAGTAAAGGCACACCTGACCAGATAACACTCACCACAGATTAGGATCCTATGAGTTGTATGAGGCACATACTATTAGTTAACCCTTTTGCAATGGGTAAGGATTCAAAGGCCATGTCATCACGTTTGTTGATTTGCATTAAAATGTTATTGAAACTGCTATTTTATGAATTTATGTCAGCAAATTCAGAATCAGATTATAGATTATAATTTAAACCTCAATATTGTATACAAGTTAATTTCTTAATTTAAAAGTACACACCTGAATATAGATTTTAGTGAGTCACATGATATGTTGAATGCAACACTATTTAAAATTAGAGATTTGTGATGTCAAAATACTAAGTATACAGTTCTGTACAAATCAGGAACACCAATTATTAATATTAACAAGCTAGAATATAAAATAAGAATCTTTTTTCTCTTTATTTTGTTGAGATATGGCTGACATACTGAATAATAGATGATGACCCAGTTCAGCTCTTTCCATTTTTGAAATGATCCCTCACATACATTTACTACAGTGTATGACATGTGAATAACAAATTGACAGGTTAGAATGTCCCCAGAGTGGTTTTCTCAGCCATTTCAATCTGTGGAAAGGCCACCACATTCTTTTTATTGAAGATTTCAAGGAGTCAGGCTGTATCTTTAGTCTGCACAAAGTTTCATATTTTAAAAAATCTAAATACATCTTGGCTATAAAGCTTAGTAAATTATATTGGCATCCTATGGTATCACTGTAGTTATTTATGATTTCCTTTCTCAATCAACTGTATGTAAAACCTAAAAACCATTTTGATATCCTCCATGTGCAAAATTTTAAATGGCTTACCAGCCTATGTTAAGCAGCAACCGAGTTCAAAGATCGTAGTGAGAAGAGATAATTGTTTGCATTACTTCTTAATTTATTGTTCTATATTTTAAGAAAAATAAATGATAATTTATTTCTCGTAATAATTGCCATGTGACTGTATATTACAAAATAACAGTCCATTAAAACACAGCCACGACAGGGAACATTAAAGGTCAGTTTTATATTATTGGATACATACGTGAGTGCACACGCACCATGTCAATGCAAGCTATGCAATGTGAGGTAGGCATAACTGGAAAAAATATGAGAAAAAAAATAACAAATATATAGAATTATGTGACTTAAGCTACTTATACTAAACATTTGTATTTTTGTGGTATATGTAGTCATTATAGCATGAAAAAAGCATAAATTATATTTATTTCCTAATTTTTTATTATGGATATGAGGTTGATTAAGTGACAGACTTTGCAAAGTACAGAAAATAACATAAAATATAAAGTTTTGCTGAAACAAACATTTGAAATGTCTAAACCATCAGCCTGAACAATGAATAATTTGTTGAAGTCTGACATTCTAAGAATTGGCAAACTTCCCAACATATTCTATAACTTCTTTGAATACCAACTGCTGTGGTTGTTCCCACTTCACTATTGTTTGGTAGGCATTTCTAGGTCACATCAGTCAACAGTACAAGTTCTGCATTATTTTGGACAAACTTCTTGCAGCATTCTGTTGACCACCAGATGTATCTGATTTGTTGCTTGGTCAATCGATGTGGTACATCTTGCATATGAGTTATCTTTACCTTTTCCTATGCAATCACTCAGTTCCCTACCTTGTGTCCAATAAAGTCCAGCACAGAGTATCCAAAAATAGCACTTAAATGGCCTGATGCCCTCACTCATGAAAGTTTCTTCAGGTGGTCTACCCATCTGATTGATGTCAGAATGTCATCCATATAATAGTAGATGTTGATGATTTTTTGCAACACCCTCCTCATCATACAGTTGAATGAATTGGAAGCATCCATCTGGTGTCACATATGCTGTTTTCTCTTTAGATCCTGTCTCCATTAAGATCTGTCAATAACCTTAATTGAGGGTTGATCTTTGAAAAAAACCTGGATGTCTATGCAGAAACATTTTGAGCCATCCACTTCTTGATGATTATCACTAATGAACAAGTAGGCTGAATTTGATGGCTCAATGATTCCAGTCTCTAACATTGCCTCTACTTTCTGCTTTTTCAAGTCTCTCATCAAACATGGTTTTACCTTGGCTGGAAATTTGGCTGTAATCTCAATCTTTTGTTATCTAATCTATTTGCAAAGATGTATGCATACTGATACAACAGATCTTGTAGGTCTTTCATCTGCTTACCAGTCATGTTTTTTACTGATGTTGATGTTGTATATCTCCTCTGCACCCAGTGGTCTTAGGTCTAAGTAAATCTTTGTGACAGTCATAGCCTTCTGGTTCTCCATCTATGACAGACATACCTGGAACATCATCTTTTCCAACAACTGTACCTGCCACATCTTCTTTCTTCTTGAAGTACTTCTTCAACAGATTGGCATGGTATATCTTGGTCTTTACATCTACTTTCATTTTATACTCCATTCTGTTGAAAATTTCCGAAACTTCAAAAAGTTCTTTCTACTGCAGAGTGGGTATGATGCTATTTGTGACAGGAAAATTAAGACCTTTTGCCCAACCTTAAAATGTCAATCCTTGGCCATCTTGTTATAGGAGGGCTCCTGACTACCTTGAATTACGTATAAGCTCTCTTGAGCGAGTTGACAGGTCTCTTCCACTAAACTTTTGATGTTTAATTTGTGTTGATGTGTGTTCCATACTCCTGACTCCTATTTTCCTATCCATAGCTCTTAGAATATTTGCATCAGACCTTGTACTGTTCTTCCATACAGTAACTCTGAGGGTGAAAATCCTGTACTTGCTTGTGGAACTTCTTGATAAGCAAATAATACTGCTTACGTGTGCCTGTCCTAGTCACATGCTCTTTAAAACTGCATTAATTCTCTCACAAAGTCCATTATATAGTTGTATAGAGTGGTAAAAAGCTGTCTAGTATTAATGAGTCTGCACACCTCTTGCATCAGTTCTGAAGTACACTGTGTCCTTCTGTCACTTAGGACATTTTTTTTGGGAAGCACATTGTGCAGAACACTTCAAACACTGTCATTGTTTAGAAACAATACAAACTTAATGTATAGCTAAAGAGATGATGGAAACACTTCTTAAATTTGACACTGTAACAGAAGTGATAAAGTTTTCAGAAGAGCTGGAATTTGAGAGATAAAACTGACAATCATTGTACAACCAAGACACTGGCTTTTCTATTCCAAAGCTTTTACTAAATTTGACTGTGGCTTAGAAGGTACTATGCTACTATACTAAGCCCGACAAAGAGTAGTTCTTCCAAAGATCACTAGCTAAATGTTTCCATTTCATTTTTATTAACTTATACAAATCTAATCTCTCATATTATATACCACTGCACCAGCATGAGTTTTCAGCAGTATACACTGAAGGTGGTGTATCATATCTAAAACTTACTATTTTCAACCACAGTGCTTACTGTTTTTATGTATTTTACCAGCATAATTATTTTCTGAAGTAACAGTTCAAATGCTAAAAGCCAACACAGACAAATGAAAAAGAATGTGTAAAAAATGAAAATTGCATTTTCATGACTTTTATCACAAATTTTAGGCCTATCAGTTTATAATGCTTCACCAACATTTGGCATTTAAACTATTACATCCTTAAAAAAAACTATTTTAATACAACATCAAACAATAAAAGGTATTACAGTTGAAAACAGAGATCTCTAGAAGGCATGTAAATAGTTTAAAGCTAGTTCAACCACTGGTCACTGGTAAGAGGTTATCTTGAAGTTTACAAGATCATCTATGGGATCAATTTAATATAGTTCTTTGATTTCTTTGTATTGTAAAATATAATCAGAAGATTTATACAAGTTTAAGGCTTACAAAAGACAGACTATGCTCCAGCTGGGACAATCTTAATTTTTAACAGGTGATTGACTTATAGAATGAGTTGTAGATAATGGGTTAGTATGTTGTACTTCAAAGGGTGGAGTGGAACTTGATGATTAATAAAAAATTAAAAGGTGAGTTTAAATCCTTTACTTTCTTCAAGCATTTAAGGATGTGTGAGAACAGTTTTAAAAGACCAAACAGTCCCTTGTTGTCCATAATCCAAGTGTTACCTTAAACAGTTAAAATACATCAAAAGTTGTCATCATTCCAGTTTTAAAAGTGCTCATCAGGACTAATTTAAAATACTGAATTCATTTGTGGATATCTTTGTAGAATGGTGAGTTGATGAAGGTTTGGAGAAAACCATCATGATTACTGTAGGTTTAAAGGGATTTTTATATGAAGATAAATTAAAATATCTGTTTAAGAGGACTCAAGAGAAAACATGGTTGTGGTTTTTATGATGATTTCTGCAGTTTAATAGTTCATTAATCCAGAAATATTAAAAATTCAGCCATTACACTAGTAAGAGTATTATTCTCCTTACAGAATGATTGATCTATAATATGGTTTATCTTTAGAGTGACAAAACCCACAATATTGAAGGGCTTTATGAGGAAACTGGGTACATATTACCTTAGCAATCATGACTAGATAATGAGAAAAGGATTTATACACAGTTTGAAACAGGATAGTGGTAGAAAATAGAATATATTAGATGGATCATGAGCCACTTTGTTACTACTTTAAAAATAAAAATAAAATACATTTTTCATTAGCATATAAATTATATAAAGCTGGCATGAATCATCCCAAATGTTTTCATGTAAAGAGCATAAAAAACCCTTGTTCAACACATTATCTTTTTGTTTAAATGTCAGGATATAGCTGAAATAAATTTATAAAAACTAATGTACACTCCAGGCTGCATTTTGGGTTAGCATTTAAAATATTACAGACAAACTAGACAACTAATACAATAATATAACATACCTTATGTATGTCTATTACCTTTAATTGTAATAAATTACAAGTTTCATAGTTTATACCACTCAAGTACTTGCTCAAATCATAAACTTAATTTCACCTACCTGGCCATGGATGCCATAGTACTTCAGCACTTAGTAGAACTAGAAGCTCTAATAAGAAATAATAGTACTTTTGAACCGGGATTTAGCGGTACTAGTAGTATAAGGTATAGTAGTAGAACAGAATCCAAATTTGCTAATTAATAAATTTCTGTCGTTGCCAAGTTCATCTGACCTGTTACCAACGGTTCGATTCGATTTTGATGAACCATTATCGTCAAAACTAGATAATAATATTCAAGCCAAAGGCAAAGTCTACACTTAGTTGAGTGAAAGTTTTACTATACTGTATACGTAAATTACTACCCATTACCATTGATATTACGTAACTAGTTTTACCTTATCTAAATTCAAAATGATGTTTATTAATTTGCTTCGTTTAATCTTAAATCTCAAACCGTAGACATAACATACTATAGTAATAATACAAATTATAATCTAACCAACACTATTGCCAATATTTACGTTCCATTGTACACAAGAGTAACAAGTCTTCGTTTCTAACACGCAGAGGTCAAGAGTTATCGGACGAGAGAGGCCTCTATCGGCCTAAAAAGATTCTATTTATTCATTTTTAATACCCATTTGTGAAGTGTAGATATCGGGTTTCGATACCCGCAAGACATGAACAAATATTATACACACGTTTTTATTGTTACATGTACATCTTATTACATAAACGTTAAATAAATATTAATACATGAACGTAATAAAAATTTACTCATGTATACAGTTTTTAAACTGTTAATGTGTATTAGTTTCAATAATCACAAAGTACAGATGTTTTCAAAATCCTGGCTGATTATTGTTTTAACTGTATTAAGCGTATTTAAGCGTATGTACTTACAAAGTACATAATTCTTCTCGTGATTCACGACATGCGCACCTTTTATTGATATCACTACAATACCTATTGTAACGTTACGTGTCTCACATGTGATGTGGGTGAAGAGAAGCAAAACTTTCTGACCATCCCAAAATGTCTTTCAGGCCCCAAGCTCCCCAGTGGCAAAACGGGATGTGTCTGTGGACATAAAATGCAAAGAAACGGATTTCGATACCCGTGGTTAGCAAAGTATAGATGGCCTGTTGCGTAATTTTTCCTTAACTTCAAACAAACAAACGTTTTTCAGGTCCAAATGTCTTTTTTTAAAGCTCGAAAAGATTTAAACCCAAATTTTTGCCACGAATTTCTTACTGTCCTTATGTGATGTCATTCTAGTATCTCCTAACTGACTGCGGGCCTGGCATGGCCAAGCGCATAAGGCGTGCGCTTCGTAATCTGAGGGTCGCGGGTTCGCGCCCGAGTCGTGCCAAACATACTCGCCCTCCCAGCCGTAGGGGCGTTATAAAGTTACGGTCAATCCCACTATTCGTTGGTAAAAGAGTAGCCCAAGAGTTAGCGGTGGTTGGTGATGACTAACTGCCTTCCCTCTAGTCTTACACTGCTAAATTAGGGACGGCTAGCACAGATAGCCCTCGAGTAGCTTTGTGCGAAATTAAAAAAACAAACAAACAAGCTGACTGACAGAAAACACACTACTGTACCCGTGGTACGTATGAATAGTTAAAACAGACTACCCTTCTGTGTGGTCCTCGGATTCCTATCGAGTAAATAACCTATTTACTATGACATATATTTCAATTACGATAACAAAAATTTAAAAACAACAATAACTGACGTTGAATGTCTGTCATTGTTAGTTTGTAATTTAATTAAATGCAAAAACAGTAATACTGTAACAAATGGTTTTGCATATCTTTCCTCGTCGCGGTAAACATTATAACTTTCACGGCTTAACCTTTTTCAAAACCTCTTTTTTTCGTACAATAAGATGTTTCTTTTATATGTCATCAATCGTGAAAAAATTAGTAAAGGTTATGCAAGTAATGCTGAAATTTTGTGTTAGTTTAAACAGATGTACTGTTTTCATGTCGCATGTCTTTTGAGAGATTTATACAATTGTTGTAACGTGTTACATAAATGTATGTATTCTTTCGGATCATTAGGAGAAAAAATAACTATAACTAATTAATTTATATCTTCAGTAACATTTGTTCTGGGCTGTGTTTACTTTGACGAAAATTGTAAGCCTACGTTCTCAAAAACGTTTTGAAATGCGATGGAAACATTCTGAATATGCAAAGCACTTTTCGGATTTATATATATAAAAATTTGTCTAAAATAGAGAAACTATCAACTTGGCCCGGCATGGCCAAGCGTGTTAAGGTATGTGACTCCTAATCTGAGGGTCATGGGTTCGCATTACCGTCGCGCCAAACGTCCTCGCCCTTTCAGCCTTAGGGGCGTTATAATATTAAGATCAATCCCACTATTCGTTGGTAAAAGAGTAGCCCAAGAGTTGACGGTGGGTGGTGATGACTAGCTGCCTTCCCTCTAGTCTTACACTGCTAAATTAAGGATGGCTAGTGCAGATAGCACACGTGTAGCTTTGCGCGAAATTCAAAAACAACAAAAATCAAAACTATAAACTTAAACGAAACCATTAAGAATGTACAGATCTACAACTCTTTTTTCAGTTTTAGGCTCTATGTGGTGTTTTATATACTTTAATATGCTTTTACTGTTGCCATTTTTATTTTTTAAAAAGGAAAAGTTTACTAGTTTGCTAAAAAAAGAAAAGAAAGAGAGAGTATGTGTTTCCAGTGCTTTTCCCAGTTGTGACACCACGATGAATTTTTCAATTATACTCCGAAGGTAGTGTAAGTTTAATGCATTAATAACGTTTAATAGAAATTTTCTTGCTTGATAATATATGTTCAGTCGCTTACTGATTAGCTAATGAAAACACTCACTCTTAATAAATAACTTCACTTGATCAGCCCTCTGCTCTTATCATTCACAGACTGAATGTGCCACTTACTGTCCAACTGATTACTCGTAGTATGATTAATGTATAAATGCCTAAATGTTAATTGAAGTCATTATGAACTTTCAAGAGAATATTGCGCTACTTTTACAAATTTACTTGATCTTAACGTCATGCATCCTCTAATCAATATTTATATTAAAACAATGCAGGTATAGTTAAAACATAATGATTTATTAATAGATATATTTGTCGCTAAGCGCAAAACCACAGAAATGAGCTATCTGTGCTCTGCTTTCCACAAGTGTGGTAAGCAGGTATGTCGTGCATATTCTATTTTCTTGTAGTAATAAAGTAACTTTTACAGTTTTTCATTTAGTCTAAGTCTATGTAGTTATTGCACAAAGACGTCGTCTAGAAAACTGTTGAGTTATATTGTTCTAGGTTTAAGGCCCCTTTTGGATAAATAACCCAGAAACCCTTTTTTTTTCACTTCTTGTATTAAAACCCTGTAGTAGGTGGTATGTAACTTATACCAATTTGATTGTTGTTTTTGTTGTTGTTTTGAATTAAGCACAAAGCTACACAATGGGCTATCTGTGCTCTGCCCACCACGGGTATCGAAACCCGGTTTTTAGCGTTGTAAGTCCGCAGACATACCGCTGAGCCACTGGGGGGCACTAATTTGAGTTGGTCTTCGGAGGTGCGGGTAACTTTTCAGAATATTTTTTAGCAGATCCTTAAGCTTCTAAATTTTATAATCATACTGGATAAACGGCTTCATATATACCTTTTTGTTTGTTTTTCGTATAGTAAATTCATGCTTTTGTTTTGACTTGAGAAATATTTAAAATATATATTTTATAACGTTTATTTCATTTCCTCCATTTTTCTTTCCATGAGCTTAATAATTTTTATTATTAGGAAACGTAATTGTCAACGAAGTTCAACCTTGTCGGGAAAGTTATAGTTTGATACGTTTTTGAACTATGTTACTTTTATAAGTTTGTAACTTGAAATATTCTTGTCAAATAATTTAAAACATTTAATAAGAAGTTAGATAACATATGAACAACTTGAACAATTTATAAGGTATATTATGAGCAATGAGAATAAAACATACTTTGTACAACTTTTGCTTTAATAATTTAGTTTAAAGAACTTTTTTAACTTGGCGGTAGGCAGGGGGTTGAATCTAAAACTTAAGACAACGGTAAAAATTTTGTCTTTATACGTAGATTAATCTATGAGTATAATGTACATCTAGTAAATTGCGAATCTCTGTGTTTTGATAGAATGCACCGGGTAGAGGTTTTAAACAAATTACTTCATTGGTATAGGTTAACTCGCTTCACCTTTGTTACTTTCTGTACAGGCAGTGTGGGTTTTTATAACATTTTGAAAATTTGTGTGCCTGATATGTTTAGATTTAATTCAATATAATGATGGTTATTCCTCGTCAGTATAAATTGTTTGTGACTGTGGTGTCAGATTTATGTACTGAATACCAGCTTTGATTCATTTTTCCAATGCTGTACCTCTTTTAGTTTCCTATTTACTTAGTTTAATGTTTGCAGTTTGTAAGTGTGGTGTGTTTGGTTTTAATATCTGAAATTTTGACTTGTAGTTGCTTTCTTTTCCAATATATCAGCTTTCTTATATTCTGGGACTCCCAAGTGTGAACAACTTCAAATAATCCTGATTTCAGCAGACTTAAATAATTTTAGGTTTCTTAAAATTGTAATGAGAATTTCTGAATCACTGACAGAACATTTTTCTTTTGCTTTAATTGAATTTTGTGAATTTCTTAGTATTGTCCATTTTATGCAACAACTTTTAGCTGAGAGAGTGATGGCCTTATTGATAGCATTGAATTTAATCTTGAAATTGGAGAGACAGTTGGGTTGGTATGTCATATTTTTATGATTGTTTTAAAGGTGTATAATAGACTTCACTTTCTGAATCTCCACCTTCTTGGAGGGAGCCATTCATGTAGACAATAATAACATCCTGCTTATTTGTTCTGTCATCAGATATCTGAGAAATTGAATGTTCATGCAATTTTCCTGCAATCTTTTCTATGCATGTTTTAGTATTTGTTTTGTTTCATTTAGCATAATGTTATGAAAAAGTTGTCTTATTTTCTGTGTAGAATATTTTTATTTTGTTATAGTTATTTAAATTTTTTTAATATCTTGTTCTGTTTATGTTGTTAAATCTATTGTGTATTTAAGAGCTTGAAAATTTTTAGTGATCTTAATGGTAGAAAGTCTGCCTTAAATTCAACTATAATATTGAAGTAATTATTTCTTCAGCCATGTGTGATTTTGGTAGCACTATATTTGGTTTTACATGACTTGTCACTGTTTGGTTCTGTGGTGCAGATTCATGCATCATACTGGTTATAGTAAGAGTGGTTTTATAAGTGGAATAAAAGTAGTCTTGAGGGATGAAGAGTGAGTATAACAGTTAGTTTTAGTTAGGTATTTAAGTATGTTTAACCTTGTCTTAACTTTCATTGCTGTGTTATTGATATGTTGAGTGAAGAGTGTAGAGTTATTCTTGGATATTTAGGGGTTGTAGCATAACTTGTATGGTATAGTCTTGTTATAAACTATACCATACTGTAGTTTTCTTTAGGTTTCCAGGAACACAAATGTTTGTTGATTGTGAAAAATGCAAACATAGATTTACTTGGATTGATTGTTAAATTGTATTTATTTGTATATTTAGAAATTTATTTAAAGCTGTTTTGAAACTTGTGTTTTGTTTGGGTTTCTTTTGGATGTCTATATTTGTATCTTAGGATGGTTGGTATGGGTATTAACACTAACTAATAGAGCAGAAAACAATGTTTTGATCTTCTTGGATCATTTTCAGGTTAACAAAAGATGATGATCTCAGAAGGTTAAAACATTGTTCTCTCTTTTATTAGTAACTGTTAATACCCATACCAACCATCCTGAGATACATATTTACCTTGAGTGGGTTTCTCGTCATCACAGATGTTCGTATTGTTATGTTATCATCATAGATTGCAGTTTTAATATCTTTGGGTAACTTGTTGTGAAATTCATTTAGATAAATTAAAAACAAGATGAGGATGGGAACACCTACCCTAGAGGATTCCCTAATAAAGGGAATAAGTATTGGAAAGAGTATTATTAAATTATACTATCATGTTTGGTGTATTTATGACATCTGAAATTCAACATGTCATCTTTCTACTGATAAAAGGGTGATAAGTTTATTTTTCAGTGTTTTGTCAAATGTATCACTTGAATCCATGAAAACAGCAAGACTGGATTTGGTATGTTGCCTGTTAAGTTATCAGTTATATAATGTGATAAGTGGAAAATTTGGTTCTCACAGTAGTATTCTTTACTATATGCTACCTGATGAGTTGATTGGAAAATGGGCCTGTAGTATAAAGGTTCAATCATTATTAGGTTTATGAATTAGAAAAATGTGCAAATTAGTTTTTATCTTTTTCAAGTGTTCTTTATAAGAATAGTTTGTATTTATTTTGCATGTGGTGTTAGGTTCAGTAATATTTTTCCTGTGAATGTTACTTGGTCCAGGTGATTTAGATGGGTGGTTATCTTTAATTGAATCTTCCAGTTCATGAAAAAAGAAAAGGTTTATTAAATATGTTATTTTCCTCCTGTGATTTTGCTTTGTTTTGATATGATTACACTTTATATTACGTAGTTTTATCTGCAGTAGGTTCAAATTCTAGTTATTTGAGAAGTAACTTGTGAAAGGTGATTAATTTTCTGGCCATTTGTTTCTGTCTATAAATGTGTTACAACCACCGTGGACTTTTTTGCTTGTCCAAGTTTTTTTAGGATCTTCAATAGTTTGGTGTTATTTGATTCCTGATTAAGTTAGAAGCGTAAATTTCTCCATTTATTTCTTTTATATTTAATTTAAGTAAGTTTAATTTCTACTGTGGTTATGTTGTATATTTCTCTTATTTTTGGCATGTTCTCTTTATGTAGTCAATTAAAAAGTTTTTCTTTTCTTTATTGGTTCTTCTAGGTTGTCATTGATTGGGTAGATCCTGCCATCCAGTTTCTTCTGATTCTTTTAAGTATACCATGTTTAGCAGCTTTCAGTGTGTTTTCCAGTTCCAATAATTTTTGTTCTCCTGTATCATTTGTTATTTGTAAAAGTTGCTCCACTCTAGTTTTGAAGAGCTCCCAGTTGGTTTTTTTTGAAGCTTCAGTAGTATATTTTTGTCTGTTAATTATATATTTTAATGTTGGGTTTTAACATAAAGATAGGGAGATAATCACTTTATTTACCTTGTTAAGTGTTCCTTTTGATTTCTTACATCTGGAGAGAATATGATTTGTCAAGAACATTTGGGGTTCTGTGCCTGTAGGTCCCTTGATGTGGACTCCTGTACCTAGTGAAGGGACCTCCCAGACAAGTTCTGTACTTTCAGTTTACTTTCTCTGGAATCTAAACATCCACCCACATTTTTGCCGTACCTGGGGACCTGTGAAGGGAAGGAGAGGATACTTGTGGTTCAGGATTGAACCCTAACACATCACTTTGGTCTTGAATTCCTGTAGACAGGCAGCCTTGGGGTGGATCCCCAAGGGTCAATCAGCTGATACACTTGGGCTAGGGTCAACCAAGTACCAGTGTTGGATGTTCTCGATAGTTGTTGTAGACATTGTGTCTGATCCTAATGTTGGGTGTAGTGCTCAGAAAACCTTGGATTTGATGCAGTGTCCTTGTTTGGCATTGTAGTTCATCCCCTCGTTGGGCTTCATGGTGGGTGGAGTCAGTGGGCACTGAAATGTATTACCTTTATTATGGATAACCCCATTCACGAAAAACTAAATAAGAAAAAAAAAACAGTTTATCAGAAAATGACCACACATGGACAGCTGTGTTGTACAGTCACCATTACAACCAGATTCTGTACCTTGATTTCTAATATGCGTTCTTTATACGAGAAAACTTTAGGGAAGATATTTCCATTTTTTTATTCAAAAAGGATTAGAGGGTCTTGCTGGCTCCCCCAAGTAAGTAAAGAAGTTATGCTCTGGAAACATCTTTACCATAACACACCAAACTTCTTTTGAAATTGAAAGCCATTGGAGGATATACTCATCAATGTTACTCACCATGCAACTTTGAATTTTTCCAGAGAAGTTATAGTTGAGAGGAATTTAAATAACATTCCTGAGTTGAAGATCCTTGCTTGTTTTTCCAGTCAAGGCATTTCTGCAGTATGCCAAATCTCTACTCACAAAGACTGAAATTATGATGCCTAATAATGTTTTGATATTGATGTTCACATCACCACATCTTCCTCTCACAGTCAAAGCAGGTTATCTGAACTCTAAGGTATAGCCATACATTCCCAAAACAATACAGTACCAGCAGTTTGGTTACTGAAAGACATCATGTCATGGTTTTTTAATATGCTAGTTTTGGTGGCAAAGAGCATGATGTCTATGATTGCAAACTGGAACCTCACTGTGTTAACTTTAGTGGTTTACACCCCTCTTACTCTGCTTCTTGACCTGAGTAGGTGGAGGAGAAAGAGGTGCAACATTTGAAGACTGTGAACAATATCTTCTATCCAGAGGCTCGGAAGTTATTGTCTCCCACTACATCTAAAATGTATACTCCCTTCCACTGTCATAGTGAGAGTGTAGACAGATTTCTCTGTGCCTCCAGCACAGTCATTTACAAAACATCTGAAGAGTCTTTTGCCCTTTATGGTTTAAAGAGTTGTTGAATCTACATCTACTTCCATCTCCTTCCCTGTCACTCCTTCCAGTGACTGCCTGGGGCCACTTCTATTGACTTGAGGTTTGAGTGTTTTTTTAAGTCCATCCTCTTCTGCAGCCCTGAGATACAAAACAATTATTCGTTCACACCCTCAGTTGCTGGAATTTTTGTACACAAACAGAGACCTGCCTATTTGATCCAGGGTAGGATTCAATAAAGAAAACAGTCAAAAACAAAATTGATCTCCTACTTCGTTCTTATTCACATAAATAAAAATAGCTATTTTGATGAAGTGAAACTGTTGGGGTTTTTACTAGAATATATCAAGTCTTCCCATAAGTAATGTCCAAAAATTTAATACAGGAAGGGCATCATAGTTTGTCTTTGTAGAAGGCTTTAATGACTAAAATATATAGTAGTATGTAAACTGAATAAAGCAAGGCTCAAAATGACATCCACCCTAGGAAAGTCCTGTTAAGCATTTGGTGGGATATTGTTGGACTGATACACTGTCACTCAGTGTAACAGTTACATCAGATTTCTGTTGTCAACAATTAGAATGCTTGAATGTTGCACTGAAAGAAAAGAGGCCTGCTTTGATCATCTGTAAAGGTGTTGTGTTACACCAGAATAATGCACGGTCTCATATGGCAAGAATCACATCAGCAAATATTGAAGAGCTAGACTGGGAAAAACTTCCTCATCCTCCTTATTCTTAAGACCTTGCCACTTCTGAAATTTGCAGAACTATCTCGATGAAAAAGAGCTTGGAAGATATCAAAACTACCTTCTCTACATTCATTTCCTCCAAAACTCAAGAATTTTATAGAAGTGGCATTCAGATGATTGTGAATTGTTGGCAGGGAGTAATTAATAATAATTAAACATATATTATTGATGAAATAACATTAAAATAATTTGAAATCCTTTGTGTGTTTCTGAACCTAAAATCAGGCATTACTTAGATGACATTTAGGATTTGATTGAGTCTTATCATCCTATGTGTTTCATCTTGCAGGAAATATTTTTGAAACCTGCACTTGCAGTAACTCTTTAGCAGTTTTTTCCTTTTACAGAAATGGTAGGTTATATGATGGACTAATGCATGGAGGGGTGGCAGGGCTGGTAGATCAGGATGTGCCCACCATGTCTTTCGTTCTCAATACACCCTTGGAGGTCGAAGCCATCAGTGTTTCCTTGGGTTGAACCATTATTATTTGTTCTCTCTAATTGGCTTTTAAAGAGATCTTGATGCTTTCATTGAGCAGTTATCATCTCTCTTTTTAATCCTGGGGGATTTTAATGGCCATAATTCTCTCTGGGGTGGTACTAATATTGATGGGAGGGGCTGTTCCATGGAGCATATGTTCTTGGATTACCACCTTTGTCTTTTTAGTATTGGATTTTATACTTATTTTAATACACCTAGTTAGTATTTTACTGCTGTTCTCCCTGTCTGCTCCCCTTTTCTCTGAATTTTCTTCTAGGGTTGACAATAACCCATAGATCAGTGAGTATTTTCCTGTCATTTTGAGAGAAACTGGCTGTGGCTGATGCCACCTGAGCTATGTGCCTTGATGGAAGTTGGATCAGGCTAACTGGCCCTCTTTCACTGCTCTCTTGGAACTTGATCCTGCTGTCATCTGTAAGCTATCAGTAAAGAACTGCATGGCAGCAGTGACTGACTGTATTGTCCAGGATCCTGCTCATTGTATTCCTAAAACCTTGACACATTTTCCACGGTATCCTCATCCATGGTGAAATCCTGCTTGCCACATGGCAAGGAAGGCTCAAAAATGGACCTGGGATACCTTTCATATGTATCCCACATGTTTAAACAGCATTGCTTTCAAGAGGGCCTGTGCACATGGTTGGAAGGCCAGATGCTAAAACCACAAAGAATCTTGGGTTAAATATGCATCTAGCATCTTCTACTAACACTTCCAAAGTCACATGGGACAAGATTTGGAAAGTATATATCTATAGACAGTATACTTCTGACCCCCTTCCTTTTAATCTTTCACTTTGGCTAGAAAGTTGTTGATGCCCAGAGTATTGCTGATACTTTCAGTGAAAGCTTTTCTCATGCATCTAGCAATTCTACTTCGTCCACCACCACCTTAGCCATCACATCAAGATACGGACAGAGCGATCATCTCTTTCCTTTCAGGCTGATTGTCTCTATGACTACAGCCACCTCTTTATGCTGGTGGATCTCAGGCTTGCTATTCATTAGTCTGGTAGTACATCTGTTGGACCTAATAATATTCACTATGAGATGTGCCATTTCTCTCCTGTATCTCTTGCTATTTTGGTTTTATTTAGTCACATCTAGTAGGAGAATGTTTTTTCTGATTCTTGGCATGATACTGTTCTCCCTTTCCCTAAGCCTAGGAAGGATCCCAAGATTCCTTCAAAATACCATCCAATTGCTTTAATGAGCTCTCTTTATAAGATTTTAGAGAGAATGGTATCTTGAATGTCACACTTTTCATTACAAGATTGATGCCATCAGTGGACAACTCCCCTCAACAGTTACACATCTTGTGTCAGTCACCAAACATGAGGTTTATTAAATGGCAGCTACAGACTGTCCTCAATTATTTACTGAAGTGGATCATAGCAAATGATTTTACCTTTTCTTACTTTAAAACTGTTTGCATGCTCTTCTTCTGCCAATGGGATATTCACCCTGATTCCAAGCTCCATCTCAGAGAAGTTGTGCTTCACGTGGTCCCTGAGGCAAAGCTCTTGGGGCTTATCTTTGACCATAAACTGATCTTTACACCACACATCAAGCAGCTATGTGCCAAGTATACAAGGGCACTGAATATCCTCCATGTCCTTGCTTCCACCTCTTGGGGAGTGGATTGATTTTCTATGGTAAAAAATCTATCGTGCCCTTATTTGATTGAACTTGGACTATGGGTCTCTGGCTCTACCAGGACCTCACCCTTGGAGATGTAGGACTCTGTTCACTATCAGAGGCTTTGGTACTGTACAGGGGCCTTTGGCACTTCTCCAGTCTAGAGTTTGTATGCTGCGTTTTATGAATCTCCTCTATGCATTTACTGTTTCCAACTGCTTTTATTGTATGCTTAAGAACTTTGATCCTTACCACAGTATATTGCTGAGGATTGTGTTTTCCTTCCTCAGTAGATTTGTTTTTTCTGACTAGGTGGATTTGCCATGCTTTGTTGTGGTTTGGTGATTGCACATGGAATCCTCCCTCTGTAGTTTCTGTGTTCACTGCTGAATTGTACACCATTTCTTTTGTCATGGATCACATAGAAGCTATGAGGTACATGAAATGTACTATTTATACTGACTCCATTAGCTCTCTACTGGCCATGGAATCACTTCATGTTAGTTTTCATCCTGTTCTTATTGATAGTAAAAACCAACTAGTTCATTTCTTTCTATCATCTACTTCTATCCAGTTTTTCTGGATAGCAGGCCACTTTGGTGTTTGTGGGAATGAGCTTGCTGACATTGCAGCTAAGTCTGTCTGCTCTGGTGCTATCACAGCCTCGCCTGTATTTAAGGCTTGGCTCCATACCAGTGGGCAGTTGAGTAAGCAACGTGATAACAAGCTTTTCCAGATCAAACCTTCTTTTGCTTTTTGGCCATCTTGTTTCTGTAAGGGTTGGAAGAATGGATTTGTTCTGTTTGGGCTACACATTTGTCACAGTTTTTTAACTCATCATTTTCTTTTACCTGGTACTGATGCATCAATGTGTGGTATGCATGATACTCGGGTCACTATAGCCTTCAATTTACTGTTGTGCTATAGTTGTGATCGAGAGGGACAGCGCCATTTTAAATATATTTTTACCATGGGTTCACCCTTGACATTGATCAGTATCATTGGTGATAGTAACACACTTAAGTAAAATTTAAATAGTATTAGGATTTTTTGAATTTGTGTTTGGTTGATTCATGGGAGTGGATTGTTTTTTTGATAAGAAAGGCTAGACCACCTCTAAATATTCCAGGTTCTTTAGCTTTCTGATTTTGTGATAATTTTTGAGAATTTGTTTGTTCAAGCCAAGCTTTGTATTTTGAAGGCAGATGACATTGCTCTCTTCAGTATTAGGTAAATTGATTAATTCATCAAGTTTTAATTTGGAGTAAATTGTAAAGGTGTCATTATGTTGCATTTATGCACTTTAATTTCTTTTGGGAAACTTGAATTGATCTATCTGTTGTGAATAATTTGATTGTGGAGGTTCAAAGGTGGAGACTGTAGCTAAGTTAACAGAATTTTCTTCTTACATCCTGAACTTGGTCCTTTTTATCTTGCATGGCAACCAAGGTAGTATCTGATATAATTGTGCATTCTGTTGGGATGGGAAAAAGGATGTTGTTGCCATTGCCATGAGGAAGTCACAATTTGACTTTGCTCCCCAGGAATAAAAGTTAAAGAGGCAATTTCAAGAAAATTTTCGTATCTCAAATGAACAACTTTTTTTAACATTGTTCTTATTCCCTTAATTACTTTTGATATGGTTATAGAAAAGGGTTTTCTTCCCTTACTGGTACACGAAACTAAATGTGTTAGTGCTCTCACAAAATTTTTTTTTTCTCTTGGATGAAGATGTCACAACTAATGTTACTTATCTTTGTCATTCACGTGTTTCAGAAAGCTTTTGCTATTTAAATGCTTAAGAAATTGATGGAAAAATTAAGAAATTGACAAAATAAATTTGGTTAATGATATAAATCAGTTAGTGATTTTTTTTTCTTTAGAAGAATGTAACAAGTCGGGTTGTATCAAAGGCTCTGTTTTAGAACCTTTGTTGTTCATTTTTCACATTAATGATTTGGGTGGATTCTTGGAGTTATATAACTCTTTCAGTAATATAAAGATGGTGGAAGAGTGATTTGTTGAGAATATTTATTCAAGAGACCCTTAATTTCATGAAACTTTTTAGAATGGACACCAACTGCCTGTTGCAGAGACAAAAGTATAAGAGATGACATTTTGAAAGTTTTTCGCCTTTCTTTTTCAGTTTATAACACGAAAATCGGGATACTTTCAAAATGTTATCCCATACAATTTTGTCTCCACAACAGGCAGTTGTCATCCATTCTTCAGTTTCATCATGAACACTGCCTAAACAAGCTATCAAAGAAGGGAATAATTTACTTTGTAAAATGATGGTTTTATCAATGAAAAGCAAAGTTATTTGAGGCTTGAAAATTTTGAAAGTATTCATTGTTTTTGTGATATAAATATTGTTTATGCAGAAGAAATAAGTGGTTTAAGTGTGATTATTGATAAATGTTTTAAATCCTGATTAATTACTATTTAATTGTGTGTTAGGATCAAATGAACTTTTCATTTCAATTAAAAGTATTTGAATTTAAGAAAATTAAGGTTTGAATGAAGTTGTAGGGTGGTACAAAGACTTGTATAGGTTAGTAGAACTTTAGGAGGTGGGTATGTCTTCCTGAAATGTGTAGTGATGATGATTGTGAAATATCATTTGTAGGATCTTTAATTCTGGTTTAATGGAATATACTTCCCTTTTTACTCCAGGCTCTGTGTTGCACAGAAGTGCTTGGAAACTTTTATCTATTCGTAACATCTAATAACTATCTGCATATAAGTAAATAAAAAACAACAACTACAAAACTGGTCTGTACAACTGAAGAGCCAGTGTGTGAATAAACATTGATATTATCTTGTTCCTTGTGGTTAAAATTTAATTTGTTTTTTGTTCAACTTGATAAAAGTTTGCTGTATATCGCAATTACTTGAAACCTGTCAGATATCAGTAAACCTGAAAATTACACCAATATCAGAAAATGTGGAACCCCAAATGTTATATAACTTTTGTCTGATTCACCAGAATTTTACATTTTCCATACAAATAAATGCCCAAATTTGACATCAACTACCACTGATTTTTTTTAGAAATGCACTTGTTTTAATATTTAATACACCGTATTATTTACAGTCTAGTTCTTTGAAACACAGGTGTATGTGTTGTATGCTAGTATAGCTCATGTCCACATTCAGGTCACTGTATTAGTGTATGAAGTATGAACCTTAATGGTGAAAAATATATTGGTTAGTTTTTAATGTAAACATAGTGTTGGATATTCTATATACTATTGGTTTTTTTCTGTCATTGCATGATATGCATGAATGAAACAATTTTATGAATTCAATCAATGATTAACTAAATTTATTGATGGGTAGAACAAAACAATTGAAGAATGAGATTAGCATCAAAGCATCACAACTGAGAAGCCAAATTTGTGAAGATTTTCCAAGATACATAATAAGCACCATTGTTGAGAAACATTACTAGCATGGGTAATATCATTTGCATAAAGAAAAAAACTTATCCCACAAGAGGTTACTGGCAATACAGTCTGATTTATTTTGCATAACCATGGATAGTTTCTGTGTTTGATAGAAAATAATGAACTTAAAAAACATTTATACACCTGTAAGGTGTTGTGTGTCTTTATATACAAGTATAATTTGTAAAGGAAGGAGTTTTTCAATGATGTTAATTCTCAAAACATATAAAACAGGACTGTGCAATGGATTCCTGTTTTGTACAATGTTGGGTTTGATGTTAAATTCATACACGATGAACAAAAAGGGCTAAAAACATTTGATAAGCAACTTTTAGTTAAGTGTTATAAATAACAACCCTTTTAAAAATCTTCACAATAAAATATTCAATTATTTTTAGCTTAATAAAAAACTTAAGGGTGGCATTGTTTCAACTAACTTTTCTTTAATTAACCCTTTCACTGTGGGTTTGGTATGAGATACATGAATTTGTCTACATGGTTGCACAGGTTAAATATTTTCATTATAACATTTGATACAGCATGTGTGTCTTCACAAAATTTGGTAGAATTTTTGTAAAGGTTACATGTATTTTGTGTACAAAAAATCAAATTTTTTTATGAAACGTTTTCACTAAAGATTTGTTTGTGAAAATAGTTTTTTCTTTACTAACCTGAGCCCAAAGTGACTTAAAAAACTATGCTTCATTTCAACCAAAAATCTCAAATATTATTTGTGTAATCTTGATAATCTCCTAAATACATTTCAAATGTGGAGTCTATGACTGTCATAAAAAATTTGTAAATATAAATTATGCTTCTTTGTGCTAGAATGACTACAAAAATACAAATGTTCAGTCCAAGTTGCTTAAGTCACATAACATTATATATTTACATATATATTTACACATTTTTTAATTTAATGACCTTCCAATTATGCCTAGCATGGCCAGGTGGGTAAGGCACTTAACTTGTAATACAAGGATCATGGGTTTGAATCCCCATCATACCAAACATGCACACCCTTTCAGTTGTGGGGGCATAATAACAAGATGATTAATCCCACTATTTGTTGGTAAAAGAGTAGCCCAAGAATTGGAGGTGGGTGATGATGATTAGCTGTCTTCCCCCTAAATTATGAATAGTTAGCTCAGTCAGCTTTGTACAAAATTCAGAACAAAAGAAACCAAGCTTAGCTAACATTATGTAACTTGCATTACTATTTAGAAATAAACTATTAAACTTATTTTACTTAAAATATAGAACAATAAATCAAGATGTAAAGCAGACAATTATTTTTCCTTGCTACAACCTTTACACTTGGTTACTGCTGGACATTGGTTGCTAAGCATTTTAAAATTTTGTACATGAAGGACATGAAACAATTTTTTTTAACATTTTATATGAACAGTTGAATAACCAAAAAAATCATAAATAACTACTCTGATACCACAAAATTCTGCTATAATTTATTAAGGTCAGTAACTGACACGTATGTAGATTTAAAAAATATGAAACTCCGAGCAAACTAAAGACACAGCCTAACTCCTTGAAATCTTGGATAAAAAGAATTTGGTAGCCTTTTCACAGATTAAAATGGTGGAGAAAAGCACTCTTGGTACATTATAACCTGTCCATTGGTCATTTACATGTCATGTAGTGTAGTAAGAGTTGACCATTTAAAAAAATAGAATGAGGGGCTACTGTGTTTGGTTCAGTACCTAAGCCATATCTCAGCAAAATAAAAAGAAAAGAGATTCTTATATCATATCCTAGTTTGTTAATATTATTAATTTTTGCACCCCCTCCCTTCAGTGGCTCAGTAGTATGTCTCTGGACTTACAATGCTTAAATCTGGGTTTCAATACCCGTGGTGGGTAGAGTACAGATAGCCCATTGTGTAGCTTTGTGCTTAATTCTAAGCAACAATAATTTGTGCTCCAAATTTGTACAGAACTGTATACTTAGTATTTTGACATCACAAACCTCAAATTTTAAACAATGTTGCATTCAACATATCATGTGACTCACTAAAATGTTTATTCAGGTGTGTTCTTTGAATGTTTACTTTTAAATTAAGAAATTAACTCATATATAACATTAAAGTTTGAATTACAATCTACAATTTGATTTCAAAGTTATTGACATAATTTATAAAAAAGTAGTTCAGTAAAATTTTGAATGGAAGTCAGTAAATGCAATAAGATGACCTTTGACCTGTTACCTATAGCAAAGACATTAATTAAGAAGCCTTCCCAGAATGAACATGCCATAGCAGAACTAAGAAGAAAATAGAGAATGAGGTTTTGGCACACTCGTAATGAAACAAGAAAAGCAAGATTTGTGTTCTGAAGTATTTATGAAAGTAGAGATTGAAAATAATGAATTGCCTCAAAGAGTATTTTATATCCGTATAGAATAAATTTATAGGTTGTTCACGTGGAAGGAATTACAGGCCATGCAAAAAGTTAGAAATTATGAAAAATGAATAACTAAAACAACTGACATCAGTTGTTACATGCGTTTTGATGATAAACTTCCATTTCAGTGTAGTAGGCAAGATAGTTTAAGAGGATATAACAAGTTACAATTTGATACTTGTACATTATTGTGTAGAAATTATGTATACAGTTAAAGTGGAGTGATGTATTTAGATTAAAATTTGAAATATTGTTTGAATGGTATTCCATTACTATTTTAATCAGTTATATGTTCTAGCCTTCTGAAGCTATAAAATGTATGCAAGGTTATATACTTCAATTGGTTTGAATTGCTGTTAAAATATATGTGATTTTAGATTTGTTTAAGCAGTTATTTTAGAATGACTTGAATGCTGTTTATATAATTAGAAATTAAAACTGGAATATTAAAGCAATGAAAATGTTTTATTATTATATTTGTTTCAGTTTGACAGTTTTCAAATAATTAATCACATTGTTAAGATTTATTTTTTTAGAACTTTAATACTTTACAATAAATAATATTATGGTCTGTTATATTATGCCATATAATTATTTAAGAAGGTAATTTAAACCACTACAGTACATATATTATAGGTCAGAAGCAATTTACAGTATATAATACTTAATGTAATGTTTATCAAAGAAAAGTTTTAACTTTAGCACTAGATTAATCAGACAGTACTGTGTATCAAATCTGACTTGTGTTAAAATTGGAGTACATTAAGTAATAACTGAGTTCTTTATTGGTAATATATAATTACTGCTAAACCTAGTTATTGCATGAATGACTCTTCTTCAACTTTAGCTGGTGCAGGAACAGTATTTCTGTTTCTAAGATTATTTAACCTCTACAAAAGCACTGCCTCTTATCAGGCAACTGGGAGATCTGCCAGATAGGGATGCTAGGATGGATAAATTAAATCACATTGCTTGACCTGATTCCAAGCTTTTGGAACCAGGTGGAAACAACATACTACTTGTTGTGCCTTTAGTTTTATCTTGTTAGGTAGTTTCTTTTTTATGTTACCTTATTAGGAAATAAATTGTATCAAATAAATTAAAATTAGAAAATAATTATTTAATATATAATTTTTTTCATCATTGAAAATTACAATAAAACAAAAAACCTGCAGAACATAATTTTAAAATTTTTGTGAATGTGTATTAATAAGGCTTTTGTATTTTAAGTGTTTTATGACTATTTAGTGATATAATGATCACAGTGATGTCTCTATCAAGTAGTGTATCACAGCTAAGTTCTACAGCTGCATGTTTCACAGAAATTATAAACTGCAACCTGATTTTCTAACTTCTACACCAGGTACTTTGTGTACATATGATAAACTATTGAACATATGAAATAAAAGATATTCAGAAAAGATGTTTTTAAACATTGTGTAATCCTAAAACATTAAACATTTTCAGGTTGCCTGACTCGGAGTTTGCCATGGGCTAGCCTTTGATAATAACTCTGTAAATGCCAAGTTTTTTTTTAATAATATAGCTAAAATAATGTCATAAAAATTACAAATAATCTCACCGCTCTAGAAGGATAGTTTTTCTTACTGTAGTTCTGCTTCTCTTCTAATTCTTTCAACTTTAAGCTGAGTGCAGATGAAAAGTATCCTATGCTATAATTAAGCAAACTGGAAGCTACTTTTAATGCACTGGGTATGTTAAATGTTCTCTTGTGAAGTTCCCAATTATATTATTTTTTGCTAAAATTTACACTGTGTCAAAAAATCATTTAACTTTAAATATTTGGCACTGTATGATACCACTATAAAGGTACAATAATGCTTCCCATAATCACAAGCAAAATATACTTTTCTTGACACTCAAAAATTGTGACGTAAAAATTTAAGATGTGATGCTGACACTCACATTAATCATATATATTAAACTGTTCAAGTGTAGTTTTTTCCCAAACACAACGTATATTTTTTATAATGGTTTCCCAAAACTTCAGAAAGATTCCAGTGTTTCTGACCACTTGTCCCCATTTTAAATTCTCAACTTCAAGAAAAGCAGTGAATAAAAACAAGAAACTGTGAGTTTTAACTGCCATTTAGAGATTAGCGAAACAAAAGTTTGGTAGCATTAGTGAATACTACAATCAAAGGGAAAGTCTGGTAGCATTAAAGAATATTTCATGAAATAAGTTAAAATAATGTGTTATAATTAGATTCAATATAACTAGTAATGTTAAATTAACAAATAATATTGCAATGGATTAGTCCATTTCTTATAGAGGTAATTATTACAGTAATTTGTCACTTTTTTATGTGTTATCTAAACACTTTACTTATCTAATTTTGTTTAAAATAAATTAGAAAATGAAATATGATATTTTGTTATATCCCTTAGAATATGCCATTTTATTTGTTTGTAGTACGATACAAAATAATTACTATGGTATAGTTTCATAATTTCATTAAATCTGTCAGTAAAAGGCAGGCAAGCTGTTGAAAAAGCTAAAGATGACAAAGATTGTTATTCAACAAAAATGCAAATGACAATCCTACCTGAGTAAAGAAGGATGTGATTTTAAAAATTGTGACTGAACTTAAAACAACTGTTGAGAGATATATAAACATTCTGACAGCAAGAGTTGATTTGTTATAAGCTGTGAAAAACTGAAGCTAGACCTCAGTGTATGAATAATCTTGGGAGTATTTAGCACAAAATTATTAGTTAGTGAAATTACAAAAATACTTAATAAAGATGAAACAGTTTGCTTTATTTAACTGAATGTTTTCATGATGTATTTTCAGTAGTTGCACACTAATCCATTAGCAACAGTGTGTATGTATCAAATTCCCATACATTTTTGTGTTTGGTCAGATTGCATATGCCATTAAGAATGATATACCTGTACTTTTAAATCAGACTAAACAACACTAATTTCAAAGAGAGTTTGCCTATTTTTCCGATAGCTAGAATCTATATGGTTTGTTGATGGATGGTCCTGAACCCCTGAGCAAAAGTGAAGTAAAATTATGATAGATTAAGTTGTACTTGACATGTAACTTCCAGCTAATGTAGGAGAATTATTTTAGCCAAATATGTGCAGTAAGTGATTTATATTTACTTAAAAAGTATACTGCATAAGCCTAGGATTAAATCACTAATGTTAATAGCAAGGTGTGTAGAGTGATGAAGTTTCTTATTGATCAAAGATGCAGACATAGTTGGGCATGTTTGCTGATTAGAGGTACAAAATATGGGTTTAACGATGTGTCATTTGTTTTCAATAAGCTACAGAAATGCAATCCAACTGTTCACCCTAGAATCCATCACCTTTCATTGAAAACTTAAGCTACTTTTTGACTGTTATAGACATTGTTCTGAAGAAGGCGAGTCTGAGCATATGTACATATTATACCATTCATTCAAAGAATTAATAAGACGGACTGTCACAGTTATTCTGAGGAGAGATAGTCTGAATACATGTACATAATACACCATTAATGTAAATAAGTTAATAGGATAGGCTGTCAGAGTTGTTCTGAGGAAGATTAGTCTTCATACATATACATAATATACTGTTAATATAAATAAATTGATAAGATGAACTATCACATTTGTTGTTCTGAAGAAGATTAGTCTGAGCAAGCATAATTGATAGGTCATTTGTTCAAAGGTATTTTCACCACCATCTATTCTTGCTGAAGTCAGAAGGTATACTGTCAGTGATATATTTACAACTGTTGATTGTTTTATGTTGAAGCATGGCACTTTGTTACATCATTAATAGAAATAAAGGTCCACTGGCAAAGAAGATTTATGATTTGGTATATTTGAAAATACTGTCATACCAAAAAATGCTTACTTGTCTCTGGTGATGATGGTGCTGTAATAAAGTATTTTGTTAATTTACTGCTGGCCAAATTATTACTCTTTAAGAAAAAAGGCTAATCCCATGTATGACATACATGATATGTTAATTGATAGATGGCCATATGGCCTATCTGTGTCACGATCACCAACCACACATACACAAACAAACTTTTAATTTTAATCCAACTTAATTATTGTCCTTCACATTAATATACTTATCCAAAAAATTGTTAAGAAATTAAGTGCTCATGAAAAAGACTCTGTTTATTAAGTAATGAATTTCAAAAAAAAAAAGGTCCAAAGCTTGAACACTTGAGTAGTTGACTGAGGAAGAATAACCAACTACTGGGAAGTATATGAGAGTCAGGTGTTTTTTAAAATTTGTTGCATATCTTGTGTGTTTTCTTTTATCAATATATTTATGAAGTATATACTTACTACCGTTGACATAAGTGCCCAACATCAAATTATAAGTCAGAAAGTTGGGGTCTATCCGTGTATAACTTGTTGCTCCTCAAATTTTAAACTTAGTGATTGTGATAGCATATTTAAATAAAGGATAATCACTTATATATTAATTATATACCGTATACCTGATGGAATTTTATTTCACAACAACATTTATTTTTTCAGAATAGCAAAGTTAAAGTAAAAGCCTATAAGTTTTCTGCAGAGTAAAAATGAAATTGTGGACAGTCCTTATTCTAGTCAGGCTTTTGTTAGTAATTTTACCGCAGACTGGTTACTTACATCCAGATGAATTTTTTCAATCTACTGAGATAATGGCAGGTAAGCTTTAGTACATAGTCTTACTTATAACATTTTGTTAGTTTGTATTGTACAGTACCAGTAAGACAAATTCAGTCTATGATAAAATGCAACAATTATGGCAAATGTATGAAAAACTTTCTGATGAAAATAATGTGCACAGTAGCTGTCAGTGAATTTTATATGTGTTAGTTCTAGGTAAATATTTATTGAGAATAAGTTTTTCCTAGTTGTCTGTCTGACAGAATAGTATGTATTTTTAAAGTTAGTCATATAAGAATGCAGATATTGATTATACCAAAAACGTTTTAAAGTTCTGAAACAGAAGGTGCATAAGTAGGCATAGACAAACATTTCAAATATACATACTAATCACAGTTAAACACAAGTAGCTATTATCTGATTGATTAGCTGTGTGATATTATTTTTAAGTTGCCAAAAAGTGCTTTATTCTCTCTACTGGTAAACCACTTGTTTGGGGTGTTACAGGTCTTTGGTTCAATGGATATCAAGGAAGAAAATGAAAAAAAAAAGATATTACTAATAGAAAAAAATACTCGCTTTGACTTTCCAACATTATCATTCTTAAAAAATGATTCTGACTTGAGTAGATAATTATTCAACTATACATGTGATAGGATCATGTAATCAGAAATGACATTTTACATAAGTAGGCAATGATATTAAATGGAAACATATTTTTGTTGTTGTGTTTGGATCTCCTCAGGGCTTATACTATCACTAACAATGTAACAGGCTTCATCTAGATAGCTTTAATATTATGTAAAAGTTTGAGGAATATGTGACAAATTTGATCTTGTTATTTAGAAAGTGTTACAAAAGACTTTTGTTTCTGACAATGTTATATGTCTGGGATAAGAATACATTGTGTAAACCAATAAGATTATTATGGTTGCTTGAATAACTTTCAAAATGCTAGCTATGGTTTTAAATTCCAATAATTCTGTATTATTGATGTTTCAAGTTAGTTGTGTTTGAATTACTGAATATATATTTTTTTTCTTACAGGGAATATCTTTGGAATGAACATCACTGCAGCTTGGGAATTTAATAACAGCTTTCCTATTAGGAGCATTACCTTTCCTTATATCATTGCAGGAATACCGTATATTTGTTTAAAGACTCTTAGTGATCTATTCAGTTTTGTACCATCTGGCTATGTGATGGTTGTGTTACCTCGTCTTATCATCACTCTTTTCTCTTTTCTTCATGACTGGTGGCTGTACAAACTATGTTGCATGTATCATAAAGATTATGTTTCATGTTTAACATTGTTCTGTAGTTCATATGTTTGTCTTGTATTTTACACAAGAACTTTTAGCAATACAGTGGAAGCTTTATTCATGTCAGCTCTTTTGTATGTTGTTGGAAAAACTATGTATCTACATGACTATCATAAAAAGTTGCTACAAAGAAAGAGTAAACAGGAAAGAATAGAAATTGTTGATCCATATATCCAGGTACCTTATGGAACAAAAATAGTTGCAGTTATTGTAACATGTGGATTTTTCAATAGGCCAACCTTTCTGCTATTTGCAACAACTCCAGTTTTATTCTGGATCCTTACTGGACTTGACCTTTGTTGGTCAAACTCAACAAAGATACTGAGAAGACTTTCAAGTCTTATTCCTTTTATGTCATTAACAGCATTACAGTTGATTTTAGTGGACTCCATATACTACACAGAGCTTTCATTTTCAAACTTGATGACATTTAATAACAACTGGACTAAACTATTAGACCATGTGGTGATCACTCCAATTAACTTTATCATTTACAACTCTAACAGAGAGAACTTGAAAGAACATGGGTTACATCCCTGGTACCTTCACCTGTTTGTTAACATTCCACTGTTGTACAGTGTACTAGGTCTCTGCAGTTTTTGGCAGTATATTTTAACAGTGAAAAAACTTTTTACCAGCAAACTTACTTATCAGCTGAGTGCTATAACTGGTTTAATGATGTCATCCATTTTCTTCCCTGTACTTACTCTGTCAGCATTTCCACATCAAGAACCAAGATTTCTCATCTCTTTATTGATGCCATTAGCATTTCTTTGTAGTGAAATGGTATGCAGTAAAACATTTCTGACTTTTTCCTGGTGTTTTATTAATGTGCTATGTACGTTAATTTTTGGGTTTCTGCATCAAGGGGGGTTAATACCATGTCTTTTAAATCTTCAACAAATTATGGATTTGAAAGCATATGGTAACCATGTTATATTTTTTCATACATACATGCCACCCCAGCATCTTATGAGAAGTTATATAATAGATGATTATCAATCTAATATTCAACTTCATGACCTCGCTGGAGGAGAAACAGAAGAATTAAAGGCTAAAATCAACACACTGCTGTATGATACCCAGCACAAAAATACTTCTGTTTACCTAGTTTTACCAGGATCACTGAAAGGAATAACTAATGAAGTGCAGGAGAAGTTCAAGGATAAAGATGTGTTCAAAATGGAACTTGAAACTGTTGGTAAGTTTTTTCCACACCTTAGCATGGAAGATCCTCCTCCACTGCAACTGTTACATCTCAACATTTGGAAAAACACTACAAGCTTAGTGGATGAACTTGTCCCTCTGTTAACATTATATCTGTTTAAAGTTAGGTTAGTTGATGATTAGAAAAATAATATATTATTACTCTGACAATTGTAGTTAAACTTTGTTAGTGTTTATCAGAGTATTATGTTTTATTAACTTATAAATTATTTGTAAACATCATATCATTAAAAAAGGCTAAGAGAAAATATATGCTTCATTTTTAGAGAATACAATGAAATAAAATTAGTGGTTACTAAAAGTATCAGAGAAAAGAAACAAGGTGAAAATAGAGACAATTACAACATGGTAGCTTTTAAATTTTGGCTGAAATTATTACCAGCCAAGTCATTAACATTAAAGGATACCATTTCCTGGTAAAACTAGGAAATGCTCCATTTCAACTGTATCAGTCATTTATATGTTCAGGTTAGTGTATGTTCTGTACCCTGAACCTATTGCCATTATGTTTCAGACTAATGATGAATTATAATAAAATTATTTCAATAATAATAAATATATTTTTCTTTGGGAATTGTTTAAAATTAGTCATGTCCATATTCTCTGTATATATATCAAAACTTCTAGTGAACATAAATTGTAGTTTAGCTTTTAGTAAAGCACAAGTGTAAATACATGCATTATAATGTTTAAAGGACTGAACATGTATGAAGCAAATGGTAAATTACTAACACAATTTAGTAGTCATTAGAAGACTACTAAATTCCAAGCACGGTATGAAACTGTGTACAAATTAGCTCAATTACATCTATTAGCCTACACTGAGTAAAGAAAAAAGCTCTTTTCTAACACACTGACAGAAACTTCCACATTGAAAATAATTATTGTAACAAATGCACAAGAAAGGCTTTTAACATCTCTAGCAATTGTTTATGCATGTATAAAACATTAAGGGGTAAATAAAATCCTTCATTTTCTTCACAGAAACCAGTATGTTTTGCAACTAAGTTATCAGTATATTGTGAGATAGAAATAATGACAAAAATTAAGTTTTTTTTTTACCAGTCATTATTTGATAGCAAGTAACATTGCAATATTATAATTGTCTCAAACTGTATTGAATTTGATGTTAAATGTTTTGTTTGAAAACCAAAATATTTTTTTTATATTTTACTTATTCCATTTTTGTAGAAGCACCATTTAAACTTTGCACCCATTATATACACTTTTATGTGCTTCTTTATGGATCTTCAAACAAAAGTTCTTGAGAGAGAACATAAATCAGTAAGGTAACAAAAATTAGATAAATATTGAAGAAATGATTTTTTTAAGGCCTAAAGAACAATTTTTTCCATAGTCAAGTTGCCTTTAATTTAGTGTTAAGTCCCAAAAAAGTACTTGAAACATCCTGCAATGTCCCATTAAGCTTCTAAATGTAAATTACTAAAAATTTTCTTTACATGTTTGCTTTAATTTATTCTAAATCTTAAATACTTTTCATAAATTGTAAACATATATTTGTTGATTGCATACCATTCTAATTCTCCTTTGGTTGCAATTCACAAGTCATTATGAATTTGAAATGTTGTCACAATGGTGATGCCAACACTTGATGTGAAGGTACATTAATATCACAGATTTCACCAATCACGTTTATTTGTATTAAAAAAAAAAAAAAATACATATTCGTCTTGTGAACTTAAATCTATTCAGTGTTCTTTATTATTATGGAGAAGCTGGTGTTGTCTTTTATACGGTATAGAAATCAGCTTACGTGAAGTTCATAAATATTAAGATGTTTTGTTTCAATTCATAAATGTGTAAGTTACAAAATATTAGTCTGAACTAAATATCTAATAAAAGTTGCTAATCAGGTTGGTTCCATTATTCAAATGACTTTCAAATAATTAGTTACACTCACATGAGAATTGGAACAATAAAAAATAGTAATAATTGGACATATCAATTTTGATTAGTTAATGTTGGTGGCATTGATCAACATAATTGTAAATCATTTTTTTGTGACAATGATAGATCAACCAACTCTGCTGCCATTTAAAGGTTAATTAATCATCAATTGATACTGATACAACATTCCTGCTGTTTAAATGATGCCACTGGTATTCTTTCAAAAATATTCAAATTTCATTTATGAACTGCTTTTGCAACAAAAAACCTAAAACCTTTGTACAGTTTACTAGTAATAAATATTTCATTATAAAATTCTTGGTATGGTGTGCATTACCCACATCTCTCTACCACTACTCCTACAGTTCACTAATAGTGTGAATGCATGCACAAACACACACAAGGCAAATTTTTTTCCCCCATTTCTACACGTTTAGAATAAATATTTTTGTTACTAGTTTCTTTATGGTGAGCAGTGCAGTTGGTATTAATCTATATATATTTATATATTAGCACATCTTTGGGAGATGTAGACACATTTGGTTTAAGAGTTACAGCTGATGGAAAGGAAGAAAGAAAATCAATATTTTTACAACCTCTTTTGTAGATACCAAAATTCAGAGGCAGTTCTGTAATTGATTAGTTAAAGGCTTTGAACAATCCTATTAGCTTGGTTTGGTCAATGTCCTGGCATTAGCACTACAGTGTACAAAATGTACAGGTGCCAATTTCATCTGGATTTATCCCTTGATAGAGATTACTACCATGCTCCCCAATAATTACATGGTTGTTTGTAAGACATTAATTAAAATAATTTATAAAAAGTACAACTCAGCAAGTGTCATATGTACTTTAGTAGTTTTATTTTTCCATCAGCATAACAAATATGTACGACAAACATAGTAACATCAAAAAAATATTCTTAAACTCAATTATGAATTTCAAATTCTTTTAAATACCAATTTCTTGCCAAACCAATGCCCTGTACTATTTATTCTCTGTTTTTGAGTACTAAAAAGACATTTCATTTGTATTTTTAGAGTATTGGCTTTTCTATTAAAAAAAAATCCAACATATCAGTTTGACCACACCAACTTAAAATATTAAATTTGCTTTTAACTATATTTACCAATCAATTTATTAAATAATAGCATGTCATAAATTAATTTAAAAACATTCTTTCAAAAACACTTTCATAATTTCTCTAACAAGCAACGTAGGACCAAATTTGAACCTGTACCTGTCTATTAAGCAGCCATTACCATGTCACAGAGTGAGAATCATGTTGCATTGATAAAAAATTATGATGCCAGTCTCAGACTTTGTTTTAAACATACACATGTAGCTTAACTACAGATGTAAGTAATGATAGTTAAGGGATGCAAAACTTGTTTTAAACCAATTTTCAATTAAAGAAGAAATATGTATGAAATAAATTACTGAGAATAAATACAATTCTCAGAGATTAAATAGATGGAATGTAGGGAAGAAACATTTAGATAACAAGAAATAACTTTATCATTAGGTTAGTGAAAGATTTAGGGTAAAATAGATAATTTCTGACAGTAATGAAAGTTAACTCAGATAGTATATCCACTGATTATCTCTCAATATTATGCAGGCATTATGCTATTTAAATGTTGTGTCACTTAACCAACTGATGCTTTCTACTACTTGTTAAATATAGTAGCATTTTCTCCTTAATAAGAAATGGGTGCCTTAGTAATCCTAACGTAACTTAAATTATCATCATACCCACCGTGTCTCCACAAATAATCATGGTTGTGGTAACAATGACAGACAATCCAAACAACAGTCTTAACATATTGCTGTAATACATGTCTGTAATAAAGCTAAATGTGCTAAGGTAACACTGCAAATTTATTTACTTTAAAGCACGGGAATAAATGTTTTGTTTGTTGTACAGTAATCAAATCTGTACATGGTTAACTGATGATCCAGAACAATATACTTTCTTTTACAGTAAGACAAAAAAATGTGCCTATAAAATGAGTGTCAAAATCAGTAATATGGAGGAAATTAGTAGTAATGTTTAAAATATGACTTGCTTCATAGTCATATAATGCTGACTGAATTGAAGTACATGAAAACACTACCCTGCATTCTGTCAATCACTTTGTGGTAACTGATAGATAAAGGAACATTTTATCATGAGTTTGTAATATTACTATTATAATTAGAAAAATGTAAAAATATAAAGCAAGGAGTGTTGTATGTGAAGTAAAATGAATGGTTGCTCCTGTTTATAAGTTAAGGATCTCATGTAACTATTTGAAATTATTAACAGTATTAAGAACACTACGACTGAGGATCGTGGAACAGGTAAGCATAAAATCTGAATACACTTATGATTAATATCCAACTTTAACAAGTTTGACTTAAGTTGGATATTTTTACACATGAAACAAAGCATGACAGTGATATCTCTTCAAAGCAGTATGAACATCTGTATTCAAAAGAAATTTGTTGGAACATTTTAAATGATTTTTAGTAAATCTTAAAGCACCTAATCTAACATATAACTTCCCTTTACTTTGGGTTAGATAGATTTGAAGATTTAACAAAGGTGATGCAAAAAAATCTCACAGGCAAACGGAAAGTAGTTGACTAGTGTTACTGTTGGACACCAACTTAATTACAGGGAGGTCAAAGGAAATTTCGTACTTCTATTTTTAATTAATTACTCAGCATTATTAATACTAATAGTAAGCATAATCAGGCTTACCCAGCTTGGAACAGGCATTCACACCATAGCAATTATTGTAACAAATGGTTTAAATAGTGCTCCAACCACTATTGTATTTGTCTCAGCTGACCTGAAGAGATCTTTACTGAGTGAAGCATTGTTAGCAAGGGATATGGTACATGTAGTGTGGCTAGAACATTAGATTATTATTACATACTCTTATAATTCTCGAAATCTTTAAGGGATTAGATAAATAATGCAATGTTAAAAATATAACAGGCCTAGTACTAATTGTTTTATAGCAAGTATAATTAATTGTTTAGATACTCTTAATGGTTAAAATTTCAGCTTAATTTTGAAACATACGACCAAATGTCAGCATAACTAAATCCACAGCTCGATATTTCTCAAATGATAGTCATGATGCAGTCTGCAAAATATTTTTGAAACTAAAGTATTACAAAGAGTTATGGTAATGAAATTATAGTTTATGTACTTCTAAACTGAAACAAAATGACCAGCTCCACTGAGACCATAAAATGAAAGTACCAATTTTTTATTTTATAATGAATATGTTTCAGGTTTGTTCATTATATTTTTCACTTAACCTAATCAAAGTATTGCTAATATGAAACATCACTAATAACGTATACTACCTGTAGCACAACACATTGATACCACGTAATACATTTTTTATTATGTTACTATAATTACAGCAGTTTCCATTTTAATATCTTAAGCAATAAAAAGGTGAAATAACCACACACACACCAATTGATTAAAAACAACTACTTCAAAAAATTATGATCCTTCTCAATTAATATAAACATCCACAATACAAACCACTGATTACAGCACTGCTACCTTTGTAAACTAACACTTTATTCCAGCAAACCTAGATCAAAGACAGCATGAATCGGTGTTAAAAACAAACTGGGGAAAGGGTGAACATGATAAATTATATCTTCTAGGTTACAATCCAACAGGGTGCATTAAAATGTTTTCTTGTTCAGGTTATATGACTGAACACAATCTTTTGTGTCTATATTACAATGTAAACAGAAGAAAATTGATTCAGTATCTAATTTTACTTAATTTAAAATTATAGTGAAAATTAAAACAATTAAATTTAGGCAAGTTGTACCATTTTCCATTCTAGTCAAATAATTCAAAGCTGTATTTAGAAGTGAAAAGGCAAATGCTCTGTATTAGATAATTTTTCATTTTTATCAAAATAAAGAATAAAAAAATAAAAAGAGGAATGTCAAATGTATGCCAAACGAAAATTTAGACTAGCAAATTAAGTCAACACTAACTTAAAAAGAAAACTTGTATTCTAATAGCAAACAAGTTAGATTCTAATGATTAAAGAGCTCTTTTTTTCTTCATAGTGTCTATCACAAAGAATCACAAAATTTACACTAACACTGCTCATCAGCCATTCTTCACAAAATTGGTCTTTTATTTAAATCACGGTTTCCAAATTGGTTTAAAGCACTTGTTTTCCTACAAAATTTGGAGTTTACAGAAGTGTGAGGAAATTGATGTTGCTGCAATCTTTCCATATTTAGACGTCTGGTTATGACATCAAAACCAATTATTAATGATAGTTTTGGACAAAGATTTTTAAAGCATCTTACACCTGACAGCCATTTAAAAGAAATACCTCATCAATTCATGTTGAACAACAGTGCATGTTTGAACCAACAAAACAGCATTCATACACAAACCAAATAGCAGTAGCAAAATACTGCATCCTACTACTACTACAAATTAATACCTTAAAATTTTACAGATATATTTCAAAATGCTCTAACATATGGAAACTGTAAAACAGCAACTAACTTTTTGGTCTTCAGTACAAATCAGAAGATTCATTTTATAAAACAAACCCCTAAATGTAACTGAAGTTAACTCTTAACATTCTTCTTATTTTACATGACTATCTTACCAGTGTTAATGATCTAAACCAGGCAAGGGTTTATCAAACTGTGGGTATTCTGCCTGGAAGGATGATGAGGGGTGCAAGGACCTGACTAGCAAAGAATTATTTTTCCCCAAAATACTGTTGGTAAAAATAATTACTTTTCAAAACATACCGTTTCTTGAAAAGGAAGGTGCACACAAGAAATTAATCTCTAAAGGATGTGCAGGAACAACAAAAATTTACAAACCTCTCAGCAAAGTGATCTATTTGATGCACGTGACAGCTAACTTTCAGTACGTACTGCATAAAGAATTACATCTCCACCCCAATAATAGGTGAACATGAGACTGTCCACCACAAAATGAAACAAAAACTTGACATACAAACCAATCTTAAATTTCTTCTACATAATAAATGTTCATATCCAGACAGGGTGGGATGAGAAAGAATTTCACTTTAAAACCCATTATAAAGGCCACTGTAAAGTTCAAGTTCATAAAAAGGTCCCATTTTCTTTAAATTGTAAGAAATTAAGTTATGAAAACAAAAAGGATTGTAATCAAAACTTATTTTTATACTCCAATCTTTGCTTAATGCTAAGATTAAAGAGAATGAGTGAATAGTACTCAATACTGTAATTACTGTTTTTGTACAAACCATGAAGGAGAATTATATCCTTAATTTGTAAATGTTAAAACTTAGTATCCTAGGCCAATGTTTCCCAGTCTTTTTTAAAAGTGCAGACAAGCTAGCTCTGATCTCAATTCATGGACCATTTGGCATAATATTAGCTTTTTTGAAGCACTTTTAAGTTACACTGTAAAGCAACATAAAGTTACAATTTAAAACAAATTTGTCAATTGTCTTCTGGACTGGTTGAAACCTCCCTGTTGACCAGAGAGTTAGAACCACTGTTCTAGATTACAACTGAATTACACCCAATACTTGTGACTGTTAACCTTTAGAGTTCTACAATGAAACAATAAGTTATATGCATCATTAGTTACTGTTAACCCTTAGTGTTTATTTCTGCTACTATGAAAGTAGCTCGTACTGAGTATTGGTTAGTCATGTTTTTATGCTAACTGCTAAAATTCTTAGCCAATGTAGATTTGAACTATTTTATTTCAAAACATACAAACATTAATTTTACATTTAATACTGGCTCTCTCCTACATGCATACTATTCCTAATTAACATAATGTTGAAACAGGGTATTGGTAAGCAGGATAAAGTTAACTCAATACTTAAGTTTCATACGTTACGTAATTGCTATCGACTTAAAATATGATATTGTAAAACCTCATGTCACAAATGGTCTCTTCCACAAGAGCAATTTTAAAACTGAAATATTGCTAAAATATTAGCATTGTACACATTTTCATTTGTATTTATATATTACATATGACATTACCATGTTTTCCAATGTTCATATTTTTCAAAATTTACAGAACTTTGTACCACACAACTCCCCAGCATTTTGGTACAATAATATAACTTTTTAAAAATCGTCTGTATTACTTAGTTTTAATATTTTATTGTAATAAAGTCAACGTTAGATGTTACGAACCATCAATGCTATGCTGTAAGGGGATACACAGAACTACCTAATAGAATGAATAAGTTTAATATGAGACATTTCTGAGAAAAATAAAGTATATTTGATATCATACAAATTCCCCTCAAAGAAAATACAAATTTGAATGTACAAATTAGTAAACAACAGCTCAAATGTAAATACATAAAAACTTTGTTTTACACTGAAAATGTACTTGTATTTAAATCATTTGACACTTCCTTAACCTATAAGAAAGGAATGCCTATAACATTTTTTACGTAACTGCTTTAACTAAATTACTTTATTTACACACCAGTAGAAAGAACAACTGAACTTGCTTGTACCTGGTATATACAGTTCTCAGTAAATTTAAAAACCTGATTATATCATTAGCCTAAATAAAGCAACTCAATTCACAATTAATTTCTAAAAGTTACAAAAACATACATAAAACATAACTGGTCAAAGTTAAATCAATTACTTGAACACAATGTAAAACTTATTTTAATATTCTGTATATTAAGTTTTTTTCGCTACAACTATTACTGATGAAATACAATACCATACAACATGTTATAGTGGGAAATATGTAAGCTAATGAACTGGTACAGAAATATCTATGTAAGTAGCCTATTCTGCTAAAAAAAACCCAAAATATGTAGAAAAACACGCTCGATTAGTTTCTGTTGCTACTCTACTGGTGCACCAACAGCACGATGGAGGTTAACTATTTGTATCTCACTGATGATAGGCCCTGCAAACTCGACAAACACATTATTTTCGTCTTTTTCAACACTTCGCTTGTTAACTAGAAAGGAAATTGAAACAATATATAACTTTAGTTCTCTTGAATATGACATACATTTTATAAAAATTAAATTTTTCATGCACAAAAGGAAAACTTGCTACATTTGCATTTTTGCTTTAGTTGAAAATGTAACAAAACAGTACAAGTACTGGAATATGCTAACTGATTAATCACTGCACTCAAGACCTGATTACCCTCAACTAATTACCTCACTAAATCTTTAATGTCTGGAACAATCCAATATAGTAAAATAATTGGAATTAGGTGATTATTTTCATGATTAATTGGATATATTAAGCTGGAAAATGTTGAATTCATTGAAAATAATGAGAAATCCCAGCCAATATTTCAATAACTTGGACAGTAGGAATAATCAACAATAGTATTAAAAATATTACTGATTAGGTGTTTATTTTATAATACTAAATCAATTTCAGTAATAGCATACTCAAAACAAATCAAAGCTTTGGCTAGCCTTTTCAAAGGAAGTTCAAAACTCATTGATTGATAAAAATGAGTTCACAAACCTAGCCATATCCACTAAAAATGTCCAATACTCCTACAGACAAAAAATGTACCTAATTCACTGCAAAAATCTTAGTTATAAAAGATGCAAAACATACCTTTTCTGCTTGTAATTTTAAAAGTTAATTACAAAGCATGATCCTTTTCTCTGCGTTATTTTTAAGAGTAATAAAAAAATACAACTCTTAAGTCTACTTTCTTTGACAAAAAGCAACATGAAAATAACCTTAACTTGGACCTTAACAAATCCTGAGTGCTAAGTCACCATGGCAACTAAAAATGTTCACGACACCTAGTATTTTCTCCTCTTTTATTCATGCAGAAAATAAATTCAAATTGAGAATAGTTTTGGACTTGGACATTTTGTAACCATTTTTGCACTACAAGTTTTAAACTACTAAGATTTTAATGGTGGATTCAGTGCTGCAGTTGCACAATGCACTACTGATATCATGCCATTTTATTTTTCTTCTTTGTCATTTCAACTAACAAATGCACCTGTTTAGACCCACACATGCCCAAAGGCAGTCAATTTTAGGCATTACTATCAAGTGGTTCTTGGTATGTGGTCATTAGCATGCTGTCATTACTGTAAGAGTAAATAAATACACACAGGTGCCTCGATTATCTGCACTTGTCTAAGGAAAGCATAAAATGCAGATAACCAAGGCACTAGTGCATCTTACTATTTATTTAGCCCACTGTTTAATCTAAATAAAGTTAAGATATTTTAGTTCTTTGCTTTAAATTATAATCCTTTTATTGATGTTTGTTGTGAAAACTGATAAAAGTTGTCCCAATCACAATCATAAAAGTCAGTTGTTGGTCAGTTATATTTGATTTCGTGAGTTACACATGTCCAATTCCACTTGTTCTCCCATAATACTTTATCTTATGATTGATTGTTCCTATTCTAAATGAGTTTAATAGATAACAGGCATAAAGGGTTCCTAAATTTCTGCACTTTTTATGCTATTGACACAGAAATGTTACAAAGATAAATGATTTTGATACCCACTTGTTGTAATAAGCAAGGTTATGCTGAGGACAACCCATATTCTAACTTTTAATAAAAACTATACAAGGAATCTACACTTATTATTCAAAAAGGCAAAAAAGAACTCAAAACTATAGCAAAAACACCAAAGAACCACAATACTTTTCCCATTTCTCATTTGAAGTAAATATTCATGCCACAGTATATTTAATTCATAATTATATTACTACCAACAATCAGTTAATAACACAGGCCTGTAAATTTATACTTCATAAAAGTTTTGGTTTTAATAGTATATTTCCTATAATTCAGTTGCATAGATTTTAAAAATAATTTTTTTTCTACGATATAAGGGTTCTTTTTTTTTTTTTTTTTTTTACAAATAGAAATGAAAAACTTACTACAGATATAACAAATACATTTGGGTCATTCACATAACCTCTTGTTGCCATAGGAATAATATTGAAAACAATAAAATAATTTCAAAGTACATGCATAAACAAATACTAAACATAAATGATGTTTGCATCACGGTAACTGTTTATATACTTGTGGCAAGTTTCTTGTTGGTTCTAAAAGAATACAAGGTCTATTAAAAAAAATACGCAGACTTTTTGAATTGCAAGGCTCCTGTTGGTTCCTGAGCAATCCGCTTGGTGTCACTAGGTTCACACAGATCTGCTGATTACGACGCCATTTCCCGATTGCAGATATCTTCATTTGTGTATTAGCTACGCGGTTTTAAATGAAGTGCAATTTTTCATTTGGCAGATTTTAGAATGAATGACCTGAAGAAGCAACGACTTGCTGTGAAATTGTGTGTTAAACTTGGAAAATCTGCAACTGAAACTTTTGCTATGCTTAACACAGCTTACGGTGATGTTGCTATGAAGCGTACGGCATGTTACAAGTGGCATGAACGTTTTATGGATGGTTGATAGTCCATTGAAGATGATGAGCGTCCTGGACATCCTTCCACGTCAACTGACGACCCACACGTTGACAAAATCAACACCCTGGTGTGGGCAAATCGACGTCCGATTGTCAGGTGAGCTTGCTGAGGTGAGTGAAATATTAGTTGGATCTTGTTACGAGATTTTGACCAAAAAATTAAAGATGCACCACGTTGCTGCGAAATTTGTGCCACGCCTAATGATGGACGAACAAAAAGCCCATCACGTCCAGGTTTGTAAAGAACTGCTTGATCGTTTAGAAGATGAAAACTTCTTGTCAAGGATCATAACAGGTGATGAATCATGGGTTTATGACATTGAAACAAAGGTCCAATCGTCCCAGTGGATGGGTGAAACATCCCCCAGACCCAAAAAAGCTTGCCAAGTCGATCCAAGGTCAAAGAGATGCTGACAGTTTTCTTTGATGCTAAGGGTGTTGTTCACCATGAGTACCTCCCCGAAGGCTCCACAGTGAACCAGACTTACTACATTGAAGTTCTGAAACGTCTGAGGGACGCCATCCTTCGTAAAAGGCCAGAAATGTGACGGAGTTACGACTGGTTTTTTCATCACCACAACGCTCCAGCCCATTCAGCCCTCAGAACTCGCAAGATTTTGGCCAAACACTCGATCACTGTTCTTCCTCACCCCCCTACTCACCTGATCTTGCTCCTTGCAATTTTTTCTTGTTCCCCAAACTCAAAAGACCCTTGAAAGGAAGATTTGAGAAGATTCCCGAGATTAAGTTAAATAAAACAAAGGAGTTGGAGGACATTACAAAAGAAGCGTACCAAGACTGTTTCAAGAAGTGGAAACACCGTTGGAATAAGTGTGTGCATTGGGGAGGAGAGTACTTTAAAGGAATCCCAGACCTGTAACTTCTAAATAAAGTACATTTTGTTTTATGACTTCAGTCCGTGTATTTTTTGAACAGCCCTCGTAAGACTTGCATTGCGATTGGTCTAGAGAAATCTACAGACAATGGTCAAACATTTTAGGCATAACAAACTGATCTGATTTTCAATGAAAATTCTAAATTAGGGAGATAAGTGGGTATAATTTTTAGACTTAGTGTACAAGAATTAATATAGAACAAGTAGAACCTTTAAGACAAAAATTGCATGTGTAATTAACAATAGGTTGATTGTATAACTAATAAAAAAATATGGTTTTATAAAAGAATTACCACCATTATTTTCTAGTTTACATTTAGCAATGTTTATTTCTGTAACATACTTACATCGTTTAGGTCTGTTTATATTAGCTTTTGAAATAGGCATCCTTTCCAGATAATATGTAGGGAAAGCAGAGCAAGCCCTTGCAATGTGATATCCCATTGTTTTTTTGTCAGTGATAGGTGGTGTAATAACGTACATTTTTTCTCTGACAACTTCAGTATTCACGTCATAATAGCCAGCCTGTTGAGAAAATATTGAAACAATTCATTAAACTGTTTTACTAGACCAGTTAATTTGTACCAGTTACATAAAATAGGTTGTGGGTCAGCAAGTCTTTAGTTTCAAAAATATCTTCTTGAAAGCAATAACACAAACATGGATGTTAACACTAGAAAAAAAATACATGCAGCAAATAGAAGTAACATTTTATTTATGTCAGAAAATTTGAATTTGTACTAGCCCCATAAATGAAACAAATCTGCTTTACCCATTCCATTTATCCTTTGATCCTTTTGTAACAAAAGCCCCTTTCAATGGTTTTTTGTACAAGCTCACTGTGTTACATTCAAAACTTAATTACACACTTTTAATATCAATAAATGTGAATAAATTTAATATTGTATGTGTATTATGATTCAAAGTTATTTTATCCAAGTCATAAGTCCTATATTAAAAAATAAGCCTTAAAAAAAAAAAAAAATTAAACTTTAGAGGTATTGAGTCATGTGGCTAAAGTTTTGAAAAATCACTACTTTGGCTGTTTGGATCTTCAATAATGTAATAGTAATATACACACATACTTATCCACTAAGATGCTTACATAACTTTTTCACTCATTTCTTTCAAAGTACTCTGAATGAATACAGTTAATTTTTTTCAACCCTTAACAGCTGTCATACTCACCTTTAATAGATTTGAGCTTCATTACTCCCATGTGGACATTACGTAAATATGTATAAAACCATTAGAAAGCAGTAATTTTACAGTATAAAGTTATTTTGAAACTGGTGCCAAATATTCATCATAGAGTAAATGAAATTGACTGTTGTTGGCTGCTTGACAGACTGTAGAATTTATGGTTGTTTTTTACTGAAATAAGTTATAGTTAGAAGTAAAGTTTAAATTGAAATTTGGTTATACTATATTTTAGTTGTTTTGAAATACATAAATTAAAAGGTTAATTTTCCCAACTCAGGCTTTGTGTATTTGACTGATCATGCGACTTCTCTGTACTCATTTAGTCTTCATGCATTCAATGCAACTAACCTGCAATACAGTATGTACATCTTCATAAAATTTGGCAGCCTTTCAATAAACAATACAAGTCTTTTGCACACAGTCATTTTTAGTGAAGTATTTTGAATAAACTGAAAAAAAACATTGTGAATAGAGTACTTGTTTTGAATGTAGTTTCATGTTACAATCAGAAGTCATTCTAGAAAGAAAAAAGGGCAATTTAGTTTTATTCTACTAACAAATTCTGAAAGAGAATAAGACAAGTGAGTGTTTCAAGGGAGGTCTGAATTTTTATTTTGAAAGCTATGTAACCAAACATAACTGAAGGCTATAAAAATTATGGTTTATATGAACAATGACAGTGTTATGGTGAGTAATGCATGTTTAAATGTCATAATTACTGGAGGGATGGTAGGTAAAAGAAAAATGTTACACAAAGGGAAATTGAGAAATTAAAAACTTAAAATGTGTGTACTATTAACATGTATTATTAAAGATGTTATACTAATTGGCACAACAAAAATGTAGTATAATAAAAATTTGAATACATGTCAAACTTCATCAAATATGCACTAGTCTAAAGAGCAAATGTTAAAAACACAGAAAATAGTCATTTTTAAGATAAAACTTTACAACAAATGTCTACATGCAAATACCAATAAAAATGATTGAACTGACTGTTAATTTTACAAGTAGATGACAAAGGTAAATGTTAAGCAGGAGTGTGGTATTGTTGAGAATCTTAACTTACCTCCATTTTCAACATCAGATCAACTAAAGAATGTGGAGGTAAGATAAGCTTACGGTTAAGTGGCATCACAAAACACCGTCTTCCTTCAAGATCCACAATTCCAGTTTTGTTCTGTAAATGGATTAAACATAATGGATATGAATATACATTTTGCATAAAACTAGATTTGAATATAATATATATAACAAAATTATTACAACAATGAACTGAAAAAAAATTAACCATGAAAACCAAAACACACCATCTATTTCATTGTAGGAGCAAGAGATTTCACAGATGATGTTTCTTTGCTTGTCATATGTTTTGTTTGTTCTAGTACGTATCTAACTGTCCTGTACGATTTCCAGTGGATATCGAAGTTTAAAATTTTACTACTTTTAATTTTCATGCTAGTGGGACTTGGATGCTGTTCATGCTGTGTTTTATAAAGTTATAAAAGTAGTAATTCTGTTTGAGGCATTATATATATTTATGGTCATCCTTGTTGGAACTTCAGTAGCAGACGTTTTCAAATGTCTCACAAGTAAAAACACCAAAAAAATCATTATCACCAAAAGACAATAACATAGCTGTTAGAGTTATTTACCTATGCAATACATATAGAAAATAGAGAAAATTTGGAAAGGTTTATTCTGAAACATTTTCATTATGGTGTAAGTTAAAGCTGCTACTAACATTTCATAATACTACATAAATATATAAATAAAATGCTATGTAATACATTAACTGTGTTTACATGCAATTAAAATCAGCACTGTTATATAACATTAATGAACTTAAATAAAAATCAGAAACAACATACTTAAACCGAAACTCAAATCCATGTCTTCTCTTACCATTCCCTGCATGGAAATGCAAAGGTGACAGCAAGGAATGGTAGTGGAGGCATAACTGAGTTTCAGTTCTATAATGTTGTTGCTTTTATGTGTTTATATACATATACATTATAAAAACACACACAAATTGAGTTAAATCTACTGGATATCAGTGGATAACACTTAGTGTTACAATCCTCCTCTCTTATTCTGTGAATTGTTTTTTTTAGATGGAAATTGCATTATTAAATTTTGCAAACCCTTATTTCTAGTATCAAGGGAAAGAAAAAAAAGATAAAGACCATGAAATGAAAATGTTATACAAATATTAATGGATAGTTTCTAGAACTCACCACAATAAAATCATGAATGAAACGTCCATGTCGACCATGAGAGAAGTTTGGTACCTCAATCTGTTCATACTCTTCATACTCTATGTCAATCTCAAACTCTTCCCTAAAAAAGTTCTTGTAGGGGTTCTTCGTTGTTTGTATCATGTTGCTTGAAGATGTAGAGAGATTTTTCTCAAAAGATTCCTTGTAATTTCTAAAGCCATTAGTTAGAACTTGCTTCTGTTCTGATGCATACACATTATATGGAACAGAGCACCAACCTCTAAACTGACGGAACTAAATATAAAGAAACTGCTTATCACTACACATTTATTTTAAAAAAGTATGAGTGTATAAGCAACTGGACATGGTTGTTTAATAAATGGTGTTATTCAGTTACATAAAAGTGGTATTTAAAAAATCTCAAAAGATAACTATAAACAGTGCAAGTTTACTTTAATTACAAGTGAAACAAAATTTCAGTCTAATATTATATACATTTTTTCATTTGGTTACCTAATTACTGGAAATGATAGTTTAAGTTCAAGTTATTATACAATACTGAAAACATTTATTCAATGAAAGCTTTCAATATCAGTTTAAAATTCAGAAATTTTTGATATGTTGTATAAATTTTGCTTTGTACAGAATATTTTATAGTTTTTATGACTATAAACACAAATTATCTTCTACACAATGATTAACTAAAACTTAATTATATTCAAAATGTACATAAAAATATTCAGGATTTAAGCTCACAAGACATTTCTTCATTTCAAATGTTTTAACACTGGGTATTCAAGGATTTCTATACACCAATGTATAGAATTCTACAGAATTTCACTCATTAAAATACATAAAACTTAATGTATACCTTAGAATATAATATCTAATGTTAAACATTTGAAATAAGAAACTAGTTTTGAATTTTGTGTGTGCAAAATTTGAATTTAGTTCTGTTTAAACTTGGTGTGATTTTTATATAAAAAAAAAAATGTACATTTAGTCATAAAATTTATACTAAGCAAAAAATAAATTAACACCATATTTTCAAATTCTTCTTTAAAAAACTTAAATGAACCTAGCAGACATATTACAGCATATTGGTAATGAAAGCTTTTGTGATATTTTCAGTTTAATACGGATATTCTTAATTTGATAAAAACTGGGATAAATCTAGTAGTGAGTTATGTATTTACACTTATATTGAAGGAAACTTAAAGAATGCAATGTTATTCTTTTCATATAACTCATTCACTACAAAACTGTTTGTGGTTGGAAGTTAACATTAATTACATGTTGAACAAAAGTGATTAGCATAGAATGAGCTTTCATCAACACCTAGTTTTCTGTATGTTCAAGTTACCCATAATGTCCTTACAATATGGTTTCAGTTTTTAAACCAAATTCAATATTAAATTTTGATGAAAACATTTTGTTTTAATTTACTACTGTTTATTCCTTCCAATAAAATGGGGTTAGAAATCATCACTGTCTAATAATTACCTCGTGACAGTCTCCATATTAAGCCACTATTTAAATTCTGATTACAAAAAAAATATTGAAAAACAAATTTGTAAATAATTACATGATTATAATACTTTATGAACAAATACAAATACTTATAAAATCTTTTTGAATATTCATAACAGCTTTGAACACTTACCTTGTACTGAGAAAATTGTCTGTACAAGTACACTCCACCAATGATGCCAAATGTAAGCACTAAAAGTGCAGTAACAAAGACACACAGAGTTGTAGCTGAATTAACACGCCTAGCACGTTCCTGGAATCTCACTATTTTTGTCTTTGGATGTTCCACTTCAACAGGTCCATTTTCCACCTCAATCTAAATGAATTAACATAGAGTTTGTAATAAATAAACACCTTTTAAAAATAAAAGATCTACATTGTTATAGTAATTAATACAACTTTCAAAGAATGTTACAGCTTTTCACATCTGCTGTCAACCTATTGATGAATTTAAACCATCAATTAACTCAGGTTCAAAAAGTCTTCCAATAAGACAATACTGTACTACTTAAAACAGCTTTCCTTAAAACACATTCAAAATTCTTGGATTATCATGTTTATCTGACCTGGATAAAACACTGCAGCCAGTAAATTAAACAAATATTTAAGATAGCATTTGGCATTTAAAGAATACAAACAGTAACCAAAGATAAAAATATAAAAATTCAAAATAAAAATCACTACTCTAATGAAATAAACATGAGGCAAATTAAGAAACTGAAATCCAAGTTTACAAATTCTCACACAAAACATTCTAACTAACTACAATTATATTTTACTCATCATTACCATTCTTGATAGAATTGAAGGGTAAAAAGGAAATTTGAGAAATGACAAGTTTATATCCTTGTATTTGTTAAGCACAAATACAATGGTGCAAAAAATTCAAGTCTGTTTTTACAGAGATAATACTAAAAAGCAATTTCTATCATTTGAAAGAAATATTAAGAACTTATGGTACTCTCTGAAAGTTTATCTTTAAGTTACATTGCAAAAATTTGTAAGTTCTTCTATAAACTATTTGGTAAAATATTGAAGTCACTTTGTATTACATGGTCACTATTAAGCCTTGCACTTGAAATTATAACTGAAGTAAAAAACAAAACAAGTATTTTTATACAAGTATCTGTATACTTTGTGTTAACTTTTAGGAAACATGCCCCATAAAAATAAAAAATCCACCATCTCTGTCCATTGAAGTTAACCAATTGACTGCTGATACACTACAAATGTTGTTGAAATTTGCATCATCTATACAACTAGACAAATGAGTTGAACTTCCATAACGGTAAGATTAAAGTTCAACAGCAGATTCCAGCCTTATACTTGAGCAAAGTATTTCCAACATTGCTTAGCTGTTATTCAAAATGTATATCCAAACTTTTTAACAATGACATATGTATATGCTACAAACATTAAATTATTCTCCAATTTTTACTTATGTAATGGATCCTTAAATAATAGTAAAAGATGCAATTCTAATTTTCCTAATAGAACTGATTGTTAACTTCATAATTTTGTTAAGTACTTTATATTTTAAATCAGTAAAATTTGATTGTATGAAAAATTGATAAAGGAGAAATGAAAACACTCAATTTGAAAAAGTTAATAAAAAATGATGAAATAAGTTTTTAAAGCAATTTGATCAATTTGAAGTTTATTTTTTTTAACAATTACAATTGAAGTATATTTTCAGATTTCCATAAATATTATCCTAATATAAATGACTGAGTAACAGGAAACAGATAACTGACAATTGGAAACACAGTATCCTAATCCCTAAAATGCAATGAACGAAATAAATAAAAAAACCAGGTCTTAAGAGAAAAACAACATGGGTTAATCACTTTGGTGCTATAAGGTTTGTTGATATGAATTTCAACTGTCAGTATCGTGTGATGTCACTTGCCTCTCTTTACCACCACTCACTACTCAATCATCTGCTCAGGTGTGGTACTCAGTCTTCTCCATTTCAATTGATCACTGACAAATATCACAGTGAGGTGTGAAAGTTAATTTGTAGCATAAACAACTCAACATAAGCTCTAATTTTGTCATAATTTTCTATTGATCAATTTTGGTTCTAATATTCTACATATTTCTCATACCAGTAAATTTTTAAATATACTTAGACCATTCATAACATGCAAACAAAAAAAAAGGCTCAAAAGGAAAATATTTCCAAGTAAAACTGACAAAGACACTGATGTGGATAGAATTTTTAGAGTAGAGCTCAATTACCTCATCTATCCCAACTTACTATAACATGAATTTCAGTAAAAAATTACAATGGACAGCAGGTAGTATTCAAATAACTTAAAAAATTACAAAAAAAAATATAAAGTCCAGTTCATAATTTGATTTACTTTTTTCATCATTTTAGGCCAGTTTCAGGGAATTTCATCTTTATAAGTAACCCTGGACAAATGCAAGTCAAATGAATGTACTAAACTTACAACAACGTGTAGAGTATATTTTATTCTTGGTTTAACCGTAAAATTTAAATATAGCATTCCATTCATCTTCTGACCTAAAGTCAGATAATCAAATAAAACAGAAAAGAAGACATTAAACATCAAAAAAAATAATGCAGGGAATCAGTTGTGTACAATATTTAACTGTCAGAGTTAAACTTGTACCAAAAAGAATAATAAAAGGTCATGTATTTATGAAGTGCTCATTCCTTCCTTTTTGTTCAGAAGTGTGCAAATAACTTGTTTTTATCTTTGGTTGGTTGATTTGATATTTCATGGCACAAAGCAGCTAGGCTACCTGCACCAAACATCTGGTAAAAAGTTAAAATTAAAGTAAGTTTAGTAAAATTCATAAAAGAAAATTAAGATAAAACAAAACACAAGTAGCATAAAACCAATATTTATATCTAGTCTGCAGCATTAAGAGAAAAATTACAGCAATACAAGTTGAAAAGGACTTTCTATATCCATAGTAGCATAATTGTAATTAGGCTAACTTGCCAGGAAAATTAACAGGTAAGTACAAAAACTACTGTCAGTCACCAGAAGTTGGCCTTTCCAGTCCTGGTTCAGAGTCATTTGACATTACAGACATTTTAAAAAAATTAACAAGTTTTAAAAGACTTGTAGCAAAATTTTAGTAATAACTCACCAGGATGACTACTGGGTAGTTTAAACAGCAGTGTGATTCACCTGAAGTTGGTCTTTCCAGTCCTGATTTCAAGTAGTTTGATGTTATAGCCATTTTCTAATTTCAAATTAGAGCTAGATGGACTGATTCTTAAAAGGGAATCACATTAAAAAAAGGTCTGATGTATAAATTAAAAACCTTAAATGACATTAAAAACACTAAAAATATTTCCAAGGTGAACATTGTCACTATCACCAATAACACTATCTAATCTTATGAACAAACCTTATGACAGAATGTGTTTAAAATGGTGCCAATGGTAAGAAATTAAAATTTGGCTTATTGTGTGCATCTGTTCCAGATAAAAGAAAATAAGTTAAAAAACTGACCAATGCATAGTCTAGTTAGAACTTCCTCTTTCTGATCCTTATGGAAGCAAGACAGCCAAAGTCCAATTTCTGGTGTTTATTTTGAAAAGCTTGTTTTTACATTGTTCACTCCAAGTGGACTGCCAACTGGCATGGAGCCAAGCCTTGAATGCAGGACCATAGTCCATGTATGGAACAGCCATAGCAGTGATAGTGCCAGAGCAAATAGATTTAGCTGTGGAGTTGGCCGACTTGTTCCCATGAACACCAAAGTGGCCAGGTATCCAGAAAAATTGGATAAAAGTGGATGTTAGAGAGAAATGGGCCAGTCAGTTTTGAGTGTCAGCAAGAACAGGGTGTGAATCAACATTAAGCAACTCCAGGACCAGTAGAGAACTAAGCAAGTCAGTATAAATAGTGCAGTTTGAATACTGCTTAGCATCAATGTAATCCAGGACAGGAGAAATGATATACAGTTCAGCAGTGAACACAGAAGCTGTAGAGGGGATTATGCACATAACCACCAAACCACAACAAACCATGGCAGGGCACACACAGTCACTTGATTTTGAACCTTCTGTACAAACAGGAATGGAAGGATGGTTCAAAAGATGTTCCGTAAATAACAGAAGGTATTTCCAATGAGGAGTATCTGCTTTTCTGAGATGAATTAAAGATAGGTCACATTTGGAGACTAAGAAACTGTTGTGGGATGAGCTGACTAGTGGATACAGCAATGTTATCCAAGGACACATCCAATTTATCCAGCTGCACTTAGATATGAAGGCCCAAAGGAGAAATGGCAGATCATCTGTTCTGAAAAAATATGGCCCACTAAGGAAGGAAAACAAACCTAGGGAGAATGCTTTGAAAAGTTAAAGTTTCAAACCACAGACAGTTGCAAATAGCAGAGATGAAATGAGGGTTCATAATACTAAGTATAAGCTATTTCGATGGAAAGTGTAAAAGGCCCCAGTGCAGACCCAAAGTCCTTGATGATAAATGGGGTCCAGCATCTTTAAGGCTGAGGTTCTGGCAGAGCCATAGACCAGTGATCCATAATAGAGTTTCAATTGAATAAGAGCATGATATATCTTAAGCATATAACATCGATCTGCTCCCCAAGTAGTGGAAGAGAGGACCACTAAGGATGTTCAATGATCTTGTACATTTAACTCCAAGTTCCTGTAAAAAGAACGGGAAAGTGTCAAACCACACAAACAGAATCTTTTCTCCATTAAAAAAAATTGTTAATAAAAATGGGCAAATAGCCACATAACCCATACATATTTGGAGGTCTTGCAAAATGACATTCCTCCATGTTGTTTGAGAAAGGGTTCTCTGATTGACCTTTTAAGTAGAATCAGTTGGTGCATGGTGGAGCATTGTTGTCAAAACCCACACTGGGTGGGCAAGAGGAAGTTGTTTGATTGGAGGAACCAAACAAGACAAGCTTTAACCATTCTCTCTCAGGTCTTACAGAGACAGCTCGTCAAAGCAACTGGATGACAGTTTGAAAAAATCTTGCGATCCTTCCCAGACTTGGAGAAAGGTAGGACAATAGCTTGGGACAAGGCATGAGGAAAAACATTCTCCTGCCAGATCGAGTTGAAAACAATCAGAAGAATATGAAAAGAAGCAGAAGATAAATGGCACAGCATTTCATGGTGTACATCAGGTCCAACCAGTGTACTGCCAGACCAATGAAGGGCCAGTGTGAGTTCTACAAGTGTAAAGGGATGATTATAGTCATAAAGACAACCAGCTCAAAAGAAAATAGGTAATAGCTCTGCCTGAGTCTTGATGACCAAGAAAGTGGAGGAAGAAGCAGAAGTAATTGATACCTGGCAAAAGCTTTCACTCAGAATATCGGCAATGCTCAGGGTTTCAACTACTCCCTGACCATCAGAGAGTGATATCAAGAGGGGACAGAATTATACTGCCCACTGACCTTTTGGATCTTGTCCCATATGACTTTGAAACTGGTGGTAAAAGATATGCTGGTTGTGAACTTAATCTGACTTTCACGCTTTACCCACCAAGAATGTGCACGGGACAGCTGGAAAGCAATGAGGCACAATAGTGGGATATCTATGGAAAGTATCCCAGGCCTGTTTTTGAGCCTTCTTTGCCAAGTGGCAGGCATGATTTCACCATAGATGAAGATATCATGGAAAACTTGTTGGGATTTCAGGAATACATTAAGCAGCTGCTTGTATAATGCAGTCAGTTACTGCTGCCACACAGTTGTCTACTGATGGCTTACAGATAATAGCAGGATCAAGTTCTGAGAGAGCAGTGAAAGAGGGCCAGTTTGGATGATCCAGCTCTCGCCAGGTTATGCAACTCAAGCGGCAATAACCACCAACAGTCTCTCAAAATTATTGGGAAATGATCACTGCCTCATGGATTATTGTCAATCCTCTGAGAAAAATGGGAGAATAATGAAGGGGGAGCAAATTGAGAGATCAATATCAGTAAAGGACTGACTAGGTGCATGAAAATAAGAAGAACCAGTATTGAAAAGAGAAAGGTTGTAATCAGAGAGAATATGCTCTACAGAGCAAACCCACCTACCAATATTAACACTTCCATGGAAGGGATGATGTCAATTAAAGTCCCCCAGGACTAAAAATGGAGATAGCAACTATTCAATGAGACCATCAAGGACTGATTGATCACATATTTCCAGGAAACAGGTAGAGAGAACAAACAGTAATGGTATGACACCTGGAAACATGAATGGCTATGGCCTCCAAGAATATGTCAAGTGGCAAAGAAAGAGTGGGCACAAATTGATCAATCAACAGTGCCACCCCTCCATGCACTCATCCATCACACAGCCTGTCATTTCTGTACAAAAAACTGCCAAAAGGTGAATGTATTGGCAGGTTTCAGAAATGTTTCCTGTATGGAAAGACAAACAGGATGGTAGGAAGCAATCAGTGTTTTGATGTCATCCAAATTAGAACATAAAACCTTGACAGTTCCATTGTATCAAGGTGGCCATTTTTATTTATGTGTAGGCAAATTGGGTGAAGAACTCTTCTGTTTATGACCACATCTTTTTTCTTCTCAACCTCTATGGATCTTGCCCTAAGTCAACTCTGCAGGCCTTTCCTGTTAAGAGAGAATTCCATCAACTGAAGACGTGAACAAATGATCGTTTTGCATATTGTGGTGGGAGAAGATGTACCCAAGGAAATGCCTGTACCTAAAACCAAAGGAAGTGGATCTTGGGATTTGCTGAAATGTATGTCAGAGAGAGATGGGTGTTGAAGTTGATTCATCAACTTTTTTAACCATGGGGATAAAAAGACTATTTGGTTTGAGAACATTTCTTTCGGAGGCACAGAGATCCATCTGCACTCCCACTGTAGTATTGGTACAAAGTGCAGCAGCATATGGCTGATATAAAGTAGTGGACAGCAACTTTTGAGCCTCAGGGTAACTAAAGTTATGAATCCTTTTCAAATGATGCACCTATTTTTCTTCCAACCATTTTGGACAAAAACATAAGTAGGATGGGAGAGAGCCATTGCAACTGATGCAATGAGGGTCTGTTCCACTCTCATAGGCATCTTGGTCCTTACCACCACAATGAGCACATGCCAAGGAACCACAACATGACATCTTTGAGTGATCAAACCGCTGACAATGGAATCATTGAAGAGGGTTTAGAATGTATGGCCATTAAGGTAACCTGCCTTGAAACTGGCAGATGTACATGGTGATGTAAATGTAAGAATGAGGACATTGGTCAGCATCATAATTCCATCTTTGGGAGTGGAGGTATGCCTCACTGCCGAAACTTCTCAAGTGGAGAAACCAGCAAAAATCTCAGATGTGGAGATGTTTTTCAAATCCCTTTAAACAATAGCTCCTCATGATGAATTCAAAGTAGCATGAGGTGTAACTTCAATAAGTGTATACCAAATCACCTTTGAATGCAAGAGGAGTTCACTATGCTGAGATGTGGATGTTTCCATCAATGTCACCAGATTGAAGCTTTTTTACGGACTTTGGAGAGCCAGCAAGTCCCTTCTGAATGAAAAAGGGAGACATTTACCCAAAAGGTTTGTTTAAAAGAAAATGATGTGCAACAGGTGTTACATATGTTGAAGATTACTGCTCAAAATATTCAAGATGGGGTCATTTATCTATGGACAGTTTCTCCACTAATTTTATTTAAGGATTTATTTGGAGAATCTATAAAAAGATATTTCACTGACCCCACCCACTATAAAGCATTACGAGTGGATGCACTACAATGCCAAACAAGGACACTGCAGCAAATCCAGGGTTTTGTGAACACTATACCCAAGCGTCAGCATCCAATACAATGTCCACAACACCTGTTGTGAACATCTAACATTGGTACTTGGTTGACCCTAGTACAAGTGAATCAGCTAATTGACCCAAGGGGACCACCCCAAGACTACCTTTCTTCAGGAATTCAAGGTCAAAGTAGTGTGTCAGGGTAGGACCCCTCAACCACCAGGTTCCTCTCCTCCCCTTCACAGGTCAACATGCACAGCAAACACATGGGTGGATATTTAGATCCCAGAGGAGGTAAACTGAAAGAACAGAACCTTCCCTGGCAGGTCCCCTCACCACTTACAGGAATCCACACAAAGGAGTTTTTATCTTTGCTATGCAACACTTATACCCATTATTAAAATATTGTTTTATCATTAATTTACATGGCATAGCATAAAGGATACTTCAGTTGGTGTTCATGATGAAGGTGAAGAGTTGACACAAGACATTTTATAATGGAAATTTGCTAACTTTTTGCTCATTCTCTTCAATGTGTTTCTGAAGGATGTCTTGTTCATAAAAGAACAGTGTTTTGGGCTTAAAAGTGATTTCCACTTTCACTGTGGTAAATGTGAAAAAAATTGTTTGATCAGAGTGTACACAAGGTAATGACAACAAATATTTGGTAGTTTGAAGATTCACTGCAATAGGAAGTGGTAATCCACAACAAGAGTAGATCCTTTCAGTTTTAGAAAAACAGTATGAGTGCACAAACATTCTAAGAATGAGGAAAAGTGGGACAAGTGTGTAATGTTTTGCAATTTATTTGTTCCCAAATGGAAGTTGTTTTTTTTTTGGTATAATGGAAAATTTGTTTTAAGTTAAATTAGTACTTTGTTTCAGTATTTACAAATGAAAGTTGTCACCATTAGTTTATATGCTTTTGCATGCAAACTAGTCAAGTTTTAAAACTGCAAGGCACTTCAGTATCAATACCTTAAAAACTGACTATAGTGAGCAGTTTCACTTCAATGTTTAAAGCATTGAATCACTTCATACACATTTCTGTTTGTAAGAAATAACTTTCCCTATTATGTTTTCATGAAAGTGTTATTGACCTTTACGAAATAAAATTAAAAAGAAAGTACATTTTATACTTCTAATACAAATACAGGAAAATATCTATAAACAATGTACATAAAAGCTCATAAAACTATATTTGCTGAAATCTTATTGAAACTTTGAAATTCATATTTTTTTCACAAAAGGAAAGATTATATACAAAAATGAAAAAACTTGAAAAGAAGAATTTTGATGAGCTCAAGAGGCAGTGAATGTGAATCTTGATGGACTTTATGGAAAAAAATACTGCTAATACTGGCTAAGGAACAAGAATCTACAGTCATGGTTATACTGCAGTCTCAGTCATCATGGATCATTGTACAAAATATTTTTTTTCGCACATGAAACATTCTGTTGTGTATGTGCCAAGGAAGGGAGGAGGGGAACAGCAACTGAACACAAATGCTGCTGAAATTGGAATTAACTCCTACTTTGGATCTTGATATTATTGCAAAAGGTTTCTGTAAGAGTAAATCCATGCACAGAGTAAGATATAAAGTACGAACTGGTGATTCAAGTGGTTATAAGAGTTTCTAAAATACCTTATGGCCAATCAATCAAACAGGGCGAACGTATTAACTACATGGTCAGAAAAGCACTAAAGGTATTGCACAAAATTACGAGTGAAAGCACAGAAAATGCAAAATATCTGTCAAAGACAAGAATAATTTACCTTAAATGAAGCACAAGAGGTGAAATTTGATTTTATAGTAAAATTTCTAGTGGTAAAAAAACCCAAAAAACTCAGATGATTAAAGGATTATCTGCATGTTTCTGAAAGACACAGAAAAAGCAAACTCTTTATTTTCAGTCAGCAACAACTATCTTAAAAATGTCTCATTCCTTTCTCACGACAATTATGGCTGCAACAAACACTTATTCAAAAATCCAATGAATTAATTTCAATGACACTATACATGCACAATGTTATGAACTTCACCAGTGGACAACAAACCTGCAGATCTTGCAGTCATGCATATCACTTACACTGAAGGTGCTAGTTTATTACACTAGCAAGGACACAAATGATACAACTTTGAAATCTTTCAGCAAAAGTCCAACTATTATATTTAAAAACATATGCAGTAAAAACAGATACAGTAATGTCAGATATAAAAATAGCAAAAGATGCACAAGGCAAAAAAAAAAAAAAAATGCTGTGAAGTTACGAGCAAACAAATTTGACTAAGGAGTGAATAGTCAACAACTTATTTTATAAAAAAATGAACATGGAAAAAACTTGAATTTCTAATAGAAGTACAGGTATGAAAGGAATTAGCAGCAACACAGAGTGAAACAAAGAGATAGAACAGACCGAAAATGAAAAGAGAAGAAAAGTAAAAGTCTGACAGATTCAGACTTTGATGACATCCAAAACAAGAGACAACATCATGTACCTATCTTGTAAAATGCATTTTTGTACAACACTGACAAATTTTACTCGCTGTTGAATATGGCAGACAAAAATTTAAAAAAATGCAATTCTTGTCTGTACCACTGCTACAGGTATAACTGTTGAACCATCAAAATTATCTGTAGCTGTTGTGAACAGAATCATGGTACATTACCAGACGAACTGATTAAATGGTAATGGAATATTAAAAAGGTCCGAAAAGAGCCACATGAATTTCGCTGATTGAAGCTTTCAAAAATATGAAAACTGAAACTGAAAGAAAACCAGATTTCTATTACATTCAAGGGCAGCTACACATTACAGATAGATTTTTGTGAATTTGTTCCATAGACATCCAAAAATAGAGAACTTATGGGAATCACAAATTTTCCAAGTTGAATCATTTTTCATGGAAGCTTTGCTACCAGATTACTGATCCCAGAATGGTTAGAAACTTGACTATTAAGGAGGCACCTCATGTTGTCAAAGCTAAAAGAAATAGAAAAACCCTATGATGTAATAAACTTAACTTGCATTAGGCAAAAAGTATTTTGTTTTATTTACCACATGTACAACTTAAACCATATAACACTAATCTACAGTAAATAATACATGTCCTTAGATGTACATTTATGTAAAATTTGTACAAGCTATATATGGGTTGCATAGACATTCACATGATAGCATACTGGTAGAATATTTGGATAATAAAAAAGAAGAGCAGAAACCCAATCTTTGGCTGCTAAGTGAGGAGCATGAGACACCTATTATTATGTCACTCTGGTTTTATGTTTTATTTAGTGAAATAAAGGTCAAATATTGAATTCAAATCAAGCCAAAACACTTTGTCATGGGACTACTGGGAAGAGAGAATTCTGACTAGAACCTTACCCTCCTAGGTCTCGAGTACCAAATGCCTATCTAGACTACGATCAGTTCAAACAAAAATGCAAAAAAAAAAGAATCTTTTTATACATAATCATACAAACTGTGTGTAATGATTGTGCCCATTTATTTGTTATTTCCAGTTGTGTGTCGAGACTATCTTACAAATACTGTCACTGCTGAAATCCTCACATAAATCTATGTACAAGAGAAATTAGTTGTACAAAAGTTTATTTTTTGAAATGAAATTTGTATAAATTATGAAATACAGATGACTACTTTTCAGTTCACAGAACATCTATTGTATTACAGAAGTTATCAGTATGAAGATTAGCAGGTAATCTTGAAAGTTGTTTAAGTATAAACTCATTGTGTAGTTATGAATATTTCTGCATTCTGAAACACACTGAAGTCTTGGAAGTTGTTTTATTGCAAATTTCAATTGTTATTTTCCAAGTTTTATTAGGACTCAAAGATGCAGTTTTATACACTTCTTAGCAGTTGTTTTTTTTCACCTAAATATTTTGTTTGTCACTAATTAGGCAATGCAGGTGCAACTCATCTCAGGTTACTTCACCTGACACTGAAGAATGGAACATTTCCAGTAAGGACTTAGTGGCAGGGGTGACAACTTTCCCATAAAATGGGAAGTGAAAGAGAAAATATAATCACAATTTCATTAAGCAGAAGAGGTTGGAATTTTTACACTTCTAATTATATGCAATATAAATAAATTGATAATTACACAAGAACTTTAGTGAAAATGGCATAAGAACGAACCATGAACATCACTTTGTTTACCTTATGGTAAACTGTTACATAGCAAGCCAATACGTTTCATGCACAATGTGCTTTACACTATTTTCCTTCACTTACTAGGTCTCTATTGTAAATTAGAAAGTCTTTGAAATACTAGATTATCATATTCCCTACAGTGTCTGAAGAGCATTCTCCATGCAAGTAAAGTTGGAGATTTTTGTATATTACTGAACTGAACATAAGAAATTTGAGTTTTAATCATCTGTTTTCTTTTAGTATATCCAGCTAAGAAAACCTGGAATAGGAATTCAGTTTCAACCACATAAATTTAGATCTACTATGTAATACTTAATTTGTGCATGTAGTATAGCTATTAGAAAAAACAGTACAAACAAAAATCTATAAAACCACCTAAACTTGTACACGTTCACAAAACTAACAGTTCAGCTAATACAGATCATATTTTTATAAAAATCAAGAATACTGAATATTACTGAACAATGCTCTCTTGATTGCCAATACATTTGGGGTTTAGAAATCTGTCTATCCACACTTTTTGATTAGCAATAATCAATTTTTTACTGTCATTAGTTCTGTTTCCATCGGTTCTATGATTAGATTGTATCCATTCCTAAATATTAGCTTTAATAACTGAGAATAATTCCTAAACACAGGAATTCTAATTGTAAAAAATTAGTTACATGCATGTCATACCAGAGCTTATCAATGTGAAAGGGATGGTACTCTATGCAAATTCCACCTTAACATTGGAACATTGACTAATAATAGCACAATATATTGCTGCATTGATACCATCTATCGATGTAACTCAGTAACAGCTAAGAAAGAAAATGCTGAAGAAAAGAGAATCAACTACTACATCACAATCATTTTCTTTCATAGCAATAAATTTATCATAATTAAAACCCATCTGCTACTTACTTGCATCCACTTTAACTGAATTACAAGATGTAAAAGTAGAGGTCCCATGGCACCCCTACTTTTACATATTTGACTTACATAGCCACTGTAAATTATATTAATTTTTTAAATGACATCAACTGGACCTTCTAAACTGAGATGGTTTCAGTAGCACGAGTGATGTTTTTAGCAGCTCATTATTCAAACTCTCATAATAAACTCTGAAATACACTATTGATAACATTCTGCTTTCTTTTCATTCAATTACTAATCTATCCAATTCATTAACTTGGAGATATTTTTCTATATGTCTTATGTGATACTTTATCAAATGCTTTCCAAATTCCAGATAAACAATGTCTACAAACTCACCCTTATCTACATTAACCTTTTGAATGAATGTAAAGGCAAGATTTTCTCATAATGAAACCATGTTGACTATGCAACAAAATTCCAAATTACTTTAGTTGCTGATAGGTAGAAATGCTGCTGCTCTAAACTGTAAATCAGAATAGCTACTTCAAAAATACAGAGAACTTCAGAAGTTCATAGAAAGCAATTAAACATGTAGTCCTTTCAAAAGTATTCTCTTAAGCTACATTTGGAAATGAATTATTTTAAAATGAAAGATCAGAGACTATGCCTAGGCAACAGGTGGATCAATTCAGTATTTGAAAATTTTTCATAAGTGTGAATTACTTACGCAGACTGAATAACAGAATGTTTGCACAGCTTTAATGATATTTATTAAATGATAATTTAAATTTGCTTAGCACAAGAGTAACAGAAAATAAACAAACTGACAGAATAATCAAGCTATTGAGAAGATTGAAACAAGGATATTTAGAACAAGTAATAGTTTTGAAAATGTGTTAAAAATAAACAGTAGATTCAAGAAGCTCTCATTCTGATGTTTGAAACATTAAGGACAAAATGGATGAATTCAGGGTTCTAGCTGAAATGAAAGAAACAAGTTTCAGTATTTCATATACAAGGAACACTGAAAAAAAACTAACAGAAACTACTTTGCTAACCTATCCCTGGAATTATCCTAATAAACTTCCTTTACACCCTTCACAACTCAATATTTGTTCCACAAAATTAGAACAAAACTGCATACAGTATTGTAAGAAAGTCTGGCTAGAGATTTATATAACTTACAACATAATTACCCATCCAATGTAAAGTTAAATTATGTTTAAGTTAAGCAGCATTTTCTCAACATATAATGTAACACATAAAGACGAGTTCTGCTGGTCCATCAAGGATGTCCCATTCAAACCCTCAAATTCATTCATGGTCACTATTCACCAAGCCTTCCCTCTTACACCCTCTTAAATTACTGCATCCATCACATGTGATAACAACTTATACCGAAGGCCAACTACCATGCTGAAGTTTACTCCTAATCTGTCAAAATTAATCTGTATCTCTTTGTCATACTATTTTTTACCAATACTATTAAGTTTGAAAAACAATCGATGTAATAGAAAAAAGTACAAAGTTTCTCAAGTGTTCAGTCACATCAATGCGTCTAGTTTCAAACTCATTTTTTGTGTTTGTGAACTCTGTAAAACTATTAAATTTATAAACTACAACTAAGCTGTAATTAGTTTAGAAATCGTGGCATAACTTTCCCCAACCCTTGTTGAAAAAGTAAGTTTCAAGCGTCTTAATGCTTATCTTTATTGCATTTAAGACCTTACATACTTTAGCATTCTTGCTAATATCACTTTGCAAACAATACATTTAATTATTTGGTTATTCGTATTTCCAAGTAATCGCACGAGAAAGAGAAGACGCTCCCATCAAAAGCTAGCCTAATGTCTGCAGTAGAAGTTTTAACTTGAGAATTCACTGGGCACACACTAAGTAATATTTTAAATCTACTACAAAATTTAAATTGTTTTGATAACTAATATAAAGAAACTTACCACCTCTTTCGTGACTAGAGGTTCCTTTTGCTGAGAAAGTTTCTTCTCAGTGACTCCTTGAGTGATTATAGTCATGATACTTTTTTATAATAAAATGTCAATTTCCACTTCCTCCGTACAATTTTATATCATAACTTCTTGACTACGTTGTTAACTGCCAGGAAAACACAACAGCCTCGATTACTGCATTACATAAGCTTACGGCGCATGCTCATATCAGGTTGTACAATGTACATGAACAACAACGATCTCATGATATCGTCTGTGACAAAGCGAATACGAAACGTCGTGTGCAAATTCTGCAAGAAAATATGTCTATCAACATGTATATATTTATGCATCTTTCAAGACTATTTATAATCTCCTTTATACACATAACAGGTTAAAATATCACTTGGATACGTTAATAATTTGCCTGTTTTGTTGTTAAGCTCAAAGATACAACTCGAGTACCGAGCCCGATTTTTAAAGCGATAAGTTCATGCACTTATCCTTGTTCGACAGAGTGAACTTATTAAATCATAAAAACACCATAGTGAAATTACATACATATAATATTGTAACTGGCTATGCTATGTTTTTGTATAAACGTATACATTTGTTTCCTTTTGGCGAGAAGGAGCTCTTAACATATATATAATATAATGATGCGTGTCCTGATAAAATAACTAAAATATTATAATAATGTTTGTTGTGTTTTGAATTTCACCCAAAACTACATGAGGGATATCTGCGCTAGCCGTCCCTAATTTAACAGTGTAAAACTAGAGGGAAGACAGCTAGCCATCACTCCCTACCACCAACTCTTGAGCTACTCTTATAGCAATGAATAGTGGATTGATCGTAACGTTATAACTCTTCCACAGCTGAAAAGGCAAGCATGTTAAAAGTGTGACGGGGATTCAAACCCGCAACAATAGTCCTATTGTATTTTTTATATCACATTATTTCTTCTATCTCTTAGGATTTTTCAAATCTCTTAGGATTGTGTGAACTTCGACCACACAATTTTAGGACAGTTTATCCTTTATTAATGGACTCAATTTACTGGCGAAAATAACCCAAAGTCCAACCCACTTCCCCCGCTGGTACAGCGATAAGTCTACGGATTTACAACGCTAAAATCAGGGATTCGATTCCCATCGTTTGACTCAGCAAATGGCCCGATGTGGCTTTCCTTTAAGAAAACATATGCACACCCACTCCAATCCACATTATAATAATAAATTGCTTCATTTCCTCCTTTATTGTTTATACAAACTTGAATACTTGTAATGCCTTAAATTTTTGCAAGCATACGTTACACGTGATGTTAATTGATCTAAACAAATCGATTTACTTGTAAAAAGTAACCATTATAGCTAACACTGTAATTGATTATCTCGCTTTTTAAAAAATTATTACACTATAATTTTGAAACGACTTACCCTCTAACTTCCCCACTCAACTAGATTGTAAATTTTCTTGATCAATCGTAATACAAAACGAACAAAAAACCTGTGTTGAACAGTTTGTCGTCATGTTTTGTTTTCTGTTGTTTTTTTCTTTCAAGATTTATCGTATCTGGATCGGATGGCATTGTATCCCTTGTTGTCACTGGCCATTTCGTCAGTGGGAAATTTCTTCCTGGGTAGGTGGTCAGGTGAACCCACTGGCAACTCCATCCTTGATGATATTTTGGAAGCAGTTTTATCAGGAACTGTAGATTCTCCACCTGTTGACGCTTCACTGACAAGTTCTTAACTAGATTTAACCATTGTATTACTGATGCACTTGTTGTCTCTTCTTCAAATATCTGCTTAACGTTGAAGTTCATCTTCTCTTGTGATGAAAAATATTCAGCATAACATATAACCTTGAGAGAATTCAGTTTTATCAACACTTACAATATAATTACATTTTCCTTTATCACAAGTGGATTTAAGTCGTTTTTGTGTAAAGTCATGTATAGCACATTCATTCTTCATATCTAGGAAAATTTTTCCAACAACTAATTCCTCATGACACGCTGGAATATTTGGCTCTATTATGTTTCAGTTACAATACGAAGAATCATTTATCTTAACTCTTGATGTGAGTATCTTGCTTCTTGATGACACAGTGACCATCATTCTTGTGTTTACTAGAAGTTCAACAGGGAGTTTTTCAAAGACTATGAAGCTATCTGAAAGTAGTCTGACCTTGCATTCATGTTTTCAAAATGTATTCTTCTTTGGTGTTTATGATGCATCATGAGGAACAAAAAAAGTTTTTTATAGGAAGAGCAGCTTCTAACATCCTTTATCTTGGAACTATATGTTTAGCTTTTGTTCATATGACTCAACATGGTCAGCTAGTAAGGACGCTTGATCCGCAATCTGAGGGTCACGGGTTCGAATCCTCATTCCAACAAACACGCTCGTCCTTTCAGCTGTGGGAGGCATTATATAATTACGATCAATCTCACTATTCAGCTGTAAAACCTTAGCTTAAGAGTTGGCAGTTGGTAGTAACGACTAACTGTTACAGATAGCCCTCGTGTAGCTTTGCGTGAAATTAAAAACAAACAATTTTTTTTTTCATCTCTGGAGGGAATTTTTCACCTTTATTTAATAAATTGCGATGATCAGTTGTAGATGTAAAAAATTGTGTAAGTATCATGCTGCAAGGCTTTCCATCAATAAGCTCAACGACTTATTTTTACAACCTTAGATATGAATGTTTATACCTCAGTGATATGTTTCTTTACTTCATTCATGTATTTTGTGTATTATGCATTTCACTTCGTCAATTTTGTCGTTACAACCTCTTTATATATTTCTTGCTGTTGTAATCTCTCTTTACATCTCTAACAGTTTCCTCGATCTTTTATTCATTCAAATACATTATTTATTTTAATTCATTTTCAACTAAAGAGTTTGGCTTTTTCTTTTACCTCTTCTTTTGAATACTACCCACTTTCTAATTGTCTACATCTTTCTTCATTATCTTCTTTTACCTTTCTAATTCTTTCCTCTCGGTCCTCTTTGAATTTCTTACACATTTATCTTCGATCTTCTTTAAATGATTTTTTCTATTCATTGTTTTCTCAACTATGAAAGGTTTCCTATCTAATTTATGCAAATTTAGTTATTTTGAATGAAAATGAGAGTTAAATGAAAATTCTACTATATTTCAACAAAATTAATGTTCCACTCTAACACCCAACGTAGTGACGTAGATCTTTTTTAATTAGTGTTTTTATATTATCTAGTGAAAATAATTGAACTTCCAGTACAGATGACGGTTATATATTACTTTCCTTATTTAACCTTTCTACAAACGAGGACATTTGCACTTCCATACATTTGTTCTAGGCCTCCGTTACAAATAACGCTGAGTAACTTAAACAAATTAAACTAGCTCAAAAATATTAACTGCGATAGCCAACACCTTAATTTATTCATTTTATTTTCTTGAAGTGGCTTTATTGTCTTTTTGAAAAGTTTACTCTGTATAGTTAAATGTTTGCAAAAACACACTCGAGGCTAAGATCTAAATGAAAACATTAGTTATAAATAAGAGCTTCAGTGAAGCATTGTGTTCAATTCCAGTCAAAATGAATTATTTAGGGAAACGTTATTGAATATTTAGCGAAGTTTATCATGTCTAGTCTGCTATTCTGCGAGCCGCGTGTTTTCTCATCGATCAAGAAGTTTCTTCTGTATTGATCCCCATTCCATTAAACATGTCCATCCTTTCAGCCAAGGTGGCATAATAAAGTCAAGGTCAATCCCACTATTTGTTTTTGTTTTGGAATTTCGCACAAAGCTACTCGAGGGCTATCTTTGCTAGCCGTCCCTAATTTTGCAGTGTAAGACTAGAGGGAAGGCAGCTAGTCATCACCACCGACCGCCAACTCTTGGGCTAGTTTTTTACCAACGAATAGTGGGATTGACCGTCACATTATACACCCCCACGGCTGGGAGGGCGAACATGTTTAGCGCGACACGGGCTCGAACCCGCGACCCTCGGATTACGAGTGCACGCCTTAACGCGCTCGGCCATGCCAGGCCCACTATTTGTTGGTAAAAGAGTATCCCAAGAGTTGGCGGTGGATAGTGATGACTAGCGCAGATCGCCCTTCTGTATCTTTGCATAAAGTCTGTTGTTATTGTTTTGAATTAAGCAAGAAAGCTACACAATACGCTATCTGTGCTCCGCCAATCACGGGTATCGAAATCCAGTTTTTAGCGTTGTAAGTCCACAGACATACTGCTGAGCCAGTTGTACGTACATAAAATTTAAAACAAACCAAATCCTCTGTATTGATTGTGTTGTATTTGATATCAGACTTAAAATTAGTTGCGGAGTTTATGTTTAAAGACTTATGAATTTGAATTTAAGCCTAAAATTGGTTCTTACATGAATTTATCCTTTAGAAACGTTACATGAAAAAATACGCTAATTCATTACTTTCACATGAACTGGACTTTGCGACAACAGAACACATGCTACACTGAAGAATCTAGTTTATTACAAAGAGGAAGTATCAATAAAAAGAGTAGTCGTTTATTTTTGAATATAGCACAAAGCGCAACAAATGCTATCTACGCTAGCCATCCCTAATCTAGGTTTAAAACTAGATAGAATGGAGCTAGACATTACCACCCATCGCCAAGTCTCGGGCTTCTCTTTTATCAAAGAATAGCGGGATCTATTACTACATTACAACGTACCACAGCTGAAAGGGCGAGCATGTTTTGTGGGATAGAAATTCAAACCCGTGCCCCCTAAATTGGGAGTCAAGCACCCTAACCAACTGGCTGTGCTGGACAAGTGTAGTCGATAGAACAAAATACTTTCATTATTATTAAATGGGCACGACTTAGAATAAATTTAAATACTATTGTCTTGGTATTGACATAAAGTAGTACATATAAAGAAGACTCCAGATCAAAACTGGTTATATACACATTTTCATAAAGTACTTGAAAAGCCAAACAAGTTTTGTTCAAATACTGGGCATGAGCAAGCATTAAACGAACTGAACAAAGAAATATTTAACACTCTTGTATTAGTATAGCTAACCATTGAAGATCCATTTGTGTTAGGCCTGGCATGGCCGAGCGCGTTAAGGCGTGCACTCGTCGCGCTAAACATGCTCACCCTCCCAGCCGTGAGGGTGTATAATGTGACGGTCAATCCCACTATTCGTTGGTAAAAGAGTAGCCCAAGAGTTGGCGGTGGGTGGTGATGACTAGCTGCCTTCCCTCTAGTCTTACACTGCTAAATTAGGGACGGCTAGCTCAGATAGCCCTCGAGTAGCTTTGTGCGAAATTCCAAAACAAACAAACAAACAATGCATTTGTGTTAGATACAAAAGCTGATATCACTATGTAACAAAATTTTTACTTTTTCTTGTTCCTGGACAGAAAGTGTTATTCTACAATTGCTTATGCCTAAAGTAAATGGAAAAGACCTATTTTTCTCTTTAAACTTTGCTTTTATGACCTGGGTAATGACATTTTCAATTTTACCCATTTTCCAAAACATTCCAGGTAGATTCAGTGCTGAGTAGCTGATAGAGAACTTTCTTGAATTTTCTAGAGTGTTGTAGAACTTACAAGAATTTTCTAAAATGCTGTAGAACGTGCGAGAATTTTCAAGAGCCTTTAAAAATTTTCTAAAACTTTCCATTGTAAGATATATATTCGAGGGCTCACCACTCACCACTTCAGTTTAGTTCTAGTTGCCTAAGCGAACACATAGACCTACCTGCTTTTATCAGAGATTGTATCAAGAAGCTGCAAGCATTTTCCAGACGCATTATGCTATGTTTGGAGCCAATTTATCAAGACAAGATCGAAAACGTACTCTGTGAAAACATCTGCTGAAATATCTGAAGTCTACAAGGCATTGATAGATTGATTTGATTGATAGCTCATCCAGAAGCCTCAAAGTTGCGCTGTTCCATATGGTAATAAGTATCCGTCTCTTCCCTTGGCTTATTCGGTGCACCTTAAAGAAAAATACAACAGCGTCAAGACCTTGCTAAAAAACCTTGAAGTATGATGAGTATGGCTAGGAAGTTATCAGAGACTTCAAAATGGTGGTATTCCTGATGGGTTTCCAAGGAGACTTTACCAAGTTGTCCTGTTATCTTTGCCTTTGGGACATCAGGGATCACACTACAACAGAAAGAACTGACCACAACGAACCGAGTTCTCTGTGGGAAGGTAAAATGTCAAGTGTGAGCCACCAGTAGACCTCCAGAAGGTATTGTTCCCACCAGTACCATAAAATTGTGTCTTATGAAACAACTTGTCACAGCTCTTGATAAGGAATCTTCAAGACTTCTTTCCTAAGCTGTCCGAGGAAAAGGTCAAAGCTGATGTCTTCGTTGGACCATAAATAAAAAATATGCTTGAGTGCACAGAATTCACAAAGAAGCTCAGCAGGAAGGAAAAAAGCTTGAGGGAGCTTTGTAGCAGTGGTTCGTCGCTTCTTTGGCAATCACAAGGCCGAAAATTATGTGGAACTGGTTGAGGATCTGGTGAAGAACTTCAGCAAAATGGGCTGCAGGATGTCCGTAAAAGTCCATATCCTTGACGCTCATCTTGATGAATTCAAGGAGAACATGGGAGCATACTCAGAGGAGCAAGGCGAATGCTTCTAACAAGATATACTGGACTTTGAACACTGGTACCAAGAAATGTATAACTAAAACATGATTGGAGGCTATATCTGGGGGCTAATACGTGAAAATGATTTACATTACAGTCACAAATCTCGAAAAAAATATTCACTTGAAACATTTTTGTATAACTTCAGTATAAATACATGTAAATCTTGATTCATATGTTTTTTTATTCAGATCTTAAATGAAAATGTGCAAATTTACCCATTTTTACGTAGAAAATAGGTAAATTTCTAAATTTCATTATTCAGGTCACAAAAGCAAAGTTTGAAGGAAATAATGGCCATTTTTTGTACTTCTAGAACATAAGAAATTAAGAAATAACACATACAATTCAGGAACAAAATTTATGTTGCATAATGTATTTTTTAGTGAGAGCAATGCACAATATACAAGTACAACACGAAAAAGAACATGTGATCGCCTACCATAACAAGGCAATTAATGTTGTGTAAAGAAGATATTGGACCAGGTGGAAAGAACTATTTGGTGTTGTTCAATCCCTAAACCATTTCTAGAATTACCTATATGAACAGTAGTACTCACATATATTATGCTGTTTCAAAGTGGTTGGTAAATATTCGTAATATGGAAAGTCAGATTGTAAGATGACTTTTAAAACTTGAAGGAATTAACTTGGACATCATGCATTACCTTAGATCTAGACGGAACCATGTATTGGTTGATGCATTATCCCGAAGTTCGTGTATTGATGAAGAATATAATCATTATGAAAACAGGAAGGAATTAGATAGTAACAAGAAAAAATGTAAACTATAATAAACTATACTATAAATATGAGATATCCATAGGTGATGACGAAGATCTGATATGGTTCAGTATTCAGTTGATAGATGCTTAGATAAAGAATAAGAGTTTGAAATCAACTACTCAAGCCCTCGGGCAACCCAGTCGTTCCAAATAGCCTGATGACTTACTATGAGCAATATAATTCGTTATAACTTTAAAATGTTTTGTTATATCAGACATGGTAAAATTTCAAAGGCCAAAAACAATGACCATAGCTAATACTGCAACAATCTTTAAATTCTGAAGCATTCTGTTCTCTCTACTGCTTTTCAACAGCCAGCTGGACAATTAAGAGTTAAGAAGAAATTTGGTATAATAAGTGAGTACTTCTTTTCGTTTGTGTGCTGGAGGTTTGTAAATCATGTGAATTATGCTGAAAGTCAAAATGTTACTAAAAGAAACAACATGAGCAGCTCAGCAGTATTCTGTTGGGGCACCACTTGATAGAAGAAACATATTACTTACAAATTGTTTGTTTGTTTTTGGTTTTTGAATTTCGCCCAAAGCTACTCAAGAGCTATCTGCGCTAGCCGTCCCTAATTTAGCAGTGTAAGACTAGAGACGGTGATGACTAGCTAGCTGCCTTCCCTCTAGTCTTCCCTCTGATCAATTAGGAACGGCTTGCGCGGATATCCCTCGTGTAGCTTTGTGCAAAATACAAAACAAAGAAAAAAACCCTTGTTTAATAAACAAACTGGATAGATTTTTGATGTTTAATAATATAGAAATTTTAGTTGTTGGGTTGATTCTTTTGAATTATTTAGTAAAATAAACAGTGTAAACTACAGTCCATTTAATGATAGTAAAATTGTTTTAGTTCTTGAACTAAAATTTTTACAATGTGCAAAACTTTTGTGTACCCAGTTGTAGGACTACACCATATATAACACTAATTAAATAGTGATTTATTTGTTATCTTCTTCTGTACCTGGTACTCAAAATTTACGAGAGTGAGTTAACTAACTAATTAACAAACTGAAAAGCATTCTCGTTAATACAATAAACAATTAGCATATACTTCAAAGCAACATTTAATATCTGAATTGTTTCATACATTTTAAATACAATTCTAAATGTTGAGCTGTAACCTTAACACATGTCTTCAAAGCAAAACTTCACCTTGCAAAGTTGTTGTTTTTTATCGATCTTAATACACAGAGAAAACAATGGAAAGTTAAAGTTAACCTTATTAACATTACTGAAAGTTAAAGTCATTTAAAGTTTTTAATATGCTTGTACATTATTATTCCCAGGTAATCCTTAAGATACTTGAAAAAAAAAAATCTTTCTTACAAAGGGAAACTTGACATTAAATATCAAAATAAAATACTAATATACAGTCATATTTACACAGTAAGTGCACTTCAAATTCAAGGGCCTGGCATGGCAGAGAGCGTTAAGGCGTGCACTCGTAATCCGAGGGTCGCGGGTTCGCGTCCGCGTCGCGCTAAATATGCTCGCCCTCCCAGCCGTGGGGATGTATAATGTGACGGTCAATCCCACTATTCGTTGGTAAAAGAGTAGCCCAAGAGTTGGCGGTGGGTGGTGATGACTAGCTGCCTTCCCTCTAGTCTTACACTGCAAAATTAGGGACGGCTAGCACAGATAGCCCTCGAGTAGCTTTGTGCGAAATTCCAAAACAACATCAAGTTCAAGATCTGTGCCAAATTAGAGTTGAGCTCTAGGGCACAGCTGTCCCTGACCCTTTTCTATATTGCCAACAGAAAATATAATATTCAGTTTCTGAATGACGCATGCTGGCTATCCTGGAAAAAATTTGGTTGATTGTCAATTGATGAATCTAAGTCTTAGATGCATTTGAAACATTGAAAGTTTATATAAATTGCTTTATTGGTTGTTCGTTTTGGTTTTATGCGAAAAAAAACTCCACAAAGGACTATCTGTGTTTTGCCCACCATGGGCATTGAAACCCGGTTTCTTGCAATATAAAATTGCAGACGTACCACACGGTAATTCTGATGTGTAAATGACTTAAATAAAATGTAATAACAATTACACTTACTTAATACAATTCACACAATAACAGTTATTTATGTAACTGAAAGTTTCTACTTTGTAACTAAGCGCAAAGCTACACAATGATCATGTGTGTTTTACCTACCACGGTTCTCGAAACTCGGTTTCTAGCGTTGTAAGTTTGCAGACATTCTGCTGTGCTACTGGGAGTTCAATTGATAGTTTTAAATAACCTCGAACTGTATCTTAATATGTTTCAGAAAATTCATAAGTCAAAGCAATAAATAACCAAAATTGTATTTTGTGAAATCAAAAGAAACAGGGTTAACTAATGACGTTTACTGTGACATGCGTACTGAAAACAACATCAACTTTCCGAGATAACAAAATTTGAAAAAGGGTTAGAATAAAGGGTGTTATTTTTTAATTCAAGATTGTTTTGACGTCAGGTCTGATGTGACCCAGAAAACAGTTCTGGAAAAAAGCTTTCATGTTCGGTTTTACTCAGTGAAAGAAGGTGAATGTCTCTATCTTTTGGTAGTTACTAAGGTAGTGATTAACTGCTTATTTGAAGTTACTACAGTCAATGTTGTTTTGGACTGTACGTTTTAAGTACCTACCTCATTGTAAAACTTTATTATTATTTGTTAATAAGTTTTTGCGCTTTGCTAAAGTGGAAATTTCTTCGGCTCTGACCCTAACGTTGACTTATCAAACCTGAATCTGGGAACTTCAGGAAGGCTTCACTCCAGTAAAACTAAAAAGTTGAAGCTTGTGTAACTTTTAATCAAGAATATTTTTGTCGTAAGTTATATTCGAAACTTCTTTTCATCTTGAACTTTGCAGTTTCCGGGCGAATGATATGAACGTAAAGTAATATTTAGTTATTGTAGTTATTTGTTTATATTTGAAAGACAGAAATCAGAATATATCTGGGGCCTCATAAGCCCACGGTTATTCACATTGATGTTGCTTTCATACATATTTTTACAAATCAGTAGTAGTTATTACTGTTTAGTATATTTATAGGTTTAGATACTAAGGTCATAGTCAGTTGGGATGCTACTATTGCTAAGAGTGTTAGTGTCATATGTAAACCTTAAATGAGTATAACAAATGAAAAAAAAAATTAATCTTGTATTTGAGTGTAACTGTATAGCTCTGTTACAGGGCTAGATGGTTTATTTTTTATTTACAAATTGTTACCAAAATATTTAGATAGGATAGGATAGCCTTTTTTTAAAAAAAATATAATTTAGTACTTATTCTTATAATTTAATCTCAATATTTGGACCAACTACTATTCCTATTAAATTTATTCTTGCTCTCTTATCCACCCCCAAAAGGCTTGGAGAGGGTGGAGGAATTTAGCAATGGCTAGGTGGCACATTAATGTTATTGGCCCATTCTGCCTTACTGGTATGCCTCATTATCATTTCATCACAGTAAGGATCTTGTTGAACTGTTTTTTCTCTGGTTATATACTTTCTGCATGAGAACTAGATATCTGAACAATTTAATATAACCAAATATATAGGCCACTTTCATTGGGATGGAGAAGAACTTTGTCAGTTAAAAAAGCCAAAGATTTAGGCCATCATTTCAAACACATACACCATAGTTGAATCCAGTACAAAGTCTCATTGGAGCAAAAAATAATTTAGAAGTACATTACTTGTTTCCTTGGGAGCTGATCATGACTCTCTTGCACAATTAGGGCTGATACTGCCACTTCATTTTTTTTCTCCAACTCTTTATACCTTCCAAAATGATAGATTTTTCTAACCAAATGAATGTTCTGAAACTATTATTCTAAGCTTTGCAAAGTTTGTGTAGTCTTCCTCTGCCATTGTGACTGTGTGAACATTATGTAGATCTGGAAGGTATCAAGAAGGTATTTGACACACAGCAAGCTCTTCATTGCAAAAATTTGGTGTTACTTTGATAAATCACAAGATGCATACTTTGTGAAAAATTATAACTAAAACTTGAATGCAGTGATCAAATGAAGTTGACCACCAAAGTTTCTGTATTTTATAAACGTTCAAGATTTTTTTTTCAATGTTTCAGTTGTGGGCAGTAACTGTAAGTTTTATTTACATCAATTGAATCGTCGTATTTTTTTTTTATGTTTAGACACAATTGTTTTCTTCATGTTTTTTGGAGTTTCCAATCATTTTTGAAAATTTTTAGTTTCTTGTATTTAATTGAAAAATATTTTTGATAGTTGTTTTATTGAAGAAATAGAACTGTTTATTTCTAATTAGATGACACTTTTATGCAACACCTTGTAATTTCTCATCTTGATAAATTTACGCTATAATTATTAAATTACCTACGTAATTGGATTCTCACTTGGAAATAAACGTTGCTTTGAAGTAATTTTCCTGATGTAATTAAGTTCTCACTTTGTAACAAACCTAAAATTGCAAACAAACACTTTTGAGTTGTGTTCAAAAATTAGTAATAAGAAAATAGATAAAAAGGTAGACTGTATAAAAAATATTTGGGTGAAACATTGTCTGTATTCCATCAAGGGAATTGGTCATACTACTGATGGCACAGTAAGTTACAAACAAGGAAGACTTAAGACTTGCAAAAATAGTCAGCTGATTGAAATTGGGGTTTCTATTATTATTACTGTTCTGATTAATGATCCAAGTAATTTAAATATTTACTATCTTCTGAGAATTGTGGATTAATTGATTAAATAATCAAACAACTGACTATTCTTGATGATGAGAAACCGACTTGAAATAAAAATATATCTCAGAATGGCTGGTATGGGTATTAACACTTTTATTAATAAGGAGAGAAAATGTTAACTTGAAGATGATTATGACAAATATGTACATCCATGAGAAAATTTGTAATGGCCAATTTCTGTTATTTGAGAAAAACTGTTGATGAACATGATATAACAGATAAATGTATAAAATGAACTATTTGTAAACTATTTAAATATGATAGGTGGTTAATACAGTGATAGAAGGAACAAATGAAGATTAATTTGATGTGATAAGCATGGTGTGCACTGTCTCGATATATCCTGTACACAAATCTTGGAAACGGCAATAATAGAATTTCAGCACATGGTATTTGGGGTATGTGACATTTTTAAGAATTAATTTTAAGACTTACTGGTAGTTTCTTTTTCATTTTAAAAGCACTTGAACACAACATGATATATAAAGGCTAAATTACTGTTTTAACCAATTTGCAACAGGTAAAGGTCCAAAGGCCAAGTTATCACTTTTGGTGATTTGCAATCAAAAATTTATGGAACAACTATTTTATGAATTTATGTCAGTAAGTTTGGAGTCAAATTTTCATAATTCAGAGTTTAACATTATATATGTGTTAATATGTTAATTTAAAAGTAAATATTAAAAGAACAATCTAAATGTAGATTTTAGTGAGTCACATGGTATGTTGAATGCAGTGCTGTTTAAAATTAAATGTTTGTGATGTCAAAATATTAAGTCCCTAGTTTCATACAAATTAGGGACTCAAATTACTAATATTAACAAGCTAGAATATAAAATAAGACCCTAGTATCTTTTTATTTTGATGAGATATGGTTTGTGTACTGAATCAGATACAGTGGTTCACTCTTTCCATTTTTTTGTTTTTGAAACAGTCCATTATATACACTTCAATGTTTGACATGTAAATAACTAACAAAGAGCTTAAAATGTCCCTATAGTACTTTTTACCCTCCCTTTTAATCTTGGAAGATTCTACAGTGTTCTTTTGATCCAAGATTTCAACAAGGTAAGTGTTGTCTTTAGTCTTCCTGAAGTTTCATATTTTTGAAAATGTAAATAAATCTTAGTTACTAAGCTTAATAAATTTGTGGAGTTCTATGGAATCATTGTAGTTTATGATATTTTAGTTATTCAAGTGTGCATGTATGACCTAATTTTTTTTTTTTAATATCCTCCATGTACACAATATTAAAGGTATAGCAACCTACGTCCAGCACATACCAAGTAGAAAGGGCACAGTGAGGAGCAGCAACTGAGTACAAAGATCATAGCAAGAAGAGATAATTGTTTGATTTACTTCTTGATTTATTGCCCTACATTTTAAGAAAAATAAGTTCAATAATTTATTTCTGAATAGTAATAATCATATATATAATTGAAATGTGACTATATGTTACAAAATTCTAGTCCACTAAAACAAGACCAAGACAGGGAACATTAAAGGCCAGTTTTACATTTCTAAGTACTGACCTGAGTGTGCATGCATTGTGTTAATGTATGCTATATAATGTTAGGTAAGCGTGACTGGGAGGTCTATTATTATAAAAATAATAATAAATGCATGTAGTGTTATGAGGCTTAAGCTACTTGTATAAAATTTGTATTTTCATGTTATAATATGTAGGTATTCTAGCATGAAAAAGCATGATTTATATTTATTTCCTAAATTTGTATGATGGTTGCAAGCTGGTTAAGTGACAAACCCCACATAGTTCAGTTATAGTATAGAGAATAACAGTCATACTGAAAACAAATATTTGAAATGTATTTGAGTTTATGTAAAAAATATTTGAGATTTTTGGATGTAGAATAATTTTTAAAGAAATCACTTTGTGCTCAGACTAGTAATGAAACACTGTTTTCACAAACAAATTTTTAATAAAAATATTTAAAAAATCTTATTTTTTGTATACACAATACTTTTAATCTTTACTAAAAGTCTATCATTATGTAGGTGTGCATATATATATATATATATATGTGTGTGTGTGTGTGTGTATACACATGCTGTATCAAAAGCTATAGTGCAACTGCTTAATGTATGCATATGTGCAGACTAACTTGTCTTTATTATACTGATCTCATTGCTAAAGGGTTAAAGTTTTATGATTTACATTGAGATAATTTTTTGTTAGTGCATGTTAGACAGTGAATACAATTCTCTTTATCTGGAGCACAGTAAAAGCAGAAAAGTTACATTTTAAATTTTAGAATTGTTCATCTTAATATTTATGTATGGGCAAAAAGTATGTCCATCTGGAAAGATATATTCTTATTTTGATGCCATAGGAGAATGACAAGTGATTTTGGAGTAATTCTTTTTGATTTATGTAGGGGAAACTGGAATAACTAGATGGCCTCAACTGAAGTATACAGGCAATTATGTGGTGGTATGGAAAGTCTTTTATATTGAAAGAAATATAATGGATTTGAAGATAATTCTTTTGATTGTGATACTATGACTGTTTGATGTATCAAATGTGTCATTCGGTTTTAATTAACTGACCCATCTGATATTACATAAAAACTAGTAGGTCTGGAAATCATTACTTCTGACTACTATAGGGGAGAATTGGAGTATATGATTGATGCACAACATTGTTATATAGTGATGTGTGTCTTATTTTGTACAGATAATTTTTAACATTAGAGGAAAACTATGATAGCTTTGGAAATAATTGTCTCTGATTATTATAGGGAAGAGTTGGAATAATTGAAAAACATAGAATGTGACAATTAGTACTGCTTAACTGCCTCATTTGTGGTAAAAGTATATTCATCTGGGTTTTACCCATTCATGGGAAATTGTGAATAAATAAACTGAAAAAAAGATTGAGTATTTAAAGAGTTAATGGTATTAAATAGGAGTCTGTAAGATTTAAAAATAACTATTAAAGTCAAAATCAAACTTAGTTGCTTTTATTCTTGTGTTAGGAATAATAGGAACAAAATGAATGATTAGTTGAATTTTAAGACTACATATGCACGATAACAAAGGATTTCTCAAACTTTGTTAGATTTAGAGAATATTGATAATATAACTTATTTTGAAATTCCAAGCTGTAAGTTATTGGAAAGTGATAAGAATTTTAAATGAGTGACATAATTCTTTATATTAGGAATAAACTGCAGATTTTAGGATATATTATTTTTAATCCTATTCAAACAACTTAAGTTCATTAACTGGTTATTTAATTGTTTGTAATCTCAATGCTGATTATTGTTCCTTCTAATTTTTTCAGAATCTGTGTGTGGAATGATTGTTTTCATATGACAGTATCAAGGCAACATTTATGTGTGTGTTGTCAATTTTTATAGGGTTGGGAGGGTAGTATTTTTAAATTATTAACTGTATTAGATCATTAGGGTGTTTTGCAATCTACTAATTGGTTAGTTGGGCTTGGATCTATTGACTATTGGGATCATCAAGGCTGTCAGCATTATTGAGGATGTGTAAGGCTGGATTAATGAAACGTGTGGCATTTAATTGGTTGTTGGGCAGCTTGGAGAGAACACTGATTGTGATGTCTTTAAAATAAAACATTGTTACCATTAATTGATTATCCCTTTTCCTTATTTAATGATCAATCTGTTTCATTCACAGAAGATCAATGTAGAATTACTAAATATTCTAAAAAGAACCATAATGACTATTTTATGGTAATATTTGTCATATTAGAAGTTATTCATCAAGTATAACTTTGATTACTTTTTTAAATGTTGGAGAAAATATTTTTGCATTGTAATGTTATTTAGTAAATGTGCAAATGGTAACCTTTTCAAGGGGACTATCATATGAAACAAAGGAAAATTTCGTAATGGAAAGCAGTGAGGTTGAAGGTGGAAAGATTTAACACAATATCAGGAATAACATCTGTTTAAAAATTTAAAAATCTAACACACAAACTTTTCTTTATTGTCTGATGTTGATGGTTGTGGAGAAATGGGGTAGTTTGAAATATTCAATTCATGAGATTTTAAGTTAACCAGTTAACAAATACTACTAATTACCCAGATTTTGATGTCTGTAATTGTGTTGATAATGGTGAAGTTTTGGATATACTAGATTTAATAAATAAAATTGTGTGTGGGGATATTTTAGCTCAATGAGTTGAGGACTAGTTAGAAGAGTGGAAGCAAAAGGCTGTAATCAAGGTATTTAATCAGACTAAATCAAAGATGCAAGTGGGATATTTTGAGGGTCTGTGCTATTATTTTGTCCTTTCTATTTGTTTAAATTAATGATATTGATAAAGAAATTGTCAACAAGTTTATCAAAGTTTTGGGAGGAAAAGTATTATTACTTTTTTATATAAATGGACTTGGATCATTTATTAATGAGCATATAAATGTTAACTATCGATTTAACTATGTTAAATGCCGGTAAAGTAAACAAACTGCTTTATATAATGATTTCATGCCCATATAAGTGTATCCTGCCTGGAGGGAAAATTTGCAACAATGAATACAAAATTGTAGAATATAAACTTGTTCTTTTTCTACACACATTTAAAATAACTTGGATGTTGGAAGCTATTCAGTTTAATTGTGAATTTGCTGAACCTTTTCTGTACATATGTACCCTTTAGGAGAAATATCTACAATAAATTTGAACAAAATAGTGCTAATATGAGCCTGTAACTTGATTACAGATGTGGTTTAATGGATTTTAGCCAGTCATTATTTTTCATCCTCAGTTGTCATACTGTGATACAGTGATTTATATGCATATGTTATTGCTTATGTTTCATCTTTAAGAAGTCATAGATGAGTGATTTAAGCATGTAATGAAAACATTTTTTTCGTCAATTGTATAAGCCAGAAAAAGAACAAAGCAATAAAAATTTGGGTTGGTGATGTGTTGTTAGAAGAAGAAAAAATTTAATTCATTTGAATGATAGTGTTCAGTTTGATAAGAAATAGTTTTTGAAAGGCAAGATAATATAAGCTAGTGGAATTATTTTGCATTTGTGTATTTTTAAAGTTTCGATTTGCTGACAGTGTTAGACCATCTTTACATTGGACTGTAATATTTGATAATAAATGTGAAAAACAAGTAAACACACATTTAAATTAAACCTGGTTGAAGTGAAAAGTGAGCTTGCTTATAATTTTGGTTTTAATTTCATGTTATTGATAATAAACAGGGTAAAACTGTGGTATGTCTTGGATTAATACAAGGATAAAAGTTAGTTTTATAAAATGAAAACATTATGGGGAGAATTGTTGAAGAATGTATGAGGACATGAATGGTAGTTAAAATCTTGAAGAAAGATAATTACTTTTTTTTTCTAAACATATAATAGTGAAATATTTTGAATTTTCAAAGCTGGGAATTTCTCCATTTGAAATAAGCTACATAGCCTATTGAATGTTCATTTGTACTTTTAAACTTTCAAGCTATTCCATCCAGTACTATTTATGTTGCAACAAATCAAAGATACAGTTGGTGTGTTAAGTTGATGCACCCATGCATTTGAGAGTTAAGCTAATAACTACCATTAGCTCTTTTGCAATGAGTCAAGAGTCATGTCATATTTGTTCAAATATTCTGAAAATTTTATAAAACTACTATTTTATGAACTTGTGTCAAGAAGTTTACTGTACTGTAGATTCTAATTCAAACTTTAATATTATCTATGAGTTAATGTCTTAATTTAAAAGTAAATACGAAAAGAATACACTTAAATATTGAATTTTGTGGGTCACATGTTTTGTGACAGGTTAAAATTAAACTTTTGTGATGTCAAAGGTTTGTAGTTTTGTGTGAATTAGGAACTCAAATTACCAATATTGACAAGCTAGAGTATAATGTAAGAATTTTGTATCTTTTTATTTGCTGAGGTATGAATTATATACTAAATCAAACATACAGTGACTCTGATCATCTCTGTCCATTTTAGGAAATGGTTCTCTTTATACACTTATTTCAACGTGTGACATGTGAATAACCAGACAAAAGTTTAGAATGTCCCTTTGATGGTTTTCAGCTGTTTTAATTAATCTATTAAAAGGCTACTATATTCTTTCAAACCACGATTTCAATGAAATAGGTCATTCTTTAGCTTTCCAGAAGTTTTTGCTGTTTTTTAAGACTAAAGTATAACTTAGTTACTAAGCTTCATAAAATAACAGAATTCTATGGTACTGATGTAGTAATTTATAATTTTTTTTAACTGTATATATGAAACCTAAAAACATTTTAAAAGGCTAAACAAATTTTGTCCAACAGTAGCCAAGCTCAAAGGTCATAGCTAGAACAGATAATTGTTTGCTTTACTTTTTTTATTGTTCTATATTTAAAAAAATAAGGTTAATTTGTTTCTAAATAGTAATTATTTATAGACATACATAATAATGGAAATGTGGCTAGATATTACAAAATACTAATCCACTAAAACACAGCCAAGACAGGGTCACCTTACAAAGATTAAAGGTCAGTTTTATGTTACTGGATATGGTGGCATGAGTGAGTGTGCACTTCATCAAGGCAGGTTGTGTAATGTTAGGTCAGTATAATAAAAATAAATGTGTAATGCAATGAGACTTCAGCTACTTGGATGAAACACTTTATTTTCATGTTATAATTTCTAGTAATTCTAGCATGAGAAAAACTATAATTTACATTTATTTCCCAATTTCTTATTATGGTTATTACAAGATTGGACAAATTCACAGATCCCCCATAGTTAGGGAAGACAAAACAAGTATTTGAAATGTATTTAGGATGTTTTAAGAGATTACAGAAATAATGTTTGAGATTTTTGGGATAAAGAATTGTTTTTTTTAATCATGATGTGAAATCACTTAATACTTGGACTAGTAACAAAACAGATTATTTTCACAAACAAATATGTATTAATAATATTTCATTATAAAATTTATTTCTTGTGTACAAAAAACTTTTAATATTTGCTAAAAGTCTTCCAAAGCTTGTGAAGATGCACAAATTGAATCAAAAGTTATATATATTTTATGCGTGCAAATGTGTTTTTGAACTTGTGTATATTATACCGAGCTCATTGTGAAAGGGTTAAATGATTTGCATTAGTAAATTTTAAATATAACTGTAAAAAATGTTGTGATGGGCTCTTTGACTTGCACAAATATGTATGGTCAGTAAAAATTTGTACTTTATTGTTACGGAAGAAAAAGACCTTCATATTTTAGTTAATCTGCCTCTCAAGCCTTCCAGGCAGTGTGGTGTTGCCAATGTGATAGTATATAGAATTTGATGTTGCATCTATGTAAATACTGAATCTAACTTCGTGGAGTTCTCTGGCATGTCTCACATTTAAGGTACTGTGTTCAATCTTTGACCTCTTACTTTAAGAACATTGGATTGTTGGAAGGGATTCAGAGGAGGACGAGTAGGATGATTCTGGGAGTAAAGGGAATGTTGTTTGAACTGGGGTTAATATCTTTAAAATGATTAATGACCTGAGAAAAGAAAGGATAAAAGAAACATGATTCAGGTGTTCAAAATTCTAAAGGGAATAAATATATGTAGAATTGATGCATTAGCTTTTTTCACGTTTTGAAAAAAATGGCTGAACAAGGGGACAGTTTTGAGGTTTGGAAGAGCAGATGTCAACTGCAAATATAGTTTTTGTTCTTTGGAAAGTTAGTTAGATTTTGGAATAACTGTTTTCAGGTGTAGAAAGAGTGAGATTGGGAGAATTGAACAAAGAGCTTGCTGAATTAATGGGACAACCATAATAGGTAAATGGGTCCTTGTTATATATCAGATATGTAATTTATTGTTAACCACTAATGAGGATATGATTATAAATGTTTAAGTAGGCAAACATTTCAGGAACAGTGATTGCAGCATAATTAGGTTTAATGTTTTGTTGCATAAGATAAAATTAAATTTCAGATCTTTATTTTCAAGGAGACAATTTTGAGGCCATGAGATGAAATTTATTATTAGTGAATTGGTATATAAGTAGTTGAAAGTTGATGTGGAGAGATTAGGAATTAAAAAAAAACAAAAGATTGATTCTAATTCAAGATAGGCATGTTTTTATGGAGGAAGTGGATAACAGGGGAGGCCAAATTTAATAGGCATACCAAAGGCACAATGGTAATGGTAGGCATAAAAGCCAGAGTTCAAGATGTTTGAATTAATACATAGGTTAGAAGATATGGAAAACCACAAAGCTAGAGATTGGGTAAGATAATAAATTAGGAAATCTAAAGGGGTTCATGGGAAATATCTATCAATAATTCTAAAATCTGGAACAAAGATTTTTTTAAGGATGTTAATTATAAGTAGAACAGTAAAATAGGGTTGGGTCCTTTGAAAATGCTGATGGCAAATTTGTTTTAATACTGTAAAATGGCAAAGTTTTGAAATGTGATCTTTGTTTCTTTAAAGAGGGAATTAGAAATACTTCTGACTATACATTATAAGGAAATTATTGAAACTGGTATGAATCATGTAGATAATATTTATCCTTTTGGGATATGTAGAATTATTGTTAAAATATTAATTAAATTACTAATATTAAGGTAAACAAAGATTTGAGGTACTCAAAAAGTAAAATATATAAGCCTATCTTACTTTTAGCAGGTTAGTAGATAGTGGATAGATTCATGAGATTCTTGCCACATTTTAACCCTTAAATGGTGGCCATCATCAATTGATGATGCTTTCTACAAAATTCTTGCTGCTTAAGGGTTAATCTGTAATTCATAATTGTATATAAAACCTTTTGGTAAGAATATCATGTATAGACACACACACACTAATTTTTTTTTTTGAGTGAGCTAGGTTCAGAAGTTAGGAAAGCTAAGTCTATAATTTAGACTAATATTCATTAAAAACAAAGTATATAATAACACTTTGAAAATGAACCTCTGTATTTGAAATTTTTAGGTAGTGTATCTGATGTTGAAGAATGTCTAATTAGGGAAATTTGTTGACAGGGAATGAAAAACAAGAAAAACTTGAATATTTGTATTCTATAGATGGCTGACTCATGAGACTTATTATCACTATTCACTAACAATAGAAGTCTATCAGTCAGAGCAACATTATATTATACATTCTTTGACAACTACAAACAAATGTCAGTGAGTTTCCTTACAAAAATATTAATAAAAGATGCATAATTGCAGGTAATCAAATGATTTTGTGAAGCTAAGCAAATCTTATCACTGTACAAAGCATCTTTTTCTACACACAGTCCCATCGGTGTGGATTTCTGAAAGTGGTGAATGGACTTCCCAGGGAAGGTTCAGTACTTTAGATGAAGGATTTTTCAGTAACCGAAATGTACATCTTTAATATAGGTGTGCTTATAAGCTTTTCGATCTGAGCGATAGTTCGTAAGTATCAGTCAGTAGGCCTAAGTATACATGCAAGGCTTGCAAGCACTATCACAGAATCTACCTACATCTTGTACGTAGTGTAAGATTAAGTAATATTTTCATCACAACAGATTAAACAGAGCATGAAATTCAAATATATTCCTCCCAAGTGTAAACTCCTTGTGATCTATATCTGGCAGGCCATTTGTAGCTCATAGCTGCATCAATCTTATGTGTATATTGTGCAGTTTTCCTTTGCCATTTGTTCTTATGCATGTCTAGCCAGTTTTATTGTCGAACGCCTTACTCTCCTTAGCTGCTGAAGCTGCTGACCATTTAGTGTACAGTTAATGACAGGGTCACGCAGCTCAGATCCAGATGCACTCTACGTCACCCCCTCTGCTCCTTTTTTCTTGTTTGTCCAGTATCCAGCTGCGAATGTGAACACAACTTTTCTGCATTAAGATGGTTGAAAACATGGTTAAGGTCAACTTTGTCTCAGTGCTGCCTCAATCATGTGGCACACTTACAAAGATGAGGTTGATAAGATAAATATAGAAGAGCTTATGAAAGAATTCACAAACAGATCATCACAAAGGAGGTCTACATTTGTGAACATGTAGACTAGAGGACTAAATGAATCTTACTTCAATGAAAAGTATGAATAATTATGTGCTACATTGTATTGATGTGTAATTTTTAAGAGTTCATAAAGACATTTTAATTATATTTGTCAAACAACATGAACAGTTTTTCAGTAGATTTAAACTTATCAAGGGTAATTACTAATTTTATTAATATTTGAAAATGTAATTCATGCAATGAAAGTTATTAGTAACCTTATCAGGTATTAATGGTCATCTTTTATACTCTGCAGTTTGCATGAATAAATTCATGTGGCAGTTAATTTGTGATACATTTGTCTTTATTAACATTTTGAAAACTGTTCACAACCTCACTTATACAAACCTACATGGAAACCTTGAAGTATCGTGGCAACAAGATTATTCTGTGACTGCATGTTTACAGCTTTCAGGTTCATGTAATCAGAGATTACCAATTTGCAAATTGAACAGTCCACGTAAGTAGTTGCAAAAATCATCCTCCCATCTGGTGTAAAAAATTTACGCCTCTCCATCCCACCATGGCTTATTGCAGTTGCCAAATGTGACTTATATTTAAGTAATCTGAGAAAAGCAGACACTTTCATTGGGAAATACCATCTGTTATTTGCTTTACATCTTTTGAACCATCCTTCCATTTCTGTTTGTACAGATGGCTTAATCAAGTGACTGTGGGGGCTCTGCCATGGTTTGTTGTGGTTTGGTGGTTATGTGCAGAATCCCCTCTACAGCTTCTGTGTTCACTGCTGAACTGTATACCATTTTTCTTTCCCTGGATCACATAGAAGCTTAGCAGTACTCAAACTACATGATTTATGCTGACTCACTTAGTTCTCTACTGGCCCTAGAATTGCTTCACGTTAGTTAACACCCTAATCAGTGATGTCAAGAAAACCCACTTGTAGAGAAATATATATATGCAAAAACGGCTCGTTTGGGTTGAGAAAATATTTTACATTGAAGAGGAACAACATTTTGATCTTCTTTGGTCATCGTCAGGTTCACAAAGAAAGAGGTAACTAACTGGAAGTAACTGAGTGTCGGAATGTAGAGGGCAGTGTTAGATGTTTGAATATATAATTTATTTATTTTATTATATTTATAGGTATAAAGGCATTCCTTTATATTGGTTTATTTTGGGTTTAAGTTGTTGTATAAGTAAGGCTTCTTTAATTTTGCATTTGTTTATGTTTGTTTCTTTATTTAGTATTTAAGTGTTTTCTATGGCTATGTTGTGTTTATTTGACTTGCAGTGTTCGAAAATGTGTGAAGATGACTTTTTATGTTCTTTGAATCTGGTTTCCATTTTTCTACTTGTTTTTCCAATATAGAAGTCGTGGCAGTTATCACATTGTATTTTATAAATAATGTTGGTGTGGTGTTTGTCAGTGTAGTTTTTACATAGTATGGACCTCAGTTTTGTGCCTGGTTTTGAATAAATTTGTTATTAACTGGAATGCCATATTTTGTTGCTAGTTTTTGCCAAATGTTGGTTATTTGTTTGCTGATGTTGGGAATATATGGTATGCGGCAGTATATGGTTTCGTGATTTTTTGATTTTTGAGATATATTTACTTTTGTTGGTTGATCTTGCTTTCCATCTAGGTGTGTGTGTGTATAATGTTTTTTACATATGAGCTGGCTGATGTTACATATTTGGAGAATGCCCATGCTATGTATTTACCAAGATTGTAATTAAACGATTCATGTGTGGACATTATTGGTCCAATTTGTCCACTGTCATTGATGTGTGTGTTTCATACATGGACTATGGTCCTATATTCAAGGCTTGGCTCTATGCCAACTGGCAGTTGACTTGGAGTGAGCAATGTGAGCCTTTCCAAATAAAACCCTATATTGTACTTTGGCCATCTTGTTTCCTTAAGGATCAGAAAGAGGAAGTTATTCTAACTGGACTACACATTGGTTAGTTTTTTTAACTCATTGTTTTCTTTTATCTGGAATTGATGGACCAGTGTGTAGTCTTTGTAACACTCAGGTCACAATAAGTCGCATTTTACTTTCTTGCTATTGTTATGACTCAATGACATCACCATTTTAAATATGTATTGTCTAAGGTGTGTCCATAATGTTAGACAGTGTTATTGGTGATGGTGACACTGCCCACGTCGGAAATTGTTTTAGTTTTTTAAAGGCAATTTATCTTTTTAATGCTATTTAAGTTTTTTATTTCATACATTGGATCTTTTTTAATGTGATTCCCTTTTAAGAATCACAGTCTTTCTAGTTTGATTTGAAATTAGAAAATGGCTGTGATGTCAAAATGCTCAAAACCAGAACTGGAAAGGCCAAATTCAAGTTATAACACTGCTGTTTGAAATACCCATTGGTCATCCTGGTGAGTTTTTTTGAAAATGGCCATAACACAAAATAACTCATAACCAGGAATTGAAATGCCAACTTTAGGTGTCTGACAGTGGTTTTTATACTTGCCTGTTCGTCTTCCTGGCAAGTTATGATAATTATAGTCATGCTACAGAAAGTCCTCTACAACTTGTATTGCTGTAGTTTTTCTCTTAATGCTGTAGACTAGATGTAAACATAGATTTTATGCTTTTCTTTTAACTTTCTTTTAAATTACCTTAATTTTCTTTAATAAATTTCCTAATTTTACTTTAATTTTAACTTTTTAATGGATATTTGGCATGGATAGCTTAGTTGCTTTGTGCCATAAAACACTTAAGTCAACCAACCATCTGTAGTTTTTTTCTTAATGTTGTAGACTACATATAAACATTGGTTTCATGCTATTTATGTTTTTTTTAACATGGTTTTGCATTACCTTAATTTTCTTTTATGAACTTTACTTGATTTACTTTAATTTTAACTTTTTTGTGCCATAAAACACCAAATAAACCAACCTATTTAAATATAGTATGTGATTACATATTTTAAACTGTAAAGTGAACTGACCCCTGCACTGTAGACACAAGTTTCCACAGTTTAATGAATATTGCCATTTTATATAATTTATTTGTAGGATAACTAAACAAGTCCAGATATAAAACAATACCATAATAAACTGGAATTTATGAAAGTGAAATTTATGAAAACAACTTATGAAAAGAAAGTCACAAATTGTAAATATGTGTTTTATATATTATTTTGTGTACTGTGAAGGAAGAGAGCATTGTTCTTAGTACATATATTAGCTAAAATTGTTGAATCCAAATACTTGTCTCTGGGTATAACTAATTTAGGTTCCTTGGGAGGGGAAAAAGAGAAATTCCAGGAAAAGAAGTCTAAATTTAAGAAAGTTGTAGTATAAAAGCTACTTGAGTTACTATTAATAACAAACTTGATAAACGCGATATATGTAATTGCAGTAAATATGTAAAATGAAACATTTTGCAGCTATTATTAGTAACAAAAGAATTATGATCTGGTACAAAACAATTATTGAATGACAAATAATAAAATGATATGATTAAATCTGGTAAATATGTTATGATTAAATCTGGTAAATATGTTAAAAAATTTTAACCTTTGAATTTGTAACTTTTATACCATCCACTTTTGGTGTGGGCTACATGTTGTTTCATATTGAATGATGTTGTTTTTAACCATATATTTTCTTTAAAATAATGTGAAGCTTTAGAAGTAAATAGTGAAATGAACTGCAATATTGATTATATTTTTGTGCAACTTGTTTTGCATAGCATTGTGACAAGGAACCGTTTGCCCCTTTATAGTTATACTGTGCACTTTTACAGCTTAATGTTAAAACAGAACATGAATGTGATGGTAGAAAGCATTTATTAAAATTTCAGAATCCTCACAATTCCATCGTTGATATTCTAGAGGTAGAAAACAAAAAATGTAATTATGACAGAAGTATACACATAAGGAGTAAATGATTTAAATATATAAATATATGAGAAGAAAATGAAGATGTGTCACAAATAGTATAGTTAAAGATAAGTCTTGACATCCAGATTGTAACAGAATGGGAAAACCCAGTCATTAACTCTGAAGTTTTTTCAGTTTAAATTTCATAATAGAAACTTACAAAGCTGTAATAGCATACTGTACTTGTTAAAAGGGCTTACTTGATGAAGAACCTGGATGGAAACACTGATACAAATATCTCTCATCTAAGCTGAAATCATCTTTTAACTTCATTTCATGGTTGGACTTCAACCACCTTATGAACCTGATGAAATAATGAGAAGATTACTCGATACAAACACAAAGAAAATGTTAAATCAAGAATTATTTCTAACAACATAACTTACAGCAAGATTTTCCCTTACCAACTCGTAACTACAGCAACATCAGTTAAGTGACTGTTTAAAAACTGCTCTGGGCTAAGGATTTAACTTCTGAATACCCTTTTCCAAACATAGTTACATCAGCAACCACTATTCCTGGGAATCTTTGTTTTGGCATATAAAATCTTTATTTTTTCCAATAATACTTCTGAACAAGTAAGAGAACTATTTAATGGTAAGTTAAACAACTTGTCACCCTCTACCTTGTGTAATCATAACACATAACAAATATCCTCAAATCTGAAATCTGGAGAACTGGTAGCTGTCAAAAAACTCTCCAGAAATAAAAATATGTTCATTATCTGACTGGATGAGGGAAATAAAACTATGTTAATAAAGTGCTTGACATTTTTAATAATCACAAGTACATACTCATAAACAAGGAACCATTAACTCATAATTTATAACTTGAAGGGAAAACTTGGGAAATTCTTAAAAAACTAAATGAAAGAAATATTTGTCATTGTGTTTACAATAATATATACCCCCTCAGACTTCCAACCTGGAATATTAGATGGTGCACTGAAAATTCACAAACAAGACACCATTCTCCAACTTATAATTTCTGCCCTAGCTACTCATTAATGTAGTTAAATTCCTTGTTCTCTTCTTGAAACCTTTTACAATGAATAAATTTATGCCTGACTCCTAATTTTCCTGAAAAATCAGTCAGTTCCACCCTCTTTAAAAATAATGCGATGGCTAACTTCAATATATTTTTTTATCAATACTTCCCAGGATGAAACCATTCATAATGCACTGTCCGACCTCTTTTCAAAAACATTTTTGTTTATGGACATTCTAAATCTGGTTTGAAATCTGTGCTTGAACTCTCTTCTAAAGACTCTTTAACAACATTCTTTATAAGCAGATAGTTGTCTTTGACCTGGGTTTCCCACTAGATCTTCTGCCTGTCAATATTTTTCGCTGTCATCAAAAACAGAACTAGACTGACAGCTGTGCTTTAAGCTTCAAGCCTATTCTCTATGGAAGGTATGTTGATGATATTTTCTTTATTTTTGGCCATAATGATTATATCCGATGCTTTTTTGAGTGTTTTGGTTTACAATACCTCTCTGTACAGTTCACTTATTAAACTGAGGCAAATAACTTATTTATTTCAGTACATTCTTGTTAACCATGACACTTACTAGCCTTTTCACTTCCTTTGACAGTTTTGTACCCTTCTCTTTCAAATAGTCTTATTCTCTGTGTACTAAGTAGGGCCTATAAACTTGCTTCATCCTATTTTCCTTCATAAGGAAATTACTTTCATGCAAAACAGTTTCAAAATGGCTACCCTAAGCATTTTTTGGATAAAATAACTTTAGCTTTTTTCTTTTTGTTTGTCAAACCACATAAGATATACCCTCTGTACTTAAACTTTCCTTATACACCTGCATACCATATTTCAGGAGGCAAAGCTCCCTTCTCATAAAACAGTTTAAAATTATGTGACACTTACTATCCCCAAATTTATAACCAAAGTTATTATGAAACTAAATTTCAGACTCAAAACATTTTTCCATTCCAAACATCATTTTCCAACTGCTCATTGTTCACATTTTGTTTACTTGTATACAGGGAGTCCAAGAAGCCTTTTATATTGATGAAACCAAATATCACATTGAAGTGTGAGCATGTGAACATGTGGGCACATCTATAAAAACTGGTAGGAGGGTTACAAACCTTTCTAATTCCATTATCTACCAGCACAATATAGGACATTTGATTTATCTCTTTCACATTAAAATTTTCTTAACAGCCAAACACGAAAACCCTCCTTCCATCTCTAGCTAATACAAGTATTCACTAGATTTAAACTTAACTATTTCATCTGTGCCACATTTTTCTTTTCTTTTTTTATATTTGTGTATTTAAATTTTTTGCTCATTATGTAGGTATGTTTGTCATAATTACAAATACGGTTTGTTTTGTTCCTCTTGATTACTGGTAATGGAATTGTGAGGATTTTGAAACATATAATAAATACTTCATTGTCATGTTCATGTTTTATCATTAAGATAGAACTAGTTTTTTGTCGTGGTCGAAGTTGTTTCAAAGATGGAAATAATAGGTTTTTAGAAAAATGCACAATGTGTGAAATCCTGGAGTCACTGGTTATAATACCATTTTATGACAGGCTCTGATAATACATTTTGGCAAATCAGATTCAATTTGTAAATCTGAAATACATGGGGATGAAAAGATAATAGTGACCTAAAAAACAGAATACAAAAAATATCGAGATTTTGGTTGACAAGTGATTCCCAAAAGTTTTATGCAGATCTCGTGTCTGAAATTAATGATGGAAAGGCATTCAGGCATCATGGTTGTGATGACTGTCATAAGATGTGATGTTGAACTTGCATATTTTTATACAGTTTTCAAGCTATAAAAATATATTTTAGTGAGCTAAAGGGTAATTTTGTACCCAAATTAACCTTTCAAAAACTTGAAAAATATACACCTTAAACACAAACTGTAATACCAGTTTTATCTTTAACTCTTTCTCCAAGAAAATTTAAGAACAAATATCTATAACTCAAAAAGAAGTCTTTATATTTTGTTTAACAAGTGTTTTTGATCTTTAATAAGAAATAGCTTCTTTTATTCTTAACTCCTACTAAATACAAGTTGAAATATGACGAAGTTATTCAATAGGATATCACCATTAAATATGTGCATGTGCGAATATCTACATATAGGTAGCACACACTAAAGAACTATAACTATCAATTACTATCAGTTGTTTGGAAACTTCATTTTTGCACTTGCTTTCGTTGGCATGTTTTTAATTTTTCAAAACCTTGTACCATTTCACTCTAAACTTGAACTACATGTACCTTAAGTTCACCAGACCTGATAAAGATTTTCCTGTTTATCACATGCCCACATTTACTTGTTATACTTAAACTTTTTCCCTTAATTCTTTGAATGAAATTTAATGTTTTACATATGGGTAGCAAAAAGGTACAGAATTAAGAATGTCTTTACTGGTGAAACCATGGTTGTCACTAAATGAAGTATTTATGAAACATACATCTGTCTTTTTGTTTTAAGTTCTGTAATTAAGGAGTTTCAGTGAGTATTGATGGTTTCACATATCAATTATAAAAAAGGAATGGGTCAGCACACACAAAACATGGAACACGCATTGACGAGCCATCATGCTTCAATGCACACAAAATCTGTTTTCTCACAGTTGCAACTACTGCTGTAAAGAAGTTGGAAATTTGAAGGTTAAATTTCAGTGTTGTGTTAGATGTATATTCAGTCGGAAATCTGTGGTGTACAAAGTTGGAAGCTGGTTTGATTTGTACTTAATGGTGATCAACCTGTTTTATAAAGACTAAATGTTTAGACTATATCTATGACCCATAAAATGAACTAGGTGGTAGAATGTTCTTGATTAGGTCTTGGAAAAAAAGATCTTGACTATTCAAGTTTTATGCCTTTATTTGCAAAAAAAAACCCCAAAAACCCCCAAAGAATCTGACCATTTATCACCATGTGATAAATAAAAATGTTTTTACCCACTGTTATTCATGTTGAGCAAATTTTGATAGGACCCAGTTAGATTTTAATATTAAAAACAAAATCGGTGAATAAAATGCACAATAAAATTTGTATTTTACTGATCATCAAAATTTAAAACAGTATATGTTTTGGTAGCTTTATACTTACATCAACATGAGTAAAAACATGTGACAAGTGGTAGTTTTATAAACCAGAGGTTTAACTTGTGATATAAGCAGGTGATATTAATATTTTATGTAAAAAGTTGACATTTTCTTCTCCTCACTACCTAACCATTTAACAAGTAATTATTTATTTTACAGCAAAAAATGTCTTTTGATAGTCTGTTTTTTAATTAACTTCAGCTGTTAGGTTTATTTAAAATAATTGGTTTGTGCCATTATATTGAATGAGCTATTTCAACAATGTGTTCAACAGGAAGAGAAATTAGTATATTTTTGTTACATACATAGATATTTGTGCATGTGTAGAATAAAAATGTAGCGGTTATTAGATGTACACTTGTTTATGCACCTCAGAATAAATGTATTCAGTGACATGCTTTTATTATGAAATACATATTAAGTATTTGTTATTAGTTACAGGGAGCCACCATGTGGACAACTTCAATGGATAGTGTTGCTGAGTGGGCTTATGGAGGTGTAGACCATGAATTACAAGGGAATGGAGGTCCTGAGTGTGCAGCCTTTTTAACATTTAAGCATCGATTCTTTGAAACTGGGCTTGCATGTTTATTTGGTCTACTATATTTGTACTGGGGATATAAAAGAATTCATGTCCCACCTGTGCCAAAAGTTATAAGAGAAGATCGGGGAGGAAAGAGAGCTCTACTTGTCTTAATGTGCTTGGTGTTTGGGATGGAGATTGGCTATAAATTTTCATCTAAAACTGTCATATATATACTGAATCCTTGCCACATTATTACCTTGATTCAGGTGAGCATATAGAAGATATCATAATTTCACATGATTTATCCCACCATGATCTTATAACAGTAGTAATAATTTGCCAGTAGCACCACACTAGTGCTATATTTAGTACTAGTAGTAAGATTAGTAGTACTGTTAGCTATGCATTGCTTAGGGCTTCATGTAGTATAGTTTCTTGGCAATAAATTTAGCATTTAGGAGTTGGTTGGCTATAACATTGAGACTTTGATAGACTATATATTTTTATGTCTTGTGGTTGGTACTGTACACTGACAAATATGTTGTGATGGGACTTAACAGATGGAGAGAGGAGAGACTGTTTTAGCCAATGTTAAACTCATTTAGAAACTGTGTAAGTGATTTTCTTATTAAAAAAAAAATGAAGGTTGTGACCTTGTATTGATAGTGGTATTTCTTATTTAAATTGCATTCAACTGCTTAGTCATTATCATTATAGGGGGGGTACAGTTCATTTTAAGAGGATCTATGAATCATGTTTGCTTGTGAGCTTAACCCTGCCTTACACTTTTAGTCTTCTCTTTCTCCTTCTCCTGTCTTTGTTTGATCCCCCTCAGATCCTGTGTTTTTCAGTAGAATGTCTTTCCTCCAGACAGTGAATTCAGTGAAATGGATCCTGAATCCTCTTTGGAGTTTTACTGCAGTATTTTTGTAGTGCTAAATGGCCTTTCATAGAATTGTCATTTTTGTACCAATTTTCTATTAAGGTAGAAAGTCTTTTTGATCTGAGTTGAGTGATTTCTCTCAGGTTGGGGATGACTAATGTTGAAGTTTTGGATACTTTTTTTTTCCACATTCTGATTCTTCTAGTCACATTCCCTTCAAGCTAGCTTCAGCCTGTATGTTTTCATCTTTGAGTGCTTTTGGAAGGAGGATGAACTAATTGGGTATGCAGTTCCACTATTATATGATTAATTGTTCTCTTCTTCTCATCATGGGCAAACTTGGTCTTTGAGATATTGAACTTCTAATTATGAAAGCTCTGTCTTCTCCTCTTCATGCATGAAAATTTCCATCTCTTTATGAGGGAACTAACTTCTGAAGTTTCTTCTCCTTCTGGGATTCATCAGTTTCATCCTTTTATTATATTCTGGTAGATTAATGGGATATGTACAGAAATCAGTTGGATTCTCTCCATCCATTTCTTTATCTTTCAGTGCAGTGATGGCTTTTGCCTTCCTCCACTTTGTCTGGGCTTACACATCTGTTTGAAGACATCTATCTGACTGAATGAGGTGCAACTCTAGATACACATTATTTCCAGTGTTGGGTCTATGGATCAACATTTCTGAGATGTTGTAGCTTAAAGGGTGTGTCACTATAATCTCTTAAGGTTATTTGGATAACTTCACTGTTCTTTTGATAGGATAGGATCTCCCATTGAAACTTCTGTTGTTACACTCTAGAGCTCTTCATCTGTGCCTATGAACATTACATCTGGTTGTTGTCTTGAGTGGACCCTTTCAGTAGAGTGATCCTTACTTCTCCTCTAGTGTTTCAATGAAATTTTTCCCCTCTTTCGGGAGCTCTCTCGTTGATAACATTTCAACAACAACTATGACTATAGCAGTGATGCTCTGAGTCGGGATTGTTCTAAGTTTTTTTTGTATACCTATTCCCCCTAGAGAATAATGTCAAAACATTTTACTTGAGAGACTTAGAAAGATGTTAGAGAAAATTAAAATTATTTTGCTGAATTAATTCCTCTAGATTAAAAAGGTCATATTTGAAGATATGTATACAAATCTGAAGTAGTAGAATAGATGAAATGTAACTGGCAAAAGTAGCTAGGGGATTTACTGAGCATCTAATGTAAACAATGCTGGTGACTTGGATAAGTATTTTGAAACTTGTAGACTTGAAACAAAATTATGCTATTATCATCATAATAGTCTAAATTTGTTGTACCTTTTGAGTTTAGAAATAGAAAAACATTTATTAAACACCAGACTCATTGATAGCATAAATATCTATTGCATTTAAAGTAAGGTGTGTATTTTTAACCCTGAATTAATTGGATGAGAAGAGAAGAAAGTATAGATAGGAAATAATAAGCCATACAAATTTGTCAGCTGTGATGTGTAACCTCATGGATAAAGTTCTTGTTTTTGTTCTCAAAGGAACAAAAATTTAAAATATGATCAAAAATTGAATATATGTGGTGAAGTACATCAGATGTTCACTTTACAGAAAAAAACAAACAACCTTTAGAAACTTGGAACAATTAATTTTCTCTCCTACTTTTATGAGTGTTTGTGTTATCTTATTTCAGTTAATTCCCAAATTTTAATTTTTTTTTATTTCAACTTGTGTTCATATTATATATGTATGTCCTGCACAATTAGTGCTTTGTATTTATAATTTCAAATGTTTATTGACATTCTTTTAATATGTTGTGTATAGATATTTAAAGGTTATTTATCTCATTTGTAGTTCACATTGAATTGGGAAAATAAACTTTAACTATCTATACCCAACATATTAAAAGAATGCATAATGTCACACTTTTCATTTGATAATTTTTACACAATTTTTTTCAGTTCAATAGATTTCAATTCAACAAATTAGATAAATAACCTTTAAATATCTATACACAACACATTAAATGAATGCCTAATAAACATTTGAAATTATAAATACAAAGCACTGATTGTGCAGGATATACATATATATAATATAAACACAGGTTGTAATAAAAAAGAAAATAATTGGGCATTCATTGAAATTGGATAAAACAAAATCATAAAATTAGAAGAGAAAATTAATTGTTCTGAGTTTCTAAAGGTTCAGTTTATCAAAATGTACATAATTTAATAAACAAAAGTTCCTAGTTATAGAATGTTTAAATTTTTATGTCAAGTACCTGCATGTAATTCAAATTAGCAGTTGGCTCTACCACATCAGTTTTTGATCATTTCTGTAATATTTAATATAAACTGAGTCTTACACCACTTATGTAAGAATTCCAACACTAAAGCAGAACTAAATCAATACAACTGAACTTGTGGTTGTACCTGATTGCCTAGTCTGTTATGTTGGTGTTAGATCTCACAGTGATTTAAGTAGAAGAAATCTCGATACAGGCAGGGATGTATTAATGCATAGGCACACAAGGCACGTGCTTGGGGCGGCAAATTTTGACCAAAAAAATAAGAAAAAGAATGGACACCATGTTAAAATGTAGTCCCTGGTTATTAATTCCCCCTGCCATTTATGCCGCCCCAATAACCTCTTGAATCTGGACCCCCCCCACACACATACTCACTATTCCACCACACCGTCGAGTTGGTCGCTTCAAATTTAAAAGATTTCTAACCTTCCCTCCCTGAGTCCCACCTAATACGCCTCGCCCCCCCACATCATCAACCCATCCGCCCTCACCTCAGTTATTTATTTGTGTTTTTCAAAACCCCCAACATGTTTTTTACTCATGTTGACACACCAAACAATGAATTGGGACGTGTAGATCTCCAGATGGCCATACAGCTGCACGACGAAATCAAATACTGGAGAAATGTACTCACTCGTGTGGTAGCTGTAGCGAAAAGATTGGCTTCACGTGGGCTTCCGTTCAGAGGTCGGGATGATAAGTTTGGCTCAGTACACAACGGCAACTTTATGATGCCGTTAGAACTAGTTGCGGAATTTTACCCCTTCCTCGCTGATCACATTCACCAAGATGGCAATGCTGGCAAGGGATCCACGTCTTACCTGTCTTTCAGTACTTGCGACGAATTCATCCAGCTTATGGCAGACCTTGTTCTGAAGAACATTTTAAAGGACATCAAAACTGCAAAATATTTCTCAATCAGCGTGGACTCGACGCCAGATATATCCCATGTTGACCAGTTGGCATTCATCATCAGGTACGTGAACAGTGATGGTTCACCTATGGAACGTTTCCTGACTTTTATACCCAATCCAGGCCACAAAGCTGAACAGCTGGCAGAAGTTGTACTTAGCCTGCTTCAGTCATATGAGCTTGACATTTCTGAATGTCGTGGACAGTCTTACGACAATGCCAGCAACATGTCTGGTCAGTACAGTGGTCTCCAGGCTCGTATCATGGAGAAAAATTTTTTAGTTGTGTATCCCATGTTCAGCACATTCATTAAATCTTGTAGGAACGTGTGCTGCTGAATGTTGCAGAGAAGCATGTTCATTCTTCGAACTCTTACAAAGTCTCTATGTTTTCTTCAATGCTTCAACCCATCGTTGGAAAATTCTACAAAAACACCTGTCCGCAAATAAAGAAAGTCTCTCTTTGAAGAAACTCGGTGACACTCGGTGGTCCGCTCAAGATGCTTGTCAAAGCCTCAACAGAAACTGGCAACAAGTGTTTGATGCCCTCACCACCATGGAGGGAAATGCTATGGAAAAACCAGCCGCTAGGAATGAGGCCGCTGGACTTCTTTCCAAATTAGGAACGCTAGAAACAGCTATTTTGTCCACAGTTTGGAGAACAATACTGGAAAGATTCAATGCTGCCAGTAAAAAGTTGCAAAGTGCTGATATGGACATAGGACTTGTAGTCGAGCTTTATGCTTCCTTGCTGCAGTTTGTGAAAGATTCAAGAGAACTGTTCGATCATTTTGAAGACAAGGCGATGTTGAAGTCCAGCATAAAGACGTACGAAATTAAGCGAAAAAGGAAGCAAAAATTTTCAGATGGTGACACCCAGGCAGTGGAAGAAGGCAGAGAGGCATTTAGAGTAAATGTTTTCAATGTGATCATTGACAGACTTTGCTCAGAACTGCAGCGAAGACAAACCACTTATGTAGAAATTTTGAAGACAAGGCGATGTTGAAGTCCAGCATAAAGACGTACGAAATTAAGCGAAAAAGGAAGCAAAAATTTTCAGATGGTGACACCCAGGCAGTGGAAGAAGGCAGAGAGGCATTTAGAGTAAATGTTTTCAATGTGATCATTGACAGACTTTGCTCAGAACTGCAGCGAAGACAAACCACTTATGTAGAAATCCACGCAAGGTTTGGATATTTGTTCAAGATAACAAATCTTGAACCCACTGATGTCATCAGTCAAGCTGGAACACTGTTAAAACTCTACTCCAATGATTTGGAAGTGAGCTTCGTAGATGAATGTCTACATTTCCGTGCACATCTTGTGAGTATGAAAGTGCAAAATGATGACTCTTCTACATTAGCAGTATACAGAAATCTGCGAGCTAAAGGACTTCAAACTGTATATCCAAACCTGGATATTGCTATGCTCATGTTTCTGTGCATTCCAGCAACTAATTGTACATCAGAGAGATCTTTCTCGGCTCTCAAACGTGTGAAAAATTACTTGAGATCAAGAATGGCAGAAGATAAACTAAATGCCCTGTCACTCCTCGTCATTGAAAGTGATATTGTTTGTAGAATAAACTATGACGATGCAATAAACATGTTTTCAGAACAGAAGGCCAGGAGAAAGCCTGTATATTCAGCCGCAGAATAATATTTAGTGATAATTGATTTTGATGTTTCATTTTTTATTGTGTTGGAAAATAAACGTTGTGTTGATTTTGAATGATAACAACTGTGTTTGTCTGTTGTTGTGATAGTGATGCTTGGTGCAAGTTGTGGCACGGAGGGGGGGGCAAAAGTATCAACCTAACCTTGTGCCTAGGGGCGCCGAAATCCTAAATACGTCTCTGGATACAGGCTACTAGTAATTAGTAGTTCTAGTTAGCCTGAAACTGTAGATAGGGAAAAAAACTTGTTGGGAGCATGTTCTTCAGTAATGTTTAAACAATGAGTAAAGTATATATTTCAAAAGAATTGTGATTATTGTAATAATAGGAAACAGTATTTCCACACCATGAAAGTCTTTGTTTTTTGAAAAAAAACTGCTAGATCGGCAAGTTTGACTGGTGTGTAATTAAAAAAATTTTTACACCTCTGAATGTAGTTACCCAGCTAAAAGTTTTAATAAATGTAATGGAATGTACCTTGTTGTTAATGAGATTATTATTGTTTCAGATTTTTCTGCTTGCTGCTCCACCAACATCTCGGTTGGTTACAGTATTGTTTAGAATACATTTGCATTGTTTACATGGAGCATTATTGGCCATTTTCCTTCCTGTGTTAAACACAAGATTGGTATGTTATGAGAAGTTTGTTATATATCATTAAGCAAGTGCTTGTGTCTACTTGTAATTTAGATATGTAATAAAACTTTTTTTTAGAATTTTTAATTAATTGAAAAAAGGTCCTCCTTCTGAGTTATAAGATTTGTAAAGTTTCATTAGTATTAACGCATATGTTTAAGTTACAATAACTGTATATTTGTTTTAATAGTTGCCAATGGAGACAGAAGTGTACTTTCTTCAGCATGGTTTGATGTTAATTATTCCTTTCTATCTTCTAAGGACAGGAATGGGAGGTGGGTCAAATAGTTGTGTTATTTTTGTTATTGTAAGTTAATTATTTATTAGTTATGGCTTATCCATGATGTGTATAGAAGAAAACTTTAATGTATAATTTATCTTCATAAATACTATACAAAGTTAAACATTGAATAGAATAAACTTATTGAAATGCAATTAGTTACTATATCAAATTTTAAAATTATTAGTAAAAGGAAGACAAAGATTTTGTTTGTGATGAAATTTTGATTTTAATTTTAAAAGCAAACCTGAAGTTTTTTACTTCTCATGTAAATGTTTGTTATATATATTTGTGCAGCCACACATAACATTTAAAATGTTTTGCATGCAAAACTTTCATTAAATTATTATCAGTCAAGTTTTATTAAGTTTCCTTTCTATACCCAAATTGTCATTCATTAACAGACTAGCTCATAGCTCATGAGATAATCTATCTTCCAATTGGGAACCTTTACTCATGTTTGTGCATCAGTTTCTTTAGTGTGTGTATGTACCAGCAAAATTAGAAAACTATAATATTTATTTAATACCTTAGTTTTCAAACTGTTGATAGCCATTGAACAGAGTAACAAAACAAGCAACAGTAAAATTCAAAATAAGGGTGGAATTTCTGATTGGTCAGTGGGAAATATACAGAGTTGTGGTTCCCTTCCTTAAATATTGGTTGTATGGAAAAATTACAGTTTATAAGTGCCATAATTAAGAAAGAATGTTTGTATCTATATTGCAGTAAATACCCATCTTTTGTTACCAATATTAAGTGAAAACTTAGTTAATTTAGGTATAATAAAATAATGCTTGTTGCTAGTCATTTTCTGGTACAAAGTGCTCTGCTGTGCCATTTTAGTAATACTTTGCAAGGCAGAAGTTTTGATATAGAAGCAATACCATTACATGTGCACTAACATGCATGTGCTGGGAAGTGAATATACCATAATACTTCAAAATTAAGATGCTCTCAATTTTAAGATGCACTCCTCTTAAAAGGGATTTTCAGGGAAAAAAATGTGGATGATAATTAGAAAGGAGTAAATATGTTTTAAAAGAGTTTATTAACAAATTAAAAATGTTGATAATGTATTTAAAATGAAATATATATAAAATAAACAGGAAACTAAATACCTTTGTTACAGTAATGTTTCTTTATTTAATCAGAATGTTATTCTGATGTTTCTTCTGACTGTTACATTCTGAAGTTGGATAATCTTTATAACTTGATTACTATTGTCCAAAAGAATATCATCTTGTGTTCTATCTTCCTCATAGGATAAACAGTATTTTAAAAATTACTTTCCAATAATATTGTTCAACATTTCTTTCCAAGTTTTTGAAATCCACTCCACTACTACTGATTCTGCTGCCATTTTTATTATACCATTCAGTGTCAAAGCATGATTGTCTTTATTCAGTCAAGCATGGTAATACTTACAGATACGTTCTTTGAATGACTCTGTAATGGACACATCAAGAGGTTGTAATTGCCAGGAATTATCACCAGACCACTGTTTTTATTCTTTAATCTACTTTTGATTTTATCGTAGAGACGACCATGAAATGCAATAATTACAAACATTCTCCATTGATTTAATATTGCATCAGGGTGATGTTCCCATATACATCCCAACCACTCTTCCATTAGCTCAGATGTCATCCATGCATTTTTTGCGCAAACTATTACATCTTTGCTAAACTTTTCTTTTGGCAACGTTTTTCTGTTTAATATGACATACTGTGGTAATTTATTTTGATCTGTAGTTACACACAGCATGACACTAAATGTTAACTTTTCATAACCAATGATTTTGATTGTCACCTGTTTTTCTCTTTTGGCATTTACAGTGTAGTTGCATAGCGTGTTGAAAAGCTGCTCTTTCATCTGAGTTACTGATTTGGTTTAGGGTATTTTGATTCCTTTGATGTAGACCAATAATGTAACGTTATTATTTAGTTAGTTTTGTTTCAAAATCTGATGGCAGTTTTTTTGGTGTAATGCTAAACTTTCACTTTTCATAAATTTCTCACACTAGCCATGACTGGCCTTGAAAGAAATACCATTATTTTCTGCATTTTCTTTTGTTTTAAGATTAAGACTTTTCTCATTACAAGTACTCCTTTAATTTGTAAATGTCTGAAATATGTTAATATGGCGACATCAATTTCAGTATGCTTTCTATTTCTTGTGCCATAAAATGACTTTGTACTTTTCTTGCAAAAAAACAACTTGGTTTTCATATCACACCAATGATGTACATTTGCCTCACTCACTGTATACTTTTTACTGGCTGCACTATTCCCAATCTGTTCAGTACACAAAATAACTTTTAAATTTGGCATCATATGTAAAATTCTTTTCCATGTGTAAAAAACACAATAAAAGCATCTGAACATAAGGAAAGTTAGACAAAGACTAAGGATGGTGATATCCAACTACACCACTAGTGGTGCTGACATTAGCAAATTTGATGTTTTGCACGTTTTTTTTAGCCTTTCTAAGCTAAGTTCTTTTTAAAATATACTCCAATTTTTTTATTAATGCAGGATTTTTTAAAAATCTTTGTTGAGAAAAATTATGTTTTCTCGACTAGAAAAAATAATACCTCGAATTTAAAATGCACTTTAATTTTCAGTTTAAATGTGAAAAGGAAGCATCTTAAATTTGAAGTAATATGGTACTAGAGGAAAGTCTTTGCTATGATATCAAACATGTTCTCAAAATTCAGGTTTTGATTTGTTATTATAGGTTTGTATCGATTGGTGTTATTTGTCAGTAACTTTGCATTGCTTGCCATTATTGATTTTAGTTTCTTGTCATTGGTTTCTTTGATTCTTTCATTTTATTCATTGTTGTTGAAATTACATCTCATGGCAAAATTTTGTTTCTCTGAAGTTCCATTACATTTTTGATTACAGATGTTTGCTGCTAGGCTTCAGGTGCCCTTTTATGCATTGCTTTAAATGGTGTGTGGTTGATCCCATTTAATCTCAAGAACAAGCTCATTGAAAATGAACATTGGAGCATGAAAGTTAATTATAGTTTTCATCTTGAAAAGGTTCTTAATTCTCAATACTGATTCTAAGACCACACACGCACGTAATTTTGTGCATATTTTGATTTTGAAGATGTTTTTTATTTTTTAGCATATAATTGTATTTACCCATGAGAGAGAGAGAGACAGACATAAGATGAAAATGTATGCACATTACAAATCATAACATTTTAAAACTGTCTTAGTGTTGTCAAATAATGAGATGAAAGTTGTTGAAAATTTTTCTTTCTTTGTGAAAACTATGATAGTTACTGATGATATAATTATTTTTATCATGCAAGAAATACAGAGAAAATAGCAATCAAAAAACTAAAATTATTAAATTAGTATTAAATTCTATAAGCAGAAGAAATTGTTGATTAAAAAAAAGTTGAACAGACAAGTTTGAGGTGATTCATGATCAGCTAAATGATTTTGACACTCATTGTTATTTACAGGATTCTTCAGTAAAGATCTATTTTCAGTGGTGTAACTAGACTTTATGATCTCCATGGATCCTTGAACCATTGTATGAACCACATGTTATTTCAAAATTTTGTTCATCTGAAGTTCTGTTACTCCCACTTTACTGTATCATATCCAGTTTAAACTGTCTTGCACTGCTTGTGTTAAAATTGCAACTCTAAATACATGGGATTAAACCATTACACCATTCACATTAAAATATCATCTTATGCTTACTGTAAGTAGCTGTGGGAGGGCTCATGGACTTGATCCAACTAGTAAGGTGGGAGTAATATGATATCTTAGATCTTTTATTTTTTTCTGGATGTGTGTTTTAATGTTGTTTTCTTTTAGCATTATATTTTACTTCATTTTATTTCACACTTGGCTATTTATATGTAATATAACTACAAACTGATGGAATTTTAGCTGGAACTTAAATGAATGTTTATGGTGGTTCTGTAGCTCAATGATTTTTTAATCATTTAGAAGGATCATACTCGTTATGTTGAATTTTGTCCTCATCTTCCTGCTTTAGGAACCATTCCAAGTTGCATGTTGAGTGCTTAATTGATTTGGAAAATCTTTGATACGTAATCATGTCAACAATAATAATTCAATTGTTGTGTAGCATGATAACTTATAATGGTAGCTGTTAGTAAATATTCTACAAAATACTTAAAGTGCAGAGTGAATTTATAATAAATTAGTGATAAAAAGTACATCCATTTAAAAAAATAATTTTATTTGTCCATATGATTTCATTTTTATGTAAATTTTGCAGTTTATTTTTTTGTAACAAGGAATGCAAATGATTGGAAAGTTAACTTCTGCTCATAATTATACGAACATCAGTTAGGGGTGTTTTACGTAGTTACAGGTCATGGTATTTTTGTTCAATATGAAGTTTGGACTTCATGAACAGCAGGGACATTCTGCTGCTGTTACTGCATTTTAAGGTCAGTGTCAACAAAGTCATGTGAACTGAAATCCATTGAATGTGGGTTACTCCATTTGGTCAACTTCCTTTACCTAAAGAAATGTGTCAATTAATTTAGCATGGTAAAGAGTAGAATTACCACCTATTACAGAGATGCCAACTGTTACGATTTGAGCATAATCATTACAATTTTGGTGTATTCATTACGACTATATGCTCATACAGACAAATATTACGACTTGTTACAACTCCCAAATTATTATATGTTATATAGACCTATACAATAAAGTGATAAATTGTTCCTCCAGGGCTGGAAAGTGGTGAAAAGAAAATTTCTAGTGAGATACACATAAATTTTGATAATAAATAAAAGACATAGTCCAAATGGCTACTTGCTATAATCATGTTTGTGCTTGAAATAATAAAAAAAATATTTGTATCTCTGGTGTCTACCAATAGTTTGAGTCTGGTGCTTCTCCATACTGGGTACGTGGGGGAATCCATAGTTACGTCATCAGTGCTTGTTAGCCGATCAGCGCTCGCAAAGATGGGTATTTCTCATTTTCTTAGCAGCATAGAAACACCAATACCATCGTTTACAAGATGGAAAAAAACAAGAGGCCTCGTTCACCAGATTGTCTTGTTTCTGTTAAATCTGAAAGGACTAAAAATGTGAAAGGGCTCTGTCTACAATCATTATGCTCAGTCATTTGAAATAGTTGGCATCTCTTCTATTATGCTGATTTCAGGGTCAATTGTGTCAGCATTTGATGGCAAAAAGAGCAGTAGGATGTTTTTTTAAAATTTTTGTGGGTGGTACTGTTTCAAGAGCTGTAAATATTGGTATATTTAAAAACTTTCATGCTTACCTTATACTTTAACCATTACTATGTGTCGCATTCCTAAATGAGAAGGAGGTTGTACCTGGTTTCAGATTCTCTTCAGAAAAGTATGTTTATTATCAGGCTGAAAGATAGTGTGCAGCACATCTGTAAAAAGAATATTGATTCTAAAATATTTTTGAGTTAATTTTTGAAATATATTAGAATTAATACATAAAATTGACTACAGACTTTGTGCCTCAAAATTTAATGTGTCAAAATAATATAAAAAGTCAGAAAAATTCCTATTTTTATAATCAGTAATGTATAAGCAAGTTACATTTTTTAATCTTAAACTTTCTGGATGAAAAAGTTAACACAACTGTGTTGTTTAATGGTTAAAAACAGTGAAAGACTTCACTTATCAATCACCTGTTATAACAATACTTTGTACACTTTTCTGTACTTGTTATTTCAGATTATTGTGTTGTTTTGCATGTTGTTAAGCACGTCTATGACAGTGTTGGGGCCTAAGAGTTGCATCTGTATTTTCACATTCATTTAAATGCAAACAACCAAAGGAAATTAATAATCATAGTTCATTTTATTCATTAGTTAAATGATAACTTAGGTAAAATAAAAACAGTTTTTTTTAAATATTCTTCAAGTAGCCTGAATTTAAAATCACACAAAAGGAAAATTGGAATAAGACCAATTTATTTTTTAAAATAAAACTTTTAATAATTTAAAACTATAGTAGAATGATAGAGAATAAAACTAAAAAGTCAGTACAGTACTACTGTGTAAAAAGTAACGACAGTGTTTAACATTTCCACATTATTTGCATAGGATTTTATTTTTACAATAATGATATTATATCAGTTATCTTTTTAAAAGTAAGGTGTGTAAGAGTGTAACAAAATTTTCTCTCTGTGTTTACTGGAAGGAAGAGATTTTCACTATAATAAATGTATGATTGCTGATCAAGTAGTTAGTTGTAAAGGAGCATCACTTAGATATAAAATAGTGCAAGTAAATTCTGTAAATGATTATCTCATGTTGATTTTACAGCAAATTGGAAGGACATATTTTTATTTGTATCGATGGGTTCACAATGAAAATGGTTAAAAACAAACATTTTTCTAGGTAAAGCTGTAATTATTTATAATCATGTTAAGAATTTGTCATTTTATAAGAAGGTACCTTTTTTTTCAAATTTTTTTGAAAAATATTGTTCATACAATCATACCATTTGCATTTTCACTTATTGTAGACATCAAAGTTTATGAACATAAAATGGTAAATTTAACAGTGGACACAGCAGGGCCCAATGTGGCTTTAATTTAAATCAAATAAATGAACACCAAAAATATGAAAAGCACCTTTCTCATGATAATTCTAACTTTTAAACAGTGAGAAATCACTTGTTTAAAAAATGTCATAATAATACTAACTTTGATGAAAACAAGACTGATGTTTAAACACATTCTTAGAGGTTCTGAAAAAAAGCCAAGGCATGAACATATATTAAGGTAACAATTAATGACATTTGTATTTTATTAACTTAGAAATAATCAGTTGTTATTGTCTGAGGCTTTAACTGAATTGTAATAAATACCAGTCATATTTATTTCAGAAAACTTAAAAGCTTTCATTATAAAAAAAATAGTCGAATCAAGTAAAAACAGTAATGTTTGTTGTAACTTTTTGATACTGTATGGTAGTGCAAAAATGTCTGGGTGTATTTCTTATTAATTACTGAAAAAGTGAAAGGTGTTTAGACCCCTCTTAAAAAACAAAATGTTCTGAATTATACAACATTAAATAGTATAGTTATTAATTTCTGTAAAAGAAGTTGAAGTGAGGCTTTGTTAATCTGGATCCCTCCCCTTATACAAACTATTATACAACTATTAATACCTGAAAAAAATGGAAGCCAATAATCAACTCCTTCCTCAAATCTATACCTGTTTACACAACATTAAATAGCATTATTAATCTGGGGGCAAAATGGTTAAAGGAAGAAGTTTGCCTATCCCTTGGATCTCTTCCTCTTCATCCACATCTTGTACAACATTAAAGAATACAGTTGTTAACTCCTGACAAAAGGGGGGGGGTATGGATTCTAAATCAATGCTTCTCAACTAGGTGAATGGTTCACACAGGAATTTTATTTGTTTTATGTTGTATTCATTTTAGCTATAGTTTAATGTACATTTAAGTCATAATAAAGAGTGTTGAATTTTAATTTGGTACTTTTGTCTTTTTTGAACTGGAGTGAGTGAGCTCTTGTGAAAAACTTGTAGTGGTGAATGATATTGGATGAGGTTGAGAAGCACTGGTCTAGATTCATGTCTGTTTATACAACATTAAAGATACATTTAAACAGTTATAGATTAGAAACATACAGCAATGTGAACAACATTTAACTTACACTATATATAACACCTAAATATCCAGAGATTTGGCTAACCAGTGCTGCTAACCAGTTTTTTTTTTTTAATCAGTTTAAAATTAGTAGAAATGGTAGATAGTTTTGGTATCCCCACTTTTTATTTCTTTTAACCTGGGTATCTTTTACTACCCGTGATAGGGTTTTAGTGTCTTTAATTTAAAATTTTATGAACCTATTTTTTTGATATATCAATTAGTATAGCATAAAATATTAGCTAACAAATGAAATTCAATTTTGAATGGCTCATTGTATGACATGCGACATTTTTTTTCTTTGAATCTTATCTTTTTTTCTTTACCACTCCTTCAAAACAGTAAGAAATTAAACATAAACTAATGATAGAATCATTATTGCTCAGATAAACCCATAATTTTCATAGCCTTTAATTTTGTTTGGTTTTGGAGCTGTCAATAGAAAATTAACCCTCCCTGACACATTCATCTGTCACATCCTATCATTCAGGATGTGTTCGTAATTCTCTCTTACATTTAATTATATATTTCATATAACTAACAGAATGTCAAGGTTTTTGTTTATCAAGTGACATTGCATAATGCTGTGTTCTGGGTAGATACTAGTCAATTTCACTCAGAGTACAAGTGGTATTACATCAAGGAACTTGGGTAGTTTGGATTACTTTGTAGTGGTTCTTGTTGCATAGCTAAAAAGCCAGAAAAATTGTGGGAGGTAGGAGAAATTGTCTACTTTTTGCTTATTAGTTTATATTCTTTGGTGCATTATTTTATTTAGTGAAAATTTAGTGCATTACTACCATTAGAATAAACAAAAAAAGGTTGGCTGAAATGTCTTCAGCAATCAACTGGAAGAAAAATGATTTACTCTGCATTTTATTGCTTTTTTTATATTTGTTCATTATTATAAAAGGAACTGAAATATAGAAATATGGATTCTTTCAAGTGAGTTAAGATTAGGGAAAATAAATAGTAATGTTTCATGAGGCAAGGACATGAACAGCATGTGGGTAATGTAATTCAACAGCATAACTTATCCTCAGATTTTTGGTAAAATAGTGTGAAATAACAAGGCTTATCAGTGGTAAAAATGAGAAAGGAGGTTTGGCAATAACAAATTGATAGATTTTTTTCTTTTATGATTTCCAGTTCTACAAGGTTATTGTTATTCTCAAATATGAAATGTGTCTATAATGTAATATTTCTTTGAGTGAGTTGAAAAAGTAGTGCTAAAAATTAATTATTTTTGTTTTTGTTTCTAATTTACTAAGTTTTCTAATACATGTGTACCACACTTTATGCACTTTTTTATTATGTCTTCAAGCAGGTGTGTACACAGTAGAACCCTTGAGTGACTTCAGCTGGGCTTTTCAAACTTGTGGTTTGTTATTTTTTTACCACTTTCTACTTCTTCAGGGTTTAGGATTGGTAAGCACTTGTATTTTATACTTTAAAAGACAATATGTAGTCTGCTGAAATACTTGTTTTACAGTTTCTTTAGATTAACTCTAGTAACTAAAGTTTTGTGAATTCTGTTAATTATCTATACACATGTTCAAATAAAAATTCATCTAGTTTTTATGTGCAAATCTTAATAAAAATATTTTTTAATGTTAATAGTAAGTGATTTAACTCTGTGTTAACATTCCAATTATTAAAAAATATTGGAATGTGTAGGCTAACAGTAATATTTTAAACATAGTATGACTTCTTTTAGTTTTATTTCAGTTAGTGACTTCAGTTTTGTACAAAAATAATTTGTGTGGAAAAAATAAGTTAATAATATTGTATATTCTGATCTAGTGTATATAGTGTTTAAAACATTATGTAATTCTTCAGCAAAACCTTTGTTTTTTAAAATACATAGTTAGGTCTGATTGTTCCTTCAGCTATTCAAAGTTCACTCGTTTGTAATAGAAGCTCAAACTATCACTGCTTGTGAAATTATTTATCTAATGTATTGGAATAACTTAAATGTTAATGTTTATGTCTATCTTAAATTTCAAATGGTAAACTTTACGTACTAATGAATAAGTAGTATTCTGTTGTCATGTATTGTTATTGTACTGTAGTTTTCACTACCAAAATAGTTATTACATTGTATCAAAGTTCATTGACTTGTAAACTAATGTGAACAATTCTGTTATAAATGAGTTTTGTTTTCAGATTTCCCCACAGGTATTGATGTTAAGAGACAAAAAAATAAATTAAGACTGACATGCAAAAACGAAGTTGCAAAGAAAGTAGATATTTTGATTTAGTTTAATATAAATATATGATTATATCATATTTTTTATTTAAATAGTGGTAATTCTTTACCTTTTAAAAGATAATTAACAAAATTTTGTAGACAATTTACTAGTAAAAGTTATGACAAATTTTTGTTAGATGTGTCAATCACTGTTTTAGATGGCGTGTAAATTAATGTGAATTTTATAATATGATAGGTAATTGTTTTGAATTTCCTAAATTCCTCTGAAGGCTTAAGGGTAAGTGGGATAGCTTATAATGGTAAAATTCAGTATGTGATTCCATTCCTGTGGTAGGCATACAGCAGGTAGCTCATTTTACAGCTTTATGCTTAATTATATATAAATAGGTGGGAACAGTTGACAAGTAAAATTTGAAACTGACCAAAGCATAAGCATAACTCAAGGTCAATAAAAACAAAAAAAATTAAACTAGAAAATAAAAAGGCTCGTGCTACCTTTTGCAAGGTCTACACTTTTTGCTCGGTAAATATGATTGATCGGTATTAAATGTACATGTGCAGTTTCTGTCAACATTTTAAAGGCTAGAAAATCTTCTACATTATGGATCGTAAAATATCAGAATACTGTGAGACCAGCTTCTTTACTGCTTGAGGGTTAAGTTTACTCTCTGTGGTTAGTGTATGTGTGAACAAATTATAAATTGAAACTGTTTGTATTTTCAGTTTGTAATTGTGTAATTTGGTTATGCAGTTTAAAAGAACTTTAATTAGGCCTCTTTTTAAAACTGATTTTTGTATGCTCTTAAAAAAAATTAACATTAAATTAGTTACAGGAATATTTACTTACATTTCAAACACTTTCCAGATGTATTTGTAACCAATGAAGCAATACCACTTTATTAACCACTGTTTGTGAATTTCATTTATTGCTAAAATCAGAAATTTATATTTCATGTTTAGTTGAAACATCATTATATTTCTTTCATGACTTAACATATGTTAAGATGTCTGCTCTGGTAATAACTGAAATTATTTTAGACATCAGTGCTGTCTGAAGAATGTTCACAGTACAAGTATTATAAAGTACATTTATCATTTTTGCTGAAGATGTGTATGTGATTTACAGAAATGTTATAATTATAACTTTATCTCAAGTAAAAGTAAATAATATAAGGCCATGTGTTACCTTCTTTTTCTTTCAGATAAATGTTGCAAATGTATATGTTGTTTTGTTTTTACTGCAGGTGACTCAGGTGAACTTGAATAACATGCTCTGTCCAGCTGTGTCTGATCCATTTTATGGACCAAACTACAGACTGTGGGCCATTGGTCATCAGACATTGCTCATACTGAGTATTGGAAAGCTCTATACTGCTGTTAGTCTCTTTGTACTAGAAGCTATGGGAACAGTAGTGTGGACAGGGGAGAAGTATGTTGCTATGGCTACACAGCGAGTTCAACAACTGTGCAACTTGTGTCGGGTTCAAGGCCAGAATGGACAGTATTCAGGATGGAAAAGAAATATTGGGGATGAACATCAGGACTGACAATTGTATATGTAGGGAAGAATGGATGTTATTTCAGATTAAATAACTTAAATTCTTGTTTAAAATATTTACTTAATTTTTTTTGTAGTGGAGGATATGATACATTGTTTAGAAAGGATAAATAATCGCATCTTATATAGAAGAATATGGAAAATAATATTTTGATGGTAGAAAGAATGCAGTTCTTTTTATAAGCTTATTGCAGATGTTTGTTTAATTATGGTCATGCTATAATCTTTTAATTTACAATAGAACTATGATTAGCTGTATTTTATGGTGTTATAAAGTTGATGTTTTTTTGGTTTTTTGATATATTGAAATTTTTGTTGTACAAGTTTGTTCATCCACAAATTGACCAATAACTCCATTAGTCATATGAATACACAATATCAAAAATTTCATTATTTTATAAGCAATTCTATCTCTTATTAAACCCTCTTAAGATTGAACAGTTTGATTGTTAGTAGAAGGAAAGTAAGGTTGCAAGGGGTTATATCCAGTTGTTACTGATTACAAAGTTAAAGCAAAGTAATTTGAGTGCCGCAACATTCAGTTTACTTTAGGGCAATAGCAATTTGTAGTATTTAAAGAAGCAGTTTTGTCATTATATTTACAAATTCAATAAGTTAGTTTTTTAATACATGAAGAAAATTAGGGAATTTTTTTTAATGGTTAGTAGGAGATTAGGTAACCTTAATTTGCTAGTGATATTGAAGGTTTTAAGGTTTGAATATACTACCTTTGAACAACATTTTTGGATACATTAATAGTTTTCTACTATCATATTACACAGTACTATATGTCATATCATTAATGTCTCTCTTCAGTTCCACAAATTCCTTTGGCATAGTACTGCTATTTCACAGTCTCATGGTATAGTGTGTTACATATAAAATACAGCTCTTTATTTCAGTCTTATTACAATATTCAGTAACATAATTCTTCTGTATCTATTCTGTTGCACTGTGCCATAGACATAATAGTGCTGTTTCATAACTCCTTTGTATAGCACACTGTATTATATTGATGTTATCTAAGATTTCAAATATTTAGTAAGAACATAAAAACTGTTGCCCAGAAAGAAGCTGTATCTGTAAAAATCTGAACACAGTATATGTGACACAATAATATAATTGTTCTTAAATGTTTTATTATAGTACTTGTAACTAATGAGCTTTAGAGTAATGTAGATAGAAGTCTTTGAATTCAGACTAATATTAGTTGACAGTCCCAGGGTTTGTATTTAACCTTCACAGTGAGACGTGTTACCTTGAAGGAGATACAAGAAAGTTCCTTTACTTGTGTTACCAGTAACCTTTCGGCTCTATATTTTTCTATTAATTCTTCATATTTTGCTTTCCCTAGCTCCACAGTATGGTGTTTTGCTGCCCAGCAGTTTCATTTCCTCAAATGTTAATAAAGATCTTCTGTGGTTACTGTTTTTATCTTGCTAGTGCAGAGTATGTTGATAACCTATGATTAGAGATGTGATTGGTTTCATTTGTGAGCTTATCTGTTTCCTCATTTAACTTTATATACATCCAGCATATATATCCAAATGATAGTCTCACCATGAAGTTGCTTTGCTTTCTCCTATCCATCTTGGGACCAGCCACTTTGAATTTTACAAAATACTGCTACTAGGTAAGTCGTAGGTATTACTTTGGTGGCACTGTTTAGTTGTGATTGATTGCTTTATTCAGAGATTGTTTTATGATTTCAGCTCCACCTTTGTGATGCTTGTAGAAAATGTGAATGTTTCATCAGCCTTATTAATTGATTGTTTGTAATTAAGCACAGAGCTACACAATGGACTATCTGTGCTCTGCCTGCCATGGGTATTGAAACTCAGGTTCTAGCGATGCAAGTCTTGCAGACATACTACTGTACTACTGAGGAGCACATCAGTCTTATGCAGAATGTTGTTACTTCATGAGATGATGAATGCCTAACTAGTTCTGTTTCTGCATTAATGAATGACTGTCCACCATAGTATTTAAATAGGTGCTGACAGGCTTTAACTGTTGAAATCTTTTCTTAGCCTTTGTACTTCCTGTTTAGGCTAATTTCCAAAGATCTGTTTGTGATGAATTGTGTTAGTGGGTCACACTGTAGAACTTGTCTAGGAGTGAGGCACACTTCAGACAATCTTTTGCTTTACTGGTGTCTTTGGTATCATTGTACAACTGGAATATATGAGTTGAGAAGGACAGAGGCTCAGTGATGGAATGCAGGGCTTTTACAGTGACTGCAGTGCCTTTGTCAAGAATTTTGCTTGTCAGTGTTATTGGTTTTCTGTGATGCTATTCACGCTTGTGGAGTGTAATAGGACTGATAAGGTGGCCAAAGTACAAGCTTTGACTAGGTTTAATCACATTTTTTTGTATCATTTCAATCTTGTATAGCTATGTAACTTTTACTGATCATGTGTAGTACATAATCCAGAATGAAACAGATAAGACTTTCATGGAGCCTAAGTAGTTGACATTCTTTGGCTCTATTTCCTGCTACAATTTTCAGTGTGTTAATGCTTTTGTTAGGTTTGGTTATCATGTTAATGTCACAAGTGAAAGTATGTTGTCTAAGATTATACCCAGGTATGTAAGAGTTTATTCCAAGAGTAATGCATATCCAGTAAAGATTTGATGATTTTTCCCTTCTCAGAGTTTCTGTTGTTTGATATGCAAAGCATTGCTGTGGGTTTGGGAGGATTAATGACCATTTTGTTATCCTGCTAAGAGATGATTGCATTTTTAATTTAATTTCAGCTTTGCTATGACCTTTGTTGTACACTATAATATCATCAACAAAGGTTACGATACAGGATGTTTTTGGTGACTGATACAGTAAGTTAGGTCTGTGGAGTGTATTTCAAATGAGGACTGGTTAGAGTAGTAATCTTTGAGATAGACCAGTGTTGGTGGTGATTCAGTCTGATTACTAGCTCCTATTTTTCATTGTCCATTTTTTGACAGTTTAGTAGCAATCCATCTTGCACATTTTAGGTTGTATGCAAACTTGAAGGAGGAAAATTGTTTTGGATGTTTTCAGATGTTAGCGTTCACTTTGAAGAGAGAGAATAAGATCTACAATTTATTGGTTTTAGTTTTCTAAAACTTCCAGTTCACATTCTCTCATAGGTAGCTCAGGCCCACAGTGATGACCAGGTCTGGTACATAAACAGTGCAAATTAAAGGGAATGAATTAGTCTTTGGACGTATAAGATTCAAATAAGCTTGTGGGTTTTTGAGCTTCTATCTTCCTGGCTTTTCGAGAATGCAAAAAAATTTTATTTTGTTATGGTTTTAAAGCTCCGATAGTTTCAGCATGGTAAACTTAACCTTTAGAAGAATGTCAATCAGAAATATTGTTCTGAACAAAATAGTGCCAATTTAATTCTTTTAGCTTAAAATAAAATGTAGTTTTATCTTATTATCCTATTAGTGTTTCTGAACATTAGTTGTAACATGCAATTACCTATATCTCAGGTGACATATCTTTTCTATACCTCGAATTTGAGACATCACGGGCTAGTGATTGAGATGCATGAGGAAATTTTCTTTTGTTTTTTCTCCCCTCCAGCCAGTTTGACTTTGAATTCGGTGGAGACTCATGTAGAGATTGAAACAAAGTGATAACTTGTTATTGATATATTGCTAGAAAGAATATTTCTGAACAAATTCTTACTCAATTACAATCTTTATTCTTCATTTTTACATCCCTTATGTATAATTTCATTTTATTTGTGTGGTATCAGTGTTATAGGAAATGTTTTACATTGAACAATATGAAGTAGATTTGTTAGTTAAATTATTTTGCACACAAATGTATCGAGTTTTGTTTCATAAAGAAAACAAACTCCTCTGGTTTTAGCCTTATTAGTTTAATGATTGCTAAAATGTGCATGAATATTCCCATGAAGAACTGTTAAAAATATTTAAAACTTATTACTTATAGTTATATTACTTACATTGCTAACAGTTAAAAAGGTTAGCTTGATTATAATTTTGTTGTGTTAAGGTGAAACTGTGTGAAGTGTATTTCAAGACAAAACAAAAATAATGTTAGTAATTGTATTAAATAAAGGGTATTTGAATTTCCACTAGAATGTAGGAAGACTTAAAAATCAGTAACAGAAAACTGAATGAGGGTAGCCATTGTTAATTGCTTTTTAAAAAGAAAAAAGTGAAATCTTTCACATTCTCAAGCCTATAAATCCGTATATTCTCTCTTTCTCTCTCGCTGCAAGATTCAGTATGACACAATAGTAGTGTTCATCTGGGTACTTATTGTACCACAACATAACTTATCAGAATTGAGCATTTTATGTTTCTATATTAGTATATTTTAAGACTACTTCTTATAACAGTCAGTATTTCTGAAAGAACAGAAACAGTGTAACACTAGTAATGTTATTGGAAAGGAAATACAAGTTTCTTCAGAAGTTTTTATTTTGTTTTCTATGGGTATAAAAGCACAGAAAATAAGAAACTACCTGAAAGTATATATCATCACCCTGTAAAGTCAATAAAAAACAAACCTGGTTTTTAGCTGACAGATTTAATGTTTGCAAACAAAATAGTAACCAAAACCTTAGAATTATTTTTTTGGAACTTGCTTATAAAAAATATATGATTATATAGAATTTAAACTGAAGAAACTTACTTTACTGGTCTTTTGGTTTTATCATGCACCACAGGAAGTACATAATTTTACGTACAGAATATAAGTTTTTTTTCATTTTTTATTTAGTGAACTTGCAGGTGAAATTGTACTCATATTATTTTGAAGTGGTGAATTATAGAATGTTTAAGTTTATCAGTTTAGCCCCTGCTAGTACGGCAGTAAGTCTATGGATTTACAATGCTAAAATTCTCTTTGGTGGACTCGGAAGATAGCTTGATGTTGTTTTGTTATAAGAAAAACACACAAATGCTATCAGTTTATTAAGTGGTGTGTAATAGAAAACTTTATACTGCTTTAGAGATAAATTTCACCATAATATTTTATGATACGCACTGGCATATTTATACTGTAATAATGTGATTAATATCTATTACAATAACACGTTGTAGAAGGTTTTTCAGTGAGTTTGTTTTTTTTATATTAAGTTTTTTTACTACTTAAATATATATGATTCACTTTTTCAAATAGGTTATTTCAGCTATTATGCTGGAGTAAAGTTTTAACGTTAACTGAGGTGCTTTGTTATAAAACAAACCTACACTTAATGGTAATGAATTTTTCTTTTACTTGTTATTTTGACGAGTTTTTTATGAAGAAATTGTATAACAAAATGTAAGTTTTAGATACTGTAAAACTTTGTGTAGATTGAAACTGAACATTTCTGGTATTCAAGTAAATGAAATAGATCTAATACTACAGATTGCATCAATTGGATAGACAATAAAATTAACACTGTTGAAGTGATGGAGATTTGTATCTGGATTTATGCTTGTCATCTTAGTTGTATGTTGGAACATCTGAGCTTAATTGACTTACTTAACAGAAGAATGTACATGACATATAGGGAGGAGGTGTTTGGCCAAAGCCTCTTTTATTTTGTGATGTTAAAAATTGATGCTTATATAGCTATGACACAGCTGTTTACTGAATTTAACATTTTCTACATGGTCTGCATTATTCTGATGAAACATTAGCATTTTTGGGCTTGAAATCGTGACATTTAGTGGCTTCTGTTGACATAATAATTACTGTGCATGTAGATAATACAGTACTTTACTATAATGAAACAAATATTTATGTTAATATAAGAGTAGCTCCTCGTACAGTAGTACAACAAAATGATGATCTGTTACCTGTTCATGGAACAGCTATGCAATTGTTTCATTTATATGCCATGAAGAATTGCTTTCCGATTTATTCTCATAGCACCTATTTTAACAAATTATCTCGGGGTTCATGCTCCTAGACCTCATTAGCATTAACATGTTAAGCATGTTGATTATACATTGCACTATACACTGCCTTTAGATTTTGCAGATTAGAACTTCTATTTCAAGGACTTTGTTTTTGAGGCCTGATCTAGTGTTATTTTGGTAGGCTCCATCATTACACATGATAATGCTTACAGCATGATGAATGTAATTCCGTATTTAAATAAATGTGAAGACAGATGTCATTTGCTTTTAGCAGTCAAAAAGAAATTTGATTTGCTTTGACTGTCTTATGAAAAACCTTTTAAAGCAATGGTTAAATGTATTGGGGATTGTGAGCTTACATGGAATTTTTGCTTTATATCTTTCAAAAGCAGTATAATTATTGTGTTCACTTGTTTGAATATTTTACTGTGCAATCAAATCACATTGAAGATCTTATTTCATAAAAGTTTGTTTTGTGTTTTCTTTCAAAAGGGAAGACAGTTGATTTGTAGTTTTAAAATGTATTCTAGTTTAATATTTTCAATATTCCTGTAACAGCACTTTCTCACTTTTTTTGGTAAGCAAAAGAGGAAATTTGTAATAAAAGCGTAGATGTTAAAGTAATGTGCCTTTTAAATAACTGCAGTGTCATTTATAATTTAGCACTTTAAAATCATTATAGATAAGAGGAATGTCTTGGTGTTAAATGTACTACTCATATGGACCTCAGTAAACTGTTTTTCGACTTGATAAGTTTGTTTTGTGTAAAAGGCATATTTATAAAATGTAAATAATATTGGTGGATTTCAGAACTAGATGAAAATTATATAAAGCTTCTTATAATGTTTGGAAAGATTATCCATAATTATCCGAAGTGCTGGAGGGACAGAGATCCAAACTTTGTATCACTTGGTGATCTACATAATTTTATTTTTTTTAGTAGTGGATGTGAGATCCAATTTTCTTTTGTAGCCTTTATTGCTGTATGTTAATAGGAATAACAGTAAAATATCTTTATGTTGAATTAAAATGGATCTCCAAGAGATAATGATGTATTTTAACTTAAATTGACCATAATTTTTGAAATTGGAATGATTTTGTTTTTTGTAATTTTTTGATTGTTTTTTTTCTCTTAACTCTTGGGTAGATGATATTGTTCCTGTTTAGGTTATTTAAGGAGAACTCTTGATCCGAGTGAATGGACTTAAGTAATATTAATAAAAGAATTATGTTTTAAGTATTAGGTTTAGTTCTTAGTTATAAAAATATTACCTGCATGTTTGGTAGGTTTCATTTTTGGTTTTGTACTAAATGTTGCTGTTTGATAAGGAAATACTTGAAAACATTATGTTGAGAAAAACTTTTAACATAGACACACATGGTTTGTTGCATGTGCAAGAAAATTGTATGTATGTTTTTTGTTTGTTTTATTTCCATTATATAATCAGAGTTTTACACTTTCAGTTAATCAAATGCTGATGACATTTATCAAACTTTTCATAACCATTAAACTGATTTTCCAGACCAAATATAGCATGAAATAATTCACATCCATATTAACATTTTGCAAAAATATATTGATGTATGACTACATTGGAAACACAACAGTAGGACATAGATTAACATTTCTTTGACTTTTCCACCATCTTTGTAATTTTTTCAAGCAAAATTTTAATTTTGAAGACTTGATTTGCTGGTTTTACGAAAGTATTTGATTTTGCCAAATCAGTCAAATTACCTTGTTTTTTTGCTTTGTCAGCAAGATCCATCAGCAGCCTCAATTAAGGATGCTATATTTTAAATTTTTTTGGCATGTAGCCTTTTTGCAATATCCTCAAGGATAAGTTTCTTTTCCATTCAGTTCATTTGTCTCCTTCTTTTGATCAAGATACTGGTTATATTTCTGTCTACCACTTTGAGTGGCAGTAAGCAGTTACTTTGACAGAAGAACTACAAGAAGACCTCCAACTGTAACTATACATTTTTGTAGATTAACTGCTGACTATCAAAGGAGACAATCTTCATATTTGGAAGCAGAAGAGCTCCTTTTAACATTTTCTTGGTCATGAAAAAAAAGTCAATGTTTTACAATACTTCATAAGGACTTGTAATACTTTACTTGGCTTCAACAAAAAAGTCGTGCATTGGTTTCGAGGTCAAAATCCTTAAAGATGTGAAAATTTGCTTCACAACCTGGAATAAATTAAGTCATACTGTCTGGTTAAGTGATTACATTTTCTACTCTGAAAGATTCAAACTAACAAGAGTGAATAGTACATACTGAAAATGAGGCTTACCATTCATCACATTTCAGGTCATTTTTAGAGAAGGAAAACAGTTGATATTATGAGTAAATAAGTATTTTGATGGACTCTTCACTTGCAATTTCTTTGTTAAAACAGCCAAGAACTCTTTGCAGAATTGCAGTAATGTCTCTGGAGTTACATTCTTTCTGGCAATCACTACTTTTGTATTTTCTGTTGCATAAAAATCAATATTGACATGCTTAACGAATTTGATGTTTTTCATTATTGGTCAAGTTAGTTTTCAAGAATTTAAATGTACTGTCTACTTTGGATAATGCATCATGTTTTTAATAAGGTCTGTTCTGGGAGTGAACCACTCTTTTATGGTAGAACAAAATGCAACTTTTTTTATGCATTGGTATCTTAGAAATATGAAGTGGATGGTTGTAAAAAAAAACATTTTTTATGTGCATTATTTTTATAATTAGTCAGACATTGTGACGAAATATGCTGTTTTTGGTCATGATTTTTTGAACCTATATTGTTTATAATAATTCATTTGTGGAGGATCTTTTTGGTGGGACAAGTTATAGCATTATTTCTGTAATTTATTAATATCTCCCAAGTCCAAAACAGTGGTGAAATAATTTCCCATTTTGCCATGGTGTTATATTACATCATAAAAGGCTACATCATAAATCACTAAATCTGCAATAAAAATTGGTTCTTGTGATGTTTTAATAAAATTTTTGTTGATGTGAAGTGTGTGTGTGTGTGTGTGTGTCTGTATATACAATTCTGTTTTTATAAAGAAAAATGCAAGCATAATAGCATTTTATCATTCCTTACACACACACACACACACACAAATATGCAAAAAGCTGTTTAGTTATCTTCACTACCAGAGTCCATAAGAAATTCCTTTGTATCATCATATTCCTTTCCACTACATGGGTAGAATTCTTTGCACTGGAGGCCTGAAACATGATAGTGGCAGATTTATACATTACTGCATTCACTGTCAAAACAATACAGATGCATCTTTAAATACAATACTGGCTCAAACAAGCTATCTTTTCCAACTTTCCAGCCATTACCAAGAGGGTTTCCAAGAGTTGGTTTTGGATCCTGGCTGTGGCACCAAATTGTGGCTTGATAATGAGCTCACTTTATGTGTTGGTGAAAATAATTTTTTGAGGGATGGGATGTAGATACTTGTTTGTTGTCATGGTGTAGACATAGCTCAGTTCATCAAGAGTGAACTCTATGGAAATAAGAAGAATGAAACTAAAGGGACAACATGTGTGATCAAACTACTGGTATGTTTCTTTTAAAGGTCTGTTGTCTGAAATGATGCCAGTGCAGGCCATATATTTTGATTCTGTTTTAGCTTGTTCAGAGCTGTTGTCTCTTTCTTATTTTAAAGAGGCTGTTTGTGGTGTCACATCCAGTTAAAGCATATAGGGCTGGCAAGGACTTGATTACATAATCACCCAGCTGTTTACAGATGGTGTATATGTATGGGCATAGATCTTTCTTTTGTTGGTGTGTTTACCACTTTGGTGAATGCTAGAACTGGTGATACTGGGTTGCCCATGCTTAGGCCATTTGTTTGTATATAGTTTTGGTTGTTGAACATGAATTGAATTCACCACAATAAAGACAAACTTCATGTTTACCACTTTGCCTTACATGTGTATACAGTGATTTTGGCAAAGTATTTTACTACAGTAGTACACTCCAATACCAGGACATCTGCATCATAAAAGTGAATGATAAGTGTTTGGTAAGTATCAGTGATAACTACAGGGTGGAACACTATTCTGATATCTATCTTTTCATATGTACTATAAAGACTTTCACTGTTGATACCATTGCTTTCTACTCATTTGACAAGGGCCCAAGTTGAAAACCATCCTGCTTATAAATACTGTGGCTGTCTGCAAGCATATCTGGGACTGCTTTCAGTATGTAGTTGCTGATGCTAATGCTTCCTTGTTGCTAGCCTTTGTCAAAAACATCATAGTTTGGGACAGTCTTCTTTCTGGTGATCTTGTATTTTACAAAAGGATCAAACTGCTTGTTGGAGTGAGCAACATGATATCAATCAAATAACTGCTCAACTGTATCAGTATATTGACCATTGAGAAGGGCAATCATGTGCAAGATTATGAACTTTCCCAGGTAGTCAAGTCAAATACATAAAATTAATTCATTCCGACAATGCAAAAAAGTTGTGAAACAAGGTTGGTAGTAACACTTTATATTCCATCACTATATGTAGACTTCCTTCTGCTTTGACACAGCCAGAAGCTGTCTAAATATAGCATTTTCTTGAGAGAGATGTAGCACATTTTATACACACAGTTACTTCATCCACAGTCTACCATACACTGAAATCTTTATCATATCATCACAATATATATAATTTATTTTGCCCTATAAAAAGCCATTTTTACTTCATCCTTGATCCTTGTATGAGTTGACATAAACTGTTGATCAGTTAAATATTGATAAATAACAAAACTTCACATTAGTATAAATAATTAGGAACTGCCAATGATGCAGATTTAGTGGTTTAGAAGGTAGCTTTTTGGATAAAATTTGTGATGAGGGTAGGTGTAGACATCTGTGTTTGATAAGATGCCAGAATGGATTAATTCTTTCAAACATGTTTGGAGTTAGGAGATACTAATACATCAGTAAAATATAGTTGTCTCGTTCTATCAAAGAGAACCTCAAACAATGAAATATGAATAGTGTTAGAGTATAAATTTATAAAATTGTTATCAGAAATGGCATGTATCATCACAATGTGAGGTTAATCATATGAATAATATATAGTTATACAGTATTGAAAGCTACTGTATAATCTTCATTTGGGTACCATTTTTGATAACACAAAAACTGGCAAAGTTATTACAGTTTTCATGATTTTTAATGTAGCATTACATTACATTTTTTATCTAGGGTACCTATGAATATCTGTTCATAACCTGTTTATATATATGTATTTGTTTCTCACAACCATCCATTTTATGCTTTTAAAATACCAATGCATGAAAAAAAAGGGTTGTTTTTTGTTTTACTGTGGGGAGGGGTACCTTCAGTTTCTAGCACCCTTTTCGAGAATGGCCAGAGTAGTATTTACAACTGCTATCAGAAGATTTGTATCCACAGACAGAATTGTGTTTGACAGAAAAGCAATACAGTGTGGTCAGTTTAATATTTCATTAGAAATGTAGAGTTCTTTAAACACTGAAATATAAACTGATAACTTTGCTGTGGAATTGATATCATTTGTTGCAAGTTTCAGTGTTAAATATTTGACTTTGGTAATGTGTAAGAAGTTGCTTTGACTTCAGCTGTTTTGATCTACATTTGGAAATTTGAAATAATTTCTAGTTGACCTTTGTGTAACAGGTGCATTTAATACTTATCAGGTAGAACAAAATTTCAGTTCATATTTATGAGGCTAAGTAATGTTCTCAAAGTCTTTTCATTTGGTTGGAGAATTTTTAAAAATGTGGTACAATGATTTATTGTACTATGTGAAATGATGTTATCTTGTGTAGTATAAATATAATAATTTAACATTTGAAGTTTCTTATTAATGTTAATAAAAGAATGACAGTTAACAGTATTTATTTATGCTTTTACTATAAATCAACTCCTTGGAACAGAAAATAGACCTGGGAAAAGGTGTCTGGGATTGAAGCATCAAGATTGAAGTTTTTAAGAAATATTTATGATTTATTATGTATTTTTGTAGTCAAGTCCCTTCAAGTCAGAAGTGTATGGCACTGTGTATCTATTGCACGGTTAATTCTTATTTTGTGGTATTGAGTACTGAAAAAACAAGTTTTTTTTTTCCCTTTAATCAAGTATGTCAAACATCTCAAAATGTTACATGAAGAGTTATTGATATTTCTTTTATAGTGACAATTATACAATTAAAAAAAAATGCTAATGAATGGTTTGCTTAAAATGCATATAAGAACAATATGAGGTGTATTGGGTTAAAGTAGTATGTTTACTGTGGAAAATTATTTTCAGTTTCCTGTTATATGCTTGGTTAAAATATCACCACATTAGATACTGTGAATATGAAACTGGTAATATATTAATTATATTTACTTGTTTATTTATTTGTTAATTGCATTTCTAGTATGTTCTCTTTAATAACTTGGTAAACAAACGTTTGACGATATATTTCTAAACCTTAGGACTCAACATAATTTAAAATGCTAGTGGTAGTTTGTAAGTGTTGGATTCATAAAATAATGTTTGGTTTTAAGTTTGGTGTATAAAAAACTATTACAGGATTTATTACATCTTTATAAACTTGCTAATTTATGATGAGTTATACGGTGCTAACTTTATTGTCAAATGACAGTGATTTTATATTTTCCTTGTATTTGTATTCTGTGAGATAAAAGAAAGGTTTGGCATCACTGTCTTATACATAAAGTACTCCAGCAATTTGTAAACTAACATACATACATACATACATGCCTGTTTGTCTTATTTATTTTCTTGTTGTGTAAAACAGATCCATTGTATACTATAGTCTGGTGTTTTCTATAATTATTACAATTTATATTAGAAAGTCTACACATCAGTTTTATAAGTGCCTATATTATTAGAAAAGTTAATGTTTTGTGTTTATTTGTAATAACATTTCTATGCTTATTAGTTGAACTTTCTCTGCTGTGTCGATGGGTTGGTTCATCTTTTTTAAGAGTGCATCAGGTGATGCAAAATGTGGTTGCGTGGAATGCCAGTATTAGTTTAAAATGTTTTATGTAAGGTAAATCAGATTACTTGGAGAATAAAAGATGTTTAGTCTTAAAAAATTTCTAACTACTACCTCGATTTTTATTTTTTAAATGCCAAATGACAATCCTGGTTAATGAACTTAACATAAAGTTATTACATGTGTTTCTCAGTTTCATAATTATTGTTATGAAGATACATTGATCAAGATAATTATGTATTATTTATGAGAACTTAGTTTTTTACCATTTAACTGAAATATTAAAATATTTCAAACTGTAGAAGTCTATGACCACAAAAGTAGATTTTTTAAGTTCAAGTAAGCCATTACATTTATGACAAAAAGTGTAATTTATTAGCTTAATCAAAGTAACGTGATAATTCATTGAAGATGTGAACATTGCAGTTACAACTTAAACCTTTTTATTAGAAACTGTTATTTATAAACAAAACAACAACAAATTATTTCCTTAGTTCCACATTTCACATCATTATTTAAGAAGTTTTTATATTTTTACAATATTAAAAGAAATTATAATTTTTAATGTTATTTTCATTACTTAATAATTAAAGAAGTGTGTGGGAAGAATTGTGGTTAGGTGCTTTAGAAAGGAACTTTCCAGACTTGTCTAAGAGGAACATGTAATTGAAACTTGTGCTAAAGCTGATGTTTGGTGTATTGTTTTATTATGCCTTGAAATTTTGACACCTAAACATAGTGTCAAAATCTTAAAAAAAAATTTTTGTTTTTAAATCAGTAAGTTATGCAAATTGATTTTATCAGTGCATTACCATGAATGAATCTTTCAGTTCTTAAAAGGAATAAAAAAAGTCTATACATATATAAGAATTCCGTATTTACTGTAGAAAGTAACATTTACATCTTAATAGATAACTGAATTCTTTTGAGAAATTCTATCTTACTGCTTGTAAAATGATACTCTATGTACATATATGCATGTTATGAATATTGAACATTCCACATAAAGCTCATGCTGATTCAAGACAATAAATATGTTGACCAGCGAATTTTTCTCTGTTAAAAAAACAAAAGAAAACGTTCATTATTAGAATGCAGGGCAAATTTGAATTATAACAGATAAAAGTATCATGTACTAGCAGGTTTAAGTTAATGTTTGATTGCAGTACAACGTACGGAAGGTACAACGAAACGTAGATTTTCATTATATAAGGTGCAGGTAACTTGAAGTCGTTTAACTACCACTGCATGATATCGGAAATAACACGGTCATTACAGTCGGGTGTCCAAATTTTTCCTCTAGATGTTTCTTATAACCCTTCTTTATTGATTTTGTAATTCAGAAAGTAGACAAATTATACCATTATTGTGAAATTTTTGTAAGCTTATTATGGGCATAAAAGTCCATAAACTTAAGTTTTTAAAACCTGATTACCTGAAAGCGTGATTTTTAGTTTATTTTATTGTCTAGTTTGTATCATTCCTAGGTATGGTTGTACCAGGCACATTTGAAATAATTTATTAATTAATTACTATTTCTCTTAGAAATTTAGATTTATCTTTCGTTTTTATCTATGATAGTAATCATGTTAGGTTTGAGTTTTGTTTGTTTTTCCTTTTTATTGTATTAGTTGAGTTAATAAAAAGCATTATTTGAATATATGTTGATACATTTTGTTCCAAAGCATCGTTAGCTTTCGAGTAGTTTTTTTTCTTCTGTTTTTGCAACGTTAAATTTTAGAAATCTAAACCTATAGTTAGAACACTTTAGCAGATCACAAAGACTTTTAAAAAATTTTAGGCTAGTTCATAAAAATATCTTAATGTATGACGTTTATACTGATAGCTTTGAACTAGATACTGAACGTGGATTAACAGCGAAGTTACATTTTCCATATACTTTAAAATGGCCTTTTTAGTAACGAGTTTTATATTTTATCATAATATTCAACCTTTAATGAACTCGAACAATCAATTTCACTAACGCCTGCTGTTTTTGGATAGGTGTTCCTGCCACATTGTTATCCATCATCCCTTTGGGGGTGTTAACGTTTATTATATATTTAAACAACGCACACAGTACACTTGAAGAGTGAATTTTCTGCCACACAAATAGTATCGGAAGCGTTTCGCAAAGACAATAATATCCCTACAGGTTCAGAATGCAAATACTACATGACTACACTAACGCCTCCTCAACATAGCCTTATTAAATATTCAAATTTCAAGTCCTTTGTGCCGATTGGCTTACCTAGTACTTAACTAGGTTTATGTAGAACCCTGGTATCTATTAGCAAAAGGAAGAAGACGTTGCTGAAAGAAAAATACTGACTAGTAGTAGTTCTCTTTTACGTGCACGATTTGTTTGTTTGGAATTAAGCACAAAGCTGTACAAAAGTATCGGAACCCGGCTTTTAGCGGTATAAATCAGCAGACATGTCGCTGTGCTAGTGGGGGTCCACACTTAGGAGAATGTTGTGTTTATCGAATACTCTTTTACTTAAATGTATCTGTATTACACAAAAATGTGTTTGTGAAATATATTTTGGTAAGTTATAAATTGAGTATGTTACTTAGAAGTCGGACTATTTAATTGAGGAAGCACTAAAAATAGTTCCGTGGTTTATTTAGACTAATCTGAAAGTCGAAGCCCTCAGCTAAAGAATTGAAGTATTTATATATGTAGCAGGTAATAGGGATATAGTTGTTATCTGTATCTTACAATGTGCAATAGAAAGTTGAGAAAGGAATAAAATTTATGGAAAAAGGAAATATCCCATTTCTGTGATAAAACAATTATTATACAATCTGTGTAATTAATATATTGTGGAAATTTCTCGGTAATGCAACAGCTGAAAAGCAAATTTTTTTCGCTGAAATTTAGTTTTAAAGTTCTTTCAAGCCTAATAAAAGATTTTTGTGGCCTGAAAGACAATTTAAGGTAGTTAGAAACTTTTCTTCCAAGTATCTCCTTTTTTATGCTTCTATTTCAAATTTATAGTGACGTCTATTGTTTTCGGATATTAATTTTAGGTGTTAGTGAAGCAATCGGATAACGGCAGAATATAACGATCAGATTATATGAGCAGCATTTAAGGCATGCACGCGTTTTTTCTCTCAATTTACAAATTATTTTATCGTATAAATAGTGAACAGTCACTCTATGTTTGTTAAAATAAACAACAACTAAGTCCAGAAAATTAAGTTAATATCATTTACTGTCGAACATTTAGGTTGATGCCTGTAATCAGGTCGTCTTAAATCCTGACCTACTGAGTAAATACATTTTATACACGAATTAGCTTGCTAGTTTTTCAACTTGGCGCAAAGCAACACGAGGGATATCTGCAGTGTAAAACGAGAGGAGAGGCAGCTAACTGTCACAATTCGCCGCCAACTCTCGGGCTACTGCTTTACCAACGAATAGTGGGGTTGTCTGTCCCTATCTAACGCCCCTACGGCTGAGAGGGCGAGCATGTTTGTGATGGGGATTTGAACCCACGATCCTCAAATTACGAGTTGAGTATCCTAACCACTTGACTAACGAATCAGTTACACGGGAACATATATCAAGGTGAGAAGATAATGCTGAGACAATGATACTTACCCTGTAGTATGGAAATAGTACATATACTTGAATAAATGATGTTAGCAAGTGACAGGATAAAGGTAGAGGTCAAGTACATAAACAGTGAATAGACCTTGCCAAATACGGTTTGCTTGTTTCTTTTTGGTGCAAAACTATACGGTGAGCTGTCTGTGTTATGCAGAGTTGTATTGGTACAAGTTCGCAGGCATACCACTAGAGGACACCACATACGGCTGATGTTTCTAGAAAATTATCATGGCTTAGTGAGAGGTCAATTAATTTTATAATTTCTATTGTTTCTAATCAATCTCTTTCCTTTCTTATTTTTTAAGTTGGTGTAGGATAATAATTTTGTCCCAAAGTATTTTGTGACCTGTTTTATATTGATGGTATGCTGAGGTGAGTAACTAGAAATAAACACAAAAGAAACTCACCAAAAACATGCAAATGCAACCTGAGACCATCATACGTGTAATGTATGGGGTGATCCAAAAGTTATTGCATTCCTGCTAAGCCTGCAAGGTTTTTGTTGTTTTTTGTGTTTTTCTTGGACAGTTGAGATAATAAAAATTATTTCATAAAGAAAGAATGGCCAATGAGAGAGAGAATTACATATTAGGGAAACAGTGTCAACCTTTGGTGAATAAGTATTTCTGCTTCCATTTCATACTAAATTGGGATTCATGAAAAAATTCATAAAATGAATGACCAAAGATGTTAATGGTTTCAAGTACCTATCCGAAAAGTTTCCAAAAATCAGTGAAGTAAAAATGAAAGGAAGGTATCTTTATCATAGATTTGGAAAGTTCTGATAGATGATTATTTTGAAACAGTATTCAATCAGAAAAAAATCTTACTGCTTGGAAATCATTCTGTTGACTTTTATGTACGCTTACGAGGCATCCATTCATGTTCAGACATTCGTGGACAATTCTAAACATCTAGACCTATATGTAGAAAGTTACAAGGACTCCCCTTCTATTGCATATGCAAATATTTCTAAAAACAGACTAATGGTTTATAAAATGCTATGCTTGTTTGTTTTGAATTTCGCGTAAAGATACTCAAGGGCTATCTGCGCTAGCTGTTCCTATTTTAGCAGTGTAAGACTAGAGGGAAGGCGGCTAGTCATCATTACCCACCGCCAACTTTTGGGCTACTCTTTTACCAACGAATATTGGGACTGACCGTCACATTATAACGCCCCCACGGTTAAAAGATGCGAATATAGTTGGTACAACGGGGATTTGAACCCGCAACCCTCAGATTACGAGTCGAACGCTTTAACCTACTTGGTTAAACTTTAACCTCCAAAGTGTAAAGCATTTACTCGTTTAAAACACTTTCTTCAAGAGGATATGATTTTCTTTTATATCCCTGAAAGAAGACTGATGACCCCTTAGAGGGGTCACCTGTTTTAATCATTTGCACTTCTATGTAGTAGAGTGTTGTTTGTTTGTCAGTTAGTGCTGTTACATATTATAATTTATCTCAGATGAGTTTCAAGTGGATTATGTTGTGTACGTTATGTATTAAGATTTTAAATAGTCGGAAATTTTAATTTGGAAGTTTTTCGAATGCTAATAAATGTAATATTTGTGTTTGTTGGTTTGGAACTAAGCAAAAGGCTATACAAAGTGCTATCTGTGCTCTGCCCACCACGTGTATCAAAACCCAGTTTTTAGCGGTGTGAGTATCACATTTATGATGTTTACTGACAAGGTTTATACTTGCAGTTTTCTTTCTTAATACAAATATATTTTAATATACAAATACCATACACTTTATAATAACAATTATTATAAATAATTCTTACAAATGATGATTTATATACAAGAATTTTACAAACTTACAAGTAATACTGAGTCTTCTATCTGGTCATGAACTGAATATTTTATCAACGTTCACGAAGAGTGAATTAATTCTGTGTTGATACACAGGTACACTTCTCTTTACGGCTTGAAACACAGAAAAGTTTTTACCGACGACAGTATCTAATGCACTTCTAGAAATACTAACTTTCAAAGTTAATTCACTTAAGTTTGTAATGTTCGAAATCTATAAACGTTCCTGGTTAAATATCCGTAGTTTTCCGATTAATAAGCGTTTCTTACATTTAGAGCTTCCGAGGGTTATAGTGTACTGACTATAGCGACCAAACAATATTCTATTACTGTCACTTGTTGTATTGTGATGGCTTGTCTTTACATAGACATTAGGCGAAATTCTCGAAAGTTTAACTATGTTCGAAGATACACTAGTGTTTTCGTAAAACATATATTGTTGATTCACACTCTCGAGAATCTTCTACAAATTTAGATAACAGACCGGACCTACGCAATACAATTTCAATAATAAATGTTGCAGATATTAAAATAAATGAATAACAGTAAATCTGTTACAGTAAACACTAAAATTTTATCACATAAGAGATATTTAATGTTACAAGTTGTATTGTCGTGATGTTAGCAAAACGTGCGCATTCCATAAATCTCCAGAAGAATAATGCGCTATGTAGGCCACAATATAGCATAAAATATTAATTCGAAAAGCAAAAAATGAAAGTACTTGTTATTTTTAATTTTGATTTTGTTTACTCTTAAAACAAAAACTTGTATATTATAGTTTTAAATATATTCAGTGTTCTAAATAAATTTGGTTATTCGTGAGAGGTAAAGGACAATTTTTAAAAATTTATGAACACGAGTATAAATATTATTAAGTTATTCAAGCCCTTTAGGAGTCCTTAGGTTTTTTACCAGTTACCCGGCAGGCTAGTCCGCCACTGACTATAATGCACGAAGGTTAATAGTAAACTTGGAAGGAATACTACTTGTGTTATGCGGTGGACTCAGCAGATAGCCCGATTTGGCTTTGCTATAAGATTGTTTGGTAGTTTTGGAATTTCGCACAAAGCTACTCGAGAGCTATCTGTGCTAGCTGTCCCTAATTTAGCAGTGTAAGACTAGAGGGAAGGCAGCTAGTCGTCATCACCCACCGCCAACTCTTGGGCTACTTTTTACCAACGAAAAATGGGATTGACCGTAACATTATAACGCCCCCACGGCTGGGAGGGCGAGCATGTTTGGCGCGACTCGAGTGCGAACCCGCGACCCTCAGATTACGAGTCGCACGCCTTACGCGCTTGGCCATGCCAGGCCCTTGTTATAAGAAAACATACACATTTGTGTATTGAGAAGTTAGGTAAAATTAAAGTTGTAAACGAAAGGTTTATACTTCATAATAATATACAAATACACATTATATACACTTCTCAGTTAAAACAGGATAACTTTGATTCAGCACGTGTAAGATAACAGAGTGGTCGAAATTAAGTAGATGAAATTCTGAAAGAAATTTGAAATTGTTAAATTGCTAATACAAAAACAAAACAAAATTACTACACACACTGTATTTTTTTTTTTCTGCAACGTATCATTTGAGAAATTGATACAAGAATTATACCCTTAATCTTTGAGAAACGAGGAAGTCAGAATGTATGTGGGCTTCTAATAAATCTTTAGGATTTCATCGTCTTAATTTCATAATAACTTATAACTAACATTACGGACTTAGAGATTTAAACTTTAATAAAATTTGTTACTTTGTGGAAAGTATTATAATACAGACAAATCATGTATATGATGGAAAAACAAGTTAACAGACATTATAATACTGGGCGTAAATGAAATATTATTGACATTGTCCAGACTTTAAACAAGAATCCAACTAATATTTCTTTCAATCCTCTGGATTAGGGAAGATTTTTTTAAAATTACTGGCCAGAAAAGTTGAAGTTTGTGATAAAATAAAAATTTCAAGAGTTTAACTAGATTTTACAGCTTTTTGTTTAAACAACAGGAGATGTACATTACAATTCACTTGAAGCCTAAGAATATCACGAAACTTCTAAAGCAGATTTTTTTTAAACGAGAAAGTTAATTTATGAAAAAAAAAAGAGGTCCTTCCTGTCGGCATTGCTCGAGTCTTCGTATAATTTAACTTGTGGTACTTAGAATTTTCGGAAATTTTCAAAAACTATAATTCTTACCATATATTTTAGTTCTTCATTTTCGTAAAGTTGCCGTTATTTCTGGAAGGCTTGCATCGTGATGGTCAGGGCACTCGATTTTAAATCTTCAGGTCACAGGATCCTATTCGCCCACTCTTTCAACCGTTGGGGTCATAATGTTATGATTAATCTCATTTTAATATTGGGATCCTTAAGAAATGTTTATTCACAACATGTAAAATAAAATATTCAAGGTTTAATATTTTAATACAATTTTCAACACATTTTTAGTGAATATGATTCTTTTCGATGAATACGAATAAAAGATTTGTACAACCTAAAGTAAAAGGACATTTTGGAAACAAGGTCGTAGACCGAATTTATCTGTACCACATTTGTGTTTAAGATATTGTGAAATGTATTGTTACTACTAACCATTATTGTTTGTTTGTTATTTAAAATTTCGTACGAATTCACACGAGAGCTATCTGCGCTAGCTCCAATTATTAAGAGTGGGTGCTCCTGATAACCTCCATCACTTCTAACTAGTCCGTTGATTGAAACTAAGAATTACTCCTCAGTAACACAGCGGTATATCTGTGGGCTTACTCTTAGAAAATCGGATTTTGATAACCGTGGTGGGCAGAGCACAAGTAGTGCATTGCGTAAATTTGTGCTTAACTACATCTTAGCTAGCAGCTAACTGTAATTTGTCTATGCTGGGACTTGCCTTGGAAAAATAGAAAACTTGTTATGTAATTTTATGCAAGTATATAGTTTTTGAAAGCTAGTATTATATAACAAAATAAGTAAATATAATTTTTTGCTGCTCATTAGGTGTAATGAAAAATTGAAAAATGAAAAATAACATATTATTTAAATTAGCATATAATATATTGTCTAAATTAAAATTCTGTCGAAAAACTGAATTACAGATTACTGAAAAGGTGCTCTTCGAATTGAAAATCACTGAGCAAAAATATTCTATTTCTAGTTTTCGTTTAAAATAAACTCTCTAAGCAACTAACGATAATAACTTTTGGTGCAGCATTGATCAGTTTAGGTTTATAGGTAGGAAGATCTCTAATGAAAATGACATGATCTCATCCGTGTAACAATTCATGTACAATAATTGTAAACATTGAATTTTCAACTGAACTTTTGAATCATCCCCCCTTTTTAGGGGAGGGGGAGAAATTCGGTCTGAATGAGAAACTAAAGTTTAACTTGTGCATACTTGCAGGCCACTTCAAGATCATACGGGTGGCGAGTAATGATTGTCTAGGCAAAGGGAAAAGTGGGGACGAAGATATCTCGGTAATTAAATAGTTAATGAGTGTAAGTCTTTTATACCGGCCAACCATTAACTTATGGACCAAAGGATTACCAGTCCGCCCCGAATCAAAAACAGCGTGACGTAACTACAGCAATCTTCAATAAACAGTCACAGAAATATGTATCGATAATTGGGTATTATAATAATAATGTTTTACGCATTTCTATTGACTTTTTTTGGGGTACTTTCACTTCTCATAGGTTCCTGATACTTTCACTTCTTACAAGTTCTGGATACTTTCACTTCTTACAGGTTCTGGATACTTTCACTTCTTACAGGTTCTGGATACTTTCACTTCTCATAGGTTTCGGATACTTTCATTTTTATAGGTTCCGGATACTTTCACTTCTCATAGGTTTTTGATAATATAGAAAAAAATTATTCTTGGAACAACATTCCGCCCCATTTCACCACTTGGCAAATTATTTCAAAATTAGGGACGACAGCTAGCTGATGGCTCTTTTGTAGCATTGCGTAAATATTATAAACAAGCAAACTTATGTTTCCAGGTTTGATTGAAATGGGATTCCTCAGAAATTTTGTCTCTGTTAGGGGGAACATGTTATGATACAACGTTTTCATCCATTTAGTATCAACCGTTTCGTGCTCAGTTAATTTTCTTAAAAAAACGTAAGAAAAATGTTTTTTGTTACAAATTCGAGGAACACATTTATATTTTAAGAGACAAATTCGAATATAAATGCCTATAAAGTCTTGCTGAATACTTGAAGATTTTCCAACATTTCTATACCACCACGTCCCCCATTGGTACAGTGGCATGTATAAGGACTTACAACGCTAGAAACCTGGTTTCGATACCCGTTATAGGCAGAGTACACATAGTCAGTTCATTGTGTAGCTTTGTGCTTAACTGCAAACAGTACTATACCTATACGAAAATAAATAAACAGATGAATACAACTCAATTATGTGCGGATTTATAACAGTTTCCAGCCATATTATCAGTGATTGCAGTTCTAGATAGCTATTACATAAAAACAACTGTTACATTTTTTTTATGTTGACTGTAGACTGAACGCAACAGAAAGACACAGATAACAGCTTGTATAATTTATTACACTAAACTATTATATATATGACAGATATAACATAAATTATATAATAACAATGACAGATATTCAGTTTAAAATTAATTACAATACAAAATGGTACTGGCCTGTGTTTAATAATATGATCTAGAATGAAAGTCCAAAAGTTCAGATCAGAAATCCAGAATTCCGGTATAGGATGTGAATTTGGTCCCACGAAGAAATTCCGAAGTTTGAATGGAGAAGTTCAGAAACAATTCACAGTTCGATAAATTTGATGAAGTTCCTTTCACGATGCCTTCGATGAACGTCTCAAACTTATCGCCTTCCAATTTTCCCGGTCTCCCCTAAACAGTTCTACACGTGTTGACTTTCAATACAACCAGTAATTCAAATGAATCGTAAAGAATGATGAAATAAATCACAGCTTCTGTAGATCTAGCTCTAGTCACAAATCCAAGTTGAATAAACACACAGCAAACGTTGAAAACTTCTCGAACAAAGACAATATCTCTTGAATCAAAATAAAAACTAATGACTGACTCTTTCTCTTCTTTTTTTTTCTCGCATCACCGTCTGTTTTTATACCACTATGCCTACTATTTTCTCGAACAATCGCGTAATTTTCACAGAATTCCAGAGCAATCCGCGCTTGTCTGTTTTTGCACGAGACTCGTCGTCTAGACACCAAGGCGCCATACATTTCCATTTACAGTTAGGCCTGGCATGGCCGAGCGCGTTAAGGCGTGCATTCGTAATCCGAGGGTCGCGGGTTCGCGCCCGAGTCGCGCTAAACATGCTCACCCTCCCAGCCGTGGGGGTGTATAATGTGACGGTCAATCCCACTATTCGTTGGTAAAAGAGCAGCCCAATAGTTGGCGGTGGGTGGTGATGACTAGCTGCCTTCCCTCTAGTCTTACACTGCTAAATTAGGGACGGCTAGCACAGATAGCCCTCGAGTAGCTTTGTGCGAAATTCCAAAAAAAAAAAACCATTTACAGTCAAATGATCGATCTACCTAATTCTAGAAATTTTTAAATGAATAACAACATATTTTATTGGTTTAAACTTTGAAACAATAATATAAACAACAACATGGCATTCAAACGCTTTATGCAATACAACAACAAATACGAATATTTTACTGAAACCTGGACAGTAATAATAAATTCAGTATAGAGTATCTCACAAGGTAGTTATATCAGCTTCTATATGTACGATATATGGTTTCAGAATGCCAGTCAATTGCTTAGAAAGAACTTTATTAAATAATTTTAGAGGTTTAAGTAACATTTCTTTGTTATTCTGATCTATTCAAACTGAAGTCTTATGTTACGAAACAATATATGTGTTGACAGGATAAAAACAAAGAAATAACAGCTTAAAATTGACTTTTCAAGTGTTCCTTCACAATGTATTTTAAGTTATTACTAAGTCTTCAAAGCCGTCTTAGAAATTCTCCTGAAAAAAGAAATAAACTAGCAATCTGCAGATCATTATACATTAGTGAAACAGGTTGGGTTTGCTTAACAAAAATGTATTTAAAAAGTCGATATATATATATATAATTTTTTTCCAATCATACACAATTTATTGTCTGATATGATATTTTCCTTTGATAGACTTTAATTTTCGTATTATGCATAACCATTTTAGTTTTAATAAACTATTTCTATGGAAACCCAACGAATGTGAAATAAGATACTCAGAAAATTGGAAGAAGTAGATTTGCAGGTGATAGAAAGTATTAACTGGAGCAACATTAATTTAGGAAAGGAAACTAGATGCTGCCAGAGCTTTAAAAAGTAATCAGTTTACATGAGAAGTGAAATAAAACGTTTAATACAGATAGGAAGATTGTTTAAAGTAGAAAACAAAATATATATACTACGAGTTTGTATATTAATGGCTTCAACAACACGTCTATACATATTGTTGTAACGTTTTCTGTTACTGGATAGGTTCTTTTCCATTATTTCTACAAAATAATACGATATCCAGTCCACTTAAAATCTATTTATACTTTAACATTTGCTGCAGTCATTTACACTTGTAGGCTTAATTTTAAACAAAAAAACTCTCTCAAAGGGTATAATGTATGCCTTACGCACCAATAACATTTAACATAAATTTCTTTGGTTAATTGTAACTATACTTGTCTTACATATAGACTTATTTATATACATTTTGATGATAGATTAATTAACTTAAGGGGTTCAATAATACTCACTACAAACTTATGAACTAAATCATTCACTAAATATATTTGAATTAATTTTTATTAACTTCTCACTGCTTATCACTAATTATTTATTTGTATTTATGAACAGTACGTTTATGTCTCTAGATGCTGTCCAAAATGACTAGATTCTTGGCGTCATCGAAATAACGAGCTCACCCCAAATTCGTAAAAAATATAGTTTATAACACCACCTTTGTCCTGGCTTGGGAAGTCCCTTGAATAACCCTAACACACAAATAAAACACTACAATAAATTGTTTACTAAGCTGTAGTTTTAGTACTTTTTATTTTCAGTAAGTTATGATATACATATGAATGGGCTTTTGTTATTTATCATCACTGGCTATCCTGTAGCTATGGGAATTCTTCTTAGGTATGTGGTCAGTGATTCCAAAAGCATCTCAAATCTTTTTTAAATTGTTTTAAAAGGAACTATGATATCCTCAGCAGGTTCTTTCTGCTGACATATTCTTCTTTGAAGTTACTCAATTGAGCATTATCTTATCTGGCTTGGTTTGCTTATTCCTCCAAACTCTGCAAAACCGTACTGTTTTTTTTTTCTAATTTACAGTATGACATATGGTACTTCTTAACACTCTCCTGTCTTTGAAATTCATCTTTCTTTATAATAATATTTGTTCAACCACACAATATCACCGTGATGAAATCCGGTCTTATCAGTAATAGAATCATAATCTCTTTTCAATTTATTACAAGCTGATTTCATTTTTTTATAAAGTATTTTATAATGTCTTTATCTTCAAATACACAAGATTTTTTACAACCATTAGTCTTTTAGAACATGACAAAGTGTTTAGTTCTGCTATAGTCGTTCCATTAAACGTAAGTATATTGCTAATTGTTGCTCGTATGAGTATTTTATTCGTTTCTGGTAAATGACCACCTTCCGTTCTATCACTAGTTGTTCAACCCCTGATGTAGTAACTGTCATATACTACATAGGAATTTCCCAGTTTAGTTCCCATTGTGTAATTCCATTTTATGTTAATTATCCAATCATTATACAGTGTAGGGAAGCTTCTTACAATAAGAATTACTTCAACATTTCCCTTTACTGGAACATTATATCTATTCTTTATTTACATCAATCTCTGGTAGTAATTTCCGAATTTTCATTACCAAATCGGGTCAAACAGTTGTATCTATAGAAAAAAATATTGATCCATAATTAAACTCATGTTCTAGTGAAGGATTTTCTTTAAATAATTGATTATTATCTCATTTGGGTAGATAGAGGTTTCCCGCCTAAACTTTACCCATAAATTCAGTCAGTTTCCGAGTGTTTGTGTCTGGTTAGCTCTTTGATGTTCCTTTGTTCTCATTGGTCTCGAATACTCTACTTAGGCTTAATAACAGCTGTTTATTCCTTACAATTTTGTCTGAAATGTTGACATTTCCCATAACTATCACAGCTTCCTTTTTAAATATCCCCTGGGATAGTATCTCATTCTACAGTTTGTCCTCTCAAGTCAAACATAAAACATGTTTTTTATGGTTTATTTCCCCTATTTATTGTAATTAGCTGTTTGATTGATTCTTTCAGTTGTTCTAAAATATCGTCGGGAGAATTTGATGATTTTTATTACAGAAATATTTGACAATTCAGGAAGTTTTAAATGGCGCGTTTATAAGTTAATTTATGACTTCGATGATGACAATTTCTAATGTTAATTGCAAAGCTTCCTTCAAAAATATACACCTATTTTATATTAGACTTATTCTCATATCTGCATCTTTTATGGCATTGACAAATAGGTCACGTGCTAAAGAATCTATCATTTCACATGAAACATCTTGGTAAGATAAGTGGGTGCGTCTTTTCAATTTCGGCCTTAGCCAATTACTTTCTCTGCAAGGTGTTCAAGATCTCTGTTCTGCATACTTATGTTTTTAGTATGTTATTCCAAACATGTTGTATAAGACAACTGCCAATGCTGTAAATGTCCTTGAAGATGCTTTTTAAAACTGGCAAAAAGCTTGTCGATCATTATTCTACGAGTCAATATAAAGGACTATTATGGAAAGATTCCATTGAGAACATATTGGATCTTTCCATGATAGCTCTTTGGTTTTTCAGTTGTGCAATATTGTTGAATTATCCAGATAAATTCGAGAATAGCATTTTGTATTGAAACATCTGTATTAGTTTAAGAAGGTCCTGTAGTAAAAACTGGTACAATAGTAGTTGTAGTAAATATTAATAAATGTTACTTTATTTAATATCTCGTATAATTAGGTTTTGGGATTGAATTCTTTGGAAGATACAGAAAGACGTGATGTTGGCAGAAGCTTTATATTTATTATTTAATTTTCCAAGGATCTCATTTTGTCACTGATGCTTCTTTGATTTTGCCATTTTAGTCCTTCTCTGTTTTGTTGATGTTTTTCTGTAATTTTTTTAATCTTGCCGTTTTAATCTCTCTGTACACCTTTTTAATCCCTCTGTTAAAGAAGCTTTATATTTATTATTTAATTTTCCAAGGGTCTCATTTTATCACTGATGCTTCTTTGATTTTGCCATTTTAGTCCTTCTCTGTTTTGTTGATGTTTTTCTGTAGTTTTTTAATCTTACCGTTTTAATCTCTCTGTACACCTTTTTAATCCCTCTGTAAATATGACATCTTTTTAGCTCTCTTTTTTAAATCCATGCTTCTTAGTTCTTTATGTCCATCTGCGAGACAACAGAAAGTCTTCAGATTTACAAAGCCAAAATCAGAGATTCAATTCTCCTTGGTGGACACTGTACATGGCCCAATATGGCTTTGCTATACGAAAACACTCATACATCCTTATGTGATTTACCTTCTTATAAATTACTTGTTCTTCTTTTGTTTCGTTTCGTTCTTATAATTTTCTATCTTTTTATTGTTTGACCTTAAACTTATTGTTTCGTTCTTCATTTAATTTCGTGTGTCTTTCTTGTCATATACTTTTAATTGTTTCACCATTTCCAGCAAGATATTAGTTTCGCTTTTTGTCTGGATTGACATCCCAAAGTTTGAAGTGTAGTCAAAATTCAGATTTATTTTGATCAAAATAATTCCACTTCTGACAAAATTTATTTAATAAACAGCTTATTATACAATAAATTGTTAGGAATTAACACAATATCATTCACATTTCAGTATATGACGTAACCTAAAGGACAAAAATTTAGATGAACCTTATTGTTGTTGTCAAGCTTTTCTTAGCTTGACTGAAGTGCTTAACAGTTACTTTTTACGTGGGTGGTATGCGTAGCTTACAGTGAAACCAAGAGGGAGATACAATTAACATTTCTAAAGTTCATGATATAATTTAAACTGATAGATTAGCCTAACCTTTCCCTGTCATTGTTTTATAAACAATATTTCCCGCTTTTTGTCTGACTCCTAGTATTCCTTTTGATGTTTCTATTGAATTTCAGTGAAATGTTTTCAAGTTGAAGAAATTAGCACGAAGGTTCAAGTTCTTAGGATTTATTTGATTTTAAAACATCATATAACTTTAGAGATTTGCTTTATACTGAATCATCTTCTTAACTTGTGTACCCTTCACTTTTCAGTACTTCAGCAGTAAATGTAATTGCTTATGACAATTATCATTGGGTTTACTTACCAGTTTGGACCACTTTATATCACCAATTGTGCAGTTTTATGCTTATGTTTTTTTTTTTGCTTGTTTTTGAATTTCTCGCAAAGCTTCACGACGCCTATCTGCGCTAGTTGTCCGTAATTTAGCAGTATAAGACTAGAGAAAAGGCAGCTAGTCATCACCACACACTGCCAACTCTTGGGCTACTCTTTTACCAACGAATAGTGGGACTGACCGTCATATTATGACGATCTTACGGCTAAAAGGGTGAACATGTTTGGTGCGACGGGAATTCGAACCCGCGACCCTCAGATTACGAGTAGATCGCCACCACCCACCTGGTCATGCCGGGCCAGCTTTGTGCTTAAAAACACCAACAAACTCTTTTATATTTTCAAAGGAGTAATTAAAAAAAGAGTACTCGTTTAGCTAGCAGATGCCACAAGCACCCATATTTTATCCATTATACTATAGAGAGTAATATCAACCATTAAAGGAATTTTAAAACAAATTACAGTTATAACCACTTCTCCGGTGGCTCAGCAGCTTAGTTGAGGATTTATAATACACAGATATATTGTAAGCAAACAAGCTATTAGATCTAAGTAAATATTTGAGTATAGAGAAACATTCCGCTAGTTAAAGTTGGATTTATTCTTTCTTTTATTTAATATAGCAACAACAAAAAAGATGCAAAAATTATTCATTCTATATTTGAAACATAACGAGAGAACAATGTACATACGCAGAATGTAGAATCGATAAAATGTCTGTATAAAATTCCTTCTTTGATGGCATACGTACAGTATGAATTCAAATTACCCAGACTTATGTCGTTGTAATGAAGTCTTACCAAATTGATGGTTACTACTGGTGAAGTAGTGAACTATGCTACCAATTAATGCCGAGAGGAAGCTTACGGTATGGTGCTAAATTGTCAATTTCTGCTGCTATGATTAATTGTTTTTCAGAATCCCACAGAAGCTGCTGACGTCTACCTTTCAGTGTGGTTCCCACGAAACTACAGGACAAAATGAAGCAGTAGAGTGCATGTAAACCCAGTATGAGATTGATTGCTTAAGTCTTGTCAATTTTGTGAAAAGCCTAACAGACGACCCGACTGAAGACACTTTAGACGACTTTGACAAATTGCTGAGAGCTCTGAGTATATTCCTAGCCTAATTTTAGAAGCCGCACAACTATATTATAAAAGATAAGTGTGGGAACGACAACAGACATCGGACCCAAACTTTTTTTCTTAGTCTATAGCATTTGCTCCAGGTATTTTCAAAGATGCTCATGAATTAGATCATATATTTATTACAGACTATATTTTGAACAAGTTTAATTCCAACACTTGAAAAGTGTATTAAAAAAGTCATTTGAAAAAATTACTCAAAATATTCCCAGTGCCTCCACACGTGATTTGCCCCCCAGTGGCTCAGCGGTATGTCTGCGGACTTACACGCTAAAATCCGGGTTTCGATACCCGTGGTGGGCAGAGCATAGATAGCCCATTGTGTAGCTTTGTGCTTAATTCAAAACAAAAAAACAACAAAATATTCCAGAACTGTTATTCTTCAATAATATGCTTTTTCATAGAAATTAAATATCCTTAACTCAATTCTGTCCTTTCTTACAGTACACGGACTAGGAAATACTCTTCATTGAAATCTATGCTTTTTTACATAACATATGCAAAGTTTTCAGCCAATCACGACATCTCTTACAACAGATTTGATATAAAGTACACTGCAATAAACTGACCATGCTTTTTTCTCGCAACATATCTACTATTGTAAACCAATGACGACGACTGTTGTAATACCTGTTATGTTTTTTCCTAAAAAAAACTTAACAATCTGCTATTTGTATTGTTTCAATCCAGATGTCGAAATCTAGCTTTTAACGTTTAAAGCCTTCAAGCTTAACGCCAAGTAACTGGGAACCACAAAAAATTCTTCTGGAAACTAACCATAAGTTTATCTTAAATGTGACCTGGCGGTTAGAATATTCGACTCATAACCTGTGGGTCGCAGTTTAAGTTCACATTATTGAACAGGCTCGCTCTTTCAGCACAATGACAGTGAATTCCGGTTTTCGTTAGTAAGAAGTAAGAGAAAAATTTGACTAGCTCTGTCTTTCTTCCAGTCTATCACTTCTAAATTAGGAAAGACTAGAGTAAATAGCTCTCGAGTAGCTCTGGGCAACGTTTAACGAAGAAACTTAGAAAATATTTATTTGAACATTTTTGTATCATAAACAGCATTTCAATGAATTATTTTCCTTTGTGTAAAACTGCAAGTGATAAGTTTTAAGAGTATTTATTGTATAACAATAACTGTATTAAAGTTATATATTGAAATGATATAAATATTCAAGGAATATATATACATGTAACTGAATAATGGAAAATAAACTGTTCTCCAACAATCAGGACTGTCGAGAGCCATCAAGGGTCCCGAAAAAGGATGTAATTTAGTCCCCCATTCCCCCTTCCAATATATTTTTTTGAATGTCGTGTTACCGAAGGTACGGTCATGATTTGCTGAAACATTCTGTACTGACTTCGCAAATTTCTTATACGTTTTTCTTGCTCTCATAGGTCTCCTCAGGGCATTTTGTCACAGAAATGCTCTCTTGTCTCTCTGGCTTCTCGGGAAGGGACTGTCTTTAATACTGCTAGGGAGTTGAATCAAGACTTTTCCATCAGTATGAGGAGGGAATGTGAATAAGCGAGGAATGAATTTAAACTAAAGTTTTACCAAGTGAAACATACCGTACCTAAGGGGAATTTCTTCCCTGAAGACTCCCTAAATTCAACATTGCTACTAGGATTCATTTGTTTATTTGGTCAAACTTAAAAATAACACAGTAAAAAAATCTTAATAATTACATAAGCATTACTAGATAGCGCCATAAACTAAAGATTTATCGACCTTTAGGTCTTGAAGTAAAAACAAAACAGAACATGAACTACAATTAGGGCACTTGACTGGCAATACACGGGACGCGGATTCGAATCCTTTTTACAAAACATGCTCACTCTGTCAACCGTGGGGGCATTATAATGTGACTGAAAATTTCTCTATTCTTTGGTTAAACAGTAGTCCAAGAGTTGGCAGTGGGTGGTCTATCACTTCTAAATTAAGGAAGGCTAGTGCAGATAACCCTGGAGTAGCGTTGCTTGAAATTCGGATCAAACAAAAATTTTCGAGCAATCACTCTTTTGCAGAACGTTGGTGAATTGCTTTTAGCTGACATGTCTTCAGTGACAGCAAGTGGAATATTTTAGGCAATTAGTAACAGTCTATATTCTATAATAAGCAAGATAAAACTTCTATTTGTAAAATTCTTTGGAAAAAGCGTGCGACTCTTAATCTGAGGATCGCGGGTTCGCATCCCCGTCGCACCAAACATGCTTGCCCTTTCAGCTGTGGGGGCGTTATAATGTGACGGTCAATTCCACTATTTGTTGGTAAAAAAGTAGCCCAAGAGTTGGCGGTGGGTGGTGATGACTAGCTGCCTTCCCTCTAGTCTTACACTGCTAAATTAGGGATGGCTAGCGCAGATAGCCCTCGTGTAGCTTTGCGCGAAATTCCTTGACTAAGCTTCCCTTTCCTTTATACCATGTTCTGTAACTTTAATCTAATTACTTTCTTTTGACGTGTCAAATCAAACCTGTTGGATAAGATAAGTATCAATGCTTGATGATTATTTCAACCATCAGCTGGAAGGATTCATATTGTTGTTAAATCTGGTCCTTTCGAAATAGGCGGCTTGTTGGTCAGTGTTCCACCTACTCATCCGAAAATTATTTCAAAATATGTCTAGTATGACTCAAATGGAGCTTGATGTTGAACAGGCAAGCTAGAGTTTGAAACTGAATTTGATAATATCATAGCTAAATAATCCATAAAGGTCCTTCAGTAAGAGATGGTACAGCAGCAGTGTAATATGTATAGATTACGTAAGTTCTCCTATTTCATAATTAAAGTGGATGATGTTCTTGGTTGTAACTTTTAAGTTGTTGTAGAAAGTGGTGTGACTGACGTAATCTTTGCATTTAATAATTCTCTTTTTTTCAGATGTTTTATTGAGTTACTAATATTATTGTCTACATCATTTATGTCTTTCCAAACTTCTTTTTTAACTCCGTTAATTTTATCAGCTTTTTAATACTTCTTGAATCCTTTTGTTGTAATTTACCTGTACATCTCCAGATGCTTTATTGATCACGTCTTCGATCATATTTTTATCATTTTTTAAATAGTAGGTCTCTTTCTTTTAATTCCTCTCTCAGATTTTGTCTCTTACTTCCTAATTATCTTTTAATCTTCTGTGAAGTTTTCCTTTTCTGTTTTTTATTTTTGGTCTTCATTTTCTTAGTTCTGTTTAACTTTTATATCTTTCCTCTAATTTTCTGTCCAGTTTTTAGCCCGTTTTCATTTTCACGTTAGTATGATGCATTTAACGTCGCTTGTAAATTTCGGCCTGCAATAAGGGCAGGAAAAAGTTTGTAGAATGTTCAAAGAAGAAGTCAACTAATATTTTATCATTGTCGTGGACTGAACTTTGAATTATTTTCATTGGATAATTTTTAAAAAATTTATCAACGAAGAAACAGTGTTACAACATTGTTCTAAGAAAAGAAATTATTTGGGTGAACTAAAATTGAATATTTACTAAACGTCAGATTTTGATAAAGAGGAACACGACCAGATGATCACAAACTGAACAGGATACCTGGTAGGCAACCAAAAATGCTATCGACCCACACCTTATGGGGTATTCGAAGAATGATTAAGTCGCTTCAAAGCAATACTGCTCACCAGTCACTCCAATGTCAATATCACGAACCTAGCCAGTAGAGCAAATCAAACTATAAAACCTAACATTACCTGGTAGGTATGATAACATGAATGGAAGAAGAACAAAGGGAAGAAACACATTACTTAAGATTGTTTGTTTTTGGTTTTTTGAATTTCGCGCAAAGCTACTGCTACTCGAGGGCTATTTGCGCTAGCCGTCCCTAATTTAACAGTGTAAGACTAGAGGGAAGGCAGCTAGTCATTACCACCCACCGCCAACTCTTGGGCTATTCGTTGGTAAAAGTTATAGTGTGACATCCCCAAGGCTGAAAGGGCGAAAATGTTTGGTGTGACGGAGATTCAAACCCACGATTCTCGGATTACGAGTCGAGTGCCTTAACCACCTGGCCAATATCAAGGGGTCCGCCCCACTAGTTCACACATCACCCAGGGCACACCGGGGGATTAATACAGCAATGTACTGAAATGTAGTTTCTGTTGTTGTTGTTTTTTGGGAGGGTCCTTGCTCACGAATATAAATGGTCTTATAACATGACATTTTGAAAGGTATGCATAAATTATTTTAAAACTTCCATTTTAACTAGTCAGTTTTGCAACATCACTACAGGCGTTTAAATTAATTAGATACTTGTGTCATGAATGAAAGAATAACAAGTTAAAAGATTTGTTTGTAACAAAAGTTACTATAAGTTCCGCAGTTTTGAGAAAATCCCAGTTGGTATGACCAGTAGATAGTGTAAATTAACTACAAGTTATGTAACACATAGTAATTACCTGATTTCTTTTAACGCGTGTGTCTCAGGAGAATCATGCCGGGCCCTTTAAATTACACTTTTTCACTAACTCATAGTGTTTTCAAATATACTATTATGTATTAGCATAAATTTGAAATTTTTTATACACACACATATTTGTAAAGAATAATGGAGCTCAGAAATTGTTCTTTCTTTCGCTTCTAATTGTATCAAAATCCAGAACATTATTGAATATAATGTGTGTTGAAGTGTTTTGACGACTAGCACTGTCCTGTCTCCATGTTGCAGGCTTTTATTTCTTATTATGCACCAACGGGATTTTCGAGTTTTTGGCGGTAGGAGGATAATGTTACAACAATAAGCAAATCAAGTGGGCCTATTACGGACGTGATTCGACATGAATAACAGATTGATGTCTTTGTCATAAAAGAAGAGTGTTTAGTGCGCCTCGATACTTTGTTTGGGAAACTTTGACAAACTACCAAACTATATTTGTTTTAGAATTATTTTAATTTCTATCTCGACTTAAATTTAATTCATGGGTTTTATAACATAATTTTTATTCTTATTATTTCTTTGCTCATATTTTATAAAAATTTCTGCAACACACATTTTGATTAGGTAGCTTAAAATGTCGTAAGCCTACTTCTTACCACTATCGCCGTTTATCGTACTACTTCATTCATTGTTTGTGTCGAATACCTAAAGCAATCAAAAGTTTCAAGTGCGTAGATTTCTCATCGAAACTGCATCACCTTTTAGCATCATAATACCGTAATTCGTAGCATAACAAACTCTGGTCAAAGGTTCTATATGCCCTGATTCCTTGCTTGTCTCCAAACTAAATTACATAAAGTTCGACGTAGGTCTATTAAACCATCTACTCTAGTACATTATGAGAAAATAATCGTTATTAGACGTTAATGTACGTAGTGTTACGTTTTTCTCATAGATTTTTCACATGTGTTTGCAATTTAATAAGAAAAAGAAAATGAGTTGTATTTTGTAAAAACAAAAGTCGTTTATTCGCTGCATTTCTACGGTGAAGCAGGCACACTTTGAAAAAAATTAAGATATTCATGGTAAAAATTTACAAGTTTTAGATAAATTCATATTGGGGAGTCACTGTCAATTTTTCTTTCTTTTTTTTGAGGAAGTTGTAAGAAAACTGTGATTAATGAATAGGACTAATCGAACTGAATTTGTATTTCTAGTTTAAATCAAACGAATATCGTGAAATAATAAATTATTTTTGTAATAATTAAACGCATTTCAGTACAAACTGAATTGGAAGACACAGTAAAGCAAAACTATTCATTTATGCTACAAAATTTATACGATTAATTTAAAGAGTACCTATCAATATAATAGGTATAATCAAACAGCATGTTGCGAACAGATAAACATTTCAATTATTTTTATTTATTCTATGCCTATTCATGAAAGTAAATATTTTAAAAGTATTTGCAAGAGCATGGCTTCAAAAGATATCGCGAGAACTTGTCCAGACATGATAAAAGTCCAATAAAGATGTGTATACAAAAGTTTCGTCTTGATTTCTGAAAGCTATTTCTAAATAAAAATTGACATGGCCGGGTGGTTAGGGCGCTTGATTCGCAATCTGAGGATGGCGGAATCGAATGTCCATTCTACCAAATCTGCTCGCTCTTTCAGCCGTGAGGGCGTTATAATTTAACAGTTTATCCTACTGTTCATTGATGAAAGAGCATACCAAGAGTTTGCAATGGGTGCTGTTGACTAGCTTCTTTTCCACTACTCTAGGGCCCGGCTTGGCCAAACGTGTTAAGGCGTTCGACTCGTAATCCGAGGGTCGCTGGTTCGAATCCCGGTCGCACCAAAAACATGCTCGCCCTTTCAGCCGTGGGAGCGTTATAATGTGACGGCCAATTCTACTATTCGTTGGTAAAGGAGTAGCCCAAGAGTTGGCGGTGGGTGATGATGACTAACTGCCTTCCCTCTAGTTCATTGGTTCCCAAACTGGGGGGAATTTAACAATTTATCGGGGGTAATGGAGGGGTGACAGAAAAAAAGTTAAAATTCTGAAAATCAAGAAAACATTGAGGTAGCTGGTATTAGGATTAATGTTAACTTAGTCTTAGTATGTAAAGTTGTAAATTGAACCTATTTTAAGTGTGTAATAAAGTTAAACCAAATAACAATAAACATCAAAAACTAATATACAGTAGTAGAAAAGAAAAAAATATGTTTCTAAGTGTGTGGTAACCTAAAAGTATTTTGACAAGTATTCTTCAGAACACAAGTCACTTTGTAACTCTGATGACTCATCGACGTGTCCAGTACGCGTCACTCACTCACTGCCTTAGGTTGCCTCTATTTCACACTGTCAGTTTCTATGTGAGCATCAGCCGAGGTAGACAAAACCTGGTATGTATGTGTACTGCCCTGTGCAGTATAGTTAGTATTTACCTACTATTACATCATTCCTATGCTGAATAAGCTCTTTTAATGCTATCTAGAATGCCATGAAAAAATAAATAACAAGTTCATATTGTTCACACTTTTTTATGCAGTTTTTCTTTTTCTGCAGATTAAACAATAAAATGTCTAAAAAGCGCACCTACTTTGACGCCTTTCTTCGCTATGGCTTTGTGAATTTACCTTCTGGTGGAGAGGATCGGCCACAATGTGTAGTATGTCACAAAATGTTGACGAATGAAAGCCTCAAGCCATCAAAACTCTCAGCTCACCTCCAGAAGTGCCATCCAAATCTTCAAAATGAGGATCAGGCTTATTTTCAGCGCCGGGCTGTTGCACTGAAGAATATCCAGTTCGGTTCATCTGGAATTCAAGCCCAAAAGCTTCAAGCTGGGGTTGAAGCATCTGACTTTGTTGCATATAAAGTTGCCGAACAACAAAAATGCCACACCATTGCAGAGAATCTGATTATGCTTTGTGCATACGAGATGGTAAGCAAGGTATGTGGGCAGGATCAAGCGAAGAAACTGAGTGTCATATCTCTATCAAACAACACAATCCGCCGACGAGTCGATGACATGGCATCATATATTCTGACCCAAGATACAACAGAGATCAAGGAAAGCTCGTATAGCAAATTCTCCTTGCAATTTGATGAATCGTGTGACGTAGCCGGTTGTGCTGTTCTCCTTGGGTTCGTTCGTTACGTCCACCAGGACAAGATCAAAGAAGAGTTCCTATTATGCGAAGATCTGCTGACAACCACGAAGAGAAAAGATATCTTCAATATCATCAACAATTTCTTTACCACGAATGGATTGGATTGGAACAGCGTTCAACAGGTAGGGAGAGATGTTTATATAAAGTCCAGATTAGTATAAATCTTGGTCTCCGTCGATGGAGCACCGTCGATGAAGGGTCGTAATCGTGGATTACGGGGCCTCATACAAGCTGTGAATCCAGAAATTTCTGTAGATCATTGCATCATTCATCGGTACTCTCTTGGATCAAAATGCCTGCCTGGTAATCTGAAATTAGTGTTTGAAGATGTGTTGAAAATCGTCAATTTCATCAAGTCCAGGGATGTGAATTCGCGCATATTCAGGGAGCTGTGCAAGGAAATGTGAGAGCAGTATCAAGTTCTGCTCTACCACACCAATGTTCACTGGTTGTCACGAGGCAAGGTTGTACGTCGAGTCATTGAGCTCCGATCGGCTCTTTAGGAATTTCTGAAACAAGAAGAATCTCCTTTTGTTACCAAGTTCACTGATAAGGAGTGGCTTGCTCGACTTTGTTACTTGGCTGACATGTTTGCGGAGCTGAACAGTGTTAATCTGCAACTCCAGGGCCAAAACACGACTGTCATTGATGCCCATCACACTGTAACTGCATTTCTGGGAAAACTGAGACTCTGGATTCGACGCTTGGAGAAAGGAGTGATCGCTCAGTTTCCCACCCTAGACCAGCTTGTTGAGGAGAATAGTTATGATACTGGATCACTTTTACAGACATTTAACAAAGAGATGAGCGACCGTTTGAAGGGGTTTGAAACAAGCATGCAGCACTACTTTTCAGATAGTGACCAAAAGAAGCCAGTCTTCAGTGGATCATTCATCCCTTTTCTGTACCTGATGAGGCCATTCATGATGATGATTTCCCTGCAAAGGAGGAGTGGATCACAATGCGAGCAAATGAAACCTTAAAAGTCAAATTCTAAAACCAAAATGCAGATTCCTTTTGGATTTTACAACTAGCTGACTCGCCAACTCTGTCCAAGAGAGCCTTGAAGTTGTTGGTATCATTCTCAACAACGTATCTGTGCGAGAAAGGGTTCTCAACTGTGCTGGGGATGAAAACAAAAAGGAGGACTCGCTTGAATTTTGCAAACGATGCCAGGCTGGCACTTTCAACCACAAAGCCAAGAATTCCTAAACTAGCTTCAAGTATGCAACTCCATCCATCCCACTGATGTTCGTGACATCTTTGGCAATATTCATCAGAAATGCACAATGATCAAATTCAATAATTAAAAGTGTAATTCAGTGTAAATAAATTATATAAATAAATTGTAAAAAAATAAAGTGCAATATATCTCTAGTTTAATTTAGCCATATATATCAATGTTGAAAATATTTTGTGAAAGGGGTAACATGCTTAATGTGGTATGTTAAATTGGGTAATAAGCTGAAAAAGTTTGGGAACCACTGTCTAGTTTAACATTGCTAAATTAGGGACGGCTAGTTCAGATAGTTCTCGTGTAGCTTTGCAGAAAATTCAAAACAAACCAAACTAAAACAAGTAACGAAAAAAACGGAACTCAATAATTGGAGTTAGAATAAAAAAAAAATAAAACAAAGGAAGCAGGAAAACTGCCAAAAGAAAGACACACTGTTCAATATTATAACCTGGGTAGGTAAGAAATATTATATTCTTGGTGAATAGTGAAATACTATATTTTAGTGGGGTAATGAAATATTTTGCCATACGGTTACGACAGAAAGTGTTCGTACCCTTGCATCCCATGTGGACATTTGCTCATAACGTAAAAAGTATCACGATTAGGATAATGAAGGTATGGTATATTATAAATACTATACTAACACACATCTACATAAATGTTTATGTAAATTGAACGACAAATAAACTGTATAAATATTATATCCCATATGGGCAATGGTGATAGAAAAAAGAAGACTAAGGAAGAAATCAACTTAAGTTTTCTGAGAAGCATGAAGAAGATCAAGTAAAAATACTTTCAAAATATTGAAATCATTAAACATTTTAACAGAAGTCTTTAAAACAAACTATTAAAATAGAAATGTTCATTCTGCAACATGTCTTCTCCACAGACGTTTTAGACTAAACCAACAAAATAGAAACAGTCATCCTGCACCATCTCTTCTCCATAGAAGTCTTAGACTAAACCAGTAAAATATAAACCATTATTTCTATACAAAGGCTCCTTAATTAAACCAATGAAATAGAAACTCTTATCCTCACCGTTATTTCTATCCAGAGGTTCATTAACTATATGAATAAAATAAAAACAATTATTCTGTACTAACTGTCAGTTCAGTCTTGTGGGTTTTGAAACAATAATTAAGTCATGTATAGGAGATTCTGTTATGAAATATTAATTTAGGAAACAAGAGTAAAATAATTTCCCATTACTAAAATATTCTGATAATTGTTATTCCTGCTTTCACTTTAAAGTTGATTGTCTTCGTATTAGTGGATATTGTTTGCGATTCCTCTTTCCTGTAAACTATAGCTACAAATTAGCACATTGTATTCTGCGGTTAAAATAAGAGGGCGATAATGGTGTATTTGTTTATAACATTAACATTAAGTGTTTTCTTGTAGGAAATGATAAATGTTTCTTTTATCGTTAATTTTTCTAAATCTCTTTCCTCCAGAATACGACAGCGATTCTCACCTGACTGAAGAGAAGCAACGTGTTGTAAGCCTTTTTCATGTTCTGCTACTGATGCTTTCTCTGGAATTCTCGATGTTATTGTACTTAAAACAGCAACTACAACCCAAAGCTTGCATTTTTATTTTAAAGTTTTGTTGTGCTCAGTTCAAACAAACCTGGCGAATCCGAATATAATAGAAGTTTTTAAAAGATGTAGATTTTTATAGAGTCGGATGTTCCCAAGTGTTTATGTGATTGGACTTTGAATCCAAGAGCTTAACTTTCGTAACCTATTTTTGTAAAAAATCATTCTGCACTTTGTGGCCGTTGTAGAATTTCTGGTCAAATCCGCCTGTTCGATTACAATAGCCCAAGAGTTGGCAGTGAGTGCTGTTGAAAATCTGCTCTCACTCTGGTCAATCAGTTAAAAACTGGGGACGGCTATGCAAGATTAGCTCTTGTGTTGTTCAGAGAGAAAAGTATAAATCAAACAGAGATTCGGTAGAACTCTGATATAAACATACGATGAACTTAATATGTGTATTGTAATATTACTTTCGCAGTCTTAATGAATATTTGATATTATATTAAGATAGTACTTTAGCAGAAAGTATAAAACACTTTGGAAAATCAGAATGTTTGGAGAATCAGATATGAATTCTTGGAACCTGTTCACTTTAACAAATTAGATTCGAATACAATTTTATAACGTCACGATAGCCATTCAGATGAGACTTAAACTAATTAGGTATCTGTATTACGAAAGAGATGGGTTAGCGATTTGATTATTACATTATCTTTGTATGTCCCATGTTTTTAAACAAATTAGATCTTGCTTGACCAGAAGATAAATGAAATCTGAGCTACGTGACATCAGTAATTATCTGCCTCTTCAGCCCAGGAAATTCTTATATATATATGTATAGAACCTGTGGGGTGAGATGCAGAATGCACGCGCCTGCTTGTAATTGATCGTACCACACTGTATCGTCCGAATGTACCATACGGCTACTGATACAGCAAAAATGATTGCCACTTTAACCCTTACACCTTTATTTCCACGGTCAATAAAAACTGTCTATGTTCAATGACCTTTTCATACATTCTTTCACGTGATTTGTTTTCTTTTTAAAATGAGTAACAAATAAACAAACGAACTCAAAGGTAAACAGCGCCACTCAGGAAATAAGTTTGTTTGTTTGTTTTTTGAATTTCGCACAAAGCTACTCGAGGGCGATCTGTGCTAGCCGTCCCTAATTTAGCAGTGTAAGACTAGAGGAAAGACAGCTAGTCATCACCACCCGCCGCCAACTCTTGGGCTACTCTTTTACAAACGAATAGTGGGATTGACCGTCACGTTATACAGCCCCACGGCTGGGAGGGCGAGCATGTTTAGCGCGACGCGGGCGCGAACCCGCGACCCTCGGATTACGAGTCACGAGCCTTACGCGCTTGGCCATGCCGGGCCAGGAAATAAGTACACTTCAGATGTCAGAAGTGTTATTATTATTAACTCTCAAAATCTAAGCAAATTAGTTAGACTTTTTTATCTTCTCCATAAACTTTGAATATTTTAAATGTATATTAGAACGTAGCTTCAACAGACTTTAAAATGATCGCTCTCTACTTCACAGTACTTCTATAACAGTAGAAACTCACAGTAGTGATCTATTATTTAAATTTAAAATGATTCATATATCTTACTTAATGACTGGTTTTGATTAGAATGATTTCTATCTCTCCTCTCTCTCTATATATGTATTCATTTATTTTTTGTTCATTTTAAACCACAAAGCTACACATTGTACTATTCTAGTTTTCGAAACAAAGTTGTAGGTTGTAATCCCGTTGAATTATCGCAGATCCACCTAGGGAGCCTTCATTTCAAAGATATCAATGTATGTCAACGAGAATTTCTTTCAAGATAAAGAAGACTTGCATGCATCATTAGAAATGTGTTATCTCAAAAGGTTAACGTCAAACTGTTGTTTGTTTGGTCAGAATGTTATTTCATTTTCAATTTAACTTAATTTAAGTATTTTTCGTGTGCAGAATGTACGATTATGTATCGCGAGAAACGGAAGGATTGTAGGAAATTAACCTGGTCTGACAATCAAAGGAAAATATGTATAGTTCATGAATCATTCGTCTCTTCATTTTCAAGACATAATTATTTTATTTCGATAAGTCATCTAAGTTGGTTTAGTAAGGGTTAGTGTTGTAGTATTGTGTTTACTAGATTTATAATTTTTCTTGGCACTTGCAAAATAATAATTCCAATTTGTTTACCAGGCGGGGAAAATTAAAAGAGGTAAAAAGGAGGTGGAAAATGGTAAAATCTGGTTATCTCTTTAAGCGCAAAGCTCTTTTACCAACGAACAGCTCAAGAGTTGGCGGTGGGTGGTGATGACTCGCTGCCTTCCCTCTAGTCTTACACTGCTAAATTACGGACGACTAGCACAGACAGCCTTCGAGTAGCTTTGCGTGAAATTAAAAAAACAAACAGCAATCAATTTAAAGTACCCTATGAATAGGATAAAGTATGTAATTAAAGATTTCATAAATGCATAATTTGGCTATTTTTGCTCGTTTATATTTTGTCTATTATAAAAAAATGGCTGAAAGTATTTCAAAAACAATGCGAATGCTGATATGTTTGGAAGTATTACGGAACAGTTTAATGTATCTAAATGATATTAGATAAAAGTTAAATTATCTGAAATTTGTAAAAACTATTTTCAAAAAAATTAATGACAAGATCTGGCCTGTCCTGGTTGTTTCCAAACCGAGTCCTCAGGCCCGACATGGCCAGGTAGTTGAGGCACTCGACTCGTAATCCGCGGGTTGGAATCCCCGTCATACCAAACATGCTCGCCCTTTCAGCCGTAGAGGCATTATAGTGTGACGGTCAATCCCACTACTCGTTTGTAAAAGAGTAGCTCAAGATTTGAGGGTTGGTGATGATGGCTAGCTGCCTTCCCTCTAAACTTATACTGCTAAATTGGAGACGGCTAGCACAGATAGCCCTCGTGTAACTTTGCGCGAAATTCAAAAGAAACCAAACTTATGTTACTTTTGTATACTTTGATCTGAATACACAGGTTTTAATGTACACTAAAAAGCAGGAAAATGTTGTAAGTAAATGAAACCATGCTCTTTGTTGTCATTTTCAACTTGTATAACCCCGCCTGAGTAATGTGCTGTATTTTCTAATCATTTGATGATTTTACTGTCCAATAGGATGACAAGAACTAAGGGACCTCATATCAAATGATGCGTTTTCAAACGTTACTGATCTTAGTTCTCAGTTGATTTTATAACTAACTAAATGTTTTCTACAAAACAGTTCTGTAGTTTTCAAGCTATTCATTCGATTTTCCCGTATTCTATCATTTCCACGAACATCATTTAAGGAATTATGTGTTGGATTGACAAATCCCAGTTTATTTGGGAAAAATATGCGGTAAGATATACACTTAAGTTGACGTAAGTAGTTACTGTAGCTCTAGTACAACACACCATTAGAGAGAAGGAACTAAGGGGTAGAAAGGGTAAATATTACGATGACGTCACATTTTCACGAAGTGGAACCAGCGGGAGCTTCTGCCATGCAATGATGTCATCAGAAAGGGCGAGTCCCGAGGCCGCAATAACTTCAGAAACAATGACACAGATGACATGTATCAACATGTATTAACATAATTAGGTTTAAAATACTAATTTACAAGTTCTGTATTTAATTATGTTTTCTGACCATTTATATGTAAACAGGGTAATCCTCATTCCACAAAACATATTCGCTCTTTTAGCCGTGGGAAGGTTATAATGTGACATTTAATCCCATTATTTGTTACTAAAAGAGTAGATAAAAAATTGGCGATGAGCAATGATGATTAACTGCTTTCTCTCTAGTTTTTCGCTGCTAAATTGGGGACGGTTAGCACAGATAGCCTTTCTGTAACTTTACGCAAAATTAATAACAAACCAAATCTATATGTAAATCGTCCTGAAAAAAGACGCTTATTTAAATGGTATACAATAATTCAAATTTACTCTTTCATTAGTTTCTTTTTGTGATATCCATATGATTAAACAAAAGAATTCATTTACACATGTTATTCTATAATTTTATCTTACACAAGCTTTACAGGGGTGGACTGTCAATTTCCATATGTGATTGCATCATCAATGATTAAACTTACTCATGTTAAAACTGCTATCACATTAGCAATCTTACTGTCGTAGAATTTTAAGAAATCTACCGTTAACCATTATTTAAATGAGATCACAAGCTATGTTTTTGTTTTCAGTTATATATATATTTATTTCTATTATATGCATTTTACAAAGGTGGCCAATGTTAATAAGAATTATATACAAACTACAACATATGCTTAATTCCATACGTTTAACAAAGATGTTTTTATTCATGACGCCAGCACCCGTAGATTCTACTTCATGGAACTAACTATGACGTCATCGTCTCTGTTGACATCCTCTTTACTACCTTTTCTATGCTTCTCCCTTGGTCGACACACGTTTAGCACCTTGTTACGCAACACTCGTCCTAACAACTGATGTAACTATTTAATAAAGCTACACGTATTTTAAACAGTAAATAAAGAATTCTTCTTTATAATGGTAGACAGAGTACAAAACATTTATGGACGTTTAGTGTGCGACATAGTTTTACAAATCGGAACAAAAAAGTCACAAAACCGAAGTATAAAACCTGTAGTAAAGAAAAAAGTAGCTACATTAGCTACATTATGTTTGTAATAGTTCATAAAACGAACCGAAGCTACATTATTCCAAAGTATAATAAATGTAAAGTTCTAATGAAGGTAAACGTAGCTGACCACGATGAAAACGTCTGACTGCGTGTTCACTAAGTGATAAAGATACAGTTTACAACAAAACGTGTATTCATATTTTAGACCTAAATAAGTTGAGAAAACCAATATTAGTTCTATTTAGTGTAATGTTTGCTTTTTTTTAGAAAGTTACACGCGGGTTGAAAGTTTTTGTGTGAAATACTTTGCAAATAAAAAACTAAAGTTGAAATGAAGTCAGGTGTATTCAGTTGTTGTGTGATGACAACAACGACATTGTGCTATAATGTATCTTACTCGTTGCGTTGCAAAGCTTAACTAAGCAAAAACAAACACGACAATTCTAAGTACAAAAGCCGATGTAAAATCTGGACTTCTCAAACAAAAGGTTTTCTATCGATGTGAGATATGTAGCGTTTGATCGAGAAATTTGCAACAAAAGTTCCAGAAAGACAAACGGAAGAGTATTATTTATATAGACTTGTTACACTTGATCACAGCTCTATAACTTAATTTCACACCAATTACTTTAACTTTATTACACTGTAAAACAGATATTGGAACAGTGTTTTGAATTAACGCTGATGAAGCAGTTGGACGCAAAGTGAATTAAGAGGTCTTATATAAAGATTTTCAATAATCCTCTAATGTTTCCATAACGACCCACACAATTGTTACACATGTAGAGTTACGAGTGCAACAGTTTTCCATATCTCTAATGCTTATTTCGAATGAGTTAGAACAAAAACTTTTTCCAGTTCACCTCATACAGAATTAGGGCAATGCTCTTCTATTTGGATGTGTTTATCCTCACTATAGCAACGTTTTAAGAGCACTTCCGTGGTTATGTAAATCAACCTCAGCTGAGAGATCAAAAATATTCCATGCAACGATTGATCAAGTTTCAGTGAGTATAAGTCAAAGTTAACGTCGTTTATTGAAGATTACGAGAGTTAGTTACACTTCCGACATGAAGATATTGATATAAATCTTAGGTTTAAGATGGCGGGGGGTCACGAGTCTGATAAATTCTGTTCGTTCCAAAAGGAAAATGTACGGTTCTTTTAAACCTTATCACTCTAACGTAGTTCATTTCTCTTCGATGCTATTTTATTTGTTACGTCACTAATTATTCTTTATGTGACTGCATATATATTTACATTCTAATATATCTTCTTAATGCTAATGTTATATTATCATAAATACATATATTACTTCCATTAAACTAAAAGCAGCTTCAATAAAGCAGAAAGATTGCGCATGAAAAATTACCTTTTTCCCTGCTGACTTCTAATCAAACTGTCTGGTCTAATTGACAACACAAGGACAAATGGTCAACAGCGTTCGTTTCAGTGCTGTTGACAATGATGAAAAGCTTCTCTTTTTTTTTAAAAAAAACTTTCACAATTTCTAAGTAGTTTCTGTAAGCAATATGTATGTGTATATGTATACAAACATAGCTAGTAATGTATATGTAAACATACAAATGTTCCCCAGTGAGTAAGTTGGCCAACTTACAATATTAAAATTAAATGTTCGATTTCCCATAGTGGATGAGTACAAGTAATCTATTGCAAAGCTTTGCGCTAAAAACAAGCAAATATACATTAAAAACCGTTTTTGTCAGAAATCAGTTTTTCAGTTCATTTCTTATGAAATTTTCATATATTTTTTTTATTAAAAACACTATCATGAAATCATACATATGCCTAAGAACCTTAGAAACAAACATTTTGTTAAAGGAAGTAAGTGTATGTGTGTATTTTCGTATAACAAAACTACATCCAGTTATCTGCTGTGTCCGGCGAGAAAGATTGACCCCTGATTTTGGGGTTACCGCGTTAGACAAGCAAGTGAGAAGAAACTACGTGTTTCTCCTCTTAACCAGATGATTTAATTATTCCCAAATATGTGACGTACTTACACAAGTTATCCAAACTATTCACCAAAATTATGATAACAATTATAAACGTACGTATAGTTCACACATATGTTAACTACGAGTGTGAATTAAGGAGTGAATTGTGAATGTTGGTTCACGTTATGTTAATGAGGATATCTTGATAATCATCTTCAAATTGCAATAAACAGACTTAAAGTCTCCAGGTAGTAGTAATTACTCAACATGGAAGAATATCTTGTTGATAAGACACATCTTACCTTCGTTTTAGTATATATTATCCCTAGTTTGGTTTATTTTGAATTGCGCACAAATATATTCAAGGGTTATCTGCCTCTGATTTGGAAGTAAAATATTAGAGGAAAGACAGTTAGTAAACACCACCCATTCTTGCATACGAAGAGTGGGATTCATTTCTCCCACGAGAGAAAGGGCGAGAATATTCAGGATGATGGGGATGCGAACCCGTAACTCTTAGTTTTTGAGTCGAGTGCTTTAACCACCAAACCATCCCTCGTCGTATATTAGTATCCTTCTACTTGTCTTAGGAGAAAATAATCTAAACCATCACAATACCATTTTCAGTAAGTAGTATTGTGAACTATATTCTAATATTTTAATTTTGACGATTGAATTGTTTGATAGAGGAAGTTTTTGCATGTCCTGGTAATGATGTGTAACACCTAGAACGTTTCTGGGTGCTTAGACTACGGTTATATTAGAACTAAAAGACAGAAAATCGAATATACACAAAGAAAAGTCGGTTATTTAGTGATACTGAATTTGTAGGATTGAAGATAGTTTATCATTGTTTGTGTAGAAATGGTAAATTTAGTCCTTGACTGCGAGCGTAAGATTCTGTGAAGTTCATGTAAGGCTCAGTAAAAACAAAATAGAAGTGAAAAAATACACAAGAAGAGCGTCGTTTTGTTTCATTCAGTGTGTTCGATTTAACTGTACAATGTTAGTACCGAAGTTGTAGCCCCTTTGAAAACCGCATTTCTGAGTAATTTTATACGCTCTAGTTTGATTGTTTGTTTTTGAATTTCGCCCAAATCTACAGAAGGGCTATCTGTATGTGAGTAGTGCGGTTTTAACATGACAGAGCCTTTTGCAATAGAGATAGGCGACTACGTTGTAAGGCTATTGTCGAGAAGTAAGGTCGTTAGATTTAGCATGACCAGATGCGACGTCATGAACTGAAATGAAGTGATGTGCATATAAAATCGTTTTAAAATACTTTGCTCAACCTTTATATAAATATATACACTCTTGTCTATTTGTATTTAAAATTGTGTTAGGTTACAACAATCATCAGAGACAAGTTTATGGAAACATAAGTTAAAATTTAAAACAGAACAACTAAACGTCTAATAATTTTAACTTGCAGAATACTTTGTTATTTATTCATTACGAAGGAGGTAAAAGTTTTAGTAAGAACTTTGGGTTTACCAGTGCAAACTTCTTATGTAGAATGCTATTTTTCAAAATATTCTAAGACTGAAATAAATTCAGAGATCTTGTGTTGGATTTTTTCATTGCAAATTTGTTTAGTAAAACAACAACGGAGAAACATCAGGATTTGTAAAAACTCCAGAAACACCAGCTCTGGGCTTCTTGAACGTACATTTATATTTTATAAACGATAGTTTCCGTCATTAAAAAGTGATCAACTACACAATTCGTTTATTGCAAAATAACGTTATTACTAAGTTTCAATGTTAAGAGTTCAAATAAAGTTTAATAAATGCTAACGGACAAATAAACACAATTTGTTGGCTCAGTCCTCATAAAAGGGACAACTATATTTTAGCGACATCCCTCCTTTTTTAGTGTTACAATGGTGTATTATCAGGGACCTTGGCACGTGTACTGTAATAATTCAGCATATTAATAATTCAGTTCATCTGCAGAACTGAATTATCCTCTACTAAACATCCACTCCTGAGAGTGGATTATGCCAGATTTTATCTCACTTTTGTAATTAGTGCTTTTAAATTACTTTATATTGTCTGATTTTCTGTATATATTTCTGCATTTCCCATTTTTAAAATTACATGCTTATCTAATTTTGTATTTTAATTGACTTATCTTTACATAGGTAAATGTTGCTTTTAAGGAATTGTTATTAGAACTTCCCTTAGTCGAATGACTGCGAAATTATTACGCACTGAATATCGATTTCTCCTTCGTACTCTAACTCTGAATTTATATGCACACACATATAGATAGATAACAATGCTTTTGCAATATATTATATTATATATACTGATACGAATATACGTATGCTGATGCAAATGCTGCCTTGAGAATTTAATGATTCTGAAATTAAAGGGAAGCTCAGAAGATGCCATATACAGGGTGGTCGCTAGAAAAGCGGAAAATTTGTCAAACAGCTATTTATTTTTACAAAGAATAACTTTTACAAAGTTTTTTAAAGGCATATGTTATATTACACTCATAGATGCTCAAAATTATTAAAATCATGCATTTTATTCATGATGTAAAGAAATCAAAATAGAAATGAGTAAGCACGCATTTTATTCATGATCTCATCTGATCCTCAAATTTTCCGCTTTTCTAGCAACCACCCTGTATATTGAATAGAAAATAACATTGTAGTTTTTGTAACAAGAACCATGTTGAATAAATTAGCAGGTAATTTGTTTTTTTATATAATGTTGTTAGAAAGCAGGGACGTTCTCTTTTCTTCCCCCTTTACTGAATCAACGAAAAAATAACATTACATTTAATATTAATAATATGCACTAAGAATTACATTCATAGTAAGATCAAAGGGTATCGAATGTTTTCACAATTTAACATCTCTACTGTTTTCTATATACTTTAAAATTTTAAAAGGTTTCCTTCGTACTATGCTTTTTGGAATTTATAGCTGGGGTATTATATACTGTTTTGTATCTAAAATTGTTTATCTTTTATTTTAATATTGAGAGAGAAAAGAGTGAAAGGATATTATCTTATCCTTTTTTGTGTTCTTCAGTGGCTTAGCGATAAATTTATACATTTACGACGGTAAAATTCTGGTTTCCATACTTGTGGTAGGTGGTCACAAAGAGCTCTTTGTGTAGTATTGTGCTAAACAACAACCAAACCACACCTTCTGTCTGTATAAAGACACTGCTTTTTTATAGTTATTTAACAACTGATGCAGTGCTGTTAAATGGTATCATGAACAGTGTGTATGATGACACAATTTATGAAAATGGAAAGGAAGATTCCTCTTTTATTTCACTGTTATTCGTTAGAAGTAAAGGTAAACGAATGTGTGGCAGTTCTGGATATAAAACTATATTTCTTTCAGTTTCTATGGAATTGTGATGGAACATTGATGTTAATAAAACTTTTACGTGAACGAATAACCTTATTCCTGAAATATCTGTAGTTTATTTTTTGTTTTGTTTTGTTTTAGTTATGACTGATGTTCTTAACTTAGAATAAAAAAATAATACATAAAGTTATGTAATAAATAGCAGATTCAAAGCTGGAGATCTGTATTTAGTGTACTGATGAAGGCTAGATGTTGTTCTAAATGTCGAATATATCGTTTTGTTAAACAATATGCTTTAAAATGACAGGAATTTTGTTGTGTTACAAATATCAATTATCCCACCACGTGCTCCACAAGGATATATAAGACAGCAAAATCCTCACGAATAATTTATCGCTTTTCAAAATGGTCACTCACAACCATGATTATGATAACGCAAATATGTATAAAATATTCTATAATAATTCGAGCTTACAAACTTAAAAGCTTCTGGTTGTTTTCACTGAACAACCACATAAATTTTATCTAAGTAGTTTTATATATTTTTAAGCGAAAATGAAAATTTACTTCAGTGGCATTAAGAATATACATAAACAGAAATTTTGCTGCGGTGATTGTGGGACAACATAAAAAGATTAATAAATGGAACGTTCTAATCTCCTAGTAATTTGTTAATTTCTATAAAAGAAACAGAAGCAGCCAGTCAGCTTTGACTATTATTTATTAAAGGCCATCCTCTTTTTGGTGACTCAGTAGAGGGGTTATAACGCTAAAAATCGGGTTTCGATACTTGCGGTGAGCACAGTTCGGATAGCAATTGTGTAATTTTGCTCGATGGATCAGCGGCATGTTTACAGACTTACAACGCTAAATTTAGGGGTTTGATTCCTCGTGAAGCGTAGATAGCCTATTGTATAGTCTTACACTAAAAAAACAATTAAAATACAACAACCGTAATTATTTGAGCTTTAGTATAAATATGTTAAACAGTTTTTTATAGACTTAGAGGTATGTATGTGTTTTACTATAAATGTCATAGGATACGGAGACAAACACTTTTTTAAATCTTTTCTCGCTACATCATTGGTCGAATTAACAATTGCTTGTGAATTCAAATATACATATACTTAATAAATAATACTTTAAAATACTTTTAAACCTAACATCTGGTTTCAGTGTTTCACGTGCATATACATAATTGATATTTAATATAATACTCGAAACGTATATATATAATGTGTTTTTTTTTCAAGTTACCAAAAATATATTTTATTTTGTCTTTGTTGTCTAGAGCCGCTACCGTTATATTGGCTTTATGGACATCTATTGTCTCAGTTTAATGATACTTGTTTCTTGCCCTGTATAAAATACAGCAAGGATTTTCCGGAATACACAGCCCGTTCTGTCATTGGTCAACACGTCTACTTTTGTATTATGATGTCTTCTGACACACACACCCCGTACAGCTGTATGTCTCCGGATTTACAACGCTAAAATCAGGGGTTCGATCACCCTCGGTGGGCTGAGAAGATAGCTCGAGATGACTTTGCTATAAGAAAAACACACACACGTCTTCTGATGGTAACCGAGTATACATGTTTCTTCAGGACTCTTTTGAAAAAAAAAAGAATTGCTTAGTCGTATGCAAAGAAAAGAAACGGAGTCTCTACAAGAGTTTGAAAGATAAATATGTGACAAAATGTTTTTCAATAATTGTTTCAAAGTTCTAGCTATTCCTGAACGTTATTACTGTTTATTCATAACATACCTGTTCAAGTAACAAGACGAACATTACAAAGCGGAAAATCAATAACTTGATCAAATACTACCTGGAGCTAGAACTTAATAGCAAGCCAGACAATATTAATTAAATTGGATCTTAAGTTACTAACTTGCAATAGCATTCCTATGACAACACTATATTCCAATCATAAATTTTTAACACTAAAAACTAATGCGATCAAGTGACTTCAATTTTTTTTATTAACCATTACTGCTGAACTAAGTTAAATGGAAAATTTTGATGTTTTTCTCTATAACAAATAGAATCGTAAACCACTATAAGACTAATAGCTCAACACAGATAGAGATATACAGAGGGAGAAGTAAACAATAGTAGAATGTAAGAGAAGGAATCAAAAGTTCAGAAAAAGAAACTTACTGGGGAGACATTTAGAAAAAGAAGAGATCTTTTTCACACAATGGGCCTGGCATGGCTTAGCGCGTTAAGGCGTGCGCTTCGTAATCTGAGGGTCGCGGGTTCGCGCCTGAGTCGTGCCAGACATGCTCGCTCTCTCAGCCGTGGGGGCGTCATAATGTCACGATCAATCCCACTATCCGTTGGTATAAGAGTAGCCCAAGAGTTGTCGGTGGTTGGTGATGACTAGCTGCCTTCCCTCTAGTCTTACACTTCTAACTTAGGGACGGCTAGCACAGATAGCCCTCGAGTAGCTTTGTGCGAAATTCCAAAAACAAACAAACAAATTTTCACACAAGCTAGATACTGTTATACATTACAGAACTGAAAACCAAAAACGATCTAACTAAAACTTTCTCGGAACTCGAAAATACGATAACAAAGAAGTTATTTACAGGTTTGAAGCAGAGTCCAAAAGAATTGGCAACGCTAATGAAAAGAAATGAAAAATAAAATTTTGGTAAATGTTCACTTGGTTTTCTAATTGGTTTGTAGTTTATGTCACATTATCTGATTAATCCAAAAACATGAACCTTTGACAGATCTGACAAAAAACTTTTCTTCTCCTTACACATCACAACCCATGAAAAACCAATAATGGATACACGAAGTAAACAAGGAAATTAAGATTTTTTCTCTTAAAGTGTTCGTGAGGAATGAGTTATGAGTGTTAAACTGTATATCTGTTTTCACTACATTCATCTTTGGTCGTCCATTACGAATCATTTCTGATTCTGAATTGAATTTGGCTTGAAATATTAACCATAAAAAGTTCAGTATTTGTTTTGTCCTAGTTATTGCGTTATAACATCCTTTCATCTATTGGATATCAACAGTATTTCATTTGAATTTTTATCCAGGTCCATTCCAGATGACGAGTTTTGGATCCGATAGATGGCCTCATGGGTGGTGATTTTGGGGTAATAAGCTATATTTGTATAGCTCTGACTGAAAGTACGTAACGGAACAATTAAGTAGAACTTGGCAAAGACCATCTCAGCGAAAAGTGATTTTAATCACAACTCTTATGTCTAATGGCTTAGCTTTTAAGCTTAGAAGTTAAGGATTAATCAGTCCAGATGGTCTTGTTACTTAACTGGTGAGAGGACTTGTGTTGAGTTTGTTTAGTGAATAACGATACAAACTACACGAACACTGTTAACAAAATAAATGTTTATTTTGTCTATTCGCATGCTGTTGCTCGAGCCATTTCGTGGTATCTGTATACAACGGTTTACCTATTCCCGTATTTCCACTAGAAACACTACAGCATGTATGTTTGTAGAATGATAAGTTACACGGTTTTGTATGTGTATATACATATATATAAGCATTATTCTTGGTAAACCATGTTGCTTTTAAAAAAACTTTATGATGCTCCCCATTCGACTGTTTTACAGTGAATCGAAAACGATAAGTTACGTTGTTTCCATCTATGCTTTTCTTACCATAATATATTGTTGTTCTTATAACTAACTTCTAGAAGTTTCCTAAACCAATAGTTTCATTATAATGATACAAAATATCTTTAACTCAGATTTTTACACCGTCTAAAAGTATATAGTAAGATTTATTAGTAAATGACAGTTGTACTTGGTACTGATGTAGATTTTCACTTCAAAGTTGAGTGAGCTTTGACTCGTGATTGTAATTATTGATAATATTTGACATATTATAACGTATTTTTTAAACGAGGTTCTAGTCTTAATCTTTATTGTTTGGAGGAAACACAACTCTCTAGAATTTGATACATAGAAACACTTCAGAAAAGTTTGTATAATACAGCATTTCCGTGTCTCAGCACAAAGTTAGATGCTTATAACGTTAAAATTTGAGATTCAATCCCACTGGCGCGCAGAGTACAGATAGCCCTTTGCGAAGCTTTGAAATCACGACCATCAACAAAAATGTATGAAAATAAAAGGGCGGTTTGTGTCAGTTTTGAAGAGCATTTTAACAGATATAGAATGATCTGAACCAATACAGCGTTGGTTAAGTACTGGGAAGCGAAAATGAAGAATTTGTCTGGATAGTTCAAAACTAGTTCTTATTCACTGGTAACTGCCTAACTGTTTAATACGATTCAACTTAGCTAGTCAGCCTCGGATGCTAAAGTTAATTTGTTGCATTCAAGGTTTACTTTCTATTATTATTCCATAACTTTCGTAATCCTATTTGCAACCAAAATATTCCAGAATGAATGCTATAGTATAATCTGTATAGCTTTAAGCACTTCGTTCTTAATAAGTTACCAAGTTTCTCATGCGATATTTGTCTCTTGTATATGCACACACAATATTGAAATTAGATCCACCGTTTTTCCTATTAACAAGGATGATTATAAACTCATTAAACCAAATTATCTATATATTATTTTTAAAAGCTGCATATAATCTCGATAAGAGAAAATCTAAGAAATCTATAGAGAGTTAATAGTTTTGTGCGAAAATAAATGTAAAAAAATGTAGGATAGAAAAATACTAAATTTAAGTATAACACATTGCTAGGAAAGCCTCTGACGCATATCTACCCAAGCACACATGTTTATGTAAATGCTTGGAATGTAAAGGTCCGTAAAATATAAATCCAATAATACACACACATATATATATATAGACACTATTTTATCGTACTGTACAGCTTAATGCCAACCAAGAGACAGCGCGATCCATCAAACCTTATAAAGGATTTTAAAAGTAAACTGATTTTTATTTGTGTAGAAATTTAGTTTTACCATCGTTACTTAACATGTATTTGTGAAGATATTTGCATATCGACATTATAAACATAATACAAAAGTAAGGCGAAAGATTCTTGACGTCGGAAGAAAAAATTACCAGCTTCCTCTATTAACGTCGGAAGCAATATTTGATAAATGAATGTTTCTATAAACTACACTCTTATCTTCTTCAAACAAGGCTAAGAAATGTTACATAATATTTGTACACGACTGAAAATTCTTGTGGACTGCTAAAGTCATTATTAAAACGATTTTTTTGGTGTTGGTATGTTTGAGAGTATCAGTAAGGAAGAGTAGTACTTATGAATAAGTATATAAACAAATACTGGTCTCTCTCTGAGCTTATGTATATAAAAACTGTCAGTAAAGTTGGTGGTTTTTTATATTTAGATACTCAATTTTTACGTTTGTAGTAACGTATGTGTAACTTTTAGTTGAGAAACGAGAAAAGACGAAATTTGTGTATTTTGAATTTCATGCAAAGATACACCAGGAATATCTGCGCTAGCCGCCCCTGATTTAGCAATGTAAGACTAGAGAGACTTAGTCATCACCACCCACCGCCAACTCTTGGGCTACTCTTTTTCCAACAAATAGTGGGAGATTGATCAACACATTATAACGCCCCCGTGATTGAAAGGGCGAGCATGTTTGGTGTGACGAAGACTTGAACCTGCGACCCTTAGATTATGAGTCGAGCGCCTTAAACATCTAGCCAAGGACGAAATATCAAAAATATTATGCTTATTGCTTGGTATGGTAGATTAAAGCACCTATCTGTTTTGGCTTCACGTGGTTAGAAGGATTTAATTATTTATTTACTGTGGCTTCACCTACATACTTATTGTTTAGTACAGGGGGTTTAATCACATATCTACTGTAGCTTCAACCACATGTTTATTGCTTAGAACGGGAGTTTAATCATCTACCTGCTGTGGCTTCACCTACATGCTTATTGCTTAGTACGGGGCGTTTAATCATATAACTGCTGTAGCTTCAACTACACGATTATTGCTTGGTGCGGTGAGTTCACTCATATATCTGCTGTGGCTATATGTACGGGACGTTTAATCATATATCTGCTGTGGCTTCATCTACATGTTTATTGGTTGGTACTGTGGCTCAAATTATCTATATGCTGTGACTTCATTTACATATTTATGTTTGTTGCGATGAGCTATATCATCTACTTCTTGTAGATTTCCATGTATGTTTATTATTGGGGTGGCGGGCCTACATCATCTATCTGTTGTGACAACACTTTAAGACGGATGACAGTCGGCGATATTTGACATTAACATGATTTGAATGTGAGAGGTTTGGGTTTAAGAGTGGAGAGCTCTGAGTGGAAATAAGTGTGTATACTAGCGAATTAGGTTCGGAGCAGCTAGTTCCTGATTTTCAATTCTCGATGATACTGGGATGATCCATACTTTTTTTACTTAAAAGTACCAATCATCATTAACTTAGCATTTTAGGCCTAGAAAAAAGTGCATCTGTATCAAGTGTAATGTTCAATTGGGCATAAAGTCATCAGCACGTCGCTCATGTATTTATTGACTACTGATGGGCACAAGATGTCCGTGTATTTGTCCTACTTATATTCCGTTGTACGGTTTAGTTGTATACGTATAAGAAACACCAAACTAGAAAATACCAAACAGTCCCGTGTTGCTTTCTCACTCTTTACTCTGCACTGACTGTCAGGCGATTAGATTAAATTGTTCCAACAGTCAAAATGCCGACTTGAAGTTACTACTTTAATGAAACAAACTTGTTGTCAAAGTGAAGTTTACAATCATACCTTGAGATCTGAGTTGAGAATTGAGGAGGTTCAAGGTTCAAGATGTATTTTAACCGAAATTGCTCTCCACTGTTAGCTATGAATGTACAAGTAACAGTCATCCTCATTACATGGTTCGTCCACCACTGTGAGAGCGATAAGTCTTCGAATTTACAATACTATAGTCAGGAGTTTGATTCCCCTCGATGGACACAGCAGATAGCCCGATGTGGCTTTGCTATGAGGAAACACATACACATTATTTGATTCAACAAGCTGAACAAAATTTTTGTGGTAATGGATCCAATATCCGGCTATCATCTATCTGACTAGTTGTTCATTAAGTGTTTATGTTGAATATTCTAATTGTATTGATATCTTGAGGAAGAGTTTCATAGGACTGATTGACTATGTTACGAAAAAAGTAAATTAAAATCTTGCTCTTGAAAGAGCTCGATTGCTCATTCACGTTCGTATGTGATCCTTGCTCGATTTAGATACAAGCACAAGGTAAGAATATTAGAACTGGTCAAAATTGAAGTACTGACAGTTAGGATTGTTGCAAATGATGATAATTTCTGTGAATGAACGTTCTCATATCATCGAATCATTTCAACTCAGTAGAGCAGCGGAACATCTCAGTTCTTTGAACTAACACTTTTGTACATTGACATCTGCACTAAGCCCTTCTTGATCAAGATATCATTGTGTCTTCTCAGGATATTTCTTGAAACTTCATTCAGGCTAAACGTTTCTTCGTTATACATCGTGTTTAATGGTAATATTCAAGAAATACCAGTGAAAATAACCTTCTTATAGTGTGGGAATAACTCACTTTTCTTTTATCGTGCCAAGTCAGTTCTGTTATTTTACCCTTTCAAAAGGGGCATAAATATAGCAATCACTATAGTATGGGATGGTACCCGAGATACTCGTACACAAGTAAACTTACTAAAAATAGCAAGAAAGACATTTATTTAGAGGCTCAAACTACTACAAACCTTTCACAAACAAGATCTATACATAGTACTTATCTCAGGTTTGTGGTACATCCATTAATTCAATTTTTGTTTGTCTCCTTTGAGCAGGATTAAACCTGTGACCTCTTGAACTTACTACAAAGGCATTTATCAACAACCTTAATATAATAAATAGATTAGTTTATCTTAAGGAGATTTATCAACACTGGTTTAGTTTTGTAGCATGAATGTTCCCAGCATCGACTTTGCTCTTCTGTGAATGATACGAAAGTGATGTGACGTCATAAGACCCACGTTTACTTCAAAGTAAGAACTTCGAATCGGAGACGTTATTCTTAAATTTTTTTTATGTTGTGAGTCTAACTTTTCTTGTCTCGCCATCTGCAACGTCGCAGTTCACAATATTTTAGTTCAAATTAATTTTATCTGTTTTCTTATGATTTTCACAACGTTCTCTGATGAGTCAGCGTTACGTCTATGGACTTACAATGTTAAAATCCGAGGTTTGATTAACCGTGATAGAGAGAGCAGACAAGCCAGATTCTTAGAAAATATAATCACAACTGCAAGAGAATTACAAGTGTACTGTTTTAACATTGAGACCTATTTACGCTAAGTGGAACATAAGAATATTTTTTTCTCCAAAATATTGTTCAAATAATTGCACTGAAGATATACAAGAGACGACATCGTAAAACGAAACGTTGCCAAGCATTTGTTTGTCGTGCTGCCACCTACTGAGTGAATTAATTACTTTTAAAGTACAACCGTCTTACAAAAGACCCCTCCTTCAGTGGCTGAAGACTTACAACCCTGAAAACCGGGTTTCGATATTCGTGGTGGACACCGCGCATATAGCCAATTTTGTAACTTTGTGTTTAGCTAACATAAAAATAAAAGAAACTAATTTTAAAAACACCTCCTTACTTATTATTAAGTGATATATTGATTTTTTTTTTTAAGTCAGGCTACACAATGGGCTATCTGTGCTCTGTGTACCATGGCTATCGAAATCCGGTTTCTAGCATTTTAAGTTTACGGTCATACTGCTGTGCCAGAAAGGGTTGAGAGGACAAAAAGTAATATAGATTTGTTTTATTATAATTAGAGGAACTGGTTACAGTTTACCATCTGTCCATTTGGAATCATTGAGAACTGAATGTCAAGTGAAATAGTTAGCGGGAAAAGTTATAAGATAGCAGAACAATTACTGAGTATTATGTCGTAAAAACTATGCTTATAAAACGTTGGGCACTTTTCACAAACAATAAAACAAAGTTTCTAAAATACGAAGATCAGCAATGTGTAAGCACTCCGTGACAGCACTCTACCAACAGAACAACTAAATGCAATTCGCTTTTAAAACCCAGCACATCACACATATGTATAATGCCTCAGTCGTAAGAAGTGATGTTGCAACGTTCCATATTGAATAATGATAACTTATTTGAACAATTAACCTAATTGATGTTGCAGGTTTAAACATAACAATTTAGTAAAAGTCTAAAGATGAGTAAAATTACGATAGTAATATATATATTTATTTTTTCAATAATACATTTTCCTCAAATGTTTAGGTTTGGCAGTGTTTACGGGTAAGCTGAGTGTATAGTTAACACATTGATCAGAACAAAATAGCAGTCAGGATTATTTTAAAATTGATCACATACGTTATTTATAAAGTAAATAAACAGGCTCCGAAACCGTAGATTGATTAACTTAATATTTTGTTTATGAAGATTTTGAAGAAGGGGGAAAAAATAAGGTATAGAAGCACCAATGGCTACCTATTGAATCGTAACAAGTTATTTGGGGATCAAATAATAATTTTTATATGAACAAACATCTTTTTCATGAACAGGTTGAGAATATAGTCTTTTACGTTGCAATAAATGTCACAAGAATATACTGAATCGCTGAAAAAACTTTTATTTACTGTTCAACAACATGCGACAGTACCATTGTTGTGACGAATTACATTGTTTTTTTATCGCTGATTTTTTTGTTCGTTGTTATTTTAACAAGATCTGTTGCAGGATGTAAAATAGAGAGATTTATGTTAAATGCATGCATTCATGACGCTTAGTGACAGTAATGAATCAAACGTTTCTTAATCTCGCTGTCTTCCACCAGATGGTGCTGTCTTGATCTAGAAGCTTTCCCACTGCAGGTGTTTATCTACTGTGAATTAAAGAAAACAACTTATGAAAAAAACCCAACTCAACAGAGATATGGACGTGATTGATTATTTGGCAAACTGTTCCTCTCTCAAGAAACCGCGCCTCATTTCTTTCTTAAATATAACAGGTCTTTAGGCTTACCAAATAAGGCTTCTCCAAGTGCGCGTTTCCATCACTTTAAGCTGAATTGGTTATAGCGAGTTATTTCAGTGGTGATCTATCAACCTAGAGGCTGCCAGTAAAGCCTTTTCAAATACAGGTATGCTGCACGCTTCTGTTAGAAGCGGAAACACATTAATCTGTTTACGTCTGCACATTAAGTAAGTTGTTTTGAATAATCACCCCCACCCCTTTATCGATTAAAAATATCTTGGCAATCCCCTCTCAACTGAGGGTGGTAAATATTTGAACGAAAGTCGTTTTATATAAAACTTTATATTACTGCTCTATTAATATTTAGCCGAGCTACACAATTAAGTAGAAGAGCTCTGTCCATCGCAGGAAATAGAAGCCAGAATTATAGGGTTGTAAGTCTCCTGATACATCAGGGGGCGTATTGCTAAGAAGGGTCTTGTTTTGAAATAATATACAAAAGCACTCAATAATTGTCATTGTACAAGTATATAAAATATGTACAGAAACTCTCAATAAGCAATCATTGCTAATCTAGAAATGAATTACTTTTGGGATCGAAAGGTTAAAATCATTGTATAATTTATAAGTTAACTTGATATTGATTGTTACAAGTTGTAATTTCCCCTATCAACAAAATTATACATTATGGTAAAAAATCTATTATATATGGTAAATAAAATCTATTCTTAGCTTGCCACAGATTTTAACATAACCAGACCTCATTTTATAACGAAATGCACTTTATGTTAGGTGTCTGTCATATCTCACAGAATTGGGCTTGACTAGAACTCACTCACTAGCAAAACGTATTTTATGTGAGATGTTTGTCACGTCACAGATTTGGGCATGACTAAATCTCACTGAATAACAAAACATGCTTTATGTTAGATGTCTATCACATTTCACAGATTTGGGCATGACTAAATCTCACTGAATAACGCAACGTGCTTTATGTTAGATGTCTATCACATTTCACAGATTTGGGCATGACTAAATCTCACTGAATAACGCAACGTGCTTTATGTTAGATGTCTATCACATTTCACAGATTTGGGCATGACTAGACCTCGCTGAATAGTGAAATGAAAGAGTCATCATTTATTCGTCACTAGTAGAATACATTTATGTAGTTATTTAAAAAATGTTAACATGAAGGAGTGCATGATTTGTTCTTCATAACACTGTTATTAACATTATTATTAATTAAAACAAAAGTTCATGAGTTAAAGTCACGTCACTAAACCATGTAACACAAAACCTTAAGAACTATCTGCTGTTTAAGTAGAACATTCCTAGAGTAAAGATGTCAAAACCAATAGTTCAAGAAAGGTTTTTGTGAGGGACACGTGTTTGGTTTTTCATATAAATAAATGTCGTAAACAAGATTATATTAAAAACTATTGAAATATGAACCGTTCAGACGAATGTATCTAAAGTTCTACTGTTTCAAAGATATGATGGGAGTCCGTTAGTTTCTTACTCGTTTCTAGCAGCGCGAAATATATGTAATGTTTGTTTGCTCTATTTTGCGCAAAGATATTCAACGGTTACCTCTACGTTTGACGTATCTAATTTGAAGTGATACACTAGATAAAATACTGCTAATCTACACCATCCATCGCTAACTCTTAATCTACTCTTTACACACGAATACTGGGATTGACCCTCACTTATAACGCCCCCAGGCTGACAGGATGGGTAAGTTCGGTGATGGAAGTCAAACCAGTAACGTACTGATTGTGATATATTTAAGGAATCATTCTTATGAGTGGCAAACACATTAATTTATATATATATATTATATATATATATACTTCATTGTGGTGTAAATTGTAAGATTTAAAATATTAGACAATGACTCTCTTCAGAAGCTAATGCTCAGGTATTTTGTGTTACAAGATGATATGCTGAGATATAGCAGATTATATATATTCACAAACGCAAACGCAAACTAACGTGGCAGTGGTTTAGTTTAGAGAGAGAGAAATCAGAAGAATTCTCTCTCCAACTGGGGTGTTCAGAAACGTTATGGTTCCTCTTCGTCCCCTCACGTGAGATATTGTTAAAATTTCCATGCGGTTTTTTTCCTTTACTTTTATTTTGATATTTTTTAGGGTGAAGTGGGGTATTTGTGAGTGAGAGGAAAGACGGGAGAACTGGACGAGAGCAGACCTTGGCACCAGGTGAACCAGACCTTGGCACGTGGACGGAGTACACTAGCGGCTGGCGAATTGATTTAAAATTTACTATGGCTGAATAACCTATGACTGAATAAACGGCCCTTTTCAGGATCAGGCAGGAATGTGGCTGGGACCTACAGATTCGATGCCAGAGATTTTGCTGTGGGAGGAAACGGGAGTACCACGAGAAAACCCACTTTCACGGCCTTGGTGCCAAAAAATCTACCCAGACCGTGCCCGGAAGTAGCTGGGAAGAAACATAGGAATAAAAAAAAAAAAAGGAAAAGAAAAACTGATGAACACTGACGGTGGTATACATGGAAACTGGTAGCTGCGGTCTTGTAGATCAGGTAGTAACTTCGTCATGAACTTGTTTTCACACTTGAAACCCATTGGTGCAAGTGAAAAACGTCTCGGTGGTGGAACAACTGGCTGTTCATTGGTGAGTTGTTCTTCGCTAGTCTGTGATGTTTTGTTTCTTCTTGCGATTTTGGTTTGAGTTTTGTGCGTGGAGGTAGTTTGTTTTTCAGTTTGAACTGTCGCGTCGATGGTTTTATTGGTAATGGTTTGAGTCTGGCTGGTTGTTGAATTCTGTGGAACTGGGATTGAAGTTTGGAATGATCTATCCTTTTTCTTTCTTGGACTGCTGAAACTTGGCGTGTTGCTTACAGAGGGAGTTGACGTCTTCTGAGTCGAGTTATCTGTATTTGTCTTCGTGTTTCTTCTGGTTAGATCTGGACTCGGTGGTATTTTTGTAGTTTCTCATTGGAAGTTGTCCGTTGGTTGTTTACGATGTCTGGGTGCTTTGTTTGGCCAAGTGTTGAATGGTCGTCGATGTGGGCGTTCGGCTCTAAAGTAAAATATGTGATAATAACAGCTGTCACATAAAATACGGTCAGCACTGTACTTCGACGTTGTCACTATCTTCATAAGTACGTAGGAAGGGTAGTGTTCTTAGAAAAAATTCGATGAACAGCATATACATTGGCTTGGATTTGAGGTTCTATGGCTTGTTTGATTTCTTCTGGTTGTATTGATGGGTCGACGCCCCTGAGAAATACTGAATAAAGACTGACTGGACTTTTAGTAGGGGAACAACTTACATTAAATTCGGTGTTCCATAGCTGGCACAGATAAATTTGGTCTGCGGTAGTGGCGGGTTAGATGAGAATTCCGCCCTGGCGTAAGATTCGATGGTTGCCTCTGGCTTGGCTTGGGCGATCAACGTGGCGACTTGAAGCGGCGTGAGGTTCGACGGTAGACCGTCGACGATTACCGGCGGTACTAACGGCCTAACTGGTGTGGATGAACGTTTCGTCTTAAAAAGCATGTTGGCAGATATATCAGCACGTCTCACCTCCTCAGTGACTAGCTCTGGACTGGACGGCATGTGTATATTCACATGGAAGAACTACAACTTTCATGTGTAGTTGTAGGGAAACTCTCGTCCTCAGAAAATATAGAACTGGTTTGACAAAACATAGATTTAATTTCAACTCAACTGATTTTTTTAAAAGTCAAGATTTAGTAATTTACGTCATACAAATGGGAATCAAATCAGAGCATAGTAATTTACATTATATGAATGGAATTCTAATCAGGATATAGTAATTTACGTCATATTGACGGAAATCTCATTAAGGTATAGTGATGTACGTTGTATGAATGGAAATCTAATCAGGGTATAGTAATTTACGTCATATTGACGAAATTCTAATCAGGGTTAAGTAATTTACGTTATATAAATGGAAATATATTGTCACTGGTAAGCCAGTACTTAAAGGCAAACATTTTATGACTGAAAGTTTCTGCTCAGAAGCTTGATTCTCTTCGGAAAAAATCCATAATTAGACTCGAACTATTTTAGAACATTTCACAATGCGGTCCTGAGAAAATCAACACGTTACAATAAATCTGCTGTCAGACGAATCATACAACATCAATCTCAGTTATTGACCTTCTAAGTTGCGATAAAGTGTATTAAAAATGATACTTTAACTTAATAATAGTTTACACAAATAAAGTATCAATAACCTCTCTTTAATTTTGAGTGCTAAGAAAGACTTGACAAGTTACGAACAGGTGAGGGTCTTAATAGTTCAATTAATTTTATCTTTTATCAGCGTACCTTCTATTCATGTATTATAAGTACCAGTCCTCATGTTACATCTATTTCCAAGAATAAGATATTTTTCATGGTTGCGGAAGAAGAAACATTTGGTTTCTTTCCGTAAATGTATTTTGCAAAAGTCAACATTGTTGGGCGATTTGGTAACATTTCCAAATTCGGGTTCTTCAAAATTATGCTCGATTTAACGGAAAAAGTTTCTCTTGCAAAGTTTCTGAGAAACAAATACAACCTTTTCGTAACCGTTCATTTTTGTTTGAACAAGAATAATTCCTTTTTCAGGTTTCGAAAAACTTTTTTCTGTGTAATAAGAGGCGTAACAGTATTTCCTTCGGTGCTTTTCTCAGTTTAAGTTAATTGTGACAAAAATAAACTGCCAGTTGGATAAAAATTATATTATTCCGCGATAAAAAAAACGTTCTATTAATCATGCTTATGACAATTTGCGAAGACAATTTTCATTTAATTTTTAAGAGCCAAGTTACGAAACTCAAACACCATAAATATTTTGGCGATAATAGAAAAACGTAAAAATGAATATTCAAACTAAAAATTGCTATTACACACCCATGATAATTTATAATTGTGTCCGATAGGTTTGGTAATATTGTGGTTAATCACAGTCGAATTAATGTATATTTGTAGTATTAATGTAACATACAACTGATGTAGTTTAGCAATTCTAATTATATTCCTAATCTACATGTCATAATATTTACACATGTGTTACAGTGTTTGTAGAACTGAAACTAAATGACACGTTTGCTTCCTTTAGACGCGAAACCACATAATGGATTATTTGTACTTTGCCCATAGCAAGTATCGAAACTCGATTTTTAATGCTATAAACTCTGAGACTTAATAATGAGTTACTTGAAAGAAGTGAGGCATATGAGTAATAGAAATTGTTTTATTTCTTGTTATTAACTTTGATTTCCAAGTTGTATTTCTGTTAATAATGAAAACGAATTCTTAATTACTTGTTGCAGATACACTGATTTTCGTGCCAGGTTGAGGATTTAAGGTTGGTTCCTTGGGCCGCGTTCCATTAAAACACGTTGAGGTCAGGAGTGAATTATAAAACTGATGGTCAGTTATTCTAACTAGAGTATCCCAAGAGTGGGGGACAGGAATTTTGAATCAAAAATGAAATATAAATAAGCTTTACTTGGTACCGCCATAAGCGTTTGTAGCTCTGTTATTCTAAAAAGAAAGTTATTTGCCAATGTGTATATATATGATTTTACATAAAAATACATTGATTTACAGAGGAGTATTTGAAGTAAACCACCCAAGATAGTGAGATTCTCTTAAATTTGAAACTAGAGGGCTGTATTGAAGTGGAACATTCTAATAATTTAATTTGAATGCTAGGTAATTTAAATCAGTAATACGCATACGCAAGTTACTGTAATTTAAATATAGACACACACACTCATAAAAAAATGTCTGAAGCGATATTTATCTATATATGTATCTGAAGCGATATTGATTTATATGTATGTTTGTGTATGTGTGATATGTATATACCTACGGCGAGTTACAGTGATATGCATATATTTATATAAATATATATACACCTGAAGCTATTATTGTGATATATGTATTTAAGATATATACTTGGGGCGAGTTACTGTAATTTGTATCATTAAATTTGTTATTACATAAATGTTTTTAGCTTTACATAATTATTCAAAGTAGTAGCATTTCTGATGTAATAAATTAAGTTTTAGAAGGATATTATAACAAATTGTAACCATATTCAAAGAACGTGACTTTGTACGAAAAATACAGTAGTGCCTCTGTTCTCTAACTTAATCCGTTCTAGAAAGCTGTTCGAAAACCGAATCAATTTTTCTCATAAGAAATACTGTAAATTAAATTAATCTGTTACAGACCTCCAAAAATTACGCATTATGAAGCATGCATTTTAAGTAAAAATATTGTTTATTTATACCTGCATCATAATACTTATATGCATAAAGTCAACCTCAAAAATTATAAACACAATAACAAAACAATAAATGAAAATTTAACTGCACTTTACCTGTGCTGAGGAGAGCTGATGGTGTAAGTGAAAGGTGGTGAGGAATGTGGAGAGTAGAAGGGTTATCATTGTTTGGAAGGGGAGTCACTTTCCATAAAAACGTCAGGTTATTCTCCTTCTGGGGCTCTTTCTCTTTTCTGTCTCTTTGCATCGCTACAACGTGCTTGAGACTCACTGGACCTTTTTATCACTAAAAATTTGTCTAATGAGGTTTGTTTCTACCTGAATTTTAAAATGTTTCTGAAGTAAAACATGGCATTGTTATTGAAAAGGTTTATTCTGCGGTTTGCTACAGCTTTGTCAGAGTGAAATTTTTCCACAAAACTTAGTAACTCTCCACTTTTCAACACATTTCCTTGATTACTGAACTAGGAACATCCTCCCTTCTCTCCTCCTCATCTGAAGACACTTCCTCAGTTGTCTTCTGTTGCTGCTCCTTCTGAATGTCTTGGATTTCTTCCGTGGTGAGCTCAGTGTTGTGGTCGTCCACCAGCTCCTCCACATCATCACCACTCACATTCAAACCCACACACTTGTCTAGTGAGACAATATCCTCGACAACCTCAAAGCCTTCATAATCTCTATCTGTTATTGAGTCGGGCCACAATTTCTTCATGGTCCTCAAAGACACTTCCCTCCAGGCTTTGTCTATGATCCTCAAGCAATGGAGGATATTAAAGCGATTTTCCAGAACTTTCTGAGGATTAACTCTGTGTCAGAGGTCACTTAAAAGTACCTTTGAAACAGTGCTTTGGTGTAGAGTTTTGTAAAGTTCGATATGACCTGTTGGTCCATGGGCTGAATAAGAGGAGTCGTGTTAGGCGGCAAAAGCTTCACCGTAATGAAACTGTACTCCTCCACCAACCCGTCCTCTAAGCCTGGTGTGTGAGCAGGTGCATTGTCTATCACAAGAAGGGCCTTGAGTGACAACTGTTTTTCCGTGAGGTAATTTTTTACACTTGGACAAACACTTCATGGATTTAGTCCATAAAAAATTGCCTGGTTACCCATGCTTTACTATTAGCCCTCCACATGACATTTAGTTTACTTTTCAGGACATTATTTTTCTTTAAAACTTTCGGGTTCTCAGAATGATACACAAACAAAAGCTTAAGTTTTAAGTCCCCACTTACATTACTACATAACAATAGAGTTAGCTTATACTTCATTGGCTTGTGTCCTAGCAGTGACTTCTCTTCCTTGGTGATGTCGGACCTCTTTGGCATTTTCTTCCAAAAAGGCCTGTTTCATCACAGTTGAACGCTTGTTGGGGAATAAAACCTTCAGCTTCTACATAGTCCTTAAATTCCGTAACAAATTTATCAGCAGCGTCTTTGTTAGAACTGGCATCCTTCCCATGTCTCACCACACTATGTATGTCACTTCTCTTCCTAAATTTTTCAAACCACCCCCTACTAGCCTAAAAGGCATCACTTGTATCAGCACTCGTTCCAGGGTTGTTTTTTCAGGAGGTCAGCATGCAACTGCTTTGCTTTCTTACAAATGATGGTCTCGGAAATGCTATCACCAGCTAACTGTTTTTCGTTTACCCAAATCAACAACAGTTTTTCTACCTCTTCCATTGCTTGTGATCTTTGTTTTGTGAGCACTGTCACTCCTTTTGCAACATTAGCTCCTTTGATGACTTCTTTATTTTTCAGTATGGTGCAGACTGTAGTCTTCGCCATATCAAACTGTGTAGCAAGATCAGGCACGAGAACACCACTCTTATACTTCGCCATGTGGCTCCAACAACTTTTCTTTTTGGTTTGCTGCTTTTATTATCCTTCTTTAACCCCATGGTGACTTATTTAATTAAAATATCTAGAAAAAAAAAGAAAAACGAAAACGTTCATAGCAGATTTTAGCGGTGGTGTGGACTGAGTGACAGGTGCGGGTAAAATGTTTTGGACAAGCTTGGCGTGGGCCGAAAATGGTCGAAGGTTCGTTTGGGTGATCAGTCGGGTTATTTCGGAAGTTCGGGCTACGACAGCTTGGTTCGGGAATCGAGTTTATATTCGACAACCGAGACATTTTTTTCTCAATGTGTTCGAAAACCGAATTGTTCGAGAAGGGAGTCGTTCGAGAACCGAGGTACCACTGTACTTAATAATTATGTATATAATCATTTAAAAGTTACACTTAAAACAAAGTTAAGTCGGTTCAGACTTATAGGTTAAAATAAATAAAAGTGACAATATTTCTAACGTTAATTTTTAAATGTTAAAATAGTGAATTGAAATTATAACAAAGAGTACGTACAAAATCATAAATGTATTGGATGTAAGAAACACATAAAGATATACAAACTTAAGGCTAACGTAGTTACTAAGCTTTAGTTTAAAATATTTTGTCAATAGAGTTGAAAATAAAACAAAGTCAATATGGTTTGTTTGGAAGCTTGGAATGCTATTTGAACTAGACGTCCCTATTTTAGCAATGAAAGACAAGAAGGGAGGCAATTAGTTCCCACCGATAGCTCTTGGGCTACTCTTTAGGAAGAAATAGTAGGATTGAACGTAACATTATAACACCCCCTCAGTTGAGAGGGCAAGCATTTTAGGTGCCATGGGGATTTAAACCCATTACCTACAAATTTCGAGTCGAACACCCTAACCACTTGGCCATGCCAGGCCATAAAATTAACATAATTTGAAATATAAAATAGTCTGAGGATATAGAACGTATAAAGTATAATTCATAAAGCAGTTGGATTTTTTAATGGTAGTCTCAATATAACTTCATGACTTTAGTTACAGGCTACACTTGGTCAAGCTTAATTCTACTTTATATCATGAACGGATATTACAACATCTTTAAACGTCCAGATTGACTGATAAAATATAAAAAAACGTTTAACTGACGAAAATAAATCTTACAACACATTTACAACTTAAGTGACTGTAACGTTGTCTTATGTGAAGAGGCCCTACGTCTGATGTTTGTACATGGTAATTTTTGTAACTCGGGGTATTATGGAAGGACTTTAGAATGTAAACAACATCTAATCCCCAAGAAAACTTGACACTATTTTGTTCAGTCCAAAGTTACTATGTATTGGAGTGCTGATTATTAATTGCACAGTTTGTGAAAAATTGAAGCTTTTTTTTTAAACGTTGAAGTGATGATGGATGATGGTTACAGAGCCAGACATATAAACGGTTACCGTGATTGTATTGTATTGCATATGAACTGTAAGGGAATATGGTAGTGACGGTTAGGCTGTGGTACTTGAGAAGAGATTGATGGTGTTTGTGGTAGTTTGAGTTGATAAAAACTGCCTTTCTAGCACGTGCTAGTTGGTTAACTACCTAGCTTGTGCTCACAGCACCCACTTGTAGTGTGAGCAGCTCTAGGCTCGGTATGTTGTGTTTTTTTTTGAGGCAGACGAAAGAAAAATATTTTTACTGAGAAAATAATCCTAACTAATTGTCGTTCCACGACTTTGAAATAAGGTATACTTAAAAGAAGAGAGCGCAGTAGTTTGTACTTGTCAAATTGTCATACATCAACACAAGTATTGTGTTATTAAACAAAAACATATATTACTCCCCAAAGAAACACCTGAGTAACTATAACTCAATTTAATATTATAGTGTTATAAATGCGATTTTCTGTTGTAAATATACGTTGTTGTGATGTGAAGTCATATTTTTGGGACAAGTTTCGGTTTTAACAAAATGTTAGTAAACACAATTATTGTGTTGTTTTTAACGTGAAGTATTGTTGTAGCCATTCGAACACCAGCCTTATGTGTTGTTTTTAACACGGTTTCAATACATGTTTACTTAAAATTTTATCATTCGTTCTGCAAGTTTAAGTTTTGTAATTATTACACCATAGCACTAATAATGATGAAAATTAAACCAAGTTTCTAACTAAAACTGTTCCTAACAGAATATGGCAAACACTTTTCTTTCTTGGCGCTCCTCTGCGGACTTACAATGCTAGAGACCAGCTTTCGATACCTACAGTAGGCAGAGCACAGATAACCCAATCTGCAGCTTTGTGCTTGATTAAAAACATACAAACAGTCTTTTCTAGCTTATTTTCCAAATGCTTGTCAAGGTGGTATATATTTCAAAAGCTTGAAATCATCACATCGGAATTCAGCGGACTGTGTACAGTTTTACAGCATTTCCTTACAAGGAAATTAAATAGCATCAAAGAATCGTCTGCGTAAAGCTAAAGTTAGAGTTAAGTGAGAAGAAGTAATAACACTAATGAATCCATGCACAGTAGAGTATGAGTGAATTGATAGCATCTCATAACGCTGATAAGGATAATTAATCTGAACCGGTAATCTGATTTTGCTTCCACTGGCTACCCGTTCTACTCCTGATCAGATATATAGAACATGCTGGCTTATAATATCAGTGCATAGTCTACTTTTTAAAGCTTAAGACAAACTCGAGATGTCATGTTTGTTAATATAAAGACACCTGTTATTTAATAATTTGCTTTTTATCCATTTTAATTACATATACCTTCAAGCACAACATTCATCCAGTCTCTGTATAGAAAACTTAATATAATTTATAATGTTAATATCCTTGGATTTTTCAAGTTTTTGACAAATGTCTCATCACTTATGAGGTAATTATAATATGGTCAAATTACAAAAGTTTTCACCAGTTGATATAGTTTTCTTTCAGTTTTAATGTATTTATATTCACTGTAAAACGAAAGATGGCGAACATATTTTTAAATAAAATGTTTGCGTATTTTGTAACAAATAAGACCATTATTAAGACGGAAACACAATACAGCTAGTGCTGTTCAACTGAGAAATCTACGTTGTATTAACCACCTACATATGTAGGTTGTATAATGATATAGGTTCTATGTACATCACGAACATTAAACAATTTTATCAAACACCTGTAGAAAGATGTGTTAATAAAAATTCCATCCCAACTTTTCACTAGAAGGCGCTGTAACTCAGCTACATTAACTTGTTTAGAGTCATAGTTAGCAATTTTCCGGCTCTGTACTGTTCAACAATTCTCAATAGGATTACAATAAGGAGACTTTACTGGCATGGTAATCTTATAACATTCTCCTTATTGAGATAATCCTGTAGAATACGCGCATTGAGGGCAGTGGCATTGTAATATGGAGCACAAAGTTATTGTTGAACTTTGCCCTAGTTTTTGCTAAAAACATCTGTGATACCAATAGGGGCGTCAGTGAGTTTCCCTAAAGAATGTAAAGAGGAGCCTTTCGATTATGATGAATAGTTGCCCAAATGTGCCTTGCGAGAAAGACTATCTTTCCTCGTCTGTTCTTCAACGAACACGAATCCTTTCAATAGATTTAACAAGCCAGCTGTTTGTTTTGTTTTTGGAATTTCGCACAAAGCTACTCGAGGGCGATCTGTGCTAGCCGTCCCTAATTTTGCAGTGTAAGACTAGAGGGAAGGCAGCTAGTCATCACCACCCACCGCCAACTCTTGGGCTACTCTTTTACCAACTAATAGTGGGATTGACCGTCACATTATACACCCCCACGGCTAGGAGGGCGAGCATGTTTAGCGCGACGCGGGCGCGAACCCGCGACCCTCGGATTACGAGTGCACGCTTTAACGCGCTCGGCCATGCCAGGCCTAACAAGCCAGAAACAGACTCATGTAAAAATATACCATGTCAACAGTACCCTAACTGTTAATTAGCATGTTGTCTTGCCTAAGTAACGAAATGATGGAAGTGGATTCTGGTTGATATCGGGTTGCAGCTTGGCCTTTATGCAAAATAGCCTTGTTTTACTAGTCTCATTTTCACTGTTTTTTTGGAATACCCTGGAATAAATGTGTTCATCCCGTTCCTGTTGCAAAGTGTTGCATGACTTCTTTCGACATTGACGTGTTAATCTGCACAAAATATGGTCATCTCGGACTACTGGTAGTTTTTCTCGGTAGACTTTCCTAGAATAATGTTTCTTGCAGTCCGGTGACGTATTATGATTCTGGATACAGTATAATGGGGCATCCTACTGTTATAGCAATGTCTGTTCGCTTCATACACTTTCTAGACAGCCCCTATAATTAGCACGATAAAAGGCATGACTACGCTAAGTACAGAGAAAGTATCTGAACAAAGCGTTGGTCTATTTTGAAAAAAAAAAATTATAGCGGAATCACACCCTTTTATACAAAACAGATGTGTATGTGCGTTTACTCAAAACAACTTATAGGGACCAAAATAACTCAAAAATGTTTGTTCAGTCATACTCTACTTTCTCTGTTACTACTCGGGCATTTACTCAATAACATTAATATAGAATCATATGTAAGCATTTTGACCAAGACTGTAATACGTTAATTGAAAAATATAGAAAGTTTAGTGCATTATATTAAAAAAGATTCTGAATAAGCAAATTAGTAATTCGTGTGACAGTCACAGTTGATATGTAATCGTGGAGGAACGACATGTATCAAAACTACATTTTGACATTATTTGGTACTACGTACACAGTGCGGTATCACCGAAAAACGATCACTTTTGGGAAGAGTATGTAACAGCTCTCTCTGGCGTCACATATTTGGAAATTTAAACCATAAAGACGTACTACAGTAGAGGATTTAGAATTTTGAGAAGGGCATATCCTTTGCAGTTAATGACATTGAAAAACAAAGGAATATGAATCAACCTGGGTTACTGGGGTCATCCAGAAAAATAACCGGCAAGAAGTCGTATCCCAACTTTGATATATAAGGTACGGTTTCATGTTACAAGTGAGAATTCACAAACCTAAAGTTCAGTAGCTAAATCCGCTTACATAATTCAAGCAATAGTGTGCTAAGAAGGATATGGAAGAACATCTAATCACATGTACACAAATTACTTTCACGACTCATCTATCTAGAGACTGAATCAGGTATCCATGATATTTTATACTAGGACATACGCTAAGTCGCCGCATTAGCGCCTACAGATTTAAGTTCTATTGAACTGTTGAAACAAGCGCAAGGAAACCATCGCCCCTGTAACTTATATGGCTTACAGGAAGCAAGAAATCTCTTATACATAAAAACCTCACGACCAGTCTTTTGCAATGGAAGCTACGCTCCAGGACTACTGTTAAAATGCACGGCTGTCAGACACAGTATGGACTGATGTGGGGGACATGGGCCATAACAACGTTTTATTTTAACGTATTTCTCTTTTAATAATGCATCAACTCAAACAACACTTATTTCAAGATTAGACACTCACAAAATATAAATTTCGTTTTTTTCTTCAATAACACTGGTTTACAAAAAATATTTTTTGTCTGAGGCAAGAATGTAAATAGGTGTTTTTTACTAATTTGGGTGTGCTGAATTCAAATTTATAAACACTTTTGCTCTATCACCTCTAGTTTTCTGGCTTTTAAATAGTCTCATTTTAGTATATACGTGCTTATTTCAACAGTTTCAGCAGCTTATTACAGATAAAATAGGATAGATAAAGAACATTGACGGAATAAATATACTTGGATGACACAATGTACACAATTCATAGTACCGCAGACAGTTAGAAGTGTGTCTTCTCAGATGATCTGGTGTATTTTGCCTCCAGGATGTCAAGCAAGAGCATCCAGCAGAAGTCTCCCATCATGCTGGGGTTCCACTTGCCTTGGTAGTTGCTCTCCATCTTCGTAATGTCTTGGTGGAATCTTTCTACGTCCTCATCACTCACTGCTCCAAGGTTTGGAGGGAAGAAGTTGAGGTGGGAATAGATAAAATGAATTTTGAGTGACATTCAGCATCCCATATCCTCACAAGTCTTTAGCAACTTCTCAATACAGGCTTGGTAATTTGGTACGCGTGTTATCAAGGAAGCCATTACAGACTGACTTAAATGCTTCCCATGCTCTCAGTTCCTTTAAGGTAAGAAGCTCCTCAAAATCAGTATCCTTCAGCACTTCTCGGATTTGAGGTCCGACAAAGATGCCCTCTTTGAGCTTAGCAGCACTGAGACCTGGGAACACAGTAGACAAGTGTTGGAAGGCAGCACCATTTTTGTCCATGGCCTTCATGAAATTCTTCATCAAACCAAGCTTGATGTGAAGAGGAGGAAGAAGCACCTTCTTCATGTCAACCAGAGGATTCTCCTTGACGCTGTGTTCGCCAGGAACGAAAGTGCTTCTAGACCCCCAGTCTTTCTGCTTGTAATGCTGGGATACAGCTCGACTATCCCAGAGACAGAGAAAGCAACAGTACTTTGTGAAGCCCGCTTGCATACCCATAAGAAGACCAATGACCTTGAGGTCCCCACACAGACTCCACTGGTACTAGTTGTACTTAACAGATTCTAAAAGAAGCTCCATATTGTCATAGGACTCCTTTAGATGGACAGAGTGTGCAGTGGCAATGCTGGGATATTTATTCCCGTTGTGCAGAAGCACAGCCTTGAGACTGCGCTTGGAAGAGTCTATGAAAAGACGCCAGTCTGAAGGATTATGTGGCAAACCAAGGAAAGTGAACAAGCCAGGTATATTTGTGCAGTAGCAAAACTTGTTTTCAATGTCGAAAAATAAAACAAGGTCTTTGTTCCGATTCCTGAAACTGGTGATCCGTCTTGATATATAGCTATATATATATATATATATATATATATAATGTAATGCTATCACTTACATTTATTGCATAATAACTAAACAGAAGACATAAGTCACACAATATTAGAAATTAACCCTGAATGCATATACGCCTTTATGTACAGTATGCATATCTAAAAAACTAGAGGTGATGAGTAAAAGCGGATTTCAAATCTGAATTCAGCACCCCCAAATTAGGTTAAAACAGCTATTTTTGTGCTTGCCTCAATTTCTTTGTAAACCAGTGTAATTCGCTTTGAAAGCACATTAACACTCTAATAACTCGGGCTTATATCAGATTAATTCCAGATTTACTTAGGAGTATTAACGAGATTTCATAATGGCTATAACTGGAACTTAACTAACTTAAGGATCGTATTGCAAAGATATAGAGCTTCCAAAGTGCACCTTGAGTTAAAAAGCTGCCTTGCCATTATTGTGATGGAAATTGGAAGACCGTGTTGAAATGATTCCAGTATAAGTAAATGATGAAACGTTTTCAGATGATATTTAATGAATGGCCAAAGACCGGACTAATTCTGATAGGTAATATAAATAATTACGTTAAACAAACAGACGAACACAACTAAATGACACAGTTCCAGATTTCATCACACATTTTTCTAAGAATAAAGTGGAAAACATTTCAAACTCCTCAATCCTAATTGGTTCATTATGAATTTCCAGCAGATAAGTACAGTATAGCATTTATTGGAGTTATACTTCAGCGTTGATCACTGTTGACAAGGCTATTTGACGGGGAAAAAAGCGTTGAACATATCATAATATAATTTTTTTGTTACCTTAATGAGTGCGAAATACTTTAAAAGTTTTGATACATTAATTTATGTATTTCTATATGTTTAAACCTGGTTATAGGGTGACGTACTTTTTATCTTGAACCTATATGATTTCTTAATATTACAAATGTACGAATACAAATAACTCATAGATCAAAATTACAATTTAAAAGTTTTTGTTAGTGCTGATTAGGGTACAGTTTATTTGTTTTTAAATATTTTTTTACTTTTTAAATTTCGTGACTTCTTTTAAGTTTGTTGTAATTTGAGCACTGTATAAAGTTGCGTGTTTATAGCCTTGAAACAACGTTTTGAGGACTTAAAGTTCATACGACATTTCAGATAAAAAGGTAAGCCAGAAGCCGGGTTTCGATACCTCTGGTGGGCAGAATATAGAGAAACCGTTGTACAACTTTGTGCTTAATATTAAACAAATAAATAAAAATGGAGGTACAGTCCATAAAAATAACGCAAATGACTGAATAATAAATAATGTTTAACATCAAATGACAATATTTAACTTAATAGAAAAGTAATTGTTTATATAACTAATGAGTTGTTTACAAGAATCTAGCCCCCAGTGGCTTAGCGGCATGTCTGCGGACTTATAACGCTAAATACTGGGTTTCGATACCCGTGGTAGGTAGAGCACAAATAGCCCCTTGTGTAGCTTTGTGCTTAATTCAAAACAACAACAAGAATCTAACTTCACAAAATAGAATATTTGTTTTCATGTTATTCTAATTTGATTTTTGTCGCTACATTTTCGTGCATTTGGATAAGACAGCAGTGTAAGTGTTTCAGAACGGTTTATCCAGAAAGATGTTATACTGTGTATAGATTAAAGAATTCTGATTTACGTTTGCAAACTTTACTGAAATTTAGCCAGATTGCGTGGAATTAAAGATGTTGATGATTCAATAACGATGAATTGTGAAACATAAGTTCTAGTATTATCGAAAGGAAAGTATCAGTTTAAATTCAGTCACACAAAAATGATACAAAATGTTATAACGAATTTTAACACATACATAAGAAATATAAAACGATAATTAATGAGCGAATGAGTATGTTTTATACAGCCATATATTTGATTTTTAACAATACCTACTTAGATTTAACACCTTCCTTCAAGGCCAATTCTTCAGCAGAAGAACTGTTTGTTTGCTAATTTAGCGCAAAGCTACGCCAGAGCAATCTGCACTAGCCATCCCTAATTTAGCAATGTAAAACTAGAGGGAAGGCAGCTAGTCATCACCATCCGCCGTCGACTCTAGGACTACTTTTTTCCAACAAATAGTGGGATTAACCGCACATTATAACACCCCCAGAGCTGAAAGGGCAAACATGTTTCGTGCGACTGGGATTTGAACCCACGACCCACGGTTTACGAGTCGAGTGCCTTAACTACCTGACCATTCCGGACCTAGCGGGAGGACCGTTCCAACTTATTTTCCAACTTTTAGCTCTTCAGCCTTTGAAGATTGTATTTATTGGTGAAAGTGTTTCCCAATAATAAACTGAATGACAATATCTTCATGTAGTGAACATGTCATTAAATTATTAGCGACTATTTTCACCTCAAATAAGGTCATTTTGCAATTTCGATTATTGAAGAAAAATGTTTTATTTCAATGTGACTGCAAATGTACCATTTCCATGACCTCTAAAACTATAACTTGTATGTTTATTTACAGCCATAGCCAAAGATGAAGTACTTTAGTAGAACGACAGGGTAGCTTGTTGATATGTAAACATGTAGCTTAAGATCACGTGATACGATGATTGTTTCAGGGATACAGAATTATTCTGGAGGTAATATTTGTACACGTAGGTTGTTGCTGAAGTCTCTATTAATTTGTAGTGAGTCACGTTTTAAGCTCATTTTAACTTAATTGACGTCACTTCCTTCTCATGTGGCTTAGCGGTAATCTTGAGGGCTTTTGACTCTAAAATTTTACTAGGTTCAATTACTGCGATGTCTATAACATAGTTAATCTATTGTGATGCTTTGTGCTTAAACCAAATAAACATACTATTTTGAAAACGCTACTAGTTTCACCAAACCTCTTTAGTTTACACATATATATATCCTATCGAAGAACACATTTCCCTTTATAGCGGAACCCCTTTAAAGCAGCCACCTTCGGGACTGAAACAAACTGACCTAAATAAAGGGGTTCCACTGCACATAATTAGGGATTATGTGAACAAAAAAATGGACTGCGATTGAATGCGCTTTCAAGGGGTGACCGAATCTGAGGGGTGGCCACTTAAAAGGGCTCCACTGTGATAGGCCTCATGGAGAGAAGTCTGTACTAACCAAAGATTTGATTTCTAGACAGTTGTTATGCGGATTTTTTTTCATGAGCCATGAGCGTATTAACCATAGAAGTGTCAGAAACGGTGTGATTAACTGTACGTTTATTAACCATAGGAGTGTCAGGAACGGTGTGATTAACTGTACGTTTATTAACCATAGGAGTGTCAGGAACGGTGTGATTAACTGTACGTTTATGGATGCTATGTACTGTGTGATATTTTGGATGACAGCCAATAATAGTGTAAACTATTAACAGATAGGTGTATCGTTAACACCAAAATCGGGACAAAATAATAATATATATGTTTTATTCACCCTTGACATGTCTGTTTCCAATACTATGCACCAAACTCAACATAACTTGTTCTTACAAAACAACCAAGTTACTTGACTTGTTAGCGACATTCGAATCATTCGACGTCAGTCCAGTTTAGCTTTCAATGCTGCTGTAAGGCCCATTGGGCAATCCTACTGCACAACAATAGCAATCTAAACTTAACGATAAATTAAACTTAAGTTTCCATAATTAACAATAAAATAACATTTAACAATTAATGGCATGAATTTTCATAAATATAGACATTATAATCATTAAATTATTATAAAAGTGTACGTGACCAAAGTAATATCAGAATTTTTATGAACAAAACAAAATGTTCCATCTTTACTCAGTTATTCTTTTCAAACTAACAGTTACGAAACGAGTTGATCCCTTGCGTTTTGTTACTGTGGGAGTTATCTTTTGATAGATGTCAAAGAAATCAACTGGTAACTCCACCTTTAGTGATACTTTGAAAGTAATCTTGACAGAAACTTTGGTATCTTCAGCACGTTGATGACTTTTTTTTTATATAAAGTTTATTCTGAAGACCACCCGTTGGCTTCTCCCATCTCTCAGTTACATGATCTCCAAAATGATTTTTATAGATTACCACTGGCTTTTGACCACCTGTCTTAATGTATTCTACTCTTTTACACTTTAGGCTGGCTGGTCTTATTAATTTGTACTTCTCTTGTTTACACAGCTGAACCCAACGTTTGATGATATAATTGTAATGTATTACACAGGAATTCCTTAGTCATAGACAGTGAAACTGTTTGAAGATAGTCTATTGTCATGAAGTGTTTCTGCTATTCCCAATAGGCACTCTTCCTTTAAGTTACTTACTCACACGCCATATTGATTAGCAAAGTTTTCCACAGTAAGGATATCTTAAAACTTCCCTACTCCTTTATGACCTCTTGCTGTTTCTATTAATCTATCTTTCTGTTTCATCTTTCGATGTATCTTTCGGTACTTGGTTATCAAACTGGTTGAACAATGATAGTTGTGGAATAATTAATTGCGATATGTGTTTTTAAAAAAAATAATTCATTCCTTATTTATACAATAGCAGATGGAGTATTTTCAGCCTCAAATAATGCCCTGTATTCTTCGTTTATTACCAACAACTGATTACTCGCAGTTGTGAATGTGATTCTACGTTTCCACAGTTATAGCAGCTTCTTTTTAGTATAATCATTCAGTGTAATACTTCCTGGTAATATGATTTTATGCTGCTTCTTCCAACGTGACTAAACATCTAAGTATTTAATTAATAATTTCAACTTTATTAGATCTTTATCAAAAATAATATTTCTAGTTTATTTGATTTGATAACTTCATAATTTTTGGATTGTGCATATAGTTGTATATTTACAGGTTTAACTTATTTCTGTTCCATCAGCAATTGAACAGTTTCTAATGATTTGTAAACATTATTTTAGATTAATTTACTTAAATTCATACAGTTTGCATCTATGAATTGTTCCCATGCCAACGGGTAAGACAACTTGGCAGTCTTTCCACATCTTTTTTGAACATCCTGTCTCATTTTTTTAACTTTCCGTATTTTCTTTCCTGGCAGTGTTTCTATTATTTCATCATTTTCAGCAAATATTCGATCCCGTTACAAGGATGTGTTGTCATACTGACGGGCAGCCTCCATTCTACTTGAATTTTATCACTAGTGGTGTAGTGGTTTCTCTCGTTGGACACAGTTTTTTTTAATTATTCAGTTAAAACAAGAATAGAAAGTCCAGATTAATTATTTATAATGAAGTTTTTCAAATTTTTAAACATCTATATATTCAGAAACAAATATTTAGTAAAAATACTTCATTGAAATCTCCTATTTTTGTCCACAAAAGACTTGTAATATTTACTAAAATTCTACCAGCTTTTGTGAATGTATGCATACTTCATTAAAAGCTATAGTATAGCTATCAGTGATGTCGAGAAACCCACTTGTTGAGAATTTTATATGCAAAAACGGCTCGTTTGGGTTGAGAAAATATTTTACACAGAAGAGCGAAAACGTTTCGACCTTCTTCGGTCATCGTCAGGTTAACAAAGAAAGAGGTAACTGACCGGAAGCTGACCACATGTTTGGAAGGGGTTGTGTAACTGATTGTCGCAATGTAGAGGGCGGGGTTAGATGTTTGAATATATAATTTTATCTGTAATATTAATATAGGTATAATGGCGTTCCTTTATATTGGTTTATTTTGGGTTTTAGTTGTTGTACAAGTAAGGCTTCTTTAATTTTGGGTTTGCTTATGTTTGTTTCTTTATTTAGTATTTTAGTGTTTTCTATGGTTATGTTATGTTCATTTGACTTGCAGTGTTCGAAAACGTGTGAAGGTGACTTTTTATGTTCTTTGAATCTGGTTTCCATTTTTCTACTTGTTTCTCCAATATAGAAGTCGTGGCAGTTATCACATTGTATTTTATAAATAATGTTGGTGTGGTGTTTGTCAGTGTAGTTTTTACATAGTACAGACCTCAGTTTTGTGCCTGGTTTTTGAATAAATTTAGTATTAACTGGAATGTCATATTTTGTTACTAGTTTTTGCCAAATGTTGGTTATTTGTTTGCTGATGTCAGGAATATATGGTATACAGCAGTATATGGTTTCGTGATTTGTTGATTCGTGAGATATATTTACTTTTGTTGGTTGATTTTGCTTTCTGTCTTGGTGTGTGCAAAAAATGTTTTCTACGGTTTGTGGAGGAAACTTATTGATGTTGATGAAGTATTGTTTTATTTTGTCTAATTCATCGTTAATTTTATCTGGTGAGCATAGTTTTATGGCTCTGTTTATCTATCATTTCCTGAATTTCCAAGATGGTTATAGTCTATTTTATGTGTCACTTACGAGACTTTGTAAACTCTATCTAGCCAACAACAGTTCGAACAACGAACAGTACAGAACAACACAACATATTCAACAACAATAATTTAGATGAAAATTATCGTATCAGCTTTCTTCACTTGTAAACTGATGTATGTTTGAGATCTTTATATTTAACAAATTCGCTTACTACTTCTTTACCTTAAGAATGAATTCCTTCATTAAAGTCACTGAATCTTTACAACTTATTTAGAAATGGTGCTTAAATGAAACTAAAATAATTCTACTACATGTAAATATTATATTTTTACTAATAAAGCTACATTGATTAAGTAGCACGAAAATACACGTGTTTCTTTAGGAGCAGATTCGAGTGAATTTATGAAATGATTCAAGATAACTGTGATATAACATAATCTTCATTATACACGAGCCTATAAGTTTAATTAAAAAAACGTTAGGGTAAGCTCTTTCTTCAAGTCAGCTGGTGTAAACACAAGGTGATGGTCATATTAATCTTGTCAGATTCACGAGAAATAAAGCAGCAGTGCTGTTAAGATAAAATGTTTCGTAAAAATAGGTACCACAGTAAAAACAAACCGTACCAAGTCTTATATAAAACAATGACGCCAGTAAACCCAGGAAGTGTGTTATGAATGACGAATGTGCACTTCTTTTTTGTCAATTATTTGTGGCTGCAACATATTTAGCAAGTTGGTATGCAATGTTTAGTCCTGCATAAACTAGGAACAACCGTTTCCGTAGATGGGTGGACAGAGAAAAAAGGTTTCAGATGACCATTCTACGAACTGTAAAAGTGAAAAGTTAAAATCCAGAGTTGTAGTAGACTAAGTAAAGTAATGTTTACTTGGTTGTTATTGTTCTCATGTTGATGTCCTGAAGTCTTTTGCTGGCGTTACTTGCTATGTTATAGATAGTTGGTTTTCGAAATAGCCATATTCCGGGTTTTAAACTTGTTTGTCATTTAGTTATATAACTATTACTCCTTGGAATGGTCTATCACCAAAGTTTTCCTGCTATTTTACTATGACTACGTTGCGTTGTGGAATGAACCAAGTGCATATTAAACATACCACCCGCGGGGCGACTTCTCACACCTGCGGAGTCGTTACTACATTAGTATATATAACTACAAAGTGTAATTAACTCTCTGTATAATTATTTCTGTACGAACCAGTATTATATTTTTAGTAGCTTTATTGATTAATGTTTTACTTTATAATACTTTATATTGAGTGTTTTGACAGTTTGAAAAAGCCCCCTATTGACACAACCATATCTCTGCGGATTTACACCGCTGGAAACCGCGATTCGATACCTGTGGTGGGCAAAACACAGATAGCCAATTGCAAAGCTTTGTGCTTAATTCTAAATAAAAAACAACAAAGGTTTGAAAAATCTTAATGTCATTCCAAAGATGAAAGTATACAATATTTAATCATAGCAATCACTTTACAAGAAGATGTTTTACGTACAAAAATGTTTTGTGATGTTTGTTTTCATGATTCTTTACACAGTACAATGGAAGCACTACAAAAGAACAAATAAAAAGTGTGCGAACTTTATAGTATAAAATTAAAGAGAGCAAACACTTTAGACGGCCTGTTATGTAAATGTGTAAATATTTTGTAAACGACGGCATGTCGTGTTGTGTTTGGATTTTCATTTCTATTATCTATGTTTCCATATTTATATTATTGTTTCGAAGTTTAAACTAATAAAATATGTTGTTATTCATTTAGGGTAACATTTAGAATTTTCTTGAATTAAGTAGACCAATCATATGTTTGTAAATGAAATGCTGGCGACTTCGTGTCTAGACGTTTAGTCTCGTGCAAGAACGGACATGCGCGGATTGCTCTGGAGATCTGTAGAAATTTCGCGGTGTTTTGAGGAGTCTAGGCCTACAATATATAAACAGACGAAGATGCGAGAGAGAAAAAACAGAGTCAGACATTAGTTTTATTTCAAAAGAAGAGAGTCAGTTATTTGAGAAAGATTAAGTGTTTGCTGTGATTATTCAACTTGGATTTGTGACTAAAGTTAGATCTACGGAAGCTGTGATTTTATTCCGTCAATCTCTACGATTCATCGAATTACTGGTTAAGCTGAAGTTCGACACGTCCGGGCAGATCGGAAAAACTGAAGGCGACGAAATTGTGACGTTCATCGGAGGCAACGTGAAAAGAACTTCGTCGAATTTACTGAACTGTGAACTGTTTCTGAACTTCTTCATTTAAACTTCGGGATTTCTTCGTGGGACCAAATTCACACCCTAGACTGGAATTTGAGACTTTCATTTAAGATCATTATATTAGATACAGGCCAGTACCATTTTGTATTGTATTTAATTTTGAAGGTTGAAACTAGTACTATTTTGTGTTGTAATTAATTTTGAATGTTTAAACTTAATAGCTGTCAATGTTATTATATAATTTATATTATATCTGTTAATAGTTTAGTGTAATAAATTATACAAGCTGTTATCTGTGTTTTTCTGTTGCGTTTAGTTTACGAAAAACATAAAAAATACGTAACAGAAAATTGGGGGCTCGTCCGGGATATCGAACAAACAATTTAATTTTATTCTAAAATAAGATTTATATGCTATACAGATAGAGAGCTTGTATATTCAAAATGGCATTCCAACTTGAAGATTTTATAAACAAATTTAATCATAATTCATCTTTCGAAATGATCAATGAATTAAAAAAAAATCTGAATTGCTTGATGTTGGTAAACATTTTAATTTAGAAGTGAAGCAAGGAATGAAGAAAGCAGATATTAAACAAATTATTGTTGAACATTTGGTCAGCCAAAAAGTTTTACCTCAAAAAGTTGCACAACAATTGCCTGTCGCTCATTTTGACCTAGATTTCGAATTAAAAAAAATGGAAATGGAAATGAAATTTCGTTTAGAAATTGAAAGCAAACGCCTTGTTTTTGAAGCGGAAAAAAAGATATTGAAAACAAACGCCTTGATGCCGAAATACAAAAAAGAACGCATTAAAGCTGATAAGGAAATCAGTATGAGAAAGGCACAGACGGAAGAAAAAGTTGTCCAAATGCGGTTGGATAATTTTGATGCTTCCAAACAAATTCGTTTAGTACCTCCATTCAATGAAAAAGCTGTAGATAAATATTTTCAGCAATTTGAAAAATTGGCCCTTAGGCTAAAATGGCCAACCGAATATTGAACAGTATTACTTCAGAGTGTTCTCAAGTGTAAAGCCCAGGAAGTATTTTCCAAACTCACGGCCGAGCAAAGTTATGATTATGAGCACGTCAAAAAATGCATTTTGAATGCTTATGAATTAGTGCCAGAGGCATAAAGACAAAAAATTCGTGGTTACAAAAAGTTTTACAGCCAAACTTATGTCGAATTTGCTCGTGAAAAAGAAACTCTTTTCGACAGGTGGTGTGATTCTAAAGAAATCAAAGATGATTATACAAAACTCAGAGAACTCATGTTAGTTGAAGAATTTAAAAGATGTATTCCCGTAGAGCTAAAAACTTACATTGACGAACAAAAAGCTTCCAAAATTCATGATGATGCTGTCTTGGCAGACGAGTATGCTTTGACTCACAAAGATTTCTCATACAAAAGCAAAACAAATCACACAGCAAAGAAACCCAATGACTCATTCAAATATTATGCAAATGTCGACAGAGACAAAAAAGAGCAAACTTCTAATTCTCAAACGAAGACTCCATCTTATTCTCAAAGCTCGTCATCTACCCAAAACGTGTCATTCTCATTCAAAACATGTGCTTATTGTAAGAAACCTGGCCATCTGATTTCTGAGTGCTATAAGATAAAAAACAAGCCATCACCCCATAGTTTCATTTCGCCCTCGTTCGATACATCATTGGTTTCCAATGATTTTGACCCTGTCCAGTCCACTGTGAATTCCAAGTCCAATATTATTGATGTACCTGAAAATCTTGTTGAGGACAAATTTAAGCCTTTCATCACTGAAGGTTTTGTTTCTTTTGTTGGCGATTCACGTCTACAACCAATTAAAATCCTGCGGGATACTGGAGCTTTTCAGAGTTTTATTTTGGAAAGTGTACTTCCGTTTTCTGAAAAGTCATCCGTTGGGGCCAGTGTGCTCATTTCTGGTGTAGAAGGTGGCGTCGTTTCTATTCCTCTTCATAGATTAGATTTACATTCGGACTTAGTTTCAGGCCCAGTGACTGTGGGTATTAAAGCTTCATTGCCTGTTGAAGGTGTGTCTATGCTTTGGCTGGTAGTAAGGTGGTACCAGAGGTTCGTGTTGTTGAAGCACCTGTTATTAGTCCCAGTACAGAGCAACTCGTTGAAGAGTTTCCTGATGTTTTTCCCGCCTGTGCTGTTCTCAAACACGTTCTCAGGAGTCCAAAGAGGATTTCTCTTTATCTGATACATTCATGTCTCACATCGATGAGATTTCTGACTCAACTTCGAGTTCTACTGATGGCCAAAAATGTGCCAAGATGTTGTTGATTATTGTAAGACATGCCATTCTTTCCAAATGACTGGAAAACCAAATCAGGGGATTCCCAAAGCACCACTGCACCCTATTCCTGACTTTGAAGAACCGTTCTCAAGGGTCATTATCGACTGTGTTGGCAAAGCAGGAAATAAATACTTCTTGACAATCATGTGTGCTTCTACACGTTTCCCTGAGGCTATCCCTTTGAGAAAAATCACTGCTCCCAACATTGTCAAGGCTCTTGTCAAATTCTTTGCCATGTTCGGAATTCCAAAAGTTGTGCAATCAGATCAAGACACAAATTTTATGTCCAAGCTATTTGAACAAGCCATACATGAACTAAATATCCATCAAGTTTCATCCAGTGCGTACCATCCTGAGTCACAAGGTGTTCTTGATCGTTTCCACCAAATTACTGCCACGAACACTCAAAGAACTGGTTTGAGGGTTTTCCCTTGTCATTGCTTGCAGTTCGTGAGGGTTTTAAAGAATCCACTGGATTTAACTCTTTTAAGTTGGTTTAAAAAAACAAACAAACAAACAAAAAAGTTTTCACAAGTTCAAACTTTTTTTTTTACTTTTAAGGGGGAGAGTGTTATGTAAAGAATACGTAACACGGCCCCCTCTAGTACAGTGGTATGTCTCCGGATTTACAACGCTAAAATCAGGAGTTCGATTCCTCTCGGGGGGCTGAGCAGATGGACCGATGTGGCTTTACTAAAAGAAAAACGCAAAAGCACTTTAAACGGTCTAGAATAATACGCTCAAAAATGATTAAAACTGACTATTTTAGTAATATAGTAAAACGTTGTATTATAAACTGTTTTTTGTTTCAGTTACTCGATTTTGAAGCGTCACGTATTCATAGGTGTTTTTAATTACCCGGTTTCAAAAGCCTGTTTAAAACTCGTACATTGACTAAACTTCAAACATTGTGTTATGATGGTTTTTGTTTCCCGCTGGGACAGCGGTAAACCTTTGATAAGATTTAGCACCAGATCTAACATCTACAGTTGTTGTTGCTATTGATGTTATTTTCCTGGTGCAAAACTACGCAAAAAGCTATATACATCCTTTTCCCCCTGGGGACTCCAATTCTGGATCATAGCGTTGTAAAATCGTAATATTTTCGCTGACTCACTCTGGGAAACTCGTCATGGAAAGATAAATTTCCCATTTCGTTTTAAATTTGGTATATTGCATTTATATAACTGTGTGAACATTTTACTTTCTGGTTTTACACACAAGTACAAACAGTCAGAACCGTTCTTGTGTTGAAATTTGGACAATACCCGGCATGGCCAAGTGGGTTAAGGCGTTCGACTCGTAATCCGTAGGTCGCGGGTCCGAATCCCCGTCGCTCCAAACATGTTCACCCTTTCAGCCGTGGGGGTGTTATTACGTGAGGGTCAATCCAACTATACGTTGATAAAAGAGTAGCCCAAGAGTTGGCGGTGGGTGGTGATGACTAGCTGCCTTCCTTCTAGTCTTACACTGCTAAATTAAGGATGGCTAGCGTAGATTGTTCTCGTGTAGCTTTGCGCGAAATTCAAAAACATAAATATAAAATTGAACAAACATAGAGACCCGTATCAGCTCGTTTTGGGTACTCAGGTTGATAATGAAGATGGTCCTAAGCACGCTATCAGACACTAAATAAAACTATGTTTAGTCAGCCTGAAGAAAAGATCAGATGAGGTAATTTACCTCACGTAATGAGCACTATCTAAAATATACATCTGCTATCCCCCCCAGTAGTTCATGAGCATGTCTGCCAGCTAAAACTTACAGATAACGTAATCAGCTCTTCTAACTTACAAATCACTTAATCAGCTTCTCAATCTTAATAATTTCCCTCCCTGTGGGGCAGCGATAAGATTATCTTAACATGTTTAATTTGCAATTAAATGAAACCACTTACAAAGACGAATATTGAAAATATAGTTAAATTTGAAAAAGTTATAAGTGCTTTCAAACATAATGATGTAAACAATAAACTTTGTTTGTTTAATCTAAACTTATTTTGTCACAAAGTTAATACGTAACACCTGATTTTAGCGGTCAAATTATCGATATAATTAATCTCTATATTTTAAAATAGACTATACAATATGCATATTTCAATATTATATTTCATACAAATTTGACTAGCTAATTCTTTTTGTCAGAAATTACAAGTTTCGCTTTCAGTTGACAGTTTTTCGTCTTTTACCTTATAAACAGATTGTCACTTCACAATATTGAAGATATATTAATATATGTATTTTAAGTAGTAGTTGCTTTCGAGTAATAATTAATGCCATTTTTTTCAAAGTAGTTTAAAATTTAATAAATTCGCTATGCTTATAAGCTGATTTATTTTAGGTAAAGGTTCATGGTTTGGATGTAACATGTTTACAAAATTGCAATATTTGTTGAATTAATTTATTATGCTGTCTCCGAATTCGAAATTCAGTAACAACGATTGGTAAAATGTATTGTGTAATACGTATATTGTATGAATTATGTAATACGCTAGTAAGATAATAAAATGAAGGGCCACTAGTTCAAGATGAATTATTTGTTTCAAAAGTTGAATTACGGTATTAACTCCTAGTTGTGTCGACTTTTCACTTTATTAATATATCACAGGAATATAATACTTTGATCTTTTTCTTTACATATTGAGGAACGTTTTGAGAGAAAAGTTTCTAACACATTCCAACTGGGTATGAGAAAGTGGTTAGGGTATAGAATGTAATATTCTATTTCAATTTTCTTTATTTAGTTTAACTTCGAAATTACTAGACAAAAAATAATCTGATCTGTACAACTATATACAATGTTGTACTTTTATTATAAATAAGTATATAAAACAATTAATTATTAATATATTTCATCTCTATGTTTTGAAATAAACTATACAGTAAAAATATCTGAATATTAAATTTCAGATATATATATATATTCATATGTAAACCTGTGTAATGTTTTTTTTTTGTAAAACGGCCTTCCTAGAAACTAAATTTCGGCACGGCGAAAACATTTGGGGTTTGTTTATTTACTCTAAACTGTAAGACTTGAGTCAAATAAAAAGAATAGAATCATCTAGAAATAATATTGTGCCATCACATATTAATATAAATGCAGTTAATTGTTAGTTTTCTAGTACAAACTGGAACCCATTTCGTCTAACATTATAGTAATTAATTTTATTAGCGTTGGAGTAAAAACTAAGTCAAGGTTTTCATAATGAAGAGAAAACAAAACGACTTATATAGGAATTAATTAATTTCGTTCCCTGCTAGTCCAGTGGAATGTCTCCGCATTTACAATGCTAAAATCAGCGGTTTGATTCCCCTTCGTGGGCTGAGAAAAGGGCCTCCTATTTGACGGTGGTGTAGTAGACTAACAACCAACTCACCTAAAAACCAGCCTTTTCGTGAAACTACAAGCGATTGCGGCCCTATGTTCTTTAAGAAATTTAGTGGCATCATTATTATTAATGATTTTCAGATATTTTCTAGATTAGTAAATTATATTTGTCGATGAAGTTTTAAGTATATACATAAATTTTTATTTTTTTATCACAGTTTCAAAAAATTACTTATTTCATTTATTGTTTTACATAATTATCTCGAAATTTAAAAAGAAATATCGACCATTTACAACAAATATTAGCACTAATTTACATTTAAACTAAACCATTGAAAATAAAGCACAGTGAAAAAAACCTACATAAAGAGTTTTGTTTTGGGGCGACATTCATATGGTAACTGAATTTTGTAATGACATAATACTTTAAAGTAATACTTTAACATAAATTTCTGAGTGCAATATAAAGCTTTTTATGGTTGCGTATTTTAGTAACAAAAGCTTGTATTTTGCAACTATACACCATTTGGTTCTCCTACTGAATTGTAGATAACAATATCTGTTTTATGTGAACGATTAATACTAATAAATATAGTTTTCTTCTGATGGCAGTAAGCTTAATATTTGAACATCCGAATTAATGTTTTACTTCCTACATTATTCAAGTCTCTTCCCTATGATCATATTTTGATATTTAGTCACTTCTACAAATCTTCTATCTTTTGTTTTCCACTACCTGATGCTAACTATCCTCTTTTTTCATCCTATTCTTTTAATAATCGAATCTGGAAAAGACAACCTGTTACTTGTTTCTATTGTTTGATGTTAAAGAATCTTTACATAATTTAAATACGAAAATTAATAGGTAACTACCTGATTAACTAATCAAGATACGCATCTTTCTTCTATCAATTTTAAACTGGAAAACTATTGATTGTCAATAATAGTTGAGCGTTTATTTGGACCTTGTGTTTTCGATACTCATGGCGGGCAGAGCATAGATAGCTCATTGTGTAGTTTTGTGCTTAATTACAGAAATGGCTGAAACTGAATCCAAAAAAGATCAATCTCTGACATCATTGTTAAACACACGTGTGTATAAGATATTGTTTAGCGTGAATACCATAACTACCGGTGAATAAAGGGAATGTCTTCGTATCGCAGTGTCTAACTATCAATACTAACATGAGAACTCAGAAATGTAGCTGACCATCCAACATTTTCCGAAGACAGGGTGCTTTATCGATGTACTTTGGTTTCTTAGCTTATTCCTGCGTGTAAACGGAATATATGCAGAACTAGATTAGGAATTTTTTAGCTGGAACAAAGCGTAAACTTACATTTCTTTACGAGTGAAACTTGATCGTTGTGTTTTCTAGCATTTTGTAAATATGAAATTAGGAAGTTTTGTTACGGGTGAGCTTTGTTTTCATCGCTACAGAGCTCTTAGAAACTGAAAACAAAAACGAAAACATTTAAATGGTGTTCTGCTTGTAAACTGGATAAAGCAATATGTTAATTTGTATTGTTTTCTTTAAAACAATAAAGAATGGTGTATTTAATATTAAATAAAATATATATTTGTAAAGTGAAAAAAGATTTTTTGTTTTAGTTTGTATATGAAGATACAGTATATTATAATTTTAAAGTGATTTATTTATACAATATTCTGTTACTATTTTTTGAGAAAAAAATATTTAGCCTATTAGAAATTCGGTGAGAACAACTGTAATGAGCAAAGTGTCTAGTAACGTTTTATCATAAATAGATACAACAATGGGTGTTATCCTGTTATATCACTCGATAATGACTGTCAGATTTGTTCACGTGACATACGAAGTTCCTGAGTCATCCAGTAAAGCAGAAGATCTTCGTTTGGAGACAGTAATGTATAGATAAAGATATAAATAAATCCTATCAGAAGTAGGTTATAGCTGTATTGAAAGGTCTAAAGAGCAGACATTACAGTAAACAACTAACGGAAAAGGTTAAGTCGAACAGCGTGACTTCCAGATGATCCTATCAACTGCTTGCCTTGAATCACGTGACCACTTCATTCAGCAGGGGGTAGTAATTATTGTCCTAATTGCTATCCTGAGATGAACTACCACTGGCTCGTGTTTGCGAAGATCACTTGCAGCCTAAACCACTCTTCGCATAACTAGCGGAAATGAAGCGAGCACGTGCGCGTGCAATGTAAAGACAGGTCATTTGGTAGAATAACGAAACAAATGGCCTTTTGTGGCATGCAAAAAAATAATGTTGTCGTTCATGAAAATATTCGAGGCTATTTCGTAAATTGTACAGTGCATTTTTATTCATGGTCTGTCACACAGAACACTGCTACGTTCAGATCCGTCAGACTATTTTTAATTTGTCTTGAATTTTATCTACGTATTTAATCCCTTTTCAAAGATGAACCAAATATTTCCTGACTCGATCTTAGGTGTTTGAATGAATACAAATTTTGTGTTTCTCATATAACACAGTTATTATACAGATATAAACCCGTAAGGTTTGTGTTTGTTTGTTTTGGAACTTCGCACAAAGCTACTCGAGGGCTATCTGTGCTAGCCGTCCCTAATTTTGCAGTGTAAGACTAGAGGGAAGGCAGCTAGTCATCACCACCCACTGCCAACTCTTGGGCTACTCTTTTATCAACGAATAGTGGGATTGACCGTCACATTATACGCCCCCACGGCTGGGAGGGCGAGCATGTTCAGATTACGAGTCGCACGCCTTACGCGCTCGGGCATGCTAGGCCTAAGGTTTGTGTCTTCTAACAACACAAATGACGCGTGGTTTTCAATTCAAATATATCTTTATGTACACGTATTGTTGTGCCGTGATGTAACATTATTTTATGTATTTGTAAACTGTATGAAATGTAACGATTTGTGCATCGCCCAAGATCATCATGTTATGTTTCGTTAACCACCAAAACCGTGTTGTTTTTTTAACTCGATATTCTGTCGTAGCCATTCAAACACCAGAGTTGTGTAAAAAAAATGGATTGATTTTTAATCAAAGTGTATTTACACTGTAACGAACACAAACTCTATTTGATACAAAGTTATGGACTTAAGTTGGGTATTCATTAGTGCCTACATGTAATATTATGGGTAGGTTTCAGTTGAATTTCAGTAGTAAGTGCACACACTACTATTTTGTGGCTTTGAGCTTAATGGGTACGAATTGTAGGCTTAAATTGAATACGCTATAGTATGTACATAGACCGAAAAAACAACAAGTAAACAGACTATATCCAATAGCATAATAGTATGCCGTATATGTTTTAAATACATGTAAAAATATCGGTCATTAATGTGTTCTTAAAATACACATGTATCATGTTTGTATGACTTGAAACATATTTTCATTCCTATTGTTTTGCTAATTCCTTTAATACAAATTTCACGAGAGAGAGAATGCAATACAATTAAATGAATAAATACAGTTTATTCTGTATTTTCTTCAGCTATTTAATTATAATATGTATTGCATTATATTAACAAGCGGTGCAATTTACCGAATATACATAGAGAATGGTGTGATAGTCAATATATATTATTTGTTGAATTGGGTCAGACGTTTTAAAGACTTGAGTGAAGTTCACAGCTTTGGCAACATTGTGTCAGTGACAGATGGAACAGAAAGACAGATATCTGTTTGATAAGACACTTTGTGGGAATTTTAAAATGCGACAAACTTTAAACGGTCGTATAATAGGTGTTCCTAGTTATGTTTTATCACACAACATCTTGTTGTTCGCATCATTACGCTTTATTGGTAATTACAACTTGCGGTTCCTCAATACCTTGCTGTTACAGTATTCCTCAAAGGTTCATCACAGCATGTTGTTTCACTACAACTTCTTGTTTATGTCACTCCACCATTACAGCTTGCTGTCCATTTACACCTTGTTCTTCCGCTACTCTTTACGGTCCATTACAACTTGTTGTTTCTTTGCGTATTGTTCTTCCACCATTCTTTACGGTCCATTACAACTTGCTGTTTCTTCAGGTATTGTTCTTCCACTACTCTTTACGGTCCATTACAACTTGTTGTTTCTTTGCGTATTATTCTTCCACCACTCTTTACGGTCCATTACAGCTTGCTGCTCCTTTACGTATTGTTCTTCCACCACTCTTTACGGTCCATTACAGCTTGCTGCTCCTTTACGTATTGTTCTTCCACCACTCTTTACGGTCCATTACAACTTGTTGTTTCTTTGCGTATTGTTCTTCCACCATTCTTTACGGTCCATTACAACTTGCTGTTTCTTCAGGTATTGTTCTTCCACTACTCTTTACGGTCCATTACAACTTGTTTCTTTGCGCATTGTTCTTCCACTACTCTTTACAGTCCATTACAACTTGTTGTTTCCTTAGATTGCTTGTCTAGAAAGTTAGTGGTACTAGTTAAAGAGATGTATAGCATACTGTTGTAAAAGATACTTGATATTAGTAAAGACTTCTAAAGTATACTCTAGTAGAAAGTTAGTGATACTAGTTAAAAAGATGTAAAGTATGCCGTGGTAGAAAGTATATGATATTAGTAAAGAGATTTATAGTATCTTGTGGTAGAAAGTGTGTGACATTATTAGACATAAAGTATGCCGTGGTAGTAAGTACGTGATATTAGTAAAGACTTTTTGTGAAACTTTGCACATTCACTGCTGAACATCCAAAGTCTGCAAAGGCGAAGTCCACGCTCATTAGTTAAAGTTTAACATCACTCAACGTCAGTAACGAGTATGCTCCACGTGTACTTCCTGCCCATGGAGGCGATGAGATGACGAATCACATCCTGTGGAATGGCTGTCCACTTAGCCTACAAAGCTGCTGCAAGCTGAGGAAGAGTCTGTGGTTGAGGTTGTCACCGTCGGTCCAACTCATCCCAACCTGGCCCTCCAGATCACCAGGGAAGAACGTTGATGTTGTGGTGTCTCAAGAAGACAATGATGAGTCGGTCTGTGTGATGACGGGCGTTGTCATGTTGAAAAACGTCGTTGACGTTCACCATGATGGGTTGCACATGGGGCCTAAGAATCTCGTCGACGTATCGTTAAGCCGTAAGATTCCTCGAATGTGCAAAAGGTCTGTTCTAGCATTGTAGGCGATGGCAGCTCACATCATGACGCTGCCACCACCAAATCTGTCAACTTTCTGCACACAGTTTGCTGCAAAAGGTTCATCTCGGCGATGGTAAATACGGGTCCTTCCATCCTGCCCACGAAGCATAAAACGTGATTCATTGCTGAACCAAGCATGCCTCCATCGTTGATGAGGCCGTACCCGATGTGCCCGAGTCCACTGCAGCCATGCTTGACGATGTTCCTGGGTAAGAATGACGCCTGTGACTGGACGTTAAGGTCGGATTCCTGCATCTCGTAGACGGTTGCATACGGTCTGATCGGAAATCCTACGCAGCCCTGGTATGGTTGAGGCAGTAGACGTCGCAGTGATGGTCCTATCCCAAAGGTGATGTAACCGGATGTAGCGATCATGTGCGGCCGTGGTCACACGAGGTCTGCCAGATCGTGGACGGTCATGAGTTGATCCATGTTGTTGGTGACGATTCTATAGCCTTGTGATGGTGTTTGGGTGGACATTCACAGCTCTGGCAACATCTGATTGAGATTCACCTGCTTCCAAGCGACCAATGGCGTGTTGTATTGTGCTTCAGTCAGTCTTGGCGTAAATGTATTGCGTGTCGGTGGCTATGGAAACCGAGAACCCGTCACTTTTATAGGGATTTTGCACATGTTGCACGTGCAGAACATACAGATCTCTCAAACAATTTATTGGACACTAATGCGTTTTGGCGAAAAATCCGATGTTTTCCTCCGTTTTCAAAGTGCACAACTTTTATTGTCATTTTGGTTTGACAATCAGTGCCTTAACACGTGTAACATCACATACACTGAGCTTGTAACATTATTACATATATTTCTCTTTAAAATAAAAAAATATCTTTTGTGTTTCTTTTTGTGAAGAGTATATATTGTGGTAAAACGTACGTAATACTAATCAGTGATGTCGAAAAACCCACTTTTAGAGAAAAAATATATATGTAGAAACGGCTCGTTTGGGTTGAGAATTTTTTTTTTTTTTTACGTAAAGTAGCGAACGACGTTTAAACCTTCTTCGGTTTGTGAATCTGACTATGACCGAAGAAGGTCGAAACGTTGTTTGCTCCTTTACGTAATAAATTTTCTCTACCGAAACGAGCCGTTTCTACATATATATTTTTCTGTACGTAATACCAGTAACGACTACTAAAGTTTGCCGTGATAATAATAAAGACTTCTAAAGTATTCCCTGGTTGAAAGTTAGTGATACTAGTTAAAAGAGATGTAAAGTATACAGTGGTAAAAAGTACATGATACTGGTAAAGACTTCTAAAGTATGCCTTGGTAAAAAGTTAGTGATACTAGCTAAAAAGATGTAAAATGTAACGTGTTAGAAAGTACTTGATACCAGTAAAGACTTGTAAAGTTTACCGTGGTAGAAAGTTAGTGATACTAGTCAAAGAGATGTAAAGTATATCGTTGTAGAAAGTATGTTATATTAGTAAAAAGATATAAAGTATGCCTAGGTAGAAAGTTAGTGATACTAGTTAAAGAAACGTGAAGTATGCCGTGATAAAAAATACGTGAACTGGTAATATCGTATGAAAAGTCAATGTAAACGTGTTAAACTTTGTTTGATCAAATATATTCAGACACCGTTGTGTTACGTTAAAATATGGATGAATTTTTAAGTCTGTTATGTTGTTTATGTGGTTGATATCATTCAATACAATCTTAATTTTTATTAAAATGTATGAATGTTTTAATGAGCGATTTCAGAAAGTTCCCAGACAAAATAATACACTCCCCGTCTGTTTTATTAATAGTAGATTACCGCAACATATCACTATCACTGTTCTTTGTGGAACTTGAATCGAGCGAATTATGAACGATTTGCAGTCACATTGCAAAGTTTCACCACGCTTGCTACCTAATAACACGGTTCACGCTTCGCCAACTTTCACCTTGTATCTCACGTTGTTACACGTGAAGTTCAGCTTCTTGGGTAGTTTATATTAGAATTCTCACTAAGCCTGACTATCGTTACTACATGCGAGCTCAATGTCCACCTCATTAAAACAGTACATCTCTGTCGGGTATTCTCAGTGATCTGCAACCCACATTATAAAGCTCAGAATTAATATAAATAAACCAACACATCGTAAAATGTCCCCCGTCGTCAGTTCTCCTTCTTTGGAATAATTTTAATAATCCCGAAAGTTTGATTGCAGAGATTCTAATTTCACGGTTTTAAATATGTTATTATAAATTATGCTCCTCTAATAATAATAGCAACAGATACAAGCGTGGACAATGGTGATTCCAGCTTGAATGAGGATACTTGTGCAAGATTAAAAACTTGGAGAACAGTTTCTGCAGTCGTGTATGAACGACCACATAGCAATGAAGAATCGCCGTATTAAAGTTACTCAATTTTTTATCCTTTTATATATCTATTATGAAAGAGCTAAGGTTGAAATTTTGTGACATATATTATTATTTATTTTTATAACTACATGAATTAGGTAAAACACTTTAGTACGAAAGTACAATTGGTCTAAAAGTACATGATAGAACGTTATGTGTTATTACTTGCATCTGCTTTATGTAAAATTTTTTTTTTTTTTTAGCGACGTACTGTTTCATAAGTTATTGAGTAATTTTTAATGGTTTACTCGTGAAAATCAAATGAATTTTTCTTTCCTTTAGGTGTAATAGCGTACGATTTTTTTCCTTAGGATATTTATGGTATGAAACATTCGACTCACTTTGAAAAGGTATAAACAGTGTTGAGTTAGTGTTTGTGGTATCTGAAGCGACGACTTCTAAACACTGATGTTTCACTACACTTTCAGGTTTTTGGTCGCTCTTAACAAATTGAAATACACTTGTTTTCAGAATCCTCTGAAAATGTCTTTAAACAAGAAGTAGAGGAAAGTTTTTATTTGGAAAATATGATTGTACTTTTATTTCCTAATATCGAGGAATTTCTGAGGAATTAAGGTCGCTTTATGGTAAGGGTAAGGTTCGAAACCTGATATAGGATAGTTTTCAAGGTTGAAATAGTTCTGATTATTTTGAATTTCGCTCAAAGCTACACAAGGGCTATTTGTGCTAGCCGTCCCTAATTTAGCAGTGTAAGACTAGAGAGAAAGCAGTTGGTTATCACTACCCACCGCCAACTCTTGGGCTACTCTCTTACCGACGAATAGTTGGATTGACTGACACATTATACTGCCCCCACGGGTAAAAGGACGAACATGTTTGGTGTGACGAGGAGCCCTTCAGAGTTAAAGGCGAATAATAACTTTGGATAATTATAAATACAATGTCTATGAAGGTATATCTAGGTTTTATAATTCAAGTTTAAGAAAATACGTGTAGAATCTTTTGAGTTATCGCAGGTGTTCGAACTGATGACCGTTCTGATCTAGGCACTGCTGATAGCGCGGACAAATGGAATTGCAAGCTTCACGAATCATTTCATTTGGTATTTGAGTGCATTGTTTTTCAATTGCTGATCTTAGCTCATTGATTATTGCAGCTTTTGTACTATAAACCTTATATTTGACGTATCCCCATGAAAAGAAGTTCAGAAGTGTGAAGTCTGATGAACATGTTTGCCGAAAGATTTTCTTGGAGATGAGTGGAGACTTTCCAACAGCTCTGCTTTTCGTGTGGGGTTAGTGGACGACCGCTGTTTTCCATAATGCTCTTTATAGATGTTTTGAACAGTTCCATTTGTTTAAAATTTATCTCCGATGCGAGTACTGGTGGATATGTTTGAAACTCCCTTCTAAACCATCTTTACACTTCAGCTACGTTCTCACGCTTCCAGTGAAACTTTAAGATACATTTTCTTTTCTCAAAGCTTAGTCTTGCTTCTGCCATTACTTCAAATAAATTGCACCTGTACAAAGAGAAAGTTTGAGTGAGTTATAATCATTCAAAGTTTGTAGACATGTTTTTGGGAGACCCTGTATAAGTCGGAAATGCTGTCTATATAAAATTGAACACCTTCCGTCTTCCAATGATTATAAATTACTATAACTACTCTACTGGCTAGGTTGTTAAAGCACTCGGCTCGTAACCTGAGGGTCGCGGGTTTGAATCCCCGTCACACCAAACATGTTCGCCCTTTGAGCCGTGAGGGCATTATAATGTGTCAGTCAATCCCACTATTTGCTGCTAAAAGAGTAGCCCAAGAGTTGGCGGTGGGTGGTGATGATTATCTGCCTTTCCTCTTGTCTTACACTGCTAAATTAGGGACGGCTAGCGCAGATAGCCTTCGTGTAGCTTTGCGCGAAATTCGAAAGAAAATATTATACATTGTAACTTCGTAGTGGTGTTGTCTCTGGGGTGTTTTATTTCATGCTTAAAACTTCGTAAGACTACAAACGGTATGGTAAAAATGAATCTAATAATGCAAAATATTTTAAAATTTGTAATTAAGCACAAGCCAACACAATAGGGCATTTGTTCTGTGGTTACCACGGGCATAAAAACTCGGTTTTTGCCTTAGAAGTCTCCACGATTACTGTTGAGCCATTGAAGGCATAATGCTTCGTTGGAAACGTTTGTTTGTTTGTTTTTGGAATTTCGCACAAAGCTACTCGAGGGCTATCTGTGCTATACAAGCAAATCAATAGGAGCCCTCTGACTGTTATACACATAAACAAAAATCATACATATGGACATATGCAAAGGAACAAACGCACGAAAGGTAAAAACATTAAACGAATTCATATATAGACAAGAGGTGCACAGACAGAAAAAACAACAACAGACAAACCGACAGAGATGGACACTCATAGATACACGCAGAGATATAAGCATAAGAAACATATCGCATTTGCACATACAGACATAGACAGAAGCAAAGATGTTTAGAGACAAAGAAACAGAGAGGTTGTTCGTAAAAAACACAAGCAGAAAGATTCATACAAGTCATATGTTCGATACCATTTGATACAGTTGGATTATTGCGTGCGTACATTTATATTCTAAAAGGCTCTTTTATTCGTGGCACTATAAATCAGTTTAACACCAGAATATTTAACATTTATCGATCTATTGTTTGTTATACTTTTATTTATTTACAATACTATATAAAAATATTTTGTAGCACTGTTCAATAGCTGCATGTTACAAACGAGTTGGTATTTTTAACCTGAAGGGCATTCACCTTTTCGACACTTCGGTTAAACGTTAAGGTTTGGTTTGTTTTAAATTTCGCGCAAAGCTACTCGAGGGCTATCTGCGCTAGCCGTCCTTAATTTAGCTGTGTAAGACAAGAGGGAAGGTAGCTAGTCATTACCACCCACCGCCAACTCTTGGGCTACTCTTTTATCAGCGAATAGTAGAATCGATCGTAACATTATCACGCTTCCACGGTTGAAAGGGCGAGCATGTTTGGTGTGAAGGGAATTGAAACCCGCGACCCTCAGATTATGAGTCGAACGCCTTAATACACTTGGCCATGCCGGAACGCATTTTCTGTTTCAAGGAGGTTGTTGCAGCGTGCTTGGAGAAAAGCGATATCTGTTGTATTCATTTTTTATTTTGGTGTTATAAGTGCAGATGTTTCTTCAGGGAATCTGTTTTAAAGAAACAATTTAGTGTAATTATTAATGACCTATTCTTAGATCAATATTTTCTCTCAAACATAAATATATGTTTATCAAACACACTTTATAAAGTTATTTTTACCACAATTTTGCTTCCATATTTAATAACTGTTTGAAAAAACAATCTGCACGAGAGGTTTAAATTATGCCTTTGTAAACACAACGTTCTGCACGATATAGTTATAAGATTTCTGCCTTAAAGCAAATTAAAAAAAAACACGCCTACATCTTTGAATTTAAAGAAAGAAGCACAAAGTAAATATTACTATTTCGTACAGATTGCTGGTAAATGAATGATGGAACTAGTGGCAAAAGTTCGCTTCATTAATACTAGATCATTAATATTTAAGTACTTCATAAAATATGAAAAATCAAGTTATATTCTACTTAATACGTTATTTAGTTAGGTATTACGTTGTTACGTTTTTTGTGGCTCATGAAAAAAAACACTTGCTGTGCTATTTTAAATTGACTAGTCAGGTCCGATTTAACTTTAGATGTCTGACTTTCAAATGACGTTTCGGTTATCCCAAAGGGTTTTGGACTAGCAGCAGTAAAGCAATTCAAAAATGTTTTAAAAGATAAAGGTTTGTGGGATTAATTATTTGTAGATGTCACATCTCATTGAGAAAGAATTAGTTCTAAATTACGTATATATATATATATATACGCTTTAAATTAATAACTACTGATAACAATACGTATAAAGGTGTCTCTAAGGAATTTCAACCTCATTTTCTCATATAAGCTATTTTATCTTGAGTTTTCTTCACTTCTCCTGGATTCCCCCATCATTACTTCTAATTCTTAATTTATTCCTTAACATTCTGTAGATTGATAATTTACCTTTAAAAACACTTAATCAGCTTCTCTAATTTTCTAATAACTTGATCAACTTCTCTTGAAAATCACTTATTCAGCTCCCATAACTTACAAATCACTTAACAACCTCCTCTAACTTACAAATCTAACTAAATCAGTTCCTCTAATTTACAATTCACTTAATCAGCGCCTATATCTTACAAAGTAACTAAATTAGTTTCTCTAATTTACAAATCACTTAATCAGCATATTTAAAAGTGTGAATAGTGTTTGATACCACTCAAACCCAGAAGTGTTTGGATCACTAGTTCGACATGGTAGCCACTAGAGCGCGCTTGCGCCCCCGATAGCAAGAAAGACGCCTCATGTTACGTAATTGAACACGTGAAGTTTCAGAACAGAAGGGAACGAAAATATAATTGCTTTTATTCACCAAATTCAAATAATTAAGATTTGATTACAACTTTAAACGTTTCAAAATAAATTATGTTATTTTGTGTTTATAAAAAGAGCTCCTCACAACACTGAGGAACTCAACGATATGATTTTGTGATGCAGTGTTAACTTTGATAGCGAGATGCAGATACACGTTAATGTTTATTTCATTATAATGTTTTTACTGGTTTGTAAAATTACAGACCAATATGCACTAAGCAAGTGGCCATACAGCGCTTAAGGAAGTTGTTTGAGTTGTGATGAGCGATAAAAAAAGCACGCAAAAGAATTATTCTAACTGGTTACGTCATAACAAAAAACAAATAAACCTAGGAATAAGTTACTTGTTTAAAAGTGAATATAATTTTCACAAGACAAATAGTTTTCTCGCCTTTCAATCAGATATTAGGATTTGTTTGGCTTAACAGTTTTTTATTTCACTTTTATTTTCGGAAGATAAAAGAAGTTTAGAAATAACGAGTTTTAAAAAGTTGATAACGAGAATTCTGGTTATATATATAGTTTATTTAGTACTTTCAGTTGTAGTAGTCCAAGGTTAGTAATAAATCAAAAGTACCTGGACGAGAGAATCGCGGACCAAGTGTTTGGAAAGGAAATATTGATGATGTGTTACAAGCGAAAGACAAAATACAGAGTAAAAAAGATAGAACAAAGAATGAACGCTCAATGACTAAATCAAAATCTAATTTTAATGACTAAATCTCACACGCAAAGTGATTATATACAGTTGAAGAAAATTGCTTTTGTAATGATTTGAATTAAATAAATTAATAAAACACACTTAAGCAAAAAGTAAATATAATACGATGTATTTAATAAAATGAAAATACACATTAGTGGAAAGAAAGTTGGTAACGGTTTGGGTAGTTAACTGAATAAAACTCACACGGTATGCAGCGTGATTGAAAGAAAATAATTGAACCAAAGATAACATATTTATGGTAATTCTTGGCTCCTTCTAAAAATGGTAAATTAGCGCTAGAAATGCTTATACGATCATAATTTTCTTTGTAACTGACAAATATCAAAATTCGAGCATTAGTGTCCAGAGTTATATTTGTTCCAAGCGGCACTTGTAGAGTAAGCTTACACATACTTACATAGTATGATGTTGGACATTATAAAACTATTCCATAAATCAACAGCTAGCCTCTTTGACCAAATAAATTTGTCTGGCATGACCAGGGGGATAAAGCCCTCAGCTTAAAATCTGAGTGTCGCGGGTTTGAATCCCAATCGCACCAAACACGCTCGTCCTTTAAGCCGTAGGGGCATTATAATGTTGCGATCAATCCCTGTAGTCAGTGACAAAAGAGTAGCCCAAGAGTTGGCGGTTGGGGAAGATGACTAGCTGCCTTCCCTCTAATCTTAATTAGGGACGACTAGCACAGATAAACCTCATTAAGCTTTGTGTGAAATTCAAAAAAGTAAATATGTTTAGGAAACTAACACCTTGGACCGAATTATCACAAGAACTTGAACGGATCTACTTTATTCCAAAATAAAAATTCACAAATTTTGTATGATACGATGTATAAGCTATAGGAGAGTGACATTTGTATACGATACAGAAAGTGAAGCTGAATTCAACCTCTTCTTATTTTAAAATATAGGAAACTGAAAACTGCATATCTTACAGTCAATATGAAGTTAAGCCAAGTTTGACTCCTTATTTTCACTGTTTCTAAAATCACAAAGCGATAGCTTTTCATTAAATACTTAAATGTTTCCTTTTAGCATCTAATTATATTACCTGGCTCTGTATGCCAGGTAAAAGTGGGTTTCCAGACTCTCGATAAACACAGCACAGATAGCCCATTGGGTAGTTTTGTGATTAACCAAAAACAAACTTTGATATTACACAGAGGAACGAGTGTAGTTGTTTTCTGTATTACATATCTAAAGGTACTGTAGTATATGAATATACCATAGGTTTCTTCACTTGAATATGTTAATAGTTGTTCTAAATTACTGGTTATGAATATATACTAGTTTGACATAAAACACGCAGCCCATTCTGTGGGTCGGTTGTTGTCTCTATCATACCGAGTTTCATCAGTTTGGCCCATCAACAGGTTGCTCCGTCCTTCCACTGGTTACTAACCTAATGGATGATGTGTTTAAGTCTGTGTCAACAAATGTCAGGGAGACAAAGAGCGGCAGGCAACGCAACCTAAGACAAAGAAATCAAGTTTGTTTTCTTTTAAATGTACAAGCTGTTGGTGAGGTCTCAGTCGGGTTCTTTCTTCATTTTCGACAATTCTCTTGTGGTTCCCAACACGGATGGTTTTGATTGATTCTCAAAGTGTTCAGACATAAGAGACCATAAGTGCTACACACTAAGAAACAACGACTGTAGTAGGTATTAATCACACACTCTGTATTTTTTTTCGGTTAATAGGAACTATGTTCTTTTTGTATTACACTTTGAGTTTATTCCAGGTATCTCTAGATTTCTGCTCAGCCACGATGCATCCAGTACTGTTGTATAACAGTGTATCTTGTCGAATGTTGATTACTGATGGACCTATTCTCTACTCTCAAGTTAACTACTTTAGTCGATTATGCTACGGAGTGAATAGAGAGCAACATATTTTAATGTAGCTGGTTTCTTATTGGCTTTACTGGTGTATTACTAAAGTGTGTACAATCGTTATTTCGAAAACTTTGACTTTAAATGTTTAACCTGTCAGTTGCAGTTGACATACGAAATTAGAGTAGATGACTGTGGTTGACATCATTTTACGCCCAACATGCTAAATGCCCCTTCCGTTGCAAATAAATTGCGAATCTTTTAACATTGGATGGTAAGAAGACTTACAAAAGCCATAAGCGAACGGTTAAAAACACTTTTATTTTGTAAAATTATGTGAGAAGGGCATGTGACTTGGAGGAGACTTAGTTACCAAGACTAATCAAGTAAAATACGCAGTCATGGTTTGGGAAAAGCTCTCTTATTGATGTTGGACTGTTGCTATAGTTGTGGAAGTTCAAGGCTGCCATTTCCCCACAGCCGCGAATTAGGAACAACTTCAAGTATCTAGTATACCATGATCATTGACTGATAAAGTTCTTTCATTAAGAATCTACTTGGTGCAAGAAAAATACAGTATGAGGGTCTCCGTGTGGTATCTATGGAGTTTGTAAAATTTACTTGTCTATAATTCAAGAGAGAGCCATACTGAAGCCCAGCCATAGGAGTACAGGCCAACGTTGTTTCCTATCAAGCGAGCTAATAACATCCAGAAACTTGCAATCAGTGAACGAGAAGTAAGCAGAGAGACCATCTGGTCACTTCCACAGATCCCCATGAGTGTTAATAAATAAATTACTATTGATTTTAAAGGCTTCACAAATTCACAAATAAGGACTGAGATTTATTTTTAAAATGTTTCAAGTAAGTATCTATCTGTAATATCAAGTTGAAAGCTCAATGTTGTCATTGAAATAAATTCCATCCCAATGTTGCAGCTTGGATTAGATCTGATCAAGAAGCTAGAATAATTATTGAGTTGAGTACCTAACAGTTAAAAGGAAGTGGTATTCCTTATTTTCGAAGTTATCAAGTGTGTTTTACTGTACAGTACTTATACTACATTTGGTGATATTTACTTGATATCAACTAGGGTTAAAAGGAAGCGGTAATCATTGCTCCTTAAGATCCCAATTGGTTTTCACTATAGTGGGTCTGTACTACACTGTAATTTATACTATGAAGTATTGTTTCACTCGAATAATCAGCTAGCATAATCTTTTGTTTGAGTAAGTAAAAGTTGAAAGGTTGTGGTGTTCGTTGCTTTCTGAACTAATTGGTATTAATGTCTGACACTACTTGTAGGTTATATTCTGAAACTACTACTTGAGTATCACAGTTATGTAGCTGATGTCTGTAGAAATACTATCTAAAGTCCGACAGCTTGTTTGTTTGTTTTTCTAATTTTGCGCAAAGCTACATGAGAGCTGTCTGCGGTAGCCGTCCCCAATTTAACAGTGTAAGACTAGAAGGAAGGCAGCTAGTCATCACCACCCACCGCCAAGTCTTGGACTACTTTTTTATCGACGAATAGTGAGATTAACCGTCACATTATAATGCCCCCACGGCTGAAAGGGCGAGCATGTTTTGTGTGGTAGTTAAGTTTTGAAAACACAGTCAAATGATTATTTTCTAACCTGAGTGGTTTATGCAGTTTGTGTGAAATTAAGTAAAAGGCTACAGAATGAGTTATCTGTGCTCTGCCCACCATGTGTATCAAAAGCCGGTTTCTAACATTATAATTTCAGAGACATATTACTGTGCTACTGAGGGAGAGGGCAATTTATTTTGCAAAAATCATTTATCTAATCTCACATATTTTCTTTCTTCTTTTTTTTGACGTTGGAAGAACATTTCCATATGCAGTGATGAAGTTCAGTTTTTATTTATTTATATTAATATACCCCACAGTGACAATGCCACTAATTGATCTTAGCTTTCAATTATTTTAGCTAAAAGTCTTAACTCAGCTGAATTCATTCTGAGGTATTTATTTCATGGTAGTCTGTAAAGAAAGTGTTACAAGTTCATGGCTATTCTTGACTCATACTTTGGTTATAACATAAGTTAAGGAATCAGTTAAGTGGCTTTTCTGTCGGAAAGTTGTTAGTGTATGTGACTACATGTTAAAATTACATTCGGTTATTTATGAACGTTGCATGTCATAAATAAGTCAATTGCAGGAGAAACACAATTATGCTACTTGAGAATGGACATTAACTTGAGCCCCATGTTAAGACTTTCTTTGTTGTACAAAATGTACAGTGAGTACTGGCCTGTGTAAAGTTATTTGAAAATATGGATTATTTTTATTAACACTCATTAGAGAATGTTTTAATTTTTAGGTTGAAATATTCCGTAGGAAGCGACTTTCCATAGAAAGATGGAAAGTAATAGAAAGACTCGTACTTCTTTCCTGAGAATCTACTGATACATCCGTGGTTTTTTGAGCAACGCTATGCTTGTAAAAACGCAGTTTTATCTGAGATTTTCTGGTAAGAATAGTGTGGAATATTTTATTTACCTATAATCGAAATATCTGAGCGTGTAAAATTAATAGCAGTTTTTGAAATTCTTAAATGTCATAAGAAATGTGAACTTGATGTAGCCAATGTTTTGTTTGTAATACATACTTTCAGTCACGTAGTTGAAATGTTTAAAAAATCAAGCAGTTTTCTGAACATTTTCTTAACGTTGTTTCACACAAGGGAAAGCTATTATTCATGTTGTAAGAGTCCTGGGGTAAGTTAAAAAAAGTAATTCCTCTGTGGCGAAATTTTGGAAAATGGCACATTTTCTATTATGAAACTTGTAATCGAGGGAAGGTACCCAAAGAATGACAGTGAGGAAGTTGGTTTTTACTCTCGGTCAAAAGAGAAACATGATTAGTGTTATCTAATCCATGCCAGTGTACATGTGTAGGACCCACATTAAGACCCAGATTTCCGAGAATAAGCTGCAATTTGTTACTTTAACAGCAACAATGGAAGCATAATTAATTGGAGTATTAAACCCTCGTGGATCGCATAATCCATACCCACATGTCTTATAGGTGTAAGTCTGTTTGATCTTAAAGTGTACAGTGAATCATTTATTTTTTGTTTTTTATTTTATTTACCTTCTTTTTGTGTTTGTAACGGTGTGCTATCGTTTAGGTTCCTTAAAAATGGTATTTCATGTTTGTAAGAATTAAAGGATTGTAGCGACCCTGTTGTAATAAAATGTTAAAGAGCTTCTAGACCATGAGGTTAGTTTACAACTAGTTGGTTTGATTTTTAAATTGAAAGATAATTTATTGGCTTGGGTCAGACCTAAAGTAAGCAAGGTGAGAAAGGAATATACCATAGGTTTCTTTTTTGAGTAATTTTGACATCGATTCTGAAGTCTAAACTTATTATTAGTTCTGAAAATGTGCCAATTTGACTGAAACACAGAATTCAGAAGGTGTTTTCTTCAAATTAGCTTTGTTGCTCTCTCTATTATACTGGGTACTATCTTCTTGCTGTCACAAGGTTACAGTGTTACACAGCAATCCAATAGAAAAGATGGCTTGAAGTGTTAAACAGTGATATAATAGAGACGAAAGCATGAAGTGTTACACAATGAGTTAACAGAAAGAAAAGTTTGAATTGTTAAACAAATATCCAATAGTGAAGGAAGACTGAAGTGTTACACATTCAATGATTCAAGAGATTAGTAATCCTGAAGTGTTACACATTCAATGATTCAAGAGATTAGTAATCCTGAAGTGTTCACAATTATTTGATTGAGAAGGAAGCTTGAATTCTTAAACAATGATCTAACAGAGACAAAACCCGAAGTGTTACACAGTGATCTAATAGAAAATAAATCCTAAAGTGTTACACAATGGTCCAAGAAATAAGGAATCCTGAAATGTTCACAATTATGCAGTACAGAAGGAAGCCTGAAATGTTACACAATGATCCAACAGCAAAGGAATGGATGTTATAAGTAATAAAAATGCATTCAGTGTTTTTGTCTCTTAGTGTTTAAAAAAGCTTGTGTTTTCAATGTTTGATATCAGTCTAGTCATAACTCCATGCTGCCAAATGTTGTCGAGTCTCTGATGTTTAATAAAAGTGTCCTCTACACTTGAGTTAATTCATTTTACCTGAGTGTACGAGATCAGGTTGTGAACATTTCGGTGTACTCCTTTCTTGTAGTTTAATAACACAAGGTAATGTACTGTAAAGCTTTTTAAATACCCTTTGATGTTTTTCTTTCTCGTAAGTTATCGATTTTGTTTTCGGAGCTTATGATTTTACAGTGTTGTATATTTTCAACAGTTTATCTTTTATTTACATAATTGAATATTTCTCAACTCAACTCCGAGATTCCATCAACTGACAAAAGTGACCAACGAATAAGAATAAATGTTTCATTTCACAAGTTGCTTTAAATATGTATATTTGTAAATAGCCGAAGCCTAACCATTATGTAAATTAATTGAGTTTTTAATTAAGCGTTTTCAACCGTTTTGTCTCTAACACTCTTCTATATATACATTCATAAAGACACGTGAACCTATGGTAACACATTTTACGTCTCTACATCACGCTTCAGAGTAATTTGTAATTAATTCCCATTTCTTCCTACAATTTAAAATTTAACTCTAAACTTTTGTGTCGTTTTTTGTGAAATATTTGAATGCAACATATGCTTGGAAACTTTTTAAAACCGAAATTTCACGTTGTGAACTTTATAACTTTTGTTTTATGTAAGAATCAGTTTCTGTAAATGAACAGACAGGAACAAAAACAACAACAACCTAAAACTTTGTTGATAAAAAAATACACTCTCGCGCACACACTTTCTACTTATTAGTCTGTCTTTTAAGAATATATACTTTATTACGAGCTCATAACGAAGAGTTATATTTAATCATTTTAGTTTATATAGAGAACAAAACAGCTCATGTGTTAAAGTATCCGCTTTGCTATGCCAAATAGAATGAAAATGCAAATAAAATTATTAAAGTGTTTGAAATGTTATGAATTTTAATTAGTTTTACTTAATTTTACAGGCTTTGTTCTACACATTCCCTTCCACAAGAATGTTTGCATTAAGAAACGAAAAGCAGGTATTATTGATATTTTAATAAAAACGCTTTTTTCTAATTTGTTATTAAGTTCACCAAAATATTTTCCATAATGCAGTAGCAAGGTATTAAAAAGTTCCAAATCCTTACATTTCTCTCATAAATAATACTAAATTATAGCAATATTGTTTGAGACTTCCAACTGCAAAGAATGAATAACATCGGCTTCAAGGAATCCCAAATACGTAGAAATGGAACATTGGCTTACAAACTTGTGTCGCTTCTTAAAGGAATTTTGGTTCTTCAAGCAGGAACATGCATATATATATATGTCAGTGTTAGTTTATTACCATCTCTATGTTTGTAGTCATCAGCTTTAGAATATGCATTTGAAATAATAAACAAGAAGATACTGTTAAATCATCCTCAGAGTTGGTCAGCTCGCCAGTGTGTAAAATGCGTCTTTGTAACATTGAAGTGAAAGTATTCTAAACAACATTAATATGTCCGATGTTTATACAGTTTGATTGACTGTCTTTGCTCGTCTTCTTCAGTTATTTTAACAGTTCTGTGTAATGTTTGAACTTTGAACACACGTAATGAATTGGCTAACTTCATTTTAAATTCAGTATCTAAATATAAGAAAAAAATCTCATCTTTAAGAATAGGAGGGTCATGATGGGATGAAGTAGTTAAGGCAGTTAGTTAAATTGTTCAAAACTGGAGATATTTCATGAACGACAATTCTATAGTGGTGAAATTCATATCTTTATGTTAGCCACCACTGTATTTCATTTTCGTTTTGGCTCGGCATGGTCAGATGGAGAGGGCGCTCGACTCCTCATCTGAGGGTCGTGGATTAGAATTCTCGTCACAACAAACATGTTTTCCTTTTTAGCCATGGGGCATTATTATGTAGTGATAAATATCATTATTCGTTCGTAAAAGAGTAGCCCAAGAATTGGCAGTGGGTAGTGAAGACTAACTGCCTTCCCTCTAGTCTTACACTACTAAATTATAGACGGTTAGCGAAGATAGCCCTCGTGTAGCTTTGCGCGAATTTCAAAACAAAACAAAAATATTATGTGTGAAAAGTTTCGTAGCTTTGCCCTAAAATTCTAAACAAACAAATCTTTTCGCTTTAAAAAAAAGCACTAAATAAATACAAGATGAATTAAACAGTGGCCCCTGGTATTCTTAATACCATGCGATAATTCAAGATTATGCATTACTCGTTTATGTTTAATATCTAGTTTTCAAATGTTCAGGGTTATTTAGCAGAAATAGTTCGCACCTGGCTTACATCTATACAATGATTTTTAATGTTATTTGTTGCTGAAATACAAAAAAAAGGCTTTTTTTGATATATCACTTAGTGCGTTGTATTTCATTTGCTAAAAGTGTTATTGTAAACAGGTGAAAGTTTCACAGAATTATGAATAACCAACCAGTTTATTTATATTTTCTATTTGATTTCCATATCTTATGTTTCAAACATTCTAAAAACTACAGTAGGTTGTAACCGAGATATTACGGTTTTGCAAAATAATTTTGCAAATGTTTCTTGTGGGTAATGTTCAGAAATGTTGTATATACTTTCTGGAGTATGGTAAAAAGGCTTTTTGAAAAGGTATTAAAAAACATTTCATGGTTTCTTACTAAAATGCTCTGGAGGTGTCGTTGGAATTCAAAAAAAGAAACCTGCCACGCTTATACACTGTACGTTAAACGACTTGCGTGTACGCTCGCGATTGTAGAATAATTTTCCTGGTAAAGCGAAAACAGCTCTAACTTACCAAGATGCAACTGTTTTATGTTTCATGTGCATATGTTGACGTTTTACTGCTTCCATTCTTCACTGTGTTTCTAATGGACCGACTAAATTTATGTAGAGAGCTCGACAAAGATATAGTTGCTTGGGTTATTTCCGGTTTTATGTGTAACACGTGCGTGTCCTGGAAGGCAACCTGTTTCATACTTTAGTGCTTGCGTTCGTGCTCGTATATTTCATTTTTATCCCCCCTTCACTCACCCGCTTTGCCAGCTTTAGGCTGTCGTTTGGTAGAAGTTATTACGTAATTGGACCGAACTGCTTTACTCTACTTCTGCTCTACGGAAACATCGATGTCGTTGGTGTATATCAGCAAGCTGGTATTTTACCAGGACATTGGAGTTGGCATGATATCTAATGCAAACTTGTGCGTGAACGTATCATTCATGTAGTTAATATCAATACTCCAAACAATAAGATCATTCTGTAGTTAGGCCCTTCGTAAAATACAAAAATTAAAGTTGGAATTAAAAAATGAGATAAATAAAATACCAATACTTCTCTCCAGTTAAAAAAAGAAAGAAAATTTTTGGTTTGTTTTTTTAAATTTTCTGCGATAACCATCTCTAATGTAGCAGTGTAAGGCAACCAACCGCCAACTCTTGGGCTCCTCATTTACCAACGAATAGTGAGATTGACCATAACATTATAACGCCCCCTCCGCCTGAAAGGGGGGCATGTTTGGTGTAACGGGGATTCGGACTTGCGACCTTCAGATTACGAATCGAGTCTCTTAACCACCTAGCCATGCCAGCCCGAAAGAGAGAGAGAGTTTGTAGTCAATAAGCGTAAGGTAATAAATATTATACATATTACTGGGATATAAGCTTCTCTTGTTGTTAGTTTCGGTAAATTCACTAAATTCAAATTATACTGAAACTACTGAGAATAATAGTATCGTAAACAAATAATTTTTATACCATAAATCTGGCGCACCTCAATTACATAGTCGTATGTTTATGAGCTTATAACGCTAGAATTGGGGTTTCGATACTCGCGATGGGCAGAGCACATATAGCTCATTGTGTTAATTTGTGTTTAATTACAAGTAAACGAACATAAATCTAGTGTGGTCTGGTGGTTAGGGCAGTCAATTGTAATCTACAGGTCGCAGGTTTGAATTACCACCATAGAGTATACTAGTTCTTTCAGTCGTGGGGGTGTTATGATTCCATTATTCGCTCTTAAAAACGTTGAAGTGTTAGCAGTGACAAATGAGGGACGGCCAATAGAGAAAATACATGCATAGCTTTGGAAAAAAATTTAAAAAACATGAAGGATCAATATACATAGATAAGGATAATCTCAGTTTAAACTGCGTTTGTATATTTCAATCATGTTTCTACGAAATCAAAATGAAGAGTAAAAGAAAATAGTCAAAATAATGATATAACAAAAGTAGTCTATTCTAGGAGGCTTACGTGTCGCACTTTGGAGCCGTGAGCGACTGTCAAGTTTCAATGTTCGAATAGAGTAGCCCAAAAGTTGGTGACATGTCTTGCTGAATAACTAACTGCCTTGTCTCTAGTTTTGTCCTTTCAGAATTAAAGATGTCTAGAGCAGAGATTTCCTGTGAATTTTGCGCGAATATCCAAAACAAACAAACTTCAACTGATAACTGAAACTTTAAACACAATATAATTATTATTATTAGATTTTAAATTGATTCCTAAAACCATAAATAATTTAAACAATTTTCACCTCTGGATATTCAGAAAATATAATTAATACATTATAAATATCATGATCATTTATCTAAAGGTTATACTTTTTTTTCCAGTAAGACAGTAAATGGGATTTGATTTTCACACACATAAAAAAATCAACTTCTGATTAACATCGCTAAAATCAGGGGTGTGTTTTCCCTCACTGGACTCAGCAAATAACCAAATGTGACTTTGCTATAAGAAAACACATACATAGTTGTTTGGGACGAACTCGCACAAGCGGTTGAATCAATTTTTTTTGTTTTGTTTTTTTTGGAATTTCGTACAAAGCTACTCGAGGGCTACCTCGAGCCGTCCCTAATTTTGCAGTGTAAGACTAGAGGGAAGGCAGCTAGTCATTACCACCCACCGCCAACTCTTGGGCTACTCTTTTACCAACGAATAGTGGGATTGACCGTCACATTATACACCCCCACGCCTGGGAGGGCGAGCATGTTTAGCGCGACGCGGGTACGAACCCGCGACCCTCGGATTACGAGTGCACACCTTAACGCGCTCGGCCATGCCAGGCCACGGTTGAATCAAGCAATGGTGGAATTTAAAGTTAATAAGTAAGATCAAAGTTTTAAGAAACATCTAAATGTTCTTAGTTTTGAGAGCAAATATATTTACAACCATGATGTGATCAGTGAAAAAGAAATTAAAAAAATAATCACAAAAAGAGTTTTCTTTGGATCGAGTGGTTTGTTTGGAAAAATCAGTTGTTGTTTTTAATGTTTTAAAAACATGATTTTTGTTTCGTGTGACTGTAGTATTGATCCAACTCTATATATTTATTACTCCTAATTTTAAATACATTAACATTTTGAATATATAATCTTTTTCTTCAGCAAAAACGGTAAATTCGCTTCGTTTCTTAATGTAAAACGAAGTAAAAATGCAATGTTGTGGAAGAAGACTTAATGGAAACAACGAGATTGTTGTGCACCATTAGTTTGTGTGACATTAAGTATCTAGAACACATCGAAATAGTTCTCAAATATTTAACTTATATAGAAATAAAAAAAGCCCTCAAGACACAACGAGATAGTTATCAAACGTATATTGAGAATTATTCCTTACTAATCTTGACTAAATAAAAACGTATTATTGTGATAGTTCCTATTAATGGGCGTTTTTCTTTGGATTATTCAGTTAATAGAACAAGAGAGAATCTAGTTTACTCAATGAAAACGTTTTATTTCTTTAACTTCCATAAATTTTACAATTAGCGTAACTAATGTTTGGGTGGACCTAAGTTCACAAATAAACTGTCTTACATAAATTCCACTTATGTGTAAAGTTAGTGTACATTTCTTCGTTTTTACACAAACTCGATATTCACGGCACTGAACAAGCTAATTAAACAGTGTAATATTTAATTATTAACAGACTCACTCACACTCTGGCCTAGTCCTAACTCGCAATTTATAATAGTACCTAAGGTTTGGAAAAAAAAATCGATACTTTAAGGCCACACCTATCACATTGAGTCAAACTTCCTTCCTGCTAAATAACATTATAAGTTTAGAGTAACAACACAATCCACAACAGTACCAAGTACAAGTTACTATGTAGCAGAATAGATTAGTTCTTGCATCCTAAACCAGTTTTTTCTTTTTTGATAAAACTTCTGTATTAGTCAATGATACTTTCTCAGATTTCTGCCGTCAATTTTTCAAATATTGTTGGTGAAGTTTAAGCAAGAAAGGGGGGTCATTAGGCAACCAGTGATTATGGGTTCAAATTTATTGAAAGTATTTTAACGTGTATAGAGTATGTAATAATTAAACTATATAGCTTTAACTTGAGACAAATACACCGTCGAATACGTATTTAACTGTTGTTTCCAATTAAGCACAAAGCTACACAATGGGCTGTCAGTGCTCTGCACACCACGGGTATTAAAACTCGGTTTTTAGCGTTTGTATTTCTAATTAGGGCTACACAAGGGCTGTCTCCGCTATCTGCCCCTAATCTAACAGTGTAAGATTAAAGGGAATGCAGCTAGTCATCGAAACCCATCGACAAATCTTGAACTGCTCTTTTACCAACGAACAGTGGGATTGACCGTTACATTATAACGTCTCCACGGCTGAAAGGGCGAGCATGTTTGGTGTGTGAGGATTCGAACCCGCAACCCTCGGATTACGAGTGGAGTTCCTTAACCACCTGGTCTTGCCTGGCCTTTTGTACAGAATAGACTAACAATAATATTGCAATTCTTTAAGTTCTAATATGATGCTAAATATTGTTACATCTAGATGCTGATAAGAAGATAGAGAAAATAAATATAAAATATTCCAACATCAAGATGGTGAAGTCTAGCGTTTACAGACTCGACTTCAATGTTTGGGTCGTAAGTTCGAATCTCATCACCGAACGTTATCGCGCATTCGCCTGTAAGGGTGTTATAACGTGATGGTGATCCCCGCTATTCTATAGTAAAAAAAGTAGCCTAATAGTTGTCGGACTGTCTATAATTTCAAAATTGTGGACGGCTAGCACGTATCTTCTTAAACACCTTGTCATGCTGGTTCTTAAAAAAAGACTTAGACTTTTTTCTTTGTTAACCTGCCCATTTTCACCGAGATATCTTCGTAAATAAATAATGCGTCTCAAAGATATTGCGAATACTCTTCTTATACGACACCTCCATCATATACTAAAAACTGATTTACAAAATAAAATTGGTAACATTAACTAGAACAATGAAAAGAAGATAATGCAGTGAAACTTTAAAATATTACCTCATCATCAACAGGAATAGTCTAACCCATTTTCTCCTTTCACCTTTGTGCAAATTAATTGAAACAAATGGTCATTTTACAACATTTTCAGCATAACAGCCGGTTTAGGCTCGCTGGACCCGCTGATTTCCTTTAATAGTCATTTTTTCACACGGACGGCGTCATTAGCTGTGTATTGCAGTACGGTCGACCTATTTTTGGGATATGTGACGAAATTTTGAGAAATATTACGTAATTCGAAATTGCGTTAGAAGGGCAAGGAAACCAGTGAAAAAACAACTTCTTACCAACTCAATGATGAAAAAACGGTATCAATAGGAATCTGAAATACAACAACTGGACGCAAGAACAATGGAGGAAGGTGCTTTTCAGTGACGAGACTCATTTCTTCGTACAGGACCAAAGAAGTCTGCAAGTTTGAAGATCTCTAGGTGAAAAACTTCGAGAATCTCACATCAATCAGTTCGTAAAACATCCCTTTAAAAAGAAATTTTGGGGCTTTTTCAGCTGCTATGGCGTCGGAGGCTTACATATCTTAGAAGGTATGATGCGAGGACCACAGAACATTGAAGCTTTGCAGAGAAGAGTCGTTCCAGAATTGAAAAAGAGATTTCCAGGTGGATCTGGCATTTTTCAGCAAGATCTGGCTCCGTGCCACACATCGAAACTTGTGAAGAATTTTATGACCACAACGCGAATATAGGTGCTGGACTGGCCTGGAAACTCTCGGGGCTTAAATCCTATTGAAAATCTTTGGGCGATTTGTAAAGAAAGACTTCCGGGAAAAGACTGCGGTACGAAAGATAAGTTAATTGAGGCCATAATTGACGTGTGGTACTGCGATCCAAAAATTAGTAAAGACTTAGTAAAATTAGTCAACTAGTGGACTTGATGCCAAAGCGGATTAATGATCTTCTGAAAAATAAAGGCTGTGATGTCATGTACTAATTTGTGAGTAATTTTTGGATTCTCAGAAATAAAACGCAAAAAGTTGAAAAAATCGTAAATTTCCGTCTTCTTTCAATTAATTTGCACAAGGATGTAATAATGCAGTACGTAGCAATGGGCTTAATTATTAATTTTTACAAACTTTTCTCTATGTTTAAGTTAATATAATTATATAATAACTTTGAGATTTTTATTTAAAATCAAGAAAGACATCATTAAAATTGGAACTAAAAAATTACAAGTTGTTTTCTGTCTTTTCAATTTATTACACACGACACTGATGAAAGTCGCTGTTACCATAGTTACCGCTAATCTACTTACAGGTTCATTACGAATATGCATTGGATATTTCAGATGTTTTGTTTCATTACGCTAAAACGTTAAGCTTTTCCTGAGCTTTGAGTATTATGATCCAAAGTTATCTATGCGATTTGTACGTGAGCGAAGAAGTTTCATTTACGTTATCACCAAAATAATTTTTAAAGATTAGACAATAATAGATCTGGTATGTAACCATGATGTAACATGCGAACAGAGGTACCTAACAACCTAAAAGCAAGCCACATTGCAAAGTTCACAAAGATACTCCCCTGTTCTACATACGACTTTACTAAAATGGTGACTCTTCTGTCAGTAGTTAAATAATTTCAGCAGAAAGAAAACGACACACTGATAAATTTTTCTACAACAACAAGGCTGAGTAAAGTAAATGTTAATAAAAAGATTCATATACCTCCTCAAGTTTAATTGTAATTTATAAAACAAAAAACAAACCGTGTTCTGTATTTAATAATTTTCATTAATAGCACCATGGAGAAAAGGGTGCAAAGAAAAACAATTCTCTCAACCAGTCCAGAGAATCTGATAACTTGACGACGTTGCCTGATTCGTTTTGATCTCCCCTAGTAACACACAGTTGATTACTTTGACATTTTAATATGAAATAACAATGAAAAACTCATTTAATTATAAATGACGAAACTTGCACAGACAGAAGAAAAAAGACAGTGTGCATGTTTGAAAGGAATACACCAAAACTGACCACTTCTAAAACAAATGCTATACCTATGACCATCTTTCAATAGAATCATCTTTAAAGCAAAAAGTCTATAAATTATCAAATCGCTGAAGTGCCATTTCGTATTTATAACTACTTGTTTTTCTTTTCCCTTTTACATTTACTGTTAATCATTATACTTTTATTTATAAACTCTACTTTATAAACATATATATATATGTGCCAGTTTATTCAGTTGCATCAGTACAATGTTTGTTGTTGATCTGAATTTAAATGTCTTTGTAACGTATTCCGAGCTTTCAAAACTACGGAGACATTTCATGTTACTCAGAGTAAAAAGTTGTGTTTAACTTTTAGCACTTTTTTTGTAAAACGGTTTAAATTGTAATTCTTATGCAACATTTTGTTGAAAAACGAATTCCTCAGTCAATATTTCTGACCGACCACTCAGAAATAACCTTGTACTCAGTTCCAACATTGATTCTACTTATCTCTACAGCAACTATCTTGCATTTTGAGTTTGACTCTTGATCATTCTTGTATTCCTGTTTTAAATGATTTTTTATGGGACATATTTACATGTACGCTGATATCATTTGAGTTATGAGTACTACCTTCAGTTACGGCAGGAAATATACTTGGATTCTGTGGTTTTGACTGAATTTGAGTAACGGAGACCAAACTTAATACAAAATAAAGAAAGTGAAAAGTAATCTCTATTAACAACAAAGAGAATCAGAGTCACGAATGTACAAATTGAACATACATGACATCGATGGCTTAAAGAGTTGTATTCTTGTATGCTTATCATATAATATCTCCTATAAATCTTTTTTACGACTAGAAGAACGTAGCATTATAGATAAGATTCTATAACAGCATTCACCTCAGTCTGCATACGTTTTCTGTAACCCTGCTGGCCGTTCCAAAATAGAAATAAACTATGCGACCTTAAAACTTCCTCTGACCTTCCATTGGAAAATACCATTACACTGCTTTAAAGTGTTTTTTATTATGCAGCAACTGTTCTCATGAGACACCAAAGACAAATGACGTAGAACAGTTAGTAGCAATTCCATGAATGATATTCTACTGGGTAGCTGTCTATGGCTAAAAGTCTGCGAGTACGAAAAATTGTGAACGTTCAAAATGTCTACCTTATAAAATTGAAGAAGAAAAAACACACTTAGTAATTTTACGTAGTTTTATTACGTAAGTTATGTACTTATATTTTCACTCTATCACTGATATTTTGTCAAACTTGCTAGCTTCTGTCTTCTGAGCTATGCTTCTATATTTGCCGCCCAATGGTACAGCGCATGTCTGCAGATTTACAACGCTAAAACCGGGTTTCGATAGCCCTGGTGGGCAAATCACAGATAGCCCACTGTGTATGTATCTTTGTGCGTAATTCCAAATAAACAAAATCTTCTATATTTAGCATCTTTTTATCTCAAGTCATAGGTGTTTCAGTGGCGTAGGTGCCTTATTTATGAATCTAAGTGTTCAACAACACATATCTACGTAAAAGGCAAAATAAAAAACGCAGTTGAAAATTTGTAATTTGCACGTGAAAAGAGTAAGAAACACAGCTCACTATTCTGTCAGAAAATTGTACCAAATAGTTAGCTGTAGGTGCTTTTGACAGCAATAATAATGCTCTTTCGTATGTACTCCCGCTAATGATGTTGGTCACTCCCGCGTGTTCTTTTGTGTTTCATTATTAATGCAACACTGTTTATCTTTGTATTCTTGGTTATTTTACCAATCAGAACATTCATCAGTTTTTCTTTCAGTTATGTACAAGTCCAGCATAGCTACCTGTCTCATTTGTTACCATCCTAACAGTCTGACACTTGATCTCGACACACAGGTTTCAATATTAATGACATTAGAACACTGATTAACGATCATATCTTTAGCTTTAGTAAATATTTCTTCTCCTATCTTCTTGTTTTTTTTCTCTCGGCTTCAGTATGGTCTCGTTTCTTTGGTCTGCGTATCATGATTACTTATTGCTTCTCAAATACGTTTGAACTTAAATAACTTAAAAACAAAAAATTCCAATTATTTCTTTAGAAAATCATAAAAAAATGCCACAACTGCTTTGCCTTCTTTTAGTATAATTCTAGTAAATGTAATTGAATGTTTTTTACAACTAAATATTTAATATGAAATCACATAACCGTTTCACTTGGAGAGTGATTTATTTTATATCAAGTTTGAAATTTGCGTATTTATTGGCAGGAACCTTGAGTTTTTGTAAAATCTTAAAAGAATTCATTTGTGTATTTGCGAATTTGTTTATCCGCGAATTCCCTACACACATTTGAAGCTTACAGCACCGATATTGGCAGAGAGACTTGAAATGGCCTTGGGTTAAAACGCAAACAGGAGAACAGCCAAGTGATATGGGGATCTAGAAAAATGTTTGCAAAGTTACTGAATTCGAATCTGATGCTCCTGTCCCATCTTGTGATCCATGGGGCGCCGTGTTTGAAATTATGTTGGTACCCCTACTCATAAACTTGCGGGGACAAACGTTACATATGCGCTTAGATACCATGGTTAGGTGTCTTAACGGAGGTCTGTTTGTGGATATGAAACGTCCATGGGTAGCTGTAAGAGAAACTGTGGGTAAAGGAATATTAAGGTTGGTACTTTGGGGCCTATGAGGATCACAAGAGAGTCTTTGAAATATGCAGAGGAGATCAGGTACTTTAGGCTAGTGTAATGAAAAACATGTGACCATAAAACTTAAAATGACTGAATAACTCAGAACTGAGTGAATGCTTGTATTATCGTAGAGGAATAAATGCCCACGGATCTTGGAAAACAAATCTCAGAATCATACGTAGTGTAGCAGCATCTTGTCTTTGAGAACAACGCCTAAAATATTTAATTACTTGTTTTTTAAATTCATACAAAACAACTCGAGCGCTTTTTGTGCTAGCTATCCATATATAGTTTTGAAACTATAGACAATCCGACAACTATTGGACTACTTTTTTACTATAAAATAGCGGGGATCACCGTCATGCTATAACACCCTCACAGGCAAATGCGCGATTATGTTCGGTAATAGGATTTAAACTTACGACCCAAACAGTGAGAGTCGAGTCTCTAAACACTAGACTTCATCATCTTTGGTGTTGGAATATTTTACATTTGATTTTCTCTGTCTTCTTATCAGCATATAGATATAACAGTATTTAGCATCGTAGTATAACTTAAAGGAATGCAATATTATTGTTAGTCTATTCTGTACAAAAGGCCAGGCAAGGCCAGGTGGTTAAGGAATTCCACTCGTAATCCGTGGGTTGTAGGTTCGAATCCTCACACACCAAACATGCTCGACCTTTCAGCTGTGGGGGGGTTGTAATGTGACGTGACGATCAATTCCTCTATTTGCTGGTAAGAAGAATAACCTAAGAGTTGGTGGTGGGTGGTGATTATTAGCTGTCTTCCCTCCAGTCTTAATCGCAAAATTAGGGACGGCTAGAGTAGATACCCTTCATGTAGCTTTGCGTAAAATTCAAAACAAAGCTGTACTAAAAGGAACGGCAATATTCTGAAGGAATAAAACTGAAAAGCTTCAAAAATGTAAACAATTATAACATTGATGCATCTGTGAGAGGGTTACAACACAAATAACTTGTATTCCTACTTTGTCTCAACAGCTGCACTTAAAGGCGCCTACTAAAGGTGAATCTTTCTGCTAAAACCACAATAGTTAACTGGTTGTTTGGAATACTTATAATTACAAGCCTTCAAATAGACAAAATTTATTGAATTTCAAAAAAGGAGCAGATCTAATACGAATGTTATATACCAAATGGAATATTGCATTCTATAAATCTGGCAGTTAAAATAAAGCTAGACTAAAATTACAAAACTCGTTTAATGTTCCCACAATTTCTTGCTAGTAGCTGAAATAATTGTAATATATAGTTTAATTCTTGAACGGAAACATTTGTATAGGTAGTTAGTTTTGCGAGCTGTGTGGATATAAAGGATTTCTATTGACAAGCAGCGTACTTCATACTCATTACTGTAGGCGTGCTGTGAGGGTACTTTCCTGCATGCAATTAATGGTCTAAATATTATTTTAGTCGAACGCCTCCATTAAACACTTAAACTGGGTGCTACTTCGGGACTTAGAAGGAGTGCTGTTCAATATAGGACACTCAAGAGTTAAATGGTCTAACATGTAAGCTCTAACTGGAGAAATATCAGTATTTTCCTTAATGGGAATTTACCGTTCCTTAGTGTCTATCGTTTCTACACCAAGATAACACATATCACTATGAACATTCGATTTAACAGTAAGTGGTGTTTGTGTTGACAGGCGTAGAAGGACAAGTTTTTTGTTTTTTTCACCTCACATGACTAATACGCTAGTTTGTTATGTTCTGTATCCTGTTAGACTGACACGGGGACTCAAAACAGTTATTTAGACCTCTTTATTATTTATTTAATGTTATGTTTCATTAATCATCTGTCGTTTCTGGTAAAAACAATTTGTCTGTCTGTCTGTTACAATCGCTGAAGTCTTCACAGTATCGTCCCAATTTGTCTGTCTGTCTGTTACAATCGCTGAAGTCTTCACAGTATCGTCCCAATTTGTCTGTCTGTCTGTTACAATCACTGAAGTCTTCACAGTATCGTCCCAATTTGTCTGTCTGTCTGTTACAATCGCTGAAGTCTTCACAGTATCGTCCCAATTTGTCTGTCTGTCTGTTACAATCGCTGAAGTCTTCACAGTATCGTCCCTTAAACTCAGAAAGTATATAAGCTGCATTAAATATTTTTTCAATAAAAGATGTATTTGCACTCGTTAACGGAAAACCCTGTAAAGAGTCAAGAGCTAAGACCAACATCAAAACGAAGTTATATACGAGATAACATAGATACGATTTTATTTAGAAAGACATTTGCCTTTACTAAAAATATATGATTCACCAGATCTGTAGTAAACTTCAATCAAGTAATTTATATATTTGTTTTTCGCAATCGCAAAAAGCATCACACTGAACAAGGCAGTAGTAAAGTTAATATTAATAATTTTGATGTTATTTACCAGTATAGTAGTAAAGCTTTAATTACTAATAAGCAGATTTATATATTTTTCTTTTACCAGGAAAACTGTAATGATGATATTAGTGTTTGCATCATGGTATTCACGTTAAAATATCGTTCACAACAAGCTGATAACAACAACTTCATTAACCTTCACCAAGTAATCAATACTAGAATACTAACGTTCACAGCAAGTCTGTAACTACAACGACAGCAACCTTCACACCAAGTTATTTATTACTACAACACTAACGTTTATAGCAAGTCGATAAGCGCTACGACATTAAGCTTCACACTAAACTATACAATACATATGATTTTCAAGTTTTAAAGTACACACCCGTACAGCGTCAATAGAAAACTTTAAATTGTTTTGTCTTATAATTGACATTGTGAGTTTCGTTATACAAAATTTGTGAAGCCTCGCGAGTTGCTACTTGTTCCTGAGTTATAGAATTTTGAAGTATTTTCATTACCACTTAGTAGTTTCTGAGAAGCATAACCGAGACCACATACTAAATCTTTTATAATATTATCTGTATGTTGTGTGTATGATGTTTATGGTGTCGTTTACTCACGTGAGTAGACCTTTATTTATACAGAACTTTGAAAACCACACATCATTAATATTTCTAATGTATTCCTCTGGATTACTCAACGGAAAAAAGTTTGAGATAATGCAGTTTCTTTAATTCGATATTACGGTTGTGAATCTTAATGGGAATGAAACGTGAATCCTAGCTGTTACAAATTAACCCCACTTTTATGAATTCTGTCCTTTACTGGTGATGCAAGACAAGGACAAGTCAAAACACTATTCTTCACCTTCTTTCTAATCGAAATTGACAAGTTTGTTACCTTAAACAGTTTGTCCAATGAATAATTTAGAATGCTAAATTAATAGCGTTATCTATAATAGATATTCCTGAAATACATAATATTAAATCACCGCGTTGATGAAATATTTGGTTTGTTTTGAATTTCTCGCAAAGTTACATAAAGACTATCTGCCCTAATTTAGCAGTGTGAGACTAGAGGGATGAAAGCTTGTCATCACCATCCATCCCTGACTCTTGAGCTACTCTTTTACCAACGAATAGTGGGATTGACCGTCACATTATAACGCCCCCACGGCTGAAAGAGCGAGCATGTTTTGTGCGACGGGGATTCTAACCCGCGACCCTCAGATTACGAGATGAGTGCTGTAACTACCTGGCCATGCCGAGTCAAATATTTCCTGTTCTTCGTATAACGGTAAAAATAGGTTGAATACATTTAGTTTAAACCTTTTTATTTTCATTTAAGTTTGTTTTCTAAATTCCTTTAGGGTTAAAGTTGTAGTTTTAAAAGCAGTGCCAAAAATTCGAGTTTTATTTAATTTCACGATAAATTATTTTCATTTTTCTTCTTTTCTCAATAGAAAACGAAAATTATAATTTATCCTAATGTAGAAAGAACACTCACAGAAGTTTTGAAGAGTGCTAGAAGAAACGTTTAGACATTTTTGAGCTATGATATAGAATAACAAGTAAAATCTGTATATAAAAGGAAAGAAAACAAAGTTAACTTTTCTAAATAGGTGAATGGAAAATAATAGTTCAAGCTATCACAGGTTACGATAAACTTTTGGAAACTCTGAATAGTTTTCCAAATATCTGTGAAAGGTTTATAAGTTTCATTAAAGTGAAGTTAATCTAGAGCTGTAAAACACAATGTGTTACAGTTTTAGTGTCGCTTCCACCTCTTATAATGTTGGTATTTGTTTTAATCTTGGAGTGATTATATTTGATAATGTTGATGTATCAATTAACTTGTAGATCCGTTGTCGTGTTCAACGTTGGGATGCGATAGCTTTGAAGTAAGTTTTCTTTTATTACAGTATTAAATACACGTTTTAGTAGCCTTGAAGTATCACTTTCTTCAGTGTTGGGTATAAATGTAATAATATTGTAGCTATTATCTATTAATGTTTGATGTGTCTTTAGCAATCCTACAATATTTCTTTGCTATATATATCTTTAAATACTAGACAACCTTAAAACACAAAAATATGTTATTTTTCTTTTACTGCAAACATGACGTTTCGCTTCACAACGCATTCGTAAGCGTTCCAGTAAAAACATAAAATTGTACTTGTCAGTACAAAGCTTTAAAAATTACTCCAATAATATAGTAAATGACCACCCCGATAGGACAGAACAACAAAACAGCAAATGTTATCTTTGGTGATAGAGTGGATAACAATTTCAAAAAGGCAGCGAAAAAGAAACTCCAATAACAAAAAGTATCAACTTTGAACAATACAGTGAGCAAAACCACTGAAAAACAGTGTGCAACAACTTCATATCTACAGAAAGCAACAGTTTTTGGAACTCTTTACTGTCAGTTACAGTTGGTCTTTTCATGCAACACTCCTGATGGAGCTGTAAAACGAAACTAGAGTTTCAGATTAACGAAAAATAACAAATTCTGATGTTTTAGGGTCGTTTAATTTGTAGTATAAAAATGTATTTTATATGCAAATGTACACTACAAAAGTTAAATAATAAATAGCATTATCTTGTTGAAACTATTTTTTATTACACTTTTAAATATCTTGCATTTTCTACGTTTGGAGTTGTTGCACACTGCGTTTTGGATTTTCTCTCATACTGTTGTTCACAGTTAATGTTTTGGTATTATTAAAGTTTTTCTCTTGCTGTCGTTTTGAAGTTGTTATTCACTGTATTACTAAAGATCTTACTAGCCGTCTTATGGAACTCTGTCTTGTCGGGTGATCATTAGCTATGTAATTTTCTGTACAGTTAGATTCTTTGTTACTCATTTGCTGGTTTAAGTTTTGTTCATTGCCTTTTTGGAGTTGTTATTTGATGAATTGTTCAAGTTGTTTTCGTTATTGTTAGGTTAACCCCTCGATATTGTAAGCACTTTGTTTTCACGGGTTTCTCACGTATTGCTCTGTTGAAATACATTCGTTATGTCTTGATGAAGCTTTGAACAACTCTATTGTTATATTATCGCCTGCTATTGGAGTTGACGCTACTATTTTCTTAATAAAATATCATCAATGATTTGGAATTACTCTTCATTTTCTTGCGGTTCAATACCCGCTCAACAGTTTTCTTCTTCACGTTTTGCTCATTGTTTTGCTGTAATTCTTACTTCCTGTTTATTGGAGATGTCACTTCTTATTCCCTTTGTTATTGTTTTGTTGTTGGAAATTCTGCTCATCGTGTTGTGTCTTTGGAATTTTAGCCAACTTTCGTGTTTAGCAGATGGTATTACTAGATATACTATTTGAATTAATTGGTGCTAAACGTTTAAGATGTAATATTTTTACTAGAATTAATTTCTAAGGTGACTAAAATTCATGTTAAATATTACAGATATCTTATGAGCATGTGTTGTTCTTATCGTACATTTCATTTTGTAGATCTTTATGGTAAAATAATTTTAAATATTACATCATAAGCTCTGTATTATTATAATTCTGAAATAAAATTCTGACTTCGTTAAAGATGAAAACTCTTTGTACAACAGTACAGTATCTTAAACTTTGAGAGACATGTGGGAATATGATAGATTTCTGGATTTATTAAAAAGTGATACCGCTGGAATTAAAATCAACTGCAGTAATACTGACAAACAGGATGTGGTTCGAACATTCATTGTTTTGTAGGACTTAAAAACATAAAGACCAAAATTAGTAAAACAAATGCAAGCAAGTATATATTTTTTTATTCAGGCAGAAAATCGGTGTCGTGTATTTTAAAGTCAGGTATTCAAATATATGCTTACATTTTTCAGAATAAATCTTTGTAGATCATGTAATTTACTAGAAGTGCAACAGTGACAGCCGCCATTTTTGGACACCAAGTGGTTCAGTACTTTGTGACGCTGGTAAAGATAAAGTTGAAGGAGTATGTTGCTCGAAAAGTATACAGAAATTGTGTATACTTTACATGAATAGTTGTATTGTTTATTATCCACATTATATTCCATAGGTGACTTAAATGACAATTTATGTTGATGACTTGTCCAGTAATGACAAAGAAATTAAAATATGATCACTTCCGAGATATTGTGATATTTGTTGAATCAATCAACGATGTGACGTACATACGTATGCTGTACGAAGATATGCCTGGTTTGGAACCTTGTTTATTGATGCAGCCGAAAGCGCAACAGATGAAAGGTATTTTTAAGTTGTTTTACAGTCTTGAATATACGCTAGCTATCGTTAAATAAGAAAGGCACGAAGAAAACAACAAGATCACGTGATACATGACGTTTGATAACACGTGAAAAAGAACAAGGCTGTTCCAACCATCCGTTCCGTTCCTCAGCAGTTATTCTTCCCCCAAAATAATACAAACAACTCTTTCGAGAAAAGACCTGATAAGAGTTGTAGTTTCTTCATTGTTCTAGAATTATTTGTTGTATTTCTATACAGTCGAGTAACGAAATGATAAGTCATAATCGCTAAGAGTAAAAACAGTTGAAATATTTGGATACATGAATATTCCATAAAGTAGTAGAAAAACTACGAGTGCTTTCGTTAGAACTAACATTCAAATAATATGTAACATGTTCCCTGATTCTTATCACATTATCACACCACTAAGCTGAATTTATTTTCTATTCCACAATTTTTTTTCTTGTCATTTTTTAAGCATGTTAAATGATTCGATATTCAACCAACAAGTCCATTAGCAGGATTGCACGCACCTCGTACATAGATTGTCTGTCCGATTCACGTTTTATATTCTTACATTCACTAATGTACTTCGTAGAAATCATTGTAATATTCGTTTCTATTTTTATGAGGAACAAAACTCTGAAATACATCAAAGTTTATTACAGTATACATTAAAATAATTTGAATTTGACTGTCACGAAGTCGGTGGCGCACATTAAAGTTCTTACACACGAGACTGATAATTTCTTAATTGTTTCAACACGTTATCATACTGAAACAGGGCAGAAACATAAAACTGCGTATATGTTCTGAGAGAAACATCTCATGCAAATGAAGAAATCAGGATATTACGTTTTTGTACTATATTAATAAAAACATTTTTTGAAATGTGTTTGTAACAATACTTGAAGGTTTCACCAGAAGTATTTACTGTAAAATTAAAATGATTGGTTTGAATTTTGCGTAAAGCTAAACGAGGGCTATCTGCACTAGCCGTCCCTAATTTTGCAGTTAGTAATCGCCACCCACCACTAACACTTGGGTTACTCTTTTACCAACAAATAGTGACATTGACTGTCATATTATAATGCCCTCATGGCTGAAGGGGCGAGCATGTTTGGTGTGACGGGGATTCGAATCCGCGACCCTCAGATTACGAGTTGAGTACCTTTATCCACCTGGCTACGCCAGGCCCCGTAAGGTGATTAAAATTTACCTTAATATTCTATAAATGTTAGGTATGTGAGCCAAAAATTGAAATATCCCAATAAAATTGTAAAGCCTTGAAGAAAAGGTATATTTTTATTTTATATAAACAGCTGTTGAGGGGAAAATCCGATGTTTTTCTGTAGATCACAAAATTAATTGAAGTAAGCCTGATTCCAGCTAACACTCACACATAATCTTGTGACGTCAATCATGATAGTCACGCAAATTAGTGCTTGCGCAAAAGGAGTTAGTTAGATACAAATGTTTCATGTTAACATGTTGTAAAATAGTTTAATTTGATTGTTTTAGAAACGTCTTATATTTAGTTTTACTGTAAATTTGTATCAATGTTGTTGTACTCTCCTGGCAAAGTCGAAATGTAAGTAAAAATGTTAAAACTTAATGAATATAGAAAAAACGAAAGCCTTAATAATAATTATTTACATTCTAAATCAAGACTGCAACTAATATCTGAATATGTAAATCCTTATAGCTCAGGTTAATAATACACAAGATTTTACGAAAACTGGTAATTCATTTTGAATTTCACCAGCCTAAAGTTGAAACATCTGAAGGGAAAAATTCATTGTTAACAGTGAACAATATATCTGAGTCATCACAGTCTGTATTTATCGAAGTAGAATGGTACATACGAAGAGAAAGAGAGTGTAAATGATCGATGGCTGTTATTCTGCTGTGCATCTAAACTTCTGTCATTCTTTCCATTACAAAGTCATCAGTAAAATTACTTGTGAAACCGCAGAGTCCAAAACAAACGAAAAAGAAAGACTTCAGGTCTGCGCGTGAAACTATTCAAAATGCGCTGCTTAAATAGTTTTCTAATGTAACAATAAACGGATAATTTTTTCTATAATATATTTGTGTACAATAATTTGTGTTTCCCAGTGGTACAGTGGTATGTCTGCGGACCTAAAACTCTATAATCGGAGTTCCGATAGCTGTAGTGGGCAGAACACAGATAATCTATTGTGTAGCTTTGTGCTTAATTATAAACAAATAATAACGAAAATTTAATCTGATTTTAATATTAAGATTGATGGAACTGGTGCAGAATAGTGTTATAATTGTTTTAGTAGGTGTTTAGATCTGAATCGTATAGCCACATTGTTTCACTCCGTGAAACTTTCCACGAGACAAAACGTACACATTTTTTTTCTTTCTCAGACATAATGTTGAGTGTTTTACGTTTTAAGATATTAGAGCACGTGACCAGTGACGACATTGGTAGTTATACTTATGATGTTGGAGATGACCAGCTCTTTTCGTGAAAATGTTGGTTTTTGCACTCGCTGTACTCTTTACTCTTTGAACGCTTCGTGATTAAAGATATCAGCTTTTCACACATTCATTTTTCGTTCAGCTGACTCTGAAATGAGCTATAATTGTAAGTTAGAGTTCCACGTAAAAGCTCGCACCTCTTTTTACGTGCACTTAATGCTAGTCTGAAAGAGTTGTACTTCACCCACTTAGCGAACGTAAGTCGCCCTACAACCAGAGAGGGTATCTGTCTAGACGCTATATGAGCAAAAGTAACGCTACCTTCATTTATATTGAGCTGATATAAAACTAAAATGAAACTGAAACAAGAAATGATATTTGAATAATATTCTTATCTGGACAATTCCGATTTTTAGGGAACTTTAGGTAACCTACTTAACTAAGTGTTAGCTGTTTGGTACGGTACAGTGCAATGTAGATTACTGAGTTGTTACCTATAAGGGATTGAATCAAAAGATTTATTAATGAACGTGTCCTTATTCTTATGAATTTTACTCACACTTAGCGCCGTTAACATATTTCTTACACTTATATGTACTAAAGAGAATGACTATTATTCTTACGGGAACCTTTGATTTATGCATCATACTATTAAGGTTACAATAGGAATGACCACTCGAATATATGACCTTGATTTTCTGTATTTACTGAATTTTGCGCGAAGCTATTCGAGAGCAAACTGGTCTAGTCTTTCCTAATTTAGAACTGATGGACTAGAAGGAAGACAGCCAGTCAATGTCACCAACCGTCAACTTTTTATCAACGAAAGTGAGATCGATTGTTATATTTTGACATCTTCACGTTTAAAAGAGTGAGCATTTCTGTGACGGACTTCGACCACCTAGGTTTATTGTGAGACACGCATTTGTATACTAAAAATAAAATTACAAAGTGAGTTACACAAGTGGTCGCTAAGAAAAAATTAAGCTCTAAAAACATGATATACAAGAATTGCATATAAAGCTTAGTTTTGCGACAAAATATTTGTTTGTTTGTTTGTTTTTTTAATTTCGCGCAACACAACATGAGGGCTATCTGCGCTAGCCGTCCCTAGTTTAGTAGTGTAAGACTACAGGAAAGGCAGCCAGTCATTCACCACCCACCGACAACTCTTGGGCTATTTCTTTACCAACGAATAGTTGGATTGACCGTAACATTATAACGTCCCCACGGCTGGGAGGGCGAGCATGTTTGGCGCGACCGGGATTCAAACCCTCGACCCTCGGATTACTGGTCGAATGCCTTAACCTACTGTCCATGCCGGGTCATGTGCCCAAAAGAACATTCATAAAACACTGAGTGAGAGAATTATACTTAAAATGTTTTCTGGAGATGATATTTTTAAACAAGGAACATTATAAATGAATATACGTTGAAATAATCCTCTCAGTACCTGGTTTTAATATTTCCAGTTTAAATGTTCATGTAATTTCATCATTCATCTTTAAAATGAATCAGAACGAAATGCTTCCGACAACGACAACAACGACAGAAAGACAAGTTGACATGGCGCATGCGTACTAATTTACAGTGATTTATTGCACTTATTTGAAAAAGCAAAAGAAAATCATGTGATACCTGTTTCGCTTCAGTCGGTTAAATGGTTTAGGATAAACTTGAAGTTTCCTTTTTGTTTTTACAGGAGTAATTCTTGTAGTTCTAAGAGAAAAAACAAACTTGTTTTTATTGGCAAGAATAGATCGATATTTCTGTTGTGATTTAAACAGTATTTTATTTGGGCAAGATAAAGAAAAAAGGAAAAGAAAAACACGACAACATTGTTATTCTTGATAAGTACTTCTTACCTTTCTTTGTAAGAACAAAATTTTCAATTCGAGAAAAAAGTAGTGAACTCCAAGATATTTTTTGAAAGGAAAAATTCAAAATCTGGATGGGGTTGTTTGTTTGACGTTGAACTACACAGGGGTCAATCTTTGCTCTGTCCACCACATGTATCGAAACTCGCTTGTAATTTCGCAGACAATCAGCTTTGCTACGAGGGGAGGGAGAATTGTGAAGACACAGCAGGCTTAATATTTAACATTTTCTACTTGAATGAATTGTGGATGGAAATATTAATAATGTCAAACCCTTCTCCTGACATTTACTGGGAACATTTACTTCAGTTCTGAGAAAATTGTTGGTACTGCTGCATGACGCAAGACACTAGTTTTTATGTATCTTTGTAAGTTATATTCCATTCTACTTTTTCTTCAGCTTCGTGCTGACTAACTGCCTTTCCTCTAAAGTATCTTTAAGTTAGAGTAAAACTCCCGCGAGTAGTTTTGGGCAAAATTTAACAAACAAACAAATTTTCTAATGGTACTTTCAATGGTTAAACTGTTTATCTAAATAAGATATAATTGTTTCATTATTTTTTTACTATAAATTTGTTACGTTACATTAGTATATTGATACTTTTGTAACGTTAGGTTAGTATGTTGATAATTTTGTAACGTTACGTTAGTATATTGATTTAAGAGAGTAACCTAAATCTTTTTAGCTAACCGAATCTCTGTTCTTGGTGTTGCTTGTACACGAAAATATACCTACTGGAAAGAAAACAAACACATATAATAAAAAAAATTGAAATTTTATAAGGGCAAAAAGAGATCGATATGTACCTAACATAGCTAACTATAATAATATACATTGCTTTAGCATCACAAAATATTGAAAGAAGAAAGTTAAAACAACAAGAACTGAGTTGATTATATTATTTTACACTTTGTACTGTGGTTCTGACGAACATAATTACGATTATCTGTCAAAGTAGAAATAAAATTTAAAACAACTGAATCAACTCATTTTCTGTAGTTTTTATTTTTTGTTTCAGTACAGTAAAACTTTCTATATTACAAGTGCTAGCTAGGTTATGTATACATCGTTTCATACTTGTCTCTATATTACAAGAGCTAGCTCGGTTATCTATATATCGTTTCATACTTGTCTATATAAAATTAAAATATTTTCATTATACTTGCCAAATTATACCTGATACAACTATCATAGTGGTAATCACACGAAAGCTTTTCCTAAGCCTCACTCCTTCAGTGTCATCGCGGTATGTCTGCGGACTTGCACTGCTAGAAATTTGGTTTTGATACCCGTTATTGGCAGATCACAGATAGTTCATTGTGTAGCTTTATGCTTAATTCCAACAAAATAGCACGTAACACAGGAACCCAATCTCACAGTAATGACAGCTTGTGTGATGTGTTATTTTGCTTAGTTTAGCTTCCAGTTATAAATAACACAAGCAGATTTAAGAAATGCATATACTAACCAATTCACTAAACTAATTTTCATCTATAGATTTATTACAATACTAAGACATAACCGACTAGTATGAACATATGTCTTAACTCGCATGAATAAACCTCCAAAATAGAGGTTTGTTTACAAAAATTATGTTTTATGTCCAATAGCGTCACCAAAATGGAAAAAAAGATTTTGTTCAAATATTCTTTCAGAACTTTTCATAGGACATTACATAAAACTTCCAAATTATTCAACGTAGTCAACAGATAAGATAAAGTGATATAACTTGATACACGGTGAGTTATTCATTTCCACAGAGGTAACCATGAGAATAGATCTTTAGTTTTTAACACACCAGATTTTTTCGCCAAGAATTAATTAATTACAAAAGAATGCAGAAGCACCATTTAAAACTCCGTGATTATTGAATTTTTTTTCATTGAAATATGAATATTTGTCATTTCTTTTAAGTAGTGAACAAATTGTCTCTTAGTAGCTTAAACAATGAAGGAGAACAGTACTAAGATTGGTTGGGGTCAACTGAGGTGAACTACTAGGAAAAATAGTATCTGTAGCGTCGCTTTGTTTACTGGAAGATTTCGAGTCTTGTGAGACTTCCAAGGTTGTATCAGTCTCGTGAGTCACCTCATCCTCACTGTAAAACTAGTTATATGATTAACTAGCTAACTAACTGATTACGATTTTATCAAATAAGGTGATGCGAATCTAACGAAATGTTGCTCGAAATAATCTCCGTTGTAGTTGTTATTAGTTGAATCGGATTACTCGTTGATTACATCTGATAATGTTCGAACTAAATGAGCTTGACAGTTAACTGTACACATTACAAAGTATGGATTTCATATGGGTTTAAATTCAGGATAAGCTGTGAATTACGGTTTAAATATGTTGTGTTTTTGACCACCTTTGTAAACATGCAGAGAACATATAAATCTTCCTTCAGAATAGTTTGAACTAGTTATGTGTGTATAACTTGAACTGTGAAGTAAAGAGGAAAGCAAAATACGTTTTTTTTAGGATTTAGAAGAGCACAGACCTCACAGTAATTCAGAATTATTAAAAACCGTATATCAAAGAAGCTATTGAGAGTCGGGCCTAGTAAATCTACATTTGCAACTGAATCCGTTTGAAGGATATAAAAGCAGGAAGATAGAGGACATTGTGACACATACGATTTCGATTTTTCAATTGCACTGAGAAATGGAATGTTTAAATTGCTTAAAACAAACCGAACCTCCATGATATCTAAAATACACCATCCCATTGACTTGCAATGAGTTCAAACTAAGATAAATCTCTTATTGTTGAAAAGCTGACAATGAACTTTTCATATTGACAATGAGAGTAAAGTAAGCAGCCGTTTCTTTCCATTACTTTAAGAATTTTCAAAATTAACCTTCCAGTTCAAATTGTTGTTCAACACATAATAAGGAGTCGTGTGTTTCTATTACATTAGAACTTGTTTGTGGGTTATAAAATTAACCTTCCAAGCCAGATTATTATCCAATTTAAAGTAAAGAATCTTTTGTTTATAATAGGTCAAGATGTGATTGTTGGTTATAACATTAACCTCCTAGGGCAGATTGGTATTCAATTTAAAGTAAAGAATCTTTTGTTTATAATAGGTCAAGATGTGATTGTTGGTTATAACATTAACCTCCTAGGACACATTGGTATTCAATTTAAAGTAAAGAATCTTTTGTTTTCAATAGGTTAAGATATGTTTATTTGTTACAAAATTAAATTTCCAAGCCAGATTAATATTCAATGCAAGGTAATGTTTTTTTTCAAGTATTTTAAGATGTTTTTGTTAGTTACATAAATCTAACTTTTTTCCAAGATTCTGCAACTAATGAATATATTAAAAGTACTTTACAAATGGCAGTAATAATGGGATTGTTAAGTTATAATTAATTTGGCTCGTAATGTTTCAAGTATATTTTAGTGAAGTTCAAAATATATATTTTGTCTGGTAAGCGAATTCCAAAAGGAAATTAACACTTCGTAACATAGAAATGACTACTGACATTACTAGCTTATGAAAGTTATGTGCTCCAGTTTATAGTAACTTGTTTCCGACTGATCTATGCTAAGCGATACCACTAAGGATTGTCATCCAGTCTTCCAATACAGTTTTGTACTGCCTGAATTATTGATCGATGTGACCCCAGCTGTCACGTACTGTCTGCTACAAGGCCTTTTGCGAATAAATAGGGTTGTATTGTAAATATCTATTAGTCCCAGCTGAGCTTCGTAAAGCAGCACCTGATTTTGGAAACGTAGAATCAGTCAATATACTCTAGCGCTTTCTCTGTTTGTGATCAACTGCTGTGGGATCTTGTACAAATGGATCAGTAAACAGTGTACATTCAATACTTCATACAGCAATTGATGAGGCGGAGTAGCTCTAAAGAATTAGAAACTAAATTGAAGAGAGACTTAAGCTGCGAATCTACTTACTGGGAATGTGCTTTAGCTATATATAATGTTTCAGAACTTTCTTTCAAAGCTACACAAAGGGCTATCTGACCTTTCTAATTTTGAACTGATAGACTAGAAGAAAGACAGCTAGCTAATCAACAACAGCCGACTCCAAATAAATCACTATAAAGTGTAGCACGTGTCATTTGGCATGTAAAGTTAAAAATAATTTCAACAATATTTTGTTGAATTTTATTCTCAGTAACTAAACTGAACATTCAAGACGTTGTAGCTTAGTTTGTTAACACAGATAACTTATTTCATTCCTGCCCAACTTGAATTTTCAATTATTCAGTTATTTTTTTTAAAATAAGAACAGGTTAAGAGTTATAAATACTGATAAGTATAATTTAAAAAGTTTTAACAAATTCACTTCTTCACCTTATGGCATTAGAGGATAAATTTTTTAGCCATATGAAGTTAAAATATATTTGATTATATACGACATAATTACTGGAGTTTATGTCGAGAAGTTAAAATAAAGCAATGGATCGTAAATAATAATAACAGTCAAAAAGGTATGAAAGTCATATTTTAATTTTTCAAGGTATATTTTCACAAAATAATGTCAAGGAGAAACGTTGAAGAACATTCTACAAAATTCAAAAAATCTCCAGCCCCAAATTTTAAAAAAAATATCGTAACACCTCGTAAATAACCTAACCTTAAAGCATTTCACCTTATCGTTTGTTTGGAATTAAGCTTAAAACTACAAAACCGGTTATCTGTGCTCTCCCCAATAGGAGGATAGAAAGCCAGTTTGTAGCGGGGTGGGTCCTCAGACATATTGTTGTAACACTGGGGCATGTTTCACGTGATAGAATATTTAAACACTAAAGAAGATCACATTTACGTACAATGTCTATCTAACGACCTATATTGGATACAAATACTGAGTTATGAACTCTTCACTATTCCTTCCTCTTACTGATTAATCATTGGTTCATTTTGCGTTTAGGGTCAATAGGCTTCTTGTAATCGTAAGAGAATTACTTTGCCTGTAGCGAGAAGTCTTTGAAGCGATATGAAACAATCAAACGAAATAATCTATAACATGTAGTTGTGAGAACTTTATTAATTCACTAGTTTTGGTATTTGCTAAGAATAAAGATAGTGAGTTTATCTTGACTTCTCTCATTGTATGATGTGAGGATTTTCAGGAAATCACACCTAAGTTGAAAAGTGACGTGGAAATTAACCTGTCTCTCACCAAGAGATAGATTTCTAACACTGAGCATATAGTTATAAAATGTTATCACGCGTCTGATAAAAAGAATGTTTAGCTTACATGGTTAAAAAACCTTTACATATGTTGAAAATAGATATTTAGTTTTAGTATAGTAAGGATAATTAACGAACATGTACATTATGTTGTTAGTTATTAAGAACGCGATCACACTCTTTTTAGCTCGCTGTTCATTTGGTTATGTTAATACACTATGGTAACACAATTCATTTAGTTATAAGTTGCCTTATTACTATATGAGAGGGAGATCACGCTTTACAGCATTGCTCATCACCCATGGTAGCACAATTCATTTATATATAATTTGTCTTGTTAGTATTTGGAAGGGAGATTACGCTTTACAGCATGCTCATCACCCATGGTCACACAATTCATTTAGATATAATTTGTCTTATTAGTATTTGGACGGAGGATTACACTTTACAGCATGGTCATCACCCATGGTTATACAATTCATTTATATATAATTTGTCTTGTTAGTATTTGGAAGGGAGATTACGCTCTTTTTCATGCTCATCACATAATTTATTTAGATATACAATGCATGGCCAAAAGTATGTGACACCCATTCTAATTAGTGTATTCGTCTATTTCAGTCACACCCATTACTAACATGTGCATAAAGTCAAGCATACAGCCATGCAATCTCCATAGACTAACATTGGCAGTATAATGGATCGAACTGAAGAGCTCAGTGGCTTTCAACGTGGCACTGTCATAGGATACCACCTTTCCAACAAGCCAGTTCGTAAAATTTCTGCCCTGCTAGAGCTGCCCCGGTCAACTGTAAGTGCTGTTATTGTGAAGTAGAAACGTCTAGGAGCAACAACAGCTTAGTCACGAAGCGGTAGGCCACACAAACTCACAGACCTATGACTGCCGAGTGCTGAAGCGGGTATAACTCGTTTGTTGACAGTTCCAAACTGCCTCTGGAAGAAATGTCAGCATGAGAACTCTTTTTCAGGAGCTTCATGAAATGGGTTTCCACACAAGCATAAGATCACCATACGCAATGCCAAGCGTCGGCTGGAGTGGCGTAAAGCACACCATCATTGGACTCTGGAGCAGTGGAAACGCATTCTTTGGAGAGACGAGTCACGCGTCAATATCTAACACTCTGACGGACAAATCTGAGTTTGGCGGATTCCAAGAGAACGCTACCTGCTTGAATGTATAGTACCAACTGTAAAGTTTCATGGAAGAGAAATAATAGTGTGGGACTGTTTTTTATGGCATGGGCAAGACTCAATAGTTTTAGTGGAAAAAATCTTAATGCTACAGCATACAATAACATTATAGAGAATCGTGTGCTTCCAATTTCGTGGCAACAGTTTGGGGAAGGCCCATTTTGTTTCAGCGTGACAATACTCCGTGCATAAAGCGAGTTTCATAAAGAAGTGGTTTGCCGAGGTTGGTGTGGAAGAACTTGACTGGTCTGCACAGAGCCCTGATCTCAACCCCATGGAACATCTTTGCGATGGATTGGAACGCCGACTGCAAGCCAGGCATTCTCGCCTGACATCAGTACCCGACCTCACTACTAAAGCTCTTATGGCTAAATAGGAGCAACTCTCTCCGCAGCTATGCTCCAAAATCTAGTGAAAAGCTTTCCCAGAAGAGTGGAGGTTGTTATAGCAGCAAGGGGGGGGCAACTTCATATTAATGCTCATGATTTTGGAATGAGATGTTCAACAAGCACACTTATTAGTACGGGGAGGGAGATCACGCTTTTCAGTATGTTTATCACTCATGGTAATATACTTTATTAATAAATAAGTTATGTTAACATTTGTTAATACCCATGCCAACTGTTTTAAGATTCATTTTTATTTCAAGTGGGTTTCTCGTCATCATGAAGGACTGTCTTTTTTGTTATTAAAACTAACAACTATACTCGTATGCTCTCACAGTAATCTACGATCGCCTTATGTCTAGTACAACTATCGCCCATAAAAATACTTTAATCGTTATCAATGTAACCAATGACCAGTACTTACATAAGTCTTCTGTCCACTTACAGAATTTACGAATTTGATAAATATTGGTAAAATGAACAATTTTATTAACAGTGGTAAAGTGAATAATTTAATAAACAGTGGTAAAGTGAACAATTTAATATAAATAGTTGTAAGGTGAATAATTTAATAAACAGTGGTAAAGTGAATAATTTAATATAAATAGTTGTAAGGTGAATAATTTAATAAACAGCGGTAAAGTGAACAATTTAATAAACAGTGGTAAAGTGAATAATTTAATAAACATTGTTAATGTGAACAATTTAATAAACAGTGGTAAAGTGAACAATTTAATAAACAATGGTAAAGTTTCGGGGTGTCTGTAATTCCTGGAAATTTAACTAAGTAGAATCTAGAGTTACAGACAGGACGTTAGGTGTCTGTAACACCTTAAGCTTTAATTAAATAGAAAGCTTTAAATGTAGCGCTGCTGGTTGTTTTTAGTGTTTCTCAACCAGAAGATCTTTCACGTTTATAGAAAAAGACTTTAGAGGGACATAGGATGAAAACGATTGTAGAACAGTAAAAGATGGTTGTTTCTTAACGTTATTATCAATTGTAACGTATTATATAGATATTTGAAAAGAATGATTTTCACGAAGATGCAATGAGAAAAAACAGTCAAACTAAACCCGTGATATATAAGTTCTTATCCTATCTCATTAGAATTAATGTTCTTGTGACCAATATCATTCTCATTATGACGTTGTATTGGTAATTTTTGATGTTGTAGCAGTTCGATGATGTATATATATTATTACAGTTGGTTGATTTTTCTCATAGCAAACCCGCATAGATCTATATGCTGAGTCTACCGAGGGGAATCTAATCTCATATAGCGTTGTATATGCGCAGACTTACCGTTTTACTAGCAGGGGAATAATATTACCCCACTATTTACTAATGTAATATCTGCTGGTAATGTTTTATGCTATACTGCTTAACAGTGAAGTATATACTAGTAGTAATACTAATTGAAAAAAGTAGAATATATTTAAATGTTCTAATATTTTTAAATGAATAAATGTCCAAATTTTATAATTTTTTGTCTTAGAAGAAGGATTTAATGAGTTCATCATTGAGGAACCATTTTGTGTCTAATTTAACGATGTTAGAAACCAGTGTTATAGAAGAAGAAAAAGGTAAATAACACTTCCAACCTACCGAAAATGTTAACAAATTTATCACGGAGAAAACAGTGACGTGGAAGTAAGTACAAATAGTGCTTGTCAAATAAAGCGGAAGTCAACCTACGTGTTTTGACAACGAGTCAGTTGCTGAAAACATATTTTCTACATAATTAAAAGGATTTAAAACAACAGATTTCACTGCACGAAAGTCGGTGTGTCGTTTTAATATCATGTATATTATATCTTGCATCATGCGGTCGCTGATTTCTCTCGTCAATGTTTGTAAATATATTTACACCCAAACAGTCGTCGCACGTTTCTGTGTATTCTTTCCTACAGTGGTTTACCTCCAACTTTTTTTCTTGTTCTCTCGCACTCGTGTCTTCTTTGCTTATTCGACTTTATTCATTAACCAAAATATATTACTTCACTTATCGTTCTGCGTGTATAACAAGGTTTTTGATTCCTAGAGGCATAAATGTGAAACCAGTAAATGTTAGACAGATATTACTTACCTACCGGCCCCCCAGTGGTTCAGCAGTATGTCTGTGGACTTACAAGGATAAAAACCGGGTTTCGATACCCGTGGTGGGCAAAGCAAAGATAGACCATTGTGTAGCTTTGTGCTTAATTCAAAATAACAACTTACTTACCTAGTCATGACCTTAACCGACTTTACCCGCCACCTGGTGGCTCAGGGGCAAATTTGAGAGCTTTCAAAGTTAAATATCTTATTTCGATACCCGCGATGGGCAACACACAGACATCCCATTCTATAGCTCTTTGTTTAACAAGAAAGCAAGCAGTACTTTTACTGTTTAAAGCTGCAATATAAATACTGGCTATTTAATATTTTTACGCATTAGGTTTCATAAGCTTGAGAATGTACAGATTTCAGGTGGAATCAGAATTATTGAGCTATGAAGTTAACATTTCATTGGTGAAGTTAGTGAAATACGACAACAATGTGAAAAATTGTAAGAAAACAAAGAGCTAAAATCTATATAAACAATACACTGATGAATATAATTGATTTTGTTGGTCTTAATGATTTGGTTTGGTTTATTTTGAATTTCGCGCAAAACAACGAGAGGTCTATCTGTGATAGCCGTCTCTGATTTAACAGTATAAGACTAGAGGGAAGGCGTATAGTCATTACCATCCTCCGCCAACTCTTTGGATACTCTTTTACCAATGAATAGTGGGATTGATCGAAACTTTATAACGCCCTCACGGCTAAAAGGGCGACCATGTTTGGTGTAACGGGGATTCAAACCCGCGACCTTTGGATTACGAGAGAACTGCCTTAACCGTCTTGTCATGCCGGACCTGGCCTTGATGAAGTTTCATTGTTGGCCTTGATGAAGTTTCATTGTTGGCCTTGATGAAGTTTCATTGTTTGAAACTGATATTAAACTTTCTTTTAAAATCTTTTGTAAGAGAGAACACGACTGTCTAAAATTATGGTGACACTTTTGAGATAATTATCCAATAATTCACTTTCTCACAGGTTTCATTTTCCTGATTAACGATTTGAGTTTAAAAAAAAAATCGATATTTAACAAAACCATCTCTTACACCATCAAAATTAATTATTATTCACAAAACATCCCCAGCAATGACTCAGTGGTAATCTCGAGGGTTTAACATTAAAAGTTGGAATTCGATCCCTCCGATGAGAAGAGCGGAAATAGCTCGTTGTGTAGTTTTGAGTTTAAATAAATAAAACACCAAAAAGCTCGTTTTAAGTATTTAATATGTACAACAGCCACTTGTTTCCTTCCTTTGTGAAGTGTTTACTTCTTGTCTCATGTTAGCCTCAGTTAAATAACTCTAAACAATAACCAATCATGTTCCATTTAACATTAAACACTGTACGTTTAATATTCGTTAATTTATGTCACAGGAATTAACGTTAGACATACATTTTAGGGTTAAAAGTTATATGATTATTCTTTTCATTTCCCTCAGTGATATATCGGTGTGTCTGCGAACTCACACCGCTAAAACCGGGTTTCGATACCTGTGGTGGGCAGAGCCCACTTAGCCCTTTGAGTAGCTTCGTGTTTAATTGCAAAAATAAAATCTCCTTATACGTTAATTATCGTGTTATATAATCACTTGATTATATTTAGAGTAAAATATGAACTTCAAATGAAAAGTAATTTCCATGACAGTTAAAATATTTTCCAGTAATTCTAAACATAAAGATATCGTGATGTCGGATTTAGAAAAAAACAACAACAAACAATTAATTTCCCCTAAACTATTCGAAAGAGAAAAACAAATAAAGCTGTGATAGAAAGAAAACGAGGGACTATTGTGTAGTAAAACTAGCAATACGGGTGAATAATGCCTCTTAAAAGTTTGGTTAGAATGACTCTTGGTGAAGAAGTAAAATAAAAGTACACAAGGAAACTAAGAACTATAAAGAAACAGACGTTTCTGATGTGATCGGGGTTAAAGAATCGCCAGCTAAGACTGTAAAATAATTGAAAGTAGAATTAGAAACGATTGGTGTGGAACTAGGAAAAAATCAGTATAAACGAATAGATAGAGCGATATTCCCGCACTTGAGGTCTTCGTTTTGGGCGGATGGCCCAAAATGTGAATGAAAGCTGAAATAATAATTAAAAAAGGGCAAAAGATATAGCTGAAACTGCTCTTAAGAAAAATCAAACTTCAGTCGTAAAATTTGAAACAGGCAATCAGAGTGGTATAAGAAACGAGAAAATTTTCAGCACATTTTGTATAAGTTTTATTTTGGAAAAGATAAAAAAAAAAAGGTTTTGTGACGAAAAGCTCTTGCGCCGGAGACGAAACTGAACAAAAGAAAAAAAAAAAGGATTTAAGACAGTAGAGAGCGTGTGTGTTTTTCTTGCAGCAAAACAACATCGAACTATCTACTGTGTCTATCGAATAAAATCGAAATCTTGATTTTAGCGTTGTATATTCGAAGACTTACCGCTGTCTCAGCGAGGGACTGAAATTGTTTGTTTTTGAATTTTGCGCAAAGCTACACTAGGACTATCTACGCTAGCCGTCCCTAATTTATCAGTAAAAGACTAAAGGTAAGGCAGCTAGTCATCACCACCCACCGCCAACTCTTGGGCAACTCTTTTACCAAGAAATAATGGGATTAACCGCCATATTATAACGCCCCCACGACTTAAATGGCAAGCATATTTCATATTTGAAAGAATGAAGAATGATCATGTTTTGTTTGAATATACTGTTGGTATCAATAATTTGATATATTAAAAAAAAACGAGCTTTCGCTTTAACTTTCATTTGTTCATTGTTTATGTAAGGCCAAGGCTGTTCTTTCAGTGAGGTTAGACGTGTGTTTTTGTTTTGAAATGTATTTAATATTTTGATTTTCATTTTAGAGTTGTGATTTGTTTGGTTTAGTTAGTATTAATTAAATAAAAACTGGTTTTAATATACAATAAACAATTTATATTACATGAAAAAGAAGACAGCATACGAGACTAATACAACTAAACATTTGTAAAATAATTGTTTGTTACACAAAGTTACACAATGGGCTATATGTGCTCTATCCACTAAGGGGGTCGAAACCCAGTTGCTGGGGTGAAACGTAAGTGTTGTTAAAAGTACTAACACACATACAGTACATGAAATGCGTTGGATTAACTTACAGGCAGTGTATTTTAATTGTTTGTTTGAAGATGAGCACAAAGCTACACAATAGGCTATCTGTTCTGTGCCCACCACGAGTGTCGACACTCAGTTTCTAGCGTTGTTTGTCGGGAGACATCACGTTTAGTCATTAGTCGCCATATTTTAACGGAAGAACAGTAAGAGACAATGTTAAATAACGTTCATTAGAAGCTGGTTCGGTTGTTAATATTTCTTGTTTATAGTTATGTCTAATTTCTCATTTTTATTGTAAAGCTTTTAGACTTTTCCCGTGTTACATTTACACATGGTCAAAAATAAGAAAATGTTGCACAGATTACGAATAGATTAGAATATAAAATATCATAACAAGGAAAAGGGTTTAACTTAATCCTTAATATTAAAGAGAGAGAGAGAGATAATTTACTAGTGGAAAGGATTTATTCCTTGGTATTATGAAAGAAAAGCTAATTTGATGTCTATAACGTAGAGAGTAATCCGAATCTGAAACGTAAACCTATGATATGATTTCTGTTAGCAGATCTTGTGGTACGACGGTTAATAATAACGTTATTTTTTTTCTCAGTGTTGAAAGGAATATTTGTGTTCTCCTCGTTGTTAACGTAAAAACAGAAGGTAAAGAATAAATAACCACTGAAGGTTTTGGTAAAATATAAATGTAAACGAGTAATCAGTTCAAAACTATTAGATAAAAAATATTTATTAAAATGACTGCAGGATAAAAAGGTTTAATCATAAGGTGTTAGGTTCGAAACAGGTGGAACATTGGAGCCATAGGGGCTAACATTTGTGTGCGATAAAAATAATAAAAATCACTCTAAACTGCAGACGTTTGTTTTAACATCTCTTTTATTAGGCCTATACAATGTGCTTTTGCTTTATCAGTTACTTAGCGTTTGACACATAACACTATATTTTCAGTTTTCCATATAAAATAGCATCTTAGATGGAAATTTCAAGCTATCACTACGCCTTTTATTTAATAGATGCTTCATGAACGTTTAGTTTTTTTACCACTGACCTTTAAACAACAAGAATAACTCTGGAAGTATTAAGAAGACTTGTGATATTTATACATTATTTTTGGAATGACTCAGACGACTGTTACAGAAAGTTTTCGAAACTTAGTATTATATTATACGTATTAATAACAGTGTTTGTTGAATGACTAAACTGTTAAAATTTAAATATCTTACTTATTTTTTATTTAAAGGTACAAACATCACACTCAGTAAAAGAAAAACTGTGCAAAATGAAAAGAAAACGTAATGAAGTGTTGTCAGTGAAAGTTAACCTTCGAAAGGCTGCTATATTAAAAGTGAGAGAGCGGGATATCTCTGGGTTAAAACACTGAAATAAAGGGTTCTATATCCCTCGGTGGACACAACAGATAGCCCAATATAGCTTTTCTATAAAATAAATAAACACCATAAAATAAAACTCATTCAAGAACGTTTAGATAGCGTAGATTATCTTTTACTTTTTAGAGTAAGTTTTTCTGCTGTTTATCTTACCAATTTCACTATAAATTTTATTGACTGAAAGGTTTACAATACGTTACATGGTTATCTAATCTCAGATTTTACGGATCTATCGACAATCAAAACTAATTAATACCTTATCATCATTCTAAAAAATATCAAACGAAACCTTGGTAATAAATCTATATTGCACGTATAGAGCTCATTTTATCTTCTACATGCGCCATATTATCTCATTAGTTTTCCGTGAGTATGAACGATAATTAATCGTGTTGTAGCTCCTTATCGCTTGCTTTTGTTTCTTGTCTCTGCAAAGAAATGTTTTCAGAGCTAAAAGTACATGATAGCTATTGTCAGATGATGATGTCCATTCAGTACTAGAAACTCCAGACGACTGCTGGTCCGATGTATTTAATAAGAATGCTATAGCTCCTTTTCTATAGTAGTAGCTAATGGCTGACGCTCAAATTAAATACATCCATCACAAATATGACATAGAATTGTATTTCAAGTTCAAATCTTACAAAAAAAATGTACTTAAGGAAGAAAGAAACCTATATTGCTCAACGTTCAATTTAATTTTAGTTTAAAAAAAATCGGTAATAGCTTTGGGACTGTACGGCATAGTTTTCGTTATTTTTCATAAAAGTATATAAAACCCAACAAAGATATAACATTAAATCCAATACGATTACACCAAACTAACGTTAAAACCAGAGTTCCAAATAATTATACTTACTGTCGATGTGAGTTGCTGTTTGAGTTTAAAAGAACCACAAATTAAAGATAACCTACATGGCAAGCTGACATTCAGATTAAAGATAACCTACATGGCAAGCTGACATTCAGATTAAAGATAACTTACATGGCAAGCTGACATACAGATTAAAGATAACTTACATGGCAAGCTGACATACAGATTAAAGATAACTTACATGGCAAGCTGACATACAGATTAAAGATAACCTACATGGCAAGCTGACATACAGATTAAAGATAACCTACATGGCAAGCTGACATACAGATTAAAGATAACCTACATGGCAAGCTGAAATACAGATTAAAGATAACCTACATGGCAAGCTGAAATACAGATTAAAGATAACTTACATGGCAAGCTGACATACAGATTAAAGATAACCTACATGGCAAGCTGACATACAGATTAAAGATAACCTACATGGCAAGCTGAAATACAGATTAAAGATAACCTACATGGCAAGCTGACATTCAGATTAAAGATAACTTACATGGCAAGCTGACATACAGATTAAAGATAACCTACATGGCAAGCTGACATACAGATTAAAGATAACCTACATGGCAAGCTGAAATACAGATTAAAGATAACCTACATGGCAAGCTGACATTCAGATTAAAGATAACTTACATGGCAAGCTGACATACAGATTAAAGATAACCTACATGGCAAGCTGACATACAGATTAAAGATAACCTACATGGCAAGCTGACATACAGATTAAAGTTTTCCAAAAGTTTATTGTGAGTTAATATCATCAGTAAAAGTATGAATTTCTCATAAAGCTAACGAGGGTGTGACAGGGATTCTAATCCACGGCCCTCGGATTACTAGTGGAGTGCCTTAACCACCTGGTCTTGCCGGGGCCAACTTTCCTGTAAGTCTGCTTATTGTTGAAATGAGTTACTAAGTACGAAGAATAGACCAACGTTACGACTAATCTATAATTAATATTCTTTATGTAAAACAGTAAAAGTCAAATTTCAAAAACTATGTTTAGTGTATAATGTGTGTTAAATAATATAAGAGATGAAAAATAAACGTTTGTAGTGACTCTGATTATTTCATAAAGTAAGAGACAAGAAAATACAGAATATGTAACAATCTCGAATAGTTTTGCTTATTGTACAGCATCACGGATTATGAATTGATTTAGTCGTTATCTAGTTTGTTTTGTTTGTTTTTTGTTTTGGAATTTCGCACAAAGCTACTCGAGGGCTATCTGTGCTAGCCGTCCCTAATTTAACAGTGTAAGACTAGAGGGAAGGCAGCTAGTCATCACCCCCCACCGCCAACTCTTGGGCTACTCTTTTAACAACGAATAGTGGGATTGAACGTCGCATTATACGCCGCCACGGCTGGGAGGGCGAGCATGTTTAGCGATACGCGGGCACGAACTCGCGACCCTCGGATTACGAGTCGCACGCCTAACGCGCTTGGCCATGCCGGGCCATTCGTTATCTAGAATTAAGCACAAAACCACACGATAGGCAATCTGTGCTCTGCCCATTATGGGTGTCAAAACCCGGTTTATTGCAGTTTGAGTCTGCATATATGCTTTGGGGTCATAGTTATAACAGCGACAGTTAAACGTCATTATTCGATACAACAGAACACAAAATTGTGGCGTTGATTGTTTTTTAAGTCTATCATTTCCCAGTTAGGAACGGTTAAAGGAAACAACTGTGACTGAACAGCAAAGTTACAACTAACTGTGCTTTGTACTTAAAATATTTTTTATGAGAACTGAAAATGAACTTTTTCTGGTAACTATGCTTGCTATTGAAGATAAGTTACTAACTAAGCCGGAACCTTTTGAGTTAATTATGCTTGCTATTGAAAATGACGATAAAGGTTAAAGTTTCATTTAAATAGGCTTGCTACTTAACACGAGCGACTTAACGAGCAAAGAAGCTTCAAACTTAAGAACAATTAAGTTTAATGTTCATAAAAATCAAATTTTGGGTTATATGGTTACGATTTGAAATGTTTTACTATTTCAGACAAAAAGTCCAGAATTTCAACAATTTATGCGTTGTTAATTAAAACGGGTGTCTATCTGAATGAAAAACAGTAATGTAGGCAAACGTATCCACTAACTCTGTTTGACAGTTAAGATGAATTATTATTTTTAGCATAAATTACTGGCTATAAGATTAAAATGCTTCTCATGATTTACTTAACAAACACCTCCATCAGTGATGTCGAGAAACCCACTTGTTGAGAATTTTATATGCAAAAACGGCTCGTTTGGGTTGAGAAAATATTTTAAATAGAAGAGCGAACAACGTTTCGACCTTCTTCGGTCATCGTCAGGTTAACAAAGAAAGAGGTAACTGACCGGAAGCTGACCACATGTTTGGAAGGGGTTGTGTAACTGAGTGTCGCAATGTAGAGGGCGCGGTTAGATGTTTGAATATATAATAATCTATAATATTAATATAGGTATAATGGCGTTTCTTTATATTGGTTTATTTTGGGTTTAAGTTGTTGTATAAGTAAGGCTTCTTTAATTTTGCGTTTGTTTATGTTTGTTTCTTTATTTAGTATTTTAGTGTTTTCTATGGTTATGTTGTGTCCATTTGACTTGCAGTGTTCGAAAACGTGTGAAGGTGACTTTTTATGTTCTTTGAATCTGGTTTCCATTTTTCTATTTGTTTCTCCAATATAGAAGTCGTGGCAGTTATCACATTGTATTTTATAAATAATGTTGGTGTGGTGTTTGTCAGTGTAGTTCTTACATAGTATAGACCTTAGTTTTGTGCCTGGTTTTTGAATAAATTTAGTATTAACTGGAATGTTATATTTTGTTACTAGTTTTTGCCAAATGTTGGTTATTTGTTTGCTGATGTCAGGAATATATGGTATACAGCAGTATATGGTTTCGTGATTTGTTGATTCGTGAGATATATTTACTATTGTTGGTTGATTTTGCTTTCTGTCTAGGTGTGTGCGTATAATGTTTTTTACGGTTTGTGGAGGAAACTTATTGATGTTGATGAAGTATTGTTTTATTTTGTCTAATTCATCGTTAATTTTATCTGGTGAGCATAGTTTTATGGCTGTGTTTATCTGGTTTCTTAGTATGTTGAGTTTTTGTTTTTTTTCATGTGCTGAGTCCCAAGGAATGTATAGTCCAGTATGGGTGATTTTTCGGTGGATTTCTGTTTTGAATTGTGTGTCGGTTCTTATAATTTTGAGGTTAAGAAATGATATTTGATTGCTTTCTTCCTGTTCACATGTAAAGTTAATGTTGGGATGTATAGAGTTAATGTGAGTGAAAAAATTACGTATGTGTTCTGTAGATTTGAATCCCACAACCGTGTCATCTACATATCTGTACCAGTATAGTGGTGGATGTAATGCTGTATTAATTGCTTGTGTTTCAATTTGTGTCATTTACACTCACTTCTATAGCTAATCCAAGGAACCCCCACTCAAACACAAAATCTATTTGAACATGTGTACGTGGTACCTGAACAATGTGCTACGTTTGATTTTGCGAGATATCAGTACTTTGTTTTCAAAAAATGTTGTCTCCCGAATCTCGAGAGAAACCTGTAACACAAAATCCTGAACGACTATTTCTACAATTCATCCTCTCAAGTTATCTTTAATGCATATTTTAGTCTTCACCCTTGGTAGAAGGACTGTGCTCTCTAGATAAGGATATTTTACGGATCCCCATAAGTCTACCTGCAAAATTTAATTATGATTTAATAAGTGAGAGAAGGGAAAGAAAGTAGTACTTACATCAATCACAAATAAAAACTGACCGACTAATTAGCATAGCTAATTTATTATACCGATATAACCAGGAGCAATTGAGATCAAAAGAGAAACTCTCAATTAAGTTCTTACGGTGAGGTTAGGGCAATAGAATGTCAATCATTGTCACGGCTAGAGACAAATATGATCAACTTACTCCAGTTATTAATTAATAACTTTTATCATCCTTATATCTAGACAGTAGTTATGACCTAGTTTTTCATGCGCTTCGGTTGCTAATCCACCGTTTTTTTAAATAATATCCTGAAGTTAATTACAGATTAGCAGCCGAAATAATTAGAATTATTATATATCGAATTAGAAGAAAAACTTATCAACTAATCATTAGAATTGGGTGATTGTTGAGTTTCCTAATAATCTCAATAATATTGGAAGATATTAATATGATTAATATTTTAAGTTAATGTTTTAAACGAACTACTGATATATATATATATATATAGTAGATAGACGTCTGTCTCTCACGCCTTGTGTTTCCTAAATGACTGATCGTATAAAAAATTATATATCAAAATGCGTATTTCTAAGAATTCATTACAGAAAAAAATTCCATTATTTATAATTCCTTTGTTTGAGGTCAGGCACAAAGAAATACAATAAATTAATTTTATTCCGCTAATCAGGGGTATCAAACCCGGTTTCTAGCGTTGTAAGTTCCCAGATATACTGCTGTGCCACTGAGGGGCTTGTAATTATTAAAATTTTACACCATTATCAACATCGATCAGCCAGTTTTGGTGTACGCTGAACAATCAATTTGAAAATAACAACAAGACTGTTTTTAAAAAAAGTTCTTTTTATCACGGATTTCCACGAAATGAACGGAACTTACTCTGTCGAATGATTTAAAGAAATATTTCGAAAAAAGGAGTATGAACGGAAAAAACGCATGAAAGAAAAGCATGTTTGAAATATTATTTGTTTTTGTTGAGATTATATATGTGTTCTATATCGGTATTATGTAAGTGTATGGTTGTGTTATGCCATGTCGAGTAAATTTACTTGAATATCTCCACTTTGATACTTCGTATAGAAATGAGAACTGTTAAAAAGCGCTCACTTCGGTAGCAGTCTTTTTTTTGCACTCATTAAGATAACAATGCACAGTGGCATCTAACGTAAAATATCACGCCAACTTAGCGAAGATAGATGCATCCAGTTCATCGAAATCCAAACTTTTTTTGCCAAGAATGCATTGAAGTCAGTATTCTTTACTTAAAAACAAACTCACTGCATTTTTTTTATTGAATTAACACATGGGGTGACACAAAAGGCCCATTAAACAATTATATGACACATACGCTCTGATCAAAGGGATTGGGTTGACTGCACATTTGATATTTGTTTATCAGTATTTGTTTGGAATATTAATGTCGAATTGTTTGAATAATCTACAAACTTAAAATATGTATAATGAAACTAAAATAATATAAATCAAGATATTATTTAAATTAAATAATTTAATCAATATAGTTAAAGAAAGCAGCATTAAAAAAATAACATCATATATAACTTTCTAACAAAACACATAAAAACTAACTACTTCCTTACTTCAAGCACTGTCTCTTGAAAAGCCACGTGAGCCGAAAAATGAAATACTGATATTTATGACTAACTATGGCCACTGTTTTCGAAAAGTTATAATGTGAAACGAAAATGGAATTAGTATTGGAAACCAATATTGACAATTTAGGATGAGTTGTTGAGGGAACTGGATAAGATCATAAGTTTGACTGACTAAAATAATCAAATAAAATTAAAAACAAACAATTTTCATGCATAAGATTAGTTACTATTTAATTGAAAAAAGGTCAAAATGGCCGTAATATTTTTCAGAGCTATCAATCCAATACATATCTTATTGGACAACAGAAAAGTCTGACTTTTAATCAGTGACGGAATGTGCACGTGGATGTCCATGGTTCGTGTTTAAAAACAGAAAAATCTGCACTCCGCGGTTTGCTGCTGAAATACGTCATAAGACTTTATTAGAGTAGCTCGAACGTTGGTAGTGGGTGTTCTTTAACAGGTGTTATGATAATTTACGAATTCAAAATTGGGATGGCTAACATAAATAGCCCTTTCGTAAATTTGTACGGATATGAAAAACGAATTGTCTTTAACTTGTGTCTAATATTAAAAATTATTTTTGATTTTTAAACCAAAAACGTGCAAAGGAATTCTGACTTAATGATTTAAAAAGTAATATTTGAAAAAAAGACATAAAATTTGTAAAGTAGTTTGGAGAGGTCAAATATTGGATGAACTAGTCTTAACATTTCAAAATAGCTATTTTGTGATCTTGGCCCGCCATGGTCAAGTGTTTTAAGGCGATCGACTCGTAATCCGAGACTCGCGGGATTGAATCCTTGTCAAATCAAATATGCTCGCCCTTTCAGTCGTAGAGAAGTTATGATGTGATGGTCAATCCCGCTATGTGTTGGTAAAAGAGTAGCCCAAGAGTTGGCGGTTAGTGGTGATGACTAGCTTCCTTCCATCTAATTTTACACTGCCAAATTAGGGACGATTAGCGCAGATATACCTCGTGTAGTTTTACGAGGAATTCAAACCAAAATATGTGATCTCAGAAACAACAACTTAAGTTTCAATTAACTACACTCAAAATGTAAAGTCTCCTGCTGGTACAGCGTTAAAGCTACGGATTTACAACGCAAAAATCAGAGGTTCGATTCCCCTCGGTGGACTCAGCAGATAGTCAAGTATGGCTTTGCTATAAAAAACACACAAAACATAAAACAATGATCATTGAGAAACTGAAACACATAAATGTTTGAAATAACTATGCTCACAGTGTGAATGTTGTGATTAATTATGGTTACAGTTTAAAGAAGTTATATTGAGAACCAAAAGAAGATGAATGTTTGGACTTATTATAGGTTCCAAAAAGGAGGCCGCAGGCAAATTCAAAATACCTTTAAGCTACTCAGTTAAATAAGTATATATGTGTGTCTGAGTGTATGTGTTTGTGAGACAAACACAGGTGGGATGCGGTTTGTTCTGGAGGATTTTATGAACTCATGAGTTAGGTGAAGATGATTAATATATCGATTAATTATGTTTACTATTAAAGACGAATTACTAGATTAACTCAAAAACGTTTTAGTCACGTATAATTAATTATTTAAGACTTATTAATATCAAAACTAAGAAAGGTCAGAGTTTATAACTCGCTATGATAAATTATTTACAATGAATTAAAACATTTCTAGCGAAGTGAAAATTCTGATGAGTTATTCAGGCGTAGCACTGGTCGAGACGCTATTTATATAGCCAGTTGCTTGAACACCAAATATGCTTTACTATAAGTGACTGAAAGTAAGCCGGCGCCACTGAATTTTTGCAACGTGCGACTACATATCTTTACAATGATTGGCTGAGGATAAGAAAGACTCTCAGCACAGCTTTCCCCATCCCTACCAGAAAAACTCTCAGCACAGCCTTCCCAATCCCTACTAGAAGGACTCTCAGCACAGCCTTCCCAATCCCTACCAGGAGTATTTAAATGTTTTAAGTGATTTAAACCCAGATGTTGAACGCAATATCTTTATTAGATTGCAGTTGTTGTAAGCTAGATAGAGACTATTTTACAATCTTGGGGGGCGTTTTACTCAACCATAGACGTAAATCTGTCCAAATAACAAGAAGTGCATTTTTTTCAGTATATAAAGAAACAAACTGAGTAATATTTGTTTCAAATAGAAATGACATTTATAATAAACATTTTAAACCTTTTTTCCCGTCTTGAATACATTAAACGTAATTTGTGAAAACTACATTCATAGTTAATGTGACTATTTTATAACACCTTTCCCTGTAATATCACAATGTGTGACTTTAATAGTTTTCTTTTCGTACAGTTTTTAATTTATATATATATTATATAAATTAAGACAATGAGAAGCTTTTTCATTTAATAATTTAAAGACGCTACTACTGACAATCTTACATGTGCATTAAGTTTCGTAATGTTTAAAAAGAGCACAACGCACTTTATGTATCTAAATTAGTTGAATGGTTGTTTTGATAATATTTAAAACATTTTTGGAACATTAAACCTTTGCAATAATGACGCTATGAAGGCACTCTTTGCACTATTAGCATTTCTTCAAAGCATGTTTTGAATGCATCGCTTAACATACAATAAGTCACAAAATAGAACCACATTTATAACGTAACTCTTTAAATATACGAACAACAACATTTTTTTTACATTGCAATACTTTTCAATCTGGACAAGAAGTTTTACTTCCTTTTTAGAAAACGGATGTTTACACCACTTAATGAAAGAAAAAAATAAGTCATCCAAATATATCTTACTTTCAATACGTAAGAGTTTTATAAGATGTAATGGCACATTTTCTGAAAGAGTTTTAACACGTATGGGAAACATATCATTCATAAAGAAAGTCAACATTTAAGAAGAAGTAGTTTTAATAACTTAGAAATATTTAGGCGTAGGTATAAACAAATCAATTTGGAAAATATATTGTACTTTTATGTTTCGTATATATGTGAACAAGTTACTGTAATATTTAGTCTTTCTTCTGAAACAAATTGTCACTAGAACAAATTTCGTCGTACATTTTTAACAACTAGAGCTTTGTGCTATTTTAATATATTTGTGACTTTTTCATAATATTACTTGTGCATAAATGGAATGTTAAAAAGTATTTCTTTATCACTTGTAATTTAGTAAGTTGTAATGGCGACCTTTGGAAGACACGTCGAAATAAAGTACTCGTTTCAAACTTCTTTATTATGTTATACATTTATTGTAAAAACACAGGTAAGGAATGGAACATTCTTGGGTTCCATGATAGAAATATATCAACATGCTAATTAAATATTACTTATGATTTTGCGTGTTTCTGAGTGATCTAAGGTCATACAGGTTTTTGATCTAAAAGAATGTTGGAATTACTCAAAGAAAGACAAGAAATTTATGCCAAGTGTGTCTAAAATTGCCTTAAACAAATCCTCAATTGTACAATATACCTAATTTTGAGTCATACTGGACGTATGTTTGGTGTGTTAATTTGTAAGGGGTCGGCAAATATTAACGTACTTCACTCCATTACTAATTTTATTGCAGTACAATCAACATTATAGTCTGATTAGTTGAGATACATAACAAAAACCAATATGTATTAACTATTGATATATAAACTGGACAAAAACGTAAAAAATATCAGTGTGGCGACCTTTGAAAATTTCACCCACTAAAGTAATTAATAACTCATTCAAAGTAAACAAAAAATTGTAGCCCTTGAAAAGTGTTTTAATACACAACGTATTACGGTCGCCATTGGATTTTCTTCTTTTAGTCTTACAACAAAAGTTTAAACCAAATATGTTACCAAAGAGATGAACAAAAGTATACCTTCTATCATGACTGAAGTCGTTTGCAGTTCATTAAGCTTCCTGTCTTACGCATACTAGTTACGTTCGTCATCTATCCTGATTACATTGGCTAATATTACATTCTCTACTCTGGATACACCAACTGGATACACTCTAGCCTTAGTACACGAGATAACGTTATGATATATATCCTGATTACATTAGCTAAGATCAAGTTCTCTGCCTAATAACATTAGTATCTTCCCTTAATGGTGACGTCATGAAGCTAAATTATTTAGGAGAAGGCCACCCAGTCAGACAACAAAGTTAATAATAATGATCACACAAAAAATAATTAGAAGAGCGACTTTTATTTTTTTTAATCAAATTTCCGCTGTTACTTTAATTAGTTTTCAATACACACAAATATTGAGAACATTTTAGATCAAATGTTTATGCATGTATTTGGGATTTTTAAATACTATATGGAAAGCATTAGTTTTAATTACATCAATCTTTCGAACCTGAATCCACTAGTTTTATCCTACATTAATATCTTCCAATCTGAATGCACTAGTTTTATCTCACACTAAATCGTCAAACTTAACTGCATTAGTTTTAATTATATTAAAACTTCCAAAACATAACTGCATTAGTTTTACCCTACATTAAATTTTCCAACCTCTTGTTTGAACTCACTTTAAACCTTCCATACTAGCTGCTACAGTTTCATCTCTTCTTATAAACTTACAACAAGCATACACTAATTTTGCCATAGATTAAACTTTCCAACGTAAGTGCACCAATTTATAAATACATATCTATTATTCCTCTGACTCTCACTACTACAGTTCAAATTAGATATTCGCTCAGTCTCAGAGGCCCGGCATGGCCAAGCGTGTTAAGGCGTTAGACTCGTAATCTGAGGGTCGCATCAAACATGCTCGTCCTCCCAACCGTGGGGGGGGTTATAATGTGACGGTCAATTCCACTATTCGTTGGTAAAAGAGTAGCCCAAGAGTCGGCGGTGGGTGGTGATGGCTAGCTGCCTTCCCGTTAGTCTTACACTGTTAAATTAGGGACGGCTAGCACAGATAGCCCTCGAGTAGCTTTGCGCGAAATAAAAACAAACAAACAAACAACTCCGTCTCAGTTACCTTAAATTAACACTTCTATTTGACTACAACAACTTGCATTACTTTTCCACACAACATTACATAACACCTAATCTTACCACGATGGCTTTAAGAAAGCTTTTAATCGTGATTACACTGTCTTACTTTTTTACATTGACCAAAGTTAAAGTTTCTTAATACGCTGGCTCACATTGAGGCTTCCCGATCATACTAGTTGGCAACATTCCTTTCATGGTTATTTTAGTAAGTTGTCTTAAATCTTGTGATGCCACATAAAACTGAGCTTATAATCCTTAATACACTCATTATTAAGCTTTCAATGCCGACAACATTCGCTTTCGGCATTCTGAGTTCTAACTTGATTACACGGCATTACTAAGCCTTGTGGCTGCTACTAAGTATTCAAACTTTACTTTGCTGAGCTAAATTAAGCCTTTTAACAAATACTTTTAACGTATTGTTATGAAACACCAGTTTAGAAATTTGTTGTATATAAACTCTGTACAGAAGATTTGTGGTTATACAACTGTAATAAACCAACCCGGCATTCAATGCATTTTAATAAGATTATGTAAACGTTTTTTTTTTACTGCTTCTCAGAAATGAAAAGAACTATCAAAGGAAAAACAATAAATTTCAGTTTTACAACGATATATAATGTTACATAACATAATTTTTACAGAAAACATCTTTTAGGTTCAATATCGTAATTACTTCCCGTACCACTACTCGTTCGTATCACTTACTTTCAATTATTTTCGTAATTAACAGTAATGGATTTTACGAAGAACTCGTTAATGACTTAGGAATAAAACTAATCGTAGGATTTATACATCAAATTAGCTTCATTAAATGTACTTATTTTCGCTTTTATTTGCGATCATATAACAACCATGTTTTTTGTTTTGTTTGTAAACTATAAAACTGCTTTAATAATTTGCATTAATTCTGCCCGTTTGATTGCCATCTTTGCATGTGAATATAAGTGTTCGAAATGCTATTTAACACTATTAATATTATCACAGAGAGGAATAGAAACAAGAAAGTCAAAGGCCATGTTAAAAGTGAAGAATTGGAAAGGTATGACAAGATAGAGAGAGCTAAAGTTCTGTGTTAAGTTTCGCCTAATGCATGTGTTCATTGAAACTTTATGTTCCTTTACCACGTAAGGAGTAATTTAAATCTTTAAATGTTTTATAAATGCAATTTTCGGCGATTCTGTGAAATAAAAAATTGATTTTATTGTCTTCAACAGTAATTGATCGCAGATTAGTTCCATGACATCCTTCTACATGTATATTTAACTACATATGTAAAACAACAGAAAATACGACAGACCATTTTAGAACCTTTATTAAAGGCTATGTTCCTACGAGAAGGTAACTTAATTGAGAGTTATTGTAGTCTTTACTAAGGTCTACTTGGTTCAAAAGAACATTAGTTAGATTCTCAGGTCTCCTTGCTTCTCTACTCTGTCTCAAGGATCATTGTAATCAAGGGACACTATTAACAGTTCGCTAAAGAGATTACCCAGACTGGTTAGGCCAGGCAGCACGACTGATTTGGATGATCGTGGATTCCAACATGGCCTCGTAGCCTTAGAACAACACACGTAAAGAAGCGGTAAAATTCTGTTACTTTCAGACGTTCCTTCTTCCAATTTACTATAGATGGACGACATTACTTATCACAATCTGGAATACTTTTGACTTTCTGACACACATTAATCTGTTCTATGATACTCAATGAAACGTTATTTTAAATTCAAAAATCTGAAATGTTTCGGAGTAAAAGTTTGTTGTCGAAGTGAATAAACTGACTAAATAGAAATGTAACGGCACGAAAAAACTTCTCATTCTTTCTAGTCGCCCTCAAATTTCAGAAAGCAACGTGGAAATTAGAACGTTAAATAGTTCCTTGGCTGCTTAATTATCGTAAAATTTATCGAATAATATGGAGAATTTACAAAGCCGCCAGATCCATCGCGTCTACTGTAATGCGTTGTAAATACTACGACGTCAAATATGTAATATGCATGCTACACCTAGCCAAAGATATTTCTATTTTTAACGCTTTATCGACTCAACACAGGCATATGTGTCCCCGATAACAAAAGTCGTTCTCTAGAAGCTTTCCTTGGATATGGTTCGGAAGGCAATTCTTCAAGCTGGGCACTGTGGTCGAGTATGTTGACTTCTCGGCGCACAAACACTTCACATTAAACAAAAAACATTAAAATCAGCAGGTACATCGTTATCCACGGAGTAACGTTGGAGCATCTGCTCGAATCTAGAATGTCAATAATAATATATTTAGTTAGCTGTTGCTATACGAGAATAAAATATTCCATTAATTTTCTTTAATAATCTATGAATTACAAAAATTGCTGACATATCCAGTGAGTTATGTTTTGAACAATTTTGCTGTCTGAAGAATTTGAGCAAGTTAAAAAACTGACAAATACGTACATCGTAAGAGAATCTGTGATAAAATATTACATAATTATGGGCATAATATCTTAGATATTTAATGTGTTTCATTTCAGAACTGGCTTTTATTGAAAGCCGATAGCCCTCCTATAAACTACGAGTAGTAATAAATCTAGCTGTTTCAGACCATCTTAAAACATACTTAAACGTGCAGCATTTCGGCCAGAGTACCACTTCAGACACAAACGTATTTGTTAACAAGGGCTGTTATCGTAGTTAAACAGAAGCATTAACAATTTGAAAAACGTGTTATACTACATTAATTAACGACAACTGACATGTTCAATACCGACGGGGGCTTACCCACAATACCAGGGATGATCCAACAGGCTGAGACGCGACAGACATAGTAGTGATCAAGGCGCTACGTGTTCCATCAATGGAACGAACCAGAATAAGTAACCGTATTGTAATTATTATTAATTCTATTTGAGTTATCAACCATCACGTAAATGGATCAGTGATTTCACCGAAAATGGTAATTACACCAAACCACGAAACTGCTTTAACTTGGTCAGATTTCACACCATGCTATACAGTTCTTAAACGTACAGTAACTCAACAATATTTGTAGCAATTCGCCTCAAACCGTTGTGGAAATGCATGTTTCACTCATCTTTAATTCCCAGCTGAGCGTCGTTCAAAACATGCTTGTTATTTGTTAATTAACTTATTTCAACGTACACGTATCTTTCTACTAACAGCCTATCAAGTGTTTACAATTTGTTTTTCAGTTTAGACCTCAAAACATAATTTCTTGATCATTACAAGCACGGGCGCTTCGTCTCCTAAATTATCCTTATGTAGTTCTTGTTAGGAAGTTATAATTCAGTCACTGGTATTGTTTACCTACTTAGAGAAGTATAGCACGATTGGAACCGGTTAGCACAGGTGCTCTTTTGTAATAAATGCGTTTAATAGCTTGAAATTCCTGATAAACAGTACTTATTTTTGTTTTGAATTTCACACAAAGCTACGCGAGAGCTAGCCGTCTTTAACTTAGCAGTGAAGGTACAGAGAAGGCAGGTAGTCATCACCACTCATCGTCAGCTCTGAGGCTCCTCTTTTACCAACAAATAATGGGATTGGTCGTCACTTTATAATGTTCCCGACGGCTGAAAGCAACAGTAATTATCTAACAGTTATAATCAGGCGTACAAATTAGGCTTGCGTTAAAACTAAAACGAAAGATAATCGGTCCGCATGGCTATAACTAAGATAGATAACTGACAGTCATCCTGTATATAAATCACAAGCATAAAGTAATTGGTCAGTAATCATGCCATTAGTATATTTGGGTGTACAAGCCTGGAATGGACACCCATTATTAGATGATTTTTTAATCTATATAATTTTGTCTAAACATCTACGTAAAAATGTTGCTAAGCACTTAAAAGATTCGGGGCTTGGACCGATAGCGAGAGAATCTTCGTCGTTTCAGTACAATATCAATCATAGTTTCCTGTTCTGATTTTTGAAAACACCAACTAGAGATCCGGAGCGCGAGCACAGTGTGCAAACGCTTTGCGACACCCTAAATTTATGTAAAGAAATTTGCACAACAAACGATTCATCGTTCATCTGAAATACAATCATTCTGAACATAGGATACCTTAAACTGTAGTGACAAGCTCCCAGTTTACTGTTGGTAGTTCTTTTAGGACCTCAAGAAGTATCGTATTCAAATTATTGTTGGAATCAAATCGGTTATTTTGTTTGTAATGTAATTTAGTGAATAAATTAACAAATTAAATTTTGAGTATTGGGATCTTATTTATATTCATCTAGTCTTACCTTCGCTCCCTACAGACACCTGCAGACTAGGGCTATGTTGGAATCCTCCAATAACGATCTCTGTTAGCCTTTCTCCAATTACCTTGGAAACGGTTGCTGAACACGAGAGCCTCAGTCCTTCTGAGTGGAAATGTGTCTGACGGATCTGGAACCTTAGTCCGGCCGTCGATTGAATATTACCGTTGGAGTTTTGAACAGAGAGGTAGTGAACTACGTTAACAGGGTCTGCCTTTAAAAGGAAAACGTAACACAGGTTTAACATAACGTGTTGGATAACTGTAAGATGTGATAAGTAGCTGTCAGATATTATACTAAGTAAGTGTCTGATATTGATGCTACGTAGGTATACTGAATATATGGTAAATTGTAAGTGTAAGGTGAATATGTCTTTTATTTGCCGATACTAAAGTCATTTATGGTCAAACTCTTGAACGTGTGACTAAAAAAGTTGCCATTGACACAGATTCAACTTTGAATTTTGGTCAGTAGTAGAGAAGAGAAGATCGACATTTGAAATGTGTACACAGCAATACTTGAGCATACTATAATAATTCAGGTTGTATCTCTGTATGTATGTATGCGCGTCTAGCTAATTTCTCCTGGGTGCTGGAGCTGGCAGGAACTCGAGGTACAAATTCTCAAGAAAGACCATTCATCATAAGGTTATACATATCAACAGTTGGTGCCCATACACCATCCACATAGCAGAAGCGAGACAAACACAGGCATATCCATCCGATAGATAACACTTAAGGAAACGTTGAAGAAGTACAACAGAAGCACACTGTCTGGACTTGGTGTTATTAATCTATCAGTTTCTTGAAGGTTTATAATAAATCAGAAGATATTAGTTTTACAGTTATAATTTTCTCTCTTCCAGTCACCAATAATCCAAAGAAAAGTATGTTATAATATTCATCTATCAGAACTCATTGTTAAAATTTCCATTAATTTGGAAGTGAAAAATTACACACTATTATTTAAATTTTCTGGAAAATACAATTTTTTGTTAAAGTTAAAAAATATAACATTGACACTTTTACTATTTTATATATTTTATGTATAATGTTGAATAAAAATGTTATGAAAATTAAATTTGTAAATTAATATAATAACCACTGATTGTTTGTTTTGGAATTTCGCATAAAGCTACTCGAAGGCTATCTGTACTAGCCGTCCCTAATTTAGCAGTGTAAGACTAGAGGGAAGCCAGCTAGTCATCACCACCCACCGCCAACTCTTGGGCTACTCTTCTACCAACGAATAGTGGGATTGACCGTCACATTATACGCCCCCACGGCTGGGAGGGCGAGCATGTTTATCGCGACCCTCGGATTACGAGTCGCCCGCGTTACGCGCTTGGCCATGCCAGGCCAACCACTGATTGCACACAATGTTTTGTCAAGCCATTTCACCTTTTACTGTTTTACTCATTTCTAACTACGTTATGCTGAGTCAGTTGTTTTCCTTAGGGTGGTCATTCTTTAAGTTTAAATCACGTACTTAACACAGTCACTACATAAATCATGTAATTAACATAATCAGTACATAAAACACGTACTTAACGTAGTCAGTATAGAGTATGAATAACTTTTTCATCGCAGACGTATAGACTCCAAAAGGAGACTAAATACTCAAACTTTAACACATATTCTGAAAGTTAGAACGATTCAATCGTTCACTAGCGCGTGGTCGTTGGTTCTGAATAGATCAATTAATTAATACATTCGTTACACAATACAAATAACTTCTACTGTAACATCACATTTAAATTAACCATAACGAACAATACTAAATTTACTTTGATGCAAGTTTTAACACTTCCACGTGTCCTCTTACAAAAGTGATACTAAATGTTTCTTTTGATGATCATTATATTTTTGTTTTTGTAAAAACGAAAACAAAAAACATGTTACCTTGACTCCATTAATATACCAAGCCAGTCTCTGAGGTTTCTTTAGGGGAACAGACGTACAGTTTAATTCCAATATGTCTCCAACTCCGTACCTTTTGTTTTCGCCGGATATTTTCGGTCCTCTGGTATGAACTAGCACATCTGGAGCTGCATGTCAAACAGGATTAATGTGGCTTCAACTTACAAAACAACAATACAAAACACTCAACAATTACATTTGAGAAGCGATTATTAAGTTAACTAGACATTATTAGAAACAATTAATGAAATGTAATCGGATTTACTCACACATTTAAGCCCACTTAAAAGTTCGACTCGTAACATGTTTAAACAATGAATAACTTTGAAATTCGGAATACCTCAAGATCCTTGAGAAAAAAAAAGATGAAACTCTAATATTCTGTCAATTGATATTTTTTGACATTGTTTGGTACTTTGTCAGTTCAACATTATTACAATATTAACTAATCACTGTCCAAAGAACTACTGGTTTGTACCTTCATGAATATTGTTGCAAGTGTTTCAAATATCAAAATTATTAAAATACAACCTAATTTGCATACTTTTCGTTTTGAGTTTTCTTATTTTTCGAATAGAGAGTCACATGTTAGACACATATGTGACTCAATTTAACGCGTCCACAATGACAGGTCTGTAATTTCTTTGTTTTGCTCTATTATCCTTCATCAACTAACGTATTTGTTTAAAACTGTATTACACATTTAAAAAATGACTTGACAAAATAACATAGTTTTAGGGTACAGAATGGTACTTTGATACTTAATATGAAAATATTTTGGTACAAAATGTAATTAATACATAGTACTCTTAGAATATTGTGGAAAGCGATTAATAAATAGTTTAACTGAGAGTAAGTCTCATTTAATCGATATGAATCTTTTGTTAATTTTGTTTTTGCAGGAAAAACTGTTACGATTGTGATGATTTGTTCATTTACAGTATGGGCTCTCTGACCTGTGCCCACAAAGTGATGATTTTTTAAATTTTGTTTTAGCACAGTGTTGCACTACGGAATATTCGTGGTATGTCTACCACGTGATGTCACTTATGAAGTTACAATTTTGACAGCTATTGAAGTAAATTAGAACATGTCCACACTTTAATTGAACAAAATAATGGTATCCTTTTTCTTTCATGTTTCAATAATGACCTACCTATCGCATAACAAACGTAATTATCTATAATACTCAGCCATTAATATAAGAGTTAAGATAAAATTTCAGCGAGGTACTGACATTTTCGTGCCATAAAAATATTGTACGTAAACATGTTGCTTTTAGAACAATCGTTGTTGTCGATTAAAGCATTTCTAAATGATTCCTTCAGATTTATTATTTGTGTGGAGTTACCAGCAGTCACGGAAAAATATCGTTATTAGCGTTGGACGATGACGAATATCGTTTTAAAACTCAGAATTACAGCTCGCGTCGTAGTTATTATTCCAAGCAAATACACGGAGCCTGCACGACAAGCTTATTAATATACAATACTGATTTTTACAAGTTTTGATAGACATATGGTGTTCTGGCCTGTGTTAACATGCTCTGCCAAAAGAATAGAGTTTGTGTTAGGAATAACACGCTAGTTTGATGGATGTTACTTGTACGAAATATTTAGACAGACGTATATTATTCTGAGCAATGTTAACAAAATCCACTAAATAATTAGAGTTAATATTACTAGTAAGCTGGTGTAAACGCAGTTTGAGAGAGATAACTTGTGTATGTTTCACAATACAGAAACCAATATAAAATCAAGTATTAATGAAATACAGCATTTGAATTACTTAGTTTTACCAAATATCACTGTCTTTAACTCGATATTAACTGTTTTTGAATGAAACATAGAACATTTAAAGCCTAAAAAATAACTTAACTCATTTGAGAAGGACATTTTTAGGTCAAAGGAATACATCGCATATACACTGGACAAAAAGAAATTTGCTACTGGAGAAAATTCAAGTTATTCGGGGTAATTGGATGATGCTGATTTTAAGAACTGTTTTCAGAATTTTTTTATCAATTCTAGCTTTTGAGTTATCGTAATATATAAATATCTTATCAGCACTATGTGAAATATCATGCAATTAACTCAGATTTATGCTAAGACATTAAGTTCACTTGGACAGTTTAATGGGTAAAAGGCATATATTTATAATAGTTTCAAACGCTTACTGTATTGTAATAGTGAAAATTCATGATATATTGTTCATAGATACTATTTGTTCTCAATATAATTGTAGCGAAATGCTCCACTTTTGCTTTATTACCATGTTCACCTGCTTTATACGGAAGTCGTAAAACCCTCACGTGCTCAGTTTGCTACAAGATTTGAGAAATTCCTCGACTGAGCATAAAAGCTAGATGCCTTTCGCTCACTCAGTTGATCACTTCGCTTCTTTCCCTGTGCACAGTCAAAACAAAACCCGGCCTTTTTTTTTGCATCATACTCGCAGTTTTGCGAAATTTTATTTTTTAAAATATTTTAATCTCTAGTTATGTAAACATATCTTATTTTTATATTTTTAGAAAATCATTTGAAATACCAATTGCCTCCAAGTTAAGTAATGTCTGAAAGTAAAAAAAAAACAACACCCAAACAGTTTCTGCTGCATTTTTGAAAAATATATTACAGTTTTACAAAGTAAAACATCACAGATAAGGTAAGGATAGATTACTACCAGTGTTTTGGGGGCAAAAGTGGTTAAGAAGAGAATCATTTGGCTCTATATGTGTGTTGAACAGTTTACAAACCTGGTTTGACACAGTGGCAGAATAAAAAAAAAGTACAATATTTCTAGTCCACTTAATATGGCGTGAACTGAAAAGTCATCTGACTTTTTTTGCACGACTAATGTTTGTGGATATTCAAATAAAACTAAACTGTACATTAAATATCCAGATTTTTCATATGTAGTGAAACCAGTAACCTCATGGGGATGATCTTTAGTGCTACATCCATCAGCAAATTGAGAATCCGAAGAGTTATCCTCTAAAGAAGACAACGATTCATCATCTTCATCTAGTAATTCTATTCCTATATAACTTTATTATAAACTGTTTCACCTGATTACACATCTAAATGACCTCTTTCATGACTTGTTTCTATCAAAACAACATGGGGAATTTCGTGATTCTTGTTTACAGCAATGGAATTGATTGACTCTAGAAACAATACGAGTACTTGCAATTTACTGAAGTCACCAATGAAGTTTTGGTTCTCACTAAAACATAAAATACACTTTGTGTTTCTGTATACATGTCGATACAGTAATGGAAAAATTTGGTACTGAGCATCATTTTCTTTTATTAACTTATCTAAAGTTAGTGTGAAACTGTACTTATACACAATAGGAACTTAAGCCATTGATTCCAGTAGTTCGTGCTGTTAACATGAAAGAAATGTATCAAAGCACTAGATTATGCATTGTTAAATGCAATTTTTAATGAATAGATGAAGTTATTAAAGAAAAAAATGTTTTCACGATAAACATGAATATTTTTCGTATATTTATCGCAACTCGAAAACTAGAATCGTCCAGTAATTTTGAATGTTAATTTTTAAAATCATCGTCGTTAGATTAGATAGAAACAGTCGCATTTTGTTGTAGTAGAAGTGAAGTTTTTGTTGCCCAGGGTAATTGGTTGAATATACAATATCATTGTATTATTATTAAAATCAGGAACTGTGTATGATCTCAGAGACTCTCTATAGAAAAATATTTGTGTTGTATTAAAGTTTGATAATAAAAAAAGTAAAACATTAAACATTGTGTCCTCTGATGTCACTATCCTTCGTAACAACGTTTAGGTGTTTTCAGATTACAACATTAAGTTATTTTCTATTGCCTAGTACTAGCACATGAAACAGCTCTTGGTTGGTGAATTCCAATAGGGAACAAAATATATCCTGGAGTGGATTGTGGTATGTCAGAGATAGATCTCAAATATTAGTGTTATGTAAAAGTTTGTCAATGGTACTGAGTGTGACAAGAACCTGTGTTTTCGGTTTCTAATCTGTAACTCAAGTCCCGTCATTTTTCATGGGGCGTACGCTATTACTGTAAATATCAAACAATGAGCTGAATTTGAGCAGCTCTTTATATCAAGCCTGAGCGTAAAAATTAATAAACGTTACACAAAACTAGTTTGAAAAATTCTAAATCACACTCTTCCATTTTAATATTATATTACGTAATTAACATTTAGACAAAAAAACAGATTTTTCAACAGGTAAATTAAATATAAATACGACTGATGTAATATCACAGCTAAATTTCCATATCACATTTCTCTACAAAAGTATAAAAAAATAGCGGATGAATCATTCTACTTCACTTGTATGGATACAATCACTTAAAAAACTGCTTAGGTGAGTATCAAAAATTGCTATAACATTTTCTGTACTAATTAATAAGACAAGATTTATTTTTGGCATGAAATAATGATCTTAGAAAGAAAAGAAAACTGTTTCGAAACGTTGCTTAAAGAAAACTGAAAATATTAAACGTATCTCAATCATGGTGGGGCCTGGCATGGCCAGATGCGTTAAGGCGGTCGACTCGTAATCTGAGGTTCGCGGTTTCGAATCTCGGTCGCACCAAACAAGTTCGCCCCTTCAACCGTGGGAACGTTATAAACAACTTTATGTTCGCCCATTCTTGAAAATATTTTGTTTTAACAAACATAATTTAAATCATTTTAATATTCTGTGTGCAAATTATCGACAATGTTATTTTTCAACAAGTGTAATTTACAAATTATAACGTTTCTCTTTGCTTAGTGTCGAATATGTTTGTTTCAGTAAATGTATTTTACAAGTTTAACGTTTACGTTAGCTTAATCTCGAATATATTCTTTCAATAAGTGTTTTATAAGATTTAGCGTTAATGTTTGTTTATTATCAAGTATATTGTCTTTCAATTAATATCTGTAAAAATTTAAAACAATTTTACTAATGTATATTGAGAAACATAGGCTCCTAATTTGGTTTACTGTTTAAAGACATAAGAGTATGCTATTATTAGGGCTTAGTTTAATATGCTTGCAATGCACTTACATTATAATTATAATATAGCGCAGTCAGAAAATATATTAATTAAAATTACTATATTCCATTATTTCGTTAGTTGGATATTCTCGATATCAACGGTCTGACTTATCGTAAGAGCAACAGTGCTTCGCAAGACTCAACTAGCTTCTTCGATTAAAATGGGCCTAAGTCAATACATCTTGTATTAAAACATATTATCGAATGAAAATGTTTATAACCGGTAAACTCTCTAAACATTCTAGATCGCATACTTGTTATAACAGGGGAAGAAATGGGTTCCTATCTTCGTTTGCTAGGAAGGAACAACAAACACTTCTCTTACCTTCATATATTTTAGTTGGTTACGATTCCGCCAACCTGAGTTCAGTTGTGGTCCAAAACAATGACTCACAATATACAGATAAAAATTCCGAGTAAACTTAATTACTAGAAGCAAAAAGTAAAAAGCTTAAGGTAAAATGATTAGGGTAATAGATAGAAGAGTATGTTAGCCTCACGTTAAATTGCTTATTTTTACACTCTTTCGCTGATGATTTTTCTGGTTTTTGGTTGGTTGTTTAGAATTAAGCACAAAGCTACACAATGGGCTATCTGTGCTCTGCCCACCACGGGTATCGAAACCCGGATTTTAGCGTGTAAGTCCGCAGACATACCGCTGAGCCACTGGGGGGCTTTCTGGTTTTTATCATATCTTGGTCACACTGTACCGATATAAAACCAAACTACGACACGCTTAGGCTTCACATTCTCTAGGCCTATTACGGCCAAGTGCAACGTTAAGGCGCGCGACTCGTAACCTGAGGGTCGCGGGTTCAAATTCCCTTCGCAACAAACACGTCGCCCTTGCAGCTGTGGGGACGTTCTAATGTGATGGTCAATCCCACTATTCGTTGGTAAAAGGGTAGCCCAAGAGTTGGTGGTGGGTGGTGATGACTAACTGCCTTCCCTCTAGTCTTAAATTGCTAAATTAGGGACGGTTAGCACAGATAGCCCTCGAGTAGCTTTGTGAGAAATTAAAAAAATCAATAATTGCGCTTCAAAATATGTTACAGAAAAAACAGAACGAAGAACAAAAATCGAAGATCCATGAAATTTATATACACGATCATAATACAATCTCAAAAGGTTTTAACATATATAAATCCACATGTTTACTCATGAAATACGCGAGTTTAAGCAATGTTTCTGAGCTTATGGATTGAAATATATTTATGTGATCACGCCAGCAAAGAAGTTGGCAATTCCACAGTGTGGAAACTTGTATATGCGTACGAAAATCTAAATGTCTTTCCATGTAATATCAGAATCAGAAAATACTGAATAAAGTAGAAGAAAAGTGATAAACTTTTATAAGCACGAGTAAATAAAATATCGTACAAAATAAAGATACAGAAGTGAGAAACTACTAGTTGTTTTCAAAGGAATATGTAATTCTGTTGATGCAGTTTGAGTAGTTATTTTATAAAGGTTGAATCAGCGTGGTGCGTTTTCCTTACAACAAAGCCACATCGGGCTATCTGCTGAGCTCACCGAGGGGAATCGAACCCACTGTTTTTAGCGTTGTAAAAATCGTAGATTTACCTCTGTGCTGGCGAGGTGCGATTGAATCAGTATTAGGATAAATGTAAAAAACTCACAGTACTGATAATACTAAACAACACGAACTCTTTGTGTCTCGAACTGTTTTTTTTTCTGTTTAGAAGATTAGCGTTAAAATACTTTATTTGTCAAGTACTCACAAAGACACTGTGCGATTGCTCTTTGATTCGTGCTGTATAAATGCATGGTGAAATTTTATTTTTCGTACTATATATGTCTAACATTGAAATATATTTCTAAGTTTCATTTAAAATTCATATTAGTGTAATTTTGGTCAAATCAACGCTGTTAGACACAGTTAATATACAGATGTAGTACCTGTAGTTCATATGTTCCCAGTGATGTATATACTTTATGTACAAACAATCAAAGCATATAACACGAGTCATTTGTAAATCAAAAGCATCATTTGCTACAACTCTTCATTTACATCCCTGTACAGTTTTCTTTTTATTCTGTTCTTCTGGTTTAATTAGTAAAAATGTTTTCTTCTTTAAAATATCGTTTCAAGAAGTTTTCAAACATTCGTTTTCGTAATACAAAATTACAACTTAATACTTAGTTATGGATTGATTTCAAATATACGTACAAATTTAATCAAATTACAGATTGGTTTTATGTTAAATAACATGTCAACAGAGACAACATCTTGAAGTCACAAATACATGAGGAGATCATTTGAGAGAACTGATATATTTCTAGGTTTCCCAACAGATGACGCTATAATATATATATAACACAAATGCGTCGGTTTAGTTTGTTTTATTAATACATTTTTTATACGGCTGCTATTTATTCCTTCATGTAAAACAAAGCTGAGCATGCGTGATATTATCACGAACGCCATTTTTCTGAAAATCGAATGTTATCTCAGCTTTCATGAAAAATTTAAAACAAACAATGTCATGACATAAAAATTTAGTTGTTTTATCTAGATCGATGAAACTCTTTCAAAAGCGAGTTTGTAAATGGCAAACAAAGCAAGTACATTGTCTTCAAAGTATGGATTAAAATTAATAATTATTTTTATTGTTTACTGTAGATGCCGATATAATTTATTAATAGCAGTAGGTTAGACAAATACCACCTTTTGTAAAACTATTCAAACGATTTCTAATAATTTTCTTTCTTTGTTTTTCTTCACAATAAAACCAATATTCTTCTTATTATTTCTATTTATTTGAAACATTTGAACTTAAACATTAAATATTTTAACGTTTAAATCAAACAAATATGTTTTCATTCATTTCAAAATCAACTTTTTAAACAGATAATTGTAATCTGATGTGGTAAGCACTATTTAACAAAGCTTCGGAAAAATGGTGAATGTATTATCTTGTCTAATGGCTGTAAGATTGGTTAGCCTTATTGATGTGTGTGTTTCTTTAGAGCAAAACCACATTGGGCTATCTGCTGAGTCCACCACGGGGAATCGAACCTTTGATTTTAGCGTTGTAAATCCGTAGACTTTTCCGTTGATAATTTCTTTGACTAGCCTGAGATAGATGCTGTGATTGGATTGTATGATCTTGAAAATCACCCCATACAGGCTATATTAAAATCATATTTATTGTTATGATAAAAACATTACTGAAAATGTCATAAAAGATGATGTCGTATGATAAAAATGATTATTTTCTTCACGCGTCTATGATTTTACATAATCAAAGCTTGTAGATAAAATCCCAGTTAATACAATTCCGATATTGTAGTTGCATTCACCTTTTCCCATGTTAAATTATCAACAGTTTTTGTTATATTAATATCATTGTAGTAATCATCATATAACCTGCACAATGTCCAAAATAGCAACAATACCTTAATATTTACCATTGCGGTATATACTGCAACATTGTTAATTACATCACCTTTATAGTATTCATACCACAAACAGCAATTTAATATTCACCATATATTGTTTCAAACACATCCTAGTAGATATAGTAAGCCACATAATAGAAAATCACCATACCGTGCATGGCTTAAATTATGTGAAACATTTTCTAAGGATAAAAATAACAATATTAAGCTTACAACGAAGTGTTTCTGCTTCTACATTTTCTCCGATGACGATTTCTTCACTGAATGTCGAGTAATTCTGAGTGACCGTCGCTTTACACCCTAAGGTCATCATATCGTATTGAAAGTGACCATAGTTTACAATAAAGGTTAAGCCAAGTGCTGTACTTCCTAAACCATCAACGGTGTACTCTTCAGGATAATGTGTAACATGGATGCTGTTGGCCTAGGAATAGATACAATAATTAGGGTTACAAAACAAGATTACTTTTAATTTGTTTACAAATAAGTAAGTTTTCATAATTATAATGAGTACCACATATTTAAAATTCTCAAGTAGTTCATATCAATTAGATCTTTAAGAATTTAACATTGTTTATAGAACTTAAAGGACAGCCACCGACCAATAACAACCAGAAACAGAAAACTGCAGATTTTGAAAATATTTCTGATGTTAGGAGCGTAGTGTTAATGTAAAAAAAAAAAAAAAATCAACATATATGTGTTTGTTTTTGTGTGTGTGTGTAATATGAAATGAAGTTTCAAACCTTTGATTTTTCAATAATTTTAACATTAATTTCATAAGAAGTGGAGTTCGTAAAAGGAAGAAGTTTTTAAACTCTGGTCTTCTTTTTAATTAATTATCAAACAGAATTAGAGCTGTTAATATTAAAATAAAAATATTGTATTCCTCGTCCCTTGAATTATGGGACGTGTTCTGTATTCAATAGCTAAAGCATTACTGTGTGGATGGGTGAGTGGACAAAGGGTATATTATTCCTAGCAAAAAAACACCAAGTTGCAAAATTGAGATGTGGAATTACTGGAGAATTATATATAATGTAGTTTTAATAGGGGTGGAAATAACGTAATAAAATATAAATAATAAAAGGCTAAGAAAACAAGGAGACCATAGGTACCATAATTCGCGAATTCCGGACTTGGGATTTAATTGGACTTTACTACCTTGGTTACTACAAACTGTCATAATTATAAGTCATTGAACTTTACTCTGATATTGACCTGCATCTGAAGTATCTGAACATTTAATATTAATGCTAGTATTGAATATCTGAAAAATGTCAGTACTCTATATATGACATTCAAAACAGTACACAAGATATTAGAAGACCGAGTCTTCAGATTATAAGTCACTGAGCATATATCCCTGTGCACGCGCACTCAGGTCGCTTGTGGAAGATTAAATTCTAAATTATTGATAAGTCTTCAGTCTGTGTGATCAAAATTAAGAGTTTTTTTTAGGTTTAATGACACTAATCCTCATAGCTGTGTGTCCATGTATTAAGACTACTTATTAGTAGTTTGCTCCAAGTTCGATTCAGATCCCATAAAAGTACGATGCGTATTGATTTTGAATCAGTTATTGACGGGGTAAATTGAATATGAAAGATTTTATGGTCACACACTGTGTTGTGTGTCAGAAACTAAGCGTAACTCCGTCAGTCTATCTGTCTTTGCATGGTAAACGTATCGTATTGTTTAATTTTGCTTTAAGACAGCAATAACAAAAGATCCAGGTTTCTTTCTTAGATCCAATTACACATTTCACGAACCATTGTTCAAATTTTCTCAAATTGATAAAACTTTCATGATATAAGGAAGTTTTGATTTTGTAAAACTCAAAAGGAGCTTCTAGTTACGTGGGGATTATATGTGCTTGAAGATTTATTTCTTGTCTATAAATTGTTTTGGAACATAATTTTACTTTGAATAACTCACAGGTTCAAATTTGTTGTTGATTTCTTCTAAGTCTTCTCTTTGAAGATGTGCAGGCGTATTATTCAATGACTGTTCGCTCATCGCCCAGTTCATTACGTGCTTCCTTGTTCACACGATACCCATATGTAAACCCGTACATGTTACAAATATACAAGTTACTGCAGCAAAATCATGGATATCAGCAATCAAATTTCGAACGAATAAAAAGACAAACAGTTTATAGTATAACTTGATGAAGAAGAAGATACGTTGAGATAAATCTCAGATAAGGATACATCGAATTTGCATCCTTGCTACATTTTGAATTTCATATTCATGTACGAAACTAAATAAAAAAATCATGACGATTGTCGCTGTTGGAAAGTTTTTGATATTATGTTAAAAAAGGAACATTTGTAAGTATATTATTCAATGTGCAGAATACGAAAGAGGTATACGCTAAAAGCTTTCCCTGCTATAACAAAACTAGAGATTTCATGGAATGTACGGAAAACACTTTTTATCACTTTCAAACTTGTCAAAGGTGATAGTAATCGTCTTTAGAAGGATTTAAAACTCATTAATGACAAAGTCTATTAAAACAGAATTAATTTTAAAACAACAGACACACGCTAAATAACATTTATTGAGATCGAAGGTAAAGCACAAGTTTTTATTTCATTAATATAACACTTAAATAAAAACAAAATCTTCCAATTTACAATTTAGTTCATGCAAAATGAAATAATAGTACAATTAATATGCAATAAGATTTGACATAATTTGTTTACATTAAACAAGTGTCGACATAGAATTTTTCAAATTATTTCCACCTTTTAAAATTTCAGAACGTAACTATGAGTAACGGCAGACTGAAAATTAAGACCTTTCAAACAGCCGTTCTATAAACAAAACAGTCCTCCAATATTGCCCAGTGTCATTCAAATACTCTTGTTCGTTTCGCATAAAACTATATAAGGGCGTCCGTAGTTTTTAACTTCTTGATTAAACGAAAGGCAGGCACTTCAAAGGACCCATTGCCCAATCTCGGGCTACTTTAATTTGCTTGTGACATTTGACTGCCATTCTTCTTACACACCCACGGTTCCAAAGTGCGGAGCATGACTGTCTTTCTTTTTTCTTTTTTGGACAACAAGAGGCGAACGATTAACCCTAATATCTAGCAAGCCCTGACCAGTTTATGTTTATAAAATCGTGAATGTGCATGTATATACATTTATGCCATGACTAAGCACAGTCTTTTTGTGTCATTTAAATTAATGTTTTAATTGTGTTAGTGATATTCGGAAAAATATCTGCTGTAAAAAATTGTTGAATTATTTACAATACTTTACGAGACACTCTCTGGACGTGATTTAGGAAGGCTGAGGCTGGGTATACAAATGATATTTTTACTGCAACTAAGCTTCTCAATATGTCAAACTAAGTATAATGACTGCTACACAATCCTTTGTGCAGTTTGGATTAAGTACAATAACATGTTACACAAACATTTGTGCAGTTTGAAATAAGTTCAGTGATATATTACACAAACTTTCGTACAGCTTGGAGTTTCGGAAAGGACGGATTTTCTTCTTTTTTTTCCTGTCGAATCACTATGAATGAATGCACAAAAAATGTTTAATGTTTTTTTGCTATTAAAAATGCAGTAGAAGTATTTGTTTAAAAGAATTCATTTTATCACAACATATATATTACCTAAGGGAACGAAATGTTCGGTTCTCTAAAACTTAACCACGTTAAATAAGAAAATAATATTCTAAAAGTATTTACCCTTAAAAACTGTTAAGAAAGTTTCGATGATGTCTTTTGGCATAATTAATGTATCGTAATAAATATTATTTTTTTATGTTCTCATTTCTAGCAGTTAATTTACATGCGTATATTTCTGTACGTAAAGATGATTTGCTAAAGGTGTCCCCGTTTGATAACAAGACGATATCCAGATATTCAGATTTCTTAATATAAAATCAAAATACTCCACATTCATCGCTTCGAGACTTGATGAGATAACAAACTAGTGATTATTTATTGTAAAGTAAATAGGTTATTTGTGTAGTGCTTACCATATAATTTATCCAAAACTTCCTATAATAATATGGTTAGTAATATCAGTTTCTCTTAACACAGACTAACACTTTCTGTATTACTTTGTACTGCTATTGAATACGATGTTTAATTTTATGTTGACATTTAGCAACGTGCAGTTTTTATTTACACTTAATGTTGCTCATAGTTTTATGATAAATTTAAGAACTCGGCATGGCCATGTGGTTAGGGCGCTCGATTCAGGGCAGAAGGATTACGGGTTCGAATCCCTGTCACACCAAACAGGTTCGACTTTTCATCTTAGGGGCATTACAATGTATCGATAAAATAGTGGTTTAAGAGTTGGCAGCGGGTGATGACGGCTAGCTACCTTCCCTTTTGTCTTACACTGCTAAGTTAGGAATGACTAGTGTAAATAGCCCTCGTGTAGCTTTGCGTAAAATCAGCTAGATACACTGCGCCAAAATCTTTGTACAACCACTAAACAAACTTTTCTGAAGGTTGTAAGGCTATTTTAATGTTGATTTTTGAAAGTGAAGATTTCCGTTCTCTAACATTTTCTAAGTTCTTCTTTACTAACAGCATAAACTCTTCAAAGCGACTGGAGCCTCACAGAAATGTAAAAAGGATTTAAACACCTTTATACTGATCTAAAATGCTTCATTTTGTTAGAGTAAAAAGCGTGTGTATTTGTAACAGCGTCTCCAGTTTTGTTGTTATTGATTATAATTTTACAAGCCACTACAGAAAGAAACTGCTATGAACATTTTAGTGAAATCTGGACAATAGTGCCGAATGCAGTATTGAGTATGTCATAATGATTTATCATTTCTCCAGTTAGCTGTTGTACTTTGTCTCCATATGATTTTCTGCGACTATTATAGAATTCCCTAAGAGTAGATTATTATCATAGTAGATTTATCTACTGTTATTAATTTATTCTACTGAATTTGGTTCTTAACTAAAATCGTATTTTAGTATTATTCTATTACTATCATTGTTCATATTTTTGTTTCACAAGCCTACAGCAGAATCTACTGGGCATTTTGTACCAAAACTTACGTATATTATAAAAAACGCGACGAATATTCATGACCTATTTAAAAATTGATTATTTTATATTGAAAGTTGATTTTCATGGCCATAAATACATAACATACGCAATGTTGTTGTTAGTGGCTTCCTTTTGTACTCGACGCATGTTAAACGCGTTTTTACACGAAACGTCAAGCGCACAAAACCACCAAGCTCTGGAAATAATGGTTGGGTGGGAAAAGCTGATGCACCAGTAACCTGTTGAAAAACATGTAACTTACAACTGAACGCGTATGCAAGTATGTAGCTGAACACTTATTCTCTTTAAACTGACTTAAAAACTTAAGAAATAAGATAATCAAAAATCGTTAATCTTAAAAAAGAGAATAAGGATTGTCAAAAAAGTACAGAAACAAGTTTTATCAAAATGTTGTTCTCAAGTCTATAACTTGGTACTCTGGAAAAAGTAAGTAAACTGGGCTGGAAATCGTGTCTACATTATGTTTTCAAACTACAAATTTGTTATCTTTATTCAACTACAACTGATAAATACTGAGTCAAAATAGAGATTGGTAGCTCGAGAAAGTAATGTAGAAAGTATTTTCAGCTTAGTTGTAGACTTGAAAATATAATCTTTACATTTTGTTTCGGTTGTATTTATACTTTTATATGATCTGTATTCCATTTTTTTTTAAGTTAACAATGTTTCATTGTCATATTAGATATCATCTGAATTTGCCTTCATTATTAATTTTTACATTGTTATCAAACGTTAAGCAGTTTTTCATGGTTTGTCAACTTCATCCATAATCTTACATTGGTATTAAACCGTGTAAGCAGCATAAATATAATTTTAATTTCACGTCAATCCTCATTGCTGTTTACGTTTAATTTGTTTTAAAGAAATTCTGTCTTCAACTGATTCAACTCTTGCCTACAAATAAAATATTATTTCTAACAACTAATGGATCACGAAGATCTTGAAACTAAATAATAATAACAATTATACTAGTAATAATTACTCATTCTTCACCCACCTAATAAAACGAATATTTCTTTCACATAGCCAGAGTTAATATTTCTAAAGTATGAAATTATTTATTAATGCTTTGTTTGTAGTTAAACGCCAAGCTATATAATGGGCTATTTGTACCTTGTCCACCACTAGTAATAAAACCCTGTTTCCAGCAGTGCAAGTCTGCACACATACAGCTGTATCACCGGTAGGTCATAAATATGTTACCAAGACGTACATAGAAACATGTTACAGGGATTACATGACGAACATTTTTAGCACCACAGAACAATCTAACAGTAACTTAGCAATGTATGTTTTTAATAAAAACATAATGTAATAGCTTATTCTAGATATGTGGAGAATTAATGTCTTGTGTTAATATTATTTCATTTGTTTTTTTTATTTGAAACCCTAAACAAAGTCTCAACTGATGCTGAAAGTTGGATAAATGCCAAAAAAGAAACAACACACACACACAAAATTTCACAGATTATCCGAATAGAAAAAAAGATGTATTGTTGAGCCTTATGACCACGTGACTTGATTCTCTCTTACTGCTTCGTACAGCCTCGTTTTACTGCCAGGCGCTTATAATATTACACTTTACACAAGTCAGAAATACAAACAAACGAGGGGATGAACATACTGACCTGTGTTGTTAAATTAATGTAATATTTGACCCTTTACGCTACCTATTGTAAAATAGCGTGCAAATCTACAGATGTTATCAAAATAATGTTTTCCTAAAACACAAACAAATACTTTAGATTTGACTGGCTTATATAATATTCTGATTTATGACTATTCGTGACTACAGTTTCTTCCAGATTTATGATAAACATTTATTTAAATTTGTTCAATATTTTAATGCTCTGTCAGATTTGACTTGACATATTCTGTATTCAGATTTAAAATTAACAATGTCCAAGAAATGTCGTTTGGAATGATACGCAAAATATTTGACGTTTCGATCTCATATTAAAAAAAAATTCTTTATTTGTTAGAAGGTTACGTGGTATTATAATACAGAGAAATGTTTTAGAAAAAAACAAACTTTTTTACAGTAACATAATATGCTAACGCGTGTTTACCAATATCAAACTGATGAACTGACTGGAACATGAGTACTGACGTAAAGTATGATGTTTATTTCCACGGATTTGTATTCTTTATTATACGTATAAGTTACGTATTTTCCCTCGTTCAAGAAAAATGACTACGTGTGCTACATTTAGTTTACAAAGTTTCAAATATAGCGTTCACAGGATCCCTAGGGAGGCAAGTAAGACAACATTTGGTGCCAGGTTAGGGTTAAGTAACCCTAAAAGCCATTTACCACCTTTTAGATACTCCTATACCTCGGTAAGGAGACTATGCCATAAAGATGAGAACACCATCAGGCAATCTTGATTATGCCTACCAAGTTTGCCTCTGGTTGGTTCAAATCTAACAAACGGACAAATTCACAACGTGAGTTAACATGTGATAATCATACATATATAGTAGCTATAGAAGGACAATACAAAAACATAACACTGATGTAGCTATAGAAGAACAGTACAACAAACATAACAATTAACTAGCTATAGAAGGACAATACAACAAACATAACGCTGATGTAGCTATAGAAGGACAGTACAACAAACATAACACTGATGTAGCTATAGAAGGACAATACAACAAAAATAACGCTAATGTAGCTATAGAAGGACAGTGCAACAAACATAACGCTGATGTAGCTATAGAAGGACAATACAGCAAACTTAACAATTAAGTAGCTATAGAAGGGTAATACAACAAACATAACGCTGAAGTAGCAATAGAAGGACAGTACAATATACATAACGCTGAAGTAGCTATAGAAGGACAGTACAACAAACATAACGCTGATGTTGCTATAGAAGAACAGTACAACAAACATAACACTGAATTAGCTATAGAAGGACAGTACAACAAAATAACAATTAACTAACTATAGAAGTACAATTCAGCAAACTTAACAATTAAGTACCTATAGAAGGGTAATACAATGAACGTAACAATTAAGTAATTATAGAAGGACAGTACAACAAACATAACACTGATGTAGCTATAGAAGGACAGTACAATAAACATAACGTTGATGTAGCTGTAGAAGGACAGTACAACAAACATAACGCTCATGTAGCTATAGAAGGACAGTACAACAAACATAACAATTAACTAGCTATAGAAGGACAATACAGCAAACTTAACAATTAAGTAGCTATAGAAGGGTAATACAACAAACGTAACAATTAAGTAACTATAGAAGGACAGTACAACAAACATAACGCTGATGTAGCTATAGAAGGACAGTACAATAAACATAACGCTGAAGTAGCTATAGAAGGACAGTACAATAAACATAACGCTGAAGTAGCTGTAAAAGGACAGAACAAATAAAATAACTAGTATTACATAAAGACAATACTAAAAGTATCATATAAAGACGTAACTAGTAGCTACAGGACAATACAACAAATATAACATGCTCTATAGAGAAAATAAAACCTTGGATATTGGAATTGTAAGTCCGCAAATTTACCCTTGCATTATTGGTAAACTAAACTGAAATAATAACGTGGAATATTGCGTAAGAAGAACATATTATATATACATACCGCAGAAGAAACTTCACAAACACTGTTGTATATGGTAAATGAAAAATAAGTGAGAACATTGTTAAAAATACAAAGCAGTAGAAGAAGAAACTTCACACACACTGTTGTATATGGTAAATGAACAATAAGCGAGTTGAACATTGTTAAAATTTTTACCGCAGAAGAAACTTCACAAACACTGTTGTATATGGTAAATGAAAAATAAGTGAGAACATTGTTAAAAATACAAAGCAGTAGAAGAAGAAACTTCACACACACTCTTGTATGTGGTAAATAAACAATAAGTAAATGGAACATTGTTATACAATCGTACCAGTAGAAGAAGAAACTTCACACACACTGTTGTATATGGTAAATGAACAATAAGCGAGTTGAACATTGTTAAAATTTTTACCGCAGAAGAAGAAACTTCATACACATTGTTGTATATGGTAAATGAGCAATAAGTGAATAAACATTGTTAACATAGTACCGCAAAAGAAGAAACTTTACATACACTGTTGTATTTGGTAAATGAGTAGAACATTGTTGCAAATACAAAGCGGTAGAAGAAGAAACTTCACACACACTGTTGTATATGTTAAATGAACAATAAGTGAATAGAACATTGTTAACATAGTACCGCAAAAGAAGAAACTTTACATACACTGTTGCATTTGGTAAATGAATAGAACATTGTTGCAAATACAAAGCGGTAGAAGAAGAAACTTCACACACATTGTTGTATATGGTAAATGAATAATAAGTGAGTAGAACATTGTTACACATAATACCGGTATAAAAGGAAGATTCATACACTGTTGCCCATAGTAATGGGTTAATAGGTGAGCGAAACATTGTTACATGCTCTACCGCTAGAAGAACAAGTTCAGATTCTGTTACCTTTGTAAACTGTGTGGGAGGCAGTAGCAAATCAGAGCAGAACATTGCTATATGTGTTTTAAAGTTTTATATTGTGCTATGTACAAGTAGGACATCTTTTCTTTCGGTTTAGGGCACATCTACCTTTTGAGGTCCCTCACTGTAATAAATATTTAAAATGATGATACATGAAAATAAAATACGACAATTATTAGCTCAAAAGAAAAGTGAAGCATGATTCGAATACATGATTTGTATACATAACTCACAGCTCTAAGTTGAAACTATGTGTCACATTTTGGTCTAATTGAGCTTGAGTCCAGTTGATCCTTCTGCTTTTTCCCCTTTACTGAGAACATATAACAAATATTCCAGTGTTCTAGCTAAATGAACTTTATCTATATCTAAGTAATGACCTAAATAAACCATAAGTTTGTTTTTGTTAATTCAATATTAGTTCTAAGTAATGTACACATTTATAATATACTAAACTATATTTCACAAAATCATTTTCGGAACAATATAGGCTTTTTTAATAAATTATTGTTCAATAGAGTGTTAAAATGTAAATGAGAAATGGAATACTTACTGTTTTCCCATTGATAATCCATTGTAGACTTGCAATAGGCTTGGAGGACCATGAAAAACAAGTGACGTTCACTTCATCACCAATCTGATAAGCTTGTTTAGCTCCCTCAATTATTGGATTTTCCTCTGGTATGTCTAATTATAAGTATAAAATTATAAAAATAAATTGCTTAATAAGTTTGTGTGTGTTTTTTTGTTTTCTAACTAACAAGTAACCATAACCAAACTGCATCAGCTTATATAAATATTATTATAAAAAGGATTAGATAAAAACAAGAGTTTTCAGAGATTAGAGAGACACGTGATGACAGTATTAACACTGCAAGAATGTAACTGTGCTGCAAACGTTACAAAACGAAACAATATCGTGACATCTTGTCACGCACATCTTTTTCCGGATTAGGATTTTACGATTCAAAAATACACCACTAAAGCTGTGAGTATTTACGATAGATAAATGTTTATGGATAAACTAATTGTAAATATTGACAAAACATGAAAGAAAAAACGCTGATAAACTTATTCACTATTAACAACGCATGTATTTAAAATATCACTAGCTTTGAGATTATTTTTGAGTCATGTAAGGAAACAATCTCAATATCCTGATTATTCGAAATAAATTAAAACTTCACAGGCAGTTATCTAAGCAAGATGTTTACATAAATGTATGTGTGTCGTGGTGTTTATCTTTTGAGCGGTTAAGCGTAAAAAAAAATCTGTATTAAGATACTTGTTTCTCAGATTACGTTACAGTAAAACTATTCTTTTTTTTACAAATTTTAAAATTTCGTATCATTATCAACATTGATTCTTCAGTCTTCTTATGTACTACATGGTCATTTGGAGAAAAATAACTCTGATTAAAAATAAATATATTTTTGGGAAGAAATTTTAAGAAAAAACGGTAAATTTCCTGTTGACAAACTGACAGTAATATTTCGAAGATTGGAGAAGCATTAAAATGCCATAAAGAGAAACAAATGATTTTATAAATATTTATTGTTTTCCAGTTTTTATTCATGTTTATTATTTTGCCACTTCGAAAATATATACATGCATGATTTTATTGTACGATGCTAAATAAATTAGCTTAAATTCAATTACATATTTCCATTTTGACACTTCTTAAAGTTATGACAACTGTCAAAAAGCACTCATTTTGATGAGAATCTTTTCTTACACTCAGGAAGATGACAAGGAATGGCGACATCCAGCGAAAAAAAAGGGTTCAACTGAGCAAACCTAAGCGCTCTATTGTGCAATTACAGGGGACTGTTGGAATGGACATATATTAGTATTTAACAAGTATCAGTAAAATGGTTTGATGATTGTAATTATCTAAAACCAAGTATTACGAATTTTTTACAATGCCTCGGTGTTCACACGCTTTCAACAAAACTCGAAATACAAATCCATTTTATTAGAAATACCACCTCTCGCTTTGTACACATACATTTCCCTCATGATCAGATATTTAATAAATGAAGTTGGGGCACTATTTCAGTCCATTTTCGGCTTTGAGTTCATATAAATTAACACACAAGAAAGAAGATACAATATATATGTTCTTGTTGTTTTACACTGAATTATTGTGACTCGCCCACTGGCCTCGCTTTGTAAAATGGAACTAAAGCAGCTCGCTAAATCAGTAAAACGTTCGTAAACTGTTGCGTGTAAAATATAGATTAGTTAGGAAAACCTTGGAGCAGTTCATTAGATGTTAAATATTTTAGTTTAATGAAATAAAAAGCTCTCTACGTCGTGAACAAGAAAGAAATTTCCCGTTGTGAACTTTCGGTGGCTTAACGCCAGTCTAAAGACAGTATGTTGAAGGCTTATGTCAAACCAAACTAAACAAAAAACAAAACTATTTCTACCCTTGATATTTATCATTATTTTCGAAATTGGCTGTTACGAGACGAAGACTGAACAACGGCTCACTCTCTGTTGTATTTAGTGATTCATTGTTATACAGAGGTGGAACAATCTTATTTATTTGTACACACTTAATGCAATATTAATGGTTTTACGAGACACGTTCTCTGACGAAATAGATGCTGCCCCTGTAACAAGTAATAGCTGCTACATGAAATTCCTTTCGGGTTTACATGGCGAAGAATACTATTTAGTAACCACCAACCAGTAACAGTTCCTCAACATGTTATTAACTAATAGAGAAATGTATTAATTACATCAATTTTAATGTGTACAAAAGTAAAGAATTAATACGATTCTGTTTTTAAAATATCCTTTAATGCACGCCTTTTTTTTTTCCTTTTTTGAAACCGGATGTAACGTGTCTATTCGTTGAGAACTTCTAGGAAGTCGGGTAGTTCAATGCTATTTGCTTTTAAGTTTGTTTAGTGCGCATGACGACTTGAATAAGATTGATTAAAAAAACCACTTAACTTGGCGGATGTTTACTTTTTTTCATGGATGTTTGAGTATAAGATCAGAATCATGAGCATTCCTATTTAATATTTATCTTAAACAGAGTGAAAACGTTTGACAAACAAACACTTTTAGTAGCTTTGTGTCTCATAAATAAAGAAAAGAAAAGATGATTACTAAAAACGTAGACACACATCGTCATTTTATCAATATCTTATGGTCTAAATTAACCAGACTTTCATTTTCTTACAAGAATTACCCTTATAAATACCTGATAACGAAATATAAAAACATTATTTTCAAGTTCAATAGTTAACTACGACTTGATCTGTTGAAGCTACACGAGATCAATATCAACTTTTGGACTGTTATTTTCAAACGAATAATTAGATTGACCAGACCATCACGTTATGACGTAATCAGTGGGTCATGAGTCAGCGCCATAACCACAAAGCCATGTCAAGTCCTAATCTGGACGTACCTAAAGCAGTATTTGAATGTAAAGTGAATATTTCTCTCAAACACCTACGGCTAATAACACAACATTCTTATTAATTATATTAATTATTGATTAGTGGTAAAGTGAGTCTTAAGTCAACTAAATTAGTAAATTAATATGTAATAAACTGTTAAACACAAATAACAACAGAGTCACTAATGTAATACTTCAGATACAATCGCTGTTAATCACAAGCATAAAGGTCAGTCATACAACATTCTAATGTATGATTAGTGCATGAAGGTCAGTCATACAACACTCTAATGTATGATTAGTGCATGAAGGTCAGTCATACAACACTCTAATGTATGATTAGTGCATAAAGGTCAGTCATACAATACTTTAATGTATGATTAGTGGTTTAGATTCCAGAATAAACACTTTAGGGAACTATAATCAGATAAATAAAATAATTAATACTTTGATGTTTCTCTGACCGCTAGGAGGCATAAGAGTCAGTAAATTATTATTTTAGTGATACAATTATAAAGCCTGAAGCTTATAAAATCTTAAAAAACTTTCATCAAAGAAATTAAACGATGTGTTATTTTTGCTAACCATTATACTCATGTGTTTGAAGTTAAATATGTTAGTACAGTTTAATTTACATCTAGATGAAGCAGCCACTTGTGCACATAAACAAATACTCTACCGAATGACTGCAGTTGTATTTGTATAAACCAGATATTTGTGCAGACATACGGTATTTCTTAGCTTATTTTTATCTCATATTTATATTTGATTATACTGAACTAATAATCAAACAACTAATTTAAATAACTTACGCAAACGATGGACAACTAAATGGTTAATCTCTATACACTATTAGAATAAACAGAAACTAAATTAACTACTTCAGTTGAGATATAAATGTGTACTGTTTCAGCTCTTACAGGGAGATATTTATTTCAACTTTTATTTTGGAAGGTGGTGGAAGAATTAGTTGGTTTATAAATTAGCAAACTTTGTGTGATCGAATTTCATTACTAAAAATCTTTCAGACTCTGAGAGAAAATATTTTCTGTTTATAATAGTATATCTAACTATAAACAATTTTCAACGACCAATTGTAGTTGGTTTTGTGTTTTGCACTTATTGTTAAAATAAGTTAAAGGCGACAGGAGGTAATTAAAATAGTAAAAAGTAATATATTTTGATTATTTTCTTCTATGATGTCTCAGTAGTAAGTATGCGTAAGATTTAAAAAAGCCGAAAATCAAGGTTAGATCATCACTGTGAGCAGTTTGTAGATAGCCCATTTTGTAGCTTTATAATTAACAACAAATCATACGAATCTGCGAGTGCATGCTCGAAAATCTATTACTTTTTTAGGTATTTCTGATTTTAGGGAACAATAACTCTACAGGTGGGATAATTCGCAAAACAGGAGGCTTGACAGAATTTAAATGACGGAATTCAGTCTGATGAAGCGACCTACTGGAATAATTATATATAATAAAATCTTATTTAAATCTAAGAGAAATACGTGAATAACGCGTGAATGGAAACTATGATTGCTTTAACAGTTCAAACTCAGAAAGACGACGAGAAAGTAATACATAATTTGATGATTTCTAAAGTCTTAATTCTCTAAGTCGATTACTTGTGTTATTTGTTGATTATGTGTTTCCACCTTCGGACTTGCACAACTTTTACAAACTCTATAAGCGGGAATGCCTCTAGTAGCTGGCCAATCATAAGCTAGCAAATGAAGTTCGTGAAAGGTCATTTTTAGACGAGGCTGGCACTATGTTCACCAAAGCCAAACAGACCAATCAGGAAAGAAGAGACATATTAGAGAAGCAGTAACTATAAAGACAAGACAACAGACTCCAGACTTACGATAGCTGGTGGCTGAGGTACACTGAGAACCGAGGCAACAAGCATGTCTGCTCTCTCAACCACAAAAATTTATAAAATGATGGTCAATTCCATTATTCATTGGTAGAAAAAAATACCAAGAGTTGGCGGCTGGTACTGACGGTCGGTTGCCATTCTTGTGGTCAGAAGCTCTAACTTCATGGCAGATAGTCTCGGTAGTTTTGTTGTAAGAAAAACAAACCATCCAGATTACGTTCGCGAAAGATCAAAAATGGGATCGCTCTCAAGCATTTCCAATATTTAAACTGGATGCGTGATAAACATTTAACTTAGCAATTAGCTTTTCAGCTTTTAATTTAACAGTGCGTACTGATGAGCTATGGTTATGTATTAATTACTGTCATCCCTGTTTATCTGTTCGGGAGAGTTAGGACCAGAAAAGGGATAATGGTACAATTTTTTTTTCATTTGACTTGTTAATAATATTACTATTCAATTTGAACCAGCAGTAAAATACCACTAGACAACATAGTTTTGATTGTAGTTGCAACCTACCATTCAAAGGATTCTTTAGACAAAATATTACAACTTCGGGTCTAGTTTTTCCAGTAAATATATGACTATTTGTAACATTTTGTACAATATTAACAATGCAATAAAATATGTAACTATTAGTTTTCAGCTCACCATAAATCTTTAATACCTTCTCAGCCTTCACAGTGTGGTAAGATGGCGCTTCGGTAGAGACTTCGCAGCCGTAGGAGCCCTCACTTTGAAGTTCAGTCTTTTGCAAATACACGTGAGTTTTGTTTGATTTCTGGAGCTGAAAGGAAAACTAAATTTATGACGTGGAATTTCATTTTTTGCGTACACCTCTTCTTTCCTCAGTATTTAATAGCAGAAAACTTTTCATTAAAGTGTTCTAAACGTGCTAATTACACGTTCTTTGTCTGATTCTGACAAACAGGATGACTGTTTCATGCACCTGAATTCTTCTATTAAAAATGGTATCCTGTAATTTCTTTTCCAGTTATTCAGGAAACATTTTACAGTTTACAGTGGAATACGTTAATTTAAAGACACGATTTCAATAAATGTGAATACTGCCCTCTAGACCCAGTGCATCAAACGAAGTAAATCTAACATATGTGTCTTTGGCATAAAGTTATAGATAACAGCTCATTACTCAATAATACGATTCAAATAACATAGCTGATCCCCAAATAGCAAATAAACTGTTACTGAGAGGTAAAAAACAAAACGTTTCGAAAACTTAAATTTCGTGATTGCATACTTTTTAAATATTAAAACTGGCGAAACTCTTTCAATTATGGTCTCCAGATGTCACTTCATCTCTCTGCATCTCGTGGGTTTTTTCAATCAAGTCCTCTAGAATCAAGATTCGACTCTCCGTGCGTGTAGGACTACTTATCATTAATATTTCTTTTGCTTTGTGTAATCTTCAGAAATGATACTCAGAAATTGCTTTGTAGCCTTAACAGTTTGCGAAGTATCCCAGAAGTTTATTGAAATATTTACGACATTATTACGGTAAGAGAGAAAAAGACTATGATTTCGGTACCTGGTATTATCTGTCCTAATGGACAGGAACAGATAAAAGAATGACATAATGTCCTTATTTTATAAAAGACCCTAGTAATATATCATGCTCAGTTAGCACTCCCTTTACCCAAGGTACTCACGATGTTTACATAAATGTCACGTACTGACGTTGTCGTCTCAAACATCAAATATATTTACTCTGCACATAGAAGTTAAATGCATTGGCACAATTTTGACTTTTCTCTTTCTTTTTGTTTTATATTTCGTTGAAAAACTGTACTCTATTCCTTTTTTTATATCCTCATTAAGACAGGTCCACTTTCTGCCATATTATATTATTTTCTTACGTTATTCTTATAACAAGTATACTTTCTGATGTGCTATATTCTACTTTTGTCTTCCTGTTGTAATAAATCCATTTTTGCCGTATAATTTTCTTTATGTACTTACTGCAAAAAAGTCCACTTTCTGACATCATATATTCTTCTCCTATGTCCCTGTTGTAACAAATACGTTTTCTGTCGTTTTTCATTTTTACTTTTGTACTTCAGACAATTTCACATCCTGTCAGATTTTCTTCTCTTACTTTATACAAAACCATGTTTTCCCAGGTGTTTTATTATTTTTATCTCTGTACGTTGTAGGTGACCACTTTTTGACACGATATGCTTTTTACAAGACCATTTTATGTTTACTAGTATGTATCCTTTCACATTCTGTTTTGTATTTTATATTCCTAAATTAAGGAAAAACATCTAGTTTCGGTCGCAAGTTCAAATCTCCGTTGCACCACACATGCTCGCCATTTCAGCCGTGGGGACGTTATAATGTGACGATCAATCTTCCACTAGTCGTTGGTAAAAGAGTAGCCCAAGAGTCAGCGGTGGATGGTGATGACTAGCTGCCTTCCCTCTAGTCTTACACTGCTAAATTAAGGATGACTGGCGCAGATAGCCCTCGTGTATTTTCACATTTCTTGATCTTATACCGCTGTGTTAAATAATACCGTTTTGTATCGTATTGCCTTTTTTCAAAGTAACTTCTTTGTTTTGGAACAGTTTATTGCACGTTCTTTTATTTCTGAGCCGAGCGTAGCTCAATGGTTTGGGTGCCTGTCTGTTGATCTGGTATTGCTTTCGTATTTTATTAGAGTGCCAATGAAATCGAACTATTCGGTCGATGAAACTGCAAAAGATTATGTGATAGGTGGTATTCATAATATACTCTTTCACTAGTCTGTAATTTCAAAATTATGGACGACTGGAGTATCATTGCGATAAATTTACTTCTTCTGCTTATAAAACTTGAGTTGTTGTCTATCGTCTCAGCTTAATACAAGATCCCTGTATGTCGTTTCATTATAATTTGTAGGCCTTATATTTACATAAACATACTTTGCGAAGCACTTTGTTACCTCTGTTAATACACGTTATTTTATAACAAAACACTGCATTAAACTTTCTTTTTTTAACAACCCTGATTGGCGCAAATATTGCTTTTGGTAGTATATATTTTTCAAGTATTGACTTTTAATAAATCTGTTTTTGTCATACTCTGTAAAATGGAATCCAATGCCTTCCTACCTACACTTTGGGTTATACACTTGTCTCCTTTTCCGATACGCCTTTATAAAGTACGATATTGTACTGTATTATGTATTATTCCTCCTGGATATAACAACTCTTTACTTATACTTCCCTTTTCAAGTTTTACCATCGTATTCTTTTTCTATATATTCCTAGTAAGTTTTTGCTCAAGTATTTTTAAGTAATAAGTTTTCTTACCCCACACACACATTTCTTATCTCACTCACTTGTTTCATAAGTTCGTACTTTCGATAATTTCGTATGCTTTATACTGTAATCAGTTCTTTCACAGGCCCCGCTGACAGCCGATTTTTACGATTTTTATCGCAATCAGTTCTTCTCTGGACTTCTGGTTTCAGCTGTTGTATACATTTTGTATCACATATTTCGTAGGGTCTGTTTTCAGCCATTTCATAACCTTTATATCATAATAAGTTGTTTCATGTTAACAACCGTTTTATACTATTTTACTCGTCTGGTACTTAATTCTTTCATAAATCCTACATACAGTAGATACACACACTTTACATTTTAAGGAGTTCTTTTGAATTGGATAATTATAATTAGATATATATATACTTTATATCGTAAAGAGTTCTTTTGTTGGTCGTTGCTTTCGGCTAATCTACACTCTTGTATCGTATTATTCATTTGTTTTATATAATTTTTATCGTATTTATTTCTATTGTAATTCCTTGTTATAATAAGTAATCAATCGCCAGTGTTTTATCACATTTCCAAGAATCACATCTTCTGGATTTTTACTTTACAAACGTTTTCTCAGTACGAACTTTTTCGAGGTCACAACAAGTTAATACGAACGTTTTCCATTCATGTTGTTTTAACTTATATTGTAGATCTGTATACAATAAACTAATATTTTAATAATCACCAAGAAATAGCTTAAACAATGTTGCTTCACCTCCAATATTTTCTGTGCGAGACGTAATAGTTAACTTGCTTCTACTCTGAACTTGAGGATTCATGGTTGGCAGTTATCTGCCGGCAAAACGGCTGTGTTTCTTTGTATCGAATTATGAAATAAATATACACATATTTTCTGTACAATCTACCTTTTATAGAGTTATTTTACCAGTTTCGTAAATAGTGAATTTCTGGTCTCGAACATTGGTAACGTCAACATACTGAGTAGCTTTGATATTTAAGTTATGTTTAATCCCTCAAGCCAGACGTTAAATATCTTTCTAGGTTTAGAATCTATCTAACGAGTGCGTTGTCTGCTTATTGTAAACGAAACATTTGCTTGAACTAATCAATGCACAAAATGTTTTTCTCATTTTTTGTCTAACCTGATTAATGAAAAATGAGGAGTACATTAAAAATGTATTAAACTATTTTAATACTTCTTACAGAAACTATTACATTTTTATTACAAATTGTACGTGTATTTTATAGCTCAACACAAAAGGTAATTTTACATATACGGTTCTGTGAACTATAAAATCACATTTTTACAGTGTTGGTTGATATAAAACTCAGTTTTACTTACATTGATGTGTAATCACATAATGCCACGGTTCTATGTTGTAGATCGGTACAGAAAATCGGTTTTACTTACATTGATGTGTGATCACAGAATACCACGGTTCTATGTTGTAGATCGATACAGAAAATCGGTTTTACTTACATTGATGTGTGATCACAGAATACCACGGTTCTATGTTGTATATCGGTACAGAAAATCGGTTTTACTTACATTGATGTGTAATCACATAATGCCACGGTTCTATGTTGTAGAACGGTACAGAAAATCGGTTTTACTTACATTGATGTGTGATCACAGAATACCACGGTTCTATGTTGTAGATCGATACAGAAAATCGGTTTTACTTACATTGATGTGTGATCACAGAATACCACGGTTCTATGTTGTAGATCGATACAGAAAATCGGTTTTACTTACATTGATGTGTGATCACAGAATACCACGGTTCTATGTTGTAGATCGGTACAGAAAATCGGTTTTACTTACATTGATGTGTGATCACAGAATACCACGGTTCTATGTTGTAGATCGGTACAGAAAATCGGTTTTACTTACATTGATGTGTGATCACAGAATACCACGGTTCTATGTTGTAGATCGGTACAGAAAATCGGTTTTACTTACATTGATGTGTACTCCCAAAAGATCGTACTTCTGTCCAGGCGGTTTATCACTTGGTAAAAACCTATAAAATTCCACATTATTCTTGTACCACTTCACGGAGTACAGCTCATCTCCTTCCAAGTTATATCCACAATACATCCACACGGGGGCACCACGGGCGACTCCTTCAGGAACATTTAACTCAATGAGCTTGAGACTGTGTGAACCTGAATGTGAAAGAAGTTTCATGTTATTGAATACTTAAGATCTTATTCAACGTTATTATTCAATCTCCTTCACGAAACGTCTAGTTCAAGGTCATGTTTCATGATTAAATGTCTTCATAAATGCATAATCGAAGATTCAATATCAGCAGTGAAGCACACAAAGACTCCAGGTTTTAATTAATCTATAACTCAGCTGTATTTTGTCTTGCTGGTCTTTGAAACATAATTAATCTATTGTAAAAGTATACAGTATGTTCACACATTGGTTGTCTAAGCATGGCAAACTTTCTCTTTTTTTTCTGTTTTATTCAAGATGTTGGCTCTTATTATCGGTAACAAAACCATAATCAATATTTTCATGATTATAATTTAAAATATTTTCAGCGCGGAATTATAGAACGTGATAAGAATATAGTCGATACGATTTTAAACAGAAGTTCCGATAGGCTTGAAGTTCATAGTTGATTAAATGGGACAGACTTCGATGTTCAGAACCTCAGCAAGACCAAACAATAGTCCATTCTTGTAAGCATCTCATTATAATTTTATAAAATGTAGTTCACTCATCTCATCATTCATGTCACTTTAGACTTCGGCTGACGTCAATTGGAATCAGTTAGCAAATTTTGATCAATTAGGAAAAGAAGGTGTTAAATATAACGATTAACAATCTGATATATTTAGAGATGTGCTTGTGCTTGAAATATAAGTTAATGTTCAAGTATGCGATAATATTTGTTAAACTTTGGATATCAATATGAGTACATTGTGTATTTACATGGGCACAGTGGAATACAGGGTCTTATAATAAGCGACTCAGAAATATGGTTTACTTATACATTATACACATACTACTAAAATCAACAAAATAGGCCATAGACATCTGTTTAATATCTGGTTATACTATAGGAGTGTTAACTGTTTAGTTAATCAGAGAAAATTGTGTTCACCTATTTGTTACCTTGTTTGTGTAAGAGGTGTTAACTGTTACAGGTAATCGAGGAGTATGGTTATAATCATAAAGAGATAATAAGATTAAATTTAAAGTATATCTCAAACTTTCAAACTTGGTTCCCACAAAAGTTTATATGTTAAAAGTATTTACTAATAAAATTGAGATAGTTTTTGTTATGAGACTGAAAATATTTGTATTTTTCTTCTGTCAGAAAAATCAAAAGACTGTGTTTAGAAACATTCTAAGACAGTGTTTCACACTTCCTTATTTCTCCTATCTTATTATAACACAAAGTTTGTCCCCCAGTGGCTCAGCGGTATGACTGCGGACTTACAACGCTAAAAACCAGGTTTTGATACCCGTGGTGGGCAGCGCACAGATAGCCCATTGTGTAGCTTTGTGTTTAATTCAAAACAATAACAGCAACACAAAGTTTAAGACAGATGTATGGAATGTGTGAAAATACTGAAATTTTTTATTCACTAGATTTGATCTAGAAGAAAGACTTCGAAACTGTGAACTGTAAGGAGTCATGAATACTTGCGTAATTTTAAAACAAACAACGCTTTTGATTGCCAAAATATTTTCAAAACTACTTGCTAACGCATGCCTGATTTATCAACACAAACAACCGTGCAGTAATATAGAACAGTGATGCCGTGTAGCAATATTTGTTTTTGTTTGAAAATTGTCAGTGTCATGAAGTGTTTTTCGTTTGAGGGAGTCGCAGAGCTATGAAGTTTTATTTTTGTTTGAAATGATTGCAGTGTTATGTAGTGCTTTTTTGTTTTTTCAGAGAGTTGTAGTATTATGAAGTTTGTTTGTGTTTGAAGGGGTTGCAGTGCTATGAAGTTTTATTTTTGTTTGAGAAGATTCCAGTGTTATGAAGCTTGTTTCTTGTTTGAAGGGATAATATAACCATCATATTGGAGAACCACTAGTCTATAATAAACATTTTTTTATCTGAACATTTGACTAAGTAAGTTAATTATAATCTTTAAAAGGAAAATGACTTTGTCTACAGATACACAATGGAGTATCACTTGTCCACTATCCTGTACCGAACTGTAACAAACCTTTAGATACACATAAGATAGCCCTGACAGTCTTTTGTGAACCATTCACTTATTTCACTTATGTGCCTTCACAGAATGTTATCAAGGGCAAATAAAGAGTTTCCTCATGTTTCAACTTAAAAGCTTTAAGAAACAACAAAACAAAACAGAGTAATTCGAGATTATTAAATCAGAGTAATATATCAGGTTAAGAATAAACTTACAAGGCATACTACAATCTCGAGATATTACATTTTAATAAAGTATAAGACAACACTATACTAAACAAAAAAATAGGACGAACAAATATTGGCTATTTTCACTGGTTAATAATTGATACTGTTCCATTATTCCATTGTTTTATTGTATCTTTAGACATTTAAAATAATGTCGCGATCTAAACAACAAAACAAAGGGTAGAAATAAGCACACTGCCGATACATCCCAGTTACAAGGAAACTATGAATTATAGCCTAGCAGAGAATTTTCCAAAAACAAAAAAAACAAACACGAGATTGTAAAGGCAGGTGATTCTTCTTGGATAAGAAATGTAATTTGTCGGCGTGTAAGAATATTGGCTATGGTTCGATAAATAGAGTAGTGAAGAAGAAGTAAGTTATTATAGAATTTGTCGTTATTCATTTATCTTTGTAATTCAGAGAAATATAGTGGATTTCTTTCATATCGTTTTTTCGTTTTTCTTTAGAAGGTACTATGCTATCGTATGACACAAAGAAATAGAACTCACTAAAGTGACATTGATACTACAAATTGACAGCTAAATACGTATGGAAACTGACCACATGATACTGTTGTGTTCGGTTGTGGCTCATTTGTCGTGAAGTTTGGTTTCCGTCTGTTTTACTGTGTCGGTAAAGGTTAGCAAAGGCGAACCGATATCGGACAGTGAGTGTGTAGCGAATTATTGTGTTGTTGTTTTTGAAGAGTCTGTGTCCGTCAACATTTAGGCAAATGATATATTTGTTAGTCGAAGGAAATACAATAAAGCAAACCCTACCACGGGAATATATATATCATTACATAACATCCATCAACTTTTATATCATTATAAGACTGTTCCAGCAGCTTTCAAAAACTTATATATCATTTAATGTAGCTTGTATATCATTCTATTATCTCTTGCATCTTGTATAATATACTCTTCAAAAAAAGAAACGCAAAAGAGATATTTTTTTTATTTTAAAGAGAAATATATGTAATAACGTTACAAACTCAGAGTATGTGATGTTACACGTGTTAAGGCACTGATTGTCAGACCGAAATGACAATAAAAGTTGTGCAGTTTGAAAACGGAGGAAAACATCGGATTTTTCGCCAAAACGCATTCGTGTCTAATAAATTTGTTTGAGAGATCTGCATGTCCTGCAAGTGCAACATGTACAAAATCCCTATAAAAGTGACGGGTTCTCGGTTTCCATAGCTCAGTGTTAAGCCAACGACACACAATACAGTTACGCCAAGACTGCCTGAAGCACAACACAACACGCCATTGGTCACTTGGAAGCAGACGAATCTCGATCAGATGTTGCCAGAGCTGTGAATGTCCATTCAAGCATCATCACAAGGCTATGAAATTGTCACCAACAACATGGATGAACTCGTGACCGTCCACGATCTGGCAGACCTCGTGTGACCACGTCCGCACAAGATCGCTACATCCGGTTACGTCACCTTCGGGATAGGACCACCACTGCAACGTCTACTGCCTCAACCATACCAAGGCTGCGTAGGATTTCCGATCAGACCGTACGCAACCGTCGACGAGATTCTTAGGCTCCATGTGCAACCCATCATGATGAACGTTAACGACGTTTTTCAACATGACAACGCTCGTCCTCACACAGCCCGACTCACCACTGTCTTCTTGAGACACCACAACATTAACGTTCTTCCCTGGCCCTCCAGATCACCAGGTTTAAACCCCATCGAACATCTTTGGGACGAGTTGGACCGACGTTTGCGATGGCGACAACCTCAACTACAGACTCTACCTCAGCTTGCAGCAGCTTTGCAGGCTGAGTGGACAGCCATTCCACAGGTTGTGATTCGTCAAATCATCGCTTCCAGCACCTGATATTCCATTACATCATCTCCAGGGGCTGTTATGCTATTATATTACTCCCAACAGAAGGTATATCATTACTTCATCCTTTTTTCACGCTAGTATAGCGGTAACTCTGCGGATTTACAACGCTAAAATCAGGGTTTCGATTCCTCTTGGTGAACTCAGCAGATAGCCCGATGTGACTTTGCTTTCAGAAAACACACACATACTTAATCTTTAGTAGTAGGTATATTATTACATAACCTCTAGCAGCTTGTGCCCTTCAATCCTCATTGGATCATCGTATTTCTTCTGCTTTATTCGTATTAGTTGCTTGTTGCCATAATACGGCTGTTGCAAATTGAATATACATTGAGTGGTATGGTAATGGATGGTCCAATTTAAACGAGTTTTGAAAAATAATTGTAATTTGAAAAAGTCTGGTGCCTTTTAAACTTTACAAGAATTTTCACTTGTTTTTATTGTTGTTTGGTCACCAGCAGATGAAGAATACAGTTTCTTATCTAGCGACAGACGGTTATGCTTTCCATGGTTATTGTTGATTTACGCTGTTGAATAGCCAGTCAAATATATCATTAATGATAAGTATGCTGTTGCTGAAATAGAAAGGTTACTGAAAGGTAAATATTTTTTTTCAGAGTTAAGGAGTCAAGGTTCTAATACGTTCACTTTTATAAATCAGATTAAATTAATAAAAGAATATTTTACTTCGCCTGGAAAACAGCATTTAAAGATATATATTCAAAGAAAATTAATAACATTCCTTTTGTGTTGTTTAAATAGCTGTTACAGCAATCTGGGTTTGTTTCTCCAAAATCTGTCGCTGTGTTAACATAATAAAACTTTACTTGTCGAAAACAGTGTCGATACAGGATATAACGCTTGTCTTCTTTGATATCAATTGTAGCATTGGTGCATAGGATATAAATATAGCTTTTCACACATAACACTAGAAACAAGTCCGTTAACAATAATTTTATTTGTCATCGTTTAAGTAACAAAGATATCAAATATATTCATTAAGTGTGTTGAAGTTTGACGTAATGAAAAGTCAAACGAAATGTTTCAGTGTTCGAAAATAATGTATTTAACAATTAAGGAAAGAACACTAATTAATATTTAAAACATTTTTATCCAAAGCATCAACGCAAGGATGTTTTTGTTTATTATAAAAACCGGTTTAATACCTTTATATGGTTGGACTTAAAGTGTTATCTTTTGGTTTTTTTAGTGAGTTTTTTTTTTAATAATGTGTTAAAATCAAGAACTCGATCCTGTTCACTGAGATGTTTTGTTTTTACAGAAGAAAAAGTTTCCTTAAGATAATCCGAGGTTAATGAACATATAAACAGTTAACCGTAACAAATATAAAATCAAATATAAGTGGCAATTAGGTCTGAATACGTGGAGGACAGGAATCAATGATATCAGCTTATTTGTTATCCGATTACTCTTAAAATATTATCCAGTTATATGAATTTAGTTGGAATATCAATTTTACTTGTAAAGCATCGATCTATTACACCAGTAACTTTTCGCAATCTTCACACAGTTATTGCTTCAACAATTAAATAGATTTACCCAATTATTTTATATTTATTTTATAAAGATACACCATGATATAAATCATTCTATCAATGACAAAATATACCATAGTAATCTTTCAAAGTGCCTAAGACCGTTATGGCACTTAGTCATTGATTCGCACGTGCTTCTCGACATCCTAAATTTGCTTTTATATTGAAGCTTTCTTCTTGTTCAATCTATTTTTAAGAAAAATACAACAGATTAATAGGCTTAATGTAGTCTTTGTTTTATACCAAGTTTGATCGAATTCTGGGAACACCACATCTTATTAGAAAAATCAAAGCAAACACTAACTTGAAAATGAGACAAAACCTTTTCGAGAAAATGTGTCGCACTCAGACGTTTATGCTTCATTGCAATATATGGATCCATTTTTTTGCACTAATCCAAAAATAAGTTTATCTTTTCTCACTTGTTATATCACATCATCACGTATGACAAGCCCACTTCATGACATTGTCAGTTACATGTATATATTTGGCTAGTAGCATTGTTTTATTGAGCTATGTATACACACTTATTATATATACGTGTTTTTCTCTAATTTTAATAAACTAGATGATACATTTTTAATATATGTAAATTAATATTTTTATTCAAATTAGCTCTGTATCGTTAAACGAAATTCAAATAGATATTAGATATTGAGATATTGTTGTATTTAGATATTAACCAGATAATTTGGAATTTCGCACAAAGCTACTCGAGGGCTATCTGTGCTAGCCGTCCCTAATTTAGCAGTATAAGACAAGAGGGAAGGCAGCTAGTCATCACCACCCACCGCCAACTCTTGGGCTATTCTTTTACAAACGAAAAGTGGGATTGACCGTCACATTATAAAGCTCCCACACCTGAAAGGGCGAGCATGTTTGATGCGACCGGGATTCGAACCCGCGACCCTCGGATTACGAGTCGAACGCCTTAACACACTTGACCATGCCTGACTCATGTTCTGTCAACCAAGAAATTGAAACAATGGCAAGAAAGATGGTTAGATTTTGTATCATGCAAGAGGAGAGATAGCCTTAACGCGCTTGGCCATGCCAGGCCCTTTAACCAGAGTAACAAAAATATTTATTGTTTATACTTACTTATTGTCCAATAGCTCCTTTGTGTCGTACTTTTCCGACACGATCAAAATCCGATCTCTTCTTTTAGAAATTTCATAAGAAACATTTTCATATGTTAATTTAGTGGAGGTTCTGCACTATAGCACTAAGGACGACATGTTCGTTATCTATATAACTAGTTTCACAGTGAATTCGTGACTAACTGACGTAAACTGGAGACTTGTAGTTAGAGAAGAGATTTTTTGTCATATCTATGATTTTTATGAATGAATTTTCTCATGACGAGTTTGTTAAATGAAGTAGAAACAGAAGACACAAAACTTCAAATAGTATTTAATGTTTTATAGAAAATGAAAACATCCTCAGAGTTTAGTATTTATGACGAAATGGTGCACGTTTTTAATCCTCAAACTGAAGACTAAGAAAGATAATAAACTAAAGTCAATCCCACAGAACCAATCCAAGAAGCTTGACTAATCTGTAGTTCCGTTAACAAAAATAACGAATGTTAAGTTGACAAAGGTCACGATCAAACATTTCGTAAATTACCGTCTACAACATCTTAACATCAACAGCGCTTTCATAAGAAGTATGACCGAAGAAACTGGAGTCACAACGATCTGTTTCGACTACACCCATGTCAAGCTCTCCAATGCAGTTATCCGGTGGACTTTTATGGTATATTTAGTCTGTTTAATATCCGAAATTCACGTAGAGTGAAGTAACATTTCCTAACGACAAAGGAAATTGCTTTGTTAGACAAGAGTGAGTAATTAGGGAAATCAAGTTGAGCACTTGTGACTATGGAGTAAGTAGTTGAACAGTTTAGGAGGTGAAACATTGTTCCTTTAAAGTGTAAATAATTTAAAGTACCTGCCATGTCATTATTATTGTTTGTTATCCTCACAATGCTTTGAAAATCCTAAAATAATCGATATCCAAAGCAACAAGTGTTAATTATACGTTTAGGTGACCTTCTAACTATAGGGCAGTTTCATACATCCCTTTATGTAACTTTTGTAAATTACATTTTAAACAAATAAAACTTGTTTATTTGTCACAAAAACAAATTGTGACTTTTTTGATAAATCTAATAAACGATTATTGTAATCTTAGCTGTAGCTTGTTCAAGAAAATTTTTGACGCATACCATTTACCTTCTAAATTATAAGGTCTGTGGTATAGATGGAAAGGTTTAGTTGTTTTTTCTTAGACTTTTCTCTGTAAAAATTGGTCATATAATCGATTTCTTTTGCTATATTTTTTTTAATGATTGTTGTATTTCTTCCACCATTATGCATTGTTTAAACACCCAACATATTCACATTCTACAAATAATTTTCTCGTTTCAAGTTTTTTCTCATGTAAACAAGTGATCCTCGGTTATGCCCTATATTTTCCATGTCAATAGAAAATATGTTTTTTTCAATCTCATTGTTTTAGGTATTTTATTCACTTGCTAATAATGGTGAAGAAAGAAAGTTTCAAAACTTACAAAGTTGTTTGTTATAAAATCGTAAAAAGTTAACACACTTCTCAAAATTCTGCACCAAAAGTGTCTACATTCTCAAACTAACCACACAATATCGTTTATTTCTACTATTTCACACGTAAACCATAATTAACGCCAGCGTCATAATAAGATAAGTGACAAAGTCATGTGAAATATTTTTATTAGGAATTCCATCTTATTCTGCAATACTTACTTCCAGTTCGTCGATTTCGTTGAATTGCTCTCAAGCCTGTGTATTTTGTACACCTCTCTTACTAGATGCAAATATTTCTCTAGCCATTATTACCTCTTGGAAACGGTTAAAACTGTAATGATAAGTAATTGCCACAAGGTTTCATCACGAAGTTCAAAGCAATCCTAATAACAGCATATCAGAGAACCAAAAGATCAATTTTTTGATGTTTCACAAATTTACTTTTATTTGTTTCAAGTACAGATAAAGCTGACACTTCAGTATTACTTTGAAATCTCATCAATGCCATTTGTGGAACAAAATAATCCTAAAACTGAGGCTTAAAAACGAAATTTTAGGTCTAGCAGCTGGAATTCAAAACTTGTTTTGATGTGATAAACTTTCCAAATGGTAGTTATTTTGCTTTTATTAGAACACCGGTTAGATCAACGTTTTTTTCTTTTCAGAGTTTAACGTAATTTTGTAATGTGACGTTTCGAATTCATTCAATAGACACACTACATTCCAGTGTAGTATAATTTACAATTGTTCGTGCTATGGAAATAACAGCTTATAAAAATCCAGTTGGAAACGTATTCAAACTTCAAAATAGATTAATTAGGGAATGACTTCGATAACAGTTCTTTTTTGTTTTTTCGAGTGCCCTTATTAGCTCAGCGGTAAATCTGTAAGCTTATAACGCTAAAGTTGGGGTGTGATACCCGTGGTGAGTATGTTACAGATAGGCTATTGTATCTCAGCGTTTAACAAGAAGATAAAAATAAAATCAATATAAAACTTACAAGCTCCTAGTGGCACAGCGGTATGTCTGCGAACTTACAACGCTATGAACGCAGTTTCGATACCCGTGGTAGGCAGAGTACACTTAGCCAAATGTAAAGTTTTATGCTTGACTACAAACAATCAAACTTTTTATCGCCCATTATGTAGTTTTTTTCACTACAACAATCAAATGTTTTATCGTAGGGACTGTTACCAAAAAAACTAGCCAAAACAGGACGTGTTTAGCATTTTATTCAAACGCTTCCATGTAATGTTATATTATTCAGTTGCAAATGTTATCTGATTTATCTCCCAGCCTGACAACTCTGTTGCAAACTAATCTGACTAGTGATTGATCGTTTTATAATAAAGCCGTTACAATTTATACTTTCCACGGTCAGATTTTACTTGTTTTTCTGTTTTCTTTTACAACCATAATTGTTAGAAAAATGGAAGTGCAGCAAAATGTGTTCAAATCCGAGTAAATTTGTTTTATCATTTTCTTTATATAGATCTCAAATGTGTCGAGGAACCTCGTACACATGGCGTACATAATAAAAGACGCAAAAATGTGTAAAACAAGCGCTTTTTATTTATTATTCGCTTTAAGTTTTGAGAATTTTTCCTTTTTAAATTTTCGCATCTTTCAGCAAACCTATGACTAATATAAGTGTTACTTTCTGTGAAGCTGTATTCGTTGTTCGTGTCAATTATTGTGAAGATTGTGTTTACTCTTTGGGTTATTTTTTGTGAAGCTGTATTTATTTGTATTCTCACTTTATACGAAGTTTGTATTCACTTTTTTATTCTTACAATATGTAAAACTTGTGTTTTTGTTTTCGTTACTTCATACAAAGCTCATGTTTGTTTTATTGTTACTTGATGTAAAACTTCTGTTTATTGCTATTGCTACTTGATGTGAAGCTTGTGTATTGTTATTGCTACTTGATGTAAAGCTTCTGTTTGTTACTATTGCTACTTGATGTAAAGCTTCTGTTTGTTACTATTGCTACTTGATGTGAATCTTGTGTGTTTTTATTGCTACTTGATGTGATGCTGTTGTTTCCTGTTATCGCTAGTTAATATAAAGATTGTGTTTATTGTTATCGCTTCTTTATATGGAAATTGTATTTATTTATATTGTTATTTTATGCGAAGTTTGTGTTTAGTTTTTTGCTACATAAAGCTTGCTAGTCATGAATCTTGGCATATTTTTAAACCCTACTCAACTGGTTTTATTCAAAGGACAACATTTGCAATTTCATAAGGTCACTCATACATGTCACTGTTTTCATTTCTCAGAGTGTTTATCCTTGATGTCGTGTTGTTGTTGTGCCAAAGATAATATTTCAGGAACAAGCTTTAAGTTTAGCAACACACGATATTGAGGCAATTTGGTTTTAAGTTACGACTCGTGCTTCTGTGTTTGTGAATCATGCATATAACACTCACACATGTGTTGTGACTTTAAAGTCCTGCATTTTAATTACAGTTTCCTTCTTTTCTCTGTACACTTACTTATACGTACACGTATCTATGGTATATGAGGAATTGTGGGTAAGTTAAATATGTTCCAACGGATAAATGTCGAATCTCGCACAATTATTCTCACAAAACATTTATTTATTCCACTTTTAATTTGTTTGTCGCGAAGCACAAACTTACAAAATAAAATATCTGTACTCTGCACACGTCAGTTATTGATTTTTTGCGTTACAAACTCACTGACTTACCATTGAGCTACCGAGCACATTCCTCCGGGTGAGTAGTGTGTAACTATATGTACAACCAGATACGCACACAGTTTCCATACTTTGGTCGGTGTGAAGCAGAAAGAAGTAAAAGCCACTTTGTGTCTTTGATAGCTGCTTTAGTTACAAAGTAAGTTTACATAATAAATATTGCTTTTTTCTAACTTTTAGGAGAGTTGCTTATACAATTTAAAGTTCAGAATCAGTAAATATAAGGAAACAATTCTATAAAACTTCTTTGTATTGAACGGTTATGAACAATTGAAGTTTTAATGAATTGTTTATTTTTATCTACTGATTCTGAACTTTAAAGTGTATTTTCTTGTAACCCCTCTTTCTCTTTCGGCTTTTGACAAAAACTGGTGTGATTGTTATAACACCTGTTCGTTCAGTTTTTTATTTTTATTTTTTATTTTAGAATTTCGCACAAAGCTACTCGAGGGCTATCTGTGCTAGCCGTCCCTAATTTAGCAGTGTAAGACTAGAGGGAAAACAGCTAGTCATCACCACCCACCGCCAACTCTTGGGCTACTCTTTTATCAACGAATAGTGGGATTGACCGTCACATTATACACCCCCACGGCTGGGAGGGCGAGCATGTTAAGCGAGACGCGGGCACGAAACCGCGACCCTCGGATTACGAGTCACACGCCTTACGCGCTTGGCCATGCCAGGCCTGTTCGTTCAGACTCAGTAAGTTCGTGAAAGTGATTAGTATTCTTCACATTGAGTATTAGTAAGTATAAGGAAGTTATTTCCCTATACACCTTCACATTGAATATTAGTAAGTATAAGGAAGTTATTTCCCTATTCATCTTCACATTGAAAATTGGTAACTATAAGGAAATGATTGCCCAATACACCTTTACATTAAAGATTTTATATGCATGAGGAAGCGATTCTTTTCCATTGAGTATTGGTAAGTATAAGGAAATGATTGTCCTATACACCTGTCCGCTCAAGTTTAGAAAGTTCAAGGAAACGATTAACCTACACACTTGTCCATTCAAGTTTAGTGTATATAGTGAAGTTATTCTCCTGTACAGGAGCCCCTGTCCACTTAAGCTTAGTAAAGTAGGAGAAAGCGAATATTTTATAAATTTGTGAATTTCCATTTGGCATCCATGACAAGAATGTGGTATTTCCTCTCCGTCATTGTTGAGTAGGTGAAAGGAAATTATTATTCAATATATCGTATATCTGTCCGTCAAGGCTTAGTAGTTACAATAAAGTGGTCACCCACTTGACCTTTCAAGTTGAGCACAAAGAAGGAAAGGAGTGACATTTTAAATATGCAAAGCAAATGAAAATATTAATAATTTAAACTTTGTAATAATAGTTAAATACTGTGTGAAATTTCACTTTTTTACTCATATTGTACATATTTATCATTCTCTTCACACATCTCTATATATAATCAAAGTGAAACACGATAGGAAATGTATCTGTTCCTCACAAGACTAGTGTGCTAATTAAAGTGTTTTATTAAATTTATAACATGATTCCCATTTTTATAATCTCGAGACCAAGGCATTTAGTGTAATTATTATTCACGCTAAATTTATTCAGGACGATATAACAGCATGTAGAGCACATTTTAATGAAAAGCAGGTCATTCATTAGCAGTGATTTTTACGAGAACAAAACGCCCTTTTTGGCGATCGACAACCAACTAGCTGAACGGCAAGATTAACTGGTTCGCGCGTGTGTGCCACGAGGAGCCCTCAAAACGTGCTCTAGTTTTAACGCAGTCAAGAAGCGGATGATTGTTCTTGGACAAAGAAAACAAAAAACAACCACTATCACTAGAAGTGGTAACATTGTGATTTAAAACATTATCGTGTTAACAGCACTAAATCTAGCTAATTGTTCATTTAACCAAATTACACTACCAAAAATATTCATGTTTTAATCACCAATATACACTAGAAATGTCGGTATTAATATTTTAAAATATTATTTATACTTCTTTTAATATATCTTCTGGGAGACATTGTAGACTCTAGTGTTAAAAATGTTGAATCGATTAAAACAGGCCCGGCATGGACAGGTGGTTAAGGCATTCGACTCTAAATCTGAGGGTCGCGGCTTCGAATCCTCGTCTCACCAAACACAATCGCGCTTTCAGCAGTGGGGGTGTCATAATGTGACAGTCAATCCCACTTTTCATTGGTAAAAGAGTAACCCTAGAGTTACAGGTGGGTGATGAAGACTAGCTGCCTTCCCTCTAGTCTTGCACTGCTAAATTAGGGACCACTAGCGCAGATAGCCTTCGAGTAACTTTGCGCGAAATTCAAAACAAACCAAACCGATGAATATAAATAAAATGTTTGTAAACATTATAAACTGCATTAACGTGTTTTTTTTAATTTTAAATTAAATCGTTCTGTATTCTTAATGAGATTTTTACCTCGTGCATAACTATTGTGCGGGAAGATTGAAGGCTTACAACGCTGATAATAATTGGGGCTCGATAACAGTAATGATATGTTCTTAAGTGCTTTTCAGTGTCAAATACTAAATATACGATTTTAAATATATGCGGATATACGAAACAAACATAACGCTAATTTTAATCGTTTAACAGTTATCACCAGAACTGGTGATAAGGACGCTTGGTTAACGGGATCGAAACCAGTTTCCAAGTATGAGCAACCCTTCAGCTGTGGGAGCGTATACTGTTAAAGTCAATCCTGCTATTTGTTGGTAAAAAATAGCCCAAGATTTTGCGATAATTTATAACTTCACAATTAGAGATTGCTATCCAGGTGGACCTGGTGTTGTTTTTCTCAAAAATTAAACAAAATTGCTACACCCTCGTGAGGTTGAATGTTTAATCGTAGAAATTGCGTGAAAGTTCAAACAAATTTAATTATGAAAGAAAATGTCAAGCGAGAGTGAAACCATTCATAGAGCACGAGTCCATCTAAACTGCAAATGTTTATTTTCTGATTGTGTTATAATCTTATTTTACACTGTATGAAACAGCAAATAATGAAAGGCGTTTCTCTACAGGTAAGTCACATGAGCGTTCCATATATTACTAGGTACAATGTAAACACAATTCAAGTTGGGAAAATGTACATCGTTGAACTACCAAAACTGTGATTTTATTTGTGAAAATTCGCTGATATCATTTTAAATTAATTCCGAGGTTAGTCAGCGGTAAGCCTTCGGACATGAAACGCCGAAATTAGGAGGTCTCAGTTGTGGACAGATTGCAAATAGCTCATTGTAGAGCTTTTCAACAAGACGCTAACGACATTTTATGTTTTAAACTTTGGGGTTACACTTTTTTTGTTTGATTGTTTGTCTAGAGTGTTACGATGTTATACTACGTTACAACAACAGAAGTACCATAAGTCCTGTCAATTAAAACTATTTTATAAGCTATTCTACTGTGCTAATATAAAACTCAATGATTATAAATTTATTGCTGGTTATTGTGTTATTATATCATACTAATTATGTAACGTGATTTTTTGCCAACGTACGCATTATTTTCTGTTAGACTCAATGTTTTGTAAACGACTGATCAAAGAGTCATTCAACTAAAAACTTTATATGTTATATAACCCGGCCAACCTATACAGTTAAATATTACAACCGAAGTTAACTAAAGTGCTTTGAAATACATTTCTTATTGGCATCCCATAATGGATTTATAAAGAGTGAACGTCATTATAAAAGCTGTTATGGTCTTATTCTGAGGTCAATTATCTATTTGACCTTTCAGCAATATTTATTGTTTCAACAACACTTTATTCATTCAAAACTAACTTAAGCTACTTTACCTACAAAGGGAAATTATGTATCGCCAGCAGTTAGATTTTTATATCGACACCAGAGGTCACTAGAGGTAATAAAAGCACAATTAAAGCAGAATAAGGAAATACATTTGAATAGGAATGAGTTGTAATATTACCGAGGTAATAAAGACTTAAAATATAGATTAGCATCGATATAAAACATATATGGAAGTTACACTAGAAGGGCAAAAAAAATAACAATATTAAAGACTAGCAGCGTTATCCGGTGTTGCCCGGGTTTTCGCAAACATTCAAACAAAAAACATTATATTTTTCCGTTCCGTATTTCGGTGGGTAAAAAATATTTTGAAAATTTATGAGAAACAAGCCAACCTTAGATTTAAATTCTGAAAATAAACTACAAACCTGTTTTGAATCGGGGCTTCGTTATGAACGATGTTTTTCCTGGCAAAGATAGGTAGGCCTTTACGGAGAATATTTAGATTATCCTATATACATATCGGTAACCGTTATGGTGAACAGAATAGGCTTAGCTCTATTACCCCTATTTCCATCATCCCTTCTCAAATATTAAAATTTAATACTTAATTATGTATGTAATGTTATTTTAAATTTGCTTTCATGTAAATTTAAGAAATTTTCATGAATGTGATATCGTATTCACATTGTGATGTAGATATACAAAATATACCACAAACAAAATGCAATATTGTATTTTATAATGTATTAAATAAAAGTTTGTTTGTTTTGGAATTTCGCACAAAGCTACTTGAGAGCTATCTGTACTAGCCGTTCCTAATTTAGCAGTGTAAAACTAGAGGGAAGGCAACTAGTCATCACCAACCACCGCCAACTCTTAGGCTACTCTTTTACCAACGAATAGTGGGATTGACCGTCACGTTATAACGCTCACACGGCTGAAAGGCCGAGCATGTTTGGCGCGACGGTGATGCGAACCCGTGACCCTCAGATTACGAGTCGCACACCTTAACACGCTTGGCCATGCCGGGCCTATTTAAATGAAAGAAGAGCTATCGAATCACCGATAGAAAGAGTAGAAAAGAAATTCGCTAATTTGACTTTAATGTGAGTCTTACTTTTTCACATAGTCTATTTTGTGGTGAACAGCATTTTTTATTTTATAGACTAGCCTGCTGTTTGCTTTTTACACACCATATTTTAATTCCGCATACATTTATTTTGTGTGTGAGGTTAAATATGTGATGCATTAGTAGATGTATAGTTGATGATATATAACTAAATAGGTCTCTAATCGTATATTCTAGATTAAATGTTAACAGAGGCTCACCAATAAATGTCAGGTGTGCGTCAAATTTATTTATGTAGTGTATATATTAACGATAAAATCACGAATTCGACTAGCAGACGATAAATGTGTGTATGAACGAAAAGTTGTCGTTTTGCACACTTTCATCTGATTGACCTGCGCGGCGAACGTGGCGGAGAAACAAAGAAGCAAACAAACAAAGAGCTTTGAGTTTTATATACAGACGTCATATAATTGTATTTATTCATTATAACAGTTATTTTAGTTTTAATATCTCAAGTGACAAGAGTGTAAGAATAGCATATCCTTATCTCTGATGATATATTAATACAAGTATTCAGACAACATGGCGTTGCACTTAGAATAAAAAGAAAAACTAGTCTACGAACTGCATTTATGCATATATATCCATAAAAACAGTTTGTCTATCTATATATATCGTATTATTGGAAGTACTGGTACAGTATTTCCTGACGGAAAGGATGTCACTATTCGCCACTAGGGCTTCGTTTTAATACGGAAAAGGGTATAAGTCCCATTTTATCAATACCTGTGCTTATCCTTGATGTCAATTAAAGCTTTGACTTTAGTATGAATACAAACTACTAACTGTAGACATATATCAAGTGAAATTGACTGTCACTGTTACAAAGCAATAAAAATAACTTCGTTCTGAGCAAGCATCATAACAATATTATTCTTTCTGCGCATCTTATTGTTGTGGTTAAAACGATAATGCAAGAAAGTACTCCACAGGTTCCTGTCAAATCAGATTCGTCTATTTAGACAACGGGAAGAGAGGTCATCATTTTACACAGTGGTTCTTTCATTGTTCTTCTCTTCAGTTTCGATGCTCACGACATATTGCAGTCTGTTTCTAAAATACAGGATAGCCAATGGTCTTTCATTTCTTCAACACACAATATTCATTGGACTTGATTTTATAAAAAGGCTTAAATTCTGGAACACTCATAACATCAGTCCTGCATCTAACTACTATTCGTCGTTAAATAATTTGTAAGTTGTTTTTCACGTGATGTTTTCGTTATAAACTGGTTGGTTCTGGCATCGGCAGACCTTTATAAACTCTATGCATTCTATTGATGACAAATGTTTTACTAATAAGGAACGTGTTAGTCCAATACTATTCGTTATATAATGTAATATGCACCTGGTGGTGATGACCCCTCAACTACAGAATGCCTAACATCTTCTACTCTAAGCTACTTTTAACGAAAAATGAAAAGATTAACTTTGATAGTAAAATTTTAAACGACTTTCAAATACCAATGGTCCCTAAACGCTATTCTTCACATGATCATTACGTGTGGTATTTAAATATGGTAACGTTTTATGCATCATATTTCATACATATTATACATATACATACTACCAGATTGTGAACGATTTTAGGGTTTGTTTGGTTTCTTGAATTTCGCACAAAGCTACTCGAGGGTTATCTTTGCTAGCCGTCCCTAATTTAGCAGTATAAGACTAGAGGAAAGGCAGCTAGTTATCATCACCCACCGCCAACTCTTAGGCTACTCTTTTACCAACGAATAGTGGGATTGACCGTCACTTATAACGCTCCCACGACTGAAAGGGGGAGCATGTATGGTGCGACCGGGATTCGAACCTGCGACTCTCAGCATACTAGTCGAACTCTTTAATCCACCTGATCATGCCGGATCTGGATTTTAGGGTAAGAAAAGGATGAAATGGAGATACATGTAAGGTTTAAAACTTTCTCACAATTTTGTGCGGATATTAAGCAACTAAGCTCAAGCTATGTTTATATAAAAGAATAGACGTAAAAGTTCATAGTGAAAATGTATAAGCGAATTGTTTTCATATCAGACATTAAATATTTGGAATTGTGTTGATTGCTTAACATACAACTGTACAATGGGCTAAATGCTCTTTCCTTCGCAGGAATCGAACCCCGAAGTTTTGTGAGTTCGTAAACTTACTTCTGATACGTCGGTGAACAACACGAAAGATAAAGGTTTGTTGTAAAAGTTTTACAATATTTTATCGAGCCATTGATTTCCTCATAGTCCTAGTCTTACCTGTAATATTGTCAAAACTGTTTTGTACTTCAACTGTGTTTTGATTTAAGAACTATTTATCGTCATTGGTGTGTATCAACTCTAGAAATTAAGAGATATTACTGCAACTCTCCCTTCGTGGAAGGGTATAGAAGAATTATATCAGAGCTGTCAGTGGATTTATCGCGCACAGCGGTTTGCAGTCTTAGTAACAAACAGATCCTGTCAAGAACTAAAAGTTTTTCTTTGATGTGTTCAGGAAAATCTTAAGTGCTTGATGAAAGCTCGATACGTAGGTGGCAAAAACATTAAATTTTGCTTTAGCGCAGGCCATTGTGCTAAACACACATAAACCGATAAACGGAAACTGAACGATAGGAAACAAACTTCCATGTTATGTTGTTCAATAAGATCCACAAATTGATAGCGAGAGAAGTTTTTGTTTTTTGGCTCAAGTGGTTTGTGTAGTTTGTTTGTAAATATTTTCTCTGGAGTCTGTGATGAAACTAAAGATTTCACTATCAAAATATCACGTTTTTATTTCTAACGAAAACAAAAACAACACTTGTGGAAATTTCAATATTGTGTTTTACCTTAATTTAATGATAATGTTAACACCTGAAGATCTTATGCGAACTTAAAAGTAAATAAGTCCTTTGAAGAAAGTATCACGGAGCATGTGATGTGGATGTTGTTTTGAATTAAGCACAAAGCTACACAATGGGCTATCTGTGCTCTGCCCACCACGGGTATCAAAACCCGGATTTTAGCGTGTAAGTCCGCAGACATACCGCTGAGCTACTGAGGGGCATGATGTGGATAAAACGAGTTCCCGAGCATATGGTAGCATATGGTAGCATTTGGAATGGCAATAAATACTTTTATGTTGTAAACAACAATGTTTAACAATAGCAAAGAAAGGAAACACAGAAGGAAAAGTCTCTAAATGGAAAGTCATCAACCTCGTTACGATCAGTGATTTGACGTGGACTTTCTAATCACACTGAGAATCATCATAACGTGATATTCACGTGTGACTTGACACAGTCCAATTTTAGTCCTTTGTTTTCTGTCAAAGATCCCACGACAAACGCATGAAGTTTTGATCATAAACTTACAATAAGTATTCTGTTATAAAGTTTTGACTATAAACCTACAGTAAGTATTCTGTTATAAAGTTTTGACTATAAACCTACAGTAAGTATTCTGTTATAAAGTTTTGACTATAAACCTACAGTAAGTATTCTGTTATAAAGTTTTGACTATAAACCTACAGTAAGTATTCTGTTATTGCAGTGTTGTTTTTCATACCTGCACTGATTTATATCTCTTTCATAATATCAATGACCAACTTGTATCGTCTTTTCGATACTACAACGTCTTCTAAAGTTTTAGTTTGCAATTTTTTACAAATACAAGTGGTTTAGACGTGATTTTTTCTTCTTTAACGGTGTTCTCTTGAAAGAGCACATTTCAACTGTTCATACCTTTGAAACAGTTTTATTTAATCACACATCCTACTAAAACATAGTAAATTAGTTTAAGCTTATTCAGTTTGTCCATAAGGTGCAATATGTTCTTGAACCATTGATAGAAATGTACATTCGACAACATTTCAAGTGTATCAATATACAAGTCTAATAACAAAATACATTTGTAGAATAATATATACTCAAAAATATATGAACGTTTTGTTAAAATGCTAGGATGTATCAGCAGATATCCGTGAAGACGCAGCTTAGTATACAAGTAAACTACACACATCCTACTAAATACGTTTATTGTTTCGAAATATCTGTCTGGGGCCAGAGATCAGAAAAGATTCAACTGCCTCAACTAAGTTAATGCCTTTCATTAATCTAGTTTTAGATTTGGTTAAATGTGCTTCATTGTCTCTTCTCCCCCAGTTAAAAAACTAGAGCTGGACATGAACTTTAGATTATCTAACCCTCTTTGATACTCTAAAACATGACGCTACTCTATATAAATTATCATTCTCTAAGCATGAGGGGAAAATGCGGTTACATCAACTTAAGAAAGTTTTGTTCTCGAAGACGTAAAGAGAAGTAAATATGTGTAACTATGTATTTGAAGATGGTCGATTTTTGCAAGATGCTGTATTATAAAGACGACAGATACCTACAATCATAATTGCCAATTTCTAGCCATTGAGAAACGTTGTCTCTTTGGAAATCAGTGCCCTATGCTAGAGAAACGTTGTTTCTTTAAAAATTAGTGCCCTTCAAGAAACAGATCTACAAAAGTACATCAGCCCAAATTGTTTTATGACATCAGTCTTTGTATTCAGTAACAACAGTAATATTTAACACTGGACCAGAAAGGACTATCAGGATGTAGTAAGATCGCTTACTGTAGAAATAAAACAAGTAGTTATTAGTGGCCACAGGCACACTGAAGGCGACAGATGCATTGAGGAGAGTAATTTATGGGCGTTAATGTAGAGTTGGTGACAATACAAACATAAAGTGGCAAACAATTTCCATCACATTTAATGTAGCCCAGCGGCATAAATTGAGTAAGAGTAATTACTGGCAAATTATAAGATGTGGTGTAATTCTGTTGAGAATCGTTCTTTTCATTACGTTTTTTACCGGCCTTTCCGTCTTGGTGTGAGATTTTCTTTGTATGATAATATATTTAATGAAAACGCCATGTTGAACATATCATAAGCCCAGGGGAACAAATAACAATTTAAACAGCAATTACAATTAAAACTATATTATGAACGGGTGCTTTGTGCAGGTTCCTCGTAATTTGTCTATTCAATGCCTAGAATTTTATTGTTTACATCTTACCAATTTGGGCAACAGGTTCCTTAACTATCAACACAAATACATTTTTCATTTGTTTTTGTTACTCAAAAATCACCATGGGTTTGGAACTTTCAATCATAAAGTATAGACTACATAGAGCATATACAAATATAACCTTTACTTGATCAGGAACAAATATATATCATTATTATTCTGTGCTTAAAAAAAGATTAAATCTTCTTAACGTTTTTCTTAAATATTTTGTTTTGAACCATCAACAAAACGTAGGCGAGTGGAGATTATAGAACAAACGAAAGGAAAAAATACAGGTGGGAAGTATATGTAAGTTTAAAAAAGGCGTAAAAAATAAAGACTTCAGTCAATTCAGTAAATAGTGTCTGGAAATATATAAAGTAAGATATGGAGTGAGAAGGTAACAATATAAACAATGACTTTAGTTAAGACGCAAGATGTAACAATATAAACAATGACTTTATTTAAGACGCAAGATGTAACAATATAAACAATGATTTCAGTTATGACGTGAAGTTTGTGTTGATAGAAAGAAGACAATAGTAGAGAGCGTGTTTATTGTAAGAGAATAGAAATATACACAGTAACTTTGTTGTTTATAGAACATAATAAAATTGTAGATAATTTTGTCTTAAAAGACGGAGAAAGTATAAACAAGTATGGATTTATGTTTATATAAAGATGAGAGAGATGTGGACAGTAATGTGTTAGAGAAAGATTATGGACAATTAGGTAGTGACTTCGTCTTTATAGAAAGATGAAGAGGTTACACAGTAATGACAAAAGATATGTAAATGGAACCTTTATGTTTAAAAAATATAATAGAAAATTGAGCAATAACGTTGTGCATTTACAGAAACATTATGCAGAAATAGTACTTATGTAAGGCAGTTTTTCTGTTAAACAATTAATAAAAACATCAACCGATTTCAGTTTTACCTAAAAATAATAAAATGGACAATTGCTGAGTATATAAGAAAATGGTAGACATTTTCACATTATTAAAAAAGATAAATGCCGTGTAGAAAGAAAACGTATGTCTAGAAAAAGATAGATATTCAAAATATTGGTCTTTTGGAAAGATAATAAAAGTTATCACGCCATTTTGTGTTTTCTTAAAGAAATAAAACAGGAATATAGACACTATTTCTGTGTGTTTATGATAGGTGAAAGAGGTGTTGAGAGCATCGTAAGCACTAAGTGTAGAAAGTAACTAAGGATCTATAAGGAAATAGTAACAGAAGAAATGGCTACTTTCTATTTATAGAAAACTGGCTAAGTATAAACGTTAACTGTGTATTTATACGAAGATAGTAACTGTTAAGACACCCACTTTGTAAGCACATAGAAAAATAGCTAAAGTATAGACAGTAACTATAAATATACATTAAGTTACTAAAAGTAAAGACATCTACTTTCAATTTATAGTGAAAAAAAAACATTAAACATTAAAACAAAAGAGAAACCTTGTATTTATGTGTTTTCTTATAGCAAAGCTACATCGGGTTATCTGCTGAACTTGCCAAGTGGATTCGAACGTCTGATTTTAGCGTCGTATATGCGTATACTTACCGAGGTACCAGCGGGGTACACCTTGCAACTATGGGAAGACAGAAACAGTAAGACGATCCCGTTCCATTGACAGAGAAACAGCTGGAGTATAAACAGCAACTACACAACTATAGCAGGATTCAGATCGTACAGAGAATGAGTAACTTTGTGTTTATACAAAACATAGATAGTATACGTATATTTACAGAAAGACAGAGTAAAGACAGTAGTTTTGTATCTATAGAAATAGATTATAAAACATAACAGAAACCTTGTATTTATAGAAAGATATAAAAAAGTATAAATACTATCTATGTAATTATAGTAAGGTGGTAACAAATATACAGTTGTTGTGAACATGCTTTGCATCTACATCAAGAAAAATCTCTACATAGGTCCACCTTTTCTTTCTTTGATTAACTTGTGTTCAAGGTTACTGGTGAGGCGTGGAATATTTTCGAAACTATTATAACCCAATAACATATGTTAATCAAAGTGTAGACTGAATTAGACGTTTTTGAATTTAGATTTCAAAATTAACTAACTTCAACATAATATAATATTTTGGGATAACATGAGACCTATTGGTTCATCTCGGCTCTTAACTAAGTTAACAAAATTAAGAAAATATATAAAGAATCTTAAAGCGAGCCCTTATAATTTATATCCTGATCAATCTTTTTTTTCCTAAATTCACTAATATTTACTGCCTTTACAACATCTGATGGCAAACAATTCCAAAGTTCAATCATCCTCTTAGAAAAAAATAAAACTGTCTTAGCTGAAGATAACTTCTACGCAACCACAATTTTTATCTCAGTCCCCCAGTTCTACTTTGTTTACTATTAAATATGAAAAAAAACGATTGTCCATCTACACTATCAGTTCTCTTTACAATCTTAAACATCTCAATAAGATCCACCCTAACTCTTTCATTTCTAAAAGAAAAAATCTTTGAGATTTCAACCTCTCATCGTATGTCAACTCACCGATCCCAGAAATCATTATCATAACCCTTCTCTAGACACTTTCTAACAATTTAATGTCTTTCCTAAGGTAAGTAGCCTGAGACTGAACAAAATATTCCAAATGTGGCCTAACTAGGAATCTGTACAATGAAATTACAACCTGTTTATACTTATATTCAGTATTTCTGTAGATGCAGCCAAAAATCGTTCTTTCCCTACCAGAAGCAACAGCACACTGCTTGGATAACTGATCAACTATTACATCAAGATTCCTTCTTACCACTGTTAAGGTTACTCACATCCAAATTGTAATTATAATTCAAAATATGATAACCCAAGTGTGAAAGTTTGCATTTATCATAATTAAAACCCATTTGCCATTTATTTACCCAATTCACTAAATGATCTAAATCCTTTGTAAATCAGCAGCATCCTCTTCACAGCCAACAACACCCAAGACCTTAATACCTTCTGCAACTAAAAGCAATTTATTCACTGTTCCATTCACCTATGTCATTGATATAAATAAAAAAAGAACAAAGATCCTGAGACTGAGCCATGACATTAATCCAGTTGGACTGAACTCCATGTGTAATATCAGCATTGCTGTATGTTTATCAAAATGCAAGAAAAGGTAAAACTCTAACTTTATAAGTTTATTTCAGGAAAACTGAATGATCACTCACATATAAAGCAGTCTTTCGTAAACTGTAGTTCCTGAAAATGTTATAATGAGGATATTTCAACTAACACACCACGTTATACGCAAACATAAGCAGAAATTAAATACTTAATTACACTCTATAACATATTATAGTGGAAACAACACGTTATATGATTAATTTCTACGTGAATATAATTAAGAAAATTTTGAATTTAAAAAGAATAATTTTTCCGTAAATTTTATAAATTTGGGCAATTTAATTTAATTGAACTTCGTGTGGAACACAAATGTTTCCACGTGCTAATTTCACTCAGAACAGGCTACTGAGAGTTCCATGATGTAAACATTCTTTAGTTTTCAAGTGTATGTATTTAATGGTTATATGTTTGTAAATTAAAATTTCTAAACTGAATAGCACTGGTGTTATATATATAATATAGTAGAGTCTCAACCTTCACAAGCAGCGCGAGTGTCGTCCAGGCGTGCATTAACTACCACATTTTTCATCCTTAATCTGTGTTCATAAAAAAGTATTTAACAATACGGATCTTCTCGGAAACTGTAGAGGGCGTTATAAAAATAAAAACAACAGCAGCAAACAAGAAACTGACACAGCTGATGGATATCAAGTTTCCCTCGTTGTACCAAAGTAATTTATTTTGATAATAACCTAGACCTTGCTCACAACGTTACAGTTGTTGTTTATTTACTGTTTATATATATAAATTTACAATTGTTGATATAATTTAGGTAAAGCTTTAGCTTCTTAAAAATCCCTAAAATGAAAGTTAGTTTTAAAATCTTTAACTTCCTTTCTAAAGATTTTTAAAATGTTTATAAACAACACATAGAAACTTTTGAATAGTTTTAGTTTATCATTTTCTTCGTATATTTAAGCCTAATCCTCTAGAGCAACAGAATTAGAGCATACTTTTTATCATTTCTCATATCACTACTGAGATATTCTAAACAACAAAGTCAGAGAATATTTTTATTGTTACCGACGGTACTTGATACTAAAAATAACAACATAAAACAATGTGTTTGTTGTTTCCCAAGCCACTACGAGGCAGTAAAGAAAAAAGGTTAGAGTATTCTTTTGTTCTCCACATCATTATGATGTAATGGAAACAATAAAGTCAGATAACATTTTTCACTCTTTCTCATATCTTTATGATGTAGTAAAGATAATAAAACCAGATAATATGTTCCTTGTTTTCCACGTCGTTACATGACAGTGAACAAAATAAAATCAGAGAATATTTTTTATTGTTTCTCATATCATTACGTGTTACTCAATACAAAAAGGTCAAAACCTATTTTTGTATTCATTTTCACGTCGTTACGTAGTAGTGAAGACAAGAAAAATATTCTTATTGTTTCAAGATAGATTGTTACATAAAACTGCAAACATTCAAAGACCGAACATCTAAACAGTTCTTTAGAATAACTGGATAACACAAAACAAGTAAAACATGTTTTTCTCTGAACATCATGTAAGTAGCAGCCATCTAGTTTCTAAGTTCTTCACTTCAATAATAATATTATTATTTATATCAAATGACAACACTATTTATGTAGTTCAATGTCTAGAAATCCAAACTATCTGCGAGTTAAAATTCAATACAGACGTTGTTTAAGCCAACTGTACAATATAACCAGCAGAAACAGTCAAAAAATGAAATTTCTTCATTATTGTGACATTCTATACGAATGTGGTTATTTGTGTATAATGGATACACTTAGGACTAGTTCAGATGTATTTTAAATAAGAAGATGCAAAGATACAGGGTGAAGTGAATGAAACTTTTTATCTTTTCAAGATTCGACACGCATGGATGTTCGTGGGATGGTCATGCCTTACGTTTTGTAAGTAGTAAATTCAGTTAATTTAAAATAATTAAAATGTCAGACTTAGTTTGTTTTCTGAATTTCGCGCAAAGTTATCTGCACTAGCCTTCCCTAATTTAGCAGTGTAAGATTAGAGGGAAGGCAGCTAGTCATCACCACCCACCGTCACTCTTAAGCTACTCTTATAGCAACGAATAGTGAGATTGACCGTAACGTTATAACGCTCCCACAGCTGAAAGGGCAAGCATTTTTAGTGCGAAGGGGGATTCGAACCCGCGAACTTCAGATTACGAGTCGCACATCTTAACCCACCTGGCCATGCCGGGCCGTCAGACTTAATAAACAGGAGGATTCAACTAGAAAACCTCGGCGAAATAATTGTAGAATGAAGTTATTTTGATAAGGTAATTAAAAAAGTAATCAAAATATACGTTATGGGAATGACGTGGAAAAATATATTCGTTTAAATGACATCATTTCCCTGAACAAAAGAACGAGGACTAAGAGTCTCGTTTAGCACACCGAATAACGTATGTGTATAATGACTTCAATAACTTACATTCCAGGCAATGGACAAACATAATATATGAAGTAATTTACAAGTAAATAGCAATTTGTTCCACATTATATAAAAATAACAGCAAATATGAGAAAAACAGCGTCAACCTAATGGTAAGAAGTATACTCGCTATATATTTATAACTAATAAATGTATTTGTAGAAACTGCTTTATATTAGCCTTCCAAATATATTTTTTCAATCCAAACGAAGAACTTGCTTTGTTAGACAAAGTCTTACGCTAAGTTTAACTTTACTGTGGTCACAGATCGCTTTTTAGACGGTTTTGTTTCACTTTGTTTTCAGTATAAGAGTTTATTAGACCAAGCAGAACCTTTCCTGTTCTAATTAGATTTTGTTCTGAATTGAAGTAGCAGTAAGTTAACGGACTTACAAAACTCTAACATCTGGGGTTTGATTCCTCATGATGTAGAAAGCTCAGGTAGACTGTTCTATAAACAAACTCACAAATGTGAATACATATGTGAATCAATTGGTTGGGGTCTTTACATCCAAGACCCCAACCCATTGATACACATTTCCAGCAACAAGTTAACAACCCTGATAGAATTCACTAACTAACTCTATGTTCAATAATTAAAACTACCTACAAATAAAGTATGGGGAATCCTGTGTCACCAGTTCTATCCAACATTTTTTATGACACAGATTGAACCACAAGCGATCAGTTCAGCCTTACATCCACCACTATACTGGTACAGGTATGTTGATGATACAATCACTGGATTCACATCTACAGAAAACACACTTAGTTTTTCAATCACGTTAACTCGATACACCCCAACATTAAGTTCATCTGTGAGCAGGAAAAAGCTAACCAAATAGCATTTCTCAAGCTCAAGATCACTAGAACTGATACACAATTCAAAACAGAAATCCACAGAAAAATTACCCATACTGAATTATACATTCCCTGGAACACAGCACATGAAACAAAACAAAAACTCAACATATAAAGATATCAACTAAATAAACACAGCCACAAAACTATGCTCACCCGATACAATTAACGACGAAATCAACAAAATGAAACAACATTTCATCAAAAAATTTCCTAAAAAAAACATGAAAAATTATACGTACACACCTAGACCAACAACAAACAAACAACAATAAATCCCAAGATACAACAAATTACAAAACCTTAAACTGCTGCATACCGTATGTTCTCGACATTAGCGAAAAAATAACCAACACTTGGAAAGAACTTATAACAAAACACAAAATTCCAGTAAACACCAAATTTATTCAAAAACCAAGTACAAAACTAAAGTCCATACTATGTAAAAACTACACTGACAAACACAACACCAACATTATTTATAAAATACAATGCAACAACTGCCACAACTTCTATTTTGGAGAAACAAGCAGAAATATGGAAACTGAATTCAAAGAACAAAAAAACACATATTTTTCAACACTGCAACCCAAATAAAACGTAATATAACCATAGAAGACATCCAGATATTAAGTAGCGAAACAAATATAAACAAACGCAAAATCAAAGAATCCCTACTTATACAATAACTAAAAGCAAAATTAAACCAATTAACACCTTTATACCAATACTAATTAATAGCCTAATATCCTACTGCAACGCCCTCTACAATCCCGTACCCGTTTATACTCTCGTCCCTAAGACTGTGTCTGTAAACGGTCACATTCAAACACTCTCTCTTTCTTAACCTGAAGACGACCTAGGAACATGTTCTCTCCTTATGAGCAAAAGTGTTAATACCCAGCAGATCTGAGATACAGTGTTAATACCCTTACCAGCAGCTCTGAGATATAATGTTACTACCCATACCAGCAGTTCTGAGATACAATATTAATACCCATACCAGCAGTTCTGAGATTACAGTGTTAACACCCATACCAGCAGTCCTTAGATACAGTGTTAATACCCATACCAGCAGTTCTGAGATACAAACTCACAAAACACTATTTAAATTTAATTGTTGCTTTGTTTACAGATAGTAAATAATTATGAACAGACAACCATAACGTATAGGATTTTGTGACTTGTGATTACGTGTGACTGTATCAGTTATGTTCAGTTGGTATTTACTTTCAGGATATGTCAAGCTTCGTCAACGTGAACTAAAGTGCATTCGGATTTCAGGAAATCTTTTATATTGAACGATACGAAAGTAAAACGGTTAAAGAATTTAAAACTTCTCTCTAAGCTGCTTGCAGTTGCTTTAAGATATTCTATCCATAATGAAAACACAAGAAAACGATGACCTATAACCCGAATTTCTTCAAAAAATGAAACTTTCTTCTATAAGGGCAAACTGCTGTCCCTGGAAAAAAAAAGTCCACCATTCGGAAACACTTGGAATCTATGATATCGCATTTTTGTGTTAAATTGATTTGTTGAACTTACGCGTTTATCTATTATCATGAATATCTATCTGTCCATAATGAAGGCTTGAACTTTAAACATAACATTGTATCACACGTCATTTATCTTTATAAACTTCAACTACGACATCAGAGTTTTTACTGGCTCCTTCATTTCGTCTTAGTGTTGCTCTTTTTTGCTAGAAGAAATAATTATTTGTTATTATTTTGATGATGTTAATTGTGTGTGTGTGTTTCCTTATACCAAAGCCACATGAGGCTATTTGCTGATTCAACCGAGGGGAATTAAACCGCTGGTTTTAGCGTTGTAAATCCGTAGACTTACCGTTGTACTAGCAGGAGGGTTAGTTTAATTGTATTAATTTTACATTTTTTTGTTCCAATGATTACCAAACTAATCATACACTTTGATAAACGTTTACTTGGAGATGAGTAGTGATATTCTAAATGGTAAAATTACACCACATATAGGTATTGGAAAATAGTATAGTAAATTCTCACACCTTGAGATAAACCATGAAACTCGCATGTAGTTTAGTTCGAGGTTCTGGAGCACTTCCACTTAAACGTTTTGTTACAGATATTAAAGCACCACTCAGGTTAGAGATGAAACAAAGAAAGAAAACTGTGATTGGTCGGTTGCTGCTGGAGCCCACAAGTAGCATGTTTTGAGTGAGTTTTAAAATAAAACTGTCGTGAAGCTATTTTCTTTGGCGATCTGGAGAAGGTATTGACATTTAGTTTAAGGTAAACAGTATTAAAAATGTTGATGACGAGTGGGTGTCAGCAAAGAAGTTGAAAATAGTTGCGGGTGGATTTTCCTCGATTGTTTGGTATATCTTGTTTTCTTGTTTGTTGAACGAGATAAGAAAAACAAACAATTGTTTTTTTTATCTCCTTAAATAACATTTAACTTTAGCGCTTTCAGCAAGTAGATTTGTCTTCATTAACGGTTTAAGTTAGTAGAGTATAAAGTGTGGGATATAAATTGGAAACATAATAAGTAACTTTGGTTTGATTTGTTTTGAATCTCGCACAAAGCTACACAGTGTAAGACTATGGAGAAGGTAAATAGTCATCATTACCCACTACCAACCCTTAGGCTACTAACGAATAGTGGGATTGACCGTCACATTCTCATCCGGTATTTCAGACTTTTGCACCATGCAAAGTGAATTTTTTATGAGGCATTGCAGGAGAATTTGTTCTAATACTCCTGTAATTTTGTCTTTTTATTAGTGCATTATGTTGCAAATGCAATTAAATTTCTGTATTTTTTCTTGAAAGAATATAGTACAAATCTAATTTACGTTTTGTGTTATTATAATCTTGAGGTTGTTTAAATACAGTTCGTACATGATTTTTCCCTTTTTTTGTTTTGTTCCAGTGAAAATAAGAGAGTAACTCTGGCGATATGAACTAAAACATACCCCAATTCAGGTTCAATGTTCTTTCAATACAAAAAATATTGATACCCAGCATTTTTGTCGTTTTGTTTTAGGGACACAACTAGTTTACTTCAATTTATTTTATATGATGTTTTTCACAGATAATACTACAAAATAATTCAGCCTTTCTGTACTACTTTTCTTGAAGTTTTATGAATATAAATAAGTGTAGAGGTTTTTTATATTCCAGGGATACTACACACATGGATAAGCCTACAGGTTTTTATACTACAATTAGAATGGAACAGCTTATAGGTTTTTATACCCCAGGGATACTACACACATGGAGCAGCTTATAGGTTTTTTATATTCCAGGGATACTACACACATGGATAAGCCTACAGGTTTTTATACTCCAGTTAGAACGGAACAGCTTATAGGTTTTTATACTCCAGATATACTACACACACAGATAAGCCTATAGGTTTTTATACTCCAGGGATACAACTAAATACATGAATCAGCTTATAGGTTTTTATACTCCATGGATACTACACACATGGATCAGTTTATAGGTTTTTATACTCCAGAGATACTACACACACGAATGAGCTAAAAGGTGTTTATGTATACTCCAGGGATAATACGATCAGAGATAATTGTATATATTTTTATCCTCTAAGAATATTACAAATATGGGTTAGTTATCGGTTTTCAAACTCCAGGAGCATTAAGATTATAAATCAGTTTTTAGATTTTTATACTCCAGGGATATTATAATTACTTTTTGTCAAATACTCATGGCATGGCTGTGGTGATCGAATCTCAAGCGTTCTCATGGCTAATAGTCCATGCAATTGTCTAAGTCTAATAACTAAATAATAGCTAATAGTTAGATTTAAATGGTCTACAGGCTACTATAGCTCGTCACAATGTAAAAGACAGTTTTATATCTATTTGTTTATGTTTCAGGGATATTAAAATTTCTACATCTTCTTGTCCTAAAATATAGTTCCTTTGTCTTTACGGTTTAGAAGATTACAAATATTAATCAGTTCATAGGGCTTTATGTTCAAAGAATATAAAAATATTAGATGAATTTAGATGTAAATATAACAAACTTTAATTTATACACCTTTATGTTCTGAGATATCAAAACATAGTTCAGTTTACAGGTCTTTATGTTATGGAAATATTACAAACATTTTTAATTTCTATGTTTTTACGTTTATAGAATATCATAAATAAATTCAGTTCTATGTGTTTTTTGTTACGAGAATATTAAGATAATATTTCACTTCATAGGTGTTTACGTTCCGGAATATTAGGTAGTTCATTTTATGTGAATATATGTATATATTTGTTCGTCGAATATTACAAATATGACTCATTGTTTATGTTTAAATGTTCTTTCATCTTTTAGGTTTTTATATTCAGGTGATATTGCAAACAAAGGATAGTGTATGATACATTATGTTTATAGTTATGTTTTGAGTATATCCCATTGTTTAATTTTTATTTGTGGTCAGGTAAATTACAAATATGTTTCTACGTTCATGAGATATTATTATCACAGATAAGTTCTATTTAAAGAATATAAATCTACTTTAATTTATCTGCAAGGGATTTATCTGCCAGACGGATTATATACGGATATATATAAGTTCGTTAGTTTATAGTTTCCAAAAGTATTACAAACGTAGTTCAGTTTCCATGTCTTTGTGTTCCGAGAGTATTATAATATCAGTTTAATCTGTTGAGGATATAGTTCTAAAATGATTTTGTATATGTAAACCAACAAATGTGACAACTATAGCTGAAATAAAGTTGCAGTGGAACAGAATGTAAGAGTAATATATTTTAATATTGTTTGTAATTTCGTAAGCGAAGGGCATGCTACATCCGTTTCCAATGAAAACATCCGAACACCCAGTTCATTAAGATGTGCTTAGATCGGTATTTAATAATTTTCCAAAAGAGATATACTCTGCACTTGAAAACACTGAAAAACATACAAAATATGGATCAATTTAGGGTACAAGGGCCATATAGTAAGAGCCCTACAAAAATGTTGCATTTCAGTCGGAGTAAGCAAAATACAGCGTTTATATATGCAAAAACAGCCCGTTTGGGTTGAGAAATTTTTTTTATGCAGAGGATTGAACAACGTTTCGACCTTCTTCGGTCATCGTCTGGTTCACAAAGAAAGAGAGAGGTAACTGACCGAAAGCTGACCACATATTTGAAAGGGGTTGTGTAACTGAGTGTCGGAGTGTAGAAGGCGGGCTTAAATTTTGAATATAGAAGTCGTGGCAGTTATCGCATTGTATTTTATAAATAATGTTAGTGTGATGTTTGCCAGTGTAATTTTTACATAGTACAGACCTCAGTTTTGTGCCTGGTTTTTGAATAAATTTGGTAGTAACTGGAATGTCATATTTTGTTACTAGTTTTTGCCGAATGTTGGTTATTTTTCTACTGATGTTGGGAATATATGGTATACAACAGTATATGGTTTCGTGATTTTTTGATTCGTGAGATATATTTACTTTTGTTGGTTAATTTTGCTTTCTGTCTAGGTGTGTGCGTATAATGTTTTCTACGGTTTGTGGAGGAAACTTATTGATATTAATGAAGTGTTGTTTTATTTTGTCTAATTCATGGTTAATTTTATTTGGTGAGCATAGTTTTATGGCTGTGTTTATTTGGTTTCTTAGTATGTTGAGTTTTTGTTTTGTTTCAAGTGCTGAATCCCAAGGAATGTATAGTCCAGTATGGGTGATTTTTCGGTGGATTTCTGTTTTGAATTGTGTATTGGTTTTTGTTATTTTGAGGTAAACAAATGATATATAATTGCTCTCTTCTTGTTCACATGTGAAGTTGATGTTGGGATGTATAGAATTAACGTGACTGAAAACATTAAGTGTGTGTTCTGTAGATGTGAATCCTGCAATCGTATCGTCTACATATCTGTACCAGTATAGTGGTGGATGTAATACTGTGTTAAATGTTTGTGTTTCAAATTGTGTCATAAAAATATTGGCTACAACTGGTGATACTGGGTTGTCCATGCTTAGGCCATTTGTTTGTATATAGTTGTGGTTGTTGAACGTGAAGTTTGTCTTCATCGTGGTGAATTCTATGAGGGTTGCTAATTGGTTGCTGGGAATGTCTATAGATTGGTGAGTGTCTCGGATATAGAGTTCTAAGACTATCTTGCAGGCTTCAGTGGTTGGAACTTCTGTAAAGAGGGATATAACATCTAAACTGGCCATTAAGGCTTTATGTTTAAGTTCATTAAGATTAAACTTGAAATTAAAAGAATCTTTGGTGAATGAGTTGGCTGATGTTACATATTTGGAGAATGCACATGCTGTGTATTTACCAAGATTGTAATTAAACGATTCATATGTGAACATTATTGGTCGTAAAGGAAAATCTGGTTTATGATGTTTGGAGATGCCGTATATTTGTGGTGTGCGTGAGTCGGTTTTGCGTAGGTAGGAATAAAGTGTTTGTAAAATTATGTTGGCTTTTTCATTTTTAGCAGAATTTTGTTTAGTTGCGTTTCGTGTGTCTTTGTTAGATTTGTGTGTATTGGTTTAAATTTGTTTGTTTCTGATAAAATGTTCTTCATTTTTCGGATCTATTCATTCGTATTCATTATGACTATAGCGTTTCCTTTATCTGTTTTTAGAATTTTAATGTTTTTGTCTTGTTTTAGGTTTTTAATGGAATTAATGTCTATTTTTGCAAGATTATTTTTAAATTCCTGTTTTGTGAAATTGTGTTAATGGTTTTGAGAGAAAGTTCTTCGAAAAAATCATTTAAGATGTTGTTTTTAGGTATTTCTGAAAAATATAAATTTGTAATTTTACCTGGGAAGTTTGGCTGTTGGATGTCAATAAAATTATCTAAGTTGTCTTCTTTCTGTTTGTTGTTTTTGTTTTCTGTAGAAAGTATCACAAGTCTCCTGGCTAGGTCTTCTAAACATGTTTTGATTTCTGTGGTTGGAATGTACCTTGGTGCTATTGCGAAGTTGAGTCCTTTGTTAAGTAAATGTATCTCGTCTGTGTTTACTTGTCTGTCGGAATTCGTTATAAGAATCCACAAACACAAAAATACATGGAACAAAAATACATAGCTGTTAACATGTCTCATACAACAATACACAGGAGGATCTCCGTCTGAAAACAGGACTAAACGGGTTACCAAAAATAAGACTTTAATTTATATCTCCCATTCAACCATCGCTTATCTTAAGTAGCTGGAGAATGAAAAGACAATTCATACTGTTTCACAATAGGATATACCAATTAAGTCGCAGGAAGAAGTGTTTATGGATTTTTTTGCAGGATCGGAGTATAAAATATTTTAAATGGACAATGAAAAAGCATAGGCCTTGTACACTAAATGGATTATGGAAAATAATCAGAGAGTAGAGACGTGCTTTGATCATGACAGTGTTTTGCAATAGAAAATACTGCAAGGCCAATGTCAAGATGCATGATCTTCAGATAGAATGATGACATGGACTGTATCGATGTGGTGAAACTCATGCTCCAAAATGGTCTTAATATAACGTGTTTAGTCTCTGTAATTTAATGAATGAGTCTTGATACTTTTGAGATAGCTTAGTATCTATGTCATTTTGTTTAGATTTCTTCTGAATGAGCTTTGGTTTAGTTTCTATGCTGTTTGAGTTCCTAGAATACTACAAAATAATGAAGTTTTTGTGTAAGGGTTACTAACATAGCTCAGTCCATATATATTTTTCCTCCCATAGTTCCACAAACGCGATTTAATTCTAAAATTTTATGTCCTCGAAGATGTTTGCAAACGCTCTTTACGCATTTGTCATGTTTGTTTGTTCTTGAAGTTATATAACATATGTCTATGAAATGTTTAAACGACACCCAGGGCAATAAAATAAGTTTTCAAATAATATGAGTTGTAATTATATCATATATTCATTAGTAGATTTGCAGAGCCTGAATAAAAGCTACAACAAATTCGTATTGCTTGTCCCGGTAAGCATGCTTTCATTATTGTTAATATCAGTTCAGCTGATCACGGATGCAACCAGCAGCAGAGATGTCTGTATCTGGCTTTGAGAAACTTTTAGTTCGGAAAGATGAAATAAAATTTTCAACAGGAAGCAGTTTCAGATGGGCATTCATCGCATTAAGTTTATATGTTTCATGTATGAGCCCAAAGCTACAGAAGGCTATCTGTGTAGAAAGATTATTTCAGACAAGTGATCAACAATACTATAATATCCTATTCACTAATTCATGCAGTTGGTTTAAGTTCGCTTCTGGGATATGATTAATATACATTAAATACATATTTAATGAATTAATTCTGCAACACTAGCTATTTATTCATTTATCTAGTAGTTGTACAATTTTTCTCAATTAGGCTAATAATATCAAAATATTTAAATCCTCAGTCTTTCACGTCATTCTACGAGTATATTCGGTTGACTAATGTTTTTAGATGTATTGGAAATTCGCTAAATTACATGATGAATATTATTATTGTTTTAAGCATCATATTCTAGCGAAGAAATGAAGTTTGGTTTTGGTTTGGTTTCTTGAATTTCGCGCAAAGCTACTAGAGGGCTATCTGTACTAGTCGTCCCTAATTTAGTAGTGTAAGACCAGAGGGAAGGCAGCTAGTCATCACCACTCACCGCCAATTCTTGAGCTACTCTTTTACCAACGAATAATGGGATTGACCATCACATTATTACGCCCACAAGGCTGAAAGAGCGAGCATGTTTTGTGCGACGGAGATTCGAGCCTGCGACCCTCAGACTACGAGTCGAACGCTTTAACCCACTTGGCCATGCCGGGCCAATTCGTGAAGAAATGAAATCAATAGTTCTGTTAATAGTTAGCCAAACCGCTCTAGACTTTAGATGTTTTCTATCATTCTTTTAGTTTGTTTATTAATTAATTAATAATTTTCGAAGCTTCGGTATGTAAGCGTTTTATTTAAATTTTTCTATTACAATGTTACTAAATCCATACGTTTAAAGATAGGAATATTTCAAATTTGTATATACATATATAGGCTTCATTCGGAAACCAAAGTATTAGAAAAAGCGATACGTATAGTTTACCAATAGAATTAAATGCTTTTGATATTCAAGCACAAAACCCTCCAGCCAGGCAATCCTTATCGTTATATTCAAGCCTACAGAGGAATCCCTTATTTGTTGACTGTATTATATGAGCTTTGTTGGTGACGCAATATATACTGTTAGATTCGGATTAAGCATATCACTGGTGTGTGTCATAAATAGTAAAAAGATAACTAATACAGTACACATTCACGGAATTTCGTTACAAAAGAAATATACTGTTGTCCTAACAACGTCAAAACTGCTTGCCTTCAACACTGATTAGGTGATGTTCTCTCCTGGATCATACAAAGTTAACCATATCTCATTGGTTTTTAAGGCTGTTTCTAATGATCGTGCGACATTGAACTAAGAATAGTTGTTTGTATTTGGCGACTTAAGTTCCAATGCATAATATTCTTTTCTTCTCAAAAAATGTTGTTTTTCATCAAATTCAAACGAGCTTCTGACCCAATGATCTACTTTGTTAGCAGTGTATTTATGTGTTTTTTTCCAAGATTGAAAATAGTGAATTGAAAATTACATTTGAAGTTTCATACGTTTCAGCTCCTATAATTCGATTACCTGAAGTGGTAAGTAATAAGATTTTTACAGCTATACAGATCAATTTCTGTTTTACTATCTGTTATTCTAAAGCAGACAAATTGTAAATGATGAGGCATTTTTTTATTCTTCTCAGCTCAATGGAAAGATAGTAGGCTTATAACGCTAGAATTCGGAATTCTATTATTATGGTGTACGTAATGCAGATAACTCATTACTTGGCTCTGTGCTAAAAATAAAACAAAATGTTGATTTAATTTTATGATAGCATTCAATAAACAAAGCTTTCCATTATATAACGGTAGGTATTTTTATAATGGTGTACAATAAAAAAATTCTTCCATTGTATAACGGTATGTATTTTTACTTCCGTCACCTAAGGTGGCGTTTAAGTTTTCACCCCTGGGTGTGTGTTTGTCGGCAAAATTTCTTAAAAACGGCTGAATAGATTTGAATGAAAGTACGTACACAGTTGAACTACGACCCATCTTAAACTTAAATAGTTTTTGAATGATCATGGTCACAATAAGTTTTTGTAAACCAAAACAATTTCTCTCTGTTACAATTGGGACCAATTTTTTACAATATTTTTGGTAACTCACTCAAAAATAATCGAATTTTGATTAAACCTGGAGGACATACGTAGGATATTATTCCTCATTGTCATCTTGCCAAAAATTATTCGAATCCTTTGATAACAACGGACTCAAGCGTGGCAGAGGAATGCGCTCCAGCGAGTGTTCCTCTGGTAAATATCTGTGTTCCTGTTTGATTGGTAATTGCAGTTTCATGTCGATCGTCTCCAGTCTGATGGCCGTTATTATATTTAGAGCTGCCTGATATCGCAAGTTCTATCGTTAAGAAACGTCTACGAAGGATAGCGTGGTTAATCATACCCCACAACTTTTCAAGAACATTCTATTATAAATTAATTTCGGCTTCCAGGCCACGTTTAAGAAGACCAAAGGTATGAAAACCTTTTGAAGTTCCATCGCGAGAATTGACAGGTGAATGATGATTGCAGTGATTCTAGTTTTGTCAGAGCCCTCTAGTGGTACAGCTGTAAGACCGCAGTGTTTTGATGCTAGAAACCGGGTTTCGACGCTTTGTGATTATCTACAAACAAAACGATCTTCTTCAGTTATCTTTCTCAAAAAAAGAAAATAGCCATCGATTTCGAGGTGAAAGCAAAAGTTTATGAAATTTTGACATTCAAGCCTTCGCCAGATTAATATGTTGTTTACTGATAAATTTAAATAAGTTTAATTATTTTATTTTGGAGTAAGGTGGTATAATCTTCATGAAAATATAGTTTATTGCACTTGATTTTCGCGCAAAGCTACATGAGGGCTATCTACACTAGCTGTCCCTAATTTAGCTGTGTAAGACTAGAGGGAAGACATCTAGTCATCACCACCCGCCGCCAACTCTTTTACCAGCGAATAGTGGGATTGATCGTGATATATAATGCCCCCACGACTGAAACGGCGAGCATCTTTGGTGAAAGGAGGATTCTAACCTGCACCTCTCAGATTGCGACTCAAGCATCCTAACCAGTTGGCCATGTCGGATCTGAAAATAAAGAATGGGGGCCGAGGGTAGCCTAGTATTTAGTGGATCAAAACCTGAAGGCTGGGGATGGCCTAGTATGAAAACACTAGGTTTGAGATTAACTGCATTTTCTATGTGTGATCGTATGTGGTAACACAATTGTAAAGTTACTTTTGTTCCACCTTTTATATTTAAACAAATTTAAAAACAGCTGTTTGTATGAGAAAATAAATACTTTTCTTCATTTTGTCTATAAAAGTTTGTGTATAATTTCTTTAATGAGTTACATAGTTATTTCCCACATAACATTAGTTACTGTAGGAGTAGCGATATAACACAACATTAAGGAGATATAGTCGTCTTTTTGTATTCAAAAGACAGGATTTAGCCAACAACAAGTTTCAAATTCAGTTGTCTTTGTATATTTCTCTTTGAGCATATTTCCGTTTCTCTGAAGTTTCTCATTGCATCAAACGTTTTTTATTTTATTTTGTGTTTCTGTTTTCAAATGAACTTCTGTTTATAAGGGTTTCTTTTAACCTGTGTACTTCAATGTTCCACTGTTAACACCAGTGGAAAAAAAATATATATACACATATTTCCTTATATATAATACCATATACTACCAACTGTGTGTTTTTTTTTATAGTAAAGCCACATCGAGCTATCTGCTGAGTTCACCAAGAGGAACCGAACCTTTGATTTTAGCGTTATAAGTCCGTAGACTTGCCGCTGTACCAGCGGGGGACTTACTAACCACTGTAGTTCTTTGTAGCTTCAGAAGTAATTTGCCTTAATGTAATTGTAATTCGCTTTAAACGTCAAAGATGAACTGAAATGTTTGAAAAGTAGGAAATAAAATGAATAGCTTCAAGTATAGATGAACACACATCTTAATAACTAACATTTATAACGTTCGTAAGACATTGTTTAATACAGTAACAATCACAACACTACACATAAGAAATATTAATATTTAACATTTAAGCAGACATAGAAATCCATATAAAATATTCTTTATTTCCTAAAATTCTCTAACACAATTTAACTCATAATAAGATGAGAGATTAAATTACCATTATAACCAAGAAATGAAGTGACAAAGTTGCTGTAATAAAAAGACGTGTTTCTAGTAGAAAGTTTCAAAGTGTTTGCTCTTGTAAATATTTGTATATCTTATCACTAGACAAACAGATAAATATTGTTATTTAATGACAAAATATTTAAGTTTATATTTACCAACACTTTGCTGACAAAAAATATTTGGTAAAGAGAACTTCTGTTTATGAATTATGTTGTTTTCCACAAGTATATTTTCAAGTCTTCTACTTTTTACCTTTTGTTATGTAAATATCAAATGTAAATGTTGTCGAAAGTGTTATGTAAATGTTATGTAAACGACAACCATGTTGAGTGTTATGTAAATGTCATGTAAATATCATGAATATGTTATGTAAATATAATGTAATGTCGTGTTTGAATTCCTAGATTTATTATTTATAATTCTATATTTATATTATTGTTTTGAGGTTTAAACCGGTGAAATTTAAAATAACATTTTAGAATTAATTAAAATTCATTTAGAAATTTTTAAAACTAAATAGATTGATCACTTGTATTGGCCTGATGTTTGTACTGTGGAATTCTGGGAAGTTACGCGATATAGTATATAAACAGATGGCAATGCGAGGGAATCATCCACTTTTACTCGGGTCAAGAAGTAAGTCATCCATTTTATTCGGATCAGGAAGTTTGTCTTGTTTGAGAAAGTTTATACTGAATTTGTGAATAGAGCTAGATCGACTAAAGCGGTGAAAAATTTTATTCCGTCAACCTTTACAATTCAGTCGGATTACGGATTATATCGAAAGTCAATAGGAATTGGACTGTGAACTTTTGTTTGAAATTACCCATTCAAACTTCGAAAATTTCTCCGTGGGACTGAATTCAACGCCTAGATTGGAATTTTGGATTTCGGATTTGGACACTTATCCTGGATCATATTATTAAGCACAGGCCAGTACTTTTTTGTATTGTAAGTTGTTTTGATGGTTGAAACTGGATATCTGTTATTGCCATTAGATAATATATTTTGTGTCTATCACATAAGTAGATAATTATAATAAATTATACAAGCTGCTATCTGTGTCTTTCTGTTGCGTTCAGTCCACATAAAAAACGTAACACTTTAAACAAAATACTGCATTGAGAATGATTTATTATTTTTATTGTACTCTATTCTAGTGTACAAACTAAAATGCATCATATGATATGAGTGGTAATTACTGTAGTTATTCTTTTGTTGCTCATATAATTATAATATAGCAACCAGTGTACTTGTACTTTTCTTATACGCAATAGCCAAACATGGTGACCAATGTACTTGTACGTTCCTTTATACACAACGGTCAAACATAGTGACCAATGTACTTGTACGTTCATTTATAAACGAGATTTCAATATCATGGCGACTAGTGTATTTATAATTCTTTTATACACAATATTCCAATATTATAGCGACTAGTGTATTTATAATTCCTATATACACATGATTCCAACACTAAAGCGGCAAGTGTACTTTTACTTCATTTACACACAAGATTTCAACGAAAAAGTGAATACGGTATCCTTACTTCCTTTGTACACTATATTCCAATATAGTGACCAGTGTACTCATAATTTCGTCATACACAAGATTCCAACATTGTGATCAGTGTAGTTATACTTTCCTTTTACACATGATTTTCACATAGTAGTTAGTGTACTCTGTTAGATCTTAACACAAGAGTTGAAAATAGAGGCCCTTAGATCTTTTATAGATATAATTCCCAACTGAGGGAGAAACACAACCTACTAGTGGTTTAATGACACGTAGCTCCACCTCGGTTGGTATAAGTGTTTCAATCCTTTGTAGTAAGTAGTGGAGCATCTGCGACTTATTGAAAGGTAAGTTGAGGAATTAGGTTCCACTCGTCGAAGACATATCTCCACACACACAGTACAAAGTTCTCACGATGATCTTCAAAACATGATTAATATTCCCTGATGAAATCTTCAAGATAATCAGCATCCTGTAAAAAGCGTTGGTACAATTCTTCTTACAAAGCCAGTTTGGGTAACTTTAGCATCTATCAATCGGTGTACTTTAATCTCTATTATTTGAAACTCACTTAACTCACGCTTGTTTTTCTTACTACTTGAAAACGATGCAATTAGAGCTTACAAATGTTTAAATAATGTTGTTCACCTTCCATAGAGATCACTGGAATGACAAACGGTTCAGTGACTTGAGGATCTAATTTATTTAACATCTGGGGAACAGTAAACATATCTCTAAGCGCGTATTTATATTTTTCGTGTAATCTCGGTTCTTGCAATATGCTAACTCATACTTATGGCAAATTCTGCATTCATATATCCCTTGTCACACAGTTCTATGTAAAAGTAATGCATTACATATCTCTTACACACACTATTCTCAATACAGTTGCCAGTGTGTTCATATTCCAATGATTTTAAATATAGTAATTGCTAAAGTCGTGCGCCTCTAACACACTCGTTTGTTAATAAAGTAACATACATCTTTTACAGAAGCGATTTTCAGTATCTAATCAAACATCCCTCATGCACATGATTCTTAACACAGTAACAAGTTAGCCGTACATCCCACACGACTATCAACACAGTAAACAGCCGTAGATTAATTATTTGCATGCACGATTATTAATACATCAACTAGTGGGCCATGCTAATGCAGTGCTTTTTCCTTAACATTCGTGGTCGTAACTCCTTACACACGACATGGAAACCTAAGTAAGGCCTGAGATTTAGATATTCGATTGGATTGCAAGAATATTCCGATTCACAGCAATGGTTTTGTTAAAAATATTTATTAGGTGTTAAAACTATCACTTTTCAGAACTAACATATCCTGTTTTAGTACCCTTTAACTGCCGTTTTATCTCTTTGGAGCTGACTGTCCTGTGGGCCTCTTTGTCATGACGTAATAGTTCCAGAAGGAGGATAATTTTCCGCTGACGATTTTACAGAAAATTTACTTTCCAACTACTCAGAAAAACTTCACAAGTTTGGTACTAATTTCAACCATTTTATGACATTATATAAGGCTCTTTTCCCAGTTGCTCAACAGTAAATTTAAAGACTTATAACCCTAAAAATCGGATTTCAATACGCGTGTTTGACACAGCACACAAAACTGATTGTGAAGTTTTATGAACAATAACATAAGAAAAATTAAAAATCATACACTTATCCCCAGTCAGAATTTGTTATAAAATACTATTTGAAGAAACAAATCTTAAAAATAATTCCTTTTCTCAGTTTATTAACAAATATTTGTTCAACAAAGCCACATTCATTATCTTAACCCATGGTTGGGAAACTGGCCGATTCGGTAAAACGTCATTATATTCTTTGTCCTCTGTAATTAAATTTTAAGTCGTTATGCAGTAAAAATATAACCTATTATTTATTAAAAACATATGTTATAAACATAAAGAATGGTAGAAAAATTTTCTGACGAGTAATTTCGACCTTTACGTAATAGTGAATGTGGACACTTACGGTTTCTGTTTTGTTTCATTTATGTTACAAAGCTGTTTATGTTACCTTACGTTTTTTGAATCATGATAGGAAGTTAATGATCTTATATTCTTCCACGGCTATACAATTAACCACATAAAAGTTAAACGTAACATACACTATAAACATATGCAGAAGCTTATTATGCAAGAGAGCATTATTCAACAAGAACCAACCGCGACGTCACGGAGTTAAGCATGCTAGTTAATCTCACGAAATAGTGGAATAAATCAAATAACTTTATTACAGGTACAGCTCCGGTACGATTAGCAGCAATTAATTTGAAATAAACTCAGTTCTCTTGTTCTGATTTATGATAGCATTTAGAGATTTAGTGTTGACTTCATTGGATGTATGTTACCACGTAACATTTTATGCATAACATGACATTCAACTAAGATTGAAAATAACAAAAAAGCAAGAAACGCATACATCTGAAACAAGTTAATGAAAAAAAACGTTCCATCAAATAGACTCCAAGATTAAGTTTCTCAGCTTTTATCATGCGAGCTGAAGAAAAAAACAAATCATGTTGTGTTTCTTTCTTTATCCTTTTTGCAAATCGTGCGAGCTATGCATGATAAAGATATATATTTAAGTTTATTTCTCTTATCGGCTTTCACCAAATATTACAAGCTATTGAAACTCTGTGAAGTCAAACACTTCTATCTTGCTTAGAAGAATGTGAACACTATTGTTGGAAGATAAAGAGAAAGATACTAGAAAAAAGAACCAAAATTACAATTTAGAGATCCAGATTAGGTACCATTGACACTTCAAAAGTCACTTTCAATGATTACCATGCGGCTAGTGTTAAAGAAACTTACAAAAAAAAAGAGAGTCCATATTCCCTCTAAGTTGATAAGAGGATCATATTCAAAGAATTGTCATGAATGTGTGATCAAAAGTAACCAAACTCTTTGGACCAAAACTACAAAGTAATGAAGCTAATTTTACTATACAAATAATCCCAGAGTTGGCTGGTTTTATGACCGTACTTTTTGATGTGATAACTAGAAACTATCCGATGGTACACAAGAGTTATTTTGTTTTAGAATTTTTGCCCGAAAATGTGAAAAAAAAAATCCTTCGAGATAGGGCACATCTCCACTTTTTAAATAGATTTTTGGCTTTGAATTTCAAGAGAGAAGTACTTATCACTTAAATGAGTCAATTATACCATCCACTAAGCAGAATATACAATCAGCATCTAATGAGGTGATTAAGGATTTAATAACAAAAAGCAAATGGGAAACATTACATAACAGTATTCTTTATACAGTTTGTGCTTCTTTAACTGGTACCCTTAACTTGTTTGATATAACAAACTCACGAGAAGTTCGTGGTGGTAAAACTTAACAGATACTTAGCTGATAATGTTTCTATTCATATACAAATATGTGTATGATGTGATCACGTTATCTGAAAGGCACTTTTGTGTTATTTTGTAGCAGATGGATATGTATGTGTCATATTCATATCAGTAGATACAAGCATGTGCACTGCACTTGGGCCAGCAGACATCACAGGACCGTTTCATGTAATTCTGGTATTTAAATATCGATAGATAAACCTATTTCAGATATTTTTCCACTGTACTTTTGGGCTGTTTAAGGAGTATAGTACACATGATTACTAAACTTCAGTGATGTTTAATCAGTATTGTGTACATGTTTATCTCCTAAACTTGTGCCATTCTCTCACTCCTTTAATAAATACGATTTCTTGCCACTCCCCTCCTTTTTAAATGGGTGAAGAAGCGATGTAATACAAGGATACGCATTAAAATGTTGTATGTGCTATACTAATTACTTAATATTTTCACTAATAAGAAGTATATTAAATAACTAAATTTTGTATTATTGCACTCTATCTTAATTCCTCGTTTTCCACTTTGTGATATTATTAGCGCCACCTGATGAGCAACCCTGAACTTTGGGAAATTATGGAACTATGGTTCTACTAAACGTTAGTGTTGGTTATTGTAGATGATGCAATTTCACTATAATACATTACGATTAAGTGTTTACATAATCTTATTTTAGGAACAGTAGTTAACGTCATGTAACTAAGAAGTAATTCAGTGAACTTAAACGCCTATCATACTATTTCTTTGTGGGTCTGAGCATGATACTGATGTTCAGTATTAACTGTCTTTATAAGATGAAATAAATTTAAATGTAAATATGGACCACAATCTATATTTTGCATCCGAATTGCCCTTGACTTTAGTTTTGATAAAATTGCTGAAAGACGACCACTACTAAACGCTTGAGGAATACTTTAATGTACCGTTGTCTGGCTTTAGGTGAATACCTCTCATTGGAAAAGTTGTTAGTTTATTCCCGCCAGAACGGAAAATCCGCAAATATTTTCGCCTGAACGATGTCTTTATAACCCAATATGGCCAGGACAGAGACCTCAAATTTAGAACCATGGGCCAGATGGAGATACATCAGCAACTGAATTGCATGTAACACTTATAATGTACCTTTAGTTAAACGTGCAAAGAGTGCTCAGTGGCATGTCATTACTCGAGCTTCAGACTTTCAGACCAGCAGCACCATAATCGTTTCACATAATAATTTATTAATTTTTTTAAATAACTTAAAAACAAAAGTACAAAGAAATATTGCTCTAATAAAAATATGCGGGATATTTTTGATTCATCTTGTTTGTCTTGACGAATCTACTTGCTGAAATAAAACAGATATTTCCAGGTTTGAAGTATGGATGACAGAGGTGGAAACGTGTGTACTTTACAGTGTAAATATTATTAATTGTATTTTGTTTCATTTAAATAGTGGTACTTCAAGCTCAATATTTCTGTAGTAACTTATTCGTTGGGAACATTTTCATAGATGAATATTACTTTCATTAATTGAGAACGCTTGTTTATTCTTCAAAAAGTGTAATCAAACCTATAATAATTTATATATTTCTAAGAAGTATGTTTACTTTCTAATGACTGAATTCTTGGAAAATTCTCTTTGGAAAAGGAATACATCGATGTGAGCCATTTCACAACACTCTAAATATAAAAGAGGTATTTCAATTAGTACATATACACAGCCGTGGAAGCATTATAATGTGAAGGCAAATCCCACTTTTCATCGATAAAAGAGTAATTCAGAGCTAGCTGGTGATGTTGGTGACCAGCTGCCCTCTTTCTAGTCGTCCCCTGCCGGGACAGCGGTAAGTCTGTGGATTTACAACGCTAAAATCAGGGATTCGGTAAATACAGAACATAGCCCGATGTGGCTTTGCTATAAAAATAACAACAAATAATTTTTTCTAGTCTATCACTTCAAAATTAGGAATGGGTAGTGCAAATAGCCTTTAAATTGCTTTCAGAAAATCCACTCGTAAAAATCGCAAAATGCTCAATTGCAATTTTTTGTGTATTTTTCCAAGAACCTAATGAGCCTCCATACCATTTTTGGTGAAGATACATCCATACCCTACAAAGTATTTACATGGACATACAACAGACAATACTGTTATATTAGTATAGATGGTGCCAGTGCATTAGATCTGCGTGTGATGTATTCATGACGTCATGCTTGTATTGTGTGTGTTTTTTTTATAGCAAAGCCACATCGGGCTATTTGTCGAGCCCACAGAGGGAAATCGAACTCCCAATTCGTCACGCTTGTACCTTGTGAATGGAGAAAAATAAAACTTCTCCATATCAGGAAACGGAAAAATCGTGACTCCTACTGTAAATCTACATGTACATAGGAAAAAAATTTCGCGAAATTGGGATTGCACATTGCGCAATAAAAATGTTTTTCAAGTATCATTCAAGCAAGAGTTCCATTATAGTATGGTGTCTGACCCTTAATCTCTGAAGGATAGAAATGACGACCTATTACTTTAATGATGTAGATTATAATTATAGATTTTAGAAATAACTGACCCTTGGTCTGTGAAGGAGATATCAAAATTAGTCTAGTGCTTTACCAATATAAGAATGTATAAAGCATTCTATTAATATACGAGGCTTGCTATTGAAATGTAGAAATAATTGGTAATAATCCACTTCTGTACTAATATCGAAAAGAAATATAAATTCTAATAATAATTAACTCTCGAACTGCTAAGATGCTCAGTCCCGGTATGGACAAGTAGTTACGGCGCTCGACTCACAATCTGAGATTCGCGGGTTCATATCTTAGTCAAACGAAACATACTCGCCCTTTCAGCCGTGGGGCGTCATTATGTTACTGTCAATCTCCGTATTCATTAGTGAAAGAGTGGCCTAAGAATTGGTGTTAGGGGGTGATGACTAGGTACCTTTCTTCTTGTCTCACGTTGCTAAATTGGGGACTGCTAACGCAGATAGCTCTCATGTAGCATTGCGCAAAATTCAAAACAAACAAACTAAGAAGATTAGTATTATTTTATATTAGTATTACTTTATATTGGTGTTAGTATTTCTTTATATTAGTATTAGTATCACTTTATATTAATATTTCTTTATATTAGTATTAGTTCGCTACTTTATATGCAGAAAAAATGTTTGACAGATCCCGAATGTTTAAAGCTAGCATAGAGTTAGCAAGGAAACATATTAGACAATAAAAATATATCTTCTTTTCATGCAGCATTTTAATATTTAGTGCATATGAAGACTGGCACTAGTTATACACTCTAATAATGATACAGCCTATCTATAATTTAGAATAGCTACACAAATATTTAACTTTAGATTAAGTTTTGGGAGAAGTACTTGTATTATTAAGGAACAGAAAAACATCAGAAATTAGTAGCACATTGGTATATTTTTAAGGCTTCCCTCTTATCTTATATTTACCTCTATATAATAAAAGTCAACTTCTAATTAATACAACGTCAAATATTGTTAAAAGTCCGAAGTTGCAGACTTATTAAAACTGGTTAAAGCAGGAGAAGTTTGAGTTCAATCACAACTTACGTTCACAAAACTTCATAATTCTTTTAACGTGTGTTAAAAAACTTTAATGTTTTATGAAGAGCACGGTTAATTTGCCAACTTAAAAACGCACTATACACAGTCAACAAATGGTAAACGGAATAGGTAATCGTACATGCATATTTATTATGTTTTTTTTTCATTTAACTCTTTGAAGTTTCAAACATTTTTCTTGAATTAACACCAGTTGCTGGTTATTAAATGTTTCTTTGAGTTTTTTTTACTTAAACGATATGAAGATTAATTTCGCGCAAAGCTACACGAGGGCTATCTGTACTAACCGTCCCTAATTCAGCAGTGTAAGACTAGAGGGAAGGTATTTCATTACTCGAGCTTCAGACTTTCAGACCAGCAGCACGATAATCGTTTCACATAATAATTTATTAATTATTATGGACAACATCCACTGTCAACTCTTGGGCTACTCTTTTACCAACGAATAGTGGGATTGACCGTCACATTATAACTTCTCCACAGCTGAAAGGGCGAGCACGTTTGGTGTGAAGAAGATTCGAACTCGCAAGCCTCGAATTACGAGTCGAGTGCCTTAACCACCTAGCCATGCCGGGCTTAAAAGTCATGTTATCGTAGGTACTTCAAGATTTTTATGCCAAGCCACAATCGTACATGCATATTTATTATGGTTTTTTTTCATTTAACTCAAGGCCTGGCATGGCCGAGCGCGTTAAGGCGTGCACTCGTAATCCGAGGGTCGCGGGTTCGCGCCCGCATCGCGCTAAACATGCTCGCCCTCCCAGCCGTGGGGGTGTATAATGTGACGGTCAATCCCACTATTCGTTAATAAGAGTAGCCCAAGAGTTGGCGGTGGGTGGTGATGACTAGCTGCCTTCCCTCTAGTCTTACACTGCAAAATTAGGGACGGCTAGCACAGATAGCCCTCGAGTAGCTTTGTGCGAATTTCCAAAAAAACAAAACAAATCATTTAACTCTTTGAAGTCTCAAATATTTTTCTTGAATTAACACCAGTTGCTGGTTATTAAATGTTTCTTTTTTTTACTTAAACGATATAAAGATTAATAGGCATTTGTTATCAAGTATTTAATATAATAAAATACACAGCTAATATAAAGAATTGAACTTTTGTAAGTTATCACCTCAAAATTACAATATAATTAATTGATTGTCATAGTGGGTCTTGTATGTTGCTTCTTTGTCATGAAAAACTCATAAATAATTTATTTATTTTTTGACAAATAATGAAAATAACGATCATAGTTTCAATTTACTTCTTCATTTAATTCAAATACAATTTTTTTTCTATTTTAATGTATTTGTCCAATTATTGCTATGAAAAGGGAAGGAAATGGGTTCCCACGTGTAAGGATAATTTGTATTCCATCACATACTCTGCTAAATGAGATTAAATCTGTCAAGGAACATGTGAATAAATCATCTACTTGCAATACTAATTAAGTGTATATCCATTGTTTAAAAGTACACTTGAGAAAAAAATCTGTGATAGGTGAATATGTGTAGTATGTAAAACACCATATTGTAAACATTTAGAACAACTGAACATATCTACAGTATCAAACAAAACATATGAAATAAACCAGAACATCACCTCTATATCTATCACACAATAAATAGTGAAAACAATATTAATTTCAATACATCGTAAAATTCGACATCGCTAGAAATGCGGAGGGAAACGTCAGCATTTTCAGCCTAAATAGTTCTAGAATATTTTGAAACCTATGCGTACAAAACTTCTTCCATTACTTTCAACATCTTTCAATCTCTTATAGTTTTATTCATGCAAAATTCTTCAGTACATTATAAAGGGATTTCAACACTAGAACGACATTACGTGTGATACAAGCAGCGACTCAGATTCGTGATTTTACGAGAGTTGTTTTTTTCAACACCAGATAATTCAGTTCCGAAAGCAAGCTGTGAGCACAGTTCAATCACTTTATATTTACATATTTAAAAGGCTGAAGGTGACATTTCCAGAAATAACTCGTAAAAAACACTTATGTAATCAATATCTCAATCACACCGTAAATATTTACAGCATTCCAATACAGAAAATCTGCCGAACTACAAGAGTAATAGAGATGCATTCTAACTCTCAATAAGTAAAAGCTAAAAGTAAGAAGAGAACAAATAATGTAAAAATCGACTGACATCATCAATAACAAATCAGGAGATGAAAAGAAATCAGTAGACAGAAATTAGAACCAGTCCACCAGTACTTACAAATACTGTTTAAGGTGAAACAGTCTTGACGTCACTATTAACAAGTGTCGTCAACCGTCATACGAAAAAAGGGAAGTCTTGAGATTTCAATAATCACTATGGAAAAAACATATACCGTGAAGAGGCGTTAACAATCACCATGGAAAAAACATATACCGTGAAGAGGCGTTAATTATCATCATGGAAAAATTCAAACTGTTTACAGACTTTAAAAATCTTTGTAAAATAACAACTTGTTAAAAGAACGAACACCCAACACATTTAACAGTCACTTTGATAAAGAAACAGATTGCCAAACGATTTTAAAAATCACTATAGAAGCGAAATATACCTTTAAAAGACTTTAACAATAATTTTAAAATAATAACTTGTTAAAAGCACTTTGATATTAAAAGCACCTTTAAAGAAGAAACGTCTAACAAATATTAACAATCGACATTGAAATCAGAGTCTAAGTCGGCAACAAATGTTTTAATAATTATTTTTGAAAAAAAGTCAGTATAGATTAAACAACACTACTGTAAACACAGATCGTCAACAAACTATATTAATCGCTATGGAGCAAACAGACATTAACACTCACCTTTGAAGGAGAAACAATCAACAAACATTCAACAATAAAATGACAACAACAAAAGAAGGTCAAGAGACTTTATCACTGTCTACAAAACAGACTGTCAACAGTCTTTAATAGTTATAGTAAAAACAAGAATGCTCAACGTATATTAAAAGCCAAAGCTAAACAATAACTGTTATTTTGACAAAACTGTCAGACATTAACAAAATTCGTAATTCGCAGATAGTAGGAAGAGAGAACAGTGAAAAACTATTAACGACCTCTGTTTCTAAGCCATGGGATCAGAACTCACCATGGAAAATCTACAACTTATGAGAACAAAATATGAAACAGCTGACGTCGGTGAAAATAAATCGTTAAAAAGAAAACCCAATCGCACTGTTGTAACCAAGTAGACACGGGTCAATAAAAAGTCAAATGTTACAAGCGACGTCGGCTCTTACTAACAATCAACTTTTCCCGAAATCCTCTCTTCAGTTATATATTGTTATCAAATAATAAATTTAACCCTAACAGGATTAATGTATCGCAGTACCTAGGTCACGTTTACCTGTATCCCAGCAGTCAAAGTTTTGACATGATATTTTTGTCTGTTCTGAGTAGATAATGTTGTTTTCTACTGTTATTTATCTCCATGTGCACCCTTAAGAGTTCCGCAACTTTATTTCTGTCTTTGTTTTGAATTTCACACAAAGCTACACGAGGGCTATCTGTGCTATCCGTCCTAATTTAGCAGTGTAAGACTAGAAGGAAGACAACTGGTCATCACCCACCGCCAAATCTTGGGCTACTCTTTTATCAACGAATAGTAGGATTGACCGTAACATTATAACGCCCCCACGTCTGATAGAACGAGCATGTTTGGTGTGCCGGAGATTCGAACCCACGACCCTCGAATTACGAGTCGAACGCTTTCACCCATCTGGCTATACCGGACTCAATTTCTCTTATTAGAAGAAGCATAACTTGTGTTACAACAAATTGTTTTGTAAAAGAAAATAAATAACAGGCGGTACCATTCGTTAAGAAATACCGGAAAAAAAAAGAAACAGATAAAACCACGCAAATAAAGTCAAGAGAGAAAAGGTGTGAACTTACTTTTAAAATTATCGATTTGATTTTCTAAACTAGAAAAGATAAGTTTACCCGTGACAGTACAAGATGTAGTTGAATATTTGATATTTTCTAGATACCTTACATGTAAATAGATATTCATACCTAATAACTCTGGCGTTTCAAAAATTTATGCCCTACCTACCAACCGGTGCTGTTTCAGTGTAATATCGCTCATTTAAATAAATTTTTACTTGAAGTCATTATCGTTAGAGTTATCGTTGTCGCCGTGTTTTGTTTTTGACTATTTTTTCATACTTTATTTAACTATGGTCATCAGATGTTTGTATGTTTTCCTTTCTTACAACGGTAAGTTTATCAAATTGCTTTGATTTCTTACTATTTTTATACATTAATGTTTATGATAATATAAACTGATTTACACAAGTATAAGCAGTTGGCATAGATATTTAGATTTTACAAAAATCATCCAAGGCAAACAGATGGTGCTTTTTTAGATCCATTCTCTTTCCTTTAGATGTTAAAATTAATTAATTAAGATATTCGACGTAAAAATGTTAAACAGTTTTAGTTATGTAAAAATATATATACCAATAAAAATGTTTTGATAGAGCTACAATTACAAACAAGTAAAATCACATATCACTTGAATAAAAAATGATTTATCTAAAAATATTGCATCTTTGTTTGTAGTTAAATACAAAGCTAAATGATTGGCTATTTGCGCTCTGCCCACCAGGGGCACCAAAACCCGGTTTTTAGCGTTATAAATCCATAGAAATGTCGCTGTGCCACTATAGGGCGCTATATAGAGAGAATATTTAAAACAAATATTTTTAAAATGGGTTATTAAACCTGAAAGTTTTGTTTTGTTTTTGAAATTCGCGCAAAGATACACGAGGGCTATCTGCGCTAGCCGTCCCTAATTTAGCAGTGTAAGACTAGAGGGAAGGAAGCTAGTTATCACCACCCACCACCAACTATTAGACTACTATTTTACCAACGAATAGTGGGAGTGACCGTCACATTATAACACCCTCATGGCTGAAAAGGCGAGAATGTTTGGTGTGACGGGGATTCGACCCCGCGACCCTCAGATGACGAGTCGAACGCCTAACCCACCTGGCCATGCAGAGCCAAACCTAGAAGGATAAGTTTTTCCTTACTCATCTAGAAAACAAACCTGTAAACGCACTCTGTGAACTTCCCGCAACTATAACTGTTAATATTAATTTAAAACTACATCCGTAAAAATTGGGAAACGGACAAAATGTTAGCTTAGTAGCCTGTATGAGATTCGCATCATTCGCTCGCATTATATACAAGCATCGAACCATCAACAGTGATTTTGGTATTCAGTTCTTCCTTAATAGGATAAAATATTGTATAAATAATATAATTCGACGTCATTTATTGTATATCCTGTTTCTTATGAATCGTATCATGAATTTTTTATTTATTTTTCATGATTTTTGGGAAAGCAGTATTTAAAGACTTTATTTATATGAATCTAAGAATCGCGACCTTACAAATATTCTAAAACCTTGCTTGGCTTACACAGAAATATATTGTAATTATACAGTTTGTTTGATACGTGTGAAAACACTAAAACAGCTTTCGCGTGAATGTTTTAATAAAAATTAAACATTGGGCTTATCGACAGCTGTTTATAGATCCGTGTTAATTAATAATTCGAATGATATCACATAACATAAACGTACGAACACGTATATGTACAAATGTAATTAACTTCAAACTGTTTTGCAGCTCTGCTGTCTATATTACAAACACTGATAAAAAAATTATAAAACAATGTAATTACGTTTTTGTGCTACAAGACGTAAACTGAACAGTTTTTACGACGTGATAGTGTAATACATGTCACATGGGCATCTTCCACTTCCAGGGTTAAAAGTACAAACTCGTTAGATCTTTTCTCACAGCGTGGGTAAATACCGTCTAAGCCCTTAAGCAGCGAACAGGCGATGACAATAAAGGACCTGTTATTTTCTAAGTTTGCGAAATAAATTCCCTGCAGAACAATATTTCATAAAGTTAACGACCTATCGGGCGTGGATAATATATGTGCTAACATCAGACGTTAGAAACGAAGCGACGAAGACGAGATTCTTCAGAACGGATATTTCTTGTCCGGTCACTAAGTCTTTTTAGTCCAAAGTGATGTATGTATTTTTTTTCAAGTAATAAGACGACGGTTTTGTTTGCACATTTGACCCAGCGTTTGCTCTTTCATGATAAGGTCTAGAGCTCTTCATCCAAGTGTGCTCCTTCACCAGGTGTAAAGTGGCTAGTATCGATTTCATCTTCACTAAGTCAACATGCACATACATGGCGGGGTCTCTCTTTCCATGTAATTTCCTCCCGCAGTCTAAACATCCATGTCAAACCTGTCTTCATATAGATAACATATTAAATATATTGAACTAGCTCTAAGTAAATGTACTAGCTCTACATTTTTCGTTTTTGCTGTTGTTGTCATAAACGAGTTAATTTATTTCACCAGCAAACAATTTTTATACCGAACAAAAATAAAAAATAAAATTATAGTTAAATAAGCAATGCTTTTAATTTATAAAAAACAGCAATAAAACTTATGGATGAATTAAGTCATTATTCAACAACATAGATAAACAATGTAAACCATAAGTTTAATGCTAACTGTTAAAGTACTTTAGTTATTCATCAACGCACGTGCCGACATAAGAAAACTAAATAAAATTAAATAAGAGAATTAGAATTTGTTATTACAAAGTTCGTAAGTTATAATAAGCATATGTAAAGAAGTATTCGTTTCCAATCTCAAAAAAACTAGTTAAGAAGCTGAAAAGCAATTGAAACAAGTTGGTTGACCACAGCATTGTGAACACTTTATGTATTGCTTCATCACTGTTAATAGCAGCTCCCTCCAGAAAATATTAAATTTATAAAATTTATGAAAAATATAGCATAAAAATACATAAGGTTATGTTCAATTTGAAGATTCAAATTCTATGATAAATTGAAAAGGTGTGAAATTTGTTTCGTACGAAAAGAAAAAATGAAATATATGGACAGTGTAAGTGAAAAAATATCAAATTAACTAGATTAATAATTTGAGAATTCAGAAAAAAAACGTCGCAGAGTTTCTTTGCTCTTACTGATGCAGGTGATACTGTGAAAGAGTGTGGAACTGTTCGTTTCAGAGACGTATTTAGGATTTCGGCGCCCCTAGGCACAAGGTTAGGTTGATACTTTTGCCCCCCCCTCCGTGCCACAACTTGCACCAAGCATCACCATCACAACAACAGACAAACACAGTTGTTATCATTCAAAATCAACACAACGTTTATTTTCCAACACAATAGAAAATGAAACATCAAAATCAATTATCACTAAATATTATTCTGCGGCTGAATATACAGGCTTTTTCCTGGCCTTCTGTTCCGAAAACATGTTTATTGCATCGTCATAGTTTATTCTACAAACAATATCACTTTCAATGGCGAGGAGTGACAGGGCATTTAGTTTATCTTCTGCCATTCTTGATCTCAAGTAATTTTTCACACGTTTGAGAGCCGAGAAAGATCTCTCTGATGTACAATTAGTTGCTGGAATGCACAGAAACATGCGCAGAAGAGTCATCATTTTGCACTTTCATACTCACAAGATGTGCGCGGAAATGTAGACATTCATCTACGAAGCTCACTTCCAAATCATTGGGGTAGAGTTTTAACAGTGTTCCAGCTTGACTGATGACATCAATGGGTTCAAGATTTGTTATCTTGAACAAATATCCAAACCTTGCGTGGATTTCTACATAAGCGGTTTGTCTTCGCTGTAGTTCTGAGCAAAGTCTGTCAATGATCACATTGAAAGCATTTACTCTAAATGCCTCTCTGCCTTCTTCCACTGCCTGGGTGTCACCATCTGAAAATTTTTGCTTCCTTTTTCGATTAATTTCGTACGTCTTCATGCTGGACTTCAACATCGCCTTGTCTTCAAAATGATCGAACAGTTCTCTTGAATCTTTCACAAACTGCAGCAAGGAAGCATAAAGCTCGACTACAAGTCCGATGTCCATATCAGCACTTTGCAACTTTTTACTGGCAGCATTGAATCTTTCCAGTATTGTTCCCCAAACTGTGGACAAAATAGCTGTTTCTAGCGTTCCTAATTTGGAAAGAAGTCCAGCGGCCTCATTCATAGCGGCTGGGTTTTCCATAGCATTTCCCTCCATGGTGGTGAGGGCATCAAACACTTGTTGCCAGTTTCTGTTGAGGCTTTGACAAGCATCTTCACGAGCGGACCACCGAGTGTCACTGAGTTTCTTCAAATAGAGACTTTCTTTATTTGCGGACAGGTGTTTTTGTAGAATTTTCCAACGATGGGTTGAAGCATTGAAGAAAACATAGAGACTTTGTAAAAGTTCGAAGAATGAACATGCTTCTCTGTAACATTCAGCAGCACACGTTCCTACAAGATTTAATGAATGTGCTGAACATGGGATATACACAGCTAAAGGATTTTTCTCCACGATACGAGCCTGGAGACCACTGTACTGACCAGACATGTTGCTGGCGTTGTCTTAAGACTGTCCACGACATTCAGAAATGTCAAGCTCATATGACTGAAGCAGGCTAAGTACAACTTCTGCCAGCTGTTCAGCTTTGTGGCCCGGATTGGGTATAAAAGTCAGGAAACGTTCCATAGGTGAACCATCACTGTTCACGTACCTGATGATGAATGCCAACTGGTCAGCATGGGATATATCTGGCGTCGAGTCCACGCTGATTGAGAAATATTTTGCAGTTTTGACGTCCTTTAAAATGTTCTTTAGAACAAGGTCTGCCATAAGCTGGATGAATTCGTCGCAAGTACTGAAAGACAGGTAAGACGTGGATCCCTTGCCAGCATTGCCATATCGGTGAATGTGATCAGCGAGGAAGGGGTCAAACTCCGCAACTAGTTCTAACGACATCATAAAGTTGCCGTTGTGTACTGAGCCAAACTTATCATCCCGACCTCTGAACGGAAGCCCACGTGAAGCCAATCTTTTCGCTACAGCTACTACACGAGTGAGTACATTTCTCCAGTATTTGATTTCGTCGTGCAGCTGTATGGCCATCTGGAGATCTACACGTCCCAACATGTTGCCCCTTGCTACTAGAGATAAAACTGAAGACCGATGCTCAGGAGAGTTTTCATGCTCATTCAGCCGGACAGTAGCATTTTTCCAGTCATCAAAGCCTTCGTCAGCCAGTTTGGTTTTTCCAAAATCAAATAAACGACAAGGAGCACAAAACAGTCTACCTTTGCTCTCTAAATAAACCAAATATGTCGGCTTACTTTTTTCGCCATTTTGCAGTTTTCTTTCAAACATGCCTTTGGTTACAGATCTGATTTTCTCCCCGTCCTTTTTCACAGAGTTCTTGAAATCCGAGTCATCGTTTTGAAGGATGGCATGTGTGGCAATATAATCTTTTGTGTAATCATCTATTATCCACTCTGCTGGATCTGAACTTACTTTGTCTGAAAAACTTGCTGGAACCATTGACGTTTCAGGCACGCAACCGGCAGATCTTACTAGGCCTGCTGCTGATGACGTCACTTGTTCAAGCAGTTTGATATGTTCGGGTCGTTCAGATTGTTCAAAACTGCTACTGCTAGGCCCGTCATGTGTATTCCCTCCATCGCTGTTGGTTTGAACATCATCGCTAGTAGACTGTTCTTGCCTTTGTTTAACAAAAAAGGCCTCCATCGTCGGTGTCTTATCCAAAACATCACGTGTGTTTTCATTTTTTAACTTTGCTATCTTCCTATAAGCTTCTCCAGTCAATTTTCGGCGTATGTTACTCATGACGATATCACTAGAATCCACTGATCGTATATTGAGTATTGACAGTGAATTTGTTACTTTCACATCTCAGATCATCATGATCTGAGTCATTTTCGTGGGATCGAGCTATTTATGGCAGCCGCGCGAACCTCACAGAGATCCGTGAGCCGTTTGACCCCCAGTAACCCTCGACCTCACAAGAATTGTGCTTCTTGTGGAGGTGCCCCCCAGTGGCACAGTGGTATGTCTGCGGACTTACACACTAAAAACCGGGTTTCGATACCCGTGGTGGGCAGAGCACAGATGGCCCATTGTGCAGCTTTGTGCTTAATTCTAAACAAACTAAAACTAAATCTTGTGGAGGTTTGGACACTGACAACACGATATAACTTACAGTAAAATATTGGGTGATGGAGGAATAAGTAAAAGCATAACGAACTCTACATTTTGACACCAATATCGCTTACCACGTTATTATCTATATTGTCGATTATATTGTAAATATGTTGGTGAACCATATATTCGTCCGGCAGATAATGAGTTTTATGGTAGTTGGTAAAACAATTATCGACTTGCAACCATAACCCCACTTTCTTTCTTACAGTGTGCGTTTTGTACACTCGTGAAAATGGCGAAAATTATGAAGGACCTGTTAATAATATTCCTTGGTGGCTTAGATAGAAGGCTTATAACACAAAACCTCGGGGCTCTATGCGCAATCCCTGACATGGGTAGGTGGTTAGAGCATCCAAATTGCAATTTGAGGGTCAAAGGTTCGAATCCCCGTTCCACCAAACATGCTATCTCTTTCAGCCGAGAGACTGTCATTATGCTATGATCAATCCCATTATTGATTAGTAAAAGAATATCCCAAGAATTTGTAGTGAGTGGTGATGCCTAATCGCCTTCGCTCTAATCTTTCACTGTTAAAATAGGGACTGTTAGCGCAGATAGTCCTCTTGTAGCTGGCCCGGCATGGCCAAGCGTGTTAAAGCGTGCGACTCGTAATCTGAAGGTTGCGGGTTCGCATCCCCGTCATGCCAAACATGCTTGCCTTTCCAGCCGTGGGGGCGTTATAATGTGAGGGTCAATCCCACTATTCGTTGGTAAAAGAGTACCTCAAGAGTTGGCGGTGGGGGGTGATGACTAGCTGCCTTCCCTCTAGTCTGACACTGTTAAATTAGGGACGGCTAGCGCAGATAGCCCTCGAGTAGCTTTGGGCGAAATTCAAAACAAACATCTTGTAGCTTTCAGTGATGTCGAGAAACCCACTTGTTGAGAACTTTTATATGCAAAAAACGGCTCTTCTGGGCCCAGAAAACACTTCAAATAGAAGAGCGAACAACGTTTCGACCTTCTTCGGTCATCGTCAGGTTCACAAAGAAAGGGTTACTGGTCGGAAGCTGACCACATGTTTGGGAGGGGTTGTATAATTGAGTGTTGCAATGTAGAGGGCGCGGTTTGAATATATAATTTTGTCTATAATATTAATATAGGTATAATGGTGTTCCTTTATATTGGTTTATTTTGGGTTTAAGAAAACACTAAAATACTAAATAAAGAAACAAACATAAACAAACGAAAAATTAAAGAAGCCTTACTTATACAACAACTTAAACCCAAAATAAACCAATATAAAGGAACGCCATTATACCTATATTAATATTATAGACAAAATTATATATTCAAACCGCGCCCTCTACATTGCAACACTCAATTATACAACCCCTCCCAAACATGTGGTCAGCTTCCGACCAGTAACCCTTTCTTTGTGAACCTGACGATGACCGAAGAAGGTCGAAACGTTGTTCGCTCTTCTATTTGAAGTGTTTTCTGGGCCCAGAAGAGCCGTTTTTTGCATATAAAAATCTTGTAGCTTTGCCCGAAATTCAAAACAAACCACACATTATAGGCAATGGGTGTAATGCAGATAGCATCTTGCTTAGCCTTACGTTTAAAAACTAAAATTAGTTTAATCATAAAATTACAGTTACATCGTTTACTTTTATGTATTTATAAGTTTCATGTTGACACATAATTACTGATATTCTCTTTTTTAAATATTATTTTGATTTGACATTTTTTTGTTAAACTCAAAGCTATAAAATAGCCTATCTATGTTCTGTTCACTGCATGTATCAAATTCCACTTTTTAACGTTGTAAGCTACTCAGATGTTTTTGACTTGGTATTATCATTTTCACACGACTTGTTTTCATCCTCCGCTGATGATGGAATAAGCCAATATACTGTGAAAAGTATGAAACGTATAAATAAGATATTGTTCATCCTAACCAAAGTATATTTCTATAGGTACCGTTTTAAGTGTTTTGAATTATTCGTGATGTGACCTTCTTTTGTAAGGTTACTTGAAACAAAAAATTTAGACATACCAAACTTTCCACCATATAAAAACATTAAAAAATTGTTTAATCATGTTACCAAACCTATACTATCTAATGTATATTCTAATACAATATGTTGTTCGCCATTTAAAACCAAAGAATGTATATGGTTACATATTGTCCTTAACCATATAGTGCCCTAAAGACATTTAGATATACCATAGTATTCTAAATTATATGCCATCTATCTGATCATTCAGTGCAAAAAAATTTATAGGTAAACCTATTTGTGAAGTGTTAAATAAAACAATTAAAAGGATAATATTTTTAGCGTTAAATGTATGGATAAAAAATTAACTGCATGTAATATTAAATAATTGTTTGGACGTATCATGTATTTGACAAAATATAGAAAACATTCAACTGCACAGTTCGAACTTTAAATAATACTATATTCTTAACAATGTAGTACCAAAACAGGTCTTTGGGTAACAATATAGTCCCAAAAGAGTGTTTACATACAACACATTTTAGGATAAATTTTACAGACAAGCTGAACTCCAAATACCAGGGGTTGAAGTTTGCTATGTTGAACTCATCTGCCTAAAACCCCACATTTGTGGCATTGTTCTGCAATTGGATATCGAGTTTTCCACAACTGTTATGAAAATAGTCTTATAAATAAAATATTAAATTTTGATCTCCCTTCTATCTAATAATATTTAATCAATAATGTATTCAATAAAGTTTGGGTTAAATGAAGACTTTGTGCACCAGGCCGTGGTGGCGCTGCCATGTCGACTACTTTTGGAATATAGCGATAATAATAAACATACCTTAATAAATTAATTTATTGTAAGCACTGAAATAACGTGCAGTGATCGCAATATATATAACCATTTATAAAGACAAATAGATAGTTTACTCTGTTCTCTACGCTATATATACATGATCATCCTTTTACATCTTACCCCTTACACGTATTAATTTACTATGGAGTTAATAGATGGTTGTAAATACGCTATATATATTATCATCCTTTTACATCTTACCCCTTACGTATATTAACTTACTATAGAGTTAACAGGTGGATGTAAATGCATCTTATTTTTGTTGAACTTAAGTTACTCTTACATATCCGTGTCAAAGCATTTCTATTAATAATAAACAATAATTTTCAGTATACTTTGTTGCTCTAGTCACAATATGTATACTAGAACGACTATAGAAACAAGATCGACATCAAAAGACCACAGTTCACATTCTAGGCGCTTTTATTCAATATAATGATTCAAATCACATATATGTTACAAAATACAGATGTAGATTAAGAGGCACTGAGGACTGAATTGATGGATGTGAAACACAATATCTTTGAGAAATCTGATAAGAGAGTTTATTCTATCCATAAAAAAAACATAATGCACATGAAATAGAAAGTTTCTTTTGCCTGTAAACTTATAGTAGTTGCTGGCTTTGAACTACACCTATCATTAGTTCTTCTAAAATAATACGTAGTAGCTAACAAAACGCTTAAGAATTTTACCAGAATTAGTTATGTCGTTATTACGTTTTAAGAAATTTAGGGTTTTTTTAGAACTCGTCGCTAATTGCACTTCATACACATACAAAAAAAATTAAAACAGTTATTTTCTATTAAGACAAACTACTTTTGAGTAGTGTGAAATTTATGTTTTATCCGCTTGGTGGAAATTAATTTTAAATTATAAAATTGTGAGTTAACTAAGTAGTTTCTAGTTATTTGTCTGGCACATGTTATACGTAATTCATCGCACCATTCACTTGTAAAATTCAGTGACTTCTTATGTAGGCTATGTTACGTATTACGGTTTAAAATAGCTTAAAACTGAGTAAAATGAAAATTTAAATTCAGAATTTTATTAAATGTCAACGTGTATCAAGTTTATGATATTTTATCAAAGGTTCACGATGAGTGAATTAATTTCGAGTTGATATTAGTACAGTTCACTTAACGAGAAGCTAGTTAAATTTTCGTTGATCGAGCATGAGTTTTTCACAGCTAAATTTATATTATGTCTTTGTAAATATCATAACACCTTTTGTTAATCAGCTAAAGTAAAAACAGTTTACAATGTACAAAACCTTATATGCAAAAACGGCTCGTTTGGGTTGAGAAAATATTTTAAATAGAAGAGCGAACAACGTTTCGACCTCTTCTATTTAAAATATTTTCTCAACCCAAACGAGCCGTTTTTGCATATAAAATTTTGTTTGTTTGTTTGTTTTGGAATTTCGCACAAAGCTACTCGAGGGCTATCTGTGCTATCCGTCCCTAATTTAGCAGTGTCAGACTAGAGGGAAGGCAGCTAGTCATCATCTTCCACCGCCAACTCTTGGGATACTCTTTTACCAACGAATAGTAGGATTGACCGTAACATTATAACGCCCCCACGGCTGGGAGGACGAGCATGTTTGACGAGACGGGGATGCGAACCCGCGACCCTCAAATTACGAGTCGCATGTCTTAACACGCTTGGCCATGCCGGGCCAAGCCTGCAGACACCGATTAATAAACGTTGGTCGCACTTATACCGTTCGAGGTTTATAATATACCAACTGTAGCAAACCAGTAGTATATGCTGCCTCTTGGTGCGTTTTGTTGGTTAATTTATAAGCGGTAGATGAGATTCTGGAAAATTCAGCTTGTAGAATAATACTGGCAATACGCTAATGCTTTCGTACAAGTGCATGTTGTTAAATCGTACACTCGAGAATCTTCTGTAACTTTACTGTATACGAGTAGGTGGAAATTTGCAATACATGATTAACAATATAATTTAGATCTGTTTCTAAATATAAATTTAACTTACACAAAAGTAAATATATAATTATAAGTATATAATCGTAAATATATAATAGTAAGTCCATCACAGCTGTTACTTTTGATTCATTATTAATTTGTAACTTACAGGATTATAATTGATTTTAAAGTGTCTGTTTTCACGTAATTTTAAGATTATCGTCAAGAACACCTTTATATTATTTTAAGGTGATTTCGTCAGAATGCTTTTTCGTATTTTAAAAGTGTTTTCATTAAAAAAAAATCACGAATTTTAAAGGTGTTCCTCAAGAGTATTTTCACTTTATTTTAGGGTGTTTTCCTCAAGAGTGTTTGTTTCACATTATTTGAAACGTTTTCGTCAGTAGTACTTCTACGTAATTTTCAGATGTTCCACCAACAGTGATTTCACGTAATATTAAGGTGTTTTCGTCAAGAGTGCTTTCACGAAATATTAAAAGCTTAAACTACTATGATATCAAATGGTAGTAAAAGATATTCCTGTTAGAAAAATAAACCATGGCGTTTATTCAAGTGCCTCTTTGTTAAAATGTTAAGATGCGGTACTTTATTTTTATAAAACCTTTACCGACTAGTTCGATCACTAAAGGGTTTTGTAATCAGTGAACTGCGAAATGATTCATTTAAAACCATTGCCTGAACGCAGGTTATAATTAACGTTAAACTTATGGATAAAGGTATAGAGGGCGAAACCTTTTGTCAGGGATAATAAGATAGAACAGGCTCATGGAACATTATATAGATCGCACTACTAGTTTTCTGCTGCACACCTCAATCGACGGAATGGGACAGATATAGAAAATTTATTGCACCACAAAGCAATCGATGGAACGTGTGACAGTTGCAATCCGTTTGTTCTGTGTTTGAACGTATCCACATAACACAGACGACAATATAGTTACACGCACAATTGAAGATTTTTCTTCACCTCCGGACAACGTAATATAAAACAGACCCCCGGAGAACACTTTTTAAAAAATATATTGTTAAGAGAACAAACATAAATCACCATATTGAGAGCTGAACTGAAAAACAATTATTTTTTTTTAAATTGAACAAAATAAACCAATCGCTGTTGAATGGATAAAAATATAATGAAATGCATTTTTGAAAGGGAAGAAATAATCAACGATTGTTATGTGAATTATGAATATATTGTTATACACGTTGTTGCAAGTATTATTAAAAGCAGAATATAACTTGTCATTGAAGTTTAATATGAAAAGAAATACATATAATTAATCGCATATGCGATAAAGGTATTAGAATTAAATAAGTTAAAATTAAACTGTTTTAAAGTGTTTATTTTTTAAAGAAAGGTGTTTTGAGATAAAACGTTTCGTGAAATTGTACGATTAACATCGAAAGACAATGCGCAAAATGTAAAAATTACACGCTTAGCATTTTAAACGTTGAGTGTGAAATATTTTTGCAAAATTACATTTTAATAATAAATATGATAAGTAAAGAAACATAAAACAGATTGAATTTAACACTGAAATAGTATCTGGAAAAAAAATTAGAGTCCATAGGAAAGTTGTTGTTTTGAATTAAGCACAAAGCAACACAAGGGGCTATCTGTGCTCTGCTTACCACGGATATCGAAACCCGATTTATAGCGTTGTAAGTCCGCAGACATACCGTTGAGTGTTAATTTAAACTAGATGGTTGTAGGGTCGCCAGATTTTAGTCTAAAATCGTTTCCAGTCGTTTTCCTTTGTGAATATTTGCTGGAGCAAAATCCCAAAATCGAATTGGAAGTCCTCAAGTACATGGTTGTTGATGGTGAATGTTTGGCTGTAGGAATAGCTTGGTTCTGGTTGTTGATGGTGAATGTTTGGCTATAGGAATAGCTTGGTTCTGGTTGTTGATGATGAATGTTTTGCCTAAATATCCTGGTTCTGGTTGCTGAAAGTAACTATTTTGCCTAGATGTATGTTCTGGTTCTACAGTTTAATATGGTTTAGATGTTCTCGTTCATCGAATCGGCGGTTTGTTTGTCCAATGTATAAACTATTGCATTTCATTTTTTTCAAATTGTACAGTAAATGATACATTCAGTGATGCATGTTAAGAACTGTTTTATGTCAAAAGTTGTGTTTATTCTGGTATATGTTCATATGTGGGTAGATGACAAACCTGTTTCGTTTACATGTGTAAGCATCATTTTGTTTAAGGTTACTGTGCATCAGGATTTCTTTAGGTTTTTGTCATTCTGAAAGAAATAATAACATAGATTCTTCACTAAGTATTGTACAACTGTTTAGTATAATATCTTTTATCTTCCTGTTGGTCTGATAGTATGTTAACACAAGTGGAGTACCATTCATGTATTCTTTCCTGGTAAGCTTCAGTGTTTGCTCCTTCACACGACTGGGAACCCTACAACAATCTGATTAAATTAACACTTTTCTTTCCTCTATATTCTCGTTTTTTCCACATAATGTTTCAGTTTTACTTTCAACCTGTTCTATGCTTTCTTGATTTGTAATATTTATGTATAAGATGTAATTTTACATAGAAATTTGACGAGCGTTAAAAATGTTACACACGCAATTTTTAAGTTCTCCGCTCGAAACGTCGTTTCTTCAAAAACATGTTAAAACTGGCGACTGTTTAACTCATTCTTTAATTGAAATGTGAAAGTGTATGTAATTAAAATGGAAAAGCAATAATTTTAAATACACTGTTCTTGCAGACAGTTAAATGATAAAGTTCTATTTTGTTCAAACGTACTGATATCAGATATCAATATAACCAGAATGGTACATCTTTATTGTCGAAACAAACGACCTCAAAATATCAAATTTGATAATTTTCTTTAATTAGACACTCAACGTTTCGCTTTGTGGCTTCTTCAGAAGCGTTCCATTAAAACACAAACAGAAACAAAGAGTAAAAACTTTACTGATATTGTTAATGTAATTATTAACGTAACAAGATTATTATTGTTCTTACTATATGTATCAAAATAAAAACAGGATTGGACACTAGTATATACATTGTTAATACAGATATTAATACAACAAAACTAGACACTGTTGAACATATACTATTAATGTATATAAAAGAGCTGAAGACCATTAAATGTGTTTATTGTTAACTACGTACTAACGTAATTGAACACCATTAAATGTGTTTATTGTTAACTATGTACTAACGTAATTGAACACCATTAAATGTATTGTTAATATACATAATTCGCATAACATGATTGGACAATATTGTTATTAACAACACACGTAATTAACATAAGATTAAATACCACTAGTTGAATAACTATGAACACTATCATACGTATTTCTAATGCACCTATTATTACTATTATTATTATTAATGTGTGTATTAATACAAGATGATACTATTAGCATCGGATACACATTGAATCTTTAAATATAAAGTAGTTTTTGTGTTTGATTGTTTGTTTAATGGATAACATTTCGGTTTCTTAACTTTCTCAGTAATAAGCCAACCAGTTACCACAATACACACTTGTAATCGCGATCTCTACTCACGGGTCTAAGTGCGTTATCCCAGTGTTTGATTAGAGTAACCCAAGAGTTGACTGTAAATAGAACAATCTAATTGTATTCCTTGTAGTCTATCACTATAGAGCTGGCACAGTTAGATCTCGAGTAGCTTTGTGCGTAACTTAACAAAGAACAAATCATTGATAAAATCATTTCAACGTTCGTTTACTAATTCTTTTAAGCAGAGATCAGTTCGTTCGTGTGTTTCGCACGTGCAAGTTTCATCGGGCTAGCTGCCTTCTTATTCGTCTCCAAACTATATTTCTATTATTCTGTTTACCCGTCTTTCTACTTGTGTCTATTTGTCTAATTACTTGTTCAGAAAGATATGAGCCCTCATTGTAATGACAATGTCACCAGTTGTTATAGGTTACAACCGATGAGTCACGAGCTTGGTGGCAAAGACATGTTGATTTCGATTCAAACTCACAGTACTACTAGTAAGCGCACGATTTACTTTATCAAGCGCGTGCTAGCGTATCCAAACCTCGAGAGACATAGTATTTACGCAAAGATAATTCTCCCAGGTCCTTACTATCAATAAAAGATTCATGCTTGAAGCAAATTCGCTTTACTCACACAGTCTTGTTTTATTTTATCATTCTGTTCTAAGATTCCACTTAATATGATATAAACATTTTTGTTAAAAGAGATCAAGTGCTTATACAGAAGTTGTTTCAGATTTCTGACATTTGAAATTATCTCCGTAAAACCAATCACGACAGTTTCGATTCATGACGTAAACAAGCTTTGCGTTATGGCTGGTTTACATCGAATTTTGTAACTAATCGCACCTGTTAACTTTTCCACGGATAAATGACGTCAGGAGTTTGGGTGTAAAGATAAAAACAAATGAGAAAATTAACATTCAATGACAATTACTTTGTTACATGAATCATTGAACAGAAAATTTTACTAGTTATTGATATACTCATATACCTACGAATTGTGGAAATATATAACAAGTTACTCCTTCTTGTGTTTGTTTAAGAGATGACGGGTGTCCATGCTAAATTAAAGCTGATTTGATACGGGCACTTAGTTACAAGTGTGTAAACAGTGACTTGAGTACGTTTCATGAAAGTCTCTTCTCAAACACGGTGTTCTAAAAGAAAATAATCGATCGGTATCATTTGATAACAAACAAAATTATTGATTTGTTTGTTTTTGAAGTTTGCGCAAAGCTATAGGAGGACTATCTGCGCTAGCCGTTCCTAATTTTGTTGTGTAAGACTAGAGGGAAAGCAGCTGGTTATCATCACTCACCGCCAACTCTTGTGCTACTCTTTTACCAATAAATAGCGGGATTGACCGTAACCTTTTAAAGCCCTCACGGCTAAGAGGGCGAGCATGTTTGGTGTGACGGGAATTCGAACCCGCGACTCTCAGATTATGAGTCGAACGCCTTATCTACCTGGCCATGCCGTTCTTAATTATTAGTTTAGTTTATACATAAACTAATATATATATATATCCATGATTTACTCAGCCAAAACAAAACATAGTTTTAAAAAAAAATATCCTAGGGTACAAGTTACAACGTGGGATTATAAAATGTATCTTAAGTTTTGGAGGTGATTGAAGAAGTAGGACCCAATTGCAATGGAGATACACCGTCTATCAGTCTTAACTTCTAGTTCGCTAGTTTTACAAAAAAAAACAAAAAAATAGACATATTTATTTCTTGATGAAAAGTTTCAAAATAAGGCTTCATTAAAACTGGTGCTTCAATGAGTAACCGGTAAGTTGACAGAGTTATAACGCTGAACGATGGAATTCAGTTACCCGTAGTGGATAGAGCATTGTACAGTTTTCCGGTAAAAAAACAACAACACGTTCACAGTGAAGAAACAGAGCTTAGCCATTAATAAAATATTTAATTATCGTTTATTTTGAAAGATTCAATAAGAACACCGTCTACATCTTTGAAGCGTCTTGCATTTGTCCTTGTATAATCTATCCGCCCCCCAGTGGCTCAGCGGTATGTCTGCGGACTTACAGGCTAAAATCCGGGTTTCGATACCCGTGGTGGGCAGAGCACAGATAGCCCATTGTGCAGCTTTGTGCTTAATTCTAAACAACCAATAATCTATCAAGGCATAAAAAAAACATAAATAAAAAAAATGTTTAAAAGGCAAAAGAGCGCAACCTTAGGCAACAACTAGAAGACGTTATAGTCTCACCACGGCCCTAAAAAGGAAAGAAAGCACACAGTTATAAACCAGAAAAACATTAGCAGAATAAGGAGTGTATTGTTATAAGCGTGAAAAATAACACTAGAATAAAGTGTGTAATTATAGACATGAAAAACATTAGCAGAATAAGGAGTGTATTGTTATAAGCGTGAAAAATAACACTAGAATAAAGTGTGTAGTTATAAACCTGAAAAACAATAGCAGAATAAGGGGTGTATATCTAAAAACTTGATAAAAAATAACAGAATAAGAGGTGTATGGTTATAGAACTGAAAAACAATAGCAGAATAAGAGATTTGTAGTTATTATAAGTGTAAAGAACAACATAGAATAAAGAGTGCTCGGTTTTCCAGACAAGTTTCTTCAAATTCTGAGCGGCATTAAATATTTACTTAAAATATATGATTAGTTTGAGCGTAGTACACGGGGTTACATATTTGATGACGTTTGAGTTTGATTTCCGTTTTATCCTTATATTGAGGTTAATACTTTCTTTCTCTGGGAGCAAGTTTTGGGGGTTGGTTTATATTCATCTTTCACGTCACTGTTATTTTTGTTTCACTTTCGGAGTTGTATTTTTTACAAGTTTTGTTTGCGATCTGTTTACATAATTTTCTTTTCCTACTTTTTTTTCCTTTTTTCGTTTTTTGCGCAATATTAAATGTAGTTTTTTTTTCTAATATTGACTGAGTTTTAAACTTGAGTCGGCAATGCTCTTTCAGTGGTAACTCAACTGTTAAGTAACTATTGTGTTTCGGAAGAAGTAAGTTAGGAAACGGTAAACTTTCATACTACGTTATAACTGTTGGAACACTAATAACTGATCTGCAATTTACGATCTTAAGATGGTTATAACTAAAACAAGCTTACAAAACAACCGTTTATAAATAGAAAGCTGATTTATATTTGTTTTATCTTTAAATATATGTTACAATACATATTTGCATCCGTTATTATCCATATATTTTAACGAAAGATGAAACCTAATGAAAGGCGACAAACGTCTATTGTGACGAAAACTACCATTTGATAACAATATTTTATTAATTTTAAAATTAACTACAAAATATAAACATCCTCGACTGTCTTAAACACTATTACTGAGCAAAACATAGGTATTGTCAGGTATTCTGGAAATTAGCATTAATAAGGAGTATTATCTTCTATGTTGAAATCCGTTACGAATATAAACAGAGCCATTCTAGTCCATCTCTGAAGCTGTAAGTGACAAAAACATTTAAGTACTCTAAGACATACTGGAAGTTACCAATGATAAAAACAAATATTTTCTGCCAAGTTGGAAGCTGCTACTGACAAAAGCATATAAGTATTCTCACCTATGTTAGAAACTAAAACTGACAAAAATTATTTGAAAACTTATTTTAAAATGTTTTAATTTATTTTGTAAAATGTTTACCCGGAAACTGTTCAAACAAAGAGCCACAAAATAATAAACATGTTTCCACTAGTTATCTCTTATGTTCATTAGTCATGCCATAATTAAGGGTATGATGGATTACTTATTTTGTCAAATCTAAAATACCCGAATGGTTCTAAAGTAAAACTGATAACACAACATTTAGAACATAACGTAAACTTAGTATATATATAGGTTCCTAATAACAAGGAGAAGTACAACAATCAAAACGTTTCTAATCATTAATGTTTTTAATCGATCATCTGACAATCTAAACTATAGTTACACAATATCTCGGTCCAAACATCCAGAGCTCAAAGTATCTTACTTCTACTGAACTGGTGGAAGGTTTGTGACTTTACTATAAACTAAATCCACAAACTTCAACAACCAATCACGGGCGACTTGAAGCTACTCCACGAATGAAAACAACGGATTACAGCCAACGAGAATAACGGACTTATTTCTTAAGCCCCTAATTCACAATCTCGAGAAACAGAACCGTAAAATAAAATTTTTAAACTACACGGAACTTGTGCTGTCCGGTCGACGTCTGTGAGTTCAATCTTCATCATTAACCATCAAATACCTTATTTCCAGGCATCACAAACTTGGAAAAGACAATATAATACCAGCTGCCTGTTGTAGAAACATGAGTGTAGAGGAGAAGATTTCGAAATTCTTCCGCGCTTCCTTCAGGTTGGACTCTATAATATTATGGTGGATTGTGGAGAGTGTGTTATGATTGGTTGGTCTATCCTCGTTTCCAAAGTTTAAAGAAAGTTACTAAAGAACACTTTTCACGATTATTCAGGTTAACTAAATTCTATTTGTTACTGAACAACTGAAAGGTGACTGCGTACCAGCAGTCACTATCTGCTCATGATTTCGATCAAAAATATTGATCTACATTACAGAAATGTTCCTTCACTGACTTTAAAAAAGTTAAAAATTTGACAGTACGCAAGGAAATATTTTAACGCAATATGTCAACGTTCCTTTCTTACTGTATTACCAGATTAAAAAATACAAACTTATAAATGAAAAAACAGACTTGCTTTGATTTGTTTTGAGTTTCGTGCAAAGCTACACGAGAGTTATCTGCACTAGCCGTCCCTAATTTATCAATGTAAGACTACAGAAAAGGCAACTAGTCATCACCACCCACCGAAAATTCTTGAGCTACTCTTCTCCCAACAAATAGTGGGATTGCCCGTAACATTATAACGCCCCCACTGCTGAAAGGGCGAGTATGTTTGGCGCGAAGGGAATGCGAACCAACGATCCTCAAATTACGAATCGCACGCCTTAACAAACTTGGCCATGCGGGGCCCAGTCAGTACAATTTTATGAGTATTATAAATATAATGAGAGGAAAAATATTTAGTTCAAATTAGTTTCCTTGATCATATGAGGTTTATTTAATAAAATAGGGTTCTTTATGGAACATTTAAATCGGTGTTACGCATGACTAGTTATTTCGTGTTTGAGAAAAAAAATCAATAATTTCTTTTTTCATCATAATACATAATTTTACTTCATTCGAATTAGTCTTTTATCAGAAATATATGCTGAAAAATTTTCTTTTACAAAACTCATGTCTGGAGTAATAAATGAAAAATGCTCTTTCTTCAGCTTCAAAGCCCAAACTAGGTTTTTTAGAATGGACTGAAAGCATCAATCATAGTTTCTAATTACTTTTATACAAGAAAAGATAATGATTAATATCTTAATTACCACACTATCAGTAAACTTGTAATGAAAGTTAAGGCCCGTTAGAAGCGTAATTTTGGAAATATTTAGTGGTTTTTTTTGCCTATTTTGAAAACTTAAAATTATAGTACCTCTAGTATCAATTTCGCACATTTCTACGATATACAAATACGTAGAATAGCAGAACTGCTATGGAAAAACGGACTATGAACGCCATTTATTTTTTAAAGCTATTAAATAATTCATCAATGAGTATACTATTTCAACTACTTGCTAATAGCGAGTGGAATAGAACATTAATAGTGATCCAGAAACCGGCCATTCTATCACGCAGTTTATATTGATTTTACGTTTAAAATAGTAACTGTTGCTTCAGGTCCATCTGGAGAAAAATGATGACTAATTCATCAGAAGAGCAAAAGAATTTACGCTTAAATAGAGAGAAAAAGATACATGTGACAGGAAATTGTACGTATTCACATAGCATGCTTAGAAACACCCAACTAACTGTTTATATCCCAAATTTTAAAATATTAATTAAAGAAATTTCCTAAACCTACCCAACCATGTACATAAACATCTGAACAAATCACCTGATCTATTAGGTTCTGAGATGCTCGTGCATAACACACAGCATGATATCGTTACTGCAGTATTAATGAATAACACACGGTACTGGAAACGATCTGTAACCTTATGACTAAGCAGAAAAGTGCTGTATGACAGTAAAACTTTGAGAAGATGAGAATTATTAAAATACTGTAGTGAAAATGGTAGCATTAAAATTTTGTGAAGATAGTAGAGAAGACTTACACGTTCTGAGGACAAAAGAACAGATTAAACCTTTGTAAGGAAAGCAAAAAACACACGTTTTGAAGACAAAAGAACACAGTTAAACTTTGTGAGAAGAGCAGAGAAAACTGATACATTCTGAGAATAAAATAACACAGTTAAATCTTGAAAAGTGAACAGAGAACAATGAAACATCCTGAGAAGATCAGAGCACAGTAAAACTTTGTGAAATGAAAAGAGCACAACAATTAATATTAAAGTTTCCTAAGTAAAGTATAGCACATTGAATCTTATGAGAAGAAATGAGAATACAAAAAACATCTGAGATAGCAGAGCGCATTAAAACCACCTGAAAAGAGCGAAAAACACTGACACATTCTGAAAAACATACTGCAGACTGCAGATTAAGGTTTAGATAATAGTAGAGAATATTGGACCATCCTAAGAACACCAGAGCACACTAAATTTTAAGAGAAGAGCTGACTGATTGTTCAGGTAACACAACACACTGAACGAGCCAGAAGAAGTGAGCCCATTAAAACAGAAGTAAATATATTATAGAAATAGCAAATGGGACTAGGTACATTAAGATCCCATGAAGAAAACTAAGCACATTAAAACACTGTGAATAGAAATCGCACCGTAAATTATTTGATAGCAGTGTAGCTAATTAATACAGTTTGTAAAAATAGAAATAATCATGTTGAAACATTATGAAGATTTCTGAGAAACGCGAACCAGGCATATTAAATTGAATTAAACATACAACCAAGAGCTGTAATTACAACTTGAAGGAATGTCGGCAATATAAAACTTAGTGAAACGTATTGGACCTTAAAAAAAATCATGTTGAAAATGAGAGGTACATACAATACGGTTAAGAGTACTAGCCCTTGAAACAAAATCATGTAAAACATGAACGAAGCACAAACTAAACCTTGCTGAAGAATTTTGAACAAAGAACATAAAATCTAATGAAGAAAGTTGACCACATAAAACTATGTAGATAGTATTGACCATTAAATAAGATATAAAGAGGCATAGTGGTGTTTTGTCTTCTTTGTGCAGAGCTACGCAATTGCTTCCCTTCTCTCTCTTCACTACTTTTATAAGGTATCTTTAATTAACAAAGTAATTTACAGCTGTTTATGTTTCTAACCCTGTATTACCCTTACATAACGTTTTTTGGTAAAAATTAATAAAAAACCAAACGAGTGGCATAAAAATTAGCGACATTTTTTGCCTCGCACAACATGCTAGTCGATATGTATATACATGGTTTCATAAAACTCTCATTGAAAGACGCTTATAGATATATGACTGACAGACAGCCTAAAATATTTTGATATATGTCTAACGTATTCCGCACACTTCAACTTTTGCAAAAATAAAAAAAGTGAACAAGTGAATAGTGAACGTAAAAAAAGTGTACTGCCTATCTCTTTTCACGTAAAATATGAGCTAATGGTGCAAGGTTAAGACCAAAATAAAAGAACTGTCTACTAAGTTCGCGCTAAATGTTTAGATACAATACATTGAGAATTTTATCACTTATTGCATACAAGGGTTTTTACAAATCAATCGACTGGTGCTGTCTTCAGGTAATGTTCCATAGTACGTCTTACAAAAAGGTTTAGCAACGAGTGTGATAATGTCGTTAATTGATTGCTCTTCGGTAACTTTTAATTAAACAAATTCAAATATTCGATTCTCATTGAGGTAACAATGAACAGCTATTAAGAATATTGGACGAGTGAAAAATATCAGTACTGTATCACATCACTTGTAATGAATTCGTGGTTCTTGTTCGTTTTATAAATATATGTTTATATGTCTTTTATCAACATCATAAAAAGCCGAATATGCTGAGGTTTATTACGTTTCAAATCTATTTTATAAAACGGTAGCACATATAACGGAACTACTGTATTTCTAATATTATTAGTTCTAAAATCATTAAGTCAAAAACATTATGAAATCTTCCTACACCTGTAGCACAGCTTTCCTTCACTATGAACCTGTAGATCAGAGGAAAGCCAAACTATTCATCGCCTGACCAACTTAGTGAGACTCACCACTGCCCCAAAATGTGTAGTGAGGTTTCACGGCAAAAGTTCTTGAACTACGACTATTTATATCTACAGTTCAAACACAATAACCAACAAGCTAGGATTGGACCAGCAGTATCTGTGTAAGAAGTAGTGAGTATTCTAGTCTCTGTAGTGTTGCCGCTCAAAACTCCTAGGGCCCAGCATGGCCAAGTGTGTTAAGGCGTTCGACTCGTAATCTGAGGGTCGCGGGTTTGAGTTCCAGTTATATCAAATATGCCCGCCCTTGCAGCCGTGGGGACGTTATAATGTGACGATCAATTCGTTGGTAAAAGAGTAACCCAAGAGTTGGCGGTGATGACTAACTGCCTTTTCTCTAGTCGTACACTGCTAAATTAGGGACGGAGAGCGCAGATAGCCCTCGAGTAGCTTTGCGCGAAATTCAAAACAAACAAACAAAACTCCTATTATTTGTTCACAGTAATTCAACATAGTTACTTCAGAAGGCATTCTATTTAACTGTTCAAATCATGAATTTAAATGTATAAAACCAAGTCTCACCAAGTTTTTAATGTTTTCTACTCACATCAATCTAAAGCAAACACAATTTGCTAAACACAACCATTATTTTAAACACAAAATCACATGTGTTCTACATGGTTCTAATTTTTATACAGTTATTATTATAGCATTATAGTGGTGAAATAAATTAGGTGCAGGAGCTAATGAAACACCATTAGCATTATCCAGTTACACAGCTGAAACCAGAACTGCAGTGTTACTACAAAGTCTGTGAATCACAACTGAAGTGGAAACTTGAGTGAATTTACACATTTTAAAATAACTCGTGGCAAAGGGGCACAATATATGAGCCTATCTTAACTGAAGCTATCGCTAGAACAGTACACTTCGAATAATTCTGTACATAATTTTGCTAGACATGCAAATTAATTATACACTTTAAAAATCAAAACAAAGACAAAGTGAAATAATTTATATGGGTTTGGCTTGTCTTTATATTTTACTATGATATTTCAGTTACTTCAAATTAAATCCTAAAATTTACAATTTAATAAGAATATAAATAATCTATATTTCTAAAATAAGCATTTCGTAATAAAGTAACAGAGTTTATGAATATAACGTTTTCTGCGGTTTTCGTTAGAGCTGTCTGGATGCCGTTAGAATTACTTTGATTTGTGAATGTTTAGCTTTACGGTGCTTTAATTAGTTTTTTAATGTTGGCTGTGTATTACAGAAAATGCATAAACTTTAATTGAAGCTTAAATTTAGGTTTAGTATATTGATAAATTTGTGGATTTTATGGACAAACGAATGGTTTTTATATAAGTAAAAACATTATGCACTATTTGCTAAAGTTATTTTACTTAACGTTACTGGTTATAATGTCTGAAAACTAGTTGATGTTACTCTTGTTATTAATTTTTATGCTTCTAAATATATTATGCTGTTATCTGCAAACATAGGGTGCCTGGTTCGAATCCCCGTCCCACCGAAACATACTCGCCCTTTCAGCCGTAGAAGTGTTATAACATGACGATCAAACTCACTATTAGCTGGTAAAAGAGTAGCACAAGGGTTGGCGGAGAGTGGTGATGACTAACTGCTTTTCCTGTTGTCTTACACTGCTAAATTACGGACGGTTAGCGCATACAACCCTTGTGCAGCTTTGCACGAAACTCAAAACAAAACAAACGTTATTATCTTAGTGTACAGGTTAATGTTAATCCAACCCTTCTATACTGATCGAAATTTGTATGATATTATTGAAATCGTGACAAAAATAACATTAACAACTAAGTTACCCAGGTAATGATTCAATGCATTTTAGTTTCATTATGTATTGATCAACGGCACAGAGTACTTCTCGCCACTTTCCTGTGTAAAGTAGAACTCATTAATTTATAAACGATATTATAGTTCTGATCTCTACAGTTAAAAATTGTTTCAAACACGGTTGAGATAATTATACTTGCACAAGACACACGATAACTTGAACAATCCTGTCGTTATATTTCCTTCTTTTCTGATTGCGTCGCTAACATCTGAACTCATTGTCAAGTTTCTGGCCGTGCGGTTTGATTCATGCTATTCAACAAGAAATGTAAGTAAAGTTGAATTTGCGCAGACCTTTCTTTCATCCTAGAGTTTATCTACTAAATAGAGGAACACCAGTAGAAGCGATAAAAGTTATCGAAAAAAAAAACGTTGTCAACACGTGTGTAATTCAAACTTTTATCAAAACTCATACAAAACTTTCCGAACATGATCAAAGTTCCTCCTTCGTTTTTCTTTTGTGTGTGGAAAGCGAAATTGTCCTATAGTTCCCAGCGACATCTAACGTTGACGATTTAAAGAATTCTAAGTTACAATGCACTTTTAATGGAGTAATCACTTAACATCCGTCTTGATAATGGGCTAACAAACGCCAAAACTATTAAGAGAAGTGGTAATACTTTAATTTTCATGAAATAAAAACATATTTATTTCACTGTTAACTGAATGTTAACAGTATAACACTGTTATACTGTAAGTATAATTCCTTATCAATTGTATTTGAATTACATTTTGCTACTTTAAAATAATCGAAAATGGGCTAATTTTTAATACATGTCCATTAATGATTATTTTAATTCGATATACATATTCATACTACACAATTAAAAGCACTACCAAAACAACTGTTTGTTTATTTATGATATGTATTCTTCAGAGGACTGTAACAAATTTAATACTTCGTAAAATTATTGTTTTGGTTGCTTAGTAGTGACATTTTATTATTTTTACTGAGCAATGTATAGTCATGCATTACAGCTAAGAGGTATAAAGTCGTGGCCAAGATGTTAACATATTGTTCTATATTTATGTAATAGTCTATACTTATGGTGTGCTTATTACTAGTTAAGCATAAAGCTACACAATGGGCTATCTGTGCTCTGCCCACCGTGATTAACGCCCTCCTGGTTTATAGTATTATGAGTTCGTAAACACACCATTGTGGCACTGTGGGGGGGGGGGTAGTTTGACTATACTATGTAAGCCTAATAGGAAAATATTTTTTAAGAAGCCGATCACTGCCCTGACATTTCAGGTTGGCTTGACATAACCAGGTGGTTAGGGCGTTCGACACGTAATCTGAGGGTCGCGGGTTCAAATCCCCGTTCCAATAAAAATACTCGTTTTTTCAGTTACGGGAGCGCTATAATATGACGGTAAATTCCACCATCTGTTAGTAATAGAGTAGCCCAAGAACTGGCGGAGGGTTGTGGTGACTCGCTACCTTCCCTCTGGTCTTTCACTGCTCAACTGGGGACGGTCAGTGCAGATAGCTTTTATGTAGCTTTGCGCGAAACTCAAAACTAAAAACAAAACATTTTAGATCAGTTCTCTATGTTAGCCCCCCAGTGGCACAACGGTATATCTGCGGACTTATATTGCTAGAAAGCGGGTTTCGATAACCATAGTGGCCAGAGCACAGATAGCCCAATGTGTAGCTTTGTGTTTAATTCAAAACAATCAATTAGTCAATCTCTATATATTTCTTGGTCTCATCGCAATCTGTAGCACGAGTTAGAGAGTCTATACATAAAAGATTGTGAAAGAAAATTGATAAAGAGTTTATTAATGTTCCCTAAAATGTGGAAAGTAGCCGAAGTGGATATGCCTAGTACAAGTACACCGTACGGTTTACCAAACATACGCCTAGTACAAGTTATGGCTATTACTTTCCCCTTTCGACATCAATATTCAATGGATATTAAGATTTTTTTACTTCTGGAAAATTAAGCCAAGGTACAATAACGAATACTTGAATGTTTTTTAGTATTTGTTATCTTGAAACATAAGACGCAATATTAACAACGTCTTTACTAATGCTCCTAAAACTAGAATATGCACATTCGTACGAAAAGATAGATAAATAAAATTCCCGTGGATCGATGTTCCACTGCAACATCTATTTCCCTCTGTAGTCAGAATGAATTCGATCTGTTGTGTTATATTTTAAAATAATCTGTAGAAAAAAACTAAATTACGATAATTCTCGCAACAACATTTGCACGAAAAATTATTTTTCTGGTTCCATAAACTTAACCTATTGTTTGAGAAAAATGTGTCCACGTGTGTGTAAGCTGGTAAACATCTGACATATAATATACAACCTCAGGGACCCTGGGAAGTGAAAACGGAGGAACGGTGTTGGAATTTGGACCCAAGTGCCACATCCGAAACCTTGTGTCTTCCACGTACATAGATTCAGATACAGACAGACAAAGACAACATTGTCGACCCACGGGGTGTGTCACGCGTCTACCTTGTATTAAATAGATAATAGAGTTGGAAGCCATTGCCTTAACTTTCAATACTATTAAAAAAAAACACTTTTCAGTAAACTTAAGTGTGAACATACTGATAAAGTTACCAACGATAACCTATTCCTAATCAAGAGTAAGTTTTGGACGAAATTCATAAGTTATAGTAAGTGTAACGATACGTTTTTGTTATTTTCATTAATACAGTGTCATTAACCAAACCGCTGGGTAGGAGATAATGTTAGAGGAATTTATTGTTTGTATTTTGTACATAGTTTGTTAAAAGATAATAAGAAATCTTCATTTATTTATGATAAATGAGTGTTCACTTTTAGCATAGATATGATATTTAAATAATCTAAAACTTTTTCTAGCACTGTTTTGTAACCTGTTTATAACAAAACAATCGTACAGAGTTGTCAAGTTCATTTCAATAGATATAGAGATATTGTGTTTGTACGCTAGTTCTAAACACACCAAAGTGACACTCCGTTTAAAACTATGTCATCTCAGTGAAACTAGTTGGTACCATTTTGTCGGGTTTTGAGTAATCATGTAATAAAAAACAAGAAAGAATGATAAGAAATTTAAACTTTTTGCCATGATGTTTAACTACACTACCAGAACTTGTGACTCGGCCATTAGATACATATTGTTATAAAAAGAAACACTGTGTAGTATTGTAAAGTCATGATAATTTACATACAGTTGTTACATGATAATTTATTGAGAGGATATTTAATATACCATTTCGATGAACAATCCGAGCTGCCCCTACATTAATAATGCTACTGCCTGTCTCATTATTGTCTATTTATAAATGTTACGGTTTTTATAATTATATTGTGTTCTTGTTAGGTCACGGATTTTATTTTCGTATTATGTCCTTATGACGTCACGAAATTTATATTTATACTGTATTCTTATAATGTTACTGTTTATATGTATATGCTGTCATGGTTTATGTATGTACTTTGTCAAGTAACATCATGATTTATATATGCCTATTGTTTTTATAGCATCATGATTTACAAGTATATTTTGTGTCTTATAAAGTCATTTATATTTATACTGTATTCTTATAATATTACGGTTTTCGTATGTACTGTGCCAAGTAACATCATGGTTTATATACTCTTCAAAAAAAGAAACGCAAAATGGATATTTTTTTATTTTAAAGAGAAATATATGTAAAAACATTACAAGCTCAGAGTATGTTATGTTACACGTGTTAAGGTACTGATTGATAGACCAAAATGACAATAAACATTGTGCACTTTGAAAACGGAGGAAAACATCGGATTTTTCGCCAAAACGCATTCGTGTTCAATAAATTTATTTGAGAGATCTGCATGTTCTGCAAGTGCAACATGTGCAAAATCACTATAAAAGTGACGGGTTTTCGATTTCCATAGCTCAGTGTTAAGCCACCGACACGCAATACAGTTAAGCCAAGACTGACTGAAGCACAACACAACAACGCCATTTGTCAACTGGAAGCAGGCAAATCTCGATCAGATGTTGCCAGAGCTATGAATGTTCGCCCAAGCATTATCACAGGGCTATGGAATTGTCACCAACAACATGGATGAACTCGTGACCGTCCACGATTTGGCAAACTTCGTGTGACCACGCCCGCACAAGATCGCTACATCCGGTTTGGTCATTTTTGGGATAGGACCATCACTGCGACGTCTGCTGCCTTAAGCATACCAGGGCTGCGTAGGATTTCCGATCAGACTGTATGCAACCCTCTACAAGATGCAGGAATCTGACCTCGACGTCCAGTCAGAGGCGTCATCCTCACTCAGCAACATCGTTAAGCACGACGGCAGTGTACTCGGGCACATCGGGTATGGCCTCATCGACGATGGAGACATGTTTGGTTCAGCGATGAATCACGTTTTATGCTTCGTAGGCAGGATGGAAGGACCCGTGTTTACCGTCGCCGAGGTGAATGTTTTGCAGCAAACTGTGTGCAGGAAGTTGACAGATTTGGTGGTGGCAGCGTCATGATGTGGGATGCCATCGCCTACAATGCTAGAACAGACCTTTTGCACATTCGAGGGAATCTTACGGCTCAACGACACGTCGACGAGATTCTTAGGCCCCATGTGCAACCCATCATGGTGAACGTTAACGACGTTTTTCAACATGACAACGACCGTCCTCACACAGCCCGACTCACCACTGTCTTCTTAAGACACCACAACATCAACGTTCTTCCCTGGCCCTCCAGATCACCAGGTTTAAACCCCATCGAACATCTTTGGGACGAGTTGGACCGACGTCTGCGATGGCGACAATCTCAACCGCAGACTCTACCTCAGCTTGCAGCAGCTTTGCAGGCTGAGTGGACAGCCATTCCACAGGATGTGATTCGTTATCTTATCGTTTCCATGGGCAGGAGATGCCAAGCAGTTATTGATGCTCACGGGGAGCATACTCGTTACTGACGTTTAGTGACGTTAAACTTCAACAAGTGAGCGTGGACTTCGCCTTTGCAGACTTGGGATGTTCAGCAGTGAATGTGCAAAGTTTCACACATGTCATACAGAACTACCCGGAATAAACTTGTTAACAGCTTGTCTCAAATTTTGCCACTTGTGTTTCTTTTTTTGAAGAGTATATATGCTTATTGTTCTTATTGCATCATGATTTACAAGTATATTATGTGCCTTCTAACGTCACTGTTTATGTATGTTTTTCGTCTTTATAAGTCATGGTTTTTGTATATACTGTGTCTTGTAGCATCATGGTTTATACATGAAAACTTCTACAGCACCAAAGTTTATAGGTGTATTTTGTGTTTATAACTTCACCGTTTATATGTGTATATTCTATCCTTGTATGTCATGATTTTTATATTAGAGTTTAATGAGTTTGTAAGTCCCCAGTCTTTGAATTTAAATTGTTTTTTGTTTGTTTTTTGGAATTTCGCACAAAGCTATTCGAGGGCTATCTGTGCTAGCCGTCCCTAATTTAGCAGTGTAAGATTAGAGGGAAGGCAGCTAGTCATCACCACCCACCGCCAACTCTTGGACTATTTTTTTTACCAACGAATAATGGGATTGACCGTCTCATTATATCACCCCACGGCTGAAAGGGCGAGCATGTTTGGCACGACCGTGATGCGAACTCGCGTCCCTCAGATTACAAGTCGCACGCCTTAACACGCTTGGCCATCATGCAAAGGAACACGAGAGCTATTTGCGTTAGTCGTCCTTAATTTAGCAGTGTAAGACCAAAGAGAAGGCAGCTAGTCATCACCACCCACCGCCAACGTATATAAAAACCAAAATCAGATGGATTGTATTTTCGAAAACTATTTCGTGCTCTCCTTATATTGCTATGAAACAGCTAATTTTCACAAAATCGTCTTTCCTGAAACCTACATCGGCAAATAACAAGTTAGACAGGCGTGAGCATACACGTGTGACTATAAATATAGGCATATGATAGATAATCACTGTTGCAATTCTAATTATATGGGAGTACTGTTAAGCGAAGTTATCAATGTACTCGACAACTTTATCAGTTTCACAGCGTCTTGCAAGGTCTTGGAGAAACCGGCTTCACTCACTTCACGGTCCGTTAAGTACTAACGTCACCGCAGCTCTTGTCATAGTACTAGGCATCTGACAGGGATATTTGTTATGGTCATGTACAAATTACACCAGTCTATCCACGAGGGATTAAACTTCAATAAACGCTCGAAAACATTATTGGATCCTACATCCACTACTTCCGATAACCTATTTCATCCTCATATAACTTCTTTTTTCTCAGCATCACGTAACCACTATTTCAGAATAAGCTATTTATGAAATAATTTACATACGCAAAGGGGAAAACGGGCCTAAAGGAAAAACACAAAAATATTTACAAGCGGTTACAATAACTTTTTCCTGTCTCGAAACGATGCTAATACAAATCTACACATAACATTAACTGATGACTGCTACATATACGTGTAGCAATTGAAAACTAATCAATATATACGTGCCCTTGAAGTAAAACTACACATATAAGTGTATTTCTGCCCTATCAGTAACATATACCATAACCTTATGTAACACGTTAATATCAAACTTTACCTAAATTCTATAGGTATTTTTACATTGATTTGTACATGTATATTTGGAACTTCCAATCTGATGGTCTTCTTATATTAGAGGATACGCTAAAAGACCCTCAAGGTTAAGCCTTAGCTGTCCTTAAATTTAAGCTTCTAATTAGGTGAAAAACAAGTAGTCACCAACACCAACTCCATGTGTCAATGCTTAAAAACGAAGAGTGTGAGTGACTGCCCAACTATAAACCTCCCACAGCTAAAAATACTATGTAATGATGCTCGAACTAAGGATCTTCTGGTACGCAACTCGGCAGGTTAAACACTGTGTCACACCCAACCCGAAACTGATGAAAGGTTATTTTTCTAGATGTTTTAACACTGAGCCATGCACAGTATGACCAAACCACCTACAAGGAAGTATCGTGAAACATGTGTTAAAAACATTTTGTCCATGAAATAGCCAAAACGATCATAGAACAGTACAGTTACAGATATGCTAAGCCTGCTCATACATCAAAAATCAAACCAACCAAGTGGCAGATGTGTTAATCACCAGGCATGCATATAATAACCAAGCTAGCCATGGCGTAATACACTAATAGCTCTACTAAACACTAGTTGTGTACAAAATAACCAAGTCAATCAAGTGGTACTACACTGAAAGATGTGTTAAAAATTAGCCGTGCTCAGAATAAGCAAACCAACTGTAGAGTAGTACACTAATAAATATATTAAATTCTAGACATGCAACAAGTAACCAAGCCAACTATGGAATAAAACATTGACAGATGTGTTAAATACTAGTCGTACAGAAAATAACCAAACCAACAAAAAGGTAGTACATTAAGTGATATGTTCAACCTTAACCATGCAACAAATAAACAAACCAAACAGATGTTACTACACTAACAAATGTGTTAAACACTAGTCATCCACAAAACAGTTAAATTAGTTATGGGTAGTACATTGACAAATGTGTTAAAAACTAATCGTTCTCAAAACAACCAACCCAATCATTGGGGTAGTACGACAACAGATATAAAAATTGAAATGTATGTATTAGCAGATTTGTGTTTAGAGCACTATTTCGTTATAAATGTCTCTGTTCAGTTATGATTTAATATTGTGGGCATCTATATCAAAAGTAATAATTTTCCACTCTCACCATTAATGTACTATTAAGGTAATGAAATACTGCAGGAATATGCGGAGTTCTAGTTACAAGTTTGGCTATGCATGAATAAAAGAAATTAGACTCGTAATCCGAAGGTCGTGGGTTCGAATCCCGGTCGCACCAAACATCCTTGCTTTTTCAGCCGTGGGAGCGTTATAATGTTACGGTCAATTCCACTATTCGTTGGTAAAAGAGTAGCCTCAGAGTTGGCGGTGGATGGTGATGAGTAGCTGCCTTCCTTCTAGTCTTACACTGCTAAATTAGGGACAGCTAGCGCTGATAGTCCTTGAGTAGGTTTGCGCGAAATTAAAAAACAAAACAATGAATAAAAGGTCAATTTTACATTGAAGTTGTGCCAACTTTGCTACTACGTAAGTTTCGACTTCTTGTAACACCTAGAACTGAAGCAATCGTTAAAATATTTACCGCGTACATCTCTTTTGACAATTGGGCAAGTTGTATCGGAAGTTGATACAAGTTAAGTTTTTAATCCGTTGTGAAGAGCAATTCTGTACTTCCGAAGTGTATCTCTTGATAACTGAAAATTGAGAAGTGAAAAATTAATATATGAAACAACAAAACTGTATCAAAGACGTTGAAAGACCTTAGAACACGTGAACATTTCAATCGTTCGTGTTAATAAAATATTACTGGTGTGGAATAGAAGAGGAAAAATGAAATAAAAATTAGACACGTAATTAAAAACATGATGTTACATGAAAAGTCAACGTTTTCAGATTACCCGCAACTAACCCTAAAGTTATCAATAACTGCTATGTAAGTATAAGAGAATAAGGAATCTAAATGTGAGGCCTAGGCCTAAATTTCGCAGTAAATCCTAAGAATTAAATCTATAAGAGATGAAATAACTTTTGATCAAAGTAATATAAAACGAATTTAGAACAGTAACTTATCTGAAGAGAAAAAATTGCTCTACAGTCTTTGTGAAAACAACGAATATATTTTATTATAAAAGAGAAAAAATGAAGGTGTATAAGTGATATTAAACAAGCAGGACCACACTGATGGTGATGTTAAACAAGCAGGATTACATAAATAGTGATGTTAAACAAGCAGGATCACACGGATGGTGATTTTAAACAAGCAGTATTACATGAATAGTGATTTAAACAAGCAGGACCACACGGATGGTGATGTTAAACAAGCAGGATTGCATGAATAGTGATGCTAAGCAAATATAGATCGTGTAGAAAACTTATTAAATGACAGTTTATATACTTCACTCAAGAAAGATTCATAAATTATTAAAATAGCATAGTAAACAATGTTTAAATTGACCACTTGGATTAGCTCTCCTTTGTGATCAGTGAATAGACAAATGTTAATTTTAAATCTGCTATTTGGTGCAAGTACGTGGAAGGTGTGTTCTAAGTATAGCAACACAGTGGCGTTGAGTAGCTTAACTTTACAGACAACTTATACAATAATGGTTCCCCGACGTGAGGACCATTAAAAATACGGAGCTTGATTCACATATCGCTCAACGTGGCTTTCTTTGCTTTAATAATAAACAAACAAACTTATAAGATGTAAACACGTTCAAATAAGTACAATTCACATATGATATAGAGCAAAATAATTTCCTTTTTTTAGACTCTTTTGTGAAAAGAAACACCAATAGAAATATTTCCATAGAGTCTACACATCTCCATACTTAATATCCATGACATTGTCATGTGACTTTTCTTTTGGATATCTTACAGCTTTCAATACCTTAACTGATAGAACTTTTGAAATATGCTCTGATGAAATGGACTTAAGTATGGAACTGGATTATATAAACAAAAGAGCTATTAGTAAAGATATGGGCTCTGAGATAGTCATCCTAAAGCAGTTTAAAAAATACATAGAGTTGTGCTAACACGATACACTATACTAAATTCATGAATGCATAAGAAAACAATGAAAAATATATAGATGCATTACCATATGTAAACAAACGTGATGAAGAGAAATGCCAGATGTTACAGATAACACAATCACATCTTTGTCTTCAGACCTATCAATAAAACTAAAAATGTATTTCGTGATGCAAATCAAAATAGATTCAACGAAATCCACGAAAGTATAGAAAGAAATATATGGGTCAACTTAAACGTAGTTTAAAATACCACCTCAGAAAATGCAAGATTTGATTAAGCAACAACAAGGCAAGCATTTACCTCTTGCCCAAAACGCCCTCAAAAGGGACATTCTATTACTTGAAATAAGCTCAAACCTTAAAGTGAACCGAATCCAGATATAAAATTTTAATATTAAGAATTCTAAAGAAAGTTTGCTGGTGAAACAAAATAAACATTATTATACAGAGTAAACGTATCGGCAAGTAACTATAAATATAATTACGGTCTGACATATTGAGTATATGTAAATATATATGCATAAAACTAAGCATCTACCCTTCCCATCTTTATTATGAGCTAGTCTCTTTCTTATAAAAATCTGTCAGTGTTGTCGTAGGTGTAAAAGTAATTTATTCTGATGGCAATGAAACTGCCTAAATATGTAGAGTTTCAATTATAGTTTTTAATTAACCTTTTGAACTGTCATTGATATTATATGATACAAGCATTTTACGTGCAACGTTCTGAATGTCCTCTCCACTCGGAAAACGTTCGCGAATCTTTGTGCATGGGATGATAAAAAGACTTACACAAGCTGCAAATGAAGGAGCAAACTTTGATTGCACTGGGAAGAAAAACGTCGTTTTTTGTAAGCTTCTCTGACAAACTAATTAGATACTAGCTACACATAGCATAACCAAACCGACTATGAGTACCTAAATGACGTACACGTTAAACGTTACCCCAGTATCTAATAAACAAACTAACATTGACAAAAACGTTTTAAAAATCATATTATTACTGACACATATAACAGAACTCACGTCACTAATGTCACATATGATAGAAATAACATCATTACTACCACATGTAATCGGAATAGCGTCATTAATGTCACATAGTATAGAAATCATATCATTACTGCCACATATAATAGAAATCGCGTCATTAATGTCACACATAGAAATAACATAATTACTACCACATGTAATAGGAATCGCGTCATTAATGTCACATATTATAGAAATCATATCATTACTGCCATACATAATAGGAATCGCGTCACTAATGCCACATAGTATAGAAATCATATCATTACTGCCACATATAATAGGAATCGTGTCATTAATGTCACATATAGAAATCATATCATTACTGCCACATATAATAGGAATCGCGTCATTAACGTCACATACAGAAATCATATAATTACTGCCACATATAATAGGAATCGCGTCATTAATGTCACATATTATAGAAATCATATCATTACTGCCGCATATAAGAATCATGTCCTATAACTTATTGTTACTGTCCTCAAAGTGTTATAAACATATTTCTTAATGAAGAGACTAACCGAATTATTAGCTTTCACGCTCATTGGACTTCAGACCCATCAAGTACATATTAGGAGTAAGCTACTTCGAAACAGCTCTCACTGGAAAGTGGTCGAGGACATCTCGGAACCTTGTCAACACTCACACTTAAGTGTAAGTATCAGGTTACCTATGTTGTTAGTACTAAAGATCACCTACATTGAAGTAGTCTCTGGCAAATGTTGACTTACGATCGTTATACGCATGACTAAGCATTTGTACTTCCTCTTACATGACATATCAGCAGATGCTAATTTTCATAAAATGTATTTGAGAAATGGTATAACATTGTGTTGTAATATATTTTTGCGTTGTCATAGCTAAAACATTCTCTCTACTTTTTTGTGCATTGTATTTTAAATATTAACATTCTATACCAAACATCTAAGATAAAGTAAACCAACCTAAAGATGCCCACAATCACGACAACCAGAAGTATTACACTGAAACATATAACAACTCAATTGAATCAGTACCAAAGACAATTGATTTATTAGTCACTGATGTACATAAAGACATTTAGTACAGAAGACAACTATTTTATTAGTTACCAAAGTCGATAAACACATTTGGTGAAACCGAAGACAGCTGTTTTAGTAGTCACCGATGTCTACAAACACATTTAGTAAGAATCCAAAAGCAAATTTTTCATTAACAAATTATGTACAATTTAAGAATTTCACGATCGATTTGTTATTATCGCTGTTACTAAATTAAGAGCACGTGAACCCACGTGAAAAAAGACCCGTTGCATCAATATTTTATATAGTTGGCGTATAAGTATTGTAATTTTAATCATAATCTAATGAAATCAGTTCAAGTTATATATTTTACCACAATTATTTTTGTCATATAATTATTATGGTCTTTAGAATACAATTTCAAAAAACTTCATAACGTAGTTAATATCCTCTTGAAGGTCTGAAATAGGTCAGGAGTCACATACTAGATTTTGAAGACATTTCGATATTTATTTCACCCATAAAACAAAAAAAACCTCACGTCATAAGTGTTAAGAACTATTAACACTTAGGCTGGTTCATGAAGTGACTGACTTTGGAATTTAATTAAAAATGTAGCTTTCGAATGTTGTTTGACAAAGGGAGTATTTTAAAAAATAACATTTAAGTATTGAAAATGTATAGAAAAATATGATATCACACTTTAGTTACTTATTATATGTACTTTATAATTCTTACTTAAATATTTTGAAACCAAGTGACTTTCAATATTATATCTAATACTTTATGTGTGAATGGCCTCACCAGAACTAAATATAGTAAGCATGGTGTGATTGGTATTCTATCATATACCATTCTTCAAATTCATTCAAAGGTTCTTATAATAACCTTTATCTATAAATTTAATCACATGCAAAACTCTGTTTAATTTCTAGAATAAATGAAGTAGCAAGCGATTTTATTTCTACCTTGCTTCAAGTTGAAATCATCACCTTTAAAACATTATTAACTTGCGTTATAGTAACTCCGTTTAATCGCACTCTTGAAAAATTGGTTTATAGCCCATCTAACGCTGTACCGAGTTGTGTGAGTTGAGAAATGTTGAATATCCTGGAAAACATATTACACAATGTGTTTATAAAACTGATGAAAGTTTTACACCGTTTCTAACTTTGGATTAAAGCTATTCTCTCTTTTAAATGCTCACTGACGATTTATGAATATTGTTTGACTAAAAAAGAAAATTCTTAAACAGTTTAAAAAGTGTTTTGTAAAAAACCTGAGCATTATGATTTATTTTAGTATCAAAAATGATTGATGAGAATTATAAGAAAAAATGTAAAGATACGTAAATCACTTTTTTCATTTGATACTATTTTCCCTAACGAGTACATTGATAACTTTATTTATATATGATAGGATGGAAAGTAAACACAGAATTTCCGGGTACTTTCACTTGTACTGTATATTTCGAAATTGAATATTGTTTTATAGTGCTCGTGAAAATGAAAAAAAAATCCATTTAATTAATTTAACATTTAATTAATAAAGAAGGTCTTGTTTTCTTAATAAATAAAAAGTAATTAAACTGATACATTGTGGGAATTTCACACTAGTTTCTCTAGCGTGAATTAGGCTTAACCTACCTTAAGGCTCATTTTGTGCAAGTAATGTTGTGTGGAGAATAATTGGTTTATCTTTGTCATCTCCATTCGAACTTCTGGCCTTCGATATTTTCATTTCAACAAAAGGTAGATTTTATCAAATTATGATCCACAAGTTTTACTACTCCTTATGCTGTTCTGCGAATATAATTTGAGAACAGCTGAACAACATTACGCACTAGACCTACTATATCGGCAAAACAATTAGAAGTATATTTCTATTATTTTTAATAAATTTATTTTTCGGTTTTCGCGTGGTTTATATTTGAGATGTCGAATGTAAATAAAATATAAGTGAAATAAGTTATCTCAAGATTGGAGGTCATACTAGCTTAAACAAAAAGCGTAGTATATCTGCTTATTTTACGCGAACATTTAGGGTTAATACATGCAACTGAAATGCTCTGAGCTGTGTATTTAACTTTTGTTCTTTGTACTTAATTTTCTGATAAACAAGAAACTTCTAACATAAAAAAGTAGTTTTATCCCATTGGATGCAACTAACCTATGAAAATTGTCATAAAATTGAAAGGTAAGCTCCTCACTGTTATATTTTGTTGTCAACAAGGGTAATTCAGTCAGTAACAGCGTGAGCTGTAAATTATTTTTACCATATTTAAGATAATTTCACCATATGATTTATTAGATTTGCTGTTGTTGTTTTTTATTTAGTCTCATCTTATTAAATATTCTCAAAAATGATCATAAAAATATCAACATAAATTGCATTAGTTTCGAACGCCGGTTCAAAATGCTACGAAATTTTTTTTTACTAGAATACGGTAAACTTGCAATATGCCTTAAATATTCTATTTTTGACTAAATTTGTTTTTGTGTTAAAGTTTTGTTTCCCAAGTGATAATCACATAGCTTTCAGAACAATAAATCAAGTAAGTTTTTTATTTTTATTTTACAAAACCGAAATAAATATTCCAGTAATAACAAAACGTAACCAAGCATTTCGTGGTAGTTTTTGCCCTCCACGGTATGTCTGCGAACTCACAACGCTAGAAACCGGATTTCGATACCCATGATGGGCAGAGCACAGATAGCCCTTTGTGTAATTTTGAGCTTAATTTAAAAAAAAATATATTTGCAAACTTCATTAAACACTTTTAAGGCAAGGGCTTTCGTCTTTAATTTCGTCATAATACTGTTGTCATGTGTGGCTTTAAACTCATTGTAGAAATGTTATAACAGTATTCAAGCCTGTTTTCAACAATATTCAAAACTGTTAAGAAGATTCTATTTCATATTGCTGCAGTATTAAACTATGAAATAGTCATAGGCGATTATATGAGTGGTAAGGTGAACAGGACAGATATTTTTTAAGCTCTTATTGAAACATACTTTAAATATTAAGATATACTTCTTCGTTTTTTGTTTTCGTTTCGCTTATCACTTGTTAATTTGCAAAAGATGTATGTTCAGTTATTGTATTATCCATATGTAATTGTTATTCTTGTACTTTGCAAACTATCAATTACCTTGTTTTCATATTCGTTGCAATGAAAAGTAAAAAACTCGATCGTATTAATTTAACAAACATATATCAGTAGAGTATACGTTTCCCTGTTCAATGAAATATATCCGTAAAGCATACCTTTTTACTGTTAAATGAAATACATTAATAAAACGTACATTTTCCTGTTAAATTACGAACATCAGTAAAACGGATGCTGTCCATTTAAATAACACACATGACTAGGATTACGTTTTTACGACTAAATGAAATACATTAATAAGATGTGCGTGCAGGATTACGTTTTTTTGCTAATAACGTACATCAGTAAGACACGTTTTCCTTTTAAGTAGCAAACATCATTAGAACGTACGTTTTTATTGTTGAGTAGCATACGTAAGTAGGGCTACGCTGTCCTTAGAATATAATTATGTTTGAGTGCGAGTAGTTCCCAGGGGTTCTGTTTTAAAGTGTCATCACTTCATAAAATAACGAATTTTGATATAAGGTAATTTCAAAGATTTCTAGTGCTGTTGTTTCAATTCTACGTAATAATAAGTGAATGGTCTTTAGAATTTTTTTTTTTCCTGTGTTTATTGTGGCAAGAATAGAAAACTATTTTAACTAAGTTGATAACAGTCAGTATGCGCCGTGAAGTAAGTCTCAGATGAAATATTTGAAAAGCTCGCTTTTCTCAATCATCTATTTATTTTTCTATTCTATAAGTACGACCAACATTTGGCTTTTGTTTACTTTATTCATTTCAATTAATTTGAACAAAAGATAAAACCGATTAGCGGGAAAAGACTTAAAAACTTCACAAGTAAGCTGATAAACCACACACAAACCACGCCGGAAAAAGGAATAGCCACGAATAAGGTTTCTTTATTTTGTCTATTCGGGCACACAAAAGAAAACCAAACCGTAACAGTCCTAGTCAGTCTGGAAGCTTGATTACAAAGCATCAAACTCTTAGCGTTACTAATCACATAAGAATAGTGGATTCCATCTTTTGTATGTTGTAATCTCTGGTAATACTAAATACAAAAGTGGTTATATTTTGTTTACGTACACAGTATTTGTTCAAAACAGACATATGCATAACTTAAAGTCGATGCTGATTTGTTTCTGTTTTTCTTTAGGGGTTGATGGAGATCTATCAGTATATTTAATATGTAGATGCAAACACTATGCAAAAATTATCACTATATTTACAACGTAAATATATTTTTATATATTTGTTTTCACTCAAATTATAGACTCAATAAGTAAGAACTAAGCTATTGACGTCTTCCAACTACGGTAGGATACAAAATCTTAAAGAAAGAACAACAGGAAACATAGAATATTAATAGAAACTATTTGAAGTTATTTGAATTAAAATGGGTTAAATAAAACTGTTGTTTTCAGCCCTTTGCAAAACATGGAACGTTATCACAGTTACTCTTATAACCACCATGGGAAAATTATAAGTTGTTAATAGTATTTCAAACATTTTCGTTGGTTTTTTTTATGTCGAGTAAAGCTAGACGAAGGCTATCTGCTCTAGCCGTCCTCAGTTTAGAAGAGAAGGCACCACCCATTGCCAACTCTTGGGTCGCTCTTATGGATGTAATTGACCGTCACATCCAACGCCCGCACAGATGAAAGAACGAGCATGTTTAGTATGACGGAGATTCGAACCCGCGCCCTTCAGAATGCTAGTTCAACACTTAAACCATTTAACCATGCTGGACCTCAATATGGTTCATACAGAACCGTCTTTCAAAATCTTGTCGTTTTTCCTCATCCATGAAGACACTATTAGACTAATTTCGCTAATGTGTATGAGAGAAATTTAATAATTTTTTATCGTTCCCGAGAGTTAATTTACACTGTATCTCATGATAGGAAGTTAAAAACGGGTGATCACCTCCTATCATATTACAAACACTGTTCAGTAACAGGCGTTGACTGTTTGTTACGCTTAGATATAAATGTTTAACAGGCAGAAAGGGTGAGTTTCAGTGGTAATAATTGTATCTGTCATAAGATACGAAATAATATCACTCACATTTTGCTAAAAGATAAAGATTCCTGTGAGAAAACACTATAAGATATTGTGTTATAAAGTCTCTGTTCATCATGTCCTACGAGGAGCCAATTTTTAATGGTGTCTCATATCAACCTTTACTTTTGTTGAAAACGCTTTAGAAGTAACAGAGATTTTGGCGACACCAGTAAGTATATACACTCCAACAAATTTGATAGCCTATTGTTCTACATAGTAACATTTCCTTGTGCATCTTCAATTCTGATAGATTACTCTTTAAGAGTTCTTTTTGCATTAAACTGTGCAAGATATTATACATATTACTCTGTGCCAAGAGCTGAAGTTAGCACCATCTAAATTATCATAAGGTTTTGTATTTGTGAAACATATAATTGTCTTGTTTTCCCTCAATTCTGTTTCACCAACTATCAATGGTTTCAAGTGCCAAGTTTTTGTTAGTTTGTTAGGTGCACAGTTATCCAAAAACCTCATAAAGTTCGACTCTCTTTGTTAACAATTGTACGTTAATGATTGATTGATAACAAAACATGCGTTGCTAGTTAAACCTGTACGGATATTCTTTACGTCTGTATATCTATTATAGAATCTGTCTAAAACACAAAAGTTTTTGTTAAATCTTTTTCTATATCCCTTTTCATTCCTTTAAATTTCTCATTTTGTCCACCTCACATGTCTGTAACAAATGACCTCCCACATTGAGCACAGTTCAGTCTCGGTTATTGTTCTATTTTTATTTTATATCTATAATATTTTATCCTCACATAAAAGGCTTAGAATGCTGTTCTTTGAAAATAAAAGAAACTTCGTCGGTAACAAAACCAAAATTGAGTTGTGACTATTCCATTATTTTTCGTTTTTAGAAATGATGTTATCAGCTTATTTCTTAGTTTTATATATTTTTCTACCAACATTTTAACCATATAGTGGCGTTCTTCTGCTAAACTAAACCAAAGATATTTTACGTAAATGTTTATTTGCTTTCTCTCATATAACAGATATTGTAAAAAAAAAATCAAGCAACCGTTTTACGAGTCAGATTTAATCAACAAATAGGTATTAATATTGTATCACATGGCACATGTTGTCAAAACACAGGTGTTCATTTCCTATCACATGGTACAATGATTAACTTTGTATGTTTATTTTCCCTCATCTTATTGTTACTGTTTGTTTTCTTTTCTGCTGAAAATGTGCTTTACATGGGCGTCCAAAAAAAAATTTCCATGGAGGTGGTGAGACAAAATGAAGAAACGGTGGACCCACCCTCAAAGTTTGCCCAATATAGTTATGAGAAGAGGCAAGTTCCCACAGTCAGATATAGTAAGTTTAATATTTATAAGGTTAGTTTAAGCCATACTGTAGACTTCCAGCTATATATACTCCATAACAGTGAAAGTTGGTCAGCTCGGACCACGCTGCCTCGTGGGACGTCTGCAAGACTGCGTCGGTCTCTTTGGTTACCTGCTGCCGGCAATAGTGACGTACAACGATTTCTTTACCGATGATATTTTGTGCTATGTAATATCGAACTTCGTTAATAGCAGAAACAAATTATAGTTCAGACCGGGTGTACTAAATTATAGATGAATATTGAGACAATTTAAACACCTAATATCAAGTCTTCATTAATTACACGTGGTGAGCACACATCCTAGAAGCAGGTGTGTTTTACTTCTTCGTAACTAGAGCTTTACACTTCTAAGAGCTTACAGAACCGTATTGTCTTAAATACTCTTGAACAAAAAAGAAGCTTGAGTTAAAAAAGGTTCACAGTGCATACATAAATAATATTTCTAACATATTCCAGCAGCCACAGCAACTGTGACCAAAATGATTAAACGCACACAACTGCTATCGAAAGTTTTCTCGTTTTTTTTTCTGAGAAGGAAGAATGTTATTTATTTTTCAGAAGTCGGGTGTTTGAAATATCTTCCTCAACATTGACGGATTCTATACACGTGTGCTAGCGTTTGCTTCTTGTGAAACACACAAAACCAAGTTTCTTTTATTCTCTAGTCAGAAGCTTGCCGGATGTCCTATGGTAGCCTTGAAAATGCTAAGATATCTCTTTCTGTTTCATCTGTTTATATACATGAATCAGCCAGGATTTACCGAGATTCAAACTGGATAGTACCAAGAAATAGATATCGGTTTTGAGATATAAGAACAACAAAGCTGAATGGTTCGGCTGAAGGAGGGCTCTCAGCACAATGTCGAAGAACGAACAACAAAGAGGACTGAAGATTCTTCTGTACTGTAAAAGTAACTGTTTCTCAGGAAGAAGATTTCTTTGGAATCTATTTCTATTGTTGTTGTATTTTTGCGATTACAGCTAGAAACTTTTCTTATCTCTCGAAAGAAATTTTCGAGTTTGTTAAGTGCCTTTTCTAAACAAGCGCTCAAAAATGGTACATGTTATAGTTAAGTATAATAATATTTCATACGACTAATAAAAATAATTTGGCCTTTTCACACAAAAGAACTACATGCAAAATCGAATAATTCACTGCAAAAACAAAGCCCTTTATGGGCACACAAATGGATTTTAGATCTTCGAAACCTTTAAAAATAATAATAAATTGGATTTGTATTTTAAATTGGCATAATTATAATGAAAAACTACTATTTTATTGAATTTTACCATTTCAGTAAATCGGGTTGCATTCAGAATCTGTTTATGAGAGGGGAAGGGGTGGAGTTAGAGGTGGATGAAGTTTTAATTTAGTAGTGTAATACAAGGCAACTAGTTATCACTACCCACCGCCAACTCTTGGGCTACTCTTTTACCAACGAATAGTTGTATTGACCATCACATTAGAACGTCTCCACAGCTGCAAGGGCGAGCGTGTTTGGTGCGAAGGGGATTTGAACCCGCGTCACTCAGATTACGAGTCGCGCGCCTTAACGTTACACTTGGCCGTAATAGGACTAGAGAATGCGAAGCATAAGCGTGTCGTAGTTTGGTCTTATATCGGTACAGTGTGACCAATGTATGATAAAAACCAGAAAAATCATCAGCGAAATGAGTGTAAAAATAAGCAATTTAACGTGAGGCTAACATACTCTTCTATCTATTACCCTAATCATTTTACCTTAAGCTTTTTACTTTTTGCTTCTAGTAATTAAGTTTATTCGGAATTTTCATCTGTATATTGTGAGTCATTGTTTTGGACCACAATTGAACTCAGGTTGGCGAAATTGTAACCAACCAAAATATATGAAGGTAAGAGGATTGTTTGTTGTTCCTTCCCAGCAAACGAAGACAGGAACCCTTTTCTTCCCCTGTTATAACAAGTATACAATCTATAATTAGAGAGTTTACCGGTTATAATTTTCATTCGATAATATGTTTTAATACAAGATGTATTGACTTAGGCCCATTTTAATCGAAGAAGCTAGTTGAGTCTTGCGAAGCACTGTTGCTCTTACGATAAGACAGACCGTTGATATCGAGAATATCCAACTAACGAAATAATGGAATATAGTAATTTTAATTAATATATTTTCTGACTGCGCTATATTATAATTATAATGTAAGTGCATTGCAAGCCTATTAAACTAAGCCCTAATAATAGCATACTCTTATGTCTTTAAACAGTAAACCAAATTAGGAGCCTATGTTTCTCAATACACATTAGTAAAATCGTTTTAAATTTACAGATATTAATTGAAAGACAGTTTCCTTTATAACAAACAAACATAAACGCTAAATCTTATAGAACACTTATTGAAAGAATATATTCGAGATTAAGCTAACGTAAACGTTAAACTTGTAAAATACATTTACTGAAACAAACATATTCGACACTAAGCAAAGAGAAACGTCATAATTTGTAAATTACACTTGTTGAAAGATAACATTGTCGATAATTTGCACACAGAACATTAAAATAATTTAAGTTATGTTTGTTGAAACAAAATATATTCAAGAATGGGCGAACATAAAGTTGTTGTTTTCTAAACTTACTCGTTGAAACACAAAACTCCTTAATCCAGAATTCATGTGTAGAAACATACGATTGTCTGTAATGTAATGTAAAAATAACACATTATCTACAAGTTCCTTAAACATAAAATAATTTCTAATCCTAAAGGTATTATTTGTTCGTATTGTTTTGTTTGCTTTTGAATTTAGCGCAAAGCTACACGAGGGCTATCTGCGCTAGCCGTCCTTAATTTAGCAGTGTAAGACTAGAGGTAAGATAGCTAGTCATCACGACCCATCGCCAAGTCTTGGGCTAGTATTTTACCTACGAATAGTATGATTTACCGTCTCACAATAACGCGTGACGGGGATTCCAACTTGCTACCCTCAAATTGCTTTAACCACCTGGCTATGCCGGGTCATATCAGTTTGTATTTTACTAAGTGAATCCTGTTTGCTCGATAATTCTGTAGTTATTGTTGTTGTTAACCGATTGATTGACACTTGTCATAACATTGATTGGCAAGCGTTCTTCATCTCCTATATGTGATTGTATAGACGTAAACCTCGCTACTGATTTGTGCTGTTTCGTCGATTACCGTCTGTTCATAAAACCTTAAAATTGGGTGAAGCCACCCATTCCTGTGAAGAATTGTATATCTCCTCCAAATTTTTTATATGTTTCCTTTTTTTCACAAAATTTTAATTTCCTTTAATTTACATCTTTGGCGCCATATTTGTTGATAATACCTTTAAAACAGTCACTTAGCAGATTATACTATTTTGTTTTTGTCAGTAAAATTCACAATTTATACGAATAATAAAAATATTGTCTCACTTCGAGAATACCCCTAACTAAAACCTGTTCTCATTCATTCATAAAGTTTCGAACTACTACTACTTCGCTGTGAACTTCGTAGTTTCCAGGACAAGCTTCAACATGTTAGAAATAAACAACCTCAAAGTTTAAGCAAGATCTTTTGACCTACTTAATAAAAACAGTCTCTTGCTTTATTTTACTGCAACGTAAACTTTGTATAGTAATTTTTACTGGAAAATTATCAGTGAAAATTTGAGGGAACTAACAGGTGTGCAATAGTTTCGGGCATCTTGTTTCCAGTTATTTGTTCTTGTTAGTTTTCAACCAAACATGCGTAATCAATACTGAGATTCCCCATCGATCCTACATTAGGCAGCCCCACTACGGAAATTTCGTTGCTCCTAAACTCTTGCATTATTATTTCATTTTTCATCTAAATCCATGCATTAAGTATTGAAAACCCTTGGGCCCTAATATGGGAGCTCAAGTTCGTACGTTTTCAAAATATGAGTGTATATTTTTTTCTGGCTTTTTAAATGTTAGCGGTATATTTCAAATATGTCACTTACGATTAAAGATGAGAATATCAATTACGCTTTGACTCTCCATTTGCCCCCAGTTCCTCAGCTGTAAGTTTAAAGGCACGCACCTCTAAAAACCGGGTTTTGAAACCCATAGTTAAACCAATACAGACAGCCCATTGTATAGCTTTATGGTTAACAGCAAACAAATAAACATTCTGTACTTACGAGGCCCCATCAATAACCCATCAAGTATTTTGATTCATGCTGGGAGATCTTGCAGTTTGCACATAAAAATTGCAAATCGTTTTGTCAAAAACTGTGGAAGGAGTTCAAAAATCGAATAAAGTAAGATACATACACAGACAATACAACTAAGAATTGCTGAATATGAAACAACCTTGATTCTTTATTATTTAATATGTGAAACTCGTTAAGTAGAACATTTTAAATGATTTGTGTGAAATACATTTTATTTCAATAAAATTTTTACTTCTCCAGAGTAATCGATTTCTCATATGTAACAAGATCATTGTAAATGGAATACTTTAGTTGAATGATTTTATTACGAAACTATTTGTGTTATTTTTTACTTTAATAAACGTCCTAGTTTTCTTCGTAATGAGGAACTTCTCGTACGTAACAAAGACCTCATTACCATCTGGTTGCAGAAACTGGCTCACATTTATCGTCTAGCAACGAATTAAATAACCACCAAACAAATATACCGTGAGTCCAGTAAATGTGCTTTCGGTCATCTATATTCGAACTCCAATATCAAAACCTGGGGAGAATCTCTTTACAACTTGTTGAAATACCCTCTTCGGACATTGATAATCGATAAATCTGCGATTAGTTATAGTAATGCGTACTTACGATAACTAAGCTTACGTACGTTAAGATATGGAATATATATAAGTTGCTGAAATATATACAGTTATTTGTGAAATACTGTGTACTTGGAATTAACAAAAAGGTGTATATTCTTACCGTATTTGTTTTGTTAAAACTAAACATCGCTAAAATTTGCATCTGTATTCCCCATCAATGTCGTTGTAACAAAGAGTAAACACCGTGTCAGTAAAAAAAATAAAAAACTACTGACAACACCTAAAAGGTAATGTCTTGTCAGTAAGTAGAACTCAATATCAATATCTATTGTTTAGTTAGCATCTCGAGTCAAACACCTTATTTTATTATTGTATTCGTTGATTTCATAACATCAACCAATCCATAAAACTGTTAAAAAACACCTTTAGTGGTAATTGATATATATCTTCGCAGCAGGTCATTCTCGGGAATATAGACAAGAGAGAGGGGTGGATTCGTTATCAAATAAAACACATCAATTATGTATTTTCATATCAGTCTCGCAAGAGTTTGTTAATGAATTCATGAATATTAAGGTGGATCTGACATCATTAGTTACTTGGTGGTTATTTGGAATTATGATTTCATGACAATTTAAAGGTTTCAGCGATTTATGCGCTCTTGATGTCAATTCGTAATGACTTATTGAAGTTTTGAATCAAGTATATATATCGTTGTTTGGTTTAAAAATAAGAATTATTGTGTAAATAATATGATCCCATTATGTATCGAATTATTACCACGCATGTACTGTGCCAAGTAAAATTTAATAAAAAACGTTACGTTTCAGTTCAAAATAATGTGAGGTTAATTTACTTCATAGAAGGTCTAGATAATCTATATTTATGTTGAATGCCCACATCTGTGATAAACATATCTTTGGATGTTTCAATGTAACATTGTCTTCTTCGAAAGTTCGTGTTTTTTTTTTCTTTTCGTATAGTCGAAAATGTTAAAGGTTTAAGTCGATTTTTGTTGATATGATTTCTGTATATGTGTTTAACATCGAAAGAGTCAAAAGTTGTTAAAGCAATTAGAAAACAATTAAAACTGTGTTACAAGAGGTGCTCTTGCCAAACGGTGTTAACGCGAAAATAGGGTTACAAGAGGTACTCTTGCCAAATAAAGATTAAAATGTAGTTTTGTTAGCATTCATATCATACCACTTCACTGCAGAGAAATAATTAAATTTTACTGGTTTGTTCAATTTCGACCAAAGATACTCTAGAGTTGTCTGCGCTAGCCTTCCTTAATTTAGATTATAGACTGATAAATTCGTGTTACTCTTTATCGACAAACAGTGAGATTATCCGTCACATTATAACGCTCCCGTGCCTGATAAAGCGAGCATTTTCGGTGACAGGATTCGAATTCCTAACTTGTAGGTTTCGAGTTAAGTACCCTAGTCAAGCCAGATTCAAATATTTTTTTACTAAGCTTATACCCTTTGCTCTTTTCTTTTTTCTTTTTTTAAAATATTACTGAGAAATAATTGATATTTTGCTACGATTTAAAATTTTAGTCCATTAAATTTTGGGTCTCTTTAGATATATTTTACTTAAATCGGGTATTGAAGTGTTTTAGAACTGTATTCTTATGTATAAGATCAATCTCTGGCCTTAAAAAGTACTGTTTGTTACAAGTTCAAATTGTACATTTTTGCATGAAAAAACAGTTATTTTATCTTACGACTGACGGATTGTGGAAAAAAAGTTAAGAAAAGAAATCATTTTAATGTATAGATGACCATGAATAGACTTTATAGGAGACAGAAAGGGTCTAAAAAAGTATCTATCTTTCCGACCAAATTGTAATGTTTTTAAAACAGCTCGAGGCGTCCATTCGACTAAGGAATGTTAATGCCATTTTACCTGGAAAAGGAAAAGAAAAGACAGAACATCTAGCGATGTTTTCTTCTGTACTACTTTATAAATTTATTCATGAAACATACTGATTTAAATGACTTAACAGCAAAAGACTTTGGAAATGTTTATCATCAGTTGAAATGAAGTAAAGTAGTTTTCGTTCTTGATAGCTTGTATAACACCAAAAATTGTAAAGGGTAGTGTACTTTAAAAACATAAGAAAAACATTACACAGACATTAAAACAGAGTGTTAAGTATATTATATAAAAGTCATCAAATAATATGATATGAGCTCATAAAACAATGTTTTAAGACTGTAGTATAACAGTTTGATAACACTACATTACAAAAACTAACAATATGCTAACCTGAACATTATATACAAATCATTAAACAACATGGTAACATTATTAAACAGCATGCGAATGCTTCATTACATGAAATTCATTAAATGGAATAACGTATGTTGTGAGTATTTCATAACAAAGATAATTTGGGCTATCTGCTGTGTTCACTTTGGGGAATCGAACCACTGATTTTAGCGTGCAAATCCGCAGACTTACCGCTGTCACACCAGAAACCTAAAGTGTATTAAACAGTGTAACATTATGCTAATACTATGTACAATAAAGTATGTTAAACGGCATAGCTGTATAATGCTACATTACATAAATTAAACATTATACCAATATGCTAACACTACATTATATATATATACAATTCGTTGAAGAATATAACAGTGCTTTTACACTATATTACATAAGTTCATTAAACGGTATTATGTTAAAATACGTTGCATAAAGTTCTAGCACTACCTTAAATAAGCTCATCAAAAATCGTCTAACACCGCTTTACATAAAAGTGTGCAAAAGTTATGTCAAAGGACAGTGTTATTTGACTATTTTGTACATAAGTCATAAAACAGTATGTTAGTACTACGTAGGTTATGGATCACGAAACAGTGTGCTAAGAAACAGAAATGTATTGATTATTTGAATCTAGGTGACTTTATAAGAGAACAGTGTGCTAACACCGTATTTCATTAAGGTCACTGAATTCAGGTGATAATTCTGTATTGTAGCGAACAGCGACTAATTATGATTTCGTAAGGTGCCCCTGTATATGTGTGTTTGTGTTATTATCGTGGTTATATGCTGGAAAAATAGCTAGTCAATTTTTGGGTTTTCCGTCTTGACATCATTTTTCCCTTATTTTTTTCTCACTGTAATACTTCAAATGTCTTATATTTATTGCTTTCAACCAACAGATTCTTCATCATACTTTTATACGACAAAATCTTTCGTTGCCCCACGAAAAAGACGTCGATAATGCATATTTTGCTGCTAGTGTAGAGAAAACATTACCATATGTCTTCCCCCAACTGCCTGCAAACATTCAATATTCTGAAAAAGATTAGTGTTTCCATACTGAATATAAAATTACTTGGGAAAATTCATGTAGAGTGATTCTTTTCAAAGAAAATAAAACCGGGAAGCTACAATGGACCAGAGTTTCGTTAACACATACAATATTTGAACAGAAAACTTATTTTAAAACATCACATTACTCTTCTTCTGTCTATAATCAAATATATAATGCTGGAAAAAATCATAATAAATATAAAAGGAGAAAAAATTCCAAGTGTTTATGAAGCCTTAATTCTACTAATAAATAACTCACCCTCAAAAAACAAAAGCCACAAGAGTAGAGATAACATCGTGTTCTAGGAAAAGTTTCACGCTTCTCTGTTCGCGCGCACCATACAACTCACAGCGCGTGACTACAACCGTTGCAATAAACGCCACGCTCTTTATCTGCTCTTGTTACCTGTTTAAATGTAGCGCCACCTGGTGATACGCGTTTGTAAACACAGATTTTGCAATGAAAACCTGGTATATTAAGTTGATTATGTTGTAAAACGTTGTTTAACGCATGTCGCAGACAATATTCAAGTATTTATATTTGTACACCTTGTCTACGTTTTATTTTAACAGTTTTGATTTCCATTGCAACTATTTTAGATTGTTTATGCGGCCCATGTATCTTCTTACATACTAGTCTCGTTTTATTAACCAAGTAACTTAGAGAATAGTTTGTAAAAGCTAACAGCTTTTATGTATAAATGCCATTTTAATCTGCTTAATTCCGATGTTATCAAACAATACATAACATAATACTATGGCAAAATTCATAAAAACATAGCAGTAACTATAGGATTGGGAACATTTAATTAACTGCGACTCCTGTTGAATGGAAAGTAAACGTTTCGGTTTCTATACCGACGCCAAGAAATAATTAGTTAACAAAATACAGATGTGTCATAAGATGGCGAAATTATGAATGATGTAATATTTCTTTAGAAGCTTATATAGTCACTTACGTATATTTAATATTTCTAACACTAGATTTGTTGCATTTTCTTTCAGTTCCGGTGTCACTTTATTGATAAGTAACAATCTCTGTGTTACGGAGCTGTTGTTCGTTCTCCGTCATCCTTACACTTTGGCATTTTTTACACATTCTGTCAAGATGTGATACATGGCTGGACTATAAATGTTTTTGACATGTTCATGTCTTGTACGTATTTTTGAAAAGTTAAAATTTCTTGCGCTCATGACAATGGTGGTTTGTAACCTGTTCACCATTTCATTCTTGATTTTGAAAGTAAAGCTGTTTTTATCGCATTTGGCTTGAATTCTTTTAACATACGGGAAGGATCATCAAATACGTTTTGTTATTAGTCGTCTAAGTTTCAATCTATACTTAACTGTGAACGGAAAGGTTACGTACTGTCCGTGTGTGCTTAAATATTCTTTTGTCTATGCAATAAAATATGGATAAGTTTCTCTTTGAATTTGAGTAAAGTAAAGTTATTACGGTTGATTTATAATTCTGTGAATGCTGTTGATATCTATCACAAACCCACAGGGATTCTGTTCCCGCTTATACCATGGTGTCTAGAGATGCTGAGAAGAAATTTTGTTTTATTTCAATGGAAAATTTTGAATGTTCACATAATCAGCGAATTCAGGAACATGTTTGTTTTTACGAATGACACAAAATATCGTCAATTTTGTTTTACAATCTGTTTTATAAATTAGTTTTGTTTGGTTTTGAATTTCGCGCAAAGTTACACGAGGGCTATCTGCGGTGGTTGTTCCTAATTTAGCAGTGTATGACTAGTTTCCTTTCCTCTAGTGTTACACTGCTAAATTGACCGTAACATTATAGCGCAACCTTGGCTGAAAGGGCTAGCCGTCCATAATTTAGCAGTGTAAGACTAGAGGGAAGGAAATTAGTCATAACCAACCACCGCCAACTCTTGGGCTACTCTTTTACTAACGAATAGTTGGATTGACCGTCATATTATAACGCCCCCACGGCTGAAAGGGAAAGCATGTTTGGTGCGACCGGGATTCGAACCCGTGACCTTCGGATTACGAGTCAAACGACTTAACACACTTGGCCATGCCAGGCCTGACTCTTTGGTAGTTCTTTCTATCAGTTACTTGAAGATATGTAGAAGTTTTCTGTTCTTAATTTTTCTTTAGTGCTAGAAGTAACCAACTGGATAAGTTTTTATTGTCTCTATACTATACATCAAATCCAAACAGATGGTTATGGTTTGTGCTTACAGGGTATTAGTAAAAATAATTAAGATTTTTCTATTGTTGTTTTCATAAAAGTTAAGTTCCTTAATCTTATCTTTAAATTCAAAACTGTCTTGTAGCCAAAATTCATTTGTTGTGAAATATTGTAGTTGTTCCTTTAAATATTTGACACGCTTGTGATAAAACAACCAATATTTGAGACAAAGGGTGTTATCGAGTAATCTATTTTATAGATTTTGGATAATTCATACAGGGTTTCGGCATGCGATCCACAGAGTGTGATCTGACAATAGGTCTTCTCATCTATCCCATTATCTGTTTATGATTCCAGCAGATATTTATTTACTTTGATTCCTATGGTCTCTGTGGGAATTTGTCAAGTTTTGAAAGTCTTTTTTGCTATCACAATGTTCAAACTTTGTTTTCTAGTATGTTTAATTTAAGGTCACGAGTTTATTACTTTTGTGAGGTTCAATGACGATAATGTCTCTAGTTAATGTACTTAAGATAATTTAAGTTACTAGGGCTAAGGTTTTCAGATTTGGGGTTTAAATGTAAGCATGTAAATAAATAATTGTTTACAGACCTTTAAGGTGTTTAAAAGTCATTTCATTATCTTCCTTGTTTCGTTCTGGGTTAAGTTTATGAAGCAATAATACAAAAGGTCCAATGAATTTTAGAAATTTTCACTTCTTTGATGGTTATGAAAATTCGAGGCCGTCGGCTAGTAGTTTCTTTTCAACTACATTTATAACACCATTAGATAGTAAATAAATAGTGCTGCAAAATCAAATTGATATCCACTATTACGAAACAAGTTTTGACCATTTTGAGTATCCAAATTTGTTAACGAAACTTTTGCGTGAAAGTATTGGATGTTATTTTTGGAAAAACTTCATGATCTGTAATAGTGGATCTCAACTTCATCTTATAATTACATGGAATTAAAATAGTCTTATTGAGGTTTACTACAAAAGTTTCCCCATGTGATTTCTTCAAGTCTTGAAGGTATATAAGAGGATTAAGCCTGATCTTGCATAGCTCTCAGTTTTTACTAGTTGTAGTGCAGTTCAATAAATATACAAAGACAATCATGTTGGTAGGCACCTGTAACTGCTGCTATGTTATTTCCAGGCTTGGGCATTCTTTTCGTTTATGTTTCATCGTGAAAATTATAATTTATTTTTTAGTTTTTGTTATCTTCCAAGGTAATTAAGCTTCGCAAGAGGAGTTTAAATGTTAGAAATTTTAGTATCAGGTTAAAGCTTATACTTTTTAAGGAAGTCCAATCCGAGACTGTCTTTTGTGCCTGTATGCAGCTTTTCAAAAATTAGCTGAATTGTAGTGTCTCATTTTCTCCATATTCTACGAACACGAAGAAATGATTTGCTCTTTGTAAGCTTCAGGTAAATTTCCAAGAAACTTGACTAACAATATTGTAACAAATATCTTAATAAGCCCTCCGCTAGTACAGTGGTAGGTCTACGACAGTGGTTCCCAAACTTTTTCAGCTTGTTACCCAATTTAACATGCCACATTAAGCATTTTACCCCTTTCAAAAAATGTGTTCAACATTGATATATATGGCTAAATTAAACTAGAGATATATTGCACTTTATTTATTACACTTTATTTATTTACAATTTATTTATATTATTTATTTACACTGAATTACACTTTTAATTATTGTATTTGATCATTGTGCATTTCTAATGAATATTGCCAAAGATGTTAAGAACATCAATGGGATGGATGGAGTTGCATACTTGAAGCTAGTTTAGGAATTCTTGGCTTTGTGGTTGAAAGTGCCAGCCTGGCATCGTTTGCAACATTCAAGCGAGTCCTCCTTTTTGTTTTCATCCCCAGCACGGTTGAGAACCCCTTCTCGCACAGATAAGTTGTTGAAAATGATACAACTTCAAGGCTCTCTTAGACAGAGATGGCGAGTCAGCTAGTTGTTAAATCCAAAAGGAATCTGCATTTTTGTTTTGGAATTTGACTTTCAAGGCTTCATTTGCTCGCATTGTGATCCACTCCTCCTTTGCAGGGAAATCATCAACATGAATGGCCTCATCAGGTACAGAAAAGGGATGAATGATCCACTGAAGACTGGCTGTTTTTAGGTCACTCTCTGGAAAGTAGTGCTGCATGCTTGTTTCAAGCCCCTTCAAATGGTCGCTCATCTCTTTATTGATGGTCTGTAAAAGTGATCTAGTATCATAACTATTCTCCTCAACAAATTGGTCTAGGGTGTGAAACTGAGCAATCACTCCTTTCTCCAAGCGTCGAATCCAGAGTCTCAGTTTTCCCAGAAATGCAGTCACAGTGTGATGGGCATTAATGACAGTCGTGTTTTGGCCCTGGAGTTGCAGATTATCACTGTTCAGCTCCGCAAATATGTCAGCCAAGTAACAAAGTCGAGCAAACCACTCCTTATCAGTGAACTTGGTTGCAAAAGGAGATTCTTCTTGTTTTGGAAATTCCTGAAGAGCCGTTCGGAGCTCAATGACTTGACGTACAACCTTGATCGTAACAATCAGCGAACATCGGAGTGGTAGAGCAAAACTTGATACTGCTCTCCCATTTCCTTGCACAGCTCCCTGAATATGCGTGAATTCACATCCCTGGACTTGATGAAATTGACGATTTTCAACACATCTTCAAACACTAATTTCAGATTACCTGGCAGGCTTTTTGATCCAAGAGTTTGTTTGTTTGTTTGTTTTTTGGAATTTCGCACAAAGCTACTCGAGGGCTATCTGTGCTAGCCGTCCCTAATTTTGCAGTGTAAGACTAGAGGGAAGGCAGCTAGTCATCACCACCCACCGCCAACTCTTGGGCTACTCTTTTACAAACGAATAGTGGGATTGACCGTCACATTATACACCCCCACGGCTGGGAGGGCGAGCATGTTTAGCGCGACTCGGGCGCGAACCCGCGACCCTCGGATTACGAGTGCACGCCTTAACGCGCTCGGCCATGCCAGGCCTGATCCAAGAGAGTACCGATGAATGGTGCAATGATCTACAGAAATTTCTGGATTCACAACTTGTATGAGGCCCCGTAATCAACGATTACGACCCATCATAGACGTTGCTCCATCGACGGAGACATAGTTTAAAAAATAAAAATTATTATAGATTGCGTCAGTTAGTCATTCTCACTTATCTTTTGCGTTATAATTATATGGTTTTAATTTAATTTAATTTATTTTGGTACTTTAGTATTTCAGTACGACAGGCACGATACTTTTTTGTGAATTATGTATAAAATATTAGCTACACTACAGCTACTTCTACAATAAATAAAACTATATCACTATATGCCATGTAATTCATTGTATTTATACTAATCTAGACTTTATATAAACATCTCTCCCTACCTGTTGAACGCTGTTCCAATCCAATCCATTCGTGGTGAAGAGACTGTTGATGATATTGAAGATATCTTCTCCCTTCGTGATTGTCAGCAGATCTTCGCATAATAGGAACTCTTCTTTGATCTTGTCCTGGTGGACGTAACGAACGAACCCAAGGAGAACAGCACAACTGGCTACGTCACACGATTTATCAAATTGCAAGGAGAATTTGCTATATGAGCTTTTCTTGATCTCTGTTGTAACTTGGGACAGAATATCTTATGCCATGTCATCGACTCGTCGGCGGATTGTGTTGTTTGATAGAGATATGACACTCAGTTTCTTCGCTTGATCCTGCCCACATACCTTGCTTACCATCTCGTATGCACAAAGCATAATCAGATTCTCTGCAATGGTGTGGCATTTTTGTTGTTCGGCAACTTTATATGCAACAAAGTCAGATGCTTCGACCCCAGCTTGAAGCTTTTGGGCTTGAATTCCAGATGAACCGAACTGGATATTCTTCAGTGCTACAGCCCGGCGCTGAAAATAAGCCTGATCCTCATTTTGAAGATTTGGATGACACTTCTGTAGGTGAGCTGAGAGTTTTGATGGCTTGAGGCTTTCATTTGTCAACACTTTGTGACATACTACACATTGTGGCCGATCCTCTCCACCAGAAGGTAAATTCACAAAGCCACAGCGAAGAAAGGTGTCAGACGAGGTGCGATTTTTAGACATTTTATTGTTTCATCTGCAGAAAAAGAAAAAGAAAAACTGCATAAAAAAGTGTGAGCAATGTGAACTTGTTATTTATTTTTTCATGGCATTCTAAATAGCATTAAAAGAGCTTATTCAGCATAGGAATGATGTAATAGTAGGTAAATACTAACTATGTTGCACAGGGCAGTACACATACATACCAGTTTTTGTCTACCTCGGCTGATGCTCACATAGAAACTGACAGTGTGAAATAGAGGAAACCTCAGGCAGTGAGTGACGCGTACTGGACACGTCGATGAGTCATCAGGGTTACTGAGTGACTTGTGTTCTGAAGTATACTTGTCAAAATACTTTTAGGTTACCACACACTTAGATACATATTTTTTCTTTTCTACTACTGTATATTAGTTTTTGATGTTTATTGTTATTTGGTTTAACTTTATTACATACTTAAAATAGGTTTAATTTACAACTTTACATACTAAGACTAAGTTAACATTAATCCTAATACCAGCTACCTCAATGTTTTCTTGATTTACAGACTTTTAACTTTTTTCTGTCATCCCTCCATTACCCCCGATAAATTGTTAAATTACCCCCAGTTTGAGAACCACTGGTCTACGGATTTAGAACGCTAAAATCAGGGGGTTCAATTCCCCTCATTGGGCTCAGCAGATAGCCCCATATGGTTTTGCTATAAGAAAACACACACACGTTAACAACTTATTTATATCTCATTTGTGTATCCATAACCAAACAATTGAAATACCCCAAATAGTTAAAATAATTTCTTATGAGAAAGTGTAAATATATGTATTACCTATCTCAGAATAATGTCTAAACTTCTAGGTACCTAACAGATAATCTAAAATAGAATAATCACTGAAAAATACAAGTAAGTGTGATAACTGATTAAAAGAAAGTTGTTAAGTGGTGGAACCAAAGATATATAGGAACCATGGGAAACTTGGGAAATTTACAGTGAACCAGCAGCTCGTATAATTTTTGTTTCTTTCTAAACGCTGTTAAAATCTGGGTTAATCGGATGACCAGTTTACCGTTAAGGGCTTTTAGCACAGCACAAATGTAACAGGAATAAGTGATAAACGAATAATTATATCATTATTTTATAACTCTTTTCGTGTGATGTAGTTTTACTTTGTGTAATTATGTAGTTGCGTGAGTACTTCACTAAGATAAGTAATGAATATAAAAAATATACGTTGGTCTATAAGCAAAAAAAACAACCAAAATTTCACAACGTATTTCCGTTTAATCTGATAATTGCAGAAAAAAGTTGTATATTTTTTATACTTTATGTAACATTCAGCGCCGACATGATCAGTTTTTTTCAGGAATTCGCTTCCCCCGACCTTAGGAAGGACCGAAACAAAAATTAATCTTCATTTCGACCCAGGATTTAATTACATTAAAATCTGTAGGGCTTATAGGTCGCTTCAGTTGAAAAATAACAGACTTTACTATAGTCTCTTAGGGTTTCACACAACAATTTAAATATATCGCACATAGAACAAAACATACGGAATCCAGAATTTTAGTCAAAGTTCATCCTTCTCAAGTTTCTGACCGAATTCTTCGGTCGTCTTCAGATATGTTGAGTTTGATTTTTCACAGTTGAATAAACTTTGAAGTATTGACTTAGGTAAATTTCATATTTTTATCGCTAGGCTTATTTACAACATAATACAAGAAAATTGTTTTTAATGTAATGTTGTTCAGTGTAATTATACAAAACAACTTTCAAATTCTTGTTTCTTAATCCTTCATTACGTTGAGGAATGAACCAATTAAAGAAACATCAAACGTCACACTATAAGCAACGTGTTGAAAGTGATTAAATTCACTGCGCATTAACCCTTGGGAAAACAAAAAGGTAGAAAGACATTGCTTGCTTCTTAAAGTTCGGTCGCAAATGAGAGGTCTGCTTCCTTTTTTTGTCTGTTTCGACGACACTGTCACAACACCATGATTAATGCGAGGGTGTTTCTGAGCACTTCTTGCAGAACATGAGAAAATTTCTTTCTGTTTTCTGATAGTTCAATGTATACGTATGTCTCCAAGGTAATAATAAATCGAATAACTAATATCGGGAACGAAAGCCTCAGTTTAAACTTTTTTTTATTATTATAGAATATTTTGCACTCTAGTAGCGAAGAGATCTGCTGCTTCGTATGAGTCTTCAAGCCTCTCTGTTTTATTTTCAGTCTGTTGTGATCTATGGAAGTATGTAATATGATTTTAGAACTACAAGGAAAATTATACTCCACCTGATTCGCTACAACAGAAAATATGGTATTACCACACAAGAGAAAATGTACTGCTACCACATGGTAGAAAATATGCTATTATCACACAAGAGAAAATGTACTGGTACCACTTAGTAGAAAATATGGTATTATCACATACTAACGAACTTCTCGTGCGACGTATTCATGACATCATATCTACACGTTGAGAATGGAAAAAAATAAAGTTATCCGTCACGGAAAACGAGGACGAAAGGGCGAAAATGTGACCCCTGTTACAAATTTACATGCACACAGGATGAAAATTTCGTAAATTGAGGGGTTGCATACAGTGTAATAGAAAAGTGTTTTTTCCAGTTTCATATAAGTAAGAGCTCCATTATAGTATGATTAGAGAATCTGACATTATCACACTGTAGAAGATGTGGTATTATCACATAATAGAAACTGTGGCATTATCACATAATAGAAACTGTGGCATTATCACATAGTAGAAATTGTTTCGTACCAGACGAATCAATGCAAGCATATAGAGGCTATCTGTTATAGAAGTATACAGGTGGCTGCGAGTAAAACCTTATGTTTAAAGCAAAAGCTGCACATAAATTAATAATAATGTAAAGTTGCAGTAAAATCGAAACTAGAATTACATTCCTCAATATTGTAATACGATCTAAGTCTCAGTACGTCTGTGATTTGTGTTTTTAGATTACTGGAATTTCTTCCTCAGTAATGTAATACGATCTAAGTCTCAATGTGTATGTGAATTGTTTTATGAGGTTACTTTCTTTTCTATGTACCCAGGTTTCTTGTTGTTTCAGTGAGCCTTGACTTTGGTTTTATGAACTTAACTAAGATCTATTGGCGTTAAAACATAATTTCTATGTACCCTTACAGGAAATATTAGAGATTTGTTAATCCTTTTGGATAAATTATTATACATGATACTCTTTCCCATCTTATATATAATGGACGACATTTTTAAATACATTTAGTCGAAAATGGATTCATTATGAAGTAAATATTTGATTAAGTACAGTTGTTCCAAGCCAAGAAAATTATTTAACATTCCGCGCACTACATCACATCGTATATCAAAAAGATGGCAAACTAGAGAGCTGAAACAATGGTTGTTATGTTGAAACATCCAACAAGTCTTTCAGATGTGACACCTCTCAAAGTTGGATAGAAAATAAAGATATTAAACTATAGTTGCTAGGTTCCGATTTCTAAAAGTTCTTCAGATACGACACGTACCTCTATGTACGATGGAATTAGAGAACTGAAACTGTGATTGTTATGTTCGAACATCAACAAGTCCTTCACGTATGACACATACCTCTACGTACGATAGAACTAGAGAACTAAAACTGTGATTGTTATGTTCGAACATCAACAAGTCCTTCAGATACGACACATACCTCTACGTACGATGGAACTAGAGAACTAAAACTGTGATTGTTATGTTCGAACATCAACAAGTCCTTCAGATACGACACATACCTCTATGTACGATGGAATTAGAGAACTAAAACTGTGAGCGTTATGTTTGGATATCAACAAATCCTTCAGAAATGGCATGTGTTTTTCGGTTCCACGGAGAGTAGAGTTGAAACTACGGTTGTTATGATTTGTAGAGTTTTAACTTATGTATAGCTGCAGTTTCAGTGTATAAAATTCTATAACGGTATAAACTCAGATTACGTTAGTAAATATTAAAAGCACAATGGATTACATTCTTAGACTAAACATATGTTGGATTACGTTATTAAATAGCAAAGGGACAGTGATATTACGTTGTTAGTGTGAAAACACATTGAGTTACGTTATTAAATAACAAAGACACAATGGTGTTTAATTGCTAGTCTAAACACATATTTTATTACGTTGTTAATGAGAAAGATTTAACGCTTTATAATCTTGGTCTAAACTTCTGTTGGTTTATATTATTGGATATCCAAGAAATACTAGATCATTTTCCTTAGATGATAAAGGCATCCTGAAACATACATTCTGAGTGTGAAAGCATATCAAATTACATCCTTAAGTAATAAATACACTCCTTTTAGATAGCAAAAATATTCTATATTACATATTTAAATAACAAAATACTCTGGATTATACAGCTAAGTAATAAAAGCACATTGGTTTACACACTTAACAAATACGCTCTAGATTATGTACTTAAATAACTAAAGCACTCTGGATTACTTACTTAAATAACCAAGGTACACCAACTTTATTCGCTAAAATTAGCAAACAATGAATTTCGTTTTGACATTTTCTTAATAAGCCATGATGAAGGAAGATGTATTATTTTCGCGTTTCAGTTGTTTCTCACGCTTTTAGGGAAGTTGGTGCAAAATCTATATTGAATACATGCAAATTGTAATAAAGAGATTGTAGCCATTATAGTAGATAAGCACAGTTAACACTTCATAGTGTTTGATAACCTTCACGTGGGACCGTTTCACTGTGAGTTATACAATTATCTATAAAGCAATGTCACAGTTATTTTCAGTTACCTTTTCAAGCAAGTTTTACTGCTTTGATAGAATAAGTGTGTTCGCCATCGTTATTAACTTCCAACCGATTATTGTTGTTCATTGTTCATACATGTATTGTTTAGTATAAACACTATATTCGATATAAGTTACATGGAGCTGAAGTTACATTCTAATGTGTTGCTAATTATAAAAACTTGTTCTCGTTTTGGATTAAGCACAAAGCTACAAAATGGGCTATCTCTGCTTTGCCCACCATGGGTAACGAAAACTGGTTTCTAGTGTTGTAAGTCCGCAGACATTTTGCTGTGCCATTGGAGGGCATTATAAAACGACTTCTGGATAAATTAACGTAAAAAATGTAGAAAAATAACTCTGCATATTAAGAATAAAAAACAGATGAGGAGATTTCATTTTTAGTCCCAATCGTCGAAAAGGATTAAAATATTTTACAAAAAAAATAATGTAAATGTTAAATAAGTATAGATTTATCTGTTTTAAAATATATACTTATTAATTCTGCAGCTGTTACATTAGTAAGCTACTATTTTGCTTTAGTATCGTACAAAAAAGGAACTTTTTTGATAATGTCCAATTATCAAAAGGAAAAAAAGAACTCTATACATTATATTTAATATGAACTAAAATGTTTACCTTACAGATAGTAAAAAATAAAATCATGAGAATTCATTCTAGCTTTTCAAAACGTCTTTTAACGTTTATTTTTGACATAAATAGTGTCTGATTTTCATAACAGTTTCTTCCTGAAACACTTTTTATATGGTTTAATGAACTACCATTTCTACATACTGAAGTTATTAGCCACTCGGCTCATTTACTGAAGCTATATAAACTGCATAGCTCAAGTTTTATATTATGTGTATTGTTCAGTTTGAGACCTTACAAAACTTACTTACAAAAGATTGCTCAATATATTGATTCAGTACATTATATTGTTTTTGAATTTCGCACAAAGCTACTCGAGGGCTATCTGTGTTAGCCGTCCCTAATTTAGCAGTGTAAGACTAGAGAGAAGGCAGCTAGTCATTACCACCCACCGCCAACTCTTGGGCTACTCTTTTACCAACGAATAGTGGGATTGACCATAACATTATAACGCCCCCACGGCTGAAAGGGTGAGCATGTTTGGCGAGATGAGAATGCGAACCCGCTACCCTCAGATTACGGTTAATTATATTAAAACGATTTTAGAGCCTTACCAAGTCATTAAAGTCCATGACACCACGTCCTGTCATTGTGTGTCTGACAGTCGCCAATCTTGAAAACATCCCGGAAGTGCATTTTCTGTTGCAAATATCATACAAGTTTCTTATCAGGAGCATACGAAGCTCACCACAGGCCATCAAGTATACACAAACAAAAAATTTTCAGTACTCATTTCAGCAATCCGATCATTCAGAAAGCCTCAGATACTGCATCTGGTGACTCAATCTGTTTATCTTTGTAATTAATAACACGAATACCCGTTTCATTCTCCAGCTGCTTGAGATATGCAACAGCTGAACAGATATGTCTTGAAACAACTTATGTATTCGTAACCTGTCTCGGAGTTCCTTTTTGATTATACCGTGGATCGTCGCTTTAAGAGCGTGGATTACTTTTGCCACTGACATTTATGTTTTGGATTCTCACCTGTTAAAAGATGCCGCACGTTTCTTACTGTGACTAAGGTACTACTTTTTCCGGGTTTCTTTCAGATTAGCTCTTTTTATCCTAAGTTTTATATATTCTGATTTACCGATCTAAACACACCTTTATGATCTTCGATATGGACACTTTGTTTCGTTAATAACTATTATATATATTTCCATAAAGTGCTGCTCCACCACATCTATATCACGTGTGGTTGTCACGTGAATTGATACTTTGCATATTATAAATCATTTCATCTTAAAGTACTGAACCTTCTGTATCATACAGGACAGACGAAAACGCTAGCAAAATAACAAATAATATTTTATATCACTAAAGTTATAACCAAACGCTTTTAAATATTAAACGATAAAAGATGATGACGGTACTTTAGTATCTTTATACTCTTTCACTGGAAAAATTCATAAAGATCACTTGCTATAGGAGTAAAGGATGTATTCAAACTTCTTTATGAAGCATTTCTGTAAAAATAGATACATATTGTTCTCCTTCATTAATCACGGTTCACGTAATACAAAACAAAATGTAATAATTTACTTCCATGAATCTTCATGAAAGTCGCTGTATCGTCAATAATTTAAGTTACACAGAAAAAGATGGTTTTCTCCTGTTATTGTGTTGGTCAAGATATTATAGCATGGCTGTTGAAGAGTAAATTCGATGTTATTATGCTCTGTCATTTACGTGAGAAAATGGAATGACCCGATAAAAAGACTGGACCAGTCTATACATTAACAGTAACGGTGTGAGGGAAGTCCGTTATTGCTGTTTTGTAGGTAAACATAAAGCTACACAACGCTCTGTCCAACAAGGGTCTCCAAAACCGGTTCCTAACGTAAGACAACGCTGATGGAGGGAAGGGGGGTAATGATGGGCCAGTTAGTTTTCTTGTTTAATATCCATAACGATTAAAGAACCCTTTATGATTATGAAAAGCTATAATCGGGTATAAAAGTAGCAGTGATTTTGGGCGTCATTTAACAGAAAATGAAGAACGGGAGGTGTGAGCAGGATCGAATGAAGAACGGGAGGTGTGAGCAGGATCGAATAAACTGAGCAAGAGGCGAAGGAGGAAGTACTAGGCTGAACAATATATGTTTTGATTGTTGATTATGGCAATAAATAGCAATTTGTTAGGCATTTAGCCATTTCCTGGTATAAATTAGAAATAAGATTGAAGAAAAAGTGATACGCGAGCGTAGCATGATCGTAAAACATAGTGGTCCCAAGCTAATCTACAACATTAGAAGGCATTGTAGTTTGGCTAAGGAAAAACTGTGATAAAAGAAACCCTTTTAACTAAACGGAACACTCCTATCTCATGGTGGTGGTAACATTAATTACCGATTTTCTAACTTTGGTAATTATACTGAATACGTTTTCTTGACGTTCGTAACTACAACGAATACGGTTTTTAATGTTGTTAATTACACTGAATGCGTACTAAACTTGTACTATTTAGTATTTACGTCTTTTTAACTACATTAACAACAGTGAATACGTTTTTCTAACGTAGGTAAGTACATTGAATACATCTTAACATTGGTAATTATACTAAATTTGTTTTTTACTTAATTTATGTAAATACCCTGAACACGTGTTTTTATAGTTTGTAATTAAACTGATTACTTTTCTGGCCTTTGTAATTACACTGAAAATGTTTTTCTAACAGTGATATCTACGCTGAATATGTCTTTCTAAGATTAAAAATTGTACCTTATACGTCTTTCTAACATTGGTAATTACACTGAATACGTCTTTTTAACCTTGGTAATTACACCGAATACAGAATAAGTCACTCTTACTTGATAGGTAAATTGAATTCGTTTTGATGACGTTGGTAAATTACGCTGAATACGTCTTTCTAATGTTAATAGTTAAATTTATTTCGTCTTTGTAACGTTGACAACTACGCTAAATGTGTTTTCCTGACGTTGTAACCTACACAGGACACTTCTTTTTTAACATACGTAACTAAATAATGTGTTTTCCTAGCATGTAGAACTACCTTAGACCTGATCTTAATGTTTGTTGAATGATTCGTAAGTGATGTTATTATAAGGTTTTGATTAATGTTTGCAGAAGTGTTCGAAAGTTTTCTTATAGCCGCGTGAGAAACTAATGTGGCTTGACAAGAATATGTGTAGCTCTCTTATAAGACTTTGGTTTCGCTGGTTATATGAAGTTATATCAATGCAAGCGTCGAAAAAACTTTTATATATCATCTGCCATTCAATAAGGATAAATTTCACAACTGTGCGATGGAAGTGTTGAAGGTAAACTAGTATATAATTTTAAAATTTTTTAACAATTATTGGAAATTATATAGATGTCAGAAAAATAAATATCCGTGAATAACCAAGTGATCAAAAGTCAGTTACAAGACAAGGATACAAGTAAAATCACAGCCTATTTGATCCCGCGAATATCACATATAATTATTAGTGAAGGGAAAAGTTGCACGGAAGTGTGCTCGGGAAAAGGTTTATATAAATCAGAAACGTTCTCTTTCACACGAGTGTTTCACGAAACGTTTCACACTTCAATAACTTTTAACTATTTCCTAACTTTAAGATTGGCAAATAAGTGTTATAAAATAGACCTAAACATGACTGTTGCCTAAACACTCATTCAATAATAATTCTAATTCGAACATTAATTATCCAGGTATGTTAAAACTGTTTTAAGTAGAATGTTTTAACTAATAAAATGAAAGAAATGGACGTTGTTACACAAGACAAAAAATCTCAGGCCTCGGAAAAGTATGCTATAACTCAGTGTTTTAAATTATCAGATTTTATTAATTAACTGAAAAGTATCTTATTCGAATAAAGGAAATAAGGATATATTATATTTTTGAAAAATATTATATTAATAACAATTAGGACACTTGGAAGATCCATACATTCCCAGTACGTTATGCTCTTAAGATATCTTTCAAGTACTTAGTTTAGACTTTCTTAAGATGATTTTGTGAAATAACATAGGATATATCTTACGACCTTCTAAAACTGATCTGAAGTAGTAACTTGGAAAATAACTACAAAAAGATCACAAAATATTTTCGTGAAACTAGGTCCAGAAGTAAAGGTTTTATAATTATCACATCAAGATGTTTTACTATGTTGTGTGTAGTTTTATAAAGGTGTGTGGGTGTCTGTTTTCTTATAGCAAAGCCACGTCGGGCTATCAGCTGAGTCCACCTAGGGTAACTGAAATAGTTTTATAAAGGTGTACTGAACTTCAGTACGTCACTCGCTCTTGATCTTAATATTTGGTTAAGATATGTTTCATACCTCTTATCACATGCATAATCATAGTTATTTTACGTAATTATACATTCTGGATAATCTGTTATTTTTAATACGGTATGCAATACAAACTTCTTTTATAGTTTCAGAGATGCCAACCATCACGATTTGAGCGTGATCATTACTATTTTGGTGCATTCATTACGACTATACGCTCATACAGACAAATATTACGACTTGTTGCAACTCCCAAATTATTATATATAATATAGGCCTATACAATAAAGTGATAAATTGTTCCCCCAGGGGTTAAAAGGGGTGAAAAGAAAATTTCTAGTGAGATACAAATAAATTTTAATAACAAATAAAAGACATAATTCAAATGGCTACTTGCGATTATCATGTTTGTGCTTGAAATAATAAAAAATATTTGTATCTTAGACGTCTACCAATAGTTCGAGTGCGGTGCTTCTCCATACTGGGTACGTTGGGGAATCCGTAGTTAAGTTGTCAGTGTTAGCCAGCCAATCAGCGCTCGCGAAGATGGGTATTTCTTGTTCTCTAAGCGGCATAGAAACACCAATGCGATCGTTCACAAGTTGGAAAAAATAGAGGCCATTCACCAGATTGTCTTGTTTCTGGTAAATCTAAAAGAACTTAAACTGTGAAAGGGCTCTGTCTACAATCATTATGCTCAGTCATTTGAAATAGTTGGCACCTCCGTAGTTTATGCCATAAATATACCATACGTTTGTATTGAAAAATGACAAGAAAATAACATATAAAAAACTTTATAATATGATAGAATACTAACAACAAGGATAGCAATAATGCAATACTATGTGCATTAAACCTAATGTATTAAATTAACTCGTAATAATTTATAGAACCCCATTCACTTTTGGGAGTTCAGTGCTATATGCATGTAAGCATATACAATGATGATTGTTAGAATACATGATGAATGTAACTAGCGTACTTGTTGACACTCGTGTCTTATTTAAACAAACTGTTGTTATTTGTTGTTGAACAAACATAAATAAAGACCACGTTGATCTTTCTGAAATTACCCACTTCCCGTGATGAAATTCAAGGTCCCTTGCAATTTGTTTTTATCATCGATCATGCCCAATTCTATTGGCCATGATTATATATACTTTTCTAAAAGATAACCACGTTTTAATAGACCAAATTCACAAAAACCCATTGGAGCTGCATCGGAGAACTTGAGAATATAAAGTCGAATAAGTGTGTTGTGGTTTCAATATTTTCCATTGTATGGCAAAAGCCATTGATTTAGAGATATATTGAATTCTTTTAAAGCTATTGTCAATTTCAAATAGTTTGTTATTACCTCATTAATGATATCACGATACAGCCCTGATTCATCGCAGTGCTTTTTGGACTGCGGGCTTTCTTTTGTATCCACAGTTCTCAATTTGTAGAAAAGTTTGTTGTCAATTTTTTTTTTCGAACAGGGTTATTTAAAGTATCCACTGTTTGGACGTGTATCATTTAAAAATCTCTCTCTACGAATGATCTTTTATGTTTTTCCAACCATAAGTATTTCTGGGGAAATACTAAAACGTCGAATAATCGTGAATTTATAACATAGCGTGGTGGTTATTTATAATAACATAGAGTGGTGGTTACTTAGATTAAAGTTTATTTAATTATTCTTCGAGGAATGAAACGTAATCAGGGGCAGTAAGAAACGTCTATTTCTTTTCACCCCACGGTTGAAAGTTCAAGGGCGCAAGACGTGAAGCTTTCTTGATATGCCATGATCGGGAGTTGATATTATTTTTGTTGATATTGCATGAAGTCAAGAGAAGCTGGGAAGAATCAGCGAAAGGAGAATTTGATGGTTCCTTCAATGCAGGAGAAAGATGACTTCTAGATGAGAGATGAGAGCCGAGTATTCCTCTCCTGTTTAACATGGCAACATTCTTGTTCAAGTTCGTGGAACAAAAATAATTTTAAATACTAATAGTTGATGTAACGTAAAAAATTTTAAATGTTAATAGTTGGCGTAAGATAAAAAAATTTGGTGTAACGTAAATAATTTTAATTGTTATTAGTTGGTATAACGTAAATAATTTTAAATGTTAATCGTGGGTTAAACATTAAAAAAAATTAAGTTTAACATTTATTGTTTTTATGCTTCTACTGAACATGCTGAAAAAGATAAACATAAACTGAGATTGGCCTTTTCAGGGGCCCCCCAGTGGCTCAGCGGTATGTCTGCGGACTTACACGCTAAAATCCGGGTTTCGATACCCGTGGTGGGCAGAGCACAGATAGCCCATTGTGTAGCTTTGTGCTTAATTCAAAACAACAACAGCCTTTTCAGGGTTAAGATCAGTGGATCCTGATGTGAATCAGAAGCTTTACTGTGCGAGTTTCACCCTACCAGATGTGAAAGGAGATCATGGTATATATGGTTAAGGATTTTCATTCAGAAGGTGAATTATGTTTAGTGGAGAAAGGTAACCTTGCCATGTTCCTGGGGTGGCGGCTAGTGATAAGAATTGACGTGTTAGTACAGAATGGTTTATTATAGTACCGAATCGCTAGGGTTCTGGGTCGTTTTCTTAGCATGTTTTTGTTTGGATTTTCTAGGTGTGGGTAAATCGAGAGTCCTAAAGTTATTCGGATTGCAAGATTTCATATTCTATCATCGAGGGAATGCACGCTTTATAAATTCCCCTAATATTTTTTTCTATCCACTCTTTGACTATGCTTCCGATTTTTCGTATACAGTAGATCCGTCTATAGACTTTAGTAAGAAGTGGTCGATCCATGTTGGGAATTTTATCGTTGGAGAGAATTTTAGTTCCATATTGTACATTTTCAGTTTGAATTTGAAGACCGTATCTCTTTTGCGAGATATCCTTCTTTTGAAAATTATTGTTTGGGTTTTGGGCGCGTTAAACGCTACTCTCTAATGCTGCACCAGGTGATGATGAAGTTAAGGGTAATTTGCACTTTGAAGACTGCTAGCAGGGATTCTCAGAAGTTGCTCTAGACTGCGATGTCCTTTACATACTGCATATCGGGAACGGAATGTCATTAACGAAAATGGTAGACTTAAGGGCTGAGAACTGACCCTTAGGGTACGTCTGCTGTAAATGTTACTGTAAAGTTGTTCATTTTCACTCAACTTGACTGCTGGTAAGAAAGCTCAAGACCCATTTTGTTATAATAGGAGGAAGATTAAACTGGGTCGGAACCTTTGGAAGGGACATGGTAGGAATTTTTGTTAAATTATGATTTCGTTCATTACGAACGAAAAATAACCAGGGGCGGTCAGAAACTGCTGTTTCTCTTCACCCCTATCGGAACCTTGCAGTGAACTTTTCTTTATAAATACGGAACATTTCAATCGTGACGTCACTTCTAGCATGTGTGACGAAATACCACCAGATTAGCGTATCTTAACTGTCCTTTGAAAAAAAATGAGCTTTTATACAAATAACGGTAAGAGGATTTATAATAACACTGTTTACCTTGCCAGTCTATATATGTTATTATGTTTCCATTAAGAGAAAATTATGCATTCCAGAACTTCACCACTTGGATCTCAACAACTTCCTTTTTAATTTGTGTTCGTTGTCCATTATCCAAACAAAGCTTCTTAATATTCTTTAAGACATCCATTTTAACTCATTCAGTCAATAATTCTAAGTTAAGCGTATTTATAATAACAGCAAAATGTTTGCTGTAATGAAAGTAAATAAAATGCTCTAGTTAATCGAAAAAATCAATTTTATGAAACATTTTTGAGGTTTTATTAAATAATTAATACGTATTTATTGAAACTATTTATTTATGCACTAGAAAACTACATATCTTATCATTTTGTATGTCAGAAGAAAAGAACAATGAAAGATAAAGTTGTATATGTAACGACAAAACTTATTAAATAATGTTCATTTGTTATTACAAACATCTTAGTTTATAGAATTTTTATAGTTTGGATTTGGATGGCTACAAAGAATTTAGAAGAGAGTGAGATCTATATATTAAAACAATTTTGGTGCCTCACCATATCGTTAAAGTCACCATGTTCAGTCGTACTCTATCCGATGAACGTGCATCTTGAAAATATCCCTGCATCTTATTACTATTGTAAAAAGTCTTCATCATTAGACTGCATTTTCAAAATCCATTACTCATCTTTTGATAATCCAGGAGGACGACAGTTTCTCAGTGCGATTCCATAGAAATTCGCCGTCGTTTCGTCTGACACGTTTGATAGTGCGTATTTTTAAGAAATTACATGAATATTTATTTCATTCCCCGTACTGCTTGAAGTATTCGACGGCCGTTTGCACGGATATGTTTTAGAAACACCTCGTGTACATGAGGCTTTTGTCGCTTGTCCTAAAGTGGATTCTTCTTGATTAAGTTGAGTACGGTTACCTTGGAAATATGAACGGCTTTTGCCTCTGACCTGTTTGTTCATGAATTCTCATATATTACAAGACGAATCACTTTGTTTTGCTGCAAATGAGGTATAATTTGTTGAAAGTCGTTTTATTTTTTGCATGGTCCTGGTGTCACATGTTCCATATTCCTTTGTTTTCCGATGTCATTAACTACCTTGATGTCCCTATCTTGGAAATTCTAAATTTTCAATTTGGATGTATCTTTACTGTGATCTCAGTTTATGAACACTTTGCTTCTGAGATTGTCTACACAACGCAAAACAGACAGTGTCAAAATGTATTTCTGATACATGACGTTCCACCATAAGTTTATATCGGACGTGTGTTTAACGTAGTTTGCTGATTTGCATACTGAGAACAATTTTAATATAATGTGCTCAATCTTCTATCGTAACAAAGTATAACTTTACGTTTTGTGGCATTTCATTCTTCTAGTTAGACCGTTATCTAAGGGGTTAGTTTTTATTATTAATGTATGCTGATAATTTGTGTTAAGCGAAAGTTATTAAAATTAAGAAGGTACTCCCATTATTATTATTTTAGATATTAAGGTTTATATACTGTGTTCGTGCCACTTACTGTAAAATTTTTTCAGAACGATATTTCATGAACTACACTTTCTTATGATCTTGTGTAAACTGTGTATTTTTGTTGTTTTTGAATTTATTACAAAACTACACGAGAACTATCTGTACTAGCCATCCCAAATTTAGCAGTGTAAGACGAGAAGGAAGGCAGCTAGTCATCACCATCCACCGTCAACTTTTGGGCTACTTTATCATCAAAGAATAGTTGTATTGACCGTCACATTATAACGCCCCCACTGCTGAAAGGGAGATAATATTTGGTGTGACGGGGATTCCAACTCCTCGACCTGCGGACTGTGAGTCGAAAGTCCTAACCACCTAGCCTTGCTGGGTCTCTTGTGTAAACTACATTAGGTTGAACTAGATGTAAGTTTCACATGGTATCACGACATTTTTGTGCTGTCATTTTACTGTTCTCGTTTTTCCTACCAGTAATTTATTTTAGGTCATCATTGTACTACCGGTCATTTATTTTACAACCGGTTATGTAGTTTTCCGTCGGTCAATAATTACTAACATTTGCTAGCACAGTTAAAGACTTTATTTTAAAATTTACAGTGAATTAATAAACTGTCCAACCAACCGTAATTAAAAATAAAACTGAATAATAAACTAATTGAATAAGTTGCCGGAAAAAAAACATAATAATAAAGTAAGTGAACAATCTGTCGAGAATAAAAAAAAGTATTTCAAACACACATAAACACTGTTATTTATGTTTACACGGGTACATATTTTGTGATGTACTTTTCGTGTTAAAGGTTTTTTGACACGATAACGGTTGCTGTTATAATATTCCGATAATATAATTTCTATACACGCAGCAAATCTTAAAATGAAACATTTAATTGCTGCATTCCTTTGCCAGCAGTAAAGTATAGAGAAGCAGGCGGTAGAGTGAAGGCAGGGAACCGTCATAGAACCACTTCACATACACACACCCAGCTATGACATGTTTTAGGTGCTCTTATACACATGGAAACGCACCGCACTCCCTTTATTTTGTACTCTCACATCAGTCTTATGTTAATTATGGGGTTGCTGGATGCATTAGTCTGCAATCAGCTTGGTATAATTTGTAGAAAAGCACACAAAAGTCGACAATTAGTTTTGTTTAATTTATAGACAGACATATGGGCGAAATAGTCTTTTCACACAAAAACACGTGGCTACCATCACGTTAGTTTATTGGTTAGAACTATATACATACCTATCACATTATGAACAGTTTACACTACTTTTAGACACATACCAGACTACCCACACATTACAGTAATTTACAGCTGTATATAAATATCAGACTATAGACAGATTAAAGTAATATATAGACATACAAACACCGATACATCAAACATCTGTCTCGAATAGGGCTGTTTTTAAACACTCAAACACACAATCTGACCAGACTACCATTAGCTTGATATAAGTTTTAACCATAAACTCACGCCCGACTATACAGTTCTTTGAACTAGTCTTGAGACTTACACCGGACTACCACCGCCTTTGTAGTGGAAAGATTGAAATGCAGACATATCAATCTATTATCAGCTTAGTGTGATGCTTAGATGCACGCATATCAATCTGTTACAAGCTTGTTTCAGTTTTTATATACACAGATATCAATTTATTATGTGTACAAGTAATAAAAACATTCTTCAAATGTAAAATTATGTAGGGATGGTGATGCCAAAAATAATGCACACAAAAACATAAAGATGACACAGTTATATACATAGATCATCACTGCATTACTTTCAATATTAAAATTTATGTATACTGCAAAATGCATGAGGATAAAATGGTTACGAGGTCGGTGAATTCGAGCGATAATCTCTAATAGTCTATAAAAATCGAGATATATTTTGACTTGACTTAATTTTCCTTGCACGTAAGTTCTAGGCTCTTAGTTACACTACAATAAAACATACCCTGACATGACCATAGAATTATGATAAACTAATTGTATGCTAGCAGGGAGCAATATATAACTTCCAACCACAGCAATATTAAAGTTACATATGCGTTTTACACTGTAACATTAAATTTTAATATTGAAAGTCGTGTGCGAATAATCTATGTATAGCTGTATCATCCCTATATTCTTGCTTGATTATTTTTGCCACTGCCATCCCTACATCATTTTATGTTAACAAAATATGTTCAGTACTTGTTTTATAACGTTTTCCCTAACTGAAAGTTTGTGTATTTTATAAATATGTGTCATAAAATCTAACAGGATGAGTGTTTATTTCTTTTTAATTTTTTACTTCAAACAGACTATAGAGATTAGCTCCCTAAGAATACCGACTGTATAAAGTACAAAGTGTTAATTATTCTACATGTTACAGAAATCTAATGTTCATGTATTATTGGCTGGTAATTCCTGTTTCACCCTTTTCAAAAGAACAGAAATTGTTTCTAAAAAAGCTAACTTCAAGGGATAATTGTAACACAATCTACACTAGAATTACTACACTCATTATTACGAACAAACGATGACATCATGTACTGCTCGTGAAGACATAGAGTGGATTTATGTTTAAACTAACATTATTGATAATGTTATTATACGGTTATCTCGACTGAAACAACAAGAAGAAAGTTGAACAGTTTAGAGGGTTGGTCACCTGTCTTGTTTGGTATTGTTTCTCGTCTTGTGTTCGGACTTGTTGAGTGGAGAAACAAAAGAAAGTGAATGTCAATCATCTTTTAAAATGAAACTCCCTAACACTGTTCTATTTTAGCATGTATATTTGTATTATGCCAACTGAATACTATGGCCACCATTACCTATAGATCTACTGACTCTATAATGATTTGATATTTAGATACGCGTATGTATCACTCTGTTACAAACCTGATGTAGCTTTTATTTTTAAATACGCATACAAATCTATTCTCAATATGGGGCGATGTTTAGACACGTACACTATTTGTCTGTCATCAGTACGGTGTGATGACAAGATATACACATAGCAAGCTATGATCACTTTAGTGTAGTTTTGAGCTATGCACACACATACCTTTACAAATTATCTTTCCGAAAGATAGCTATATACTTAGATTTACAGCTAAAACTTGTACCAGTATTTCTCTATTTCGTGTGTTTGGCTATAAAACTAAAACATACACAATCACATTAGGTAATTAAAGGAATCTGGTTAATATTACAGTTCGAGCAAGATTAATTCTCGTCAACCCACATATGCCAATGATACAGTTTGTTACCTAGCAGACTTTACGTCAAAGTGATAACACGTGACAGCTGGTTAGTTTTGTCCTCTAATATGAAGTTATTTGTTTCTATACTATTTTTATCATACGGAAAACCTTTTCTTTCGTCTTCTATTGTCTCCCTCTGATAGAGGGGTAGGTCTGAGATTTACAACGTTTAAAATCAGGGGTTCGATTCCCCTCGGTGGATTCAGGAGATAGCCCGATGTGGCTTTGCTATAAGAAAACACTCGCACTGGTCTTCTATTGTTTAAGCAAAACAAATTCTCAGTAACACTGAATAAAAAACGTTTTGTCTGAAAATTTTATTTTTAAATACTTTTTAACTGTTATGCTAAATTATTTATGTTTGAAAAATCAGATTGTTTATTAAACATGTTTACCAGTACGATGAATTGATATTTAGCTTTGCTGAGCTTTTCAAGTTTCATGAGTCGTGGAACATTCATAACATTCCTTTCACGCTTCTTGCCTACTTGTTTTTGTTGTACTAATTAAGTTGCGTTTGTTTAAAATGAATTTAAATTAAAATTACCGATAGAAATCAAACTGGACATTTTTATGCGTTGCTGATTAAATATACGGAAGCCAATTTCCGTAAGAGTCTGATGTTTGTTTTTTACATAACAAAGAGAAAGGTAAGCGCAATTGTAACGATCACGCTTTTACGCTTCTCTAATTATTTAGTGCAGTTAAAATTACCGTCCTTTATAAAAAAAAAAAAGAAGAGAAAAATATAAATAAATTGCTCACAAAGTTTTGTATAAATCGTATCACCTGCAGGGAGATACACAATTTTATGAAGTGCTAGAATTATCCCCAAAACATTTTTTTTTATAAATAAAACGAAAGATAAAAGAACGTTGTTACAAGATCAAAAAAATGACTTTTTTTCATACGCGTAATACCATTAAATAGTATTACATAGTATACGTACTAAACCTAAAATATCACTAAGCTGCAAACTTCTATATAAGCTGAGGGTAACTGGATTTCATAAGAACGAAGTTTCATATTCTATTATGCTTTGAAACTACTTGTGCCATCCTGTTTACTGTGTTTTCCTAACACTACAGTTTGTATGGTAACAAGCTTTTCCAAAATAGTGTAGGTTCGTGGCTTCCAAGATCACGTTTAAGCAGACTAAAGGCAGAAATGGCTATTGAACCTGCATCAGGGGACTTGAAGGAATGTTTGTGACTGAATGAGATTGCAGTTGTGTTTGTTTCTTTGACCAGCTTTTCACTAAAACAGACTTTGTTTATTAGATGTCACTGGAAGCTGGTAAACTTTTAGCCTTTGATTCAGTACTAACTTAAAATCCTTGTTTATTATATTCTTATATGTACACAAAATGATGAGCTCAGCTTCATCATCACAACGGTTTTAGGAACAAACGGTTCTCTTTTTTATCCATATCACTAACGTTATGAATAAGGATGATGTTTAAATTGACTGTGGTATGGCTTCAGAACTTATTATTACAACACACCCTCTGTTATTCAAGTGTCTTCTCTTCTTAGGAGAACAACGAAAGGTCCTTTCTTCGAATCTCCTCTAACTCTACATTGTTTAACATTTTCGTTACACGAGTATCATTTTAAACGCGTAGCTACGTTAATATTGTTTATTTGTAAACCTCGCTGTGACATCTTTACACATTATTGGGAAATTCATCACGAACTAAATTGGCTGTCTGTGTTTCCAAGGTTTGCAACTGTGGTAAACACCCACCCACCTCCGTGCTTGTAATGTGTACAGTTTAATATTTCTGTTTTGGTTTAACATTAATCTGAGTTTTATATTTACCAATTAAAATTTGTAATTCTATTTGAATAGATATAGAAAAAGTACATTTTAGCTTTCTTGCTTTATTTTTATCAAACACAATTTGGTCGATATTTAAATAAACAGATTCTAAACAAAGAAGTCCAGGTAGTTAAAGCGCTCGACTCGTAATCTCAGGGTCGTGGGTTCGAAACCGCATTACATAAAAAATGCTCGCCATTTCAGGCTTTATAAGGTGACGTTCAGTTCCATTATTCATTGGTTAAAAGAGTAGTTCAAGAGTTGGAGGTGGGTGGTGACGACAAGCTTCCTTCCCTCTTACACTGGTAAATTAGGGACGATTAGCGCAGATAGTTCTCGTGTAGCTCTGCGCGAAATTCAAAATAAACTAAACGAAGAATTAATGCAATATATAGTTCATTAGCTTAGAGTAACTTATATTAATCTAGCTTAATAAATTAATATTTTAATCATAAACTACATGGTATTATTTTACACGAGAATAACATCAAAGTTGCGACGACGTAATTTCAAAATAAAAAATCCTTATATTAAGAGTAGACATCAAAGTTTCAATAGTAACAAGTAATAATGTTTATAACCACCTCGATCGAAGCAGTTAATTGTTGGTGCTTCATTTCTTCACTAAACTTAAACACAAATATGCACTACATGTTTGAAACCAACGATACAGACCTGGGGAACACCTCAGCGCTTGTAAGTGTTTCAAAAACTATCGTTTTCTGTAAGATATGTACCACTGAATGTTTACGACGATTATAAACGACAACCTTCTCAAGACCTTTTACCTTTAATACTTATAGATAGGTCATATTTGTATATGACTTACCTCTGAGACCTATGGACTTGCAAATACAAAACAAACAATATACGAGACAGAGTGAAGTTACATTTACAGAAGTGAGACCCACAAAGCAGAGAGTGTATTTGTTTAGTTTTCAGTTTTGCGTAATGCAACACGAGGATTACCTGCTTTCACCGTCCCTAATTTAGCAGTGTGAGATTAGAGGGAAGACAGCTAGTCTTCACCACCCATTGCCAACGTTTGGATTACTTCCTTACCAGCTAATAGTAAGATTGACCTTCATCTTATAATGCCCCCACAGCTGAAAGTGCCAGCGTGTGTGGTGTGACAGGGATTCGAACCCGTAACAGTCAGATTAGAAGTCGAGTATTCCTAACCACTTGGCCATGCCGGGGCCTCAAGGCAAAGAGAGGGGATACAGGGTAAAAAAGTGAACATTTACTCTCACGTCTTTGGTTAACTTTTAACTCTGAAGTACAGCGCTGTAAAGTGTACAGAACATTACATCTGGACTTGTGCTAAATGATCTTCTGGAAAACAAAAGTTTGTATAAAATGTGAAATAAGAAACGTTTTCATCAACATATAACACACACACACACATCATAATCCGAAGTAACATTAGCGAAGAGGAATTGTATCTTTTCATGTTCAATAATGTCATATACATGTTTAATAGTGTCATATACATATTAAATAATGTCATATACATGTTTAATAGTGTCATATACATATTCAATAATGTCATATACATGTTCAATAATGTCATATACATGTTTAATAGTGTCATATACATGTTAAATAATGTCATATACATGTTTAATAGTGTCATATACATGTTTAATAATGTCATATACATGTTCAATAATGTCATATACATGTTCAATAGTGTCATATACGTGTTCAATAATGTCATATACATGTTCAATAGTGTCATATACATGTTAAATAATGTCATACACATGTTTAATAGTGTCATATACATACTCAACAGTGTCATATACATGTTCAATAATATCACATAACTAAATATTCTTCGTCTTCTTTCACTTAAAAAACAACCTATGTTGTACTTATAGACTAAATCTGCATTTTTTCTTTCACAAATTACCAAATGCATATCTGTTATATTGTTTATACACCTGTAAAATAGTTAACAAACTTATTTTGTCTTCCAAATTAACATGGTAATATGTATTCTTCTTTTCGCCAGTTTCATACCATGTGAGTAAGAAATATTCTGTAATCATGTTATTCCCAGTTTGCTCCTGAAGAAGAAAGTTCATCTTTCGAAAATGCTAGAGTTATGGGGTTTTATTCACTCCTATCAAGACTTCTTGAGCCCACGTGTTTTTCTAACATTATAACTGTAATCGCATTTTCAGGGACGGTTCAGTGAAGTAACAGCTTTTCTTTCAGTTTGCAAATATAAATAATATATGCGTTGGCAAATTTCCTGTATTTCATATCATTTTTGTGCATTGCAGTTTCTTCCCTTTTTATCTATTTACACTCGTTAGTTTTCTGGTCTAACATGCTAAAAATTAGCTTTTTGTTTCTTTCTCATGACTGTTTGAATTCCTCATAGGCATCATACATATTTGTCAATTTTATCACGTTGCTTGAATATAAAGAATTTACTATTCTGTAGATTCTCATGGGAAACGTCTGGTGTTGTGTCTCACGTGATTTTCTGTAATTAATCAAGTATATGTTTAAGTTCTATTTTAACTGTTTCATCAAATATTAAAATTTATACGTATTTTCTAGTCCGGATTGCTTAGCTCTTTAATTTTTGCATTAATATAATGTCAAAAATTAGAATTCTCGCTGGTATGTAAAATTCTACGCCCATCAGTAAAATAAATAGTAATTACTTTGAATTTGACACTGTTAACATATTACTATCATATACGTATTTTATAATTTCAAACACGTATTTCAAACAGAGTTGCATAACAACCAGCCAACCATTATTTTTCACGATAACACAGAAAACGTTTGGCCAAATAATGGATTAATCTTAAAAACATTGGTTGGAAAAATGTTCGCATTTTTTTAAACTGCTTCACTACCATAGGCACGTAGATAATTCTTTTACCATCTCGAGAAACACTGACAAATACTCTTAATAACCTAAGTGCTTGAACCGCTAACACAACAGTATAACATTTACTGTTTGATATGCTATGTATTATAATTTATCTCGAACGAGCCTCCGAATTATTATGCTAGATATTACGATTTTAAATAGCCTTAAACTGAGTTAACTTTCAATTTTAATTTATGAGTTAATTAAATGTAGAAATGTATCAAATTTATGTGGTTGCCAACAAAACTGATAAACACAGTTTTCTTTCTTAATACAAATATATTTTAATATACAAAAACTAATGCAATTTATACTAACAGTTATTATAAATAATTAATGCAAGTAATGATTTGCATACAAAGAGGTCTATACTCTTGCAAACAATATTGAGTCTTCTATCATGTCTGAAACTGAATATTTTATCCACGGTTCTCGATGAACGAATTAATTTCGAGTTGATGTCATTACAGCTTACTTAAAGGGTGGCTCTATTCTTAGTTGGCCTCACACCATTTAGAAGCTAATTTTTTTCCGACGAAGATACCTAATATCCTCGGAGAAGTACTAACATCCGAATTTAATTTACCGAAGTAAAACGGTTTATAATGTTCGTAATCAATAAACGGTCCTGATTAAATATCTGTAGTTATCAATATAAGCGTTTATACAGTTATTGCTTCTGAGATTTATTGTATACTACCTTTAACAACCCAGCAATATATTAGTTGTCTCTTGGTGTGTCGATTTATAGACGTCAAGTTGAGTTTGTCCAAATTTCAGTTGGGAACAATACGCCAGTGTTTTCCTGAAACGTATATTGTTGATTCGTACACTCGAGAATCTTCTGTAAATTTCGAGAATATACGGAAATTTTCCAATACATATTAAACACTATGTGTCACATACATTTCTAAATATGTATTTAACTAAAATAAACGTCGATATTAAAATAATTATACAATAGTAAATCTATTACAAATGTCGACAAGACCATAAATTCTTAGTTCTGGAAATACTGAGTTAAAACAATGGCGGCCACTTCCATGGTGAATTATACAGTCAAAAAAACAAAATATCAACAAACGTTTACTGGCGTGGATTCTGCCTTAGCAAGATTCGTAACGAATGAAAACTGGGTTAACAGTTTGTTTCATAACGCATAGAAAATATCTAGTACTTTATGAAATTTACATTAAGAATTTTGTAGCCTCTTAGAATGTCTATACAGAAATCGTTTTCTGTATATGTTATTGACAGAATACTTTGTGACTATCTGGAAAAGCGGTTTTAGTAAATCTTCACATACGAAATTCATAAATATACTGTTGTTATCCTTTACAATGCACAATAAGTATTATTTAGTTATTAAAACAAAACAAACAAGAAATGCAGTCGTAATCTTCGTGAGGTATCTCCTCAACTACAACCGAAATGTATTTTTGAACCTCATTGTCGTCTACAGTTTTTGTTAAACGTAACGACTGTCAAAGTTATCAAGTGTAGTCTATAAATTTATCTGTCTCTGCTCTCAGCAAACCTATATTGTATCCACCAAAAGAAAGTTTTCAACTCTTATGAAAGAACATACAAATTTGGGATCCACAAATAGACCAAGTGTGACTAAATAAGCATGAAATTAAATTAAAATCTTAGCTAGCTAAGGGTGGATCGTATCCGTATAAAAAAAAGATATATTGCTATTATACAAACTGAAACAAATCGCGTATCTTCCAGATATAAATAACTTTTAGTCCTATAAATTGAATTTTCTTCACGTGTGTTCTCTAGGAATGACGTATTGGCATACTTTAACACTTCGTGTTTATTTTTGTTATGACTGCTGACACTAAGTATTCAGTCGCTTTCCATGAAATATTTTGTGCACCAAATAAAGAATAACCAGAGGCTGGCGAGAAGAAGAACCGTAATCACGTGAAACAGAATTAGAGATCTGGTGTCTACCAATCAATTTTAACAGAACCACCTGAACCAGCCATTGAATATTAGTGTCCGTCAGTCAGCTTTTAAAGAACTACATGAGCCGGACTTTGGATCTTAGTGCCTGTTGTTATGCTTTAACAGAACCACATTAGTCAGACATTGTATCTCAATGTCCAACAATCAACTTTTAGGGAGCCGTATGAGTAGGGCCTCGAATATTGGTAGTTACTATTTTGCTTCAACAGCGCCACCTGAGCAAGGTTATGGATTTTAGTATCCCTTGTTTATAACCGTCAAGTATCACTAATTCGTTAGACTACCTCACGAGTTGTTAGTGCCTTCCCGTTTAGTTTATCAAAGATGTTTGGCGCAGATGGCCCCTGTATAGCATTGTTAGAACTTTTGAAACAAACAAACAAAGTATAACCACCAAGAGTGCATGGCTTGTAAGCTAGAGGAATGGAAAGATAATGTTTGATAGTTTTGAATTTCGCGCAAAGCTACACGCTATCTGCGCTGGCCGTCATTAATTTAGTAGTGAAAGACTAGAGGGAAAGCAGCTAGTCATCACTACCCACCTTCAACTCTTAAGTCACTTTTTTAACAAAGAATAGTGAAATTAGCCGTTATATCATAACACTCCTACGACTGACAGGGCGAGCATGTTTAGTGTGACGGGGATTCAAACAAGCGATCCTCAGATTTGAGTCGAGCGCTCTAACCATCTGGTCATTAACGATTATTGAGAGATAGGTACTTTCTCTGAAGAAACTCAATAGATATTAAGATAAAAGCAAGAAAATATAATAATTTAAATAAACCTAGAAAAAAGTACAAGTGTTCCTAGCAGAAGCAAAGCTGAAACGACAATTTTTACGTTATTTTTTTTCTAACTTTATATTGTTGTTGTTTTGAATTAAGCACAAAGCTACACAATGGGCTATCTGTGCTCTGCCCACCACGGGTATCGAAACCCGGATTTTAGCGTGTAAGTCCGCAGACATACCGTTGAGCCACTGGGGGGCCTAACTTTATATATATATAAATTTCCGTGAAGCTGATACAGCAGTAAGTCTACAGATTTACAACGCTAAAGTCAGGAATTCGATTCCCCTCGTGGACCCAGCAGATAACCCGATGTAGCTTTGCTATTAGAAAACACACATACATTACATATGTACTAAATATTTTCATGTTTTATATATATAAGTCTTGTTGTGAATAAAATTAGATATTAGCGGACATTTTCACGATTATGTAATATTAAAAAATACAGAAATGTGAAAAAGAGGAAACGGCGTTTCTTGGAACGAAAGCTTATTTTGGTCCTATTCATATTTAAGAAATGTGATATAAAAACTTGATGAAACGGGTTTCATGGATTTTCATTATATAAAATGTATTGGTTCCTAGAAAAAAATGGATTTCATCTCAAACATTAAAAGTGCATTTAATATACTATAAACTAGTGTGATAGAATATACGAATTTTATGCAAAAATTGAAAATGAAATTATCGATCTCTTAGAACATCAGAGCAAACAGAGAGTAATAGTATATTGAATTTAATCATATCCAAAGAACGTCTACAGGGATTCTAGAATTAATAGAATAAAAAACATGTGGCTTTCAAAACACGTTTTTTTTTTAGAAATCAAAAAAACCTGGCATGGCCAGGTGAATCAGGCACTCAACTCGTAATCAGAACAATGGTCGAGGATTCGAATTCCCGTCATACCAAATATGCTCGCTCTTTCAGCTGTGGGGGTTTATAATGTAACGGTCAATCCCACTATTCGTTGGTAAAAGAGTAGCTCAAGAGTTGGCGGTGGGTGGTGATGACTAGTTGCCTTCCCTCTAGTCTTACACTGCTAAATTAAGGACGGCTAGCGCAGATAGCCCACGTCTAGCTTTGCGCGAAATTTAAAACATACCAAACCAAATCAAAGTAAATAAAAAAAATAATAAAAGCACTGGATTTAAAATGATTAAACCAAACACAAATTAAATAGTTTAATTTGTCGCGCTAATTACTAGCCATATTTCGTTCGTATAATTATATAATGCATTTGCTGTAGCATGTGAGATTAAAACTTAATATAATTTTGCAAATTATCTAGTTTAGGTATAATTTAACAACAGGATAGAGGAGTCACTGTATCGATAAACATCTACAGTTCAATTGTATTCTTTATATTCGAAACATATGAAGCCGCTGTCTTCTTCTTACGTCCTCAAACATTCATAATGTAATTTCATTCTCTTACTTCGTCTTTAAACATCAATGAAATAGTGTTATGTGTGTTGAAACATAGCACGATTATCTCCTCTGCTCTTTCAAAGTCTCATAGTGAATCTTTTTTGTGTGTTTCAAAACGTCCATAACACTTTTTTGTTTCAACTACGTCTCGAAACTCTCTTACCGTGAAGTTTTGTTTTAAGTGTTTCTAAAAACATCACGACATCATTTTAATTTTTAACATTGCCTTGTAGTAGCATTATAAAATGCCCACGGCATTACTTTTATTCTGAACAACATCGAAACTATTGCCCACGATATTATTTTCATTTTGAACAGCATTGTAAAACGTCCACAACATTATTTTTAGTTGCATCATGAAACGTCCGTAGCACATGCACATTAAACATAACGAAATACAATTTTACTTCTTTAATGTTCGTGCTCAGAAAATCTGTCTCCACTCATCCTACGAAGTGCTATAAATTTTCATTTCTATAGTGATTAGCAAGAGAAATACAAAATACTTTCCACTTTATTTCGCGTTCTTAAATCAACCACATTAAAATTTACGCTGCTTACGAGTTTGACCATTGTTTCTCAGTTTCTTGCTTCGTAGCATTTGTTTTATTAAATAATTTCATTTTTGTACTTTAAGGGACCACATCTTATTATTATAAACTTGTTTAGATTTGTGTGCATCTAGATACCATGACGTATTTGCTGCTCATGTAAAACAATTGCAACCACTTCTGTTTTTCATGAACCTAATTAACAATTGGAATTCTACGTTTCGTGAATTTCTCAAAGTATTTGAGGAGCATTTTAACGCTGTGTGGCAATGGATTAGCGATAATGAAGTTGATCACAACGAACCTAACCCTTAATCCCCGCCCCTTTGCGTGCTGCGTTTAGGGTGTGCCATCCTCGCACGCACGTGCACCATGCGTCTTATATATCTTACACGGACTAAGAAAACACCTGCCTGATAAAGTAAGTTATATCTAAAAGTAATTGCAGAATGCCAATCACTCATGTCTTGTTTATCTGTAGAGCTGTAGGAAACAGCCAAGCTCTTCGTCCTAAGATAAGACTAGTTCCTTGCTTATTTTGCTGAATGTTAAGAATTAGAATACTTTGTTTTCTTCGTATTCATGATTGTGATAATATCACATGATTGAAAGAGTTTATTTCTATATGCCGTTTGAAAATTGCTTGCATATTTATCTAGAACGTGTAATCTGTGTATTAGTGACATAATTCCAGATTTCCATTTGCTCTATTAACTTATCTGACAGTAACTTGTTTCGATGCTTTCTTTTCATATTACTTCTGTATGAATAAAGAGTCTTTTATATTATAAATGCAGCATCTTCAGGAACAGGTATCAGAACAATTATTTTCTGACAGAGGACTTCAACATGAGAAACCAAAGTTTCAGGAAGAATTTCACAATATTTTTAAAAACGCAGAAGTTCGTGTCTTAATAGATAATTCGCATAAATTCACTTAAAAATACATTAACCGAGTGCTTAGGACTTTATCTCTAGAAAATAAAATAATAAAGTTTATGTTAACCTTTACCACCAAGAAGGCATATTAAAATAACGATTATTGATACTAAATTTCAAATTTCTAATAAAGTTCTACGTGACGTAACACTTTACATCGGTGAATCTGCTTGACATTGAAATTAGTTTTAATTTCCAATCTATACATAAGTTTAATTTTGGTCAAAGACAAGAAAAAAATGTATTAATACAAGTGCATATTTGTAAACTTGCTCAGACAATAACCACATAATAATGAGTGATGTCACCGTTGGTTGGAACGTAAATAAATAGCTTAAAGTTTTGTGCTTTGCTCTTCTAAAAGGAGACTGGCTAAACGGATGTGATCGATTAAAAAGATTTCTTCGAGGAAGATGGTGACATAGGTTAAGATACAGAAAAACTAGTAAATCTAAGAACTATGTTAGTCGCTTGTTCAATAACAGAGAATGTTTCTCTTATCATATAAAACATGAATTCAATCGAAATTTAGTCTAACGATACCCGTACTGACAGACGTAATAGAATGTTCATATGATGATTCAGGCGACTGGTTGATCCCTAGAAATGCAAAGAGATGGTTACATATGGTATAGTAAGTTTTATAAAAGTTAGTTTTCAAAACGATGGTGAAGGGTAATTGATAGCATAGTCAGTTATTAATACAAGTGACAACGGTTAGTTATAGTCTCTTTTCAATCAGTTTACAAGGCAAAGGACAAGGATTAGTCATAGCATAGCAATCAGTCATAGTATGGTAATTAGTCTTAAACACACCTGACTACGGTTAGTAATTGTATGCTTAGTCAGTCTTCAAGACAACATACAAGGGTTAATCCTATGACAAAACTATGTAACACACATTTTGTTCCTGGGTAGTATGTGTTTGTTCTTAATTTCTTATGTTGTAAATGCACAGAAACTGACCATTATTCCCTTCAAACTTCTCTTTTGTGACCTAAATAATGAAATTTAGAAACTAATCTGTTTTCTGTGTAAAAATGGGCAAATTTGCACATTTTCATTCACATAAGGTCTGAATAAAACAACATACGAATCAATATCTACATGTATTTATACTAAAGTTATACAAAAATGAACAAAATGTTTAGAAGTGAATAGTTTTTTTTTATATTTGCGACTCTAATGTAAATCACTTTCACGTATCAGCCCCCAAATATAGTCTTCCGTCATGTTTTCGTTATATGCTCCTTGGTAGCGGTGTTTAAAGTTCACTATATTTTGGTGGAAGTGCTCGCCTTGCTCCTTTGAGTCTGCTCCCATGTTCCCCTTGAATTTATCAAGATGAGCGTCAAGGATATGGGCTTTCAGGGACATCCTGCAGCCCATTTTGCTGTAGTTCTTCACCAGAGCTTCAACCAGTTCCACATACTTTTCGGCCTTGTGATTGCCCAAGAAGCCCCGACCCACTGCGACAAACTGCCCCAAGCTTTTTTTTCCCCTTCCTACTGAGCTCCTTGTGGAATTCTGTGCAGTCCCGGATCTTCTTTATTTGTGGTCCAACGAAGACACCATCTTTGACCTTTGTTTCAGAAAACTTAGGGAAGAAGTCTCGAAGGTACTTGAAGGCTGCAGATTCCTTATCAAGAGCTGTGACAAATTGTTTTATGAGACCCAATTTTATGTGCAATGGTGGGAACAACACCTTCTCGAGGTCCACTAGTAGCTCACATTTGACATTGCACCTCACCATTGCGGCCAGTGCTTTCTTGTAGTGCGCTGCAATGTTTTTGCTCTCCCAAAGGCAAAGATAACAGGGAAACTTAGTAAAGCCTCCTTGGAGACCCATCAGGAATTCCACCATTTTGAAGTCTTCGATAACCTCCCAGACATAGTTATTATACTTCAAGTTTTCTAGCAACGTCTTAACGCTCTTATATTCCTTTATTAGGAGCACCGAATGAGCCATAGGAGGAGACAGATACTTATTCCCGTTGTGGAGCAGCACAGCTTTGAGGCTTCTGGATGAGTTATCGATGAAGAGGCGTCACTTGTTCGAGTTACAAGCAATTTCAATTACCTCGCACAAACTGGATACATTATGGCAGAGGCAGAGCCCATCTTGACGAGTGAAGAAGCTTGAAAACGTCGGTGACGCTTCTTCTGACTTGCGATTTGCACACTTTTAACTAACAAATTCCACTCCCTGAGCCTAGATGTCAAAAGCTCGGCATTCGACTTTGTTCGAGATGGAATGTTCTGGAAAATGAGTAAATTTGAAAAATTCATTATCCAGGTCACAAAAGCAAAGTTTGAAGAGTAAAATAGGTCTTTTCCATTCACTTTAGACATAAGCAATTGGGAAAAAAACAGTTTCTGCCCAGGAACAAGAACAATTAAAAACTTTATTGCATAGTGTAATCGGTGTTCAATACACCTGACCAGTGTTAATAACTATATAGTTGGTCTTCAAGACAACATACAAGTTTAAAAACCAATATAAGTGGATAGAAGCCTGTGTGTTCTAATTACATGTGAAACTATGCCATACTCATTCTAACTGATACAAAATAATCATTAATTTTCATGGAGCTACATTTAAGTGAAAGTCTTATGGTAATCAGTCTTCAATACACCTGATAAGGGTTAGTAATTGTAAAGTTAGTCAGTCTTTAAGACACCGATATTTTTTTTAAATTTAAATGAGCATGATACTGGGTGTTCGAATACGTGGTATAGTATGTCTCAACAAGATGAGAAAAGAAACGATTGGATGCGTTTATTATGAATAATAGAAGGCAGACCGAGTCCTAACTGTCCGAATTTCTCTATAGATATCACGATTCTAAGAGCTCCAACTATACTTTATAAAATATGTTATAAAACTCTTCTATACCAGCCGATATTCATCCAGAAAGCTATTAGTATTAAATGCAAACAGAAATACATAGTTTTAATAAAACTTGAACCACAAAACCTGGACAGCAGAAAATTGGAAGGCAGACATGTGGCCCGGTGCACTGATGAGAAAACCACATGATACACTTAAGGTTGCTTGTTGTGTTTCGAAAGCACAAAGAGCCACTGTTCAGGGAACGTCCCATTGACCGTGTTTTCATTCATTTATCTCTTGGTTTTTATCGAGCACTCAAAATGTTTTTCTTTTATTTTGTTATCATTTATTTTATTTCCACCCACAATTGTATTTCTCCTCTAAAATGATAATGAAGTAATGTATTGTCCGAGGCTTGATGTAAGAACTTGGTTATGGACTTTAAGGACCTTCATTTGGCCTTATAAACCATAGTAATTTAATCCTGTTTAACATATCTAGGCTGAATTTGAAATTCGATTATTTCTAAAATAATTATGAACGGACTGTTAATCTATTCCTAACGAATCAGCCAGTATTTAACTTTTGTGGACAGTATATAAAGTCGATCCCAGGTTATTTTCGCATCGAATGGTAGTTAGATGACGTTAAACGCAATATACTCCAAACTGTTATATTTCATTTGATAAATTCATTCTATATTTGTCAAGATTCGAGCCAGGCAATGAACATTCTAAATACAATTAAAGCAGTTAATGAATATAAGAGAACATTATCTATCATAATACACACAAAATATCATCTGTAAATGAAGAATTATAACAATTAAATCAAGTGTTCATATTAAAATTATAAAATCACTTTGTGGCTCATTGCACCCAAACTTCACTCTTACTTGGCATAGAAAGATAGTAGATAACACTTTCCTACAAAAATAATTATTATACCTAAGTTAACCAAATAATATTACCAAAACACGTAATATAAAATAATATCGACCTCATTATACACAACATGAAATAAACTAAATTCCTGAAACAGATATATTAAAACACGTTCTGACACCATACATATTAACAGTAAGTGAAGAAGGTAAAAACATATTAAAGTGTGTCAAGCAGGTATTGTTGACCTAGTACCGTGCACTATGTTAGTGAACGGAGAGGTTAAAATACATTAAAGTGTGTCTAGGGTTAAGTAAATAACATCGATCCGTAATGTTTACTGCTGCTCGATCTCATTCCTACCAACGAGTAAATAATAAAAATAAAAACAGAAAATTAGATGTTTGTTGATCTTTAAAGGACAACAAAGTTTTTTTCTTCACAAAACATAATAGTCTCAACATGATGTGGTTTTAATAGTCTCAACATGATGTGGTTTAGGACAATATTTCTCTTTACTGAGAAAAGTAATTAGTTCCAAATATTTTTTGTGGTTATGAAAGAAAAACCAAACCAAGTTATCTCCTCAATTAGAAATATAAAAAGTGCTTCACTTTTTCTATGATTCAATGTTTATTCGCCGAATGAAACAGACACAAAAGCTTCTTTCCTCGATAAAAGGAACAAACTATAAGATAATTTTTATCTGAATTAGAAGTGTGTAATAAACACATGTACGTATAGATATGCTGAATTAGAAGTATCTAAGAAACACATACACGTGAAGATATGCTGTGTTGCTTGTGTCGCATATGAAATGGTTTACGTCTTTTAATTTTTTTTATTTTAACTAAGTTAACATTTCATGTAACATGTCTGAATTAAACAAATGTTGCTTTCAATATAAAAAGGTTAAAATAGCATCCTAACTGTTCGTTTCAACAGCATAATATTTCGTTATTTTAGTTTGCTTTGTTTAGAAGATAGAAACAACGTGTAGCAAAATATTCGTATAAATATTTTAAAAAACATGCACGTAGTGCAATGGTTGCTTTTATGTGGATAGAACAATTTAATCTGTGTGGTTTTCTTCTACTCTGGACAGGCATAAAACAAAAAAAATGATTTTTTCTAATTTCCTTCAGAAGACACTTCAAGGTATTTCACATTGTCATTTGTACCATTTCTTGAAACGGAATATATTATTTTAGAAACGGCTATGTCCTCTTGCATGTGAAGCCCAAATGAAACATATAAAATGATGGAATATGAAAATTTTCTCTAGTAATCTAACGATTGCTGTTGTCCTTTTAAGTTAATGCCAACTTCAAAATGCATAATAAATAATTCGAACTAAATCTTCTACACAACATTGATTCTCGTTGCTGGCTTAAAAGCAAAAGAACACACAAATCACAGTGAAATTCTGAGCATGCAAGTCGTTATTTTACTTCTTACATAAACATGTGAAGACGACATAGTTAAATAAAACCTCTTCGTGACAACAGGAACAAATTGACAACTAGAGAATTTCAAAGGATGTGAAACGTAAGTTTGTTTACAGCAACAGACGCCGAGAAAGGAATATAGGTTTTATTGTCAAAACTGCAACACTCACTTGAGGTTCATAGCGTCTTCCTGTGGAATTTCGAAAGAAAGACTGACACGTTTTGGAGTCCTAGCGTGAATACCAACTCACATTAACCACAAGAATAACTTGTTTTTTTCTTCCACAGAAATGCATTTTACAACCAAGTATGGGTAATATACTGTAAGAAAGAAAATTTCATAACTTTAGATTTTGTTCAAAAATCCTTTGTTGGCACTGGCTTTATTGTTTATTCTGAACAAAGTCACCATTTTGTTGTAAAAGAAGAAAAGATCTTTACAACGTATAACTAAATAAACTAAACAAATGATAACAAATACTTGTGTTATAACATGTCCGTGACGGTGAGAATGTAGGATAGTGCGTGACCCCGTGAATTAACGTCGCGTATAAGAGGTATTAAGTTTTATGAAATCGAGCGTCGTAACGTGAAAGTTTGCAAATCGAAAGGTTGAGTTTCGAGACGTGACGTCACTGAGGATACTATGCACTTTCAGCTGTTATAAGAGTGAAAGTAAATTACATTTTTATCCTAATGGCTTTATTTAATTTTTAAATTCAATTGAGAAAAAAAAGATTAAAGACACTATTCGAATTTTATAAATAAATTATACGAGCTCGGAACTATATTGGTACTCTTTAAAATAATATATTTAGTTCACTTGAATCAGATATTTAACTAACTGTCGTGTATAGCCAATGTTCAGAAAAGCTCTCAAAAGGCAATGGATCGCACTCCTATGTTGCAGTTTAAATTTCGCAGCTTTAGCTATAATGCGTTATAAGAGTGACAGTTGGTCCTTCACTATTTCTCTTTGTTCATCTTTTTTGTAATATTGGACTCTGTCTACCTGTTCTTGGTCAGTTGTTGAACTTTAGGGGCGGCTGTAATTGAAATTTAAGAGTTCTCCAACCCGACCATTTTAGCACATGTGCGCATAAAATCCCAACTAAACATCCTTAACAAAGCTAGTGTGTATTAATCTATAATAGTTTACTGGAACTACGTGTCATTATATTTTTAGTTTGAAAGTAATTCTCCAATGGCGTTACATTCCAGCTTTTATACAAATATACATATTACCTTTGTAAAACTAGAAACAAGTGTATGTGTTAACAATTAAACAAAAGTACTATAGTTAATGAAGCTTAAAAACATAAACTTTGTTCCCAAGCTTTATTTTGTCCAACCTTATAAATTATGTTAGGTAAATTATCCGTCCTAAGTTCTTCGTTTTAGTAAGCTCTATGTGTAAGTAAAAAACTTATTTTATTTTAATCTAATATAACGACTAGCTACAGCTGGAAAAGGGAGCTTTAATTTCATCATTTCTTCGAAATATGTTATTTCTAACTTGAAACGTCATCGACTCAATTTAATCTCGTATTTTTCGCTTCTCTTAACGAGTAAGATTTTCGTGATTAAGTTATAGCCATCCTATTTATTTGAAACGTGAGGGAAATACATTCTATACGAGAAAGATCAAAGTTTCTCGTCATAGAAGGAAACTTAACTGTTACTTTACACTTATTTTTTGATGAAACGTGTTCAAAATATTGACTTTTAATATCAAGTTGCCAAAGATGTATTAAGTATACCCTTCTCGTGCTATTTGACCATATCGTTAACCGGCTGAATTTTCGTAACTGTAGTTTCTTCTATCACAATACTGTTTGCATAATTTTCCGTGGATGTCATTTGTAGTGGTTTTTCAAAGCGAGAAAAATATATTATTAATTATTATCTGAAAAGCAGTTTTTTAAGAGAAGTTGATATAAAAGTATTTAAAAAGGCTTAATAGGGCTATGTATGAACCATGCTTATGAAATTGAATGTATTTTGTTTTCAATATTTTTGAGGGCAAATTACAGGAAGGAACGATTAAAAGGCTGTCGCTGATATTAATTATATTTGTTTTTAAAATAGTATCATTAACCGAATGAAAAACAAAACACAGTCATGAAGCAGCCCCGGGATGGCCAGGTGGATAAGGCACTTGACCAGTAATCTGAGGGTCTCGGGTTCGAATTCTCATGACAACAAACATGCTCGTCATTTTAGCCGTGGGAGCGTTATAATGTGACGGTCAATCCCACTATTCGTTGATAAAAGAGTAGCCAAAAAGTTGGCGGCGAGTGGTGGTAACTAGCTGGCTTCCCTCTAGTCTTATACTGCAAAATTAGGGACGGATAGTGCAGATAGCCCTAATGTTATTTTGCGCAAAATTCAAAAACAGACAAACAGAAAGACGTGAACCAGATTCGTGACAAGTTGAAATTATTATCATATCAGTAACAAGGTATATTTAGGGAAATGGCGCTTGGCTAATGTTGCGAATGAAATACCTTTACCTGTGGAAGGCAATTATTATAGAATAAACGAAGATACAGAGCTTCTGGAAACGTCCCATCAAATAATACACCATCATGTACGATATCAGGTACTTACTTTGCATATTAAAGAGAAAACTGAAAACAGTTCAAAAGAAAGTTAACTCCACAATCAGTGTGGATGAAGAAATATATAACTTTTTTATTAGAATTTCAAAAAGGTTGAGAATGTTATTACCACTTTGCATCTTACATAACATGGTAATCAGTTTATTCTGTGTTGCTGAAAAGGATTGTTGTTTTGAATTAAGCACAAAGCTACACAAGGGGCTATTTGTATTCTGCCCACTACGTGTATCGAAAACAGGTTTTTAGCGTTCTAAGCCGCAGACATACCGCTGAGCCACTGGTGGGGGGGGGGGGGGCTGCTGAAGAGGACAAGTGCGGTCATGTTAAAGAATTCCTCTTAAACAACTTATAAACCAATACACACAAATCCAACAAAGACACATGAGACGCAACTGAACAAATTACTACTACAAATGAAAAAAGCCAACACAATTTCACAAACACTTTATTCCCATCTACGTAAAATCGACTCACGCACACCGCAAATATACGGTATCCCGAAACCTCATAAACCAGATTGTCCATTACGACCAATAATGTCAACATATGAATCGTTTAATTACAATCTTGGTAAATACATAGCATGGGCATTCTCCAAATATGTAACATCAGCCAACTCATTCATCAAAGACTCTTTTAATTTCAAGTCTAATCTGAATCAACTTAATCATAAAGCCTTAATGGCCAGTTTCGATGTTATATCCCTCTTTACAGAAGCCTGCAAGATAGCCTTAGAACTATATATCCGAGACCCTAACCCAATTATAGACATTCCCAGTAACCAGTTAGCAACCCTCATAGAATTCACCACAATAAAGACAAACTTCATGTTCAACAACCACAACTATATACAAACAAATGGCCTAAGCATGGGCAACCCAGTATCACCAGTTCTAGCCAATATTTTTATGACACAAATTGAAACACAAGCAATTAATACAGCATTACATCCACCACAATACTGGTACAGATATGTAGATGACACGGTTGCGGGATTCAAATCTACAGAACACACACTTAATTTTTTCAATCGCATTAACTCTATACATCCCAACATTAATTTCACATGTGAACAGGAAGAAAGCAATCAAATATTATTTCTTAACCTCAAAATTACAAGAACCGACACACAATTCAAAACAGAAATCCACCGAAAAATCACCCATACTGGACTATACATTCCTTGGGACTCAGCACATGAAACAAAACAAAAACTCAACATACTAAGAAACCAGATAAACACAGCCATAAAACTATGCTCACCAGATAAAATTAACGATGAATTAGACAAAATAAAACAATACTTCATCAACATCAATAAGTTTCCTACACAAACCGTAGAAAACATTATACGCAGACACCTAGACAGAAAGCAAAATCAACCAACAAAAGTAAATATATCTCACGAATCAAAAAATCACGAAACCATATACTGCTGTATACCATATATTCCTGACATCAGCAAACAAATAACCAACATTTGGCAAAAACTAATAACAAAATATAACATTCCAGTTGATACTAAATTTATTCAAAAACCAGGCACAAAACTGAGGTCTATACTATGTAAGAACTACACTGACAAACACCACACCAACATTATTTATTAAATACAATGTGATAACTGCCACGACTTCTATATTGGAGAAACAAGTAGAAAAATGGAAACCAGATTCAAAGAACATAAAAAGTCACCTTCACACGTTTTCGAACACTGCAAGTCAAATGAACACAACATAACCATAGAAAACACTAAAATACTTAATAAAGAAACAAACATAAACAAACGCAAAATTAAAGAAGCCTTACTTATACAACAACTTAAACCCAAAATAAACCAGTATAAAGGAACGCCATTATACCTATATTAATATTATAGATAAAATTATATATTCAAACATCTAATCCCGCCCTCTTCATTACGACACTCAGTTACACAACCCCTTCCAAACATGTGGTCAGCTTCCGGTCAGTTACCTCTTTCTTTGTGAACCGTTTTTACATATAAAAAAGGTAAAGCTCAGATATTGCTCTCTATTTGCAAAGTACGTATCAGTAATGTTTTGCCTTACATTTAGAATCAAATATCAATTGATAGGTAAATAAAGTTTTTACTTAAATTAACATAGATTGATGCATTAACACAAGCTTTGAGGCAGACAGTTATTGCATTATACACTGAGTGCACCAAATTGTATATCACTATAACATTGAATCTCACAAATTTTAAATGATAAAATAACATTAACATTTAAGTCTTGATAAAGAGGAACACAGTTTTAGAAAAAACGTTTTGAGACGGATTGGCTGGGTATTGATAAAAGGTTTATTTTAATTTGTTGTTTTGAATTAAGCACAGAGCTACACAATGGGCTATCTGTGCTCTGCCCACCACGGGTATCGAAACCCGGATTTTAGTGTGTAAGTCCGCAGACATACCGCTGAGCCATTGGGGGGCAGGTTTATTTTAAACGTACCTGAAGCTGACAAAATTTGTCGAAACGTCCTGCAGTGTCTGATTTGTTCGTAAGATTTGTGCCTTAAACCATATTATCTATTTATACTGGCAATGTGTCACAAGTGGCACAGCGGTATGTCTGAGGCCTCACACCCCCAGTAATCGGGTTTCGATAGCCGTGTTGGACAGAACACAGATTGTGTAACTTTGTGCTTAATTTCAAATAAACTGTCAGTGTACTTGGTTTTTAGTCACTTAAACATATTATAAGCATTTTAACTCTTAGGAAATGGTGGAGTGTTTAAATTTGATGTAGTATTTCATAATATAAAAGCTCACCATATGTAAAGTCTCCTTGCTACAAAAGTCAAGAATGCATGCTACAACAAAAGTTATAAAACAATGAAGCAGTACTTCCAATTTCAAATAATAATTTCAAACCTAGAAATGTACAAATGGGTCCTGTGTAACATGTGCTTTTAATTTGAAATTAATTTATACTCTCAGTAATTATAATTATTACGATAATTATTTTGTAGTCTTTGCCTCGAAACCTCCTTTTGTATTTGCATTTAGATGAACTTAAACTTGCACCTTCTGTAATGAGTAAATAAGTGATAAGATTAAATTTAACTTAGATTTTTCATCACTTTAACATTTGACTCGCAACATGAGTAAATGAATGATTATCTTTCCAGTCTTTGACATCATATTCATTTGTTGAAATTCCAGATCCTTGATATCACACAGCAGTTTTAGCGATTGCAGCAGAAATGTTGATGAACCATGTGAGTGGTAATTATTCTGCATTTGAACGAACACCATAAATCACTGTAGGAGTAGCAACTGAAGGACCCATACATGGTTTGTTGTGTAGCAAGGTATAGCACGACTGCCAAAACTTGGCAAACATAGTACTGTGCATGTAATATCTGGCACACGTATAGTCATTTACAGGTGCAGGATGGTGTGGTGTAACATGATTATGAATTACCAAGACATGCTAACAAACCTATGATTCAGTTAGGGATAATCAGAGTTTTAAGACAGGAGATGTTTCAGATTTTTCCCATAATGTAAATAAATGGAAGACATAAGAAATTATCATGTACTGTTCTTTTTCTGGCTGCGTAAAGTATTGATGCACATATTTTACTGTGTGTACTAGCTATAAAAAATATTGGCCATGTTAGGCAAACCTCCAATAGACAGTTGTATGTGTTCCATTCAAAAGATATATTTGGACCTCTGCACAAAACTAAGAAGGTTAAGTGATAGTTGCTGGTCATTAATGATTATTTGACCAAGTGACTGAAATATTATCGATTAGGTGACATGCTAATGCACGCTATAGCAGTTTTAATGGCTTAAAAGATTCACATACATTAGGAAGCTTGCTTACTTCAATAATCAGATGTTTGCAAAGTTATGCCAATATAGGGTTTGGTCAAATGTGCACTTTATCACATATCCTTAGTTTGATGTATTGGCTGAATTTGTTGTGTAAATCGTGATGTATATGGTTTATAACTTAACCGATTGGAATAATCGCCCACTATGGTTTTGGCTAAAATGTTTGCACACTCTTCTGTACTGATGTTATTGTTTACACACATGGAAGAGTTGTACATTTATGCCCGAGTAGTAACTGAAAAGGTAGTGTGTGATTAGACAAGAATCTAAGAGTTCCTATTCTGGTCTCATAAATTGTTTTGAACATTTTTTCGTCAAAACACACATATTTTGTAAATGACAGTGTGTTTTTGTTATAATCATTTTCTAAAAAAAGATCAACGGTATGTTAATACAATTTTTCTGTACTTGGTATAGTTCTCGTCATGTGCGAGAACTTATAGGGCATCAGATTCTTCGACTGTCCATAAATGATAAGAAACAAACAGATATTCTCAGAATAGTACACCACCCTTAGTGTACTGTATTCAGAAACATGAAACGCTATCAGGCTACAGTAAATGTTGTTTCAAGAAAGTTTACTGATAGATTCTGAAAAACTACTGCCTGAAATGATCAGGTTAACACGTGTAGATTGAAATAAATCTTACAACACCTCACGACAAGAATATCTTTAACACATCCATTTTAAGCTATTAAAAGAAACAAGTTATTTTGCAAAAGGGGCTCTCTGCAAACCGATATTAACCAGAATCTATTGTCGTCATTGTGTTACTTGGACAAGGTTTATAGTTGATGGTAAAATTCGTATTAGCCGTTTTCCCTGAAAACAGATGAGGGAAGACTGTTCTTCCCAAAGAGAACACACAGAAAATGATGCAGTACATTTCTGAGCAGCTACTCATCATGGAGGAAAAACTGTCTTTCATGTCCTCCAGGGAAACATGAATAGCACTTCCAGAGGCATCACATGGAAACAATATTTCTGCCATATACTAATAAACAAGGTTTGGTAATAACCCTGTGTTCCAGGATGACAGTGCACGTATTGTGTGGGGTAATCTCTATCAGGAGAACATTAAAAGATTGTCATGGTCAGCAAAGTCTCAATATTGTAATCCCATTGAGAACATTTGGGTAGAAATATATATGTATCAGTCTAGTGCATGAGACGGTAGGTCCAGTAAGCTGTTACAAGTGAAATGAAAGATACAAGACACGTTGCTCAGATCTAGGTGAAAATAAAACATTTTAATGCAGCAAGGTATATGGTAACAGATAGTTAAGTTGTATTGCAAGTGACACTATTCAAAATAGTTAAACTGTATTCAAATATAGAAAATTAGTACGTTATGAATGTAATTGAATAAACAAAAACGACTGTACTATAACTATATGTAATTAGACGTAATTAAATACAACAGGTTTTAAATACAACAACATATATTTAACTGAAGAAAATGAGTGAAGTATAATTGCACTTAGTTAAAAAGAATATGTAAGATACAATTGCTTAACTAAAGTGAATGAGAAAAGTACAACTGTATTTGAGTAGCTAAAATGAAATAAAGCAATGGTGAATAGCATCAAGTGGTTAAAAGAATACAGCATCGAAACTGACTAGCTCTCTTGTATCACAATATTCCTTAAAAATTGTAGCTAAATTGGTGTGAAAACGTCAAACTGCAATCGTAATGCACATTTTCTCAATAGCTTCCCTATGCGAGAACAGGCACTAAACTCCGGGAATATCTCTGCTCCACGTGACAGCCGCAAGTTGTTCTTTCTATGAAACATCAGTTAGCCCATAATTCAACAATCGCATGAAACAGTAAGTAGGTTCATTGGCTAATCAAGCTATAAAACATAATATCACAGACTAAACTAAATACAGGGCCTCAACTGGATTTAGGATATACTATTTGTTCTGCTATAATATGTTAAAGAACAAAACTACTACCTCTTAAAATCAATATCATTCTACGAGGATAGGTTAGAGAAGAAAACAAATAAGTCGTGAAAATAAACATTGATTCCAGCAGGATAGATTTCTGGCTCATCAAGTGCAATATTTATTAAATTGTGAGAGAAGGGCTGCTATCTCAACAAATCAGTGTTGACTCTACTAGCATAGTTTGAAGATCAAGTCTGTTATCTCAACAAAATGACATCGTTTCTACTGGAAGAGGCTAGAAACCCAGACCAACAGCTTATCATATACATCATTCATTCATCTAGGATAGGTTAGAGAACAATTTCTTCACCTCATTACATTCGATGTTCATGTTACTGGGATAGGTTAAAGAACAGTACCTTCACTTCAACAGGTAGAACGTTTGTTCCATTGGATAGGTTAGAAAACAAGACTTTCACTTCATCAGACACGATGTTCATTTTACTGATATAGGTTAAATAACAAGACCACCACTTCAACAAATAGAACGTTTTTTCCATTGGATATGTTAGAGAACAAGACTTTCACCTCTTGAGAAACGATGGCCATTTTACTAGTATAGGTTAAAAAACAGGACCTCCACTTCAACAAGTGAAACGTTTGTTCATTTTACTGGGATATGTTAAAAAACAGGACCTCCACTTCAACAAGTGAAACGATGGCCATTTTACTAGTATAGGTTAAAAAACAGGACCTCCACTTCAACAAGTGAAACGTTTGTTCATTTTAGTGGGATATGTTAAAGAACAGTACCTTCACTTCAACAGATAGAATGTTTGTTTCATTGGCTAGGTTAGAGAGCAAAACCTTTACCTCATCAGATAGGATGTTCATTTTGCTAGGAGGACAATCATAGTTAATAAGTATTTTAATAGGATAGGTTACAAAACAAGGTTACTATAACAAAAAAAACGTCAACTATATTCAGTTGTTTAATGGAAGCTTATACTGCTTTTTAGCAGTTACTCTTAGTGTGGGAGTTCTAACCAAATATGAGCTGATATTTTTGAAAACATTCCCCTCGATAGTTAAAACCAGGGTGTGTATGCAACAAACTACAGCAGAGTTGCATGAAATACCACACCTAAAATTTACACTCGACGTAGCAAGTTTTTCATGGCATAAACTTTGTCGTCTAGACTGACTTAATGTGATTAATAATGGCTTACTGTTTTCAGTGGTAAGTTTGAAAGCTTATAATGTTAAAAATCAGGTTTCGATACCTATAAAGTCACAAGTACAAAGTAATATTAAGTAATTAAAACTGGCTCAAGAAATATAATCACAGGTGAAAGAGTACCTCGAGTCATATAAATGTTATAAAGATGATGTGAAACAAAACTGATGGTAATTACTTACCTTAAAAAACAAGGAATAATAATAACACACGCCTGGGTTTTGTCTTAAAAAGTTTAGTAAGTTATTAATAAAAATTTAAAATCAGACAATTACCTTATAAAATTTATTAAAATATTGATACAGCATAAAACTCGATATTTTTAAAATAAAAAAAATATTAAAACGACTGTATGTCTTTAATGAAAATCAAACCTATGTCCTGATTGGCTAGTTTAGTCATTTCACTTGCCTTACGTAAAATATCTATTTTGCGACCAAATCATAATCGCTGTATTTTGGGTATACCATAGTTTCTTTATCGTAAGTGTATGTTTTTCCCACCGGTAGACGTTTTGTAAGGAAGCTTTGATATTCGTATTTTAGAATTTTCACACAAATCTAAACAAAGGTTGCCTACGTAAAGTCGCCTCTAATTTTGGAATGATAGACTGAGGGAAGACAGCAAGTCAGCGAATAGTAGCCACCATTAACAGTCAGGCTAATCTTGTTTGACGAATATTGGTTTCTGACTAGCATTATTATAACGCATCCGTGGCACCAGTGTGATTGTTTATGGCAACGGTTCGCGATCAATGAGCTCTAGAATTCGTAGTTCAAGAACTAACCATCAGCCTGATAAAAAAAGAGATCATTTCTTTTCAGAATAAACGTTTATGTGGTTATAATAATTCGTTTGAATTCTAATTTATTTGTAATTGAGTAAGGAAGTGATATTAAAATTCAGCCAAAAATTATCGGTAATATAAAATGTTTCAATTTGTATGTTTTTGGCTTTCGACAAAGTATACAGTCTGTAATTCTTAATAGTTTAAGACCCTAATATTATACTAAAATAGAGAAAATTGTATGAAAACATGTTGCTCTTTTATATATACATATATATATATATAATTGAATTAGAATAGTAGGTTATACTTAAAGAAAAACGATTTGGTTGATCTGACACTTTATAAGTATTAGACTGAAATCAACAATGAAGATCCTATTGGAAGATGTTAATCTGCACTTTAGGAAAACTTCTTGAGTGTACATTTAAGATACAATCTTACATACTGTTGATGACAGTGACATATGAAGTACGTTGCCTTAATGAAAAAGATATAGTCCAGTAAGCCTATTTTCCAATTCAAATTTCATTTCCTATACTTAAAGGGCGGTGCTACAGATGCTCCCTCTCAGAAAATTTGACAAGAAACAGCTCTTACGATCAATACCTCGACGGGTGTTCTCATTATACTAAAGAATGCTATGTTTCAGGACAGGTCACGTGAGAAGAGTTAAGTGGTCGTGGAGCACATGTCTATATGTAGAGTAGAAGATTACAGAGAAAAAACACTAGCGTACACCGTTACGCATTAAATACCCACACTATTTCACAATACAGATTAACGGCTTATCTAACAGAGAGGAATATGAAATAGTTTAAAGTGGTATAACAAAAACTCGCACACCAAGCTTAAGAGTTAAAAAAAAAAGAACATCGTACTGTGATGAACAAGAATTTTACAAAACGGCCAAGCAATCTGCCAACGAATGAAGAAGGCTTAAAAGACACATTATAAATCACTACAAAGATCTAACAAGCTAAAAGAATGTCTGTTTAAAAGTTCAATAACTTGTACAATAGTTTCTTTCTCATCTGAAGCAAAATAGACTAATCGTAGCTGCTCAGACTTGTTATCTTTAACGACAAAACGTTTATATTATTTCCCTAAAATAGGGACACCTATTTTAACCACTCGCACCACTTTACAGTGGTGTGTTGCCTGTCAGACAGTCAGTAAACATTAAATAGACGTCACATAAAGGCTTCTGATATTGCGGCTTGTACTGTCGTGACATCAGTAAAACGTGCGCCCTGACAATCATGAGAAAAATTATGCAGTCTGTAGATTAAAACGCAGCATGACATATGAACTTCAAAGCAAGAAACAGAAATATTTGTTATTCTTAATTTTGGTTTTATTTTCTCTTGAAATAAAACAGTTTTGTGGACCCTGTGGAAACTTATTTAGTAAATATATATATCGATGTATATACGTTAGTACTGTGTGCATATTTATAGTAGAGAAGAAATGGATTAAGATTTTAAATTATTCAAGAAGCGTCTTGATATCTATACACAGCATACAAAACATGCAAGAGGGAAATAATACGTGTGTTTGTTCGGGTATCAGATAACACCATTTTCAGAGTCGCCTATTTATTGTATTAGAATAGCTCAAGTGACATGTAGTTAAAGTAAGCTGTGTTTTTGGACTTAGGTTGATGTGTTGTAACTTCAGACAGGTTTTGTTTTTTATACTTCCACTGTTAGGGTCAATAACAACTTTAAACTTTTATGTGTTTTACCGACCAGAAATGGCACAAATACCTATTTACATACCTCGATTACTGCAAATGACGAAACCTTTAAATCATGATTTTTTTTAACAGTTTAGATTCGTCAAAATAACAAAACCCTCAGAATCAGTGATGACGAGAACACCCACTTGTAGAGAAAAACATATATGTCAAAACTGCTCGTTTGGGTTGAGAATTTTTTTATGTAGAGGAGCGAACAACGTTTCAACCTTCTTTGGTCATCGTTAGGTTCACAAAGAAAGAAACGGGTAACTGACCGATAGCTGACCACATGTTTGAAGGGGGCTGTGTAATTGAATGTAGAAATGTAGAGGGCGTGCTTAAATGTTGGATTATATTTTTTAATACAGGTATAGAGGTGTTCCTTTGTATTGATTTATTTTGGGCTTGAGTCAGCCTGGCATGGACAAGCGTGTTAAGGCGTGCAACTCGTAATCTGAGAGTCGCGGGTTCGCATCCCCGTTGCACCAAACATGTTTGCCCTTTCAGCCGTGGGGACGTTATAATGTGACGGTCAATCTCACTATTAGTTAGTAAAAGAGTAGCCAAAAAGTTGGCGGTGGATGGTGATGACTAGCTGCCTTCTCTTTAGTCTTACACTGATAAATTAGGGACGGCTGGCGCAGATAGCCCTCGAGTAGCTTTGCGCGAAATTAAAAAAATCAAAAACAAGTGGACTTGAGTTGTTGTATACGTAATGCTTTTTTAATTTTGCGTTTCTTTATGTTTGTTTCTTTATTTAGTATTTGAGTGTTTTCTATTGTTATGTTGTGTTTATTTGTCTTGCAGTGTTCGAAAACGTGTGAAGGTGACTTTTTGTGTTCTTTGAATCTGGTTTCCATTTTTATGCTTGTTTCTTCAATATAGAAGTCATGGCAGTTATCACATTGTATTTTGTAAATAATGTTGGTTTGGTGTTTATCAGTGTAGTTTTACATAGTATAGACCTCAGTTTTTGAATAAATTTGGTATTAATGTCATATATTGTTACAGTTTTTGCTAATGTTGGTTATTTTTCTGCTGATGTCGAGAATATATGGTTTATTGATTTTTTAATTCGTGGGATATATTTGCTTTTGTTAGATGATTTTGCTTTTTGTCTAGGTGTGTGCATATAACGTTTTCTACGGTTTGTGGAAGAAATTTCTTGATGTTGATGAAGTATTGTCTTATTTTGTCTAATTCGTCAGAATACTATCAGAATACAATGTAACTATATTTCTAGGTTGATACAAATGAGAGAAGCTTCAGAACATAATCAGCCAACTGGCTTAGGTTTATGCATATACAAATGAAACAATTTAAGACTCAATCTGCCTTCTTGTCTAGGTTTATGCGGATGACTAAAGCTTCAAATTACAAATTACCTACTAAGGTTCATGCAGTCGAACTACTGACTGTCCTGAATTGGTACAAATGACAAAACTAGACTATGATCCATCTGCAAGAATATTGTTACGTTTTTTATGTTTTATATAGACTGAACGCAACAGAAAGACACAGATAACAGCTTGTATAATTTATTACAGTAAGCTATTATATATATGACAGATATAACATAAATTACATAACAACAATGACAGATATTAAGTTTAAACCTTCAAAATTAATTACAACACAAAATGGTACTGGCCTGTATCTGATATAATGATCTAGAATGAAAGTCCAAAAGTTCAGATCAGAAATCCAAAATTTCGGTCTAAGGTGTAAATTTGGTCCCACGAAGAAATTTCGAAGTTTGAATGGAGAATGACGAAGTTCTTTTTACGGTGTTTTCGACGAATGTCTCAAACTTGCCGCCTTCCAATTTTCCCAGTCTCCCCGATCCTCAGCACAACCAGTAATTCGAATGAATCGCAAAGATTGACGAGACAAAATCACAGCTTCTGTAGATCTAGCTCTGGTCACTAATCCAAGTTGAATAAAATCACAGCAAACACTAAAACTTTCTCAAACGAATGACGGACTCTCCTTTTCTTCGAATAAAAACTAATGACTCTTCTCCATTTCTCGCGTCTCCGTCTGTTTATGTATTAGTAGGCCTCTTCTCGAACAATCGCGTAACTTCTACAGAACTCCAGAGCAATCCGCGCATGTCCGTTCTTGCACGAGACTTAACGTCTAGACACTAGGCCGCCATACATTTCCGTTTATAGTCATATATTTGATCTACCTAATTCTAGAAATTTCTAAATGTTATTTTAAATGAATAACAACATATTTTTAATTGGTTTAAACTTTGAAACAATAATATAAATATGGAAATATAAATAATAGATATGAAAATCCAAACACAACACGACATGTTGTCGTTTACAAAATATTTACACGACATTTACATAACAAATATGTTTTCATAAAAACTATGACACGTTTAATTACATAAGCTGATTTAAATGATAGAAACTTAATGTTTTTATTCCTCTGTGTTAGTACAAATAGCATAAACTTAACAAATCAATTTATTTCTGATTTATATTGACACAAATAACAACAACCTCAGACCAAAATATATTTACTTGCCTGAGTTGTAGCAAATAAAAAACATTTTAACTATATTTACTTTTATTGACCTAAGTTGTTGCAAATGACAGCAACTTATTGCATAGATTTCATTCCACTTTTTTAACTTATAGTGTAAATCAAATAAGCATATTTTCATGATTTTTATAGGCGATGAAACTTTAACCTTTATTTGTAAATGTTTCGTCTCACTTAGGAGGAATAAAAGGCCTTTCTTTCTCTTTGTGTTAGACATCCCACTTTAAACTTTTGTTTATAACTTCTCTATTTCTTGTTATAATTGATGTACAATAATAAGTTAATTTGGTAACTTGTAAAAAGTATACTAGGCAGAATAAATTCAAAAACAAAAATTATAATACAGTATGTGGAATATGTACTAAATTATTATTACATAACAATTCTGTAACCTTAGAACTCGGAATATCTTGTATATTACATAACAATGATTCAAGCCATAGATATCAGACTAATTTACATATTAAATAATATTTATCTACTTCTCAAGCTTCCTTTGACATCCACTCACCTGGCGATATCCTTTGAGAGCCAAGGTCTCGGGATTACCACTGTCGCGTTATTGTACTGTGCACGAGGGTTTGGAAGCTGCACCACGTTTTGTTTATGCTTTAAGAGATTCATAGTCCATTTTTAGCAACTTGCTACAGCTGTGTGCTTTCCATTTGTCCACGTAAGTGAAACACAAATTTCTCTGAACAGTCTAACGGTGTGAAACTTCTCTGTTTAAGATGAATAATTAATCATCTGCGTTTCTAGTTTCATACCTGATATCAGATGCCGCATTTACCCAAAGTAAAGCTGTGAAACAATGTTATATTTAGGTTATAAATATTTGTACTTTAGACCAGTACCTTTTAACTGAAGGCATACGCGAATAGAAAAAGTTGCACATAATGATGTAGGAGGCGGAACATCGGAATGTGACAAGTGAGGATGTAAGGGTAGACTCATGAAGACGTAATAAGTGATATATGAGGATGTATGATGTGCCGTGAGAATATGTAAGAGGTGATACACAAAATAAATACAGCAAACAAGTTTGACTTTAAAATGTTGTGCCCGAGATTAACTTATTTTTCACCATTCAATGTCTGTAGTTTTGGTAATGTGACAATAGATGTTTTGCAAATGCCATAATTCATCTGTGTAATTTTATAATATAAGTACTTCACAAACTGGTATAAAGAAGCTTTTATTTTCACCTAGCGGTGCGAAGATTGACACCCAGAGGATAGTCTGTACGGTTATACGTGTATGACAGTCAAAGAGCTTTAATCTATGATGTAATAATTCTTCATATGGGTTGCGTCACGTCTACACCGTACTTTTTTATGTAATTTATTGTGTTAGATATAATCCTTGGTTTACTAAGAATGGCCTGGTTTGTTCTCTAATTTGCGCTTTTCTCATGTTAAACAAACACATCAGTTGTGATAAGCCAGAAAAGTTTGTATGTTTAGAAAGGACACATTCCAAAAGTGTAAGTGATGGGTTCCACAGAACGTTAAGACTTCCTGTGATTCGCTTTAAAGTTTAAATTATGTTCTAACTCACCAAGATATTCTAACCCTTGTTATTTTCAAGATAAAGATGTTAATGTTTAAAATCACGAGTTCATTCCAGATTTTCTTTGGAGGTTGTTTCAGTTATTTAAGAAATTGGCTTTGAACTTAGTAAGTTACGCAAGTTAGCCAAGCTGTTTTGTTTTTACTTATATGATTTTAAGAAATATTTACTGAATTAAGGTTACTTTTTTATTAAGTCATAATAGTGTACTATGTATTTTTTCATCTTATGTACATTTGTTTTTTATAAAAAACTTTTTTTAGTCCTATTTTTTGTTGAATCGTTTTTCATATAAATCTAATGTTTCTATTTTATAATTATGTTTTATTTTAACTTATTCAATACATAAAGCTGGCACATAAATACGTTTCTTTGTAACTGTACAGGTGACTTTGTTTTAAAATATTTAATGAACTTACAATCATTCCTAAATTTGAACTGATAGACCAATGAAAAGGCAGTTACTAAACAGCAACCCTCACCAACACTTTGACTGGTCTTATCTCACTGGCCCTCTATAGTGCACCCACGACAGTTGAGAATTGACTGGGATTTTATAATAAGAGGTAGAGAACAGTGAATCCTCGAATTCAAAGTCTAAACATGCTAACAACCAGACTACGAACAACTCTATAAAAGCTGGTAAAAGCATAGAATTTATAGTTTCTCCTGCTGGTACAGGGGAATAAAATCACAAGCAGAACACATTTATGAAAAAAAAAAGAACTGTCATACCTCACACTGTAAGGTACTCATATTGACTAAGCTCAAAGCTGCTGTTACCACTCTATTAAAATACCTCACTTATAAATTTGTCTTTTTATCTCAAAGTGACTTATCCTAGAATATATCCTACTTTTAGGAAAATGACTAAACCTAGAAACAAATATCGTTTTAATAGATAGCTTATTCTAGTTAGTACGCATGCCTGATGTTAAGGGTTTACCTTAATTTCCAAATATATTTGAATTTAAAACTTATCGTACATCTAGCATGGATAACCTTGTGTCTTAACTAGATTTTTAAACAGAATTAGTCTTTATTCACGCCCAAGTGGCACAGCGGTACGTCTTCGGACTTACAACGTTAGAAACTGTGTTTTGATATCCGTGGTGAGCAGAGCACAGATAGCCCTTTATGTAGCTTTGTACTTAATTCCAAACAAACATCTCAACTGTACAGACTCTATCCGTCTCTTAACTCTGTCCTCCTCTCCGTTGTCTCAGAGGGATATCTGAAGGTTTGTAAAGCTAAACGTTAGTTCTCGAGACACGCGACTGACACGGCGTATTAACCCATCGTACCGCTTTGCAATTAGCGGCAAACAAAAACGAATCCTTATATTGTTTAAAACAAGTAAATTATATTTAGGGTTTCCGCTTTATTTTCGTGATAGAAATGTAAAATAAATTGTTCGTTTAATTGTTATGGTGTGTATCTCTTTTACAAGTCAGCGATGAATGATTACAATTTTACTTGTCATAAGATATTAGTATCAAGCCTATTTCAATTTTAATCACTAATCTCTATCTAGTTAGTCCTTTAATGATTTTTAAAGATGAGAAAAATGTATAATAAATGTATTCCAACCACAAGTAAATAAGGATTTTCAAGGATCAGAAGAGCGTACAGTAACAATATTCCAACCCAATAAGTTGTAGTACGTTCGGAATATTATTATTATATACTCTTATAATTCTATAAAATCCCGAAGGAAGCAGATTTATAATGCAGTGTTTAGGTATGAAATAGGCCTAACACTAATGTCTTATGAAAGTTAAATTATACATTTAAGCAATATGTCAAACTACATAAACGTATTTATTACTTTCGTAAATCTAGTAAAAATTAAATAAAAATAAATGCCATATTTCAAGCCATTTCAGTCAACCTTAAGCCTAAATCCAGCTGTGCTGTTATGAAAACAAAACGCCGCAGGATTCTGAAAGACTTGAATCTTGATAAATTTCTGCTCTCAGCCTTTCTCAGTAAACAATTATGAACATATGTCCTTTATCTCTAACATCACTGTTTTTCTACATGACGTAGGATGTTACTGTTATTTGATACGTTAAACAATCAAAAAGAACAACTGACAAAATCTTCAAAATGCATTGTGTTTTACTTTATTTAATTTCTTCTGTGATATCACATGTTATTGATAAGCAAAATGTTATCTCCGTGTGACTGTACTTTTGAAAAGAGTCACATGCTGTTGGAATAATAAATCGACAAGAAACTTCTCTTCTTACACTTAAAAATATATATGAAAAATCCCTAAAACACGAAAATTATCTCATATTTTGCCTTCATTATGACTGCAAATATGTTATACAACTAATGTTTATGAAAATTTTTGTCTATATTTAAGTTTATAAAATTTGAAGTCGGAATAAGATATAACAAATTTTAAAAACAAAAATTGTTTATCAAGGAAAATAATGCTTTACAAGTACAGGTAAAAATTATTGAGCGAGTAAAATATTTTACAAATACATGTAAAAAGGCTTAGCGAGGTCGATATTTTCTAAGTACAGAAGGCCATGGGTTTTTTCTTTTCTTGCATACATTTATAAACATTAACTTAAAACCGGTTCTAAATATAGAGTCCCCCAGTGTCTCAGCGGTATGTCTGCGGACTCACACGCTAAAATCCGGGTTTCGATACCCGTGGTGGGCTGAGCACAGATAGCCCATTGTGCTTAATTCAAAACAACAACAATCTAAATATAGAAAATGCGTTACTTGTTCAAATAGGAGACGGATACTTTATTGTTTAAAAAAAAAATTAATAAATGAATGTCGATCCAAAAACACTTTTTGCCAAACAAGAGGAGATTAAGTCTGATGTTAAGTTTTACCTTTATTTTTACAACTACCGTAATTCTCTTAAACTTTTAGCCTGTTTAGAGGTTAATATGTTTCCTTGAGCTCAAACGTTCTTTTATATTGTGTTGTTTTTACTATCAATATGGTAACAAGCAAGAAATTATAGAAGACATAAGCAGGGGAAAAGCATGCAGCTAGCGCTACATCGAATAATATTTTCTTTCAGCAGTTTTAGTTCTAAAGGTTGAAGATTACAACATTTTTCTTCGACTATAATCAATTTAATCAGCTATGAAATGAATCAATATACAATAAGTTGAATGGCCACCATTCTACAAGAAAGTATATGTTACTGCAACGGTAGGTTAGCGTTAAATCTCTGGGCTAACAACGCTGTAATCCAGACTTCGATTCTCAGGGATATACAGTGTGCAGATAATTTATTGTGTAGGTTTGCGCCAAAACCAGCTCTAAAACTAGCAAATTATGAATTTCAGTACTATTGCAGATCATTGTAAAAGTTAAACGACCAAAGACTATACTTTTAAATGTATACACAATATGTGTAAAACGCTAACTGTAACCATCAGTTTTAATAATAAAACTGTTTTCCAGAAATTTACATTTTACTCAAAATTAAAACAATATATTTTATGCAAGAACTAAAGTAAAACAAAGTTGAAACAAAAAAGTAGTCTTTACGGTTTTGGTTTTTCAAAATTAAGCATAAAACTACACCTTGGGTTATCTGTGCTCTGCCTATCACTGGTATTGAAACCCGGTTTCTAGAGGTGGGAGTCAGCAGACATGCAAGTGTGCCACTGGAGACTTTTAGTACGGATATACTTAAATAATAGTGTGTAATCCTTACTCAAACAGAAACTCAAGAGACGTAATGAAGTAAAAAAAATGGTTCAAGACTTAGATAATGAAAAAGCAATTCTGAAATATTTTTAGCTTATTTCCATCTCTTTTGTTTTGTAGATCAAACGTCAAATAAATAAAATTAATTGGACAAGCTGCGAATACTCTATGATAAAATCGGTATTTTACTTGTTAAAATAAAATGTAACAACTGGGAATCAGTAATAAAGGTGGGGATAATTTATTACCAAATTATAGTATACGACAACCATCATAGTTTCACTGAAATATAACTCATACAACATAGCTTTGAAAATATTAAATAAAATCCCCTGCTAGAACAGCGGTATGTCTACGGATTTACAATGCTAAAATCAGGAGTTCGATTCCCGTTGGTGGGCCAGGCGATAGCCCAATGTGGCTTTGCTATAAGAAAACACATACTATTAATTAAAAATAAATAATGTTTCCGATGAAAATCAAGACTTATGTAAACAAATTCATCTGTAAAAACAAAAACAACATTTATAATGTACACCACCCCTTTAAATTCAGCACTTACTAATCAGAAAGAAGGAAGTCATAAGATTAATTATTGTTAGGGATCGACATGGCCAGGTGGCGTTCGACTCGTAATCCGAGGGTTGTAGGTTCGAATCCCCATCACACCAAACATACTTGCCCTTTTATCCGTACAAGCGCTATAGTTTGACGGTCCATCCTACTATTTGTTTGTAAAAGAGTATCCCAAAAGTTGGCGGTAGGTGGTGATGACTAGCTACCTTTCCTCCGGTCTTACACTGCTAAACCTGTTTTAGCTTTCCGCGAAATTCAAAACAAACAAAATACCTTTAATTTACCCATCAACTTATATGAGTCCCAATAATCTTTTTCGTTGTTAGCATGTTCACGTAATACACAAGATTAAATTCAGAACCACACAATGTATAATTATTGTCCCTCATTTTACATTCTAACCATAACTAAATGTAAACAAAATTGGCAGTGTCCGAAACCCACCGTTCTGAAACAAACATTCTGCTTGCTATCATAACTGATCCAAAAACTATAATACATTCTAAACATGACTTTGGCTACTGTTCATGATGTTTTGCATGAATTAACTTTAGAACCTAGCCTACCTTGTAAAGAAGTTTAACCATACAAATCATCGTACTTTCTAAAGGTATCTTATCCAAATGCTCGTTTATACTTTCTAAAGATAAGTTATCCTAAAACTCATCCTAACGTAAAAATATCACAGACACAAAATTTCATCCTACGTTTACGCTCCAAAACTAATTCCATCACCATAACATTAATGGGAGTTTCGTTTATGCTACCTTTCAGATATTAATGATTTTGTATTTTCACGTAGCATTTAAAAATGAAAAAAACTATAAAGTATAATGTCCTACCTTATAGACATGGCCAACTCTAAAAGTCACCTTATTTTATGAACATCGCCAACCCTAGACCTAAACTCACTTTATTTACATGCTCGCCCTCCCAGCCGTGGGGGTGTATAATGTGACGGTCAATCCCAATATTCTTTGGTAAAAGAGTAGCCCAAGAGTTGGCGGTGGGTGGTGATGACTCTCTGCCTTCCTTCTAGTCTTACACTGCTAAATTAGGGACGGCTAGCACAGACAGCCCTCGAGTAGCTTTGTGCGAAATTCCAAAACCAAAACAAAGAGCCTCACCAAGTCATTATAACCAATGTCGTCACTTATTGTCGTGCCTTTGACGGCTGCATATTATGACAGCAGCCCTACATTGTAGTTTTCATTGCAAAAGTCTCTTTCATTAGGTTATCTTGTCCAAATACACTACTTCTCCCTGCAGAATGTCAGCCATCTGGCATACGAGAACGACGGTTTTTCCAAAGCCACTGTAAACTGTGCGATCGTACAGAAACCAATGTGTCCGGGAGTTCAAACGGTATGTCTGCATGTGTTAATATTTGTTGTGAACTTATAGGTTTTATCTGTGTGTGTCACGGCTGGAACACGACCTGTTGTAGGTCTCTTTCTGCTTGTTTAATCTATAATCCTTTGTTTTTCGATACTATACTTTGTTAAGCACATAAATAGTCGGCCAGGCATGGCCAAGCTCGTTAAGGCGTGCGACTTGTGATCTGAAGGTCGTGGGTTCGCATCTCCATCGCGCCTTTCAGCCGTGGGTGCGTTATAATATGACGGTCAATCCCACTATTCGTTGGTAAAAGAGTAGCCCAAAAATTGGCGGTAGGTGATGATGACTCTCTGCCTTCCCTCTAGTCTTACACTGCTAAATTAGGGACGGCTAACACAGATAGCCCTCGAGAAGCTTTGTGCGAAATTTAAAAACAAACAAACACGTGAATAGTTTGCATAGAGAGGGCTGATACATACCTTTCTTGGCCCGGCATCTGAGTATCAAGAATTCAAATCCCTGTTACACCAAACATGTTCGCCCTATCAGCTATTAGGACGTTGTAATGTTACATTCAATTCCATTATTCGTTGGTAAACGTGTGGCCCATGAGTTGGCGTGAGTAGTGATGACTAGCTGCTTTTCTTCTAGTCTTACACTGCTAAATTAAGGATGGCTAGCGCAAATAGCCATCTTGTAGCTTTGCGCGAAATTAAAAAAACAGACAAACAATACATATCTTTTTCAAAAGCGCTAAACTTTCAAGATTCTTATACTACCCACCAAGCATCAAAGAAAATCAAAATATAGTTCTGATATGTACAGTTCCAATGTGACGTTATATAAGCGGTGGTTGTCACGTTACCCTTTGTATTACCTTACAAACCTGTTCCTTTAATGTTTTATAGTACCTACTATATATTGTAACCCCTAAATACATTTTACTGTTAAAATACGACATCCCTTTAATTCTTTAAGCCTAATAAACATGGCTAACTCTTAAATTTAACTTACCCTTTCGACCCGGCATGGCCAGGTGGGTTAAGGCATTCGACTCGTAATAAGAGGGTCGCGGATTCGAATCTCCGTCGCACCAAACATGCTCACCCTTTCAGCCGTGGGTGTGTTATAATATGGCGGTCAATCCCACTATTCGTTGGTAAAAGAGTAGCCCAAGAGTTGGCGGTGGGTGGTAATGACTAGCCGCCTTCCCTCTAGTCTTACACTGCAAAATTAGGGAGGGTTAGCGTAGATAGTCTTCGTGTAGCTTTGCGCGAAATTCAAAAAACAAACAGACTTACTCTCAAACCATTCTAGACCCGTAATAGACTATGCAGCTCCAGCATGGATAACTGTAAGGAATAAAATAATTATAACTAAACTACAAACAATCCAAAACACACTCCTCACAACTGCATACAGACTTCCAAGAACAATATCATCTCAATTCATTCACAAATACTCGAACATACCAACCATACTAGATAGATTCCTAAATATTACAATTATGTACTTTGATAAGAATTGGATGAAAAACGAATTAATGTGCGAACTAGACCGATACCTCATACATGATGAAGCTTGTCCTAAACATCTCTCCCCAGTTAATTTATATTTCAAATAAAAAATAAATCATAATCATAATAATAAAGTATATATAAATGTTAAAAAAAATTATTTTTAGTTTATTTATTTATCTATTTAAAAAATGCCACCAGCAAACTTGACATTCTGCTAATAGAATAAAAACTGTATACGAGCCAAAATACATGGACGTTGCCCTGAAAAGGACCAAATAAAAATTCATTTCACAATAAAAATAACAATCAGTCAAGAATATTAGTACAGGCAGGAGGAAGAGGTTGCAGAGAACCTGACCCTCCAGGGTATGAACTTATATCACCCAAACACTGACGATATTCTTCTTCTTGGAAACCATTCTATTTTCCAATCATCACTATTTATAGGCTTTCTTTCTTTTTAAACATGGCTGTTCTAGAACCTTTACTAGTTTATTGCCGTAAACATTAAACACGACTGAGAATTTATCCTTCTATCTAAACATGAGTACCCTTAAAGTTATTTCTAACTTTAACTAATCCTAAAGTTATGCTCTTTTATGAAACTAATTCAACTTCAAATTTGTGTTATTAGCTCAAAGTAACTTGTTTTCTAAAATGTTATTAAACCCCAGAACACACCTAATTTCAAAACTTAACTAACTACAGATTTTATTTTGTTTTGTAATCACAACTTATCAACTGGATTCATATTTTATCCTACTTCTAAGTATAATAATTTAGTACTTATTAAATAAACATGACTAACCTTTAATCTTTCCTATTCTATAAGTGTCTTGTAATGGATTTAATGATATTTCGTTTCAGTATAATATATATTTAGAAATGTATGTAACTGGAACTGATTTACCGCGAAACAATTATTTTAGTGCCTATGCTCTTTTCTCTATGATTTTTTATATGTGCTTGACGGTGTATTGCGCAAGTCCTGCCTGTTCTCGAAACTTTTAGACAAATATTGAAAGTTTAGGAATCAACAATGCTGGTTTGACGAATACGCGTGAGGAAATTGTGGGAAGTCCTGCAAACTTGCGTGATTCCTATAAAAAGACAAGCATGACAGATTTTATATTTAATAAATCTAACATGCATTAGAAAGAGCCCAATTTTGCATACGTAATTTATTTTTAAAAATGTATACTTAAAAATGCATTAGACCTTAGAATGTATGTTTTATAAGTGAGGCCTAACGAAGAACCCGTCCTCAATTTTAGAACGGAGTGTCACACATTTTACTTTAATAAGACTTTAACCTTGATAATTCTACTGTTGTAACGTAAAAAAATGTTTCTCAAACCTCTTGAAATTATAAAAAAAATATATTTGTTGCGTAATATGAAGACAGAAAGTAATTTTCATAATTAACATACGCAGAATTTTATAAGCGTGAAAATGTTTGTTTGTTTATGAATTTCGCACAAAACGACACGAAGAATATCTGCAAAAGCCGTATCTAATTTAGTAGAGTGAGACTAGAGGGAAGACAACTAGTCATCACCACCTACAGTCAATTCTTGGGTTGCATTTTACCAACGAATAATGCGATTGACCGTAAATCATAACCCCACCACCGTTGAGAGGGGAGCATATTGGTGTGACAGAATTTGATCCCTCGATTCTTGAGATTCCAGCATCCTAAGCCACCTGGCTCTTGTGTAAAAACGTAAGCTGAAACAAAAAAAGACAAATATAAACTATAGAAGAGTAAGATTATATGGGTTTCAGGGTTTCTCTTCAGTTTTAAAACCGCGTTTGAGGAAAGACTTGCAAACATCCAGTCTTTATAATTATATGATCAACAGACAGAAGTTTATATTGGTTTCAATTAGACCAGACATAAACCCTATCTTGAATATATTTCAGATGTTCAAAACTATCTAAAGAACGCTAAGTTTGCAAATGTAGAAAAAGAGCAGTGGAAAATATTAGCTTTGTTGTTCACTATAAAATATTCAAAGATATTTGAGAAATGTTCGTGGAAGAATAATCTCCCTGTTACTCCAAACCAAAATCTGGTTCAAGGTTATTTCTTCTACAGATGTGCCAATAGAAAATTTAACAAACTTACTACAGGAATACCGTTAATCTAACATACTGTAAGGAACAGGTACATTAGTAAATCTGACAGAAAGCAGACCAAACACCATGATAGTAGTGTAAGCGATGCAGCCTGCATGCTTACACACGAGTGTATTCAAACACAGAATCGATGTCTTGTGAAGAGGTTCAAAACTATGCTTAAGCAAGCGTTATCCAGATTCACCATGGATACCAAAAAGAAATCTATATTGGTTGGAGCCCTAGGATAAAAAAACACTTGGTATAATAACATCAAATTTCCACTGTAGTTCATACAAGTCACTGAATACTAGCTACACAATGTCAAGAACTTGTGTTAAGTCTGAATAGACAGTCAGCATAGTGTAAATATAAGAGAAAATAAGAAAATGCCCTAAACCTTCAACACAAACGTGAAACGCAAATATTGGATAAGGTTAAACTTCAAAAGTTTATGTCCAGATGTTTTGCAGATAAATTTTTCTATGCATTCACTCAAAGCAGAGATAGATATACATACAGTTAGATTGGATATAATCTTAATATTGTAAGTATGAAGATCATATACTGAAAGTTGTTCTCTCATTAGGTTATTAGTGGAGGAAATAAGAGTAAACTCAACTTCATGCTAATTTTGTAAATTGTATTTCTAAACGTAAACTTACATTTGATAGCTAATTTATAACGCTACCTCTTGATTAGAAACTGTAGACAATCAACATCACTGATTTGACGAATGCGCGTGAGAATATTGTGGAAAGTCCTACAAAGTGATTCCTTTAAAAAGTGGAGGAAACAAAAATGTAGATGACTGACACAATGCAATCTGAGAAAACTCAACTTGATACTAGTTTTGTGAACTTACATTTGCTAGCTAATTTATAATGATACCTCTTGATTAGAAACTGTTATTTAGACACTTCAATAAAGCAGTATCAAATCTGTTTCGCTGTTTGTGGATACAAACACACTGTTATAACATTAGGTAAAAACAATTGGATGTTCTTTTGAAGAGATTATTTTTTATTTTGAAAACTTATATCAAATATTGTGGCTGTTAAACGCCTAACGGACAAAATAGAAAATATAATATGTTCTAAATTTTTCTTAACAATTTGTATTACTTTTACACTCATAAAGCTTAATCCTGCCGTACATTACTGAAAATAATTATTCCAGTCCACACATTGTTTTGTAACTATGGCATTTGTAACATGTGTTGAGTGTACCCATCACAACCAAGAATTGAAAAATCGGAAGAGTTGTTAGTGGATGTAATTTAGTGCTTGATTTCTATCCAAAGTCTATATATTTAATACCCTATATATTTTTGTATTTCCAGCTACCACGTGATACCGTTTTCTTCATACTGCATACTTTTCATATGAAAACATGCTCATACTTTTCAACACTCACTCAAGTAGATTCAAAAGTTGGTATCTGATCTTTGTTTCAGAGAAGAATGTTACGGATTTCTGCCGTTTCGTATAATCTCTTGCAATAACATCATGGCAACGTTTCATCTCTCGGAATCTCATATATTAAACTTTGACTTGATTAAAACTTCAGTTAAGTTTAATTAATTTATTAAAAATAAATAGTGGTATGACAGTCATGTTGTTGTTGTTATTGTCTTTCTTTGTGGTGAAGAATATTTTTACTTTTATCCTTTGTTTAATGCCGGAGCTAGTTTACAAAGCATGTCGTACATATACACGCATGTGTTGATGAATTTACATTCACTTCTAAACTTGTATGGTAAATGTCGTTGTAAATCTATGCGATGCTTTGTTTCACCAGTCATCCATTTTGATGTACTTTACTCAATCTAACACCGTGTTAGTAACTACGCAATCAATTTTGTTCCTCTCTATTTGAAAGTGTGATTAAACAGCCTTGTCTGGTAATTAGTATTACCACCCCGCATCCTTACCTGTACAGCCTTGCCTAAAAGTTTGTATAACTACCTTCTGGACCAAACGTTTGTAGCTCCGACTCCAAATATTCTGGTTTACTCGGGTTTTTTTTACCTGACACTTTTTATGGAGTTCTATTCGAAACTTTTGTTGCATACTTAATAAATTGTAGCATTTGGTTTCTCAGTGTTACTTACTTAGTGTAAGGAAAATTAAAAACTTTAATTTTTGTGATATTAATTATTGAAGTTTAACTTGTATGTCTCTCTCTGGATTTTATGTTATAAAATTCATCTGATTTGTGCAGCTTAATAATATCTCTGAATTACTGACAATAGCCTAGCTTCACCTGGTGTGTACTTTTAATCGTCTTAAAGTTTACGCTCGAGATAAGCATTAATCATTTGTAAATCGTAATATTACGTTTCTAAAGGTCAAAGGACAGTCACTAACTTCCTGTGTCTTGTTAATTCCTGTCTTGAAAGTAACCACTAAACTTCACTGGATTTAGGTGCACATAAGGCTAGTAGTTCCTAACCACTTTAGTATATGATCATTCTATTGAGTTAGGAATATGTTGCACGTCTTTGAGTATCAGAAGAAATATGAATATTTCCTTGATCGATTTTAAATATATGATAATAGGAAAAAGAAAAGTTGAAATAGTGGCGTGCTATTTAAAAAAGTAATCTAAAATGTCTTACAATGTATAAATTTAAGAATTACTAGGTATTACAGTTATAAAAGTAAAATTATGTTCTTATATACAAAAGACGTACCACATAAAATAATAAAACTATTACAGCACATGGTGAAAAGTAAAGAAGTTAGTTTTATACTAATCTCGAGTGTTTTCAAATTATCAAAAACAAAGGGATTTGAACAGTTTACCACGCCCTCTGGCTAAATTGTTTTTCAAGTGAGAAGTACTTAATCAGCCTATAATGATTTTAAAATGAAAATTAAATTTCGAAAGAAAGTGATTCAAGCATAACATTGTATATCAACATTTTATTCATTTCTCAAGTAAGTCAGTTTATTATAATTTTACATCGTAGCAAATTTCTTAATAATTCAAAGTTTATGAAGTTTTATGATAATTTCCGAAAACTGTTTCGTACAGCTTCGAAAACTATCTGAGAATAGGTTCTTTTGTGTATTATGTAAGGTTTGAGGTTACTTCTTTTAGATAAATTTCTGAAACTTTAAGAATAGTTTTGTATGGCAGGTTAATGAAATTCTAGGATATTTTGTGTCTCACTGAAACTTTGAGGTTATTGTTTTCAATAACTTTGTGAAACTCTGAAAATAATTTTATATAATAGCTTAATGAAATTCTAGGATTTCTTTTGTGACTTATTGAAAATGAGAAGAAATATCTTTTTGTGACTTATTGAAACCTGGGAATATTCTTCTTGTGGTTTAATGGAACTAATAGCATTTCTTTAAGCTGCCAATTGAAATTGCATATATATATTATTGTTTTTTAATTCTGGACAAGTTTCTTTTGAAAGACTTACTGAAATTATTTTTTGTGGGTTGAGAAAACTCTTACGACATCTCTTTTTTTTGCGTTTTTTCGAAACTCTAAGTGCAGGTCTTTCTGTATCTTACTGAACTTTCAGGGCATTACTTGAAAATAACTTACAGAAATCCTAAGAATAATTCTGTTATTTCAGCCAAGTGAAACTAAAGATTTTTCTTTTGTAGCTTACTGCAAGTCTGGGAATATTTTTGTGGCCTTTCTGAACTCTGAAGGTACTTCTGTTAAATGGCTTAATGAAACCATTTGTATTTGTTTTTTTTGTGATTTATTTAAATTCCGAGAATATTTTTGTGGCTTTTCTTGAACTTTGAAGACACTTCTGTTGAATGGTTTAATAAAATCATTTGAATTTGTATTTTATGATTTATTGAAGCTCGAAGGATTTATCTTTTTGTTGACTTATTTAACCTCTCTTTACAACCCTCAGTGGCTCAGCGGTATGTCTGCGGACTTACAACGCTAAAAACCGGGTTTCAATACCCGTGGTGGGTAGAGCACAGATAGCCCATTTTGAAGCTTTTACTTTATTCAAAACAACAACAATTTAACCTCTCAAGAAAGTTTAAATTTCATGGTATTCAGAAACTCCGAGGGTAGTTTTAAGTTAATAATATTGTTTTTATAATTATTTTAATTAATTAAATCATATAATTATTTTCCTTTCCCTTTAATTACCATGTTTTGTACACCATTTTGCACGCCAAGATCTTCTTCACCTATACACACATCACTGTGACATTTTGAATATACCTTTCAGAACCATCACAAACACCTGCTTGTTGTAAAGGTGGACTACCATGTGTACTCATGACATCACTGAATATTACATGACTAAATGTCTCATTTCTCACTCATTTACAACTCACCCCTGAAGAAAGACGATCTGTCTTCTGGTAGTTCACTTACTTTGGTGATTTGTCTGTTTATTTATTTTTTGATCGAAACATTTTCTAAAAACTATAAAAATAAATATTAAGATACTCAAATATTACAATATATTATTGTCAACGTACTAAACTCTCAGAATGTGCATTTTTTGGAAACAAAGTCCATTGTTAAAATATTTGGAAAAAGGTATTCAAGAAGTCATGAGAATATAAGGATAACAGCGCAGTTTGTTTATTTACATGAAATGCTGTTCATTTAGGAATCGAATTACCTGATAACAAAGTAAATAATAAGTGTTATTTGTTAAACTTCTAAGAAACAATTTGTAGAAGTATATACAATCAAGAAATATAAAATAAGCACATAAATAAAGCACTAGAATTTTCGAAAAAGACAACAACGTAATATGGGATCTTATAATAATTTTGTTTGTTTGTTTTTGAATTTCGCGCAAAGCTACTCGAGGACTATCTGCGCTAGTCGTCCCTAATTTAGCAGTGTAAGACTAGAGAAAAGGCAGCTAGTCATCACCGCCAACTCTTGGGCTACTCTTTTACCAACGAATAACGGGATTGACCATAACATTATAACGCCCGCACGTGACATGTTTGGTGTCATGGGGACACGAACCTGCGACTCTCGGATTAGGAGTCTAACGCCTTAACACGCTTGGCCATGCCGGGTCAGGGGTAACTTATACATTTATAAGAAATAACAACAGAATGTGGGCAACTTATTAACAGAAACAGCATAATGTGGGCAACTTATTAATAAAAACAAATTCAATGTAATGAAAATAATTCATGAAATAATGTTATACAACTATCATCTTCGAACGATACAATTTCTAAATATTCTCAATAAATGCTACAATGTTTCACATTGCTGTATTTTTAACACGTTAATAAAATAAAAGCTTCCCATCTCACATTTTCCAGCTTTAAAGTTGTCTCTTTTTTGTCGCCGGTGTGTCGGTTGATTCGCCGGTTTACGACACTTTTCGTGTGCGTCAACTCAATCTTAATCAGATAACAAAGTTTATCTGTCACTCTCCATCAGCATAACTACATTACCTCCGACGGTAAAATAACATTCAGACGCCTTCTAGCAATGCACTAACTAGCCACCTTACTGAAGTGAAACAGTCTCCGCCTAACCCCAGCCACCTTTTACACAATTACTGTCTGCTACAGTAAGTGAACAGATGATTAGTGGCTGTTCATTTATCTTCTCGTGTGTCAGTGTACATCGAGAACAATGTTCACTGGCTTTCGCGTTTCCTTCTAATTTTGTGGGCGGAAGCTATCGAAAGAAATTTCTTAGTCGAAATTGTGACCACTGTCATTCATCCTGACATCTGTTCAAGAAAACAGTACGGTTTCGATAAGCTGGTTTTTGTTTTCCTATTTATTTCCCAGAACCCTCGTTTTATAAACTAGTCAGTGTAATGACTATTTTTAAAAAAGAAATAAAAAATGCGAACGTAAAGTGTCCGTTAGACCAATAAAAAATCCCAGTTCAGTTTGAAATGTTAAATTTTTGTGCAGCAAACCAACTGGTCAAGAAGTAAACTGAAAAATAGTGGACGAAGTCCAAACTAAATGTTACTAGAATTAGTCGTTTGTTTGTTATTGTGATTAGGTATATAACTAATTTATCTCGATAATTTTACATTGACACCTTTCTTCTAGCCCCTATTGTTGGAAGTACGACATTTACAATTTCACTTCAGTATACCTTTAATAATTACATTTATAGCACCAACAGCAACACAGTCCAAGTTGGAACACCAAAAGAGCTCAGTTATATCCGTAACAATTTTAATCTTATTACATAAACCGATGTGTATAGTAATGTTAACAGTGATGATATGGTACAAAAGGCCATGCATGGCCAGGTGGTTAAGGCACTTGACTCGTAATCTAAGGGCTGTGGGTTCAAATCCCCGTCGCATCAAACAAGCTCGCCCTTTCAGCCATGAGAAGGTTATATGTGATGGTCAATCCCACTATTCATTGGTAAAGGAGTAGCCCAATAGTTCGCAGTAGGTGGTGATGACTAGCTGCTGTCCCTAATTTAGCAGTGTAAGAAGAGAGAAAAAGAAGAGATTAGAGATAATGCAGTCATTTTTAATTTAACATTGAACTACAAACTACTTTTAAAATTGAATATTTTTTAGTATTTATTAGAAGAATGGTCATATTTTATGAGTTTCAGTTTTGAATAAAATGAAATAACTATCAGTGGCTAAACGGTAAGTTTATGGGCTCACAACTTTAAAAAATTGATTTTGACATCTGAAAGGAAAAACATATTTTGTAGCTTTGTGCTAATCAACGAATATGTAAACTAGTGTTGAGGATGATAAATAGGTCATCTCAGGACAATGTAGCGAATAAATACATTAATTTACTTCTGCTAAGACAATACGACAGACGAGCAAAATACAGGACAACTCTGCTCAATAGAAATCAGAACAAGAACTTTGAAAGCAGAAAATGAAACCAATTTTAAATTTTATGTATCATCGCCTATTGTTTCTATTTCTAACATTATAGGTCAATATCACACAAAATTTAAAATATTTCTTGTGATCAGGTAATCCTGTAAATCAAAAGACTCCGTGCTAATCAACGATACTGAAACTTTTGAAAATATATGTATATTTATTAATACAATCTGTTTACACCTGTCTCTAAGTTCCGCTGTGAGTTACAGGATGATCTATCTGTCTCTAAGTTTCAATCTGAGTCACAAGAACATCTAACTGCCTCTAAGTTCCACTGTGAGTCACAGGAACATCTCAGTGTCACTAAATTCCACTATGAGTCACGAGAACAACTAACTGCCTTTAACTTCTGCAACGGGTAACGGAAACATTTAACTGTCTCAAAGTTCTATTGTGGGTCACGAGAATATCTAATTGTCTCTAAGTTTCACTGTGGGTTACAAGAACATCTAATTGCCTCTCAATTCCGCTGTGGATCACGAAAACCTCTATCTGTCTTCAAGTTACATAATGGGTTACAAAATATCTATCTGTTTCTAAGTCCCACTTTGTGTCACTGGAACATGTATTGGTGCTACATAACTGTGGACATGTTACACTAAGGTTTTATTTCAAAGACAATGAAACAAAGTGCTACCTTGATATCATATGTGTCGGCAGTGGTCTGTACTTTAACTTTGTCCTTTATGGATGAAGACGGAGACATTGCACGTTTTCCACTGCTTGTTTCCGGTTGTCTCTGAAAAAGACCTTCAGCTTGGTGGTTATTTCTGTGCATATCTTCACTGAAGTCTCATTTTTTTGCTTCTAAAGACTTGTTCTTGTTTTCTAATTATATAGTTTTCGTTCTGATTTCCATTGAGCAGAGTTGTCCTGTATTTTGCTCGTCTGTCATATTAATTAGCAGAAGTAAATTAATGTATTTATTGGCTAAATTGTCTTGAGATGACCTATTTATCATCCTCAACACCAATTTATATGTTCGTTGATAAGCACAAAAATGCAAAATATGTTTTTCTTTTCAGATGTCAGAATCAATTTTTTAGAGTTGTGAGCCCACAAACTTACCGTTTAGCCACTGATAGTTATTTCATTCTATTCAAAACTGAAACTCATAAAATATGACCATTCTTCTAATAAATATTAAAAATATTCGGTTTTAAAAGTAGTTTGTAGTTCAATGCTAAATTAAAAATGACTGCATTATCTCTAATCCATTTCAGGTAGACAGAGAAATTCATAAAAATAGGTAAGTTATTTAGATTGTTTTATGGGTCGTTGTTATAACAGATCTTGAGTTTGTAATTAATCATAAAGCTACATAATAGGCTATTTGTAGTATATTCACCACAGGTATCGAAGCCCACTTTCTAGCGTTGGGAGTCTACAAACATACAGCTGTGCTACCGGAAGGCGATAGGTGTTAGGTGCACACGCATGTTTGTTTTATTACTATTATGTTGCTAACTCGCTGGTGATACTGAAATCAGTCACAATCGATGAGTAATTGGAACTAAACTGTCATTGAAAAAAATACAAGTTGTGCAGCGCAATGGTAGTTTTTAAACTGACCAATACATCTTAAATTTATAGTAACATAAAATTGCAATATTATTTCAAATATCTTAAATTACTCTATGTTCCAGTCAAGTTATGTGGTCACTTTTTGACTTTCTTAGTTTTCATTTAAGCTCATGCAGCCTTCACAACATTAACACCAGGACATTGTGCAGGCTAAGCCAGTGTTTTAAGTATTCCATAAGCTTCCTTTTTCCTCCAAGTTTCACTTTACTATACTTTCCGTTGTTTGGAATCGTTGTCTCCCTAGAAAACAAATCACTATCCAACTGATCTGATTATTCAGAAGATGATATGGTGAAAAGTAATATGTTTGCAGTCTGGGTAATGTCAGTTTTACGGAGATTTCCAACACCAATGAGTAAGACGTAGCTCACCCTTGTGCTGGTCATCCAGCATGGTCCACTGTCGATGTTGTACCTTGACTGTGATGCTCTATTCTTCTTTACTATCATTGAAACTTGTTGGTCGTCGTTATATTCAGATTGTTTTGTATCAATAAACGATATTCTCAATGTTGCCAACAATTTTGATTTGAATTTCATCAGTAAAGAGCATTCATCTCCACCTTGGTGTATTCCATTGTTTTATATCTGATGTTTACTTCAACTTTTTGGTTTGGTTAATTCTTCCAAGAAATTATTCTTCACAACTGCACACTTTGTTGTTGAAGCCACTTCATGTTAATGATTATCTAACTTTCACACCTGTGCTTACATCTATATGTGATTGCCGTGTATCAGATAGTTATCATCACTTAAAGTTTGGGTATTTTAACACTTCTGATATACGTGTTCCTGGATTCACTTCAGGATTTCCATACTTGTCCTACAGAAACATAAAATTTCGCCTCAAAGCGTTGTTCGGAGTAACCAAAACTTGATTTCTATATAGTTCTCATGATTGCATCCATACCACCACTGCTGTAAAAATATAACTTGTATTTTAATTAATGTTGTTGATTTAGCACTGATTGACCAGTTTAGAATCAATCACTGTTGTTATGTGACTGTACTCTTGTGTAGCTAATTTTCATACAACATTGGCCAGTATTTTTCAAAGTGTGGGGCGTGAGCGACGAGATTAGAGTTTGTTTGTTAGTTTTTGAATTTCGCACAAAGGTGCACGAAGGCTATTTGTGTTAGCCGTCCCTAATTTAGCAATGTAAGACCAGAGGGAAGGTAGCTAGTTACCACCATCCACCGCCAACTCTTGGGCTACTCTTTTTACCAACGAATAGTGGGATTGACCGTAAATTTATAACGCCCCCACAGCTGACAAGGCGAACATGTTTGGTGATATGGGGGTTCGAACCCGCGACGCTCAGATTACGTGTCGAGAACAGATTTAATAGTGCTATATTCGGAAATTAATGAAAATAATAGATAATTTTTGCAAAACATATAGTATTTTAACGTGGATCCTTGTGTTATATCTCGCCATTTATCTTATTCTTTCACTCAGTAAAACAAAAGTTTGAGGAACAATAATATAGGGAGAATAGTCCAATAATATTTAAATTGTATTTGCTGTTACAGTATTATTTCTTATATTATATTCCATATATATCTATATATATGTGTGTGAGTGTGTGTGTGTATATGAAAATGTAATTTCATGAAGTATGATTGCGAAACAGGTATATGACGATGTATAAGTATCATGCATTTCTTTATCATCTTTATTGAGTTCCTCCTTTAACTATACACAGTTATTTTCCAGTTAAAATATAGTCTTAACTATGGGCATCTCGGTATATGTGTGGCTATTTAATTATGACAATAAAATGCTTGTGAAGAAACTTATCTCTGCAATTAGTTCAATTGCATATGTCACCGTTGAAAAAATGCTAAATTTGACCTTACAGTACAAGAAAAAAAATGTTTAATTAAATATATTCAGATAAATGTTTCAAAACTTTAGTGTTGGTGTTCTGCGGGTAATTAGTTTTTATCCCATAAACAGAACGTTAAAGATCGTGAATAGTAATTAACCCTTTACAATGGACAACTTTTTAAGGTTTATACTTGCTTGACCCTGTTTCCGTGTCATCATACTGCATTCATATATTAGAGTAATGAAGAGATGTTAACAAGTTAATATAATGAGCTTAGATTTATCTCCCTTGAATATACAATAAACACGTTCATTTATATCGGTAATTTAGGATTGCGGGATACCGCAATAGGACTTTGGCCTTAATTTATAATGCAATATATCATTATTCTTGCTCTGGTATTCGTCTCTTTCTCTCTCTCTCCCAGCAGTAAATGAAGTTTTATAATGTTCACTTAGAAGCTGGCTTGCAGTTAAAGAAAATGTAACATAATTTTCATTTTGTAAGTTTTACAAATAAATATTTTCTTTGTGATCTTTTATTTCTCTTTACATCTGATTTATACATCTCAAAATGTTTTCTCAGTCTCTTCTTTACAGTGTGTACTTCGATGCGTAAGAAAATCTAAAATCTTAAAATGTCCTAATGTATAGTGGAACGTCCAACACTGAATCTACCATAGAGGACTGTCACATTTAACAGACTCTTGTTTATAAGACATTCATCACAGCCTTTAGTGCAAGACAGAGAGCACTCATAATGCTTTAAAAGTGTCTAATGTGAAATATGGAGGAATATGAAAAAAAAATCATACAGAGTGATGAATCCTGCTAGCCAACGTTTCGTATAAATTGGCCTGAATTTGATAATGTGGTATTCGAGAAATGTTTGTTGCTGCAGAAAATCTTATAAGTTCAAAGCACTAGATGTAGGCAGATGAGCTTTTAAGAAGCAGTTATAGCAATTTCGTACCGCGGAGTGCTTCTAAAGTCAACCTAAAGACGTTAGACGTTAGCTAAATACTTAATTTTTCTTTGCTTTCTAAGTCAAATCAAAGAGCTCTACATGACTGACAAAAAATGGCTGGAATTACGTTTATAAATAAAGAAAGAATGTATTTAAACTAGATCAAATAAAACATAGTAATTTAGTTCAGTGTAGTCAATTATTTTTCTATTTTGTTTTTGGAATTTCATGGTTTGTTAACTGAAATATTTATAGAAACAGCAACGATATGTCCAGTTTGTTTGTTTTGAAGTTAAGCACAAAGATACACAATGGGCTATCTGCGCCCTATCTACCATTGGTATCAAAACTTGGTTTCTAGCGTAGTAAGTCCGCAACGATATGTCTATTCTTTCATCAACAAAGATGGGTCCAAAGAGAGGACTTTTTTTAAAAATGCTATGAAACTCAATCCTGATTCAAACTGTCAAAATAACCTTTACTTTAATTGGACAGAACATTGACCTTTGAATACAGTTGAAATATATTTTATTTTAGATTTAATGTTGGGGCAGCACCACTACTTGGTTTATTTAAAATTCGGGAATAATTTTTCTGTGCTCTTTTACACGGTACAAATAAATCACACCTTGAACGACCAGTCGTTGATTTAATTTTTTAAATAAATTAATAAACGTTAAATTAACAAAACATTGTATTTTTTAAATGTAACTGGATATCACTACGTCTACAGACTTATAATGCTAGAAACCAGGTTTCTATACCCGTGTTGGGAAGGACAGAGATTGTGTAACTTTGTGCTCAGCTTCAAACAAACAATACGGATAGGAAGATATACAGGATAAACAGGAAATCGAAAGCATGACAGACTCACCAAACAGATGAAAAAGTCAAAAGGAAAGAAAATCACTTCACTAAAATATGTTGCATTTGAACACAGTATTCGTATCTAAGGTAATATTCTAAAACATTAAACTCTATTTGAAATCCTTAAATGTATAGACCTGAGAGCAAAATATATAGTATTAATTAGCAAGGAAATATATATGTGAAACACTAAACAATCACGTTTTGTGTGATATTATATCTTAAGTTATTTGTTTTGTATGTTTGAAATTAAACACAAAGCTATGAAATGGGCTATCTGTGCTCAGCCCACCAGAAGGGGTATCGAAACCAGGGCTGTATCATGGGGTGGGAGGGCAAGTTATTTGTTTTATTATTTTTATGTAGATAAAGGTTTTGAGTTCGTGAATTTTAGTGATAAATATATATATGTAATTGAGATGTAGATTTACTTACTACGTTATGTTAGAGCTGACATTAATTTCATTTACATTATTCCTTATATTCATTATTAGTCTAATAAAGAGTATTTACTAAAAGACTTAAACTGTTAATTTAGCTAATCTTTGTTTCTTGTTGTACAATGCGATTAATTGTCACAGCAATTTAGCTCGTCATATCTCACAAACGTTAAGACATTGGTTTGGTTTGTCTTGTATTCCTCGTAAAGCTGCTATCTCTGCTATCTGTTTCTAATTTAGTATTAAACTAGAAGGAAGGCAACTAGCCATCACCACCCATCTCTAGCTCTTGGGCTACTCTTTTACCGACGAATAGTTAGATTCACTTCCACATTATAACTCATCCATGACTGTAAGGATTAGCATGTTTGGTGGAACGGGGTAGGGATTCAAACCCACGACTCTGAGATTAAGACTAGAGTGTCCCAACCACCTGGTAATACCGGGCTGTAAGGCAGAGGAATGTGAACTTGCATAAAGATACTGAGCATGTTTTGGGGAAGCAAATTTTCCAGTTGTAACATGTTGCCAGCAGGGGTGCCATTGTGACTTTTTTGCACGTCACCCATGGGTATAAAGGGGCTTTTTGATTTGCAGTGCGGCTCATTCAACTAACATGAAACTAACAAGTGAAGTATTATTACATCAAATGAAACAATGCAGAAGCAGCCCTCAAGGAATGATTTAGAGAATATAACACCTATAGAGAGCCTTGTTAAAGTGTCATAAGTAATAAGTTACGTACAAGGAGACCACTAACACTAACTGAAACCATCGCTGAAGTTAACAATATCGTAGCAGGTGAAACACGTCTCAGGGGAACACTTTCAAATCATTTATCTTGTGAATAATCACCTCATTCATTGAACATAGCACCAGTTTATATCTGGTTGTAGTACTACCCGAGGTCACCGAGGGTTCCAGGCCCCTAAAATGTTCCTATTAATGAAGAGATCAACATAAAAAAATAAGATGAGCATCGTTACTACAATGCCCGTTGTCACTCAGATGTAATGCATTCTGTACGCAGGAGAAACGCATTTTGAACAGTTGCTGTGGTTAATCAGACATCAAACCACAACAGAGCACCTGATAGCAACATTTTAAAACTGTAACATTTGTATCCCCATGATATCCTTAACACTTCAGAATCCCCCGGTAGGGCAACAGTAAGTCTAGTGATTTATAACTCTAAAAAACAATCACTCAATTCGCCTCGGTGGATACAGCAGATAGCTCGATGTAGCTTCGATATGAACGACACACAAATTAACTATCCCTGGCTATTTCACATTCCCATATATTGTTGATGAAACATGGTGCGCTGAACTGCTGAACGTTCTTTATAATCGCACTATATAAATTTATTTGATTCTATGCATTTCAATAAGGCATGGATAAGTTTTAATTTCATACAGTTATGTATTAATTAATGTAAAGATTACACTTAATAAAACTCATCACACATGTCTTTAGCTGAAAAAAATGTGTATTTCTATAGCTTAGACATTACCATCATAATAGTCAATGTATCTTAATAAACGACTGATTAAAGTACCGTTTCAACTATAAATTTATGTATCGTAATCTACTAACAGTGGTATGGTTTATTTGGAATTATATTATATCTCGTATTTCGAAACCTATGTTAAACTAATAAATAATAATCTGATTAAGGTTATTAATTTTGTTACAATGTAACGTTGTCTATAAAATATCCATGCTTTGCTAATTTGTATGATGTAAACCATAATTATTATTACACCAGGCTTTTATTTATTTCTAAACAAGGACTGTTCTCTGGTCAAAATTTCAAAGTATTTCATTTGTTTTTATATATAAACATGTTTTGCATGGATCTTGTTCTAAGTTAAAAATTCCAACTTTTAATCAGGGATTTAAAAAGAAAAATCATGAGGTGTAATGAACAAACATCGTCGGTTATAAATTACTACAAATGATGTGTTTCTCTTATAGCACAGCCACATAGGGTTATCTGCTCAGCCCACCGAGGAGAATCGAACCCCTGATTTTAGCGTTGTAAATCCGGAGACATACCGCTGTACCAGCGGTGGGCTACTACAAATGATATATTATAATAGGCACAAAATTTTTTAATTTCATAAGGAGTGTTTGTGTGTTTTTCTTATAGCAAAGCCACATAGGGCTATCTACTGAGCCCACCGAGGAAAATCAAACTCCTGATTTTAACATTGTAAATCTGTAGACTTACCGCTGTACTAGCGGAAGGGTTCTTCAAAAAGGATAATGTTCAATCACCTTTCTTTTTCTTTAGAACAACTGTCAGGTTTGAACTGTATAAATCAAACAAACCTCTAAAGTGTTACAACATTATATAAGTGTATTAGTAATAATAGTTTCGTGTCACTTATTAAGGAATGACAAGAACAGATTAATAGATTGGTTAAATATTAGTTTCATTTCACGTGTGATGTTGTTCATGATTAGAATAATTACTTTTAAGTTTAATTTTTGTCTTAAGCATCTAAGTTATGTCTGATTTTTTTTAGTCTAGATGCCAATATAATATTTAAAATTGTTTGTTATGTGACGAATTGTGGCTTATTGATCCCATGAAGTCCAACTTTTTTACACATCGGTCCTTGACAGAGGAGATTGCGAAGAAAAGAGGTGACACCTAACGTTAAGTTTTAGAACTGTCCAAAGCAACATGTTTAGAGGAATACTGAAAACAAACATTTATTCAATCATAGAATTATACAAACTACACGTTGTTATTTTTTTCTCACTAAGTCAACTGTACAGAATGACATGCACATGTTTTTTTTATTAAGTTAGGACGTTTTTTTTAGAGAAATACAAGATGAATGTTTAAAAGTACTCATTGCAAATGGGTAATAATTTTGTTGTAGACATATTTGACATAATAATGCACAACTGTAAGCTTTTAAATACTAAATACGACTGTGAGTTTATCTTACTAATTAATTTTTTTTAAATTTAGTAATATATTAGTATTATAAACTTAAAAGTTACGTTCATATCATGGCCGGAGTAGTTAAGGCGTTCGACTCGTACCCTGAGGATTGCCGGTTCGAATCCCAATAACACAAAATATGCTCGCCCTTTCGCCCATGGTAACGTTGTAATGTGACTTTCAATCCCTTTATACATCGGTAAAAAGTAACCCAAGAGTTGATGGTGAGTGGTGATAACTAGTTGCTTTCCCTCTAGTCTTATTGTGCTAAATTAGGGACGGCTGGCGCAGATAGCCCTAATGTAACTTTGCGCGAAATTAAAAACAAAAAATTTTTTAGAAAGATGTTGAAGTATATATTCTCGTTCTTGCAGTTTCCGAGAACAAAACTTAAATCGAAAGAAAAATAATTTTACTTTAAATTATCAGCATTCGACAAAAATAAAAATTAATTCACTAAATTGCAAAATAGTATATTAAATTACACTAACTCTTCACGACTGTTTTGTCCAGATATTCCAAAGATATCATTATCCTATAATAAAAATTGATTTTTTTATTAAGAAGTGATAGTTTTTTTAATACTCATGTCATGCTATCCCGATTAATGTTTGTAATATTTTCAGGTAAACTTAAAACCGTGAAATGTGTAAGTTCAATCCGTGGTTTTGCTAGTTAGTAGATAGGGACATCGGGAATCTCGTTAATCCATTCATGCGCGTCACTAATTAGATGACGAGGCATTTGGCTACCTTAAGAGAGTCATAGTTACATTCCAGGTTATTCATCTCTTTTTATCACTATGATACTTTGCTATGTTTCAGGCTTGGAAACACCTTTAGGGTGTTATAATACCTCTGAAAGGACGAGATAGATCTTTTTTGCATTAATTTTCATCTGCACAGCCTTTAATGATACAGTTAAATTATGTCATTCTCATCTCCTCTTATTCTGCTGAGTAAGTAGTGACATTCTCATCTCCTCTTATTCTGCTGAGTAAGTAGTGACATTCTCATCTCCTCTTATTCTGCTGAGTAAGTAGTGACATTCTCATCTCCTCTTATTCTGCTGAGAAAGTAGTGACATTCTCATCTCCTCTTATTCTGCTGAGAAAGTAATGCTAGCGGAAGTGTCGGGTTCATGTCTCTTCTAGTAACGGCTGCAAGAAGGACTTTCGGTTAACAGAGTGGACTTTAATCGTGGATACAGATGATACCTGAACAGTAATAAGCTCCAAAGCCGTCAATCAGTGATCACATAATGTAAGAAAAGTAAGATGCTCAGAAATTTCAATAAATTCAGCCTTGTATTATAAAAGTCCAGACTGAAAATGTCATATCAATGACAATTAAGGAATTTAAGGCCAACCATCTTAACTTGGTTTTTAGAAATATTATGAAATAATATATAAAGCAATAAAACAAGGTAGGTGTCGTTTTATCAGTAATAATACGTGCTTCTACCATATACTGAAAGAAATGTCTTCCTAGCATATGTACACTCAACATTTTAGCTCAGAATTCTGGGAATAATCCCAAACTCTTCATTGAGCTATTTATTATCCGTGACAACTCTCGTAATGTAGCATGACTACTGTTTCACATTCATGTTAACTTTAGTCCTCCATTATCTGTTATCTTGGTAGTTCCTGTTCTGGTATTGAATGAAGTTGAAACAGCCACAATAACTTCCTTGATAGTGCTACGTGCGACTTACTGGTTAGCATGACTGGATTGTGGTTTCGAAGTTTCACGGTTCATGACCCTCACGATGCAAAAGGCGTTCTTCATACTTTTGGACTCTGGGTTGGGTATATTATAAGAATAATAGTCAAATTTCCCTATTCGGTCAAATAACATTATCCTAAGATTCGCCTAGTCTATAACTATTTAGGGACACTTATTTCCAAATAGCCCCTTTTGTGGTTTTGAGCGAAAAGTTTGAAACAAACAACTTGTATTGGTAACGGAAACATGAACAGTGGATTTACAAACACCGACCACTGTCTCCTTGTCCTAAGGATAAGTAAGTACAAGGTTGAAATTCTAACGCCAACTTGTCTCTGTCACAGTCTCAGTAAAACTTGATAAGTTTGATAAACATGCTTCAAATTACAGAGCAACAGTCCACACTAATTTCGAACAAAATGTAATTTTATCAAAAATTAGTTTTGAGAAATATTCAGAAAGGAGCAAACTTACAAATGTTTCATTTTTGAAAAATTATGTATCTCAGTTCAAAAACCAATGAAAACGTTGGCCGTACCATTTCTTCCCATAGTGTGACATAAACCAAAATCATCAGTTTCATTTAGATGAAAACTTATGATATTTTAGTTCTGCTGAAGTAAACATAGTTGCCCCCCAGTGGCACAGTGGTATGTCTGCGGACTTACACACTAAAAACCGGGTTTCGATACTCGTGGTGGGCAGAGCACAGATAGCCCATTGAGTAGCTTTGTGCTTAATTCTAAACAAAAAAGTAAACATAGTCTACACAAACATCATTCAAAACTTTGGATACAGCATGTCTTCTAGTGGTATTATAAACTTAAATATTTAGCTTATTAACTAAAACTGGAGAGCATGTAAATATACTTCATGTTTTATAATAAATATATTCGCGCTTCAACAAATACATTACTGATACAAGCTTACAGAGCAACATCTCATATTAAATGAATATGTAAACACAGGAAATATGACATATTCACACAACGTTGATCATTGTCCAAACTGCCAACCACACTACGTACCGATATGCACAGAAAAACAAAAATTTCAGCACTAAGAAACTCCAGTATTACTCTTATGGATGATCAGTAGAGCGATATGTTACCATGACAAACATGACATAAGCTTCTCTACTGCTTTAACTCAAATTCGATAAGAAATTCTGTCACTATCGTTCCCAGTTTTCCCTTGAGAGTTAATGTCTCCACCATTTCTTCTCAGCTTTTTCTTCAGATGTCCACTCCTCAGCTGGTGGTAAATAAATTATACCTAATAACGTTATTCTCCAATAGTATTTCAGTCTCTTAAATGTCACTGGGGTCTACACGTTATGATGGAGTTCAGCTACAATGGATCCTGAAAATATATGGTTCTTGTAGAAGCAACCCACGAGGTTTGAGGTCAACAAAATTTCTAGTCATCTCGGTAACTTAAGGGTTGCCTGCCTATTTTCACATAACTGTTAGACGTGTACCCCAGAAGAGTGGCTAGTTGATACTTAATAAGATTGGTAATCCACAGTGCATAAGCTCTTCTCAATTATAAATTAAAAAGAACTTTCTTAAGGTGTTTAATGAAATAATAATTATTTATTTGATGAATATCAACGAGCATGTGATCAATACAAGAAAGAAAGAGATTGAGTAATAACACAGCCTTTTCTTGCAGGTCACCTGTACTGGACAATCTCCATGTCTTCATTCATAATAACATTATAATCACCATCAGGACGTCTCAGTGTATCACAGCAATCACATCATCAAAAAAACCTGTTATTAGAAAGGGAAGTTATAGTTTGTGACTTCTGTTTGAACCAAATATAACAAACCTGCTAGAAACGCATTACAGCAAGGTTAATAAATTATCCAGCAAGTCTATCAGGTGTGAAAATAGGTAAGTCTTGGGCCAAGCCTTCTAACATATGTGACAACCTACAATGCATTTCAAAATTGAAATCCTCCCCTTATTCTATAACTTAAGCAAAATTTTATAAATGTAGAATTACTAATACATTAATATACTAAGTTATACATTGGTTTAGCTTACAATATCTACATATTATGTTTCAGCGTAATTAGAGAATAGGCCTTCTCTTTGCTTTCCTTGTTGATTAATCCATTTAACGAGACCCGAAGACGATTACAAATAATGTCAGCATAAATTTAAACAACACATTACGAATTAAATTATGATACTTGAAATAGAAATATTTAATCACAACAATACAAGATTGCCTATAATGAAGCAAAACATCATGTTAAAATAAAAGTTACGGAAGAGATTCTTCCCCTTGGTGGCCTGGCATGGCCAAGCGCGTAAGGCGTGCGACTCGTAATCCGAAGGTCGCGCTAAACATGCTCGCCCTCCCAGCCTTGGGGTGTATATCGTGACGGTCAATCCCACTATTCGTTGTTAAAAGAGTAGCCCAAGAGTTGGCGGTGGGTGGTGATGACTAGCTCCTTCCCTCTAGTCTTACACTGCTAAATTAGGGACGGCTAGCACAGATAGCTTTGTGCGAAATTCCAAAACAAACAAATCTTCCCCCTGTGAGAGTTATTTCTAAACCTTTTCTTCTGTCATAAACATTTACGTACTTAGAGATTGTTAAAAATAAAATTCAACTTGATGTCTTGATAGCACAGACACATAACTTTTTAACATCGAGTTCCCAAAGGGTTTTATTTCTTTAGGTTAAAGCATTAGCAGTGAAAAGATTACAGCATTGATCTGATCATATTGCAACAAAACATCCGTAAAACATAAAATACAAAACATATCGAGACTGATACACTTTCATAAGATCACACTTAAGAGATTAGCGAATATAATTTAAGTTTCATCATTCCTTAAGAAGATTACACTTATTTTAAATGTATATTTTAGTGTGTTGCAGTCTTCAAGCATTGGCTTTGTTACTCAAGTATTCATTCAATGTAACAAAGTATGTGCAAAGTTTAACAGTGAAAAGTAAAAACATTTCAACACCCATCAATTGTATTTCATGAGATTTTGTTGAATAAGTTAGATTTATGAAACTTTCCTTTTTTCATATTATAAATTCACGTGTTTTTATGATGTATGAACTACGATTAGAAATGTAAGCAGAAATAATCTTTCAAGTGACATTAATTTCCATTCTTATCGATCACGAAAATTTTAAATATCTATTGCTTCTAGATACGTCCAAGACAAGTTTTAAACATGAGCGTGAAAAATAATATTTAAAAATAACTATATCAAACGTTCCATTTAACTGAAATAGCGTACTATAAATATTTCATGTTATAGAAATTAAAATAACGACTATTTGTAAATAGAAGAATAAATTTGTAAAACAAAGAAAGAAAATGAAACGTTACATTTAAGGGCAACACAGGCTGTAATTACAAGTTTAAATAATTAACTGTTATATTCTCTCTCCGATAAAATTTCTTAAGATGTGTTAAACCTTAATATTAATAGGTTTCAAAGTAAATTACATGTAACATTACAAACCACCTGCTACAGTGAGTTTAAAGAATAACATTTTATTTATATGACATTTGTTATCCGTGTGGCCGTTGACAAATAATGGGGACACTTTAGCAGCTGTTCTTGTAATGGTAATCAGTATGAGTTAATAGAATATTCAAGATGTATAAAATTACACATAAGATCATTCATAAGACCATAAGTATCGGAATTTTTAAATCAACGTCACCATAAAAATCATTACGTTTAAGAAATAACGTGAAAATAAACATCTTCTGTCTTTAGGCATTAAAACTTACCTACTGCAATGAAATAATTTTAAAAAAACATTTCTTGTGCTAAAACACTTTTACACGTTACATCCTGATGTAAAACGATGTGAAACATTACTACACGTTATATCATGTTATGAAATAATGTAAAACATCTCTAGTGCTAAAACATTACTACACGTTGCAACATGATATAAAATAATGTGAAACATTACTACATGTTACATCATAATATAAATAATGTGAAACATCTGTAGTGTTAAAACATTACTATATGTTAAAACACGATATAAAAGCACATGAAAACAAATGTTTTTATTAACACACCAGTACACGTTACATCCTGTTAGAAAATTATGTGATAAGGCCCGGCATGGCCAAGTGTGTTAAGGCGTTCAAGTTGTAATCTGAAGGTCGTGGGTTCGAATCCCTGTCATACCAAACATACTTGGCCTTTCGCTCATGTAGTATTTGTTGGTAAAAAGGAAGCCCAAGAATTGGCGGTGAGTGGTGATAACTAGCTGCCGTCCCTCTAGTTTTACTCTACTAAATTAGGGATGGCTAACGCAGATAGCCCTTGTGTAGCTTTGCGCAAAATTCAAAATAAACCAAAACCATTATGTGAAAATAAATATCCGATGCTGAGAAAATGCTACATGTTACATAATACAAATATCTATTCTATAACACGTTACACAGAGCATCGTCTTAATATATACTCCTGTTAAAACACTACTTGTGATATAATATTAAGGTATATATATCAAGAAAATTCTACTAAGACATGTTGCTGGTTACAAATTGACAACCACCACCCTTTCCTAATAAATCCCCTCTACGTTAAAACATTCTGTTAAAATATGTGCTTGGCGAAACACTACATGTGATTTCATTTTAATATCAAAAGCTATCAAAACACCAGACGAAATATGTTGTTAAAATATCTGTCTAATAAAACATCACACGAAATAAATGTTAACATCTATAACGAAATATTATATAACAAATTTGTTAAGAAATACCCCGTGTATAAAACATCTTTTTTTTCAGTCCCGTATTTGACAAAATACCAGATTAAAGGCTTAAAACTGATCTTCAATAAAATTTTGCATAAAATACTATCATGAAATAAACCCAGATGAACAAGCACCACATGAAACATCATGCTGAACACATTGCTTTCAACATTATTTTCAAACCTTCACTATGTCAGTTTCACTAATATTCTTGCTCACATGATGTGCTAGTATACTTTAGGTTTTTAACTGAAGTAATGATGGTTTCGTGCTGTACGAATAACTTCCGTTTCTATTATCCAGTGCTCGCCTACTGTTGTAACCAACATTTTTTACAACCTCTTAGTTGTTGTTTTTCTTTGTAATTTCGCGCAACACTACACGAGGGCTATCTGCGCTAGCCGTCCCTGATTTAGAAGTGTAAGACCAGACGGAAAGCAGCTTGTGATCACCACCCACCGCCAAATCTTGGGCTATTCGTTTACCAACGAATAGTGGAATTGACCGTACATTATAAGGCCCCCCCATGGCTGAAAGGGCGAGTATGTTTGGTACGACGAGGACTCGAAACCACAACCCTCAGATTACGAGTCAAACGCCTTATCCAACTGGCTATGCTGCCTATCTCTCAATATATGCATTTGTCTAAAAAGTCCGATATCCGTTTTTTTACGAACTGATTAGAGAAACAAGATTTCTAACAACAGTAATAATTAATAAATCAAAATTCAATTTTTATTCGACGTGTTAAGTGTTCTGCAAGCGCTTCAAAATTTTTTAAATACCTGATACTCGTTTCTTTAATTTGTTTTATTTACGCTGTTTTATTTTATTTATAAAACTTTTGTCAAAGTATGCACTAAACAATTTATATTATCTTTTATATCCTTTTTTTATTATTCAAATTTCCCCTCTTGTAAGATTTATACTATAACCTCTACTTGGGGATTTTTTAAAATTAAATTATGTTACTGATTGTTTGTCAGTTACAGTATTTTTAAAATACGCTCCATGTTGGCCCTGCATGTTTCAGGTGGTTAAGGAGCTCGACTCGTAATCCCAGGGTCACGGATTCAAATTCTCGTCACACCAAACCTGCTCGACCTTTCAGCCGTGGAGAGCGTTACAATGTTACAGTCAATCCCACTATTTGTTCGTAAAAGAGTAGCTCAGGAGATGGCGGTGGGTAGTGATAACAAGTTGCCTTGTCTTACACTGCTAAATTAGGAACGGCTAGCGCAGATAGCCCTCATGCAGCTTTGTGCGAAATTAAAAAAACAAACACATTCTCTAACTTTTGATGGAAAACTTCATCCACCTCTAACTCCACCCCTTCCCCCTCATAAACAGATTCTGTATGCAACCCGATTTACTGAAATGGTAAAATTCAATAAAATAGTAGTTTTTCATTATAATTATGCCAATTCAAAATAAAAATCCAATTTATTATTATTTTTAAAGGTTTCGAAGATCTAAAGTCCATTTGTGTGCCCATAAAGGGCTTTGTTTTTGCAGTGAATTATTCGATTTTGCATGTAGTTTTTCTGTGTCAAAAGGCAAAATTATTTTTATTAGTCGTATGAGATATTGTTATACTTAACTATAACATGTACCATTTTTGAGCGCTTGTTTATAAAAGGCACTTAAAAGAGTAGCTCAAGAGTTGGCGGTGGATGGTGATGACTAGCTGCCTTTCCTCTATTCTTACACTGCAAAATTAGGGACGGCTAGAGCAGATAGCCCTCGTGTAGCTTTGCGCGAAATTATAAAAGCAAAAAAATGTATTTCTTCCGTCAATGTTGTTTGCAGCGATTACCAGCATTGGAACAAATTATATAAGTGATATTTTTCATTTTGGATATCAAGAATAGTTTAATTTTTTATATAATTCTTCCCAAATGCCAGTTCTTAATAGTTCATTATATATATATTATTTGATTATCTGATCAATATATAAAAATTATTAAAACAGCCATAAAAATATGTGGTTGAAAGTTATTAGGGTACGGCATCCACCTCGATCTGATAGTGTTATGTGTTAACACATGTAGTTTTAAACTCATTTCATGTACTTTACAAAGAACTTGAAGCTTAGGTTCATTACTACCTGAAAAATCGACCGTTTCAGGTTCCGTTCAATTTGTCTGAATAATGACAAGAACTGACACCAGGCGAGCTTCCGCCGCCTTACTTCACTGGTAAGTTGCTCCCGCGTCGGGCTCTCTTATATGATTTAATCGTAGTGTAATTTCCATAGATTCTTATAATTATCAAAAATGCTTTCAGAGTATTTGAAAAATAGAAAAGCTCAATTAACTCTTTGGAGGAAAAAAAATCATCTCGAAAATGAGTCCTATTCTTGACAGGGCGTATTCTTTGGCTAAGAAGTATAGGTTTCCATTTATATTTTTTATCTTCTGCTATTTAATTCCCACTATCGACCCTTTTGTCGTGTCCAAGGTATGAAACAGATGAATTACTCTATCGAGCTAAGGCTAGAGAGTTTTATCACGACCTCTCTCATTTAAATATACTGCCTCTTTTATCATGTCATAGAATGATTGATGAACTGTGGATGAAGAAAACACGCCGAGCTTTACTATATCATATCGACTATGGGTTTGGAATATTCTAAAGCGCAAGTTTTAAACGCATGACATATTTTTTGTCACACATCTTATGAACGTCCGTAGTGTAATATTTATTTCTGGTATCTCAAATTATGCTGTTCGAAAGTATTTTAGACATCCAATATCTTATTTGTCTGGAACAAAGCTTTAAATGGATAAATAACGCACTTAAAAATCCGGACTATCTGTGGTATTACAGTCCCAAACTACTTCTTTCTTAGAAGAAGAAACCACATAATTTTAGATCTCTTGTAAATGTTGTAATTTTCTATTTCCAGACGCTCAAACCAATAGAGTTTATAAACATTAGAAGACGTGGTATTACAGTTCCAAGTTATGTCTTTCTATAAGAGGAAATCGAGTTTTTTAAATCTCATAAAAGTTACAATGTTCTATTTCTAGACGCTCATATTACTTCATTTTAACGACATTAAAAGGCGTGAATATTTTATAATCATTTAAATTTACTGTTACAATATTTAGTAGGTTTTTGGCATTTTCAAACTTAACAGCATCTTATGAGATATTGAACTAAAAAGGCAAGTCAGGTACCTCCTAGATTTAAGCCTAAACAACTGTAATTTAGTATTTACTAGAGAGGGCGCAACGATTCATCAAAACCCACTTAGTTACTTTTGGCCAAATAAATAAGTTGAAACTACTCTTTCTGTAAATCCTTTCGTAGTTAAAAGTGCAGAAAATCGCGAATAGAACCTTGGACCTTCCGAGCATTCACAGGCTGACATTCTACCCACAAGGCTATATCTGGCCTTCTGTTAGATGAAACACAGTATCCTGGTTTAGTAAACTTACTTTTTATGTACTAACTTTAATTGCAACTGTTTATAAAAATAAGCTATCTTAATGAAAAGGTTTTCAAATAATTTATTTTATTTCTCACTTCAATTAATTCTACTTAATTTTCAATTTGCCTTTAGCCAAATATTTGCAATAAAACTATTTTTGCCAGAAGTAAAGTGCGATTTAAAGTTAACGTGGAAAAAGAAGTTAGATTTTCTTATGTAACGCATGTAGAAATTTTATAGGCGGACACACCTGTTACACGTAAACTGTTTGTGAAAAAGTGAAAAGCAACTCAATATACTTTTCTTGTGTGATACGCCGGTTATCAAAATAAAATCGTTGAAATAAACGTAATCTTAATTAAATAGCAAAGAATATTTATAAGTTATTTGACCAAATATGCTAAAGCTATATTCATATTTGCAAGTTTAAATGCTTACATAAGCCCAAGAAAACGTGTTCAAAAATTTTAACGCTACAAAATTCTGCACTCAATTTATAGATCTCACTATTACAAAGTTAAAAAGTCTCTTTTCGAAACAGTCAAAGAATGATCGGAATTTCTAGTATTATAGGTATTAAACATCAAGAAACAAAAAATCTGCTTAATTTGACCTACTGGATGGTGATAAATATTATTACTTTATAAGAATAATATTGTCTAGCTCTACACCAAACGTTAGACAAAAGTAACAATTCATTAAGGTAAGAATAATATTGTCTAGCTCTACACCAAACGTTAGACAAAAGTAACAATTTATTAAGGTAAGAATAATATTGTCTTGCTCTTCACCAAACGTTAGACAAAAGTAACAATTCATTAAAGTAAGAATAATATTGTCTAGCTCTACACCAAACGTTAGACAAAAGTAACAATTCATTAAAGTAAGAATAATATTGTCTAGCTCTACACCAAACGTTAGACAAAAGTAACAATTCATTAAGGTAAGAATAATATTGTCTTGCTCTACATCAAACGTTAGAAAAAAGTAACAAATCAGTACTAACGAAGATTATCACATTGTTTTCTCTACATTTTTGTGATTATTTCACTAATGTCTGTTAGTGGCTAGTTTGATTTTATTATAAAATTGATGAAAAGTGATCTTTTAACTTTAACTCTAAGAAAAGCAATTATTTTGTTTATATTCGGTCGTTCAGCTGTGAATTTGAAGTGTAGTTTATGAATCACTAGTCAACATAATAATGTTATAAAAACGTTATATTATATATTCCATATTTTAATTTACTGCGAGGTTGTTTTACATTAATTACTGATATTATGAGTGGCAATATTAAGTTTTGGTATTTTTAGAGTAGTTACTGCGAGTAGTTTGTGTTACATCTCTGTTGTTGCAATGCTGGTCGTGTGTGTTGTATTAAAGGCAGTAGGATGAACTGCACTATAAGCAGATATTATATGTGTCACTAATGACTAGCAACACGTGTTACACAAATGGGTGGCGGTGCATGTTATAACTAGTCAGTTGTACGTTTCACACCAACAACTAGCAACGTGTGTTAACTAATGAATGGTGGTGCGTGTTATACTAATGATTGTTAGTGTGTGTTAAACTAATAATTGTTAGCGGCTGTTAAAAAATGATTATTAGTGTGTATTAAACTAATGATTGTTAAAGTATGTTAAACGCACGATTGTTAGTGTATGTTATACTAATGATTTTTAGTTTGTGTTAAACTAATTATTATTAGTGTGTATTAAACTAATGATTGTTAGTGTGTGATAAATTATTCTTAGTGTGTTACACTAATACGCATTAGAGTGTGTTATACTAATGCTTTTTGTGTGTGTCACATTAAAGACTATTAGTGTTAGTTGTTAGTGTGTGTGTTACGCTGATGACTGTTAAGTATGTTAACCTCTAAGCTGACAATACATATCTAAAGGAATGATTGATAGCAAGTTCAAAAAGTTCTCACATTACTGGTCTCTATGGTAAACCAAGAAAACGTAGATGTATGTCTTTCTCTGAGACTAAAGAAAAATTAGCAGTGTCTGGTTAACACTCTGTGACGTCAGAGGTTGATTATCAGTGTTCATGATCTGACACAGGTTTTATTATTGTATAAAAGTATTAAAATCCAGATGATTAATTTGTCTGAAACATTTTACTAGTCTATGAACAAAAAAGCAATTTTAATTATAGAAACTTAACTGCAGATTTAAAAATACTTTGATACAAACTTTATTCCAATGTCACGTTAGTTGGTGTTTATATATTTTTTATCACTATGTCTAGTTTCGTTCGAAGAATGAGTCATTCTACTGCATTCAAAGCTGACACATTAAAATCTGTTCTTAGTAAAAGTATGATTTAATGGTTTCTTTAGAGTAAATTCAGTTCTCAATTTAGCCCTAATATACGTGCTGGCACATAACAATAATGTTTCTATAGCAAAATAATGCAGTACAGCTTTTCACAATTTTTAAAACTATAATGTTCGTAAATAAAAGTGAAAATTATATAGAAGAGTGTTTGGAATATTTGCAGCACAGATACGTAAGCTTGTATTTTATTTTTATTTTTGATGCTAATATTCATGCAGAACTCACTAAATTCTACACATAATCGGCTTCTAATTGTCTTTGTTAATATCACAGCTTCATTTATCTCGTTCCAACAAAATGTCTTTAACCTTAACACAATTATTTTTTGATGAAGAGATACTAGTAATCTTGCTATTCATCTTATATCATTCTGTAAGCACTTCCTTAACCCTTAGCATAATCCTTATTGATAAAGTGTTTGTTAATTCCACTTTCTATTTAAACTAAATTGGACTCTCTCAATTAATGATAAATGTCATTTACAGTTCTACCGCATGTACAATTTTTTTAAACGACTTCAAAATTCCTGCCTCAGGTAACTGTGTTTCAGAGAACATTTCGAATTTCGATTACAGCTTATTCACGACTATCTAATTATGGTAACAAACGGACGTCTTTAACTTAATCGACTTTTATCAACTTGAAGTTTCCTAACACTTTCCTCTACAAGAATATGCTATACAGTTAAGTAGTGTATTTTCATACATAAAATATTTCAAACAGACGTTCTTGTTAATCACTCCAACAAAAATTGATTAGACTCCTATAATGCTGCGATTAAAATTCGCCAATTTGTAATTACGTGTCCCAGCTAATTTTTCATAGGGTATTAATTATGGATCAGCCACTAAAACCGCTTTCCAATAATTAATCTTCCGATGTAAAGCTTCGCTAGTTTATATTAAAAGCAAACCTCATCTAATAATGGCACTACACGAGAGCTTTGTAGCAATACGTTGTTCAGAAAACGAAATGAAGTTTGTAGATGATTAAACAGAGACTGGATTTTATCGACTTCATCAAATGACTGAATGTCACCAAATTGGACTATCGAAAACACCTTAAATTCTTTTCAGTAAACTTGTACAGTCCGCTAAAGAGTAATCAAATACTTTAGTGGATAGTAAGAGAATATCATGTAGGAACAAAAAGGGTCAATGTTATATTTAAGATAATAAAATCATCAAAACTGGCTTATAAATTATACAGCTGAAAGTAAATTTTGCATAAACAGTAACATGATATAAAAACGTAAATCTATAAACTATTTGTTATTTTCTTCGAAATTCAGTTTCAAGAATGGTAGAATATTCTGTGTTTAGCTTTACTCACTGTTAAAAAGAAAGAAAATACAATAAAAATGTGTGCTTATGTGATGTCTTCCCGAAGTATCCACATGTGTAGGGAGAGCGGATGGAGGTCTGAGGAATCACTGTTTTAACAAGGTGTAGAATCTTAGGCCTAAATGACCGCTCTATTTCTGTGAGACATGTTTTCAGCTAGCTTCTGGCAGATGACTTATGAACTTCATCTCTATTATTCTTTTAGGAGCTTGGTTAACGGATAACATCTAGAAACGTTCTTATATGATTAATATGTGGAATGTAAAGAGATCACTTCCTGCTATTGCTTGTGTTTTTTGAAACCATTTGTGGATTTTATGTATTTTGTTTACAAAAAGCATTATTCTGCTGAAAAACAAAATCGTTTTGCTTGCCATAAACCATTTCATGTTCCTTAAAAGGTATCTATAAATCAATAGGTATTTAAATTTGTTGACACTTTTTTTTTTACAAATATGTCTACTTCTCACTCAATATCCCACTACAGTCCTTCATTATCGAAATACTAATCTGCCTTTGACTACCAGTTTGAGACTGTGTGAAGCAGGTCTCAAATTTCAACACGGCTTGCAACCACTCAAGACATAGTTGCTCATGAGTGGTTGTGCAAGTCAAGGGATACTGGTCATATTACGGAGATGTTACACTGTTTACATTTTTCGATTCCTCTCCAAATACATCTATTCACGGATATATCTACTTATGGGAAACTTCAAAAACCGAACAGATTAGTTTCCTTCTTTCACAACCCAGTATGTGCATCGGACATACTGGTATAACCCGGATTTCGATACTCATAATGAGCAGAGCACAGACAACCTATTGTGTAGCTTTGTATTTAATAACAAAAAACAGCAACATCTTTGACAGGTGTCTATATGTAATGCAGCAGTACCGATAACTTGTTTCGAGAATTTTTCTCAACATACTTTATAGTTTAAAACTTAATAAGCCAAACTTTAACAGGTCTTGCGCTTCAACATAAAGGAACAGAATGGGTCATCTGTTCTATGTCAATCATAAGATCAACTTCTAGCGTACAACATTTGACTTTAGGCTTATCGCTCAGAGACATTTGTACCAATTTTCACACCGTACTTTCGAATTACTGAGACAGTTGAAGAATCACCCATGTTCGAACATTACAACTATTTCATGAACAAGTTTTCATCACTTTCAGCAGCCTAGAGTCTCCTCTCTTTCTGGTTTCCTTCACACATTTTGACACTACTAACTGACTTTCCTGGAGTATTTATGAACGTATATTAAATAAGATCTTAAAGAGAACGCGCTAGATAGTAAGTGGACATGTTACAAAATGCCCAGACAGGCTCGGTAGAGAAGAACATTCTACTCTAAGTGTTTTTTGGGATATTTCAGACACTAAAAATAAATTTTAGTGAGGAGTTGTCTTTTTATTCTGTAAATGTGATATACGTGATTATTTACACAACCTTTTGTTTAAACGTACCCAAACAAGTCAGCGTTAAACAGTTAGTTTCACAGTTTGATAACAAAATCAAAATTAAAGCTTCAAACAAAAAATATTTTATATTTATTGATGCGACTCAGGTATATACTGTAAAATATTCAGACAGCAATAAAGGTGGGTGATAACCTATGATTCGACACGTGCATATGATGAGTTCTTATCTGGTTAAATATTTTTGTTTGTTTGTTTTGGAATTTCGCACAAAGCTACTCGAGGGCTATCTGTGCTAGCCGTCCCTAATTTAGCAGTGTACGACTAGAGGGAAGGCAGCTAGTCATCACCACCCACCGCCAACTATTGGGCTACTCTTTTACCAACGAATAGTGTGATTGACCGTTACATTATAACGCCCCCACGGCTGGGAGGGCGAGCATGTTTGGCACGAACCCGCGACCCTCAGATTACGAAGCACACGCCTTAACGCGCTAGGCCATACCAGGCCAGGTTAAATATAATAAGACAAAGAGAGATAATGCAATATTTTCCTGTAATACATAATAAAAAATGAGTTAATTAATAAAACTGATACATCATTTAAGCCACAATAATTTATTACTTTAAAATAAGGGCATTTTGCAATCTGTTTCGACCACATTTGTTTGGGTCACGAAACGTGTAACAAGATATTCTTGTTGTGCAATAATACATATCGTGGTTTAAAAAGATCTATCACTTTTAATATTTAAATTCCACAAGATACATTAGTAAACCAATTAAATGTGTCGATTCCTAGTCTGGTAAAATAGAGTACGACAAACACGGATGACAATGGTGAGCCGATGATATATGAGACGAAAGGTACAAATGATATCTTTTGAAAAAATGATATATTTTATATAACATAGGTAGATAACGTTACCGAGAGGCATGACCAGGTGGATAAAGCACTCAACTAGTAATCTCAGAGTCACGGGTTCGAATACCCGTCACACTAAATATGTTCGCCCTTTTAGCCGTGAGGGCGTTATAGCATTTTGGTCAATTCCACTATTCGCTCATAAAATAGTAGTCCAAGAGTTGGCGGTGGGTGGTGATCACTAGCTGCCTTCCCTCTAGTCTTACACTACAAAATATCTCTCATTTAGCTTTGCGCGAAATTCAAAACAAACAAACCATTACTTAGAACAGTGATCCTAAAATAAGTGCAAATTGTTGATATATAAAAGAGCATTTGCAAACATCAGTATCTTAGAATGTAATATATAGTGGTACATACGTAGGTGACAAGGTCTTATTTGTTAATAATGAACGTTATACATTAGTATCTCACAACCGTAGTAAATAGGTGTTGCAATGGTAGGTTTTTTCGCTGTTATTAATTGTTTCGTTTGTAATCCCAGTAATATCACACGAAACGTTTGAAAACTACATATTTATGTCAGTACTAAACTACACTATTAGTCCAAATTAATATTTGAATAAAGTTTAGCATTTTGAAAAGTATTTCAAAATTTGTAATAAACATTATAATCACTAGAACTTAATGAAAAAGAACAAAATGTTACAGATTATTATAATTAAAAACACATAAATATATGAGTTGTTTTAAATTAAAACCATATAGTTTACCGATACACAAAGCATATACAAAAATAAACCATTCATTTACTGACTAGTAAAGATGATTCTCCATAATCTGTGATAAGTTAAAACACAACTTTTGATAACAGAATAGATGCACATATATTTCAGAAGAATTTCAACTGAAAAAGAAATTGGATAACAATAACTCTAGACATTAAAACATTAACTTTTACACAGATATATGATTGAGTTAAATTCATTTCATTCTATACTATTGGTGTTATTCCTCTTTCCTTTATGCTGTTAAGATATAAACAGAATTCATACTTGGTATGTTAATTTTTCTATCCCTAAAAATTGTTTGTTTGTAAGGCCTTTTCACATGCTAAATCCTTGTCCATTAGAAAGACTTTGAGAAAAGCTGTTTACCGACATTTTGACTACTGATAAAAGAACAACTTTCATAAATTAGGAGTGGGAAAAGTAAAATCTGCTATTCTCAAACACAGTACAGGGTAATTCCTGCAACTTTTGTGTGTAAATCCCTCCTCAAAACTTCAAAGAATGTACTTCCCCTATTGAATGACTGCCCACGAAAAATTGTTATAATTTATGACGGAATGAAAAGAAATTGATGATTTAGATAATAAATCTGTCTTATAGAAATATGACGATCGTTTATCAGGAATAGCTGCATAATAGGGTTTTCATCAGAAATCCTATACGATAGAGTATTTCTCAGAAGTACCGTAGCAGTTGTCAGAAAAAGCACCATGTTTGTCATTGGTAACTCGGTTATCAGTAGAAATACGTCGTATATTTAACCCTTTGATACATTTATGGACGTTTTTGAAACATAATATTTGAATTTTTCTAAGTTTTAATTCAAATTTATGATATGCGTTACAGAAACTACAAACTGTACCCAAGATTACCATCTTAAGGAATGGATGTATTGTCAAACAGAGATCAGCTCAATGTGAAAATAGTTTTATATAATTAAAATATTATGCTTCAACTTTGAAAGAGACAAAGCCAAAATATGCTTCACTTGTATTTTGTTTACGATGTTTTTGCCAATCCGATCATAGATTTGCACCCGATTTAAAGAAGGCTAAATTTGAAGTTTCTTTCAGCTGTACCTTGTATCATTTTGTCTTTTTTAATCAGAAAATTTTTTTGATTTTCGTTTAGATATACAGTTACGATAGAAAGTGTTCATACCCCAGCGTCGTGAGTAAGTTTGTTTTCATAACTTAAAAAGTATCATGATTAGGATAATGAAAGTAGAGTATATTGTAAATATTATACTACACACATCTTAATAAATTTTTATGTGAACTGAACGACAAATAAACTGTTTATAAACAAATAACCAAACATAGGAGGAGCATAAAGTTTTCGTGCGTCTACTTTAATGGTCAAGTTGTGTTGCCTTTCAGATGAATTACTTGGAGCAATCTCTTCTCATATCCCTTCATGATCATTTTACAGTACTCGACTGGCATTTTCTTCCATTCTTCTTTACAAACGGCCTCCAACTCTTGCAAGTTTTTCGAATACCGCTGATGAACTCTGGTCTTCAACTGATGCCAAACGTTTTCAATCGGGTTGAGATCGGGTGACTGCGATGGCCACTCCAGAACGATTATATGGTTCTTCTGCAACCAGGATTGTACATATTTCGATGTGTGCTTAGGGTCATTGTCATGCTGAAAGAATCGACAACGCCTAAGCCGCAAGTTTCGAGCATCATTCTTGATATAAGTGCCTAATATATCAACGAACTCTTCTTTTTTCATGATTCCGTTGACGCGATAAAGTCTGCCTACACCAGAAGAGCTGAAGGACCCTCATAGCATGATCGAGCCACCTCTGTGTTTAACTGTAGGGATGGTGTTCTTTGGAAGATTTCGTTCCTCCTTCTTACGGAAAATATAGCAAACATCATTGTGGCCGAAAAGCTCGATTTTAGTCTTGTCTGACCAAAGAATACTCTTTGAATAGGTAAAGATTTTATCTACATGCTTTCTTGCATATCTTAATCGTGCTTCTAAATAAACAGGCTTTAAATATGGAATTCTACGAGGACGGCATGCTTTGAACCCAGAAGAGCGTAACATGTTCGTAACTGTAGAGGTGCTTACTTCAATCCCAGTTTCCCTTGCCAGTTTCTGTTTGTCATTACATGTTAAACGATGGTTTCTACTAACTTCTCTGAGAACCTTCCTCTTGGTTCTCTCTGGAATTTTGATGGGGCGTCCTAAACGAGGGAGGTTAGCAGTTGATTCTGTAAGCATTAAACTTGGCAATTATGCTTTGAACAGTATATTTCAGCACATTAAGTTGTGATGCAATACCAGAAAGAGACACACGAGACTTGTATTTTACACAACTCGTTTATTTAAATCACTGGACAGTTGTTTCCTATTCGCCATGATGACCAAGCAGATAATGACGGAGACGGCGCTAAATTGCCGGATATACATTTTTTGCTGGCTAAATTCCAATAATTATGAACCAAGTGTCTGGTTCTGGAATGGTATAACGTAGTTTATTCGCCAAACTAAACAAAAGTTTTATAGGGATATCAGTTTTTTCGCACGTTTTGAACTGTACGAACACTTTCTGTTCCTCCAATTTTTTTATTTGTTTATAAACAGTTTATTTGTCATTTAGTTTACTTTTATTAGCGTACTCGTGATACTTTTTAAGTTACGAGCAAAAACCCACTCGGGCCGCAGGGGTACGAACACTTTCTGTCGTAATTGTATTTTGTATTAATTTCTCTTCATTAACACAGCTCTTATTCTTGAATCTTTCTATAAGTAGTAAATATTTGTTTGTGTAAAAGATGGCTAGCTTGTTTCTTTCTGCCCCCCAGTGGCACGGTGGTATGTCTGCGGACTTACACACTAAAAACCGGGTTTCAATACCCGTGGTGGGCAGAGCACAGATAGCCCATTGTGCAGTTTTGTGCTTAATTCTAAAAAAACAAAACAAAATTGTTCCTTTCTATCAGCAACAAGTCAATTAATTTCTCTTTTATCAAGCAGATCTTTAGATTTCTTACTATTTTATCACATTGTTTTCTGAGTTCCAGAACAACACATAGGAGAGAATCATGCCAGTTATTCCACAGGATGCACAGTGATAGCTTGGTTATCAGAAGAACCATGTTGGCAAACTCTTCGGGAAAACTCATGTGGTATATTGTTTACCATAAGAACCACATTAGCTAGGTTATTAAAGGAAACAACTAAGAATATTATTGTCTCCATTATTCCAACCAGTGTGATAACCACTGTTAATGGGTGAAAGATCTCTTCGACCATAAACATTGAAGATGTAGTGTGGGTGACATGACATATTCATCTTTGTTTTTACCTGTGGGCTCTAGGAATCATCAAAGTGGTTTTCTCTTCTTGTTGTTTGACTGGCCCAAGAATAATAACACGAGCTTACTAATTTGATAGTTCTTGAGAATGACACTAAAAGTTCAGTTAAAGATGTATTATTAACAGTAACTAAGACTAAGTAATCAGCGTTAAAAGGAAAATAACGACAGCAACGTTTTGTTATTGATTATTAACAGGAAATCTGATTTGTAAAGGACTTAGATAAAACTGGTAATAGATATATTAACAAGGACTGTTCAGAAGGGCCGAAGCTGACGAAACCTCACAAACAAAAAACAACAGAAAAGCTTTGAACAACGTATTAAAATAAATAGGAATTTTATCAAAGATATGATCGAGAAATTAGATTTAACTAATTTCGGTAGACTCCTGTCATGCCCCTAATGCATGTGTAATGCACTTTTGTGCTTTTAGTCATTATAAAGAAAGTAACTGAAGCCGTTGTTTGAGTTTAATAGAAGTTCGGCAGAAAGTTTGTCAAGAAGTGTGACGTAAGAATGTCAACGTCTGAGGTCGTGAAATCGTGTGCTGTAGGCATTGAAGAATCGTGCAGTAATGGATTATCAGCTTGAGCCTGAAAACAGCTAGATGAATTATTTCCAAGAGCAGCGAAATACTTTAAATAACAATCATATAAATTTCGATTAATCCACGCATTGTGATTACTTGCTCGATTCATCTCTTCACACCATTTGTTCGGAACTTAAATATTTCTTGTCGTAGAATTTGAAGGGAGGGACTTATATATTGATGCACATTATTAAACCTCTGTATGTAGCTGCTTTTAATGTGCAGAAATTTTTTTTTAGTCTTGCACTGTATAAAGTGCTATCGCATTCAACTTTCGGAATTGGACCTACCCTATATCAATAACTTATTTACTTTTGAAAATTTCTTCTGGCTCCAATATTTCAGTCATTAGTTTGTAAAATTCACAACAATAAAAGTAGCCATCACTTCCTAAAGACTCCAAATGCGATAAGTTACTACGTTATCCTTTGGTGTTTTTAATGAATTTTTTTTCGTTTCACTGCTGTATAATAAAAGACAATTCTAGTTGACATAAATGGTGATGATCATTTGATGTTAGTTCTCATTGACTTAATTGCTGTAAAAGTCTATGAATACATGTATATTAATAAAAGGGCAATATCTTTAGTATTTGTTTAGATATCATTAATTATTCATTATAATAATCAATATCAAGTTTAACTATTTTAAGTATATCTTGAGTTATGAAACTTGCACGTTATCGATAACTATTTCTATTTAAAGTTCTGAAGCTTTTACACACCATAATATAGAGTGCACAAAGCAGTTTGATTCGTTTTATACTTATTAAACTCAAGTAAATGCCATTCTTTCTGAATAATTAAATATATTTCATTTGGTATTCACGGCAGGTTAAACTCTTGAAATTCTCTACTATAGATTACAAAATTTGTTTTCTGATATATTGATTCTTTTTTCTATCTGAACTGAAGTGGTAAGTTTCTGTCAATATTTAATAATATATTTGCATCTATAAGCCTTAGCAGCCTGAAGTGTCAAGCCTTTGCTTTAATACATTATACAACGTAACTTAAATGTATTTCGAATACAAATAAACTAACTATGCACTCGTCTCCTTTCGACAACCATCAACAGTCCATTAAAATTCTCAAACCAACAACATCCAACATCTTTATTAAAAGAAACACAGATTTTTTAAAGTAGGCTTATGGAATTCAATATGTTTTATGTTTAAGTGACTAAAGAAAGAACTAGTACTGATATAATACCTATCACGAGTACAGTATACTTCCTATAAATCAGAGCACGGGAAACAGTTTGTAATACATGTCGAGCGTATGCTGTCGGGTTTAGAAGCATTGAACTATAGATATTGCACATGAAAATAGTCATGGACTTACCGCTAAATTAACTAGTGCAAGTATCAACTGATCACTCACGGATTTCATTCTTTCAAAGTACATGAATAATCTGTTTAACAGTCTTACTGATTATTGTGATTAGGATTTTTTTATCATTCATCTACTCGTAATCTTTTGAATAAGATTGTAACCCTTTTTTCTACACTTAATAAACTATTTTCAGACCCAAGTTTTGATGACAACTTAAAACGTTAATTTTAAATTTATCTCTACAATCTTAATATACAAATATTCTAAAACGGATGTTCCATAATTTTCGTACATTTATTTATTGGAAAAAAAATATGAAATAATAATGGGATTCACCGTTACAATATAACGCCCCCATGGCTGAAAGGGTGAGCATGTTTGAGGTTACAGGAATTCGAGCCCGCGACCCCCAGATGTGAGTCGAGCGCTCTAAACATCTGCCAATGCCTGATCCCTTAAACATTAACAAACTTTCCAGCGTTTTGAATTTTAGTTAATCTATAAAAATTATATATCTATAAATCTATATGTACAATATAATGGGCACTTACTTTTCACCCCTATCTTATACAAGTCGGATTACAAGTCGAGTGCCTTAACCACCTGGCCATGCCGGGCCTACTTTGGCCGCATGCCATATATCACTAGCAAATTAATGAGATTTTGTATATCATCTTAACCTTGCATTTTGTAAAAATACATAATGTTATCATTAGGGTTTGAACAAACTAACAAATGTATCCCTGGAGTGTGCGTGAGAGGTTTATGAAAGAAAGCAATGTTTTTATATGATTCATTTATTTAATGAATGGTCGTTATTTCGTTGTATCTATCGCCCCATCTTTACTTGGGTTTGTAACTATGTATACACTCACAACCTTTGTTCTTTCATTTGTCCTTTTCGTTCTTGATAAGTTTTTCTTGCGTTCTTCGTTTGTCATCAGTGGTGTTGCTATGCGTTGACGCATAGGATTAGTACCCTGATTCTAGTTGACAGTGCACCAAATCCCCATCTGGTGTCTTGAGAAATCAACGTAGAAAATCATATCAGTATCATACTGAATCACCAAAATTTTCTGCGCCTATGGGTCCGTGTCACGAATCTTTGAAATACCTAGTTAATCCGCTGTTAAGGGCGGAGATTATTTCTTCGTTTTGAATTTCGTGCAAAGCTACACGAAGGCTATCTGTGCTTGCCCTCCCTAAGTTAGCAGTTTAAGATTTCATAGAAGGCAACTGGTTATTACCACCCTCCGCCAACCTGTGGGCTACTCTTTTACCAAAGAATAGCGTGATAGCATGTTTGGCGTAACAAGGATTCGAACCCGCGACTCTCAGATTAGAAGTTGAGTGCCTTAAAGGGGTCGAGAATGGAAGCTATGCTAATCATTATCATTTAGGTCTGGCTCTCTATAGTAACACCCTAACATCTTGATATTTGTGTCCAAATGTCATATTACGGACTGAAATGCTAGCCTTAACAAAGTTATATCTTCTACTGTTGTTTCCTTCTTCTTGTTCTTATTTTACGAAGTTACGTTTTGCAAACACACATATTCACACCTCTTATAGCAGACAGTAAAAGATGGTAAAGATAGTTAGAGCACTCACTCCTTTTTTTTTTTCAAGCATGTAAGGCCGGAGAGTGTCGAGATTAAACAAGGTAGACTGTGTACCCAGTGTAATTTGGGTTTTACTTCTTCTGATACCTCCAGAAACCAGGACACATTGCATAATGATCCAGCTTGTGATTTTTGCCGCGGTGTTGGATGTTTGTTTTATAACTGCCTTTTTTTCTTATTTTTTCCTTTCTACATAAGATTACATTTAATTATAATTTGTCTAATGTTTGTACATGTCGTGTAAAATTCAAGATATTCTTTCTTCATGTGTAGTCTGTTTTTTTTTATTGTAGCCTTCTTAAATGACGTTTATACACATGTGTATATATAAACCTATATGTACAATATAATGGGCATTTACTTTCACCTTGATCTTACAAACAATGTTGTGGTTTTAAGTGTTGTAACTGTAACTACACAGTTTCTTAAACGCTTTCTAACCAGAAGATGGAAATTAACAATCATAATTGTTTTATATATGTAAAAACGGCTGATATGAGTAGAGAAAGCACTATGTAGAGGAGCGAACAACATTACAACCTTCTTCGGTCATCGTCAGGTTCACAAAGAAAGAAAGGGAAACTGACCAATAGCTGACAACATGTTTGAAGGAGGTTGTGTAATTGAGTGTAGGAATGTAGAGGACGTGCTCATTGTTCGCTCTCTACATATATATAATTCACAGATATAAATTTCTCTACAAGTGGGTTTTCTCGTCATCACGAATCGTAATTGTTTTATTATTTATTGGGAAAATTCTATTCCATTAAAGGTAAAAACTATATTTTTTTAATTTATCAAGTAACCTAAACATAAAAAACAATGTAAAAATTAGAGTGACATCAAGTTAGTTTGTAAAATAAAAACTTGATAGTTATAATTGTGTCACATAAAGTTTGAAAACCATTAGGGAATGAATACAAACACAATAAAAATGTCTATTCATGTAGTATAGTAATATTAGGTTAAGAAATAAAGACTCGTAATCCGAAGGTCGCGGGTTCGCGCCCGAGTCGCGCTAAACATGCTCGCCCTCCCAGCCGTGGGGGTGTATAATGTGACGATAAATCCCACTATTCGTTGATAAACGAGAAGCCCAAGAGCTGGCGGTGGGTGGTGATGACTAGCTGCCTTCCCTCTAGTCGTACACTGCAATATTAGGGACGGCTAGCACAGATAGCCCTCGAGTAGCTTTGTGCGAAATTCCAAAACAAACAAGCTAGCACAGATAGTCCTCGAGTAGCTTTGTGCGAAATTCCAAAAAACAAACAAATAAAACCTAACTACAACAATGTTTAATTTCTACAATAGTACGATACCAGATTCCTTTTTAAAAGTTATCTATGTTGTATTGTAACCAATTTCGGTAATCTTTCCAAGAAAGAAGAGCCTTCAATTATAATAATATAGTATCTTGAATTAATCATTGTTGACTATATAATCACAAAGTAACGTAAAAAGTGAAAGCTCAAACAACGATAATATATTCTATAAATGGTCAGCTCACTCACACTACTTGCATTCATAAATAATTATTTTAACATCAACATTACGAAAAACATCTTTCTCACGAGACACTTAACACTCTAAATGATGAAACGTCGCTTGTATAACAAGTATGTGTAATGAAAACTGTAGGTATTCTAAAGTGTTTTACTTTTCATGAAAACAAATATTTTAAAGTCTAAACACATTGTAAATGTGACTGGAAAAAACAAAGCATGAAAATTTACCAGCCAACTATTAATTGACGTTTGTTTTCACGTATTAGTTTAAAAATAATGTTATTGGCTGAGGCCCTGACTGGATTGCTGTTGACTCCATCTGTATTGAATTTATGAAACCTCAAAAAGTTTTTAATGATGATTAATAGCCCAATCAGATAAAAATACTAACATCTTATGTTTCTTTTTTGGTATTGTGTGAGAGTGTAAAAATGTTTGGCAGTGTTATTTATGTTTTAAAAAATGGAAGGTGTTTAGACTCCCCTAAAATCTGCACATACTTATAAAAATTTATAATATTTTACTAATTAATGAAAATAATGATGAAGAGACTAGACCCCCTGGTAATCCTTTCCTGGATCAATGTCTATTTATATCATATTAAAAATATAGTTATTGATTTTTGAGGGGAAAAAAAGATGGAAAGGGCCTTTCCATCCCTCTAGCTCCGTGCCTGCTTATGCTACACTAATGAATACAGTTATTCAATTACATATTAGAAACACACACACAAAAAAACACAACACAACAAATGTACACTTTATTTAACACTGAAATAGCTGGAGAGTTGGCGGTGGATACTCCAAGCAAACTGTTGCTTTTCTTCAAATCAGAAATTCAAAATTAGTGGCCATTTAAACATCCTCAGTAGCTTTACAATAATAAACACAGTATGAGCAACTTTAATATCAATGGAAATCGAGCACGAGACTCCTCCCATAGGATAGCATTGCGTTTAACAACAAGTTAAACAAAAAACGTTACCTGTTTCTAGATTTTGTTTTACTTCCTTAAGCTTTATTATGCCATTATTTCATCATGTTAGGCTTAGTCTAAGTTGATTTGGCAACACACACAATTAGAAGAATTGTAGATATAAAATAGTCCCCATTTATGAATATTTGTATATAAAGTGTTATCAGATCAACATTTGGCATTATGAAATAAAAATTTCCTCCTAATACGTGCTGAAAACGTAGCTGGAATAACAGAATATAACACATGTACCTTTAACACAAAATGTTGAAAAAAAAGAGAACTGGTTAAAATCTGAAACGAATGAACGCTCTTTATATCTTTATATTAAAAACGAAAAAACACAAGCTTAATATTCATGTTAATTTTCAAAGTTGTAAAGTCTTACTGAAATGTTTTCACATTAAATATATAATGGAAGGCTATGTAAAGTAGAAAACTAAAAACGGTATTTTGCCATTTTGAGTTTTACGTACACCCTTCAGAAAGTATGATTAAAGTTCGCATACTTACATAGAGTTACAAGAAAGAAGTTCCAAAAGTTAAAAGTAGAAATATCAATTCTTCTTCGTGTATATAAATAGTAAATAAACTTAAATGTTACAGAGAAACTATTCGCTGGTTATTGAAATACCCTGATAATTAGTCTGCGTTTTAGACATGACATTAACACTATTTAACCTTCTGTATCCTCCGATGTTTTGTTCGTTTACATATTTTGTGTTATTTCTGGCAAGAGTGAACCTGTTGTGCATACTTAGTGATTACTTAGTTTGTTCAAAATATCTTTATCGGTTCCATTGCTGTTTTCTATTCAATTAAACCAATTAAATTAAACTAATTTGTAAACTGTCAGTCGCATATGTTTAATTAAAGTGGTTTCTATATTCTGCATATTAATTCATTTTAAACATGTCATATACGTGTAGGTCTAACGTATGTGTGTTTTTATTGTGTAAATATGTTAAATAACTGTTTTTCTATGTATATAAACAAGCACTGAAACTTAAGTGTGTTTTTAAAGTACAACGACATTTAACTAAAAACAATGAATCTTATATTCTAGCATTACTTATGATTTGTCAATTTTTTTAGATAAACAAACTCTTTGAATAGGATTTGCCTGTTTAATTTAGTTGGTTAATTCTAGTATTATTTACAAAACACTTACGCCACTGATTATAAATCTTATTTGTTTTTCCTTTGTGTATCGATCATGAGTTGTCTTTTTTATACAGGTAATTTTCACCTCGCAAAAAAAAAACAAAATAATGAAAATGAACGTGTGTGTTTTTTCCTATAGGAAAGCCACAAAGGGCTATCTGCTCAGCCCACCGATTGGAATCAAACCCCTGATTTTAGCGTTGTAAGTCCGGAGACATACCGCTGTACTTGCGGGGGGCATGAAAAAGAACCAATAAGTAAAAAAATGCCATACTGATTATTCATGTTATTGATTAATTAGATATTTCCATATTCTATTTTTGGCAAAAGGCAGTTTGATTACAGTTGAAAAGTAAATACCAGTAACTTGTATAAAAAATTAGTACATTATTTTCTATTTTGGCCCGACATGGCCAGTTGGGTTAAGGCGTTCGACTCGTAATCCGAGGGTTGCGGGTTCGAATTCCGGTCGCACCAAAGATGCTCGCCCTTTCAACCATGAGGGCGTTATAATGTGATGGTCAATCCCACGCTTCTATGGTAAAAGAGTAGCCCAAAAGTTGGCGGTGGGTGGTGATAACTAGCTGCCTTCCCTCTAGTCTTACACTGTTAATTTAGGGACGGCTAGTGCATGTAGCTCTCGTGCAGATTTGCGGGAAATTTAAAATAACAAATTTTCTATTTTTTGTAAATTAAAGTATTTTACTTAATTATTAACTAAGCGTAGTCAAGAATCATGCTGAGGTCACTATTTTGGAGGCCTGGCATGGCCTAGCTCGTTAAGGCGTGCGTCTCGCAATCTGAGGGTCGCGGGTTCGCGCCCGGGGCGCGCCAATTACATGTATTTACAATAACGTTATGTAAAAATCTTTTGAAGTGAGTAGTTTTACGAGATTTGCGACTGTAATGTAAATCACTTTCACGAATCAGCCCCCAATTATATTCTCCCATCATGTTTTCATCATACGTTCCCAGGTCACAAAAGCAAAGTTTGAAGACAAAAATAAGTCTCTTACATTTACTTTAGCATAAGCAACTGGGAAATAACATTTTCTACCTCGGAACAAGTAAAAGAAAATATTTTACATAGTGTAATTCATGTGTGATTACTAATATAAACACGATCATAACATAAACCATGAATGCTTTTTCTTTTATTCTACTTGGATATTTTGTAACAAGCTATTTTACGAAAATTATTAACTAAGATAAGGTAATATGTCAAAATGATATGCTTAAATCAAAAGAACCAATCATGACATCATATACGAGTTGCTGGATTTTGGAGGTAAATCGTTACACCTACATTTCATGCAATAACTGATTAGCTACTTTGCCACGAAGACCAACTGTTATCAGGTGGCCAGCTACTGCTCCAAGAAGACCAACTGTTATCAGGTGACAAGCTACTTCTCCAGGAAGACCAGCTGTAATCAGGTGACCAGCTACTGTGCCAAGAAGACCAGCTGTGATCAGGTGACCAGCTACTATGCCAAGAAGACCAGCTGTTATCAGGTGACGAGCTACTTCTCCAGGAAGACCAACTATTATCAGGTGATATGCTACTTCTCCAGGAAGACCAGCTGTGATCAGGTGACCAGCTACTATGCCAAGAAGACCAGCTGTTATCAGGTGACGAGCTACTTCTCCAGGAAGACCAACTATTATCAGGTGTTATGCTACTTCTCCAGGAAGACCAGCTGTGATCAGGTGACCAGCTACTATACCAAGAAGACCAACTGTTATCAGGTGACAAGCTACTTCTCCAGGAAGACCAGCTGTAATCAGGTGACCAGCTACTGTGCCAAGAAGACCAGCTGTGATCAGGTGACCAGCTACTATACCAAGAAGACCAACTGTTATCAGGTGACAAGCTACTTCTCCAGGAAGACCAGCTACTATGCCAAGAAGACCAGCTGTGATCAGGTGACCAGCTACTGTGCCAAGAAGACCAGCTGTGATCAGGTGACCAGCTACTATGCCAAGAAGACCAGCTGTGATCAGGTGACCAGCTACTATACCAAGAAGACCAACTGTTATCAGGTGACAAGCTACTATACCAAGAAGACCAACTGTTATCAGGTGACAAGCTACTTCTCCAGGAAGACCAGCTGTAATCAGGTGACCAGCTACTGTGCCAAGAAGACCAGCTGTGATCAGGTGACCAGCTACTATACCACGAAGACCAACTGTTATCAGGTGACAAGCTACTTCTCCAGGAAGACCAGCTGTGATCAGGTGACCAGCTACTATACCAAGAAGACCAACTGTTATCAGGTGACCAGCTACTATACCAAGAAGACCAACTGTTATCAGGTGACAAGCTACTTCTCCAGGAAGACCAGCTGTAATCAGGTGACCAGCTACTGTGCCAAGAAGACCAGCTGTGATCAGGTGACCAGCTACTATGCCAAGAAGACCAGCTGTGATCAGGTGACCAGCTACTATACCAAGAAGACCAACTGTTATCAGGTGACAAGCTACTATACCAAGAAGACCAACTGTTATCAGGTGACCAGCTACTGTGCCAAGAAGACCAGCTGTAATCAGGTGACCAGCTACTGTGCCAAGAAGACCAGCTGTGATCAGGTGACCAGCTACTATACCAAGAAGACCAACTGTTATCAGGTGACCAGCTACTATACCAAGAAGACCAACTGTTATCAGGTGACAAGCTACTTCTCCAGGAAGACCAGCTGTAATCAGGTGACCAGCTACTACGCCAAGAAGACCAGCTATAATCAGGTGACCAGCTACTTTGCCATGAAGACCAACTGTGATGAAGTGAACAGGAATCGTCTTCTTTGAACTTCAAATGCATCTTAATGATATCAATGGTAGCTTCTGAGAGTCTATCTAAAACAACAAAAAATAAGAAAGTCATCACTTCATAGTGACAAAAATAGAGTACATCAATATAGAGATCAAATTAGCCGTTTTGTAAAAAGTTACGTATTAAATATGATAATTACAGTTGAATGACTCAGCTTTGCTTTCGGTGTGGTACCTTTTCAATCTGTATTTTATGTAAAGAAAGCATTTGTAGTCAGTGGCTAACTTTAAATTTTAAAAGAGTTTGTACTTCTCTCTTGTAACCAACTTTGAAATTCTAATCAGAAGACACTGAATTTGGCTTGAATCCTTAAAAGTCAGAACGTCGTTGCGGATCGTTTCATTTCAATTTGACACGTTTGTACTTGTGTTGTGTTGTGATGTTAATTTTAAACATCAGTACTATGTTATATTTGTTGCTCCTTTCGAGCTCAGTTTATTGTTAGAATTCTAATAGGAAATCGAGTAATTATTTATTAGTAAACTTACTGATAACCAGTAATATTAGTATAATGCTATTTTATGTGTGATGTAAATTCTGAATATTCGTGATTTTCTAAAGTTATACTAAATTTGTTAACTCTTCATTTACCTTTCCACTTTCCTCCTATAAGTTTTGAGAGATAATTTTCATAGTCCATGATGGTTCTTTCACGTTCTAGAATCTGGGGTCCATTTTGTTTGTTATTTTCAGTTTTCAGATCAACTACTGTTATACCTGTCTGGTTCTGAATTTGTGAAATATCTGCATCGTTCTGAAAATATATTACCAAGAAAATATTATATTTCAAACAGCTAAACGCGCATCCTATAGAAATGGTTAAAATATGTCCTTACGCAACTTCTCTACAAATATTACACGATTCTTTTTTTATCTACATTGACACTTCAGTTACTCCTGAAGAAAAAATAAAAATAAATAACCATCTCACATTATACTAATGAAAATACGTGCTTTTTGAAAATTTACTGAATACCCAAGCTAGTGTCAAACTGTAAACTATCCATTAAGATAAAACTGTTGTCCACTACACTGAAGTAAGGAACATTACATTATTGACTGTTTTGTTGGATACGTTTAATATTATTGGTTTGTGATAGAAAAAAAACCCACGTAGGATAAAAACTTTTGTCAATCAAACTCATTCTTCATCGTTTTAGTATTACTTTAAACACTGGACTGAATAATAATTTATACTCGTAGAGAATGATATGCTTCATTATTTCAAGCTTATACTGAATAATAGTCATTATTTTTAAAACTCTTATTCATTGCCTTTTTTATTATTTCAAATTCTATATAACAACCTTTGTAATCTCTGGAAACTCATACCTAAAAATGTTCTTCATTCCTGTAAAATATTATTAAATGAATTTCGTCATTACCTCAAAAAAATAGAGCAGTGACTTCCTACCTTACACCAATAAAATGCAGAAGCAAGTCAAAAAACTTTATAAACATAACGTTTGTTTATTTTGGAATTTTGCACAAAGCTACTCTAGGGCTATCTGTGCTAGCCGTCCCTAATTTAGCAGTGTAAGACTAGAGGAAGGGCAGCTAGTCATCACCACCCACCGCCAACTCTTGGGCTACTCTTTTACCAACGAATAGTGAGATTGACCGTCACATTAGAACGCCCGCACGGCTGGGAGGGCGAGCATGTTTGGCGCGACGCAGATGCGAACCCGCGACCCTCAGATTACGAGTCGCACGCCATGCCGGGCCAAAACATAACGTCCATACAAGACTTTGTAACATGGTATCACGCCAGAGAAAATTGTATCGTCGAATAAAATGATGCTGAAATAATGGACTACAAACTGTACACGAGACAAAGAACCCAAGCATTCTTTACCAATTAACTTATCTCAGTCAACCTAGTCAACAGAAACCATTCAAATGGATAACTGAATTATCCATTACCTTTCTTTATTATCTAATCATTTGCTGAATGCCTTTCATTCTTACTGTTTTCTCTCATGTTAGATTCATGATTTGTGACTTTCTTTATAACTTGATACCCGTTACCCGTCAACGTTTATCACTGTGTAAAAGCCACAATGAATTTCAGTCTACCCTTCTCCAAAGTGTGGATTTTAGTAGGGATATAAAACAGTCCACGTGAGGTTATTATGAAAATAATCAGAAACACAATGACAGATATGATATATCTTTTATAATGCGTTATAGCCTTACCAATCATAATTCCCAAGAAAATGGTCAGTAACGTGTCTGTTCTCAGATGTTAATCAGGGTATATTTTTGGTGTTAATCAATTTTGAAAGTATAATAAAAGTGTTATATATGTATATTAGTAAATACAATAACCAAATAATATCCTACTGGGATACTTGAAAACATTTATTTCAACATATTTCAATAAAACGACTCGTACAACATAAAGGGCAAATATTTCATGATCCATTTGAAACACACCTTAACTTCGTGTAACCTTTCCAGTACTCGAATTAATTCACAGTGTTGTTTCTTCTAATGTATTATGTTCATCACTCTCATCAGAATAACATTACTACTGAACAGCGGCCCGACATGGCCAGGAGGGTTAAGGTGTTTGACTGGTAATCAGAGGGTCGAGGGTTCGAACCTCCGTCGCACCAAACATATTCGCCCTTTCAGCCGTGGGAGTATTATAATGTGACTATCAATCCCCCTATTCGTTGGTAAAAGAGTAGCCCAAGAGTTGGCAGTGGGTGGTGATGACTAGCTGTCTTCCCTCTAGTTTTACACTGCTAAATTAAAGACGGCTAGCACAGATAGCCCTCGAGTAGCTTCGCGCGAAATTCAAAAACAAACAATACTACTGAACAACTGCATCAGCGGAAGTAATGACAGAATATACAAACCCCACTAACACAGACAGTCTTACAGACATAATAGTCAAAATCATTTTGAAAAACATACAGAAATTCTTGCCGCAAATTTTAACCTCACTCATAAACACTACTAAACATGGATAACTTCACAGTCCTACATATCAATATCCAGGGTGATCTTGCTTCCAAGAAACATGAGATTGAAGATACAACAAACTCCATAAAACCTGACGTAATTTTAATTAGTGAAACCCTCCTCTATAACTACCATAGATTTAAGTTAAGCGGCTACTCCATTATTAGACATGACAGGAAGGATAATAGAGATCCAAACAGAGGGATTTTATTGTTGTATAAGACTGAACTTATAGTACAAGAACTTAGTATCCCATCCAGTAATGAAACAATTATTATTAAGGTAAAAACGCAAAATGATACAGATGTTACTGTGGCGGGAATCTTCTGCTCGCCTAGTACAGTGTTAGATGTAAATCTACTGAATATATTATATAATAGCAATTGTAATCTTATTATTATTGGCGACCTGAACAGTAAACATATAGCATTCAATTGTCGCAGTACAAACGCAAATGGCAACCTACTTTTTCAATTTTTGGATGATACAAACATGACGTTATTAAACGATGCAACTCCGACACATATATCGTACGCACACGGCACCAGTGAAATACTGGATCTATGCCTGTGTTCGTCAAATATGAGTCACAAATTTGTAAATTTTCATATTGGTCACGATTTAGATAGTGACCACCTTCGAGTCTGGTGTATCTTCAATCTCACCCCCCACTTAAACAAAATCATAGCTAAAGACCAACTGAACTACAAAAGGGCTAATTGGCCAGTTTTTCAATCTATTTTAAATGAAACCTTACCTCCCGAGGTACTGCATATAGACGCGGACGCATCAGATATAGATGCATCCTGTCATATCATCTCTGAGTTTCTAAAAAATGCAGCAAACAGTTCGATACCGAAACAAAAACACTTCACAACATCTCATTCATGGCAACCGCATAAAGACATGATACACTTAATTAAAAACAGACGTATACTCCGCAGACAGTACATTCAAAATCGCAACCCCACACTCAAAACTCAGATAAACACAATTAGGAATAAAATACGAAACTTGATCAGACAACAAAAACAAAAAAACTGGGATAACTTCTGTTCCGAACTAAATCACAAAACTGATCCTAAACAATTCTGGACACACTTGAAAAGATTTATAAATACAGGAACAACAAACACAGTATATCCACCACTGGAACTGGATGGAGAAACAGCATACACTAACACAGAAAAAGCCGAGTTATTTAAAAAACACCTGGTAAACACGTTCAAGATTCATCATGAACCACACATGAACAGGTATTTTTATAATACAGTTACAAACTTTATTGATCAAAACAGAAGCATTTTTACACCTGTATTTCCAGTCAACACAATGACACACCAAGAAAAAGCAAAAGACTGGAGCACTCAACAATTGATAAATCATATCACTGTAACAGAAGTCGTAACAGCTATTAAGAACACTAAAAACAAAGCCCCTGGAGAAGATGGTATTCAAGCTATCCTCCTAAAACAAGGCACTCAGAGATTGTATGAACCTCTAACAGCATTATTTAATCTCTCACTATCAGCTGGATATATCCCCGTTTCTTGGAAGGAAGCAACAATATTAATGTTCCAGAAAGAAGGAAAGCCAGCGAATAAACCAAACAACTACCGCCCAATTAGTTTAACCAGTTGTATTGGCAAAGTATTAGAGAGGATAATTAGTAATCGTCTGTCAGTTTACTTAGAAGAAAATTCAAAATTACCAGAAATACAAAACGGATTTCGAAAATTCCGTCAAACGACAGACCACCTGATTCGACTGACAGAATCAATTACAGACAGCTTCAATAAAAATGAATGCACTGTAGCTTGCTTTCTCGACATTGAGAAAGCATTTGACACAGTGTGGCATAACGGTCTACGACATAGACTACTGGAAATGAAATTACCCCAGGAAACTATTCGCTGGCTCTCCAACTTCCTGGATAACAGAATGTGTAAAGTTAATGTAAATGGGGCCCACTCAGGGCCCTTTTCACCCGAAGCAGGAGTTCCGCAGGGAGGGGTTGTTAGCCCTATACTATTTATCATGTAAGTGAGCAATATGCCTCTGTCGGACCTAAATTTAGGTTATGCATCGCAGTTCGCTGACGATGTAGCAGTCTGGAAAAGTGCCCCCACTCCATCGATAGCAGCAACAAACCTACAGCCAGTCCTAAGTAGCATCGAAGAATACTGCCAGAAATACAGAATCAAAATCAATATTCCAAAACCCCAAGTCATATTATTCAGCAGACTGAATAAGCTGAAAAAAGATCCACCAAAACTGTATATGAATGGATCACTTTTACTGACTGCTACTTCTGCTAAATTTCTAGGTCTAACCTATGACTCAAAATTAACGTGGATACCACACATCAAAAATGTACTGACACGAATCTGGAAAAGAGCAAATTATGTAAGAAGTCTTTCAGGTAAAAACCAAGGAACATCACCAGCAAACATACTTAAAATCTACAAAACGTACATTAGTCCAACAATAGAATACGCATCACCTGCATGGATTAACATAGCACCTACACATATACAGAAACTTCAACGTATACAAAATTCAGTACTAACTTCAGCTTATAAAGTACCACGTAGCACCTCAACCACATTCATGCACAAGTATGCAAACATGGACACAATATCTGAAGGACTTCTGCATAATACTCTAAAATACTTCAATAAGAATTGGCATAAAAATGAATTAATGTGTGATCTCGACAGATATCACGTGCATAATAAAAATAGTCCTAAATACCTCTTCCCTTTTAACTTATATTTAAGAAATGTAACTCAAGCTGGCCACTATGCACTAGACTCTTAGTCCTTGATTACCATTTATCATACAATTATTAGATAATAATTATTAATATACTTACTTTTATTTGTATGTGTGCGTGTTACTACACGTAGTAGTAGTAGCATTCTTTCTTTAAAAAAAAACAACATAAAAAAACCACAAGAGAGAATTAATTAAAAAAAAAATTCTTGTTTCGTCCATGCATGGTCTGAGCCCTGAAATGGGCCTGAGCATCAAGTTATACTTTTACTCTGGCCCAAAGCTATAAAAAAAATAAAAATAATAATAATAATAAATAAATAAATAATAATAATAATTTAAAAAAAAATTTTGTTTTGATGCTATGAATGTTCGGGAAGAAGGAAGAGGTCAAATGTACCTGACCCTCCTGGGTATTTAACAACAATACTCAAATACCGACACATAGGAACGAACAACTGCATCAGGCACGTGCTGCTGCTGTCATGTTAAATGTGTCCTGAATATAAATATTACCGAAAAAAAGAACCAATTTAGTCCATTAACTATTCTGAATCATTTGTGAGTGCAGCACGCCCTCCTCCAAAAATGGATACACTCAATGTTGCGTAACTTCCACCATCCCGGGAATCTTCTTGAAACGGAATTTTGGAAGACCATATCTTTTGTAAAACGTACCACAAACTAAGATTTTCAGAAGTATGCCATTCATTACTAGTAAAAACTTCAGACTTTATTGTAGATTATTTCAAGTCAGGTTGTGTTACTTTCCATACATCTACTGTGTTAAAGCTCACAACCGTTTTCTTCTTTACTGGTGCAGTGAGCCATGTTAGACTCTTAATGACACCTTTTCTTTCTTTATACTCTTCACTAATGGTGGCTAAAATTATGAATATAACTTTTAGCAACTTTCACATTATGTTGTATATGATTTTATCATTAAATATACTTCCAGAAAATTCCAGCATATCACTTTCACCTTGTAAAATTATCCTGATTTTAATTAATCAACAATTTTATTATATTTCCAGAACAGTGTTAGAATTTATTTGTTATTTAAGCTAAGTATTCCAGACTTGTTTTATTTCAAATTAGCATGAAGTATCGCTCGTCGTTATTTTATAATTATTGTTCTTTGCACCTTTCAATATTCAAGATCATGTTTAATTAATATTTTCATGTTCGTGCGAAATGTCTTCAGTGAGCATTTTATATTTAATGTAATTATTTAGAGATTAAAATTCATGAAAATGTCTTTCCTCGTGTTTCAAGCTTACAGTTTTATTCAATTTTGTAATATATCTGATTTATAGTATTTCTTATATATTCAATATATGCCAGTTATCAAATTTACAACACGTTATACACTATTTTCCAGCAGTTAACATCACGACTTTATTAGTTTTGTTTCATTTAAGTCTTCAAAACCTATTACACTACCAGCATACCATTCTAAAATACCATCTTCACAACCCAAACATCATTCTACAATACCTTCTACACTTCCAACATACCATTCTACAATACCTTCTACACTTCCAACATACCATTCTACGATACCTCCCACACTTTCAACGTACCATTCTAGAATACCTCACACACTTTCAACGTACCATTCTACAATACCTCACACACTTTCAACGTACCATTCTACAACAGCTCCTACACTTCCAACATACCATTCTACAATACCTCACACACTTTCAACGTACCATTCTACAACAGCTCCTACACTTCCAACATACCATTCTACAACACCTCAATAGACAATACAATTATGCATCATTAACAGACTGAATTTAAAAAGTGCTTTACATGAAAAATTTTTTATAGTTAAGCACAAAGCTGCACAAAGGACTATCTGTGGTTTGTCAACCACGAGTATTAAAACTCAATTTTAGCATTATAAGTCCGCAGACATACCGCTGTGTCACTGGTGGGCTTACAGTTTCGACAAAAATAATTAAAATATTCTCTTCTATCATTGAAATAATATAGTGATGTAAAAAAATGTATTCAGTTATGGCAACAAGCAGAATGATCACGTGGTAATGTTAGTTGCAAAATTAGAATTGTTGTTTTTCATTCCGGGAGTAGGAGCTGTCATAAAAAGTGCTGACAGTGCAAACATCTACCAGTGCTTCAGTGCTATCATATTAGTTCGTTACTGAGACTGTAGGCTAACTTCAAAAACACAGTGAAGCATTGTCACCTGATATGGTACTTAATGACTCCTATTTGGGGTACCTAGCTCAGAACAATTTTACACATAATTTATGTCATTATTGTGAACTTAGACGTGGAGCAGGGGGTCACAAGTTGAAGGAAGGCATATACCTCCAGCTTTTAGGCTACTCTAATCGTATACTAGGATTCGATTGTCACTCCTATAATGCACCCACGACCCCAAATTTCGGAGTGCGATTCTGAAGCGACGATATGCGAACTAAGAATTATCGAATCTATGTCATGGTATATTATCCACTAAGTCACGCCTGGGCATATTATTTATTGTGTTTGTTTTTAGCCGCGGCTTTGAGTTTCTGATTTAAATTTTTTTAAGTACATACTTTTAGCTCTTTCTCCGTCATCTTTTGACTGATTTAAAATATAATTATAGTTTTAAACACAGGAGGTCAAACCCTTTCGATTTATGTATTTGATCTCGCTCAAGGTTTTATACATTAGTTCTAATCTTGCCTAAAAAGATTTCAGTTTGAGGGTAGGCTTGTAAAAATTGTGTTGAATAATAAAACTGAATCGGGTATACGCGCGCCCCATGATTTTTTAATATTGTTAACGCACAAACACATAGCGAATAAAAAAAAGATAAAAAAAGAGAATTCTCAATAGTCGTGGCACTTGAGATTATTAATACATCAATCGATCCTTCTGAGTTCAAAACTGTAATTAGGATTTTAAATCAGTCAAGAAATGATAGAGCTAAAAGTTAAACGTGTCTATTTGAAAAAAACAAATATACTCAGAGTCTTTTTTTTTACCATTACGTCGATGGTGAAACGTCCTATGGGATAATTTAGTCTTATTCTGCCTAAAAGAATTTCAAGTTCCGTGGCTATTGAAAATTCCCTTTTGTTATAATTCACAGTATGTAATTACCTTTTTGTTGTTGTTCCAATGCTAAAATAAATATATTAATGAAGTGTTTTGAAATTTTAATTGTATTAAGCCTACTTTCTTACCTTCTCAGCAGAGACATTTTCACTCAAGAGAAAAATTAAGGTTAAAAATAACACGGCCGACCGTGAGGATAACATAGGAATGTTATCAGTTTCTATTAGGACTTCAGTTATAGTTCTTGTAAGCTGGTGACATAGATTACTACGTAGTTCTTTATGAACAGTATTAAAATTGCAATTAAGGTGAGCCTCTGCTTCTAAGTTGATAAGGTCTTCCTGAGAGCACCTGTTCGCTTTCCAAAAGACACACCTGATGGCGAAACTGGTATAAGATTAAATTATGATAAGGTTAAGTAAGCCATGATCCGGTTCGTCCAATAATTTCCATATTCTCTTAATCTTCTGATGAAAAAATAATAATCTTAGAAAGTTTTCGCTCGCTTTTAAAAAGTAAAGATATTATATACATTAAAAACACGCTCTTCTAATGGCTGACTATTACCTACATGTACTAATTATATTATACTAATTATAAATGTTATTTATAAATGAAACACGTGTTCTTATCTCGTTTAGTATAGTTTCGTAAAATATCGAGAGACGCACGCAATTAAGACAAAATATCCCCGCTAACTTTAATAATATAACAAATGATCACTTTAAGTAAATTTAACGTATTAACTGGAAATGAAAGGTAAGAGTAATACACCTCAAATATAAATTAACTTATTACGTTTGTTAATTATTTCAGTTTATTGTATTTTCTTTGGCTTCATATAGTTATTTGTAATTTATCAATACCACGATTCATTATGAAAATATAATACTAAGACGTGATGCGGATATGTAGTAGTTACATCTTACTTTCGAAAATAAGGCAAGTAATGATATCCAATCGAAAATGCGTGCTTCATCTCTACAACAACCGTTTACTGATATAGCCACTACCAGGTTGTTGTTACACATTCACACTGTAAGAACTGCATACTGATCACCCATTATCAGCTGCTTATTACACAATATAACAACTGTTTACTGATGCTACCACTACCAGATGATTGTTACAACATGTGGCCTTTCTTCAGAAATCGCTCAAACTTCTATTGCAGTGACATCTTTCGATTTGTGAATGGTTGATGTGTTCAGACGAGAAATCCCAGTTAAATTATAAATTAGGTTAGAGTGTAATGGTGGCCAGCTGTAGTGAAAGCGATTGCTGAGAACTTCACAATGATCTATACCTTTTTCTTATCTTGCAGCATTGTGCTCTTCGAAGTGCAGCCTTTTGTATGGTAGTGACTCATCAACTTATTTCCTTGTTCGTACATTTAATATTTTATAACTTTTCACCAAACTAAACATTGTGATGTGTTATCAATAGTATGACTGTTGTTAGTGCCATCATGTGCTTAACATACCAGTCTAATTTTTTATATAATTATATTCTGCGACCTCCAGTGCAATTTCTAGAAACAACTGGAATGTACTTCATACGTTCGTGCATGTATGAAAAGTATTTCGCCCATACTCCACACAGTTCCTCGTATAAGCTGATCCAACAAACCATGCTAATTTTAAAGTTTTACAAAAACAGTTTCAATATTTAATGTTATAAACGTTTATGGATTACAATCCAAGTTTAACTAAACACCCAGTATCTGGTGTGAACGTGTCATTTTCATTATCTGTTTTGAATATTTTCTATACGTGAAACATAAGCTGTGGTTTTTCCCTCGTGATATGCCAAACAATAAAAGCTAGCACTTAGTTAAAGTTAATATATTGTCGATATATATATAAATATAACTATATTTATTAAAACTACAAGTAAACAATAAAGCATAGTTATGGTATTTACAACAATGTATAGAGTGTGAAACAGCTGTAAGCGTTCAGCATGACACGGTTTTACGAGTTGAAACAAAGGATGTAGCTATGAAATGTATCAAAGTTATGCTATTGCAAAAGTAAGAAAGTTGTAACGAATTCAAGACTTAGCTGACGTGCAGACACGTCTGAATGTGCATTCACAAAGTGATAAACATATGGTTATGAACAAAGTACGCACACTAATTTTAAACACAAATAAGTTGAGAAATCCCAAAGAACTTTCATTTAGTGTAATGTTATTTTCTTCTATGTGTGAAATAATTAACACTTAAAAAACAACTAACGTTAAAACTGAAGCCAGTCACCACGTGTTGACAACAACAGTGTGCAACTGAGTACCATACTCGTTGCATTAAATTGTTTAACCAAACACAAAGCAAAGTAATTTAATGGATAATCTAATGTGCAATCCTGACTCTTAACACAAAGTCTTTTCTAACTATATAGCATTTGTAGACTTTGATAGAGGAACTTGTGAAAAAGCTTTTGGATAAATACAAGCGAAATATTTTTATAGATTATGACAGACATGGTTACCTTTCTGAGTTAATAGAAAGTATTGTTTCGTCATTTTATATATATTATCACAGACATAACTGGTATAACTTTACATGCAAAATACATAGATATATCATAAATATCACTAATGTTGATATTCCCTAAATTTCATTATCCAACTATGTACAAATCATTCATATGGATATATATTAGATATTTTCCACTTGAGTTTCCATAAGCTTCACTACATGAATTGCCTGTCACTAATATCGCTACTGAAGTTTATCCTACATATCACTAATATAGTTGTTGTTGTTGTTTTGAATTAAGCACAAAGCTACACAATGGGCTATCTGTGCTCTGCCCACCACGGGTATCGAAACCCGGATTTTAGCGAGTAAGTCCGCAGACATACCGCTGAGCCACTGGGGGGCACTAATATAGTTTAAATATATGTGTCCTTAATATGGTTCACCACACACATCCCTAACATAGTTTACCCTTGATATCATAAAACGATTTACCCTAAAAATCAATAATATAGCTTAACCTATATATCATGAATATAGTTTACCCTACATATCCCCAATATAATTTACACTGCACATCCATAATAGAGTTTAGTAAACGTATCGCTTTATTTTACGTTTACTTTATATTTCGCTAAAGTATTTTACTTTAAGTAGCATTAATGTGATTTACCTTACACATCTCTAATATGGTTTCCTTGACGTATCTCTAACATAATTTACACTACATATTACTAATGTTGTTTATCTTACACATTACTAATATGCTTTACCCTACTTATCTCTAATGCAGCTTTACCTACGCATCACTAATTGGTGTAACTTACATCGTGTGTATGGTATCATTACTGACGCTTTCCTTCTTTCATGTTCCCAAGAAACCATTACCTCAAACTTATGTTAACTTGCTGACGTAACAAAACTTATGAAGTGTGAAAGAATATTCAGATGTAATGACATTTAAGGTTATATTTATTTTTTTTAGTATTCAGAGATATAGTAATGATAGTGCCTAGTTACTACAGTTGTGTCACGAGTATGAAAATATCCCACGGACATGCAGCTCAATACCCCAAGTATGGAATGTTCTATATCAACAGACAGGGCACAAGTGGCATATTCTTTAAATTTGTGCTTACAAGACCAAATGAGGATGCAGTCATCCTGAGGGTTTATAACGCTGAAAAAAGGGTTTTGATACACATTGTGGGTACAACACAAATAGCCCATTAAATAACTCTGTATTTGAAAACAAACACATAAACACTTAACAACTAAACATACGAACAGCTAGCAAAATTGAATTTAAAAAGTGAATATTCATTGTTTTCTTGATATTTTTACACTTTCTAATGAGCATCTTGGTAACTTATCAGACTGGTCTCTGCCAATTTCACATTATTACATTATTACAGTTAACACAACTGTAGAGCTGAAAAAATTGATATTTTTTCAAAGTAGTTTCAGCAACCAAGTGTAATATTGTAAACTGTTTGGATTTTAAAGTTGTTTAATGTCTGTATGTCAGAGTGCACAGTCCAGCATTGCCAGGTGATTAGAACGTTTGTCTCGCAGTCTGAGAGTTGCGGGTTCGAATTTCTCGTCCCATCGAACATGCTCGCCATTTCAGCCGTAGAGTCGTTATAATGTGACGGACATTCCCACTATTCGTCGGCAAAAGAGTAACTAGAGAGTTGGAAGTGGATGGTGATGACTAGCTTTTCACTGTTTCACTTTTCTAGTTTTTCACTGTTAAATTAGGGACGTCTAGAGCAAATAGCTCTCGAGTAGCTTTGCGCGAAATTCAAAATAAATCAAACCAACAAGAATGCATTGAAAATTATTTAGATTATAAAATTGTATCTAATGTTTATCTGGGTTATAAAGCGAGTGTGCGAGTAAAACTGTTTGTTTTTAAAGAAATATTTAATAATTGCTTTTTTGTGTATTTATTTACCATCACTCACCCTTATCCCATCTTGTTCTGGAATGGGTGACTTGGGCATTTTATAACAGCGAAAATCTTTTACACTCTGGTACACCTGACAGAAAATCTCAAGAACGAATAAGTTGAGTGAACCAGGTTCGAACCCATTATCTACAGATTGCAATCAAACGCCCTCACCACTTGTTCATATCAAGTTGTTTATCTATCTATACGTGTGTGTTTTAGAAATTATCTTTAATTTTTGTATTGGTTAATGAGTGTGCTGATTTTTTTATTTTTTGTCTAACAGCTTGTTTTGAAACTAATTACTTATTAAAGTTGTGTTTAATCTTGTTTATGTGTGTAAATTTTATAAGAATTTAATAATGTATTTATTTATGGAAGTTCGATAAAGTATTTCCCTTTTAATGCTCTTTGTTCCTGATACTCCAGCTTTCAAAATCTGAATAAACTTCATACAAATTTCTAAACTGCACGTACACTTAGAATCATGAATGATAAGAAATTCTCATCTATTCTTCTTTCACGACAATGAAGCTTATCAAAGTTTTGACACTGAAGATTTTTATTATTCAAGTAGTAAAGGAGTAGCTCTCATCTTATTAAAGACAAAACAGTATTTTTTTATTCTAAATTACTTCAGGTTTATGACATAATTTGATGATATTAGCGTTTGGAAAAGCCAATATATCATTAGGTTTTAAAAGTTAGTTATTGTGATGTAAATTGCTTGAAGCAATGGTCTTTAAAACCACTCTAGTGGAATAATGCAACAGCAAACGTTTGAATAAGTTTATTTAACGCAGAAAATGATCGAAAGAAGTACTGAATAGCTTTTAGATGTCGTTTTCTTCCTAAGTGTTGTAAGCTATCTCCACTTATAGCATAATTAGCGGTGCAACCTTATCTTTAAATACGGGGATTATGTACGTTGTAGATAATTGTAATAGTCCTACAATTACAAACTTTATTATAACGAGTAGCTATGATATGATATATGTATATTTTTAAGATCTTAACATTGTCAATCCAAACTTCGAGTGTTAAAAAAGAGAAAAAAGAAAAATGATTTTATAATCAACGTAACTAAGAAACTATTTGTGTGTGTTTCAGTTAAAACTCGACTAAAGTCTTCACCAAGAGCCCAAATATATTAAATCATGAAGTAAGCTTTAGATTTTGGCTGAATCAGTAAAGAGGTGGCTTTAGAAAGTTCTTTTGTCTGTAAACCTTTTGTACAACCAAGAAAAGAGCAAGTTATGTCATTAACGTTTAAGAGACTTAATAAAGAAATAAGTATAGAACCTTGAGGCACACCAAACAGGGAACGTCAAGAAAAACAGTCACTGATGTTTAAGCTAAAACACTTAACGATGAATTCTGTGAGTTTAACAAGGTAATCCGATGTTTATATCGTTTTACACAGGAATTTGGAACTTTATTACTTTCTAGATAAAATACAATATGCTGGGAGTAAAAAGTTTTCGGTAATTTACCAATACAACTTAAAAGACTAATATTAAGGTAATTTGATGGTTAGTCACCTAGTTGGTGCTCATAACTCCAGATTACTACATTTTAAAAAGATAACTAGGATAAAGTAATAAAACTGGTTGTGAAATATAAAAGCAGCGTGCTTGAGGGTGATGTTTTTATATTTGCTGGAGTCAAGGTTATTTTTATGTCCTTGGAGTTGAATTTTAATCTCGACTGGAATGATTCTCTAAGCAAAAGGATCGTTAACATCAGTATGAAGGAAGAATACCCTTGAAAGTTTCACTAAATGAAACATGACAAGAGATTTTGAAAATATATTTCCATGAAAAATTAAGTTAATAAATAAAGACAGAAAGAACTTATTTGGGATAAGAAATATCTTTAATGTTATCTTAAGTAAGGTGTTTTACTTTTTTGTTCGTTTTAAATATTTCGCACTAAACTACACTAAGGGTTATCTTCGCATAGATGACCCGATTTTTGAACTGATAAACTACAAAAAACTTGTGGCTCTTATTTTCTGACTGAATATTTTGATACTAATTTCACCTTATACCACATCCACGGCCCTAAATTGCGAACCATGCACCGCTGGATACACGCTAACCATTTGTCCATGTCCGAGCCATTAGTTAAAATAAAGTTGTGTTCAGAAGAATTTGTTATTTATTCTTAATTTCTTCCAGAAGAGTTCTTGGACACTACTACCTATATATAAAATAATATAAAATCTGAATTTTTATATTATGAATTTATAGTTTAACAGTAATAATGCTATGATTTATAAGTTTTAAATAATGTAAACGTTTAAATATAAACTTACTTATCCCGAATATACCTCCGTACTCTTATTTCTTGTTGAAGTTCGAGCACATTTACATAAGACATATCTTCATTAGCTAACCCTAATTTTCGGACTGGGAGACTACAGGAATGGCAGCTAGCATACATTAACCTTTAGGTTACTCTTGTTAGACCAAATATTGAAATCAGATCGTTACTCTTAAAACGCACTCGTGGCTTTAAAGTGTAAAGCATGATTCTTTGCTTCCTGATTTGCAGTAGCTGGACTAGAACCATAAATGCTCCAACGAGCTAACCATTGGACCGAGCACGGCTTTCTCTATGTTTTACTTCCAGAGTATGAATTTCCAACAAAGCGTGTGTTTAGCTATATAATTATTCCGGTTAACTTTAAATGAAATCATTTGAGAAACTTGACGAGCTACGTCATTACCTAAATTAACGCCATTATGGATTTCCGAAAGAAGCTTATCTGTATATTCTCTTTAAATTAACTCCTTTACCAAATTTGCATTTCTGAAGAGTTGAGCTGTTATGTAATGAACGATAAGATTGCGGCCAGCGTTTCTAAAGAAAAAGTTGTAACAACATTTAGGTTCAATCTCAGATACTCAAGATATTCGCAACATGTTTTCAGCCTCTAAACAAATAAACATATATACAAGATAAACAAACAACACAACGAAGTTGAATATTGAAAGTGAAGACTTGAATTAAACAGCAATCATATCGTGCTGAAAAAAATTAAAGTAGAATTTTTTAAAAGCAAGAAGATTTATAATTAAGTGAGAAAAATGACGATAAGTAACAGTTCCTTCGTATTAATGAGCAGTTTGATTGGGAATGCTGTCATGAGCTAATTAGCAACTGTAATGTGGAATATTAGTTTCAGATAACGAACATCTGTAATGAAGAATATCACCATCAGTTAATGAACAGTTGTAAAGGTCCTAAATGGCTAGGTGGTTAAGGCACTCGACTCGCTATCTGAGGGTCCGGGTTTGAATTCCCGTCACATCAAATATGCTCCCCATTTCACCCATGGGGGCGTTATAATATAACAGTTAATCCCACTATTCCTAAGTAAAAGTATAGCCCAAGAGTTGGCAGTGGGTGATAATGACGAGCTGCCTTCCCTTTAGTCTCAGTATGGAAAATTAGGGACGACTAGCGCAGACAGCCCTCATGTAGCTTTGCGAGAAATTCCAAAACAAATAAACAAGCAGTTGTAAACAGGAATATTAGCTTTAATAATGAACAGTTATAATGAAGAATATCAGCTAACGAACAGCTGTAATTAGGATCAGTGATGTCGAGAAAACCCACTTGTAGAGAAATATATTTGTAAAAACGGCTCGTTTGGGTTGAGAAAATTAAAAAAAAAGTTCTCAATCCAAACGAGCCGTTTTCACAAATATATAATTAGGAACATCAACTTCAGCTAATGAACAGCTATAATTAGAAACATCAACTTCAGCTGATGAACAGCTACAATTAGGAACATCAACTTCAGCTGATGAACAGCTATAATTAGAAACATCAACTTCAGCTGATGAACAGCTACAATTAGGAACATCAACTTCAGCTGATGAACAGCTATAATTAGGAACATCAACTTCAGCTGATGAACAGCTATAATTAGAAACATCAACTTCAGCTGATGAACAGCTACAATTAGGAACATCAACTTCAGCTGATGAACAGCTACAATTAGGAACATCAACTTCAGCTGATGAACAGTTATGTTCAGGAATATTCGCATCACATAAGGAACAGCTGCAATAAGGAGTATCACATTCAGCTATGATCAGAAATACTGCTGTCGGGTAGTATAATAATCTGGGTGTCTGTATCGGAAGTTATCACCAAAACTTGAATTTGAGGTTACCAATTTTAAAAACAGAGCAAGATTGTTTTTAAAATGAAATCGTAAACATTGAACGTAATGCTACGTTCCATGTGTTGGTTTACTAAGAGTCAAATGTGAAGCAGCTGTAACAGTAGAGTTATATTTGTCAGTGATTTCAAAAAAATAAACCTGGAAAACGTTCGTTGTTAGTTCTATAATAGGGCAAGGTATTATTCAGACGAGAAAAAATATTACAGTGAGACCCAAACGAAAGAGAAATTTGAGACAAGCAAACGATGGTGTTGATATAAGTACAAAGAATGACATGTTCATGTTAGTCTGCTCTTATGTGATCCCGGGTCCGGCATGATGTTCGGCTTGTAATTCGAGGGTCGCGGGTTCGAATCCCCGTCGCATCGAACATCCTCGCTCTTTCAGCCGTGGGGGCGTTATAATGTGACGGTATATCTCCCACTATTCGTTGGTAAAACAGTAGCCCAAGAGTTGACGGTGGATAGTGATGACTTGTTGCCTTCTGTCTAATCCTAAACTGCAAAATTACAAACGGCTAGCTCAGATAGCCCTCGTGTAGCTTTGCGCGAAATTCAAAAACAAACTTATATGATCTGGTATATCTCATAGGAATAAGTGCCGACATCATGAAACAAGGTTGACGTGATTTTTTCAGACGGGAAGTTGATATCGACTTTTTGTTAAAACACACCATGAATTCAAACAGACCAACAAACATGTGATGGTTCACTACAAAACTGTCAAAACTTCTTCAGGGTTAAAGAAAGAAATCAGACACTTCTCAGACGGCCTGTTTTCTAGTCAATCGTTTAGTATAGTTTTATTGATAATCGACATCACAGAAGGTTACATTCGTACTTGGTGCAAGCGAGGAAATCTAAGATTTCCGGTTTCGTAGTAACCAGTCTTTCATTTTAAAAAATCTGTAGAGTTTTTTTATGATTACCTCGAGTCACTCTTTTCACGGCGATTTATCTCAAACAAAAGTACCCTTCAACCTACAGTTTACAGTTAATAAACGATATAAACTATTCAAAATTGTATGCACTGGAGATGAAGTTTTGGTTTGTTTCGAATCTCGCGCAAAGCTACACGAGGGCTATCTGTGCTAGCCGTCCCTAATTTAGCAGTGCAAGACTAGAAGAAAGGCAGCTAGTCATCACCACCCACCGCTAACTCTTGGGCTACTCTTTTTACAAACGAATAGTCACATTATAACGCCCCCATGACTGAAAGGGCAAGCATGTTTGGTATGACGGGGATTCGAATCCGTCACCTTCAGATCACGAGTCGAACGCCCTAACCTACCTGGCCATGCCAGGCTTTTGGAATGAAGAGGGAATAATTTATGTTGTCACTGTCTGTGTTACAGGACTTGGAAGCAAGAAATAATACTAAAAATGTCTAAGTATCATAAATAGCACTAGTAGAATGTCTTACCGACATTTCTAGCAACATGTTTGCAACAGATGCTCATAAGATCCGGTAATTAAATAACATCCTTTAAAATGTGAATAATCAAGCACAGAAAGTAAAAGAAACAAATGCACTATCTTTAACATTAAAATTTGCTAGGAATTTGAAGCCAACTGAAAATGTAAAGGATTATGTACAGATTGAAGTTCCCTAAACGTGACAGAAGAAATATATGTAAAATAATGACGTCATAAAATTCAGGAAAAAAACAATAGACTAAAACATTTGAAGTGAATGAACGATAAAAATAGAAATACGTTAAAACATTAATCCTAAATGTAAAAGCAATAATAATAATGTAGTATCTGTTTGTTTGAAGTTAAACACAAATCTGCACTAAGGGTTATCTGTGTTCTGCCTACCAATGGTATCGAAACACAGTTTCTAGCGTTGTAAGTCCACACACATACTGCTTGGACCAATAATGGAGTAATGGAATATCTTAGCTTTTCTAAATGTTTTACTTTATATGTTTTATACAGTAAAGTTTACTGATATATTTAGTCCTTAACTGTCTCTTCTTAATTGTTTTCACTTCTTTTTGTGTGTGTATTTCATAGTATTAACATGTTAAAAGTACTGATTTCACCAAAGGTATAATTACAGCTTTGTATGGAATATATATTGACAAGGATACGATTTCGTGATAAGTCAAATTAATTTGTTTTATAAAACAAATAATGTACTGAAAGCGTTTTTAACTTTATGATAAACTGGAACGTCATACTGTTACTAATTATGAAACACTTTTGCCAACTTTTATCTCTAATTTCTTGAACAATGTGTATCAAACTTTAAATTATATATACATGGGCCAATATCTTGCATTACTGCCTGACTTTAGGAATTCGTAAATTGTGATAACAATGTTATTTTTTATACAAATACCTCTCTCACTTCAGTGTATTGTGTGTGTATTTTCTTATAGCAAAGCCACATCAGGCTATCTGTCGAGCCCACCGAGGGGAATCAAACCCCTGATTTTAGCGTTGTAAATCCGCAGACATACCGCTTTACTAGCGGGGGGCCTCTCACTTCAGACCCAAATGTACGAAAACTAAAGTAAAGTAGTTTCTTCAGTTCATAATACAAACACCAAAGAAACTAAGCTAAATAAAATTGTCTGCACATTGTATAGTTTTCACAAAGTAATAGTTGAGTCATTAATATAAACGTCCGTGTTACAAGTTCCTTGAATGTAATTTTTGCTTCTAAGTGTAGCAGGAAAAAAAAAATATATATATATATATATTTCTCAGGGCTTGGTTTAGGTTTATTTTTTTTATTTTATTCAAATATAGTTTAAAATATCTGTGTTCTCTCCATATTATCGTTAGTGATGTTCTGCACTTGAATATAAGATATCTTATAAAAGCAAATACTTATTTGAAAACATTTTTTTTCATGTGTAACTGACTTTTCCAGTCTTTTATTGCAGGCATCTTGACCTAAAATCTTTAATTTTAATAGACTAGTGTTAGTAACTTTGATGTAAGTTTTATCTTTTCACTTACATTTGTTATTTTATTCATAGCTTTGATTAGGAATATTTTCTTGTTCTTTCGTTAGGGTTGGAATTTATTTCTTCAAAATATGACTAGATTTATTATACTTTAGGTAAAGTCATTTGCAATCAGCTTCGTTATAATACAATATGAGAAACACTTCTGTTGCCAGGAGTAACAAGGGAAAATCCTAACAAATCCCAACATAATTGATTTATTAGTGAAAGAAACAGCTCATTTTGGCGTATCATGTGACAACGAGTTGACCAACCACAATGTTCAAGGATAAATTACGAGAATAACGTCATTATAAGGGTGTGTTTATACATATGAACCAAATCTGTCACACTAGAGTAAAAATGTATATGAACAATGACACTATCATTCATGGTATTTGTGAAATAGATTCAAAATTAGTAAGTGGTAGTAAAAATAAGCCTATGATGCTCTAAACAGTGACTATATCCTATAAGAAAGGAACGAATTATTAAAAGCTCGTTGTGAAATTGACAAGCCTACTTTTTTATTGTTAAAATGTATATATTGTTTCTTACTTAGTCATAACTTATGTAAAAATAATGCTCATAAGATTTGTTTGGTTTGGGTTTATTGGTACAAAGTAACTAAGCTATCTGGCCAGAGAACTGGTATTTCTAAAGATAAACTAACAAAAGGTAATAAAAAAATCTCAATATATTTTCATAATAAGAAATGAAAATGGAAAATAGTTTGGGCTCAACAAATGGGCACGGATACTCCACCCCCTTTTAGAGTCCTTATTTTCTACTTTAAGCTATTTGGGAGAAGTGACAGTTACTTGTACACGCCCTGTGATACACATTAGAAAGGCGGTCACGAGGGTCCGACGTCAAAGTCCCTTGAGTGATCTTTCTTCGCATTATTACTCTGGATAACCAACGCCCTACAGGTCCTTGATATGTTTTGTATCTCTTAAATATCGATACTTAAGCATTCTATATTCCTGAAAAAATAAAAGATTGTGTCAAAAGTGTGATAGCGAACATAAGTATTAACATTTCGAGATGTAGTGTTCTTTAAAAACAGAAACTATAAAAATAAAAAAGATTTATCTTCACTATAACAAACAAAGTCTGAAGATATGGTATATCGTTTATAACATTTAATGCGTTAGACTTTTCCATTAAATTTTTTAACATAACTGTCGTACTTTGTCCTAAGAGAAGATACGAACACAAACACTGGCTCAGTGATTTGCTGTATAAGTTAAGTGTAACCAAGTTCGACAGCTCTTTGTCAGCTTTTCTAACTGTTTAATGTTTATTTCAGCTAGTCTAGTTCATTCATCATTATTTACTTCTAAAGAGTCTCCTTTTTTATAGACTTCTCTTTCATATTTTTACGTAACTAAGAAACTTTTGAATAAAATTATCAGGAACATGAGAAATCTAAATCACACTACAGATGTAAGACTACACAACAAAGGCTGTTTTGAATAAAGTTCTCAAGAACGTGATAAACCCAAAGCACGATATAGACTTACGTAGGTAAGATAGTTGAAAAGATATATTTTGAGATAGTGTTAAAACTAAAGAACAGTACACAAGTAAGATAATTCTCAGAACCGAAACTACTTTTATTTTTCGTTGATAAAACATGTTTAAAAATATGTTATCGTTGTAAAATATTTGACAGAAATACGACCAAAAAGTGAATGTACTGTTATAAATAATTGTCCCACGGAAAGGAAAATACAACTTTCATAGAATTACGTATCTTAACACTTAAAACTCTCAATACGGCATAAAACCTACACAACTAGTTCCGGCTGTACAGCCACATTAGATATTGCTTTTTAATGTAAAGCAGGGCGAAAGTTAATGGTTACCAACCCGTTTTTGCAAAAAACGCGCCCTCTATTTTAAGGACTTAGGTGCTTTATAACAGTAGCGTTCATTTATAGATATTCTATCATAAAGATATAAGTTGTACTGTTAGAGATTAATGTGATGAACTAGCTTCATCGAGTGTATTAGGTAAAAATGAGAGAAACAAATACCTCTTGGGCAACCTTGCGCGAAATTCTGAAGCGAAACGTTATTAATATGTGTATTTTTAAATAGAGTGCAGTTTCACAAATAATAAAAATGTATCGTCATAGCAACATGAGTCGTATGGTAAATTTTATACTAACGGGCTTCAGTAATATGGAAGAGTTAACGTCACTAAACGCCGAGTAGTATTTATATAATTAATTTGAAAACGGAAAACGAAGTATAAACTAGATCATGAAAACAAGGTTACGTGTCTTAAAATATACGTTATGAGAAGTTTACAGCATAGAATATCTACAATATGATGATACAGTTTTTCATCTTTGAAACTTCATATTACTCAACGGGTAAAGTACATTATGATGGCATTCTTCTAGTGTTTAAAATATCTTACACACACACACACACACACACACCACATATATAGATTGCGTGTGTGTATGTATTTAAACTTCTTTTTGAACAGTTTAATTTTGTACACCATTATGGTACCGATCCGTGTGTTTAGACTTATTAAACAGTTGATGTTGTGTACCATTACGATACAGATCTGTGAGTTTAGAATTCTTATTAAACAGTTGATATCGTATTCCATTATGATAACAGAACTGTATGTTTAGACTTCTTACTGAACAGTTGATATTCTTTACCATTATAATATAGTTTCTGTAAAAATTTTGCCAGTCTTTTCTGTAGGTTTCGTGTATTATTATAGCAGTAAGTCACAGTGAATTTAACCACGTTCTCATCAGATGTTTGTAGTACAATAAAATAACTCAGTAGCAATGGTTTTATTTACCATCGTTACTACATATTTTTTATTGTATGGAAGAAACTTATCCATAATGACTTTATTCGTATCCTTAATATATTTATGTTATATATTTACTTTAATATGATAAGGTATAATGAATTTATCTACATATTTATGACATTTTTGTATTGTATTAAAACAATCGAACAATAACTGTAACAACCATTATTACTATACCTTTTTACTGAATTAAAAGAACTTAAAACGTCAAGAAATGGAAATGTAGAAAATACAATAATTAATTTATTCAAAGTTTTCAAAGCACAACTTACTTTTACATAGCTTTTGTTCTTCTGTGGCCAGTTACTATCCACGTTTTTCTTCGCGTGTGTGTGTGCTTAAAGCTTGGTACTTATATATTTATTTTTTACACACCAACGTACTGGCATGTTATGTTGTTTTGCCGTGATTTTTACATTTTCCTATATGTGTTGAGTGTTAATTACTCTTTGATTAATACTATTTTTTAAAGTGTAAGTGACATAACCGCCTGAGTTAATAAAATACAAGTTGAGTTCACTATCAGTGTAACTACCACGGACATTACACAATTGATTACAAAGAAAAAGGTGAATTATTCGTGAAGGGACATTATATTGAAATAATTCTGATAACAAAAATCAGAGTCACGTGAAAATTACAGCTAATATAAAGTCATGGTAGGACAAAATGTAACAAAACTATTTTTTTACAATGTTTAGCTTTTGTAAGTAGTATGATCTCACCAAATTTTTATCGCTTTTGTTAAAGGTATGAAACAATTATACCTGACGCAAAATATTTATATATACAAATTATAGAAATGTGTTTAGACTAGAAACTTAGAATCGATGGGAACATTTATTTCTCGTACTTAATGTAACTGAAAAACAAAGAGACATGGATCAACTTACGGTGATATAGTGACACCCATAAAGAGATACAAAACAAGTCGTACACCAGTCGTGATAAAGTACAATGGCACTAAACAAATAAAAAATTCATGAACGCAAATTTAGTGGCAAAAGCCGCCAACATAATTTAGGCAATAGCACACGACATAATCAAGAAGGATTTCCGATTGGAAGAGCTAAACAACATACGCAAACACATGTTGCTTTCAATGACCGACTATAGAGAGCTATAAGAATTATAATTTGTTGGAAGGAAATAGCAGTACGTGATGGCATTCAGTGAAGTGTGTGTGTAACTTTAAAACTGTAACGAGACTCACGCCATTTTATACCAATCAACGGGTGAGAATAAAATTCTTAATGTGGTACACGACGTTTTCGAAGCAAATCATGATTAAGCCTGGGTAATGCACTAAGAGAAAGTAGGGATCAAAAGAGTGGCTACAAAAGTAAACATGAACACTGCTTACAATATTATCAACTATCTAAGATTCTCTGTATCATACAGAAATAACAACTTTGTATAGAAATGAAGCCAATTAGGTATGTGTACGCCAAGATAAGGCTTACCTCCTCTTCTGCTGTCACATATCTCAAACCAAAAAGCTGTAAAATGAAACAGGTATTCATAATATTTCATATGAATGATTATAGGTTAAGTCAATGGATGCAACGCCAATGAATCTCTGAGTAATTAGAGTGCTGTTTTGTTCCGACAGGTCGATTATGGAAGGAGTATTAGAGGTATGGTGTGCTTTGGGCATGATATCCTTAAGACAGGGTTTTTTGTAACGGAATATATTCAAATTTACAATCGTCAAATACAGCATGACTAGATGTGACGACATAGAATGTAACGGCAGGATAAGACTCCAAAATTGTTTCAATATAACATTTAACCCTCTGTGCAAATACCAATTTTGTTAAGGAATATTGTGACATATATCTGTTGACAATGAGTCTACAAAATTTTATTCAGCATACATCATCACAAACAAATGGAAAAAACTGTAATATGTAACAAAAAAGTGTAATCTGGTTCCAACCATAGGAAATTTAAAGATATATTTTTATTATTGGAAATATCTGTGTAACATGGTTTTCAATGATAGATGAGACGAATACGAAAATTCTATCCTAGTGTAGCATTTCTTGAAGGAATAAGGTTGTAAATTAGTGCTTCCCAAGAATAATTTCACAATATATAACGACTAAGTTCTAAAACCCCATTTATCTATTACCACAGTATATTACGAACGTCAAGAGTAACAGCAAGAAACGACATGAAATTAAAAGAATATCTGTTTGTTTTGGAATTTCGCACAAAGCTACTTGAGGGCTATCTGTGCCGGCCGTCCCTAATTTAGCAGTGTAAGACTAGAGGGAAGGCAGCTAGTCATCACCATCCGCCGACAACTCTTAGGCTACTCTTTTACCAACGAAAAGTGAGATTGACTGTCACATTATAACGCCCCCACGGCTGGGAGGGCGAGCATGTTTGGCGCGAACCCGCGACCCTTAGATGACGAAGCGCACGCCTTAACGCGCTAGGTCATGCCAGGCCTGTTAAAAGAATGTCTTTACAAGTTATTGATAATTTAAAATGATGAATGCTAGTATTTAACTAACGGAAAATGTTATATTTTAAGGCTCATGTGAAATTTAAATTTTAACTGCTAGATTTCAAATGTACTTTAGAATGAGATTTTAAGGAAATTTTTTATTTCTTGAATTATTAGTTTTGTTTTATTTTAACAGAGCGTTGACACACAAAAACAGAAAAATAAAGGAACGGGAAAATTCCAGAATTACCGTTTTCTTTCTTCACGGGCCCGGCATGGCCAAGCGCGTAAGGCGTGTGACTCGTAATCCGAGGGTCGCGGGTTCGCACCCGCGTCGCGCTAAGCATGCTCGCTCTCCTAGCCGAGGGGGCGTTATAATGTGACGGTCAATCCCACTTTTCGTTGGTAAAAGAGTAGCCCAAGAGTTGGCGGTGGGTGGTGATGACTAGCTTCCTTCCCTCTAGTCTTACACTACTATATTAGGAACGGCTAGCACAAATAGCCATCAAGTAGCTTTGTGCGAAATTCCAAAAACAAAACAAACATAGATGAAACCAGAACTGAAACACAGTAATCACTGTAGACAGGGAATGCAATGATTAAACAGCACTTGGTAATCTCTAATAACACTTACGAAAAAGTAGGAAGAAATTTTGTGTGAACTTCACATTTTTTATGCCATATAGGAATTGTCTCTGCGTGGTTTTAAAGAGTTTGTTGGTTCAACATATTAAATTTGGTACGTGGTTAATAGCAACTAAAACTAGGCGATCAAAGTAGATATACATCTGCTTTTAGCACTTGATGTGGTTTGCAAGAATTTTATGCAATGTCATTTGTTTTGTATAATATATCTGACTTTCAGAATAGTTCATAGAGCTTATATTTCAAGGTTGGAAATTATATTCCGGTTGCACATTTTAGTCTATTATTATGAGTATAGGAATAGTAACTCATCAGATGAAAGTAGGAAGCTGGTTCCTGATGTCACAAAAATGTTTTTATGCATATACATACGTGTGTATGGCGTTTCTTGATCGTATGATAGGCAAGGATACAAACTGTACCCTGATCCTAGGAAGCCTACAGTTGTTATTGACTGTCTCCACTTATAATCAAAAGTCCTCAGTACTCTAGGTTTTGTGGCCACCTTCTCTGTGATAGCCAACCATTGTCTGCTCTGACTGAACCAAATTTACATTTTAATTGAAATGAAGATTGTAAATAAACACTTCAGTCATTAAAATGCTTTGGTTAAGGTTCTAGTTTGAGCCATTCTCGCCAAGATTGTTTTATTCATCATGGATACGGGTAAGAGTGAATGTGAAATTAAGATTGTACTGTCACAGTTGCAGGATAGTGTGGTGGGTGCAAATACATATGCGAATCATATGTTAAAATACAATACGAGACCACTAAAAACCTATTTGAAATTGAAAACTTCTTCAAACTATCAGCTTGCACGATTGTAGCTCATTGAAATGGATGATTATACATTGAACTATCAAGTTACAAGAGTACAACTATGCTGAACAAAATCATTCAGGCTGGCAACATATTAATATAGACGAGATCTTGTTGGTTGGTTTGTTGCATTCATTCCTGAAAAATAAGCAGCAATTAAAACCACTACAACTATTGTATTGATTCTTCTCATGGGTGAAAGAAAACTTTTGTATAGCTTGAGCACTATATAATGTAATATGATTGAAGCACAACCTTCAAAGATCTTGTACAAACAGTTATGAATCACACAAACACCGAAATTATGATGAAGCTGTTCGTTCTAATTGCCTTGAAACAGAAAAAAAAAACACCTTCAGACTTTTTGCATGGTAAAAAAATAAGGTTACCAAGGAGTGTCACAAACTACTGCCAATACACAGCAATTATTTAGTTTGTTTTCAAGTTGGAGCATTGTAAGTTAATATAATCATTGTTTTGTGTGTACTTACAAAAAAGAAGGAAAAAAGAAACAGCTACACTAAGGAAAATTTCATCAAATAATTGTTGGTTCCCTGCTATGAGAACAAAATGCTCCTCTCCCAAAAATAACTAGAATCAATATGTATGGATCATTACTGGTTACTTAACTAAGCAGATAAAAGCTTATCTAGTGCATGATATGATACTTAAAAGTACATTCCATTACACTCATGTTGAATTAACAGAGAAACACAATTTTAAACACATGAAGAAGTCTGCACAGATCAATAGTCTTACTTCTACACCAAGTGATTTTTTGCTAAATGAGCCATTAAAGAGATAGATGAGTTAGGGAAGGGTGAGAGCACTGAGTTATATTATATCAGTCTGGCTCATGAATAGGTAGGCGACACAATTATTAATATGGCTGTTTGAATTATTTAAAAAAGAATTAGTCAACTGTATGGTAGTTTAACTGTTCTGAACTTTGTCCACAGCATAAACATAGATCTTAAATCAGTACGGTTTGGATTATAACTGACAAGCAGTTCATATGGCAACATGTATACAGAAGTTAACATAGCTGTAAAATTCAAATGTATAACGCAGTAGTTTATCTCACTTTCTGAGCTATTGAACTTTTATGTTAAAATAACTTAGCAACACTAAACTAGAGCTGTGCAATCGTGTGTTATTGGAAAGCCAAAGACTAATTGTAACAGTCATGATCTCAACTTTAAACCGGAATCACACAATGATTCTGAAGAGTAAGTCGTTTCAGATCCCCCAAGTCGAATAATTTATGAGGGCAGTAGTGGTTCAGCAGTTACACAGTTATAAGATCCAAACAGCAAAAAGGAATCATGATCTTTACACATTTAACTAACTGAACACTTTCATAGTTAGATATCTATAATGCAATACTTTGTGTCAGATAGTTGAAGATGTTAAGATGGACATACAATCATAGGTTATAACTACATATCGCTGAAAAACAAAAGGTTATATCTTTTCTTATAATTTAAGTCATAAAGTGGTTTTATGCAGTACCTCTGTGGTTCAAATACCCTGAAATATACCAGGTCACTGTAGCTAGAAAAGCTACAGAACACTGACAGCCATTGTAAATGTTCATTGTTGCTCAAACCTCTATGCAACCACAGTTAAAAAAGGGTGTTTGGAATTAAACATAAAGCTATGTAATGGGATGTTTATACTCTCCCACTGTTTCTACACAGTTTGAGTCTGCAGATATACCACTGGAGGGCAGACTGAAAAGACTTTGCAGTATTTACTTCTCAAGCACTAATGTGGAATCTTATGGAGAGCAAAGGAAAGTATTTACATGAAAAATACTGATTTTTGTACATATATGTTGAACTTATTGTTACAAACCTGCAATTATGGCTCTGAATGAGAGTATGGAGCTCTTTAAACAACATAAAATACAACTTGGATAAACTATAAAAAAAAACTACAAAGAGGGAAATAACTATGACTACAACACTTAAGTAGTGTACAATATTTTGCAAAAATGTTAGAACAAAGTAAAAACTTAGATTTCAAGCTACTTTCAAAGAAAAGTGGAAGATAAATCACAAGAGAAACATCAAAATGTTATTAATTTTCACATTTATTGCAACAGAAACTCAGTGGAAGTGCTAAAGTTCAGCACACAGTTAATATTTTATGTCCCATTTTGCTTTAATAACTGCAAACAGTCTTTCAGGCATTGTTGTAACGTACTTAATCAAACTGTCCTTTGAGATTGGCCCAGTATTGCCAGCTGGTTAAGGCACTTGACTTCGTAATCTGAGGGTCACAGATTTAAATCCCAATCACACCAAAGATGCTCGCCCTTTCAGTTGTGGGGGCATTATAATGTGAAGTCAATCCCACTATTCCTTGGTAAAAGAGTAGCCCAAGAGTTGACAGTGATGACTAGCTGCCTTCTCTTTAATCTTAAACTGCTAAATTAAAGATGGCTGGCACAGATAATCCTCGTGTAGCTTTGTGCAGAATTCAAAACAAACAAAACCTTTGGGGTTTCACTTCAAATATCTCTAATACACTCTCATAAATTTCTTTTAATGCAATTTTTTCATGTTTTTGTTGTATCAAATCCCAGATTTTTTCAATAGGGTTGAGATCAAAAATCTGTGAAAGCCACTGATTTACTTCAGCAGTTTGTTTTCTAACTAAATTTTTTCATGGGTTGAACAAGTATTTGGAATCATTACTTCCTCTACCAATATTATGCACACCACTGTGTATACCATGATGGAATAGTATCTAATGGTACTTGCACTGGTCCATTATTCCATATATTTTGCCAGTATATTCTGTTATCTCAGCAGAAAATACTCCCAAACCATCACCCTGTCTCTTTCCACATTTCATGGTAGCTGTTACACATTGGGTATCTTTAACCTTTCTTCTGCCAGATGTAAAAGCAACATTTTACACCAAATATTTCAATCCTGGACTCGTTTGTCCATAATGCCCCTTTACAATTATCAATATAACAGTTTTTGTACTTTTTAGCAAATTTTAGTATTTTTGCAATCTTTGGAAATCGGAGTATATGTTTTTTATTTCAACTGACAGACAACTAAATATTCCATTCTCATTGACTCTTCATACTGTAGATATTGACTTTTTTCTGTCATTTGGTATACAGTCATTTATCTCATACTTGAAATCAGTGGCAGTCTTCCTTTTGCCCTGAAGAATACATAAAGAAAGATATTTAATATCAGTGTCACTAAGTTTAGGTTCTTTCCTATTTTCAAATTTACCTGTCTCAAAAACACAATTTAGGGTGTATGTAACAGTGTTTGGAGAGCATTTCTAACGTACAGTAATTTGTGGAGAGTCCAATCATTATCACAAAGAAATATTGTTAAATCTCTGCTCTACTGACAATTCTCTGAAAGTTGAGGATTTGTTTTAGCATATACTAGTACTATATGCTACCTTCTTTCTATATAGTTAAGATGCTGCATGGGATACCATGAAAGTTATTTCAGACCATAAATTTGATTATTATGTTCATTCAAGGAAAATTTTTATGATTTCCCCTTGCTACAAGTATATGTGAATTCTACAGAATAAGTATTCTCACCTTGGGTCATTCAGTTGTCAATCAGCAGGGATTGGTGAAGCATTACAACAGTGCTGAAATTTAAATCCTCAATAGTATTGAAGAATTAGTCCATAAAATGAAAAGAATGACAAAATATTATCTTGTCCTAACACTTTTTCACAGTACTGTATGTGACCAATTTAGTGAAGTACAGATCACACTACTAATACAATTAATACAACTTATAATTTGAACTGAAATTGATAACAGTTTAAGTACAATCACAACATTCATTTACACAATATCTTTGATTTGCTTAAATAGCAACTATGAAATGATTTGAGGTACTAGCAACAACACTATATGATTCAATATGGTATTGATTTGAACACTAATATTGAGTATATGATTTACTGAGGTGCTGATTTCAATACTAATATTGACTATGATTTAATGAGGTAATAACGTTGAGACTGGTTTATTTAGCTCTGATGATATGGTTACACTATATATCATCATCAGCATAGTTCAATTAAGTTCAAAACACAATGATAGACTTCACTAAGGGTATTTTGTGAGTTTACCAATAATTTTATTCTTTCTTCATACACTATAAAAAAATTATCTCACTGAACTATACATATATACCAATAATGCATTATGAAAGAAAGTTTTTAAAAAAATCTTAGCAATCAATTTAGTACAACACAACAACTTCAATCTGATAAGAATTACCAAATAATATACAATTTTAAGACATAAAAGTTAATAAGAGTTTGTACATTATATCTCAAATAACAAATACATTTTTAGCAACATAAGATGTCAATTGGTGTCATCTACTGTCCAGTATGCTGTTTTGTCATTTAGCTAGCACTACTTTAAATGATCTTGCTGTTCAGCCCACATTTACTCAACCAAAAATTGCTTCTTTTCCTTTTGATAGTTTATTATTAAATGATGTGAAGCAAGATATCTTTATTGCATCAAACTTTCATTATATTTCATACTATCATGAAAAACAGATGCCTAGTTGACCATCTAATGTTGAATGGACACTGTTTAAATTCTTTGCTCCTCAATATCCCTGAGTGTTGAGTTAATACTATCCCAATTACTGGTTTTATGATTTTAGTTCTTCTCCAATAAAGGATTGGATTTCCTTCTACAAGTTAGTAAGTGTAAATTCTATGTCCTCCAAGAGACCTTTTCAGCAGTTCCTTTTATAAGATTAGATGGCATCAATTAGATGTTTGGGAATCTATTTAGAAATTAACATTTCAAATTAAAATAATTCAATGTTTCAAATGTTTATTGATGCAATATTAATAAAATACTATTGGATCCACTATTAGCAGTGTCATGTTAACTGACTGTTTATCATGTTAAACACCATAACAATACAGTTGTAGAAGGATGCTAAAGACAGATTTTGCATTGATTGTTTTGGTGAGAATATCACCTCAAAAGTGATATAACAAAAGAATCTGAAAGTTCATATTACAGTAATTCCTAATGCTAATAGTATAACCATAAATTTATATTATCTTCATTAAATTTGCTTGTAAATCAATCACAAAAATATAACAGGATCAAATTACAGAACACTCTCATCAGTACTAATTAAAAATATAACGTTAAGAAATTTCTGAATAATGAGCTATTTCTGTTATCATTAATTATAAAAGGATTTTTTTATTAGACTCATAAAAGAAACTATTTTAAAAATCAAATGCAATGCATAGGTTTGTTTTTAATATCAAGAAACATGCTCTTCGTATACTAAAATAACTGATAACACAACATATTTGTTTAAATAATAATAAATAATTGAACACTTGGTTTGATTCATTTACTAGTTTTGAAGCATCTTTCCACTTTTGAGCTAATACCCTATTATAGTGATTTTTTATAACGTAATACTAACAGTGACAAGAAAATGACCTTATAACAAAACTCCCTACAAGTGTGGTAATTTATAACAGTAACAAGCAAGTATTTGAAAACAAAACGCACCCTATAATTCTCATGTTGAGAAATCAATTTGAACACAAAGAATATTAATTCTACCATAACTTTAGCAACACGTCACTACAAGTTACGTTTCACTACACATAGACAAAAACCCAATCACCTGTTCATATAAATGGATTATTATAACTTCAAAAAGTTAAAGATGGTGTTTGTTTTTTCAATAAATCTTTTAGTTTGTGTATTATATACATGCACATGTATATACTGAACACACTCCCTGTGTATTTAACAATATTGCAACCAACTAAATACAAATATTGTGTATCAACAGTTTGTGTGTGTCAAGAAGAATTTTTAATATGCAATCATGTAAAAAAAAACATCCTTTGAGCCACACTGTATGTATGCAAGAAAAACCTTATGTAAATGTTTTTGATGTGTGAGCCACAAACAGTTTCTTCTAAAGACATTGTAAAGTATTATACTGTATAAATATAAAGACACTGCATGACAACTAATTACTACAGTTGAGGTTACCATCAAGTTTCCTTAACAATAAAGCTCTAGATGTAAAAATTTCTGACACTTCTGTTAAACACATCAGGTTTTGGTGCTTCCATCAAGTGTATCTCACCAATAAAATTATAGCAGCCTTAACTTGTTTGAAGTTTATACCACATTAAAAAAAAACACATGAATATGGCACACAATTTAAAAGCATTTCAAACTGCTGAATGAAACAATGTAAGTTAGTGAATATATAAGTAAACCTAGAAAATAACAACACTACTTTGGAACATGTCAGAGATTCAAGACTATTCTGAAGTATAATAGCTTGGTCCTAGGCAGGTTAAATGTTTATCAAGAGTCAGAAGATATGCTTCCATTCTTGTCAGACAACTGGGAATCCAATGTTTTCATGGTGTTAAGAATGTCTGCCCGCTGCTGAGGAGTCATATGTTGAATAATATGTACTGCAGAATCCATGGCAACTTCAGGGTATTCATGGATAAGGCTAAAACAAAACAGTTATTAAAAACAACTAAACATTGTAAAGCAGCAACAATTTTTAGAATATTAACCCTTTCTACATGGGAGGAGAGTTACTGATCTCCTAATTCATTTCTTTCTTTAAGCAGAAATATTTTAAAAAATTATTTCCAATAACTAATAATTTCTTTTGTTTGTGTGTTTTGTTACAATATAATAAACCTTAGAACATATTCAACATGAAGGACTTCATTTGATCCAAAGAATGTTATAAAAGGCCAAAAATATTCCTCTATGTGTGTGCGTTTTGTTTGTAAATATTGTGTTATAGACCCTTGTTCATCTCTATGAAAGTTCAAGGTATCTGAAAAGCTATAGATTGCAGCTTTAACATTTATTACTCTATACTAATGTAGATAAATTATAATATTTCCAATACAATCACTTGCAATTATTTGCCCTAGCTATTGTCAAACGAGTTTCATTAGTAATTATTACGGCAACATAGTGTGATATTAATGAAGGGTAATTATGAAGTGATGTCCTAATAAACTCACTTACAGAAAATGAAAATGACTTAAGACAAGACACAAATATAGACTTATTTTTTTAATTTAGAATTAAAGTTCTGAAACATTCCTGAAGGAAATTACCATTCATTATAAAAAATTATAAGCAATAATTACAACTTACAGATATTAACCTTAGAATAATTTTATTTATGTACTTTTCATTAAAATCTGGAGTTGGTAATTCATAACATTTCACTGAGATTAGTTCAAATTTGATATTTTTAGGTTTCCAAGTTTATCATTACTGTTGATACATCTAGATTTTAAATGGCAATGTTGACTTTAGTAATGCCAACACAACTGTCCATATTTAGTATTTTTATTTATTTTTTGAATGACATCTCATAAATTGTTAAATTTTTAATGTATGGTGTAATACATACTGTATAATATAGCATATGAATTAGAGGAGACAGAAACTCTGGCTTAATATTTAAATGAAATTGAATGGGTCATTATCACAAGAACCTCAAGGTTACAGAAGGTCACAAACTGCTAACATCCATGCAAGAATCCTCAAGTATATAACAACATAGAAATAATAGCATTAGTCGTTATATTCACACTGAGTACTTGGAGTTAAAATGATATACAATAATAATATAACATTAAATAGTTGCTGCCTATAGTTCTGTCTCCGCAATAAAAGGAACAACACCACATAGACCGGACTACTAAGTGACTTGTGGTGTAACAGGACTTCACAATTGAGGGTCAAGAGCCTATGCTTTGGACAGTATCAAACTTTTCTAGTGTACATGAAATTAATCAATCAAAATGTTAAAATATTATATGAGGGTTATATGTTCAAATGCTGAAAAGTATACAAAAGTGGGTTAAGAATGTTAAGAAATAATGCAAGCATCATAGTAGAAGTACACACAATATAAAACACTGTCAACATGCAATCTCACCTTCGTATCTGGCAAATGACAGCATCCCTTTTCAAACAGTGAATATTATCCATGACTGCTGAATGCCCTATGTCTGAGTTAAGCTGGGATGCCAACCATTCAACAACTGCTTTGTTATCATCCCACAAAAATTGCTGTAAGAAACAAAAACTGAAAGTCCCATACTAACAAAATATTCAGTTAATTATTTTGAAATTATGTGGAAAAAACAAATCAAGCAACTGGCTCTCTAATGAAATGGAACTATTATTTATAATTAAATAAGTTAAAAATAACAACACTAATCATGATGGTGCTTAACACTGTAATTGCATACATATGAAATAAAATCACAAACTTTAAGTAGCATCTTCAAAGTACAGTACTGCACAGCATCGACATTTTAGAAAGGACTGAAGTCTCATCATGACATTCACAGGACAGATAATGAACACCCTTAAGATTTTATCAAACTATAAACTATTTCTAAATTTAATAATGCATATGAATAACAGAGAAAAAATAAAAAGAGAAATTAAAAACTGAATTTCTTTCTCCTTGTTACGACAAGCATCATTATTACTAATGATTTGTAATCCAAATCTATAAGGCTATTTATTTGTACATAAATTTTGAAGCAATTATGCAATCTAAAGAAGCCTCTTAAGCTTTTCAAAAATTTATACAATTTAAATTCATACTTTATAAAGAGTTACAACTCATACATTATCACACACTCAAAAGTACCAGGATTTAAACAACCACATTTACAGGGAACTAGCTTCTGAATACATAAAAGTCTCTGTATTTTTACAAGTTAAAGAAAGAATTACAATTAATATTTACATTCACTTGTCCATGCTCTTCAATAAACCACCTCCTAAACATAGCCTCAATTTTTCCATCCCCAAGGCTAGGCTTAACTTTCAAAATGTCTGCCTTTAAACGTCCTTGAAGAAGTAATCTTCTAAGCCTCCAGTAGAGAGTGGTTCGAGACTTGTTCCATGGGATTATATCCTACAAAATAAAAATTTGTAACCATATAAAAAATATCAGATGCTATTCTGTTTCCACAATGAACCTTATTTGTAAAATGATCATAAAGAACTACAAGTATAGATCTATTGTTCTGTAACTTTCAAATAACCATTATAGTATTTTAGATTGAACAACAGCAAACATTCTTCTTTCAGAATGTGTTTAGCATCAACGTACAACAGTGAAATAGGATGTCTGCATGTTGTGATATGCCCAAAAATACTTAAGAATAAATATTAGAATTAAATTTCATTTATACTGCTACTCCAACATTTTCACAAATATTTAAATTTTAAAAACACTACAGCAGAATTATTTAATAAATTAAAAAATATTAAATTTTATTAAGCTTTATATTTAGCAACAAGATGTTTCAAATATGAATGCAAAACTTCTGAAAATATTTGACATTTTTACTCAACCCAGCGACTGGAACCCATGACTGCTGATACAAAGAAAGATGAACTTATTTTCCCCCTCTTTTCACTCTTATTACTAAAAAACGAATCTTGATGAAATCCACAATAATCGTTTACCTGAATAACTCCTTTTTCCTGCATCCGTGTTGGAGTATCATGAAGATCAGCAAATGTAAGTGCCACCTGGTGGTACATAGGGAGCAACTGCTGCTCCCTGTGATGAAGCTGTTGTTCTAGTGAAGTTTTTTCTTCTGGCAAAATATCTGGAGAGCTAAGTTGTGCCATTAATTTTTTGCAGGTGTTGTCAATACGATGTATTGTTTTCAGTAAGTCTTTTTTTCTATAGCGAATTTCTACTGTTCCCTTCGGTTCCAGAACCCCACCCCTAGTTAAATGTAGAATAAGAATTCTTAACATAAAGATGATCCTTTTCTAAGATTAATGTTGAAATTTTGTAGCAAAAAAATACAATAAAACAAACTAAACAGTAGTCTTAAATGGTAAAAGTTACATTTAATATGTGTTATATTTTATATCTCAGGCATTAAACTGTCTGATATGCAGATAGTTTCTTTTCTTCTTGAAATTAAAGTATCAAACAGTGAGTTATTTAAATAACACTGGTACCACATTTCTATATGAAATATGAAGAATTTAATAGGAACTCAAATTCCAAGTAGAATAACACAATTTCTATAAAAACCATTTACACAAGATGTTAATCAAAAATACAGTTTAAGACTTCTCAGTTTTTCTAATTGAAAAACAAAGATCCTTTTCAACATACTCACTGTGTATAAAATGGTCAAAGAGAATGTGTTAAAAATCTTCCCTACATGGTTTTCAGTCTATTTTAAAAGTATTATGACAGCTCATCAAAAACATATAACAATCGACCAAATGTTAAACTTCACCATTATAAGGGACATATTGGTATTTATTTCATTTTACTGACCCTCGCTGTGCTGATCAGTCTTGAACTAGTGAAAACACAGTCCACTGCAGAAGGTATGACCAACCAAAAATAAATAAATATCCACACCACAGATCATTTTTCATTTCTACTTCTTGTGAAAATGAAATCTTTAACATATCTTTAAAAGAAAATTTACCTGCTTTGTGGATCAGCATACATTTCCATGTGCTGTTTATTAATTGTTGCATCTAACACCACCCAAGCTCCACCTCTCAGTTCTGCAAATGGTGGAATGTATACCAAGATTGGTTGATTATATTCTCGCAGAGCGTCTACAATGTAAGCTCCAAACTTGACCACCATATCATACATGTCTGTAGTAAGAAGAAAATAATTAATAATTATTTTTCCTTTGTAAAACAGTATAAAATGTTTCTAAAGCAAGTCTACACTATTATCATGTACTCATCCAAACATTTACATAATTCTTCTTTTCACACAAGTTTTACAGCAGTCATCTATTTCTTCAGAAGAAACTGTTAAAATCAACTGAAAAGTTTAAAGAATTATTGTCACATCAACATAAAACTAACTGATAAAATTTTTTCTGGCTCTTCAAAAAAACACAAATAATTCTCTTTCTGCCCAGACATAATTCACTGTACACGTCATAAGGTTTCAATGAGTTAATTCAAAATTTAAACTTCTTTTTATGTTATATCAATTAGTGTGGTATAAAAACAATTATTAATCCATCTTTTAATAGTTTATAAGTTTTAAATTCTTAATTTTATAATTTTCCCTAGTATGAGGAACATGACATTTTCTGTAGCCATCCCAGCTTCCATGTTTTATTTATTACCGCTTCAATAAGTGTGAAATGTAATGTAAATTACTCACTAAAAAATTTGTAATTACTCAAACAAACCATAGCCTCCAATCTTGTTTGATGACAGAAAACAAACTCCTCTTGCCACACTTATCTGTCACATCCTCTCTTTTTTAGATTTGTTAACAATTCTTTTTTACTCTTAGTACTGTATTATGCATAACCAATAGGAATTCAAGGTTTCTGTCTATCAAATAACTGTTGTGTGAAATTGCTTTTCTTTTTTTTTTTTTCTTAATGGAGAACTTTCATATTCTCTGCAAGCACAATTTTCATTCCCAAAGGAATAACTACTAGACTGGATGGATTTGTAATAGCTGTTACTTCACAGTTAGAAAGCCTGAAAACTTGTGATACTTAGAGGAAATTGTTTGTTTTTGCAGGATATTTTTATATGTTCTTTGATGCATTTTTTAATTAAATAAAAATGATTTAATGCACCACTAATATTAAAATAAAAAAGTAGAGTTGAGTGTCATTGACAGGCAAAAAGATGCCCTGGTTAAGTATTTTATGTTTTTCATGTTTATTCTTTATTGTTACATATTAGGCATACACACACAAGCAGCTTGGTGTACCTCATAAGTAATGTAATTCAATGGTATAACATGGGTTGTGTGCTCCCCAAATGACACAAATAGTAGTTATACATGGTTCAAAAGGCAGCAAAATAATAAAAGTGAAGTATAAATAGATGTATACTATTACAACTTTAACAAATTTACTTACACATTAAAATGTAAAATCATTTAAAAATGAAAAACACTGTAATTTAGACCTGTTTTGATTTTTTTTTTGGTGGTCAGGAGGTCATTAAACTAATCAACATTGTATAATGTTAGGGAAGAAAAAATGAGATAAAATATGAAGTTTTACTGAAAACAAACATTTGAAATTTTTGAGATGAAGAAAAGCATTTTTAATCTTAACATGAAAATCACTACAGGCAGACTTGTCAAAAAAAGTTATACATTCAGAAACAACTATTTTTTTTTCTTTATTAAAAATACTTTACTAAAAATATTTTTTGCATGTGAAAGATTTATAATGTTTATTGAAAAGTCTGGTAAATTTTGTGAAGATATACACACTATATTAAAAGTTAGTAGTAAAAATTTTAAACAAGTGCAAAGATATTTCATGGTCATTTAAGTTGACTGAACCAATGATGAAACAATTAACTAGAAAAAGGAATCCCCACCTTTCATTCCCCCAGAAAATCCTCGCCAGTTAGCAAATATGAACAGAGGAAGTTCTTCTCTATTGAAATCTTTGATAGCTTGAGCTGTTTTATATGCTGAATCAGGAAACCAGACTTGACCCGCTTGAGACACTAGCTGCAAGAAAACAATTCAACTATTTTCCAGTTTTCAACTGACAACCAGGAATGAAGTTTATCATATCAATAAGGCAACCAATAATGTTTCAGTAGTTGAATTCTATCAGAAATGAAAAATATGCTTCATGTTCAAATACTTTAATATAGATAAAAAATAGTAGCTGAAAGATTCTTTAATGTTTTTAACAACAGCTTTCAAGCTAAAACTAATGTCAAACATGTATAAAGCAATCTTTTATCAATAATTAGAATGGTTTATATTACCCTATATACACCTGATTGTAAAATAAGTTAATCTTTGGAACTCCTATTTTAATGTGGAAGTGATATACCAGCCACAATATTTTAATAAGCAACATGTTGTATGATACAAAAGTAAAACATCACTGTGTATAAGTAATAATTGAAAGCTCATAAAAAAAAAGACTATTTAATAATGCGTGTTAAATAATTACTTCCAACAGTTTAAACTACAAACTACCATTAATACATGGTTGTTGTTGTTGATTTTTTTAACTTATCCTACCTTAGCTTCTGAGTCAAGATTAGCTGGATCTGCTGGAATAGCTACTTCTACAGTCCTGGTTTCTACAGCGATCACTCCAACTGGAATACCACCAAGCCGAGCCCGGCCACAAACCACAGTTTGAGCCCAGGGTTTCATGATTTCATTAAATGAACCACGATCAAAAAAACCATCTTCCCAGCTACCTGGTAAACCTTCATAAAAAAAAAAGAAAAAAAGAGAGGAGTCACCAGAATATAATTTATCACACAAAGCAATTTTATGTTGGCACCAATAAGCAAACAAAAACATTAAATATATTTACTAATGCTGTAACAACAGATGGTGAGAAAATATCTTAAAACATTAAATGTCACAGTCTTTCAGCAGATAAAAAGATTATCTGGTAATTGATTAATGACACTTCATTACAAACACATACAAATAATAAAGCTTTTATACAATTTTATTTTAAATTATAACAGTTGGGAAGTTATATTTTTCTTATACTAAAATGTATTTCCGATAGGTACTTGCCTCATCCTGCAGACAGCCCTTGTGTAGCTTTGCGTGAAATTCAAAAACAAACAAACTTACTTCATCTCACAAGATTAGCTATTTTTGTTCAGTGCTGCCCTCTATATGAAAACATCTTTATTTATACATGCCACAAGCACTACACTCTTCCCTGTGTTGGAATTAATATATTCTAACATATCTATCATGTAAATCATCATGCATCATCTCTTAATCAATAATAGCATAACATGCTTATGTGACTCCCTCTATACTCCTCCTTTACTGCACCTTCACTTAGAAATTTGGAGGAGATGTGAACATCAGAAAAATGGGAATGAAAATTGAGAAGTGTAAAAGGATACCTACCAGAAATACATTTTTAATACAGGAAGATCATAATTTCTTATACAATACGTATATCCCTTACAAGAGTAACTAAAATTCTACACTGAGGAGAAATGGACAAGGGATGGAGATAGGAGCACTCAAGGTAACCTTGAAAACCAAGGATGATCTGGTAAACAGGGAGATATTATGAGGATTCAACATGGCGTGGAGTGGACAAGAGATTACTCAATGAAGTAATCAAGTGGATGGGACACATAAAGACACTTATGTGACCAGTGGATATGATACAGGTGATGAAAAAAGAGGGAACTCAAAGTACAAGCCAAAAACAAAGTAATCTACACTTGGAGACCCACACTTATGGTAAAGAACCTTGAAAATTAGGCAATTAAATGCCTACTCAGTGATATATGAAAAACAATCCATGACCAAATGGAAAGTACCTTGCAAAGAACATGTAATAATGGGGATGTGACGCACATAGCTCCAATAGAAGAAATCCAACGACCGAAACATAGATCCTTAAAACTGTTGCCCCTCTTACTAGGTAATGTGTTACTAACATAGAATTAACTGCAGAAATCACCCCCAGACAATGTTGGTGAAAGGAAGGAAATGGCATAGCACCCTGTGTAAAGACAGAATTAAAAGAACAATCATACGCAAAGCACCAAAGTCCACAGACCACTGGCCTGAAGAGTTCTTGTGATTGATCCTTTCCTTCCATGCCTGAAAAGAAACATCCATGAAAATATGTAGATCCTGACATAGGAAAGGAAATTGCACACTCACCAACATATGAGTGTTGTCCAGTCACCAATTCATTAGATTCATAGGGAAGAAGGAAAGGAAATGGGGTTGAAAAGAGGATCCTGATCAAAGTTATATTGTTTCAGAAGTGCCCTCTAAATGAATCACAAATGAGGCATGACTGTGAAAGACCAGCAATGCTATGGAAGACCAAATTCCAAACAGAAACAGAACCTTAGGAGCTGTGAGTAACTGGGCCAAGAAGGCAAAGTAAACAAAAAATCCCATTAAACCAAGTTGTAAAGGAGAAGACAGACCTCAACAGATACTTGAGTCCAAAAAGACCCGATCAGTTAGACAACATGGTGAGTGGATAAGCAAACGAATTTCTGAATTTTGACCAACCAGCCCATTCAAACCACCATAAAAAGCAGCTGCCAAGTAAGAGTGGATTCTTTGAGTTTGGAATGAGCCAGGAAAAGCTAGCCTGCCTTATAATAATAATGAAATTGTAGTTCCTGAGCATGGAGATGACATGTAAAAAAAACCCAGACAGTTTGATCTAAGATTCTGAAAGAAATACCTGAAATTGATTAACCAACCTAAGATAGAAGTAACATCATCATAAGAGGTAAGCATGGAAGACATCCACAGATTATATCCACAACCCACAAGAAAACACCTAACTCAGAGAGAGAAGGAATCCCGGGGAAACTTGGATACCGATATGAGAAGGCTGAAGTAAGGGCAATCGATTACTGGCTACCAATCTTGTTGTTTTTTTTTGTGGGGACAACAAAATAGTGGGAACTAAAACCCCACGAAGGATGAGGAACAGGCTAAATTACCAAACCATTTCTGTCAAATACCAGTTTGTCACAGGAGTTTGAGGGAAAAGGGAAGGAAATGGAGAAATAATAAAATAAATGTAGTGAGTTTGGGGAAGGGGGATGAAGGTAAATGAGGCTCTGATGAAGACAACTGGCTACAATATTTATAAGAATGAGATGCTGATGAGCTGGCTACACCCAAAGTTCTAGAACTTCTGGGACTATATCATAGTCAAAGACTCTGAAAAGAAGTCCTACTGAAAACCTTAAAATAAATCGAGGGTAAACACACCCTATCCAATATAGCATCATGATCTCTAATGTCCAAACAACAAAGAAACCACATATGTAAAAATAAGATAGACACAATTCAAGAGTTGCCACCCAAAAATGGTAAGGAGAAACGTAAGAGCTACTGATATAAAAAAATTATAGATAACCCAAATGGAGGAAAGGGCAAAATATACCAAAGTTCTTAAAGTGAAGGCTCAGCATACAAATCTCCCTACATAACAATGAGCCTAAATGATCAACATGAACCAAAATATTAGGGGGAGAAAGGACAAATTAAAAGTAATAAGTGAGAATTAGGTAAATAATAATTAAGTGATATAGAGCAAAAACTCACAAATCTGAGACATAAATCCATGAAGACCAAATTAAGCCTAGAAGACACAAAAAGATGAGAATTGTAAAGAGCAACAAAGACAAATCCCTCACTAACCAGCAAAGACTGGAGATAAAGGATGGACCATGTTGCATCATATTTCCCAATGTATAAAAGCAAATAAATCCATCATAAGGTCACTCACAACTGAGGCTTGTAACCCCAAAAGTGCCAACATAAACTTCAGAATTCACATCATAGAAAGTTTACACCAAACACAAAAGCAGAGAAAAGGAGACTTGAATGAAATTATAGAAACAAATATAACACCTAAGCTGAATAAATCAAGTTCAAATATAACCACTTCAGGAGGAAAACAAATTTGAACATGAAGCAATAAAGAAAAACAGTAGCATGTCCAAACTCAAATACTAACAAAGGAGAAGCAAAGATTTAGTGCAGGAGTGTAGAGGGAGTCACATGTATCATGTGAGCATGTCATGCTTCTCTTGGTTAGGAGATACATGATGATTTACACAAGAGACATGTTGGAATATAGTAAATCTAACAAGGTTTTTTGCATGTATAAAGAAAAAAGTTCACATGTGAAGGACAGCACTGAATAAGAATAGTTAATCTTGTGAGAGGAAGTTTGGTTTTAGTTTGTTTTGAATTTTGCACAAAGCTACTTCAGGGCTATCAGTGCTAGTCATCCCTAATGTAACAGTATAAAACTAGAAGGAAGGCAGCTAAGTCATCACTACCAACTCTTAGGCCACTCTTTTACTAACAAATAGTGGGATTGACCATCAAATATAATGCCCGCACAGCTAAAAGGGTGAGTACATTTGGTGTAATAAGGATTCAAACCCATGACCCTCAAATTACGAGTCTAGTGCCTTAACCACCCAGCCATGCATGAGAGGAAGTAGGTACCATATCGAACAAAAAAGACACTCTTTATTAAGCTGCTCTCTTTTAAGAAAACAAAAGTCAAGTAGTTATTATAAATATTCCTGCAATACCTTATAATCTTTGAAACTCCAGTCAAGCTTGGTAACATAATTACAGTTATGATACCCTGCTTACAATACTTTTATAGCTTATAACAAAAACATGGTAAACTTTTCTACAGTACTGAAGACTAAGTTAAAATCAAATGAATTTTTATTCTTTATCAAGTAAAAGTAATTGCTTACTAGTGCTTTCTTTTCCAGCTAATAACCATACTGGATCATAAGCCACCTTAGTGGGAGAATATACTACATCTCTCTCAACAGGATCAACTGGTTCCAGAATTGGCAATTCTGACCCTCGACACTGTGGAGTAAAAGAAGGGATTTATTAAAGAAGAAATTTTCTTAAAATAATAAATTATTTTTTACATAAATTATGTACGCATTAAGCTGAATGAGTTTAATAGCAAGATAACAAGGAAATTATTTATTCTTTTGAGATAAAACAAAATTTTGGATTACTTTTTTTCGTTTTTTTCAGATAACAGTTTGCATTGCTAACTCTGGAATGTCACAAACCTCTGTAAAACAAGATTAATCTGATACCTTAGGAATATAGGAGAGCCACTTCAACATAATGCTAACACCTTCAAGGTCATCTTTTGCTGTCATGTGGCTGACACCGTTGTTATGCATAATCTGAATACCTCCTAACTGGTTATTGGAGGTGTAAACTTCACGTCCAAGAAGCTTCAAAGAGAAAAAAAATTGTATTTTTAAATTAAAAAACTTATAAGTACATGAAGTTAATTTTTTTCATGTTATGCTGAAGTGAAGAGAACATTCTGATGTAAATACAATTATCAGATGGCTCAAATAAAATCACTTGAAGTTACTTATTCAGTACAGACATAATGGGCATTAAGAGTTATTTTGTATGTTGTTAATAGTATTAACTTTAAAGGTAAGTTTACTATAACATCTTTAGCAACTGCTAAGAAGATTAAATGAAAAAAAAACAGTTTTAATACATCATACAACTGACTTTTAGCCTCTTAACTGCCAAGTTTAGTCATAATACCTTAAAACAAAACAAAAAATCCTGCTGAAAACTCAACCTTGAAATTATTGAATATGTTTATTAAACAAGTTTCCCAGAATAATTTTAAAAACCTCTTCTTGCTGTTTTCTCATACAGTTCATATTGGAATTTGTAGTTCCCATACTATGATCCTGAGTTCAAAACAAAAAAAAAAAAAAAAAAATTTCTTTTATATCCTGTAGATATTTTATAAGGACAAAAGTATTTTATAATCATGTTGACACACTAAAAGAATATTTAGGAAAGGAGGAGGAACAAACCCAACTATTTGGCTGACTGAAGACTTGTTTAAGACATTAAAAAGAACACTAAAAACATTCCAACAAGTCAATTTATTGAAAATCTAAGAATAAAGCAAGTGAGCTTACAAAATGTAACTCTACTGAAGACTAGAGGTTTTCCTACAGTTCGTCTTATTGAAAATGTCTTGAAAATGGACACACTACTTACCTTATTCAGAGCTCCAGCTCCAGTAAGAATAATGTGGGAATTTTCAACTTGAATTACTCTCTGGCCAAGACGTACAAGATAGGCCCCAATACCGATAGCTCGACATGTTACCTTGAAACACAAACAAAATGATCAACAATCACTTGAAAATTGGAAAGTAATTAAAAATACATTACATGTAGAATTTTCAGTGTTTCTAATGTGTTTTATTAAGATTAAATATAAACAAATTACAGACAACTCACTGAATCAATCTTTCAAAACTAAACATATCTTTTTTACCTCTATACATGCAAGATCGGTTATTTTGACCAACACTGTAACCACGAATTAACAATGACAGTATCCCCACTATAATTTTAACTAAATATGGCAAACTGTTTAGTAAATGTTTATCTCGTGTGCCTGAAAATCAGAAATGTTAGTAAAGTATTTCTTCTAAAAATTTGTGCCTGAATATATGAAATCAGTGTTAACTGCTCTGAAAGCAAAGTGATTTCAATGTTAATATTAGACATACTTTTACTCATCTTAAAATTTTCAAATTTCATTTGCATAACCTATAAGAACTTGTACATGAATATTATGCATTTTTTTTTCAGTCAGACTTTATATTTCATCCATTATTTTCTCTATCCTAATTCTATGTAGAATCAGTCATTTTAACCAACCCTATTTTTCTTTTTAAAATGACTGCAGGTTGTAACAAAAGCTGTGAGTGCTTATTATCCTTGCTACAGCTATTTATACTGAATATTTACTGTTTTAATGCACTTTGAACTCTGTCAAACTAATAAGAAAGGCTGTCAATCACATGAAGACTGCAGAGCTAAAGCCACCATACTGAATGATGTAATGCAAAGGATACTTGTGAGTATACCTTGTGAAGATGTTTTTTATTTTACCTGATATAACTTAATGAGTTCCTAATTTTTACATTCAAGTTGTTTTTACAAGGATAAATAAAAATATATTTGAAAAATATTTTTTTGCTTATATCTATTCTTGTGTTGCTATGCTTTTGTTATCAGTTACCAATAAAATTTAAACCTACTTTTTTCCAATGATGATACTAATACAATAACCCATCCATTATGAACTGGGTGGAATCCACCCAGTTCATAACCATGAAGGTACCCATTAAATAATTACACTATGATTGTTGAAAATGAGTGTATATGCTAACAAAATTTTGCAGGTTAGTTGTAAACATTACAAGGCTTTTTTGTGCATAATGTCAGATTTCTAAATAAAGTATTAAGATACATTAATTAAATATTTTTGTTTTTTTTCTTTTCTGAATGTTGACAAGGCAACATGCAAAGTAAATGTCATTTTAAGATTAAAAATACTTTTATGCTTGAGAAAATTTCCATTTTCACATGTAATTTTTATAACTTCCACATAATTATCAAATATTAAAAAAACCTTGTATCTGATCTCTTATTTTCAATATAAAATCAGAATCTCTCTCTGTAAGCATTCAATGAATATGACTGATCTTGTAACCATCATAATAAATTAGGAAATATAAATTATGCTTTTTTCTTTCCAGAATAAGTACAAATTATAACTCAAAAACAAGTGTCTAATCTAAATAGCTTAAATGTTATAACATTATACATTTATTTTCATTATATTGACCTTTCAGCCACTGCTAGCTTAAACAGACTACAGATGATGAGGTGCATGTTACTGTATCCAAGAATATAAAACTGATGTTTAGTCTTTACCAAGTGACCTACCTGTCTTGATTGTGTTTCAGTAAACTAGTATTTTGTAAAATAAAATCACACTATATATGTATATACATTATTACTATTTACACAAGATTTTAAACTTATTTTTCTTAAAATATAGAACAGTAAATAAAGAAGTAAAGTAATGTAGTAATAAAGCTATATATGAGTAAAAAAAAGAAAAAAAAATTTCAAACAGGCTAAAAGACTCAACTTATCAGCACAAAGGCTCGTCTAGAAAGAAATGATGCCTATTTGAAAATAACTGGGAAAAAATACTTTTGGGACATTCTGAGCTTTAAACTGGTTACTCCCATTTTATATACAGAATTAAGTGTATATAAGGAACTGTTTTAAAAATTTAGTGGAGATGAGCAGAGAGACCACTATGTTTGATTCAGTGCATTAGTGATATCTCAACATATATGAAAGACAGGGTTTTATTTCACATTCCAGCTTTTAAATATTTTTAATTTGAGTTTCTAATTCGTACAATACAACAGACTTTGTATTATGTCATAACACATATCCAATGAAAACCAGTACTGCATTAAACATAACATGTGATGCACCAATATTAATGTTAAGGTGTGTTATTTTTAAATATTTACCTTTGAATTAAGAAATTAAATTATATATTGTTCAAAAACTTGAATTATAATATACAGTTTGATACCAGCACTTATTTTAATAAGTTAAATAAAGTTTTGAATGTGAGAAAACAAACAAAACAACATGGCCCTTGACCCATGACAAAACATAATAGGGTTAAGTAATTTCTATTTATTTAAAAAATGCATACAAGAACACAGAATAATGACATCCATAAAACAGGTAGTGTCTTATAAATATTCAAATTTAACTGATTTTTCTAACCAAGGACAATTGCCTTAAAATAAATTCCCTTAGCTTCTCAATCCAAACTCCCCCAGAGAAACTTTTAGTACAAGATGAAATAGCTAAAACTGTACTGAGAATGACATAGTATTATGCATCATTCTTAAACTTAAATCCTGTTTTTTTCTACTGGTTATAAATGATTTTTTTAAACGTCAGATAATTATCAGCTATTTGTGAGAGAATGTAGTTACAGGTAGCTATAAGCCACAGAAAACCAAAAGCCTTCTGAGGTAAGATTTTATCTTACTAATGTCTTTATTATATTAAGAAAGTTTTGTTAAAATCAGTACATTGAAAAGGGGTGTTGAAAAATTAGAGAATGGCAAGGCAAGATTGAGAATTTATTAAGTTATTCTATCTTAAAATTAAATTTTTAGTTAATAAATCAGATTTTAATGTATATTTTGATGCCACATTTATTCAAATATCTACAATCAAGTAGTTTAATTAAATACTGAATGTAACTCTGAAAATGGTTGTGACAGGTGCACTTTGACCTATCATAGACTTATATTTAAAAAAATGGTAATGATGTAATTGCATACTTTGACAAACACCCCAAAAAATGCAAATAGGGAAAAAAAAACTTGTGCAAATACTGACATTACTGATCTCTTGCATACACACACATTCATACACAAAGTATATGTTATGTATAAAGCGTCATGTATATATGTTGTTATTCATGTAGAAATTTCTAGAAGTAGGTAGATCGATCATTTGTCTTGGCCTGGTGTCTGTACGAGACGAATCGAGATTACTCTGGAATTCTGGGAAGTTACGCAATTGTTTGAGAACACAGAAGGCCTACTAGTATATAAACAGACAGCGATGCGAGGGAAGTCAGTCATTAGTTTTTATTCAATTCAAGAGGTTGTCTTCGTTTGAGAAAGTTTAAACGTTTGCTGTGTGTTTATTCAACTTGGATTTGTGACTAGAGCTAGATCTACAGAAGCTGTGATTTTATTTCGTCAATCTTTACGATTCATTCGAATTACTGGTTATACTGAAGGTCAACACGTACAGGACTGTTTAGGGGAGACCGGAAAAGTTGGAAAACGACAAATCTGAGACATTCATCAAAAACATTGTAAAAAGAACTTCGTCAACTTTATTGGACTGTGAATTGTTTCTGGACTTCTCCATTCAAACTTCAGAATTTCTTCATGGGACCAAATTCACTCCCTAGACTGGAATTTTGGATTTCTGATCTGGACTTTTGGACTTTCATTCTGGATCATATTATTAGACACAGGCCAGTACCATTTTGTATTATAATTAACTTTGAAGGTTGAAACTGAATATCTGTCATTGTTATTTTATTATTTATTTTATATTTGTCACATATATAATAGTTTATTGTAATAAATTATATAAGCTGTTATCTGTGCCTTTCTGTTGCGTTCAGTCCACATAAAAAAACAAAAACGTAACAGTATATCTGCAGAAGAAACTTACAAAGATCAGTGTTTCACACTTACCATGCTGATTGTCACAACATCATTGTAAGCTTGAGAAGATTCACCAGCAATAGTTCCAGCATACTTCAAATTTTCAACTCCTAGACCTTCATCTTTTCCTAGAAATATAATGTAAAGCAATGGTACAGTATTCAGTCTTTTGAATGGAAACCTTTTAGAAAATATTATGTTAAAAACTATCTTAACCAATAACTATGGCTCATAATGCTATTTGTTAACAACTGTATTCTTTGCTGATAGCTTTGATCTTTATCTGTTAGTTATCAATTCAAATGCTGAGTAAAATGTGAAATTTTGATATTATCCTCATAAAAAAAGATAAAAAATACCAGTTTTCAGCAGCCAAGTCTACCATAGATTAAAATGTCTCATTTCACAAATAAAGGAATCCAGAACATACCCGAACAAAAATATTTAATGTCAAAATCAATACCACTTACAAATATATATATACACACACACACATTTTGAAAATATAAACACATGTTAATAACAATATTAACTGCCTAGAGAACTAGAGAAGACCAACATGGTAAACTAATTTTTTTTATAAAATTTAAATACAAAAAATCCCACATGAATATCTACATTCTTTTGAAGTCAACAGGTTACAGCAGTTCACAGTTGATATCCTGCTTCACTTACCTACGATATCTGTAATCTTGTAACGGGCTTCACCCTCATCATCAATCAGCTGTGCATGAACAGAGTTGACAGCACTAACTTTCTTAAAATTCTCTGGTGTTAAGTAAAGGTATTTGTAGCCCTACAAAGGAAACAAAAGGTTTTAAGTTAAGACACTGACTTCAAAAACATATTTTAGACAGAAATAAATGAAGTAAAACATATGTTGAACAGAAACAAAATTTCACCTAAAGATTATTACTCTGTTTACAACTTTCAATGAAAATCTGATCTTCATTTTTGATTTTTATTAGTTCATTTTCATAATACAAAATAGTACTGCACAACTGAAAATTCCTGTGGATTAGTATGAAATCTAAGTTATTTATAAAGCTATTTGGAATAAATCTTTCATTGAAACTAAGATACAAACTGATAAAAGCATTTCACGACAATGGTCAACTTCTATTTTTTTCTAATATGAGTATCTAAAGCAGAGTTATGAATTTACCTGCTCTACCACTGTGAATTAACTGCATTCATGTTATTAGTTAGGTTGATTACAGACAATCAATGTATCATTAATGTTTCATAAATAAGAGGTTTATATAAACGTGTTCTCTAATCATATCTCTTCCTTTTACCTTAGAAACATGTTAATGAAACTGAGAGCTAATGTTACCCCACGAACACTCCATCAATGTGATTGTAAAATTCACCAGTGAAATGAAACATAACTGTTTAACAACAAACACAATAACTTGTAAAATATTCATGTAGTCAAACCATTAATCTTCATGGAAAAAGGCCACATGACTTTTATTATTTTAATAAGTGGAACATTTATGTATAAAGATACAATCTAGAAATAATTTAATCTTTTCATTACAGGTTGAGTGGAATCCACCCAGCTTGTAACCAAGAAGGTATCCACAAAGTAATTGTACTAAGGTGTCTGATAGTTTATACACATACTTGCAATATTTTGCAGGTTATTAGTAAACCTTATAATGCTTTCATATACAGTGTTCCCTCGTGTATCGCGGTGGATGTGTTCCAAAACCCCCCGCGAAAGGAGATTTTCCGCGAAGTGGGATCGCCGATTTTTACATATATATTTATGTGCATTTAGACTTTTAAAACCCTTCCTGTACAACTATTTAACCCTCCCATTACAATACTGTTCATTACTGCTGAAATAATAAGAACAATTATTAAGATATTTCATTTCTGCACCAATCATTTAACCCTCCCATTACAATACTGTTCATTACTGCTGAAATAATAAGAACAATTATTAAGATATTTCATTTCTGCACCAATCATAGCTCGTCTTGCACATCGCTACGCCATGAAGCTGATCTCGTGTAGCCTTCGAAGATGCACAATGCGTACATCTATAGCCTTTCCAGTTGGTTCTTTTTCCATTTTTACGCTGTTATAAACTAAAATATATGTTTATATCTCAAAATATACCTGTTTTTTTTCTTTACACTATTAATTATATTTATTTTTAATATTTTAATGGTATTTAATGCTATATTTTAGATTTAATGTTTATTATTTTATATATACATGTATGTATGTATATATGTGTGGGGGGGGGGTCGGCCAAGCCCGCGAAAGAGGATCCGTGAAGGGGCGAGGGAATACTGTATATGTAAAATTAGGTTTTTTAATTAATTAATAAGATATTTTAATTAAAGATTTTTCTCCTACAGTTTATTTTACAATGTTGACTAGGGAACATGCACAGTAATTTTAAGATTAGAAATACTTTCATGTCTGAGAAAATTTCACATGAAATCTTTATAACCTCCAGATAATTATCAAGTGTTTTCTGAGAAAACTTTGTATTTTATCTACTTTCACTGTCAAATTAGAATCTCTGTAAATGTTCAGTAAATTTGACTGAACTTGTAACCATCATAAACAAATTAGGAAATAAATATAAATTAAGCTTTTTTCTTCCTAGAATTACTACAGATTATAACTCAAAAACACAAATGTCTAATTTAAATAGCTTAAATTTCATTACATTACATATTTATTAATTTTATTAATCTTTCAGCTATTCCTGGCTAAGAGAGAAGTTACAGTGTACAGTGGTGCACTGCAAATGCACTCATGTTACTGTACCTAAAAATTATAAAACTGATGTATAGTCTTTACCAAGTGACCTGTGTTGGTTGTGTTTTGGTGAACTAGTATTTTGTAAAATAAAATCACACTATATATGTACAAAATTTATTACTATTTACATAAGAAAAACTTATTTTTCTTAAAATACAGAATAGTAAATAAAGAAGTAAAGCAAACAATTATCTCTTCTAGTTATGACCTCTGTATTCAGTTGCTATCTTTAACAAGTTGCTAAGCTTTTAAGAAATTTCTCATGTGGAGGATGTGAAAGTTATTGTTTAGGTGTGTTATTTTAAATTTTTACTTTTGAACTAAGAAATTAAATAATGTATAATTTGAAAAGTAGAAATATAATCTACAGTTCAATACCAAAATTAATGACATAGACACATAAATTAGTATTAAAATAAAACTTTGAATGCAGGTCAACAAATGCAATGACATTGCCTTTAACATGTGACCCATCATGACATGGTTTGAAAAAGTTCATTATAAAATTTAATCTTTAATAAATGAAGAAATTCAAAACTGTTTGATAATCTTTTGACAAAATACTTGAGACATGAAACTGAAACACCTGTTAATTCATAAATAAACATTCCATTATTTAATACCATGCGCCTCATTGGAATATCAATCTTGCGAGCTTTTGGTAATCCATATAGAATGCCAATAGTTTTCTTAGTTTACTCTAATCAGTTAAAATATTTAACATCTCTTTAGTGCAAACACTTTTGTTCATTACAGCAATACCATTCCCTTCACCAAGATATATTTGTTTTTTCTGTAAGTTCATTGATACTTCTCATTATAAATTTGAAATTTTATGCTAGTTTAAACGCAATATTACGATACATTATATTATTGTCTTCTTACCCTTACATGGCTTAAGAATAAAACTAAAACACGTACATCCAACAGTTTCTGAAAAATGAATCACCAAAATCACAAAGTTTCCAAGAGCATCTTCATGATAAATGAATTTTTTCATTCATTATTACATTCTCTTTTTACCAATCAAAATAAAAACTGTCAATTCCTTTGGTCTATTTAAATTAAAACAATCAAATGAAAGTTGTTTTATGTACTAATTTTTCTATTTTTTCACAAAAGTATACCAAAATAACTACTTCCAAATGTACAATTAGCCAAAAAAAGATCATGGTGAAGCAATTATATGATACAGTACATTGAAATGAAATGTTATTGATTTTACTACATTACTGTTTTTCAATTATCATGATAAAGTTATAGGTTGAGGAACATTAAACTTTTTAATTCACATCAAGGGAGCCTCAGATTAAAAAGGTTTGAGAACCATTGACAAAATACACCAAGAAAACTTTGAGAAACAATTTCTTACCTCTCTTTTTTTCTTTCCCACCCATCCATTTTGAAATAACTATGCCTAAATTAAATCACATAGACAAAAAACTTGAAATGCACACATGAAACTATTATGATATACATACAACTGTATGTTTTTGGAACTTTTATTATACCTTGTCAGGATTTTCAGAGTCAACCCATGCTACTTGGAAAAGATGCTTAATCTCTTCTGCAAGTCCAATACGAGCACCACTGTTAGCTGCAATATACAGTCGAGGAATTCCCAGTGCCCTGGCTTTCTCTGAAGCTTTCTACACAGGAATTATTAGCATATGAGCATATGTGAGTAATGAACTATATGCAACTACACACTTGTAAATGTAAACATACTGTGGCTACAAAGTTTAAAACAATCAATGATGTGAGGAAACCACTTGTTGAGAATTTTATATGCAAAAACGGCTCGTTTGAGTTGAGAAAATGATGTAAAATATTTTCTCTACCCAAACAAGCCATTTCTGCATATATAAAAAAAAGTTTAAAACAATTTTGTTTCACTTACATTAATACATCTGCAGATTTTTTTTTCATATTTTAACTTCAATTGTAAACTTCCTATTACAAATACATGTACTATTTTTGGTGACTTTACTTTATTGACTTGTTAACCTTTCACTTACTGACCAATAGAAAGTTTTTTTAAATTACTTCTGGAAAAGACATCTTATTAAATCAGGATACTTTTTCAGTCTTGAATGAAATTTCATTTTATCTTTGGAATTTACATGTATGTTCCAATAAAAGGGCATTAAACTAACAGGTCATAAGGGTTACCAAAATCATGGGAAAAAACAAACTTTTGCATTTTTTCTGATTTTATAAGAAGCATTACATAATACTGAAAACTGATTACTATTTTTTTTTTTTATAAAAGATAGGCTTTATAAAAAAAACTTTACTACTTTTCAATAATAGTCACAAATACTCAGCTTGTATACATTATTATTTAAAATGATAAATCTTGAAACACAAAGTTCTTTTGCTGTAAAGACACTATTCCCCATTTCTTGTACACCGACCTTGTATTATATTCACAAGTTACACATCTGCTTTAAGTTTAAAGTTTTGGTTCATCAGTGTCTATCAAATCATATATTTATGGGTGAATCTGCATGAATAATCATCTGTTGCTTAAAGACATCATCAAAACTAAAGCAATATGTCTTCTAAATTTAAGATGGTCAATTTGTTTTCTTTAGAATGCAAATTATAACATCAACAATGTGGGCAAATTCATCACCTGTAGCCATCTCTCTCTCTCTCTTCTTTTTTCTTAATGCCTGAATCACGAAACTAGAATGCAATCCAACCAACCAGTTTATTTCTGACCTTCTTCCTCCATTACCTCACCTTTATACAGTATACATCAATTCACGTGTAAAGAAATTACTGGCAACAGTTCTAAAAAAAACTGCCATTCCAGTAACACACACAAACATTTCCCTGTTGAGCAAAAGCCAAAACCTCCAAGATTTTTCTTCTTTAATTCTATGTCAAAGAATGTGGCTTGTGTTCTTCTGCCAGTTCTATTTCCCAAATGGTTCAATTTGCTTTATACCCCTTCTTACCAAAAGATTTTAAAAATAAAGAAGTTGTCAAATATATCTCAGTGTTTTGGTGATAATGTTTTTCCCCTACTGCATCTAACACTTATGTAATAATCCTTTCTTAATGAAGATTATGTAATAAACCTTCTGTTCAAGTGGTTCTTTGATCTTTTCCAGGGTAAAAAGTAAATCCATATAAGTAACAGCCATCCCCATAGAGTACAAATTTTACATTCAGTGCATAATGCCTTTTGGCATTGTGTTATACAAAATGTTGTACCATTAATTCATCAATGTTCATGAATGATTTCTCATTGAACATTTTCATTGAATATGAGATGTGACACTTTAATATCTGATTCCTTCTCGAGGTTCTAGTTATCAGTTTTGTGAAACTATTTATGTTTAGAAATTTGTCTTTGCTCATAATTTACAAAATAAAAGAAATTTTGAAGTCAGATTAATTACTCTAGTAATCCGTTTCCAAGATTACAAAATAGTACTTATACAAAATCAAAATTCCATGGAAATGCTTGAGATTATCATTTGATAACTTGAAAGTTAGGTAATTTTTCTCTCTTTTTATATATAATTTTGTTTCTTTTCAAAATAATCACCCATTTTATTTGTAAATATCATGTTCCATATTTCATGACATATTTTGGTTAAAAAATTGTGATATCTTTCAATTTGGCTTTGATTCAAAAAGAGAATGATTCTGTAAAATTGATATTTTTCCTTACATTGTCATTTTATGTTAATGTTTTTACCCTCATTAAAACAATCATTTTCAAATACTGAAGTAAAAGAAACTTTTAAAGTCTCTGTCAGTTCAAACAAACCACCATCAGTAACTATCTCATTAAAATTTTTTTCATCACTAAGGTTACTTTAAAATTCACTTTCAGCCAGAAAAATAGAGACATTTTCAAAACGTTTCTTTTATTTCATGAAAAGTAAAAATTTGGCATATTCTCTTTGTCTTTCCATAAAACATGCAGCTTTCCATGCTGTGAAAGGTCCTGCTAGTAACCTGTGATTGAGTGAAGTCCCACTGGCCATTTGATTATATGTACCCTGAAAGATAATGCACTATACCAGCCAGGCTTGCGTCTAATGCTGATCTATGGGAACATTGTATTTAAAATACTGCAACACAATAATAAACCTTTATAAATATTGAATTATTTAAATTGAAGACTTTAAATAATCCCTTATGAATGTTTTTTTATTACTTACAAGAAAAAGAAGATCTTCCTTTGGTGCAAAAGTTCCAATCATGTAAGTTATGTCATTAGATATGACAATAACATCTCGTCCAGAAGCATACTCCGGTGTGCAAAGAGTTATTTTCCAAGCTACCATACCAATCTGAAAAACATAAATAATTTAAATATTTATGTCTTATAAAAACAATTAGGAATCATTTTTAAAATGTAAGGACATGTTTTGTATGATTTTATTTGCTTTGAAACAAAATATAATTTTCTGACATTAAATTCACAAGTTCTTCCTGAAAGAGAAGACTATATTATCTAAATTGAATGCCTTGCATGGCACTCAACTCATAATTTGAGAGTTGCTGGTTCGAATCACAACTGCATCATACATATTCAGCCTTCCAGCCATGAGGGCATTATAATGTTACAGTCAATCCCACTATTTGTTGGTAAAAGAGTAGCCTAACAAATGCCAGTGGGTGTTGATGACTAGCTGCCTTCCCTCTAGTCTTGCACTGCTAAATTAGGGACAGCTAGCACAGATAGCCCTCGTGTTGCTTTGTGCAAAATTCAAAAATATCTAATTTAAAAAAAAAATGTTTTTTCATCATGTTTTTTAGCAAATAACTTTTGGTGGGAAAACAAAGAAATATTTATTAGCAATCTTCTATACAGGGAATATATTATTCCTGATTACATTAAAAATTATATAACTTTCACTAATACAAACTCAGTAATTTTGACCTGTAAACATATCTGTGAAACAGCCATTGTGTTCTAAATATCAGTAAAATTTGGGCATTAATTTATCATAAATTAGCTTTAAAATATGTATTTCTCAGAATCAAAAGTTCCTTTGGCTAACAAAATAAACCAAAGTAAATGTTTTACTTTTAATATTGGAGTTGTCTTCAATTACTCATTAATTTCCATGTTTGAATAATTATTTATAACAATTTTTATGCTTTCACAGGTTAACAGTTAGGAATTATATCAGTATTTTGAACTAGATCAATTTTTAATATATTTGTAGAGCATTTATACAAAGGTCTAAAGTTTCATTTGAAAACAGTGTGGAAACATACAACTTCCTAAACTGGATGTTCCTCTTACATCATTCTCTCCAGGCAGACGTTTCTGTTCCACAAGCTTTCCTTCCCTGTCCAGCACTAGTTCTACATGACTCATCACCTGACTTGGTATGTCTACTTCAGGCCTTTCTTCCACAAATTCTTCCCAAGATCTGATTAAGGCCTATGAAGAAAAAAAAATTTACACATAACACAATAAGCTTATCATGGTATCTCCACTATACCCCCAAAACACTAAAATTGCATTTAATATACATTTCACATGATGGCAATGATTCGTCTTAGATAATGTTATAAGCTTCATTTGCCAATGGTGGTTTACCGAGGATTTTATAAAAATATTCATGAATCTATCACACAGCCACATGGCTCAAAACTACTTGAAAACTTTTTTTATCGACTTAACTTAAAAGCATTTAAGAATCACCTTTGCAGAGGAAAGTGGTACAGAAAGAAAAACTTCACTGTAAGATATACTAATCACAAGAACAATCAGGAGCTTTCCACACTGTTATTTTCTAAGAAAAGTAACTATTAAAGACCATATCCTTTACTTTAAATCTAATTGTGCCCCAAATATTAAACATGGTATCCCCTGCATATTTACAAAACCAGATAAAGACCTTAGCCTATCTGACAGGCTTCAGAGTGAAAGTTTTCTTCTTCCTACCTTTAAAAAGTAATAATTAAACAAAACCTATGCATTCAAGCACACATGAAAAAAAGTACAATGTGTGTATAAAATGAACTGCAGATATGGTGATGCATGGATTGATAGAACTCAAATATCTAAAAACCACAATAAGCATTCACAAAAGACAGATCATGATTACTAAAAGTAACCAGGTGTGACAATGAACTTTAATTTAGAAAAAAAATAAACTAACATACACAGGGCAGTAGAGAAGGTAATATAGGAAAAATTCATAACCCGTAAAATCAAAATAAAAAATTGTCTGAATCAGAAATCACATTATTAGCTCTCATTAATCATGTATTTTATAGGAGTGTTTGTTGATTTTTTGTTTCTCACATGGAAAAACCGTACTACACAATTACTTTGTAAAGAAAAGTAAACAGTTAATTTAAGTTTATAAAACATGTGTAACTGGGTAAAGTGTGCAATTAAATGTTAACTCTTCATGCAGCATTGTTTGCCACAAAATATTAAAGTACCTGTTCAAACAAGTCGGGAATATCATACACGTATGTTGTCCCATTGGATTGGGCTTGAAATCTCTTCAACTGCAGATAGTCTTTGGTCATGTATGGTGTAGATATAGGAAGATCATGCAGAGGTCCTTGTTTTGGACCCCAAGCTTCAAATTTGATCTGTCCTGTCACTGTGTCTACTACTTCTTTGTACAAACTAATATCTAGGTAATAACCACTCTCATTGGCCAGAAACAGGCGAATAGGAAAACATTTCCCATTAGGACTCAATCTAATGATAAAGTTCAATACAATTTATTCATTATGAAAAAAAAATTTAGTACTTTCGTGTAGTCAGAAATACAAAGAGTACTTTTTATATATGGTAAACATTTTAAAGATACCCTTATGATGAATCCCTTAAATTTTTAAATTACTTAATTAAAAAAGCAGAAATATCACATCTTGATAATGTACTGCAGCACCAAAAGAATAACAATATTATAAATAGGACAAAAATGTAACAGAACACAAATTAATGTTGAAAATAAACACTTTCATACAAATATAAACAAAGTTTATGATGTAACTCAGTATTAAAAAATAAAAAAATATTTGAACACATAATGGTATATTCAACAGTGACAAAACACTGATAATGAGGAGAAAAATATATTGTTCAATACATCAATACACTTCTGTATATCTAAAACATTAAAACTTAGAGATACAAGCATTCTATTTATAACCTTGTAGGTATTATATTGTACACTGAATTTTCCACAGGTCTACTGGTTTATTTCTAGATACTCTTGACTCCTAAAGTCTCATATATATTTATATGTATATATACCTTTGTTGCTAAAGGTTACATAACACACCTGATGATCATTTTGAGTTCTGCCTGTAATACTCTCAGTCTCCAAAGTCTGGATCCGTAGCGCATAACCATACTTCTGACATTTTCTGCAATCTTTATGTAAAAATATACTTTACATCAATAAACAAGAAAATACATCAAACTGAACATATAACCTTTTCTTTAAGTACAAAATAGGTTTTTATTACAATAGTAAATGAATAATGTTTCTTTACACAACCTCTAAAGTTTCCATGACAATGAAATTTTTGATATTCAGCATCAACTCGAAAATTAAAAAACTAATTTTAATTATACAGATATAAACTGCTCAAAAAAATTAAAGGAGCAAATACATTTTCTTATATGGTTTATGTCAGTGTTCTAAATGTGATCATATTTTTATTTTTTTAGGTAATTTGCCTTATCAGTTCCATCTGTATTAATTTTTTTAATGTGTGATAAACACTAAAACATGAAGAAATAAAATTTTTAAAATGACTAATATCACCAAAACTGATATTCCATACAAAATATAAACAATTTACATGCATCTATTCAAGAAATGTTTGAAACATTCAATATCTAGTGTGACCTCCACAAGCTGTGACACACTCCTGACACCAATTTGGCACACATCAAATCCGTCTATCAATGTTATTTTGGGATATGGCACCCCCTCTCTCGTCTACCAGGGCTTGTCAGAGTTTCTTTACATTTTGAGGAGAGAGCTGGCATTCACTGATGTGCCTCAACAACATATCCCAACAATGTTCAATTGGATTTAAATCTGGAGATCTGGCAGGCCACTCAAGTCTCTATTCCTTCCTCATCAAGGAAGTCCATACACAGTCTGGCAATATGGGCTCATGCCTTAACCTGCAAAAAAATTAACCCACTGCCAACAGCACCAGCAAAAGACCTCATAATGGGTTCCAGAATTTCATCACTATATCATTATGCGTTCAGAGCATCGCTGTCGAGTATGTGCAAGTCCATATGGCCACCCAAGCATATGCCTGTCCAGACCATTACAGAACTTCCTCCATAAACATAACTTGCACAATGTTACAGGTGGAAAGTCACTCTCCAAGGCATCTCCACACTGTCACACATCCATCATCACGAGATGCACTGAACTTGCTTTCATCTATCCACAGCACAATGGCCCACTGAAAAAGTTCTCAGTCTAGGAGCTGACGAGCAAACTCCAAACTGATTGCATGGTGTTGCGCTGTCAGAATATTACTTCTTGCAGGCCGTCTAGCCCTAAGATGTTCTTCATAAAGACAACTGCAAACTGTTTGGGTCGACATACCGGTTCCAGGGGAATGCTGAAGGTTATTTTGCACTAACCGAGTCATAGCTATCCTGTTCTGCAGAGCTGTAGTCACAATTTAGAGGTTCTCTCTGGCTGTTGTGCAGTTATGATGGCCTTGACCTGGTCTCCTGCGACAAGAGTTCGCCTCCTGGTAGCATCGTCAAAGTTGACTGATGACATTTAATGACACAAAGATGTACTGTGCCACTCTCCTTTGGGTCTGGCCATCTTTAAGCATCTCGATTGCCCTGGCCACCTCATTCTCTGTCAGATGGTGCCTGACTGCTTGGGTACACAAGATGAAAGTACACACTGACAAAATGAGCCATAAAAGATCCATGTTGATCCTTTTGTTGAGAATTAAAGAAGAATGCATAGTTTCACCTAACAGCCTTATACAGGGTACCTAGAGTCCTATTCTTCTTGAGTGAGGTCAGTTTCATTTGAGTTGCTTCAAACTTTACTCATCAACTTAAAAAAATACACTTGTAGATGAACAGATACGTTTTTCATACATATATTTAATTATGATAAAAATATACTAAAATATATATTTGTTCCTTTAATTTATTTGAGCAGTATGCATAACCTAAGTTTAAACTTTGCCATCCAACCTACCACAGTTCCAACTGTTGACATAGGTGTAACCTTAGAATCTGCTGCACAAAGCCTTCTGAACCCTATGGCAGAACAATTCTGACATCAAACTTACACCATCCTCAGTAAGGCCAATAAACAAAAACCAACCATCACTAAACATGAATGCAGTGCATTGAACCATCTAAAAAGAAACAAAAGCAAAAAGATTCTACCAGCAGACAAAGAAAACAGTATAGCTATCCTTGACTCAGCTATTATGACATGAAGATCAAACAGTTACTAGACAAATACCAATATAAAAAGATCACCAATGATTTTACAGAAAAGACAGGAGAGTCATCAATAGAACGCTAAACAAACTAACGAAATAAGGCTTAATCAACAAAAAACTAACCAAAGATCCAAGATACAAGTAAAATTTCTCTCCACAGTTCTAAGGACTACCTAAGGTACACAAATCTAATATTCCTATAAGGCCTACTGTCAGTGCTCAAAACTCATCTTGCTATCAACTGACTACTTTCCTATTACATATCTTATCTCCACTATGAGGAAATACTGAACATCACATTCAAAACTTGACAGGTTTCATAAGACAACTCATCAAATGACAGGATATTATGGTCAGTTTTGTCATCACAAATCTATTTACTAATGTTCTCACCTCAGAAACCCTTCACATCACCAGACAACAACTGTTGGATGACAACTCTCTACCATACAGTATAGATATGAAAATAGATGCCATAATGGAACTAACAACCATTTGTCCACAATTAAACTACTTCCAATACAATGAAGAATTCTACTAACATGGAAGACTTTGAAGAAAGAGCACTTTCATCCATGCCTATAAAACCAAGTTTCTGCAAATGTTATCTCGACGACACCTTTGTTATTTGGCTCCACAATCATGAAAACTTACCAGCCTTCTTAGAACATCTCAGCTCCATAAACAAAAGAATCCACTTCACTATAAAAATAGAAGAACAAAACAGTCTGTCATTTCATGACGTACTCATCAGGAAACAAGCAAGACAAATAACCACAACTGTATACAGAAAACCTACCCACACAGACAGATACCTACAATTCAAGTCCTATCATCCAACCTTCATAAAATGTGGCATAATTCAAAACCTAAACAAGAGAGCAGAAAAAAAAAAATTGATACGACATACATCAAAGCAGAATGCCAAAAAATCGTAGTTTTACACAGAATGGTTACACCTCCTCCTCCATCAAAAACTCCTTAAAGAATACCACAACAGAAAGAGATCAGAAAGTTACCACCAGTTACCTACCATACCTACAACATATCAGTACAAAACTCAAATGCAAAGCCATAAAATTTAACATGGAAGCCCAGTGGAAATCCTACAATACCTTAAGGTCCTTTCTAATAAAAAAACAAACAGTGACCTACCAAAGAGAATCACAAAAATGTCATCTTTGAAATTCAATGTTCTTGCAATGATATATACATTGGAGAAACAGGAAGAAAAGTCGAGACAAGAATAAAAGAACATAAAGATGGTACAAGATGCATGAAAACATAAAATTCAGCCATTACAGAACATGCCACATCAACTGGACACAGAACAAACTGGAAGAAAACTAGAATCATCGACACAAATTCTGGGAGACAAGAAAAATCAAAGAATCATTTTATATCAACACTATTAAGCCTTCATTAAACAGAGATTCCAGATTGGAGGTGAGTAACCCGTGGCTGCCATTGGTTGAATCTTCAGGAAATTTCTCCTCCAATCAGAAACAGTGATAATCCAACCAATCATAACAGGCTCTCCACAATCAACCAGGACACTATAAAAGACTGTCAACACCTACATGCAGACTGACTTGAAAACAAAATCAAAATATTTTCAAAACATCATCTTCTACACATATGTCTCCACAACAGGCAGTTCCCATCCATTCTACATCATCATTATATATATATACAACATTTTTTTTAAAAATAAAACATTACTTATTTCTCATCTGGTAACTTTTAACTTGTGCTGATTGACTGAATTAATGAAAAAATAAATACTCTTTTCAGTTAAAAAAAGGAATCAAAGTGTTCTAATAAGTCTGAAAAACACTTTATAATATTTTAAATAATAATTTTAAACCATTATCAAAATATAAAAAACTCACCACCAAATGTAATGGTCAAAATTATCTATCAAAGTGCACATACACTGACTGCGAGTAAACCCTAAATAAATACACCACTACAGTTACAACTTAAAGGCCTTCAAATGTTGAGACAAACTACAAATTAGCCCAATGACCAATAAAACACTAAAGTCAATCTTTCATTTAACTGTTAAAATCCATTCAGTACAGATAAATAATCAGCAGTGAATTATTCCAACAATAAAATCAGACTCAACTTTCATCATTAAATACTACAAGCTGATGTTTGATTCTGTCTTTCTTTTAAAACAAACCCATATTAAACTACCTGCTGTATCTACCATACAAAATTGAAATCCAGATCATAGTGCCACCGAAGTCTATAAACTTATTGCTATCCTACATGGGAACACATCATGTGTTGAGATGAAATAAGACTGACTAGCCTGTTTTCAGTGACATTGTACATGAATTTATATAATCGGAAGTAGCTTGAAATCAAATACAATCAATGAAAATTTTCTAACGTAAAAAAACATTGAGGTGATATGTAAAACTGGTTTGAAAAGTGTTTAAAAACTGTTAAGTTAGGCTTAATGTATCAGAGGATAACATACATTAAACATCAGTATTGTGTCCATCTAATTTTCTATTAATGGTACAAAACCTAAGCGTCTCCACTGTATTCACTGTAATATATTTTGTTTGAAAAGGCAAAAAATGATTAAACTTAATGTAGTCTGTTATACCAGTGAATACCTTTTGGTCAAAACAATAATCACATGAATTCCTGCCCCTTGCAGCATTTCTAAGTCACTTGTTTTACAAGATTTGGTTAGGTTATGATGCTTGTTATCCAGCAAAGTACAATATATAGTCTCTTTTATGTACTTACTTTGGAAGGATCCATAGTGACTTTTGGTACAAAATTCAGGAAAATATGGTTGCAGTCTGTTCTTTTTGCCTAAGAAACAAATATTATTATAATAACCACATAAAACAACCACTTATAAGAAAAACATTTTATATCTTTGACACATCAAAAAAATAAAATATGAAAGTTTATAAGAGGTTAAGTTACAACTGATAAACATAAAAACGTTCAGAATCAAACAGAAAATTCAAAGTGGCTAACAAGACAAGAAAAATGTTAAACTGAATGTTTAGATCTTCACAAGAGATGAGCAGCTTATATTTTAGTTTTCAATTATAAAATGTAAAAATGTAGTTTCAACTTCAAACTGTGTAAGCTCAAAAAACACAACTTCCTAGACAAGTTAAAAATTTTCTTCTATCTTACTGATGGTGTTATAAACAAAGCTAGCTTTCTACTACACAGCATAGTCATTGAGACTATTAAATATGATTTTATATTACAGCAATCCACGTGAAACATTTTAAATACAAATATTTTAACACCGACTCTATTTGCAATGTTGATAAGCTCTTGTTGATGAGAACTGGGTTTTCTTTGTTTTTGTTTTTAGTAATATCATTGAGTGCTGGATGCTACAAACTAATGGATAAAAGAAGTTGCAAACTGTTAACAAAATTTTTCAAATTAGATGTTTTTTGAATTTTGCATAAAACTACATGAGGGCTATCCACACTAGCCATCCTTAATTTAGCAGTGTAAGGCGAGAGGGAAGACAGCTAGTCATCATCACCCACTGCCAACTCTTGGACTACTTTTTTTAGTAATGAATAATAAAATTGATCATAACATTATAATGCCCCCACAACTATAAAGGGGGCATTATAAGGGGGTTCCTCAAATTACAAGTCGAGTACCTCAACCACCTGGTCATGCCGAGCTAAAAACCGAGAGAATACTACATATTTATATAGTACAAGTTTTAGATTTTATAAGCAATATTTTTTAAAAAATTCTAAGTTTCCCCTAGTATGAGAATTGGGTCATGTTCCCTTCAGGCATCCCCTCTTCTGTACTTTACTTATCACTCCTTTGTTAAGTACAAAATTTCACATAAATTACTCACTATAATACTGTAATTGCTCAGACAAAGCATAATTTTTATCACCTTTGATTTAATTTCTTTACAAAACCATAAAATAGGAACTAAGATCCTGTTTACAATGGCCACTTGTCATACTTCTCTTTTAAAAACTACCAAAAACTTTCATCAATGTTCAATTCAATGTTATTTATAACCAACATAAAGTTGGTTACTCTTTCAAATGATGAATTACACTATGATGTTTTCTGAAAAACAAACTGTCAATTGCTCTTAGTTCAAGCTTCATTCTGACAGGAAACATGCTAATGAGCTAAGATAAATTTTTAACATATTTTGTTGCATAATTGAAATACTTATGGGCCATTGTCAACTTTTTGCATTTTTGAAATTTAAATGGCTTTAGAGATTAGGTAAATTAAATTTGAAATTTTTGAGATAAAGAAAAATATGTTTAATCTTAATATGGAAAACCCTTTTCATTCAAATTGGTAAAAAAAAAGTGTGTGTGTGTGTGTGTTTATATACATAGACAGTTAATACATATTCTATGCATAGCTGATACCTTGATAAAACAACTATTTTAAATATTTGACAATGTCAATCATATTCTTAAAATAATAGGTGTCCAAAATAAGATACATGACTAGATACTTCACATATAACAAGAAGCTACAAATACTCTCTATAGACAAATGAGAAATTGATACACATATGTAACACAGAAAAAATCAACATCTCCAAGCAGATAAATGAAAATCATGTTTAATCTCTAACATTCTCCAGTCTTTCTAGTGATGGTGTGTTACAATGTAAATTGGTCTTAAGCTATCAATTTCAAGCTGTTTTCCATTTTGTTCATATATTCTTCATATTATGTAGGTATTCATACATAACTTACACCTAAATGCTGTGACATTTTAAAAACAAAGCTAAAAAACTTTTACAACCTTCTGTCAATACATTAGAAATGTAGTTATGAAAGAAGTAATGTGTAAAACAGTAATCTTTATAACAAAATAAAAAAGCATCAGAAATTCACCCTTCTTTCTAAGACAGAGAAATTAGCACAAACACATAAAAAGGTCCAACTTACACAATGGACCATAAATTATTTTCAACATAAACATTATGACCCTGATGACACTTGAAAATAGTCACACACAGGATTTTTGAGAAACTCACATGTGCATGATTAAAAGCTACTTCCAGTTCATCCATGGCTTCAAGCAAAAGCCTTTCTCCTTCATTCTGTAAATACTCATAAGATGCTTCCTGTAAACAAAAAAATAACATTATTCTCCATATATTGTGAGATTGATTTAGTGCAGAAGGTGCTCTTTATTCCATTTTAAAAAGCACATATTTTGAAGAATGGTGTGTACCACAGGGAAAAGCTTATATTGTAAACAAATAGACAGAAACAAACAAGTTTTTATAAATATGGCTCAATTAAAAGTTCATTGTGATGTATAAAGCCCAGCTTTAATACAATTATATTCAGATATAGTTTTCTTTGCCCATAAAATAAATGGTTCAAGTAAGTTCTCAATTGTCATCAGATGTCAGCAGAAAATATTACTAATTCACCTCTACAACCAAGTACTAATAACTGTTTACCACATACTGTTAATACTTCAGTAAAATATGTGCAACACATGAACAATTTCTTGTCATAATGAACTATACACCAAACTAATTTTGTTTACTTATTTGACATTCCAAATACACAACACCCATAGAAATGAATGAACACCTTATAACCTGAGCACTATCGAAAGGTAACCCTTACTTCTTCAAGAACAAAGTGGCAAATTCACAAAGGACCACCTTTTAAAAGCACTCAGATCACAAGTTATTAATTTCTAACAAGATGTCTTGAACCTGTGTTTTTCTAACATCTTGAATTTCACAGTATCAATATTCTAAGAACAATGTTTAATTATCACTAATCTATGAACAAAACACAGACCAAGCCTCTTATTCAGATATTTTCAGAACATTATAAGAATCATACAAGTTGACTACTTATAAAGTATTATAAAATCTTCAGTTCTACAATCAAAAATAATAAATACAAGTACAAAAAGTTTAGAATTTAGCCTGAATATCAAAATATAGAGGTTGCACACACCCTATTAAATCAATTTTTTTTTATGGGAATGTAAACACATATTCGGCAGAACTAAGAACTATGGCCCTGCCAATGAGACTTCATTTGGGCCTTGAATCAACTATAAGAATGTTTATCAAAGTGGTGTCTAAGTTAACCAAATATGAGTAGATTATCAGTAAGATGGATGTAGAAGGTGGTTTCCTTTATCTTCCTTCTCTGATGATATTGTACAAAAAATAGTATTACAATATACTGTATTGTCTATCATGCTCCTAAATTTCAACTTGTGTTAGGTTATTCTTTCATGGACTTCTTAAAGAGTCCACCTCCACAAAGGACACTACAAGTTTTTGTTTTCCACTTGTTTGATGTATACTAATTACAATTTTATTGTGCTGTGGTTTCTAAACACTGTTCTGATTTAATCCTGTTTGCATAATCTCAGTATGTTACCAAGAAAGCCAATGAAATATATTTCTTCTTTGGACTTTACTGAAGGTGGCAACAGATTAGTAGCCAAAATGTAGTTTTTAAATTAATTATTAAATATTTTTGAGTACCATGATCATTAACCATAGCAACTGATATCCCATAATCACAACCTTACCATATGTATCAAACTGTAAAGCCTTCTGAAAAAAAAATGAAATGGTTACACAATTAGCAGATCACTTGGTTTATATCTAGTCCAATCACAACTTTCACTTCTTCATAAAAATTCTAATTACAAATAGAGTTTAACATAATTTAATAATAACAAGTTCCATTTCAATATTTTATGTAGCCTCAAGATTTAATCAGTCAAACTATACTGAGTGGATCAGTTATATATGTTTAGGAACTTTTCACTGAAAAATTGACACATTTTTCCCAAGAAACTTAATCTAATATCTGCTTTTAATTATATTCTAAATGTAAGATACTATCACTTGTGCTAAGCTTTTTCAAAATTTATGACTTTTACCTATATCCAAAATTACAAAAAGGCAAAGACACACATTACTTCTACAACTTAACAATTATGAAAATGTTATCAAACCTAATCTACTGTTGAAATAAGACAAAAATATCACCTTTGTCACGAGATCCGAATGTCTGATTATGGTACGAACAAAAAACCTGTAATCTGTCACCTCTTGACCTTTTGCCACCTAGAAAAAACTTAAATAATTAACTGCACACATTTATTCTAGATAAATTTAAATATTTAAGTATTCACATACATTTTACATTGGCAAATTAGAGATTTAGTAAGAAATATGAAAGAATCAGAATCTACTGATACTGTAAGAAGTATTTGAAATACACAAACCACGTTCTCTTACACACAAGTAACAAAGATGCAGATTTAAACTATTTCATTTCATAGTTTTAGTGAAAGTAATTAGAAACACTTTCAACAGTATAAAACTGAAGTGAACCTCAGTTCAATTTATATTGATGTTAAAATGCATTAAAGTAAATATAATGCTTTATATAATCTTTCAAGTGAATTTTTATTTCAAATACATAAACCTTTTATTTTTATTCTGAATTATGCAATAAGGCTTAATTTCAATACCTTAGTAACATGTAGAATTTTTTAAACTCCTAACTCGCTTTTCCTATATGATTCACTAAAGGTGTGTGATATTACTAGCATATTGTGGCATTGTCATTATACACTTACCACAATATGATTCCCTGAGCCAATATTTGGTAATAATCTGAAACTTTGCCCTAAAGTCTATAATAGTTTAAAAACTGTAAATTAATATCCAAAAGATAAAAACTAATATACATCTGCCAGGCCTTTAACTAATTAATTGTGCAGATTTTACTTACAGGCCTTGCATGTATTATATGCACGTACCAATTAGTATAGTATAAGATCTTAGCTAATAATCCATATTTTGACAAGTATATAAATTTTAAGTTCTTAATTCTACAAGACAATACATAAAAACTGCCAACTATCCCCTGGTGTGATGCATTTTTTCTAGGCATCTTGTCTTCTCTATTTTACATTCTTTATTGCATTATTTAATTAAATAAAATTATATAGCAAGAAAAAAAAATTGAGTAAGTAATTTATTTATTTTTCATGTTTATTCTTTATTTATTATTATGAAAGTAAATAAAATGTAAAAATAGGAATCTCTTTAAGTTAGTTAAGATAAGATAAAATAAATAATACCGTAATAAAAATATTTCATGAAGCATGAGGCAAGCATGCAAGTAGCACTAGCATGTGGATAATGTAATTTGACAGTGTAATGTGAGTTGACTTGCTCAGAGGGATTTACAACTTATAGTAGTTTGAACAACAGTTAGTCATAGTTCAAAGAGTAGCAGAAAAGGGCAATAAAACAACAAAATTAAATTATAAATAGAAGAATATGCTTACAAGCTTAAAGCTACTTAAGACAGACAAAGGTAGTTTCATGTTACAAAATGAAGTTTTTTTTTAAAAATTAGGGAAACTTAGATTTATTTCTATTTTGGTGGTTACAACGTCAGTCAAACTGACTGATCCCATTGTGAGTAAGGATAAGAAAAAATAAAGTATTACTTAAAAAAGTTTGAAATGTATTTAAGAGGTTTTAAGGGACTACACAAAGGGCATTTGAGCTTTTTGAGATGAGGAAAACTACTTTAAATTTCAAAATGAAAATTACTTTGCACATAAACTATCCAAAACAAATACTTAATATGTCCATTAACAAATATTTATTTTAGTTTATTAAAAATACTTCACTAAAAATATGTTATCTTGTATGTGAAAGATTTATAATGTTAACTGTAAGACTGCCAAAATTTAAGATTATGTAAGACATATATTGAAAGTTAGAAGCATTAAATCTATAAAGACATTAAAAATAGTACAAAGAGATGATCTACATCAAATAAAGTGTGTCCCCAACTCTAAACTTTGTTGTAACAAAATACACTGGTTTACAAAGAAATTGAGGCAAGCACAAAAATAGCTGTTTTAACCTAATTTGGGGGTGCTGAATTCAGATTTGAAATCCGTTTTTACTCATCACCTCTAGTTTTTTAGATATGCATACTGTACATTTTGTACACATACTGTACATAAAGGCGTATATGCATTCAGGGTTAATTTCTAATATTGTGTGACTTATGCCTTCTTTTTTAGTTATTATGCAATAAATGTAAGTGATAGCATTACATTATATATATATATCAAGACGGATCACCAGTTTCAGGAATCGGAACAAAGACCTTGCTTCATTTTTCGACATGGAAAACAAGTTGTGCTACTGCACAAATGTACCTGGCTTGTTCACTTTCCTTGGTTTGCCACATAATCCTTCAGACTGGCATCTTTTCATAGACTCTTCCAAGCGAAGTCTCAAGGCTGTGCTTCTGCACAACGGGAATAAATATCCCAGCATTCCCACTGCACACTCTGTCCATCTAAAGGAGTCCTATGACAATATGGAGCTTCTTTTAGAAGCTGTTAAGTACAACCAGTACCAGTGGAGTCTGTGTGGGGACCTCAAGGTCATTGGTCTTCTTATGGGTATGCAAGCGGGCTTCACAAAGTACTGTTGCTTTCTCTGTCTCTGGGATAGTCGAGCTGTATCCCAGCATTACAAGCAGAAACACTGGGCGTCTAGAAGCACTTTCATTCCTGGCGAACACAGCGTCAAGGAGAATCCTCTGGTTGACATGAAAAAGGTGCTTCTTCCTCCTCTTCACATCAAGCTTGGTTTGATGAAGAATTTCGTGAAGGCCATGGACAAAAATGGTGCTGCCTTCCAACTTCTTGTCTACTGTGTTCCCAGGTCTCAGTGCTGCTAAGCTCAAAGAGGGCATCTTTGTCGGACCTCAAATCCGAGAAGTGCTGAAGGATACTGATTTTGAGGAGCTTCTTACCTTAAAGGAACTGAGAGCATGGGAAGCATTTAAGTCAGTCTGTAGTGGCTTCCTTAGTAACACACGCGTACCAAATTACCAAGCCTGTATTGAGAAGTTGCTAAAGACTTATGAGGATATGGGATGCCGAATGTCACTCAAAATTCATTTTTTCCATTCCCACCTCATCTTCTTCCCTCCAAACCTTGGAGCAGTGAGTGATGAGCACGGAGAAAGATTCCACCAAGACATTACAAAGATGGAGAGCAACTACCAAGGCAAGTGGAACCCCAGCATGATGGGAGACTTCTGCTGGATGCTCTTGCGTGACATCCCGGAGGCAAAATACACCAGATCATCTAAGAAAACACACTTCTAACTTCTGCGGTACTATGAATTGTGTACATTGTGTCATCCAAGTATATTTATTCCGTCAATGTTCTTTATCTATCCTGTTTTATCTGTAATAAGCTGCTGCAACTGTTGAAATAAGCACGTATATACTCTGTATATACTAAAATGAGACTATTTAAAAGCCAAAAAACTAGAGGTGATAGAGCAAAACTGTTTATAAATTTGAATTCAGCACACCCAAATTAGTAAAAAACACTTATTCACATTCTTGCCTCAGATAAAAAACATAGTAATATAACTTTTAAAAATATATACAAGTCTATTTTTGGTATACTATAAAAACATGTTTGGAAACATATACTGTCTGGATTTACACTTTAAATAAATACTGCTGCTGTGATCTATTTTTCAATACCCTAAATATATTCCATTTAACCATTAAAATAACACTCAAAAAATTGCCTTGTTTTTGACATATATCACAATGAGAATATTTTGACAATATTTACTCTTTTTATACAATAAGACTTGATTTCAAAACCATGCAGACTTAAATACTTTTATTTACCACGTTAGAAATCATAACCATATTCAACAAAAAATTTTAGCACTGCAATAGATAAGCTATTTAACATCTCTTTGTTGCAATAAACAATCACTCCTTTGAAAAAACTGCTTTCTTAAAAAACAAAAGTACAAAGTACTAGTTTAACAAAAAAGAAATATGGAGAATATTTTATGCTAAAATTAACAAAACACAAAAACAGAAATATAAAAATAAACAGAGTGCAGGAGCAGGCAGACGAACTTCTTCAAAGAGGCATCTCTACCCAAAGAGTTCCAAGGCATACAAGCTAGGATACCAGAGAGAGAGCAGAAGCTGATAATCATACGATTACAAAAGTCAGCAAAGGAACCAATTCATCCATTTGATGTGGGGAATAAGGGAAACTTCAGACAAAACTTGGAGAGAAGATGAAGATCTCAAAATACTAGTGAGGGTCAGAAGAAAACTGATCTGTTCAAACTGATAACATACTCCAGTCTAAAATCCCACATACACAAAATGAGAATCAGCCAATGTGAATCTAAATAGACATTCTTCTGGCAGTGATAAACCTAAGCTGTTCCAACAAATGTGGAAGACAAAGAATAGTTATCTTTTTATATAACTGTGTGGTAAACAGCAATATCAGATGAAAGAGAAAAAAGAAATGTGATTGTACCCAGCCTTTCCATCATCCAGGAAGGAGTAGACACAAAGGTAACCAGAAAAAGTTTCAAAACCACATAAATAGAGTGACTGATGAAAGAAAAACAGCAAGACATGGCCAACTGAGTACAGGAAGGTCCCAGAAAAAAATTCGTCAAATTCTCACCAGAATGTTCTGGATCATCATAAAAACCAGCCTCACAATCCTCAAGAAACACCCCTGGACCAAATACACATTTCTTTCTCAAAATAAATCAAATAACAGACAGCCTCAACTAAGGCCAAGTAGTTTGTTGATATTTTTAACAAATTGAAGAAAAGTAAGACTCTGTGATTTTTGTCTATATTTTCTGTATTTTTATTTAGCTGTAACTTTATCTAATATTAAGATTCAGACACTCATAGTTTATTTTATATACAAAACTTACTTAAAATAGAGAAATTAAGTTTCTTTTCTACGAGATGAACACAATATTATATTCATTTTTTTTACATTAGTAAGGAATGTTATGTACACTTGATAGAAATTATAAATATTTGTTGGTATCACACTGACTAAAGGTCAATGAAAAAATGTAGTTTTGATACATTTCATTCTACAATATATATAACAACTACGACTGTCATAGGACTCACTGATTTACATATTCTAAATCATTTTAGTATAACAACCTTATGTACCAGCATTTCAGGTGGTTCAAAAACTGAAAATTTATTACCTTGGATTTGTACAGAAATATTTTTGGAAAATAAGAATCAACATTATACTACATCTAGTGGCTTCTAACCTTTGCCTTTCCAAGATAAAGGTGCATTTTCTGATTAGCTGTTGAAATAGCTTCAAGTTCATAGTTACAAAGACGATTCATTTCCAGCTGGAAAGCCAAAGCTGGTTCCAGATGTCTATATATACGATCTTCCTTGAACTGTGGAAAGATTGTTTGTTTAGCAAACATGATCTATAAAGTTGTACATCATAACTAAGTTTTCCACAAGAACACACACTACAACTTAGCACTTTATTTTCATCCAGAAGATGTTTTACAACCTGTCACACAATCTTATGTCCAGTTTAATATGTCCAGATTACCAAGAACTCAATACCTTGTGAGCAGTCCAAAACTTATAAAACATGTTAATGAGCTCACATGCTCTGATAAAGCTTTATACATCTATATGTATGTGTTTATAAATACACATTAAAATGTATAGATACTGAAGCACAACATACTCAAGATTTCCTCTATCTCACTGTTGTTTTTATCATTTGTATGTATATTTACAAAAAGAATTTCCTTAAGTAAATGCACAAACTAAAGATTAATTTACAGTGTATACACACACACACACACATATATATATATGAATTTAAATTATTCTACTTACTGTAATAAAATAAATAATTTGGGTTGGTTTAGTAACAATTTGTATATTGTAACTACGGTTACACCTTAGGGGTGGTAGTATATACCCAAACACAGGATGCCCAATCCAAGAGTCACCAAATCTGACACTGTAATTAGCAGTTCTTATATATTCTAAAGAGGTAGGGGCATTGAATACACACACACATCACAATTTTGTCAATGACTAGCTTTGAACATATTTGTCACAAACAATTGCACATGTACAAAACTAAAGATAACACATTAAAACAATGGATGAATAAAACTAGTCTTAAATGAATCTTTTTTAAATAAACAAAGATGAAAAATACAGAACTCACCCCATCTCTTTCTCTGTAGGTAAAATATTTGGGGAAGTTATGCTGAAAGAGAAATTTTAGAGTTTTTGAAAAATATATTTCTTCTGATTTAAATATAGCAATAAACAGAATAAAATCTATTCAAATGTTTAGAAACTAGCTTTCATATTACTACATTTATCACAACTACTGTATGAATAAAACACAAACAGACTGTTAGAGTCTACTCTTTTATTGCATGACAAAATATCTTTCTTTGTAGGTGTACCAACAGTAAACATCTTTCAATTTTCTAACTGTAAATTACATAATGAAAATGTTTAGTAATAATCACTCAAATTTCTAATGTCAAAGCATTTATTGCAGTTGAAAAACAGGATCAAATCATACACAGCTTTAAGAGATTCAGAGTGAGGTTTGAATACAATAGGTTTGTATGATGTTATATATAAGGCTACAAATTAAATTAACACTTAATCACTACACAATATGAAGTCCTAAACAACAACAATCAATTTTATTTAAATAGAATCTGAAAACAGCTCTTCTGTGAAATTACAAGTAAAATTCTGACAGCCTACTAAATCTCATATAGTTAATTAGAAACCAAAAACCACTGTATAAAAATATGAACTTCATAAGCAACAGTAAATAATAAGAACCAATTATTTTTCTTCAAACTTACCTTCTGCAAAACAACAAAAGTAACTCTTCTTAAAAGTTTTTCAATCAACTCTGCTTTCTATAAACAAATAGAAACTGTTATGACTACAATTACAAAAATAAATAAAATTTTTAGTTGAGAAAATAATATCAGAAAACAAACTCTTTAAAATAGAGCAGTGGAGGGTAATATTATCAGTTTAAAGGAAAGTCAGTCATTAGTATTATACACACAAACAGTTTTGTTCATGGTGATTTATGGCAGAAGCCTTACAAGCAATGAATAAAACTGATTATGTTTTACTGAATTCAATGAAAAGAGGGAGCACTATTTTTCAAAAGGAATGTTGTGTGAAGGTAGGGTGATATCTTTATAGGGAGGCTAATATCTTCACTGAAGTTTTTTCGGTTAAATGTGTTCATTATTCCTCTTCTTCCTGATCGCTAATTGAGATAACATCCATAAAATTCAGAATAAATTTTGCGAACTGAATCATATAGAGCATTGATTTGCCCTTCCCTCCCAGGTTGCTCATATGCTATACGTTGCTACTACAAACATACTACATTTGAAAATAACTGCTCCCCAAAATTGGTATTGTAACTTAAATTTCATTTTCATGTGTAATGTTTAATTTATTTATCTTGAACAATGAAATTGTAAATTGAGAATTTTCAGGATTTTCCTCTGATCTGCAAGGTGGCAACATTACACGAACATTTAATTTTTGGGTGGGTAATATCCTCCTGCCTGGTCCTGTCACCTTTCAAGGTCATTTGTCAGGGCACCGCCAAACAATCTGTTGTGCATTTTCTTAAATTAAAAATATCTGAAGTTTGTTGTTCAACTTCTCAATTTTAGTAGAATACAAGTTTTTCCCTTCACTGTGGCCCTTATGAACACTGCTTATGAAGATATTTCCTATGTATCATCAACAAGTAAAGAATTATAAACCATAATATTCACTTTGACATATTATCACTTGCCGTTGACAAATAAAATGTCATTGGTAAGCAAAACTTTCGCACTGATAATTTCCCATTCTATTTAACCCATATATTGAATTTGTACTGGTTAATAAATTATTTACATCACAGGTGACAATATTAGAAACCTGATGATATTACCCTCCACTACTCTATGTCTGAAGACAAACAAGTAGCACAACCATCCACCACAATTTACTTAATTAACTGTTGAAGCTGAATATCTGCCAACCAACAAAAAATACACAGAAGTTCAAAATAAGTAACTTTTTCTATATGTAAGAGGTAGTCAAATCTATCCATTTATTCATTAGTATCTGTATAACAGAGAAAACTCCAAAACATAACTTTCTATTCTGACATTATCCCTTTGTAAAGTCTGGTTTTATTTAGAAATTAATATAGAAAAAAAATTATGATACTAACCATGAGTATTCTTGTAAAATCTAATTATAAAAATGCAGAATTATTTTAATGATTACTTAATTGATAAACTTGACATACACATTAAATATTCTTGTTAAATGTAAAACATCACTACAGCAGAAAAAAACAAAACATTAACAAGTACCCAGGTATTATAAAAAATGCATAAATTGTAAGAAAATTCAAATGAAAACATAATTTACATTCATAATTTTTACAGTATTTAGTTTTATTTATGCTGTTAAAAGCAATCTTGCAAGACATCTGACTACTGGATTAGTGGTAGAGATACATTATGTAACAATTGCTGTAATAAACTAAACAGTGTTCAAATAATAGTTACACCATTATATAAGCAAGCCTAGTGGTACGATGTAACATAAGTACGTATGTGGAAATTTAATCACAGTTTACAAGAATGATTTGTTGCACTGCTATAGATGAGGAGACTATTGCCATTTCAATATTCTCCACAAAACACAAAAAAGAACTGTAACAGCAAACGATTTAAGAACGCAAAGGACATAAAATCATAATTCAATCTGTAAATATAAAGGTTTAGATTATGAATGAAAGTCTTTCAAACAAAAACAAAACTGTGGTGAAGCTTGACATATCTCTTGGTATTGTTAACAAAGACAATAAGCAAAGATTAAAAGTTTATAAAAGTTAATTATCCAAACGTTTGTAAACTTCCAGTTAAACTTTAAAATCAATTAATGTATTTATGAAAAAGGTGACAGTAAAAAAAACGAATCAGAATGATCCTATTCAAACACATACTCATCAACTATTCCGATGCAGTAATACACTTAAGACACACTTTAATATGTACTTAAAAGTTGATATCCACATTCAGTGCAAAGTTTGTGAAAAGTCTGTCAAAACATGTAGTGTATGAATAATGCCACTGTACTTCAGAGAATTCTGTAACAATGGAATTTACAGCAAAAAGTATTGTTATCAGTAAATGTACCTAATTAACCAAAGATTGCATTCTAATGTTTAAAAATAATAGCATAGAAAAAGTGTATTCATTTAGCTATAACTATAACAAGTACAGCACTGAATTTTAGTTTTGAACCAAACAAACAGCTTGTTCTGATCAGAAGTTAATGTTAATAAAAGACAAAAAAGAACTTTTACATGGCCAATAGACCAAAATAACATAGGGTGGTATCAACAGCAGCATACACCTTTGATAAATTTTATGAAGTGCAAATAAACCTGAAATACATTTAACGAAGAGCTTTGTTCTCCAGTTTTATTTTATATAATTTAGTTAGCTCTTACCTTTTCTGCACAAAATGCATAAAACTTTTCACTCAAGGTTTCATCTTCATCTTTTTTTGACATCATAACAGCAACATTAAGAATATGCATAGGTTCAATCTGTATAAAAAGTTATGGATAGGTTTACATCATACATAATAACAGTTTAAAAATTTTGTAAGAAATTAAATCATTTTAATAAAATACATCCTCTCAATAGTTAGATGAAATAAAATATTAACACATAAATAATTAAAAAAAAAAAATGACTGACAGTATGGCTTCCCAACACATTCACTTAACAACTGGAAAATGAGTATTAACAATCATATCCAAATGATATAATTTAATGTTTAAAGGTTCAGGCCTGTTGCAATCATTTTTGAGTTAACTGATAATGCAAGGGGAATAGCAATATAATAAATTATTGCAAAAGTCTAAAAAGTGAAAAAGGTTATTACATCATTTGTTCAGTTAGGGAATAAACAACTCAAAGATAAAACACACTACACTTTTTAAAAGTAGTTGGTAATTAATAAAGTCAAGATTCTCAAAGACTCATGATATTATATTATGTAATCAAAGATTTAGTCTGTTTTGAATTTTAAACACAGCTACAGGAGAGCTATCTGCATTAGCCATACCAAATTTAGCAGTGAAAACTAGTGGGAAGGCAACTAGTAATCACCACCCACCATTAACTATTCTATCCCTTTACTGACAAATATGTGGGAATGACTGTCACATAATATTGCTCCCATGGTGGGAAAGGCAAATATGTTTGGTGGGATAGAGATTCAAACTTGTTTTGATTGAATGATTGATTAAGTGTTTTATGGCACAAAGCAGAGAGACTATCTGCACCAAACATCTGGTAAAAATGTAAAAATAAAGTAAAGGTAGTAAAAGACAAAAATGGAAATGAAGGTAAAACAAAAAAGTATAAAAACAATGTTGACACCTAGTCTACAACGTTAAGAGAGAAGGCAGAGCATAAGAAGTTGTAAGGTATTTACTCTAGCAAAATGGTAATGATCATAACCTGCCAGGAAGACTAACAGGTAAGTTCAAGACCCACCATCAGTCACCTGAAGTTGGTCTTTACAGTCCTGGTTCCAGATTATGTGTCATAGCAGCCAGTATCAAAATATAAAAGAATAGAAGTTTCAAAAGACACATTACAAAATTGCATTAATAAGTAGCCAAATGTCCAGCAAGTTCAAGACCCACCATCAGTCACCTGAAGTTGGTCTTTACAGTCCTGGTTCCAGATTATGTGTCATAGCAGCCAGTATCAAAATGTAAAAGAATAGAAGTTTTAAAAGGCACATTGCAAAATCGCATTAATGAGTAGCCAAATGTCCAGCAAAAAGATAAAAGTCAAGTAAATGGAGTAAAATTTGTAAAAGTAAATGAAGGTAAAAACAAAACAGCAATTAAAACAAAAAATGGCATGAAAACCAATGGTGACATCCAGTCTTCAAAGTTGTAACGTATTTACTCAAGCAAAATGGTAATGATCATAACCTGCCAGAAAAACTAACATGTAAGTTCAAGAACCACCATAAATCACCTGAAGTTGGCCTTTCCAGTCCTGGTTCTGGGTTATGTGTCATAGCAGCTATTATCAAAATGTAAAAGAATAGAAGTCTTAAAAGACACATAGCAAAATCGTAATAATGAGTAAATGTCCAGTAAAAAGATAAAAGTCAAGTAAATGGAGTAAAATTTGTAAAAGTAATTGAAGATAAAAGTAAAATGGCAATTAAAACAGAAAATGGCGCAAAAACCAATGTTGACATCCAGTATACAAAGTTCTAAAGGAATACCTATAGCAGAATAGTTATGATCATAAACCGCCAGGAAGACTAACAGGTAAGTATTAAAACCACCGTCAGTCACCAGAAGCTGGTCCTTCCAGTCCTGGTTCTGGGTTATGAGTCACTATGGCCAGTACTAAAAAGTAAAGTAGTAAAAGTGTGAAATGATATGCAGCAAAGGTATAATAACAACTCGCCAGAACAACCAATAGGTAGTTTAAACAGTAATGTTAGTCACCTGAAGTTGGCCTTTCCAGTCCTGGTGTCGAGTTATTTAATGTTCTGGCCATTGTCCAATGTCAAACTGAATGAGAGAGATTAAAACTATAAAAAAAGGAACCACAATTAAAAGGGTGTAATGAATAAATAAGCAACACTTAAATGAGATTAAAAAGATTAATGGCCATTAAAAAATTAAAACGTAATTAGGTGGACAGAGTCACCATCACCAATAACTCTGTCCAATGTTGCAGATTGACCCTGGGAAAAAAATATGTTTAAAATATTGCCATCGTTGAGAATTATAACGATGGCAAGAAAGTAAAACGTGGCTGATAGTGATTTGAGTGTTACACAAATTACACATTGGTGCATCAGTTCCAGATAAAAGAAAATGACGAGTTAAAAAACTGTGACCAATACGTAGCCTAGTGAGAACAACTTCCTCCTTCCGAACTTTACGGAAGCTAAATGGCCAAAGACCAATATAGAGTTTGATTTGAAAAAGTTTGTTGACGTGTTGCTCACTCCAAGTGGACTGCCAGCTGGCACGGAGCCGAGCCTTGAAGACAACACCATAGTCCATGTACGGAATAGGCATAGGGGAGTAGACAGATTTAGCTGCCATGTCTGCAAGCTCATTCCCGCAAATACCGACATAGCCTGGTATCCAGAAAAACTGGATTGAAGTAGCTGTTAATGAGAAATGGGCCAGTCGGTTTTCAATATCAGTGAGAATAGAATGTGAGCCAACGTGTAGCAATTCCAAGCCAAGTATAGAACTAAGTGAATCACTATAAATAGTGCAGTTGGAGTACTGCTCAGCTGCAATATGATCCAGAGCAAGAGACATGGCATACAGTTCAGCAGTGAACACAGAAGCTGTAGGGGGGATTCTGCATGCACATACTGAGCCACAGCAAACCATAGCAGAGCCCACTGAATTACCTGATTTGGAACCATCTGTATAAATGGGAACTCAATGATTGTTTGAAAGACATTCTTCGAATAAAAAACGGTACTTCCAATCTGGAGAATCTGCCTTTTTTAGGTGACTGAAACAAAAGTCACATTTGGGGGCTGTAATAAGGCACGGTGGGATGGGCCGACCTGTGGAAACTGCAATGTTATCCAAGGACAGACCCAATTCATCCAATTGCGCCCGGATGCGAAGGCCAAATGGAGCAATGAGAAATCGTCTGTTCTGAAAAAGTACTGCCCACCGAAAAAGGAAAACACATTCCAAGGTGGGATGTTTTGGTAAGGAACAAAGTTTCAAAGTATATTGTAAAGATAGTTGCAAATGGCAAAGATGTAGAGAATGTTCATGAGATTCAATGTATATGCTTTGAACTGGAAAGGTACAAAAAGCCCCAGTGCAGAGTCGAAGTCCTTGGTGATGAATGGGGTCCAGCATCTTTAAGGCCAAGGATCTGGCAGAGCCATAGACCATTGATACATAGTTGAGTTTCGATCGAATAAGAGCACAATATACCTGTAACACTGAACAGCAATCTGCTCCCCACTGGTAGAAGAGAGGACACAGAGGATGTTCAGTGCTCTTGTGCATTTGACCCGAAGCTGCTTTAAGTGTGGTATAAAGGTAAGTTTACGATCAAAGATAAGCCCTAAGAACTTGGTCTCCAAGACCATTGGCAGCAAAACTTAACTAATATGAAGTTCAGGATCAGGGTGAATCATTTTCAAATGCTGCAACTCTTTTTCCTCCAACCATTTTGGGCAAGAATGAAAGTAAGAGGGATGAGAACCATTGCAGTTTACGCAATGTGGGTTCATGTCACAGTCATAGGCATTGTGGTCCTTGCCTCCACAACGAGCACGTCAGGGAACCACGACAAGATGTCTTTGAGTGGCCGAATCTCTGACACAGAAAACATCCAAGAGGGTTTGGAATGTTTGGCCGAACCCTGCAAATGAGATAACCTGCCTTGATGGTGGCAGGTGCACGTGGTGAAGTGTTAAAACGAGGGTATTTGTTGGCAGTGTAACTCCATCTTTGCGAGTGGAGATGTGCCTCACTGCAGAAACTCCTTGAGTGGAGAGACCAGAGAGAATCTCTGACTCGGGAACGTTCTTCAAATCCCTTTCAACAATAACTCCTCGTGAAGAATTCAAAGTAGCATGGGGTGTAACCTCAATAGGTATATCTCCAATTGCCTTTGAATTCAAGACGAGTTCACTGTGTTGGGATGTGGATGTTTCAACCAATATGTCACCAGATCGAAGCTTCTTTACTGACTTTGAAGACCCAACAAGTCCCTCTAGTCCCTTCTGAATAAAAAAGGGGACATTTGCCCTAAAGGTTTTTCCGAAAGAGAATGTAATATAAGAAAATGAGGTACGTGTGTTACTGATGTTGAAGATTGCTGTTCAGTCTTCAAGACGTGGTTGCTTACCCATTGACTGTTTTTTTACAATTTTATTTAAATTTTTTGGAGGATCCATAGGAAAAAGGAAAAATTTCGGCACCCACTGACCCCACCGACCATAGAGCCCAACAAGGGGACGCACTACAAAATCATGCAAGGACAATGCAGCAACGCCAGAGTTTCATGAGCACTGTACCCAAACACCAGCATCAGGCACAATGTCCACAACACCCGTTGAGAACTTCCAACACTGGTACTTGGTTGACTCTAGCCCAAGTGGACCAGCCGAATGACCCAAGGGGGGCCACCCAAAGGCCGCCCGTCTACAGGAATTCGAGGCCAAAGTGGTTTGTTAGGGTTGGACCCCTCAACCACCAGGATCCTCTCCTCCCCTTAACGGATCGCAACGCACGGCAAACACGTGGATGAATATTTAAATCCCAGAGAAGGTAACCAAACAGAACAGAACCTTCCCTGGGAGGTCCCCTCACCACGTACAGGAATCCACACTGAGGAGTTCAAACTTGTGACCCTCAGATTTCAAGTTGAACTTGCAAACTGCCTGGACATGCTAATCAATGAAAGTGATAAAAAATATGTTTATTTAGTCAAATGAGAAATTAAGGAGAAAAAGATGTCACATAGCTTTTTGTACAAAAAGTAATGAAAAGAAAATATAATCACATACATTTTGTTTAGTTTACCCTACTACCATGAATATCCTCTGCTGAGTATGACAAAGTTTTAGTGTCCTACCTTAAAAATTTTTTGTTTATATTATATTCCTAGAATAGCATAAAATCTTAGGTAATAATCCATATTTTAATAGTATACAACTTTTAAGTTCTTTATTCTACAAGGCAATATTTTTAAAAATTCTGAATTTCCCCTAGAGTAACACACAACACATTTTCTCTTAGTATTTGATCATCCATATTTTATCCACCACCCTTCAACAACAACAATGTAAATTACTCTACAAATTCGTCATTTCTCAGGTAAACAATATTTATCATAGTCTTCAATTCTGTTTGGTTATAGAACTATCAAATAAAAAATCATACCCCTCCCATCACATCCTCTCTTCCACAGTTTAACGGTTCTCTCTTATGTTTAATTGGACATTACCTATAGCTAATAGAAATGCAAAGTTTTCATATATCAAATGACATGTTGTATAACATCTTGTTCTGAAGAATTAAATGTTAATTTTACTCAAAGTACCAACACTGTTCCCATGAGAATGTTAATGACTAGCTTGGATAAATTCGTAACAACTCTTGTTGCATAGAGGAAGCCAGAAAAATTTTGCAAAATGAAGGAATTTGTATATGTTTGGTATGGTATTAGTGTATATTGTTTGGACCATTATTTAACTGAATAAAAATTAAATGCAATACTATGAATGGTATAAAAAATCAGGGTTAACTCTCTTCAACAACCAAGAGAAAGAAAAAAGAAGATTGATTAAACATTTTATTTCTTGTTTTTCATGTTTATTATTTATGTATAATTATATAAAAGTAAGTAAATTAAAAAGTTAAGAATATTTTTTAGTTAGAATTACATCAAGTAAAATAAATATTAACATAAAATAAAATGTTTCATGAGACATGCATGCAAACTGCTTGTAGTAGTTGCAATAGTTTGTGGGTCATGCATTAGGTTGTCTAGAAACAAATGTAACTTTTGAATTGCAAAGTTTGAAAAAGTATAAACCAGTGTTCTAAAACATGCTTTAGTCTAAGTAAGCACCATTTGCTTCAGCACACTTTAAAATATGATCCCTTCAAGTGACCAAAGTTCGTTCTTTCTCATGCAACCTTGGATGCATTTTGGCCAATTCTTCACAGGACTTGTCTCCTGTGATTGTTTCACCTGGATTCAAAACACTGCAGTGAATAACACCAACTGCAGTTCATCATACAATCACCATGACCTTTCTTTGGTGAAACTTGGGCTTTGGGGCTGTTTTGTGATCGAGCCATTGAACAGATTGTTTCCGACTGTTGTACAGAATCCACTTTTCAATGCATGTCACTAACCATTAAAAAACTCAATCATTTCAGTTCCACAACAGCAGTGTAGAGCAAATCTCATTATGCCCATTTTGTTGATTTTCAGTCAGTTCATGGGGAACCTACTTATCCAAGTTTATCATATTTCCAATCACACTCAGGTGGCTAACAATGCTTTATTTGTTTGTGCCAAGTTATTCTGCAAGCTCACATTCTGTGTGAGGGTCTGTCTCAACTGTTTCCCTTAATGTGTTTTCATTTAAAGATGACTTCCTTCCATGACCTTTGTGGTCTTCTAGACTTTCATCTCCATGATGAAACCTTCGGAACAAACACTGAACTGTACATTCAGTAACTCATGCATGGCCAAATGCCTAGTTGATGTTCTGTATGGTTTCCAAGTTTGAAGTCATAGAGGAAAATCAGAGGAAAGTTTTTCTTGTCCATGCTGACTTGGGGGTTGCAAAATTTACTCTGAGTTGAAACAGTAGACAATTAATACACCTTGTAAGCTACAAACATTGGATTGAACTAACCAACCAATAATAAATTGCTCAATATTCAACTTCTAAATGCCATAGTAAGAATTCCAACATTTATTTCTATACAACCTAATAACTCAATAGCATAACGTGAAGTACCATTTCCCAACAGATTTACAACTTATAATAGCACAGACAGTAGTTAGTCATGATTGAAAGGACAAGAAAACAATAAATTTAATAATAAATAGATGTATACTGTTAAAAACTTGAAGCTTCTTAGAATAAATAAACGAAGTTTCATATTACAATATGAAGTTGTTCTAGAAAGATAAAAGGTTAATTTAGATTTTTTTTTTGGAGGTTAGTCAAATTAAGGGTAGAGAAAATAAAGAGATAAATTGTCAAGTTTTATTTAAAAAGAACACTTACTTTGAAATGTATTTAGAAGGTCTTATGGATTAAACAAAGGAAGTTTGAGATATTTAAGATAACAAAAGGTATTTTTAATTTTCACATGAAAATTAATTTACACACAGAATATTCAAAACAAATCTTCATTCTGTTATACTAAAAATATTTCACTAAAATGTATTTTGTATATGTTAATTACTTATAATATTACCTGAAAACTGTCAAGTTTTGTGAAAATAATATTTTGAAAATTAGAAGTAAAAAGAGGATGAGGGTAGTCATATAGACTGAGCCCATGCTGAGAGCACTAAATGATAAACACCTCTAAAAAAGATATTAAAAAACACAACATTATACCGGAATAGGATCATCACAGAAAGGCACTCCATGAGATACAGGAGAAAAATCAGAGTCCAAAAGTCTAGGGCTCGGTGGTGGAGACTGGCAAAACAACTGCATAACATGATCAAAATTTCTGAAATAATAATCAATTCAAGTGAGGACATTCATGTTTTATATAGAAATTCACAGTTATGTATACTAATGTGAAGAAAATCACAGACTAAAATATAATGGGAAAATGACAAATAGTATGGGTGTGGATACATCAAAAACCCATATATGTTTGCTGGTTATTTATGTGTTATGTAATTTTTCATTTTTGTGTAAATTCATAGTATACATAAACAAAAAGTTGGCCTTAAAGAAGTGAGCTACAGGTTACCATGCAATAAGCAACAGCAAATCACATTTCAGTAATTACACTTCACACTGCTGTTTAATGTATAAAATGTGTCAAAATAATAATACAGTCAGACAACCTATCTTGTTTCACCATTCTTTTGAGATACTGTGATATAAGTTCTTTGTTTTAAGATCGTCAACTTTATATCAGTTAATAAAGTTATAAACATGTTGTAACTGAAACTTTCTATCCAAAACTCTGAACAAGTATTTCTTACCTCTGCAAGTTTTAAACCTGTAAACTTAGAAATTAAATAAACATACATAACATTCACACACATTCATATCTGCAAGCCTTGAACATGTGTGTGTGTTTCAGATTCACAAACACAGATGCATATAAACTGCATAAATACAATAAAAAAAGAACAAAAGCAAAACACATATTGCCAAATAACTGTTCCAAGTTTTCTTAAACTACTGTTAGCTTGCAACATACTTAACAAAGTCTTCAAATGTTCGAAATGCTGTAATAACTCCCATTCTTTGGCAGCTATCTACATTTGATGGGATATCAGACTCAAAAGTTCGACTGTCTTTGTTTGGTGTAGCACATCCTGTTGTTTTAGAATATGCAATCCTACAAAACAAAATTATATGTAAAGATAAATTTGAAATATTAGTTTCCATATACAGAAACTTTACACAGTTAATCTTCTTCATGTTTACCTTGTTACTCTTTGAAATGACCACAACTTGACTGTTTGAAAAAAAAATGCACAGGTTTCCAATATTTGACCACTTCTCAGCATTAACAGTTAGTTTGTAATTTTTTGGAATACATGTCAACTATGAAAATTCCAGGTAATAAATGTCCATAAACCTTTAAGGTGCTCATTTAAAAAAAAATGTGATTTAAAAATCTCATGTCAAGGATCTCACATAACCCTTTCATCAGTTTAAAATTTTCTATGACAGAAATAAAACAAACCTCCCTGGTAATACTGGTAGTGTTCCTAAGAATAAGCAATGCATAATAATAGCATTTACTCTCAATATGCAAGGACACTCAGTTTTCATGTACTTGTTGTCACTGCATTGAATGATAAGATGAATATCGTGATATACACATCCTTGCTGTCTGTCTCACTTCTATTTCTTTGTTTCCAATCAATATGGCAGAAGATAAATTGTGAACAAAACACGCAAAAACTAATTTTCAGGTGTTTTGTTACCTTAAGTTTTTGTAAAGAACTAACTGAACAAGTTTTTTTCTAAGGGTTTCATTAACTAATTATCTAAACTATGTTAGAAAAACTATCACAGTTTAAAAATATGCATCAAAATGTTTCAGTATTAGCTATTGATTTTTTCAATATATTGTCAACAGTCTTGACTGAAGAGAACTTTAGTCTCCAAATATGTCTAGGATTTATAAAAGTGACAGAAAACTATTTTATTAGAATTAATAAACGAAGTCCAAATTTCATATTCTTGTCAAAAGCAGCAATTTATCACACACTTTAAATAATTACAAAAATATATTTAATTTGCAACAACATTGCTTTTCTAATCAGATACAATGTATTAAATACGTTTAAATCTAAAAAAATTTCAAATGCATATTAAATATAATTTTTTAATTTGTTTCCTTCTTCTTAACATTTTACAGAACTAGCTTTGTTAAAACTTTTTTTGGTCCTTTAAAAAAAATGAAATTACAATTACCTGTTTGGATGAGAAGAAGGTAGTAAGAACTGGAACTGTGCTGCACATATACCTGGGGCCAGTTGAAGATGTTGAAGACATGTCAGTTCATAAGAAATGTAAGCTCTTCTCACATACACCTGTGTATTTTCAAAGTATCATAGATAAGCCCCAGTTCATTTTTATCTCAGCACAAGCTTAATTAGTGTAACCACCATTTATTTTTGTTATACACTACACTATGTTTTCCAAATACACTTTTAGATAATTATATTAAATATGCAATGAAATTAACTATCACAGAAAAACCTTCCTAAATTTACATTTTCCTATTTTGACTTGGGAATGATACTTATTTGAAAATGCATCTTTTTTCTTAATAAATATGAAATGGAGAAAAAACATGTAATTTTTGAAACTTGTTTTAACTTAACATAGACAGGACAAGTCCAAAGTCCTGTTTCTTTTATTGCTGCAAAACAATATCAAACATTTTTGTCAGAGAGTGTTTAGACATGTTGGAGGCCATTTGTTATGATAAAGTAAAATAGTTCATCCAGCATTAAAGCAAAACTTATTTAAATTAAAAAATACAAGTTTTTTTTTCAAAAACCCCAAAACAACATTTCTGCAGTATTTTATTTGTGTGCTACAAGTTTTGCATTGACACATTTTACTTCTAACTAACAGTTTCAAAGAAAACATTTAAGTGACCTTGGTAGGACCTTCATACCAGGACAGATATCAGGTAACAAACAGCCCTCAATATGTTGAAACATCTTATGTCAGAAGTTTTTCAATATTCTATACCTAATTCACAACAGTGAATTGTAACTTTGTAACATTGTAACTTTTGATTCACCCATTACATTCTCCAATACAGTAAAATATGGGAAATTCTACTCTTTTTCAATCTTAAATCTACTTCTAACAACAAAAATAATTTTTATCCACATCTACTTCACAATTATATAGAAATTCAGTACTTATGACTCACCCACTATGTTCCCCAACATCCTTAAACCTTGCAAAATTTTACACTGTTTGGGCCTTGAATTTATCTTTAAAAATAATTCATAGATTTTTTTATAAATTAAAATACAAAATCACACATTTTTTACTAACTTGATTTAGATTTTGTGCATAAACCCTACACAAAGACAATCTAAACATAACTATCCCTGATTTTGAATTCATAGACTAATCAGGAACCCCCCAACAATTAACTGTGGTTAAAATAGCGTGATCTAATAACCACTCCTGTAGCCCAGTACCCAATGGCCCAAAGTAGTATTTTTGCAGCAATGTGAATTCCTGAATTTATATATCAAGCATGCTAACCACTAAGCTGTGCCCTGCTATATTTACATATATTTTATGCTATTACAGGGAAGCAATGCAGTGCTAGAAGTTGCATTGATCATAGCAAATAAAGGTAAGATAAGAGAACACCAAGTAAAATTTCAAACACAGCCAAGAATAACTTCTATCCAATTACTTTGGAAAAAAAATTGTTGAAGCAAAGCTTAAAAATTTGAAGCAGCTGCTTTGTGGAACTGAAGTGAAAAGTTTTGATTACATATATATGAACAATCAAAATAGCTAATATTAAAACTACTTACTTATTAAATAACATTTACGGAAGTATGAATATGTTACTGAACACCAAACAAACAACATAACTTTAGATTCACTGTAACAAAATTCTTAAACCATTCTTCTTCATAAATGTATAGCATCTACAGCTATTACATTAAAAAAATAAAATGCCTCTCTTATCCTTGATTATGAAACTTAACTACTGGCAGTAATTTTTCATATCATCAGATCAACCAGTATTCAATTTGCATAATTTATGATTGTATGATTTAATATTGGGTTAGAAACTTAAAACATTTCAGGGCCAACAAGATTTAAACAAGAACAGTAACAAATAAAACAAGATGACCTTCATAAAAGGTAAATATATGTAAGCCATAAAATGAGCTTTACTACATTCAAAATCCAAGGCAGAAGAAGTTTTAATTTTGAAGTGTTTTTTGTTATCTATTAGATTTCTCGGTATTACTCTTTTGAAAAACTCTCTTTTCCCTCAATAAGTTCCTATGCATGGTTATCCTTATGTTGTCACATCAGCTAGATTTACTGTGACTGGAAAATCTTTTCCCCTTGCAGTTTGTCGCACTAGGAAATATAGTATAAACTTCTGATGTTTCCATTCTCAATTCTATAATCATTTTCTACACTTCAAAATACAAAATAACACAGAACAGAAAAACACACAGTAAAAACATGAGTATTGAAGTAAAACCTACACAATTTCACTGAACATATTACTTTACATTATATAGAGCAGCTTTTAAATTTATTTGAATACCTAACAAATAATAGTGGCCATATAAAAGTTGATACTGTGACAATGATATCAGATGCAATACTTAATTCACTGTGCACGAAGCCAATTCAAATGTTGTACTTTTTTCCCAATAGATCATCATACAATTTCCTAAATATCACAGCTTCTTACACAAAATTAAAATAGGTATTTATAACTTGAAAAAATAATGTCAATACTATCCATGAAGACAAGAAAACCCACTTGTAGAGAAAATTATATATTTAAAAACTGCTGGTATGGGTAGAGAAAGCACTAATAGAGGAGCGAACTATTAGTTTCTCTAAGTGCTTTCTATACTCATACCAGCCGTTTATAAATATATAAATGTCAACACCATGTCTCACACTTGTTTGTTTATGTTTTTGGCAACTACATTTTCACTTTAAGCTATCTATCTCACTTCAGTATTCTTTGAAAATCCCCATTTCTCCTTTTTAAATTAATAATTTTTAATAATCATGTCGCAAATGTGGACCCAATTAAGTAAAATATTTAGATTAACAAAATGAAAGATGACATATAAGCATGCAATTCCAAAGGTAATAGTAGTACTATTGTAATTATGACATAATTTTACATCATTAATGTCCACTATGTGTACCATGTTCCTCATACTTGAACACTATTCTCTAATAAACATGAAAACTCGTAAACACCTGGTGAGCTTTAATAAAGAGCAATATAATACAACAAGTGTAATTAAAATGATATTATGAGATCCATCTTACTGGAAGCCTACACTAAGCGCACAGAAAATAATGTGATGGAAATCAATTCGCACTGCCATGATCCATTAGCTTACAAAAAACTTATAACCCAAAAAGTTTTATTATTTTAATACAAAGTTCTCTACAACTACTTTCAAACAAAAGTTCAGAAATATAAATTACTGTTTTGAGAGTGTATTAAAAAACTTCTTTTAGGGAATTATTTAAGATCTCCAATGAAACTAATAAAAAGACAAAAAAGTTATTTTAAGTATTCATTAAATGATGTTCATAATAAAAAATAATAATAAAGTTTTATATTTGAATATCTCAGAAAAATCTGAAGAGTTGACTTGTACAACTCTAAATATATAAATAACATTGTCTACTTTCTAATTCAAGTTACAGCTCTCAAAATGCATATCACTACAATAAAACTTATTTCATACAATATTCAACAGGTTAAATAGAAATTATTTGAACAATAATTAATTTAGTATCTTATGTAATTAGGTCTTCCTCTTCTAAGTTAAATATAGTAGAGTAGCCCTTATAAATAACACATCATGGTAACTGTAATCTGAACACTAGAACATGTTGAGCCAATGTAATACACATCATGTTAATGTAATCTGAACACTAAAAATGATAATTCATGATGACGAGAAACCCACTTGAAGTAAAAATGTATCTCACGACAGCTGGTAAGGGTATTAACACTTTTACCAAAAATGTGGAGAATAATGTTTTGTCCTTCTTTGGTCATCTTTAAAATGCTAAAATTTAATGTGCCTTTTCAAATATGTCATACATTTAATAGTTATGTGTATTATTAAATCCAATCACAAATACTTGTCAAATGACTATGTTGCATTATATATGTTATACACACTAACTGCATAAATTAATCATCTACATATGACACATATACTTAACTGTAACTTACCATTCAAACAGAATACTTTTTGGTTCATGCATAGATGCGAAAATATAAATTAATCAAATTACTTTTTTATTGAAATAAAAAACATAAAACAAATTTATACATTTCTCTCATTATCAGTCATTACTTTTAATTTCTTTCTGATAAACTGACATTAAAAAAGGAAAATTTCCTACCTCCAGAGCAGCTCTCTGTACAACTACATTACTGTGGTAAAAAAAATCATGCAAGACATCAAAAATTGATGTCTCTGACATAATTAGTTTCTGAAGGTTTTCTGGACAGAAATCATGTCCGTACATATCTACTGCTGATAAAAATATTGATTCCATTTGGTTATGTCTTTGTTCATAAGCTGGTTGGTGTGCTGCTATCAAAACCTAAACCCAAGACATACCTCTTATTAAAAATAGTTATGAAAACTTTAACCACATAAAAAGAATAAACAGAAATTTTGAAGACATTTAAAACATAATTATAATTTTATTGTGTTAAGCAGGGAAACTTAAAAACTTAGAGAATGCAAGCTAATAATAATATTAGCTTTAAAAAATGATCCTCTTAGTTTTGTAATAAACAAAATAAAGCAAAAACTTAAAGAAATAATGGATAAAAGTGTGGAATTTTTTAAAATATGTAAAGAACAAATATATGCATTAGTATGTGTAGAATTAGAAGGTAGTGGAAATAACACTGAAATCTCACCCATAAATAAAAAGTGAATTAAAAGTTCACTTTTGTGTTTATTAATAACCAAAAATGTCGGAAACATAGAGCAGTTATAATGATTATCGAAAACTAAACAGTTAACAAAAATTACAATTTTAAGAACCTAAAAGATTCAACAATAAAAATATGTACTAATTAGCTCAACACTTCAATGAAGTTGTACTTGATATATTAAATTTTCTTTTGACAAAACAGTACATCAGACAAAATTATGTTAAAACTTTGTCTAGTTTTCTCAAAACTGATATGAATCAACCATATCAAATAAGCTTTACATTATAAAATCAAAGCAATAATTAAGATTCATTTCATGTATATTATAAATGAATGGTTTTCAGAGTTCAACTATTGTATTTTTTTGCATAAAAGGATAAATGGTTGAAACTTAATCAATAATCTGGTAGATACAGAAATAGTACATTATAAGTGACTGGAAACAGTAATTAATGGTCTTTATTCAGCACTATCTTATTGTTAATATAAAATGTAAGATGGCTTAAAAATTTGAAATTTGAACTAAATATGAAGACATTAAACAAATCAAAAAATTTATAATTATTAATTCATGATTTATTCTTTTAAGAGTTCTGAACCAAAATGATGAATAGTCTTGTAACAAGGAGATTTTCTTCTATATCCTTACAGAACCAATTGACAATTGTTGAGGTAGTAGCAGTACAGTAATAAAATTAATACAGCATCAATATGGAAAGTTATTATTGTTGATCTTTGTTCATCAACATTTCATGTCGTGTACCTGTCTTGCCCGTAAAGCAACTTTAGCATTTTCTGACTTGTTCAATGTTGTCAGTTCATGAAGAATACAAGAAAGTTCATCAGTTAGTCCAGGTTCATGTCCACAGAGGTGATCCTATTTAAGAACCATTCAAAATAAAACATCATAAGCAGATGACAGAAGTACATCCTAAAGAATGTTATCTTTATAACATTAATAAACAGTAAGTGTTATAATTTTCCTATACTGAAAATGTATTTCCACCAGGTACTTGCCTCTTCTCACAAGATTAACTGTTCCCATTCAGTTCTTCCCTCTACATGCAAACTCTTAGCCTTAGGCTTACCCCCTCATTGGAAATGCATTTCAATAGGTTTCTTATGTAAAATCATCATGTGTTACATCCTCAACAACAGATGCATGACATGCTTGTGTGATACATGTGACTCCCTCTACACTCTTCCACTGAACAACCACTTTGAGGTTTGAAAGATGTCAGCACAAGAGAAAATAGGGAGGAAATGTGAGAGAAGATAAGTACCTATCAGAAATATTGTTTCAATACAGAAAAAATACAAATCTTGGTATGGTACTTACATCATCTTCCAAGATTCACTTGAATCACACAGTGAGAAGGAGGATGGACCACTGCAAGGAAACAACACAATTACCCGCAAGAAGCATCCAAAAATATCCCTGGAAATGAGATATTCAGATCCAATGATCAGAATTGAGGAACTCTACCACTTCTAAAACAGGTATACCCTTTGCTCATTTGTAAAATGTGCATGATACATGAGCAGAAAATGAGAGGAGTACATCCAAATGGTAGAAAATATGGAGGGAAAATGATCCTAACTAGAGACAGATGTTGTTTCTAATTGTTAAAATAAAAAATGTAGGTGTTTATCTTTAGTATATAGTGATATCATGGTGGACTGTACTTGGTAAGTCATATTCAAAACCTTCTTACAGGTTACCAAAATCTGCAAAACAGCAAAAAACAGGGGGTTAAGAATCACTTAGATTCCCAAAGATGACACAAGGATTAGCTCTTACATTTCAATCCAAAAGTCTGTGAAAATATATAGATCTGAATGCAGGAGGAAACAGCATGTCTGGATGACACTGTGAGCTTTTTCCAGCCACCAATGTAAATCATCTTACAGGGAAGGAGAAAGAGAAATATGGATAGAAAAAGGATTTTGAGCAAGTTTCCATTACTTGTGAAGCACTCACTGAAAATATCTCATATAGGCACAACCAAAACAGATCAGTGATGTCTTGGAAAACCATATCTCCAAAAGTGATAAAGCCTTGCATGCAGTAAGTAATTGAGATGAAGGGGTGTGATACATCAAAAGTTCCATTGAACAGTCATAATAGAAAAGGCTATCCTCAACTGATATTCACGTCGAAAAAAGGTTCCCAAATGAACAAGATATTGAGTGTGATTGAGGTAGGACTTCTCCAATTTGATCAACCAGCTCACCTGAACCACCACAGAAAATAGCTGCTCTTTTAGAATGAGCCAGAAGCCAGATGTCCAAATAATATTAAAATCACTGCCGTAGAGCACGAAGATACATGCAAAAGCTCAGACAATTTGACAAAATATGTAGGGTGCCAATGCAAGTTAGAAGGGGAGGGGCTGAAATTCATAAACCACACCAAGATAGATAAGGATAAAATGGAATTAATATCAGCATATGTAGTTAAGCACTAGAGTCATCCATTTTTGTCATCCACAACCCTGAAGAAAATGCCCATCCCATGTTGATAAGAGATTCAATGGTGAACTTGGGTAGTGATTTCAAGCAGCTGAGGTAAAATAGATTATTGACTGGCAATCTCTGGTTTCTTTGGAGACAACAAAAAGGCAAAAATAAAAACTCCTGGATGGAAAACATGTTTGAATACTTGCTATAAGAGCAATTCCCAAATTATTTCTGCTACATACTGGTCAATCAAGGAAACATAAAGAGGAAGGAAACAGTGAAAGGAAAAATTAGAGGTGTGGAAAGAAACTGGACAATAAATCCTTTTGACAGAACCTGAAGCATCCATTGGTTGTCAATGAAGTTACACCAGTGATGAAGAAACTCTAGCAGCTGAGCCCTCATCATAACCAAACCCACTTGGTGGTCACCTGCTATACTGGTGACTGGGGTTGCATCATCAAGAAAGGCAACAAAAAGTACCCCAATTAGAAGTAACAGGTAAGGGTTGGGAAAATAAAGGATAGGAAACGTGAAATGAAGGCATATGAAACTCTGACTAAGACAAACAGGCTACAATATTTGTAAGAGTGGACTGCTGGTGGACCAAGATCACCCGGTACCATATGTAAATCCCTGAGACATATCAAGTGCAAACAACCTGAACCAATATGGCTTCATGACCTGTAAGGTCTCAATAACAAAGAAACCAGATTTATAAGTCATAAGTGGCAAGGGTATCTGGAGAAAATTATTCAGGATTTCTGTGGAAAGCTTCAGATAGAAGGTGTATAGCAGACAGATACTGTAAGAGGTTGATAAGGGTAAAACTGGAGTTAGACGATATGGCATAGGTAAGATTGACATTTGATTCAGGATCTGACCCCCAGAAAGGTAATAATGAACCTGACACTGTTAATCTAAAAATGGATAGTCTGCATGATGGCAAAAAAAAGGCAAACTGATTAGGAGTGCCAATCATCTCACTTAATTGCAAGGCAAATTGATCAACATGAACTCAAATATCAGGGAAGGGAGGATAAAAAAGAAAGCTGTGAAGACAGTTCATGCAGTGAGGAAAGATGAGGAAAGAAATAGATGAAATGAATATAACATCACAAACCTGAGAAACAAAATCCATAAAGGCCAAATTTTACCTACAACTATCCTCAGGTTGAGAATGGGAAAGAATGGCAACTCTGGAGGTGAAATAGATGATGAAAGTCTTGGTCAGCTTGTACAGGGTCCTATCCTGCTCAAGAGAATCCTGGGTGATGTCTAAAGACAAAGAATATCCCTTGTAACATTCAATCTCTTGATGGGTAAGAGCAAATAAATCTACCATCATGTCGCCTGCATCTGAGGCATGAGAAAATTTTGGTTGTTCATGTAATCCCCAAAGTGGTAGCATAAACTATGGAATTCACTGCACAGAAAAGTTTCACCAAAGTCAAGTGCTGAAATAAAATTACTATAATTAACTGATAAACACTAATATAGGAATCTGGTTGAATGAAAGAAAATTAAGTAAAAAAACCTATTTGTGGGTAAAGCACATTCAAACACGAAGCACTAAGCACATAAAAGAGCAAAGTCCAAACTCAAATGCTGACAAATGAAAGTGACGGTTCAGAAGAGGAGTATAGACAATCACACATCACATGAGCATATCATGCTCCTTTTGGTGAGGATGTCACACATGATTTGCATGAGAGACATATTAAAATCTTACAATTTTAACAAGGGGGAGTGGAAGGCTTGTATCATGCATAAAGAAAATTTTCACATAAATAGGACAACACAAGAATAGGTAATCTCGTGAGAGGAGGTAGTATTATATTGGAATTAATATACTAGCAATAAAGTGAAATCGAATACATTTTTTTCTCATCATCATGTTCAGATTAACATGTTTACTCATTTCATACATGAGCAGTTGTTATATTGTGTACACCTTTTACAAGCCAGTATACACACACAAATGTGGTAACAAATTGCTTAGGTAAAGAGTATTTCAACCACCATTATGTTTGCTGTATCCACGTCACATTGAAAAGTACTGGATTTAGCACAGCAAAACACGTCATAGGCAATGAATGTGACAAATATAGTGTGAATGAAATACTATTATTATTATTATTATACATTCTTTTAATACTTGAAAATCTCTAAAGAACTGGATCAAGAATATAGTGCTCATAAATGTAACAAGCAGAATATGAATATATTATGATATATGTATGATTATAAAAATTGATTAAATGATATTGAAACAAATGTAGTCTAGAATACCTAAAATTATCAGTTTCCAATGTTTAATTACACACTGTCAATTTCATTTTCACATATTTAATAAAATAAAATTATTTTGTGTTAGATTCAGAAAGTTCACAAAATCAAAAATTGTAGAATATAAAAATGTTCAGTAATTAAATAATCACATGAAAAAACCTGCTGTATATATAAAAAGAGTACCCTAACCAATATCAGAGCTTAGAAATCAGCAGTTTAGAAAACTAGTATCACAAAACAATTCTGATGTTCATTCTCAAAAAACACTCTATAATATAACATTTGTTTTTGACATAAACTATTTTCAAAATGACGTTTTTGGTTATACTGACACATATCTTTTACTCTTTCACAGTATTCAATTGATTTGATACAAATCTCATTTTCCAGCTCAAGAAAATGTTTTATATTTCAAATAGATTCTCCTGCTTCACACCAATATTAGAGATTATGACTGGGTTATAACAAGGTTACATTTTGAAGTATTCCCACTCAAAGTATGGGTTAAAACAGTAACTTACTATTAGTTTGATAATTAGAAAGTTTTTCTTATCAACTTTCAGGTGAGAGAAAATTTTGTTGACAACAGTTCCAATATCATCTCGATGTTTCTCCCTGAGTAACGATACACATTTATCATAATGGCCTGAAAAAAATAGAAATAATAAAGGAAACTTTAATCAGAAAACTTGATTTATTAAACCTAAAATGATAACATTTTCATTTCAATGACTTTCGTTTTACATATTTTTTTAAATTACAGAATATTACTGTAAAAACAAAAATATTTACTTATTTATTTTCTGAAAATCCCTGTTCAGTTCAAAAACCTCATTTCATAAAGTTAGATAATGCTCAACAGAATATAAGAAATTATCTTGTTTTCATATAGCTTAAAAGCAAAACAATTATAGAATATAAAACTTACATACAACTCAAATCAATATCAATCTACTAGTAATGTAACAAAAATATTTCTTTTTTTTTAATGGCAAACTTGTGTACCTTGTTGAAAATCCATTTCTACAGATAGATACTGTCGTAGCAAATCTTGAACAGCTGCTTTAGTCCTTCCACGAATTCCATTTCTGTAGCGCTGGACTAATTGTACAATCCCTTGTGTAAGGGAAAAAAACATGTCTCTGTCTGAACGTTTTTGAAGTGTGGTAAAGTAGCCATCGATGACACTGGCAATCTGTGAGAAATGTGTCATTACAGGTTAAATATACTAGAACAATTGTGAAAATAATATTGTTTTGAATTACACTGTGCATGATAAATGTTTACTCTGAAAAATAATTTTGTCTATTAAAACTTTTTCATTCACAGCTGTGAATGTATTATATTTTCTGATAAATGTTAGAAAAGATTTACATCTATGTAATGTTCAAAGCAACAACTTCAAGGTTAATTTTCAGAGAAAATTATATAATTTACAATAAAAATGTGCACAGTATATTTGGAAGACTGAATGTTTCAAGTTAAGAAATCAAATGAACTAAAATTAAATAGCCTTCTACATATTTCAATACATAAAATTTGAAAGCATTTTATTAATTTAGAATTAAGCATAATTTAAACTTTTGATCACTAACATTATGAAAACATCTAACATACACACATAAACACTACCACACTGTTTTCTCAGATTAAAGCTTACACTGGACAGCTACTGATTTTGATAATATGCAAATATGACCAAAACATTTTCTTTTATTTTCAGGCCAATAGCAAATAAGTGACTGATCTAATATATAGAGAAATCTTATTTTATACAACTTCATTCTATTTTAAGCTGGCTGAAACATGGCTATATTATCTAAATTTTTCTTTTTAACCTAACGTGAATCAACTAGCAAATGCCATCTTACAAATTTCTAGATGCAAGATTACAAAGATTTTAAAACTAATAAAAGCTACAGCTTTGGTAAGTGAAAATGCTCCAAGCTTAGTTAAGACTTCACTGTTTTCTTTCTGTTTTCGTATGATAGGAAACAAAAGTAACATAAAAGTACAGAAATCATGAAAAGCACCAACAATCTAATTACCTCAAATTTATATATATTATAGTTAGTTAGGTGTTAATTAATAACTTGAAAACTTGGTGGAGGGGTGCACCAATGACAATCAATTCTTTTTACATATACATGTTTAATAACAAACAAAACCCAGTAATCTACTTGGTAATAGTAACTGAGCCAACCTACAATAGACTGAGACACTTAACACCCCAACTCTTGCCTAAAAGCTTTGTTAGTTGAAATGAAACATGGGCTTCATAATTATATAAAAAACAGCAATCATATCATTCAAGATTATCTGCACTGTGAAATGAATGATTTTTCCTCTAGTGGAAGTAATGCTTTTGAAATTATGTCTTCTTTTCACTTCTGTAAATTCAAATATTATATGTAGCAATGATAAAGCTTTGACATGCAATGTCAAGCCATGAACTGTAACAAATAATATATAAGAGTGAAAGCATGCTTAGTTATATTGTAACCTACTTAACATAGTTTTAATGTATCCAAGCATAAGTGAGAAAGTAATCTGTATGGAAGAAACACACTGCAAATTCTGAATATTATATAGAAACTATGAACTGTCACATGATTAGTAACAGGCCAATGAGATTTGCAGACAGTAGATATTTTCATAAAATGTGCAATATCTTTTCACTGATTTTATGAAACAGAATATGAAATAATAACCAGAAACAAAAATAAAATTTTGCTCTGTAAATTTTTCTTCACATTTCATTGAAGTGGTTCAAAGATAAACAGCTTTATAGATAACTTTATGGATAACTTTCAATTCTTAACTTGATTAACAATTCTAATGTACTGTAGAAATATTTCTTATGAAATGTTCCTACTCTACTTCTTTAAATAAATTATCTTAAACTCAACATTACAGCTTTTTTCACATCTACAATGTCTATGAGCTTAGAATTAAAACTGATTAAGACATATGAGATAAATTATAAAAAATCCAAAAGCTCATATTTATTGCATGTTTAAAATAAAAACTCTTTACCTGATGTGAAATAAGTCAAGGATCATTATTCTCAAATGATCTAAGTCTAAATATTTTGTTTGCAGTTTGACACCAAGACTACTTTTAGGATTCATTAAACTTCCTAATGTGATATTTTTCAAACACTTGTATAACAAAAATTCCAATAACCTACTTTATGAATAACAAGACTTGTTGATACAATGTATTTTCTACATGTTTACCTAACAAATCTCAAAGATATTATTTTCAAATGAAAATATTCACAAATTGCCAAGCTAAACATTAAATCACATTTCACCTGTTGACTTGGAAACTGAAACAGTACAGATGTGATATTGCTTGCATATTTTGTCATGAGTTTTCTAATCTCCCGTTCCACAACACTTGGTATACGTCCCGAAATTGAAGAGATTATCTCCTGCAAGAGATTATCATAATTTAAACTATGGAGTTCCATTTTATTAAAAACAGATGTTAAACAGCTAAATTAAACTTAAATACCATATAAATAAAATAAACACTTAAAACTTGTTATTTTGGTACAATAAATGGCATAGTGTATGTTACTGTAAATAATCTATTGTATGTTATGATTGTTTAGGAGTAGAAAACTAACCAGCAACTAGGAATGTTGTAAAACTTGAGAAAAAAAATGATTTTTAACAAAAACAAATCTGATATATGCTTACTAACATTTAATTCTCATTATATGATTATAGCAACAGAAGTGATTTAATCGATGCAAAGCTGCTGTAAGCTTTGGGTAGCAAGTGTACAGAAATTTTCATTATAATATACTTGAATAAAAGTTCAAGTTTCATAACAATTACAACAAAATCAAGGAAGTTTTATGGAAAAGTGAAGAAAAGTTAATTAATTACACTAAATAAATCTCAGACACACAAACAACATTCAACACCAGAATACAAATTATAAAGTAGGTCATTATGTATTGCACCCTGCTTTCTTGATCTATTCATATCAATGATCTAATGATGACAACAATGTCTGGTAATGGAAATATTTTATTTTAGTTTTTGTTCTAATTATGAAAGTTCTTGACTAGTACAAATTTCATTAAAGTACCTTATAATATTAGAACAACTGATTAATGTATTACAGATAATTCAAGAACACACCTGCAAAAAAAGGTCCACAAACATTTAGTTCTTGCCTACATTAGAATTAACTATCTTTAGTTATATTTTCATCATATTATATAATACAACCATAATGAATTTCAACATGACAGTAGCATTTTTCAAAGCAGCAGTATAGTTGCACCTGTAGTTCAAGCAATGGCAAGCTCGGATCTCTTAGCGTTTTCATGAAAGTGTCAACAGCATTTGTAATTCGTGGAATACAGTATGGTTCTGGCAACACATAGCCAGCTAAGATGTTCTCCAATTCTCGTTTTGCAATCAGGAAAACCTGGTTCATTTTGTTACCATGCCTACTCGGACCCTCAGGAGATTCCATTCGAGAAAATTGGTCAGTAAATAACTGAGCCTGAAAAGTAAAAATAAACAAAATATTGAGTAATCATAGTATCAATAATAATGTACTTACTGAATAAACTAAAAATTGAGAGAATGTTGAAGGAAAAACAGTAGAAATTATGATTATGTACCACAAAATAGCAGGATGTAAGAAAAAAAAATATAATAGGCCTATACTTCAAAAACAAAAACATAATTAAGGTATCAATAAAAATGTATTGAACACAAAGTAGACTACAAATTGGAAAGATACAAAATGAATGGTTTTAAAAATCACCCAGAATGTAACAACTTCTTATAACTTTAAAAATAAATTGAACAGTAAATTACTGATGTATTACATCACACTCAACAATTATGTCATTATATAAATGAAAAAATAAAAAATGATTGCCATAAAAAATGGGATTTACAAAAAAAAAATAGTACGATCAAAGAGGTTAGATACAACTGATATGCAAAAAAAAAAAACAATTCAACAACTGTTCAATAAACAAATGAAATAATAAAAACAAATAGTATATCCAAAACAGGTTTAAGTTTGAAAAAAAATACTTCACCTTCAGAAAGCCAAACTAAAAATGTTCACAAGACAATCAAATAAATATGACAGCATACTGGAAATAAATTAGGTATCAACAAAATATTAAAAACAAGCAAACTGCACAAACTATTTAGGTTAAAAACTATAACAATTCATGAGAAAGAAATAGCAAATTTTTGTAAAGAAGAAAGCAAGTGATGTCATTCTTATGCAAATTTAAAATTATATTAAAATTTTTAGCATAAAAGAAACAAATTGGCTCAGAACTGAATAAAATGGTAGAACCCAGGGAAAAAAATAGATTTCAAATTTGCACAACAATTGCACTATCATGATCCAATTGTATAACCTTCACCTTTCAGGCTAAATGTTATTAACACATACCTTTGTAACTCTTGTTGGATCATCTAATTCTATCCTTGCCAGGATACTACCAGCCTCCAATATAGCTCCAGGGCATTTCACAAAATGTACACTAAAAATATGGTTTGTAAAAATGTAAATAGACAACAATTACAATGTTTATATGTCTTTTTAATTTCAAATTTTATACTAACATTTGAAATGGAATAACCAAAAATATAGTTCTGGTTCTTCAGTGACAAACAAAACAAACATATCAGCTTGTGAAACACCTGAAACTGCATGTTACTTCACATACCCAATGCTTTTTACTTGAATAAAGTGAGTGCAATGGCATGATGCATTAATATGCTGAATTCACCAATAAAGACAATGACACATTATATATAATGTTACATAAAGTATTAAAACTCCTTTAAATACTATTAATGGACCAAGTTCAAAATCAGCAAAAACATACCATGTTGCTATGCCAACCACTCTTTGCAAATAAGATGGTAGCACACTTGAATTTTCATTAAAGTACTGAGTGAAGAAGATTTATGAATGGTTTCAATTCACAATACATTTCAAAGTTTTCTTAAATCTAGTAGTGAATTTTTTTGTTTAAGAGTCAATATTTGATATTAGTATGTCCACTAGTCCTTTTACCTCCTCATCACATCACTTCAACAAATTTGGTAGAAGTTGGTTGAATGAAATCTCTCAGATGTTATTTATAAAATTCATGTATTCAATCAAACAGATGACTGTAGATGAACTTCAGACAAAAATGGACCATTGTTAGTGAAGATATGTTGTTAGAATAACTGATAATATACTGTACATCAAACAAGATAAAACCATCAATATCAATAAATCTTCTAACTCGATAATCAAGGTACAAACCTGTGACAAACTAAAACAGTCAATATTTAAAATTATCAGTTCAATTCTCATTGTCAGTCATTTGAAAGAGCCAAAGTACAATTCTACATGTAATATGCTGAATCAGTTATAACCTTACCAGCCAGACTCCAGGACAGTCAGTGTCATCAGCATCTTCATCACCTCAATCTCAGCATAAGCTTGACCAGGAAACACATGTGCTCCATCTTCCACTAGAAACTGGAGAAGTTTTCCTGCTGATGGTGATCTGTTTATATAGTTATTTTTTCAGTCACTAAAATATCAGTAACAAAATATAATTTGCTTTTACCCAATGTCAATATTTTTCCAAAAAATAATTAAATTTGAAAAGTCTTATGATCCATGAATAAATTTAAAATACTGATTTGTTTGAATATATAAAACATAATAGTGAGTCCTGATCTTAGAACATGTACATAAGAACTTATATTCAAGTTTTGTATTGTAGATTTTTTATTTCCCATTTTATTTGTTAAATTTCAAACATCCAGTGAATTCTGTGATGATAACACTTATAGAATAACAGTTGTTACAGTTAACAATTTTGAATTCTTTAGTTCATTGTTCATTTATATGATTAATACATTAATCAGGACCTTCTGCTTCATTAGAAACTAATAAAAACAGAACTACTTTTAATCTTATATAGTTGTTATGCACTATTTATGAAATCATTACAACAGTCCTTTGTATACACATTCAGCATAGCTTAATCAACATCTATCCAAACATATAATATTCAGATCAACAATATTTCAAATTACAGTTTGACCAGCAATCAACAATGATAGAATGACAAAAAAAACTTAGAAAATGCAGAAAATGTTTTAAATAATTACAGCTGTTTAATAAATTTACATGTAAAATTAAAATATGCTTAAGAAAATCACTAGTAAATAACATATTGAGTGCAGAATTTATTAAAATTTAAATAATTAATGTTTTAGTTAATAAAATAAATCTGAGGAGCCTACAAATAATCATAGATGTAAAAGCAAGTGTATCTGTAAAAAGCAGGTTATTGTAGGATGGTATAGAGTGATTAAAGAATGGTAGTATGTCAAAAATAATTGAAGGTGAATGACAAGCTGTAAAATGTAAAAACACTCAACATTATGATATAAAATTTTAATTAAATAATATACAATGTACTATTTAAAACTGCTTACTGAAATGCAATGAATCTTTTTAATTGGGAAGTAATTATACAGTTCACTTGTTTCATTGAAGTGCTTGTATGCTCTTGTAAACTTTTAATAATCTGTCAATAAAACTGAGTCAATTTTAAAAGTGATCAGCTAAAACTATTTTCTGCCTTTTTCTAGATTATAACTTGGACAGGTCTATGTAGTAAAACCTATAGAAGATCAGGTCTTCCAATGTACATCATTACTTTGCAATTGCTTTGTATTTGACCACAAAGTTATACATTGGACTACCAGTGCAGTGTCTCCTACAGGTATTTAAACCCAATTTTAATATTATGAGCTTACTGAGTAACTAGGATGCAACTGCTTCAGAGTAAAAAAATAATCGCTGGATTTCCTCAAGTGCGTATGAGCTCAATGTGCACTTTTACATAAATATTTAATATTTTCCAGCTGTTTTGCAACAAAAACACCTATTTGTTTTGTTACAGAAGATTAACTTCCCGAAACACTCCTTTCCTAGAATATCACAGAAGATAAAACAAAACAGAAACAGTAACTTCTTAACTCAAGGACAGAAACAGAACACAAAATGACTAAACAGATTAATTAGAACTACTACAGAATCCAGTCAGATGCAACTCTAATGCACAGAGAATCTGGAATTAAGGTCAGTATTTAAATTATGATAAAAGGTTGCCAATTAGTTTTGCACAAGTTAATTATTTCATAAACTGAAATCAAAATAAGCTTATTTGTAAATAATATTCATTCTAATTTAACTGCTGAAGCTTGTTAAATTAAAGAGCTGCATTTACCAAACTTGCAAATGAATATCATCGATGATTAACAGTACTTGAAATGACCATTAGTCATTTAAACTTTTCTTTACACAGGTCAAAGTGAGCATGTCATGTCTTTTGAGAAAGTTACTTTCAAAAATTAATTCAATTACCTTATTATCACTGTATACAAACAAATTTGAGATCAAGTGTAATTAAACTACTTTATTTTCATTGTATACAAACAAATATGACATCAAAATGCAGTCAATAAATCAACTTTGAATATTAAAGTTTTAAGCTCTTAGTTTTATAATCAAATGTTTTTAAAGATCCTCATTCTCCCCTTAAATGAGAAATGACTCCTGTTCTCTAATTTATTTACTAATTCTGATAGAAGCACAGAATTCATTATAAGTTACTCAAGCCAAACCATCATTCACATAACCTTCAATCTTATTTATTTATGAAGCAATAAACTAGAAAGTCAGAAACACCTTTTATATTCTATCTTTCCTAAAATGCCAGTAGTTCTCTCTTAACATTTAATACGATAGTATTTATAACCAACACAAAGCCAAAGTTTTCACATATTAAATAATACATTATATTACATTGTGTTCACTATAGAGTACTGTCTATTTCATTTTCAGTTTGAGATTTTGTCTCATAACAACAAACTTGGGGTAAATTATAAAGGTTTTCATGCACAGTTAGAATGTCAAATAAACTGTGATAGCTTCAGGACATTCTTTTATGCACTTAATTATAATGCTCTCAGGCGCATTATCTAAGTAAAAAAACATGTAGTGTACCAGTACCATAAATATAAAAACAACAGGTTAACATTTCATCAGCAACTGATAGCAAACCACAACAAAAGTCACAGGTGATACATTTTTCAGTTGTATTCTTTATTTGTTATCAATAATAACAAAAATTTAAAATTATAAACTTACTAAAATAGATTAGATTAGATAAAATAATGAAACAAAAATATTAATAATCATGCTCATGAGCAGGCTGTGTGTTATTTCATTCAAGATGGTAATAAGTGTTACATTTCTAAGAATGGATTTTAAACTTGTGCAGTGGAATCATTAATTCGGCACAGGTCAGAGGGAATTAAACAATAAAACTAAGTAAAAGCACACATATACCGTTACAAGATTCAAGCTGTTTAGAATGAACAATGTTAGTATTCTGTTATAACTTGCCAACACTCGAGAAAGAAAGAAAAAAGGTTAATTTAGAATTATTTCATACTTTTTATGGTGGTTAACGAGCCAGTCAAATCAAACAAAGGCGTGTACAGGTACAACACAGAAAATAATAAATATGATACAGTTTTATTTAGAAAAAAATGTTTGGTATTTATTTAGGTTTTAAAGATTATGAAAATGAAATATAGCAATTTTGAGATAAAGATAAGTACTTTTTTAATCACATGATGAAAAACACCCTGCACTTGAGGTAGTCAACACTCTTCACTCCTTATATCCACGTGAAAATCTTTAATATAAGTACTTTAAATATTTTAAAAAATATTTTATTATATACAAAAAGACTTGTACTGTTTACTAAAAACTTGTTAGATTTAATGTTAAAAGTCGTAATACCAAAACTAAAGGTTCCTTTGGGGTTAAAAGGTCAGTCACATAAACTGAGCTTATAGAAAGAGGATTAAATACAAGAATTAAATGTTATAACTGCTACATTTCTTGATGAATTTTTAGTCAACATGACAAATGACTTCAGATAAAGCTGATGTATTTAACACTTCTATTGTATTAAGTATGTTCGTTATTAGTCACAAGATAAATGAACAAAGAAGAAACTTTGTGAGCTACCATTAATTTCATATAAAACTTTCTAACATATCCTAATATCACATTTTAGGGTGATGTACAAATTATCTATAAGAAAATAAAAGATTTTATATGTAGTAAAACTAAAAATAACCTCAAAATTGTGGGATCATTCTCTTTATCAAATATGCATGTTTGATTCCCAATGACAACTCTGTAACGATCAATCTCTTCTTTCATGTAAGTTGTATAACTGGCCCCATCCACAGACAGAAGAAGCCCACCATCACTGAGACTGTGAGCCTCAACTTCTTTAAGAGAATTGTTCATGCAAAGAAAATATGAATTTGGACCCGATCTAGAAGCCTACAAGTAGAATACAAATAAATATAATGCAATTATGTTCTTTTTAGACAACTGAGAGCAAGCCTTATACTCTCATGAATGTAGAGTGTAGTTTTAAAATTTAACAGTCCTTAAAATCAGTATTACATAACCAAAGTTTAATCATTACATTAATGAAAGAAAGATATGCAATACCTTTCTTTATTAAAATTATACACAAAAATAATTATAAGAAACATTTACAGAAATAAAACTGCCTGTCGCATAATCTTGATTCTAAGCTCGGGTTTTTCTGCTTTCATACATTACACTTATTGATAACAAATTCCTAAAATTAAAAAAATGTATGTGTTATCAGTTCTGGACCCAATGTTGTTTTTAAGATTACATCTTGAAATGATTTAATGACATATTTATCTCTTTCCTGAGACCTTCATTAAATTCACTATTACATTATACATTTCTAAATAAATGACAGAAAATAAACATATCATGCATGGATAATACAGATCTTGTAAGTTGAAATAACAAAACACAAAAAATGAAAGTACCTAGTATCGTAATGTTAACTACATTATATATATATATATATATAAGACAAATATCTTTACTGAAAATAAACTTACTTGCACTTTATACTTCACACCATCATAAACCATCTCTACATCTACTGTATTATTCAGAATGTTAGCAGGGAGAATCTGTCCTCTGTACATAAACAAGTGTTAAAAATAAGGTTCTGAGAAGCAAGCAACAATTTGTATAACTTCATTGATATCAACCTTACCTGATATTAAAAAGGAAAAAAAAAATGCTAGATTTAAATAACAATTTTCTACGTCTACAAACATATTTTAAAATTGTAAATATAAATAAATATATTAATGTTATCAAACTGTAGGTGATGGCAAAAATAGCTCCTTATCAAACACAAAGTTAACATTTTCCATACTTGAAGATGTATTTTGGATAGATAAATACTTCGCTGCACAATAAACTGTTATTATCTTACACGTATGTAAAAAACATTATTTGCACATGCCCCAGTCTTCAACAGAACTACCACAAACACACACATTAAAAAGGACTGCAATAACCTATAATGTAAACACCACACAAAATAGCTTTCCATAAATAGGACTAAAACACATTCTTGATACACAGTTATCTCTGTAAGCACTAGCTTTTGAACAAGGCCTATTCTCCAAAGAAATACATTAGAAGTGGAGAAGAGTGGGAAGTCATGCAGTGAATACATATTTAGGAAAAGCAAACATTAACTTCAGAAATGTAAATTTGCTTCTCTGCACAACAAATAGCTCATAGCCTATGTTATTAATATCATGAATAGTTTGTTGTAGCAATGAAAATTAAAAAGATAAGCTTCTTAATGAAACTATATATATAACGTCTATGTCATGAAAAATAGTACAGCAAATAATACTGTAAAAAAAAATTTATGATACTAATATCTCACATACATGGATGATATGTAATAATGTACAATTAATTTCTTCTTTTTAAGCAGTTTGTTCAACACAAGTGTATTGTGTGACTAAAACAAACAAAAGAAATAGTACAGTGATGAAAAAAAAAGCATCTACAATAACAAAACTAGGCAGGCAAGTCATAATATGATCACAAGTTTGTAGAACAACCAGTATACTGAAGATATTGAAATTGAGAGACCAGACTTAAGAGGATCAGATTTCCAGAATTGTATGCCAGAGGTATTAGTTGACATGTTTCAACTGTAGACAAGTAAAGAGCTACACAATGTGCTACTTGTAATGTGCATCATATGCCCTCAGACTTACCATTGCGCCAGTAGAGCAAACTAATGATGGGAAAAACATATTACATGAACTGGCAAAATTAAAAAACAAAGCAACGCTTATGAGTATGTATGAGAAAAATAAAGAAGAAAATTCCCCTCATAAAGACAATCCTTTCACAAGGGAAAATATACAAACACAAGTCATGGTAGAATAAGTTCCAAGTCTTGAAAACATAAACTGAAGGGTGAGCCTGCCACACATACAAATGGAGATAACCCCAAGTGAAGGAGATACTGGTAGGGATCAAAACAGAACTGGACAGCTAAATCAGCCATCCCAACTAGATGACTTTTAAACAAATATCACAACAGTGTAAACCACAAAGGATATGGCAAATACAAGTCAAATGTCTACAAATGGACCTAAAAAAGCACCTTCAATCAAATAACTCAATATATCCAAATGAGAGCTACAGAAATATTGAACATTATCAACCAAATTCCAGGAAAGTAATTACCTTAAAGCATGAAAACCATTCATCTTAAAATGAGAAAATACCAAAAATAGTTCAAGTTGAACAGAGTGCTAATCTCCTGTCTTTGTAAAAATATCCAAAACATATAAATAAAACTAAGAATTGGGGCTGAGAAACTGTTCATGGAATACATTTCAAGTGAGTTGAAGGGACAGCCCTTATTTAATCCTGTAACATAAAAAAAAGGAAATCTATGATGTACAAAGTGAGAGATCTGAGCTTCTAAAAGAAAAAAAACAATAACAAAAAATTAAAGTCTAGTTGTGCTCTCTCAATTTTCTCTTAAAGTAATGTCATAAAGTAAGGCATCATAATAATATAAAAAAGAACAGAAACAAAGAAACAGTGATAAGTTGAACACAACTGAAGAATGAAATTTAAAACACTTGGTTAAAAACAGATGTGTGAAGTTTCCCAATAAAGCTAAAAAATTGTCCTATAACTCAGCATAAAAACAACTAGAGAAAACAAGACATGTACATGTATAATCCAAACAATAAAGGATGAAAATGACATTCAATGATTCCTACTGGGAGAGAAGGGATTATATGCAAAAGCTGCTGTTAATAAAATGTCACACCTTAACACTTCATTATAGTAGAAACCCTTCTGTTTCTGTTACAAATGATTATAATGATAGATACCAAGTAATATTATTTAGCTGTTTACTGTTAAGCACAAAGCTACACAATGAATTATATGTGCTTTTCCTACCACAGTTGTTGAAGCATGAGTTTGGTTGGAAACAACTATGGTAAAATTCATCAAGAGAAGTAGTAAACTCAGTTGAATTAACAGAAATAAGAGACTGAGAATCCTGGTTCCAAAATTAGAATGGAACCAACCACTTAGTGCATAATGGTAATAACCTCACTGAATGTCAGTGGGTTTAAAGTCAACACTGCAGTACTGAATGACTCTGTAGATGTTAAAAACTAGAAAAGAGAAATTTGTAAACTAGATAATCCACAAAACCATTTTATATATACAGACACACATATAAAAGTTGGCCTGGTATGCCTATAGTATACAGACTGAAGTCACTGATGCAATGACAAAATGGAAAAGTACTTAATGAAACCTGTATGTTGAATGAAAACAACAACTTATTGTACTGTCAAAAAACCTTAGCAGAAACACTTCAAGAAAAGAACAAATCTGTTTAAAAAATAAATAAACTCAAAATAATTCAAATCAATGTTCAAACTAGTACATCTTCCCTTTTTATAATAAAGAAAATTATGGAAATAGACTGCAAGTATAAAACTTTAATAAACACAAAAACTTTGTTAATTCTTAATTTAAAATAAAAATGTCTGAATAAAGCATTGCTAGATAACAAAATCAGCTTTTCTTCAAATGTTATTGCTCACAAAGATTACTCTGAATGAAGGTTGTGTCATTTTCCTACTGACAGAGGACTATAGCCTTATTAATGATTAGTTCCAAGTACCACAGTCGAAGTTAGAAACAAGAAGGAAAGGTTCAAGAACTAAAGAATGTATAGAAATGTTATGAGCAGTCTAATAAAGTATTAGTTCTTTGTTGTGAAGAAAATCAAGTATACAATTCGATATATAAAATTTATGTTATACCACCTGAAAATGCATGATTCAAGTAGATAATACAGTAAATAAAGAAAAACAGATTAAAAAAACACAAGGAAAAGTTAAATTAACCATTTACTTTTGATCTTCTTCAAAGCAGTGCATGTGAAACATTCATTTGATGTAAACCTTTTCAATTAACTATATTACAACTGTTTCAAGTTTGATAAATATCCTTGTAATACAAGCACTCTTTTTTTTGTTTTAAAACTAATTTACAATTTTTTGTAAAATTTACTGTCACTTCTTTCACACTCTAAATTATACTAAGCGCTGCTGCTTAATTCCATTAATGAAACAGACAACCTCAATGAATGTGCAACTATTAAAGACAGCTTAATACTCACTTTTCGAGAGAACTCTGGAAGTCATGAAAGTTTTTTAGAATTGTTCTATCTGCTATATGAAGAGACCCACAAATAACAGACAGCATAGTGTCAGGTTTCTCAGACTGGAAAGAGAAAGAAATATTAATTCTGTAACAAATTTTGTTCATAATCACATGGTGTATTTCAGTACTAAAAACTAATTGGCTATACTCACAGCCACCTAAACAAAACAAAATTCTTAAAGTTTATTAGATGTAATGTTTTTGGAACCTTACAAAAACTTAATACCAACAACAAAAAATAAATTTAATAATGTTTTGGGGAATCTGATAAATGTATATACAAACCTTTTCATTGAAATGATACAATTTTCAGTCATTCTATTATAATAAACTAATTAAAAAAGCAAACCTGATTCTCATACCTGAACTCTTTCAGCAATACGTTGATCCAGCCACCCTGTATCAATTCGGTTCAGCTGGTAGTCTTCTGTTTCTAGCAGGGTGATTAAATATTCCACTGTGGTGCGAAAGTCTCCTCTGATGGACAGTTCTTTCAGTGCTAGTACTAAGTTACTGAAACAATATTTATCTTTTTTACTAAAGATTAAAGCAAATGAAGCTTAAAGACAGAAAAAATGGAATACAAAAAAACTTTATTACCAGTTTAAAACAATAACAAATGTAAAATATTTCGATAATATTTTGTCACTATAAAGTACTTTTTGTTTTTTGTTTTTCAGAATTATACAAACATACTATGAGCTTTATAACAACTGTACTTTTATCTGTCTGCTCCAATTATGTTATTAACTGCCATATAAATTTATTATATTATTTTCAAATGGTGAGAAGACATTTTTTATCGATATTCAGACTGTTAGAGCTGTCTAAATTGTGGAATCAAATGGTCTAAAGATGAAAAATTAATACATAAGGCAGACTGTACAAGGTTGTGAAAGGTTAGCATGTAATGTAATATGTAATAAGCACAAACCAAACTTGTGTGAAAATACCAATCAATTGCTCATGAACTTAATAGACTTACCCATGACAAATGAAGTAATTATTGTTGAAATATATTCATACTCTAGCTTAATGTTGAGAAGTATTTCTTGCTATTTCTCACACAGAATTAACAGTAGTATTACAAAGAACATGTTGGTGATAGTTCAATTACAATGTGAGGAAAAAATTCTTCAAGATGAATTTATCACTCACATGTGAAATAAAACGGCATAAAAACCATCATATTACCTTTTGCAAGTACAATAAGATAATACTGCATAGATGCGAATAAAACGTATACTTATTAACAAGTCCCTCCATGTACCAAATGTGATACTTTCAGACAAATTGATTCAGTTGAATCACTTTAAATTTGGAGATATTGTTATTGCAATAATACATAAAACCCAATGAAGTTTATACTATAATAGCTACCATAATGCTGATATGAAGAGCTGTTTTGTGAGTTATACCTGGTTCTTACTTTAACCTGTGACTTTATGACTTAATAATAATATGAAACACTGTGAAAGAGATGGGTTTAAGAGCAGTTTATCAGAAAGTATGCCTACCATCACTACTTTAACAGCTACCTCTTCCTACAAAGTTCCTTGACCATAGTACAATGTATAGCATGTTTTAAGTACAAACAATACAACTTCTTAAAGTTTATACAAAACTTTTGGTGGGGGTAAATGAATACTGTAACGATATAATAAGTTATAAATTGCAAGAAAATTAGAATTTTTGTGTTATTTATAAAAGAATCCACAATCACATTTTTTTAAGTTCATAACTCAAAGGATAGGGACATCAGCTTGTAAGCTGTGTATCTTAAAGAAAAACATTATCACTTTAAATTCTCAGTAACACAAATTGGTTAATTTACAAAAGAAAATGAAATATTACTCTGTAGAAATAAATACTTTAGTTTATATTTAGGCATCTAAAGATAAACATGTTTACAAGTTTGAAACATACTCCCTTGCTTGCTCTCTATCTTCACCCCAGGAGAAGCAGTGACCAAACTGAGAGTCGGCATACTCATGAAGACCTCCAGAAGCTCCCACACTAAAATAACCCCAGACATTCTTGTTGCTGCGAAAGTTGAGTTCCTGAACTGTGCCAGCACTTGGTTTGAAACCTTCATCAGGATTTTCACAAGTAATTCGAGCAGCTATCACATGGCCCAGAGGTTGAGGTTTATGTTGTGGGTTTTCAAAGTTTATCACAGAGTCACCGACTGGAGACTCTCCATAAAGAAGCCTAATGTCTTTAATTCTGTGAAGAGGAATACCCATAGCAATCTGGACATAAGGTAAAAGAATGAATCCATTAAGACTTAAAAGTTTTCATGAACACACTACAAATGCTCAACATTATGCACATGCATATACAATTACGAAAGGAAGTGTTCATACCCCAGCGTTGTGAGTAGGTTTTTCTTCATAAGTTAAAAAATATCATGATTAAGGTAAAGGAAAGTACAGTATATTATAAATATTATACTAACACACATCTACATAAATTTTTATGTAAATTGAACAACAAATAAACTGTTTATAAACAAATAACCAAACAAAGGAAGGAGGGAAAGTGTTCGCGAGTCTACTTTAAAAGTCAGTTGTTTCCTATTCACCGTGATGACTAAGCAGATAATGACAGAGACGGCGCTAAATTGCTGTAAGTAAATAGTTTGCTGGCTAAATTCCATTAATTATGAACCCAGTGTCCAGTTCTGGAATGGTATAATGTAGTTTATTTGCCAAACTAAACAAAATTGTTATGGTAATATCACAAGTTCTGAGCTGTACGAACACTTTTTGCTCCTCCAATTTTTGGTTATTTGTTTATAAACAGTTTGTCATTTAATTTACATAAAAATTTATGTAGATGTGTGTCAGTATAATATATATAATATATTATACTTCTACTAGCCTCATCATGATACTTTTTAAGTTATGAGCAAAAAACCACTCGAGATGTAGAGGTACAAACACTTTCTGTCATAACTGTATTATTATTATTGCTAATGATGCATGCAAATCTCAATCTCAAGTTATTAACTGATCTGTTTTAACAGTTTATTTAAACACAAACTTCAATTTTCAGTACTTGTTATAAACATAAATATTTCTGCTAAAATATCACACAAATGTTTATTAATTACCAATTTTAATAAATAATTCATCCATATTTAACCATGTACTTCTGAATACAATAAATGTATACAGTGTTTCACACCACAAATTCCCCTACATCTAGACCGTACATAATAATTGTGCTAAAATATACAAATTTTAAAAAATTTCTAACAAAATAATCATCTTTTAATTCTGTTATATAGATAAAACTACAAATATTTACCCTAGCTTACTATTAAACACCTACTAAATTCCAAACTATCACTTAAAGTACAGACTCGACACTATCTACCGAGATTTAATCACTCTGCAAGCTTGGGGGAAAAAAAAGTTTTCAAACGTTCACTCCAAATTGCAGTTTTTAAAAAATAATGACTACAAGATAAAAAAATACTCTTTCAGGGGTGGTAAAAGAAAACATAGATTTCATTTTCAACAATAATTGTACTTCATGAATTCTGCTCTATTTAAAGTAAAATAAACAATTATTCTCAGATTAAGTTAATGTTTTTGAAATAACATTTTTTTTGTTATTTTTCATTTTATGTATAAGGAAACAGATCTGATATCATATGGGCATATTCTAGCAATAATGGATTAAACAGAAGTACTTCAAAGAATGTTAGCATTAATACTGGAATTAAAAAAGAAAATGTAATGAAATTTCACACAACTTTATTGATAAGAAGAATATTAAACTATTAAAAACCTGAAGCTGAGCTGAAGGAAGGTTAACATCAGCCACCATTTCTGTGCAAGGATGTTCCACCTAGAAATAGTATTGAAGAAACTATCAATACAACAGCTTTGAATGAACAGAAAAATTATATGTTACAGCACAAGAAACATACTGACACACTTTTAAACACATGACTTCTATATAAAGAAAGAATATGCAAGTCAGAATATGTCAAAGCAAAATTCCAACAAATCTTTAATCACAAGATTACCTTATACAAAATGAATGAGTTGCATATTACAACACAAAAAACATATAAATAATCACATGATCAGTAGATAACAGTACCACAAATATATTAATACACCCTCAATCACAAGATTACCTTATACAGAATGAATATGAGTTGCATGTTACAACACTAAACACATAAATAAATAATCACATGATTAGTAGATAACAGTAACATAAATATATTAATACACCCTTAATCACAAATTTACCTAATACAAAATAAATATACAACTTATATGTTATAACACCAGAAACATATCAATAAACCTTTCACCAAAATATTACCACACTGAATGAACAGATGAATTACATCTGAATTACAAAATCATATTAACATGCCCTTAGCCACATGAGTATCACAAGGAATTAATAGTTGAGTAACATATTAGAGCACCAGAAACATATTACACCCTTAACATGATCAGAACAGAATTTAATTTGGATAATACAAGAAATACATATCTTAACATTACATTACCTTAAAAGTTAATCTTCACTTAATTATGTTTTAAAAAATGACTACACTTTATTTAGTTGTTCATAATGATAATACTTTGGAAAAGGTGACAGGAAAATAGTGCACTTAATTTCATTTTTAGTAATAACTATAAATTCTACAAATGTTAAAGTTGAAATAATCCTAGTTTTCATTCTTACACTCTTCAATGAAGACATTAAAAGCTAGTAACAATACACAGTGACTTTTACTTTAGAAGCAACTAACCTGGAGCCTAGGATTGAGTTCCAGAAAGTAAAAATTTCCATCTTCATCATACAAGTACTCTACAGTACCTGTGCTGACATAACCTACCATCTTAGCCAATCTTACTGCAGCCTACAAAAATAAAAACACTGGTGTGTGGTATTGTAAATGTGGAATGAATTAATATATCTCTTAAACATCCAACAATTATAAAAATCCAAAAAAACAACTTTTATCAGTAAATTAAAACTATAAAGAAAAATGATATGTCTGAAAAGGAAAAACAATATTGCAGCTAAAATTACTGTTGTGATATATCATGAATAAATATAACAAAGTTACACAGTTTCTGCAACAAGAAATTTAAGGGGCTAGTGTATGGAGAAAAACAAACAGGAATTTGGGACAGGTGAAATAAAAGCCAATACATGGTACTGAAGTTGAAATCAAAATTAAACACTTTATTAAATAAAAAAATATCTCTTGCTGAACAGCTGAGGTCCTGCTAATAATACAGTAAAAAGACAACTGGTAACATCAGTAAAGAATTTTTTTCTATCTCTTATGAGGCAAGCAATCTCAAGATAGAGGGTCAGAGGCTGGTAAAAAAAAAAAATCTAGGACTTGCCTTGTATACAAATGAATTTAGGTAAGAAAGTGGAGAAAAAAACGATGATGATTTCATAGTTGGACTATAGCATCGTAACATAAAAGGCTAATACATCTGTAGTACGATATAAGCAAATGGCAGAAGCTGTATTTTAACTCCTTCAAAACCAGAAACAAAGCTGTTTGAAAATACTATAATTCTAATTCTTTGTTTGTTTTCGAATTTCGGTCAGAACTACACGAGGGATATCTGCATTGGTCATCCCTAATTTAACAGTTTAAGACTATAGGGAATGCAGTTAGTAACAACCACCTACTGCCAACTCTTAAGTTGCTCTTTTACCAACAAATAAAGGGATTGAACATCACTTTATATAAAAGGGCAAGCATGTTTGGTGTGACAGAGATTCAAACTCACAACCCTCAGATTATGAATCAAGTGCCTTAACCATTTGGCTATTCCAGGCCTCTAATTCTAATTAGAATTCATCTTCTTTCTTTTGACAAATCATAAAAATGTACCATGAGAATTATGGAAGTAACCCTGCTTTCTGTGAAAATTGTAGAGCAGTCCCACAACAAACAGTTAACTGATCAGACCCTACAAAAGAAAGTAACAACAACACAATTGTTCTTTGATGGTTCATACTGATATTGTACTATGAATAGAAAACTACAGTTCAAGTAAAATCAATAACATTTCATGTATACTTTGAGTACATTAGGCAGTAAATCTGATTTATGAAATCCACTGAAAAAATACATCTTATAATGTAAGATAATTTCATGAACTTGCTCCCAAAGTTTTACAAACAGCTGTAATAGGTGCAACTTTCAGTGTTCTCAGTTAACTTCCTTTCACTAACATTTTGTTTTTAAATCACTTTCTCACCTTCTCCATTTGTTCAAAAACATCAGATTTTGCAATCACACAAGGAGCCTCTTCAATGATTTTCTGATGGCGTCGCTGAATAGAACAGTCTCTACCAAAGAGAGATATTGCATTCCCATATTGGTCAGCTAGCAACTGTACTTCTAAATGACGAGCACACATTGCCAGTTTCATAATAAATATTGGAGATCCGGGCACTTCTGCTTGTACCTATATAATGACAACTTGCTACAGAATAAAGCATCTATAAACAAACAAATTACATTGTATAATCTCTGAATCTACTTTTATACATTCATACTCTAGTTTCTGTAACGATAAATAAAAAATTTCATTAACCTAGAAATTATTTATTTGCAAAATCACTAATAACTCAAAAAAAACACATTTTACACAAGTTGAAATATTTTGGCAATCTATGAATAATCATGTTGAAAAGAATTGACATAACTAAATTTAACTTGTTTTTTAATTCCACTAACTATATTATGAATTGAATTGTTATTTAAATAAACTGAAATGGCTTCACAAAAAACGATTTTGTCTCCAATAATATATAAGGGAAAATAAAGTTTGCAAGTTGAGAATAAAATTAATTCTTGTTAAAGGCAGTAAAATCACTGTTGAAAGTTGAACACTTCATATACACTAATTTTCATAAATGTTAAGCAAAATATTAATACATTGCTGGCAAAAATCTTAAGGCCAATGAACATAAAGAAAAACAGATGCATTTTGCATTGTTAGACTTAACCACTTATTTGAATAGAGCTTTAAAAGATGAAAATAAGAAAAGGGAAAATAAAAATAAAAAACTTTAACAAATAACAGTGAAACCATGAACACTATGAAATTAGCCTAAATACTAGCTGGTCAAAAGTTTAAACTATACTGAAACAAAGCATTAATCGGTAAACCTGTGACAAAATTTAGTCACTTGTGTTCAAGCATTGGCATTGTCAATATCTCCCACTGACATCTCCTGTGTTACATTGGGTAAAAACATGGCAAATGCTAAAAAGTTGACAGAGTTTTAACATGGCAGAATTGTCAGCTACAAAAGCCAGTTCTCTCTAAATGTGCCATTGCTGGTGAGACTGGACATAGTAAAACTGCTGTTGCAAATTTCTTAAAAGACATGAGGAATATGGAACAAGAATTTCAAGTGGTCGGCCCAAGAAAATTTTTCTGGCGTCGAGCAGAAGAATTTGACAGGATGTGCGACAAGACACCAGCCAATCGTTGAACCAGATTAAGGCTCTCATGGAAGCAGAATGCAGCTCAAGAACAATAAGACAGAGACGGGATCTATGAGAAAAAGACTTTTAAAAACCATAAACATCTTCAAAAGCTGCACCCCATTCCACACCATGAAACAGCTCGGTTAAACTTTGTTGAGAAGCACCAAACAAATTTGGGCTGTAGAAAAGTGGATGAAGGTTTTGTTCTCTGATGAGAAAAAATTTAACTTGGATGGTCCAGATGGTTTCCAATGTTACTGGCACAATAATGATAACCCACCACAGACATTTTCTACACGACACAGTGGAGAAGGTTCCATCATGATTTGAGGTGCTTTCTCCTTCCATGGAACAATGGAACTTCAGGTTATACAGGTGCATCAAACAGCAGCTGGCTACACTGGCATGTTGGAAAGAGCATCCTTATTGACTGAAGGCTCTCGTTTGTGCGGAAATGACTGGATCTTTCAACAAGACAAAGCAGCAATCCACAATGCCCAGACATGACATTTTCAATGGCGAATAAAACAATTCTTTTGGACCATCCATTATACACTTATTTATTTGTTTATTATTTTTAACAAAAATAAATAAAAATCTTTCGATCATGCCTGGTTAACAATACATAAGTTACAGTGGCATAGCACATATGCACTCATGTTGCCTTACACAGTAATATAAAACTGACCTTTACAAAGTGACCTGTATCTGCTGTGTTTTAGTAGACTAGAATTTTGTAAGATACAATCACATTTCATTTATAATACATTATTACTATTTACAAATACATAATAAATTTATTTTTCTTAAAACATTAAGAACAAAAGCAAACAATTATCTCTTCTAGTTATGACCTTTGTCCTCAGTTGCTGCTTGTCATATACTGCCTACACTTTTCTAAAATTTCACACATAAGGATATGACACAAAATAATTCTTTTAGACTTTACATGTATAGTGAAATCACCAAAATACCGTAAGTTACTAAACTGATACACAGAACTGCACTATAATTTGTCAATCTTCATAACTAAGGTGTATTTCAATCTCAAAATATAAATTTTGAGCAGACTAAAGAATCCACCTATTTCCTTGAAATTATGTTTTGAAAGAACAAGATGATATCATAACACTTGAAAATGGCTTAGAAAAATACTGGAGGAATATTCTGAGCTTTTTCATTGGTTATTCATATGTCATATATAGAAGTAAGTGTACAAAAGACAGCATTTCCAAAAATTAAAAAAAGGTGAGTTGGGCAGCCACTGTGTTTGATTTAGTATATTTATGATAGCAAATACAACTGACAGGAGGTGTCAGGTTATGTTCTGACTTATCAAAATTGGTAATTTGAGTTACTAATTTCTACAAAACTGAAAACTTAGTATTTTGACATCACAAATGTAATTTGAACCAACGATAAATTCCACAATTCAACATACCATGCAACATAAAAACTTATGTTTGAGTGTTTTTTAATAGTTAATTTAAATTAAGTAATTGAATAACATATAATACTAAAATTTCAATTACAGTTTGATACTAAACTTAATGACATAAATTCACAAAATAATGGTCCAATAAAATTTTGAATACAAATTAACAAACATGATGGCACGGCCTTTGACCCATGACCGTCTGTTGAGGCTCTCCACGCAAACCTGTTGTGCTTCTAAACCTCCCATCTTAACAATAATCATACTATCACTTTACCATTTCACCTCTGAGAACTATATTCATGCAAAATATAATGTAAAAAAGTGGCTTTCACATAATATAAATATTTTGTGTCAAAATATACAAAATGTCAGGGTAATGTGTAGTTTCCATAAGGTGAGTTAACTTCAAAAAGTAATGTTTTAAACATTAGCCTACATATATTTCAAAAAAATTATCAACTTTAATAAACCACTAAAAGTTTATATATTGTACAATACTTGTACACCCTAACATTGTACACAAACTCAGAATGCCTTGTCCAGTTACCTGGCGAAACAAATTTGGAAAGTCATCTGTGTTTTCTGCTTTTCTTATACCCTTTCCTCCTCCTCCTTCTGATGCCTTGATCATAACAGGGAAACCAATGTTTTGTGCTGCCTAAAAAGTCAAAATTCTTCATTAAAATGCATATAAACAGATTTAACAGAAATATAAAATATTATACACAAAAATGGTAGTTTTGAAACATTCTATTCTAATGCATACTGTATTTGTGTTCTAGAATGTATATTTCAGAACAACACAAATTATTTCTGGAGATTAAACACAACAGAAAAAATTAGGCTAATGAAGACTGGCAGCAAAACTATGTAAAACAGCTAATGGGTTACCCACATCATTTAATTCCTTTGATAGACAATTAACAGCTCCTTATAGAAACTAAAATCATGAAACATAAAATAAGAAAAATGTGAAAAACTAGGTTTGATGTAAGGTTAAATTTGAAGTTAAGCACAAAGTTAAACATTTTATATGCAAAAACGGCTGTTCTGGGCCCAGAAAACACTTCAAATAGAAGAGCGAACAACGTTTCGACCTTCTTCGGTCATCGTCAGGTTCACAAAGAAAGGGTTACTGGTCGGAAGCTGACCACATGTTTGGGAGGGGTTGTATAATTGAGTGTTGCAATGTAGAGGGCGCGGTTTGAATATATAATTTTGTCTATAATATTAATATAGGTATAATGGTGTTCCTTTATATTGGTTTATTTTGGGTTTGAGTTGTTGTATAAGTAAGGCTTCTTTAATTTTTCGTTTGTTTATGTTTGTTTCTTTATTTAGTATTTTAGTGTTTTCTATGGTTATGTTGTGTCCATTTGACTTGCAGTGTTCGAAAACGTGTGAAGGTGACTTTTTATGTTCTTTGAATCTGGTTTCCATTTTTCTACTTGTTTCTCCTATATAGAAGTCGTGGCAGTTATCACATTGTATTTTATAAATAATGTTGGTGTGGTGTTTGTCAGTGTAGTTCTTACATAGTATAGACCTTAGTTTTGTGCCTGGGTTTTGAATAAATTTAGTGTTAACTGGAATGTTATATTTTGTTACTAGTTTTTGCCAAATGTTGGTTATTTGTTTGCTGATGTCAGGAATATATGGTATACAGCAGTATATGGTTTCGTGATTTTTTGATTCGTGAGATATATTTACTTTTGTTGGTTGATTTTGCTTTCTGTCTAGGTGTGTGCGTATAATGTTTTCTACGGTTTGTGGAGGAAACTTATTAATGTTGATGAAGTGTTGTTTTGTTTTATCTAATTCATCGTTAATTTTATCTGGTGAGCATAGTTTTATGGCTGTGTTTATCTGGTTTCTTAGTATGTTGAGTTTTTGTTTTGTTTCATGTGCTGAGTCCCAAGGAATGTATAGTCCAGTATGGGTGATTTTTCGGTGGATTTCTGTTTTGAATTGTGTGTTGGTTCTTATAATTTTGAGGTTAAGAAATGATATTTGATTGCTTTCTTCCTGTTCACATGTGAAGTTAATGTTGGGATGTACACTGCAAGTCAAATGGACACAACATAACCATAGAAAACACTAAAATACTAAATAAAGAAACAAACATAAACAAACGAAAAATTAAAGAAGCCTTACTTATACAACAACTCAAACCCAAAATAAACCAATATAAAGGAACACCATTATACCTATATTAATATTATAGACAAAATTATATATTCAAACCGCGCCCTCTACATTGCAACACTCAATTATACAACCCCTCCCAAACATGTGGTCAGCTTCCGACCAGTAACCCTTTCTTTGTGAACCTGACGATGACCGAAGAAGGTCGAAACGTTGTTCGCTCTTCTATTTGAAGTGTTTTCTGGGCCCAGAACAGCCGTTTTTGCATATAAAAGTTCTCAACAAGTGGGTTTCTCGACATCACAAAGTTAAACAATTAGCTATCTGTGCTCTGCACACCAAGGGTACCAAAACCCAATTTCTACCACTGTACATCTGCAGACTACTGCTTTGCCACTGGGATTCAATGCGAAACTTTAAAAGTTGAAACTGTGAAGTAATCTGGAAAGCTCAAAACAAATGCCATACTGAAATAAAGAATAAAAAGTTCTAATTCATTTTATCACATACTTTTTTTCTTTTCTTTCACTGCACATGAATAATTTCACTAATTACAAAATAAATTATTTTACAATTTATTATAATAATAAAAACAATCATTACTGCCAATGCTTCATCAACATCATCCAAACAGCCTTTTTTATACAGTTCAGGATGAATTTTTACTCTCTTGTGGTTTTTCAAGAAGGATTCATTCCATTCTGCTCTCAATCCTATAAAATATAATATTATAATAATCAAATACACAGAAAAACATAAAACAAAAACACTTAATGCATTTGTAATCGTACAAGGCAAGTTCAGAATTAAAAATAGTTTAATTTACTGTAATTTAAGATTTTGTACAACACATAAATAAACAATATAAACAAATAATTTCCTGGATAGCAATCTGTGTGACATAAAATGAAAAATAGATATAGTACTTTGTTTCAAAGCATATCTGATTTGAATTTAAGTTAACAGACACATTGGTCTATAAAAATACTTACTCTTTCTTAATGAAACCTAACTCAATTTAGCAGCATTTTGTTCTTTTTAAGTTACAATTTCAGAAACATGACAGAAAGTAAAATGAGAAATTTTGTGTCATAAAAAATTACAATGAAAATTCAGTATTTTTAGACAGAATTTTATTATGTCTATTATTACAAATATTTTGGATTTTAAGTCATTATGTGGTAAAGCTTAGCTCTTAGCAACTGTGAGGTACTTCAAGAGAGTAAATCACCTGAACCATTCCATGGTAGAGTAGGGATTCCTGCTGTCTGGGCAACAATTGAAGAAGCTATCTTGTCTCCAAGTGCCCACATTGCTTTTTCAGGTGGTCCTTCAAAGAAAGAAATATGACTTGATTATATAACTTTAAAGAGTACTTCAATAAAAAGGAATATTGATTCCAAATACACTAGCAAGTTAAATATAGTTGAAGAGTGAAAATGGAACATGTATGCTTTTCCACATATACCACCATAACATTTTTACCTTGGAATATTTGGAGAACCAACACCCATCAAGACAACATTTATACACTTCCTTAACTGATTTTAAGTTTTCCTTATACCTCTTCTAAAGGTCTGACATGTACAAAATCTATAATAAAGAAATAAACCAGCTTTGTCCATGTCACAAATGTTAAAACAGTTAAATTTAATTAATTTTTCTTTTATATAGAATCTTATATAGGTAACCAAGAAATTAATGACATTTTAAATCACCAAAAATCTATTAACAGGAATCTTCGCTTCTGTTAATGTTATAGTGTTTATTATTATTATTAAAATTAGTTGCAACAACTCACAAAATCTCCAAAGTTTAAATACTGTTACATGGTATAACTTAAACAGTTTGACTCAGATCTCTCAAGAATAATTGTATTAAAACGTTATTGACATTACTACATGTAATAACTTCAATGTGCTTAATGCAACCTATGGTCCAATGCTCAAATGATAACAAATGCAATATAGTTTGTATAACTATCATCAGTGGATCTCTGTACATCATGATCTTACACCAATATTTTATAGTGTGAACAGCAACAAAAACTTTGATGTTCCAATGTTAAAATAGCGAGTCCTTTGTCAACAGAAAATCAACCAAAGGAGTTTTGTAATTAATGGGAAGCACATTCTATAAGGAACTGCACATCTGAAGCAAGTATACTCTCTGCCTTCAAAGAAGTGTTATGAGAAAGACAGCATCTAGGTCAGGACAAAATAACACATAACCAACAGAAGGCCCCATCCTTGGTATTATGAGGCAAAGTACTGCCAAAAATAACAATACTAGTATTATGGCTAAGGCAAGCAGACAATCAATAAGACACACATCAAATCCCCAACTGTAAATAAATATATACTTCAAGTATCCAGAATTAAAATGAGAAAATAAGCAAACAGGAACCTTCAGACAAACGTCAAAATCAAATGTAGGTGACAGGGAGTACAACAATGTGTCTAAGCCTCAACCACAAGAGTAGAAAACTATCCTGATCCCAGCAGTGCAAGCAAGAAAAGAACAAGTTCAACTTAAACATAAGAACAGGGAAAACCTTGCACCCACTATTAAAAAGAGAATGTGGAACTCACACTCAACTAATAATAAAGTATCTTATGTCTCACAACCAGTATTAAGAGGCAAACATTGCTTGTTCAACAAGACTGTTCTATAACCAAAAACACTTGAAAATAAAAGAAGACTTTGATCAAACAGCCCGATAGAGAAGTGGGAATGGCAGGGAACAGAAAAACTGGAGGGACAGAATTTATGTAAGAGAGACAAACAACAAAAAGCAAACCAACATTGCTAGTAAAACTGACACAGTATAAGGTCTAAATAACAAGGTAAAGAAAGAAACAACATGCAGTGTCAGACACTGAGGATTCAGGGGCCATTCTTGAGAAGGACCTTGTATAGACACAATATGTAATCTACAACAAGGTTCAAAGTACTAGAAATATGGCAATCTAGGAGTTTTATCCAATGCCTATGGGCCTGAAATATGAGGTCCAAGGTCTTCAAAGAAACAAACATAGATTTGTACCTCCTTGTATAATATTTATGAAAGTGCTACCTGCCCCAATAAAAACATGGAGGAAATGAGACATAACCCAACAAACAATGAAGCCCAGATTCAACAAGTGACAAAGACCTGAAATTTTCTGGGAATCAAGATATATGCATTCCAACCCATAAGAGAAACGTGAAAAGTTGAACATCCAGATGAGGAAATGGAAGAGGACCTCCATCCATAGTCTTGTCCTTGTCCAACAAGTAAGCATAGTTAGTTCAAAGTGAAGTTGGGGGACAACTAGAAGATCCAAGGGATCCAAGTGGAAGTTCCATCAATAATAAAATCTCAAAACAGATTGAACCACTAAAGCTGACAGAAAAAACAATATGAAAGAGCCTTGGGGATGAACTGCTCAGTATCCTGAATACAGAATGGAGAAGGCTGAGTTCAACTAAGGTGGGAATTAAAAAAAACTCCTGTGGCAGATGCTGAACAGAAAGGAGACAGAAGAAACCAGTGATCTACACATGTAGATGGAGAGCAAAAGCTCTGACAATCTAACATGGCACAAAAGGGTCCAAAACAAACCAAGACAGAACTCAGAACTGGAAATCACAACCTTAACGAACAAACTGAGGAAAAGGATAAAAGGAAGAAAAAATGGGAATGTGAAGATTTGCATGTATCATGTCAAACTTGGTCATCAAAAGACCAGAACAGAAAACTGAACAAAAGACCAGTAATGCCTTCATGGATTCAGAAACTGATAGAAATGACAGAGGTCAATGAAAGTTCTGCAATCCTGGGTTTCTTGGAGACAACAAAAGATTGGAAAACACAGGCTCAGAGGTGTATTCGTGAAAAAGTCACTCTGCCTTAAAGAGACAATAACCAGAGACCAGATCCCATGCAGGAGGGGAGGGGAAAAAGAGACAAAGAAAGAAAATAAGCTCAGAATTCAAGAAAGTGAACCTCTAACAAAAATCTACAAAACTTGAAAACTGGAAGGGAACACCTCCCAAATGGTGGTAAAACATTGAAGCATGACTCCCATAGGACCTAATCCCTCTGTGTAGTCACTGATTCTGCTGATGATGTTCATGATGAGAATGAGAAAAATGGTGATAAAGACAAGAATATCAAGCTAGAGAAATAAAGCATAGAAGAAGGAGGAAGGAAAACACCAATATAATCAAGAGACACCAAGGTGGAATTTTGTGATAACTGATTAGCAAGGGATGACAGGAAATTATACAACATGGCCAAAGATCCAAAGATCAAAATAACTCCCAAATACAGTGTCATGAAAAAATGCATCCACTTGTATGTCCCTGAGGGTAGGTGGAGGTACACTCCAGCAAATATATATTCCTACAACAAAGTAACCATGTAAGTGGGGAAAGAGGCAATAAAGTCGGTCTGGCCAAAGTTGATCAAAGAAAGGATCTAAGGTTCCTGAAAATTTGTCAGAAGAACAATGTAAAGCCTATGATAAAAAGTTCATAGTGGAGAAGAAATGGTAAATATTAGTAAGAGTAAAAAGAATCCTCAAAAACTGTGCCTGTGAACATCAGACAAAAGTCTCGAAATTCAAACCCCAGAGAATTTAAACGGGATTTAACATTTGTGAATACAAATAAAAATTTGTAGAGCAAGGAAACATCAAAGTGTATTTTTCTGAAACTACTTTAGATTCAGGGCATATTAATCCCTGAACATAAATGAAAGAAAAATTACTCAGCTTCAACCTCTATTTTCAGTTAAATGAAAAATATAAAACAGTTTGAATGAAAAAACTCATACAAAATAGAAGGAGAAGCATGACAGGAAAAAGGAGAAACATTTAAAATGTGGTAAACCTAAGTAACTGGAGGAATGGAGTTTGAAGGGAGGAATTCTTCAAAAACTGCCTGAAATGGAAATATGCTGTTTAAATCATCCAGCTGATGAACATGCCAACATGACTGGGGAAGAATAAATTCCCAATAAACCAAAATTTGCACTACCTAAACAGACAATGTCAATCCTGAGGCCTAGGTAACCACATTACATGACTTTACAAAAACATTAGAAACTGTAATGGTAGAGATAGTAAATTATAATTTCATAATTCACAAAAATAGTAGAAAATTACAGATCTAAGCACTCAGAAATGGAATAATTACCCAAACAAAATTAGTTTAGTTGCAGCAAAATACAAACAGAAATACATCACATATTAAAAACTGAAAGAAAACACATTCAACTTACAGCATGCCAATACAGAAATTGATGTACATGTAGAATAACACAGAGGGTTGTTGTTTAGAATTAAGCACAAAGCTACACAATGGGCTATCTGTGCTCTGCCCACCACGGGTATCGAAACCCGGATTTTAGCGTGCAAGTCCGCAGACATACCGCTGAGCCACTGGTGGGCAACACAGAGGGAGCCAGCTACTATAGGAGAAAGCACTTCCTATTGACAAAGGGTTATTGCATGTTCCAGGCATGCTAAATTAGCAGCTTGAACTTTACAATACAAAAAAATAAAGGCTAATTAATGCATCAAGAGAGAAAAAGTTTCTTTTTTATGCATTCAAGGACAGTAGAAGGTTGAGAATAGCTATTACATGAGAAGGGACATGTAATGCATTTGAATTAATTTGTTTCGAACAATTCAATTTTGAAAAAAACTTAGAATCTGAACTGCTTAAAGCAGTCTATACAACAAACGTGTCAGAAAAATTCACTTGTAAAAAACTAAATGTAATAAGAGCTCCTAATTTATTGTAAGAAAAGTTTAAACAGTTAAAATAAATAATGTACATATGCATAAAAATCAACATATTATCATAACTACAATAGGTTTGAAAAGAACGAGAGAAGTTCAAAATTTAATACATTAACAATTTTAATGTTTGGAAAAATGTTAATACAAAATTAAAATAAACTCCTTACCCATGAAAGCAATGTTATTTTTGTGCAAGAGCTCAGGAAGTTTTGGGTTTTCTGATGCATGACCCCATCCTGCCCACACAGCCTAAATAATGAAACATTTATTACTTTACATAAGTAAAAAGTAACACACCAAAAATACTACTTACTCATGTTCATGTTGTATCATAATAAATAAGAAAGAAGAGATATTTACAACTCTATGATGATTCACATCTTTTTTTCATGTACAAATAATAAATTAGTTCATCATATTTATTTCACATGCAAATGAATATCACTCGATGCAGAGGCATGAGACAATGACAAAAAATTGGGATAGTGATAAACCTGATTAATACAATAGTATGATGTATTTTCCTCATCTCCAAAAACTGAACATGAGAAAACAGAGCAAATTATTCAAACTTGAGATAGGTGTGACGACTAAAGTATATGTTCATATTTAAAGAACCAAAAATGTTTAATTACAACAAAATATAGAACAAAATATTTAGCTCACAGCTCAAATCTATGAGACATTTCATGCTTAAGTGATTGTTTACAAATCCCAGAAGCTCTTTGAAAACATTCCATTATATACCACTTAACTTTCTTCAGGAAAGCACATTTAAACAAATACTGGTCATGATTAGTGAAAAAAAAATGTACTTGTATGTTCATACATGAAGTTACTGTTACAGCCAAGTCTTCCATTATTAAAGCATTAATTTCTTAATTATCAATAGAGAAAACAAAAACATACAATCACAACAGAAACACCTCTCAACTGGCATATATCTTTCACAAAAACTATTTTGGACAAGATGCCTATTTTTTAGAATATGTACTATTGCTTTAACCAAAACCTACAATTTACAAGACACCAACTGAAAGCCACCATTCTGGTGACACTTCATAAACTAGGTATTAATTGTATGAACTTCAGTGCAAATAATTTCTTTATTTGTTTACAAAAAAATAGGAAACAGCAAGAATAACTTGGAAAATAACCCTAAATTCTACACTTCAAAGGATTAACATTTCACATAACAGTTAACAGTGTACTTGAGAAACGTGTACAGTGATGTGTGTTTTATTCTTCAGCCTACAACCAGAAACAAATCTTATTCCAAGTTGAGAAATTTAAACAGATACAAAAATACCTGAACATTCAGTCTTTTGGCAATATCTAGTATCAGCTCCACATTAGCATAATTATTATTGTTTGTTCCCCCTGGGACATGTACATAATGGTCAGCTAGTTTGATGTACTCTATATCAGCAAGACAATAAGAAAAGTAATAGAGTAAACAGCAATAATTTATTGTATTTAAAAACAAATTAACATATAGACAGTAATTAAGAAACTTAAATCAGTAACCAAATCTAGACTCTATGATGTTTCTGAAACAAAAGAAAAACATGACAAAGGCATGTATAGAAATCTACAGGGTGTTCGGAAAGTCACTGTGCACTTGTATATTTATTAACAGACCAAACTGCAGAGTAACTTTCCAAACATCCTGTAGTTGTATAGTAAAACCTCATTAAATCATAACCTCTTAATATGTACAATAGGCTAATTAGTATTAGAATGGATTCTCAAACCTGAATTCTAAAATAATAAATATATATATATATATACGTACACACACTTTTATTTATGCAACTTTTTTGCACATTTATTTTCTCCAATGCCCTTGATTTAAATGGTTTTATTGTGTTATTTAATGCTGTTATCAAATTTATTTCTGTGTATATACATATTTAGCCAGCATAGTAAACTGAATGAGGCTAAGGGTTGTTTGTTTTCTACCCACATACAACATTTCCTACACACTATTTATTCCATTTGCTCAATGGCACAACAACAAACTTAAAAATGATGATATCTGATTTTCACTTCTGTTTTATGTCACTTCAATGTACTTGTATCAGACTACGTACATACTTATATAAATGTTCATGTCCTTTCACAACTGTTTGTTGATGATCAGTAAGCAAACCATGAAGAGAATTGTGACAAAGGTTTAATTATCAATGCTGTTAAAAAAAGTGTCAGTAGTGTATATTTTAATACCATGGAATTGCTGCTTTTTAAGTAAAGCTTCCTCTACATATTAAGTCTATTAATATTTCTGTGCATTCATTTTATAAGCTAAGTGTTCTTACAAAACATCACATATTTCCTATACTCTTAGTCAAAACTCCAAAGATTATTTTAAAATTTTTTACAATCTTTAACTTGTTGACTACCACACCTCAAGGAAAATGTCTGTGGCCGAAGCTCCCAAAAGTACTGGAAATAAAATCACACACTGAAATGATGGAAGGCCAGTGAAAAAATAAATAATCTCCCCTTAGAAAATATTCAAAGAGAAACCATGAGGTCATGAACCAAAAGAAAGAAAAAAATCACACCACAGCTGGTGACTGCACCACATCTGATCAAGATATACAATTCATTCTTTTATGATTGTGTTAAAAACATAAGTGAATATCAAAATATATATTACCTATTAAAGGGACTCTTAATGAGTGGCTAAGGGATGACCTTTCAACTTCAGTTCCACAGCAGGCAGAAAATCACATACCTCTTCACATCAAAACAGGAAATGACAGAGAAGACGAGCTTCTACACCAAGATTCATCTCCATTTCCAACTTAACATATAATCCACAAACCAACATCTAGTGAATGATAGGAAGATGGAAAACCACTATGGAATGACATTTTCAGTCCAAACCCCAGCAGCATTGTTTCTCCCAGTCTATAGTAGGAGGAGAATACCTCTAGTGTCTTCTCAATAACAACTTTCACACACTGTGTACTGCTCCTGATGTTTATTCCCCAACTAACTGTCTGTATCAGCATAAAACTAATACATAAGTACAAGTATCAACAACAGTGCAAAGTATTTTGTACAACTGTCACAGAATAAAATCATTATAAATAAAATACAGAATAATAATTCAGATATTACAATACCAGATCATACACAAGTGAGAGTATACATGGACAATCCAGTTGCAATCAACACAAGATCCCCCAGGAACCAAAATTCAACAAATGGTAAAAAGAGGGACCAGAAATTAGGGGTTTTCCCCTGTGTTCTGGCTGGTATCTTTTCTCCAATCAACAACTGATCCCACAGGAACTACATCTGAAAGAAGCCAAATGTCTGCACAAAAATGGTAACCATGTATGAACAGGCTAAAATAGAGCTACTAGGAGCACACAACACAGAGTGGTCTAAATCAATTACACGACTGTTAGAAGAAGACAAACAGAAGGATAAACATACAGGAAATACCCTTTTAGCTTTTGAGTGAAAGCTTCAACAGCTCCTGTCAAAATATGAGGAAAAAGAGACCAAAAATAGGAAAGCTGTGCATGAGATGTGTGGTAAAAGTATCCACATACAGAACACTCCAAGTCAGTGCATATCTCCCAAAACACCTGCAGAGTCAGTGCACCTAGAATATGACATCAGGCAACATAGAATTAGGAGACAATGGGGAAGAGGAATGAAAGTGAAGGGCCAAACCCCTTGATAGAATCAGTATGGCTTAGGAATCCAAAGAAAATGGTGTCCACAAATGGCATAAATGGAAAGCACATGTCTCACTGGCTCCAACTCTGGGGCAGAGTTAAAAATGTTGTAATTTTTTTAAACACCTTTGAATAAAAACTCAACTGTGAATGGATGATGAATGAGAGGAGTGACCAGCAAAGGATTCTATGTAGATAACAGGGATAATGAATTATCCAAATAAAAGGATTGAACTCACACTACAATAAGTCCAGAAAATCTCTAAATACCTCTTCATGTAGAAAAGATGCTACACACAAGTCACCAGGGAAGTAGCAACTAAACATATTCAAAAATGTATGGCACCCAATCCTAGAAGGTCGAAACAAAATATCATCCACATCTGAATAGATAAAGCCAAAGATAAAAGGTGTACAAATGTAGTAAACATAAGATTGCACACATTGTCTGAAAACCCTTCAGGAGACAAGGGAATTGTCACAGCCAGCAACTTCATTGTTGATAATGCATGCAAAATTGTGAACTACATCAGTCAGAGACAGAAATATTGAAGTTCTGAGAAAATTACCATTGCATTAAGGTTTGAACTCCACAATGTAATGAGTTTACAAATAATTGAAATCAAGATATGAGAAGAAAAATATATGAAATGCATATGCTTAACCTTGAAATGTACAAACCATACTAACCCAGACCAAAGTTTATCTTCAAAATGCTGGGCATGAACCTAAACATCTGATGATCACGCACATGCATTTGCAGCATTTTGGAATGAGCTTTGGACATGAACCCTAACATCAAATAGAAAAGAGAACACTAAATATTAGCACACAAATATTTCATAAATGGAGGCAAATGAGGATAAGACAGCACAAACCATATTAATTATTTCCATAAAATTTGAGGGTACATTGGGCAAATCCATCTTGACTGGGAAACATATTCAGGGTGAATAGGTTGTACAAATTTTCATCCTCCCTGTTAATACTCCTACAAAAATTGGGGCCTAATAGGCCCCAGAGCAACTTGAAAGGTTATTAATATTAAGCTGATAATTTTGTATTTAAATTAAATTGCCATTGACTGACCCTATCCCTTTATATTTTAAGGAGAAATAATATTTTGACTTTTCAGACATTTGCAAAATAATATTTAAAATTTTTTTTTAAAACATCCACTATGGGTATCACTTTAGTGGATGCAAATATGTTTTTCGTAGGAGTGTTAAACACCCCAGGAGCAGGCATGACAGGAAATGTTTTGTACAGTAGTGAAGGGTGCATGAAAACATGCACATATCTTGTTGATTAGAAAACCTTCAGTGCCAGTAACAGCTATGGTAATTGTAACTACCAGAAACTAGAAATGCATGATTACACAAATAAGACAAATAACAGCAAGAAAAGTTGAAAAAAGTGACCTTTCACAATTCAAAAATGTAAAAAAATTAATAAAGTATTAAAAAATTAAATTTGTAGTATGAGGAAAATGTTGACAAATTTGTGATAAAAAAAAGCCCACCTGTGAAGTAATACTGGAATCAATGAAGAACGACTGTATAATCATTTACATTTTGATATGCAGAAGTAAAAGGCCAGCAATAAACATTGAAAATTTGTGCCAATATAGGGCAGAACCAATTGAAAGAAGTAATTTTGTGAAAAGAGATATCATACAGGAAGAATCAATATTTTTAAAAATTGTCCAAAAAATCTTCTCAATGGAGAAATAACAATTTTTTTCAAAATATAAAAGAAGCTATCCCATTTGGGACAGGAAAATTAAAATTTCTTCTTTTCTCAAAAATATTTAACAATACCTAAATATAAGCATCTGCATGATAACAACTATTATTATTACTTCTAACTATTGCAAGTTCATTTGGTTGTATTTGATTTGGATTAAAATTTAAATTACTGTGTGAAAACTTAGGAATAATAATTTCAGTGTCTATAAACTGATAATTTAAATAATTTAACTCTGTTGGAAACTTCTTTCTTCACAAACATATGTAATCAGTATCTGTACTTCTTAGAAACTATTTTTGAAACAAGTAATAAACTTAATTTGTATATTTATACTTTTTCTTGGTATTAATGGCTGAATTGTAAAAGATTGTGGTTTTGATTTGTACATCTGTGTGTGTATCAATATTCTACTTTATTCTAGTATATCATAGGGAAACACCTCCTCACCAGCATTTGCTTTCAAATCTTCTGGAGTAACCATGACAACAAAACGAAAAACATGAACGTTTCTGAACACTTCATAGGCCCAACGACGTATTGATCGCATACACTTGACAGCAGCAATTCCATTATTTGCAATCAGGATCTGAATATTTAGGCAAATAAAAAAAAAGAAACATTCAAAGTATCTTTGGAGCAAAAAAATCATAAAGTATGCTACCAAATTACCATAAAAGATTTCTCATCCCCAGTGAGCTGGTTATAGTAATCTCTTTTTAATATTTAACTCTGGCTCATGAGAACTACCTTCCAGAGACTGGCTAAAAATGGTGAATGGATTGTGGACTTAAGCACCCTTATATACTCTGTATTTTTTTACTTTTTGTTTCCACATACAAAGTTTGTGAATAGATCTTAAATCTGATTGATACTGTATCTTTATTACTGCATGATTCAAATTTCTTCAGCTATTTCTCTTAGTAAGTTATACTTTATTCTTCTAAAAATACAGTTTGTAACTGTAATTTTATCTTCTATGTGCAATAACATTTTATTTTAAAGGTGTCTGAGTAATTATGCTAAAATATTATCAAATAAAAAGGGTTAAGTATGCTAAGCTAAAAGACTTTTGAATATACACATCAGCTAGTCGTGTGAAAACTACAGCTAATACAAAGTCCTGGTAGAACAGCATGTACCAGAATTACATTTTAACATTTTTGGTATTTCATAAATAGTGAGAAACAATAAAAAATGTTTATCACTTTGTGGTAAGTATGTGTAATAATTCCTTCCAAAGATAAATATTAGCAAATCCAAATCATAGGAATTCAGATTAGAGATTTACATTTCCTAAGTCAGGGATATACTTTGAACATAACCATCTGTACACATAACAGTAACACTATAAATACTATAATTCAAAATGTACTAAATATAACTTCACAAAACATGGGGAAATTTCATAAAAATGTTACAAGTCTGTTGTACATCAAAATTCTGATTTTATCATAAAATATTTTTTTACAAAAGATTTGTCTGTGAATTTATGCAGTCTTTACATATTCAATCTCAATGAAAGTTTTTTCAAGTTAAAAATATAAATACTTGTTTCATTATAAAGTTTTTGCATTTTATTTACATAAATTCTAAAACCTACTAAATGAATATCAAAAGTTTTTTTTTTCCAGTAAAACTTAATATTGTACAGGGTGGTCACTAGAAAAGCGAAAAATTTGAGGGTCAGATGAGATCATGAATAAAATGCGTGCTTACTCACTTCTATTTTGATTTCTTTACATCATGAATAAAATGCATGATTTTAATAATTTTGAGCATCTATGAGTATAATATAACATATGCCTTTAAAAAACTTTGTAAAAGTTATTATTTGTAAAAATAAATAGCTGTTTGACAAATTTTCCGCTTTTCTAGCGACCACCCTGTACTTTTTACTTTCTCTATCCTAACACACTGTAATAAAATCACTGATGTACTGTGAAATATTTTTTTAAAATGTGAAATACAATAAAAAACACTTTCTTCATTTTCTTTGTCACAAAAATTTCAAATTATTTTAACTCACAATTTCAGACTTTGTGCAAAGGAAATAGTTTATCCCTTCATAAAAAGCAATAATTATAATGGGAGCTCATTATCTCTTTCTAATAAATCTCCAAGCAAAGCATGTAATACACATGATCATTACATGTGCAGGCATAACTGTGTCAGTCCTCACTTTTTCTCATTAAGTTGATTGGATCAACTAAACATTCATGTAGTTTTAAAATACACATTTCAAAACATTCCCAAAATATTATAATTTATCTGGCTTTTTAACAAGACTAAATATGTGAAATTTCACTACCTGTCAGCAGTAGGTGAACAGCCCTCATGAAAAAATCAAACAAAAACCTACTGCAACTGTGTATGTATGCCTGTCTAAAATAAATAACTGTATCAAGCATTATAAAGAATAGAGACCAATCTTCTCACTGGTTACAAGCATGACTATTGGCCATGTCCTGTCAAAGTGATAAGTAACAAATTTTTAAAGACAGTGAAAGATGGAATAAATTCAATGATATGTTTGAAAATGAGCAAATTGAGGTTTGGATTTTATGTTCTTATTTGTAATTATGTATGGTCTGTGTTTCTAATTAATCAGAAACTTTAGAAGTCTATTACTGAAGATATAAAATTTATATAGAGAGAACCTGGAGTACGAACATGTCACATAACATAGAAAAGTGAAAACTGAAAAGTATTAAAATATTTCCTTTTCAAATTAACAAATTAGAGGTTACAGTGCTGCTTTACTTTTAAAGTATTTAGAATGGCAAAATATATTTATAATTTATACTTTCACAGTTATAATAATTACTTGTGCCACTAATTCAAATAATTTTAATAATTTGCCTAATTCAACTATCTTACTTTTTAATTTCAATTACTAGGAATTTTTAATTAAAATTTCACATAACTTAAAAAATACTGTTAGTCCACTTCTTTAAAATTAATCAAATTTATAAGTTTAATAAATTTTAATTAAACAGTGACAATCCTCATTTATATTTTGAAAAGAATTTCTCCTCTCTTATAACTAAAGTATTATATTAACTAACCTTATTTATCACTCGATTCCCCCCAAATCTTTTAACAAATTCCTCTGGAGTGGCAACAGTAAAATCTTTTCCATCATTACGTGAAACTTCCTTTCCTTGTTGTAGTAGATGGGTTCCTGACATTGACTGTCTGTATAATACAAACATCAAAAATTATACATCAGCAACTAATAACACAAAATTTACAGTCTTTCCTCAAAATATTTTCTTTATATTTTGCTTCCTATATACTATAAAAATTGTTTCATTTTTGAAGCATTATATCATTTTATAATAATAAATATATACATTATGTTCAGTGCAATTTTAATTAACAGTTTGAAGATTTAAAATAAATATTAATTTGGAAATCAGAGTGAAATTCAGAGCACATATGAATGAGTCACAAAATAAAGCTTTAACAAAAGCACATCTCAGTTTATTGCTTTTGGTTCTTAAAACCTTAAAGTATATAATTTTACCTTTTCATTACAAATGCATTTCAAATACAATAAATATTTATTGTATGCTTTCAATTTAATTATTGTTTGCATAAAAAATTGGTAAGCTTCCATCTTTCTAAAATGCAAAGATGGCCTATAAGGTAACTTATAACGAAACATATGCAGAACTATGAAATGCACTTGCTTTAAATAAGAAATAAAAAAGTATACAGTTTGGATTTTTTTTTTCTAATTCTTAACTCATTGAGCATGTCAGTCTTATGCAACAAGTTTGAAGACATTTCTTTATCTAAGTTATTCTCTGTTTACAGTTTCTAGGCATATGTGTAAATATATCACAAGCAGCAGATTGGTGACTTATACTAACACTCTTTATCTTGTTCCCGCTATTTCTCGTTAAGTTGCTCGGTTCACATGTACAAAGTTCTACGTCACGTGTCAGCTGCTGCTAATTGTCATTCTATGTTGGTTTATTGTACTTGCTTTTACAACACTATGTTTAATGTATTTAAATTACAGACCAATGATTTCGCTTCTACAAAAACAAAAGGTAGCAGAAAAACTTCACAATTCTATTCAAGAAATTCGTACGTTTTACTTATACTATTAGTTTGCTTTATTATCACTACTACACATTACCTGCCAGTCAGTATAGCTAAGTTTACGGTTACTGTTTAATACTCACAATTTTCCACAATAAAATTTCTGCATTTTTCAACAACAAATATCGCAGCTGACTATACACATATTATCCAATCTCCAACTTTACAAATATTTAATTGAGGAAAAAAGAAAAAAAACTTGTTCAGTCATGGTCGATGATCATTCTACCCTGCCGTTGATATGTTTATCTTTAGGCTTAACTTCTATCAATCTTATAAGAACTATTTGGGTCACAAACAATAACTGCGAATTGTGAAAGCATTGATTCGATGATAACGAAAAACTTTCTTCGCTACATCACGCAAGAATACGTTGGGCTCATGCGCTGAAGATCAACAACTTGCTTTTCAAGTTTTATTTGATTTAATTATTCCGTATGTATAACATGGATTGTCAGGCGTGCCAAATCATTTTTATTTTCAAGTCAAATAGTAGTACTTTCTCAACTTCTTCGAAATTTTATATTATATGAACTTTGAAACAATACAATCCATATAAAAAAACATTTCAATGTATTGACAATCAGAGCTTACATTAATTTAAATACATTTTTCTGATTCCATACTTTTGAGCAAAAGCTGTACATTTTTATACGTGTGTGATTTTTTTTCACTCCAAATATTAACAAAATAAAAGTTTCGATCAAAAATATTTGAGATAATTTTAGGCAACAGTTTGATATTGATTTAGAAATTATACAGACACACCACTCTGCTTCGATTTTAGCTTTTTATGAAAATATGACGGACACTAATTTGACAACGGCAAATTTTTCTTCTTTTCAATATGTACGAAATATCGTGATCTGAATTCTTTTAAGGTCACTGTTAATAACATCTGCCCATAAGTAGCCTGTTTCCCGATCAAAACTAAGCGTTAATTTACAAAAAAAAAACAACACCAATTCTATATAAATAAACTTATTTAACTCACTTAGATCTAAATCCCCACATACTAGTCTAACTTGATTAAATAGGCTTAATACACACAAAACGTAATAATGTACAAGTATTTTAAACATGATAAACAATACCATTATTAAAACTTCAATAAAAATGAAGTATGTCGTTGCTCATAAAAAATTCAAATAAACAAAAAACAATAACTTGTTCCTAAGACCCATATAACTTGCCTAAATATGAGGCCTCAAAAAATTTAAAGTGTGTACACATCCAATAATAAAGCTGAAGCAACAAATATCGAAATTCTTCACGAGAAAACATACCAAACGAATATTCCTCGAGTTCAACTGTGTAACCCTTAGATAGTTTTAATTCAGACATGCAGTACTAATTTACCAATACTGTAAGATGTGGAAAATTACGAAAAAAGTAAAGCAAAATACGGACCCTTAATATCTATTCACATAGTTACAGAAGGAAGAATATTGTTGTTAGTCATTCTTCTGAGCGAAGTTTATAAAATAAACTTCATTTGATGAGCTTTCTTTGTGTTTCTTTTTTGGAATTTCGCACAAAGCTACTCAAGGGCTGTCTGTGCTAGCCGTCCCTAATTTTGCAGTGTAAGACTAGAGGGAAGGCAGCTAGTCATCACCACCCACCGCCAACTCTTGGGCTACTCTTTTACCAACCAATAGTGGAATTGACCGTACATTATATACCCCAACGGCTAGGAGGGGGAGTATGTTTAGCGCGACGCAGGCGTGAACACGCGACCCTCGGATTACGAGTCGCACGCCTTACGCGCTAGGCCATGCCAGGCCGATGAGCTTTCTAGGCAGGTCTTGGGGAGTGAAATGAATGCTTTGACTTATCCCAACTCTACATGCACACACTTATCCAATAGTTCTCTAATATATTTCAAATACAAATTTGTAATGATTTTGATTGTCAGAAATAACAATAATAATCTAAATATTAATGCACGTATTTGTTCAGTGGGTGATAATTATACACATTGACAATGGCATAGTTTCCACTGCTAAAAGCTCCAAGGATGTCATGACCAAAGCATAACACCTCCCTCTTAATGCTTTCCTTAATCTATCTTGTAAAAGAAGATAAAAGTTACCAACACTTGTCTGATCACACAAAAATCTACAAATACTGATTAAGTTCCTGCATGCCCTGTGTCTTTATATGGCACAGCAAGAATACAAATTTCATTCTCCAATTACTTAAGGTACTTAAAAGTGGCACAGCCGCTAATTCCAAAATCTGTTTTGTGCCACTGATATTTAAAGAAAGTAGCCAATTGATACAATTATCAACCAACAAATTTACAAATCTGTAGTATGAGTTTTTCACCTGCAGCACTATAGTAACAAAGAAAGCCACATGAAAAGGAACAAGTAGAGCTTGTTCAAACTGCAGTAAAACAACAGACTTCATGAATGTAACCACTAAGCAAAGACCCAACTGATTAATTAATAAAAAAGATGGTATTATAGCCAATCCTAAGACAAGGGCCTGAGAACTGAATGTTAAACCATTTTAGGCAAACCAAAATTAAAAGAGAGGCAGACAAATCAGAAGGCAGATAACTGGATTATCCATTACACTACCATGGAGAATATCAGTTACAGAGAGGATATCATCCATTGAGAGTTGATCAAAGACCAAAGCAGTGCCAGATGAAGTTGAAGACTGAAAATGAGCCACCCGTGTTTCTGGGGGCACATTTTTGAATGAAACCCTATAATGAGGTGTTGTTCAAAATAAGTGAGATGAAGAACAGAAGGATAAAAACTGACAAAGCACCTGAGGAATAAAAGAGGTTGTAAAAAAATAAGTACACAGGATTAAAAAGTAGGAGAACACAGTTCCTAAACAACTAGAGCCAGATAATGCTTCTAGAAACAAACTGACTCCAAGACCAGTGATAACAGTCCTCAAAGAGATGAGGATTTTCAAGAGTGAAAAGACGACACACAATAAAGGGGAGGATTGATCCCAAAGGCCAAATACTTGGTTATTAAACCTGGTAGAGCTCGTTGATACCAAAAACATTAAATCAAAGTGAGAAGAAATGGCTGTTGATGACCTAAACTAACTCAAAATGTCAAAGTATAAAAAATGCACCCCAAAAAACCAAATCACAAAAAATGCAAGACAGAGGGACTGGAAAGAAGTGATAGTAATGAATGTCATAAAGTATGGTAACACAATGAAGTACATCCCAGAAACAAAGAAAACAAATCAACAAGGACAAAATGGTAGACAAAGGCACAAAATGGAAAACAGGTACATGCAAGTTGTCTGAGTAAAGCTGTCAGGTTCACAATGGAAAGCCTCTGAAAAAAATGGAAACAATGAAAATGAATTAAAATGCTGAGAGAGAAAACCAAGAAGATGAAGACAGAAAGAAAAAAGGGAGGAAAATTAGGGGATCCTTAAACTGAAGGAACAGTTAAAATTATGAAGGTTCATAAAACAAGGGAGCCCAAGATTCAGCAAAAATAACTGAAAAACCAACAGATAAATTTCCATGGAATTTAAACAAAAGCAGTGAAAAATAACTGTAAGACTGCTTGATCCACACTGGGAAAAGGGAATTAAAAGTAGTCATGGAAACAAAAGTGGTGAAACTGAACAAGATGGGACAAGCTCAGATAAAGTATCAGGAGATCAAAATGGAACCAGCTATTTAACATACAATGGCTTCCAGCTACAATTACGGTATAGAATGAATCCTGTGAAAGGCTGTCATAAACCATAAGATATGACAAAAATGAGTAAACATAAATGCATCATAAACCAAATGCTTAATGAAACTGATTTCATAATGGTTGTATCACAAAATGCAAAGAATGTTACAAAATTCAAGCCTTTTGTGTGTGTGTGTGATATAAGAAGATCCTGGTGTGACTATGGTGCAAAAGCTCTCTGAGACTATGAAGAGAGTTTGACAAAAACCCTTATGCTGGGCTAACCAATAATAACAGACAATGGAACATATGTCTAAATTTCATTAACCCTTTTGGCATTGAATAACAACTTTAAATGTTTAGCATGGTGCTGACTATATATGTTTGATAATTCAACTAATTACAACAGCATGATATCTTGGCAATAACTCAACAAAAGTTCCTGAAATATTGAGTGATTGTACCCAATACTATACATGTTAAATTCAATACATAAGAGTAACAGGAATAAAGGAAGGTCACCTGCCGTGCTGAGCCTTCAAATTGACTGCAGTCACCAAATGTGCCAAAAGGGTTTAAAGAAAAGAAAATTAAAAGTAATGGACAACAAAATTTCAACAGGAAAATTTTAAGTGTAATTACATTCTTTCACACAATTAAGAAAATTAAAGAAAGACTACCCAATAGCAAAATTTTTAAATAATAAATTCAAAAGTTAAAAATAAAACACATCTAAACTGAATAAAGCACTGCTACTGAAAAAATGAGCCCTCATTTAAAAGCTGGTACTCATACAGATTACTGCATATGAAGGATGTGTCACCCTCCAATTGATGGAGGGTTACAATCTAATGGTAATTTTATCACAGGCTAGCAATGATACAGGTTAATCCAAGTATAATTGAGATCTTATTTCAAAGATTTTCATGGAAGTACACAAAATAATAGTTGTTTAATGTGTAAAAAAAAGAGAAGACTAGTGTTTCCAAAATATGTCTTTTAATCTTATAATTTAATATTGTATTTGCATAACCTCTAAAGCCTCCAAAATGAATACCAAATGTTTTTTGTTAAAACTTCACATTTTGTCTTTTATTTTCTCTAACCTAAATCAAACTGTAATCAACAATGTGGAGTGAAATGTTGAAAAATATGATATAAAATGAATGATACCTTTTTGTTTTTTTAATTTTCATTGACTGCAGAATTTATTTCAGATTTACAAATTATTTTTGTTTAAAGCTTTAACCACTGACCTTATCATGCCTTTTCCTTTCTAATTTTATGGTTTTGCTGCTTATACTTTGGGCCACAGAAGTGGACTGTCCTCTATCAAAAGCAATAATTCACAGCAGAAGCCCATTCCCTGTTGCCGAAACAGATAATATCCAGATTGCAAAGTTCTGATAGTTCTATTTGTGCTTCAGACAAGCTTTGTAGGCAATTGGATGTCCAAAGAAAAAGTTTTACACTGTTCAAATAATATGACTAATCATACAAAATGTGATCTGTTCAAAAGCCACACTGTATAAAAATTCTTAAAACAAACAATTTATTTTCTGTTTTATTCCTAAGCTTGAAAATCTATACACATTCAACTGAACAGTAGTGCCATATACTGTAAAATTTCAAGTGACAGTTTCTGATATCAACAAAAAAATTCTAAAGTACCCAAAATGTCTGAAAGAAGTTCTTTGCTGTCATCAGCACAATGAGCAACATATCTAATCTTATGAAAAATCTTCAACTATACAACGATTTATTGATATTTCATCCACTTCATCCTGCTGCGATATTGATGAATGAGCCTCATACTCAAATTTACTCTAGCTATCAGAACTAGTTTCGTGATGCTGAAATTGGGTCTTAAGAAAAACGGTATCTCCCAGTTTTGTCTCAACAAAGTTGTTCACAACTCAATCAATGGCATTCCTACCATGTCACAGATTCCATCACAAAAAATAAGTCAGGTCTCTTTACTGCTCTTTATTGACATTTAACTAGAATACTAAGTAAATATAAGTACTTAACAAGTCTTACTTAAAACACCTGTCTTCAGCATTTCATGGTGGTGAAATCACTCACGATCTTATCCATGTTCGATTTTTTTGCTCATACTTGTTTTATGCTTAACAAAGCTAGTCCTGATAGACTTTCTTGACACATTCTACTTCTTTTATATGTTTTGATTAGCTTAAGTTTCAAAAATTACTTCTCAGCAGTGGTAAAGTGACATGAATAGTTCAAAAAAACAATAGACTGTGTAAGTATCAGGAAAGAAAAATGCTAAGGCAGTATTTTCAACAATGAAGAGGGGGGTTATTTCTTTTACTGAAATGATGTTATAAATATCATTCCTAACAAATGTTTGAAAACTTAGCAATATGTCACTGTTATGTGCTTTCTGCAATTCTTCTGCTTTACCAAAAGCACATCACATTTTACAAACATCAGAATCTCTGATTGTAGAATTCCAAATCTTTATGAAACTGTATCCACACCCATGTATACGAGTTGCTGCATTGCAATGCCAAACAAGTAAAGAACACTATGACTGTGAAATTTTGTTTGGCATCTATTAGTCCCTCTTACTTAAATAAAATATCAAATTGCCATTTAACTTTTTGAATACTCTTTTCTTCAAACTTGAAGTTAATGTCCCACTTAAATGCAAGAGAAACTGCATTCTCAAATTTATTAAGATAAATTGTCAGTGTTTCAGCTGCACTTATTTTGAATATTTTTAGCACATAAAATGATTTTTGACGTAATGTTTTTGAGACAACATTCACAGTTTCTAAAATTTGGCACAGAAAGGATAAAGGAAAACAAATTGGAAACATTCAAATTTTTTGACAATCCCAATTGCTTCATGTACTTCACCATTTCTTCCTGATGGATGAATAATTTTTAGATGATGATTTCAGTATGAATAAACTGTAAAAAAAGCAATCGGAGATTACAATAAGATGACCATCATGTTTAGCACAGCCTTTTGAGGTGCACCCTAACTTAATCATAAAAAGGGAAAGAATTACTCATCACTTAATACTATCAGCAAAAAATCCATATTATATCTGTACCACATCATAAAAAACATAAGACTTTATGAATGTTCACAGGTTTATCATTTAATACCAAATTTAGATTGTGTGCTGTTTAGTGTACATAAAGTTGTTTTCCCTCTTTTTCAGCAATATGAGATAAATATCACTGTAAATGTTACCCACTGTTGCTGCCTGATCAAAGCTTTGTCCCCAACATTTAATTCCAAGCCTTTGCTTTCTGTGCATTTTATAATTTCAGATTCAATGCCTAAAACACTTGGATCCTCAGTTTCAACAAAACCTGAAAAAACGTTTATCTTTACATCAGACTGTATGTTATTTTCACATTTAAAACTGACATTATGAAAGTTTTGGCTTCTCTTGTAAACCTTGTCAATATCCTCAACTGTAATTCACATTATTAAAAAAATGGTGGTGGTTTTATTGTATTCACAATATCTCTGTCAATGCTTTTAGGCAAAACCGTTACAACTTTCATGTGATTTTGTTCATAAATCTTTCCACTTACCTATTCCTTCAACTAAAGCAGGCTCAGACCCAATTTTGCTATGTTTCCAAATAAACAAGAAAGTTCACAACATACCAAGTCAAGTTTAAATGAACAACAGCCATTTTATCTGTAATGAGAAACTTGTTTTTCTTGTCAACAAACAGATAATCTATGACCAAGATAGGTAAATATTATCGTGTACAACATTCACCAGATCTCAAGTGTATTTAAATTTCATCAAGTTTAAGGTAAAAGGGAACTAGCAATTTCAGCCCCATAGAAGACCAGATACAACATCTGAAGAATACATGTCATGAAAAAGCATGTTTATTGTCAGGGGTTTTGAATATTGTGCTATGAATTCCAACAAAAGTAATAACTCTCTGAAAGGATAATGACAAGTCAAGCAGCATTTACTTGTTTTTGTTTTCCTTATTCATAATTTTATTATTAAGTATAAAATAAAAGGAATACTTATCATTGCTGGTGAGTTGTTGTAATCTGAAACTTAACTGACAGTATGCATTGCCATTTCAAATCTAAAATTATCTATGTACAAACTGTAATATTTACACCAACATACATAATTTCTATAAAGTAGAGACAGCTGATATGAATATTGAAAACTTTTATTGAAAACAACAAAACAATTAACAATGTTTCAAACTCATCAGGTCAAAAATAAGATATGAAAATGTGGCCATCATTAATCACAGTATAACCACAGAAACACCAACATATTAAATAAAGAAACAGAAACAAAGAATTAAAGAAGCTTTTCTAATACAAGAACTTAAACCCACATTGAACCAGTATGAAGGAACAGTTTTGTATCTATACTAATTATTCCTTAATATTAACAGCAATAAGTTATATATTTACATCTACTACAATCTTACACCTATAATTAATGTTGTTTCCATAACATGTGATGAATAACAGTCACTTTTCCAAATCTCATTTTTATCCTGATGGTGGCCTAAGGAGGTCAATACACTGTTACTTGTTTTGTGCTTTCAAATAAGTGTTTTAAATACCCAGATCAGCCTTTTCTGATATACACACACTTCAAGTGATTCTTCATCATTATGAAATACATAATGCGTTGTTAAGGTAAATATCATAAAGTTGTTATAATAACCATGGTATCTCATAGTGAAACAAATGTATCTGATAACACAAGAGCTATCAATGCATAAATACATGTATTTTTTGTCAAAGTTACCATCATGCTTTCCTAATAAAAAACATTAATAACCTGAAGTGTTTTCATTGTGTTTACTTTGTGCTTTAACTCAATTTTATAAAAATGTATATGAAAAAATGTAAAATGAAGCATGTGGATCCCACCAGACAAAATATTATGTTTTCTTCACATACTGCACAAGTAGATTCACTTCATCATAAGGTAAGAAAATGTTTTTCCAACCTTTTTTTCCCATTCCAGGTTCCTTTGGTTTCCAGGTCCCATAGCAATACTACAGCCATATGTATGCTACAGTTATCAGCTCTAGATATATCAGCTTTCAAACAGGTAAAATAGCATGTTTTCACTCTGTTCATGAAGGAAAATCCTGTTTCACAAATGGTTGTTGGAGGACTTATTGTAAGGAATAAAGTCACAAGAACCAGAATATGAGACAAATTATTGTGATTGTTCTTGTGCAACAAATCTACATACACATAGTGAAGCTACTGTCTTCTGTGTACAGCCAACCAAATATTGATATCTCAGAACATTTTGAAAGCACTTTAATAATTCAATTTTTTTCCTCAATCACATAACACCAGGTGTGTCATACATGACAAAAAATAATTCAAAGCCTTTAGGAGAAGCTCTATAAATGTAAATCCTCATCTATATAGCTCACTGTGTTATCCATTATTATAGTAAATTCTGACGTCCATGGTGCAGGATTTGCTTTACTTCCAGAAGCATCCTCAGAGACTAATCAGAGCTATTGTTTATTTCTGGTCAGCCAAACACCTTTGTATATCACTAACTCTAATTACATGAAATCCAAATTACTGTTAACTTTAATGATACAGTATGATTATACAATAGACAGTAAGAAAAAACCAAGTCGTTATGTCAAAATTTGACAATGATTTTATTTTTTGTCACTATTTTCTGAGCTTCATTTTCTGTGGCTGCTTATGATACACAGAACTGTCAGTAGTTTTTATGGTAAATTTAGAGAACTTTCTTGACACTATGACTAAATAGGTAAATCTAGAAACATCATTACAATTACTTGAAATTCACCATGACAGAGAGAGTGAAGATTTTGAACCTTAAACAAATGTTATTTACTTTTATTACCTTAGTAGAAACGTAAACCTTCTTCAATCAGTGATGTTGAGAAACCCACTTGTTGAGAATTTTATATGCAAAAACGGCTGTATACCATATATTCCTGACATCAGCAAACAAATAACCAACATTTGGCAAAAACTAATAACAAAATATAACATCCCAGTTAAAACTAAATTTTTTCAAAAACCAGGCACAAAACTAAGGTCTAAAAAACAGAAATCCACTGAAAAATCACCCATACTGGACTATACATTCCTTGGGACTCAGCACATGAAACAAAACAAAAACTCAACATACTAAGAAACCAGATAAACACAGCCATAAAACTATGCTCACCAGATAAAATTAACGATGAATTAGACAAAATAAAACAATACTTCATCAACATCAATAAGTTTCCAACACAAACCGTAGAAAACATTATACGCAGACACCTAGACAGAAAGCAAAATCAACCAACAAAAGTAAATATATCTCACAAATCAAAAAATCACAAAACCATATACTGTTGTATACCATATATTTCTGACATCAGCAAACAAATAAACAACATTTGGCAAAAACTAATAACAAAATATAACATTCCAGTTGATACTAAATTTATTCAAAAACCCGGCACAAAACTGAGGTCTATACTATGTAAGAACAACACTGACAAACACCACACCAACATTATTTATAAAATACAATGTGATAACTGCCACGACTTCTATATTGGAGAAACAAGTAGAAAAATGGAAACCAGATTCAAAGAACATAAAAAGTCACCTTCACACGTTTTCGAACACTGCAAGTCAAATGGACACAACATAACCATAGAAAACACTAAAATACTAAATAAAGAAACAAACATAAACAAACGAAAAATTAAAGAAGCCTTACTTATACAACAACTTAAACCCAATATAAACCAATATAAAGGAACGCCATTATACCTATATTAATATTATAGATAAAATTATATATTCAAACATCTAACCCCGCCCTCTACATTGTGACACTCAGTTACACAACCCCTTCCAAACATGTGGTCAGCTTCCGGTCAGTTACCTCTTTCTTTGTGAACCTGACGATGACCGAAGAAGGTCGAAACGTTGTTCGCTCTTCTATTTAAAATATTTTCTGAACCCAAACGAGCCGTTTTTGCATATAAAAGTAAACCTTCTTGTTTTATTAACCAGTACAGTATGGGTGAACAACATACAAATAAATATAAATTATCATTTACGTACTTAATTGCATTCATGTATGTAAACAGACATGCAAAGCTATGCTTATAATTTGTTGTTGTTTTACATCAATTTAGTCCATTGTTTTATTCGACTTTCCAATACACTGATTACAAGAACACAAAAGCGTAAGTGTAAACGTACTGAAGGCAAAACCACTATAAACTCAGTTCCATACATCACTTCTCCATTTACAATCTGACTGAACTATCAAGAAAGAAAGCACAAGTATTTCATTCTTCTCACTACAATATGTGAGCAAAAAATGTTTTTTCATTCACAATAGCACATGTAGTGTTAAAACACCACTAAGAAAATATTAATTATTATGGAAAGGTTTATATAAATTTACACACCTTTTTCTATTTTTTTGTATAGCTATTAACTAGTATAATAAAGTAAGAACTTGGCTACACTTGCCCATAATTTTTATCTCAACTCAGAACTATTTTTATAGTCAGCAAACACTTAATGAATGTCATTTCTGTTGCACATGAAAACAAAAAGCTATTAATAACAATCCTAAACTCAGTTTTAGTTCTCATATCCCAATGTCTGTCCCTTGCTTGCAGTTTAATTTAAACGTTAATAACTCATATACAGAAATTATACAATTTTTGCAACTGCTAACCTTTAGCAATAATAGATCTAAGTGACTATTTCTTAATTTTCTATCTGTAATGAAAACACCTATAACCACATGAACTGACAGAACATGATAATAGTTGCACACATCTTTAGTTGAGAGACTTTTATTTGTGAGAGAAGTAGTTTAGCTGCACTGCAACAGGTAAAAGTATTTCTGTATATGTCATATTTTAGAAAAAAGGATAAGGCCTATTATTGTGATTATTGTTTTTCCTTTGTATTGAACAGAGGCTCATCAATGCAGATTAACACAATTTATCAAAAAACAAATATTATAGCAATATTTTGACTTCTCGGACAGTTGTAGTTGTTGTTGTTGTTTTGAATTGAGCACAAAGCTACACAATGGGCTATCTGTGCTCCGCCCACCATAGGTATTAAAACCCGGTTTTTTAGTGTTGTAATTCTGCAGACATTCTACTGAGCCTCTGGGGAACAAGACAGTTGTATTAATTGAAAATAATAATAATAATCAAGAACTACACTTTAGATACATTTATTATTTTCATGATGATCAAATTAATCATAATTTCAATAAACTGGTTATTGGAATAATCAAAAGCACTAATAATTTATTAATAATTTTTTTAAATAACTGAAAACACTAATTTTAAATAGTCAGTTTATTCATAAATTTCATTAAACAATTATTTTAAGTGACTCCAATCAATATAATCGCTCCTCAAATATAATTAATTATATTGGCTAATTAAATTGCCAAAATCTGCTATTATCCAATGACTTTAACCCTAAAACTGAACAAAAGCTTAAAACTGTTCTACTTCTTTATTGAGATTGATCATAAAACAATGCAAAAGTCAAAGCTATGAAAAGTAACTAATTAAGCTCTAGCATGTTTTAGTCTGACACCTTTTATTAGGCTTAAAAAACCTCATTCCTTCTTCAGCTTAGACCTTTTATGACACAATTAACTAGGCCTAAACGTTTTAATCTGACACCTTTCATAAGACTTAAAAAGTCTTATTTCTTCTTCAACTTAGACCTTTTATAACATTGAATTAAAATTCATGCTACTGATATTATATCCAAGTAGTGTATATATATATATATATATATACACACAATTGGAATATGACAAATCTCCAGAAGTTCAATTTATCTTTTCAATTTCACGTTATAGATGTTTTTCCTATCAATGTTTGTTTTTGCTAAATTAGTGATAGTTTGGTAATTATATGTAATCTTGTACATGTAATATAAATATATCAAAAATGTACCAATGTAAAAACAAAGTAAGTTTCTTGTAAAATATCAGGAAAAAAAAAGAATTGTTTTGTATGTATTCTTATTAAAATGTAATTCATTTACAGAAAATATATTACTAAACTAATTATTTGGAACAAAGTTTCTAAACTAAGCACTTGCATCATATAACAAACATTCAAGCTATTGTTTTTGTATCAAAGAATGCACAATAACAAAATAAATTACTTCTACTGATTGTACAAACATATCATATTTTTCTAGCAGTGAGCATAAACAAGCATAACCTAAAATAATTTTTGGATATTAAAGGTACACATTTTTCCTACGTAAAACAACAGATCAATGTAATCTTAGAAATTAATTTTTTATAGCTGATATTTTTATGCAGAAGATTTTACAAATACATATAACTATTTATTGATATAATTTCACCAGCTCTAATTAATTTTAAATATGACAGTCTTTGTTTACGTAATTTTATAAACATGCAGTGGTCACAGATCAGGGACAGGATGACAGCTGACATCAAACACAGTGACAAGAGTTGACAGCAGTTATTTAACTTTGAGAAACCTAACTCTAGTTGAACTGATAAGTATTTCATACAAAATTATTCTTCACCCTATGATCAGCCAAAATGAAGTAACTTTCAAATTTACTTCTTGTAGATACTATTTGATCATATGTTATGGAGGATAACATTAATTATTTGATTTTTCAATAAGCTAAAGGAATGTGGTTTATGCAGCACTTGGAACTCGAAAAAGACAAGGCAAATGTGTTTGTTGTGAACTTTTGTATTTCTAATAGCTGTTGAGTCTAAACATCACACCCAGGTCATTTGCACATTTGATGTAAAATTCAGACTAATAACAAATCTGCACTGCAAATTGTACTAATTTTATTATTCAACTCAAGGATACCAGAGAAGCAAACTGATAGTTATGAATAACCTTGTGACCACTAGGTTATGTCTGTATCTAACTGGCTCAAACAATACTCGACATGAAACACTTTCAGTTAATTTTGCATATGTAAATAATTGGAGAGTTTTACAAATACAGTAACTGAAAGAGGTACCATAATAAAATTAGCCAGACAGTATTATATGATCAAATTGTTATACTCATTACCTTATACATCATATTCATATAAACAAAGGAACTGTGACATTATTACAAACATCACATGATCTCTCAGTTAAAGTAATTTTAAAATGAATTATTTCCAATCACTATTGAAATTAATCATTAGGTATAGAGAAAAAAAAAAATCTTAATATAAATATAACCTTAATCACTTTTTCTAAAACAAAACTAGTTGTGTAATTACACGTACAAACAAGTTTTTATCTTACGTTATTTGTAGACAGTATATACACACTTTAAATTCTGCCAACTAACCTCAAATGACGAACTTTCATTCTAGATCCTTTCCAATTATTCTGGTAATTAAAAATATCAGATGCTGCTTCTCCTTTTTCTGTTACTTCATCTTCTTCAGCTAAAGAGAATCTCACTTTCTGTGCCTCCCTAGTAGAAAAAAATTTCTTAGGTCATCTTCAGGTTAACAAAGAAAGACTTTGAAAACTCGAAAACATTGTTCTTTGCTTTATTAATAAAATGTGTTAATACCTATACCAGCTGTTACGAGATACATTTTTATTCCAACTGGATCTGTCGTGATCAAAAACAAGAAGAAATAATTTAGCAATAATCTTTGTCAAATACATAGTTTCTGAATTAGTTGACTTTTTAATTAGCATACCCTTTAGGGTATTAATTAAAGCAGCAGTATATATTTTATTCAAAAATATTATAAATAAGCTCCATGACATTTTACAATGGAAATTAATTTCCAACTGCTCTTCATCTTTGAAATATGAAAGGAGTTTCATTATTGAGATGCTGTGATGCTATTAATAACCACATGACTATAATTCTGAATACACTTGACAACATACAAAGCACACATCAGTTAATCTAGAATTCTCCATGCTCTCACCTTTTACATGATTTTTTATTACTAATCTGCCTGCATTAAGAAGATATATACAAGCTTTGCTTTCCTATTAAAATACAGATTTCACAGATGCAGTTGTGATGAAGAACAATATATCTCAAAATTGTAAAAAGTTGGGGGTTAATATGGTTTAGATGCAAGTACCTGTCTGAAATTTACTTTCATTCTAAAAATATAAAATTCAAAACATTCATACTTATCTCTGAAATACTAAAAGCCAGAATACCATGCAAAGATAAAGAGGAAAACTGCAGAAAATCTTGAGACTAATGGTTCATCAAATACTGAGCTTTCATGCAGAAGATAACAATCTAGACTAGGACAAATGAAAAATCTAGTTAAGTAAAGCATGAGTAAAATTTGAAACAAAAATAAACATGAATGAACTAGATTCCCTGGAGCATCATTAGACTGAACTAAGCGAGAACACTCAAAATATTCTTCTCAGCATTACCATCACTCTAATCAGACTAATTAATATATAAAAGTGAAGTTAGGTGATACGTATGATCCTCTGAACAACTCAAAGCTGTGTGCCTGTGCAGTCATGCAGCAATCCAGTAGGTATCACTCATTGAAAACAACAAGCCCACAATTTTAACAATACCACGTCCAAACAAAAGGGGTAAAGGTGTTAACAGCTGGTCATAACAAAAGTTCTAGATGGTAAAATAGTGTTGAGAGGAGTTTACAATCTGCTCAAAACAAAGAAAAATTACAGAAACTGCCTATAGAGTTGTCACATTCTCAAGAGTGGTCATAGGTGGTGCTGTAATAAGTATACAGGGTTGGAGTATAATGTATTTTCCTGTACCTATAGTGTAAATTCCTCAGAGGTGTAAAAATGACATAGCATCATGTTCAAGGACCAACAAGAGCCCTGTTGGGTTTCTTGGCTATCTCTTCCTCTAAGCCAAACTAAAACTATTAAATAAAGAACTTTAAAAAAAAAATTAAGCCAGCCCTTATCGTTCATATATATATATATATATATATCAAGCTTTTTTTTTTTTTAAATTCACTCATATTTATTGTCTGCACAACATCCAAAGGCTACCCATTCCACAGGCCAACCACCCTATTTGTGTTACCTAGTTCTGTAATTCTCACTGTTAAGTACAAAAAATTCTGATGCATCATTATCTTTTGCAATCTTAAACACTTCAATTAGATCCCCTCTAATTCTTCTTTTTATTTCAGAAGAAAACAATATTAAGGATCTTAATCTCTCCTCATATGACAACCCCTCCATCCCATGTGTAATTTTAGAAACCCTCCTTGAAATTTTTCCCATAGTTCAATGTCTTTCCTAAAATAAGGAATCTAGGACTAAACACAATACTCTAAATGAGGCCTAACCAGTGACTTGTACTATGAAATTATAACCTCTTTAGACTTCTATTTAATATTTCTGTAGATACAACCTAAAATCCTATTTGTCCTACAACTAGCAACAGTACTCTGCTTGGATGCCTAAGAGACTGATGAACTATTACACCAAAACCCTTTTTCTTTCATGACACTGTTAAGGTTATTCCCCTCCAAATTATAATTTAAATTATGATAACTCCCATACAATATCTTACATTTATCATAATTAAAACCCATCTGCCATTTATTTACTCAACTCTCTAAATGATCTAAACCATTTTGTAAATTAGTCTTGCAGCTCAAGACACCTTAATATTATTAGCAAATTTAAGTAATTTATTAACCATTCCTTCATCTATGTCATTAATATAAATCATAAAGAGCAGCTGTCCTAAGACTGAGCCTAGGAGGTACATCACTTAGAACATTAATCTAATTTGACTGAACTTGATTTATAACAACCCTCTACCCTATTCCATCAAGCCATTCTTCTGTCCAATTAGTTAACTTATGCCTCAAACCTACAAAGGTAAGTTTCTTTAAAAGTCTTATGTGACACCTTGTCAAATGCTTTCTGAAAATCTATATCCTTACCCTCATCTACACATGTTGTAACATCTTAAAGCACATCAAAAATTTTGTAAGCAACTATGTTGACTTTTTGAAAAAAAAAATCTAAACTTTGTTAAATAACTTAGCAAAGTATCCTTTATAAAACATTCCAAAGTTTTCCCTATAATTGCTAGGATAAATTTTATTACCTCCCTTGAAGGTAGAGGTAACATTAGGTAATTTTCAATCTGTTGAAACTTATTTGCCATTCAAGAACTTACAAAAAATTGAGGCTAATGGCTTGAATTTCCAATCCTTGACTTCATTTATACCTTTATAGAAATATTATCTGACCCAGGAGCCTTATCATTCTTTAAACCTCCAAATTTTATTTTGACAAGCTAAAAATTTATGCAATTTTGTTTTCATCTATCAATTGTTCAAGATGAGAAAACTGCTTAAGTAAAAACTAAAGAAAAGGCAGAATTTTATCTAGCCTCTTCATAACCATCAGATATAAGCCTTCCTTTATTATTTCTCAAGACTCTATCTCCATCCCAACATTTTGTTTACCCCTAATGCACAGACGTGGAAGAAAATTTTAAATTAGCAATTTGGAACAATGAAGTGTGATGTGCTACAAACAAGTGAAGCATGAGAATTTATTTAAATATTTCCTCTTGAAATTAGAGAATAAAATTTATATATTATTAAAATTTGAATAAAATAAATATGGATGCCAAATTTATTGACATAATTGTTAAGTTTTGAATATAACTGCAAAACAGTAGTGAAATACAGGCTTGGACCTATTCATACTAACCAAAGTATTCCATAATCCCAGATACCCTTCTAATTGCTAAAAAGGGTGTTGAACCATATAGCAGTAGTTTATCATGCATAAGTGTGGCTCCAGATGTTAACTAAAAAGGTAACAGAGAAGACCTTGCCTGCTAGGGATTTCATGTGGGATGAAGATTTGCACCCAAGGATAATGTGGGATAAATAAAACTTCAAGAACCAAGTCCAAGTTGAGAAATATATATGAATTTAAAAATAAACCCTTTATGAGATCATGCTATTGTTAATCAGGCCAATGTTTGACATAGAGTTCTATCATATTAGTAAAAGAAACTTGAAAAAGACAAGATTTCAGGGGAAAGTATCAAATCTCTTGAATTGTGTTTCTTTATTTTTTATTTAGTGTAATAAAAGTAACTCAAAATTAAAAATTAAAAACTTATAAAGTTAACTAAGGAATTTTAAACAAAAATAAATAAACAAAATACTTGTGACATAATACACACTACATGTAAGAGCAGTTGTGTAGTTCAACACAAACATGCTGATAACTGAATTTACTATTTAAACAAATATGTGCAAGTGTAATAAATAGCTGTTCCCATAGCTAAGAGGGTCTAAATGTGACTTTAAAATACATTCTGCATAATTGTCTGTTAATTATGCAGTCATTATAAAGGAAAAAAACTGATAAGTTACATTTCAAACTTTTTTTTGTTTCATTCTGGTTATAAGTTCAGTCAAACTGACAAGTCTATATATGATGTGTGGACAGAGAAAATAAACAATTAAATATAGAATTATAAACTAAAACTTCTGATATTTATTTAAAAGATTTTAGATGTTATGAAAAAGAAATCTGAAACCTTTAAAACAAAAGTTGACATTTTCCATACCTAAAAATGTATTTCCAATAGATATCTCTTCACACAGAAAGTTATCTTCTTCACATATCTACCTTAAAGATTTGCATGTCATTAACCTTTATGCAACTCCAAACTAAACTCATGCAATTTCTCGTAATCTCTGCCATTGCATAATGATGTAATTATGCAGCAAGAGCCCTTCACACACACAATAGAAGGGTGACACAACCTCCCTGTGCACTAGTTCCCTCTCTACTTTTGGTCTCATAATTTTTTGTTCTTTGATGAAGCAAGAAAACTAAATTGCATGTAAGTGGGAAAGGTAGGAAGTATGTTAAAGGGTAAGTACCTATTGGAAATAAATTTAAGTCAATACATGCATCTTCGCACAGAAAGCTAAATTCTCATTGATATGGTGGAGACACAAGTGTGAAAATTACCTAATGATTTTCCTTCAGAAAGTGCCTAAGAGAAACCCATGGAGTGTGGCATCCATTGACAGGAGCTCCATAAGGACACACAATTGTGGAAGACTAATTTCTTCCAGGTTATACTCTTTACCCTGGTATGTAACCAATAAGAATATGGTCATTCAAGGTATTGCATACAAAAATTAAAGTAGTATGACTGTGCTATGTTCAGATCATACCAAGCACATACCTCAGCTTTACCAGGAAGAAGAAGGGAAAAATAAGTTCCTTTCCAACAAACAAAACCAGTTATATGTGTGAAGGTCTTTAACACAACATCTGTGATGCAATGGGTCACCTCTAGTCAAAAGCCAAATAGTAGTGGGAATTTTCATCCAATTAGTAGGAAAAAGATCCCTATAAATTATATGCAAGGGCATGAATAGGCCAGTATGATACTGATCCAATACCAGACCACCTGAATACTAAACAATTCAGGCAGCAATATGATAGGGGACTGATATTGTCAGGTCTGACACTAATCCAACACTAGACTACTTGTAAACTGATAACTGGTTAGTGGTACGATGGGTGATGCTAGCACATTATAAGTAATGACTTACCCTACACTAACAGTGTCACCACTGTACTACTTTCCATTGAATTGGCATCTTTTGTTCAGCCCCAGCTATTCTGTCCCAGTCAATGAGGGTCCACAACCCCAGTAAGTATAAAGTTGTTAGTGGTAAAAATCTCCTGTGCTCCACTTAAAAAAGAAGAAAAAAAGAGGGGGTGCAGAAGGAAAACACAGAAAAATGTCTGAACCCCATTAGTCACCTTCTAGAAAAGTGTTTCATTGGAGACCGTGCAATATATATGTAACCATATAAACCTATTTCGAAAAACCAGTAAGTATGAACCAGGGAAACAGGTGAAACAAACAGCGAGGCTGGGTAACATCCAACTGCAATGCTCCCTACAATCCTTTACCTGTTTATACTCTTGTCCCTGAGACATGTCTGGCAACAATCACTTGCAAACTCTCTTTGTTAACCTGAAGATGATCTATGAAAGTCAAAACTCTCTTCTCTGCTTATCAGTAAAAGTGTTAATATCCATACCAACCATTCCACGATACATTTATAGTTAGTATTACTTGCATATACAATGTACCTTGTCAGCTATTATACTGCATGGATTTTGATAAAATCTCAAACTTCTAAATACTTGGCACTTCTTATAATCTTATTACTATGATACAGACCCATATAAGTAGTTCTAGTGTTACCAAGATGTTATAGTCAAATATACACAAATTTTGGAAAATCTGTCAAATACCTCAGATAACTTCTGAGAATTTGTTATCTGACACTGGAGCTATTTAAATCTAATATTATAGATATTTTAATACACATACAAACTTAATACAAAATTGTTTTGTAACAAATTTATATGATTTGATTTAATGACTCACAATTAGGAATCTACCTTATTAATATACTTCCTTGCTTGATCTATGCACTGAAACTTCAATAAGGGCTAACCCAGCAAAGAATGCATCTGGAAAAATACTAATTAGGAGTACAAGAACCTATACTAAAATCATATAGTCTACATTAAATCTAACATTTAACACCTTTTTTGCCACAACCATGTGGCTTGTCAAAACAAGTGGTCTTAAGATCCAGGGCTCATTTGTGTAAAATATGTTAATTTTCACTGAAGTGGTCTTACAAGACAAGAGAACTTTAAAATGTAATAAAAAATGATATAGTATATCTAGATTGCAAACTAGATAGAAAACAAATAATAGACCAAGTCTCTAAACAAAAAAAACTTTGACTTAATCTATGTACACACTCTCTCTAAATAATGTACAATATCTATATCTCAACCTAATGAACGAGGGTACAGGAGGAGTCAAGCAAATGGATGTCTGAATGACAGTGGCCACACGTAAAGATGAAAAGAAAATAGATCTCAAGTGAAATGTGATGTAAGGATCAGATGACCATCTGCTGTGGACTGGGTAAGGGCACATAATATAACATTGAAGTCTCACCTTGGCATTGGTACACAGTGAGAAGGATGATTAAAAAAAAAACAATAAGGAGAGAACTGCAGGAAAAAAAACACATTATGTGATATTGAGAAAGACTAAAGACAATAACTGGCAATGGTGGGGACAGTCAACCATTTGCCAAACAGCCAGGTAAAAAATGGAGTAACAGCCAGCAGTGGGACCATCAGAGGAAGGTGACAACTGATGGGAAAACAATAAAAATACACCATTATGCTGGTTGATGGACAGAGTAGACAGACAACAATGATATGAAAGAAGAAGATTGCTCTTTGAGAAAGTTCAGCCCAATGACCAATGGATGAGACAAATCTAAACTATGAAAATTGAGAAATGTGAGACTGGAACAATAGAGAAGGTGTGAAAGGTAGAGTAAGAAAAGCATGGGTAGACAGGAAGCAAAGAAGAGGGATCAGGGTTGAGCCAGCTACAGAGGTGCCAATAGCAGGACATGACAAGAAACATCACAAATCAATACCAATACCTGTGGTAGAAGTCAGAGTGGTGAGTAAGCATACAGAAAGAAATGAGAACAGACCTGATTGAAATCATCAACATAATGAATAATGAAAAACAGAAAACAAAAAGAGGGGAAGCTTGAAAATGAAAGGTGTGACAAAGGCATTAATAAGCTGAGTTCCCAGAAGAAAACACATCCATCAAAAAAACCAAAAATGAATAGACAATTCTGTGAGAAGAATATTGACCAGCTGAAAGAGTCAGCCTGCAATGAGATGTATACAACTCAGAAACTGGCACACAAAGAGGAGAACCCATTAAGATTGGATTAAATAAAGAAGGTTGAAGGTTTGAAAACAAATGGTCCTAGATTTAATGTTACCCTGAGAGTTGATTTATGAAACAATAGAGTTTTTGGAGTGAACCATAATCAAATGATCCACCAGAAGGGGAAGAAAATGAAAATCATCCAATGCACCACTAATAGATTGACTTGTCATGAGTCCAGATACTTGTCATTCAAAACTGCCCCTGAAATGAAAGAGAAACACTGTTAAAGAGGTGTAAGGTGGGTTTGAGCTGAGGTAAAGACATTCCAATAGCAGTATTGGAACTGTCCAGTTACTAAAAAAAGTTGATAAGGAGGGAGATAACAAGAGAACCACATAGTTTCTCAATAAGAAAGAGCCACTGAAGAAAACACATTTAAGTACAACCCAATAAAATAGCAGTTTGGGGATAAGCCATGCTGGAAAGGAGTCGAAAAATACTGCCAAGTGGATGAAGTATTAGGTAAAGATAAGAAAGGACATGAAATTTTAGCAGGCCACCACAGACAGACAACTTCCCATAGAATAGTATAGGTGTGAGAGTAAGATTCCTTCTGCAAATGGGATAGACAAAAATCAATTGCTTATGTAGTAGTGGAACTGTACACCAAGACTGTGAAGATGGAATGCAAAGGCCCTGACAACTCTGCTGAAGACATAGGGGAAACATTGCAATGCTGAATAGGAAGCCTTGAACTGGAAGATAATATCCTGATGAACAAATCAAAGGAAACATCTTGAAGACAATCACTGATGAGTCCAGTGCAACTAACTTCAGACTGAACATTACCAAACAGAAAGAGAAAAATAATTAAAGGGAAAGGAAAATGAGAACAGAAGGACTGGGATGAGACAATTATGTGAAAATGTGGTTTGGAATAAGCAATAAACCAATAAAGTTAATGAGCAATGGTGCTCAGGATTCAATACAATCAGGAATATCCTCAAAAATAGAAAGAGAAAGAAAAGGAGAAAGGCAAAGGTCCCATAAACAGGAAGAGAAGGGTATCTCAACCCAATAATTCTTAATGACTGATGAGCTAAGAGAGCAAGAAAAAGGGCAGAAGCAGTAGTATGGTCCATGATGGAAAGGGAAAAGTAATGGGAATCATCAGTAACATCATTTGGGGTTCACTGAAGTGCTTCCTACTTGAGGTGTAAGGAAGAAAGTCATTAAAGCACAGAAAACAGACTTAGGTGAAGATGAGAATTATAAAGTGATAGGAACCCAGTGGGTCTACTCCACAAACAACCAAAACAGACTCCAACATCTGTAATTCCTGAAATGGGAAGTTCAAATGATCATAGGTTATAATAAAGGAATTATACATGGGAGAAGGACAAAGCACAAAATCATGGGTATTGGGTTGATCTGAAAAAAACACCGCATGGAGACACATATCATATGAAAGGTGAAAAAATGAAAAATTCATTAGGATGAAAAAGGAAACAAGAGTCATAAGACATGCGAAGAAGAGATAGAACAGAACTAATTGCTAAGGTCTCTATAATTTGAGGAAGTCTGAACAGTCTCCTCAACATAATCAGGAGGAAAAAAATGGCGAGACTCATTTTCCTAATCATATGAAAGGAATGAATACCAGAAGAATGGACATGCACTGAAATATACAGATACTAAATGGAACCCTCTACCTAGTGTACAATGACCTTCATGTCATTCACATTTAACATACCTCCAATAGGCAACTTAAAATCTTGAACTCCTCACTCAAAAAAAGATCTTGAAATAACACAAATTTGAGAATTCATAAACGGCAGAAATAAAAGAAACAAGTCCCTTTATCAAACTGCATATCTCTGTAATTCTTGAACAAACAAATACACCTTAGTTGAGCAGTGCCAAGGAAAAAGGTAATGACATGTAATACAGATTACATTTTCACAGTCTGGCATTTTGAGAGTACTTTTAATGCCACCAAAACCTGATTTCTTCAGAAAAGTGTAGGCAACAGTCCTTTCCAAAATAAAATAATCATACTCTCAGATCATATAGGTACGTTTGGATCAGGGCTTTAAAATTTTCAATGCAGGGGTATTTCTTACAAATAATGACTGCAAAAACAATGAAAAGTAGATTAATTTAAGCCACCAAGATGATTTGTAAAGAAACCTGCAACAAGTATTATCCCAGCCATGGTAAGCAAAGTGTAAAATCTTGTAACAGATAAGAGTTCACAAAGAGTAAAATAAAAAAAAAGTTTGGTGACAAAAGTCATCCTCTTATATAGGCAACAATATGAAACACAATCTAGAAGAATCACCATTTAAACATAAAGCCAGCAGGATATAGGTTCATCAAAATTCACAAAAACCTCCTACTGGATTGCTTGCATACTTCAAGCCATTTATTAATGAAAATTGAACTATTTCATACAAAGACATAAAAGTCATTTTGCCAGATGCAGTGCCACTGGATTTCTATGTTATTAAATTGTTGAAATGGGCACAGAGAAATAATTATTTCAATCACTAGATGCATTATGAAAACTTGCAGGGAGGAATGGTATCTTTTGGACATGAAAGCCTGGTAGTGGGACCTTCATCAAACCACACAGCACGACTATTGTCAAGATACATAATCATCAGACAGAGCACGAATGGACAAGGACTTTGACTTCAATGATTTGATAAAAATACAAAACAGATTAAATATAAAATATTCAATATCTGTATAACTCATATGTCACGAAGAAAGAATAAATTAACTTTCTTCAATTATATATGCTTGATAAATACATTTTATGAAATTAAGTGCAAACATTTATAACCCTTACTTTTCTTGGCCATTTTCACATTCCTCACTTATGACATGTTCAAAATCATCACTTTTTTCACTATTTCCATTACTATTCAAAGAACTAAAGGCCTCTGTTGCTTCACTGCCAGAAGATGCTCCAGTGTTGTCAACCTGGACCCCTGGGTGGACATGTATCATCTTATTATTTGGAGCTGGTTCACCGCTCATAGTGATGCTGAATTAGCTATAAATCAATCAATGAAATAAAGTCGGATGAATAAACCATATTTTAGAGCGATAAATACATGATACAAAGCTCACACTTCAGTATTAATAAATGTATATTTGTAACTGATAAGACTGTTTTAATATCCAATATTATCAAAAACCATATTTGTCTAATCTTTTAATTTTTAATGAACATCAGATTATAATTATGGAAGTTAATTACTACTTTATCACCTGTTTGACACAAGAACACTGAATTAGGTTGATTATTTGTTAATAATATAGGAATTATTCTAAAATGCATTTATTGTGATAACCTTATTTTATATGATACAATTTTAAGATTTCTTTAGAGATAATGTAATGCAAATTTATGAATGGTGTGAAATTTGAATCAGATTATGTTCAACCTATTAACTAGTTGTTCTAAATATATGCAGAATTTTTGCAAGCCTTATGATGTATATAGCACATTCACATTCAATTACCAATTAAACAGTCAATGGTTAAAAATATGAAAACAACTTAGAAATTTAAATATAACACTGGGAAAACAACAGCTTATAAATAACTGAACTTGGTTCATTCAGTTTATAGTGCCTATAGGCCATTAACCCCAAGTCCACTGAACCAGTCTATAACTGGAGAAGGAATGTTGATTTCAATTCTAAATTTACAAAATGTAGCAACCTGAAATATGACAAGCTTTGAGTAAAATACACTTTTATATTACAAATAAAAAATTGGATGTGTTAAAATAGCACTTCACTCAAGTCTGTAAATTAATTTTTTCAATGTAATTCAGACTATGACAAGTCACAGGCCAAAGTGTTCATGACGAATAAAAATATTTCTAATCATTAGAGCCTCCTAAATCCATATCTACATTTTTTCAGTATCCCCATATATTGTTTCCACCAAATGTATAGCTAATAACTTTTAATATCAAACGCATAAGCGAATGGCATTATGTAAACAATTGTAGCATGCACACTTCGACCCCTACCCAAGCACATAGTATTATAGACTTGTGGTTTACAGTAATAATCTAATAGAGCTTCAGCAACAGTTACAGAAAATAACAAAAATCATGTATACATTTTTAAAAGTCTTCCTTGAAATTTCAAATTTCATAATTATTAGGAATTACTTCCAATCATATCATAATTCCCTTCTACATTTTGTTGAACCAAAGTGTAGTATACTCTAAAAATATATATATTTGTTCTGACAAAACTACCAAGCCAATCAGGGGCATCAGCTGTTGAAAGAGGAGGTTAACACATATAATGAAAGTTATAAAGACTTTTCTGAAATGTACAAACTACCAATAAATTAACGTTTCAGTTTAATGTGATAGTTGCTAGGATTTTGGAAAACTGGGAAAAACAGGCACATTTGACTAAATAAACTTAATTATTTCCTAAAGTAAAAGAAACATAGCAATACATGACGAAATACTAATAACAATAACATAGCGCAGGTAGCCCTCGTGTGGCTTTGCGTGAAATTCAAAAACAAACAGTATCAATAAAGAGGAACAAACATAAAATATCTAACAGTAACAGTTATTTTCCTTTTGACATTACCTTACAAATTTATTACACAGTTTTTTCCAAAGTTCCAAGTCACTCAAAGCGCCATAAAAACAATTTCAATATGGAAGCTCCACCTCCACTGAAAACGCCTTACGTGTACCTACCTAAAAGTTTCACACTGCAATTTTAAGTTGTGCAATCTGGTGCTATTTTTATTCATTTTCTGCCCAACTGACTTGCTTGTGCCCTACATTTTGACTTAACGGTGCGTCGATCTGAGACGAGTACAGTACTTACACCAGTTACAGCCCGTAGAAACGGTTAAACTAGAAGGTAAGAATCACTGTTCTAACCTCCGGGGACCTTCACAAATAACTGGGTCCATCAACACACTTGCGATCTTCACATTTTCGTCATTCAATATTTCCATGGCCACATGAAACAGCAGCAGTAGCGAAAATTATGTACCAGTACATGATAAACACACCTTTCTTTCAAAGTACATTAAACCTAGTTAAGAAAAATGATTACAAATCTGGCAAAATGAAACAAACGACTCTAGAAAATAAATTACAGCAAATAAAAATCAACAATGAATGATATATGTTGCATAAGTCGGTTAATTATTGCTTTTTATTCACCATTTTTCCTTAGTTCTAATTCATCTTTAAAATTTGGAGGTGTTCATTTATTAAACTCAAGCGCCCAAATCTGGTTATGCTGGAACTCAAAAAAAAGGAATGGCCCGAATGTTAATGGTTGGTCGTGTTGGCTACCTGCATCTTTCTTTCCTCTCACTGAACAAACTTTTAAATTGCTGATAGCAGCTTTACAAACAAATGTGCGGTATGCAAAGATGACTTACTTGTGTATGTTGATTTAATGCTAGTAAAAATCGTTTGTGTCTGATAATAGCGTTTGTTTGTTTGTTTTGTAATTTCGCACAAAGCTACTCGAGGGCTATCCGTCCCTAATTTTGCAGTGTAAGACTAGAGGGAAGGCAGCTAGTCATCACCACCCACCGCCAACTCTTGGGCTACTCTTTTACCAACGAATAGTGGGATTGACCGTCACATTATACACCCCCACGGCTGGGAGGGCGAGCATGTTTAGCGCGACGCGGGCGCGAACCCGCGACCTTCGGATTACGAGTGCACGCCTTAACGCGCTAGGCCCTGCCGGGCCCTGATAATAGCGAATAAAAGTAATTTTCTTACTATAGCTTTAAGTTCCAACAGATTTCATAACCGAACTGTACGAGACAGAAGTGAATAATCAGTTACTATAATGTAGGTAAGGTAAGAAACTTCAAAAATATTTTATCTAACGCAATTAATATAATAGACATTGTTGTGTGTTGTTTTACTTATTATTAATAATTTTGTGTTACTTTCTAACAATAACGCAAAACCACAAAATTGTTTACGTAGTTTTGTAATATTGCTAGAAAGTACAACAGTGAGTAACATATATATAAGCTCTTAATGGGTTTTTCGTTATCTTTTTCACTCTTTTAACGAACATCTTCTGATAACAGATTTTTTCGGTTGATTAAAACGTTAAAGAACACAAGTGTTTCAAATATTACATATGTTTATAAAGTAGATTTGAATAAGATCGCATTAAATCCGCAATTGGTCTTGTCATGGGATAAGAAACTTGAAAAGTGCACTGTGAATTTCTATAAGATAAGATTTACAATGACCAACCACCTTTAAAAAAATGTGTAAAACAGCACGGCGATTTTCCTCTTTTCAAATTCAGTTTAAAGAATTCGAGCGAAATGATGAAACATTATCTCTACAACTATTGTTGGAACCCACATACACCCATTACGAAAAGTCAGAAGAAACATTTCAAGCAAAATGAACAATATTTTGCAAAATATATCTTATTTAAAAGCGTACTTAATGTTCACTTCTTATCACAGCAATCTACTTACAGCAAAACTAAACATGAAATTAGACACATGTACACATAAAATGACATATACCTTCTTACATCTTTTAGTCATAAAAATTAGAATGAATTTGTTTCATCAATTGGCAACTGTAGTTATGTCGACGAATTCAAAACGACTTCAATAATAAAAAACAAAAACAGTAATAGTGTTTTATACATGATTTGTAAAATTGCTTTTCTTATTATTAGTAAATATTTCATATAAAACGTTAATACCCAAATTGTACAATCATAACAGTACGTTATCGTGAAGATTCGAGATAACATTGGTTTTACAAGGAATTATTGTAGTCGGACAAAGAATTTAAAGTTTTTTTTATCTTTAAACAATAGTATTATTTCGTGGAGGTCAATTTAAAGTGAAAGTTTACTTTTGTTTGTGGTTAAACACAAAGCAATACAATGGGCTATCTGTGCTGTGCCCCCACAGATATCGAAACTAGGTTTTTAACAGTATGAGCCCTCTGAATTAATGCTGAGTTAATTTAAGGGAAAATATTACAAGGTAAAACATTGCAACAAACTGTACACGAATTGAATTCTTTCTGCAGTAGAACATTTTTCAACTGCAAGTGTCTCTGTCGCATCAAACATACTCGCCCTTTCAGCCGTGTGGTCATTATAAAATTACGGTTAATCCCACTATTTGTTGGTAAAAAAGTTGCCTGGTGAGTGGTGATGTCTAGCTGCCTTCCCTCTTGTCTTACACTGTTAAATTAGGGACGGCTAGCACAGATAGCCCTCGAGTAGCTTTGCTCGAAATTCAAAAACAAACTACAAGTGCTCGTTCACAGCATAAATTGGAAATATATATATATTAATTCATGGTGGTCTTCATGGGCTCTTTCATTTGTAAATAAACATACTTCTGCAAAAATACTACAGAAATTTATTGGCACCTGATAAATCATCATCGCTTTGACCCACCTGAATAACTTTCAAACAATATTTTATAATAATAATTTCAAAAAATGGGTATGTGTGTGTGTATGCGTATTACACACACACACACACACACACACACACACATATATATATATGTATAGAGAAAGAGAGAAGAACCAAGAACAGAATTTTACATTACACTGCACAACAACTTTTTGAAAAGTTTTTGTTGATTGTGACAGGTACCTGGTGGGTATGCACAAATATAGTTTTTGGTTTTGCTTCATCACGTAGGAACTCTGAGAAATAGACAGTTAATTGTTTACCAGCAATAACGTATTTAATTGCGTATATGTTTCTAATACGCTACTAAGTTCAACATAATTAAGTGTTTTGCTCCTGATTTTTGTTTGTATTCAATGCCCGGTGCGTCACGTTGCAGTGTCCAACAGCAGTCAGCAAGCATTGACGGATTCCAGTTGCCCTGATATCGTTTTTCCATTGTAGCAATGTCCAGATGAAACTGAAAATTTCGATGAAACGGTAGGTGAGGGGCAAATATGGATGTGATTTTCGAGATCCGCAGCCAAAAATCTATAAGGACCACACAACAGTGTTCAAGAAGCAAAAATCTTTGTTGTGCAGTGTAATTTATTAAATACTTATATAGAAATGTATTATAGCAAAAACATGTAGATGACATGTGTTTAAATTCAATTCCATGACACATCAGAATAAATTACATAAATGTATTATTCTGCAGAAAATTTATTTTTATAATCCAGTCATATTAAAGAGATAATGTAACATCAAAACAAAACTTCCAATCTATTATTTTGCAAAAAAACTCCACTCATTTCTAAAATTTCTTAACAAATTGTCCACTTATTATTCACAAGTTTGTAATTAAGCAGTTCCTACAGTATGAATTAAACCTCATATTTTAACGTTACAAGTACACGAGATCAGCACTGAATTATCAAGATGGAGGCTTACTGGGTCTTTTTGCTATTCAAAAAAGTCTCTGGTAAATAGGCGACTATAGGTATAACTGCTATTGTTTCTTTCATTTCGCGCAAAGCTACACGAGGGCTATCTGCGCTAGCCGTCCTTAATTTAGCAGTGTGAGACTAGAAGGATGGCAGCTAGTCATCACCACCAACCGCCAACTCTTGGGCTACTCTTTAACCAATGGATAACAAGATTCACCGTAAAATTATAACGCCCCCACGGTGAAAGAGCGAACAGGTTTGGTGCAACGGGGAATCGAACCCGCGACCCTAAGTCGAATGTATTAACCCACCTGGCCATTTCGGGCCAGGTATAGTTTATGACCTCAGAAAACACTGCACTGAAAATGTTTAGTTTCTTATGAGCTAATATGTATACTTTCTGAAAAAAATTATAGTTTTCATTTTATAAACTTGCTGCATTACTAACCCCCACAAAAGGAAGATTGTCGACTGTACAGTGACGTACTTAGGTAAGGGCTAGAGGGGTTCAGCCCCAGGGTCCTTTGAAAATTTTATTCTATGTAAGATTACATGGGATGTAGGGCCCACAAAAATTATTAGCCCCTGAGCTCACGCAGCCTTAAATTAAATCCACCACTGGGCCTGTAGTGTAGATACGTTCAAACTAATATTACAAGAACTACAGTCCTCGCCACTCTAATAATGTCGATAAACGTAGTTCAGTCTACTATTATTTTGAGATCCAAGATATGGCGATGCTTCAAAGCTTTCACCACTTGGACGATATACAAGTGAGAGAAATCACTGTTAGTCTTTCACTCATTCCATGACAGGTTAGCGCTAAAACCTAAGATTTGATTCCTCGCGGAGAACAGAGCAAAAATACTATATTGTGTAGCTTTGCACTCGAAACACCTATCGTAATAAAAAGTATCATCTATAATACATGAAAAAGACTGAATTACTGAATGTTTTATGACAAAATTATTTTAGTTGCGTTACTTATTATTCGCACGTTAAACAATAAAATTAATTTCCTCACAAATCTATTTGTTCCCGTAATCCAAGAAACCGACTCAAAGACCAACCGAATGTACTATCCATAATTTTGAACTAATACAGACGGAGGACACCTGGTCAACAGCACTCACCACTAATTCCAGTACTACGGATTTAACCATCACTCTTATAAAGCATCCACAGAACGCAATTATTTTTTCCAGAAAAGGAGCGCCCGGCCTGACTTGGCCAAGTGGTTAAGGTCGCTCGACTCGTAATCTGAGGATCGCGGATTCTAATCCCAGTCGCACTAAATATTCTCACACTTTTAGCCATGGGAGCGTAATGATGTTACGTTCAATCCAGTTATTCGTTAGTATAAGAGTAGCCCAAGAGCTGATTGTGGGTGACAATAACTAGCTACTTTCCATCCAGTCTTACAAATTATAGACGGCTAGCGCAAATACCCTTCGTATAGCCATGCGCGAAAATACAAACAAATTTGAAAATTATTTTAAAATTAAATGTAACAATTCCCAGCTTGAGCTCCATACAATACCATTAAACATTCGAAACACACTTTGCGCATCTGATGTGTTTTAAGAGTGACAATTAATTACACAGTGATATCAGGTGCTGTTGACTAGTTGCCTTTCCTCACACCAGTTGTTCAAAATTAGAAATGGTAATTACCTTAGTAAACTTGTCATTAATATAAAACTGCGTGAAATTCAGTTTAATTTTCTCGTTTCTATTTATATGTTAAATTTTCGAGAATATTAAACATTTAAAACAGGAATAATTAAGAGTTGAAATTTGGTTAAGAAAAAACTTGAAAGCTTTGTTACTGTTTATCAACATAAAAGCTGAAGGGTAAAAATGTTCCATCAGTGATAAAATACTTTAATACACACTTTTTCTACTCTAGCCATTTCCAAGACAGTTATTACGTCTTATTACACAATGTCTACAGTATTTTTAAACTTGTTAATCAAATGTTTATTAAAAGTGGGGGCCCGGGATAGCCAAGCGTGTAAGGCGCGCGACTCGTAATCCGAGGGTCGCGGGTTCGCGCCAAACATGCTCGCCCTCCCAGCCGTGGGGGTGTTACAATTTTATGGTCAATCCAACTTTTCGTTGGAAAAAGAGTAGCCCAAGAGTGGGTGGTGATGACTAGCTGCCTTCCCTCTGGTCTTACACTGCTAAATTAGGGATGGCTAGCACAGATAGCCCTCGAGTACCTTTGTGCGAAATTCAAAAACAAACAAACAAAAACAATTAAAAGGGGGTATTGTAAAAAAAACAAAAACAACTTCCGCTGATACAAATGATAATCGTAAATTTTATTACTGTAACCACGGAGTAAATGTGTGCCAGTTCGTTTACAACTTATATATATTTAATACGCACTGTCTACAGAATAAAAACATCTGTCCTGCAAAATAAAACAATAGAAATGTTCTGTTGTCCAGTGTACCGCTTGATTTGTTCACGAGCGCGTGAATATACAAAATGTGGAATAACGTGAATAAAAATCCTACAGGGAATCGCTATAATTTCAATGCAAATCATGTTTAATCACCTTCAACGTACACTAAGAAAGTTCTGGATGTGGCAGCTTTTATCGTGAAATTTCTGAAACACGTAAAGCCACTTTTGAAGGTCATAATATTCTTTTGTATGGGTGTTAATTCTATGGCACTTAACCTAGTTAACCTTTGTGCGAACTGTTTAGCAACAACGGACACTGACTAGTAAAGCTCACGTTTGACCAATAACGATGTTGCCTCACAGTCCTTGGAAAACTGGTCAGTTCCTCTATTTTTAACAACTTCCTCATTCCCAGTATCACGAGGTCACTGCGATCCAAACCAGACGAGGAAGGGACTGGGTACAATACAAAGGTTTAAAGTACACTTCCCAGTTTTATAAACACTTAAGATTTAATAAAGTTCCCCTGATGAGACTCGTCACTTAAACGAGTATGTAAATGACGTATTTAACAAGAGAATAAACACCGTACCTAACACAGTTGACAGTAGAATGCGTGATAAAAATCATAAATACGTACACGCAAACTGATGCACAAACTTTTACAAGGTGGGCTTGTTTTTTTCTAATTAAAATAAAATAAATATTTGAGTGAACAGTACATACATCGAAATAAAATAAATTGTCATCTGAAATCAATATTTTCATTTTAAATCAATATATCTATACCTCACATTAACTCAACCATGAATAAGAAGTTGCCATCTTCAGTTGAAGTTTCTATTAAACCTTGTACAAACTTCAGATTTACTCATTCCAAGTCAGTGCACTAAATATAGCGATCAGGTTATATTTAAGGTAAACATTAACAGTGTTAATAAGTTCCTTCTTCCGAGAAAGGCCAACAAAAAAATAAAGTTACATTTCATATTTGTAAATATTGATATTTATATGCCTGAAATGTATGAAACAGTTACAAATTTCTGCAATTTACAGTACTAAATTTTAATAAGTTAGCATGTAGTTTAAATGTATATAAAATCAATTAACATATAGAATTAAATGTATTAAAAGAATAATAACTGTACTGGACAAACCGTAGTTCATGAAGCTCTACACAAGACAATGTGACCTTACTTTGTCAGATATTCTAAGCCAAAAAAAAACCGTTAGCAGAGAAGGTATCCATCTGATGACGAAGAACAGAACGGGTATGAAAGCTTTTCTTTTTTTATAGTGTCTTAATTATGGCTAATTATTATTGCAGTTTTAGCTGCTCTTTTATTGGAAGTTATTGCACAAGTGTATGAAAATATTTGTTTGTATCTTGAAAATAACTCTTGGTAATGTTATAATAAAATGTTCACTCCAAATTCAAATGAATCTGCTGATATTGAAAGACTAACACCAAAGTCTGCAACATTAAGTCACTAAGAAGGGAAATACCATATATTTTACTTTCTACAAATTGAAATGTTTGTTTTATTTTGGTGATTTGTAATTACTAGAGATTCTATTACTTTACTTGAGACTGGTGAAATTTAGTGTAAGATGAACTCTTCATTTCATTTTTATCTTTAATAACTTAAACCTAAGTAAGGTTAAAATTGAATTTCTTGGGTTATATTTGATAGAATGTTCAGTATAACAATCGTCTCTGATTCACTTGCTATTTACATTCCTGCTTTTTTTTCCTCAATATTCATTTCTTACAAATTATAATAATTTCATATAAATAACATACATGTTTAATAAATTAAGTGTTCGTTGTTGGCTTAATATCAAAGTTTCAGATTTTAGTTTAGTCATTTTAAGGTTTGACCTCACAATAATTGCAACAGGAGATATCTCAACTGTTTTATACCTAGATATACACTGCATAGCAAAAAGTATGTGTACACCCAACCATCACACCCATATGTGCTCATTGAGCATCTCATTCCAAAACCATGAGCATTAGTATGGAGATTGTCCCCACTATGCTGAGAAGGTCTAGCTCACAGTTGGCATTCCAATTCATCCCATAGGTGTTTGATGGGGTTGAAGTCAGGGCTTTGTGCAGACCAGTTAAGTTCTTCCACACGAACCCTGGCAAACCATGTCTTTATGATTGTTTCATTGCATTTGTGCACATTTGTGACCTCTTCTTTTCTATCTCAAAGTCAAAGAACTCAGAATTACTTTGTAATAAATATCTTAATGAAACTCTGGTTATTATGAAGATCCATGTTCAAGGAATAATTGGTTTTACTTTAATGTAACATTATATTTTAGCAATATTAAGCTTCAAAAATAAACTTTAAAACTTCATACTCATTTTTTTTGTAACAAATCAGCTTGCAATTACAAATAATTCTACACTCTTAAAAAAAAATTAAATATTAAACCACAATTACCATACTAAAAATTTGTAACTAAAAGTTTAATTTGGGAAAACAAAATGTTCTAATTTTGCTTGCATACATGCATTAAAAAAAACTGACAAGCATGGAGTTTATATGATAACCAGGAGAAAATAAGATAAATGACATATTTCATTTTACACCCATTAGATAACCTGTTCCTATTCTACATTCAATGTGTAATCCAAACTGATAAACTTAATGCACTATACTGAAATGTAATTTGCCAAGTATTTTTTAAAAATTAACAAAGAGCTAGAATTACCAAAACTTAAAAAGAGTTAAATATTATCAGTACACTTGGCTAATTATAACTATCAATAACACAAAGCCAAAATATTAATCTATCACGTATATTTATTACTAGTACAAGTATTACTACTGTACTTCGTACTACACTTATAGTAACAAAGGTTCATTTCAACTAGACTACAAATATATTTATTATGGCAATTTCCACTCATCAGTCACTTCATAATTGAATAGATTTTCCTCATCTTCTACCAACGTAATTTTCTTAGTTATTTATAAATTATAGGCAAAGAGGCAAAAGAAAAATATACTTACTTTAATTTCGGAAAACTTTCACTTGCTAGATATTAAGCTTGATTTCTTAGCTTTTCGGTATATTAAATACTCGAATTTCTCCTTCAGTATAAAAATTAACGTTTCAGAAACATTAATTTGGTTGATGTTAAGAGAATGAGGTTAGAGCTGAAAAGAACCAAGTAGAAACTGATTATACAATTAAGTTGTTCACACGATCACGTTATCATCGAACGATAATGAAACGTAAATAATATGTTAGATCACGCGTGTAAGAATTACTTTCAAGGGCTTCAAATTCAATTTTGCCGATGCAAGCCGTTATAATTTTTTTTAATACACTACTCAATTATCACATCACTAATATTACACGTGCCAAGTACGTACCTACCTATGTTACAACACCGCATCTAATGATAACTTCTTGGCAAAAATTGATTTATGGATTTTATCCACAAAAAGACAAAAACATTCTATTTGATGTGTGTAATCACTTACGACTATTTGTTCTTAATATTACTTTACTTTTTTTAATAAACCTGAAATATTTCCAACAACTATATGTTGTAGTAATTTCATAATTTGTCATCTTTTGCACGTTACATATTACGTCATAAAATACAGGAAATCATGACGTTGTAGTAGTTACGAGAGACTGAAAATGACAGAACGTCTGGTATTGCTATTATTACTATTAGTGCTTAAGTACTTCGATCGGCGAGTAAACAAGAATCAGTATATGCCTAACTGTTGATATCAACTATAAATAAATATCATAATCAGTAAAATAACTGTAACTTGTTTTAAACTTTTATTGCACCAAATTAAACAATAATAAGTTTCAGCTAATCTTAACAATGAGGCCGGATATAGCCCTAATTACTTAATAATACTGATCTAAAATTGTAATGTTCAAAAAGAAAATATAGATGACAGTTTTTAATATAAAAATACAATAATTGTTGGTATTTTACTCACTTTGGATTCATGTCATACTTAAATTATCTGTCTCAAGGTCAAAATCTCCGGGCTACACATTCACGCCAGTTGCACGAAATCACACCATACCAGGGCGTGTGGCGTGATGTTCGAACAGTAGAATAAGTTAAGAAAATAAAATTTTAATTACCAAAAATGAATGAATAGAACTGTTCAAGTTTCTATAAATTTTCGTTAATTTTTCTATTTTTCTATCGAAATTGATTTTTTCGTTATTTTAGACATATCAACTTGTATTTAAATCGCGTTTTTAGAAAAATGAAAACAAAAAGAGGATACCTTCGATGGCGAGGTTAGTGACTCGTTTTCACATAATGCCCTCACTTTCGATTATTATTACACGTGGTTTTAAAATTTATCAGTTTTGTAACTGGGAGTTCATCTTATGGTGCTGTATATAGGCACTAGTTTTTAATTTCTCGTGTAAAATTGAGTGTATTATATATTTTAAAGAACTTTGGTGTTTAAATATGTGACATTTCAAATATGGCGGTACTAGAATAACAATACAATAGCCTATGGCCATTTTTTAAATGTTAGGCTTTATTAATAATCTGACGCTGATTAACAATTGTTTTCAATGTGTAGTAGTACTAGCAGGTTGATTGACTGAAAACAACATATACTGAAACTCGATTCACAGTAACTGTTGCTATGCTAGTTGGGCACAGTGACAATATTGGTGAAAATTACTTTCAATATTTTTGGGGGGATTCCCAACCTCAGTATTGACAGTAATATGATCATGTTAATACCATACTATTTTCACAAGCTCAAATTTTTCCAAATTAAAGTTTAATAAATGGCTGAATGGGAAAGTAACTTATTGAGTAAAGTATGTAACAAGGATTTGTATAAAAAAAACTACCATTGTACTGAAAAATTAAAAACAAAATCTCTAATAATTTTATTTCTTGTTACTACAGCAACATATAAATTAACATAAGGGTGTTTTTTTTTAAAATAAATATTTACAATAGTGATTTGGATACCACATCCAAAATAATGCATTTAAGAAGAAGCCTGCATTTACACTTTCATGTTACCATTAATATAAATTTTATATTTCCAGATTTTTTATTCCACCACATAGACCAACATTATGTGGGGGTTTCTTTTTTAATTAATTTGTTAAGGCAGGTTGTATCCAATTCTTGAATGTGTACCAATCCCATAACCATTCAACTTATATTAATTGTGAAGAACTATCCAAAACTATGTAAAAGTCAAGGTGTACATAATTTAGATGGCTCAATTAAAAAATGTGATGGTCCTATTGAAAAATTCCCAAAAAACAGTTATAGAAGGAAATTTATTTTTCTAAATGATTTCTGACATATCTCAATATTTTGATAACACAAGTCAGACTGGTGCTGCACATGAAGATTTCCAGATTCTTGTTAAATCCTACTTTAAAACAGGTAAAGACCACATTTATAGTCTTTTAGTCATTAAAATTTTTCTCAGTATTAGGAAACATGAAATACAACAGTAACCTATCTGGCATGTGTGGATAATGATTACCCACTATCTGTTTCAACAGTCCAGACACAGAAATCTATATGCAATGTATCAAGTAGTTTGTCAAGTTTTATCTTACGAAATAGCTTGAATACTCATTTCATTTTCCAGCTGCTTGAGGTATGCCATGGTTGATTAAATATGTTTCATACTGTTGTTTGAAGCACATGGACAGTTTTTTGTTTATTTTCATTTCTTCTCACCTGTTATAAGATATTGCACTTTGTGTACCATGAGTGAGGTACAGCCTGATTTGGGTTTCTTGATGGATTAAGTTGTTCCAATGACATCAGGTGTAAGGATTACACAGTTCCCTGTCTTAGCACCTCCTTATGGTCCAAGTGTGTGAATATTTTGTCAGGAGGATTATTTTTCATTTTTGGTGACATTACACTACCTACAAAATGCTAAACAATATCGAAATATAGTTCTGATACATTATGCTCTACCACAACTTTATATCAGCTTTGCTTATCATATGATTTTCTGACTTGGATATTCAGGATTGTTTTAGTATAAATATACCAATCCATCTGTGTATTTTGACCATATACAAATTACTGGATTATATGACTCCTGCTTTAAAGAGTGTTAGACATAAAAGTTTTTCAAAGATGAATATTATGTCTAAACTCATTTTGAAAATATTATTATTTACAAATTGAAGAAATATGGTTAGCAACAGACAATAAATAGCATTTCTTTTGTTTTATAGTGAATAAATAAACTATGAAGTAGTTACCTAACTTGATATTTTTATTTTGTTAGAGAAGGTATGTGATGGAGCTTATAAGAAGAGAATACTTGCATAATCATGGCATCATTTTATTCTGGTTCACCAAAGAAGTCACCTGAAGGTACAAATTCATATTTATTTTTCAAGCATAACTGCTAATAAATATTAAGTTTTTTCCAGAACATTTATAAACTTTTTTTTGTTTACAGGTTTGAGTAGTATTTTGTTTTGTATAAAAATGGTAAGGTTAATGTATGACCATTAGGTTTACTTTTCCACAAACAGATAAGGCATCAAATTCAAAAATGAATGTATTATTTCACATCATGTTGGCTATCCAATAAAAGTTTCAGAAATGTAAGTTAACAGACTACTCACAATGTCATTATTCCTTAGGATTTTATTGTGCCTGTGAATTAAGGCTTTCAAAGTTTGAACTTGTTGCTTGTGTTTGCTTTCCAAGTTTCTAATTCTGTATGTACTACTCTAATAAAGGAGCCATAAACAGGTTGTTTAAGCTCTAAATTTTGAATATAAATTAAGATGCCTAACATTTTTCTACATTACAGAGTAACAAATAACACAACCAAACTTCAAATTTTTGAGTGGACAGTACAACCTCAACATAAGAAGTTAGGGAGAAAAACTTAACTTTGTAAATTACCATAAGATTTTATTAATAATACAACTCTAAACATTAACAAGTACAATAAACATGGAATCAAAATAGAGATTTGTAGCTTGAGGAAATAATCTAGACATAATTTCCAGCCTAGAATTTTTATGTTTGCTGGAGTTCCTAGTTATGGGCTTGAAAATATAATCTTTGTATTTCAGTTCAGCTTGTTTCTGTACTTTTTGACAATCTTTATTCCCCTTTTTAATTATCTTTTTGTCATACTCTTAATCTCTTGCAACAAACTCTGACACTTATACTGAACATATAATGAAAATAAAAACAATTCCTTTAATGTTTATTATATTTACCCTTTTGGCACATTTGGCGACTGCAGTCGACTTGAAGACTCAGTGCAGCAGGCAACGTTTCTTTATTCCTGTTATTATTATGTATTGAATTTAACATATATAGTATTGGGTATAATCACTGAATATTTCAGGGACTTTTGTTGAGTTATTATCAAGATATCATGCTTTTAGTACTAATATTGTAATTAGTTAAAGTATCAAACATATATATTCAGTGTCATGCCAAACATTAAAAGTTTTTATTCAGTATCGAAAGCATCAATAACCTCTTTTTACATAGAATATGTATTCACACATACAAAATACTCTGCAACATACAAATGAAAATAATTTTATATATATATATATATATTTAAATATCATGGTTAAAGTTTTCATCATTAAAGACATGACCACAGTTACAATATTCATTTATGATATTGCAAAGTGTTATTAGGTAAACATGTCATATAAATTTTCAATAGCAAAAAAAATGGGCTATACTGTGAAAAAAACAAAATAAATTTTATTGTTCTTAATGGGTTCAAAGCAACCCAGGAAAAAGAAAATATGTCAGGAAGATCTGGCCAGAGCCATAAAAGTATCTCAGCATGGCCATGAAAACCATCTGTCAGATGTCTCCCAAGAATCTTAAGTCCCTCACTGTTCTTGACAATCTACTATTTCACATTTGAAGTAATAAATGAAATTGAGAAATTTATTCTGATTGTTCCCACTTCAAATTTGTTGTTAGTAGAGAAGAATCTAGAATCATGCAGATATGGATGTTGTGGAATTCAAAATGTTTGGGGCAATAATGGGATTTTCATAATCCCAAGAAGAAAGGTACTCCTTCTTCTGAGACTCAATTACAGGAAAAATTATTGTAACTGGTAATGAGCATTTTGCTGTCCCATCAAAGATGGGCCATGATGATCTCTCTAATTTTGTACTTTTTGATAGGATGCTTTTTTCTGTTTTCAACTCTTGGTAGTTGTTAAACTTGGGTTTTAGCTCACTTTTAAGGAAGTGATTGAAGTCTGCCAAATCTTTCTTACATTAAAAGGTAGTCACATGAAGGCATTTTGTCCCTTTGATCAGTAAAAAGTCATCATTCATGGCATTAGATGGCAGCTATCAAAAGTAATTTGCAAACTGACCACTTCAGGAAATCAAGATAGATTAAACTGACCACACTTTTGTCCTTTAATGACCTTAAAAGTCAAAATTGGAAATATCATATCAACTAGGCCTTTTATAGGTCACAAGTTCAGTTAGCATCATAGAGAGTTAAGTGTTATAATCTGAATGATTGCATCCTGGTTTTGCTACAAATATTTTATAAGAAGACACAAAGCAATAAACTGATTATTGTTTCATCTTGAGGTAATGGTATATTTGCTTGTAACTTCAGACATCTGAAACAACCAACATGTTGCCTAGTGAAAGTTACTGCTGCTTGCAAGCATTATTACCTTGCTTGCATTTGAGGTCTTCAACAAGTGGGTTTTCTTGACATCTCTGATCTTCAACAATTGTTTGATTAGCATAGCAAAAACCTTATTTTGGAAGGAAGTAGCTTTACACCCTCTTACCATTTATTCTGACTTAACTACTAGATTAAGGTTAAATATTATTCAAATAAAACTAGATAATACCACACTAGCCACTAACATGTTTTGAAAACTCTGGTTTGCACAGAAAATAAATAGAATATTGAGAATATGATTATAAAAAACCTGCAAGCCTTTATTTCCTTTCCAAAAATTGAAGTTTTTTTTGTCAGAACCAAAATATACTGAACATACTAAATGTTTCATTAATATGGTATGAGTCTTTAAAATGCTATTTAATAGAGTGTAGGTTAAATGGGAATTTTTTCTCAACAATGAAATACAAATATGGAAAAATATCTTATACACAGTAACCATGACAAGGGTAAGTGATGTAGGCATGTTGTTTGGTGTTTAAATAAAAAGGCTTGGGTAACTAGGATGCTATTTAATAACTGGTTACAAAATCATTTTGTGCATGAGGTTAAAGAATACTTGGCAAAGAACCTTGACTTTACAGTTCTTCTAGTTTGGAATAATACTCCTGTTTGTCTGTGACCCTGACATGCTGCAATTCGGCCATCCTAATGTGGAGATAATATTTTTACCTCCCAATGCCACATCCATCTTGCAACCAATGGACTACTGAGTAAAAAAAAAAAAATAGTCTTAATATACAAGGAATTTCCACCAACATATAATCCAAGTTATGGACTCTGGTATTTTTGGAAAGTTTATAATAATATTTTTTCCCCAGAATGTCATGGAATGAGATGAAAGAGGCTACTATAAATGCATGGTGGTACCATTTTTTACCTGAAGTCATGAAAAATTTCAAGGGCTTTCTGAAGAAGAAAGTTGCTGTTATAGTGAGACTTGCTATAGAAATTGAAAGTGAGGGGTTTTATAATATGAAGGATGAGAAGATGCTTGAGCTTCTGGAACCCCATTACCAAGAGCCATGAAGAACTTACAGTGCTTATAGCCTCCAGTGATAGTGATGAAGATGCTAAAAAGACAGAACATGCTTTTCTCATAATGTAAAGAAGCATTAAACTGAAAAGAGAATTTAACAATGCAGCACATTACAGAAAATTTTTTTAAATATTTGAGGAGTGAAGTCAAACTGCCAAAAAATTCCTGAATTTATGAAGTCCAAATTTGCTGATGTAACACCTTCTGACTCCATTGCATCATCTTCTACATTTGCTTGAGTGGAGTTAAAGGCTGAATTTTCTGACAGTACATCAGCCAAAAACCCTCATCTTCCAAATTTATCTTCATCGCAAGTCTTTCCTCTTGTCAGCAAAAGGTCTTCATCATTCATAGGTGAGTGTTACAATAAAATGCAGTACTCTATTATTTAATATATTTTAACTTACAGGTACAGGATATCACATGTGAATGTTATTATATTTATGATTTTATATTTTTAGTTCATGTACAATACTTTATAGGTTTGGATATTCATTTATGTGTAAAAAAGAAATCCACATATGAGCATTTTTCAGAGACTTCACACAGCTGTGATTTTGTATCCCTGTTAAACCTGTAAGGTACTGAGTTTCTTAAACACAACTTGCTTAACTAACATATTCCCCTCATTGTATGACTGCCCACTGTACTTAAGTTTTTACTTCAGCGTTTAGTGATATCGTGTTCAGTTAAGCTAAATAAGTGTGTTATTTTCAGGTTACCAATGATTCTGTCTACAGGTTAATCATTTAGTTAAATACATATTTTTTCAACATGTGACATCACATACATGATACATATATTTATTTCACTATCCAATTTCTTAATATTTCCACAATATTAGCTTTTTCAATTTTGTTTTTTATAGTGTATACTTCTTACCATTATTATCATTAAATTTATAATTTTCATACTTCTTACCATTATAATCATTTATGAGGGTCCCTGGGGACTGGATTCTGTCTTGCCTGCTCCTAGTATTGTTTGTTTCCCTCCTGTAGTAGCCTAATCCATTTTCAGACAACTTGTATTTTGTCAGTTTTCTTCCACCTTCTCTTGGATTGCTTTCCAGGCTTCTACTGCAGAATCTTTTATACCTGTTTCAGTTTTTTTTTCCTTTTTTGACATGTTTTGCAGTATATTCCCCTTCTCATGACATTGTTTTATGATAATTTTTTCTCTTTTTTAAAAGTGGGTACTTGCAAGCCTCACCCTGATAGACTTTAATTCTTTTTGCCTTAGTTTACAATAAGGCAAATTCATTCGTAATTTAATATCATTCAATTCTCTCTTAATTTTACCATTTTGTTCCCCACCTATTTTTTAACATAGTTTTACCCTATCACTACTCCTACAGTTAATGTTTACCTTCCATCCACTTCTTTCAGTGTTCCACATATGTTTAGGGATATTTGTGGGATACCTACTCCTTCATCCCATTGTATTGGAGGGGGGGGGGCTGTCATCTTCAGTTTATTCCTTCCACATATGGCCTCTTAGCTTTCAGGATCTTCAAGAATGATACATTATTGTTTGTTTGCCATTCACTGCTACTTTGGTTTTAAGGTCTGTTCATTTTTTGTCTACTATGGTCCATTTAGTATCACGAGGTATCTGAAATGCTATATTCAATTTATTTTTAATTGCTCTTTTGTTTTCTTCTGAGATATTCTCATCTTCATTCATTTTGTATGTTTGGCACCTGCCAGTCTTTTACTTGTCTTACATCACATTTTTGTACATTGTCTTGTCTGCTTGATGTTTATTGATATTTTGTATCAGTTGGTCCCACTTCAATCAGTTCTTGAGTTTTCCCTGTTTTAATATATAGAGTTTGATTACATCTGGGTAGGCTTTTTCTGCAAAACAGAGAATGCCCATTGTACAGGTTCTTATCTTTATTTGTTTTTCACCATGTGATTTCATGCCTTGATTTTTGGAATTATTTTAGTTCCATATGTCTTTTGTGGGGCAGTCTGCACTTTATTTAGCTCCATATTTGGGGGAATTTGGAAACATCATTCATTGGATGTCTACATTCATTAAGCTCCTTTCACAGTCAGCTTGGGTAGTAGGATCTTCCTTCAAAGTTTTTCCTGTTACATACCTTACATTCTAGTCTCTTTGGGTGGTGTATTTTAAAAAAAAACCTCCATCAAGTGCTTTATCCTTTTCAAATGTATTTGCAGGTGTTTTCTGTTATCTGGGCCTTTAATTTTGGTTTTCCTCTTAACATTTCAATCCTTCCCTTTTTGTCTGTATATATGCTGATGGTTGCACATATCCCTCACAACATTGAGTTTACAGCTTCCTCCCCCTCTTCTGTATTGTTTCTCTTCTCTGATATTCATCTTTAGAGGTATGGGAGGGTCTACTGGTAGGAGGCGTTGGGATAATGGTTTATGATCAAAAGGTCTTATCCTATTCACATTCTTGTTCTCCAGTTTGACTAATTCTTTTTCATTTCAACTTTTTTAATGGTGGTGGCTAATTTCCTCACCAAGCGAATACTCCTTACTTCCCTTGAAGTAAGCATTGTTTGTTTGTTTTTTTAAACATATGGTTGGCATATTTCTCCTGGAGGGTCATGTTCCAGGTGCTTTGCCCTCATTGCTAATAGATTTTCCAGTCCTGACACACACTTTTTATCAAAGAGTGGCCTTTCAATTCTCCTAATTTTTAGTGGCTCTGTTGCATGTGGAATACTCTTTTCACATGAAGTTTTGAAACTTTCATTACTTCACATTCAGTTACCTCTTGTTTTTATTCTCTGGTTGATCTTCCATTTGTCTTGAATGTCAATAAGTTCTCTTCTCATTCCATCAGTCTTATTTCCTATATTTTTGTGAATCCATGTTACTCTGCTTCAGGTTTGATCCTCTTGACATTTTTTGCTCAGTTTTTGCCTTTTGTTCTAGATCAATGTTTTTAACTTACATTTTAGTGGCTAGTGTGACATATTTCTTATTGTCTTTAACATTGCCTTTTAGTAGGAGCGAGATGACCTTCTTTATTCGATACATGTTGTTGGTTGTTTCATTGTTTCCAATGCTTTTTCCATTGAGTCCATTTCTTATTTTATCTTCTCATACTTCACTTCTTTTTCTGTGATTTTTTTCTTTCTCCCTCACAATTGGCTTTGAATTGTGTTTTGCTTGACCTTTTATTTCTTGTCTCCTTCTTTCCATTGTCACTCTCAGGTATATTTGCTCAAATTATGCACCTTTCCTTTTTCCTGCATGTCTGTCCTGCCATACATTGGAAGTGGTTCACTTTTCAAGTACTGAATCTGCACATCTCCCATTCTCTGCTTTGGATAACTGTTTCTTTCTTGTTGGGGTACTGTCATCCACCTGTTGCCATTTTTTACTCTTTCAAACACAAATGAGGCTATGACTGGGTAAGTTACCTTTCAGCATATACACTTCTTCTTCCACACATCTTTTTTTTTCTTTGTGGAGCAGTACCTGACCAAGTATGCACTGTAAGACTATGAAGACTTATGTGTTATGATTCCACAGCCATGCAGTACAAACTGTGGAAATGAGTTGTTCCATCAGAGTGCTTGTAGATTTATTTTCATGATAAGTTTGCTTCATACATTCACCTATACCAGACCATTCTTACCCAGGACTACAAAGATAAAGCAGAAGGAAATAACTGCCAATCCCTATCATGTCTTGTATTGAATAAGTCAGTATAATCTGCATTTCAGAGTAGTGCTTCATGGTTACCCATTGCACTGTTTCAGGTGTTATTGTTTCTTCTGACTCTCCTCCACATTTTATTTCCACCTCTTTTAGTGGAGTATAAGAGTTCTTACCACTTTCCAGTTCCAACCCACTGTGATTGTGAAAAATGGGCAAAGAGTATGCCTGCTTCAGAAGTAGTCCTGTCTGCCGCATTATATCTTCAATTCCAAAGATCTCCTTATGAAAAGTGTCCTTTAGATCCTTTCAAAGGTTGCTTCTTTCTTATCCTAACACCAGTCTGTCCACTTAGTGTTGGATTCTTGTTATTTATGGATGAAGTAATGTAGAATATTGAAAGTTACAATTTTTCTACACTGAAGATATATTTCTTATGAGTACTTACCTTTTCTTATATTTCCCACTTTTCCTACACACTGAAAAATGGTGCTTCCATTTTCTACCAAAACTCGAAGTGAAAATTTGGTAGAATTGAATAGAGGGATTCACATGCATTATGAGAGTATGTTCCAATCTTATTGGTGAGGTGTTGTGTTGTTGCATGATGATTTGCACAAGAGATGTGTTGGAATCAGTCAGTTCCAAACAAGTTGGAGATTCAAGACTTGTGGCATGCACAAAACATTTTTTAGCATGCAGAGGTCAGCATTTAACAGGAATAGCTATTTATGTTAGAAGAGGTAATGAACTGTATTGGAAATACATTTTCAGTGCAGTAAAACTGTAACTTTTCAAAGTAACCCTAAAATATATACCATATTCAAGATAGGTTTTATGTGTATATATATGAGGTGAAAGATTATTATTAAAATACTCAGTATTTAATGATGTAAATGGTTTTACACTTCAGATCAAAGTTAATATTTTTCTTATTTGAAAATGTATTTTTAGGACAGCTAAAACATTGAGTAAGACATTACTGAAAATAAGGAATGAACACTAAAGTTATTAAGACACTAAGAAAGATTGTTAAGACAAGTAAGGTTAATTATACAATGTTTCAGAAGTTTGGACCCATGTGGAAAAAACACAATTTATTATTTATATTGCATTACGTTAACAAACATACACATTTCAATTCTTGATGTACTGTGCCATCAAATATATTTTCATTTCTGAAATATGTACAGTTGGCATTAGAAATATGTTTAATTTTAAGGATATAATGTCTGTGGTCCCTGTGGATCGACACTTCTGGTACACCCTGTACATGAGTGTATGATAATGGTATTTGAATATCATAATTTGTCATACCTATTGCCTTCAACAAGTTTCACTTAATCCAGAGATCATCAAGATGATTAGGACATGATAAACACAATAATGATTGTAGTACTATTTATACAAGTCAGTTATTACAACAATAATAGTTATAATCATGCTTTGACAGCTTAGAAAGATCATTCACATCATAACAGCTGTTGTTGTAAAAAGTGGCTTGTATCAATAATGTTTCTACCACTGTTGTGTTTATTGTATTCCAGGCAGCTATGTGAGCTCAGGATTGGGTAAAACACATCACCAGCATTAAAAATTAAAAGCTGATGTCAAGTCTATTAATAAAGACAATAGTGAAATTAGAGAGCCATAAAATAGTCGTAACTGTTGGATTTGTTTATCATTGCAGAAGTTCACATTGTTCAGTCAGCTGATGGGGATGCCACATTGCATCCATTACAGATCCTTCATGATCAAGAAAGAACAGTGCTAACACTGGACTCTGTCCAAAGTCTAAAAGGTGTTGTAGTCAATGTGATTGCTGCAGATGATGGAACTATCACTCATTCTGGTGGTTTGTGTGGACATATTTTGCAAATGATTCCAGCTGAGGCAATAGGAGATGTTACTCACTTTGTCCAAGTTCCTACAGAAGCATCATCTGCCACAGCTATAACAGAGGAAGTCACCCATCAAGGAAATTTTCCAACAGAGACATTGTCTACATCATCTGGAGCAATAGGAGAAGTTACTCACCTTATCCATATTCCAACAGAGACACCATCCATGCCTTCTAGCACATTAGAAGGAGTAACCCACCTTCTACATCTTCCAGCAGAGACAATATCTACTACAGCTGGTATAGCAGATAAAGTCACCCATCTTGTCCATCTTCCTATAGAGACTTCATCTACATTAGCTGGTACAGTAGAAGAAGTCACCCACCTTGTTCAACTTCCAGTAGACACATCATCTCCATCACCCAATACAGTAGAAGATGTTACTCATTTTGTTGAACTTCCATTGAAATCAACACCCACAGTTTCTTTAAACACAATTGTGTCCTCTGTACCTTCAGGTTAGTTCTTCAATCATAAAGATAGCGTTTATTACGAATAAGTTTATTAAAGCTTTTCCCCATATTTCTCCAAAATATAATATTCCTTATTCTTGTGTATCTAATCAATTTATACAGTACTTTTGGAAGTATGTTACTGTTTTTACTTTATAATTACCTTTGGTGAATGAAAAGAATAACAAAACAGTGGTCCATATCTATTGAAATAAGTTAAACTGTCACAATCTTTTAATTAAAGCATGAAATATTTTCAGTGCATTACTGTATTAAAATCTATGATACTCATGATATTTAGAGTTTTTATTGTTTCTTTTAATTTTGAACCAAATTTTAGGGTTTTTTTTGAGCATTTATTTATTTAGGGTAATTAAAAGTTTCATGGAGTAGTTAAGAGAAGTAAAAAAGTAAATGCTAAAGTGTTTGAGGGATTTGACAGATTGTTTTTTAGTAATTCATAAATTTTACTTTCCATGAAGTTGAAAGTGATTTTTTGTTGTAGCTTATATATTGAGCATGACTCATAATACAAAGTTGAAATTTACTTTACACAGCAAGAGCAATCAAAGGTGATGATAAAAGAAGCAAGCTAAGTCTTTATAAGGAAGTCATGTAAACCACAGAAGATTTTTTTTCACACTCCTTTTTGTTTTTTATTTTAGATATCATATTAGAGGTGTATAAAAGTAACATTTTCAGATCTATATTTTTTGTATCTTTCATTATTACCAGAATTCCTCAATTTTATCTTACAATTTGGGCCAGCTGATGAGTTTTTGTATTGAATATATTCAGTTTTTAAAGAAAACTGATTGCTTAGTTTAAATGAAAACTGTTTCAATTAACCTTGTTTTTCATTTGTTCCCTCACATTTCCATAAAAGGACAAAATATATATCTTTTCCAAAATTCTTCATTTATGGTAAAAAGCTTATTCAGTTTAAAATTGTCACCCTGTTTGGAGATTTCTGATATGATACCTTACCTCCACCCATGTAATAGGTTTTTCTAATCTAGTGATGTTCTCTGTATGCACAGTTTTCATTCATCAATAGCCTTGATGCTCCCACTTATTTTTATGTTTACTTCTGATATAACTGCTCTGTAGCATGCAATAAAAATGCAACAACCAACCTACTGCAGCTGACTCCATGCATACTATTAAGCATTGATTTGTCATTCTCGTGTATAGTTGTGCTCAATTTTTGCTGTACATTGCTCTTTCTTACATGTAACTTTGATTAGCTTTATTCTGTTGTGACAACTCAAGTATCTTGTCATTTCATTTTTGTATATTTTGTTTTTGTTGAATATTTTTATTTTCATTTCCACTTCCTGAACTCACACTTCAATGTCAGTATGACAACTTCTGTAGTGAATTCAGCCACTGCTATTTCACTTACTACTTTGGGTTTGGAATCTACTCTTTCTGCTGAAGAGATCTCAGCCATGATACATCACATATTAAAAACTCTCATGCAGCTTTCTATGTTTTCAGAAACTTGAATGGATATCCTGTTCCTGGATGAATCTGATTAGGATGAAGAGAATGTGGTCAGCCTTTTCCAATTTTCCTTTGCTTTACAGCCTTGTGCTACCCTTTGGATATACCTCATCCTTTGTCCATGGTTTTTTAAACATGATTTCCCAGGTATATTACCTTTTGTCTCTACATCTTATGATTCTTCCTACTCCCTTCTTTTTACACCTTCATCAGATTATTTGTTTTTTTTCCCTTTCCTTATATTCAAATCCATGCTTAAGTAATTGTAGCTCAATTACATTTGGGTTCCAGCATGCCTCATCTTCCACATTTATCTGACTTCTGTACTTTGGCTTATCACATGTCAATTTTCTGTATTTGGACTCTCAAAACTTGGGAGTTTTTGATACAAGTGTGGAGATTTGATCTCAAGATTACACTGAGATTTTTCCCATTCCAGTTTTAACATCTTTGGCTTACCCTCACTGCTGTCCTTTGTTATCTTTCTTCCATTCATCTCCTGTTGAAGACTATCTGCCATTCTTCTGAGAAGCTTTGGTTCATATAATATATATATATATTTATATACTTTTCTCTTTTCATTGTTGGTACACTTATCTGCCTTAGTCCCATCCTTTCATACTCCTTTGTCAATAAAATATTCTTGGCAGAGATGTTCTCTTGCCACATTTTCATTTCCCATCTTTCCTAGCCCTGTCCAGCTTCAGTTCCTGTGTCTTATCTCCAGCTTCCTCCTCTCAACCAGTGCTCTCTTTTCATGTTTCAATGGCTAGCAACCACAGTCTTCATTGCCACGCTTTCTTCCACAGATCCCCAGGTTATTCAAAATCTAACAGAAGGACTCTTCCTTAATTCTTTTAACTTCTGTATTGTTCACACATCCTATTTCTTTTCCTCCTGCATGGGATTCCACTCCATTACAATGTCACTTGAAAGTAACTCGAGATATCTTACACAAGGATACTGTTGAGCAAATATGTCATCTTTCTCCAGGTCTGTATTCCTGGCTGTTTGGGGTTCCTAAAAAGGCTAGGCATTATTATACCTTAACCAGTCTGTCCAACTTCAACTGTTTCATCAACCTCCCATGGTTGAACATGGAATCTTTCTTCACACTGGGTTGCATTTCATATTGTGTGATCAGAGTTTTAGCCCACCATCTTCACAACCACAGTTTGTGATTACACCATTACATGGATAACTGATTCCTGTTATTTCCCTCACTCATACACTTTTCCACCTACTGAAAGTTGGTCCTGTGGGATGGTTTATCATGCTGAATTATTCCTGTCTTAACTCATGCAGTATCAGATCCATTTGAGTGTTTTTCAACACCTTTCTCAGTAGGGTCCAAACTTTTTTCTTCTTCTGAGGTCTATGGATATCTTGGTTTCCAAAGCCAAATGCTCTCCTTCTCCCTATATGCAAGTTTCTGTCCATGGAAGGCTTTATACCCTGATCTGATGAATGCATACATGGTCTTTAGAAGGTGTTGCATGATCAATTAGACTTTGCCTGGTAGCTGTACATGATCACAGATGCTTCTCTAGTGGTACAGGAGTTTTACATTGATTGTCAGGAGACTGCAGGTCATTGGACACTGGTTGAATCTTCCATCCACATCAACATATTGAAAATTCTTGCAGTTCATCCAGTACCTTTGCTTGACCAGAATGTCTAGGCAGTTAATAATCCCCTTACATTTCCTTCATTTGAATTTTTGGCCACTTACTCATTGTACCATTTTTCACTTATGATATATCTCTTGCTTTGTTTTGCATGTAGACATTATAGTTAAAATACCTTTGGTATCAATGTCTCCCATATCCTTTATCACCAAATTTATGTTCTCTTTTATCTGAATCATAGTTTTTTGCCAAAACATCAGCAGTGTATAAGGGTTACATCATCTTCACACCTAGTTTCCTTCAATCCAACTCTTGTTTATATTCTTGTGCTGATTCTGTCATTTTCTTTGTCTAGTGCATTCTTTATATTGTTACATTGCTTGCACTGCTTCTTTCTGTGGATCCCGATTTCATCTATTTCTACCATGGAATACTTCCTCTATCCAAGATCTTTTTCCCATCACTATTTCTGGATGGATTAACTTATTCAGCTTGTTTAAGCTTTGATACCTGAGGCTTATCATTGCATCTTCAGTCTTCTCCCACCAAATACATCATTTCCTCTTCTGCTGACTGCCCACTTCCATCACTTGTAAGAGGAGATTGTAAAGGCTGGCATGTTGATCATGTCTGACAGTTTTATAGCTCACTATTTGAGTCATTTGGCTGTCTCCTCCTCATCTGAGTTTTACTTGCAACCTGTCACCACCATTGACACTGCAGTTAGACTGTGACTGGATAAGTTCTTTCTTTATTTTTCTTACCATTACAGTAGACTTTTTTTTTCTTGGATTCTACTCTGTGGGAAGTTGTGCTTGTCCAGCATAAATCTTTACTGTATGGCTGTGTAGGTTTGCAATTCTCACAAAAGACATTAGCAGGATCTCTGCCCATCCCTGCAATCCCTGGTTGAATTAATTGTGACCTGACTGACTTTCACAACAGGGCTTTTGTTATCACTTATTGCAGTGTCTTACTGTGTTGCATTTTTTTAGACTCTCCACCATGTTTGTTCCCTCTTCCAGTCGAGTACAGGAGTTCTTGAATCTTACCAGTGTCTAATTAATGGAGTGGTGCACCATGGAGGGCTCCTTCTGTGTTTGGCCAACTCCAATTAATTGAAAGTAGGTCAGTGGAGTTTTGTTGATGTAGATGATGAGAATTCTCCTGCTGTGAACTGAAAGAAAAATACGTGATACTATCTAATTTTGAACTTGATGAATTCGTCATATGTAGTTCACCCCTCTGTCTGGATTTCATCCATCCTATCACTGGGCAATCTGGTGTTGGATAAGCATAGGACCAGCCAACTTAAGTCCTGAAGCTTGTTATCGGAAAGGGTCCTTCTACCCAAGAACACACAAAAAAGTTTCAATAATGCTTGGTTTAGAACTGGAGTTGACCCACTTTATCCACTCTACACTATTAAATGTACATCATTTCTACCCAGTTTAGTAACAGATACCGTCACAAAAGATTGTACTTGTACAAATAAAGGAGGCAGTCTCCCAGGGGTTTGACCCCATACATTAAGGTATCACACTCCATTGATTCTTTTTGGGGAACTTTTGAAGAGGGCTCACAAAAGTAACTTTTGCATCAGTCCCTTCAGTGTGGGATTCCAGCTATTGCAAGAGCATAAGTTAGGTATTGTATTAAAAGTTAAGTTTTTCTTAAATTAAAAATGTGCTTCCACTTTTGCTCACACTTCCCTCTCATCTTGTCCACTTCTGGTACGTGTTTTACTTAATCTCAAAGTTATGATGCTCTACAGTGTAGAGGAATGCAACTGTGTTGGGGGGGGGGGTGTTACATGCCTATAGGTGAAAGGATGCAGTATACTTATTTTGAAGCTACAGAAGTGTACCATGGATAAACACCTAAGGGTAGGTGGGAACATCAAGGCTTGTGGTGAGCAAAAATTATGGATATAGAGGACAGCACAAGTCAAAAGAAAAGAAATTATGTGAGTGGAGATAATGTCTATATATGTGTGTGTGTGTGTGTGAAAATACATTTTCATTGCAGGAAACATTAATTTTAGTGTACCAGGTGTATAAAGAATTAGCTGATGTGTAAATGAAAACTGTTAAGATAAACTATGTTGCCAGATGAGTGCTACTTTATTTTCTATCTAACTAATTGTTTTGAGTGTATAAACTAAAAAGTCATTTTGGCTAAGATTTCTGAAATATTCATACAAATTATCAAATAATAATGATTTTTAAAAATGTTTGCAAAGAAGTAACAGCTGATAATTGATCTATCACACTTAAATTTTTACTTAGATCCAGTTTCTAGAACTATCATGTGTACTGTATCTTCTGAACCTTCAAAGTCAAGTATTCTTTGTTCTTTGCTTGCAACTACCCCTTTAACAAAACCCCCACTACCTGATGCTCCATCATGGGTACAGAGAATGAATGACTGTGAGGTAAAGAAAGTTTACGTTCAGTTCTTTTATCAGTGCCTGTCGGGAGAAGATCAAATCAAATTTCTTAATTTGGTTTTTAGTTCTGATTTGTGATTAATTTCCTGTAATAAAGGTTATGTATTAGTTATTCATTAAATATAAATATAGAATGCATTGAATGGAAGAAACATTTCAGCATTATTTATTTTATTTTTTCCAAATACATTGTAAATCTTTTTGATAAAAATTTTAAAAAATAAACATTTTTAAAGCTAATTTACTTTATATAATCATCACACAATTTGAATGGAGATTTAAAACCTGATAATTGAGTCAGAACTTAAGATCAGATACAGATCATTAATATTTTTACTTTCTATATTTGTCTTATTTCATAAATAATAATTGTTATTCAAATAAAACAATTATCACCAAGAGAGAAATTGAAATATTAAAGGTTTTAATTAGGGTGCACTTGTCTACAGAAAAGGAAAATAAATAGCCAAATTAATTCATTGTATTACAAGTTTTAGAAACGGATATGAATTCTTAGTATTTTTATGACTAATATAGGAAATTGGTAGTTCTTATCGTGGTTGGGTTGGCACTGAAGATGAACTAGATTTGCTCCTTGCCTATCATAAACAGCTGACACATTCTAGCTGGGGAACCCGTCAGTCAACCTCTTCGCTCCGCTCCTCCCTTCGACTGATGTGGAAGTCTCAGTATGTCCCATTTGATGGGATTCCTTTTATTAATGCTGGTATGTATCATTTTCAGAATTGATTACCATTCATATGTTGAAAAGGTTTTGCATTAAAATTGTGAGTCTTGAGAAGCTCTCATAATATGTTTGACCTTATGTCTAGTTTTGTTATTTCTATTATGCTGTATTTTTAATATTTTATAAGCCTGACAGTTTGTATGAAGTGAGGTATTTTCTATTGATGGTGTAAGTAATCCAGGAACAATTTAGATTTTTTTATTGTGAGCTCCCTAGTGTAGACAGCATTATATGGCACATTAATATGCATATTTAAATAAACATCCCAAATTATGATATTTTATAATTGTTAATATATTGTTATTTGTTGTTGTTTTTTTTCACTAAAACATAGGTTAAGAGTAAGGCAGAACCTTTTTCCAAATTAACAATTTACTATAATTGAAAACAGTTTTCTAGTGAGGTTGTTATGATGATTCATTTATTATTAACATAAAAATCTATATAAATAAATAGTCTTGAAATGTCTTTCACATATGTGCTTTTAATTTTTGCATTTCATTCTCTCCTTCCATTAATTTTACTTGAAACAGTGGAAAATGTTCTTCAAGGTTTCAAGCTTAATTGAGATATGTGAAACACCCTGTCTTTCTGTGAAAGATAACTTGGTTTGAGAGGGCTAAATAAATTATGCACAAACCATTCAGATCATGTGATCAACTTATTTCAATTTTTAGTATTTTAGGTGAGTCAATGAGGACATTAAGGCAACAGGTGTGTATATCGCTGGAAAAGATTGCCACAAAACACATCATTTTTATACTGTACTTACCTCACATCACGAGATTATCTTTTTTAGTTCAGTACTGCCTTCTATTTGCAGATGTTTTTTTCACACATGCTAGAAAAAGAAAGTACTACAAGGTGATTAATTTACTGATTACTGAAGCATTCGTAGTCAGTCATATAAAATTATTTCTTGCTAATATTTAACAAGATAAAGATATTTATACAGTAGAACAAACAACTAAACTTCTTGAAAAACATGTAGCACCTGTACTTGTTCTAGTTTATAAATAACAATAGAATTTATGCACTTCATTAATATTAATAAAAAAATATTAATATTTAAAAGAAGAAAGAAGAAGAAAATAAATATTTTAGAAACAGTTAATTTTTTATTATTATTTTTGGTTTTTATTTCAAGTGGAAGATGTTTATGGTTTTAGTTTCTTGTTAAATAAGTTATTGCCTTAATTTTATCAGTTATATGGTTTTTAAATGATGAACTCACAGTCTTAAAAACAGAAATTTCAACAACAGATTCAAAGATAGTTTCTTCTGTGTAAAAGAAAACCTCATTATTTTCCAAGGCATTACTTAGTACAATAAAAAATTTATAGTTTTTGTATTTCCTATAACTATTTCTTATATATTTTTGTTGGTATCAAGCAAAATCTATTTTATATTTTTTATGTTTAACTTAATTGCAACAAAGAATAGTCATAGCTGCAAATACTAAAGTATTTTTTCCAAATTTTTAAGTGATAAAAATAAAAACCTACAAATAAGTAAATATCATTCATAATGCTTAGTCATGTACATGTGCTTTGTCAAGGGCTTTTTTTTTGCCCTTAAAATATTTTAGGCCAATAAAAGCTTTTAATACTAAGTTTTTGGTCAAATGATATCTACATCAATGCTTCAACTAAATGACCTTAGTTATGTAGTTTATAACTGTCGACATTGTTACTGATACTTATGATTGTTAAAATGTTGACATTAGGTAATAATTTAATATAAAATTTGAGACTCATTTTCAATGTTGTGTGGAAATAAATTTGTTCTTATTTAAATTGTGTGGTTTTAGTGATCAGTCATCATTTCACATTTGTGCATTAAATACAGCAACCTAAAAAATAATAAAAATAGTTTTTGAATCACATACTAACAGGAAGCAGAGCTGTAGTGATGGAATGCCAGTATGGACCTAGAAGAAAAAGAAATCCATCCAAGAAACTCAATGAAAGTCAGAAAGAGAAATTCAAACAGACTTGTCCTGCTAGGTGAGACCATTTGTTTGTCTCTTTGGGGCTTTTGAAGCTTTAAATCATGACTAGTGTGAAAACAAAATAAAATAGTTTTATTTTTCTATGTATGGTGTAACTCTTTCAGCAAAATACACAAAGAATAGAGAGGAATAGCATATTTTGTTTTATGTGGTTTATTCATAAACTGTTAAGTTATCCTTGTAACTGGTTATTGAAGTTGTTCAACACACAACATCATAACCAAAAGTGATGCTTGTTTTTTTAGTTGTGGTAATATCTTAAGTGTTGTTAGTGACTATACAATGTTTGTGGTTTATTGAGTGATATATGTCTACTAATCTAAGAATATGAAGAGATACTCTCAGTATTCTTATTCCTCCAAGTCTTCTTAATCTTCCTATTATTTCACATCGTCTAATTTTAATCTTCTAAGTATACAATTTTAGTTTATTTTTCTTCACAACACTAATATCTCTTTTCTTTCAAGCCTCAAGAATGTTTATGTACATACTTTGTTCATCTACAGCATGTACTTAGTTATTCTTTGATATAGTTAATAATAAAACTATAATAACACAGTTCCTAGTGATATCTAATATTTGTTTGAAGTAATTCATGGGTTGACTTTTACAGTAAGATAGCTTTTAGGTGTAATGTAATTAGGGTTATTTTTTAAAAGTTATTGTGCAATTATTTCTGAAACATTTATTAAGCTAATTTAAAATATAGCATTCAGGTGAGACTATGTATAAAAATATTTTTTGATTTTCAAGATAAATTAGGATCTAAAGCACTTCTTGAATTTAGAATGCTGAACTACAAAACAAACATTTTAAGCCATGTTTCATTTTTGTATCTTCATAGCAGTATTCTCAAAGAATCAAACTAAATTTCTTCAAAATAAATATGTTTCTATAAAAAAATTGATGAACGTTATGGCTATCTTGAATATGGTACAGTTGAGCTAGATACATTTTAGATTGTTATAAGGGTTAAATTTGAAAAAGTAGAAAAAATTGAATGTTTAGATATAGTAATAATTTTTGTTTAAGATAAGGAATTGTTTGGTGTATTGCATTGTTTACTGTTTCCAAAACAATGTTGAAATTTTCACAAGTATTTCTGTTATTATATATTTACCTTTATTATTTGAATATACAAATTCTAAGGCTTTATACAGAAATCAAATACAAAGTTTTTATCTGATTATTAGCCGTATGTAACCTGAAATAAAGTATTACAGCACATTCCCTTTCTTGATCCCATATTGACCAAAACAAAGTATAATGTATTTGTTTTCAGACTTTTTTAAGAGTTGTATACCTTTTATGGTTTTATGATTTTCATTCTTCTAGGATATACATTAAAAAGGTGAAAAAATTTCCAGAGTTTAAGGTTGACCCAAATCTTGAGAAAAAAAGTTTACATGTGGCAATGGAAAAAGCTTTTGTAGAGTTGAAAGCAGCTGGTATAGATGGACATGGTGAAGAGAGGTAAGGATAGTCCTGTCAGTGTATTAAGTCTTAAGAGAACAAGTGTGAATTTGTAAATTATGCTACTGCCATTGAAGTGTAAATTTAGCACTTGTAATTCATTCAGTATTGTACTGCTGATTCTGTGAGAAGTAGTTTCTAAAAATTGTTCCAGTAAACCTCTGTGAAATGATATATGAAAAGTTAATTTAAAATTGCTTTTCTGAAAATGTAAGTAACAATAATTTATGCAGCATTGAAACTTACTTGCAAACCCTTGAAAATGAGAAACATGAATTTCTACAGCCTCACTGAAAAGGAAAGTGTGTAAGATTTTATTTGGTAAATGTTGTTACTCTGTGATGGTGAAATATCATTGCATAGAAAAGTGAATTTATGCTATCTTTTTTTTGCATTTTAACTAAAGGAATAATAAAATATTGTTAAGATTATAATTTGAGGCTTTGTTAATTAATAAAAACTTTACTCTTTATAGGCAATGTTTAAAGTAGTACTTTTCAAATTGTTTTTAATGGTGACACACTGTGTACATATTAAAAATAACCTACACTCCAGAGACAAGTGCAAGCTAATATAAACTGGCACATTAGGGTTCCCCATATAACCTGCCACTACTACACAAGACTGAGTTAGTGAACCTTTTTCATGACACATGCCCAAAAAGATATATAAAACATTAAATAATTTTTTTGCATGGCACATTAGCAAACATATCTTAAAAATACTTTAAATTTTATATCATCTATAATTAAAAACTTAAAACTTTTGGGCAGTTTCTAAAAACATGGTGAAACCACTCAGGGCAAAATGCAGCACCCAAATTTGTCATGACACTCACTTTGGAATGCACTGGCTTAGAGATTTGTGTGTTAGGTATTTTTATTATGTGGCTTTATTAATACATTGCAGATGGTATGTTCAGTTGCCAACTGAAAAAGCACATGAGTTCCATGATAGATTGCCTACAGGAAATGGCTCCTCTTCAAACAACCAGCATCATAATATACAAACAGTGAAAAATAATGTAGATAAGAATCCTTGTCTGTCTCGTATTCATCCTACATTAGTGACAAAGATAAGAGAGCTAGTAGCTAATGGAGAAACCAAAGTGCTGACAATTCGAAGGCAACTCAGGTATTTAGAAAATTGATCTTATTTTTCATCTCAGACTTTTTTTTTATTTATGTCTGAAGAAATTTCATTTGTATATAAATTTATAAAGCATTTACATTTATTAACATTATTTTGCATTATTAGTTTAATTTATATGGATCCAGAGCTAAACTAAATCTCTTAATCTGGCTTACCTTTATGAAACATTATTGGAATAATAACTAAAAACAGAATTGATACAGTACAGTTTAATCATTAAGTTTTAGTTTATTTGTGTATTGATTTATAACATTGTGTACTTCTAATCTGTTTGTTATATAGGACTAATGTCAATGATTTATAAGGTACTTATTAGTTCTAAGGGATTAGAATTTTCTAACAACCAGTGTTTTTTTGTCATATACAGTTTAGTGTGGGAAACAGGTATAAATGTTTCAACCATTCATAGTTGCCATACCAATCTTCTATACTTTGCAATGGGATCTGAAGCTTACATGTAGTTAGTTAACAAAGAGAGAATGATTTATAAATTATGACCTATTTTATCATGCCAGTTAATCGTACGGCCCCTGCTACCATTTTTAAATTTCTCTCTGCACATAGTACTGCAATACATTCAAATTTTATTAAATGACTTTACTGTCAGTATACATCAATGAAATTGGCACTATATGTAGCAATTGGAATTTTTATGTTACCTAATTATTTGACAGAAATGTATATAGTTGTCAGAAGGTGTCAGTTTACACTTTTGGTGAAGATGTACCATATTGTCTGATTGATCAACAAGAACACCTACAGTGGTTTCTTACCTACGTATGCTATAGTTAGATAGGCAGTTCAGTTATATTTAGATCGTAGTTTTATAATTTAGTTAATTATGTATTAGTTGTATTTTACAAATCATATTTGAAATGTTTAATTATTTTTATAAGTTTGACATGATGGTATCATTTGCATGTACAAAACATTAGTGAAACAAGTCTCTGTACAGGAGTCATTATATAATAATAATAAGGACTAGCAGACACCAGTTGATGTGTCAACATAAATAATAAAAGATAAATAATTGGAAAAGAAAATTAAAAATAGATCATAAGTGAAAAGATAAAGACACAAAGCTATGCATATTAGAAAATCAAGTTTCATTTTAAACATTTCATTACAGTTTGCATTGGTGATAAGCAACTAACACAGCATTACATCCACCACTATATGTAGATTACACAGTTGCAGGATTTACATCAACTTCACATGTGAACAAAAAGAAAGCAATCAAATATAATTTCTTAACCTCAAAATTACAAGAACTGATACAAAATTTAAAACAGAAGTCCACTGAAAAATCACCCATACTGTACTATACATTCCTTGGGACTCAGCACATGAAACAAAACAAAAACTCAACATACTGAGAAACCAAATAAACACAGCAATAAAACTATGCTTGCAAGATAAAATAAATGATGAATTAGACAAAATTCAACATTATTTATAAAATACAATGTGATAACTGTCACGACTTCTGTTTTGGAGAAACAAGTAGAAAAATGGAAACCAGATTTAAAGAACATAAAAAGTCACCTTCACATGTTTTCGAACACTGCAAGTCAAATAAACACAACATAACGATAGAAAACACTCAAATAATAAATAAAGAAATAAACATAAACAAACGCAAAATTAAAGAAGTCTTACTTATAGAACATCTCAAGCCCAAAATACGCCAATACAAAGGAACACCTTTATACCTATATTAAAAGTAATATAATAATAATAAAATAAATAATGCAAAATTATGTATTCAAACATCTAAGCACACCCTCCACATTCCAACACTCAGTTACACAACCCCTTTTAAACATGTGGTCAGCTTCTGGTCAGTTACCTCTTCCTTTCTTTGTGAACCTGACGATGACTGAAGAAGGTCAAAACATTGTTTGCTCCGCTACATAAAAGAAAAAAAAATTCTCAACCCATATGAGCCATTTTTACAAATATATTTTTCTCTACTAGTGGATTTTCTTGACATCACTGATTTTGACATTCAATTAGAAGTTCCTGGAAATTATGCAACTGAAATATGAAGGCTGTAAGATAATATATAATATATTTATACTTATTTTAAAAATCTCTTTTTGGTCAACTATTCAGAGTCTGAATGTAAATAACTACATTATATAACAATTTTTTTTATTAGAAATGTTCACAAAATAAAAATAAGATATTTTTCTGAAAGTAAAGTCTTTTAGTGATATGAAATTTTGAACAATTTCATTCACTAATTTAATTTTTAAAACAGAATATGACAAGAGAAACATTATCTGCCAAGAATCATGGCAGCTGTGTCTCAAAAGAGTTCAACATACTCAAAATTTCGATTTTTATAAACAAACACTGACATATTTCTATGTTGCATAACATCTTAATCACTTCACTTCTGTATTAGGTGTATAATTATCAACATTTTGGACTACACACAACTTAGTAGATGAAGTTTCTGAACTTTTAAAGGACTCATCTAGTTTATGTTTCATTGATACATTATATTTTGTTAGTATTTCACAATGTTGATTATTTATTATTTATTGAATTGGCAATTTTTATGAAGCTTAGATCAGTCCCTGAGAAGCAGGACTAAGAGAAGCAAATCAGTTAAGAATCTACAACATCACCTGTTGGAAGTTTATGAAAATATATGTTTCAAAAATTTATGTTTTATCTTACAAGGCAGTTTATATTACTTCGTCTTATCTCTCAGATTTAAAGGGATTGACAGCCTGAAATATTGCCTGATAAAATTGATTTTACTTGCAATATTTCATCCTTTCAATTTTTTCCATAATTATTAGATAAGACTGTAAAAAAAGCTGAAGCAACTGGGAATGTAAATGAAACCAGATAGTTAAGTTGTATCAGAAGTAAAAACATAACAATTTAAATTTGATTACAAAACAAGTAAGATTACAGTATGTTACATCTTGTGTGGACTGTACTGTAATAATTTTGTGATCAATGAATGTGACTCTTAGAAAAGTGAAATGAAAAACAAGAAGCATGTGATTATTATTCATCATTTAAATCAGAGACATAACTTGTGAAGCTCCAGCTGCTATTAACAATATTAAAATGCTTTTAACAGTGAAAGGTGGCATTACCACACAAGTATGTATGTGTGCATGAAAAAAGTATAATAACAAAATATTAATTTTTTTTTTACTTTCAGAAAGTTGGTAGAACATGAAATGTTTTCCAAAAATGAAAAACTTCCTGAACGTCACAACCTTTGCTTTTTTCCAACAATCCACGACATTCAAAATCATGTATTTGAGGCTCTAAAGGATATTCGAACTGGAGAACTACCACTCCTTGTATCCAGTGTAAGTAATGAAAATTAAAAATGACAAACCACAACCAAACTATCACTTCTTATTTGGCAGTGCTCAAGTGCACGTCTTTCTTCAGAACCTTAATTATTCTAAAAATAGTTTCACTTTATTTACCTTAGTTGAACTTCATTTCATTTAATTTCACTTTTTTTTGTGGGAATTTGAATTATCCATGATTGCCAGGTATTTTCTGCTCGTTTAGTATTTTACCTGTATTCCAAAGTCACTTTTACCAATTTGGGTACTCATCCGTTACTGCATGTTTGGCCACATTTGCAGGTGATCTTTTGAGAAATTTCTCAGCATTGATTCACATGGAACTGAATAATCAGTCTGTGGTACACATTTTATCTCATTTTCATACCTTTATTCTTCCTGTACTCTTCAAGCCTTTTACATCTGCCAGCTGACAAAATTGTGATCTCCCGCATTTGGGATTCACTGTATATCTCAGGTATGTGATGTTTTATCTCTTGCCATTGTTTTTTTGACCTTCCACTTATTGATTCTACCTGTCTTCCTTATTTTTTTCCCTGTTCCCATGTATTCAGATTTCCATTGTGCTATCTCCATCACATTGAGTGATGGTATACACAGCTCCCCCACAAACTGTGGGTTAGTCCACCTTTGTAGCTTGAAATGGGGGATACCAAATTCTGGACCACCAATTATGGGTTCAGTTTTACCTGTTTGGAGGACAGGTCCCAATTTTCCTGTTTATCCAAACTATGTCCCATTTTCCATCTTGGTCTTCCTCTGACACTCTTTGTAATATCTCACCACAATCATCTTCCTATCTAAGACTCTTCATGGGAACCCTATGGGATTTTTTGAGGACATTCTCTCCCTCCTCCACTGTAGGTCATGTGCTTTGGTTCTACACACATGATTCATTTCTTTTTGGGTCATGATAATGTATTCTCATGGACTTATTGCCTGATTCTGTTTATATGGGACCTTATTATGGCCTTATTTTTACATTTCATGTGTAAAGTGATCAGTATACGAAAGTTTTCATCAGGAATTGGTCCCACCTGTTTCTCATCCTATCTTTATCCCCTATCTGCCTGTCTCCTGTTTTCATCTTTACCCTCATCCTGATTCATATAGACTCCACTGTCCTGTTCATGTCCTCTATTGTTATATTGATCACACAGTCTTTGGAGTCACAGGTGGCTTCTGTCCAACAGTGATCTACCTTTCACTTTGGGTGCCTTGTTGGTCCCCTTTGGAGCCTGGTGTGGCCCTGAGTCTCACCTCTTGACTCTACCCATCACAGCCCTGCCTATTCTAACTTGCTGCTGGACTACAGTTTTCCATTTTTTATGGTGATATATTGTATGCAAGCAATTGTTCCAGTGACTGCCTGGTATGTACAGGACGAGTGGTAAATTTCATTTATCAGAGCAGTCTTTCAGTCTGGCTTTTATGCTGTTTGTTTTTGTTGAGTAGCTTTGCCCTTTATTCAGCATTTTTACCCCTGGGCTGCACTTCCATATCTACTTAAATGAATGGATGTCAGCCGGTCCTGCTCATCAGCTTCTTATTGAAGCTGTGTGTATGGGATGGTTGATTACATTGGAGAGAGGGATTCTTCCTTCACCTTACTCTGTATATATCTGGGTGTGTTCTTCAACACCTATCTCAGTTGGATCCAACCTTCTCTTCTTTCACTCCATTCTATAGAACTAGTTATTTGGACAGTTGTGTCTGTTCCTTTACTTTGTACCTGCCAAGTTCTATTGATCATGGGGAGGTAATCATCTCTGACACCTGTCATATCCCTTGGCAAGATTCATATGTATTTGCTTCAATGGTTTCTTCATGACCATAGATTTCTTACAAGTAATCCTTGGATGATTCTATTCACTTTCTCTTCTTCTTAATAGATGATCTCCACTGGGGGTTGGGCAAGGCCCACATGTTAATAGGTATCCTCCATCCTTCTTTGAGACCAGAGTTATATCTCTTAAGGAATGCATCCTTTCAGGGCTAGGTGCATGCATGTGTTGATCATCGACATGTTTCAGGTTGTTGCCCTGTGGAAGAACATTCTCTTTATATCAGCATCCTAGAACTCCTGGCTGTCTGTTGGGGCTATTGGATAATTTTATTTCTATCAACAGCCATTGCCTGTTATGATCAATTCCAGCAATTTTACATTGGTGACTTATATCAATCACCAAGGTGGCACTCAGTCGAGATCCATGTGTTTTACACATTGAATCTTATCAGTGATGATGAAAAACACCACTTGTAGAGAAATATATATGTAAAAATGGCTGGTTTGGGTTAAGAAAATGGTATGCCCTGTTCTAGGCACATTCAATCAGGTGGTGTATTTTCTTTTCTAACCTGATTAGGTTAATCTTATGGAGCAGTCTTTACATCCTGCCGTTTCATAGTTGTGGCATCTTTGTTCGGGTATTCCACCTATCGATGCATTTGCCAACTCCCTTAGTCACAAATTACCTTAATTTTGGTCCCTATTTCCCCATTTTGTGGCTCTGGCAATATATGTAGTCATAAGGAATTGGTCCCATCTGTTTCTTCTTTTATCCTTTTCCCCTATCTGTCCTTCCCCTGTTTCTCATCTCTACCGTCATTCTGATCCATTTAGACTCCTCTGTCCTGTCCATGTCCTCTGTTGTTATATTGATTCACACATCTTTCTTCCAGGGTTCTTTTTTCTGTCTTTCTTTCCCTGGTGACCACCTTTTTTCCATGATCCTGGTTATCCTGATCATTTTGGCTCAACATTTGATCCAGTTGCCCTCTTCTTTCTAGTCTCCTTCCCAGTGTAACCTCTTTCATGTTTTCACACATCAAATCCATCACCTTGCATTCTCTCTTGCCCCTCATCTTCATTTGCTATTGAAAGAGATTTTATGATTAGGCATGTGGAAAACACCTCACATGTTCATCTCCAACTACATAAACTACATAGTTGTTCCTGCTTCTTTGGGGTATCTTCTGCCACCTGTGGCTATTCTACAAACCTTGATATGGTTGTAACACAAGGTAAGTCTTTACTAATGCTTTTCGTTTCTTCAGGGGCCCCTGCTTCAGCTTCACTCTGGATCTCATTCTGTGACAAGTGGTGCATGTCCAAGTACTCTTTTTGCACTCTGAACCACTTCCACTTAGATGGCTATAACCATTCACAGACATTGTGCCATCACATATGCACCATAAATTATGTTGATTCTTAAACATTTTCCTTGGCTGAGTATGTTCACCCTTGGAATGGGAAGTTTCACAAGATTACTAGAGTGTTAATTCCTTGTGATAATTGCATCATACTATGCCTATTCTGGATCGTACAATCTATGGGTGGCATGGGAAATGCAAAAGGGAATTGCTACCCATCCCTGCCATGATTGAATAAATTGATGTGGTCTGCTTTTAAACATAAGATTTCATGAGTGTCCACTGCAGTTTGGATGTTACAATCCTCCCAGATTACTTACCATACTTTTCTCCCTTTCTTCCACTGGAGTACAGGAGTCTTTACCACTTAAAAGTTTTAATCTGCTGGAGTGGCAATTTGCTGTGTGGGTTCCACTACGTTGGTTATAATCATTCAATTTAGGATAAGGCAGTAGTGTTCTGCCAGTGTAGAGGTCACAAGATCCCTCAGAGGAGTAACTAATTCTGAGAGCTGAGATGCTTATTTGCATTTTATCCTCCTCATTGGATGCCATACTCCTACTCTCATTTGGGTATTGGTACCCAGTGAGTGAAGTTTTGAATATAGAGTGAACCAATCGTATTAGTCCTCACATAAGTTTCTGGCTGTCCATCTTCCTCTCTTGACTTCTCTTCTGTGTTGTGTATCACATAAGGCTTATTTCTGCTTCTGTCCTGGGTTTTCTCTTATTTAATTATGAGGATGTTACTGACCAGGCGTCATTTCAAGCTGGTTCATGGTCATGGGGTTTGAGTGTATATCATTGACTTCCCCTGCATTCCAGTAGAAGTATGATCCTTATCCAACCTTTTTGAAGATGTTGGTACTCAGTGAATGAGTTTTTGGATGTATTTGGCATACCAAGTATGATCTGTTACACTTCAACCACTATACACTATGGGACACATTGTCACATTCCATTGTGAGACTGACTGATTTCGATCTATGTTTAACATTTAATTGCTCAACTATCCTCTCCCACATGAATGTTCTCCCTTCATGTTTTACCAGCTTTGATCCTCTTGATCGTGTCAGTTTTCCTTGTGAAGAGATATCTAGCCAAGGTGTGATGTGGTGCCCCTCCTCAGATTATCTGATCTGTTCCTCTTGTTTCAGGAGTATCCTGAAGATGCTTTTGGAGGGATACACCAGTTCTTCCTACATTTCAATGTGGGAGTAAAGGTAATCTTGTGTGTGGAGGGAGAGTACCACATCAGAAGTTGTAATTTTCCTGAATAAAAATGTATTTCAGAGAGGTACTTCCATCTTCTCACCCTGCCCCTCCCCACATTCGTCTAATGCTTGCATCTTCTGCTAAACTTTGTAGTGATAGCTTGGTGATGGGATGTTAAGGGAGTCATATATATCATGTGATAGTAGTGCTTTTCTGTTGGTGAAGAGATAAATCATGATTTACATGAAAAATGTGTTGGAACTTTAGATTCCAACAGAGGAATGATAAAATCTTGTGGCATGCATTTTTTAAGTTTGCACATAGAAGGCAGCACAAAATGAGGAATTTTAATTTTGTCAGTGGTTGGAAGCACCTCAAGGAAATTATAACTTCTGTTATTTAAGAAAATAAACACACTAAATAATCTACAAAATGACTTGCAATGTGAGTGGACCCACTTATTTTACATTTAAGCATTGTGTTATGTTTTTTCATCCTAAATGTAAATTACAGGTTAAATCTTATTCAAAGTTAACAAAAGGTAATAGTCCAATTGAAAAAAAAAATGCAAGACAGGGAAATATGAACTAGAAAACTACAAAATTTACATAAATAAAAATATATATATATATAGAAAAACAGACATGTTTGAAGAAGAAAATGAAAAGAAAAAGTGAAAAGACATCTGAGTACATGAGAGCAAACTATGAACATAAAAAAAGGAACCATATAATATTGAGTGTTTATAATGAATTCACTCAAGAAATAGCAGCAACTGACTGATTAACTGGGCCTTAACCCAACTTGTCTGTGTAAAAACTCTCAGCATATTAAAAGTGTAATGTACAGCTCATAAACAATGAAAAATATATATCTTCTTTGCTGACCTCTTCTTCAATCTCTTTGGTTTTAACCCTTATTAAAATACCTGGATTAAGTTTCCATTTAAATAATTTTTTACAGTAGAATTTGAAACAGCAGGATTAACTGTAGTGCTTATGGAATTATTGAGCAAAATCGTTTCATTTTTTGGCAGAATTTTTTATGCTAGCTGTATAAATGATTTTACTATTATATGCTGTAATACATTCACAGTAATATTCAATCTTACTCACTCTTCTATGCCCTTTGTACAGAACAGTGTTAAAGATACACACAAATTTACAGGCGATCATAAGTTCAGCCTTTGTTCATTAAGTAATGTAATTTATTGGTTGGCAGTGGCATTCACTCACAGATGTATGTACATGTTATAACAAACACAATAATACAGCATTCATTAACCCTTAAACAGTAGCCATCGTCAATTAATGCTGCTACCTACAACATTCCTGCTGTTTAAGAGTTAAACAAATGGAGATTACGAATTACAATTTCTCTACTTGGTGTACATAGACATCTTACTTTTACATAACGTGAGGGCAAAAAATATTTTGTACATGAATATTTATGGAAGATTAGAAGAAATATTTAAAATTTGATGGGGGGGGCATTTAAACCTGTTTGGCAGTTGTAGGGTTAAACTATCTTACTGCCTCATGATTGATTTAAAGAAACACAGGGTTGTCTGTTACCAAGTGGTTAAGGTGCTGGACCATAAGTCAGAGGATTAGTGGTTTTCACACTTTACACTTTGAGGGCATGGGTTCAGTAGAAGAGGAATAACCAAATCCCAATACTTGGTTAGACAAAGTAACCCAAGAGTTGGTGGTCGGTGCTCTGTTTACTTTCTTTCTTTCCTTTAGTCTTTTGGTCAAAAATTAGGTACAACTGGTGCAGATACGTTGTGTGATTTTGCATGAATAAAAATAAAAACACATAAAGTAATAAAAGTTCATACATTACTGGCCAAAATCTTAAGGCCAATGAACAAAAAGAAAAATTTTGCATTGTTAGACTTAACCACTTGTTTGAGTGGAGCTTCAAAAGATGAAAATAAGATAAGGGAAAATAAAAAATGTTTTTGAGCATTTAAAAGGGAAAGTGTGAACACTATGAAATGAGCCTAAATACTAACTGGTCAAAAGTTTAAGACCATACTGAAATGAAGCATTAATCGGTAAACACGTAACAAAATTTAGTCATGTGCATTCAAGCATTAGAGTTGTCAACATCTCTCACTGACAACTCCTGTGTTATGTTGGGTAAAAACATGGCAAAGGATATAAAGTTGGCAGGATTGTCAAGCTGCAAAAGCAAGGTCTCTCTCAATGTGCCATTGCTGGTGAGATTGGATGTAGTAAAACTGCTGTTGCAAATTTCTTAAAAGACCCTGAGAGATACAGAACGAGAATATCAAGTTGTCAGCCCAAGAACATTTCACCAGTGTTGAGTAGGAGGATTCAACAGGTTGTCCAGCAAGACACCAGCCGATCGTTGAACCAAATTAAAGTCCTTATGGAAGCAGAATACAGCTCAAGAACAATAAGACTGCATCTACAAGAGAAAGGCTATAAAAACTGTTAACATCTTCAAAGGCCATGCCTCCTTCCACACCATGAAACAGCTCGGTTTAACTTTGCTGAGAAGCACCAAACATGGCAAGTAGAAAAGTGGAAGAAAGTTTTGTTCTCTAATGAGAAAAAAATTAACCTGGATGGTGCAGATGGCTTCCAACATTATTGGCACAATAAGAATATACCACCAGAGACATTTTCTACACGACACAGTGGAGGAGGTTCCATCATGATTTGGGGTGCTTTCTCCTTCCATGGAACAATGGAACTTCAGGTTATACAGGGGTGTCAAATAGCAGCTGACTACATTGGCATGTTGGAGAGAGCATCCTTATTAACTGAAAGCCCTCACTTGTGTGGAAATGACTGGATCTTTCAGCAGGACAATGCTGCAATCCACAATGCCTCATTATGTTTCAGGTTTTACATGTCAAGTCATCAAGATAAAAATAAAATAAAATTTTTTGGTTAGTAATGCAAACCAAAAGGAAAATGTAGAGATAAGCTATTACAAAATAAACATATCCTTACTCAAATAATTTTTCAATACTTGGGAGATGTAAGTTTTCCTTAGGACCATTCTAACAGTAGACAAAAGTAAATAGCTGACCCATATGTAGCATGTCTTCAATACCATAATTAATTTGCACATCGCACACAAAAATGAATGTTGTTTTTTTTAAGATACCCTCATAACTTCCATTTCTACTTATATACTATTTCTTGCAGCTAAACTTTCAGTATTTATACAGTAGAAAATTTGATTTATATAAAACTTTTTATCATTCAACTCAAAAACTAGATTACTTCTAAATTTTCTGAGCTAACAATACCTCAAAATTTACTGAATTAACCCAAGCACATAACTTTGATCAGTGACTTTGAATCAGTTTTCATGGATCTCTTTCTGGAGCATCAGAGGTGTAACAAATTCTATTAATCAATGGTTTGAAGATAAAATTTCATCTGATCATTTAATTGCTGTATGCTCTGATAGCATGTACATCAATATTGGAAAAAAAATAAAATGAGTTATGCAGCTTCTTGAATTGCACTTGTTTATTGGTTAATTTGTTTGTTGCAAATGAGTTACCTTATTACACATCTTGACAGAGTAAAATTGACCATCCTGAGAATTTTAATGCAGATCAAAAATATTTGTGCAATGTGGCAGTGTCAGGTCATTCATTGTTCAAGAGAACATGCTTTATATGACCTTGGTACAATGAATTATTCTCATTGGCTAACAAGAACGAACAGAAGTTTGTGCCTTTACATTGCAACTGATAACCCATTCAAGAAGGTCAGTTTGTTAGTGAGATATGTAACTGAGGTGTATGCAAAAATTTGGTTGGTTTAGTATTAAGGAATATCCTATATGCAGCCATGGCTCAATGCATCTTCTACTTGTATGAAAATCATGTTTTCTTCCTGAATAAGAGAAGTATATGGTGGGTAGAGCAGTGTGAAGAAATGCATATTTTTCCCATCTGTAAATTTTGCTGCTTACAGTGCTTGGAGATGTTTCTAAGACTGTCAGTCAATTTACTCTTTGTAGAGTATTAGCTGCTTATTCCACCTCAAATTCTTGCACAATGAGACAATGTGTGATTCCAAATATTAATATGGGAGCTCAACATTACACTAAGAATGAAACAGTAGACTCACCAGTGAAGAAAAACATAAGCAATGAACAGTTGGTGTCTTTCATTAATCGGGATGACACACCAGTTTTCAAGTTCAGAATGCTGTGTCATACACAAGTAGTTGAAATGCATGTTTAATAGTAATGGAAACTTCAGCAGTCGCTTTGTGGCTGTCTCAGAAAAAAGGGATTCAGTTAAGCCAAATTTCAGTCTTATAGAATTATGAAAAATCCTATTACTTAGAACCAGTGCATAATTCAGTAATTCTATTGCCCAGGTGAATGGTGGTTGGGTGTGCATGGGTGGAACTCAACATGTAACTACTTCCTCATGGTGAGTTCTGGGAAATTTAGGGTATAAAACTCCTAAAGTGTCTAAACATTGCATATCCAAAGTTAACATACTGTGATTTCTTGTGTACTCTGATGATGGATATTTTAAAGAAAATAACTCTCCTCTTGACAGGACAAGATACAAGTTTAGAAGCCCAAAACTTTCCCACATAATTACTACTATTAAAAAGCACTAATCATATATCCTGCTGATAATAATATAAGAAATTTATATTCCAATGCACCCTAACATACATAGATAAAGAAATAATTGTTATGACTTTGAAGTTATTTCTGTGTATATGTTATGGACACTTACCTCAGTAAAGTTGAGTGTCAGCTTGTGAGTCACATTCAACTGTGACTGAAAGTATTTTGAAACAGCCTAGAATAATAAATTTAAAACTGTAGGTCACAGCCCTCTCCCTTTCAATGGATTAGGAAGATGCAGCAACTTGTTTTATTGGGGGTTGTATGTAAATTTCAGTATATTCAAAGAGAGTTTCTTCCTATCAACTTTTCTATCTGGTTGTGTTAAAGAGAAATAACCTTATTTTTAAACCTTTTTCTTTCTAGTTTCCTACAGGGTTTTTTGATTGATTAATTGTTTTAAATTTATAGAATAATGTAACAATAAATTGTGTTATTTTAGAAGTATTTTTTCCAGCTTGGTATTTATTTTCTGTCAATTACCTAAAAAATGGAAGATGTTTAGCTCTTAACTTAAACAAGAGGGTGTTCTGGACTGAATAAGTGCGAAAAGAATTGATCTAGAAAGAAAATGCACAGAAAGACAGTAGTTTTAAACATTTTGAGAAATACAAAACACAATGAAAAAAACTCCCAAAAATATCTTCAAGAGTCTAAACTATACATATCAGTATCCCTAAATTTAGGTCCCCAAATCCAGTAAAGCTGTGGATACTAAGTATTTTAACAATATTTTGCATTTTCTGTGATCCCCTCAAACATTTTCTTGCAAATCCCCTCTTTGGGAATCCTATGCTATAAACTTCAATTTTGTTTAATATGTTTTACTACTTATTAAAAAAAATTTGAATATTTGGGTTAAACATTTCTCATCCAACAAATACAAATTTTGAAATACTTATCATAGAATAATGGGATCACAATTATATATTACAACCCCAATTACATAAATTTCCAAATTAATGATTTTGCAAATTAAATGATATTTACCATAACAATAATTTAGTAATAATAATATTCAAATTCAAAAACTTCTACTGTTTATTCTGTTCCCAGTATAATCTTTGTCCCATTATTTAGGCGTATTTGATAGTTTACACCTAGTATTACTGTTTTTCATTATTATTTTTCATATTTCTCTCCTGAATTTTTTACCTTCCATTTTTGAAATTAGTATTAAAGTTTATAATACTGTTGCTTTTCCTTCCAGTATTTAAGTAACCACTGACCTTTTTTAAAAAAAAAGGTTTATTTTATTACACTAATTAGAAAATTATGCTTAGAAAGTAGAAACAGTGCACCATACACTTTTTGTTTTGTTTATTCATTTATTATAGTTTTAAACAAATTATTTTCTCTTCCTTGTAGGTTGATATTGAGGTTCCAAATAATCAAAGTTCTTCAAGCCATCAGGTACAGCCTGTAAACAGCAGAAATGTGCAGCCAACTGTTAAACAGTCCCAGATAAAAGGATTGACAGTAACGTTATCAAAAAATAAAGAACCAGGTATGCAAATATTTCATGTCCAATTTGGTTTTACATCCAAATTCTTTTGAGTTGGAGGAAGATTTTTTGAAGTTAAAGGAACTGCTCAAAACATTTGTAAAATAAACAGAATTTATAATTTTGTTTCTGTGAGTCAGATTAATTGTTTTATATGAATGTCATTCACACCCCTCTTGGTGCATTATTATGAAGATCAAGTATCTGAAGATCAGTCATACAATCTAAATGACAACTTAATGATCAGTTGGCCTGTATCAGTTGGTATCATAAAGTCTTGTGTTGATCATTGCTTAGAAGAAGTCAGTCATAGAGTTCAAAGTACTCCAAGATGTTCATGTATTACTCATATGGTGAGTTATCAGACAAATAGAAGCCAGATAATCACAATGTGTTGTAAGAAATTGGGCCAATATGTCATCTGCAGAATATGGATTTGCTTTCATATTATGTGTGACTGTTTGGATACTTTGACAAGTCACCCAAACAGATAGATTTTATCTTTTGATGTTGATTTTCCACAATGGGTACAGGTTTTGAGACTGAATCCATGTTCATGGGTACAGATTGATGCAATAGGTTGAAAACAGGCTTCACAAAACCAATCCATATGCCACATGCCCAATAAGATTCATTCTTCTAATCTGCAGTGGTTCAAATAAAACATCCTGTCGACTAACAATAGTTGAATAAATATTCTATTTACAGATCACTCATGCTTTAGAAAGAATGTTAAACAGATCCTCCCCATTTTCATACAGGAACATAAGGCATATGGTCATGGTGGAAGTGTGATGTGAGATAGAATAATCATTGAAATAATCAATAGACGTAGAAGGGATTTATATTTTACATATTTAAAAATATTTTTAAAAAATTATAAAAATCTGCTTGTAATTGTCAAAAGTACATCGTACCTTGCCAGTATTTTTTTTTCTTGTATCCTTGAGTAGTTTGTAAAACTTTCTATATGAGAGAAAAGTGAATTTTAGTTATTTGTGTTGTACTTTAAGAAAGCTATTCAAAAATGTTTTCAAGTGAACAGTGTAGAAAAATGTATCTCAGGACATCTGGTATAGGTATCGACAAATAAAGCATGGGAGAATGTTTCAACCTTCTTAGGTCATCTTTATTTTACCTGAAGATGGCCTAAAAAGGTTGAAATGTTGTTCTCTGCTTTATTTTGGTAAAAGTGTTGATACCCATACCAGCCATCATAAGATATAGTTTTACTTCAAGTGGGTTTCTCGTCTCCACAAACAAGCAGTGAATATTTTACTTTTCAAGATAGTTTTTTTTCTTGCCTCCATGCTTATTTTAGGTGCTTTTAAAATTATTTATAGGCTCCATTCATTTAAAATGTGTTAATTTCTATATGTAGAGGAAATGTCTTATTTGCATATCAGATACATGTAAGTTAGCTTTCCGTGATGTGTAAAATTTATGGGGAACTGTTTTAGTATACTTTAAAAATCAGTTTTTGTCACACATTTCCTGAGAGTGTCTAAATACTTTTAATAGTTGCCACATTTTACAAAATCTCTTCTATTTTATTATCAGTATATGATCATGAGATCAGTACATTTCATGTAATTTTCTATCATTTTTAAATGAAAAGACATTTGAAACTAAATCAGTTTAATAATTTTGTACATAGTAAAAAATAAGAACATTTGTGGTTCACTTTAACCAATTCAAATTGTTTGCAGTTTTTATATTTTCACTATTTGTATAAATAATTAAATAATGTTTATCAAGATATAACTACTATACAATTTTTTTTAAAATATCACTTTGTATTATTTTTAGATCAAGCCCCAACCATTACAAAAATTGAGGTGATTCATAGTGATGGAAGTGTTGAGGTGAATAGCACCTTAACAGCTGAAACACTGAATATAATTAACAAAATAACACCAGCTTCATTGTCTCAGGTATTTGTTTGTTGTTGTTGTTTTTTTTTACTAATTATTATTAATGTACTGTATTAGTTAGTGAGTAGATCTGGTACTCACACCAAACACATTTGTGTGTATTGTCAGCAACTGAAATTTTCAGAAGCATTGCTGGGCAGTAGTAAATGGGTCCCATGCCCAAATTCTGATTGATAGTGCCCTGAATGCCCAGTTCATGTTTTGAAAAATCAGAACAGAAAACCATAATTGATAGCACACTGAAGCTCAGAAAATTGCTGTGCCTATGGGCTTGAGCTGTGAATATTTAACCCTATCATGAAGGGCATACTTTACTGAGCATGACACAAGGTTTAAAAATACTTAAACTTGAAGATAAGATACAGTTAAGATGAAACATTCATGATCAGCTGTTAATAAAAAGAAAAGAGTACAGCTAATAAGGACTGGACTTGGTCAGCAAGTTCTGATACTGTATCTTACTTTCATTCACATTTTAGCCATCCTAAATTTGTGCTGTCCTCTATTTGTGCAATTTTCATGTATCAGTAGCCTTGAGGCTCCCACCTAACATAATGTGTTTACACATGATAAGCTGTATTCCAGCATGTAAATAAGCATGCAACAACTTTCCACTAGTAGGAGTGTAAATCACTCTCCTTGTGCAGCTGACTCACTCTGTATTGAAGGGCATAATGAGTACTTTTTGATTTTGTGTTAGCATGTAATGATGTACTTTTTTCACTCATGAATTTTTCAGTGGAGGTATCTTCCACTTTATCTTGTGTGAAACAGCGTGACTTTATTCATGCTAGCCTACCTACTATAATGGCACTGGGCTTCTTTATGTCCACTGGGGGAGATGAAGGCTTTTACACTTTGACTTCTTTTATCCCTGACATAGTTCCACCAATGTTTTTTAGATTTCTTTTTAATTTTTTTCCCACTTCTCTTTGCCTCATCTGATATCCTTATTGTCTTGATTCTGCCTCAGCCTTTTTTTTGATTTAGTGACTAGATTCCTTAGGGGTATATTTTACATATTAAATTATTTTTACTGCTAAATTGGATCATAAGTGTCTTGTCCTTTTTCCTTCATTACCTCAAATAACTAGGTATGAGTTTTGATTGTACTGCTTTTCATTTACTTCTAAACTTTAAAGTTTTTTCTTCAGATTTTTGGGTCAGATTGTTTGTCTTTTGTTCATCTTGTATTGGCTTTGGTTTTCCTACCTATGTGTTAAACACAACCATTTTCCATTGTTATTCCATCTGTAATCTTTTTCTGTAGCAATCCACCATTCCCCTGTGAGGTGTTTGACAGACCTTCATCCATTTATCTTTTCTACAGTGGCATGTATATCTTCCTCAGCATTTTCACTTTTTATTTAGTTTATTTTGTGCTAGAGATAGGTGGTGCATGATGCCCTTGTTTTTCAGTTGTGTTTACCTTCCACATATCTCATATGCCTTATTGTGGTTCCTTCTATCTGCCTGTAGATTTTACTGTATGTTTCTATCCATGGTGACATATGTTGGGGACATATACCAATATTATGCCTTATGCTTACTGGTTTATCTCTCCCATGCTTCTTCTTTGTCTCTTTCTCACCACTTCCTATCCATTCTTCCACCTCTCATAGACTTTAGTGCTTTCAGAATCAGTAGAACCAATTCATTAGGTTTATGGACCTTTGCCTTATATTTGCAGCCACTTGTTGAGTACTGGGAGTTTGGTTAGAGAGCTTTTACCTGCCTTCTTTATTATCTCCTGTTTTCATAATTTTACATCCTCTTAGGAATTTTATTTCTTACCAGCGCCGATTCATGGCAGTATTGGCCCTAATGGCTACAATTGCCATTTAATGGGTTTCTTATCCTTTTTCCAGATTTTTTCTTCCTGTCTTTTTGTGGTTACCAGGGGATCTGTTGATAGATGTTGAATCTAACACCTTTTACATATTAGTTGGTTCCTGATCTTTCCTCACTTTCACATGGGGAATTTCTCACTCGTTGTTGGCCTTTCAACCTAGATCTTAAGATGGTTGAGGTAGACATCTCAGATGCTTCTCTTCTCATTTGACACTATCACAAGAAACCTCCTATACCCCCACCTTCTTCTTCTTTTTTGGGAGGCAGTACATCTGAGTTCGTTCATTCAAGGAGTTTCATCTTACACCCAGTTGATATTTTATTTATTTGAACTTAAGAACTATTATAAGTAAAGCAGTGTCATGCCCATTCTTCCAGTCCCAGTTGAATAAACCAGGACTAGCCTGCTTTTCAAAAGAGAGTTTTTCATGGTCACCTATTGCACTCTATTATGGTGTTGCATTCATATGGACCCCTGACCACATTGTTTTCTCCTTTATCCAGTGAAGTACCAGAGTTTTTGCCACTTACCAGTTCATAACCGATGAGGTGGTAGATCAAGGAGGCTTCCTCCAAAGTGTGGTCAGTTCCACTTACTCACTTACAGAACATTGGTGTTCTGTTTTGTAGTTGATGAGCACTCTCCTCCTACTACAGACCTAAAGAAAAATTTCTTATGCCACCTGGTTTTGGATTGGACAAATCTACCATATACAGTTCATACCTCTGTTGTCTGGATGTGAGTTCCAAGCAGTCTAGTGTTAGATCAGTGTAAGACCAGCCAACATAAATCCTCACACATCTGGTTGGTAGGGGCCCTCCTACCACTGACTGGATGAAAATTTCCTGATGTTACCTGGTTTTAAATTGCATTCTCCCTTCCTGTCATCCTTCAGATGCCAGGTTCCTGGATGGCTTGTTGTTAGTTCTTTACTGAATCTGCACATCTGTCATGCCTGGGTTGTTGAAATGTGAACCAAAAGATAACAACCTGATGCTGTCTGGTTTTGAAGTGGAGTTCACCCATCAAACATGACATGACACACCCTAACTACTCAACAGTATCTAGAATGCCCTATTATTTGTTGGGTCAATGTCTTTTCCTGTCTGATTTAGTGACACATTATTTCTACAATGGGCAAAAAGTATACTGGTGCAGATGAGATGCAGTCTCCAATGAAAATAACCCTATACATTAGGGTATCTCACTCCATTGGTTCTTTTTAAATGTCTTTCAAAGAGTGCTCATCTAGGTAACTTTTGCACTTGTCCTTCCATCTTTTCAACATGAGATTCTAGCTATTATGTAAGGTAAGATATTGTATTGGAAGTTAACATTTTTCTACACTGAAAATATATTTCTGACAGACACTTACTCCCTCTCCCACTTCTCATCCATTCTCTTCTTTTCCATTGCTTTTTGTACCTAATCTCAAAGTGATGATTTTGTTTTATGGTACAGAAGAAGTCAGGCATGCCAAGAAGATGCGTAATATTCCTGTTGATGGAATTTTGTTACATGCTGCAATGCAGCTAAAACACATGATGTCAGGTTTGAGTCTCAAGCCTATTGGCAAGCAATAATTGTGCATATAGAGGGCAGCACAAATTGGCAAAACTATTATGTGAGAAGAGGTATCTATTAGAAATACATTTTCAGTAAAGAAAAACATTATCTTTTGGTGCTTTCAAGCATAAAACTCCTCAGAGTTCAGAAATTATCTTTTGTGAAAGCACCATATTTTGTTATATGTACCTCTTTAGCTAAAAAAAATTAGAAAATAGGCACTATAAAGCATAAATATTTCATATAAAACAGTAGATAAGCTGGACAATATACAGAAAGCAACAACTCTTATTGAATATATCAAATTACTTCAACTAAATTTAGAATGAACTCAGATTATTTTTTTTAAACTTGAAAAAATACGAAATATATGTTATGGAAGAGATGTATCTTGTTGTTGCATGACATAGTACGTCATTCTGCATCAGTAGACTGTTATATATTATTAAACAGGTCATGTACATTATTTTACATCATTAGATTATTGTATGATAAAGAGCGATTTGTACAAATCTCATATACACAATTACATAATTTTATATGTAATTTGGATTTTCTAACCAACAGAATTATGTTGATGTTTACCAAAATATGACTTTAAAATTACATTTTTTAACTGGGTTTGTGAACATATAAATATTGTAATTTTATAATTTTGGCCATGTTAATACTCTTAAATAGAATTTTTTAAGTTGAAAGAGACTTAAAATGTTTAAATGTAATATGCTGTTCTGTTGTAGTACTATAGAAATAATAATAAATTAAAACTGAAATTAAATGTTATTAATCTTTACTTTTTTATTGTTTTTGGTAAAAGATACATATACTCTTATCAACAGTAGATTATATATTTTGTTACAAAAATAGTATTTCAGTATTTAGAAATATGAGTACACCTTTATTCCTTTTTAGCAGCCTTTTGAATCCATAAATCATTTGCCAGTTGCTAACCTCAGTTTGCCGGAGACAAGAAATCAAATCCCTCAATCAGACATTGCAACAATTATCTTTGTTCCTGACAGTCAGTGCAGCTTAACCTCTGGACACACCTCTTTTGCTAAAACATCTTCAAACTCCCATACAGTGAGAAGCAACAGTTCACTATCATTTGAAACCACCTTAACTAGCATTGCTAGATTACCAGCAATGAGTTCAGGAAATTGTTAAAGTATTGCTATCAATCATAACACTCATATAATTGTAGTACCAAATATGAAATGTACATAGTACACTGTAAACAGTTGTTGAAAATACACTATGTGCAGTTATCTGCTCAAAAAGTTTCAGTGTTATGACCCAGCAACATTGAAAATTCATAAGAATATTCTAATTTTAACTAACATTATTATTATAATTATTATTATTATTCATATCATAACTTCTAAAACGTTAATCAGTTCCTGTTTTAAGTTTATTTTGAATGGACAGTTATATCTTACCACTCTGGAGTTTATGTGGGATAAACATTCACATCAGTGACTTCAATCATGAGTAACCATTACCGTGATACTACCAGTTCTAAATAATTGTACTACTTTTGATACCACTTATTATTTCATTGCAATATTTAGAAAATTATTAAACATATCAATAAAACATGTTAGAAATATACAAAATAATTCAGTTTGATTATTTCACTGTTAAATTAGAATTTAAATGGAAAACGTGTAATCTCATACATGAATTGAGTAATCTGGTAAAAACAAAACTGATACTCTGTGATGTAGAATAATATAAAACTGAAAATTTCTTTACATGCTTGATTCATATTTCCTGATTCTTAATTTGTGGTCCATGAAAAGGTTGCATTCTTACAGAAAGAGCAACAGAATGTGTGGATAAAAATTTGGTGTTCTACCAATAAAAAAATTTTAGAACCACTAAGTAAATAGATGCTTATACAAATGTCATTTTAAATTTGGTGATTTTGAAGAACATAAATCTGACTTGCTCCAAGCATTAAGAATTCAGTATTATCACCAAAACTTAGAAAAATTCAAAAGCGTGACCTTGTTATTAAAGTTTTATGGATATAAAGGATTCATAAATATTTTTGAGACTAATGTGAATATCTTTTCAACTAAAGTGCACTTGATATGTTACAGTTGAAAAGATCATTATACAGTAAACTCATTGTAACGAAGTCATAGGGACCAAAGAGAATTGTTCGTTACAAAAGAATTTCGTTAAAAAGGATTTTTTTTCATTCACTAGCCAAGTCTGGTAATGGTAGGCCCTATAATTGACGGCTGTTGCAGTACCGGAAATTGGATTAAAGAATGTGTAAACACTTAAAACACATTTAATGAAATTCAAAAGGACAATTAACAGCAATTGTAAGAAAAAAACATAAAAACAAAATAACATTCATAATATAGACATATGTAATTATAATGTACAGGATACAAACACCAACAAGAACATCTAACTGGAGTCACTTGAAATATTGCACAATGCTTTTTTGCGAACTGCTGTCCCTCTGGCACTTGGTCATAAAACACTCCATCATGTTTAATTGAGAGATAAACTGTCCTGCGTTAGCCTGGTGTTCAAGATATCTCTGAAGTTGCAGGCACATCTCACGAGCTGCAGAATGTGTTGGGATGGGGGGGTTCCTCATTGTCGTCATCTTCACTTTCAGTCATTTTCTGGTGTCTTTATTTTGCACCATGGCCACAATATCACTGTCTGTCAGGGGCATGCTAGTGATCAGATCATTATCAGCAGTCTCGTAGTCCTCTGCTGTGCCATCCACCGTAAACCCAGTGCCATTCAGCCGTGTCAAGAGCTGGGCCAATGGTATGTCATCCTCTGGGTCCTCACTGTTTTCTGCTGGCTCTGGAGAGGAGAAGCCACAAGTTCTGAAGCAATTGGCTATGGTTGATTGCTTTACCAATGACCAGGTAGAGCGTAGCAGTCGCATGGCTTCAAGCACAGTCACAGTGAAAACACTTTTATTGTCTATTGAATCAATAAGATGCTGTAGCAGTAGGGTGCGGTTATAATGTTTTAGATTGGCGATGATGCCTTGGTCCATGGGCTGTGTCTTGCTTGTGGTATTGGGAGGCAGGAACACCAGCTTGACAGCCTTCTTAAGTCCAGTGGAGTTGGAGTGGGCAGGGCAGTTGCCAATTATCATAAGGACCTTTCTTTTCTGCAGCACAAACTTTCAGTCAAGTTCTCTCAGCCACTCGGTGAATAGATCTGATGTCATCCAAGCTCGCTTGTTGGCTTTGTATGGTGTTGGCAGGGTTTTGACATCTTTGAAGCAACATGGTTTTGCTGCCTTTCCTTAAAAAAAAAAAAAAAGAAAATGTACATGGTTAATGTCTTGAGATTAAAAATGAAACATTTACATGTCAATAATCTGAAGAAAATCATAAAATAACAACTTCTATAGAAAACACAGGAAAATATTTTTACCTGCTTTAGACACTTATTTATGACAAGTAAAGGAAGCTTCTCGGTGCCGTCCATATTGGCGCATACCAAAACAGACAGCCGCTCCTTCGTTCGCTTCCCGTCGTGACAGGACTCTCCCTTGATAACAAGAGACTTGTCTGGCAGAAATTTAAAGAATAAGTCAGACTCATCTGCACTGAAGACATCCCGTGGGCTGTAGTTTTCTAGCAGGCGTGGCAGTGTTGTTGATGTCCACTGGTTTGTTTGCTCTGGTTCTACACTACCAGACTCACCACAGATCGTACGAAATTGAATGTCATGTCTTTTTTTGAATCGGGTTAACCACCCATCACTCATGCAAAAGTCAGTGATTCCCATTTGATCAGCAAGTTTTTTTGCCTTTGCTTGCATAACAGGCCCAGAGATAGGAACATTCTCTGATCTAGCATTTTTGAACCACAGAAGCAATGCCGCTTCTAGGTCAGAATGTTTTGCAGTTCGCACGCGTTTTCTATTGGGACAAAAGTTGTCTCAAGAAGACAATATGGCCTCTTTATTTTTCAACCATGTTGACAAAGTGTTCAGAAGCACATCAAATGCTTTTGCTATTTCTGTTTTTGTTTTAACTTTTTTTCAACTTTTTCTATTGCTGCAATTTTAGTTTCTATCGATACAAGATTGCGGTTCGCCATGATCAATGATTAATGATCTGTTTAATTTGACTGTGATTAGCCTTTTATAAGCCACAGCATGCAGGCTGCCCAGGCATAATCTACTCAAGCCATAATCTGAAAATTTTATATCTAAGCTAATTTTTGCTGGGAGGGCAGGTGAGTTGGGGCAGGCAGGGGTTTAAAGAGTTATTGACCATAATTGTTGTAAAAACATTGCTAGGCTAATCTACTACCCCATCTGCAGTCCGCTATTTCTCAAGTGTAAGATTTTGATGGTGGCACCACACATTGTTGCGCGAAGACTGACTAATTGCACTTGCTAGCGGCATAGTGGGTGGTCAGCAGCAGTGACAATTAATTTAGAGAAGAAGAGAAAAATAAATATCTTTGTACCTGGTTCGATACAAAGGATGTAATATTGATGCTTTTCACACCCTAGGGACTATAATTATACATCATTACAAGCTGGCACTTCGATACATGCAGTTCGGTTCAAGGAGGTTTTGTTACTATGTATTTATATGGACATTTGGCCAGACCAGTCAACAACTTTGATACAAGTGATATATTTGGTTCTAGTTACTTCGAAACAATGAGAGTTTACTGTAATTGCCACTTACAAAAATAAACACTAACAAAATTGTATACATAAAATAAGTATAAATTAAGTATCTTTTGCATTACAAATATTTAGATCACTTCATAGAACATAAAATAAGCTTAGAAGCTTTGTTTTCTAAGATGAGAATAACCATGTCTGTAATTCTTTTATTTGTCTTGATTAAATTAGAACTGTTTTTTTTACTTAGAGCCTGGAAATAAAATTATCTTAGAGTACAAATATTTACCTTTCAAACCATCTTCACACAAAACTTGTACATTTTCATTTTGACATCTATTGAATACAGACTGTTTGTTGCAAGGACTCTTGGATTCATTTTAACACAAGTTCTGTCATAAGTGGCACTGTTGTGTTTGTTAATATATGAAACAAATGATGGTATAAGTGAAAAGTTTGGTTAAACAACAAAATTTAACAATTACTCTTGCCAAATGCACATTTATGTTTCACAATGAACAAAGCTGTTCTTATGCATGAGGCATAAACTACTTTTTATTGTGTATGTATGTGTGATGTTTGTCTCTTACTCATCACAGTGAACATGTATATATATGAGACTTCAAGAATATGGTTCATTAATGCTACTGCTTTATTCTTGTAAATTATTCAGTAAACAAAATGTTTAAAATAAATACAAATCCCAATCCATCATTTAGTTTACTACTTATCACTGAACTATATTGGTTTTTGGGTCTTCCCTCCTCAGAACTCTTAGATAATGGCAAATTTAAAAAAAAAACAAGACTTGGCTTTACGTGGAAATGAAGTTTATGTTATGTACACAGTCTCTTAAATTATCTTTTTCTCACCACAGTAAACTTATATAGGATTTCAACAATATGTAACATTAACTAACTTTAAAGTAAGCTTGTAATAATATCTGTCACAAAAACTTGTACCTAAAAACACAGGAGCTTTCTGATTTTAATTTTGATTAATGCAATTCCAAAAAAAAGTTCAGATTTATGAAAGTATTTCCCATACAATTTAAGAATTTTATGTTTTACACAAAGACTTAATGTGAAATTAATGATACTTATGAAAAAACAAAACTGAACTAAATCATAGTTGTCAGTAAATGAGTGTTTTGGTAGTATTGTTATATATGACTTGCATACATTATTTTTTTATTATCAGATAATCTTTGAAGTGAATATCCACTTTGTCAGTTTGTTTTATAATGCTTCTTTATTTATTTGTTTATTTATAATGCTTCAAATTTATTGTAAGTTTGGCTAATCTGAAATGCATTTTATTATTATTCATTGCAGAATTTTTAAAGGTTGCATAAAATATTTGTTTTTACAATGAAAAAAATATTAATTTTTTATTTCTGCCCTATATACACATTGGGCATAACCTGTTCTGCTTTAAAATTATATTTTTATAGTTATCATCTCATAGATTTGATTTCTTGTATTATAATAATGCCACACTAAAATGTGGCTAAAATTGTATGTATTTTTCCAATTAAAGTAATTCACTTAGCCATAGAATTACTGACTGAGTTTATGTTTTATCTGTTTCGTAAACACATTTATAAATGAATGCACCAAATTGCAACTGGGTCTGACCTGGTTGACTACATTGTGTCTAACAAAGCAGAAATTACAACTTGAAACAAAAGTACCACAAAGGTGACAATTAATTCCAATAATTATTACTGTGGTTATATATATATATATATTTGTCACAGAAAATGTATGGATTTCATCCAATATTTTTGGCCAGTGCTTTACACTGGGGAGATTGTGACCTCAACAATGCAATATGTAAGCTGAACTGGTAATGGTTAGTATAAAAACAAGGTTAAGCTCTTCATTTTTATTAATTATGAATGAAACTAGACTTGGAAAAAAAATGTTAAATATCCTTTTATTTTTTTTCAGTACTTGAGCGATTAAAATACCTTGAAGTAAAATGATTAATCAGTGTTAGCTGTTTGTTACAAAGGTATTTTTTGCATGTTGAGTTGAAAGAGCTGAGTATAAAAATTAATCAGACAGAAAAGATAGTATTGGAACTAGAAATTCATTAATTGCACTTCCAGCTATTATCATTTCTGTTTTCTCTAATTTTGGTAGTTGTCATTTGCGATGTTGTATATTCCACAACTGATGTAAACATTATTCACAAGTAGCACTAATTTTACAATAAATTAATTCTGGTGGAACTTCTACTTACTTGATAAATTTATATCTTTATTTTCTGTTGAAACACAAATTCAGTATTTGGAACAGTGGACTAATTTACTGACTATATGAGAATAATGAACAGTTGACTAGCAAATTCACCAATTCAGTAATCAATAAACCATTGTAACAGATTCACAAGTCAATCAATATCTCACACTTTTAAACTGTTCAAATTATTTTCTATACTTTCAAGTTCTGGTTATTAAACGATGCCTATCACATGATGTGAAGATTACTTTTGATAAGCAACATTCTAAGAATTTAAATTTAAAAAAAAACATAGCCTACAGTAGTTAACTACAGCTATTTGATAACATGTTCTACTCTCTAAAATACTGGAATGAATAAATTGAACGTTATAGTCTGCTTATTTTTGTCAATACTGATTATGATTTTAACAAATTATTTATGAACCATTATGTATGTGTGTACATACATGTATATATACTTAAACATCCTTCAAATACTTTATTATAGTTTCCTCAAAAAAATTAAACAATAAAAGATTTCAATATTTACAAGTCTAATAGCCAGCAACATCTAAATATACCAATGTCTGGATGAGTCGCACTAGTTGAATACATGTGATTTCTGAAAATCTATTGATTAGCGACTGTTTCAATCTATAGAGGGAAGTAAATTTTAAAGGTACATATGCAATTCATGTTGGTATGAATCGACTTTCACACAAGATTTTAACATTTTTGTTATCTGTAAAACAAAACAGAAATAGAAAGATTACTTAGCAAATACTACTTGAAATGTTTTACATTCAAAATTGGCACAGATGAATAATTTTATCTCTCTACCTTATACAGCTTTTAAGTTATTGTTGTAGACAAAATTTGACAGCAAAAATGAAAACTTGCTGAAGAATAACCATAAAGGACCCAGAAAATAGTCTTATCAGTTGAATTATTTTTTGTAATTAGTTTTCGTTCCAGTTTAATATTGTAATGTACTTCTTATTCCATTGAAACACATTTGAAATATATGCAATCACATTTTTTTCAAGAAAAAAATTATTTTCAATTTTTCCCATGAAATTTACTTCAGTAAAAATGTTTATGTTCAAACAAAAACTACTGAAAGTTAAATATTAATATTTTGAAAAAATATTCCAATTAAATAGCAACAGAAACAATCATATAACATATTTGTCAAATGCTATACTATTTTACCTTTCAAGTTTATCTTCTTTTTGGTTCAGCAGTAATACTGAGGGCTAATAATGCTAAAAATTTGTTTTTATTATCAAAGGTCCCTCGGTGTGGATTCCTGTTCATGATGAGGGGACCTCCCAGGGAAGGTTCTGTTCTTTCAGTTTACCTCCTCTGGGATCTAAACATCCACTCATGTATTTGCCGTACATGGTGAACCGTGAAGGGGACGAGAGGATCCTGGTGGTTGAGGGGTCCAACCCTAACACACCACTTTGGCCTGTAGATGGGTGGACCCCCTTGGGTCAATCGGCTGGTCCACTCGGGCTAGAATCAACCAAGTACCAGTGTTGGAAGTTCTCAACGGGTGTTGTGGACATTGTGTCTGATGCTGGTGTTTGGGTATAGTGATCGCAAAACCCTGGTGTTGCTGCAATCTCCTTGCATTGCAGTGCATCCCCTTGTAAGGCTCCATGATGACTTGGGTCAGTGGGTGCCAAAATTATCCTTTTTTCCTATGGATCCTCCAACAAAAAATTTAAACAGTGAAAAAAACAGTCAAAAGGTAAACAACCACATCTTGAAGACTCTGAGCAACAATCTTCAACATCTGTAACACCTGTACCCCATTTTCTTATATTACATTTTCTTTCAGAAAAACCTACAGGGCAAATGCCCCCCTTTTTCATTCAGAAGGTACTTGCTGGCTCTCCAAAATGAGTAAAGAAACTTCAATCTGGAGACATATTGGTTGAAACATCCACATCCCAACATAGTGAACTCCTCTTGAATTCAAAGGCAATTGGGGATGTACCTATTGAGGTTACCCCTCATGCTATCTTGAATTCATCAGGAGGAGTTATTGTTGGGAGGGACTTGAAGAATGTCTCCAAATCAGAGATTCTCGCTGGTCTCTCCACTCAAGGAGTTTCTGCAGTGAGGCTCATCTCCACATGCAAAGATGGAATTACACTGCCAACAAATATCCTTGTCTTGACATTTACATCATCACGTGCACCTGCCACCATCAAGGCAGGTTATCTAACTTGCAGGGTACAGCCATACATTCCAAACCCTCTTCATTGTTTCCAATGTCAGAGGTTTGGCCACTCCAAGATGTCCTGTCGTGGTTCCCTGACATGTGCTCATTGTGGTGGCAAGGACCATGATGCCTATGAGTGTGAAATAGACCCACATTGTGTCAACTGCAATGGTTCCCACCCTTCCTACTTTTGTTCTTGCCCAAAATGGTTGGAGGAAAAAAGAGTTGCAGAGTTTGAAAACTACCCATAATATTAGTTATCCTGATTCTCAAAAATTGCTGTCTGCCACTCCATCTCAGACATATGCTGCTGCACTTCATTCCACAACCACAATGGGAGTGCAGACAGATCTCTCTGTACCTCCAAGAGAATCCTTTTCAAAATAAATGAAAAGCCTTTTGACCTCCATGGTTAAAAATGTTGTTGAATCGACTTCTACACCCATCTCGGTTCCTCCCATACAGTCCAACAAATCTCAAGATCCACATCCACAGGCATTTCTTGTGATACATCTTTTTCTCCAACTCCATGATGCAAAACAATCATTTGTTCACGTCTTCAGTCACTGGAATCCCCTTCCAACAACAAAGATCTGCCAAATCGACCCAGGGCAGGATCCATGTAGATCGATAGACCTCCTCCGAATAAGGACAGTAAGAAAAAAGACGTGGTCATAAACAGAAGGGTTCTCCAACCACTTTGCCTACCCATTATTAAAAATGGCCACCTTGATACAATGGAACTGTCGAAATTTATGTTCTAATCTGGATAACATCAAAACACTGATTGCTTCCTACCATCCTGTATGTCCTTCCTTACAAGAAACATTTCTACAACCTGCTAATACAGTCACCAATTGGCAGTTTCCTCTGTACAGAAATGACAGGCTGTGTGATGGACAAATACATGGAGGGGTTGCATTATTGGTTGATCAGCATGTGCCCACTTTATCTTTGTCACTCAATACACCCTTGGAGGTCATAGCCATCCGTGTTTCCTTGGGTCATACCATCACTGTTTGTTCTGTCTACCTGTCCCCTGGAGAGACATATGATCAATCAGACCTTGATGCTCTCCTTGAACAGTTGCTGTCTCCATTTCTAATCCTGGGGGACTTTAATGGGCATCATCCCCTCTGGGGAAGTGCTGTTATTGATAGGAGGGGTTGCTCTGGTAGAGCGTATGCTCTCTGATCACAATCTTTCTCTTTTTCAAAAATGGTTCTTCCACTTATTTTCACACACCTAGTCAGTCCGTTACTGCTATTGATCTCTCAATTTGCTCCCCTTCATTATTTTCCCATTTTTTCATGGAGGGTTGACACTAATCCACCAGACAGTGATCATTTTCCTATACTTTTGAGAGAGACTGGACGTGGTCTATGCCATTATACTTGCGTCCCCAGGTGAAAGCTGGATCAAGCAGACTGGTCCACTTTCACTGCTCTCGTGGAACTTGATCCTGCCATCGTGAATCAGCCATCAATAGACGACTGTGTGGCAGTGGTAACTGACTGTATTATACAAGCAGCTGCTGAGTGTATTCCTAAAACCTCGACACGATTTCCACAATATCCTCATCCGTGGTGGAATCCTGCTTGCCACTTGGCACAGAAGGCTCAAAAGCGGGCCTGGAATACTTTCCGTAGATATCCCACACTTTCGAACCGCATCCTTTCCAATGGGCCCTACACATGTTAGGTGGGTGAAAAGTCAAAGCCAGAAGGAATCTTGGATTAAGTTCACAACTAGCACATCTTCTACCACCAGTTCCAAGGTTATATGGGACAGGATTTGAAAGGTCAGTGGGCACTACAATTCTGTCCCCTCTCCATCATACTATCTGATGGCCTTGAGGTAGCTGATGTCGAAAGCATTGCCAGTACTGCAGGTGAAAGCTTTTGCCAGGTATCTAGCACTTCTCCTTGTTCCTCCACCTCCTTGGCCATCAAGACTCAGGCAGAACGTTCACCTGTTTCCTTTCAAGCTGAGTGTCTCTGTGATTATAATCGTCCATTTACACTGGTGGAATTCAAACTGGCCCTTCATTGGTCTGGCAGTACTTTGGTTGGACCTGATGATATACATTATGAGATGCTGTGCCATCTATCTCCTGCTTCTCTTGGTATTCTTCTGATTGTTTTTAATTGAATCTGGCAGGACAATATTTTTCCTGATGCCTAGTGCCAGGCTATTGTTTTACGTTTCACTAAGCCTGGGACAGATCCCAAGATTTCTTCAAACTACCATTTAATTGCTTTGATGAGCTGTCTATGTAAGAACTTAGAAAGGAATGTTATTGTTTACCTTGTTTGGTTCCTTGAATCAAACAACCTTCTTTGTCCCACCCAGTGTTGGTTCCAACAACAGTGCTCCACCATGGACCACCTGATTCAACTTGAAACGTCAATCAGAAAAGCTTTTCTCAAATAACATCTTGTATCAGTATTCTTTGACATTGAGAAAGCTAATGATACAGCATGGAGGTATGACATTTTGCGAGATCTTTATATAAATGGGTTATGTGGCTATTTTCCCATTTTCATTGAAAATTGTTTAATGGACAAGAAATTTCAAGTCTGTGTGGGTTTGACACTTTCCTGATCTTTTCTATAAAAACTTGGAATCCCTCATGACTGTGTTCTGAGTGTCACACTTTTCATTTTAAAGATAAATGCCATCACTGAAAAACTCCCTCTCACTGTTGCAAACGGGCTCTATGTTGACGACTTTCACATCTCATGTCAGTCGTCAAACATGAGATGTATTGAGCGGCAACTAAAAATTGCCCTCAATCATGTACTGAAGTGGACTATGGCAAATGGCTTTAATTTTTCTCTCTCTAAAACCGTTTGCATGCACTTTTTCTGCCAACGGGGTATCCACCCTGATCCTGAACTTCATATCGGTGAAGTTTTGCTGCCAGTGGTCCCTGAGACCAAGTTCTTGGGGCTTATCTTTGACCCTAAGCTGACCTTTATACCACACTTAAAGCAGCTACAGGGCAAATGCACAAGAGTGAGAACATTTTCCGTGTCCTCTCTACTGCCAGTTGGGGAAAGGATCGTTGTTCTATGTTAAAGATATATCGTGCTCTTATTTGTTCAAAACTCAACTATGCATCAATGGTCTATGGCTCTGCCAGACTCTCACCCTTAAAAATGCTGGACCCCATTCATCATCAAGGACTTCAGCTCTGCACTGGGGCTTTCTGCACCTCCCCAGTTCAGAGCTTGTATGTGGAATCTCACGAACCTTTTCTGCACCTTTGCCGTTTCCAACTGTCTTCACTGTATTCTTTGATACTTCACTCCTTACCAAAACATCCCACTTGGGGATGTGTTTTCCTTCTTCAGTTGGCCTTACTTTTTAAAAACAGATGATCTGCTATTGCTCCTTTCGGCCTTCGCATCCAGGCGCAATTGGATGAATTGGGTCTGTCCTTGGAAAACATTGCAGAATCCACTGGTCAGCCCATTCCCCCATGGCTTATTACAGCCCCCAAATGTGACTTTTCTTTAAGTCATCTGAAAAAGGCATATACTCCTGATTGGAAGTACCGTCTTTTATTTACTGAACATCTTTCAAACACACTTTCTATTCCAATTTATACAGATGGTTCAAAATCAGGTGATTCTGTGTTCTCTGCCATGGTTTGTTGTGGTTCGGTAGTTGCATGCAGAATTCCCTCTACAACGTCTCTGCTCACTGCTGAACTGTATGCCATATCTCTTCCCCTGGATCGTATTGAAGCTGAGCAGTACTCAAACTGTACTATTTATACTGACTTGCTTTGTTCTCTGCTGGCCATGGAATTGCTTCACGTTAGTTCACCCCCTGTTCTTGCCAATATTCAAAACTGATTGGCCCATTTCTCTTTAACATTTTCTTCTATCCAGTGTTTCTGGATACCGGGCCACATTGGTATTTGCAGGAACGAGCTCGCCGACACTGCAGCTAAATCTGTCTGCTCTGGCACCATCACCTCTGTGCCTGTTCCAGACATAGACTATGGTCCTGTATTCAAGGCTTGGCTCCATTCCAGCTGGCAGTCCACTTGGAGTGAGCAATGTGACAACAAGCTTTTTCATATTAAAGCCTATATTGGGCTTTGGCTGTCTAGCTTCCGTAAGGTTCGGAAGGAGGAAGTTGTTCTAACTAGACTACCCATTGGTCATAGTTTTTTAACTCATTTTTTTTTTATATAGAACTAATGTACCAGTGTGTAGTTTGTGTAACACACAAATCACTGTAAGCCACGTTTTACTTTCCTGCCATCATTATGACCCCCAATGATGGCACTACTTTAAACATGTTCTGTCCTAGGGTTTATCTTTGACATTGGATAGTGTTATTGGTGATGGTGACACTATCCACCTTGATAAAGTTTTTATTTTTAATGGCCATTAATCTTTTTAACCTCATTTAAATGTTTGTTATTTATTCATGACACCTTTTTAATTGTGGTTCCCTTTTCAGTCTAAATCTCTCTAGTTGAATTCGAGTTTGTAAAATGGCCAGAATATTAAATAACTTGACACCAGGACTGGAAAGGCCAACTTCAGGTGACTAACACTGCTGTTTTAACTACCCGTTAGTCATCCTGGTGGGTTGTTATTACACTTTTGCTGCATGCCATTTCACACTTTTATTACTTTACGTTTTAGTACTGGCCTTAATAACACATAACCCGGAACTAGGACTAGAAAGACTGACTTCAGGTGACTGACAGTGGTTCTTGTACTTACCCCTGTTGGTCTTCCTGGCAGGTTATGATCATTACCATTCTGCTACAGGAAGTTCTCTACAATTTTGTAGATTGGATGTCAACATTGGTTTTATGCCATTTTATGTTTTGTTTATGCCTTTGTTTCCTTGTACGAATTTTACAACATTTGCTTTACTTTTACCTTTTTACAGGACATTTGGCAAATTTTTATTACGATTTTGCTATATGTCTTTTAACACTTTTCTTATTTTACCTTTTGATAATGGCTGTTATGACAACATAACCCAGAACCAGGACTGGAAGGGTCAACTTCAGGTGACTGATGGTGGTTCTTGTACTTACCTGTTAGTCTTACTGGCAGGTTATGATCATTACCATTTTGCTAGAGAAAATCCTTTACAACTTATCTTACTCTGCTTTCTCTCTTAACATTGTAGACTAGGTGTCAACATTGATTATATACTTTTTCTGTTTTTCAATAATGTTTTGTTTTACCTTCATTCCCTTTTATGAATTTTATAACATTTCATTTATTTTTACCTTTTTACTGGACATTTGTCGCAGATAGCCTAGCTGCTTTGTGCCATAAAACACTAAATCAATCAGTCAATTATCAAAGGTGAGAAAAGAAAAGATAGCCAATTCTGTAGCTCTGTATTTAACAACAAACAAATTGTCTGGGCATTTTAAAGACTTGTGCATCCTTTAACCACAACAAATAAATGCCATGACATAATTTTTTAAAAGTCAAGGGCATTTCAAAACACTCAGAAACTTAAGCATTTTTGAATAGTTGTCTGTTCTTAAGGAGTAAAATATTTGTTGCTGGTATACTGCCCATGAAAACTCAAGGGAAACAAAAACTACATGAAAAAGTTTTATTACACATCTGAATTATATCTTCTTTCAACATATATACATCTTTACAGCTAATTGTGAAAAAACTCCTGAAAGACCATCCATCCTACATTAGGGAAGGATTTATTATTCACATTTGTAAACTCTAAACATATGAATACTTTTTTGAATGATCCCTTATATGTAGATGCCTATTTTCATGTAAATCCATAGATCCATTCCTGTGATCCTCCCAGGGTAAGTGTGGTAATATTGGTAGTATGTTTGAATTTATATTTGATTGAAAGTGGTGAGAAAAAAAGGGTTAAGTTCAAGTTGTGATAAAGACTGAAATGTGTGAAACAGGCACTGTTAATCCATTGTTGAAAAAGTTTGTTTCTTAGATCTAGAGAAGAATCAGTAAGACAACATTTAGTGAAGAGAAACTAAAATCATCACACAAATTAATTACTGATTACAAGAGCTAAAGAAACTTTGGTGAGGAGTTTGACAGGATTATTTAATAATAAGAATAAGAATTTTGAGGAATATGTTTGCAAAAATGAAGTAGTAATCTTAATGAGGATATGAGGGAGCAAAAGTGAATAATAATAAGGATAAAGTATCAGATGTCAAGTATACTTAGTGCGAGAAAAGAAATTTGTATAATAAAAGTTAAATAGAAGATTGGGATGGAAACTGAAGATAGTAAAAGAGATGATGGAAGTTTCAATTAAATACAAAGGAAGTTGTTTTTTGCAGTGTACAATAATCCAGGAGTGAAAATAACCAAAAAGATGGAGGAATGAAGACTTACAATGTTGATGTAAAATAAGAATGCAAGGATTGGAAAAGATAGTTAAAAAAAAAAAGTGGTGAATGTTGAAATGTGGTGGATACTTTGAGAACATTCTAAGTGGTAAAAAAGTGAGAACTGAATTGCAAGAACAAACTGTGTAAGAGAAGTAACAAATGAGGAATTGAAGAGCTTGTGGAATGATGACAAATTTGGAAATCAATTAAAAATTATGAAGAAAAGAATGTGTAAAGATATTAATATGAATTAACTTTATAAAAATTTAACAAAATAGATCGGGATTGAGGAATTGGCAACTATAAACAAAATATTGAAGACAAGAAGTAAATAAATAGAGAGTGAGGCAGATATCTATCCAAGTTACAAATTAGGAAGTAAACCATAAGCTAATAAATGTATTGTTGTTACTATATGTAAGGTGTAAATTAACAATGACAAGAAGGTTCAACAAATGTGTATAAGAAAAAGAAATAATAATGGAGAGCCAAGTAGTGTTTAGGAAAGAGCATACCACTCAATATATTTATTTTAGAAAACAAAATGTATGAAAGAAGGGAGAGTGATATGCATTTTTTTTCAATTTAAAAGATTCTTATGATACTATGGATAAAGTATCTATTTGAAAAACAATTTAAGAAAATGAAATATAACAGAAAACATATGTATATATTTATATGAAAAATAGAATTACAAAAGAGAAAGATCAGAGAGTTTTAAGTGGTGAAATGAATTAGATAAGAATGCTAATTTAGTCTTGCACTATTCTTCATGTAGTTTTCATTATTTAGGAGATGAACGATGGAAGAAATATTCGGGAAATAAGTTAGGTAAAACACTTTCTGTCTGAAATTTACAAATGATGTAATGATAGTGGTGAATTATCTTGTAAAAGTAAAAAGCTTGCTTTAAAAATGTGTGAAGAATAAGAAACTTTAAGTGTAGATAAATGAAAAATAATGTTTCAAGAAAGGGAGAAAAAGCAGCAAAGAATGGTTTGTCAGAAAGTATAGGAAGTGAAAATTATAAATGTTTGGAGTATTAACAACAGGGATATACCAGCAAAACCCTTAAAATATAATGAGGCAAGAGCAGTATATGCAACAAGGAGTGCAGTTAAAAAAAATTAAACAAGAGATATAGATAAATAATTTCACTTTTATTACTAACTAGGGAGGATAAATAGTAAATATAAAAGCAATTTTATAAAATACACATTAGATTTAGTCGTAAATGCTTAAATATGTTTGGTAAATAAATATATGAAGAATTGATATCGCAGTCAATACAGTAAAAGATGTGAGGACACATACCTAAGGTTCATTGAAGAATCAAATGTAATAAAATTATTCATTCAGTCTGACATTGATCACTGATTTGCCATTTCTTTTTCTAGCTTTAACAAATTATTAAGCATAGCATTTTGCTTCAGGAAAATAACTTATCTCTGATATAGAATTTTCTCTTGGGTTTAACAGATACAATTAATTGGATTTCCCTTGGTTTTTATTTATAATGGTAAGTACAATGAATTTTCATATTTTAGAAAGATTTGAAAGGTAAAATTATGTATAAATTAATTGAAAAGTGTAAAAGTTGTACTTAGTACTGGTGAGTGAAATACATTTGATGTTTGTGGTATTTGAACTATTGTTTTTTGTTACTTCAATCCCAAGTACTTCTCTTTATGATGTGTGCTTTTTAAACTAATTGCAGTTGAAAGAAGAGTTTGTGGCATTACATCAAGTAGATTGTGTTAATAGTTTGAATAAATAGCATATTGTACAATCAAAACTATTTTAATTATTAAAGAGAATTGCAGTCTTTATTGTTTTTTAAGTATGCACTTGAAATTATATGCAATTTAAGAATAAAATATGTAAAGCACTGCATCTTCTAAAACACTCGTTCCTCTTCAGAACAAATCATGGAATATGATAAGTTCAATAAAGTTTTTTTTTCATCTTCAGTTATCTTCAATTTAATGTTAAATTCTGAAATATTAAAAATTATCAATATTTATTGTATGGAGCACTGAAGACATTAGGCTTTTTGTTTACTTCTTTTTTCCTGTTTGAATGACTCTCATAGTCTCTTATATTTCTCCTTATCTCCGATCATTAGGGCAATTTAAATTGCTTATACATATAATGCTTTTCTATAATTTTATCCTTTACATCCTTTGTGGGCCAACCTGATGTTGTACAGCTACTTTTCCTCTCTGCAGAAAATGTGCCTATTTTGAATATCTTATATTTTATTTTTAAAATTTTTCTACATTTTACCAGTATCTATAATTAATTTATTAACCCAGTTCACAGTAAAAACTTGTTCCATTGTTTTCAGAATTACTTTTTTTAGAAATTTGACACCAAAATATCATTATTCCTTATTTTCATGTGCAGCAAAATAGCAAATATAATTGACTGCTGTACTTGTCAAAACTGATGGCCAGATCCATGTTATATTCTTCTTATTTAAACTAGCTCAAGCAGTTACAACCATAGTTTATCATTAACCTTCATGCATTTATTGCAGCTTCAATAAGAATGGTACTTGATCTCATCATCAACCTTCATGGATTTAGTGTGTGATTAGTCTGGATTACTCACATGAAATAGTCCTCTCCTACAAGTGTATGTGGACATCTCCATGACCATGCTATGATTAAGTAAGTTGAAGTTGAATACAGAATCTTTCCTTTGTAATTTTATAAACTTCAGAAGTTTAATTCTAAATGTATTGACAGTGTAATTATGGTAAATAAACCTAAAAATTGTTGCACCATGAATCCTAGCAATATCTGTTGCACTAGAGCTGGTCTTTTTACACTTTTACTAAGCCTTTGAAGCTGGTAATTTTTTTCCTTTGTTCCATTTGACCACTTTTAGCCATACTGACACAGAAATTGCCTCAGTCAAAGACAAAATGTCCCTGAGATTCACATGGTGATGCATGAGTTCACTAAAAACAATTTTATATAAATGTATCAGTGGGTCTTTCATTGTGATAACAATGAGATGTGCTCAGGATAACCTTCCCAACAAGTATCTGTAAATCATCCATTTACACTGTCAAGTCAAATTATCATGACACCCTTGCCTTCAAACATTTAACTCAGCCCTATGACTTACTCTTTCTTCCAGAAGAAAAATTTTGTAGGGTAACTCATTAACAGTCATTTCCAAATCATAGAATAATTCTTTGAACAGATGGTCTAATGCACTGAGCAATGAATTGTTGAGACTCAGCAACAGATGCTGTATTGCCTAACCCTACATCCACTGACTTATAGTAACAGCTTGTTTTAGGAATTACAAAAGATCTCTTTTAACATCTCCTTAAACAATGAAAATTTCACCCATTCCACATCATTAATGACTAACTGATGATGTTGACAAGAATGTGCTATTATTAGGTGCTGTACGCTGCTGTGTGGCTGAGATGCCATAAACACTGAGAGAAGGCCTTGTTTTTTTGTCATGATGAATAGAACATCGTTGGTAGTGGAATGTGAAATTCAACATGAGGATACATCACATTTATAATATTCCACATTAACTGCAGCTATCAGATCAGTATTCCTCACAACCTAAAAAGGCTTTTGGCCATCCAAGGTTCCATTGGGTCATAGTAAGGTACAGGTTGAATTTGTTGTATCAAAATTCATTCTTCTTCCTCACAAGTGACTTACCAGTACCTGATAATACCTTAAATAGTTAAAAAGTGCTTAAGATATCAAATCCAGTAAGTCTCAAAATGTACATGTTACTGGATGCTAACATGACCCATCTTTGCTTCTCATACATGACTCAACCAACATAAATCATTTAACAGCCATAATTTCCCTGAGCTACCTATCAAAATCTAACCTTTTGAGGATGAATTGAAGACATGGACAGTTCTCACAATTGCCAACAAATATTCCTTTCCTCGCTCTTGCTGCTTCCTCAGATCATGTCCTGGTCTTAGACATAACTTCTTACTCTCTATCATAAGTTTGATGTAGTCTCAGAAAATCTTTCCTTATTAACCACATTCAAGAAACAGTGCAACACAGAGAATCAAGTCATAAAAAAGGAGCATGGTGAAAACAAAACTTATAAATAAATCCTTTAGTGATGGCAGCACAACACCACTTAATTACTAGTATTTGGTATTTGTATGCAATAACTTTCAAAGAAATATCAGGTACTTGCAAAATTTAGATTCCTTGTAATGAGTATTATGATATTTAGGGGTACAACTGATTTTTCTCACGAGTGAATAAGATAATCTCTACAGAATAATAGAAGGTTCAACAAAATATTTACTAAGTTTGTACAGAAAAGAGACTGAGCATAGATAAAAGTAAACAATCTTTTTAATATAACAAAACATAGTGTGTGTACTTAACATGAAGGACAGTCACCTCTTCTATACCAATAACAAAAATCAGAAATAAGTCAAGTAGATAAAGCTGTACCTATATCAAAAAAATATCACAATATATACTTAAAAATGTGGCTTCATACTCTACTAGGACAACTAGCATTACCTATGTCACTGGTCATTCCTATCAGAAGATGACAGATATCACCTGATCTACCAATGGACAAAACTGTTATTTGTCCTCACATACTAAGTACAACTTTATGTATATTTCTTCCCCATGGATAGACAAAATGTCTTCTCCACTAAAAAACAAAATAATAGACAGTAGAGCAAAAGGAATTTAAAAACTTTCTAAGCTAATATGTTATATTAGGACTGCATGAATACCTGAATAAATGAAAAAAAAAATATATATGTATTAAAACAAAGAGGTATAAGATATACAGTTTTCCAGCACACCACACTTTTCCTCCCTTTTATATTTCATGGACATTCTTAATTTCTAAATTTAAAATTGATAAAATTTATTTTGGTCAAGAGTGGTGTGACTTTCTCTCTCAAGCCCTGTAAAATGCATGGTTATACTGATGCTATAGCCTACTAAAAACAAAGCACAGTAAGTTGGATACATAAGATAAAAAAACTAGCAATGACGCAATACATAATTAAAATACTTTAGTAACAAATAAAACACGGGCATAAAATTAAAATGTCAGCCTCTAAGAAAGATATTCAAAACATTATTTTTACATTATAAATCAAAATACCTTTTAAAATAATTAATAATCAACACTTATATCAAAATAATGTAAAATATCCCAATCTTAACAAAACAGAATCTTTAAAAAATATTTCAAATCAAAAACTGTAAAAAATACCCAATTACAAAATATACTCTTTTGAGAAAAATTACTCACAATATTTAATTTTCATATTCTGATAAGTGATCAAAATATGTACCAGATAAAAATACTAAATTACAATTATACAATATACAATGGTGATATATAACAATAAAAAACGTGAGTTATAAAAAAGAACAAGTAGATAAAACAGCAGTATTATTACTACATTCATAATAATTAAAAGATAGTCTTACTTTACACATAAATGACAATAAATAAATCAAAAGGAAATAAAAATAATGCAGATACACTTAAAATATCCACAAACTTTGCATACGGAACTATTTACGAAATACACATTCATGCAGGGTAGATGTGAAACCCATATTCCCTTTTCCTCATCTCACTGTCATCAACAAATCCTCTTAATAACAGTTGACTGACAAGTTGCATCAGAGTGATAACAATAATGTCCTGTGTTATGGTCAAGACCAATTTGGTCCACAGCTGGCATACTTCCTCATCCAGCTGAGATACTGGTAATGATCTTTGACTGAGCTGGTCCTTATCCCATCATTTGAATATTTCCAGAAAATTCTGTTTCAGCATTGGGAACTTCTGTAGTGTGAAGTGGTTGGTGATATCAGTGGATGGAAACTCTACTCTCAATTGCTATTGTATTTATTCATTTAGTTGATTGCATGGTGATGTCTTTTTTCATTTTGTTCCAAGTGATGTGCTAGATGTTTGATGTAAATGCACTCTCATTCACTGGAAGAACCATTGTCTTGGTAACTGGTATGGTCTTGGTGTCTGGAGTAGTTGAGCCCTTACTGTCAATTTACTGAAATTTCCCTGGTCATCCCTTAGAATTGCTTGAGCTCTGAAAAAAGTATATTTGGATTTAGTATACAGTACTTCTTCCAGAGATACAAGCACATCTGATGTTCCTTGTATTTATTCATATGACACCCTTTGACAGGACACCTCAAGACTAGTTTTTGGTGCTTAGATAATTCTACCAACTTTATCACTGGGGTCAATGATGAAGTTGAATCGCAAATGGGCAACCTGCAGACTTCTCATGAGTGGTATCATTGTTGTATTCAATGGCGGTGACTTCTGCGTCATGGTTCTTGAGATGTTCAATAAAGGCTTAATTTCTGATGGAAGATCTGTGGTTAACAGATTTTGTTTGACCACAGAAAAGTTCAGAGTTAACCCAGCAACTAACTAGGTGAGATCCATAAGGTTTGATGCAGTGCTTAGTTATGTATCTTAATCCATAGTTTCCAATGAATTAAAGATCAAAACAGCTTTTGGAGTCTCAGGATCAATTACAAAATCCAAGTCCTTGCCAAGCAGAAAATCGTAAGTATATTGGTATTCAGAGTACTTTACTTCTGTAATTTAGTGGCTAGGCTAAGCTAAGGAATTAAGACAACATTTACTGAATAAATATGTAGCCAAAGAGGTTAAAAATTTGATCTTAACATAAGTTAGTACTGAAAATTTAAGGTTACATGAATTAGAATTATTGAAAATTTCAGTCAAATGTGTAGGCTTTAAAAGTTACTACAATATTCTACTCTAAAATTGCATTTAGAGACAAAATGTAAAATTATTTTCTTGATCAAGTGACATTTCTACAGACTTCAGGCATACATTGCCTGTAAAAGATATATCCCCAACACCTGCTGATATCCTGGTCCCTTATTCTTTGTTGGGTCTCCATTTGTCCAATATGTAGCTATTTTGCCCACTTTGCTGACAGCAATTAACATATCTTACCCAGCATGCCCATGGTAGTATCTCTGTTACTCTATAGTTATTATGAAAATCGAGCTAGGATGCAGTAAGAAAGATATAGACGATATTCCAAGCACTGGTTCTTACACATAAGAGCTAATCTACAAGTGTCAACATCTAATTTCCTACTGAGAAAATTTGTTACGAGTCATTGTCATTCTCTTGGGACTTCTTCCAGATATAAGTTCTAGCCAGCTGTGACAACAAGCTTAACTCATGAATGCTGTAAAGTTGGTAGCAATCAAGAAAGTCTTGCAAGACAACAGCAAACACCTGCAGAATGTGGCATGACTGGATAATTGTAAAACAGTAAATTCTCTTTAAAGGATATTTATAAATTCTTGTTCTTTCTCAGCAGTTTTGTTATCTGTGCTGCAAGCATTTATAGTGGTAAGAGAGAGTCAACAAACTCTTTGACCAAGATGCAAGTTTAAATTTTATTGGTTTCAGTGCTATTTTACCTATTGTTAAACACAAAGCTAGTGAATGGAATATCTGTGGTATGTCAACATGAGTATCATATTATAACATAAATTAGATATCCTGTTGTTTGGAAATCAACAAGAATTTTATGTAAAATGTATAAAGATAAATTGCTGAAAATATCTTAATCAAAATGCCACCAAAGTTCATATCCTCTAAAGAGCACTTCACACTAAACAGCTTTCAGGTCCCCTGTCTGTGTCAGAAAGTAAAGTTGAAGTTCCATGATAAAATAGACTTTGTTGGCCAGTTTTCCTGTTATAAAATAATTTAAGATTGAAGAGTATGAATGAATGTGTCAAAATTAGTTCGTCTAATTTCAATTGCTTTAATAACTTATTTTACTTACTAGGTTTTTTTTATTAAATTTTAAACACAATATACAATATTCTATCCTTTTATTTCTGAATTATAGGACCTCCATGACCTAAGTGGTGTTCTGTCATGTGCTACAAATTAAAGGTAATGTATTGGTGTTGTGTAATAAAGTTACAGAGCCCATGCACGAAATAATCTGTTTCCATTCCATAAAGCATGGTAGTTACCTACAAGAGGAGGAATGAAGTCCTAGTTGTTTTGTAATTATAAGCCATCCAGCATAACACTAAAATGGTCATCAGTGTGGTAAGTATGTGATATTCATATGTGGAATCAGTTTCCCAACAATCATAAGATGGGTAAACCTGCAGTAGCAGCAGAGTCACTAATCTGAATGTTCTTGACAGCCTTCACTTTATGAGAAGAATAAAGAGACAAAACAATTAAAGTTTTTATGTTACTAGTAAACAAAAAACAACAATTACACTGTAACAACCTATGTAACTTCACAAATGACAGACAACCCTTTCTCTTCTAGTTGATGTTTAACCTTGTTACTTCATCTGTCTCATGATTAGATTACTGATTACCCCAAACCAAACCAAATGATATTTTAAAAAGAGAGATGATTAACTTTTAGATAATAAACTATGAAAACACACTTGAATCTAAAATGTAAACTCACTTTCTTTGTTCAATGAATCACCTCATGTCTTTTTTTTCACTGACAGCATTGTTCCACTACTAATTTCAAACAACGTAATCATCCAGCCAGTTTTTCAGTTCAAATGCATTAAACCTGTGGGCAGAAAAAATGTCACCCACTAAAAAACAGAGGTTGAAACAACTACAATAAGGCAAAGTTAATAGTTAATGAGTGATTGAATATATATTGCTGACAATAAAGTGTGAAAAAAATTAAAACTGGAGGATTTCTAAATTCTATAAACTATAGAAACACATGATACGCCCACAAGTCACTGATGAGTTTCACTGTCTGAGTAGAATATGCTTTGCTGACATGCTTAATGAGCTTTAAATATACATAAAGAATGATATCAAAGTGGATAATAATATTGCAAGAATGTGACTTTGTCATTGTGCATTACACGAGTCTACAACACCTACACAAAATGTTTCGCAACATTGCAAAACCCTGTTTGTTCATGGAATGTACTGCTACATAACAATGTGGCAATTAAAACCATTTTCACCACAGCAACATCAAGCCATGAAATGGGAGAATATTTTCATAAATGGATACAACAAACTCCAAGGAAAGCAACTGAAGGATCAAGATCTAGCTTGGTCACTCCTTGCCATGCAGCAATGTAATTATTGACCAACACATTTAGAAGAATGTCATATAGAGACATATACCATTTTGCACTTGCACAGTCAGTTTGAAGTGTTGGAAAATGCACTATTGTCATCAACCACCAAGCCATGGTTCTTATACCTATAAAGCAAGAGATTTTCCTAAATTTGCATAATTTGATGGCAATTCTACTGGCCAATGCTGGTGTGAACATTGTACAGTGTAAACCACCCATAAAAGATCACCTGAGCAAGATAAACACCTGAAAAAATTGTTGGATCTCCTCAACAGAGGATAATCTAGGATGTCACTGTTCTACTTCCAGAGATTGAATGAAGTCATTAATACTTGTCACCACTGAGGGCCAAAGTTTACTGACTGATTAATACTTTAGCACAGTACAAAGTTGATGTGTTGGTAGAGAGAGAACTGGATAGCATGGTTTGGAGCATCAGAAGAGAATCACACTAATCAGGGAACTATATTCAACAACCATATGTTTTCTGATTTGTATAAAATGTTAGGTTTGAAGAAGATGTGCACTTTGTCTTATTATCTCCAAATTGATTGTTTAGCAAATTGGGTAGTTGAAATTGCTAGCAATATAAAAGCAATTCATTAGTGCACAAAAAGGACTACACTTGCACTACAACAGATTATTCCATTGATGCACAAGTTATAGGAAAATTAGTCACAAAAATGAATGGACCAAAATAAGTAGTGCCCATGTGCCAATGAAATCAATTTATAACTTAATTAAATACAATAGTCCAGTGTCAAATACAAGTTTGCACAATTACTTTGTGATAATTAATATTATTTTGATTGTACATCACACTTTGTGTCCAGGCCAGTTAATTCTTAGCAAAGCCTCGGTTACCTTTAGAATTTACAAGTTGTTGTTGTTGTTTTTTTCATGCTGAATCGTCCCTTATATAGTGGACCGATCTAATTTACTCTTTTAGTTCCTTGGTATACCAAAAAATACCATAATTATAATGATGATGTGATCTGCTTCGTTATTATCAGTCTTGTCCATGGTTTTTGGTATAAATTTCTTATCCGTGAACTCTCAGACACTAGCCTGACACATATTAAATATTAGGGTGTAGTGCAGTGAACTGGTGGAGGGACCCTTACATTCTAACGAATATTATATCCGTTCCCAGAATTGTGAATTACTAGAGGTGGCTCACCAAACGGGCACAACTCTAAGGTTCTTTGGCAGTATACTTTCGACTGTTGAGGTTTATCGCTACCACATTTGTCACCATCTTCACCAATTCGTGCCTGGTGTCTCGCCTACTAAGTTCAAACTGCTCCCGCCGGGTTACAACAATCATTGACGTCATCACCAATTCTCCTCTGCTAGTCACGATCAGTATACACACAAATATGGCAGGTGTTTAGGAATAAGATTAATATTTCTAACGAAACATTAATCCTCTGAGGTGCTCAAAGACTAAACAGCCCTCCTTCTCCCCGCACTTGGTATGAATTGAGAAAAAGAATCTTAACTGAATGATTAGATAATTAGGATTAACAGATTAATGAGTGTAATTCTCGACAGGTGAATGCTAGTCTGGGAGGCGTGGCAGATGACAAAACGAAGGCAAAGCGAAACCCCGACTGAAGGAGAAACAAGAAGAGACGACAAGAAACAACATGTTCAGTATCAAAAACAGAAATGTTTATATTCACCAGACAATGTAGTACTATGTCCTTTCCCCATAATCCACGCTCCTTGTGTTCTGATGTTAATTTTTTAGGGAATAAACCTCATTGGCCATCAGTGATGCACCAAATTCTGGTAGTTCTTGTTTTTATGTTTGTCGGTAGATTTTTGCAACATCAGCAAAAGTCTTTAGTCCTTGAGATGACTTCTTCTAGACCACCAAGCTTACACTGACAGCCATACACCTCTGATATCTATAACTTTCTATTGGTCATACGTCCTTTAATCCGTAAAAATGGCATTTCTAAAGATACACAATTTCAACCATTACATTCATCCACAGAAAAGAAAATTTTCACAATTAAATATTTTCAGAAGCAAAATAAATGAGCATTTACTGTCATATGACGCGCATTTAACTAGTATATTATATGTGTGAGTATATGTATATATTTAATTTACAGAGAAAATTAATACTGATAGAGTTAAGTAAACTAAAATGAAATCAAAAAGAAAGACTGCGTTAAAAAGAGCAAGTCCAAACGTCTGACTAATTACATTAGTTTATTATAACCAAACACAAGCCGAAACAAAAATATATTTTAAAAAGCATGTATTTTTTATAGCACATCGGGGTACCTGCTGAGCCCACAGAGAGAAATCGAACCAATGATTTTAGCGTTGTAAATCCGTAGACTCACCGTTGTACTAACGGGTGGCGAAATTTTAAAAAGATCTATTTTGTTTGTTTTCTTTCAATTTCGGGCAAAGTTACTCGAGAGCTACTTGCGCTAACCGTCCCTAATTTAGCAACGAATAGTAGGATTGACCGTAACAAGCATGTTTCGTATAACAGGGATTCAAACCTGCAACCTTCACATTATGAGTCGAGTGCTTTAACTACCTAGCCATACTGGAATAGGGTACAAGCTATAATATAGGATATAAAATGAACCCTAGGTTCTTTTTTAAGTGACTGAGAAGTAAGCCTACATAGTTGTAGAGATACATCGTCTACCAGTCTTAACCTCTATTCGCCAGTTTCAGGTAAAGAAACAAAATCAATGAATAGCAATAGAAATTAAAATTAAAAGAACAAATATAGAAAAAGAAATTATGAGAGTGAGATGTGGATGCTCAAGCCTAAAACGTCACTCATTTATATCACCCTTCTCTGCTTGAACAAAGTTTTGGGAAGGTAACTGCTCTCCAATGTAAAAACGAAGAAGAAAAAATTTCTTATTTTTATTTTCGATATTTCAATTAATTATGGGTTTAAGCACCAACATCCCACTCTCCTAATTTCTTTTTCTATATCTATTACTTTTATTTATATTGCTATTCATTTATTTTATTTTTTCATGTGAAACTGGTGAATAGGGGTTAAAACTGGTAGATGGTGTATCCCCACAACATTGTGGGTCCTATTCTCAGTCACTTCCAAAACTTAGGGTACATTTTATATCCCATGTCACAGTGTGTACTTTGGGATCCTTTCAATTGGTGCAACGTTTTACATTTTTTAAATATAGTTTTATTTCGGCTTGTTTTTGGTTGTAACAAACTAATATATATATAATTTATATATAAAAACACACCAGATCGAGGCAAATTTTTAGACTTTAGAATCGTTAATAAATTACATGTATATGCAATAACTAGAATAGAAAAATAATTGTGAAATATTATTATGCATTATATATATTTATATATATACTAACTGAAAGTTGTGTAAATTCGTGATTAATTAAAGATTTTCTTGGAACATGAAAGTTGTCTTCCTCATATGTAACTATAAATTTCCATAAAAACTGCAAAATACAAAATCTGAGCCCACAATTTTGTTGGTACTTCGGCATTGGTTCAACAAACCTTCATACCATATTTCGTTAAGATCCATCAACAAACGGTGAAATAATGGTAAAAAACACGAATAAGATCGCAAAACTGAAAATTTGTATCAACCTCCATACAGACCTAACAAACATTCATGCCAATTTTGATAAATATTTATCTACACTATGCGAAATAGTTACATGGATATATAACAGACGTACCTTTATATTTATATAGATTAACACACCAGATGGCAAAGCGAATTGTTAGGTATTAGCAGCTTGAATAAAAATATTTATGAGTTGTCATTTCAAACATTGTATTTAACGTGGCAGTCTAAATTTATTTGACGAGCACTTTGTTTTCTTCTTTTTTTTATTTTATTCGCCCAGACAGTACTGCCTTTTGTGATTTTATTTGTAGTTACCAGTTAGTTGAAGAATATTGAGAATATAGTATAATAGGTAGAAGTGCGTTATTTATATGCTACTTATACACGATACCGAAATATGTTACAACTTATTCAATTAAGTTTACATATTTTAGCTGCAGTATTGATAAAACTAGCACAAATAAGAACTAATTAAAAATATATATATTTACATTTGACCCTCATTTGAGTTAATAGATATAGATGCGTGACTGTATATAAACTTCAATCGAATACATTAATACAGCAAACGCAAAGAAACAACATGAGCTTAAGAAACTGACGAAGTATATTGATAAAATATAAAAATAGGAAAAAGCTATCATTTAACATTTAGGAGAAATCAACAACTGCAGCTATCATAATGTATTTGCTTATTTATGGATAATACATATTTTATTTCAAAGATGTTAAGGTTTTCAGAGGTTTCAGAAATATCTTCAGCTCAAAATATCAATAACTTTATAATTGTGAGGTATATAGTGGTACCCAATAGTTAAGAAATGACTGTACAAAGTCACTTGGCCAGTATTCTATGTGAGATAGCAAATTTTTTGTTGAAACACAGAAATTTAACAAGTGTCCACTTAGTGGACTTTTTTTCTGATGATGTTTGGAATCGAGCCTTGAGCCCTGAAATCCAATGTGAACTTCTTTCAATTTCTGAAAAGGAATTTTTCCAATTGATTGTAGATAGTGAGAATTTCAAGCAACAGCAAGTGAAAAGGTATTTTTTATGTTCAAAGTTGTCCTTAACATTTTATCTGTTTTGCACCGTACAGTATTTATTTTAGCACTCTCAACAAATTATAACATAGAGAAGAAAAGGAACTATTATTATTAAGGCCTCAGTACTCACCCACACAGATCAAACTGGTAGGAAAAAAGTAAAAACTTAAGCCCATTCTTTTTTCAGAGTGTTATTAACTTCTTTTAAACTCCTGTAAAGTAATGTCTTCCATTACTGCCATAAGAAGTTCAATGTATCAGCCAATTACCTTGTTAAAGAAATAAGCTTTCTTAACTGGAGCTTTTCCTGCCTTTTAAAATTTTTGAATTAGTGTCTTCTCATTCTGTTGTCTTCAGAATATATCATGCACAGATCAGTAGCAATAGAGTACTGCCTAATTAACTTTAGTGACTTAATCACCAGTATGACAAAATATTTTTATTTGGTCATTTTATTAAATGGTATTAAATCTTATATCCAAATTATGATGTTTTAGATGCATTGATCTACACTTATTGTGATGAAATTTTATTTGTCTATTTAACTAATTGTTCCAAGTCATTTTGTTGAACTTTAACATTCACAATGCACTAAAAATGCTCAAGAGTTTAATGTCATCCTCAGCATGACTAATTATAAATATAGTTAATGTGAATAAAAAATGGTACAGTCCCAAGAACTAGCCCCTAAGGCATCTATTCTTAAGGAGAGTGTGTTTTGACAAGACTCTTAAAGACAACCAATCCTCACCAAGTGGTTTTATAGCCAGAGGCATTGCTAGATGCTTTAAAGATTTATGGCTTGGGTCAACAAATGTGTAAAGTTTTGGCATTTATTTATTGATCATGGTTTTCTATTTTGTTTTTTCAAGATCAACTATGGACTCGAAGCACTGTCAAATAGAGTAAGAGCACAAACCTTATCTGCCACTGTCTAGCAATGCTTTTATTTTTAACTAATTGTTTTTGGGACATCTTATCAAAAACTTTTTAAAAATCTGTGTTCATCATGTTCTAAATAACACATAATGCTTATTTTTGACACTATTCTTATTGTTGCACAGATAGTTCTTAATATTTTGTCACTAGATCAAAGAAAATTATGTTTAAAGGTTTAAAAAATGTAGAGAACAAAGTGACAGAAAACTATTTGGGTCATGAAGGTTATGGCTTACGTAATGAAACATCAAAACTGTGACTTCAAGTTATTTGTATAAATCACGTAATCAGGCTAATCTGGAATTTGCAAATGTAAACTATTTACATCTAACATTCAAGATTGTATTTCCATTATTTTTACATTCTGGCAAATGATCTATAGAAAAATTTCCAAACCCATAACAAGTCTAAAAATATTTGTAAAATCACCTTTAATTCTTTTACGTGGCAATAAAAAGGGAAAAAAAATTGTATTTTTTAAAAGATTTTAATTCAAGATTGTACTTTATATTTCCTCAACAGTTTTGTAATTAATTCAATTTCTTTGATTTGTATCTTTTTCAGATAGTGGGTAAAAATTACTGATATTTTCAAACTAAAATGCTACTATTATTGCATACATAATGCACAGTAAAGTGGTTAAAAGTAAAAGTAGTTTGATAAAGAAGAAAATATTCCAAATATGTTTGCTAAACATAGTCTATTTTTTAGTGAATTTAAGCTTACAGTTTGTAAAATTTAGTCTTTAAAGACTGGTAGCACATACCGCTGAGAGGCCTGCAATGTCATAATAGTAAGAAAAAAATTAATATTTGCATATAGTTTTAATACTCTGTTTTTTGTTTTTTTCAGAGATGTTCCACACCTTACTAGGTTCATCAGGCAGTCTTGTCATTACACATTACCTAATCTTGGAGTCTGCTCCTCACTTGAAGACATTTTAGGCAATAGTTTGAAATCAGTAGTAACTACTTTTCATGACCCTAAGTTTTTAATATCCAACAAAAAAAATCATGAAGTTGAGAAGATGTCCGAGATTATCTCACATGTTGCAAACCAGCATGATATTAAAATGGTATTTTTTGTTTATGTATCTGTTTATTATTTATTTTTTGTGTATGCAATTTATTTTAATTTTGATAGGTACCTTAAAAGTAAAATGATTTGGTATTTGTTCAAACATTTATTTAAGTATTTCTTTATTAAAATATTAATATTTGCCTGAGTATTCTGGTTTGGTTTTGTATTCCTAACTGCAAATCTCCCCCCTCTCTTACCCTCTGTATTTGAAAAATTATAAAATGTGTTACGATGACTTATCCCAAGTAATAATTATTAGTTTAAAGAATGCCTAACACACAAAAAATATGTGCTACTCCTAACCATAAAATTACTTGCTTTCAAACTAAAGCTTCTTAATCTTTTAGCTATTAAAAAAAAAGTTTTTCTTTAAAGCATTAAGTTAAATAACTCAGTTTTTTATCCCATTAATATTGGAAAATGCAAAATATAAATTACAAGTATTTTTCTATTTATAGCGTTAACTAGATTTACATCAGTATTGATTGCTGTCACATGTTTACATCTTCATTATGAACTGTTATTTATCTTTCAAAGTGACTTCTGTAACACTGTATTAAGAAATAAATCAAGGAAGAATATTTAATTATTAAATGTAGTTCTGTTTAGTACAAAAATGTGTCGGAAGTCAACACCATGGGAAAATTGTCAGCTTTGGAATGAAATTAACAGTATAACAACATGGCTTTTTTGTAAGATAAATATCCCCCTTATCTTCTCCCCCCAAAGAAACAACAACAAAAACATCAGGCTAGTTTTACTAATTATTTAAATAATCTATGCACTTAAAGTAGTTAATACAGTATATTTTAAAAGGTTTTTCAAACTTTGAAAAAAAATAAAGTATGGTTTGACTCATAGCCTTCCATAGTAGTACATCTTTGAATAAAACTATAATTTAGCAGAGTGTTTATAAACTTCAAGATATTAAAGAATGTTTTTAATTTTGTGTTGTTGTTTTTTCTTCACATGGTTATGAAAAATTTAATTTGTAAACCTAGAAAAGACATGAACACAAATTTCATTATTCTACTAAACCTGTCAGAATATAAGGCAAGTTTGAATATTTGTTTTTGTAATTGTAGTGTGGATACGTAAACTTTATGAACAGTTTTTGTAACACTGTGTGTGGTATAGTAGTGTGAGGATTTTTATCACATTTAGTATTTATTATTTATGTAAATAAATTATTATATGGAATATAAGTGATGTGCATAGTATTTTCAAAATTGATTTTGTAATTACAAGTATTATCATTCATTTCTTTATTTTATTAAGTAATGATAGAAGATGATAATATTGTATAATTTTTTGTTTTCTCAACTTAGCATAGAAATATTATTTCTATTTGATTACAACTTCTCTGGTTCAGAATTTGTAAATATTATAATAATCGGTAAAAGTATTTTTGCTAATTATGTGTATTCAAGTAGTCTGGAAAGCCCCCATGGCTCTGTAATAAGTATGAATGTTCACAATGTTAAATATCAACTTTTGGTTCAAGTGGTTGGTCCTACACAAATAGCTTAATGTGTAAAGAAAGAAACAAAAACAAAATTTGTTATTATTAGTCTGTCATCATGCATGCTTATTTAATTGCCATTGAAATTTATGTAACTGAATTTGATATTTTGAATAGTTTATCATTTTCATCAACAGGTCGTAGACCTTGGCAGTGGTAAAGGTTACTTATCCTCATACCTTGCTTTAAACTTTGGGTTAATTGTATTGGGAATTGATGCATCTAGTAGTAATACTACTCTGGCTTGTGGCAGAAATTTTCGGCTTTATGAATTGTTAAATAAACAGCAACTTAAACATTCAGTTTCTGGGACCACACAAATGCATGATATCAACTTGGACAGTAGTGAAAAAGAAAGAATACATTATTGTGGAAAAGAGAACATAATAAGCTGTTGCTCATTGAAAAGTATGTCAAACTCCAGTTCTGAACTGTTTGCTAATGCAGAGGGTATTGGAAGATTTTTGCCAATTACAGCAAATATTAAGACAGACACAGTTTTAGAGGACTTAATTTCACAAGCCAAATACGAAATAGAACACCAGTTATCAACAAAAAATCCCTTGGTCAATATCATGGACACAGATCCAGTTTTATTATGTGGGTTACATACTTGTGGAAATTTGGCAGCTGCAGAACTGAAATTATTCTCCAGAAGTCAACAGATAAAAGTTTTATTAAATATCAGCTGCTGTTACCATTTGTTACAAGAGGAATTTTGGGAAGACACATTCCACAAAGAAGGTAAATATAAGTTGATATGGTTGAATACTATTTCATATCAAGTATTGCATCCAACTCTTAAATGCCATCACATTTATTTTAATCCATTTTTCTCTTACAAAAATAGTGTAGCAGTTTCCTACTGCCTTCCATATACAAATACATTTTGGAATACAGTCATACTTAAAATGATAAAATATTTGATATTAAGGTTAAGTTAGTGTATAAATGTATAGGATATGTTTTTTCTACAGACAGTAAAAAATTTAAATCGAGAGGGAACGTATATGTATATAATTTTTAATACAGTATTGTACTTCCTCCCACAGAACAGCTTTCTCAAGTTTTACTGTCCTCTATCCAAGCAAATTCTTACCACTAGCCTTGATACTTTCAACTGCCATCACATTTTCATGTGAGGTAACTACATGATAGCATACTAATGAACATGCAACAACTGCCCACCAGTAGGATCTCAACACAACTTCCAGTATAACTGACCCTTACAATGCAAACTATCTCATTTACTTCTTAAAAGGCATTTTGGTCATATTTTTCTGTATAGAATTTTCTTTTTATCCCTTCCCTTATTTTTTGAAAGACCTAAATTTTTGTTCTTTACATTTGCTACTCCTGTTTTGTAATTTTAGTTTGTCTAATTAACGTAACATGTATTTTGATATAATACATGATTTTTTTCAATCTCTCTGGGCTTATGTACTTCCATTCTTTGTTAAAATGGATTCTAAGTTTTAAGTTACACCTACTATCACTGCTGTTTTTCTCACTTAAAAAAATCATAGCTTTGATTTCACAACTGTCAATGGGAGATGTTACAGCCTACTTTGCTAGGAGCTGGCTACCTTTATATGGGTCCCTGATTTGCCTGTAAATTCTTTTTGTTGCTCTTAGTTTAGGGGTACCTGAACACATAGAAGTGGGTTTTGACAAACCTTTCTTCCCCTTTCATGTGTTATATGGTCACATTTAACTCCAGTGTTAGCATCAGGGCCTCCTCCTCATTTCTGGAGTTAATCAACCAGGTATGTTACATTTCGTATTTATCTTCCCAGCCAGGTTTCAATTCTCATTCATTCATAGCCCTAGGAAGACCAGACTGGTGTCCAGTCATTGATTTCTCTTCTTTGAATTGCTTTTATGACCTTCTTTGAATCAACATGGATTTCAGTCTTCCTCTGATTGGCTTTCACTTCAGGTTTCAGGTCTTTGGATGAGAAATTAAGTGTTTTGGATGCTTGTCTCCACATTCCATCTCCACAGATCTTTATTTTTTATTTTGTTAGTTGTGTTTACCAATTCTTGGCTAGTTTCAGCTCTCTTCATTTTTATTGAGTTACCAAGGCCTTTGCCTATTTTCTCCATTTCAGGGCACCTTTGTTTTATCTTTATATGGACAACTGCCTGTTTCTAGCTCATTCATGTGCCACCTCTTCCCTTCACTCTCAGTTTCTTCTTCAAGAAGCTGCACAGGCAGGTGGACTGGTCAAAGTGGAGAAGTCCTTTCTCTTTCCCCTGAGGATACACTTCTTTACAGTGGCTTCTGTTTTCATTTGGGATGTGTATCTGCTCACACAGAAGCTTTTGCACCTTTGGTTTATTGAGAAGCCAACTCTACATCTCAACTTCTTGTTTATTAAGAAGCCATTTTTTCCAGATGTGGTTGGTTGTGTTTCATTCTTCACTCATCAAAGGAGTACACATTTGAGATCTTTCTTTCCACTTGTTGAACCTCCTATTTTGGGCATACTTTCATCACATATGTATATACTGGGTGCTTTGAATGTTGTCATGGTTTATTTATTATGCCCTGATAAGGTTTTTTCCTTACGAAGTGGTCCCTCAACCCGCAGATGATTTCGCTGGATGTGTTTTCTGTATAGTGCCCTTGAGCTTGATGCATTCAGCACCCAACTGCATTCCAAACTTTCCATTATTTGTTAATGCTCTCAGGCAGGATTGGGGATATTTTGCTCTCTGTGCTTATCTCCTCATCTGTCTTCTTGCTTGCATCTTTTCTATCATATCACCACTCCATTTCTTGTCATGGTGGCACAACTTCGGGCAGTGCAGTTAGTTCCTTGCCATATGGGCTGCACATTCCCCTTGGGTTGCTTCACTGCTTACCCATTTCTTTTTGCCCTTCCTTTATGTCTATTTATCAATGTAAGCGGTATGTCTACTGCTGTTGGTCTTCTAGTTATAGTTTTCCTTTGTTCCATTCTACTCTCTTGCATCAACTTTATTCTTTACCTGGCGTTTTAACAAGCTGCTCTTGGTATCCCCCTTCTTTATATTTCACTTCTTTTCATTTCTTACTTTTAACCCTATCAAGATGACCTATGTCTATTGTAAGAGAGCTATGTAACTGTCATTAAATTTTTGTACAGAAATAAAACTAGTAGATTAAATTGTTTAAATTTGATAAGAATCTTAACAATATGTAATTTAAGAAAAATAAGATATTCAATTTCAATTTTTTCTTTTATTTTTACTTCAAGTTAATTATTTAATGTAGTTATTTGCTTTGGATTTTCAAGTAACTTACCCGCAAAGTGATTTTCATGTTTCACTTAGATACTCATTAGAATATCTTAAATGAATAGAAAATATTTATTAAGGTAAACATGTATATTTTACATGCCATTTTCTCTTCAACATTACTTAACTCTAGCTATTATCATCATCATCATACAGTGCAATGAAGTGTTAAAAATTAAGAAATGAAAATATATACACATCCTTTACCTCTTTGTTGAATGATCTTACAGTATATTCTTTTGGTTATATGCATAATTTCACATCTGTACCTTTTCACTTGTAGTTTATTTTTAAAATTTTATTTTCACGTCCATTATAATTGATTATTTATTCTGCCACACATCTGCAGGAAGTGCGACATTATCATTGGCAGAGATTGGTTGAGCCTCTGGCAAAATGTTGTTTGATCTCAGAAACTTTTAAAGTTTGGTTGTACAAGGAAAAACATAAAATAAATTTAAGAAATCATTAATTCTTGTGAAATTTTACCTTGGTCAAAATGAGATGTGATTGCCCACAGATATGCCATTGTAGAAACCTTCTGGACACTTTCTAAAGAGAGTCATCAAGATTTAATGTTTTTCAGTGCATCTCTGCCCATTACATTGTGGTATTGAAGCTGTTAAGTGTGTAGAAGTGAGGTATAGTCTTGAAAGTTAACATTTTCCTTATCTGAAAATGTATATCTGACATATACTCTCCTCATCACCCCTTCCCACATATCACCTCCTCTTCTGATGCACTCTCTTCTTGCCTTGTTTAAGAAAGAAGTTAATTTAAGTGCAAGAATTCAGGGTTAACTACTGTGGCAGGAAGTTGTGTTGTCCTTCTGTTGGTTGAAAGTTATCTCATGATTATAACATTATGTACTGGTGAAGTTCACATTAAACACCTGTTTTCAGGTAGAAATTATCATAAGGCTAGTGGCATGCAAATTTAATAGACAGATGCATGAAGAAATCAAGCTATTCTGTGTGAGAGCTGAGTGTCTATTGAAACTATTTTTAGTAAAAGAAAATGTTATAACATCTTCATTATATTATATCAATGAAACATCTGGGATATTAGCTTCTTAAAGCTTGTTCAACATGATTAAAAACGATCAAGTGTAATATTGTGAACAGGTTTACAATGGAAATGTTTTTGTTTAAGAAACTAAAACTGAAAATTTAAGTCTATAGGAGTTGGACATGATTAAAAACAATAGAAAATTCCATTTACCCATTACTGCTTTTTTTTTTCAAATTTTTAGAACTATTTATAATTTTAAATTTAACCACCCAATAGGATCCTCGTCTCTTAATACTTCATCAGTTTCGTTTTTAGAAATCTAGATTACGTGGTATTTAAAAATGTGCTACTTTACAAATTTAAATTGTGTCAAGGAAGCATGTTTTTGATCATTTTATGTATATATGTACACATATTTGTATATTTTTCATGTCACTGTATTTTAATTACAATATAATTTCAGCAGGATAACATGTATGAAAATAAATCATATGATGTTTTAAAATACATTGATTTTCAGACTTGGGTTGTAATAAAGATAACATGTATTTCCTCTTTTTCTTATAAAAACGTTGAAGATACATGACTGAAAGTAGTCATGTGTGAAGATAGAAGTACTTTTGGAAGATGCTGTCCTAGGCTATTAATATATCAAATTACAAGTGACTTGTTTGTGTTTCCATTTAGGAGATAAAGATCCTATTGATGTGGGCTTTCCTCTTAGTTCTGTACTAAGACAAAAAAAGTTCTTTCTCAGCAGAAATGCAAGGATGTTGGCATGTCAGGCTTTTGAACGAATCTCACAAAAAGGAGAGGTAAATTTTTAATAATTCTAAAATTAAAGCTTTTTAAAAAATAATAAAATTGTTATGTTGTACAAAGTAGACATTTAAGTAATACGAAATTATATGTCTAAGTTTTTCCATGAATATTTTAATCATTTTAGTAAATTCACATATTACATTTGGTAATCCCTCATTACTCTGTATTTTACTTTCATGAACAGTTATAATATCAATGTATGTTTTAGTGTTAAATTTATCACCACCACTCAGCTTTGAGAATGTGTACAAAATACAGACTAAATTGTAGTCTGTAAGTGAGAATCTTATGGAAAGTTATTGGTTCTAAAGCCAAATCAACTGAAATGGTAACATGTATAATTTATGCTTGTATACATAAAACAAGTGAATTTTGTAAAGGAATTGATGCTTGGCTACTCAAACTTCAAGCAAGTTAAATAATGACAATTTATTTTTTATACATACTTCAGTATGAAGGCTATCTGGATATCTGTAGATCAGATGTTCTCTTTGTCATTGAAACTGTGTGTAATAATTCTTCTAAAACAGTCTCACCTCACCTCACTCAAAGCTACCTCAATCCTGATTTGCCCTCTAAGCATTGAGAGAAAAGATTACTACAGTGCACCAGTCCCAGATCTCCTCCTTAGGATTGTACCTCTTCCAGTCATCTTGCCTAGATGTTCAAGACCAACTACAGAATGGGACTATCAATCATGTGGTACCCACTTAACTGAGCATTTACTCTTCTCTACTTGTTTTCCCTCAAAAAAACAAGGGATTGGAGACTTAAAGACCTTTTCTTGTTGAACTCTTAACTGGAGTCATCTTGCTTTGCCATAGAGTCTTACCTTTTACTGTTTTTTTTTTCTGGCACTTATGATAACTAAATCATTGTGATGAATACCTATCTTCATGTTACAACTGCTCCCGTGTCATATTGTTTTCTTCATTTTGTCCACAAGAGTCGTGTCTTCCAGTTGCAGCCATTACCGTTCAGTGTTTCTTTGGCTCTGTTTTTTTGTCGAGTGGTATGCTCTCATACCAACCATTTTCACTTCTTGGATTTTTAGAATTTCCTTTCAGTGAACAACTGTCTTCTACTCACCTCTTTCAGTGCTCGCTCAGTCAATCATTCCTGCTTACTTCTTTGGGAAGCTAATCATGCAGGGTTTTAAAAGACAGTTAAACAGGTTTGTTCTGAACCCCATTCAGTATCTTATTCCAGTGGGATTTTCTTCATTTCCCATTTTCGTCAGGTTCAACCTTCTCCACTTTGGCTCAGGGATGTGGAATTAGCAGTCTTAATGACTCTACTTTCTTTTCTTATTGCACAAATGGTTCTCTCTCTCTCTCTCTCTCTCTTTTAGAGATGTGGTCTTCCTAGAGAGCTCTCACTTTCCCCTTGGTGTGGATTCCTGTACATGGTGAGGAGACCTCCCAGGGAAGGTTCTGTTCTTTCAGTTTACTTCCTCTGGGATATAAACATCCACCCACGTGTTTGCTGTGTGTGGCAACCCATGAAGGGGAGGAGAGGATCCTGGTTGTTGAGGGGTCCATACCTAACACACCACTTTTGCATTTAATTCCTGAAGATGGGTAGTCTTGGGGTAGCCCATCTTGGGTCAGTCAGCTGGCCCACTTTGGCTAGGGTCAACCAAGCAGCAGTAATGGATGTTCTCAACAGATGTTGTGGACATTGTATCTGATGCTGGTGTTTGGATATAGTGCTCACGAAACCATGGCTTTACTGCAGTGTCCTTGTTTGATATTGAAGTGCATTCCCTTGTAGGGCTCCATGGTGGATGGGGTCAGTGGGCACTGAAATTTCCCTTTCTTTATAATGGATCCTCGAAATAAAAACTCAAATAAAACAGTGAAAAAACAGTCCATAGGTAAACGACCACATCTTGAAGATTCTGAGCAGCGATCTTCAACATCTGTAACACCAGTTGTTCCTCATTTTCTTATCCTACATTCTCTTTCAGACAAACCTTTAGGGCAAATGTTTCCCTTTTTTATTCAGAAGTAGCTAGAGGGACTTGCTGGCTCTCCAAAATCAGTAAAGAAACATTGATCTGGTGACATATTGGTGGAAATATCCACATCTTAACACAGTGAACTTCTCTTGTATGCAAATGCAATTGGGGATATACCTATTGAGGTTACACATCATGCTACTTTGAATTCATCATGAGTAGTTATTGTTGAAAGGGATTTTAAGAACATCCCTGAGTCAGAGATTCTGCTTTATTTCTCCACTCAAGGAATTTCTTCAGTGAGGTGCATCTCCACTTGCAAAGATGGAATTATGATGCCAACTAATATCCTCATTCTGACATTTACATCACCACGTTCACCTGCCACTATCAAGTTAAGTTATCTTAAATGCAGGGTACAACCATACATTCCCAACTCTCTCGAATGTTTTCAGTGTCAGCAGTTCGATCACTCATAGATGTTATGTTGTGGTTCCTTGACATGCGCTCATTACAGTGACAAGGACTATGATGCCTATGAGTGTGAAACAGACCTTCATTGCATCATTTGCAATTGCTCACACCCTTTCCACTTTCATTCTTGCCCTAAATAGTTGAAAGTAAAAGAGGTGCAGCATTTGAAAACGATTTGTAACGTTTCTTATCATGAAGCTTGAGAGTTGCTGTCCACCACTTCATCTTGGACATATGCTACTGCACTTTGTTCCACTAGTACAGTGGGAGTGCAGATAGATCTCTCTGTGTCTCAAAAAGAATTGTTCTCAAAACAAATGAAAAGTCTTTTGACCTCCATGGTTAAACAAATTGATGAATCAACTTCAACACCCATCTCTGTTCCTTACATACATTTTGACAAATCCCCAAGATCCACTTTCTTTGGTTTTGGGTACAGGCATATTCTTGTATACATCTTTTTCTCCCACTTCAAGAAAAAAAACATCCACTCATCTCCTTAATCACTGGAATCCTCTTCCACTTCCAACAGCAAAGACCTGCTCAATCAACCCAGGGCAGAATTCATGAAGGTCAGTAGACCTCCCTTGAGTAAAGACTGTAAAGTAAAAAGATGTCATAAACGGAAGGGTTTTCTACCCAATTCGACTACACACAAGCGAAAATGACCACCTTGCTAGAATGGAACTGTTGAGAGTTACATTCTAATCTGGATAACATCAAAACAGTGATTGCTTCCTACCATCTTGTATGTCTCTCCTTGCAGGAAACATTTCTGAAACCTGCCAGTACAGTCACCTTTTGGCAGTTTTTTGTACAGAAATGACAGGCTGTGTGATGAACGAGGACATGGAGGGATGGCACTGTTGGTTGATCAGTGTGTGCCCACTCTGTCTTTGCCACTTTACACACCCTTGGAGGCCACAGCCATCCATGTTTCCTTGAGCCATACCATCACTGTTTGTTCTCTCTACCTGTCCCCTGGAGATACATATGATTAATCAGACTTTGATGCTCTCATAGTCAGTTCTTTACTACTGTTGATTTCTCAATTTGCTCCCTTTCACTATTTTCCCATTTTTCTTGGAGGTTGACAGTAATAGAAGAGGCAGTGATTATTTTTCTGTAATTTTGAGAGAGATTCCTTGGTCAATGCCACCTGACCCTCATCCCCCGATAGAAGCTGGATCACACAAACTGGTTCTCTTTGACTACTCTTGCAGAACTTAATCCTGCCATCATTTGTAAGCCATCAATAGATGACTGTGTAACAGCAGTAACTGACTGTACTATACAAGCAGCTGCTCTGTGTATTCCTAAAATCTCGACACATTTTCCATGATATCTTCATCCATGGTGAAATCATGCCTGCCACTTGGCAAAGAAGGCTTAAAAACTAGCCTGGGATACTTTTTGTAGATATCCCACACTCACTGTTTTGCTTTCCAGCAGGCCCTTGCACGTGCTCGGTGGATAACAGGTCAAAGCCAGAAGGAATCTTGGATTAAGTTCACAACCAGCATATCTTCTACCACCAGTTCCAAAGTCATATGGGACAAGATTTGAAAGGTCAGTGGGCAACATAATTCTCTCACCTTCTCAATCTTGCTCTCTGATGGCCACAAAGTAGCTGACATCTGGAGCATTGCTGGTAGTCCAGATGAAAGGTTTTTCTGAGTATCTAGAACATCTGCTTTTTCCTCCACCTTCTTGGCCATCAAGACTCTGGCAGAGTGATCACCTCTTTCCTTTTGAGCTGATTGTCTCAATGACTATAACCATCCCTTTGCACTGGTGGAATTCAAATCGGCCCTTCATTGGTCTGGCAGTACATTGGTTGGACCTGATGATGTACACTATGAGATGCTGTGCCATCTATCTCCTGCTTCTCTTGGTATTCTTCTGATTGTTTTTAACTGGATCTGGCAGGACAATACTTTTTTTCTGATGCTGGTGCCAGGCTATTGTTTTACCTTTCTCTAAGCCTAGGACAGATCCCAAGATTTCTTCAAACTACCATTTAATTGCTTTGATGAGCTGTCTATGTAAGAACTTAGAAAGGATGGTTATTGTTCACCTTGTTTGGTTCCTTGAATCAAACAACCTTCTCTGTCCCACCCTGTGATGGTTCCAACAACAGTGCTCCACCGTAGACCACCTGATTCGACTTGAAATGTCAATCAGAAAAGCTTTTCTCAAATAACAACATCTTGTATCAGTATTCTTTGACATTGAGAAGGCTAATGATACAACATGGAGGTATGGCATTTTGCAAGATCTTCATATATATGGGTTATGTGGCTGTTTTCCTATTTTCGTTAAAAATTGTTTAATAGACAGGAGATTTCAAGTTTGTGTGGGTTTGACACTTTCTTGATCTTTTCTATAGAAACTTGGAATCCTTCATCACTGTGTTCTGAGTGTTACACTTTTCATTATAAAGATTAATGCCATCACTGAACAACTCCCTCTCACTGTTGCAAATGGGCTCTATGTTGACGACTTTCACATCTCTTTTCAGTCATCACTGCCCTCAATCGTTTATTGAAGTGGACCACAGCAAACGGCTTTAACTTCTCTCTCTCTAAAACCGTTTGCATGCACTTTTGCTGCCAACAGAGTATTCATCTTGATCTTGAACTCCATATCGGTGCAGTTGTGCTGCCTGTGGTCCTTGAAAAAAAGTTCTTGGGGCTTATCTTTGACCATAAGCTAACATTTAAACTACAGGTCAAATGTACAAGAGCGCTGATAATTCTCCATGTCCTCTCTTTTCCCGCTTAGGGGAGCTGATCAACACTCCATGCTAAAGATATATTGTGCTCTTATTTGATTGAAACTCAACTGTGGATTACAGGTCTATGGCTCTGCCAGAACCTTGGCTTTAAATATACTATACCCTATTCATCATCAAGGACTTTAGCTCTGCATTGGGGCTTTCTGCACTTTCCAAGTTCAGAGCTTATACATGGTCTCATGAACCTTCTTTGCACCTCCACCATTTGCAACTGTCTTTACTGTATACTTCGAAACTTTGTTCCTTACCAAAGCATCCCACCTAGGATTGTGTTTTCCTTCTTCAGTTGTCCATAGTTTTTCAGAGCAGACGATCTACCATTGCTCTTTTTCTTCATATCTAGGTGCAGTTGGATGAATTGGGTTTGTTTTAGGATAACATTGCTGTATCCACTGGTCAACACATCCCACCATGTCTTCTTACAGTTTCCAAATGTGATCTGTCTTTAAGTCATCTGAGAAAATCAGACACTACTGATTGGAAGTACTGTATGATATGTGCTGAATATATTTTAAACCATCTTTCCGATCGTATTTATACAGATGGTTCGAAATCAGGTGACTGTGTGGGCTTTGCCATGGTTTGTTGTGGTTCAGTGGTTGTGCACAGAATCCTCTCTGCAGCTTCTGTGTTCACTGCTGAACTGTACACATGTGTTCCCTGGAACACATAGAAGCTCAGCAGTACTCAAACTGCACTATTTATACTGACTTGCTTAGTTCTCTAGTGGCCCTGGAATTGCTTCACATTAGTTCACACCCTGTTTTTGCCGATATTCAAAACTGACAAGGATTGAGATAGACATGGGTGAGAGGGGGCAGGGATAAGTAACTATCAGATATGCATTTGTACTGTAAGAAAGTGTTGCCTTCTGAGCTTTGTTAGGAGACATTTATTTCAACTTAGATAAAAGCAACTTCCCTGTGTTGTTGTTGTTGAAAGTTAAATTACTATATGTTAACCATAGTACAGGATATAACCTAAATAGTATTATTATTATTTGTATTTATAATTGCTGTTATTCAGAGTTTGAACATACTTGTAATATATGAATTTATATTATATATGACATTCTTTACAACTTATTGATGTAATTTTACCAACACCAGAATTTTGAATGCATAGGATCATTCTGCTGTACCATGTTGTGATTTTGTAAAGCCACTTATTCAAAGTTGAACAGGTGGGGGTCAGTCATTCAAAAGGAAATTGTAATAACATCAGAAAATACTTTTATCATTAATTCAATTAATTTTCAACTATGTTTTTCTGTTTACAATGTTGGTTTTTGAACTGGAAAAAAAAGGAATAATAGAAAAAGACTAATGTGAAAGATATTTATTTCATCAGGCTACAGTTACAAATGACTCAAGAGATGTAAACAGTATTTAAAGAACCTAAAAATGACACTGTGAAGAAAAGTCGTATTAATAAAATCTTTTGCAATATTTGGTTAGATGTGACTGATGTTGCATTATATAATTTATTTCAGAGGACTCTCTGATTTATTTTGTATTATGAGTTCAGATAGCCTTAAACTGAGGTACCTTGTAATATAAGTTTAGAAGTTAATTAAGTGTATAGATGTATCAAATTTATGATGTGTGCCAACAAGACTGATACATATAGGTTTCTTTCTCAACATAAATATATTTTAATACACAAACAATAATAACGTGTATAATAACAGTTATTATAGATATAATAATGATTTATATAAAAACAATACTGAGTCTTCTGTCTTGTTGGGAACTGAATATTTTGTTGATGGTTCATGTTGAGCAAATTTATTTCATATTGATGTTGGTACAGTTCACTTAATGGGTAGTTAGTTATCTTTTCAAACATGAGATTTATTCTTCTCAAGTTATACAATATTTCTGAATAAATACTAATGTCCAAAGTGAATCTGTTTTAGCTAAATGTAATATTTAAAATTTACAAACATTCCTGGTCAGTATCTGTAGTTTTTCTGATTAATGAGTGTTGATTTAGGTGAGATTCTTGAAAGTTCAGTTGGAAACAATACTAGTAATCACTAGTATTTATTTTACATACACATAGTTTATTCTTACACTCAAATTTTCTACAAATTTTGGGAATATGTGGGAATTTCACAATACACAATTAATGATACAAGTTACATGCATTTCTGAATACATACTTAATTGAAATAAACATTAATACTGAAATAGAAATATAATAGTAAATCCATTACAGTAATTAATTGATGAGCATTAATTACAACTGTTAGTGCCTCATGGAATTATTAGTTCATTAAAATGACAATTAAATCAGTTAAAGTCACTAGAATCAGAAAGTAATTAAAATTAGTGTTCTGAGCTTTATAACAAGCCAAATAATCAACATATTGGTATTTTCTAATGTTTCTTTTATCTTTCAAACACTTGTGAGTCAAGCACCATTTCATTTCTTGGTGGATTGACTTGAAACTTGTTAAGGCTACACCATGATCCAATATTTCTAGACATCTTTCAAATTATTTTTTTATTTGAGCCTTTTTAAGGATTTTATGAGGTCAAAAATGTATATTTTGAGCTTTTGTTCAGTCTTATTTACAGTAATCAAGATGAAAAATGGCACAAATAGAAATATACTCTTATATGCTAAACACACTAGCATTGAAAAAAGTGGGATCTTCCCATTCTGAATCTTTTCAGGAAGGTCAGAGCACACAAAAAAGTATAATCTTTGGAGTTTGGTCACTTTTTCAGCCATATTTTGACCAATTTACATGGGATTTGTAACAAAGATATTCTTTACAGATACCTTGTATGTACTTACAAAAAAAAGACAAATGTGCATGGGATTTTGTACAAGGATACCCTTTTGCTGGTTCAAAGCATAGATATAGACCATTTTGGAATTTTTGTCTTTTACTCAGTTTTCAATGAGGAAAGTACAGTTACGTATTTTTGTGAACTATTTATGTATATTTCAACCAGTTTGCTTGGAAATTGGTACAAAGTTACCTTCTTTCATAACCAAAGCAGTAATTTCGACAGTTTTCTACTGTCTACAAAATTTTTCTACTTTCAAAATTGACTACATTGGGATTGCATGATGGAGACATTGCATTTGCTCATGAATGTTGGCCTCTTTCGTATTTTTGATTATTTCAACAATTTAAATAATAAAAATATTAACTATTATTACTTCCTTTGCGCAACTACATGTAATATAGCATTTTGTTGTTAATCAAAGAGTGGATAAATTTGGCCCACTAAAGAAACAGACAAGATGAAGAACATATATTTAATGACGAATCTCACAATCAACAATATGAATAAACAACATTACTCATACAATATACACCAGTATAATACATTGAGCAAGTGATTACATGCATATGTATGGTTTAAAGCTTTAAATAGAAAGTGTAGGACCAACAAGAGCTAATAAAATTTAATAGGAAAACGTACATTTTTGTTGATGGACTTCCCCATGGAAGTTAAACAGATTGACATAAATCAACTACATAAAAGTAATTCCAAGTTAAAATAATCTCAGTTTAATCTGTATCAAATGCACAAGAACTAAACCAAATCCTTACTTGGATTTTGCTTACGAAATATCTTTACTCGGTAATGGTTTTAACAGTAACATAGCCAATGTCTTATTTACTACAATTTATGATTAAAAGTGAATCAAACTCTTAAACATATTTGCATACAGTTAATGTAAACAACTCTGAAGTCCTGGTAGGAAACTTACTATGCTCATGCAGTTATAATGTGAGAACTGTAGAGTTCTTTCTACAATAAACGGTATTAACTGAAACCTATGTGAGTTTTGCTGAACAAATAGATTGAAAATACACATAACAATTATCAAAAGTATATATAAATTTGATTTCCTAAGCTCAAAGACTGTTAAATATGTCAGTAAACCCTCAAGTTCCTGACACAAGAAAACAGTGATTGATACATTTTACACAGGCTGACCAATAAGCAGTGAAGATTGATGGCAAATCCATTAATATATATTATCTAATTTGCCAGCAAGTGTGACTAAGATCCCTAATTGAAAACTTTTTTTTTTGAACTAGGAAACTATGAAAAAAATGATAACTTTAAAATTCTATATTTTCAATTAAATGAGTGGAAAACGTAAAATGTTCTTATACTACACGTGTATCCTGATTGTTCACAATTCACAAATTTGAGGCTGTGACCTAGTCACTGTTAATTATGTTACTAGCCACAGTGATGCCTGATGTTTGTTTACCTCATTTTTCTAGTTTACTTTTATTAAACTCTTTACATTTCTGTATTAACACTTACTTTAACTAAAACACTGGACTTACTGTGCTTTGCACCTCGCTAAATAAACTTGTGTACTGCATTACATGTAGAAGTTGAAATTATTGGAAATAAGAACATAAATTGCTTATTAAGCCAATCAAGTTTTGCTACAGTAATGTCCCACCACTAGAATGTCAAGAAATGACATTTTTATAAACTATATTTAGTATATACATAAAACTGCAAGTCCTTTACAGGTTGTTCTTTCTATAGGACAGTTTATTTATTAGAAGTCTGAATAATTAAAATTCCTTTAAAAGTAATTTTCATCAAAAATGTGTCTTTTTATCTCCATTATAGGATAGTATAATGTAATTGTTTTCTCAAAGCTTTTCAACTTATAGTTAGTGTTATTTTGTGCAAAAGTTTTTAATGATTAATTTGTTTAAATTGTGGTTTTGTTTCAGATTCCTACTAAGTCACAATTTTACAGAGCAGTGCTCCAGGTTATCATTCTGGACAAGTGTGGAACCAATAGGTCAGATCATAGGGTTGGCAGGCTTATGGCTAAATGTAATGGATTTGTTGATTATGTTAGAAAATCACTGAAGAAACTGAAACTTACACATCTTCAGGTATTAATATATTTTTAATGTTTTGAAAATGAAAACAAATTTGTGTACTTATTCAGCAACTATATATTTTTCGAGTACATATTCAGAGTAATCTGAAACCATCTTCGTATTCTAAATGAGGGTCAGATGAGGCCTTGCACCAAATATGCTGGACTGTAAATCTGAGGTTTTGTCTTTGAAGTTCTGTTGTTGCAAAACAGTGCTCTTCATGTTGAGGTATAACCATGAGTGTATTATAGGAGAGACAGTCAAATGCTACTGTTGGATTAGAGTTGCTTAAGAGATAGTGTACATGCTGTTTATTAATTTACTTTTCTCAGGTTCCATCAGTTTCAAATCAGGAAAAAACTGTTAGCCTTTGCAAAGCTTTATTTTAATGTTTAAAACAAGTAAAAACATTAATGTAGCATTATGTCTGCAAATCCTAACTTAAATTTTCGTGGATTAACTGTATAGAAAAAGAAACTGGAAAACTAATTCACCAGGTTATTAATATGTAGAGATTTAATTTAAACTGGAATGACAAGTTATATATATATATATAGTCTTATATTTGGGTGATAAATTAAACAGTGCCTCATTGTTTACCTTGTTTGTCTTTTTATTAGAATTTTGTATGTAAACGGATATGTTCTTTTAAAATATTTTCATTTTCCAAAATTACAAATAAATGTACTATAAATTTTTAATACTTGAAAATTTTATTGTATATTTAATTGAATATTTATTGATGTATGTCTTTCATATCCTCCAAACCTAGTTATTTTATATTTATTCTTACTTACAATCATCTGAATTATTTATCTTTTTTTCATTGTAATCCCATTCTCAATAAGAATCAGTTAATTTTTAAAATGACTGGCATTTTGTGAAACCCTATAATGTACCTGATGATGACTTTACTGATGATACCATGGCTGTAATGATTGAAGTGCTAGCGAAATGCACAATTAACTTTGTTTTCCATAATTTCATTATGCATTACAGTTTTCTTCTCTTTCTGAGATGTTTTTGACCCATTTTTTCTTCCTAATTTTCAAATTATGACTTTATTATGTTGCCATTAGTTCTTTTTTACTTCCATGTGATTAAAACATTAACATACCTTTCTTACATCATCTCATCTGTTATATACCTTTAATTATAACAATTATATTTTTTCATTCTGTCCATTGTTACCATTTTAATAATTTGTGAATTATTCTCTTTCTACTATTATTACCTAGACTTTGAAACTTCACACTTATCAAAGGTTTTTCTTTTCCTTTCTTTCCAATTTGTTTTTCTTTTATATTTGTTCTACGTGGTTAATTAACTTTCTCATGTTACTTTTGCCATATCTAGCTTTCCAAATTTCATTTACCCTATGAAAGAAGGTATATTTCTGTCTAATCCAACAGTGCCTTTTTTATATCCAGCCTGAATTAATTAAATTGTTTCTTCTCTTGTACAACTCCATATTTCAACTTCCTGTTCAATGACTGCCTTAATCCTTTTCTTTCAACTTCACATGAATCTCTCTCAATAATACTTGAACTGTGTTGAGATACTTATGTTAACCTGAATGTCTGGCTTGATGGTTTGCTTTGATGAAGCAAGCCATGTGCTTTGAAGCAAACTTATAAAACACCTCTCTTTTTTGAGGTTTATAGATGTAAATAGGTAGGAATTATATTGCTTACAGTTCTAAGGGAGGGGGTTATAATTTAGCTGAAGTGACCCACTGTGTCACTTGGGTTACTTCTTGTCACAGGCAGTTGTAACTTTCTTCACTAGGTTTGGTGTGCAATTGGTAATTCTTCATAGAGTAGCTTTTGTATTTTTGCAAGTTATTGAATAATACCATTCTTTGCTTTACTCAAGAATAAATATAAACTTTTTACAAAATGCTGAAATGTTTTTCTAATCATGGAATAGAACAGTTTAGCACTGAAAAGTTCTTATTGCCACTCTTAAAGGTGATTGGATATACAAATTGCTACCACAAATTGCAAACAATACTCTGCATGCGTATTTGCTACGTTAAATTTAAAACATCTTGAGAAACTTTGTAAAATCAGACCTAATTTTGGTAGTAGCCTCAACATTTTGCAACAAACTGATTTTGTCAGTGGGTTATAGCAGAGCACATGCTTAAACAAAAATTGTGTAATGTAAGATATCTTAGAATGATTTGTATTAACTGCTGTGTATGTGGTACTTTTAAGTGAAGAGTTACATACAGTTAATTCACAACTTCAATAACTAGAGAAACATAAAGATTTAGCTGGAAGTGAATTATTTTGCATTGAAACAGTAATTTTGTTAGATAGACAAATATTTCTATGTGAAATGGTAGGTTTCTGTTAGAATAATTTAAAATATGAAGTCTGAATATTATTAAAGATTTCATTAGATATCTTGAACTCAGAATTTTCAAATACTAGTGAAATAATTTTAGTGAATTTATATCATGTAGTATGCTACAAAGAAATGATTTAGTTGTCTGTGAATCACTGTTTGAAGACTAAAGGTTTAATTATTTTAGTGTTGGAGATTAATCTTAAGAGGTAAAAACAAAATCATCTGAAGTGATGCAATATGAAAAATAAAATGAACACTGCACATACCAATAAATGTGAACTTGAAATAATACCATTCATTTTATTGTTTTGTGTCAGTTAACCTCGCAACAGAATTACTGTTTTTACTGTGTGAAGACCTCTGGTCTAACATCCAGGACCAACTACAAAGATTCAATATATTCACACAGATAACAAAAAATTGATGTGTCTGTAATCATAGCAAAAATAAAGTTTGCAAAATGACTGCTCTGCATTCTTATGGGTATGAAAAGTCAGAAGAGCAATTTTTGAAGGTAAGCATCCACAAATATCCAGAACAAATGAGATAATACAATGCCATTTTTCTAGAAGTATTGCAGTCTTTTGGTACAGTTTCATAGTGGTTAACACTGAGCTGTCAGAGACAAGTGAAGCTGGAAATACTACATAAATGTTTGATATTATAGAAATAAAGTTATAGATAGGGTAGCAGTCATGATAGCCATGACTAATCATATCTAGTTATTAGAGATTATAGGTCTACAATTTTTTTTTCAGATCACAGATGAGGAGATTCTTAATTATTTAAGACAGTATGAACCTGAAGAAGACAGAATCAAAGCTTTCTTACAGTTGAGATTGTGTTTGGCACCTTGTATTGAAGCATTAATTTTGTTGGATAGAATGATGTTTTTATATGAAATGGTAAGTTTGTGTTAGAATAATTTAAAATGTGAATTCTGAACATCATTAAAGATTTTATTAGGCACCTTGAACACAGAGATTTTTAAAGTGCTACTGAATAATTTTAGTTAATTTGTATATTGTGTTATGATACAAAGAAAGGTTTTTGATTTAGAATAAATACAAGAATTTAACATAAACAAATAAACAAAAAAGTTACGCATTTGTGACTAAGCCAGTAAGAATTTGAGAAACAATAATTTCTCTGCAGCTTGCAAGTTGTATACTAAGCTGATACATTTTAATATAATTAATAATATAAATCTGTTTCTTTCTAAGACATTTGTAACCTTTTGGTTGTAAGCTTAGCTGTAAAAAATGAAATTTATTCTCTAGCATCTTAGCATGTAGAAACTTTCTCTGTATAGCAAGGTTTGTGAAAAAAAAATCTTTCTTTTCATTTTAATTCAAGAGGAGTGTACGGTAACATTGCTGTTCACACTAAGCAAATTGATGTGTATCACTGAACCCTATTTTATTTTCATTTAAATACACAGTATAAAAAAAACCTTATGTATTGTCATGTGCATATATTATCTTACTGTGCATCACTTAGTTATATAAACATTAAAATTTTACTGTTTGTAAAATGCTAATGTATTAATAAGTATATAATGTTTTCTTTTGTTTTTAGGCTAGTGTTGAAAAAGCCCATCTTGTACAACTGTTCAATCCTCTGACATCTCCTCGTTGTTATGCTCTTGTAGCATTCAAAAAGAAAGCATAAGATGTCATAACAGATTTTTTCCTCCATTTAGAACTCTTATTTAAAATGCATGTTATATATTTAAAATATTTTGAAGCATTCAAAAGATTGTGCTTTCAAACCTTTCTACTTGTTAAAATATATTTTTATATTTACATTATTTTATTTTGTATGTTCTAGGTTATAAAAGTTCTGACAAAAAGCATCTTCTCTTGAATTTCTTCCATTAAGACTTAACAACTTAGAAAATGTCCTGTATCTTCATGAAAGAAATGATTCAGTTACATTGTGTGTGTATGTGAAAAAGTATAGCAAACAAAACTAATCAGAAACAGATAATGAGAGAAGGTTTGTGAAAAGTCTCTGATAGTTTATTTGAATTTATAAAACAGTTTGCTGTTTTATTCATAAGTGTTTGGTGATCAAGTTTAAATATTTGTTCTTAACGTTTTAATGAGTGAAGGTATCATTGTCAACTCTGATATTTATCCCATGATACCAGGTAAACTTGGTGAAACATTGTGAGTAGAATAAAGGTTTTACTCTGTACAGTCAGTAATAACTTGTGTGAATTATGACATTTGTTCTCTAAGTCCTTCCTCTTCCCTAATTTTTTTACCATATTTCTTTACAGAATGCAGTTTAATGTAAATTGCCAGGTTTAAATTAGGTATTATGAAGACAGTCTAATTTGTACTAGGAAATCAAACCCACTTGCTATGCCTACTTTTTCACATTTTGCCAATATATCACTTATATTTTATATGAGGTCATTTGAAAGTAATAGAAAGAGGAAGTTTTAATCATTTAAATAATATGTTACATTGTTTTCAGTACAGGGTATTGTAAATTTCTCTTACAGTGTTTAGATCTAAAAGTTTACAGAATTAATTTAAGGCTTTTATGGGATAGTTAGAAAAACAGTTAAATTGTAACACCTATAGGACATTGTTTGCTTTCTGTGTTATTATTCAATGTTACAAGATGCATCATTTAAATAAATAAAAATGTACATAACCAACGACTTATACAGTGACATTATAACATCTGTAGACTTGTGTTCCGTATTTTTGTATATACAATCTACAATCCTATTTGTCCTATCACTAGCAACAGCATATTGCTTGAATGACTTAGGATACTGATCAATCAGAACACCAAGGTTATTTTCTTTCATAAAACTGTTTAGGCTATTCTCACCAAAATTATACCCATATTTGAAATTGTGATACTCATCATAACATAATGATTAGGAACAATAAGGGACCTATTTATCTATCTTGGCTGTCCACTCTGCTAAACTAAACTTTTATATAACTAAATTAAAAAGAAAATCCTAAAGCTATTCCATTATCATTTATATAGTTATAAATCATTCTCTTAAACTCACTGTGTCCTCTGCATCTGAAGGCAGCCCATTTCAGAGGCCATCCACCCTATTAATAAAATAAAACTGTCTCGGCTGAAAATGATGACTCCTCTCTTGACAAATTTATATTTGTGTCTCCTAGACCTACTACTCTTGCTGTTAAATATGTAAACAGATGATACATCAATACTATTAATTCCCCTTAGTCTTAAAGTTCTCAATTAGATCCTCCCTAACTTTACTTTTTTGAAGAGAAAACAGTTTGAGAGATTTAGCCTCTTATTGTATGAGAAACCTTCCATCCTAGACACCATTCTAGTATCTCTTCTCTGAAGCTTTACAAAGAGTTTGATGTTTCTTTTGAGGTAAAATGCCCAAGACTCAACACAATACTCCAAATATGGCCAATTATAACTGTTTTAGACTTGTATTCTATATTTTTGTAGATCCAACCTTAATTCCTATTTATCCTACCACTAGCAACATACACATTACTTGGATGGCTTAAGAGTTTAATCAATCATCTTTTTCTTTCATGACACTGTTAAGGTTATTCTCATTCAAATTATTCTTATAATTCAAGCTTGAATAATCCACATGCATTATCTTGCACATTTATTATAATTAAAACCCATTTGCCTTTATTTGCCCAATTAAATAAATGAGCTAAATCCTTTTGAAAAGCAGCTAACTCCTCTTCATGGTAAATATAAATAATTTATTTATCTTTCCTTCATTTTTGTCATTGATTTAAATTAAAAAGAGCAAAGGTCCTGTAACACCCCCAAGGGGTACTCCTTTGTGATATTAATCCAGTCTGACTGAACTTCATTTGTAACAACACTCTGCTTTCTTCCACTAAGCCACTTTTCTGCCCAATTTGTTAATTTATTCCCCACACTTATAGAGACAAATTTTTTTTACAAGCCTTTTACGTAGCATCTTGTTAAATGCTTTCTGAAAATCGAGATACACCAAATCTATACAAGTGGTAACATTTTCAAAGAATGTAAAAGACAGTACTTTCCCTTTGTTAAACCATGTTCACTATCCAACAATAATTTATACTTGGTCATTTAGACTTTGCAAAGCAACTTTTACCAGATTTTTACAATACAAAACTAATAAACCTGTAATTACTGGGACAATTTTTGTCACCTATGAAAAAAGGAGTAACATTAACTAACTTCTGATTGTCTGGTACCTGCTTACTATTCAAAGACATAGAAAAAATAAAACAAACTTAAGTGGCCTAAATATCTATTCATTAATCTCTTTCAAAACCTTTGGATAAACGTTTTATGACCCAGTATTTTTATCAATCTTTAAACTTCACAATTTTTTTCATAACTAGCTCAGAGTTTGTGTAATCATCTTGTTAATTCATATTTCCATCTATCAGCTCCTCGGTTCATAATTATTGTTTAAATCTTCAGGAGTAAAAACTGAAGGAAGAATAGGATTTAGTAAACAAACCATTCTATAGTCATTAGATATTAGTCTTATGGTATCATTTCTTAAGTTTCTATCCTAACACTTCTCCTACACTAAGTGTATTTAAAGAAGTCTTTACTGTTTAATTTTATACTGTCAGCCAAGTCTTTTGCATACAGTTTATGATTTCCTAATTTCCTGTTTAATTTACTCTCTTGACCTTTTATAATCCTCCAAATCTGCTGTCGTTGCAGTGAATTTCAACATCTTGTATGTTTTTCTTTAATTTATCCTTTTTGGTCTTTGTGAGCCAACCTAGTTTTTTGCTTGCAACTTTTTTTTGTTGTTTTTTGTCTGTAAGGAACATGCCTGTTCTTAATAATGGAGAAATTATTTTTTAAAAATTTCCACATTTGATCAGTATTTCTAACTGTTCAGTTTGCTCAATTCACAGCAGATAATTTTTGTCTCTTTTCTTTAGAATTTGTTTTTGAAACTTACCACCCAAATATCAATATTCCTTATCTTCTTGTACAGCAAAGTATTGAATCTAACTGAATAGTGATCACTTGCACCAAGATGGTTCATTTATTTCCATTATATCAAAATATTTTGTTCTGAATAGTGTTCTCAGATCATCCACTTTATTCCTTATACTTCTGGCATTACAATAATAACAATTTAGTCTGTCATTAAAGCTACTTTAGTTTTGCATCTCCACACTATAGCCCTCTACATAAATTAGGTTTTTCATCATTAATGTGGCTTTCTCCACTTTGTGATCCCAGTTAAAATTTGCTCTTTTTAGTAAATATATCTTGCAAACATGCTAGTTCTCACCCTATTTAAAATGTAAACCATTTCGAAAAACATTCCCTTTTCCTATTGTGCAGATCCCACAAATACAACCAGTGAACCTACCTTGTATTCAGTCCTAATGACATGCTTAATAAATTTCATTTCCACAGTTAAGTTTTGATGGTATTCCTAACCTAAGTTATTATGGTTATTTTCTTTCAGTGCCTTTATTATTGCCTTGTACTGAACAGTACATTTCCTTTGCTGCTGTTTCCTATCCAAGCTAATTATCTGTACATACAAGCTAAAGGCTGAAATGTTACTTAACAGAATATTCTCATTATAATTAAAGCTGCTACTATTATCATACCTATTTTGAACTTCCTAAAAAGCCACTATTAGTTTCTGTATCCTTCTAATGTAAAATCTTAACTTCCTCTATAAATCCTGCTGCTGCTGTTTTCTGCAGTTTACCCTTCTCTTCCTTTAGCATCTACCCTGTACAGAACAACTTCACTACTAGCTTCCTTAAATGTGCTTGTTATCCCAAGATTTCCAGTTAAAATCCACATTATATATTCTTCCAGGTTTTAAAAGCCTCTAAAGGACAAGGTTTGTCAGTGTAGATATCCATGTTATACTGACTTGTATTCTAGGTTAACTGGGTGTATATCAACAGTTGGATAGATGTATAAGGTCACCTTTATCTTTCTTTTTCCTTTGTATTTCAATCTGATTATTTGAGTATTATTTCATTATATTTTATTGATATCTTCTCTAACATGGTAGGAACTTGCAGGTAATTGGTATTACCAAAGTCTTGTGTATATTATGGTCCTAATTTTCTCTAATGTTTTGGAACCAATATTCTCCATAGATGCTGTAATTGGCTTTCCAGTTTCCAGAAGCTTAGCATGCTCAGGTTGTCAGAGCATTTAATTTATAATCTGCAGGTCTCTGGTTCAAATCTCTATCCCATCGCCCATGCACTTTCAGTCTTGGGAAAATTATAATTTGATTATCAATCCCACTTTTTTGTTGGTAAAAGAACAGCCAAAGAGTTCAAGGTTGGTGGTGATGACTAACTACCTTCCTTCTAGTTTTTTACTCCTAAAGTAGTGATAACCAGTGTTTCCTAACCAATTGTTGAAGAAAACCATTCTAAACAGTTTCTAAAAACTTGTTTCCCTCATGACTTGACTAACATTTCCCAGTCTGTAGGCATAAAATTAAAATATTCCATAGTTATAACTATATTAATAATTGAATCCTTTATTTTACTGTAGAAGTTCTCATTAATTTCATCAGGTGGTTTGTAACAAATTAAACTAAAATCACCTCCTTATAACCCCTAACAGAAATCCAAAAATATTTATCTTTGCTGCTATTAACTTTAACATCCTAAACTTGACCTAGCTGTAACTCTTTTGTAGTACTATTTCAAGGAAGTTCTTGTTATAGTAATTGTGCATATTTTGACAGTTTCTCAGTTACTCTCAAAGTATTAAAATTATCTGTTCCAAATAGTGTTCTAAGGTCATGTATTTTATTTGTAATACTTCTAGTATTACAATAAAAATAACTTGACCTGCCTTTTTCACATACTATACCTCTCAACAAAACTTGTATTTTATTCATTACTCTGACCCTTTCCACTCTATAATCTTAAAATTGCCCTTATAATTGAGTTAATAGCCCAGCAAACAAACCAGTCCCAACTTTATTTAAATGTAAACCATCCCTTCTGAAAATCTCCATTTTTCTATTGAACTTATCCCAGAAATCAGACAAGTCAATTTGTTCTTCATGGCTTATTAACTTAATCCTAGTATTCAGCTTTAGAAATTTGCATATAATTGTGTCCCCATAGCTACACTGTGATAATAGTATCCCTGTCAGAACTGGGTTATTATGACCCTTTTCAATGAATATCTTTCTTAATCAATTAATTCCTGTGGTCTATTCTTCAGTATACCATTAGATTCTGTGTGTGCCAAAAAGACTGTTTCAATACTAAAGTCATAGTGACATCCTTCAAACATATGGAAAAATATGTTACTGAGAAGTGAGAATCATTGAAATTTTGAGTTTTACATTTCACACAGTAAAGCTATTTTGCATTATATTATAGGGTTTCTCATAAGCACGACCAGGTGGTTAAGGCACTCAACTAATAATCTGAGAGTTACAGGTTCAAATTCTCATCACACCAGACATGTTTGTCCTTTCAGCCATGGGGGTATTATAATGTTATAGTCAATCCTACTATTCATTGGTAAAAGAGTAGTCCAAAAGTTGGTGGTAGGTGCTGATGGCTAACTAGCTGCCTTCCCTTAAGTCTTGTACTACTAAATTAGGGATGATTAGCACAGATTGCCCTTGTGTAGCTTTGCACAAATTCAAAAAATAAACAAACTCACGAGCATTCAACTTTTAAAAATACCAAGATCTCTCTAACCATGAAATTTAATAATCAAATTATTTATATGTATCTCAATTATTATTTTAAGTTGTTCAGTGTATATAGATGTGTAATAAAATTTTATTTTTTTAGAAAAAGTACAAAATTGATTACAAAGCTCTCAACAAATAAAAACTGAAATGTATAAGATATAATAAAACAAAAGTATACGTGAAACCAACTTAAAGAAACTAGTAAAATTATAGGAGGGTTGTCATACATGAGATAAAGCAAGAACAAAAGATTAGTTTATGTTTTCAAACAGATTGAAGCTAAAGGCACAATAATCTTTTACAGAACTTAAACGAAATAGAACTTAGAACACAAAAACACAATGATCATGACATTTACACAGAACTTCTTGGTGTCTAGGAAGATGTGGTTGGTAATGGCAAAGGGCGTTTGATTGTATGCCATGTCTTACGTTTTGGGATTACATCTCAGTTTTCCACAAAGAAGTTAACAAGAATTGGCCACTACCATCCCTATATGATCACATGTATGAGGTATCTCATCAGGCACGGAATTGTTTAGCAGATGCCTAGAACATTGAATGCTACGATGTGAAAATAATTGTAATGACTACTGGAATGATTAGTGACACAAATTGTCACTCTGTCTTCTCTCCTGACTCTGAGAGCAAGTTACCTCCCATACTCCCTGAAGTGAATTAAATTTTTGTTGCCAGTCTTTTGAACCACACTTAAAGCTGGACTGTACAGCATTAATTGTTATCTTGTCTGTAAAAGGTTTTGCAACCAGTTTTCCAGTGACAAAGATCACTACTGTATACTTAGACGTAAGTTCTGTCAAAATATAAGTGGCCAACCTGTGTAGCAACAGCTTCTAACGGGTAATTCTAAAAACGCAAAACCGAAAGTACATTTCAATATTTTAGCTGTACACGACTAACAATAGAGTTTTAATTTCACATGTTAAACATTGTTGGTTTGAGCTCTGGAAACTAAACTACACTCGTACTCTAAGATACTTGTAAAATGATTATCAAAAATATTGCCTCTACATGTCAAAATATTTGCCCCAGTTTCCCAGAAGTAAATCTGAAAACCTTTAATGCTAAACACTAGGTTTCGATAGTAACGGTAGACCTGCCACAATAACAAACAGCCCATTATCTAGCTATGCGCGTAACAACAAAGAAACTAAGAATTTGGATAACGCCACTGTTAAAAACTTTGAGTACAGACATTCACTGCTACGTAACTCTCGTCAAGACAAATGTTCAGAATAAATGTATCGATGGCAAAGTTGTTTAAGAAAAGGATGTTTGTTTTAAAGCAAAGCTATCTGCTATATATATATATACCATGCGTAATCGAAACATGGATTCTAGCGTTATAAGCTGTCATACTTACCACTGAGAAACTATGGAGTTTAAAAAAATTAGCTTGCTTCATGTACAACTTTAAATAAATTCATACTTAAGTGTATATTTATATATATTTAAACAAATATTTGTAATTCCTTGGTATGTTACCACTAAATTACAAAGTTACAATGTAGTTAGGGCACTCCGCTCATAATCTACCGAACGTGGGTTCGAGTTCCATCGTCAAGCATACTCGCTCTTTTAGTTTTAGGGTTTTTTTAATGTAATGGTACATTTCATTATTCTGTTAGAAAAGCCCATTGGTTGGGTAGCGTTTATAAAATTTCTTCTTCTAGTTTTTCAATTTTAAGTTAGAGACAGCTAATGATGATACCCCTCGAGTAAACTTATGCAAATTATAACAAAGAGATCATTCCCCATGGAAAACAAAGTGCAAATAACCCATTTTGTAGCTTTGCGAAAAAAAGCGAAAACAAAAAGTACTTATAATTCTTTAAATAAAGACATACATGCAATACTTTCTATCGTGATAGATACACTTCTACATAGAGTGAAAATAAATAATTATTTTAAAACATTATACGTTTTTGGACAATGCATTTGAGTTTATGACCATCGAATAAAAATAACATCGTTACGTGTAATATGCTATATGTAATTCACATTATAAATCAATGAAAGTACATTTTGTAACAAACTTTAATGTAAGTAAAAAACTCAGTAAGCTGTTATAAGCCATATTTTTAATGTTTTGATTTAGAAATTAACTGGAGAGCACAAAACGTTGAGAACAAGTATATTTGTTGACGCAAGTTTAGAATACCGAGAATATTCTATATGACGTCACAAAAAAATCAGCAACTCGATAAAGTGAGGCATCACATATAAATGCGAGTAAGCCATTCAGTTGAAGTTAGCAATGAATTCTTCGGCGTCCGCAAATTTTTTTGAGAAGGGTTAAAGTCAAAATCAAGAGACGATAGACCCACTTTCAAACTCTTGCCATTCAAGAGAACAAGCAAGCTCCAACTCTCAAATTTGATGGCTTTTATATTTGTAAGGCTGTTTAAATAATACTGCAGCTACATATACTCTGTAAACCTCCATTAGTCTCTTTGATAGCCTGTTGATGGTGTTACCGAGAAGTGACGACAGGCCGACCCACATCACAGCCTACAAGAAGTCGATTTGCAATCTGAGGACTGCGAATTATCTTCTTTCAGCTGTTTAGGTCCTGCATGGCCAGGTGGTTAAGGCGCTCGACTCGTAATCCGAGGGTCGCGGGTTCGAATCCCCGTCACACCAAACATGCTCGCCCTTTCAGCCGTAGAAGCGTTATAATTTGATGGTCAATCCCACTGTTCGTTGACAAAGCATTAGCCAGAGAGTTAGCGGTGGGTGATGATGACTAGCTGCCTTTTTTGTAGCCTTACACAGCCAAATCAGGGACGGCTAGCACAGGTAGCCCTCGAGTAGCTCTGCGCGAAATTTAAAACAAACCAAATCAACTGTTAAGGTGTAAATCTGTAACAATCAACCCATTTTTAATTCGTAAACAGCAGCGTAAGAGTTAGCAGTGGATAATATTGACTAATACCTTTATTTTTATTTCAAAATTTATGATGGTTATTACAGATAGCACAAGATTATCTTCGTGCGAAATTAAAAAAAAACATTTCAAGTACTAATAAAAATAATATATAAGTCATATTTTCCAAAATTAGTTCAAAAGTCTACAACAATAATTAATTTCATATCACAAGGTCTCAACATTAATATGAATCTCTTTATTTACATTCTCTGTTAGTTTAATAGGCGTGTTTCTCATGCAGTCGATTTACATATACAACACTCATGAATGACTTCCTGTAATGTTTCTACATGTTTCTAGATATGTATATTGCAATATATTTATCTAAATTAATGTGACGTACAACTAAACTTTTAAAGCAGGTAACCTCAAGCTGTCTATTCTACTCGCAATATAAGCATCTTGAGTTAGTTATTTCAGAAGCTATGATCGGCAAATAATCTGTATTAGGTGTCATCACAGGCAAGCCATGAAACTGGGGTAAGCTCACCTGAAACAAGACTTTTTAGGTAAAAGTTCTGAGTGTCAGGATTAGTTATTCACATTGTAACTGTATATCAATATGCATCCAAAGAAAACAAAACAACTCCATTACTGTATAAAGGTAAAGTCTTCCAACCTTAAGCCAATGTAAATCTATCAAAAATTCTAGCAGCATTCTCCACAAGGTATTTGCAAACCTACTAAATAAAGTGAAACATTGTATTATCTACCTTCAGAGAAAATCACTTGATAGCTTGGAAAGCAAGGGTTTTAATGTCATTTTGACTGTGTTTTCCACCACCTTGAACATCTTCAACAATGTAAACTTTTGTTGCAGTTTATTACATTTACTGGACTCTACCACTGTAAGTACTATATTCAAGTAGCAATGATAAAACTTAATATATACAATCAGCTATCCATTACTGTTCGATAGCTCAGAAATCAAGGAATGCTACTTCTTTTTACTTAACAATCGCTCAAAATAATAGCTGTCTCAGCTGATGAAAACTAAATGAAAATCACACAGCATAGTGTACGTGTTTCTTAATCAAGACAGTTGACTAGAGACTCGTCTGTCACATGCAGATACAACTATTTGACAAGTAGGAGAATCTTTTGTGCACCTTTCAACTAGTTTATTTCACATGTAAGAACAAACTCATTGGAATACAAGTTATCTAGTCTAGCAAGGTATTTCTACGCTGCTAGTATATACTAAAACCCCTCTTCAACTATCTTCACTCAGATACATTCCTTTCCTCGGTCTATTATCATAGTATCTTTCCTAACACACCTTGGTGGGACAACAGTTAATCTTCAGATTTATAATAGTAAAATCAGGAGGTTTGATTCTCCTCAGTGGACATAGAGAAAGCCCGACACGGCCAAGTACTTAGAGAGCTCGACTTGCAATCTGAGACTCGCGGGCTTGAATCTCCGTCCTACCAAACATTCTCGTCTTTTCAGCCATGGGAGCGGAATAATGTTATGATCAACTTCACTGTTCTTTGGTAAAAGAATAGCCACAGAGTTGATGGTGATGACTTTCTGCCTTCTTTCTTGCAGTTTGCTAACTGCAGTTGTGATCATTACATTTATTTCATACAGTAAATCACAAGGCTGTACAAAAAGGTGAAGCTTAGCATTTTACCTGCGATGGACTTTGCTCCTTTCTGCGATTTAACACCATTAGTTATCGTGAAATTAATATCCTCTGCAATAACATCGTACATTTTGCCAAGTTGATATTAGACTGCCTTCATTGCTTCAACTCGACTTTCTGATCTAGATTCTGTATAAGATTTAGGCTTTTGCTTTATTCTTTAGTAGCATCTCAACGATGCATAAAAGCTGGTAAAAGGACATATATGTTTTGAATCAAAATAAAATATGAAGAGTTGGAGGGGATCTGATTGAGATGTTTTAGATTTTTAAGGAAATTGACAGTGCTGGTGTATATTTTCGTTTTTTTTTATTTATTTAATGGTGAGGATGGTAAAATTAAAGGACACAAGTATACATTTTAAGAGGGAAGAAGTCATCTTCGACTAAGATAATATTATTTTTCTAACGAAGTAGCTGACCTCTGGAACAGATTGCTTTTGAGTGTAGTGGATGCAGTTAATTAATTTAAGGAGTTTAAAGAAAATCTTGATAAATACTCGAATAATAAAGACTAGCTTAGTGTTTTTCTTAGGGTTTTGTTTAACTTAAAGAATAGTAAAGTTTAGATAGACAAAAAAATCCTTTGTTGTCCTTTAATGTCTTTAAACCTTAAAAGGATACCGTATGTCTCTTTTATTGTTAAAGGGTATATTTAATGTTTTCATTAACGGGTTTTTCTTGTGATTTTTATTGAAACTGTTGAGATTTTTTCCCTGTTAATTTAAGGTCAAAAGATTATGTTTTATTGTATGTTTTCATTTAAAAATTCAAATTTAAAGGATTATTACAATATATGAATTAATTGTGAATAATTTGTAATTTATTTAAATTTTGTAATCATGGTACTTTATTGTTAAAGGATTATTTTGTCTATGTGTCTTTTGTATGTTTTTGTAAAAAAATTAACTTGATCCTTGACCCTATCGCGAGCTTATAGGTTATTTGTTTGAAAATAAACTTAAATTGTTGGCTTGAGGACAAGCCCGAAACAGATACGGAATTAAAAATATACCTTTTCTGCTTGCTTTTGTTATATATATAATTTATTAAATTATCTAATTTTTATATGGTTTTTAATATAAGCATTTAGCCGAAAAAAATCACTGATATTTCCTTATTTCTTTGTTCTTTACCAAATGGATAATGCAGTGACACATGGAATCTGGGTTGGAAAGATTTGTTTGTTTGTTTGTTTCTTTTGGTATTTCGCACAAAGCTATTCTAGGGCTATCTGTGCTAGCCGTCCCTAATTTAGCAGTGTAAGACTAGAGGAAAGGCAGCTAGTCATCACCACCCACCGCCAACTCTTGGGCTACTCTTTTACCAACGAAAAGTGGGATTGACCGTCACTTTATAACGCCTTCACGGCTGGGAGGGCGAGCATGTTTAGCGCGACGCGGGCGCGAACCCGCAACCCTCGGATTACGAGTGCACGCCTTAACGCGCTCGGCCATGCCAGGCCAGGAGGAATACCCTCCCTTTAACTTGATAATGTCAAAGTTAAAGGTTTGTTTTGTTTTTTTAAATTTCGCACAAATCTACTCGATGGCTATCTGTGCTAGCCGTCCCTAATTTAGCAGTATAAGATTAAAGGGAAGGCAGCTAGTCATCACCACCCACCGCCAACTCTTGGGCTATTCTTTTACGAACGAATACTGGGATTGGCTGTCCCATTATAACGCCCCATGGCTGAAAGGGCGAGCGTGTTTGTTGCGACGGGGATGCGAACCTGCGAACCTCGGATTACGAGTCGCGCGTCTTAACATGCTTGGCCATGGCGGGCTCCAAGATTAGAGGAATAGCATTGTCGGGGTTTCAGGTATAGATATGTGTCTAATTCTTTATGGTAGGTATCTGTTACTCGATGGCAATACTTCACAACAATAAACAGCACGCAATCTACTTGTTTCAAAATAGTATTAAAACAAGTCAAACATATATACAAACGTTTTTACACAGTCAGTAATCACAGTCGAATTCATATGTATAAATTATTCTTATTATCCTCAAAGTTTACACAGGCTGATTTTGTTACTGTACTCCGTCAATACAATGCAATTTGTAATTATCACACTTTAAAAATCGCCGCTATACATTCTTTATGGCTATGACTTGTCTGTTTTTGAATTTCGAGCAAAGCTACTCCAGGACTATCTGCGCTAGCCGTCCCTAATTTAGCAGCGTTAAACTAGAGGAAAGGCAGCTAGTCATGACCACCCACCGTTAACTCTTGGGCTACTCTTTTACCAACGTGTATTGGGATTGATCGTCACATTTTAACGCCCCCACGGCTGAAATTGCGAGCATATTTGTTACAATCGAGATTCGAACCCGCGATCCTCAGATTACAAGTCGAACGCCTTAACCCACCTGGCCATGCCGGCCCAGGCTATGACTTGACTCTGGGAGATGAAAGAATACCCTATAAAAGAAACGAGAAAAATTCGGAAGGTTTGAGTAACATAACGTCAATTCACAATAATTGAACTACACGACAAATGATTTGTAAACACTACGTAAGCAAGCTTGCCATCACTATCCTGGGCCTGGCATGACCTAGCGCGTTAAGGCGTGTTTTTCGTAATCTGAGGTCGCGCCGAACATGATCGCCCTCCCAGCCGTGGGGGCGTTATAATGTGACGGTCAATCCCACTATTCGTTGGTAAAAGAGTAGCCCAATAGTTGGCGGTGAGTGGTGATGGCTAGCTCTCTTCCCTCTAGTCTTACACTGCTAAATTAGGGACGGCTAGCAAAGATAGCCCTCGAGTTGCTTTGTGCGAAATTCCAAAACAAACAAACATAACTATCCTTTTAAAACGAACTTATATAACATTTGTTCTATATAGATAATACTTTCGTATTAAAGTTAAAATGAATAGTCATGTACACCTGACAATCACGATAATTTAAAAGGGCGGACGCAAGGTTGATAAAGTATTATTTATTTTAGGCATTATGGGAACGGAACACTTTTGAGATATTGTTTTGTAATTCATGCGTTATGTTGGGAGTTTGTTATCATTATTAAACCTTAGGTACTGAAGATTAGAGAATGGTGAAACATTTTCAATCACTTTCAAATAAATTAGTGTCTAAAACCTATCTGCCGTTGCTTCTTAGTTAATATTTGTTCCTTGAAATGATTCTATAATATTATTAAATCGAAACAATACAAATAACGTTTTCACAAGCCAGCTAGCCAAAAGTATTTATTGGGTTGAGGAATAATTCGTGAGCGTTTTTCAAGTTAAAAAATATATTCATTAATGAAACGCTTTCGCAAAATATTTCATGTCATTTGGTCGATAATTTTTTGCTCTAATAGATGGTGTGCTTGATTTTCACATTTCTTTAATTTTTGTATTCATTTTCAGTTCATTAAATGGAATGTCAAGTGGACAAAATCGAGCATTTTCGACACCATCTGCTTTTCGCATTTAATCGAGGTGTTAACGCCGCCGAAGCTGCTCGTGAGATCTGTTCTGTGTATGGCAAAGGAGCAATGCCTGAAAGTACCGCCCGCCGTTGGTTTTCGCGCTTTAAAAATGTGAATTTTGATCTGAAGGACGGGTCACACACTGGTCGACCAACTGTGTTTGATGAAGAGCGATTCAACCAACTTCTTCACAAAAATCCACGTAAATCGACTACAGAATTAGCGGAGCAGATGGATTGTGATAAAAAAACTGTGGTGAACCACCTTCATTCAATTGGCAAGGCTCAGAAACTCGGCGCTTGATTGGACGAATTCTTTGAGTTAAGACCGAAGGACTTATCGCCGAGGCGTTGAGAAACTTAATGAACGATGGGAGGAAGTTATCAACAACAACGGAGATTTTATTGTTAACTAATTTCTTGCAATTTCGTTTAAAACAATGCATACTATATACCTAGGTATCACATGAAATAAAGTATCGTAATAAATTGTGTTCTATTCTTTTATATTGTATTCATGTACAATGTTTTGGGTGTAATGTGTTCATGCATTGAAGTATTGTATAGTCTTGCATGTAATGCTTGAATGAAATTATTTAAAATCGCTCACGAATTATTCCTCAACCTAATATATCAAGGTACAAAGCGGAGATATGTACTTTAACGGTCGTATTGATCTTGACGAAAGCACTGCTTACACAGACGAGGTGGTTGTAATAAGTTCGTGAGGACTTCTGAAAAAGCCTATGACTACCCGTTCCCTAAAAAAAGTGATAACTTGAAGTTCATTGTCCTTTTTATAAGCATCATATTCTATTTTACATGATGGACTAGAGTAATGAATTCGTCATTGTATAAAGAAGGTATTCCTAAAACAAAGTTTTGGGTTATTTCACATAATATTTGGAAATCAAAACAGTGAGTTCAATAAAGCTACCAAATTAATGAAGGCTTTGTTCATTTGACAAATTTGAATAAGTATGGCGGCTGAACTCAGAAAAGTATAAATACTATTCAGTTTGGTATTGAATCTGGTTTGACTGATAAGCAGTAGTTATTTTGATTATTTTCATTACAATTCATCTAGTACGGTTTGTTTATTTTTTTCAGAATTATCGCACACTGTTGTCTAATGGATATCCTTGCATATTGTTCCTGATTTTGAACTTGTAGGTTAAAGAAAGGGCAAGTAGCCAAAATCACCAACCGTCAACGTTTGAGCTACTTTCATCTGATCGATTAATGGATTTTGTTTCTACTCTTATAGTGTTTTCCTTGCTTCAAAGAGCAGAGCTCGTTTTCACAGCAATAAGCCGAAAATCATGAACTTTCGTGTAAGTCTACAGATTTACAACCTAAAATCAGGGGTTTGATTTCCTTCGGTGGATTCAACAGATAGCCCGATGTGGCTTTGCGATATGAAAATGTACAAACATACGAACTTTCGGATTTAGAGCTTGAGCATGTTAACCTCTTTTCACGCCCATCCATTCTCAATCAGTAAAATAACCATCACAACTAGTTTGTTTTGAATTTCATGCAAAGGTACTCGAGGGCTATCCGCGCTAGCCGTCCCTAATTTAGCATTACAAGATTAGTGGGAAAGTACCTAGTCATCTTCACCCACTGCCACCTCTTGGGCTACTCTTTTACCAACGAATAGTGGGATTGACCGTGACACTATAACGCATCCACGACTCTGAAAGAGCGAGTATATTTGATGCGACGGGGATGCGAACCCGCGACCCTCAGATTATGAGTCGCACGCCTTAACACACCTGGCCATACCGAACCGTACGGCAAAGTACCTTACATTATAAAGTAATTAAAAATATTTATGTTGTATTATATTTTATGACTAATTAAAATAACGTTCATTATACTTTTGCTATTAAATACATTTTATTTTGAACAACTAACAGATAAAATTTATCGTACAATTTTACGATACTCTTCTTAACCATTATTTTACGACGTTTAGAAATTTGAAATTTATATAAAGACTTGTCTTGTGTAGTCTCCATCTAGTTATCACATAATGAATGAACATTAGGTAGAGGCTGTAATAAGGTAAGGCCTATCGAATGTTTGGTAATAAACACTAAATTCGAGTTAAACTAAAGTATGTAAATATATATACGCATGCACACACATTTCTTTCCCAATGAGATTGTCATTTTTTAAATGTTATTTCAATTTTAAATGAACGTTTGACGTGATTTTAGTTTAGCTACGCTATACACATAGGCAACTAAGCCTAGCTGATAGAAGTTATACAAATTTGTACTTCACGTTTGCAGCGACTCTTACAGCGATTTTCATTTTTTTTGTAGCGTTTAATTTTAATTAAGCTTGTTGCTTTTGCTAGTTCACTCCGTCTCTTTTTGCGTCTAAAGTTGGAGATTTAGAACTGAGTTCCAGTCTGCGAAGGGAAACTAATATTAATAGTGTGCTGGTACTTCTAATACTAAAATTAAAATAATTATTCTTAGGCTTTCTAAGAGTTTCAGGCTTATATACAAACACAGATTTAGAAAATAAAAAAAATGAATAAAGGATCGCAATTTACTCAGTTGCTAGGATCATAAAATGAAAGTTTGCTAATGTAAAACCTAGGATAAGATTGCTGTACTACTGTACTGAAAACTTACAGTTTTATATATATTATGCTTGCATAATTGAAAACCAAAGTGAAGTTACAAAGTATAGTTTTTTAAACAAAGTGATACGTGTTTTCTACTATTATTAGTAATGTGGTAATAACCTCATTTATAGGTTTAGTGCCACTTTTAGTAGTAATCGTCACTTTGCCATAAGTATAGTTTATATATTGATATTTATGTAAAGGGGCTAATTTAAATTTCTTTATTACGAAGTTTAAAGAAGGAGTAAGAGTATACAGATGTACCAAGATCAAGGCAATTAGAATATCAGTTTAACAGCTATCTATATTTTGCCTGTGATAGTAACAAAAACCACTCATCAACTCTCCTGCTCACAGTGATAATGAAGATGTTGTAATCTTAGTTTTAACTTGTGCTTTTCAAATGGAATGTAGTGTAAAAGCATAGAAGAACATTTTATTTTATTCCTAAATATGAAATTTCTTGCTATTCTGAATAAAGATTTTTTTTCTTTGAAATGGCTGATTACCATGTTGTACCTTATTTCACAAGAGTTGCATATAAAATGATTCAGAAAAAATTGCATTTTTCAGTAAATCACGTATTTCACACATTTTAAGTGGTTATAAAATAAAACAGTACTGCACTTGGATGAAACTTCATATTTCATCACAAGAATCATTAAATGACTAACATTCTTCAAAACTCATTCACTCGTGAGATTGAAAGAGGATTCACTTAGAGTGCAAGGGTCTTTCATTTTATATGTAGTTATTATGAATTGGTGTTATACACAGGACACATTCTAGTTTGGTGAAGCTAGCAGGAAATAAAGAAAGAGAGAACAATATTCTTTCAAACCTTGCTTTTCAAATGAAAATGTTTGTAGTTGGGGAAGTAGCTATATGTAAGCATTAAAAAGTTAAATGATATAACAATATGAAATTTAATAGTATGAAATACTAGTATGAAAATGTGTAGTTAGAGAAGTAGCTGTAAGTAAGCATTAAAAAGTTAAAGAATATAACAATATGAAATTTAATAGTATATTAGAGGATGCTTTGTCAAAACATGTTCATTGCAATTATATTTAAGGTATAGAAGCTAATAAATGTCCTTTGGCCCAAAATAGAAGAACTAAAAAAAAATTTTTTTTTTTAATTGATACTTACACAAAAGTAAAGAGACATTGCATCATGTTAAGTATCTGTGTTTTTACTGTCACAACATTCAGTGCAAAGAAATGATTGAAAGCTCTTATTTTCTATGTAAAGTATGTAGGGGTTGTCATTATGATTGTATTTTTAAGTTTTTTGGAACCATTTATGTGTTATGGGACCTGAGAACAATGTAGAAGTTGATTATTGGATTGACTTTCTGAAGAGAAATGTATGATGAAAGAAATAAATATGATTGAAGGGGTATATTGTATATTTACCAATGATAGGTTAAAATATGATTAATTTTCATAAAGGTAGAAAGAAACTACTAAAACATGCTTTTGTGGAAAAAACATTTAGAAAGACTGCTAAATTGTTTGAAAGTATAATATCTGGCATAATGATATTTATTTAAAGTTCGTATAAAGGATAAATGTAGAATTCCTTAGAATGTTGTTACTTTTGAAAGGTGCCTTTGAACTAGTAAAGTTGCTGTTAAAACAAAATGTTTTACTCCAAGTTGCCTCAGTGGCATGAATAAGGCAAAGAATTTCTGTAATTAGTTAAACTTGCATTGGATGAGATAAAGTGATTAAAATTTACAAGTTTTAAGTTGGAGAAAAATTGACTAAGTTGTAACTGGCTGTATCAGCAGGAAATTCATAGTTAATTATGATACTTCTTGTGCATCTGATGGATCAGCTGTGTGAGTCCTCATCTTTGTTCATTGTTGCATTTGTTTTTCAGGCCAAATCTCAATAGATCTTTACTAGATAGCTACAAGCCCTACTTTCCTTGAACATTGCTACTCTTTTTCATTATTTGTGCAATTATTTGCAAAGTTCTGATATATACAACTTGCAACCTGTGTAGGTAATGTTGATGTGATTACAGCAAATTCATCTATCAAGTCCAAAGGTGCTGCTTTGCCTTCCAGTTGGGTGACAGCATTAGTTTGCCACAATTCTCATGGGCTTTGGATCAGTTTGCTCTCTCTGTTATCCCTGGCTGGATTGTCTTTATCTGGAGCAGAAATTGTTAGTTTTGGCTCTGCCTGTTTGGGGGGGAAGGTCCTGAATCTCCCATTCATATAAAAGGTGCCTAGTATTCCCATCTTTGAATTGTCATAACAATTCTGATGAGGCACTTTTCTTTTATCCACTTCTTACCCAAGGGTTTTTTGGGGATGTCTGCATCCCCACTTCCATGTTGACCCGTTTGTTATCTTTTGGCTCTGGCCCTACAAACATGATTTTATTTGTGATTCAATGTTGTTTTGGATCTGTCTCTAGGTTCCTTATATATGGGATCTTTGTATGGCATCATTTTAGATTTTTTGTGTTTGACATGATTTTGGAGCCTTTATTTAGAGTAGAAAATTGCTTCAGTCTAACAACAATCTACTCTTTCTCATTTGGTGGCCCAGCATAACACTGATTCCTGTCCACTGACCTTCTCTTTCCCAGATTTTGCATGTTCTTTCATTCTGCAGTGCCAATGTTTTCACAATGATGCATGGTATGCCAACACTGGTTTCGTTGACAATCTGGTGGGTTCAGATCTTGTGAGAGCTCATCTGATAGCCTTTGTTCATCAATGGAACCCATTCATATCTGGTGTTTGGGTTCAAAGAGTATTGTCTGAAGGTTTTTGTTATTTTTTACTCCCTATCCTTATCCAATATGCCTGTTCATTTCCTCCTTCCCAGTATCCCTTGTCACGTCAGCATCTTCCTGAGACAGTACAAGACCTCCTCACATAACAGGCTTTCAAATCTGTTCTAAGTGGTACAGGGAGTTTTTGCTCTGGTTTTTTGTGGTTCTTTCCTTCTCAATAAACATGTTCACCACCTCACTTTTCCCCTCGCTTTTCATCTTAGTCAGATTTTGAGGGAGATTCTGCAGTCAGGTATGTGGATCACCTCTCAAACATATTCATTTTCCATTATCTTCATTGTGTCATGGTTGTTGCATTCTTAGAGTATTGTGTACAACTGGTGGTTGTACTTTAGACTTTTGTATAGCTGTGACATTTGATAAGACCATATTAATGCTTTCTTTAAATTTAAAACTGGGCTTCACATGGATGCAACCTTCCACCAAGGCATGAATGGTGTTTTTGAAGTTAACATTTTATTTACCAGAAAAGAAAGAGGTCTAGGTACACATCCTAATTAAAAAGGTGTTGCATCTAAACCTTGCTTGAAGTAATTTATGTTAAACTGACAAAAATGTTTTTAAGGTTTAAGTAAAAAATATTTTTACTCTTCCCCTTCACTCATAGTGTTTGTTGGCTGTGCATATCTATTGAAATATGCTACCAATTTAAAAATATCCACTGATAAGTAAATAGGGAATTTGTTTTCTGGGTTTCTGTTTAGGTGTCATAGTTTTACTAAGATATTTTAAAATTTGTGGTTTTTTGGAGGTTTTGCTTTCAGTGTTGTAATGAGTTTACTATTGTATATTGTCTGCACACTGCAGTAACAACAGGTAAAAAGCTTTTGTAAAAGTAGCTAATATTTTGTATGAAATCTTAAAAATGAACTTAATACTAAAGGATGAGTATATGAAAAGGGTTAAATTCAATGAGCACAATGACTCAGTAAACCAGTGTTTCCTGGAAAAGCCTTACTTTTTTACATTAAATAAAAATCACACCTTAGGAAATAACTTGCATTTTGTTATGAATGTAAAATTAAAGGTGGTTAGTTAGTTTCTTCTTAGTGAACAGGCTTTTTATATACAGTTATAGTGTTTCTAAATTAAGCTCCCATTGTATAAAGCTGCATAAGAGTGATAGAAAAATACTGTTTGGTCTGATAAAGCAAAGAATCAGTAAAGAGTGGTGTTAACTCGCTACATTCCCTGACAATATTTATTGCTTTAATATTAGGGACAACTGGCATAGATGGCCATTTAGTAGCTTTGCATGAAATTCTTCAGTTGAATCACAGATCTGCATGGGCATGGATGTTAAAAAAGAATTGTGTTCAGTCAGAGTATGGTTTGGATGAAGTGACTTTTGTAAAGCTTTTGAAAAAAATTTGGGCTTCCTCTGGCTTTTTGTTTAATTTAAAAAAAACATTTATTTTGAAATTTTTCTTAAAATAATTTTAAAATTTATTTCTTGAAGACCCTACACTTATAGCTACAGTCAAACAATACTTATTTGGCAGTTTCATAATTATTATTTGTAATCACACAGATGCTTTCTTATGCCTTTTTTGTATCAATTGTTAAATGTTTGTACTAAATTGCATCTATAATGTTGACAAGTACACATATAAGTTATTTATATTACGTTTTCTTTTTCTTTCTCTTTTTGCACCCCTCGGAGTGGATTCCTGTACGTGGTGAGGGGACCTCCCAGGGAAGGTTCTGTTCTGTCTGGTTACCTTCTCTGGGATCTAAACATCCACCCACGTGTTTGCTGTGCGTGGCGACCTGTGAAGGGGAGGAGAGGATTCTGGTGGTTGAGGGGTCCAACCCTAACACACCACTTTGGCCTCGAATTCCTGTAGACGGGCGGCCCTTGGGTGGCCCCCCTTGGGTCAATCGGCTGGTCCACCTGGGCTAGAGCCAACCAAGTACCAGTGTTGGAAGTTCTCAACGGGTGTTGTGGACATTGTGCCTGATGCTGGTGTTTGGGTATAGTGCTCACGAAACCCTGGCGTTGCTGCATTGTCCTTGCGTGACTTTGTAGTGCGTCCCCTTGTAGGGCTCCATGGTGGGTGGGGTCAGTGAGTACCGAAACTTTTCACTTTCCTATGGATCCTTCAAAAAATTTAATTAAAATTGTAAAAAAACAGTCAATGGGTAAGCGACCACGTCTCGAATACTCAGAACAGCAATCTCCAACTTCAGTAACACACGTACCTCATTTTCTGATATTGCATTCTCTTTCAGAAAAATCTTTAGGGCAAATGTCCCCTTTTTTTATTCAAAAGGGGCTCGAGGGACTTGCTGGCTCTCCAAAGTCAGTAAAGAAGCTTCGATCCGGTGACATACTGGTTGAAACATCCACATCCCAACACAGTGAACTCCTCTTGAAATCAAAGGTAATTGGCGATATACCTATCGAGGTTACACCCCATGCTACTTTGAATACTTCACGAGCAGTTATTGTTGAAAGGGATTTGAAGAATGTTCCTGAATCGGAGATTCTCGCCGGTCTTTCCACTCAAGGAGTTTCTGCAGTGAGGCGCATCTCCACTCGCAAAGATGGAGTTACACTGCCAACAAATACCCTTGTTTTAACATTCACTTCACCATGAGCACCCGCCACCATCAAAGCAGGTTATCTCATTTGCAGGGTTCGGCCATACATTCCAAACCCTCTTCGATGTTTTCAATGTCAGAGATTCGGCCACTCAAAGACATCTTGTCGTGGTTCCCTGACATGTGCTCGTTGTGGAGGCAAGGACCACGATGCCTATGATTGTGACATAAACCCACATTGCGTCAACTGCAATGGTTCTCACCCCTCTTACTTTCATTCTTGTCCAAAATGGTTGGAGGAAAAAGAGGTGCAGCGTTTGAAAACGACACATAACATTAGTTATCCTGAGGCTCGGAAATTGATGTCCACAATCCCATCTCGGACATATGCTGCTGCACTCCATTCCACAACTACAGTGGAAGTGCAGACAGATCTCTCTGTGCCTCCAAAAGAATCGTTTTCAAACCAAATGAAAAGCCTTTTGCCCTCCGTGGTTAAAACAGTAGATGAATCGACTTCCACACCCATCTCTGTTCCTCCCACAACTTCCAACAAACCTCAAGATCCATGTCCTTCAGTTTCAAATACAGGCATTTCTTCTGATACATCATTTTCTCCCACCACAATAAACAAAACAATTACTCGTCCGCATCCTCAGTCGCTTGATTCCTCTTCCAATAACAAAAACCTGCCCACTCGACCCAGAGCAGGATCCATGGAGGTTGATAGACCTACTCCGAAGAAAAACAGTAAAGACAAAAGACGAGGTCGTAAACCGAAGGGTTCTCCAACCACTTCACCTGCCCATCCTTAAAAATGGCCACCTTGATACAATGGAACTGTCGAGGTTTACGTTCTAATCTGGATGATATCAAAACGCTGATTGCTTCCTACCATCCTGTTTGTCTTTCTCTACAAGAAACATTTCTCAAATCTGCTGATACAGTCTCCATTCGGCAGTTTTCTCTGTACAGAAATGACAAGTTGTGTGATGGTCGAGTACATGGAGGGGTGGCACTTTTGGTTGATCAACATGTGCCTACCCTGTCTTTGTCACTCAATACACCCTTGGAGGCCGTAGCCATCCGTATTTCCTTGGGTCGTACCGTCACTGTTTGTTCTCTGTACCTGTCTCCTGGAGAGACATATGATCAATCAGACCTGGATGCTCTCGTTGCACAGTTACCATCTCCATTTCTAATCCTGGGGGATTTTAATGGACACCAACCCCTCTGGGGAAGTGCTGTTATTGATGGGAGGGGTCGATCTGTAGAGCAGATGCTATCTGATCACGATCTTTCTCTTTTCAATACTGGTTCTTCCACTTACTTTCATGCACCAAGTCAGTCATTCACTGCCATTGATCTCTCAGTTTGCTCCCCTTCATTATTTTCCCATTTTTCATGGAGGGTTGACAGTAATCCACTAGGCAGTGATCATTTTCCGATCATTTTGAGAGAGACTGGCCGTGGTCAATGCCACCCTACCCGCGTGCCCCGGTGGAAGCTGGATCAGGCAGACTGGTCCACTTTCACTGCTCTCGCAGAACTTGATCCTGTCATCGTAAATCAGCCATCAATAGACAACTGTGTTGCAGCGGTAACTGATTGTATTATACATGCAGCTGCTCAGTGTATTCCTAAAACCTCGACACGTTTCCCACGATATCCTCGTCCATGGTGGAATTCTGCTTGCAACTTAGCACGCAAGGCTCAAAAACGGGCCTGGGACACTTTTCGCAGATATCCCACACTTTCAAATCGGGTTGCTTTCCAGCGGGCCCGAGCACATGCTAGGTGGGTAAGACGTCAAAGCCAGAAGGAATCTTGGATTAAGTTCACAACCAGCATATCTTCTACCACCAGTTCCAAGATCTTATGGGACAAGATTCGAAAGGTTAATGGGCACTACACTTCTGTTCCCCTCTCGATCTTACTCTCTGATGGTCAGGAGGTGACTGATGTCCGAAACATCGCTAACACTCTAGGTGAAAGCTTTTGCCGGGTATCTAGCACTTCTGCTTGTTCCTCCACCTTCCTGGTCATCAAGACTCGGGCAGAACGATCACCTCTTACCTTTCAAACTGACTGTTTCTTTGACTATAATAGTCCCTTTACCCTGGTGGAACTAAAAATGTCCCTTCATCGGTCTGCCAGTACATCTGTTGGACCTGATGATATTCATTATGACATGCTACACCATCTCTCTCCTGATTCTCTTGATGTCCTACTGACTATATTCAACCGGATTTGGCAGGAGAATATTTTTCCTGATGCATGGCGCCAGGCTATCATTTTACCTTTCTCTAAGCCAGGGAAAGATCCAAAGACTCCTTCAAACTATCGTCCAATTGCTCTGACGAGCTGTCTCTGTAAGACCTTAGAAAGGATGGTTAATGCTCGTCTCGTTTGGTTCCTTGAATCAAACAACCTCCTCTCACCCACCCAGTGTGGGTTCCGTCGACAGCACTCCACCATAGACCACGTAATTCGTCTTGAAACATCTATTAGAGAGGCCATTCTCAACCGCCAACACCTTGTATCGATATTCTTTGACATAGAGAAGGCTTACGACACAACATGGAGGTATGGCGTTTTGCGAGACCTCCATACATATGGGTTACATGGCCATCTACCCATGTTTATTAAAAATTTTTTAATGGACAGGAGATTCCAAGTTCGTGTAGGTTTGGCACTTTCACGTTCTTTTGTACAGGAACTTGGAGTCCCTCAAGGCTGTATATTGAGTGTCACATTTTTCAGTATAAAGATAAATGCCATCACTGAACAACTCCCTCTCACCGTTATGAATGGGCTATATGTTGGCGACTTTCACATCTCATGTCAGTCATCAAACATGAGATATATTGAGCGGCAACTACAAACTGCCCTCAATCGTGTACAGAAGTGGACTCTTGCGAATGGCTTTAATTTCTCTCTTTCCAAAACTGTATGCATGCACTTTTGCCGCCGACGAGGTATTCACCCTGATCCTGAACTTCATATCGGTGAAGTTTTGCTGCCAGTGGTCCCAGAGACAAAGTTCTTGGGGCTTATCTTTGATCGTAAATTGACCTTTATACCACACTTAAAGCAGCTTCGGGTCAAATGCACCAGAACACTGAACATCCTTCGTGTCCTCTCTTCTACCAGTTGGGGGGCAGATCGCCGTTCAATGTTAAAGATATATCGTGCTCTTATTAGATCAAAACTTGACTATGGATCAATGGTCTATGGCTCTGCCAGACCCTCGGCCTTAAAGATACTGGACCCCATTCATCACCAAGGTCTTCGACTCTGCACCGGAGCTTTCCGTACCTCTCCAGTTCAAAGCATATACATTGAATCTCATGAACCTCCTCTACACCTTCGTCGTTTGCAACTGTCTTTACAATATACTTCGAAACTTCGTTCCTTACCAAAGCATCCCACCTGGGAATGTGTTTTCCTTCCTCGGTGGGCAGTACTTTTTCAGAACAGACGATCTGTCATTGATCCGTTTGGCCTTCGCATCCGGGCGCAATTGGATGAATTGGGCCTGTCCTTGGATAACATTGCAGATTCCACATATCGATGCATCCCACCATGGCTTATTACAGCCCCCAAGTGTGACCTTTCTTTCAATCACCTAAAAAAGGCGGATACTCCAGACTGGAAGTACCATCTTTTATTCAATGAATATCTTTCAAACAATCATTCAGTTCCCATTTATACAGATGGTTCCAAATCAGGAAATTCAGTGGGCTCTGCTATGGTTTGCTGTGGGTCAGTAGTTGCACACAGAATCCCCTCTACAGCTTCTGTGTTCACTGCTGAACTGTATGCAATATCTCTTGCCCTTGATCATATTGCAGCTGAGCAGTACTCCAACTGCACTATTTATACTGACTCGCTTAGTTCTATTCTTGCCTTGGAATCACTTCACATTAGCCCACATCCTATTCTAGCAGATATTCGAAACCGACTGGCCCATTTCTCATTAGCAGCTACTTCAATTCAGTTTTTCTGGATACCAGGCCATATTGGTATTCATGGGAACGAGCTTGCAGACATGGCAGCTAAATATGTATGCCTCAGCTCCATCACCCCTATGCCTATTCCGTACATGGACTATGGTGTTGTCTTCAAAGCTCGGCTCCGTGCCAGTTGGCAGTCCACTTGGAGTGAACAACGCGACAATAAACTTTTTCAAATTAAACCCAAAATTGGAGTTTGGCCATCTAGCTTCCGTAAAGTTCGGAGGGAAGAAGTTGTTCTCACTAGGCTACGCATTGGTCACAGTTTTTTAACTCATCATTTTCTTTTATCTGGAACTGATGCACCAATGTGTAGTTTGTGTAACACTCAAATCACTATCAGCCATGTTTTACTTTCTTGCCATTGTTACAATCCTCAACGACGGCAATACTTTAAACATATTTTTTCCCAGCGTCAATCTGTAACATTGGACAGAGTTATTGGTGATGGTGACTCTGTTCACCTTGATGACGTTTTTAATTTTTTAATGGCCATTAATCTTTTTAATCTTCTTTAAGTGTGGTATCTTTATTCATTACACCTTTTTAATTGTGGCTCCTTTTTAAAGTTTTATTCTCTCTCATTCAATGCGACATTAAACAATAGCCAGAACATTAAATAACTCGACACCAGGACTGGAAAGGCCAACTTCAGGTGACTAACGCTTCTGTTTGAACTGTCTGTTTGACCTACTCGTTAGTCTTCCTGGCGAGTTACTGTTATACTTTCGCTGCATATCATTTCGTGCTTTTACAACCTTTTTGTACTGGCCATATTGACTCATAACCCGGAACCAGGACGGAAAGACCAACTTCAGGTGGCTGACAGTGGTTTATATACTACCTGTTAGTCTTCCTGGCGGGTTATGATCATTCCCATTCTGCTACAGGTTGGCCTTTACTACTTTGTTGACTGGATGTCGTCATTGGTTTTTGCACCATTTCCTGTTTTAATTGCCATTTTGTTTTTATCTTCAATTACCTTTACACATTTTACTCCATTTACTTGACTTTTATCTTTTTACTAGACATTTGGCTACTCTTTATTATGATTTTGCTGAGTGTCTTTTTAAACTTTTATTCCATTACATTTTGATATTAGCTACTATGACACATAACCCAGAACCAGGACTGGAAAGGCCAACTTCAGGTGACTGACGGTGGTTTTTGAACTTGTTCGTTAGTCTTCCTGGCGGGTTATGATCATTATTATTATGCTAGAGTAAATAGTTTATAACTTTGAAGACTGGGTGTCACCATTGGTTTTTACACCATTTTCTGTTTTAATTGCTGTTTTGTTTTTACCTTCATTTTCCTTTACAAATTTTCCTCCATTTACGTGACTTTTCTCTTTTTACCGAACATTTGGTTACTCATTGTTGCGTTTTTGCTGTGTGTTTTTTAATACTTCTATTCTTTTACATTTTGATACTAGTTGATATGACACATAACCCAGAACCAGGACTGGAAAGACCAACTTCAGGTGACTGACGGTGGGTCTTGTACCTGCCTGTTAGTTTTCCTGGCGGGTTATGATTATACCTTTTTGATATAATACCTACCTTACAACTTTTTACACTTTGCCTTCTATCTTAACCTTGTAGACTAGGTGTCAACACTGGTTTTATATTTTTTTTTGTTTTACGTTCATTTCCATTTATGTCTTTTACTACATTTTTACCGGTTGTTTGGCGCAGATAGCCTCGTTGCTTTGTGCCATAAAACACTAAATCAATCAATCAACTCTTTTTGCAGCTTGGAACATAAATAATAGATTGAACAATCACCAAGTTTTTTCTGCTTTTATTTAAAGAAGGATAATGCTTTTGAGCAATCTCTCTGTTAGATCATACAGTTAACTATTTTTGGAGTTTCTTCCAGTTTATCATTATAACTTTGTGAATTTCTTGTTGTACAATTTATATTTTATAGTATAGCTTTAATATACTTTACTGACTGGTATTGCAAAATATGTGATATAAAATATTAAGTTTTTGAATCTTATTTTATACTAGCTGGACTATCCATCTATTGATAACTGACCTGAGAACTTCGTTGTTACAAAGAATAGGAAATTGGGGTTCTGTTATTTTCTTAACAATAATAAACAGTAAAAGTAATAAAATACATAAAAATGTCAATACTAAAAAAAGAAATACATGATGTTTTCAAGAATTCTGTTAATATGGCTCCCCTTCATGACTTTCATTATGTCAAATTTAGCACCAAATGAATGTGGAAACATAGAAGGAAAAGATGCACGTATTTAATGACATTTATTTGTATAGATATGTAAAGTTTCTATTTTATTTGCTCTCTTTATCGATTGGTATCAGTACTTTATTACATGTGTATGAAAAAGTATATTTCCTAAAACTATAGTTTTCTAGATGTAATTATTATTAAATAATTTGAAATGTGTCATGGTTTTAGTGTTTTTTGCAGTAAAAGAAAGTGGTGGATAATGTGGGTGGAAAAAAAGTAAGCATGGAATTGAGACGTTATTTTTAGTCAAAGAAATGGATTGTTTTTTTAAAAATCAAATATTTATCTTAGTGTCCTTGGATTTTTTCATTGTATGTTCCAATTGTAAAATCTAGTTTTGTTTTTTTCTAGTTCATTTTTGTCATATTTGCTTCAGCTCTGTTATAGTCAACCCTGTAGTATTCTCTTAAGATGGAAACAGTACCTTCACTCGAGACTGTCTATCAAGCAATTCATGCACTGTACCATAACCCTGACCCAGCTGGCAAAGAAAAGGCTTCATCATGGTTAGGAGAACTACAAAGATCAGTAAGTAAAGCCAAGAAAAAAAAAATTCTATTCCATAAGTAAGGTATTGTGAGTAAGTTAGTTAAATTGAAGTTTAAGTATCTGGTTTGGCAGTAATTAATAAGCTGTAATTAGTCTGGTTGAGTAAAGGTATGCGTTTTTTGTTTGTTGTGATTTGTTACTATGTAATAATATCCAGTAGCTTGCCTGATTAATATAAAATTACAGCTCTGATATTTCAAACACTTAATAAACCAGGTTTCTAATATTTCATGTGATGAATCAAAGGGTGTTGTAAATGTCAATGCACCAAGGCTTGAGTAGAGCATTTGCCTCTTTCCTTTTTGGCTGATCTTCTCTGACTATAATTGTCCTTTTAGAGTGGTGGAACTCAAGCTTGCTATACATTGGTCTGGCAGTACATCTGTTAGACCTGATGAGTTTCACTTGGAAATGCTGCATCATTTCTCTCCTACCTCACTTGCTGTTATTCTGGTTTTAACTGAATATGACAGAAGAATGCTTTTCCTAATACTTGGTGCTGAGCTGTTCTTCTCCCTTTTAAGCCTGGGAAGGATCCCAAAATTCCTTCACTCTGCTGTCCAGTTGCATTGATGAGATGTCTTTGTAAGATCTTAGAGAGGATGGTTAGTTTGGTTCGTCAAACACAATGCCTTTTTGCCCACCCAGCATGAGTTCTGATGACAGCATTCCTCTCTGGACCACCTGATATGGCTTGAAACATCATTCTGGGAAGTCTTTCTCAAGCAACATCTTGTTTCTGTATTTTTTGACTTTGAAAAGGTTTGGCATTTTGTGAGACCTCCATTTGTATGGGTTGTGTGGGTATTTGCCCATTTTTATTAAACATTTTTAACGAACTGGTCATTCCAAGCGTGTATGGATTCGATACTTTCCTGTTCTTTCCTATGGGAACACAGCTGTGTCTTGAATTTTCACACTTTTCAGTATAAAGATTAATGCCATCACTGGACAATTCTTTCCTATAATTGCAAACAGACTCTGTTGATGACTTCCACATTTCACGGCAGTTATTGAATATGAGGTTTATTTAATGGCAGCGACAAACTGCTAGCAATCATTCACTGAAGTTGACCATAGCACTTTTGCCACCAAAGGAGTACTCGCCCCAATTCCGAGCTCTGTCTCAGTGAAGTCACACTTCCTGTGGTTCCTGAGGCAATGTTCTTAAGGCTTATATTTGATTGTAAGCTATGCGTCAAGTGTACAAGGGTATTAAATAGCCTCTTTGTCCTCTCTTCTGCCTCTTGGGGAGTAGATCAATGTTTGATACTAAAAATCTGTTGTTTCCTCGTTCAATCAAAACTAGTCTATAACTCTGCCAGTATCTTGGCTTTGAAGATGTTGAACTCTCATTCACCATCAGGGGCTTAGTTTCTGCATAGGACCTTTCTACACTTTTTCAGTACAGAGTTTCTATACTGAGTTTCATGAACCTCCTTTTTACCTCCAACGTCTGCAACTAAGTTTACTGTATGCTTCAAAACTTCAATCTTTACCACAGCATCCCACCTTGGATTGTGTTTTTCTTCCTCAGGGGCCATGCTTTATCAGAGTAGACAGTCTGTCATTGTTCCATTTGGCCTTTGTTTCCAACCACAGCTTAATGCATTTCATCTTTTCTTGGATGACATTGCTGTCTTCTCTGGTGAACCCATATCAGTGTGGCTTATCATCATCCCCATCTGTGATCTTTTTTGTGTCATTGGAGGAAGGTGGATACTCTTGACTGTGAGTATTATCTTTTATTTGCTGAACATTTTTCAAACCGTGCTTCCATTCCTATTTATACTGATGGTTCAAAATCAGGTGACTTGGTGAGCTCTACCATGGTATGTTGTGGTTTGGTGGTTGCACACAGGATCCTCTCTGCAGTTTTTGCGTTTGATGCTAAACTGTACACCATTTCTTTTGCCTTGGATTATGTAGTAGTTATGCAGTATATCAGTTGTATAATTTGTACCAACTCGCTTAACTATCTTTTGGCCCTGGAATCGATTCACTTTGGTTTTCACCCTAGTCTTGTTATTATTTAATTCTTGCTAGTCCATTTTTCTTATCTGCCATTTCTATCCAGTTTCTCTGGGAACCAGGCCATGTTGGTATTTGTAGGAACACAAACTCTCTGACACTTCAGTGATGTCCATCTGTTCTAGTGCTATCACAACTGTGCCTGTTCCATACATGAACTATCATCTTGTATTAAAGGGTTGGCTCTGTGCCAGTTGGTAGTTGACTTTGAATGACCAAAGTGATAAGATTTTTTCAGATCAAACCTTCTGTTGCTGTTTGGCCATCTAAGGACTGGAAGGAGGAAGTTGTCCTGGTGATGTAACGTATTGGACAATTTTAACTTATTGTTTTCTTTCATCTGGGACTGTTGCACCAATGTGTGATCTGTGTGACATTCAGTTCGAAATAGTCCACATTTTACTATCAAGCTGTTATTATGACAATGAGTCATGACACCATTTTAGACATGTTTTCACCATGGGTTTATTCCTGACATAGTGTTCTTGATGGGGACACTGTCTGTCTCAGTTGTATTTAAAAATAAAGTCCATTGGCTTTTTCAATTTTAAGTTTCTTAATAAAAAATTGGCCTTGGGTTTGTTTTAATGTGATTCCTTTTTACAAAGTTTAATAATTTTATTTTTATATATTTATTTATTTTAACCAATTGTTTGGCACAGATAGCATAGTTACTTTGCACCAATAAAGGCCAACCAGCCAACTTTGGTAGGTGTTAAGAACACTTCAAAAGTTCTTGAATTTTCTTACTGGTGGTGAAGAATGGTGGCATTGTAGTTTTCTAAATAATTTTATCAGGTAAAAAGCATGAATTTAGTTTATATATAAAACTGAAATATTTGTTGACTGATTTTAGAAAAGTTTAGATTTTATGTAGAAATTTGTACTTGATGGTATGTCAAATAGCAATAAATATTAGTTGCTTCTGCTGAATATCTGGGATTATCACAAAGAATTTTTTTGCCTGGATCCAAAGGTGCACTAAAATTGCAGGTAAGCAAAAGTTGTTAATGATGAAACTGTTGCCTGCTGTATACAATTTGATAAATTTGTCTTATAAATGCAATATTGATTTCATTGATAGATATTTTCACAGTCCTAAAAATTTACAAAGTATTTGAACATGTAGAGGTAGCCACAGGATTGTTCTTAAACAGTGTACATTCATTTTTTTTTTGAGGTTTGCTCATTTGAAACAGTTCAACTTGTTGCTTTGTGTATGCAATTATACAGACTTCTAAGATACATTTTGAAATTATGTTGTAAACATTGATTTAGTTTCTGTATTAAATGTTTTCATTATACTTACAATTCTTTTGCAGGTTTTTGCCTGGAGGATATCAGATCAGCTACTCCATCAGAAGGCAGAATTAGAAGCCTGTTATTTTGCAGCACAGACTATGAGAACAAAGGTGAATTGTCTTTTTTTATATATTTATTTTATAATACTTAGTGTTAACTAAAATTATAGAAAATTAAAATCTTTATGAAACTTGTGGAAACAATGAAATGTGTTGAAGGAAGCATAAATGGCACCAATTTCTTTAAATTTTGTATAGATTTTTTAAATTTTAAACTAGTTTGATATTTAAAAGTTAATTAGCAATTATATCAAAAAAGAAAACTTGCTTTTGATACATAATTACAAAAAATTTAGTTAATTGCTGAAAGAAATTGTCAGAATAAACTAATTAGCCACATTTTATTAATACATGTACATTTCTTTTATCAGTTAGATTTCAGTTTTTCTTTCCTGAAATTTAGCTATAATAAGTTTACAAATTTCCTTTTGCCATGTGCATGCAAGCTTGGTTAATTTGGCTGATCTTATAACCACCAGATAGCCAAGTTATAATTCTAAATGTACTGAGTGTATCTTAACAAAATTTTGTTAAATATGAAAGGTATGCTGTAGACAAAAAAAAAAGTTTATTTTAAAGAGTATTTTTACTAAAGATTTGCCTGTGAATTTACAAAGCTTTTATTAAGTCAGTCTAAGTGAAAGGTGATTTTCATGCTAAGAATAAAAACACTTCATCTTACAGATTTAAAATTTACCTGCAAACCTTTAGAACCCCCAAAATGTATATATATTTTCTACAACCTACCACTGACTAGCTAAATTATCAATGTACAATGAAATGAATAGTTGAAAAATATGAAACAGGATTAATAATACTTCTATTTTATTAGCCATGGTATAGCAGTTAACTAGGAAACTACAACATATTTAGAGTGAATAGAAGTATAAGTGATGCAGCGAAGAGAGGATTGAGAATTTATTTAAATATTTTCTTTTGAAATTTATCATTAAAAACTTAGATAACATAAATTTGTATTAAATATGTTTTGAGGGTAAATAGAACAACATTAAAAATAGTTATTTTGATTACTTTTTGAATATAAATCTGTAAATGGTCTTTGTTATGCACTCTTACTTGTAATAAACTAATAGAACAAAAAACGGAAAAATACTTCCTTTATTGTTTTTAATTTTCTGTTTATTCTGAATTAACCCTCTTGTTTATATAAAGGTAGATCAAAGTGTACATGTTATTATCCAATGTTCTTAGGCACATTATTGAAGTATGTAAAAACTCACTGCACTAGTCCCATTAGTGTGAAAAAAACAGACTTAAATTTCTTTTAATCCTAATGAAAAAAAAAAGGTGAAAGATAAGTACTATGTTTCTTTTTTTTTGTGTATATTATTTGTTTATTATTGTTATAACTAAAATACAAATAATTAGAAATGTATTTTAAAAAGAAAAAAGGTAATTTTTAATTATTTTGCTTTTTTTTATGGTGGTCACAAGGTCAACCAAATCATCTAAACTTGTACAGATTTAGTTCAGAAAAAATAATAATAAAATACAAAGTTTTACTGAAAGGAAAAGTCCATTATTTATTTAAGAGATATCGGTTATGTAAATGAATTTTGTCAATTTTTAGAAAAGTTTTTTAATTTTAATATGAAGATCACTTTTCTCTTGCAGTAGGTAGCACACTGACTCTGCGTATTAACATACACATCTTTAGTACAAATAAGTAAAATCATATTTTTTTGTGTACAAAAGAATATTAGTGTTCACTGAAAGCTTGCCATATTTCATGAAGATACACACAACTTTGAAAGTTATAGAATTGAAGTTTTGATGGTTACTTTGTGATCGTCTGATCAGTCACGTTGACTGAAAGATTGGAGCATGTGTTGTAAGTAATTGAATGCTTTTTGGAATTCATATGTAACGTTTTTCACATTTGCATTTATTATGTATGGAGGACCAGAGGAAAAAATTGTTTTAATTTTACAGAGGTAATGAGTAAGTTTAAAGTATTTGGTATTTGTTCATGAATTTTGTACTGTAATTGCAGTATTTCAGCTCGGATTGTAGTTAAAGTTCAACATTCAGTTATGATATACTTATCAGCAATGTACACTTAATCACATTCATTGTGGTTACTATAAAGTACATTTCCCAGTGGGACAGTGGAAATTGTATTGATTTAAAATTTTAATATCTTTGGTTCATTTCTTCACAGTGGACACAGCAAATAGCTTGATGTGGCTCTGCTTTAAGACCAGCAAAACTGTAAAATATAAATTTTGTAGGTGTAACTTATTGAAATAATATGGTATTTCAAAAGTGATGTTACTAAGAATAAATCCATTTGCTTCAGATTCAGTATTCCTTCCATGAGTTACCTGTAGAATCCTACACTGCATTGAGAGATTCCTTGTTGGAACATCTTAGTCATGTCACTGAAGAAACAGCTCATGTCATTGTCATTCAGGTATGGATGTTAGGTTATAGTCGTCAAAATAATAATTACAAGTTGTTTTTTTCCATTGGCAAGGTCTTTGCATCACAGTTATTGCACCAAAAAAATGCCAAGCTTAAAAATTCATGCGTTACTTTTTTAATGTATATTTTTATGTTTTTCTTGTTTTAATTTATTGAGGATACATAATTAAATTATTTACTTGCCTTTCTTTTGTCAGCATGTTTATCAAACTATTATCTCAAAAAAATGCACAAGTTCTTTAAATATCAAAAAAGAATTGTGTGTTTTCATGGCACCAATGAGCTTGTCAGTAATGTATTGTGAGAATGGGAGAGCAAAATTTAATATAATGTATTTTGAAAAATGCAATCTTGAAACTCTGATCAAATATTGAACTTAACTAGTTAAGTACATCACAAGAATTCTTTAAATGTGTTTCCTTTCACTTAATCTTTTTATATTTGAATGTATATTGCCATGTAAGTCTATTATAGGAGTGAAGATAGTTAAATTATTGTTTATACATTATCTTCTGTAACTTCTGTTTTACAATAAAATGTATTTTTTGTGTGTTGGTATTAATATTGTTCTTTGTATCATTAGGAAAGTTTAAAATTTATAACTTGTAAGCTTCTAGTTTAAAATTTTGTTAATGAAATTCCCATTTTTGTTTATAAAAATGAGTTGTATTTTACCTCCCTTTTAAAATTTCAGTTTTACAGTAACTTGTATAACCTTTTCACTGCTCTCTAAAGTTAAGAATAAATATTTATGGTCCTCACTGCATTATAAGAGAGATGGTCAAATCCCACTATTTAGCCTGATAAGAGTAGCTAGAGAGTTGGCAATGAGTACTGTTGCTGGTGGTGACTGGCTTTATTTTCTATCTTGTCAGTCACTTTAGAACTAAGGATGGCTGTCAGAAATAATTATGTAGCTTAGTGAAGAATTCAGCAAACAAATAAACAAAATTAAAGTTCAGAGGTTTTATTGGATTCTTTTAACCCTCTCACCTCAGGTATCCTTAACTGTGCATAACACAAAGTTTTATCATGCTACATTCAAAATTTTATTAAACTAACATTTGTTTACATTGTACCAATTAGTGTATCATTAAATCTTAGCTAATAATTCATATCTTAACAATATATAAGCTTTAGTTCTTAGTTTTATTAGGTAATATTTAAAAAAAAACTCTTGAATTTTCTTTATGTATTTTCTTGTCTTTGTTTTTTCACTATTACTTGAAAGAGTAATAAATGAAAAGTCAAGAACTCACTACAGAATTGTCATTGCTCAGACAAATTGTAATTTTTATACCTTTCAATTTTGTTTGGTTATCAAATAGAGCTATCAAATAGAAAATCAGACACCACCTGCCACACCTACCTATTACATTCTCTCTTTCAGGATTTCTTAATAGTTCTTTCTTGCATATGTGGGGCCTGGCATGGCCAAGCTCATTAAGGAGTGTGACTCCTAAACTAAGGGTCGTGGGTTCGTATTCCCATCACGCTAACCATGTTTGCCCTTTCAGCCGTGGGCGCATTATAATGTGACGGTCAATTCCACTATTCGTTGGTGAAAGAGTAGCCCAAGAGTTGGCGGTGATGACTAGCTGCCTTCCCTCTAGTCTTACACTGATAAATTAGGGACAACTAGCACAGATAGCCCTCTAGTAGCTTTGTGCAAAAAACAAAACAAATTCTTGCACATGATTAGATATTACCTATAACTAATAGAAAATCAAGGTTTTCATCTATCAAATAGCTTATTGTATTATCTTGTGTTCTAAATGGATAAGTATCAGTTTAACTTACAACACAACTTAAGTTCCAACAAGAATCACAACAGCTATCTTGGATGCATACGTAATGGCTTTCATCACATAGTTATAAAAAGCCAGAAAAATTGTGATTGTTAGACATAAGTGGCTGCTTTTTGCATGTTGTTAGTCTATATCGTTTGATGCATTATCTAATTAAATAACTAATACCATTAGTATACAAAAATAGGCTTAATTGTTTTGATAATTGACAGTAAGTAAAAAGGTTAGGTAAATACTTTTTTTGTTTCACATTTATTTATTATTATTAAGTAACTAAAATGTAAAAACAGGTTTTTTGTTTAGGTTGGTTAAAATTAGATTAGTTTAAATAAATAAGAATATAATAAGTTTTCATGAATGGAAGGATGCAAGTAGCTTGTAGTAGCTCATTGGTAATGTAACATGAGATGCATGTGCTCTGAGTGATTTAAAACTTATGATGGTGCAGGTGGTAGTTAGACACAGTACATAGGGTTATCAAAAGGTAATAAAATGAAATTAAATAGATGTATACTGATACGAGCTTAAAGCTACTTAGGATAAAGTGATGTAGTTTCATGTTATAATTTGAAGTCACTCTGGAAGGAAAAAAGTATAATTTAGATTTAAGTTTTTTTTTGGTGGCTACATGGTCACTCAAATTGATAATTCTGTTTTGAGATAGGATAGAGAAAAAAATATAAAGTTTTACCAAAAAAAATTTGAAATGTATTTAAGAGGTTTTAGGGATTACACAAAGGTAATTTGATATTGTTGAGACAAGGAAAATTACTTTGCACACAGACTTATTCAAAACAAATAATATATTCATGGACAAATTTTTAGTTTATTAAAAATAATTCACTAAAAAACAAGATTTTTGTGTATGATCAACTTGTAAGGTTTATTGAAAAAAATCTTAAATTTTGTGACCGTATAAACACTATATGTTAAATTTAGAAGTATTAAATCTTTAAAGGCTAAATGAATATGAAGAGGTCACGTGGTTGGTCAAATTGATTAAGTCCTTGTCAATTGAGTGTGTTGAGGTCAATCTTAAAATTGTTGAAAGCATAGCTGTATGGTAGAAGATAGAAGATTTTATTTGTCAGTTACAATTTAACTGTGAAACTGAATGCATGAGTACTTTTAATTTATATTTTTTAAATACAGAAAATTAAAATTTTTAATTTTGAAATGTAACAATATCAACATATTTTTACTTTATAGTCCTGATTTATCTTTAAATCTCTAAATGCTTTAAAATTTGACAAACTTCAGATGTTATATACTATTCTTTCAGTGGATAAGTATTTGAGCATAAGAAATGTAAAAAAAAACTTTTTTGTTTGATTGAAGATTATATTTAAATAATTATGGCTTGATAACTATATTAAATGCTACTAGTTTTTAAAGTGCTTTATGATATTTTGAAGCAAGCTGGTAGCTGGAAATTTAAGATTGTTCAGAGATAATTATACACAACTGGATTCTTGTTTATACAGATTAGTTGACAGTATGTATACTCTACATTAAAGGAAATGTGGTTGTTTTACAGTAAAATGAAATTGTGCAAATGTCATAATATATAATCTGTGGTATTTGAAGATGGTCTTGTTGGCATTGGTTGTGGCAGATGTTGTATGATTGATATAATTTATTCGACTTTGCTTTCACTCGACAGTGTTTAGAATTAAAAGAAGTTTAAAAAGTTAAAATATATTAAATAATGTTATATTATTATTTCTTCATTTAAAAATCTGATTTTTAAATGACTGAAATAACACTGATTGACTTGCTTAATCTTGATCACACCATAACAGTTGTTCATGAAAATGATTATTATATGTTACACCTTGACCACTGCTATGTTTGTCTTAACCTGGCCAACCAGATAACTATACTGAGCAAAATGCTTCATTAACAATGTATATTGCTGAAATTGTGTGGTTGACATATTTATAGCATATTCTCTTTTGTTCTTATTCACTTTTGAGTTTTTAGAATAAAAGTTCTGCAATAATTGATATATTTTTAGTCCTTAATGTAAGTATTTAACTTTGCTTAAAGAATAGTAAATAATTTCTGATGTTCTGTTACTTTACAGTTATGTTTAGCATTAGCTGACCTGGCACTGCAGATGGCCTCATGGGAGTCACCAGTTAAAGACATCATTGAAAGGTTAGGAAATATTTATTTTCATCATTAAAAAAATTGGGAAGAAATGGAAATCATTGGTTTATATATTTTATAGAGGAAATTTAACTTCTACTCTAAAAAAATGCAAACTCAACAAATTGAGTTTAATGATTTATAGGAACATTTTTAAAATGTGAAGTAGCCAAAAGTGTGCTGAAACATATTGTGTAAAATAATATTACACCAAATGTTAATGTGACTTTTTTATAGAAGTGAAAAAAGGTGTTTGAATAACATACTTTTATTCCTTATATTTTTCTAGTATATTTAAGTTGGTAAATATTGCTATATTGTTTAGTTTTAAAGGTTTATTCAGAATCGTTTAGCTGAAAAGACATTTTATTTATTTAATACTTCATACACATGACTAGTTTTTTATTGATCTGGATGAAATAAATAGGATCAATAGTATTTGACTGCTGTAGTAGTCCTTAATCTTTTTACAATGTGCAAGATTTTTAAATCTGTGTGGTATTAAGTAAATATTTACATACAAATAATGTACAATTAGAGTAATCAAAGGAATGGTAATATTTAAGTGGTAGTGAATCACTGATGTTTGAAGAATGAAAATGGAATATTTTCAGTGCTGGAGGTGAATTTTAAGATGAAAAAATAAAAATAGGTTATGGAATATAAAGAAGAAAACAAACATTCTAGCATTTATTCAGTTGAACTTGAAATATTATTGTTTATTTGATTGACTCTCTTGAATCTGTTGATGATGGTTTGTCTGATGACCTGAAAGAGACTGACAAACCTGCATAGATTGAAATGTACACATGTTGAATCAGGAAATAAATAATGCATCTTAAACTTGAGCCACCTGAGCACAAGATTGTAAAGTGACCATTGTGCACTCAGATATTAAAGTTGGGGTAGCACCATCTAATTCTATGTCCAGTAATACCATAAAAACAAAGATGATGCAGAAATGTTATTTTCTTAAGTTATGGGTTTACAGTGGTCAAAATTTAACTATTACAGACAACTAAATGCATGAAATATAAATTTGAATATAATAACAAGGTTGCATTAAAAATTTCAGATTTTAAGTTAAAATAATAACTATACTTATTTCAACAATTAAAAGTGAAAAATGTTTGTTTTTGTGTGTTTTTTTTGCTTTTATAAACAACATTGGATTTTCATTCCTTTATGAAATCACAGCATGTAATTGAGACGACTTATGAAGCTCAGTTTTGAAAATAACAAAAAGCAAAGTTTAAATATAATTGAGAAGATTATATAGTATCTACATTGCTGTAGAGTGTAATTTATCATTTTATAGCAATATGTCTAGACTGACCTCTTGCAGTAGAGGACAATGGGAAATTTAGAAGACTTAAGGAAAAACTATATCCATGAATTCTTTATAGTATTGATGTCAAAGAGACTACTTAATATGGATGTTTCTTTCATTCCCGATGATGTGTCCTTGTCAAATTATATTTCTCTCAAAGAAATGGAAATTTTTTTTCTATTACAAGACATTACATAAACATAACTCGCTGTGTGGGCTTGGTTATTTTGATATTTTTTGTAACTATCATGTAACCATGAAACCATTCATGCAAAAAACTTTGCATGAACTAAGTGTATCTTGATGTTTGGCATTCTTTTTGTAAACATTACAGCCTATTATATTTTAAACAAAAAAAATTACATTTTAAAATATTTTTGCTAAAGATTTGTCTATGAACTCACGCAGCTTTCACTAAGTCAGTCTGAGTGAGAGGAACGTTAATTGTAAGAATAACAGCACTCAACTTTTTTTAATTTCATTTACATAACTTTTAAAACCTCATAAATAGATATCAAAAGTTTATAGTTTCTGTAAAACCTTTTTATTTCATTCTACTGTAACATTAATTGCAGCTAAATCATCATTGTATAGTGAAACAAAAAGACATATGAAATAAAATTGACAAGAAACACAAAATTTGTTTTTTAAGAAAGACTACAGATTGAAACATATTACAAATATTTGTCATAAACCGTTTCATGCATGCTTTTTTTAATACTATTTTTTGTTGCTCTTTGAGTTGCATCTATGACAAAGAAATAAATCACATTGCTGTAACGTGGATACAAACAAATTGAGCTGTACCACAAGTACCCACATGACAACAGTCCATTTTATATCCTTTGAAAAGAAATGTTTTTTAGGAGTTAAGTTTCCTTATTTAACTAAAGTTTCTGATTTCTGCAGTTCAGTTAATTCTGTAAAGTAATGTTTAGTAACATAAAACAAATGTTACTATAAAGATAATCATTGTTTATGTATCTGATGTATCCATCATCCAGAATTGGTTGATTTGATTACATTAATTTTTGTACGATGATTGGAAACTGCTTGATAGTGTACATTAGCTGTTTTGTTTTAGTTTTTCCTAAGAAAGGGAATTTTAAAAAAATCCTGAAATAATATATATTTTTTACTTTTTCATAGACTTGGCTTCCATCAGTCACAGGTGAATGCTTTATATCTATAATTTTTTAAGGTAACTTGAAGATATGGAACAGTAAACATGAACTGATTTATTTTGTAAGTTTTGCTGAAGGAGATAAAAAAAACAACAAAAAACACTGATACATGACAAATTTTCTCTGTTTCATAGACTTTTGGCTTTAAAGAATGTAAAGACAGGAGTATTTAAACATTTAAATCAGTCAAGAAGGGGAACAATTACCTAACATTGTCTCGTATTCATATTTATACTTCCTTCATGGTTACTCACATTGAGTGTACATAAAAAGTTAAACCTAGTATCTAATTTAACCATGAGGATTTTTGTGAATGAATGTATAGTTTAGTGAGTATTTTTTTTCTTACAGTGCTTCCAAAGGTAATTTATGTGGCTCTCAAATGTGCATTTTAAAACACAACTTATACTAAGCTCTAGAATAGAATGTCTCAAAACTATTGTAACTTAGCTGAGTTTCTAACTAACTTACAAATAGATTCAAAATATTTTATTACTGCTTGTAGCTATGCTTTCAATCTAGACATATATAGCTGTCCCAGTGAAATATTGGCTTTGGCTGTTAAAACAAATGAAATTATCTGATTTTTTAACAGAATATAAATTCTGTATTAGCTATAAACACATTCAACAGTGTTAGAGAAAATTACAGAAATTTCTTCAAAGACAGGGTGTGGTAGAGTTGTGTTAATGTGGGTTAAACAAATGCGGTGCTATTTCAATAAAGTAAGGAGATTATTGGTTACACTTTTATACTGTGATTTTTTAGTCTGTATACTGTGTGTTTCTAATTGATTGAACAATTTAAAACTTGTAAGGGAAAAAGTTATAAATAAGAACATGTAGCTCTGAAAGGTGGAGAGTGAAAATTTATTTAGATATTTCCTTCTGGGATTCAGTAATTAGACTTAGATAACACAAAAATTTGGATTATAAACTATATTTTGAATCGATGTTTATTAACATACTTTAATTATCAAGTAGTTTTAATTTACTTTGAGATGGAACTAAGTTGAAAGGTTGTGTATGTACGTTTTGACCTACCTGTATCTGTAGGGCAAGTAGTTGGTGGCATTTTTTCTTTTTATTGCTTGGATGAAAATTGCTTTAAGTACACGTAACTGTTTTGATTAAATAACCATGTTAGTCATGTTTTTTTGCCAAAGAACAAAATTGGGTAAATTACTCCTGTTTCTTACCTGTGCTTTGTTTGACTTTTCAAGTTTCCAAAACAAAATTCCTGCCCATTTTGTTTCCTGCTTTTTGCTATATAGTCTAGTGTTGTTTGCAGTATATTCTAATTTTATTATTGTTCCAATTAATGAAGAATTAATTTTTTGTTGTTGTTGTAACACAACACAAATGGAAATTTGCTAACCCATATTTTTTTTTCTGAAGTAATTGCATATCTGATTCTTGCAAGAACATAAGTACATTCGTGCAAAGCAAAAAATGATTGAACCAAGCCTATTTAGTTGAGGGAGTGTGCATGCATGTTCAAGAGAAAACAGCAAGCTTTTTCATTTAAGAAGAGTTAGAGATTAGGAATGTACGTGTAGAATGAAGAAAGAGGAGGATAAAGAAAACAAATGAAAACTGTAAGAAGTTTGTAAGTCACTTTACCAGTTAATTGGTTATGGATAGAATGAATAAGAAAAGTCCTCATGCAGAGAAGAAACATAAATAACAGGTCTCTTAACCATACATTATCAAGCAAAGCTAGCCTTTTCAATTTGAGACCAGTTGGTTGTTGTGTGCCAAAAATTGCCATATTAGATACTTTTGCTTCAATTTGTGACCTCAAGACAGCTCCTGAGGCCATAGGCACATCACCCATGTTACATCCCCTGCAAAATTATATTTGTACCTGAATTAGGAGATTTTAGCTTTAAAGATGTGACTGTGCATAAGAAATAGACCCACATGGGGAGAGACATTCACACTGTAACTGGAAAATGCCAAACAGTAAATATGAACTATTTTATTTTATAAATTTTGCCAAAAGAGATGACAAAAACAAACCACCCTGACATATGACATGTTTTCTCTGTTTTATAGATTTTTGTGGTTGCGTAATTTAGTAAGCCTTAAAACTGCATTTTGATTTTCAGGTTATTAGCACATGTTGATTACAAAATAGTTTTAATTTATTTGCAAATGTAAGTTAGTTAAAAGGTCACGTATATATATTTTATATTTTGAGAATTACCTGGAACCATAAATGAAATAATTTATTTTTTAAACAGAAACTATTTTTATTAGATGGAAATTTATCTTGCCTACAACATTGTTACCTAGACTGACCTCTCATCAATGTTTACAGTGTATTAATGATTTATAGCTGTGAGTGCTGACTACTCCAATCAATAAAAGAAAGTATCGGAATGATCATATTAATGAATCCAGTTGTTAAAAGAAACCAGGAGTTACTTGCACACAATAAATATTAAAAATGAGATTGTCCTCTGTTACAAAATATAACAAAACATTAAGTAATTTACTTGACTGTTCTCAGTCTAATTTTATATATTGTGTATCATTAAATGTTAATTTCATTTAACAGTTGTGTTAGTTAAAACTTAAATCCCTCAGTGTGGTTTCCTGTACATGATGAGGGGACCTTCCAGAGAATTGTATATTCTTTCATTTTACCTTCTCTGGGATCTAAACATCTAATCATGTGTTTGCTGTCCATGGCAATCAGTGAAGGGGAGGAAAGAATCTTGGTGGTTGAGGGATCCATCCCTAATGCACCACTTTGGCCTTGAATTCATGTAGATGGCAGCCTTAGGGTGGCCCCTTTGTGGCAATTGGCTGGTCTGCTTGGGCTACGATCAACCAAGTACCAGTGCTGGATATTCTCATCAGGTGTTGTGGACATTGTATCTGATGCTGGTGTTTGGGTATGGTGCTCATGAAACCATGGTGTTGCTGCAGTGTCTTTGTTTAACATTGTAGTGCATCCCCACATAAGGCTCCATGGTGGGTGGTGTCAGTGGGCACTGAAATATTCCTCTTTTAATTATGGATCCTCCAAATAAAAATTTAAATAATATAATGAAAGACAGTCCACAGGTACAAGACCATGTCTTGAAGATTCTGAGCAGCAATCTTCAACATCTGTAACACCTGTTGTACTTCATTTTTCTTATTTTACATTCTCTTTCAGACAAACATTTGGGGCAGATGTCTCCCTTTTTCTTTCAAATGGGACTAGAGGAACTTGCTGGCTCTCCAAAGTCAGTAAAGAAGCTTTGATCTGGTGACCTATTGGTGGAAACATCCACATCTCAACCCAGTGAACTTCTCTTGCAAAGGCAATTGGGGATATACTTATTGAGGTTACAATTCATGCTACTTTGAATTCATCACAGAGATTTTCACTGGTCTCTCCACTTAAGGAGTTTTTACAGTGAGGCTTATATCTGCTCGTAAAGGTGGAATTATGGTGTCGATCAATGTTCTCATTCTCACATTTACATCACCACATCTGCCTGTCACCATCAAGGCAGGTTATCTTAATTGCAGAGTACACTGTGCCATTTTACCTTCTGGATCTGTTGCTGTTCTTCTAATTGTTTTTAACCAGATCTAGCAGGAGAACGTTTATCCTGATGCCTGGCACTAGGCTATTGTCCTACTTTTCTCTAAGCCTGGAAAGGATCGCAAGATTCCTTCAAACTACTGTCCAAATTTTGCTTTTAGCTGTCTCTGTAAGACCTTAGAGAGAATGTCTGATGCTCATCTTGTTTTTTATTTTTTAAATCAAACAACCTCCTCTTGCCCATCCAGTGTGGATTCCAACAACAGCACTCCACTGTGGACCACCTGATTCTACTTGAAACATCGGTTGGAGAAGCCTTCCTCAAACGACAACATCTTGCATCAATATTCTTTGACATTGAGAAGGCTCATGATACAACTTGGAGGTATGGCATTTTGCGAGACCTCCATATATGTGGGTTGGCAATTTGCCCGTTTTTCTTTAAAAATTTTTAATGGACAGAGATTCCAAGTTCATGTAGGTTTGACACTTTCTTTTCTACAGGAACGTGGAGGCCCTCATGACTGTGTTCTGAGTGTCACACTTTTCAGTATAAAAATTAATGGCATTACTGAACAACTCCTCTCACTGTTGCAAACAGGCTCCACGTCGACGTCTTTCACATCTCATGCCAGTTGTCAAACAAGGTATATTGAGTGGCAGCTACAGACTGCCCTAAATCATTTACTGAAGTGGACCACAGCAAACGGCTTTAACTTTTCTCTTTCTAAAACCGTTTGCATGCACTTTTGCCACCAACTGGGTATTCATCCTGATCCTGAACTCCGTATTGGTGAAGTTGTACTGCCTGTGGTCCCTGAGACAAAGTTCTTGGGGTTTATCTTTGACCATAAGCTGACATTTATACTACAGGTTAAATGTACAAGAGCACTGAAAATCCTCCATGACTTCTCTTTCCCCACTTAGGGGAGCTGATGAATATTCTATGCTAAAGATATATTGTGCTCTGATTTGATTGAAACTCAACTGTGGATTACTGGTCTTATGGCTCTACCAGAACCTTGGCTTTAAATATGCTTTACCCTATTCATCATTAAGGACTTTGGCTCGGCAAAGGGGCTTTCTGCACTTTCCCAGTTCAGAGCTTATACATGGTCTCATGAACCTTCTTTGCACCTCCACCATTTGCAACTGTCTTTACTGTATACTTTAAAACTTTGCACTATTTTTGCAAACTGCATTATTTATACTGACTCACTTAGTTCTCTAATGGCTCTGGAATTGGTTCACAGTAGTTCATACTATGTTCTCAACAATATACAAAACTAACTAGCCCATTTGTCTTTAACACCTTCTTCTGTTTAGCTTTTTCTGGACTCTGGGCCATGTTGGTGTTTGTGGGAAAGAGCTTGCCAACACAACAGCTAAATCTTTTTACTCTGGCACTGTCATTGCTGTGCTGGTTCTACACATGGACTATGGTTCTCTATTGAAGGCTTGGCTTTGTGCCAGCTGGAAGTCGACTAGGAGTGAGCAATGTGAAAAACGTTTTTCCAAATAAAATCCTGTATTGGACTATGGCCATCTTGCTTCTGTAAGATTGGAAAGAGAAAGTTGTTCTAACTAGACTACGCATTGGTTACAGTTTTTTAATTAATTGGTTTCTTTTATCTGAAACTGATGCATCAGTGTGCAGTCTGTGTAACACTCAGTTCATAATAAGCCACATTTTAATTTTTTGCAGTCTTTACGATTCTCAACAACAGCACCATTTTAAACATATTCTGTCTCAAGGTGTGTTCATAATTGTAGTGTTATTGGTGATGGTGAAACTGTCCACCTAGGAGATGTTTTTAGTTTTTTAAAGGCTGTTAATCTTTTTAATGTCGCAGAGATGTCACCCATTACGATTTGAGCATAATCATTATGATTTTGGTGTATACGTTATGACTATTCGCTCAGATAGACAAATATTACAACTTGTTGCAACTCCCAAATTATTATATATTATATAGGCCTATACAATAAAGTGATAAATTGTTCCTCCAGGGCTTGAAAAGAGTGAAAAGAAAATTTCAAGTGAGATACAAATAAATTTTGATAATAAATAAAAGACAGCACAAATGGTTACTTGCAATAATCATGTTTGTGCTTAAAATAAAAAATGTTTGTATATCCGACGTCTATCAATAGTTTGAGTGCGGTGCTTCTTTATACTGGGTGTGTGGAGGAATCCATAGTTACGTCATCAGTGCTTGTCAGCCAATTAGTGCTCGTGCAGATGATCATTTCTCATTTTCAAAGTGGCATAGAAACACCAATGTGATCATTCACAAGATGGAAAAAAAGAGGCCTCGTTCACCAGATTGTCTTGGTTCTGGAAAATCTAAAAGGACTAAGACTGTGAATCAAAAATTTAGGAAATAGTATAGTGCAAAATATCTGGTAATTGCATCAAAAGTTAGTGATAGTTATGTGTTTTGTACAGTTTGTCACATTGATTTTTCTGTGGTGCATGGCGGGATAAATGATCGTTCCAGACATACAAAATCGGCATCTCACCAACAAAAGGCTGAGGCGAAGACAAAAATGATGCAGATAACGACATTTATGAGTGATAATTCAGAATATGAAACCATAAATGCAGAAGTGATGTTCACGTAATTTGTCATTGTTCATAAGTTACTCCTAGCTGGAGCCAGTCATGCAGGACATCTATTCAGTAAAATGTTCCCAGGCTCTGATATAGCAAAAAATATAGCTGTGCTAGAACCAAAACTACAGCCATTGTACAAATGTGTAGTTGTGAAGATGACAAAATGATTTCAAGCATACTTACAAACAGTGTTTACAGTTTAGCCACAGATGGATCCACAGACATGGATGACTCAAAACTGTATCCAGTGGTTGTATGATATCTTGACCCTTTGCTTCAACTGGAGAGAATATTTTAAAGCTTTTGTACCATGAACTGACAGAGGAGAAAATTCCATGGGAAAAACTGTGTTAGTTTTTCTTAAGATAATGCCTCAGTTATGTCTGGTATGGGTAAAGGTGTGATGGGACACATCTCAAGAAGACAGTCTGGCATATACTTCATGGGCTCTGCTTGTCACCTCATGAATATTGCTGCCCAGCAAGCTTCCAGAGAACTGCCCTGTTCAGTTTCTGATGTATTGATAGATATCTACTATTTTCTGGACAAATTGCTAACAGAAAACTACATTTCAAAGAGTTTCGAGGATTATATGACAAAAAAAAAAAAAAATTCTACAACTTGTTAACACAAGATGGCTATCACTTGGGGTATGCCTCAACAGAATATTGGACATGTGGAAGCCATTGAAGAAGTATTTTAACTGTGAAAAGGAAAAACTAGATTCAAAAGAACTTAAATGTGCAGCTCATTGAGGCAGCAAGACTTTAACAGTTAGGATATCCTCTCAGCCATGCAGGGACACACTCAAGACATTTTCCCAGCCACACAGGGACACTAAATACTATTGTATTTGAACTCCGTTTTGACTTGGTTGAATTAAATTTACCTCTTTGGAAGTAAAAAAACTGATGCTACACTGTGGAATAAATGTGTTCATGCTTACTGTGCACCCAATATAATTATATTAAGGTTAGTGCTTGTAGATCTGGTGTGAGCTATGAATAAGAGAATTGACACATGTGCACATGCACTGCTCATAGTTGAACTAAATGCTATTGTGTGTATTATGTACAAAATATTCATGTACGTTGTTTTTATTTGTTTTTTAATTATATTGAATATGCAGTATACTTCCACTTACAATTTATCTTACATTGAATGCAAGTATATTAATAGAGAACATTTACATCAAAATAAGGCTAGTCATTTGCTGAGACCAAAATATTATCTTATGCTTATTCTGTCCACTTAACTATGATTTGAATGTTTAAAAGAGCTATTAGCTCTTTGAAGTCATATTTCATTGTCGGACAGTACTAAAAATAATTGAGGTTAATGCTCGTAACAGCTAAATTATTGATAATAAAGAGTGCAATTATACTGGTAGCTATTACTTATTGCTAAAATATTCCAGAACAACAAGTAAACTAACAAATTTTTTTAAATGTTCTCTGAAAAACAACATAAACTTGTGTGGGAATTTATTCATTGCATAGTATTATTCCTCAGTTTGTAGTTATGAACTATTTAATGTGTACAAGACTGACAAGTTTATGCAAATTAATGAGAAACTTTAAAATATTTTATTATCATTATATATCTTTAAATGCACATGGGGAAGCTTTATAGGCATGTTTCTTGTATTCAAGTAACTTGCTTGTTTTTCTGGTTTAATATTTTTGGTCAGCTAAAGGATTTGAAGCATCAGTTAGTTTAATTGGAAGAAGCAGGCAAAAAAAACAACAAAACCCATTGGTAAGCAGAACTTAGCCTGTTTACCCATTCTCAGGGGTAAGTCTCTGAATGAAAATAAGGAGCAAAATTGTGGTGGAATGTGTGTTTAATAATATAGACATTCAACTCAATGTTAAGTAGAATGTTTGTGGAATAAATATGGATCATATTGTGCTTTCCATACTTATGGCCTACAATACTTACAATTGACCAAATGTCAAAATATCCTGACAATGACAAAAGAGTTTAGTTTGAGATAGTTAAGTGCCAATAAAGTGCAATGTTATTGGTTGTTCCATGTGATTGTGATATCCTGTTGCTGAAGCTAGTTGCAATTATGGCAGATTGCATTACTGTTTCAGTGGCAGTAGGAAAGTATGTGATACAAGTGAAATAATGAAAGAAAAGGTATGATAAAAATTATTAAAAGAAATAATTATAGAGCCAAAGATATTGAAAAAGGTGTAAAATGTTATTTTCAGTTGGTATGGCAAGAAATATGGTGGAACATTTGATAGCTGCAGAAAAATAGAAATAACTTGGTTTTCATTGAAAATGATTTTGAGCTTGTTTGGTTGGAAAAATAGTGAAAGTTTTCTTAGCTTTTGCAAGCTAGAAATAATTTTTTTAAAATTTTGAACCATCAAGTTTTTTTCCAATTTTATTAAAAGTCCAGAAATTTCAATAGTTTATTATATTTTTTGAAATGTTCATTATTTGTTTGGACTATTATTTAAAGCACATTCCAAGTATAAAACTTCATGTTAACTTTTAATATTTACAGTTTTGCATGTTAATTGTTTTCAACATGTGTGCTAACTTGTATCAGACAAAAAATTTAAAGGGTTAAAAATGGCCTACAACAAATACGATGATGTATTGTAAGTTGTGATTGACGCTGTCTGAAATTTTTACTTTTAAAAAAAAAAGCATGAACATAGGAAAAATATTAATATATGAAGCAGATGTAAAAAGTCTCAGTAAGTATAATTCTTGAAATATTTAAACTTAGCATTGTAAACAATTGTGGCATATTGTAAAAATCAAAACATATGGCAGTAGATGTTGATTTTATTAAATCACCTTTATTTTTCTCTAAATGTTATTACTTTGTAGAAAATACATTTTGCCCCAGTTTGGTAACATTGGTTTTATGTGAAACTGTCTTAGTTTGTTTAAGAACTCTTAATGCTATTACCATTATTAAATTGTTTTCAAACAAGATCCAAAACAAGTATTTTTGAATATTTCATTGTTCTTCATCTGAAGAGGAATAATGAACTATTCAAAATGCTCAAGCTGGGACAACTTTTATGTGTGATCCTATGTGCTAACTTCTTAATCAGAAACATTATTAATTATTAGTTATTTAGTTCTGCAGCTCTTCAGCTTCATGATTTCAATTAATTAATGGAAACATTTTTTGTAATTAGGTTACGTGTGTCTGCATTATTGGAGAAGCTTCCTGGGATTTTCCAAATCATTTAAATATTACAGTTAACTTGCAGGTTTTCATCTACAATGCACAAAATGGATCTCATTTTAATAACTAATGTTTTCTTAAGTTATTTCAGAGTAATTTGTTTTTGCAGGTTTTACTGTGCAGTAGTAAGTACAAAACTTCTTTGTGAACAATAATTAGTTTTCAATATAATCTGCACTACACATCTAAGACTTTATCATTAACAATGGTATGTTGATGAGGCAAGTAATGTACAAAGTTTATGGATTGGTTTTTCAAGAAAACTTTTGTATATTTTGTCTGTAACAACAACCCAAACTTGTGTCATTCTACATTAAACCTCTGCTCACTTTTTCCTGAAAATTTTTGCAATGTTTGCTTCCTTGTCTTGTTTGTTTCAAACTAATTAATTTAACACTTGTCACTTAATTGACCTTAAATGCTGAATTTTTAATTTTATTAAACTTCTTATCCTTTTGAGTCTTTATTCATAAGTTTATCATCCTAAGCAATGGTGGGTACAAGATTGGTAAAAAGGGATCAAACACTTGAATCTGGCCTGGCATGGCCAGGTGGTTAAGTTGCTCAATTCATAATCTGAGTATTGCAGGTTCAAATCCCTGTCACACCAAACATGCTCACCCTTTCAGCCATGAGATGTTATAACGTGAAGGCCAATCCCCCTATTCATTGGTAAAAGAGAAGCCCAAGAGTTAGCAGTGGGTGGTGATGACTAGCTGCCTTCCTTCCAATCTTATATTGCTAAATTAGGGACAGGTAGTGCAGATAACCATCATGTAGCTTGGTGTGAAATTAAAGAAATAAAGAAACACTTGAACCTAAGTATAAGGTTAATGACATACAGACCTAGTTGTAATGGTAGATATGTATAAAAAATTTGTTGATAATATGTTAAGTAATAAAGTTAATATGTTGTTACTGTTTCAAAAAAAAATTATATGGAATATGCTATTCCAGTTTTTATGAATGATACAAAATCAAGCTTCACAAATTGACTGTGAAAGTCTGTGTGTGCATGTATGTGCATTTATTTTTTTTCTGGAAACTAGGAGTACTCTATATCCACTCCTGTTAATTTTGTAATATCAACTCAAGTAATAATAACTAAAAGTCATGGCTTGTAGCTGTTGTCATGTGCTTATATAGTAGAGTGAATGGAACTGTTGAATCAAAGTATGAATTAGCTTATTTTTGAGTAGTACAAAGTTTTGTATAATGGAAGTACAAGTATAATGAACTACAGTTTGCAAGCCCTTGTCATTTGTTTTGGTAGTATGAATGCATTATGTTGAATCGCAATCATTTTTCTTATACATGAACAGTGCAAACTTTTGAATGTATCTAACACATGACTATACATTTTGTGAACACAAAGTAGTAACTTCTGATGTGCTGTCAAAGTAAATCTTAAAAGTCGGTATATGTTGATAAATATAACTAGTTTGGATAATTTTTGTTTTGTTTTTATGGTTGTATCATTTAATGGAACCATTATTCAAAATCAACCAGTTGTGATGTGAAAGCATTTTCTATATAAAGTTATTGGGTCTTAAATAAACCACCCTACTCTCATGTTCACCCTCTGATAGTTGAAATGTACCTTGGTTTGGTACACTAGACATGACCAGAAGTTCAGAGATGCCATACCGTTTTTTTAAATTGTTGATTTATTCACACTGTTTATTTTAACCAGATGCAAGCTCTAGCAGTGAACACTCATAAGAACATGATGTGTTACATCCCACCTTGGTTGAATAGCTGGTTCAACCCATAATTTTCAGGAACAGTGTGATTTAACAGAGGCCAGCATAACTTTATTTCTGTTTAAATTATTTAGTTCATGAGTGTTTAATTGTTATTATGAATTTTCACTTTCCAGTCAGCATTGTCTCAACCAAAAATGAAGTGGTTTGGGGTCTTGTGGAGAATAATCACTACAGCATTGACACTGTGTGCTACATGTTCTTGCACTGATAGGTCCGATGACCAAAAGTGAATTTTAAGGAGGAAATATTTGTAACTATCTTATCGTAGCAGTACCTTTGATGATATTTCAGGCTAGGAAACGACGCTAAGTACCTGCCAGTCTTACTAGAAGTACTCACAGTTTTACCAGAGGAGGTAAGAAACCATGTTATGTGAAGAGAGTAAAGTGAGTGAACAGTTTTATTTGGCAATTTTACTTATAGTTGAATTATATGAGCATTTGACTCTTGGTCTTAAATTGTATACAGTCATCACATGTAATATTCCTTATGAATTTGCAGTGACACATTTAACAAATCTGAAATTTACTAAAGAAAAATACTTCATTTATTTTTGTTTTAAAGATACATTAATTCCATTAATATTTACAACTTGTTTGGATTTTGTGAAAAGAAGGATATGAAGGTTTAATTTCATTTTGTTAAGTATTTTAAGTTTATGTTATACCTTTTTTGGTATTTGGAAGGCACAAGTGTTTTTTAAGTGAAGTAATATAATTGTCTTAATTGTACTTAATTTATATGTTCAAACATATATACATGCACTTTCTTCACACAAGACTGAAATAGGCTGTCATTTCATCCAAACAAAGGGTTGTGTTTTGGAATCCTGATATAGATGAACAGAAAAGATACAGTTTAAAGAAATTTTTAGGACAGCTTTAGGTATAAACCTAGGCTTAGTACAATGTGTAAAAATAAAGGAAAGCATGATGTTTTATACTAATTTAAGTAACTGCTATTACTGTTGTCAGTAAGCACAGAGAAGTGTCATCACCACATGAGTAGTGGAATTAAAAAATAGTTTGTCTTTTTGCCTGAAGTTCGGAATCTAAAGTGTTAACACAATTCTAGTAGTTATGACTGTCAGTAGACAGAATTATGTGACAAAAGTGGCTCTGCATGCTTATATTTAAAGAAATGCAAATAATATATTACAAAAAATGGTGGCTTTAAATATGCTCTTCAAAAAAAGAAACGCAAAAGGCAAAATTTGAGACCTATTAATAAGTTTATTATGGGTAGTTCTGTGTGACATGCGTGAAACTTTGCACATTCACTGCTAAACATCCAAAGTCTGCAAAGGCAAAGTCCACGCTCACTAGTTGAAGTTTAACGTCACTCAATGGCAATAATGAGTATGCCACCTGTGAGCATCAATAACTGCTTGGCCTCTCCTGCTCATGGAAGTGATGAGATGACGAATCACATCCTGTGGAATGGCTGTCCACTTAGCCTGCAAAGCTGCTGCAAGCCTGAGGTTGAGTCTGCAGTTGAGGTTGTCGCCGTTGCAGATGTCAGTCCAACTCATCCCAAAGATTTTTGATGGGGTTTAAATCTGGTGATATGGAGGGCCAGAGAAGAACATTGATGTTGTGGTGTCTCAAGAAGACAGTGGTGAGTCTGGCTGTGTGAGGACAGGCGTTGTCATGTTGAAAAACGTCATTGACATTCACCATGATGCGTTGCACATGGGACCTAAGAATTTCATCGACGGTTGCGTACGGTCTGATTAGAAATCCTACGCAGCCCTGGTATGGTTGGGGCAGTAGACGTCGCAGTGATGGTCCTATCCCGAAGGTGACATAACTGGATGAAGCAATTTTGTGTGGGCGTGGTCATACGAGGTCTGCCAGATCATGGACAGTCACAACTTGATCCATGTTGTTGGTGACGATTCCATAGCCTTGTGATGGTGCTTGGGTGGACATTTACAGCTCTGGCAACATCTGATCGAGATTCGTCTGCTTCCAAGTGACCAATGGCATTGTTGTGTTGTGCTTCAGTCAGTCTTAGCAAAACTGTATTGCTTTTCAGTGGCTTAACACTGAACTATGGAAACCGAGAACCTGTCACTTTTATAGGGATTTTGAACATGTTGCGCTTGCAGAACATGCAGATCTCTCAAACAAATTTATTGGACATGAATGCATTATGGTGAAAAATCCGATGTTTTCCTCCATTTTCAAAGTGCACAACTTTTATTGTCAATTTGGTTTGGCAATCAATGCCTTAACATGTGTAACATCATATACTCTGAGCTTGTAACATTATTACATATATTTCTCTTTAAAATGACAAAAATATCCCTTTTGCATTTCTTTTTTTGAAGAGTATGTTTTTCTCATTACATCAGGAGTTTCTTTTCCCTTAGTCTGTTTTAGCATCTAAATATAACAAATTACTAGTATTATTAATATGTCTTATATAAGGTTTTTGATATAAAGAAAACAAATATGAAGATTTATATGTTTTAATTCAGTAAAAATGTACTTTCTACATTTGTATGTGTGCTGCATACAAGATGGTAAGAGCTGCATATGACTTGATGAGAACTGTATGAAACTTTCAATTTCAAAATACTACTTTTCTTCACAGTACGTAAGAGATTATAAGAAATAAATTTTATTAAACCAAATGTAACAGTCTGAATTAAATGTCACTGAGGCAGTTAGAATTGCATCACACTGACAGGAATACGTTTTTGACATTCTGGAGTTATCCCCTTTATTTTCGGAATAAATAAAATTTGTAAAACTTTAAAAGTGGAAGATAAAAGAACTATGTAAGTAGTATTGGCATTTTACCAGAGTTTACCTGAAATTATCAAGATAATATTGATTAGAACTAAAATAACAGGTTATAAAGTGAGGTAATAATTTAAGATTTTGGTATGATATTTAGATACATATAAATATTTAGTAAATTAATATTATTGTAGAAAAATTGTTGATTTTTAAAATTAAATGTATAAAAGTAAGTTAAATAGGTTATTTTTACACTAATTTTAAGAATGTAGGAGTGCTTTATGTTTGCAATTGCATTTAATTTTTACCACATTGAAATATTTTAGAAATTTTTAATATTCTAAATGCATTTAGTTTTTGAGAATATCATTAACCTTTTCACATTGGGCTGGGTATAATATACATGTTGATCTTCACATTTGCACAGGTTAAGTGTTAAAACTATAACTTGATGCAGCAAGTGTATCTTCACAAAATTTGGTAGACTTAGTAAAGATTACAAGTATTTTGTACAAACAAAAATCAGATTTTTTAATGAAGTACTCTTTCTTAGGATTTGTTTCTGAAAGTATCAAGTCTGTTTTGTTACCAGTCTCAATGCAAAGTGATTTTATGTTATGACTTAAAAATATTCACTTTAAAAATCTCAAATAATATTTGAATGATCTCTTGTACCTTCTAAATACATTTCAAATTCACGTTTGTTTTCATTAAGACTTTATATTTTATTTTCTATACTGCAGCTGATGGGGGTCTGTCACTTAACCAATCTTGTAATCATTGTATAAAAAAGAGGAAATAAGTAGAAAGTTTCACAACACTATTTTCATGACTTTTTAGTTGTGCCTAACTGACATTACATAACTTGCATTGACATGGTGCATGTGCACTACTATATTCAGTCATTTAAAACTGAACTTTAGTCTACCTTGTGTTGGTTGTGTTTTAGTGGACTACTAGTTTCTTAACATACAGTCACATTTCAATTATTATACATTATTTATGTGTGTGTATATATGTATATTATTACTATTTAGAAATAAATCGTCAAATTTAATTTTCTTAACACACCCAACAATAAAGAAAAAAGCTAACGGTTATCTCTTCCAGCCTCAACCTTTGAACTCAGTTGCAGTCTTTTAAAATTTTGCACATGGTGGATATCAAACAAATTTTTTTTGGTTTCATATATACAGTTGAATACCCCAAAAAATCTTAAATAACTATATTGATACTATAGAATTCCATTATAATTTATTGAGCTTTGTAACTAAGATGTATTTAGGTTTAAAAAAATATGAAACTTCGAGCCAACTACAGACACAACCCGCTTTCCTGAAATCTTGGTTTGAAAGAACATAACCTTTTCACAGATTAAAATAATTGAGAAATATCTCTAGGGGACATTCTAAATTGCCAGTTGGTTATTCTCATGTGGTATATTGAAGTAAATGTATACAAGAGAACATTTCCAAAAAATGGTTTAATTCAGTATATAAGCCACATTTCAGCAAAATAAAAAGATATGAGGTTCTTATTTTATATTCTAGCTTATCAATATCAGTAATTCAAGTTCCTAATTTGTTCAAAACTATAGACTTGGTATTTTGACATCACAAACATCTAATTTTAAACAGTGTTGCACTCAACATACCATGTGACTCACTAAAATCTATATTTATCTGTCTTCTTTAAATATTTACTTTTAAATTAACTCAAATATAATGTACAATTTGATTCCAAACATATTGACGTAAATTTATAAAATACAGGGTGGTCGCTAGAAAAGCGGAAAATGTGTCAAACAGCTATTTATTTTTACAAAGTTTTTTAAAGGCACATGTTATATTACACTCATAGATGCTCAAAATGCATTTTATGATATTAAAATCATGCATTTTATTCATGATGTAAAGAAATCAAAATAGAAATGAGTAAGCACGCATTTTATACATGATCTCATCTGACCCTCAAATTTTCCGCTTTTCTATATAGTTAATTTTTAACATTTTCCTTTCTTGTCCTTTACCACAAGCTGATAAAGAACTGTATCCAAACTGTTTTCCATAGGACAGTTGTGATAAAGTAAGAATAACAAACCTTCATAATTTACTAAACAGGTTTTAAGCAACAACAAAAAAACATCTTTCAAATCCAGGAATCAGCTTGTGTAAAATAACACTTGTATGTTTGGATTTCAAGTTACATTTTGATTGATAATATTTTTATGTATAAAAATTAAAGTGGTGTTGGAAATCAAAGTGCAAACTTTAGAAATGTCAAACTACATAAAAATCACTTGAGATCCAACTTGTGATTTTTTAATGAAGATTTTCTTTAAAAACAGGTTAAACCTTTTAAGAATTTTGTTTAATAATGTTAATAAACTCTAATGCAGTTACTTTTAAAGCTCTTATTATTTTGTTAGTTACTTAACTAAATGAATTGTCAATTAAGAATAAAATATTTGTTTGCATGTTTGTGTGATATTTGGTTTAAATGAATGATTTAAATAAATTAACGTATTTGGTCAGCTGATGTACTTGTTACACTTAATCACAAATTGTTGAAAAAAATAGTTGAGTACTGCTAAAAGCTCTATAATATAAAATTATATTATAAATGTATAATAATTTCCTTGTATCTATTGGTTTGAATGTTTACATTTTAATATTAATTTGTAATGAAGTATTACTCAGTTTATTTTCTTTCCCAATCACAATTTGATAATTTAGAGAATGTGAGATACAGTTGCTTCTCTTAATCATAATTTTTTGAATATGCTAATTTTATTTATTTCTTATTAGACACTGTTTTATTTGAAAATTTCCACAAGATTATTTCACACACGCTGGTATCAAAACCACTTTATCACACGCACACACAAACAAGTTAAAATGCAACAGGAGGGCAAACTTAAATGTACAGGTTTTAAAATCATTTTTGATTATCACTCTATAATTATGTTCACTTCATTCCTTTTAAAAGAAATAGACAGAATTACTGCTTATATTCAAAACCTGTTGACATTTTTGTATGTTACAAACAAATCAATATTATTGACATCTTAACCACTAGATTAGTCAATTTCAGTTAATATTCTAGTTTTATAAAGATAAAATAAATCAGGTAATCAGTTGTTACCTGTAAAATGTGCATTGTAATCTAGAAATATTGTCACAAAACACGTTGTCATGAGAAGCATCTGCATTGTATTCATAAATATACCTTGTGTTAGAAGCATTGTTGTGGCTCTCATTGTATCAGAACTTTTAATGAAACTTTTAACTAAGTGACTGTTGTAATTGGGAAAGTAATATATCAAAAATAGTATTTTAATGAATACCAATCAAGGTGAAACTGGTTGAGTATGTAAAATGAAACTTTTTGTATAACTTTAAAGAAAATTGAAATTTTAGAACAAAATGAAATATTTTAAATGATTTTAACTGCCTCATAGTAAGTTTCATAATGTCAGATGTGAAACAAAATAAAATTATATTAAATGTTTTGAAGCAGAAACTAGATACCCTTGAGTAACATTATTCTAAGCATTACATAATTTAACATGAGTATTTCCATTGTGAGAAGGAAAGAACCAGGGAAAATCAGTGACCCTCACCCAGAAAAGGTTAAAATGATCCATGTTGATGACAGATGACGAATGGTTATAAAGTTGATATTCAGATTTTTTTCTTTCTCAAAATAAAAAGTTTTAAAATATTTTTATAATATTTTTTCTGTATAATGTATTTCTTTCCAACAATTCCAGAACTTGATTTGGAAGATCTTATGTTTGTACATTCCTTTAGTTACTTCACTCAGCTAGCCCTGTGTAGTTGAAATACTACAAACTACTTTTTTTTTTTTTTCTGGGTATTATTAATTTATGCCTATCTGGATTTCTGGTGGACTAGGTTAAACTTAAATATAAATTTTCAAGGATAAGATAATTTTATTACATTGTTATCTTAATGTTCTCATTTTGTGCTTGCTTGATGCTAATGGCAAAAATTATCTGTGGTATTTTACAAAATTATTAACTTTCTAGCAAATTGTACTTTGTAATGTTACAAAATTCTGTAATGCTCTTAAACCCTTACCTTTTCTTCATATGTTTAGGTGATTAAATTTGTAGTCAGTTTTAGGTGTCTTGGACTGTTCTGCAAATGGGGTGGTAAGCCACTGTTGTGTTTAATGTTGTTAAAGTCTTAGTAAATTAAATTGAAATTTACAATTAAGTACCATGTCTGTCATCGTTTTGTTTTTTTTAAATTATACTCAATGTTCTTGTATTGTTGGTTTTTATTTACTGTATAGTAATGTTTGTTTTGTGAATACATGTGTAGTTATTCTGTAATTTGTTTGTGTATTATCAATAATAATAATATTTTATGAGCTTGTTCAAGAGTGCATTATTGTGTGAATTTTTTGACCAAATATCTTGGAATTTACTTGTACAAGAACAACTAGGTTAAATGAATATGTATAGCCCTTTTGGAAGCACTTGCTAGATGGTGTTTCTGCTGGTACCTGAGGAAAAACTAGTGATTACTGAAAGTTCAGGAGCATACTTTCGAAAACATAGTAAGGAGACATTTAGTGAACATGCAGGAATTATGGATGTCTGGTGAAACATGTCATTGTTTTAGTGTAAGTTTAAGTTAACTATTAAGACTAAGAAAAGAGACTGTAGAGAAGTTGTAAGGCAGTGTTGGAGGAATTGCAGTTGTAAACATGTTTACATGGATCACATGAATGAATTACATAGAAATAGTTAAAAACTATTGAACATCAAATAAAAAGATTCACATAATATCAAAAGGGTTTTAAAAAGCTAGTAGCTTGATAGATCACTGTTATAAAAGAAAATTTACAAATACTGTTAAAAGTCTTGACAACAAACTTGTTGCTGTTCAAGGCAGGTTTAGATAACAGTTGAAACAGTGTAGTGGAGTTTAATACCATATAAAGGAATTTTTTAACATCTGTTTCCAGATATGAAATTCATTTCAATGTTATGTTTTGAGCAAATATTCATCATCAAATCTGCCTAAAGAGTTGTAAAATAAAACCTTTTAATATATTTTTTATTATTCATAGATACTTATTTAAAGTTTATTTCTATGGCAAAGCACAAAAAAATTAAGGTAGAAATTAAACTTTATGTACTTGAGTGAACATTCATCAAGATTAGTGCATTGAAACATCACCCCTTACCTCAGAATTTTGAGAAGTTAGCTTATATAACTTAATTAATTGTTTATGCTGATGCATCTTTTATTGCCATAAAAAGCTTTGTGGTCCTTGATTTAAAAAAAAAAAAAGTACTCTTGGGCATCAGTTCTTAAGAGCAGTGTGCCATTTTTAGCTGTTGCAGTAACTGGAAACAAAGTGTTGCTAACTTTGAGAAGTGGAAACAACAAGATATTGCAATTTGCTGTACATTATTACTTTAAGTTTTAACCTGTTCAATGCCGTAGACAAGATAACTCATCCAAGCCGATCGGTAACACAGTGCCACGGACGAGTTAATTTGTTCTCAATAATACCTAACTTCAATGCTAGATGTCAGCACCAAACATGCATTTGACCTACTTACAAATTGTTTCACTTTCAATTCAAAATGGCATCACAAAAAAAGCTACAAAATGAAGAAGCATTAGAGTTGCATTGTAGCAGCTGAAATACTTGGCAATCAACAGGTTAATAATGATTTCCAACCTGTGGTACCAATTTAAAGCTTTTCCCTTTTCTCTGTTCAATAGTCATTTTTTTCGTATTTCATTGCCATTTCAATTTGATGGAATTTTTACATGGAGAAGTTAATAAATTCTGTTTATTGATCATTTCGAGAAATTCCTTTGTCTTTTAATTTTTTAGCATTTTGTCAATACTATTAGTGGGCTTACCAAGAAATCTTTGGACATTATTCTCATTATACTGATATATTTTTTCACATAATCTTTTCATTTGTTTTATGTGAGTGAATAATCATTGAGTTGATTATTTAACCAGGAAATTGTAATAAAATGTTGCTTTATTGTCTTGTTTGGTTGGTTGAACAAACTAAAGAAAATGTTTCTTACTTAAGTTGCACAATTTCTGGAGGGTATATCCTGTTTTATACATTAAGGTTTTGTTCATTTCCATACAAATGTGTTGTACACTTGATATCATAATTTAAGTTTGTAATTGCACATATGTAATATTTGGTCAATTGTATTTGAATCTCTTTCTTATGGATTTCTTTTTTGGTTACATTTTAGAATGCCAGCTAATTTTAGTTGTTATATATGTTTATTTTTTACGGATAAAGTACAATTTCACTGGTGATTACAGAGGTGAAAATTTATTTGCTTAGATTGCTGAAAGGTGCATAATGAAATAGATGAACAAGTAATTGTATTTAAAAGAATCTCTCTAACTGTCAAAGTAAAAATCTGCTGTAAATGTTACAAACATTGAATTCCACTATGAGAAAGTTATTTTTATTTCATCATGCATAGTTTCGTAATTTTGATCTAAAAGCTCTGATTGTCCGCTGTGGTTCAAGTGCTAAGATGATTGTAATCACAAAATTCCTTATTATTTATACAATACTAATCACTCTATCTTGTGACTGACCTTAGTGTGAGAAACCTCTAGGACCTTTTGTGACTTGAACTTTGGTATTATGTTATTTGTGATTGGCTCTAATAATATTAGTAAGATTCCTGTACTATGTATACATGTATGATGTCAGCTATATTGATCGTGTGTGGATGAACAAAGACATAGATACAAGATGAATACCAAAACAGTTTGGAAGTAGTTAGAATTGTGTTGTGACTTAGTCTATGTTAAAGGTTGCTTGAAAAGAAAAACAGTTGGTTCAAGAGATTAGTATTTTTTTTTGTCAAGTTGCATTCTAGTTCAAAAGTATTTACTATAATTATATTTTGTAATTTTTAAATTATTTAATGCATTCAGTTGTATTTCTTTACTTTTATATTGTAAGGGTAAAATGAGTATTTTCACCATTTCACAAGACTAGAAGATAATAATCCAGGCAATTTGGGAATGTAAGCCTTCCTTAGTTAAAGAACAATATATTTTTTGAAAGCAGCTTGGTTATTATGTTTCTTGTTTTCATGATACACTTTATGTTGAACCTACATGATTTTTAATTATCTGTACAGTATGGTGTTTGTCAGCTGGATCTATAAGTTGCACTTAATGTTAATTTTTAATTATCTGTACAGTATGGTGTTTGTCAGCTGGATCTATAAGTTGCACTTAATGTTAATTTTAAAAGGTGTTGGAAGGTACAAGTGAAACAAAACAATTCAGAATACACATAACTTGCTCTTTTTCACACTGAGCCTAGTCAATAATGGTAAATTATAAATTGCAGACATGTTAGCATATTGTGTTTCTATCACAGTTTATGCTCTAATTCATTGGTCTATTTACAATAATTTTTTTATAATCATATTTATTGTATTTGATGTGATATTGATGTCTTTTAATCATCATATTTCCTTTTATAGTGGGATCAGATCTTTAAATTTGATTACCATTGGCTCATTTTTTATGCATAAAGTTTTTTATAATTAAAATGGAATGATAAGATTTGAACAGTTTGACTAACTATTTTTTCTGTTTAGGTGAATAGTCGATCTCTACGACTTGGAGCCAATCGTAGATCTGAAGTTCTAAAATCCCTCAGCCAAGTGGAACCTCAAGTGTTGCAATTACTGGTATGACTGAGTGATTCACTTCATAATGTAGTCATTGTGCAATAAAGATATTAATTTCTGTTATATGGTGTTGCTTTTAACATTTTCGTTGATGTTAATGTGATCAGAATTGCCTGAAATAATATTAAAGTCAGGTAAGTTGACAATTTTTGAATTTCTCTTTGAAACAAAGCTTGTTTGACATGCTTTCATAGATTGATTTGAAATATAATGAATTACAGGAAATAATGTTTGAGTTTTGTAATTCTTTCATATCCAAGTTTGAAATAGGTTGCATTACAGTCTCATTTAATCATTTTTAGTTCTGCTGGTTGATAATTTGGTAATCAGTTTTTGACCCTTTGAAAATAGGCTCAACTGCCAAAATTTAAAAACTTTTAACAAGTGAGAAATGAATAAATATTTTTATAGTTGTGTCAGAATTTAATTATTCTGAAACTGTATGCTAGTTTAATTTTTTTTAACCTCTGAGATGCACATAAAAATTCATTATTGCTACTTAAGCTTAATGCATGTCAGGCTTCTGTAGATGTTTATCACTGTCCAGAATTAAAATACAATGCAGTTTGAGATGTTTCCTTTTTTTATGTATAATTTTCTGCTGAAGTTTAATTAGATTCACTGTTAAACCAAAGGATGGATATAAGTGGTCAATATGGATCTGAGAAAGGGAGTAAGGAGAAATTATTGTTGCATCAATGGATTTTTCTGTATATTAAACATGTTTAAATTACAGGCTGGACACTTTCATAGGTGTTTTGTGATGATATTGATTTTTTTTCTCATTTTATCTTATTTTGTAAAAATTGCCAATCTACCAAGACTATGCTACATACAGCAAGGGGGAGTTTATGATCCATTCACAGAGCACATTTCTTGCTGTATTGCACATTGTCTCAAAGGTGGTCCTTGAAGGGATTACATAATAGTTGGAAGATTACAAAAAATACTGCTAGTTGGCCAGTGCTGTCTGATTCTGTTTGATTCTATACAGCTCATCTGTAGTATATATACATCGAGAATATGATGCAAAAAACAAAAAAGAAATAAATAAGATGAATTTGAATAAATATCTGTTTTTATTACTAAGTGCATGAAAATTATTTTGAAGTGAAACATTTGATTTTTGGGTTTTTTTCACAAACAGTTAAAATTATTTTGTAGTTTGGTGCACACAAGTATTCATCTTTCTGTTTCCTAACTTATTCATTGATATTTATTTATGTACTGTTTGTGATCCATTATTTTCTATATTTAACTTATGATTTTAAATAGAGAAGTAAATTTTGTGGGATTTTTGAATCCCTTTTTTATAAATTTAACTTTATATATTTAAATAATATTCAGATTAGGATTTTGATAAAAATGTGTTGTATACTGGAATTTTGTATAATAATAAATGTTTGTTAAAATTATTTTCCAGAATACTTGTTTACATACGCTGGGAATAGACAATGCCACTGTTCAAACTCGTGTGTTTCGGTGCTTTGGTAGTTGGTTGTCTCTAGGGGCTGTACCATCGTCTGAAGAACACCTGAATTCCCTGTTGAATGTTGTCTTTCATAGTCTGGTAGTTTAGTAGATTATTATGTGTCATTTACTTTAGTACTTGCAAACTTTCACAGTTAAGGTTATTTCACTTAATTTTTTTGCACTAAATAACTTTGTTTGAGATACTTTTTAAGATTTTTCCTTCAAAAGAACTTGTAGTTTTGTATTTCATTGGTTAAAATTGCTTCCAGTATTGTAAAGATGTATGTTATCTTGTATCTTGGGTAGAATAACATAAATAATTTGTAAGTTTTATTATGCATATAATTATTATCATTTTTAATTGATGTAAATACTTTTCATCCATATGTATACCGTGTTTTATAGTAAGGTATGTTTGAAATCCTTTTGAAAAAATCAAGTTAAGTGTACTAGAACCAACAGTTAGTTACTTATACCTGAAAAGTACAATGTTAATAATATTGTAGTTATAATAAAAATGTTAGATATTACTTATAATACCCAGGGAACAGTGTAGCAGACTAGTAGTTAGCATACCAGGTTGTGGAGTTAAGGTTCAGTGGTTTCTATTTTATCGCAAGATAGCAACATGAAACTATACGCCACTGGTCCATGGAAGTATTATAAAACTAACGTTCAGATCCAATTATGTGGACTGATGAGAATAGTCCAAGAATTGCAAGTATGTGGTGTCAGTTAGCTGCTTTCTGTCTTGTCTGTTATTTTAAAAGTGGAAGTAGCTAATACAGATTATGTATGAACTTTTTGAAACTTTACACAATATCATTAATTGGGTATTGGAAATAACAAATATGTTGTTGTATTGCAACTGTATTAGTGCCTGTTATAAGGATTATTATTTCTAAGCACAAAGCTACACATTTGGCTATCTATGCTGTTTTTACTATGAATGTCAAAACCCAGATTTTATTTTTGCCATGTAACTCCCCAGACTTATCACTAAGTCTTCAGGCAGGGAATTAGATGAAAGACTGTAAAGGAAATGGATAAGATATTTCTGAGTATGAGTGAAAAATGATTGATATTCACATGTAGAGAATGTGTCAAAGTATTGGGTATTACAACTAAAATAGTGAGTGACTCTTTGCATGTTTGGATTTTTTTTTTTGTAGGTAAACACAAATACTCCATCACCAGTGCATGAAGCAGCTAGTGATTGTATATGCAGTGCTCTCTTTCTTATTGAGGTAAAAAGCTTAAATATTAACTGGAAAGTTTGACAATATTTTAATCCATTAAAAAATTAACTACTGGTTTTACTACTGGTACCCTTTTTTGAACAAATTACAACCTTATAATGGTGCTACATTCAAAAATTCAGTTAACTACTTTAATATCAATGTATATGAATGAACTTTTCACCAAAATGTTATTAACAAATTTTTAATATTATATAAATATTTAAATTTTATAAATAATAAAAAAGAATTTAAATCTGAGTTTCACTCAAGTATGAGAATTGTCACATAATGTTGTTGTTATTTAGTCAAAGAAAAATATTTATTGTTTTCAATTTTATTTAACTTCAGAGCCTTAAACTAAAAAAATCAAACAATCTAACTTTCAATTTATATCAGAAGTTATGAAACTAGGAGCTTTGATTGATACAACACAGATTTGACTACTACATTCTTTTTTGCTCTGAAACTTGAAGGAAGAATTACACTATGTTTGAGAATAGTTAAATAGAAGATTCCCAAGTTAATTTCTCTGGTTTTGAATTAAATGTAGATATAAAAAAAACAACGATAATTTGCCCAGCATAATCATATGTTGATTTGTTTGTTTACAGGCTGTGGAAAAAAATTACTCTCTTGCACATAATTTGTTTCATGGTGTATACAAAGTTGTGGATGCTTATCATATGTCAGTAGCTCAGGAGGATATTGACAAGTAAGTTGAGAAATGAAGTAATTTATTTTTATATTTGTAGCAGTTGTTAACTATTAGTTGTGTTAACCGTTTCATAATGGGTCAGAGGTCAAAGGCCATGTCACATGTTTGTTGACTTGTGTTTAAAATTTTATTGAACTACTATTTTACAAATTTATATCAGTAGGTTTGGAATCAAGTTGTAGATTATAATTCAAACATTAATATTACATATGAGTTAGTTTTTGTATCCTAAAAGTAAATATTAAAAGAACATACCTAAATATAGATTTTTAGTGAGCCATGTGGTATGTCTGCTGCAGCATAATTCAAAATTAGATGTTTGATGTTAAAATACTAAGTCGAGAGTTTAATACAAATTAGTAACTCAAATTACTAATAATAACAAGCTGCCATTTAAAATAAGAACCTTGTATATTTTTAGTTTGCTGAGATATGGCTCATGCACTGAATCAAACACAGTGGTCCCATTGACCTCTTTTTATTTTCGGAAATGGTCCCTTATATACACGTGCTTCAACATTTGACATGAATAACCAATCAACAACTTAGAATGTCCCTGAAAGGGTTTTCTCAGCTATTTTAATCTGTGAAAAATCTCCCATGTTCTTTTGAACCAATATTTCAAGAAGGTAGGTTGTGTCTGTAGTCGGCTCAAAATTTCATTTTTTAAACCTAAATACATCTTAATTACTGAGCTTAATGAATTATAATAGAATTCTGTGGTATGAGTATAGTTATTCGTGATTTTTTGTTATTCAATGATATATATCCTCCATAGCAGCTTATGTCCAGCAGTAACAGAGTTCAAAGGTCGTAGCTTGAAGAGATAATTGTTTGCTTTTCTTTATTTATTGTTGGGTATTTTAAGAAAAACAAGTTTAATAATTTATTTGTAAATAGTAATAATTGACATACGTATATACTAATTGAAATATTACTGTTTATTACAAAATACTAGTTCACTAAAACACAGCTAATACAGGTAAGACTAAATATCAGTGTTACACTGTTGTAAACGTGACATGAGTGCATGTGCACCACGTCAGTGGAAGTTGTGTAATGTTAGCTGAGCATGAATGGAAGGTCAGTATATTAAAAACATGTATAAATGTGTAATGTCTTGAAACTTAAGCTACTTAGACAAAGCATTTGTATTTTTATGATATAATATGTAGTCATTTTAGCATGAAAAAAGCATTACTTATGTTTATTTTCTAATTTTTTTTGTGGTTACCATGTTGGCCTAGTGATAGGCATCACATAATTAAGGTATAGAATACAACAGAAAAATTTGTTTTCAGTAAGACTGTATTGTCTGAAGTGTATTTAGGAGGTTTTAGAGATTACATAAATAACATCTGAGAATTTTGAAATGAAGAGTAGTTTTTTAATCATAATATGAAATCACTTTTCACCCAAATGTCACAATGAAACATTCTCTATTTTCACAAACAACTCTTTGGTAAAAATATTTCATTAAAAACAACTCAGTTTTTATGTGCACAAAAAATTGTAATCTTTACTTAAAGTTTACCAATTTTTTTAAGATACCCATGTTGTATCAGATTTACAGTGGAAATTTTAACGTGCAAATGTGTAGATGAACTTGTGTACATTATACTGAGCCTGTTGCAAAAGTGTTAAGCATCTTACCACAAGTTAATTGTGTATAAAACATGGTTTTGTTTGTTTACAGCTACCTGATATACATGTTTATTGTGTAAAGTGTTTTAGTTTTCAGGCTAACCTCTTACTTTAAGTTGTGAAAACAGGAACTGAAGTTGCTAGTTTTTTTTTATGTATTTCACAACCCACGACTTTAGCTAAAACAAATTTAATTCTAGTGTGAAGTTCTATCACCTTTCTGTATAAATAAGATCTTAAGAAACAGAAAACCTATGACAAAAAATGAATCTGTTCAAATTCTCAGTTATACAAACATGCCGTAAAGAAACAAAAGTCTGAAGGCAGTATATATAGATATATTTAATAATAATTCATATATGTATATTGCTAACAATGAATTTTTATTTTTGGTAACTAGCACCACCACTAAATGTATTTTCAGGGATGTAATGGCTTGTTCACAACTAACTCACATCTTTCATGTTGATTTGTTCATGCATTTTATGTGATTTTCATTGCAATTTTTATGATCACAAATTACAATTAACCATGCATTATAAGCTTGAAAAATAGCATTTCTACATGACACTTTTAAGTTTTAAAGCCTCTTTTCAGAATGTGCTATTGCTGTGAATGTTAGCTTGTAGCGTAAGACTCCAACAGCTTGTATATATTATTACAGTCAGTTAATATTGACTTTGGTAGTGTTTGTCTTTGACAGTTTGTATGTATTATTAGAGTCAGCTGTTACTGACTCTTGCAGTTTTAGGCTCCAACAATTTGTATGCATTATTACAGTCAATTTATGTTTATGTTTTTTAGAGTAAGTTTCCAGCAGTTTTTTTTTTTATAGTAAGTGATTTATAGTGATGCTAAGATATACACTAAATTCTTGGATTTTGATTTATTAGGCTAATAAAAGCATCTATATGTAAACTTGTATTTGAAATCTAATTTATTTATTTTCTTAGGTCGATGAATTATTGTCGTATGTTTACGGAGCTGGCTGAGTCTCTTTTGGATGTAATTATTATATCACCAGGACAAGTAAGTTTTTTTGCTTTTTTTCTGTATTAAATATCATCAGGTTAGAACTGTTTGTTTTTATTATCATTATATAAATGTAAGTTTGATGCATCATTTGCTTTTAGATATACTTATTGTGTTATTAGAACAGATACATTATTCTTTGAACAAAATTTTTATTTGGCCAAATCCAGTAAATTGTATTCTTGTATTTTGAATGTAATTATTGTATCATCTAGTCATATTTTTCTATACTGGATTTAGTTACTATATTATCATGCCCAAAAAGTTATATCCTTTTCTCCTGGATATCATTTAGTATTACAATGCTCACTAAGTTGTATTTTTCTATTCTGGATGTAATCATTATGTTACCAGCACAAATTATGTTGTATCCAGATCTTTGTGTACTGTATATCATCAAGGTATTTAACATTTACTCTCTTATTGTAAATATAAGTATTATCTTCCTAGACTTTATCATCAGAGTAAGATTGATAAAATCTAGGTCACCCAATAGAAACAATTCGAATTATGAATGAAAATAGATCTGAATAACATCAAAATTATTTCTATTGATCAGTCAGTGATATGCTCACATACTCTTAATGCTAAAATCCCAGTGGTGGATAGAACACAAATACCTCATTGTGTAGCTTTGGAATAAAAATATAAGCAGATAAAATTATATTGACGTTAGGCTTTCTTCTGTATGTTAATACTGGCTTCAGTTATCATCTCAAACAATATTAGCAGTACATTATCCACATCTAAAAAAATATTGCAAGTTTTAGACAGTGGTGTGAAATATCCATGTGACCAGTCATGAATATTCAAACAAGGCATTCAGATCACTGTAAACATGTTTTCAAAATATGAATAATTGTTCATAACTGATATAGCAGTATCATGTCCAGTTTTATGAGAAGAGATAAAATAAACCTTCAGTTATTAATATACTGTGCTGTGTTTTATTTACCTAACACATTTTTACAAGCATATCAATATAGTTCTAGTGGAGAAATGATAAACTTCAATTTGGGAATAAATCAACATACACACTAATTAATACATTAATGTTATCACATTCATTGGAAAAGGACAAAATATTTTTAATTCACTGATGCTTTTGCAACTAAAATTTGGATAGTTTTCACTTTTTCCTATGTTTCTGTGATGGTTGTTTTTTGTTCTGATAATCTGAATGCTTTTTTTCTGAACGTCTCTTAACATGTTAGCAAAATGGGTCAACAACAGCATATTATTATTTACAGGTTAAAGATTTTTTGAATTTTATGCCCAATTTGCTTAAAATACCCATGTTTTGCTGCAGATTTCAAAGGCCCTCTCATGATTTATAGAAGGCCCAGCATACTGATCAAGTTCTTCCATTATCCTTAATTTCTTCAACAGCTACCCTAAGAGAGGGATACATACTTGGAAGAAAATCATTTAAGAAACCTGCTTGTGGTATCTGAACAAGTGTGCAAAGTTTGATCATGTGAGTTTGTGGTGTGAATACAATTTCAAATATTGCATTCCCCAATATTGAAAAGAGGATAAGAACATAAAATTCAGTGCCAGATTTTGGTTCAGAAACCATGAAAACCTGCTTGAAGACTGCATCATGTCTACTTGATCTTATAGCTATGTTTTTGTTCTCCTTTGTACTTGCTGGTAGCCAGAGCTGTGACATGTAGCAAAGAGCATCACTTGGGCCATCCGAAGTTCGTCTACTAAGTTTTTGTCTTACTAGCTCAAAAACTGTGGAAAGGATAACCTGGAAAATACATACAAAGCAAATATGATGCCTTGGGGATTAACAGAATTATGGGACACAAAATCCTTTGCCAGAGAGTTAGTGCTGTAAGTTGTGTGAGAACCATGGCTAAGTCACAGAAAATGCACTTGAATGTTTCTTTCATGTGAATAGCCATTTGGTGGTGACTGGATGTCAGCTAATCACAGCAGTTTGTTACACATCAGCTACAATTTTCTAAAAGTACCATTAACATAATCTGGAAGAGCTCAGTTGCTCAGGCACCTAGACAATGCAGATGATGTTTATGACAAGCCAATTAATGTTAATTATTATTTTTGTGCCACTGTAATCTTATGTTTTGTGTTCAAGACTGAATCAACTGCCTGTAGTTTTTGATAGTGTGCAGACAAATAGAAACAAACTTCATAAATCTAATCTGTATGTCAGATGCTCAGTGAGATACATTTTGATCACAGCAAGACAGTGTTACCAAGAATACATGTACTGAACCAACTACATATAGAGCAATATTTTTTTTACAGATAAATTATACTTCACTTTTAAGTCTAATAACAGACATATTTATCTGGGGAGAATCTGGTCTATACAGGAATGTGATGAAGAATAGATTGACAGAGTAGAGTGGTCTGGATTTCAATTTTGTAAAGTGTGTACAGGATGCTCTGTAAATAACTATTTGAGAGAAATGGTTAGCTTAGATTATTGTAAACATGCTGATTTTTCAATAGGTTATCTTGACAGTATGTCAGGCTGTTTTTACTCTTCTTGGTGATCTTGTTCCTCACTGAAGTAAAAATAATATAAATGTAAAGGTATAAAAAACATTGCTGCCAAATGTTTGTTCATGGACTTAGGCTAATTAACCAGCCATTTGCATTTTGAATGACAGCCACCACATGCCTGATAAGTATAAAATATGAAATTATGAGGTGACTGAGATAAGATTACAACAGTGGTTTTTCCTTTGCCATAGGTAGAATGTCGGTTCCAATCAATCTTTAATTATTTTATGAAATTTAATTTAATTCGGAGAAAAAAACAAGGCAGTAACTTTGCAACTTTTCAAAAAGAGATTATTTTTTGAGCAATAATATTAGGTAATAAATCAAAAATATGTAAGATGTTTGTGTGAGTGACTGGTAGAGACATTAGTTTTTTGGGTACATTTCTCTTTGCACTTATTATTGCATAGTTGATAAGTTAGTGTACACCAGTGTTGCTAGTAATAAGTAATATCTGCTTCAGATTCCTATCTAGTACTGATAACCTTTCTATTCAGGAACTTTCCTTCAAATAAAGTTAGAAGACATAGACTTGGTTATAATAGTATGGTTTGATATAATGTTGTTGTTGTTTTTTGTTTTTGTCTTGTTATTTTTTATTGGACTTTATAGTGTTTCTCAACAACTGTAACAGAAATGTGAAGTTTATATGACTAACAGTCTCCATCTACAAATCACTTAAAATTGATACTCTATCTTTCTCTAGTGTCACTCCGAGTTGCTGTCTTCATTGGCTTCATCCAACTTGATTCTTCATCCTCGCTAATTTCTTCTTCATTTTTGCTGGCCTCCAGTCTTGCCATTGCTTGCAGTTGCCAGATTTCACTTCATTCTCAGTCTAAGCATTTTTTTCTCTGTTGTTACTTATTCGGTTCTGCATCTTGGAGGTTGGAGGTTATAATACACAGTGTTAATACTAGCTGTTTGGCCCACTGTGAGGCAGTTTTTTTGTGTAACTAAATATCTTTCAATTAAACATGCAAAAAACTGCAGCAGATGGAAAACAAAACTCTAAAATGGAAACTTTTGATAATTACCAATCCTAGGTTTGCATCTTGCTAATATGCAGTAATCATATTGATTTTTATAGGACTTTGCTTCATAATTTGTGTCCTGCTCTGTATTTAGCCAAATCACTGGAACAGTGTTGAGGATATGCTAAACTACTTTATTGATTGTGCTCTTGTGAAACGATTACTGAACTAATATTAGGGATGTGCTTCACAACTATCATGATTATTTTCATGTGAAACAACCACTAGATCCAGGTTGATGATATGCTCAATTACATATGGGATTATGCTCATTCAGTACAACCACTGTGGTCATGTTGGGGATATGCTTAACTACCTTCATGAATATGTTCAAGTGAATCTATGTTAGGGATATGCTCAGATACTACCAGTGAAAAGCAGAAGCCTCAGAGAGGAAATTATTGTCTTCATTCATGTCCTTCATCTGTTAACAGGGGTGATTGTTGCAGTTTTTTTTAACTTGTTTTTTCAATAGGGATAAACTGTATTGATTTGTAAGCTTAAGTTTGGTTGCATAAGATCTATAACTTAAATCATTTACATCTAGTCAGGGTGACTTAATGCATTGAAAATCCATATAGGTCTAATGCTTTTGAAGGCACTTCTAACATTTTTTAAAAATATTTTATAATTACAGTAACACTGTTGACAGACCTTTGATTATAAAATATGCACTGATCAGTTATGTGTAAACTGACTTTCTTCATCTTAAAACAACATCAGATCCCTTTTTATAATTCATTTTGGACAAGTAATAAATAAATTTACAGACCAAACATAAATTTCTGTATTGCAGGACCACCTATTTTGTAGACTTGTTTTCTTGAACAATATATTTTCCTTGTAACCACTTATAATTCACTGTTAGATGCTTCCCTTTCTTGTGTCTGAATTATCAAAATATTTGGGGAAGTAAAAAATGACTTAGAAAAAATAATCCAAAAATTTAGTGATGGTTACTTTTACAGTTACCAAGTTTTTATATTGATGATTGCTGTGCTTCTACCTGATGATGACTCACTGCTATTGGGGTGAAACATTGTAAAAATTAAAATCAGTACATGCCTATTGTTAAAGCTGCTCTTATTGCATTTTGAATTAATTACCCAGTTTGTTAGGTTTAACCACTAAACAATGAATGGAAATTTCCAATAACTACGTTCACACTAGGCTTAGTTGTGTTAAGCCAGAAGTAAAAATTGTAGAAACTTTTAATCTAGGGATAAAGGATGAGGCTGAAGTTAAAACAGAAAGAAGACCATTTTATATACATTTAGATTAAAAAGTATTTGAAACCTTTCAATTCTAATGAAAAAAATGGAAAAACAAAAAGTCTCAGAATAAATCAATTCTCAATAAATTATTTAAAATTAAAGAACCTTGAAAAATTTTTGTTATAACCTGTAGCATACAAACTTAATCTATTTCAACCATAATAACAGGAAATGAGTTATTGTTTAAAATGCTAAAAGTAATTGACATGTACCTTGTGTTAGTATTTCTGACACTTTTCTGTTGATTGATATTTTTCATTGTATTTATTATTTTCTTGCATTTGCATTAAGTTAATAGCTTGACATTCTAGTATTAGTTGTTTTTAACCCTTTGCAGATGGGTCAAGGGACATGTTATCTTGTTTGTTAACTTACATTCAAAATTTTATTGAACTACTATTTTATAAATTTGTCTTCTTAATTTTAGAATCAAACTGTACATTATAATTCAGATTTTCATATTATACATTATTTAATTTCTTAGCCGAGAAATACCTGTTAAACAAGCACATCTATTTTTGTGTGCTGTGGTATGTTGAATGCAGCACTGGTTAAGATTAAATGTTTGTGAAATTACAAAGTCTATATTTTGTGGTGAATTAGGAACTCAAATTAACAATATTGACAAGCTAGAATGTAAAATAAAAACCTTTTATCTTTTCTATTAGCTGAGGTATCACTATATTTAGTGAGTCAAACTCAGTGGGCCTCATTCACCTCTTTCCATTTTTTAAAAAGAGTTCTTTATATATACCTACCTCTATATATGACATGAATAACCAATCAGAATCTCAGTATATCCTTTTAATGATTTTCTCAGCCATTTTAAAATTTAATGATATCCTCTTTCTTTCGAGACAAACGTTCGAGCTGGTAAGTTGAGTATTCAGTCTGTTTGTGATTTTGTATTTTTTTTTATACAAATATGGATTAGTTATTAAATTTTATAAGTTATAGTGGAGTTCTATGGTATCAATGAAGTAGTTTATTTTTTGATCATTCAAATGTATATATAAAATCTAAAAAATATTTCATTTCACATCCTCCACGTGCAAAATTTCTTAAGGCTTAGCAAGTTAAGTTGCAGTGAGTACAAAGGTTGTAACTAGAAGAGATCATTGTGTGCTTTATGCATTGTTCTATGTCTTAAGAAAAATGATTTTAATAATTTGTTTGTAAACAGTAATAATCTATATACATGTACAGTTTATAAAAATTGAAATGTGACTATCTTATAAAATACTAGTCCACTATAACATAACCTAGGTAAGTCATTTTATAAAGACTAAAGGTTATTTTTATATTGTTGGATACAATAATATGAGTGCAGATGTGCCTAATCATTTGTAATTTCTGCACTGTCAGCCAGTCATGGTTGAAAGAACAATGTAATAAAAATAAGTTTATATAAATGCATAATGTTGTGAAATTTAAGCTATTTAGTCAACACATTTATGTTTTCATTTTATAATCTGTAGTCATTCCAAAATGAAAAAGGTATAATTTATATTCATTTCCTAATTTTATGTGATATTTACGAGATTAGTGAAATCAGTTGAACCTGTATAGAGATGATATGTTAGTGAAAATAACAAAATATAAACATTTCTTTTAAGAAACATTAACTAAAATTATCTCGACATTATAGGGATTTTGCATGTGAAATTTGAAAATTTTTGATGCACAAAAGTTTCCAATCTTAAAATGAAAATTACTTTACATGTTGGATAGGCAACATGTGAAAATGAAACATAAGAAAAACATTGTTTAATAAATCTTTAGACTTATTTAAAAAAACCTGACATTTTGCTTATGAAAGCTTTTTGTTGACTGATAATTTACCAGATTTCATGAATATATTTGTACTATTTTAAAAGTAATGCGTTTTCAGAAGGTTAAAAATCATTAAGACTGTAACACTTTGAAGCTAGTTGCCTATTTGTCAACTCGGAAGTCAAACTCAGTTGAAAGATTAAATTACCTCTTTTTACATTTGTTTCTTTGAAATTTTTAAAGTACAAATGTCATAATGAATTTGACTAAAATAGCAGATGTTATTTATAGTCCATTTTTCCTTTTACCAGAATTTAGGAGATCTGAGAACATTAGATCTACTTCTTATGTGTGTTGGTCACCATGACTATGAGGTGAGTTACGAGTTGATTTTTAACTAGCTTTGCTCTAAAATATGAATATCTTGTATTGAAGGGAATAATTGTAAAAAAAGCTGATTGAAGATGAAAAGGATTGATAGTATTTCATTGCTCATCTATTAAAACTATAATTTCTTAACTTTATTAACAGGATTTCTGTTATTATTTTGGGTGTAAATCGAGTGTAGTAGAAATATACACTCTTCAAAAAAAGAAACACAAAAGGCAAAATTTGAGACAAATTGTTAACAAGTTTATTCCAGGTAGTTCTGTATGACGTGTGAAACTTTGCACATTCACTGCTGAACATCCAAAGTCTGCAAAGATGAAGTCCACCCTCACTAGTTTACGTTTAACGTCACTCAACGCCAATAATGAGTATGTTCTCCGTGAGCATCAACAACTGCTTGGCATCTTCTGCTCATGGGAGTAATGAGATGACGAATCACATCCTGTGGAATTACTGTCCACTCAAACTGCAAAGCTACTGCAAACTGAGGTAGAGTCTGCAGTTGAGGTTGTCGCCATCGCAGACGTCGGTCCAACTCATCCCAAAGATATTCAATGGGGTTTAAATCTGGTGATCTGGAGGGCCAGAGAAGAACGTTGAAGTTGTGGTGGCTCAAGAAGACAGTGGCGAGTCTGGCTGTGTGAGGATGGGTGTTGTGATGTTGAAAAACATCGTTGACATTCACCATGATGGGTTGCACATGGGGCCTAAGACTCGTCGATGGTTGCGTACGGTCTGATTGGAAATCCCACGCAGCCCTGGTATGGTTGAAGCAGTAGACGTTGCAGTGGTGGTCCTATCCCAAAGGTGATGAAACCGGATTTAGTAATCTTGTTCGGGCATGGTCACACGAGATCTGCCAGATCGTGGATGGACACGAGTAGATCCATGTTGTTGGTGACAATTCCATAACTTTGTGATGGTGCTTGGGTGGACATTTACAGCTCTGGCAACATCTAATCGAGATTCGCCTGCTTCCAAGTGACCAATGTCATTGTTGCATTATGCTTCAGTTAGTCCTAAAGTAACTGTATTGCGTGTCCGTGGCTTAACACTGAGCTGTGGAAACCAAGAACTCGTCACTTTTATAGGGATTTTGAACATGTTGCACTTGCAGAATATGCAGATCTCAAAGAAATTTATTGGACACGAATGCGTTTTGGGGGAAAATCCGTTGTTTTCCTCCGTTTTCAAAGTGCACAACTTTTATTGTCATTTTGGTCTGACAATCAGTGCCTCAACACATGTAACATCACATACTCTGAGCTTGTAACGTTATTACATATATTTCTCTTTAAAATAACAAAAATATGCCTTTTGCTTTTTTTTTTTTTAAGAGTATATAATTTCTATTATTGTCATTTAATATGTTTGTTAAATGAGAATTAAAACTTTCATTTTGAAAAAAAGGATTTGTTCAAATACTTTATTTATCTAAAATTATTATGTTTTATAGGTAGCTGAGATAACATTCAACTTTTGGTACAGACTGTCAGAAGTTTTGTTTAAGAAAAATAATGACCATTTGAACAGACTGTTTCATCCATATATTCGAAGGCTAATTATTTCATTGGCCCAGCACAGTCAGATGGAACCTGATCATGTTAGTTTTCTCTCTTTTTTTATCGTATTTTTTTTTCATAGTAATGGTTTGCTCGAACAAAATCTATTCATGTGGAGATATTAGAAAGTCTTATGATTTTGAGATAAGCCTTTTTGTAAGAAGTATATAGTGTCTCTAATATGTGCATGTTTATTTTTTTTTTTGCTTGATTGACTTTTGAATTTCTCTCAAAACATTTAACAAAACAACCTTGTACAGGGTGTTTGGAAAGTCGCTGTGCACTTATATATTTACTAACAGACAAAACTGCACAGTGACTCCTACAGAATGAAAAATAAAAATAAAAGTGCAGAAATATTTCTTTGTGGATAAAGAAGATTATTGCAAAATAAAAATAACTCAAAATAATTTAAATGTTTGCAAAATTTGATTTTATTACTTTGAAATTAGGATACATATATTTTTGTGTTAGAGGAGCTAAATGGAGATTTTGTTATAAAATTAATTTAAATTTCAAAAACCAATATCAATAATTAAAAACAATAATTATTTTGATTACTGTCAGTTTGATGGTGGTCAAAAAAGAGATAGTTTTATGATGTATGCCAAGAGTTATTACAAACTTTGAACTGTTTTTGCATCCTATTCAGGAGGGGATTTTAGAAGAACATGATGATTTTGGAGAGTTTCGTTCTCGAGTGTCTGACCTGATAAAAGATATTGTGTTTATCGTGGGATCATCAAATTGCTTTAAAGAGGTATTGTAAACTTGTTTAATTATAAGTAATAAGAAATTCTAGAGTACTAAACAGGAAGTAATGTATGGGACAACAGCATGAAACTATGATGCATAAAGTTGTCATATTTTTGACATTTTAACACTGATTTAATGTTTGCATTACTTTTTGTACAAAATAACTTCCGCAGTGTTGAATAAAAGAGTGTTATCATTCATAACTTGTTTAAAAAGGAAAAAGTTGCTGTAATTCATTTTAAAAAATTGGTTTCAGTGGCATTGTACAGAACTTGTTCTCTTGCCATGTGAAGTCGGTATGACTGAAATTATCATCAACCATATGTGATAAGCTTTGTTTCAACGCTCCAGGGTTAACTTAGTTTTCAGTCCACCTTGTATTCAGTTCTTATTGTGTTCTTTTGTTACTTTTTTACAGTTGAAGATGTGGCAATTCGTTTATATTTTGGTTAAGAGAAGAGCTGATTTCCTTAGCTTAATGACAAGATATTTTAACATTATAATTTGGAATTATAACTAGGAATGGAGGATGATGGGGAAGAAACTGTAGGTAAATGCTTACTTAAATAGTGGTTGCTAATACCACTGATGTTGTGGATTTTAGTGTTGAAGTGTTTCTTTTTTTGTTTTTTCACTGTAGAGCCTATTAGTGTTTGGTCCAATACATCCCTATTTTCATTTTTAACAAATGTATTTATATATTAGTGTGTTTAAAATATCAGGAAATCACTTCTTTAATTTTTAAAGTAAATTTGATTAAACCTTGCTGTTCACAGTGTTTAAAATACCAGATACTTTTCAGACAAAGAGGTTGAGAACATTGAAAAATAATCAGATGAAATTGGTTCCAAGACAATAATTCATCTTTGCAAATAGAAGCTCTTTCTTCTTCGTGTATCTGCCTATGAGATGTGCGTGCTACTAGTCATAGGATTTCTTCCACCTCAGTCCATGTGTTCTTTTGGGAACTCTGTTTTCCTTGGAAGCCATTATCACTTTGGGGCATGCACAAATGTGTCTCCTTCAGTTGGCTTTGCAGGATCATTGTATTTCTTCATCATTTATTGCCATTTACTGGGAATCATCTCTTTCACTTACTTGACCAGTTGTCATGGTAAATGGACTGTGCCAATACCACTTAGTTTTCTTGCCACACACTGGACCAGATCTTCATTTCTTTACTGATGCTTCTCTCACCATTTAAGACTCTTCTTTGGATAATAACATGATTGTTTGGATTTGGACACAGTATAAGTGTTCACTTTGTGTTAACATGTTAGTATCCTTTGCTATTTGTCAGCCATGTTCTCATTTCCTCACTTTTCTGGTGGATCACGTAGTCATGATCCACTTCGATATTTCCTAGATGGCTTTCCAGGAAGAACCCATTCTAGGTATCTTTGCTTTTGACCATTGAAGCAACTCGTTTGGGCTCATTCATGTCTGATTTGTCTTATTGCATATGTGCTTGGGGCTGTGAACCTTGTGGTGGACCATCTCCTTCAACGAGATCTTGTTTTGCTTGTATAATGGTTTTTCTATCTGTAAATCTCATTGGGTTTGCCTTTGGATATGTGCACATCTTTCAGCTGGGACTGGTCTTGCCTTTTTATGTATGCGTATCCTACTCAGTCTTCTTTTTTTGGGCTCTCACCTTGATATAATACATTTCTTGTTTTGGCCCTATTGGTGGTGCCTCTTTGGCCAACTCAGCTTTGATTTTCCTCATTTTCTTTAATAAAAATCCAGACCTCTTTTCCTCTATCAAATATCTCTTTTTCATTGCTGAAACCTCGAACATCATTATTTCATCAAAAGATATCATTCTTTCATCTGAAGATGTGGGATTTTCCCAGTCCATTTCCTGTTGAACTAAATCATTTAGCCTTTTTCTTGTTACATTCTTACTATCCTCAAAGACTGACTGTCTATCAACATCAGAAGTATGTTTGTCTAGTCATCTTACTGTGAACTGCATTTCTGCTTTATGTGGTTGGTTGTTAACCTATGGTTTGTCTGTCTTCACCATTGCTTGTTATTGGATGGCATTATTCACCACATTTTGCCTTTCCTGGTATCACAAGGTATTTTCTTCCCCTGTACTGTTCACTCTACTCCTTTCTTCAAAAACCTCCTTACCAAACTCCCATATGTGACTGGGATATTAATGTAGTTTTTGACACTCTCAATCTGATCTATTCAATTCCATTGGCTTCTTGCTTTTTATACAGTCTTTTTCTTAAGTTAATTGACCCTTCTTTCTCAGTTGTTTGAGATGGTAACCATACATTCCGTTTTCTGTTTTATCTTTCATCTCTCTTCTCTACATTTGTTCAGGCTCAAATCAGCTACTGTGTTTTGTTCAGGTTGTTTGTTCTTACTTGTCATGAACATCTCACTTTCAAGCTTTCTTTCATTCTCAGTTTATATCCTGATGCTTCCTCTTCTTCCAGGGATCTCTCTTCTCATACTGGATGAGTTTATCAACTTCTCTGGTTGGTATCTGCCTCCCCTTTTGTGGATGCTCACAGGATCTTTCACATTTCCTAATAAAATTTGTCTGATTTATTCTCTTGGTTTACATTTTTGTTCTCGTTGGGATGTGATCTTCCAGGGAGGCATCTGTACAACTTTCATACATCTACCTTTCATTATTTCTTGTATTTGGCTGTCTCATCTCCTGTTGTATTTCAGTATCCATTGATTTTCATTCTTCAGTTGACCCACCATCTTTGAGATGGGTAACTGTATTTACTTTAATCTTTCTCCTCCTAGTTCAGGATTCTTCCATATTCCAAGAGTATGCTTATTTCCCAAAATTCCCATTGAGCTAGGATAAACAGAAAGTGTTAACACCATCTGCCCTGATCGACCAATGCCCACTGAAAGATGAGATGTTAAACAAGATTTCTTGAGCTATGGTATTCTCATGATATACACATTTCCCAAACTGTCTGACTCATACTGTAGCCTGTTAGATGAACTGTATTATTCAAACTAACTTAAATTTGTACTTTTTTTTTCTTATTAGATGTTTGAAAACCTGAAGAACCAAGGTAGTAATGCAACATGGAATATGTCAGAAGCTTCTCTTTTTGTTATGGCTTCTGTTGCAAAAAATATCATTCCGTAAGTTAATTGTTTGTTTTTAATGAAACATAAAAATTTGAATTGTATAGTGCTGATAACAATTATTTATAATATATAGGAAAATGTCCACCACTTTCAGCTGTTGTCTCAGAAATGAAATCAACCCTTTAGATTAATTCTCTATTATTTAAATTTATTATATATTATGCAACAACATTTTTCTCAGCATCGTACATTTGTGTTTGTGTGTGTGTGTGGCTGTTATTTCATCAAGGCTATAAAAGTTCATTATTTCTGCTGTTTTCTTGTCAGTATTCTTCTTTAGCACTGTGTTGATCTTACTTGGCTTTCATCATGTTGTATTTTGGATCAGACAGTTAATCAACATATGTATCTCTAATGGTATTTGTCTAGTTCTCAACATACCATATTCTTAGCAAATTAAATGTTATGAATTGAAGCTTGCATTTTTTTATTTCAGAGTACTTATTAATATAACCAATAGATTTGGAATGCTTTAAACTACTGTTTTTTGGTTTTTTTTTCTTATTGTCTTTAATTGATTTTTTAATCTGTGTGTTTCCTTAACATTATTAATATATTTTCCTCCCTTTCATAGAGATGAAAATGAAGTGGTGCCACAGGTAGTAGAAGCTATTATTCATCTACCAGAAGATTCTCACATTGCTGTGCGACACACTAGCACACTACTTCTTGGAGAACTCTGTGAATGGATTGAGAAACATTCTCAGTATCTTGGTAAGATCAGTTGGTAGATTGATGTCTTAAAAATTGTAAATGTTGTATTTTATCTTTTATGTGTGTGTGTGTATATAAATAAAATTTACAACTTATTTGGTATTTAGTATATGTGTGCATAGTCTAGAGGCTGTTCTTTGATAAATTATAGAGGTTTAATTGAGTTATCAGAGTTGGATAGTTTACTTTTAACCATTCTAAACTGAAATAGTATCTAATATATGAAATAATGTAGGATAGGTAAGGATAAATTCAGGATGGTACAACTGTGATGTTAAAAGTAGAAATGAAGGGTTCCAATGCACATGTAACTTTATTATTAATTATGACTCATGGAACATAACTGTTATTGGAAAAACATTCTTGTACAAATAGTAACTTGTTAACTGCTAGTGCTAATTAAAGTTAATGTTATTTATGTTAACAGACAATTACATGAGTACAGATTTTGAAACTGATGTCAGTATAAAGCTATTCTCGTATAGGTTTTGTTGTTAAGTTGAAGTATGTTTGTTAGTTTTGCTGTTAGTGGGTAATAGATAAACATTGTTTTTGACCTCAGTTAATCTTCAAATATCACTTATAAACTAATATAGTAGACACAAAAGTATCACTTGTTCAGATTAGCAGTAGGATGAGATTGGATATGAAATTGTTTTGTGCAAAATTGATAAATTTTGGATCATTTAATTAACTTTGAAATATCACTTGTGTACTAGTTGACTGCCCATCATATTATGGTAAATGCTGATTAATTTTTCTTCTGAAAATTAAATGTTTTATGAATATAATTTCTAAATTTAATTATTATAATAAATGTATGTTTATAATATTTATCCTTTGTGTGGTATTTCACAAAAACAACAAATGGTCTTTGAGTAGAATTTTGACTTGTGTATGTTCTTACATTATGTTTAAATCTACTTCTTGTTAAAATTTGAACTATACCAATAAACTGGTTCTCCAAAAAATATTTCTACATGATAAAAAGTGTGACATTGCTATTTATTAATCGTGATAGCCAAAGCAAAGAATTTTGGAATGAAATGCAAGTGTAGAAAGGTATAACTTCTCATGAAAAATTATTTCATATTTTTTTACTTAAATTATAAAAACATCTCTTATTGTATATGAAAAATATTTTTGATAAAGTATTGCAGCTATATCTTTTGGTTTAAAAAGACCAAGTTTTTTTTTTGCCACGTGGTCACTGGTATTTATTGCATAATACAACATTATCTCAGACTTGTTCTGTAAATGCTTTTGCATTTTCCCTAATATTCAGAGCTTGTTTTACATATTTTCATAAATATGTTTAAAAATATAATAATTATAAAAAACATTCTCACTACCAGGGTTTGAACCTGTGGCCTTCCACAGAATAGTCCATGTTTTTAACCTAATGACACTTAGTCTTTGTGATCACATATTAACAAATAGTATGAATATCTTATATAAACTATGATTAATACTAATAATTAAAAAAACATGAAATATTCAATTTAGAAGTTATAAAAATGTGGAATTTCATATGTAATCCAGTGCATTTTTGTTTTTCCAGAGCTAGTCCTGAACTATATACTGTCCTGTCTACAACATAAACCTTTGGCAAGGATGGCTGCATCTGCACTACAAAATATATGTTATTCTTGTAGAACAAAAATGGCATCTCACTTTAATGGACTCCTGCAGATCATCCAGGCTATAGACAGCTTTTCTATCTCCAATGAAGCTGCAGTTGACCTACTTAAAGGTGCAGCCCTGATTTTGTGTCAGTTGCCAGATGAACAAGTTACAGATGGCCTCAGAGTACTGTGTCAGTGCCAGCTTTCACATCTTTCAAAGGTACAATTAGTACATTATTCTGTGTTCTGTGAAATTATATCTTCAAGAAATACAAATATTTTTTGTTATTACAAACAATATACATGAGATTTGTGCAGTTGTAAGGAAATTAATAGTTTGAAAATGTTTGCATAACATTACCTTGTTTAATGTAATATTACCTCAGAAAATAGCAGTAGTTTTAGGGATATTTATTTTAAAAAATAAGGTTATTAAAAATCAACAACTGTAATAATTTTCCAACATATGTAAAGAATGTAATTTATTCGCAAAGTGTGTTTAAGTCATATTTACATGTACTTTTTTAAAGTTTATTTAAAGAAACATTTGATGTATGGAGTTATCACGAGAATATGCTTACTGCATTTCATAGTTTCAAATCTGTTAATTTTTTGGACTTTAAGTACATTCAAATGAGAAATAATTTTATAAATATTTTGTAATTTATTTAATACCACTTCATGTTTTATTATTTACTCATTCTTCCCATGATTTTCTTTATATAAATGTTTGACTATAAAAATTTAGAATTAAGACATCTTATTAAAGGTGCTTCAACAAGATCCACAAGAAAAAACAACAAAATTTGATCCCACTCCATGGTTAGACAGGATATCTGCAATTTTCAGGTAATTTATCATAGCCTAATGTTTGGGAATAGTATTTTTTAAAGATGTTTGTAACTTTTTGCTGCTGCTGCTGCTGCATTAGTACTTTGGGTTTAAGTTTTGGAAAACAAAAGGGAAGTGCATCTTGTTTCCTTATATTTATGATTTTAAATAGCTTTTAATAAATTTAAGTGAGACTTTTGTTTAGTTCTTTATGCAGTCAAATATTGAAACCACAAAAGATTGAATGCATTCAGCCATTCCTTTTCATTTCTGTGTCTTCTACAACATTTTCTATGAAGTTGGATTACCGTATGTGGTGAGGAGATCTCCCAAAGAAGGTTCTGTATTGTCAGATTACCTCCTCTAGGATCTGAAAATCTTTCCATGTGTATGCTGTACATGGCAACCTTTAAAGGGGAGAAGAGGATACCAGCTGGTTCTTGTGATATGGTCAACTAAGTACCAGTGTTGGATGTTATTAACAGGTGTTATGGACATTGTGTGTGATGCTGGTGTTTGGGTATTGTGGTCATGAAACCTTGGCATTGCTGCAGTATCCTTGTTTGGCATCGGTGGGTGAGGTCAGTGGGCACTGAATCTTTCTTCTACAGGGTGTTCAGGAAGTCACTGTGTGTTTACGTTTATTAACAGACAAAACTGCACAATGACTTTCCGAATACCCTGTATTATGAACCCACTACATCCAGATAAAAATAAAAATATGAAAAAAAAAAAAACAGCTCATTGGTAAATGACCATGTCTTGATTATTCTAAACAGTAGTCTTCAATTTCTACACCTGTACCTCATTTTCTGATACTACATTCTTTGTCAGACAAATCTCTAAGGCAGATTTTTCCCATTTTTTTTTTTAAGAAGGGACTAAAGGGCCCTCCTAAGTTTGTCAAGAAGCTATGTTCTGGGAACACTTTGTGGAAAACACAGTGAACTCCTCTTGCATTCAAAAGTCATCAGAAATATATCCATCGAATTTCTTCAATATGCTACTTTGAATTTGTCATAAGGAGTTATTATTGATAGGGATTTGAAGAACATGCCTGAGTCAGAGGTTTCCCAACCGAAGAAGTTCTGCAGTGAAGTGCATCTCCACTCACAAGGATAGAATTATGTTGTCTACCAGTTTTATAATTTTGACATATCCACCTGCAACTGACAAGGTAGAATATCTGAACAGTAAAGTACGACCATATATTTCAACTCTCTCGGATATTTCCAATGCCAGTGGTTTGGTCACTCAAACACCGTATGTCATGGTTCTTTGACATTTGCTTGTTGTGGTGGCAAGGACTATAATGCCTACAAATATGAAATGGACCCTTACTGTATTAACTGTAGTGACTTTCATCCCTCTTACTTTCTTTCTTGCTTTAGGTGGGTTAAGGAGAAAGATGTACAGCATTTGAAAACTGTTCAAAGCATGTGTTACCCTGAGGCTTGGAAGTTATTGCTGCCACTTCCATTTCAGATACGAGCCACTGTACCATGTTCCACTTCTTCAGTGGTAGTGCTTCCAACAGAGTTGTTTCCAAACCACATGCAAAGTCTTTTGCTCTTCTTGGATAAACATGTTGACAAGTTCACATTTCTTCCAGAGACTGCATGGGTCCACTTCCTTAGCTATGACTTCTTGTGTATGCTCGGGTCCATCTTCTTCAGTCCTGAGATGATGAACAATTCCAGAGTCACTGGAATGTATATCTATTGACAGAGACCTCCCCACTCAAACCAGAGGAGAATCCGTAGGTGGTTGAAATATCTCCTAATAAAGAAAAAGATGTGGTCATAAACTGAAGGGAACTGTCGAGGTTTCCATTGTAATGTGGATGACATTAAGGCTTCATTGATTCCTATCATTCTGTGTGTTTTTCCTTACAGGAAACATTTCTGAAAGTTGTTGATACAGTCACCTTTTGGCAGTTTTCTTTATATCTGAATCAAAGATCATGTGATGAATAAGTGCATGGAGGGTTGACAATACTGATCACCCACATATGACTGCCTCATTTTTATTACTCCATACACCCTTGGAGGCTATCACCATCAGTGTTTCCTTAGATTCTACTTTCACTGTTTGTTTTTTCCACCTGTCTTCTGGAGAGACCTATTATCAGTCAGAACTTGATGCTCTCATTCAATGGTTATCTTCTCCCTATTTAATAATGGAGCGCTTTGATGGACAATTCCTTCTGGGGTGGTGCTGTTATTGATGGGAAGGGTCATTCTGTATCAGAACTATTTGGATCACAACATCTGTCTCTTCAGTACTGGTTCTTATATTTCTTTTCATGCGCCTAGTTAGTTTTTTACTGCTGTTGGTCTCTCTCTACCTTTTCCCCTTAATTTTTTTTGGAGGGTTGACAGTGACCCATGAGGCAGTAATAATTATCATTTTGAGGGAGATCAACTGTTTTTGATGCCACCTGACCTACATGCCTCAATATATTCTAGACCAGGCTGATTGGCCCTCTTTTACTGCTCTCTCAGAACTTGATCCTGCTGTTGTCTGTTTGTCATTGATAATTGACTGTGTGGCAGAAGTGCCTAACTGTATTGTTCAGGTGATTGCTCAGTCTATTCCCAAGACATCAACATGTTTTCTACAGCTTTTTATTGTTAATTTGAAGATGACCTGAGAAGATCAAATTATTGTTCTGTATATTATTCTAAATAAAGTTTCAATACCTATACCACGTGTCTTGAGAATACATTTTTACTTGTCATTACAATTATATGGGACAAGATTTGGAAGGTCAGTGGGAAATATACTTACTTTCAACTTTCATTCTTGCTCTTTAATGGACTATGGGTCTTGGCTCCGCATGAGGCTTTCTGCACTTCTCCATTCCAGAGTTTGTACACAATCTCACAAACCTCCTTTTCATCTCCACTGCTTCTTTATTATATGCTTCAAAACTTTGATTCTTACCACAACATCCTACCTAGGGTTGTCTTTTTCCTTCAGTGGGCTATGCTTTTTCGGAATAGATGGTCTGCCATTTGTGTCCAGGTACAGCTGGCTGGATTGAGTCTGTTTTAGGATAATGTTGCTGTCTCTACTGGTCAGTTCATCCCACCATGGCTTATTATTCTCCTTACCTGTGACCTTTCTTTGAGACATCTGAGGAAGGTTGATACTTCTTATGGGCAAAATATAATCTTCTTTTTGCCTAACAACTTTTGAACCATCCTTCTATATTTCCATATATACAGAGGGGTTGAAATCAAGTGACTTTGTGTTCTGACATGGTGTGTTGTGGTTCAGTGGTTGCACACAGAATCCCATCTACATTTTCTCTCTTCATGGCCAAATTGTATGCCACTTTTCTTGCTCTGGATCATGTAGAAGCTGTGGAGTACACCAGTTGTATTGTTTATACCAACTTGCTTAACTATCTTCTGGCCCTGAAATTGATTCACATAAGTTCTCACCCTGTTTTTGCTGATATTTAAAACTCACTGACCCATTTTTCTTCCATTTTTATCCAGTTATTCTAGATACCAGGCCATGTTGGTGTTCATAAGAATGACCTCTCTGATGCTACAACTAAATCTGTCTGCTTTAGTGCTATCTTTGCCGTGCTTGTCCCATATACATACTAAATTTTTTTTTTTCAAGTCTCAGCTGTGTGCCAGTTGGCAGTTGACTTGGAGTGAGCAACAGAATAACTTTTTATAGAAATAAATTAACTGTTTCAGCACTGGTTTGTGTTATAGGTTTCATGCTATATTTTTTAATACATTAAGTGCATCTTCACAAAATTTTGCATTTCATCGGTAAACATCACAAGGCTTTTGTATGCAAAATATCAGTTTTTTTTTTTATATTGAACTTGAAAGTTTTTAAATAATGTTTTTCTCCTGGCCTTTTTCTTTCCAAATGTTGACTAATCCAACGTGTAAAGTAATTTTGATCTTAAGATTAAAAATTCTTCTATGCATAAGAAAATTTTCAAATTTCAAACATGAAATATTTATAACAATCAGATAATTACAAAACTTTTTTTTTCAGAAAATCATTTCATTTTATCTGTTATATTCACTACTGTATCTCTGTGTATGTGGGGTTGATTTGACCCGACCTTGTAACCACCATAAAAATTTTGAAATAAATATAAATTATGCTTTTTTCATTCTAGAATACCAGAATTATAATAAACATTTATCTGCTCTAGTTACAAACTTTGTACTAGTTTACTGGCTATCAAATTTTGCATATGGACAATATGAAACAAATTATTTTTAGATTTTATGTACACATTTTGAAATAATCAAAAATCATAAATTATTATGTCAGTACATAGAATTCCATTGTAATTTATCAAGCTCAGTAACAGTTGTATTTGGATCTAAAATAATATGAAATTTCAAGTGTACTAATGAAGAAAAACAAATTTCGTACCCTCCACATGGTTATAATGTGCCACCCACTCAATTATTGTTTTTGTTTGTTTGTTTGTTTTGGAATTTCGCACAGAGCTATCTCTGCTAGCCGTCCCTAATCTAGCAGTGTAAGACTGAATGGAAGGCAGCTAGTCATCACCACCAACTCTGGGGCTACTCTTTTACCAACGAAAAGTGGGATTGACCGTCACATTATAAAGCCCCCACAGCTGGAAGGGCGAGCATGTTTGGCACGAACCTGCGACCTTCAGATTACGAAGCGCACGCCTTAACGCGCTAAGCCATGCCAGGCCCTGTTTTTATGTTATTGTTTTAATAAAATTACTGTTTAAAATCTAGTATCAGAACAAATCATTTTCCTTTCAAATAGTTTGCAGAGGGTAGAAAAGCACGAGAGAGGACATTCTAAAATTTTTGACTAGTTATACATGGGATCTAGGGGGAAGATGTAGATAAGCAGGTATTTTCAAAAACTGATGAGGTTGATGGGGCCACCTTCATTGTTTGAATTAATATATTAATGTTTCAGAAAGTGGAAAAAGTGAATTTTTTTTTTTATATTATAGCTCAGCATATCACAAACTTTCTCGGTTCATGGTGCTCTTAGTGTCACAGCAGTTTTTTCATTGTGCCCCTAGGCAAAAAGAGAAATCTAACGGTTTTGTTTATTTAGTAGTTTGGTCCAAACAACTTAGTAGCCATTTGAAATAATAATGCATGTAAATTGAAAGTATAAACAATATTTTTATTTAATTTTTAATTAACCACAATCACCAATGGAATGTGTTAGCCTGTTGGGCACTGCACAACTTTTCAAACTTTGGAATCAGCTTAGACACTGCCACACTCATTTCCTGTTCCACATTGATTTTTGTGTAGTACTTACTTTTTATCACAACAACCACTGAAAACTCAGCTTCACAGAGATATGACTTCACAAATAGAATTAGGATTTGCTGAGCTTTAGCATTTAGTAGCAGATAATCATCTTTTACTGATATCCAAAACTCAGTTCCATGCTGCCAAATTTTGTTTAAGTTTTGTTACAAGACAGCTCAATAAAATTTTCTTATTCTGTAGAGGTGAATTCAGATGTGGCCTTAGCCTTGAATGGGTATTGGATCCATGTAGACTTCTCCATATCTTCTGAAAAGTAACTTTCAAACCAGTGACTGAGGTGTGTTAGGTGCTCCTCAAAAACAGATTTTAGTTTGTGGGTCAAATTAGCTTCACTGGATGTAACAAACTATTGTAACAGGGGGAAAACAGTCTTTGCCACCAACTTCATTCATTTTTCTTCTCCAAAGTAATAACTTTTTTCTGAAGGTTGAAACTTTCTCTGTGAGTTTTAGAAAGTGTGTTGCTTCCCTGCAGAGAGAAATTTAGTGCATTCAATTTTACATAGACATCTCACAGGTATGCTAATTTTAACAAAAATTCAGTATCCCGGAAGGTTTTTGCACATTTGTGTCCTTTAAGATAAGAGTAAAGTTCCTGTAGTAATTTTAACACAGACAGTACATTTACATGGGAGAGGCATCGTGAGCTACAGTTTTTAAAAAAACCTCTCCATCTGTGGCCGTGTTTTTATAAAGTTCGCCAATTCCGACACACTTTCCAGGACTAGATTCAGTAGAGGACTCAGGGGTTTTAATGCAAGGGCTTCAATGTAGATTATTCAGCTGGTCTACAGTGTATCAAGAGCTTTGAGCTTTGTTTTGTATGAGTACCTGCAATCCTCTGTAACAGCCAGACATAGATCGACCACCATCAATACAGATGCCAATGCACTTAGTCTAGTCTGAGTTCTTTTCACTCATAAAAGTGTCAAGGATCTTAAACAAGTCTTGGGCCTTTGTACCTGCATTGATACTTTTACAAAAGAGAAGATCATCCACAAACAGGATGTATAACAAATCAAATGAGCATCTATGTTACTATCTATCATTTCATTTAGCTGTAACCCAAATTTCTTCGATCTCATGTTTTCAGTTTGCTGATCATTGAGGTTTTTGGCTTTTTGTTTTTTCAGTTTTTTTAACTTTCTGGTAAAATAATCATGGGATTTATTACTGACCATGTTTAGGATAATTGATCTCTAAGTGGTGTTTTGTTTTACTAGATAACTACCTTCATATTCCTGATATTTCCATTTCTTCACAACTTTGCCACTTGTCTGTGGTTTGCCATCAAATATTTGAGAATGTCTTCATAAGGAATGTAGCAAGATTTAATGTTAAAACTGTGAACTACCTTGAGTCAGTAGTTCATGCAGTGTCTGACAAATGCTGGTATTGCTGTGTTTTCCTTGAAAATTTGAAATATCCTGTTGTACCCCTGTGATTATTTTGTATTTGAATTTGATAAACATCTAATTTTAACCAATGCTGCATTCAACATACTATATGACATACAGAAATTTATGTTTTGGATGTTTTTCAGAACTTAATGTTAAATTATGATTTGAATTATAATCTACAATGTAATACCCAATATACATTCACATACATATATAAAATAGTAGTTCAATAATTTTTTTAAATACAAGCTAACAAATGTTATGACATGGCATTTGTAGTAATTAAATATCTAAACCATGTATGGTTACAATAATGTAAATAATTGTAAGTGTATTTCTTAGTAAGCTTAATACAAAACCAAGAATTATGTAAAATTTTCAGCATGGGAATGAATGAAAAGGAATATGTAGATTTGAAATATCATACTTTTTTATCTTTCAGTAAAATTCTGAGTTTGAATTTCAATTCAAGATCTTTCTACTTAAGTATTTATGAAATTCAAATAAGAAATAAGACTTCATGTATATTGTATGCATCTGAATATTGTCATTGATAGTTTAGCTTCAGATACAAGTTTAAAGATTTTTAATAGAGATTTATTAGGTAGCAAAAATAATGATATTTAATGAGTTGTTAGCTATTAGATTAAACCTCACTTCATTTGTTAAATAATTTATGTTTTCACATATGTGTTTGGTATTTAAAATTATAATTAATTTTGTGTACCAGTGTATAAACAGTTTTTCACATTTAGCTCCTTCTTGCCCACATTCAAGGCACTTGTTGTACAGTTTCTTTTATTTCATTGCATCAAAAAAGGTACTTGCTGAAATAGTTTGAAACATCAGATAAACTTCTTACATATTATGAAGAATTGTATGAATTCTCAGCTTTGAAAATTTTATAAGTTTCATTGCAATGTGTGTGTTTTATTTTACAAAAATTTAAAATTCTTACCTATGCTGTAAATTTTAGGAACTTATTTCTGTGTTTTTCTACTTCTTTTTTTTGTAAAACATTCATTTTATAAAACTAAATTTTTATCTTTGTTTTGACTTTAAATATACTGCATGCAGTTTTATGATTACTTGCATACAATAAAAGACTTTCTACCATATAAAATTTATATGCACAAGTTTAAAAATTTTAAATCAGAAGGATTTGTTTAAGGTATGTTATATGCTTTAAATCTATTTTATATTCATTTATTTTTTTTATCTACTTTCAAACAATTTTGTTTTTGCCTATTTGAGTAATTATTTAGGTTTATAGTAAAACTAAACTTGCATCATAATATGGCACCTGTACCCCACTAGGGTACAAAACAACTTAATCCTTGCAACTTCAATGCAAGTGTTCAGGAAATTCTTAAAATTAAATATTTTCTTTCATAATGCTTTTAGTAAAGTATCAAAATTATTGAATACATTTGAACTCCAATGTACTTTTTTTAATTTGTGTAAGAATGGCTGGAAGTTTATTTCTTATATTTTTAAACTCAGGGGTGTGGCTTTTCTCTTTTGGTGAAATACGTACTTTGGGCATGATAGTCAAACAATTAAGTTTCAACCCTTCTTGTTTCGTTGAATTGATATATGTATTCTTTTGTACAACAGTACTGCAACATCTTGTATGATAGATGGTGAACAGTTACAATTAACCTGAGCGTTTTTGAGCTATAGGTGTAATGTTTTTCATCAGTCTGTATTGGTCTAAGTATGCTAATAATCCTTATTTTAACAGGCACATTAATATCTGTGTCAAGGGCAACAATACTCATCCATGTCTTGTTGTTGTGAAGGAAGTGTGGCCTGTAATGTCACAGGTCTGTGAATACTACAAGGCTGATATTAGAATCATTGAGAGATGTTGTCGCTGTATTAGGTTTTTAATCCGATGTGTTGGAAGATATTTTGCCATACTAGTAGAACCACTTGTTACTCAGGTATGTATGATTTTGTAAATTATAGTACTCAATGTGCTAATACTTTGAGTAATAGCATTCAAATAACTATTAGTTTTACTGGTATTTAATACTTGCATTTGGAGGCACTGATACACAGTGATGTTAGTGTTTCAATTCGTGAATGCAGAAATTATATGGTAATGCAATAGGTTACTGTTGTTGCATCAGAAATCAAAGTTTTAACAGTGAATCATAAATAGATACTTAATAGGTGACTACATGAAAATTTTAAATGCTGGTGAATCAGAATGTGCTGTTAAGTTGTAATTTATTAAAAAAGAAAATTACCCCGTAAATTATAACTATGGAAATTTACTGATAATAGTAACTGTTCAACAGTTATCAGCACTAAGTAAAACTTTGAGAAATATGATTCATTTTTAAACTCTCATAGTATTGAAGAATAATAAATTATGTGCAGCCTTTACAATAATCAGTAATGAATAGCCATTGTTAAACCAGCAGTAGTCTCAGAAATTGTCGAAGATAAATTTACTAAATAGATTTATTAAATTACTTTGAAAGCTAAATTTTGTTATTTCTTATTAAGTATGCTGAAACAACAAGAAAGAGATGTTTAAATAGATTAAACTGTCATCATGTGGTAAGCAAATCAGTGAGAGGTAGAAGGTAGAAAAAGTTCTGTTTACTTTCATACAGGTTGTATCTATCAGAAACATCCACATTATTCAAAATGTAGAAGTTTTTTCTTTTTGTTTTCAGGTAGTTTGTATTTATCAGGAACATCTACATTATTCAAAGTGTAGAAGTTTTTTCTTTTTGTTTTCAGGTAGTTTGTATTTATCAGGAACATCTACATTATTCAAAGTGTAGAAGCTCTTTTTACTTTCAGAGAGTTTATCAGAAGTATCCACATTATTCAAAATGTAGAAGTTCTCTCTCTTTGATTTTAGATAGTTCGTATTTATCAGGAACATCCACACTCTTGCTTCCTATATCTAGGAAGTATTCTGGTAGATGAATATGGAAGAGATCCTGGTTGTGTTCAGGGGTTAGTCGATATGCTACAGGTGAGTGTTGTCATGTTTGCTTAACTGAAGTTCTGAAAAGATGTATGTAAATATATATTTCAGAATTAATAGCAAGTTTTAATATATAACTTATTGAAGATTATTAATTTCATTTGAAATGGTGTAAAACTACTAAATAATAAGCTTTAAAATTAACCCCAAAAGAAAAGGACATGTAATTAATTGTGAAAATTCTGACTTAGCTGGAATTAATTCTATCAATACATAAGCAAAGAGATAGAAACTCTGTTATGTCATACAACTCATGTGCAAAATATTACAATGTAAAGTAAAATCATTCTTGTATATATAAACATTACTTTTCGTAAAGTAAAATTTCACACAAAATACAATTTAAGTTTTGTGCTATTATGATTCTGTGATAAATAATTGTTTTCTATGAAAGAATGAAATGTAAATATTAAATAGTATAATGTCATAAACATTTATATGTATATGGCTGTGTGGGGAGATTATTTTATATTTGAAAATAAGTCTGTGAAAATAACTGTTGAATAATACACATTTTAGTGAATTCCAACAAGCCATATAAGTTACTGGCACAATCATTTAAGGTAAAATGTTCTTTATTTGAAATATTGTTGAATATAATATGTTTTATAGTTCAGTTAATAATTTATTGAATGTAAATGTTAAATTTTAAGTGCCAAGTAATTAATGAACCTTGATTTTAGAACTCATGTTTAACAAGAACTATGTATTTTTTAATAAAATGTATTTTTTTCTGTATTCATATGTTTAAATTACTAATAATAATAATAAAACAAAAAATAGTATGAAAATCTACTGTGAGCTGGTTTTTATAGTGAAGCTAAATATTGGCAGTTGATAAGTAATAAAACTTATTCAAAACTTTGTATTCATTTCTATTTAGGCATTCTGTATACCTACATTTCATCTTTTAGACAAGCAAGATGGACTTAGGAACCATCCTGATACAGTTGATGACCTATTTAGACTATGTACAAGGTGAATAAGTTTTACTTTTGTAGTCCTGTTTGTGTTGTTTTTCTTTTTCATATGACACTGTGTCTGGTTTTTACTTTCATAGAACAGTACTGAGAGATTTCAGTTGTGACATCACATGACACAAGACATTAGTGAAGTTCTCTGAAAGGCATGTAATTATCAGGATATAAAAATTATTTTAATAAGATCATAATAAAATTACAGATTTTAAATTTTGGTTAATGAATATGTTAACTAATAGTTTATTCAGTTATTGTTTTGATAACAATGTTGAGTTCTTTGACACTTTCTCTGAGGGGTCAGTCATTTTGAACAGTCTTGAAAATCATGAAGTTATAAATACTATAGAACCCTGATTTTACCAAATGTGTCATCGTGAAAGTTGACGTGCTTTTAAGAATTATTGCAAGTCTTGTGTTATACAAATAATCAATATTTTAAATAAAGTATTTATATTAATGTTGCTCAGTTTGACAAAGGTGAGGCTTTGAACTTACAATTCTAAAGTCAGTAGTTCAATTCACCTGAGCGGATACAACAGATAGCCTGATGTAGTTTTGTTATAAGAAAACATGCACATATTTTTATTAACTTTTTCTGTACATTGTTGGTCTTACAATGCTAAAATCATGGGTTCGATTCCCCTCAGTGGACTCAGCAGATAACTATAAGAAAAACACACACATGGTTGGTAGATGTAACCAATCTAACCAATATTGTTATGTGCACAATTTACATATCAGTTCAGCAGTGCTCCATTCAAAGTAATTTCCATAAGCAGTTGTGAAAGTAATCATACTTAATGTAGATCTACAATTATTTTACTTGGTCTATAATAGGTCTAAATTTGTGAGTGACTAGTCTATAACAATGTGTTTTAGTTGTAAGTCATAAAACTAAACTGTCTAAAGTCAACATTAATGACAATGTCATCATAAAAAAATTAAGATTAGGTACTAGGGAGGCTCATGCAGATGCATATTTAGTAAGCCTATAAGGTCTTGATGCCAATAACAAAGCCTAACCCAAAAGTTCTGGGCGTGATCTTATAGTATTTTAGTGTAAGTCTACATCATAATTCCATTATTTCAGTAGTGTCAAGTGGTATTGACTGCTCTTATAACTCTAACTTAAGTGAAATACTGTAATTGTAACAAGTTTTTATTACTTGCAAAAGATGCTTGGGCAGTGAAAAATATGCTTATTGGTTTTAGAATTAAAATTACTGGAAGCTTGAGATCTTGTCTCAATTCTCTTTATTACATCTCATGAACCAAAGTATTGCTTCATGAATAATTTAGTCAATGTGTATGATTCTTTGACAGTACAGTTTTCTGAGCAATATATTCCAGATAATGGCGGTGATTGCATTTAACAGTGTGAAAGCTGTTCACTTCCCCTATATCTCATCTGAGATGTTTTTATTCAATTCAGAACTCTCTCTTTTGCTTTCATCCCTGGGTAGACATGGAAAGTGTATGTTAGTTTTAATAAAGAAGATTGAAGGCTGTAAAAATTAGTCTTTGCACCAGAAAGGGGTGGTAAATAAGTTAGAGAATGGGCCAGACTCTTGTGTTAAAACTTGTGTTAAAAGGTGATTTGTTAACAAGGTTTTGATTCTTATTTTATTTGTGTTGGTAACAAAGTATTTTAATCATATTTTGAATATAACTATGTAAAATTTGACACATGCATTTTACCTTACAAATTGCAAGTGTGTCAGAGGTTTAATTGTGAATATTTGAAGCTTTTACTGAGTCAGTCTGAATGCAAGTTGATTTTCTTGCTAACAATAAAAATGTTTCTTTTTTCATCTTACAGCTTTCATATTTCATTCACATAACTTCCAGAACCTTGTTAATTAAAATCGCAAAGTATCTTTTAGTTTAACGTGTGGTTTTCCTTTACCCTAATGCTAACCAAAGCTAAATCATCAATGTACTATAAAATGAAATTTTAAACATTATGATATAAAATGCACAATACTTTTGCACTTCATATCATATTGAGAGTTGTTTTATTTTCTGAATTTCAACATTTTCTCTTTTACATATAGTTCAGTTTTGTTTTTATACTCTTCTTGCCTGTCTTGTACCATACAATTTATTCATCCCAAAATAATATATTACAGTAGGAACACATTAGGAGATACTTGTGCAATAATGTTACTACTAACTAAATTGTCTTTTTTTTGTTTCCTTGAAATTTGTTATTGAAACAAAAATATGCATACTTTTCAAATGTGAATTTTAGAACAAAATAATATATAACTTGTGAGAGAATGTTCACAAATATTTCAATGTAACTTATTTGATTTCTGCCTATGCTATTTAAAAAAGTCAGTATGTGTTAAAAATTCAGAAGAATTGATTACAAGCTTGGAAAAAAGAACAAAAACAAATTCACAAATTAGGACGTGGTTTTGATAACTTCCTTCAACGTTAAGGATAGATTGGCAAGGCTTCTGGTTTCACATAACAAAAGTGAAGATTGAGAATTATTTGAAATTAAGAAATTAAAAATTTAACATAAAATTTCAAGATTAGATTCTAATGCTAATTTTATTAAGGTACATTTATGATTAAGTTGTTTAATTAAATATTTTAATGTAGCTGTGTAAAACAGTGTAACAAGAACCAGGTATAATAAGGTATTTAATTAAACATGAAGTCTAGTAAGATAAAGCAGGCTGATAATTTTCCTGAACTGTTTGGCTGTAATTCTTGTACATTTTGCTGGATTTATTTTCATGATTTACTAGTAATTATCACCATATTTGATGAAATTCTAGTGCTCGTAATTTTGTTTTTAATAACATGGCTTGAGTTGTCACCGTCTGATGGATGAATGGGGATTTTTAACTGGATATTATCAGTATCTGCTCCAGTGTAAAGAGCTAATAAACAACAACAAAAATTAATGCTGGTAGGATAAAGTAGATTGATAGTCCTACTTAGTTTTTTTTATTGAAATACCATGTATAATTATCATTCTGCTTAACCATACTATTCTTAGTGTTTTTGTTTTCATTAAATAACTAAGTCTAGTAGGATAAAATAGATTTATAATTATGCTGTAATATTTAATACAAAAAATCTATTGAGACTGGTAGGATGTAGCAGATTAAATCAGGTTTTGATTATTTAAGCTTCAAAGACCTTATGAAATTTAAATAATCTAAACTTAATTTTATTAGTACATATTTTGAGACTACAATAACTGAAATGTCCTGATACCACTGATCGCAGCATATGAAACGAGAAAAAGTTCTACTTTAATAAAGTCATCACATAAGTACCCATTCTTAGCAGAAAGTCTCAAATCTGTTAAGTGAAATGATATGTAAGAGTTAACTGTCCTACTGTTTTCTTGTACAAATTGTAAAATTAAGGAAAAATATTTCCATTATTCAGTACTTTGAAAGACTTGTTTAAAAAAGAAAACTGTTGAGAATGTTTCTCTGGTTTGTCTTTTTTTCTTTTTCCTCGATCAGTATATGAAGTTGTGAAATGCATATGAGTATTTGTTTAGAATCCAGGATTTAAAACAAAGTTATGAGTTTTTATTTTTTAATGACTGGAAATATTTTTTTTAAATTTAAAAGTTTTTCTTTTTTTTCTAAATTCATTATTGCTTTTTTCTTAACTCGAGAAATATGTACAAGAAGTTTTGTATAATGATGAATTTGTAATTAATAGATGATGTAAAATTCTCTTTCAAGATTTCTCCAGACCATGCCTGTGGTTTTTCTCCAGTGTCCTGTTTTCAAATCCTTGCTTCAACTTGCTTTAGCAGCCTGTAATCTTGAGCATAAAGATGCTAATTCGTCAGTCATGCAATTTTTTTATAGTCTCGTTCAGATTGGTAGACTACATGAGGTAAAAAGTTCATTGCCTTAACTACATAATTATACACTTCATTAAGTTAAATAATTTTATAAAGACTTGCTAATTACATGTGAAGTCTCGTAGTCTCGTAAACACCAGTAGAGTGTGTGGTTTTAAATTTTACTTCAGTTTTATAAAAACTGACTGAATTTGTGTGGTCATCCATTTTTCTGCATTATACATACTAGTCTTCTTTTCCTGTGTCATTGGATAATTATATTTGCATTGGCTATTCACTTGATGCAATCCAAGTAAATTTTCTAGTTTTTCACTGAACAAAGGCATGTGACTACTATATATCTTTAGCAGAATAATATGCTGTCACATGTGTTTGAGACACATCAGTGCTTCTTCAGTAACATTCACTGCTTTACTTCTACAACTGTACATCACTGATAAATTTAAAACATGATCATCTGTGCTTTAATTTCCACCACATCTTCCCTCTCTACCATCTCAGTAAAACCAAATCAGTGAATGTCAGAAAATGATCAAGAAATATCTTGGACAAGTCTTTGAATAATAGATGTACGTAAGGTGTGTATTGCATGTATGCATATATAAAAAAGATTAAGGGTGGTACCTGAGAACAAGAGGCTGAAATATTTAAGTGATTTCTGAGTGATATTTCAGATGTGAAAAATTCACAAAATTTGTACACTTTATTAAAAAAAAAAGACTTCTTAGAGTGGCACAAATTGCTAACCACTGAAAGCAGAGGCTACAATATGCTTGTTATTGTACCATTAAATTTCATCACATGGTCACAACATTGGAAAACAAAATCTTTCAAAATTACCTATGTGCAAGAGTTGGTAATATGATTTGGGTCTTGGTGATAGTTCATATGATATTTGCACTATTTTGCTTGCTTCTTGTACTATGCCCCAATTTACCCTGATTTAATCTTTTTTCATTTTACAACTTTACTTAAAAACAAAAAGATAGACATAATGCCACAAAACAAAAGATTCTGACTTGAAATAGTATGTAACTTGTTTTAATGGTTTTGAAACTGTGTAGCAAAAGTCACAACACTGTAACAAAATTAATAGAGAAAAGTTCCATACATGGAATAAACACTGAAGGGGTTAAACAGTGCTGGATAGTGTTTGTAAGTTCTGACAAACAACACAATATGTTGATAGTGTAGTCTAATACAGGTAGGAAACCAAGAGGATATTGTTTTAATGTATATGTTATCTTAGTTTTTTTTATATAATTTAAAGTGATTTATATTATAAACATCTTTTATGGTAAACTAATTACATTTTGTTATCTGTCAAAATTGCATGCACACACACACACAACACTTAAATGGAGAAAACATTAAAGTAAGTTCACATTAAATTATTGCTTCTCACGTGTGTTAATTATGTTAAAGCAATTCTGTCAAAAGCAAAGTGGTTGGCATGGCCTGGTGGTTAGGTTTTCTGACTCAACTCCGTATCTGTGGGTCATGTGATTGAACCCATCACCAAACATGCTTGCTCTTTCATCCATGGGGATGCAATGAGGAATGATCAATTCAAATATTCACTGATAAAGAATTGCCCAATAATTGATAATGAATGATTCATTAGTTGTCCTCCATCTAGTCTATCACTTCAAAATTGAGATTTAGCCTTTGAATAACTTTGCTTGAAATTCAGTGAAGTAAATAAAAATGAACTAGGTTTTTAGGAATTTAGCTTCATTTCATTAAAATGGCCATATTTGTTCATACTGGTTATATATTAAGTAATTCAGTACGTATAGGTAATAGCAAAATACATATGTTTAAGGACATTTTCATCTTAGTTAATTTATTTCAAAACAAAGACACTAAGTGAATTAATATTTTGTTTTTATTACTGTTTTCAGAAAGCACCAGATTTTACTATGAGACAGTCATTAGTGAAAGGAATTCTCAAAGAACACAGACAAACCCTTATATTCACCCTAGTTCAAGCTGCTATCTTCCATTTACCTTCCTATGTGATGCCAGACATAGCAGATGTATTGTATGAAATGATGAAATTAGATAAAGAGGTATATCTTCATGTTTAGTAACTTGTAACACATTAGTTGTGAAAGAAAATCACAAAATTTTAATTACATTGTAAGTAGGTAACTTTGATACTGTGTCAACATTCATGCTTTTGTTATTGTATTTAAATGATTTTGTGATTCCTGTTTATTTTATTCACACAGATGTTAAAACTAGTTTAACCTTAACAGGACTGGAGTGTGTATACTTGCATATGGAATTCTTCATTTAAAAATACTTTTGAATTTTAGTAAACATTAAAATATCTTATCTTGTGTGTTAGCAGAGGAAGAATAACAAACAAATTTTGATTTTCTTTTTTGTGGTTCAGCATACATTAGCCAGTTGAAATTCCCATAGAATGAACTTTCAGGAATAAGCTACTGATTTGTGAATTTTTCATTTTTTTTTTTTTTGACATTTTTTCACAACTTATGTTTTATGTTATACACTGTATGAGTGTGTGAAAGATCCAGAATATCTTGATAACATGAATCATTTTTATTGAATGTGTTCGATCAACACTCAATACAGAAACTTATTTATTGTAAACAGACAATAACTGTTATGATGTCTGAAAAAGATAACACTGATACACTTTTGAAAGTTTGTGTTGTATGCTTCACTATTATATTTTGGTGAGTCGTATGGTGTCTCTGTGAGTTATCAGTTGGATACCAACTATTTCAAGTAATAAAGAATCAAATGAATATGTTAATGAATATTAAATAACTTGAAACTAGTTGTGTGTAAAAAAATAAACTTTTCTAACTAACAGTGAAAAAGATGTAAAACATAAGGAAGTGTTTTTTGTTTTTTTTTTCAGAGCAGTTTCATAACAGGATTTCATAAATCCATGAAAAATATGAAGATACCAAGAAAAATTATAATTTTTTCATGCGTAAATGAGATACTATCTGGTAAATGTTTATGAAATTTCATGCAGTTTGGTTAAGTATTGTAGGGTAAGAATTATACTGAAAGGGGTATGAACAAAAATCTGCTAATAAAGAAACAGATTAAATCTTTTTTTTCTATGTTAAAACTTTTATGTATTCATACTTCATGTCAACTTTAATGTTTAATTCAAAAGATTGTAATGTACATTTTCAATGAAAATTACTTGTTTTTATAAATATTTAACAACATGCTTACCAAAAAAAAAAACGTTTTTTCACTTCAGTTATAAGGTGCAACACTAGAATATTGCTTATAGATATCACAAGGAAGAACTGAAATCTCATATGCAACTTAGTTTCTACAACATTTTTCTCTGTAAAATTCATAAGAAAAGAATGATAAATGAAGTGGCAATGACATCATTGTAATCCTTTAAATCAGTGGCTCCAAAAACTATATTGGCTCAGCACCTATTTGTGACCCACTTTAGAATTTTATTGCAAACAAAAAACATCTGTCTTAATTAAATGAAAAACAAACTATTGTCCTTTTTCAAAGTCTCTTTGTGACAACTTCACATTTTCTCACAAGATCATTTTTTGTCAAACAATGTATGGGTTGAGAGACACTGCTTTAAATTGTGAGCCCACTCGTAAAAAAGAAAGATACAAAGTCAATTTCTGAGAAAATTAAAATATTTACTGTTATTTCAAAGTGTGGTATTTAAAAACCTCTTTTGTCTCATATATATCATAATAATTCTTAATCATGAGTTTAGTCAATAGTGAGGAATGGTTTTTATTTTTCAAAGAGTTTAACAGTTAAAGTTTGTTGAAAAGTCTCTTCATTCTTTCACAGATTGATTATAGATCCCATGTAGTGTTAGCTCTTATCACATTCTTGACAAAATTACATTAAAAGTGAATGAAATATGTTATTAATTTGTTTTAGTCATTAATATTTGTACGCTTATGTAGTTGAGCAGATGCCTTGAAGAATGTTTCTTTACAGTTTTTTTAATGCATATTTACTGGTTCAGAGTGATTGTATCTTACCCTAATTAAAGTAAAAATGTAAATAGTTACATACAATTTTGAAAGTAATGCAAAACGCACTGTAGTGAAATACAGTAACGTTTACTGGAAAATTTACTTGTTTACAAGGGAACAAAATGACAACTGTCAAAATATTTACGGATCTTCATATTAATCAACATATGAAATTTTTAGTGTTAAACCTAAATAGTTAATTTATTCAGTAAAGAAATCCTTTGTTTGACAACATTTTGGATTACTTTGTCTTGGTTCAAGATTCCAAGCAACAGAAATAATATAGATGAAGCACCCAATCAAAGAATGATAATAGAACATTGGTTGATTGAACTTATCACGCATACTATGATGAAGAAATTAACCACTTTTCAATAAATTATGTAAGAATCTATTTATGAGGGTATTGTATATTGTGGTAATTTTATTGTTAGGTTACATTTTCCTAACATAAACTATTAAAAGATATTTCTAGTTTATCTTATCAGTGAAGTTTTTTCATGTGTAACAGGAGATGTAAAACAAGCTGTTACTGTTTGTTACTTTCCAGTAACTTTCTCAGCGTATGCTCAGTAAATCACCCACTTTGATCATTGTACTTATTTATGGTAATTTCATGAACATGTTTTGTGCCAAAACAGTAACTGTTAGTTTTTGAACTTCTGTATGTGTAGACTTAAAACTATAACAGTGCTCTTCTATTTGGGAATGTAAAGGTATTTACAGGAATTATAATAATACAAAGACTGTGTATTTGAGAGTTAATTTTTTATTGTTACATGCACTTTTACTAATTATTTGTAAAACTTATTACATTTTTTACCACATAGTTATTTATTAGAAACATTTTACAATTATTAGAATAAAGTAATAATACAAGGCTTATATAATAGAATTATGTTGTTATAGCTTGTTTTTAAATGTAGAATGTTTAAATTAGTTGAAAGTACATTTACAATATTAAGATAACTGGTAAATGTCAGAAGCTTTGGTGATTGCTTTCCCACATATTTTATAGAAATCAGATTGGGTAGATGTCTTTACCACCAAATATATTTGTGAATAAACAAATTGTATTTTACATCATGGCATGAAATTAATATGAGACCACTACTAAGCTCTAATAATAATAAAAAAAAGGAGATACTCTAAACAACAGTGGGAACAACAGATGAACTGATGTAAATTAAGTTGTACAGTGTTTGAGTAATGGGTAATGTAAGTAGAGTTCATCAACAAGAAACTGATACGGACTGAAATCGAGATTTTATTTTTCTGTGAATTTCCTGTGGTTACTCATGTATAGCTTTAGTGTTAGAAAAATCTTATTGTGTGTTATTCATCTCATTGATGTCACAATACATGTGAAGGAGCATGGTGATGTTCTTTTAGCTACACTCCTGATTCATGACCCTATTTTCTAACTTGTAAATACAGGAATAATCATGACAAAAATTTAGTAAATACACTCAAGTGTCAGTGCCTTAGGATATTTTATTAAAATCAGACTGGCTACTTTCCTACCTGTTTTTTATTATGAACTTAACAGTTGGAAGTATATTTTATAGTACTCTTATCCTGAGTTTTCTTAATTGTTGCACATGAAGTTAAGGAGTGCAGTAAAATGTAGTTCTGGGATTAACAGCACTGCTGCTGGGAAATGAGTTTTAGTTAAAATATATATATATGAATTGTTATACTTACCAAGTATTCTGGGTACCGATGAACTTGGGTGAAATATGTGTTGATAAACTTAATTTATCCTGTGTTGGTGCAGATAACTTTTGTCAATAACTTGTAGCAGAGGCTAACCATACCGTCATTATTTTAAACAGCTATTTCTGCTTGGATTTGAAGAGGCTTTGAAACAAATACCTACCCAAAATCAAAATGGTTCTGTGACGGTGACCCCTGACCAGCTAAAAGAGTTCCATTGTTTGGTATCAAAGTATGTCTTTGTTTTCTTGAATTTTGTCAAGTGTGGTATGAAGAGCAGGTTCTCTGTTAATGTTGTTAGATTCTATACAGTCTTTTATAAGCTCTTGAGCAATGAACATCTGGCTTGTTTAAAATTTAATTGAATGAACATGTAGTAAGGACAAAGCTATTGTGCAGTATTTTTTGCTTATATAATTAGTTTATATTCAAAAAGAAATTTCAATTTTTCTAATAACTTGGTTGCTCTTATAAATTAGGAATTTGTGTAAAATTGTATATCCCAACTTTTTCTTAACTTAATCTGTTATGAACTAGTGAGAGTTGCATTTGGGTATAACTTTTGAACAATTACAGTTTATTTTTGTGTTTAGAAAAACTTGGAATAAGTAATTGTAATGCAAAGAAATTTCTGTTCTGATGAACTTCAAGTAATGGATTAGAATTTGAATTTTTTTTGTTTCAAAATTTGGATATATTTTTTATGCTAGCTTCAGCTTTTCAAATTTATTTTTTGAAGAGCCAATTTTGAGTAAGTTCTTTCTCTGTTGTTCAAGCTAAAATATAAAGTTTTGAAAATTTAAAACTTTTATTAGTATAATTTTTGAAAATGAATTAGTTTAATTCAAACTAAACAGTGAATGACATTATATTTTTGTTTTTCTTTAGTGCTGAGCACGTAAAAACTATCTCGACCTCCCTTCGAGACTTTTCTCGGCTCTACAAATGAAAACTGTGATAAAAATATTTTGTAGTTGAAGGGACTAGTGATGTTAGGATTCAACAGGGTGGTGATGAAATCTACCCACATGTTGATGACTGGTCAGAACAACTGACCATGCAGTGCTTGTGTTTTTGTGTTACTATAAAAGAACATTGAAAATATCAGGAACTTTCCTTCACTGTGACACTGAAGAATCTGGTATTGTGTGAGCTGTTGCTCTTTGGTAACTATAATGAACATACAGACAGTTCCAGTAACTCAACCTGTCAAGCCTAACGTTTCAAAGAGTGCATGAGTTGAGAATATTTTGCCCACTACATATAACAACCAATATATATATTTTGTCCCCTAGTTTTTTAGTATTTTAAAATAATGTGAAAAATAATGTAAGTACTGAACACCATATACTCCTATTCCATAGAAGTTTTTGTTGTCTTTAGAAAAGTTGTAAAGGTTCCTGTAAGAAATTGGTATTTCTTTATTGAAGTCAGGAGCTACTTATCTTTTATTATGAGATAACAATAAATACAATAGAATAATAAATACATTATTGTGTCATGTACAATAACTTGCATTGCACTTTTGGATCAAAATCAATATTTTATAAAGTTCAAATTCTTTAAAGTATGATTATTTGAATGTACTCTTTTTTTAATACAAAATTAAACAGTAGGATTTGCAATCTGAAAACAAAAACCAAATTTAAATATTACATATAAACGACGTGTAGTTCTCATTGTGGAAGGAACATGCAACATGTTCTACATATTAGTTGAATAACAATACCTACTGCTTTCCGAAAATCTTCTTTTACCCTGTATAATATAACTAGAAAATGTTATAACACAAACACATCTAATGAAATAAATATGGTAGACTTATTTGTAAGTCACTATTAAGTGTATGAACACTGAGGGTGAATTTAGACTTATCCACACAAATTTATTTCAGGTTGAAGCTTGGTGTATAGTTTCATGTATGCAAATATTATTTTTGTAACTGTATCATTATACACATTACATGGTTACGTTCTACATGTAAAAGAATTGGTGGGATCCTTATTGTAAAAAAAAACAAACAAAAAAAACTTGTTTTTCATTGTCTTTTTGAAACATTTACACTTGAAGCATAACACTAATTGTTTCATTGTTAACTGATATTTTTGCATTGTTGGGTTATCAAAACTTTTACAAATATTTCTGGTCAACATAAGATTGTTTTAACCAATAGTATTTAAGGGTAGTAGTAATTACATTAAATTTGTGGAAACTATTAGGATAGTGTATAATTACTTACCAATTTTGTACAATAGATTTAAACTAAAACTCCATAACCTTTTCTTTTTCAACTGAAAATATGCTTAAAAATTTAATTAAAACTTGAAGTGTGAAATATTGAATGTTTATGACAAGTTTGCTGAACAAACATTATGTTTAAAATATCTTAAGTAATTCAACATCAATCATATCTTTTATTGCTACATACTGAAGCCACATTACATTGTATATTTCCTTTGCATGTGAAAATCTTTTTTTTGTAAACAGATATATGCTCATCACAATAAAAGTTGAAGTTAATATTTTAATATAGTGGATTTTCCTTAAAGTTGGCTGAAGTTATTCATTTACTAATAACAGCTGTGCTCTAACTTTAATGATTATTTCTTTGTAGTTGCTCATCTTGACGAAAAGGTCTTAAGATAGTGTTGTAACTCAACTAATGATTAAAGATGCTTACACTGCTTACACTTTATAATGTTTTGTTTTTGAAAGATAAGTTCTGTTGCATCTATTTCAAATTAAATTCATTGTAAAACTAATTTCTGTCACATAAAAGATTTATTGGTCAATCCTTTAAAGCAGTGGTTCCCAAACTGGGGGTAATTTAACAATTTATTGGGGGTAATGGAGGGGTGACAGAAAAAAAGTTAAAATTCTGAAAATCAAGAAAACATTGATGTAGCTGGTATTAGGATTAATGTTACCTTAGTCTTATATGTAAAGTTGTAAATTAAACCTATTTTAATTATGTAATAAAGTTAAACCAAATAACAATAAACATCAAAAACTAATATTCAGTAGTAGAAAAGAAAAAATATGTATCTAAGTGTGTGGTAACCTAAAAGTATTTTGACAAGTATACTTCAGAACACAAGTCACTGAGTAACCCTGATGACTCATTGACGTGTCCAGTACACGTCACTCACTCACTGCCTTAGGTTGCCTCTATTTCACACTGTCAGTTTCTATGTGAGCATCAGCCGAGGTAGACAAAACCTGGTATGTATGTGTACTGCCCTGTGCAGTATAGTTAGTATTTACCTAGTATTACATCATTCCTATGCTGAATAAGCTCTTTTAATGCTATCTAGAATGCCATGAAAAAATAAATAATAAGTTCACATTGCTCACATTTTTTTATGCAGTTTTTCTTTTTCTGCAGATTAAACAATAAAATATTTAAAAAGTGCACCTACTCTGATGCCTTTCTTCACTATGGCTTTGTGAATTTACCTTCTGGTGGAGAGGATCGGCCACAAATGTGTAGTATGTCACAAAGTGTTGACAAATGAAAGCCTCAAGCCATCAGTACTCTCAGCTCAACTCCAGAAGTGCCATCCAAATCTTCAAAATGAGGATCAGGCTTATTTTCAGCACCGGGCTGTAGCACTGAAGAATATCCAGTTCTGTTCATCTGGAATTCAAGCCCAAAAGCTTCAAGCTGCGGTCGAAGCATCTGACTTTGTTGCATATAAAGTTGCCGAACAACAAAAATGCCACACCATTGCAGATAATCTGATTATGCTTTGTGCATACGAGATGGTAAGCAAGGTATGTGGGCAGGATCAAGCGAAGAAACTGAGTGTCATATCTCTATCAAACAACACAATCCGCCGACGAGTCGATGACATGGCATCATATATTCTGACCCAAGATACAACAGAGATCAAGGAAAGCTCATATAGCAAATTCTCCTTGCAATTTGATGAATCGTGTGACGTAGCCAGTTGTGCTGTTCTCCTTGGGTTCGTTCGTTCGTTACGTCCACCAGGACAAGATCAAAGAAGAGTTCCTATTATGCGAAGACCTGCTGACAACCACGAAGGGAAAAGATATCTTCAATATCATCAACAGTTTCTTTACCACGAATGGATTGGATTGGAACAGCGTTCAACAGGTAGGGAAAGATGTTTATATAAAGTCTAGATTAGTATAAATACAATGAATTACATGGCATATAGTCATATAGTTTTATTTATTGTACAAGTAGCTTTTGTGTGGCTAATATTTTATACATAATTCACAAAAAAGTATCGTGCCTGTCGTACTGAAATACTAAAGTACCAAAATAAATTAAATTAAAACCATATAATTATAACGCAAAAGATAAGTAAGAATGACTAACTGACGCAATCTATAATAGTTTTTATTTTTTAATCTATGTCTCCGTCGATGGAGCAACATCGATGATGGGTCGTAATCGTTGATTACGGGGCCTCATACAAGCTGTGAATCCAGAAATTTCTGTAGATCATTGCATCATTCATCGGTACTCTCTTGGATCAAAAAGCCTGCCAGGTAATCTGAAATTAGTGTTTGAAGATGTGTTGACAATCATCAATTTCATCAAGTCCAGGGATGTTAATTTGCGCATATTCAGGGAGTTGTGCAAGGAAATGGGAGAGCAGTATCAAGTTTTTCTCTACCACACCGATGTTCGCTGGTTGTTACGATCAAGGTTGTGCATTGAGTCATTGAGCTCCGAACGGCTCTTCAGGAATTTCTGAAACAATAAGATTCTCCTTTTGCTACCAAGTTCACTGATAAAGAGTGGCTTGCTCGACTTTGTTACTTGGCTGACATATCTGCAGAGCTGAACAGTGATCATCTGTAACTCCAGGGCTAAAACACGACTGTCATTGATGCCCATCACACTGTGACTGCATTTCTGGAAAAACTGAGACTCTGGATTTGACGCTTGGTGAAAGGAGTGATCGCTCAGTTTCCCACCCAAGACCAATTTGTTGAGGAGAATAGTTATGATGCTGGATCACTTTTACAGACCATCAACAAAGAGATGAGCGACCATTTGAAGGGGCTTGAAACAAGCATGCAGCACTACTTTCCAAAGAGTGATCTAAAAACAGCTGATCTTCAGTGGATCATTCATCCCTTTTCTGTACCTGATGAGGCCATTCATGATGATGATTTCCCTGCAAAGGAGGAGTGGATCACAATGCGAGCAAATAAAGCCTTGAAAGTCAAATTCCAAAACAAAAATGCAGATTCCTCTTGGATTTCACAACTAGCTGACTCGCCAACTCTGTCCAAGAGAGCCTTGAAGTTGTTGGTATCATTTTCAACAACGTATCTGTGCGAGAAGGAGTTCGCAACCGTGCTGGGGATGAAAACAAAAAAGAGGATTCGCTTGAATGTTGGAAACGATGCCAGGCTGGCACTTTCAACCACAAAGCCAATAATTCCTAAACTAGCTTCAAGTATGCAACTCCATCCATCCCACTGATGTTCTTGACATCTTTGGCAATATTCATTAGAAATGCACAATGATCAAATTCAATAATTAAAAGTGTAATTCAGTGTAAATAAATTGTAAATAAATAAAGTGCAATATATCTCTAGTTTAATTTAGCCATATATATCAATGTTGAAAACATTTTGTGAAAGGGGTAACATGCTTAATGTGGCATGTTAAATTGGGTAACAAGCTGAAAAAGTTTGGGAACCACTGCTTTAAAGTAATTATACAATAGAAAGTTAAAATAATGTTTAAAGGAACTTTGTTTACTTCTGTTTAACTATAATATTAAAGGGATGGACATAAAAAAATCTAGTATGTAAAAACCAAATCAAAATTTGTGGCAGGAAATTAGATTTGAGTCTTTAAGGTCTCAAAATTAATTTTCTTGTGCCTGAAAGACAACACAGGCTACTCAGAATGTTTTATATTCACTCATAGGATATAAAAAAGTTCTGCTTACATCTTTTGTATAATATTTTGGCTGTAATTTATTTATATTTTATTGCAATTTTAAATCAGAATGGAAGGTTACAGTGTATCGTTGTCTTTTTCTTAAATTCTTCCATGGAACTTTTGGTCAAAAAACGAGTTTATTTTCAAATTATTTTTGGAAAAGCTTGGTTCCAAAGTAAAAGTATCTTATTTATGGTTGTCATATACTTATGGAACTGGAAGTTCACTCTGAAATCATTCTTTTTATTTTCTCATATAAAATCTCTCTAGGACAAGAAGTGAAGGCTACAATGTATAATAATGCCATTTATACTTGTCACATTTATGGAGCAGAAAGTGAAGACCTGCAGTCTGAAATTGTTTTATTCACGTTCTTTTTAAAGAATTTCAGGTCAAGAGATGAACCATATTATATTTGCTTCATTCACATCTTATTATGTTAAGATCTGTAGGTTAAGAGACTGTTTTATTTGCTTTCTGTTGTATAATTTTAGTGAAGGAGATCAAGATCTGTGGAATATGGTTTCTCTTTATTTTCTATTAGACTTTTAGTTCAAAAAATGAAGACCTGCAGTACAAATGAAGACATTCTGTTTAATTCAAACAGTTTTAGTATAAGAAGTGAACACACATGCACTTACCAGGCAACAAATGTAAATATTACATATTTACATTCTTTTATATAATTACGAGATGTAAAATAAATGTATAATGCACAATAGTTCTATTTACATTTGTGTGATTTTAAGCAGAAAATATTTGTATTATCTTAAGGGGTTAAAATTTACTTTTTAGAAGTATTTTTGTTGAACATGATTTTAGGACAAAAGTCTAGCAGCATGCATTCACTACTATTTTACAAAATAGTACAAAGTTATGTTTTAGAAATTTTTTTTTTATTGACTATATCTAGACCAATTTAAAAGTATAGAAATTGTTTATTAGCTGCTTGATGAATAGGATGTTAAACTTAGGTCATCATTTAATGTTACCAGAAGAAAGTTGTGAAGTGAGATCTACAGTTTAAAAGTTTTATTAAATGGATCAGAACATCTATTAACATTTAATAACATTTCTGTTGCCTGCTATTTCATATGTAATGCAAAAAAATTTTAATGACTAAGTCATAAAAGCTAAAAATACAGTTCAGAAATTTCATAGGTTGGTCAGGAAATCTAAATTTATAGTTTTTGGTTAAGAAAGTTATCAGGTAAGAATGTAGAACTGCAATTCCGATACAGTGGGTTGTCTCTTCACACAAAACTTGCTCTTCTCATTTATTGCTGACCTTTGTATGCAAAGATTTTTTTTAAAGCATGTCACAAACCTTTTCTTCTCTTTTCCATTAGAATTGACAAATTTCAGTACATCTCTTATGCAACAATTCTCCGCCAATGAGAGAGTGACATACTCTCCTTATGTTATTCAATTCTATATATCACTTTGTGTTTAATTGCACTTGTGTTCAGACATTTGTGTCCTTTGCTTTTAATACATTTAATAATTTCAATTCTGAATTGAGATTCATTCATTATACTGAACACTCCTTTTACTTTAACTTAATTTCCTAGTCTTTATTATTTTTTTCTTTCTCACATTTGTATTTGTCTGTCAAACATTTTGTTTGATTCGTATTTCTAAAATGTTTTGTGAGGTTCGTGTTAGAATTTTAGGTACCATACCCTCTACAAGCACTCTTTCACAAGCTGTAGGTGGATTTATCATTGATTACATGCAGAGAAAATTGATCATTATATGGGTCAACCACCTTTTCCTGAATGAGACAAATCTGTTTGGGCTGATGAAAAATTTGAAAGCCTTTTTCTCACCACCAGGTTTTCCAAGTCTTCCTGTGCCAATCTGCAGAATGAAACAGGACTAATACAGCCTTTTTATACATGATTCCTCAGGTGTGACATTTTATGCATTTCCCTGAATTCCAATGATTCCTATCCTTTTTTGTTGCATAATAGTTATTCTCCATATTTAGTTTTCTCACCATCCCTGGATATTCAAGTTCATGCTAAGCAATTTGCTTCACACTTGGTTGAAGGTGCCAGCATGCCTTGCCCTCTATGGGTGGCTTCTGATCAGTTTGCTTTGGTTTACCATTAAACCTGCTGTGAATTTCTCAGCTCTCAGTTGAGGTCTGTTTCACTTGTGTGTGTATGGGGGGGGGGTATCTGATTTTTTTGTACATTTAACACCTCCATCTTACCCTTATTTCATTTGAACAATATTACCATCTCCTTTCTTAGGCAATACATTGAGATCCTGAGACATTTTCAAGAAACAAACTCTCTTATTACCCCACATTGGCTTTTGTTTCACCTCTGGTTTCTCTGCTGTTAGAATCTTTTGAGTCATGATGTGGCCTTGCACCAGATTCATTTGCTCCCCACTTTTCTATGGGATTTGTGTATGATCCATTTTTATTGGTGATATGTGTTCAGCCATGTACCTGAGAGTTTGGAATTGGATATTTAATTATTGCTGGTGTTTTCCATCTATTTGCAGCTTGACTTTCCTCTCCAGACAAAATCTATCTTACAAACTGGTCTCTCAATCCTCTTGCTTTCCAGTTGCATTGCATTCAGTATTTCTCACATAGAATCTTTTGCCATATCCTCCAGCCATAAATTATGTATGTTTAGGTCTATGGTCCCTCATTCTCTTGCTCTGGCTGTTGATATTTTCATCAAGTATTGGACCAACAAATATATCCTCCCATTCAACTTCTTTATTTGGTGATTTGAATCATCCATACCACTCTGTATCTAGTCCTTCTGATTGTTTATTTCTGCTCAGCTGAGTCAGAATTCTGTGGCTTCTCCAACTTACTCCTTTACCCTCTTCCTCTGTCTCCTTTCCTTCTCTGAAAACCTTGGTCATCAGTGCTTCATCCAACCCTTCCTGTCCTCTGTCTTCACGCCTCATTTTAATCTAGTCCTTGGCAAGGAAATCTGGCTTGTCCCAACAATTAGTTTCATTTGTGGCTTGTTCCATTTGTCCTTACTCCATGAAGGTTTATCAACGTAAATGGAACATTTTCTGCTATTGGTCTCTCAGCAGAGAATTTCTCTGTCTCCCTTATTTTGGGTTGTTGGGCATCCTTGTCCCATAGTTTTAATTTTTCCTGATATCATAGGGAATTTATCTCTTCTACACTTTTTATGTTGATGCATTCATTTCAGATTAATCATCTATCTTGGTTAGTTGCCCTTTCATGTTGGGAGTTTAATGTGGTCTTTCACTGCTTCACTGTACCTTTGTTCAATCCTTTTTTCACCTTTCCCTTAAGACTTATTTTCTTATCCTGTTAACCTCTGAATATTGGAGGACTGATTTAATTGTCATTTATGTTTTGCATACTTATCATCTTATATATTCTCCTTTATTTGGATTATTCTTTCCTTTCCAAAAACGTGTGCAGCCATTGAAGATGACTACTTTTTGCCAATTTCCCCACCTTTATTCTAGGCCTATTTTGGATAGACTTGTGTCCTCCACATTTTTTTTTATATTGCTCACATAACTTTGTTCCATGGTGTCTGTTCCTGTATTTTTATTCCTTAACAGCCATCCTCTTTTTGTGATCTTTCTCCTTCCACCTTCACCAGTTGCGTTCGGCTTACTCATCTTTATTGTCTTCCTCCCGTACTTTGTTCCAGGTGTCTTCAAAGTCAACAACACATCATCATGCATTGGAAGAAATTCATCAATCAGGCATGTGGACTAGTAATATGTTTGACTCTTGCTATTTGCATAGGATCACAGTTTCTTCCTCTTTGGGCTATCACCTTTCACCTGAAGCTATTTGTTGGACTTAGTGTACAACCAGTTATGACCTAGTCACTCTAGAACTATGGGCATATTGTTTTTGTTTTGCCCATTTTTATAATTTCTGGGATTTAATTTCTTGAATATTGCATGGTCTAGATTACTCTAGCCATAATTCTTTCCAGATAGATGATGTTCTTTGTTTTTTACCCATATATGTGACATCTTTCTACGATAGGTGAAGAGCATATCTGGCTCAGATGTGGTACAGTCTCCTTCATCAGATCTTAAAATTCGTCTCATTTTAGGGAGTGTCCTTCACATCCTTTCAAAGGATGCTTCTTTCTTACCCTTACACCATTCCGTCAGTCTATTCAATGTGGGATTCTAGTTGTTTATTTAAAGGAAGGTAATGTACCGTATTGGAAGTTATAATTTTTCTTTGCTGAAAATGCATTTTCAGTATAGAAAAATAACTCAAGTTATGAGGTAGAATCCAATTACAGGTTTGAGTATATTAGCACCAACTGTATAGCCATTTTTATTCAATGGAAGTTTTGGAATATACAAGTTCAACCAGTAGCGTTTTGTTACTACACATTGAGGATGACACATAATGTACACAAGTAAAAGTACAATTTCTCACTAAAACTGGAACATAAAAAAATAACAAAAACAATAAAAAAAAGTGAAAAGTTTTGAAATATGTGAATAATATATAAGGATTTATGGAACAAAAAACTGAGTTCATATGTGTATAAAATACATTTCATGAAAAAAAAGATAGTCGAACTGTGACTGTTCAGAGTTTTCGCGTTTATTCTCTATTTCTAATCAGCAATTTATAGTTCAGTGATCAGAGTATAAAATTTTGTAGTAAATTGGTTATCTGTAAAAGATGGTTTAATCTTTGAATACAACTTTAAAAATATATTTTACATAAGGGTATTTAAAATATAAATATTTTGGAAAGTTACTTGGATGTTCATTATTATGAGAAAAAAGTGTACAAATGTTATTTATAAACTTTCTGTATATAATGGGATTGTCTTCTGCTGAATATCAGCTTAATTATAGAAGTGAATGCTATTTAAGTGCAAGTTTGAATATCCAATTTATTTTGGTTAAGGCCAGTTTGTAAGTCTTGTCACTAAGAAACAAGTGATTTTGGTTCATCTGAATGAGCACACAAGCTTAAACATTAACCTATTTGCTATAAAACTATGTTTATTTCAGCTAGCTTACTTCTTGGTATACATACAAATTTGTTTTGTAAATTATTTTTTGATAATAATGTAAAACTATAATATATGTATATCTGTCATACTTAATTTATGTTGTTATAGGTGACTTGTGATAAACTTATAGATTCTGAATCACATGTTTTACAAGTATGTTTTTTACTGTGCTGCTGTTTCTAGTTATAGTTTAGTTTTTGTTTTCCTTTCAAAAACAGGTCAAAATATCTAAGTTTTGTTTAAGTAGGTGGGAAATCTTGATCTATGACACCAAAGCTGAACTGTTCTGTTCTTTGTTAATTATGATTTTGTAATGAGAATAAGAAATCTATGTCTATAGTTTAGAATTACTAATATTTAGTAAGTGCTGCAGGGGATTTTAATTATATTCTTCTAATTTTTTTTTATAGATAGTTAGGAAATGTAGATTTACTCAACTTTCATATAGAAGGTCAGAAGTTTGAGTTCTATGTTTTATAAATGTTTATTAATAAATATATGTTCAGAAATGTCTGTTGCTCTTTTGAAAGTAGTACAAGTAATCTTAAGTTTTACTATAAAGTTTGTTTTTTTCTTCACAAGTAAGTTAAAACTTTAAACCTAATATTTAGTAGTTTTGATAAGTGCATTGAGAAACATAGAATTACTTGTATCTTACATGTATGATCAAAAATGAAGATCTGCTGTTTTAAAGCAGTCAATTGTTTTATAAAGTTAAAAGGAAATTAAGATTTTAGTTTATAAGTATTTTACTGACTATTCTATTGACATACTGTTTTTTATGAATCTGTAAGTATATTTGTTAACATTAAATGTGAAAATCAGAATGTAATTTTGTAACAGATCAAATAACAAAATAGTAGGTAGGTTTACAGTTTAAAGATATTTCACTGACAGAAGATGAAATCTGTAATTGCAAATTAATTTGTTATATTACTATATTTGTTGATAAGAAAGTAAACAAAAGTCTTTTTTATTGAACTTGAAACAACTATGATAAATTAGATTCAGTTGCTTTTAAGTTCATTGTATTACATTAATGATCTAGGTACACTGTAAAATGGGGGAGAAAGTTTAACAGCTGGAGGACTCAATATTTAGTGTTTCTAACCCTAATTTCATTTTGGATTATGCTTGATAAAAAGCATAAGGAATGGCATAACTTTTTATTGTATAAATCATGTCTTTGATCTTTTGCATAACACAGTATTAGAATAATTGTATGTATTTCTTTATCAATTACTAATTAATGTATTATTCATTTAAAATGATGATTTGGTAGTTTCAAACCATCTCTTCTGGACTGTGTAAATTAGTTTTTAATTATATGAGTAAAATTACAACATTTTAAAAACATTTAACATTTTTTTGTTACCAAGAGCTTACGATGACACCATAAAATTTATGGTGCAACAGAAGATTATCGGCCTCCACACTGAGTAAAAGCGAATGTGTATTTAAGAAACACTTACTTTCCATGAAGGTTAAAGGTACTCTAATACAAAACCTTAAGATTTCTTAACTTAAAATATGTTCAGAAAAGCTCATGTTTTTACCTCAATGTTTGTTTAATTTAAGAGAATATTTAAGACTAAGAAGGGGGGGTTACCTTTTTCAAAAAGTTTGGAGTTCTAGAAATTGCTGTTTAATGATTGAAAATAAAATGAAAATCTTGTTAAATGTATTATGTGTACATGTAACATTTTAGTATGTTATACATGATAGAACTTCGTTATTTAACAACAGATTAATTATAAAACTAACCTTCTTCCTAACTTGCATCAATGCAGTGCCTTAGGAGTAAAATGTTTAGTAGTTATAAGAAACTGCTTTACTGGCAACAAACATAGATATACCATGTCAGTCAATCATGATTCCTAAAAATACACACGTGACTAGTAGTAACAAAAGAACTTGGGGAAGTGTTAGTATGCTAAAACAGTATTCAAGCAAGGGAACAGTTTTTGGAAGAAGCAGTAATGTGTGGCAGTTTTCTCAGCTTAGTGATGCACTATCATGAATTATTAATATTACACCCTGTTCAGTATTATTATCATAAGGTTTTGATAAATGAGGTATCACATGCATTCTGGCCAAACTTTTACATGTACAAAACATATATTAAAAATAAGATATACTTTGTTGTGTTTTGAGTGAACTGTTATTGTAAAATGCTTTAAATATGTAGATTGTCAACACACATGTAAAATAGAGCTCATATAAAGTTGCAGTTGAATAGCATGTGTTATGAATTACATTTTCATACTGATAACTTGTAAATAGTGTGATTACACCAAAAACTTGTTTCTTTTTGGATGGTTAGGTAACAGTTATTTCTCTTACAAATTATTCACACATTCAGAATATGTTCTGATCAGATATAGAACTTTTTTTGTACTTAATTACTTTCAAAAACAAAGGAAAATGGATTAACTTGGAGCACCATGACCATTCAGAGAGACCTCCATAAATCTTACCCCAACTCTATTAAGCAGTGTGCTGCATTTTGTAATAGATAAGAATCTGTAAACATGAAGGTCATTGGGAAAAGCCATCCACATACCACAGACAACAATATACACTATAATCAAAAAGTATTTCAATGTCAAAAACCATGTACATAAATTTCTTCCATAATGTATCTGTTTTCCCATCCCATACGTCAAGTAGCTGGAAAGTGAAATGGGTTTTGTTGATATTTCATGAGAAGACATAACATTCAAGTTGCCAGATACAGTGCTTCAGGATTTCTGTGTGATCAGACTGCTCACATATGACAATCAAAAGCAGCACCCATCATCCTTGTATGCTAGATAGGTTATGTAATGCCTATGAGGAGAAATATGTGCTTTAGACATCACAGCCTTTATGGCAGTGCTTTTTCCAATGGAATTATGTTGAGCTATTGTCAAGATTGGTGGTTGTCATGTAGTTTGACTGGGTGTGGTGATTCTTCAAGTCCATTTTAATATTATGTAACTTCTGTATAGTTGTAACATTAACAAATAAATATAAACAGGACAATTCTGTATAAAGTATATAACCATTGGGATCTTAGACCAAGGTTAGTGCTCATCTCTGAAAATATAGAAATATCAGGGTTATTACAAAGTTAAGATGGGATCAAAGGCAAAAATTCCTAAACTACAAAGTGGTATGTTCCCAAACAAGCTTTGCCAATAATATTACCACACACTGGAAAATCTATTTAATATGAAAAATCAGATGGATAAGGTTTTTAGTACAGTTTATCCTTGTAATAATAAAAGTTACATTTAAATCTGAACGAAGGCCACCAAATTTTTTTCAGTTTCAAAGATAAAATATCACATTGGGTTTGAATTCAAATGTGTCAGTGCAGTTCTGGGTATAATAGGTAAACCACTAGTGGGCTACAAACGCATGCAAGGAAGAAAAAAAAATGATTACCAATAATAAAGTACTCAGCCACATTCAGAGAATGTTATATTTGACACTGAGACAAGAGGAAGGAGTAAAAATGTTTATCTATAAAAGAGAAACTTTTAGTTAATAAATTAAAGTCACAATTAAATGAAATGTTCAACAGGTTTTTACTTCACTTTGGGGGAGAATTCTATCTGTCATGTATTGTAGTTGTCTTATAACGTCATTATAAAGCAGATTACAGTGCCTGTTCCCAAGCAATACTAGAAAAGAAACTCACGTAAACTTCAAAATCCAAATGAAGAGTATAACCATAAAGCAAATTTTCCACTCCGTGCTTATGTTTGATCTTAATAAAAATGTCAAAGTTGCATATACCTTATTATGTATTGGCCATAAGATGTAAAGAATATGTGGTTTAGTGTAGAGATGTAAGATATTAAATGAACAAATCTTGGTCACCTTCACTGAGAGAGTGGGAAATGAAAGCTGTTTTAAAAATGATGACAATTGGAGTCACCAAATAGCCAGTGATATCTGAGAAGATTAAGAGGTAAAACCATGACTTGAACAAGTGAGGAAACACTCAGGGTTAATACTGTTATACGCTTAATTGAGTTAAAGCTTTTTTTCAGCTCATTTTAATAAAAATTGCTAGTTCCTTATACCAAAGGTTCACAAAAAAACTGTGCAATATTTTAGATAAAGAGAGCCAATTTATCCAAGAATTAGACTTTACAGTCTGAAGTACAAAAGTGTAAATATTTCATTCCTTCCTAGCATTCATTAATTAATGTGCAAACACAAATACAGTTGTAAATATAATGGTGTTTTACAAATGAGTGAAAATGCACTTAACTATTTCAGTAAAATTTAAATATAGTATGTGCTAATAACAGTTTTAAGGAATTACTAGGCTTGCACAGAAAGAAGTTTATGGTTTAAAGTAAATGTACAATATTGACAGAAATTTTAATCTCTGGTAACAAGAATTAAAAATATTTTGATAATTTGTGTGAAAATTGTATTTTAATGCAGTAAGTTGTGTACATATATTTAAGTAGTCATAATTTGTATTGCAAAAGCCATGAAACTATTATCAAAAACTGAAATTTAACTCAGTTGAAATTTAAACTTAATTTCAAATATACTTTATTCTTATGCTGCTAGTAGTTGTAGTAAAAAACAAAAGTAACAGCCCTGCAACTGTGAAAAGTCAGTTTTGGATTGTTATCTTTTTTGCCTCCTAATTCTTGAGCATTGTATCATTTCAGTGTTTTAAAGGCTTTGTACCTTAAACGATGCATCATTACCATGACCCAGAAACTTGCATGTGCTAAGACCCTGTCTTGACTTGCGAGTCATATCAGATGATATACTGCTGTGACTTAGTGGCTTTATGATGCAGCTTGCTGTATAGTGAATCAATTCATTTGATCATTTTCATTGCTTAGAATAGATATTTATTACTGCTGTAGTATTTACCTGTTGCCAAATGGTTTAATTGTTTTGATCTTAATACTTTGATTCATATGATGTATTTTTGGTTATGGATCTGCCATTTCTGTTCCTCAAATGATGTCTCTTACTGCCTGTGTCTTAAGGTTATGACCTTTGTTACTCTTTTTCTCAGTTTATGTATTACCACTGGAAAGCTCATTTATCTTGCTCTTTTGCTGTGATATTGCTTTAGCCTTGTGACTGTAGTCAAATGATATATATTTAGATATAAATGTTTTATTATATGGTTCTGTCATGGAAATAAGGCTTTATTTACTTTGAAATTTATTATTTATGTAACTCTCCATTTCAGCAGATCTAACTTTTTGCTTTAATTTTGTGATTGGTATTCATGTTGTATATCTTTATGTTAAAAGTGTTCCTCATTGCACCATATCATGTCTTATTGCTGTAACTCTGTGTACAACTCCAGTACACCTATTAGAATAGACAGTTGATTTTTGTACTAATATTTTGATTTTGAATATGGTATTTAATGGAGATTGTATACTTGCAACTTAATCAAATCATACTTTTGTATTGTATTGTGAAACAATTTTACACAAAGCTGAAATCTTTTATCAATATTTAATCTTGAAAGATTTTATTTTTGTAACTTTCAACTACAATAATTTTTAAGTCATGGTTGAATGAAGTTAGTTATTGCAATATTTATAGTTCATAAATATGTTTTATTTGTAATATCATAATGAGTTCTAAATTTGCAAAGTACTGAAATTATCATTTCTATGCATGCTTGATAACCTAAGTATGTATTTTGCAGCTAGAACAGCAGAACTGATAGCTTATAACATAATATTTAGGGACTAGTTGTACAAAATCAAATGTGACAATATAAAATTAAATTACCTGAAATTTTTATTAGGAGCAGTATTCAAATCACTACTGAATAAACATAAAAGGAGTTAAACTGAATTTTGAAAACATACCAGCAGCTGTTTCTATAATTGAATAAGCCTACAGCTGTTTTAATTTCAAACTAAAGTATCTTACTTGCTGTGCAAACACTAGGAGAAAGGGCGTGTAAATTAAACTGCACATGAGGAACTATCTTTTACAAAAATTAATGGGACTTTCATTTATTAAGATAAAATTTCCTGGGAGTGTGTGATACAACATAAAGCTTGGTAAAGTAAACTACAGCTCAAGGAACAGTGTCACAGGGTCTTAGTTGACGACTGAAAGCAGCCTCAATCAAATTTATAATTTATTTTTTTGGTGTATGTATTTATGAAAACATCATTAAAAGGAGTGGAGACTTCCTGCAATAATCATTAGTTTTAAAAAGTGCTTCTTATGTAACGTGTTTCACTGATTCATCAATCGTTCGTTGCAATCCATTTACTGTCAGCAGTTTTATTCTTCCCAATATTGTTTGTCAGATTTTCTGCATTTAATATCTGCATCAGAAATAAATAGTGCTCATAAACTTGCATTCTGTCATCTGATTGTTAAAGATCCTGTAAGACAAAAACTAAATATTCCTTCATAGTAATTTTATGAAGTTTTAACATAGCTTGGAGAAAAAGACATAATTTGAGCATATCACATTGAGAAATTTCAAACCTATATAACATCTAGTTTAATGTTTCAAATGCTAAAAAAGAAAAGCAACAGAAGAGAGAGGATCAGAGGTTAGTTTAACTTTAGATGAACCAAACAAAACTTTGAAAGCCACAACTTTTATTAAAATTATAAATATGCACATTAAAGAAAAGAAAATGTTACGTGTTCAAACAGAAATTTAAATTTCTACTCATTCTCTTGACTTAAAAGAGGAGTAAAAATTGAACCATACATCTTCTAAATGAGGATTTCTTAAGTTTTTATTTAGTTATCTAGTGAGCATGTCTATAACATGATCACAAAATTCTGTCATAGGTTAAGATAATTCATTTTGGAACAGAATAATATTATCTGGCTTCAAAAACCTAGGCAGAAATTAGTGAAACCTATATGAAACACCATCCTATTACAGATGAGTAGGAGAATAACTAAGGTGAAGGTTTTCATTTTGTTTTGAAATAATGGTGACAAAAATACTAATTTATACACTTTACAGAATACTGTATCTACTAAATTAGAAACAAGATAAAAGAAACATTTGAATTTTTTTTAAATAATGTAAGGAAACAAGACTGGAGATACTGAAGGTATTATTTACTCAAACAAGAATCCCTTTTTTGACTCCACCAAATATAATTCTAGGTAATAACATGAACTGGTTTACGCTACTTTACAGAATATTTTGTCTACCACATTAAATGTTTCCTTTCTCTTTTCATGCTTAACTGTGGGCAAAGGATTACCTTGTATTGTGACTAACCTTGCATATTAAACATAGCTAGTCGATAAGGGTCATGATGACTTATTGTAGCTATTGACTATTTGATCACATTAGTTCAAAATGTAAAATGTTAAGCTGCAGTTGGAGATTTATTTGAAAACATAGTGAGCATTTAGTTTCTGTGTTTCTAAATTCTCTATATATAATATGTAATAATGGGCAAATATATGCTAAACTAAAAGACTGCCCCCGCTAAGTGTTTATTAAATGTTACCAGTAGAAAAGTAGCCTTTTGAAATAAGTCATATGTGTAAAACATCATTTTAAATAAATCTTTGTGTTTTTTAAGGTAATTATTCTATAAATGTGTATAATTAAAGTTTAATACTATGTGATTTTTTTCACTTTACACTGTACACAATATATGGATTGGCTTCCTAAAGACACCAATTGTGTTGTACACAAAGCATTGAGTATCTACATGTTCCAGTCATCAAATACTCATCTATTATTGAATGGTAATTGCTGTACTTGACTTTTTTTTTTTTTTTTTAAAGGAGCACCAGATACAAGTAAAAAAGCTAACTTCAAGTAGTAATGCTAATCATATGTTATACTAGAATTATTAAGTTTTTAGGCTTAAAAGAAATATAGAAGAAATCCATAGATTTTCAATATCCTCGCAACCTTACTTGATATTTTACAGTGGGTGTGGATGCAATATACCAAGCTGTTTTTGTTGTGGGCTGGCTAGTTAATAATACTAAAAATTATAAACTGGTTATGTTGAGCAGACTTCCTATTCCCTGTAAGCTTACTTTCTGTTGTATTTGTGTATGTGTACAGCTTCAGTAGTAAATAGTAAAGGTTTCAAAGTGTTATTGGAACAGAATGTTTACTGTTTAACATCCTTTTACTCAACTGTTCTATTTGGATTTTGTGCAATTCCCTATAATGAACTACAATCATTGTTCATGAAAGAAAGCATTCTCTGGACACTATTAGTGGCCAGAAAACAGCATTGTATGAACACTTGAATAACAATTCCTAATAATGGATTATTATCAGAAGTACTTTTACAGCCAGATTCCTAGATTTCTTAAAATGTTAAATGGGAAAATTACTTAAATCACGATGCAGATCTAATAAAATCATTTGTTTTGTAAAGTTTTACCAAAAATTACTTTAGCTAGTGAAGAGGTATTAATAATATTTGCTCAAAACAAATATTTATAATTATACAAAGACCAAACAAGAAAAATAAAAAGGTTACATTACTGTAAGAAAATAATGTCAAATTTCTTGGATGGGAAATATTGATAATTGTTGTTTGAACTATACATTTCCTAAATCTACACTGTATATTATTTTTAGAGCTAATTACTACTTGTATTGTTTCCTTCCTGTGGTCATGGAACTCTGAGGTATTTTTGCTGAAATCACATTGTCCTGCATGTTATATGAGGTATCTCTGCTATGACCCATTCCTTGTAGTTTATTTATAACCACATGTTCAGTCTTGGTGTGATCCTCTGGCTGTATTTTTCACATCTATACTGAATAACCTACAACAAGTTATAAGCATTATGAAAATGTAATAGTAGTGTTTTTGGGAATGTATATAATTTGACACAGCTTCAGTCTGTCTAAACATGTAGTATCCCCAAAATAAAACCACTTTATTATGCTTATAAACCAATGTTTTACAACTGTAAATAAGTATACAAAAGTACTGTTGTTTTGTCCTCCATACATGTTTGTGCACTGATCATGTGAAACTGTTCATCATACCTTGTTTCTTGGCTAATTCTCTGTCACTTTTATTATGTACTGTTATTGACTGTACTTTGATATGTCACTGCAATGACTAAAGGACTGCCCTTTGTAATAAGTATCCTTGCTATAGCACACTGGCTCTGCCCCTTCACATGATGTATCCTCAATGCTAAGCTTATTGTACATCCTGGTTTGAGGGGTCTGTCCTGGTGTACGGCATGTTTACTAATTTGTCCTAGTTGACAATGAATTGTCTTGAAATGTCCCAGTTTTTGATGAAAATGCACAAACTCCAAAAAAGGATAAACGAAAAATTTTCAAATCTGCATGGAGTTTTCATTTTATTAGTTGATTGGAAGAGGATGCCATAGTGCTGTAGCATGTAAATTTTCAAAGGTATTGCATCAGACAACAGATACAGTACCTGTACAAGCATAATAATTCATCAGTGGGCTGCTATTGAGAGTATGTGCATAACAGCAGCTGCACAAGTAGCAGCATATGCAAAGCTTTCTTTAAGCAAGTGTTTGTGTTTTGTGACTGTTTTATTTCAGTATTTATTATATATGTCAGACGGTACATGTTGAATTATTTTCATTTTTTTATTTTAGAAATTAATTCTAGTCATAATGTCCAAAGCTGGTGAAAGAAAGTGCACATTCAACAGTGAATTACAAAAAGAATATAAGGAAGACAAAGTCAAATTTTTGCAGTGTTCATCTGAGTACTCCTTTTTTTTCATATGTCATTGTGCAACATTTTTTGCCAGAGGAAAGAGTGAAAGAAAAATTTGACTTTCATTTGGTTCCTGGACTGACATAAGAAATGTTGACGAATTGCCTGGTGTACACTTCAAAAAATATGATTTATGAAAAAAAAAATGTTGCTTATTGTGGTGACAACTGCAATACTAATTTTGGATAAAAATGTATATAGTTAACTGAAGTAGGAAATTGGCAGAAATATTGTGGGTGTTGGTTGTGGTGCTCATATTGCACATAACTGTCTCCAAACTGCAGTTGATGTCCTTCCTACTGAAGTTGAAAGCTTGGTAGTTAAAATTTCTATATTTATATTGTGCATGTTACATGCCTAAAATAATTCTTTGAGTTCGTAGAAATTGAGTACAAGAAGGTTTTCCAACATGGAAATATGCAATTTTTGTCATTGTTACCAGCTGTTAAGAGAATTCTCAAGATTTATCAAGGACTGAAGTCATATTTTTGTTTACAAGAACAGTGCTCATTGTTTATAAGTAAATTTTTTTAGAGTAAATGTGGAGAAATGTATCTATGGTTTGTTCATAAACAAATAGGCTTGTTCAACAAATTGATTTTAGCCATAGAGAAAACAAAAGCAACTGATATTGTTGCAGAACTTAAGTTGAAAATAAATCAGAAAGAAAAATGAGATAATAACTATCCCCTTGGTGCAAAAAAAATAAATAAATAAATACTCAGTGTGCTTGAGGAAGAGGGAGGATGCCAGGTAGACTTGATTAGGAAGAAATTTACCAGTTTTTATGATTGTTGTCTGTCTTATATTGAGCTGTAAGGAAATATTTTTGGTGGTGGGGAATACTTTGGATAAAAAACAGTGTTTTCATGTGGCCTGACATAGAAGCAGCTGCTGAAAAAATTAATGAAATGTTTGAAAATGCTGCAATCAATGTTGATGATCTGTTTGATGAAGTTGTTCTTGCTAAATCCTTCTAGTCATTAAAATGTGATGAGTAGAAAGCAAAAGAAATGGGTAGAACTTTCCACAGTAAAAGTACTGTTTCACTGTGAACTCATTATTGACTTTAGTTGCATCGAGTTCTTTGAAAAAATAAAAACTAAAGATGTTTTTAAGAAAGTTCATTCAAGTGAAAAATATGAATGGTCATGAAAAAAGTGTTCAGTGAAAAATTAATGAAATGTTGATGTTCCTTGCCTTGCTGAATTTAAATAAATGTTAGATATAAACTACCAGTATTCCTTTTTTGTGGCAGCATTATAGCTTCTTTATTAAATCAGTGCCAGTACCTATAATAAAAAATTGAAAGAATGTCCTGGTTGGAGGCTTGGAAATTGTGGTAATACCCTTTGTTTTTTTTTTATTTATGTATGTGTGTCTTTTGTATATTTCATTGTTATAACCCAGTGATTCCAACCTTCAAAGATATATCTCTTCTGTGATTATACATCTGGTATAACATGTAGTTCTGCTCTTTATAAACCATTATTAAGAAATTTTAGTTTTCTTTTTGAAGTAGGTTAATTATTGTAAATACATTAAATGATTAAATTGTGGCAACTTGCAATGAGTTCCATAAATCACAGAATTAAAGTTTTTCCTGCAATCAACCTAAAAAATAATCACAATTCTGAGTGTCAAATTTTGAAGCAAAGTATCTTGAGAAAAATACCTACAACAGTAGTACAAGATAGTAACTACTGTTTGTAAGTTCCATAAATGAAGTTATTTGTTTACTGTTTTCATAAAGGGTTTTGATTATACTAGTTAGTATGTTTATCGTCATTATTATATCTTTATATGTTATGAAGATTGTTTCACACTGGTAGTTAAGGATTAAGATATATTAATTATGGCTTTTGATAGGTGTAAACATATTTAATGTTGATCATAGTGATGTCATTTTTCAGACTTGGATAAAATGTTCTTATATTTTTCTGTAGGAAAGTGTAAATCAATAATATAAAGAACAAAAACTTGAAGTAATCTTATGTTTAAATTCGATGTTCTAGGCCTAATTTTACAGTTTAAATTTTTTCCCTTCCTTGCTAAAATGTGTGTGTACAATACTTTCACATGGTGATATATTCTAAAGTAGACCTGTAATGAAGATTTCCATTCTGTTACACAGTATATCTAAATAACAAGTTCTACAACTGTGATGTGACCATCCAATTCCTAATGTACAACTTATTCTTCTCAGCCTTGGATAAAATATTCTTGTAACGATAGTGCTTTGACTGACAATAAATATTTAATGTTGTAAGCTCTTATTATTTGATATGAATATTTTTGCTGTTATAAAATATTGAAGATGGTGCAGTTTGTTTTAAATTTCCATCAACAGGCCTTCTTCAATGCATAAATAAAAGGAAACAAGTAAGTTTTCTCTCAATAACTGGTGTGAATAGAGTAGTGTTTGATTTTGTAAATCTTAAATGTGTATTTCAGTACAACAAAAATTTCAAAATCCAATTACTCAGGAAAATAAACAATCATTTATTTCTACAAAATTGTGACTGAAAACTTTGAAATGTTACTGACAATGGCAACATGAGGGCCTACCTTAAAGCATCTTTCTACTTTAGTTTGACAGAAAAATTTAAAAATGTTAACAATATGCGAAAGGTAACACAAGGACCTACAGTATAGATTGCATTTCTACTTCTAGTTTCATATGAACATTTAACCAAAATTGTGTAACTATATAATTGGAAATAGATTAATGTAATTCTTTTATGACAGATATTGGGAGTAGTATGTTTAGCTGAAGTTTTGGAAAAACTCTGATATAAAATGTGTATTTAATCTCAACATGTTGAGAAAAATCAGTACTCTATAAAATGTATATACTGTTTTACATAGAACTATTTCAGAATTCTCAAAATTGAAGAAACTTATACATTGTTCAGAATAAATTTTAAAAATTAGCAAAACAGAATTTATGGAAAATTAATGAAAGTGTAATTTCTAAAGCCTAATTACCACCCAGGCAGGATAGATATGCGTGACGGTTTTTTTTACAACCATCTATCTAATATCAACTTCTATTGGGTTGAGGAATAAATCGTGAGCGTTTTTTCAAGTTAAAAAAAATATATTCATAAATGAAACGCTTTCGCAAAATATTTCATGTCATTTGGAAGATAATTTTTTTGATTTTCATATTTCTTTAGTTTTCTGCTCATTAAATGGAATGTCAAATGGACAAACTCGAGCATATTCGACACCATCTGCTTTTCGCATTTAATTGACATGTTAATGCCACTGAAGCTGCTCGTGAGATCTATTCTGTGTATGGCAAAGGAGCAATGCCTGAAAGTACCGCCCGCCGTTGGTTTTTGTGCTTTAAAAATGGGAATTTTGATCTGAAGGATGGGTCACACACTGGTCAACCAACTGCTTCACGAAAATCCACATCAAACGACTAGAGAATTAGCAGAGCAGTTGGATTGTGATCAAAAAACTTTAGTGAACCACCTTTATTCAATGGGCAAGGCTCAGAAACTCGGCACTTGGGTGCCAAACTGTTTGAGCGAAAAGAATAGAAATCAGCTCATCACAATTGTACCAGATTGCTTGCTCGACATCGCTCAACATGAAGTAAAGTATCATAACAAATTGTGTACTATTCTTTTATATTGTGTTCATGCATTGAAGTATTGTATAGTCTTGCATGTAATGTTTGAATGAAATTATTTAAAAACGTTCACAAATTATTCCTCAACCTAATACATACAATGAAATAAAGATGAAGGCTTGTGCTACCTTGGCTTTGGCCTTTAAAGTAATTGTGAAGATCATACAATTCACATAAGGTGACATTGCCTTGTAATTATTTCACTATTACCCTACAAGATAATTACCAGGGTGGCATACACCCTCAGCCTAATCTTCTGATAATTGTATTTTTACCTGTAGATGGAAAGTTCTAATTAGTTACCTAATGAACTTAAATTCCAATACTATTTTGGATATAAAGAAAACACATTTAACTGACTGACTCCAGGGCTTGTTGATAATTTTTGTAACTACAGTTAAAATTAAATCTCCAATTGCCAATATTAAATGTTAACTTTCGTAGCTAAAGTCTTGAAAAATCTATCTTTTGGCATCAGAATGTTATAATGAATATTCCAACTTATCACATAAATGTCACAGTTCAACTTAGATTTCTCATAACAATAATACATGATATGGATATTTATGGAATGAATCAAATAATATAAAAAGCTGTGGCAAGTGCTAATATCACAAAGTTCTCATAGAAAATGTACGATAACATGGAAATAGCCTACAGTGTTAGGTACTTCTATTGCTGCATGCTGTCTAAAGTGTTTGGTCTAGTAGGCTCACTGGTGTTTGTCCTTTTCACAAGTGTGGTCAACATGTACATGATGCTATCTGTTTTCTTGTCTAGGGCTGCCATCTAAGAGATGAAAAATGAGTAATAATCAAAACAGGTTTCAACAATAACATCAAGGTGTTGTTACTACTTTCAAGTGCTGAGTAAATTATGCCTTAAACCATATTAGAAATGATATAGCTGAGCTAAAGAATCAGAGAGCGAAGATAAATAAACTAACCTCTGCCTGCCACATTAAACAATCTCGCCACAGACTTTAATTTTTACCTCCAACAGGGTACAGGCAGATTATACAACATCTGTTTTGTGAAAGTGGTTTTTATTGGAGTTCTCCAGTTCATCCTTCCCTCCACAACTAATGTTATGGTATTGGATCTATATTTTCTTGCCATCATGTAAAGAGCACTTTTGATGGTTATTGAAATTGTTACCACTAAAGTCTTCAACCCTGACCTTTAACCTTTTGCCAACATGCTAAAATTACTTTTAGCATAGATTCTAATTTTAAATCTTTTATGTTCCAAGAAATCTAAATGATTAAAAAACAATAGATACCTGTATTTAAATAGCAAAATAAAGATGAGCAGAGCAAAGGGGATATACTAATATCTGACTTCCTGAATTGGGAAAAAAGTAAATTTTTCCTTTAAAATTGAATATTTGCCACATTAAAGAAAAACAACATTACATTCTTTGAGTTAAAATCTTATAAATCAGGCTTAACATATAATTCCAGTTGAAAACGAACTCAATTTTTTAAAATATGGTAGGGATACACTGACAAATGTTAATGATTTTTAACTTTCACAATTCAACGTTGTTTCCCTTTTTAATATTTTATATTAATAACAGCATGAAGTAAGTTTTGATAAGAATACAGTTATCTTACGATGAAAATACAACAATTCTATAAGCAAAACTTGTGGAGAAGTTTGATTCTGTTGTACACTATTTGCTATTGCTAAGACATTTGAAGATGTCTAAATGTTTGGAATACCATGTAATAAGACCTGTAGTTTGTTGAAAGTAAAGTTAATAAACTTGCATTAAGATACTTAGCTAGAGTAGCTTTGTGTTACAAATAAGTACATTCATATAACTGCATGAACTTCAGTATACTTACATATTAATATGTGGAGTTTTTGATATTTTGATGCCATGCTACTAATATCATGATTCTATGCCTATTTATATCAGAACAAACATGTTAATTTTAGTTGTCCTTTACTGACTACAATGAACCTACATTTATTCAGTAGGCAAACAGTTTAAGGTACTAACAATAAATGTAAATCCTAATCTCATTCACCAGTTTTGGGGAATTCCACCCCTTGGGATGTATGGTGTTTATAGTTGTGATTACCGAATCATAAATTGGTATCATCATGGCACAGCTTTAAAATCCAGTGATCTGTCTTGAATAAAGATCAATAAGGCTTCATATTCATTTTCAATATCAAAATATTAACTGATATCAGCTCTTTGTTTGTTATGTTTTCAAATTTCGTGCAAAGCTACCTGAGGACTATCTGCACTAGCCATACCTAATTTAGCAGTTTGAGACTAGAGGTGAAGCAGCTAATCACCACCACACACAGCAAACTCTTGAGTTATTCTTTTACCAATGAATAGTGAGATTGTTCATCACATTATAATGCCCCCATGTAAGCATGTTTGGTGTGACAGAGATGTCAGGCCTTCCAGTTAGTCAGTGTAAAACATTTTTAGAGTCTCATTTTCTTTGAAAAATGTAGAACAAATAGTTGTTTTACAACCATAAACATTGATAATTGACTAATAATAAATGTGAATTTCTATTTCTACCTTTAAAACTTCCATCAAGAAATTCATTACATTTTGTGTAATGGCAAATTTTACCATGTAAGTTATGGTAATAGTCTTAAATACTTTCTACACATCTATATTGGGTAATTAACATATTATTATGTCTACAGTACTGGATATTATGGAACAGTGTTTTTGTATAAAAATATATGTTTATTTTCAAATGTAGTTTCTCAACTTATTTGGAACAAATAAGGACATAAATAAATTTACAGGTTTCACTGGAAGACCTATTAAAAACCATGAAGACTGATTAACTTATGGTTTTGATAGCCTTGGTGATAAATTTAAAACAGGCAGAAACCACTAATTCAAAGTGAGACTTGAAGGACTAATCTACATAAGTGGCACAGGTTACTTTCACAAGTATCATTTTTATAGATTAGTCCTTTAAAACTCTCTTGTTAAGTGTCACTCTAGCCTAGTAGTTGCTGTCCATTTCAACTTTGTTCATAATGAAGATATTTTGTTGAAGTTGATTTCACCATAATATTTAATATCAAAATAATTTCTTACTTGAGATAGTTTGGTGACACATTTACATTATGGGCACAAAATAGTCATCACTAATGAAAGTATTGTTTGGATATTTTAAATAATACAAATACTTTAATGATGAAGATTTAAACACAATGTATATATCATAATGTGTATTATAGTTCAAATAGATTTGCACCATAACACTACCATAAGTGCACTTGCAATAAAACATTTGATAACATAATCCTTATGTCAATTTTTATAAAATACTATTTTTTAAATAATCAAACATCATGGCAGGTTTAGGATAAAGATATTTAATAACTGATTTACATCATATTAACATTAGTAAATTCAGATGGTGATATAACATAAATCTTGATATTAACATCATATTACTTAAATGAATTATGACAATTATATGAAGATACTAAATTGAAAGAGAATTACACTTTGACAAAAATATGGAGGTACTTTACTGAGTTATGTGTAATTCAGCACATTTTCAGCTCAAACAGACTAATACAATGTGATGGTAAAGATCTTATATTAATATAAAATTAACATAATGACACTAAAATCAGAATAAGTAGCTGAAATCATTAAACTTAACCATTTAGATGAATGGATATACATTTTGTAAAATGGATTATTATATAATTTGTCTATTACAACTGAATCATTAAGTGAATATCAGAATTATACTAATATCGTGATACTCAACTGAAGCAAAACTTAAATAAATCAACAGAATACTTAAAAATTTCATCTGTATGACAAATAAAAATATTTTATTGAATGTATTTACTTTATGACATTAGTATTTGCAAAATTAGCTGACAAAGATTCCACACATTTCTATTGTATGTCATTATCTGTATTTTATATGTATAAAAATATTGTGTCTGTTTGTCCATTATCTAACTACTCTTGAGTTGTTGGACCAATCCCAAACAAACCTCGTGGAACAAGAGGCATGTTACTGAGGAATCATTACCTCTTTTACTCTCCTTACTGATGTTACTAAGCATTTATTAACTTTGGCGTAAGTTAAAATCAAATACATTAATGGATGATGTCACATTCTGAAGTCAAACTAAAAAAAACTTGTATTTTCTGTGCACACAACTCACAAGAGGACACAAAAATGTTTTGTGCATATCTTACAGGTTGTGCTAGCATACTCTATGGAAGAATGCAAGGAAAAAATGATCAACTCAAATGAAGTTTATACTACAATAATGGTGATATAAAGACCTATTTATTAAGTTATACCAAATTCCTACCTTGACCTATAACAGAAGAGCACCCCTACTACTACTGCCTCTTTCTATAGTCACCTTGATCATTGAGCAGTACATACAGTGATTTAATGAGTTCTTAAGGTTTATACAAAACCTTTAATGAATTTATAACAAATACTGGAATAATATGTTACTTTATAAATAGATTGTTTTAAAGTTAGGATTTTTGTGTTATTTATCATAGCTTCCACCCACACATTTTATTAAGTTCATAACTTGGCCAAAGAAGTGATACCTCAGCTTGTGTAGGAATAAATTATCCAAAGTAGGCTTGCATAATTACACTTGGCTTTTGATGAGTAAGCTCAACCATGTCTAATTAAGATAATAAAAACTTTTGATATGTAATTAAAATATATTCACATCATGAAAGTAATACTGAATTTAAACTCCATGATTACTGATACTGCTATGATCAACACAATGTGTCATTAAAACTAGATCAGACAAGTTTAAAATTTTTGGAAGTAAATTGCAAAAACATAGTTTCTGGGTTCCTGAAGAAAAACAGCTACTAATGTGAAAGTGTTTCTGAGGGTTTATGAAATCAACTTAATTTTTTTTTTTATTTGGGGTTCATTTTTGCTAATTCTTTCATCAAAATTGAAATGAGTAAATGATGTGACTGTGAAATGCAATGAAATAACTAAAAATAAAGAGGACATAAGTGTGATGTTTCATTGTGCAGTTGACATTCTATTTACCTGCGTTTCCATTCGATGGAGTCGCGCACCAATAGTCATTGGCTTCATTCCTCTCTCTCCTAAGTAAGACCCAGGTTTACCAAGTGTTTGGTCTAACCTGTGGAGAAAATACCTTGACTTAAGCAAAGAAACACTACCTACATAGCAATCTTGTATAATTAATTACTATTGTTAGATCCTTACATTGCATAGCTACCTAAATTTAGATAAATATGGTGGTGTTAGTAGGTCTACTGTAGAAATTCATTAGATCTTTATTCAGTTAATTATAACATACTTATGAATCACGCAAATCATCTCACCTTCGCTGAAGTTCTTTGATCCTGACCATCATGTTTAAATGGCCTTGAGAATACTGCTCTATCACATCTCGTACATCATAGGGCTTTCTCGCTTGCTACAATAAAATATTATACAGTTCTATTTAAACTACTATACTAAAGGTGTTTCCAGTTTTATACCAACAAATTATTACATAATTTCCAGCCTAAAGGTTTTCTGCTTTGCTATAAACAAAAAAATCACACTTTTCTTTAAAATTATACACCAAAAATGTTATGAAGTTGCTACCATAGTTCAACCTGAAAAGATATGGAGGGTAGCATGATTCCTATTGTTAAAATAGATATAAATTCCACCCCACCCCCTCTTGCTACTAGAATCATGCAAAAGGAGAATATTTTTGAGACTAAACTGGCTGACATAACCTCAGTAAACACATGTATAAAGTCAACTGTATCTACTCATACAAATATCTCCATAAATCATTAGCAGATGTGATTTTCAAGTTTGCTCTTAATGTTTTTTAGTAAAAAAGTTATTGTTAAATTTTAAGTTTGATCTAATTAGTCAATGATTATTGACATCAGAATATTTTCATACATGAAAGTATAAGTACTGTTTAAACTTCTTCACTGCTTCCTCCAGGAGAGCTAAAGATGGGTACCTTCCATAGTGAAAGACATTTAAGAGTTCACTAACACAGTAGGAAAAATGAAGCCCTTAACAGCCATATTATAAAATGACAATAACTGTCATGGTATTAACCTTGTCATAAGATACAGAAGTGAGTCAAGGCCATTAGAGTGTAACACAAACTTAGTATTGGAGAAAACACTATTCTTATTTGGAAAAAAATGAAAGTTAAAACACTAGCAAATATAATTCATGAACATATTAATACACCTGATAACATATTTGAGGAATACTGACCATAGAAAACCAGTCTGGAATCACAATGATACTATACAAGTTAAAGCCTGTATTCATAACTATCCATACTGGCATTCTAGGATTAAAAACGAGTCTGACAATAACAAATAGAAGACATTATTGGAGAAAACAGTGCAAGGTTTAGTATGAAAAGTAAGGACTAGTAGGATTTGAAAAAAATTAATATCTTTCAAACAAAAAAACGGAACATGAAATTAATTTAAAGTTGGTATAAAAGTAGCTGAAAAATGAAAATGGATTCAAAGGATCTCTGATAGCAAAAATAATTTATAAAAAAAAGAATATGTTAAAAAAGAGACAAGAAAGAGTCTTTAAAAAGAATATTTTTATTGAAGATTTTTTGCTGAGGTACTTCTGGACCCAAGAATTTCAGCAATACTTCCCGAAATTTTCCTTCTCACAAAGGGAAAAACTTAATCAAATAACATGAAACTTGGTAAAAACTATGTACTTAGTTCTAGCCTAAAACCTTATTATTTGATTTAGTCTTTATAAAATTAAGTTGTGGGATTTCCAAAATTGTGGAAAAAAAGATATTCAAAATATTTCCTTCTGCCTTACATTTTAATTTTTTTTATATTGTTGATCAAAAGGTTTCATTTTATATATTCAGTCAGTTTAACTTGGTTGATGTTCATTAATGTATTTGTTTCAATATTTTACTGATAACAGTAACCACTACTACTTCACAAAAAATGTGGTGAAAACCTGATTTGTTATATACTTGTCATTTGATTCCTTTTTTAACACCTACATAAGCTGCAACAGGTCAACATGTAAAGAAATCACAAAATACTGTTCGAAACACTTTATTTATCTATACTGATAAAGATAGTTTATATCTGTTTTGCCTATTGGCTCTACTACTACTATTGTTAAAACATAACTCCATTAGTAATTAATCTGTACAAACTTGAAAAGGGTGTCAACAAAGAACTGTAGGGTTACAGTGATTTTTCTCAAAGGGATAGCCTCAGGGAAACGTGTAGAAGCACACATGTTTGTCAAGAGGTATTCACTTCCTGCTTTGCTTTTTGGCATTGGGCCAACACAGTCGATAATGACTCTTGAGAACGGTTCTTCAAAGGCAGGAATAGACTGCAGTGGTGCTTTGGGAATCCTCTGATTTGGTTTTCCAGTCATTTGGCAAGAATGGCATGTCTTACAAAAGTCAACAACACCTTGGCGCATCTTTGGCCAGTAGAAATGTCGTCGGATATGATCTAGGGTCTTTCTTATACCTAAGTGTCCTGACAACACATGATCATGAGCAAGACTAAGAATATCATTCCGATAACCTTTTGGAATGACGATTTGGTGAATAACATTCCACTCTTCATTAGCAGCGACGTCAGGAGGTCTGTATTTTCTCATTAACACACCTGAATTCTGGTAGTAACAAATAGGGACAGTTCCTATTTCATTTTCATCAACAGCCAGTTGTAGAAGAGAACGAGTTTCAGAATCATTGTCCTGTTCCTCAATAAGTTTGTTTCGATGAAGAGAGTCGAAAAATGTCTTAGAGTCATCAGTAGAACTTAAAGTTGAGTCAGAAATCTCATCGATGTGAAACATGAACGTATCAGATAAAGAGAAATCCTCTTTGGATTCCTGAGAACATGTCTGAGAACGAGTAACAGCACAGGCGGGAAAAACATCAGGAAACTCTTCAATGAGTTGCTCTGTAATGGGACTAACAACAGGTGCTTCAACAACATGAACCTCTGGTACCACCTTACTACCAGCCAAATCATTCCCCAAAAGCATAGACACACCTTCAACAGGCAATGAAGATTTAATACCCACAGTAACTGGGCCCGAAACTAAGTCCGAATGCAAATCCGATCTATGAAGAGGGATAAAAACACCACCTTCTACACCAGAAAAGAGCACATTGGCCCCAACGGATGACTTTTCAGAAAACGGAAGTACACTTTCCAAAATCAAAATCTGAAAAGCTCCAGTATCCCGCAGGATTTTAATTGGTTGTAGATGTGAATCGCCAACAAAAGAAATAAAACCTTCAGTGATGAATGGCTTAAATTTGTCCTCAACAAGATCTTCAGGTACATCAAGAATATTGGACTTGGAATCCACAGTGGACTGGACAGGGTCAAAATCATTGGGAACCAATGATGTATCCAACGAGGGTGAAATGAAACTATGGGGTGATGGCTTGTTTTTGACCTTATAGCACTCAGAAATCAGATGGCCAGGTTTCTTACAATAAGCACATGTTTTGGATGAGAATTTGGGTTTCTTTACTGTGTGATATATTTTGCTCTTGTACGAGAAATCTTTGTGAATCAAAGCATACTCGTCTGCCAAGACAGCAACATCATGAATTTTGGAAGCTTTTTGTTCATCAATATAAGTTTTAAGCTCTATGGGAATACATCTTCTAAACTCTTCAACTAACATGAGTTCTCTGAGTTTTGTATAATCATCTTTAATTTCTTTGGAATCACACCACCTGTCGAACAGAGTTTCTTTTTCACGAGCAAATTCGACATAAGTTTGGCTGTCAAACTTTTTGTAACCACAAAATTTTTGTCTGTATGCCTCTGGCACCAATTCATATGCATTCAAAATGCATTTTTTGACATGCTCGTAATCATAACTTTGCTGGGCCGTGAGTTTGGAAAATACTTCCTGAGCTTTACCCTTGAGAACACTCTGAAGTAATACTGTCCAATATTCGATAGGCCAATTTAGCCTAAGAGCCAATTTTTCAAATTGTTGAAAATATTTATCCACAGCCTTCTCATTGAATGGAGGCACTAAACGAATTTGTTTGGAGGCATCAAATCTATCCAACTGCATTTGGGCAACCTTTTCTTCTATCTGTGCCTTTCTCATACTGATTTTCTTATCAGCTTTAATGCGTTCTATTTGTATTTTAGCATCAAAGCATTTGTTTCCTTGTTCTGCCTCAAGTTGTTTGGTTTCAATTTCTAAATGAAATTTCATTTCCATTTCTATTCTTTTTAATTCAAAATCTGGGTCAAAATGAGAGGCAAGCAATTGTTGTACAACTTTTTGTGGTAAAACGTTTTGGTTGACCAAATGTTCAACAACAATTCTTTTGATATTTGCTTTCTTCATTGCTTGCTTTACTTCCAAATTGAAATGTTTTCCAACATCAAGCAATTCAGATTTTCTTAATTCACTGATCAATTCCAAAGAGGGATTCTGATTAAATTTGTCAAGAAAATCTGCAAGTGGGAATGCCATTTTAAATACACAAGCTGTCTATCTGTATAGAATATAAATACGATATTGGAATAGGATTAAACTGTTTGTTCAATCCCGGACGAGCCCCCAATTTTCTGTTACGTTTTTTATGTGGACTGAACGCAACAGAAAGACACAGATAGCAGCTTGTATAATTTTATTACAATGATCTAATTATATATGATAGACACAAAATAAATTATCCAATAGCAATAACAGATATTCAGTTTCAACCTTCAAAACCACTTATAATACAAAAAGGTACTGGCCTGTGCTTAATAATATGATCCAGAATGAGTGTCCAAATCCAAAATCCAAAGTTCCAATCTAGGCGGGGAATTTAGTCCCACGGAGAAATTTATGAAGTTTGAATGGGTATTTTCAAAAAAATTCACAGTCCAATACGTGTTGGCTTTCGGTATAATCCGTAATTCGACTGAATTATAAAGATTGACGCAATAAAATAAATTCACCGCTTTAGTTGATCTAGCTCTATTCACAAATTCAATTTGAATAATCACACGGCAGACGTTTAAACTTTCTCAAACGAGACAAAGTTCTTGACCTGAGTAAAAATGGATGACTTACTTCCCTCACATCGCCATCTGTTTATATACTAAACGCGTAACTTCCCAGAATTCCAGAGTACAGACACCAGGCCAATACAAATGATTAATCTATCTAGTTCTAGAAATTTCTACATAAATAATTCTAAATGAATATTAATTAATTCTAAAATGTTATTTTAAATTTCACTGGTTTAAACCTCGAAAAAATAATATAAATATGAAAATATAATAGATATGGGAATTTAAACATGATATGACATGGTTGTCGTTTACATAACACTCTCGACATGGTTGTTGTTTACATAACATTTATATGATATTTACATAACATGTAGTAATAAAACCACTAATAGAAAAGGAAAATTACATGAAAAAGAATAATATATCAATAATTTTATTTTCAAGGGATAGTAGCCTTTCAGTGAATAAATACCTCTATTATATTTTAGAATGGACAGGAAAATTAAATAAATGCTTTATTTGAAGACAAAACTACAGAGGTGTGCAAAAATGAAAGTTTAACGTTTGTTTTAATTGTGTTTGTCAATTACACTAAATGTTGTGTAAAGACAAAATGCCATAGCTACACCTCCATTCAGGTCATCTATGTATAAAAATAAGACGTTTTTCAGTTAATTTGCATACCACCCAAATAATATCTGTTTTACAAATTATCATAAATTAATTCTGTAACTGTCCTGTTCTTGCATCACACTGAGGCATGTTGTTGTTTGAACCCTGTTACATCACCAAGTTACCAGTTGTGTTTTATTTATATGTTTATGTTTTGAGTCATGTCTGATTATCAAAAATTTTTGTTTAATATTTGTAGAATTAGCTTCGTTTGAATACACTGGTGTATATTTTATAATTGACGTAACATGTGATGTAGTATGTTATGCTCCAATTGTGTTGATATATACATATAAGAAAAAATGTATAACTTTGTTGTAATTAAATCTACATTTAACCTTTCCTTAAGAGGATTAATAACACATGTTCTAATCAAAACTTACTGTATTATGACTGGGGAGCATTAGTATTTCATATTTCAAAATTGAAATAAAAGTCATAATTTTAATTCAGTTTCAGTAACTTTTACTCAACATATTTTAGAATTAATATTTTGTCATTTTATGTCTTATTTAGTGTCAATCACAAAAAAAAAATTGTTGTTCAAAGTTTCCTTTCTGTGGAATTTTCAGGAGTCTTACTTGTAAAAACAACAACAACAACTATAGATTTTTCTCAGAATTCTGATTAATTCAAAGTGCAGTTTAATATTCACTAGGAAATTATCACCAACTCAGAATATAATTACCCATGCCTTGTTTACCAATATGCTTTCCTTTGTTTTCATTGGTCTTATTATAACAGCCCTTGGTTCCCATGATACTCAGTTTGAAAAGTTGCTTATGAAGCATAACTTGATTTAATTTTTCTGCTGTTATTTATGTCGTGAGATTTCAAATATTTTGCTTGGAAGACATCATTAAAAAAAACAAAAACAATTAAAAATATTCCTTTAATCTTAGAATTGTTTATATTATTATTAATCAGAAAGTTCCATGTTATACGTCCAGTCAATTTAACTTAGCTAATATTTATTAGCATATTCTTTTTTGATACTTTATTTTGGCAACTGCATAGTCTCTTGCTGGAGTTAGGTTAACCACCTGCACTTCCTCAGGTCATGAATTTCCACCCATTAGGAGAAAATCTGCACCAATGAACCAGTAAAGGGTTTAACAATTCAAGGAAAGATCTTATACTTATAATGAACACCAGTCTGCACTCCATTCTTGGTGATCTAAATGTCCATACATCCATTGAAACTAATTCCCTTAAAATCACCACAGATCCTTTTCAAAATCTGCTGTGTTCTCTAACTACGGAGCCAGCATAGTATTCTACACACAGCCTCCACACAATCCAGAAATATCATGGAAGTCCATAAAAAATTGTGATGAGAATAATACATTAGTGGCATCTCTGTTATCAACTAAGGACATGATCTTGTTTACTGATGTGGAGAGTGGCCTAATATTTTGTTCACAGTCTGAGTCTTTTGTGTTAAACTACTCTATAGCACATCCATATTTCTATTGGTTTTCTTTGGTTAAAAGTAGAAGTTCTGGGCCACTTTTTGTGTGGAAATATTCTTGCAGAATTAATTATCTTTTGGAAATTCAGACTTTGAGATTGGTGAATGTAACTGAATGTAAAAATCTTCTCATACCTAAAATATATGTGATGCAGTAAACACATCTGTACACACACCTTACATTTGTCAACAGATTGTGTTGTTGGAAGCCTGAGATTCAGCTGCTGAATAACTGAAATAACTATTTATTTTCAGCAAATATTTTAATATGTATTTTTTTTTTTGGACAATGAGATTACATCATGCTTGTTTTGTACATATGTTGTATTTTATTTGTGTACACTTGTGCTTTAAATATGTTCTGCCTGTTATCTAATTACTCTTAGGTTACTGGGTCAATTTCACCCCAACTTTGTGGGATGACAGTTTGGAATAAGGGGCATATTAAGTGAGGATTCACAACCTCCGCTACTCTAAAACTTGTTAACAAGCATTTATTATCTCTGACACAAGTTAATGTTAACTATATTCATGGGTTGTGCCACACTTTTACACCGAAATACACAAAACCTTATTAAATTGTTTCTAACACAATATACACACTGTAATGGTAGGGCACATAAATACCTTATACATCTCAGAGTGCACTAACATTCTCTGTGGAGGAATGCAATGAAACAAAATGGCTGCCACTATTGCAATAATATATAAACTCAACTGAAGTTTCTACTCCAACAAAAAATATAGGGTTGATATGAAGAGCTGTTTTATTAATTACACCAACCTCCTAGTTTGACATGTGACCTTTTAACTTCATCCCATAAGACACTTCTGGGGCCAAAGGCCATCTATTAATTAATCACATGAAACATTGTGGAAAGACATTAAGAGCTGTGTGTTGAAAGCAGGTAACAAAAAACACCTCTACCACCACTATCTCTTCCTTGACAGTCACCCTGACCATCACACAGTGTGTACCATGTTGTAAATATGTAAATACAGTAGAAACTCAATTAATAGGCACCCTGCCATTAAGGGCAAACCTTTTCAGTCTCTTTCTTTTTTTCTACTAATTGTATCCAAAATAAATAAGGGGCACCTCAATATTCTAGATTAAGGGCAGTATCTTTAGTCTCATTTCCTGCTCAGGCACTCAATTAAGTAGGCAGTTATATTTGTATACCTGTACATTCTACTGCTAAGTTGCAAGCATCCCAGAAGGATGACCAATATTCAAACACTTGCAGTGTTAACTGGACTTGCTTCAAACAATACACCGTAATCATTGTTTTCACAGATTTAAAGTTCAATCTTATTACTCTGGGGAATTCTTGTTGTAAACACTGCAGGATACAATGCAAAAGCTGATAAATTCTACATCACGTTTTTGGAGTAGGAGTCATGTTGGCTTATTTATGTGCACTTTATTGTTCTTGAGAGTATTGTGTTACAGTGTACTGTAACTGTAAAACTTCAGTTCAAACTCTGAAGAGAAAAACTTTGAAACTTGTGACTAATAATAAGAAAGACACTTAATCCAACTCCAAAACCTCCTATAGACAAAGGTACATGTTATGGCAACGTGCAACTCATAGAATACCTGTTTCCTGTGTACATCAAACAAAATGGGAAGCCTTAAAATTCATAAATTTAATATGATCAGTATATAATACAATTTTGCATGGCTTATTTTTTTTATATTAAGGGCACCTTGCTACAAAGGGCATTTATATGCAGTTAGACAATAATCATTATGTCAGGCATTGGTGGGGTAATGCTGAATACTGTAATAATATGTTATAAATAAATTGTGTGAAAGTTCACATTTTTGTGTTATTTATCATAGCATCCATTCACACATCTTTTTAAGTTCATGACCTGGACAAAAGATGGTCCTTAGCTTGTATGTAATAAAAAATACATTCTATACTGATTTCTTTTTAAGTATGTTTTGTCTTAACACGAAGTACACATCTTTTTTTCATGTTAATAACTTTAACACTTATAAAACTAATCAGAATGTTTTTAATCTATATAAAAAGAATAAAAAACCTTTCAAACTATAACACTTCCAGTAAATTATGCCATTGTATTCACAATCTTGAACAATGTAGATGAAACAAAACAAGGTAGTTTATAAGTAAAATATTCCCTACAATAATTTATTGTTTCCTTTTAATAAGATCATTTTCAAATTACAACTTTTATGTCTATGATTTTGTACTACTATCTAACATATGGTTTTATCAGTATACCATGAAACTCAGTGTGGGATATAAAGAAGTAATTCAGTTAAAAAAATAGATATTTACCTGAAACTTTCTTCTTGCTACAAAGTACTTTATCTTCCTAATGGCTCTTATTGCATTCTTATGGGCTTCTGTGAGACTTGAATAAAATAACATACATGATGAGGCATCTAAAACACTGTTTGATTTCAATGATATTTAGATACAAACACTACAGGTAAAACATTTGCTATGACCAGTATTACTGATACAGCATAAATAAAGTTAAACATTCATGAGGTGCTGAGGAACAGTCACAGTGTCCCAAACTCATAATTCACAAGAGAAATTTGGCTTTCAAACATAACTGTCTGTGACCAAGTGAATGAGAGGTATCTACCAGGGAACAGTCGAAGAGCATTTCATTTTCATAAAACTTGCCCTATACTTACACAATATAAGCCAAATATTACGTTTACAATTGATTTCAGTATTTTGAAGGTAATCAAATACTAAAAATAAATACTGTTAAAAATAATAATCTTTTTTGCATGTGCTCATTATCATAATTTTAAAAAGAAATTTCAGGGTTTCTACTGTTAATTTATTTTCCACATAAGTGCTACAGAATATTTTTTATACATTGTATAATTTGTAATGAGCAAAATTTGATATTTGTATAACATATTTCACTGTTTTAAATCTCAGTTTTAAAGAGCTAAAAAGATTACTTTCATGCATATCAAGAGAGCAAAAAGATAATAAATCATTTCAACTTAATATATTATTTGTAAAAAAAAAATACAAATGAGTAACAATTAAATATCAGCAGACATGCACTTCAATACCTACTATATATGAAGTATGGGAAAGTTTCATAGTTGTACTACATTATAATAAAACTGGTAAGAGAAACTCTTGGTTTTAATAAGCAACTATAAATGTAACACAACTGATAATGGTGATTTAATAATGTAAAGTATTTTAATCTTATCAACTTGTGTGTGTGTTTTTATAAACACAAAGCCACATTAGGCCATCTGCTGTGTCCACTGATGGGAATCGAACCCCTGATTTCAGTGTTGTAAATCAGTAAACTTACTGCTGTTCCAGTGAGGGACCGTATCATCTTAATCAATTAGCACATACTAAATAATTTATATTTTACATTTATGACAAAGCCAATTTTGAATACAGATGACAAAGAAGGCAGCCAGTCATCAGCTCTCTGCCATTCACACTAAAAGATTGATTGTAATTGTTTTAAAACACCCACAGCCTAACCTTTTCACTACTGGCTTAGCTAAATCAGTCAAGTTCATAAACCCAAATTAACATTTATAGCTTACATACTGTAACTTTTAATATATTTTGTGTATCTTAAAATATCTCAGGCCTTCAGTAAATATTACATCTGTTGCAGACAAAAAAATCAAAACCTTCAATGAAGTACTTTTCCTAGTTTTCTCTGTGCATATACAGAGTCAGAGTGTTGACTCCTGCAAGTGCAAAAGAGTTTCATGTTAAGATTAAAAAATTTTCATCTTTTGAAAATTCTTAAATTTCACTTACGTAATCTCTAAAACGTCTAAGTATATTTCAAATTTTTGTTTTGTATAAAACTATCTTCTATCTGTTATTTTCTCTATCCTAACTGTATGAAGTTGGTAAATTTAATTATCCTTGTAATTATCATTAAATATACAAAATAAATCTAAGTTACCTCCTTTTATTCTCTAAAATAACTTCAACTTGTAACATGAAACTATATTAATTTATCCTAAATAACTTTAAACTTGTAACAGTATACATCTATTTCTACTTAAATTTTATTTCTCTTTCATATGTGTCTAATTAATATTCGCACAACATAGTTATAAATCACTGAGTTAATACACAGCTCAAATAATCTTATCAAATTACATAACACATGGGCTACCTGCAAATTGATTGCAAGCATACCATGTTAAAAAGTTTTATCATTATTATTATTATTTACCTTACCTAATAAGTTTCTAATTATAATTCTTATAATAATATATAAATAATATATCTTAAAAACAAGAAAGCAATTATATAATTTAATAGATTAAAATCACAGCTTTTTATTGTTTATGTAGTAATACACATCGGACTGAATCATTAGCATTTTCTGAAAGAGAGGATGTGACAGGTGTGCATGGCAAAAGGGGTCTGATTTTCCAGCTAGCAGCTCTACAATAAAATAAGTTCAAGTCTACAAACAATTATGCTTGGAGGTTCAAGCAAGAGAGTCAGAAGCTTGTATGAAAAGAAGAAAATTATGATTGTGGAAAAATGTCCTTGTGATTCTTAAAATAGAAGTAATCCCACAGGTATCACTGATATAAGCTAAAACTTCAACAATTATTTCATAGTAACTTTTAAAGCAAACCTAACAATGAAAATATATTGAAAAAAGTTGCACTTAGCCATTCAAAATAAATACCAAATGTAGCAGCTTGACAAAAAACACTTACGAGGTTATCTTGGGGGGGTCATCTATGTCAATTTCAATTTCATCAGAATTAACCTCAGCTGTGCAGCTTGAATTGGACAAGAAGGGAAGAGAAGGAACTTTACTCTCTCTTCGAGGTTTCATGCCTCTTCCTTCCAATCACAGAATATAGAAACAAATGTGATATTAAGCCAGTTACAAATAATAATTTTTTACTACATATTTCTTACAAAAAACTCTTTAATATCAATAGATGAAAACCAGTACTATTAATTCATTTATATTCTGTGCTGAAGGAATACAAAGGAACAATTATGTATACAGTAATGAGAAAATAAACAAAATACTCAACATAAATTTCTGTTGCTATTAAGACTAAAAAGATTATAGACCAAAAATTTAACCTATAAAGCTTCTGATCCACATCTATAGAGTTATTTTGCCCAATAATTAGAAATATATAAGTAAACAAATAGTCAACCTGTTTCAGATTAATACTAATATATTTTGAATACAAGCTTTTTATTAATGTTAAGAAATTGTGGATAATAAATTCACTTTGAAATTCAAATATTATAGCTTAACAGCTGGAAATCCAGATTAACAAATCAAGTTTTGTTTACTGTTCAGAAAGTACTTCCTACAGAGTCATGAATAAAAGAAAACTTCTCAAACTTGCATCTGTTCGATTGATGCTAAATCAATATTACAAGGAACTCATTGTTATGTATGTTAATCACTGCTCAAAGAATTTTCAGATAATCACAAATTATAAAATATATACTCAATATTTTTCAGTCACATCCTCACCATAACGAGAATCTTCAGATTCAGAGGGAACATCTTCATTTTCTCGAGGTGAGACAGCACTCTCTGGTGTGTTGGCAATACTCCCAAGTTCCATCTTTGTCTTGGACTTTCTTCGTTTCAGAACACTAGCTTTTTTTGCTACCTACAAGAATATGTACTGATACCTTATGATACAAAACAGTGGAAGTGAAGCTTATTTTGTAACCTTTTGGCACACCACCTCTATGTTTTATAAAAATATTCAGCTGGTATTTTTGAAATATTTATGTATTTGCATACAACTACACAATATTATAAGGTACAGTTCATATTACAAATAACAAGAAATCTGTCAACAAATATACAGAACTTCAGCACTACAGATATAAACATCCTTCCTTCCTTGAGAAACATGAAGATCAATTTTTCATCTTATATGTCTTAAAACTATATGAAGAAATTACATCCAATAATTTTGAAATATACAATTTTACATTAAAAAATGTTCACTCACAGAAGCAATACAATAATAAAAAATATATGTATATATAAATAATAATAAGCAAGTTGAAATTGAAAGAAAGCAACACTATACATTTTATCTTCTTGCTATAACATCAAAACCAGAAAATTAACCAAATTTATTATTCCTATTATTGACAATGTCTTAAAATTTTTAACCTTTGATTCTGATTTTGCCACATTTGTGTATGCCACAACCTCTTTTAGTGTTGTGATTATGTTTTGTTGCTCTGAGTGCTTAAATAATTTGTTTGAACCTATTAAAGCTTATTTAAAAATATGGACAAATTATAGTAGTTTTGGGATGTCCTATTCTAGTGATTCAAATTTTTTTGCATTCAAAAATGCATATCTGAAAGCTACTCTTAATTTTCTTTGGCACAAGTTTGTTAAACTGAATGGTGCTCATGGAAGAATGTCGTCATTGTTTACTTGAGATGTACCATCTAGAGTACATTGCAAACAGTATAAATCCTATTTTTTATGTATGTATTTAATATTTTGCTAGGTGTTTTGTTTACAAAAATAAGTAATATGAAAAAATTACAATTCTCACCATTAACCTGACTAAAATTCGTGGTCAGACACTTTTTATATTATCTCTACATAAAACAGCTAATGGTCTCCGACTGTGATTTACTGTTTTTCGTGGAACAGTGACATTTTTTATGTGAGTACAAACGAGGGTGATAAAATAATAAAATTGAAGGCAAAGATATGCCAAAAGGTGAACAACTGAAATTGTGTCTTGGAACTTCAAGAATTAACACTGCAGTCAGTTCAAAACAAAAAGTGGCATTATTCACCACATTTCACGTTTTTGACTTTTCATTTTATTATTCATTGATTGTGTTGTTACTGTTAGGGTTGAGAAAATAACATACAAAACATAAAGTCTTAACTAGAAAAAACTTTTGATAATCACTTAGGAGATTCTGGAACTTATGAACTTATATAAGATATGAAAACTGGAAAAGGAAGAGAAGTATTTTTTTTATAGCATAAAAATCACCTTTCATTCACACATTGTGGTAAAGGCTTCAGAAATTTGTACATACAATTTTAGTAAAAAAAGTACTTTATTAAAAAATATAATTTTTTGGGGTATAAAACAGACTTGTAATGTTTACTTCATTCTCTTCCTATAGGTTTGGTCAATTCAGTTAAATTTGTGAAACCAAATTTACATTTAAAACATTCATGCTATAATTTCTTTCTGTGTTTTGTGTGTATTCATGATTTCACTATAACTCTTTTGTATACAAAATATCAGAATTTGTGATGAAGCATTTTTATTAAAAACTTATCCATGAATGTATGGAGTCAAAATTTTGACTGATCTAAATGCAAAGTGATTTCTATGTTAATATTAAAATACTTTGTTCCATCTAAAACTTATCAAACTTCATTTGTATAATCACTAAAACATCCTAAATAAATTTCAAACTTTTTTCAGTAAATTTTTATTATATGGATTATTTTTTCTATCCTGACTCTATACAGGAATGGTCAACTTAATCCACCTTGTTATCACCACAAAAAATAAGAAATAAATTTAAATTACTTTCTTGTTTCTGAAATGGCTTCAAATTGTAATATGAAACCACATTTTCTTATCCTAAACAGCTTTACGCTTGTAACAGTATACATCTGTTTCTACTTAAATTTTGTTTTATTGCCCTTTGAACCATGTATAAATAAAAATCCTGCCACACAAGTTTTAAATTACTGAACGTGTAGCTTATGTTATCCTATCGAATCACATAACACACTGGCTATTTGCAAGCTGCTCACAAATATACCTCGTGAAAAAAATTATTAAATTTATCAATCATATCTAACCTAATAACTTTCTAATTCTTATTACATTTTAGTTTATTTTATTATGATTAATAAAGAATACACATGATAAAAAAGAAATATGGTATTTATCTGGGTTTTTCCTTGTTGTTCACAAGACGAAGCTTAACCCTAATTTTTTTTTTATACTAGAAACATTTTATTTAGTTAAATAATGCAACTAAGAACAAAGAAAATAACATGTAAAGAGCAGACAATGCCCAAAACTATCCTAATTTTATTGGCTCTCTAACTGGGTGATTAAAAATTCAGCTAATTTTGATGTATTTCCTGTGGGAATAAATTTTGAACAGGTAGGATAAGGGACAATTCTCTGATATAAGGCAGCGTAATATTTTTTAATGGGCTATAAATGGTACATGTTAAACACCAAAGAAAACAACTGTCAACTTGTGAAAGAGATGTGACAGGTTGGTATAGCAGAGAAGGTTCCAATTTTCTAGTTTATGGCTCTGTAACCAAATAAGATTGAAAGCTGAAAAATGCTTTGCCTGAGTAATAATTACATTATAATGAGAAACCCACATTAAATTCTGGGGTTGGTCATTTCAACCATGATTGTGAACATACAGTTAAACAAAGACTGCTAACTGTTCTATACTGGTAAATGAAGTATAATTAATGATATTACTAATAAGGAATGAGACAAACTACCATTCACCTTGGCAAGTGGAGTGCTTGGACTACCGGCAACTTGACCTGTATCCTTGATGTGGATTTTCCAAGTGGCAACTCCTGGAAAAGTCTTTTCAGCAGCATGGCATCTCCATAAGCACTAGCATTCATCCAAAACAAGATGTTTGACTTAGAAAAATATTCATTTTTCTAATTAGCAATGATTTAAAAGTGATTATCAACAAAATTCAATCATGGAATATTTTTGAGTCATGCAAGGTCAATCAGCTACTGGATATAGTTGCTACATACAAGACTATGGGTACTGTAGTGCTACATTTATACACACGATAATGATTAATTCAAGTGTAGTGTTTTACTATTTCTGATAACTATCACATACTGAGGCTTACATATTCAGTAGAGACAATAATGATACCAGTTAACACCTTGATTCTCATAACAGTACAAATACTATCTACAATATCTATTCAAGATATTTTTCCACTAATCTGTCATGTGAAGTGGACAATAATAATGCAACCTGTGTCTTATTGTAGTCATTCATTTGGATTCATTTCATTTCTGGGAAATTTTTAGTGATCTTTTAAACTAGACAAAACCAAATGAAAAAATAAAGTCCAATTTGAAATAAAAGATTAAATTCATTTGTATTCTCTGCAAGAAAACAGGAGATGCGATGCTTGTTTTACATTCTTTTATCAGTTTTGGAAGATAAGTTATCATTAAAAGGTTTGTATTTATTATTTATGTCAGTCATTCTGACTGGTTTAAAAAGTTCGAGGGAATGCCATTTTACATTACTTTAGTCAAAGTTAGACTGAACGAAATGATACTGATTAAGGAAAAATATGATATATTCTCTTATTTACAGTTGAAACTCATTCTCACCACTAAATACTTGAATAATATCATAATTTTGTAATTTTGTTGCTGTGTGAGAAATACGGTTGTTTACATTGTAAACTAATTTTATGAATTTAGACAACGGGCATCATTGTTGTATAATTTTCTTGACATCAGAGGAAAATAAGTTCAACCATGCCTATTACAGTAGTTCTAAGTTGAAATTAATACAGATAGATATGAAAATATAAGTTTATTATGTGTTCTAGACCACCATGTAAAAAAAACAAAGGAGAAATAATACCAACTTTAACATGTTGCACTCTCACACATAAATAATTGTGAAATTAAGACACGTGTAGATAAACTAATTTTCATTAACAGAAAGTAAAAGACTATGTCAAATGAGTTAGCAAGTGTGAAAACTGTACTGAAAGTATAAGTGTATAGATGATAAAGTTTGACACAAATAACTGGAAAGGCCACTTTTATCATAAACACAGCACATACTCACTTGTATTAGAGTTGCTGCTGCTGGTATTTGTCTGTTAAAGTGCTTCTGCCTTTGTTTTTGTTGTACTTTTAAGGCAAACCCTGATCCAAGGATCCCCTGAATAAAACAGTTTAAAACTTTTATTAAAGCTGACTGGGTCATGAAATTAAAATCAAATACAATAGTTTTTAATTTTATTACTTCATTAAATTGTGTGCTACACTACCATAAGACCTAAATTATGATGTGAAGCTACTGTCCTAATGTTACATATGTTTCAAAGTATCAAAGTCGCCATGAAATAGCACTAAAGCAGTAGCTATATTCACTTATTCATATTATCCAATAAACAACTTCTTCCCAAAAAATTTTGTGATATGTTTTCACTGAACACTACACAGTATAAGATGTTTATACATCTGATACAGCATTCTATTGAGGCTAGAAATATCTGATGGATATTGCAAAAGATACCTTTTAAGTGGTAAATTCACACTTGTAATGTGAACCATCAGGCTAAAGACAGAGCCAAATGCATCACAGTTGGCAAGATAAAAGGTCACAGGATGCAGGTTCTATAATGTGTTGAGTTAATGATGCCCATTCTACATCTTAGAAGTCACTATGTCTACCAATGCTTTTTCTTGCAAAAAAAACCAAACAAAAGTTATTTTCTTAAACAAAAATAGAAATGGATATATTCCACACTTTTCCCACTAGGTACATTAGCATGTACTCATCTGTATGCAGAACCAAGTGAATCGCTCATAATCAAAAAGAGCATTTCTTGGCATTTCATTGGTCCACTAGATGTGTTCTTGGTACCAAAGCAAAAAATCTGAACTTCTTATGAAGCCTGTTTTTTAACATGCTGTAAACTGATACAGCATTCTATTAAGGCTAGAAATATCTGATGAATATTGCAAAGGATACCTTAATATTATTGCAACCAAACCAGAATCACCAGTATTGTTAACAATAATTTGTCAAATCCAACTGTCCTACCTACCAATTGTGTATGTAATTTGGGGAAGCAGTTCTGCTACTGACAGTTTAAGATATTTGCAGCTACATTATTACAGCCTTTTACTCATCCAATAGCTCTCCACATGACTGAAGTATGCATGGATCTTCTATAAACACAATTACTTCAAGTACTTAACTGTTGGAATAACATATGTAGGGTAAGCTTATAAGAAAATTTTCTTCAAAATTTTACATTTAAAAGGAAGTAACATAATTTATTAGACAACCTCACATATTTCCAGTCATGTATTGCTAACAAGTAGTACTTAAAACATCATTTGCTGTTGAAACAAGCAATATTGAGAGTGGTTGATGACTGTCACATTTGTTATAATGTTTCAATAAGGTAAATTTGAAGACAGTTACATTCTGTATTGAAGGACTCCTTCAAAAGAAACAAAACTGTTCTTTGTAACAAGTGCAGAATCAACTTTGTGTAAAATTTGAAATAGATCTTTGTAATATTTACAAAACCATACTTTCCCGAAGTCAGCCAGTAACAACTAACAGCCATAACATACATTAGTGGATTCTTATGACTATGAACAATTAGGGATAGAAATGGCATTATTGAAAACTGTCAACCAGATGACCACTCATTATCTTTGTGTCTTAAAGCTTTTTACTCTTGTTCTTTGACTATTAGGCTAACAATTATATGAGTAAATGTTTGAATTTATAAAGCTTCAACAACAACTTACTGTATATCATAACAAGTTTCTTTTGAAAAAAGTAGAATATGAAGAATTTGTAAAATGTGTGCTGGGCCAGGCTGCCAATACAATAGTAAGTTTGTTTGTTATTATTAATCACAAAGTACATAACAGGCTATCTTGATTCTGTTCACCATGGGTATCAGAAACCAATTTTAGCATCAGAAGTCCTTAGACAATTTAGCCACCAGGGTGGCAATGATAAATTAGTAGATTTTACTCTCTTTTTTCAGCTTAGTAGTTCTTAAATAGTAGTTTCAATTAAAACTAAAGCACCATTTTAAAAGAATTGCACATTCTGAAAAGTTTTCCTTCTAAATAAATCTAAAAATGTTATATATGGAAAAAATGTTAATATCCTGCATATTCAATTTCTTAAGTAAAGAAAACAGTTATATATTCTGAATGTAATATTCACAAAACTTATTAACATCGTGTACAGGGACATTATTTTTCAAGAAAATTTTTATATGCTTATTAAAATCAAAAACTTACTAACATCATGTACAGGGACATTATTTTTGAAGAAAAGTTTTATATGCTTACTAAAATCACCATTTCTTTTAAAGCAAGGCCTAAACCTTCTATTATTTTACTTCCAGGTACAGACACAAAACAACAAAGAAGGTACAATAATTTTAAATCATGAAACTACTTACGGCTGGTAGGGCAAAAAATGAAATGGCAAAAACAGAAAAACATGAAGCAACTATTTTTCCCATCCATGTTCTTGGAACTGTGTCACCATAACCAATTGTTGTTACTGTTATCTGTTAAAGATAAATATAAAGCATACCTTCAGAAAGACAGAAAACTTTATCATCTTAATAATGTACTTTAATTAGAAATGCTATCATTAGACAAACAAAGTTTTCTAAATTCCAATTCTTCAAAACCTGCATACACGTATAAGGCTTACATCAAAATTATTTTAAGGTGAAATAGTGTGGCTTTCTGAATAAGTGCTTCGCTGTTAACTGACACGATGCACTTCATATTTTGTTACATTTATTCTATATACATTTCTGGCAAAAATTAAATTCAAAAAATGAAAAAACAAAACAAGAACTGAACATTAAATATATCTATTTAAACTATTATATCATTGGCCTAATAAGTGGTCTTTCTCCACCAATTTCCCATTGGTTACATTATGCTGTAGGGTTTATAAAAGGGTGCAGCTGTCACATCCTGCCACTTGGAGTCAAGATACTATGGAAAAAGAAAACCGATGAACATTCAATGAGAAATTATCACTGGAAGAAGTACTGGTAACATGAGTATGGATGTTTTAGTCCAAATTATCACTGGAAGAAGTACTGGTAACATGAGTATGAATGTTTTAGTCCACTTACTCATGGAAGTTATGCTAAAAAAATAACACAGAATACCAGCCTAGTCAGACAAAATGATCAATTTCTGGTTCATATAATCTTTGAAAAATGTTGTGAAATAAAACTAACATATGATATTCATTCTATAAACTAATACTTTAATAAGTGTTCAGGGCTACTGGTTAGCACATCTATAATGCTCTCTCTCTAATAATATGTATTTATTTTGTGACACATTACACAAAAATATTAAATGTCTTTTCCCCATCTCAATCTTTCATACAATGTCAACAACAAATTTCTGCTAGATTATAAAAAGAGCTATGAAGGATTTTTTTAATTCAGGACAGTTGTTACTTGAAGCTCACTGATACAGTACAAAAATATTATTAAAGCCAACAATGTACATTACTCTAATGAGCATCTACAAAGTATCAAAGCCTGAAACAGATCATGAGACAAGAAGCTAAATATAGACTAACGACAAATAAGGTGCAATGACAAATGATATGACCAACAAAAACAGACAAACCATTCTTGTGACATATCCTATCAATAGTTGGGTTCTTCAGAACTATCTTGTCAAAGTAATAAACTCTGAAACAAAAGTAGGTCTAACACTTAAGACAAATGCTGACTAACTTAATGATTAGACTACACAATCTTCCCTTGATTAACAAATACTTTACATTCTCATATTAAATCCGTAACTAATTTTTTTGAATACTTCACTCATTACTCAGTATATCTAGATATCAGTCAAAATTAGTAGATTTTTCATATCATCACTGTGAACTTTCTAGGTATTCTAGGACTACATTTACAAATTAACTTGATGTTAACAATATATGTTCTCTATCTCACATTTAAATTAAAATATAACTTTGAACAATATGGTAAACAAGCTGAGGTTAATAAAACTATAACATATGGATATTTTGAAGAAACCAATTTGAATGAATGCTAAATCATGATAAGGTAACAACAATTTCACATGTTACCAATATAAACAGACCAACAATTATGAATATTAACAGAAAACAATGGTGTTATGACAGTTAACCATATGATGTGCATTTCGGTAATTTAGCATAAAAAGAAAACAAATTAAAAAATGGTGATGGATTGTATCAATTCACTAGATTTAAAAACAGGCATACATTTTAAAGCTTACCAAAACAAACAATGGTGTGATGAAGTATTGAAAAGATGTCCCGTTAATGAATAACTAAAACAAACCATTCATTCTAATTAATACAAAAAAATTCATAAGAATGAACAAATGACAATGCAGTTCAGGGTTTTGAAAAGAGAAAACAATATGTTGTGATTCTTTGTTCTCTTTATTGCAAAGTTCCAGAGTTTGAGTTACAAGCCCTCATAACACTGACCCACAAGAAGATAACTTTTATGAACATCAGCAAATGGTAATATACACAATATCATGTGCTTTGTTAAAAAATACATAACAAAACTGTAATGTAACTAGGCATTAACAGCATCCCATACTAATATATACAAAATCAGGTGGAACTGAAAGCACAAGATTATTTCTCAAAAATACATGTGAACTTTACATGCAAAAATAAACCAATCCATTAAAAAACTTACAGCTTCCCTACAAAAGAAATAGATCTGTCATGCAGGAACAATTTCTTTATCAACATATCATCTATATGGTGGGGCTCAAGATCGTGTATAGTAATCTAACAAAAAACAAGAAATCTGAAACAAAATCAACACAATAAAGTTTGAAATGAACATAAGTTGTAATAATGAAAGAAAAAATATTATTTTAATACGTTTAATCAATTACTTTTAAGAATAAACAAAAATAACTGCACAGTTTGATATGAGTAAAAAAAACACCAACAAAAAAACCAAATCAGTTATGAAATCAACACAAAACAATACATTTTGACAAGTACATACATGTAAGTAATTGATTTTTTTTTCTAATCAATAAGTAAAAATAAATGCAGGAACTGTAATGAGATATTACAACGTACCTGTTACTTTAAATGAAAACAATATACAGCATGATCACTAATGTCATAAGAAGTAAAAATATGTTGCAATTTTAACCCTCTTGTCCTACGTATCATTTACTACACATAATACATTCACACTTTATTAAACTACTTTTATTAATGTTATGTTAATTTTTATTATACAGAATCTTAGCTTACAATATGTATTTTAATAGTACCCAAGTTTTAAGTTTTTAATTTTATAGAGCAATATCTAAAAAAATCCTGAATTTCTTCTAGTGTGATACACTTAACAAATTTTCTCTAGATATCTTCTCATCTGTATTTTATTCACACACCTCTCACCCAGAAACTATAAAATTAAATGTAAATTACTCACTATAAAATAGTCATTGGTCCAACAAGCCATAATTTTTATTATTTTTTAAACAGAAAATCAGACCCCCTTCTACCACACAGCATTTGTTATTAGTTCTCTCTTACATTTAATTGTATATTACCTATAACCAAAAGAAAGCCAAGGCTTTCATCTGTCAAACAATGTACTTTATTACTCTGTGTTCTGAACACAGAATAGTTAATTCCCAACTTGGTTCCCACAGGAATCACAACAGTTAGCTTGGATGCATTTGTAATGGTTCTAGTCAGATAATTAGAAAGCCAGAATTTTGTGATTATTAGAGGAAATTATCTGCTTTTTGCATGTTATTAGTCTATGTTCTTTGATGCATTATTTAATTAAATAAATTATTTAATGCACTACTACTATTATCAGTATAAAAAGTGGAGTTAAGCATCACTGATAATTGAGAAAAAAATAAAAAGAATACTCACATAAATAGTTTATTCTTTATTTTTGTTTATTTTTACTTATTATGATAAAAGTAACTAAAATGTAAAATCAGGGATCTATTTATGTTAGTTAAGGTTTGGGAAAATAAACAATAATAATAATATAACAAAAAATATTTCACAAGGAGCACATGAAAAGCTTGAAGTAGCTCATAGGTTATGTATTTCAATAGCGTAACATAAACCACACATTTCTCAGGTGATTTACAACTTATAACGGGGAGAACAGTTGCTAAACATGATTCAAATGGCAATAAAGCAAAACACTTAATTATAAATAGATGTATACATCCATAAGTTTAAAGTTACTTGAATAAACGAATGCAGTTTCGTGCTACATTTGAAGTCATTATAGAAAGAAAAAGATATATAATTTAAATTTGACCAACCTTGTGAAAAGTTATGGTAGAGAAAATAACAAATATAATATGAAGTTTCACTGAAAACAAACATTTAAAATGTATTTAAGAAGTTTTAGGGATTATAAAAAAAAGAAATTTAAGCCTTGTGAGATTAAAAGTATTTTTAATCTTAAGAGGAAAATCATTTTGTACACAAACTATTCAAAACAAATATTCAATATATTCATAGAAAAATATTTATTTTTAGTTTATTAAAAATATTTCACTAAAAATATGATTTTTTTTACTAAAAGGCCTATAATGTGGACTGAAAGACTGCCAAACTTATGAAGATGTACACTATATCAAAAGGTAGTAGTATCAAATCTATAAAGACTTTATACAAATACAAAAGTACAGAGTTAAATAGCTACCAAATACATCTGTTATTTTATAACTAACACTAATTCAGTATATGTTGCTCTCTCATGCACAGTGTTTTATATTTTTTCCAAAGTAATGGTAAAACACACACACACACATCAAAAAATGAAACAAAATAAAGCCACAGTGAAATAACTTAAATTAGTTATTCATTTAATATGAATATAACCCTTGGATTATTTTTAATGGTATAAAACAAAACAAGCAACATTCTCCCCAAATTAAAAAAATCAACCATAAAATTAAAAAAAAGCAAAATAAAACCATGAAGACTAAATTTTAAAAGAGATCTTAGGTTTATGAAAAATAAATCACATTGATATAAAATGAGCAACACAATCACAACTTTATACTGAACCTTCATTACCACTGAAGCTATACAATCAGCTCATGTTCCTTAAAAACTGTTGTTATTCATAGGAAAAATTATTTATAGTGCTATACAAATACAAGTAATATTTCACTTTAAGATTATGCAAGATGAAAAGAATCAAATTGTACATTGATAATTTATAATTATTATCAGTATGGTTATAAACTTTGGATAGCATGACAAATACTAAAAAAATCAATTCTGATATGTTAATAAACTAAGACACATACACGACCACAGTTTCAATGGTTTTTTCTGACAATAAATCTATGTTTCAGTCTGATAAAGTTATGAATATTCTGTTGTAAATGAAATCAATCACAGATGTCTTTTATTCTAGTACAATGGTTTACTGACCTCTTAAATGGGCAAAAGTAGTTCAAACTAGCAAAAATATTTGTTAAATATGTTCATAGTTATTAGGTGAAAATTTAAATTACATTAAGATTTTTCTTAAACAAATTTAGTTTTCATAACTTATAAAATGTTATTTATTTATTCTATGCATTAAGAACTTTTTGCGTTTTACTGAAAACAGATACTCACTACACCCCACCACAATGCATCAGCATAGCTGGTGAAATCTGAAGATCTCCTTTCGCTCTCTTCATCTTTCTCTGCCAGATACATGAAGTACGATGAAAAAATCAACCCGAGGAAACCAATGTAAAGTGTTGTAATCAGCTCCTGGAATATGCACACAAGTGACATGACATACACTACCGTATCAAATTATGTAGCCTAAAGCTGATTAGATATTACTTTTGAAATCAGTTAAATGTGTGCAAAATTCTGGAACATCCACAATTAAGTTATATTATACATTAAAGATATTATACACACTTAGCATGTTTATATACAAATTTAAGCTGTATTTATGGTAACAATTTATTTCTCTTCCATAATCTAGTTTTTCTCAATTCACAGAAATTATTAAGCCTTGTCTGATATTCAAACATGGCTGCTTTATCAAGATAATACTGCTGTACTTTTCAGTGTAACATATTTTGTACCTATGAGATTATTTTATTAGAAATATTTCAAAATTATAAACTGTTAGATAAAATTAGTTTAGGAAACAAATAATTATACTAAATGAATTCACATTCTAAACTAAAGTTCATTGTGCAAGAAACACATTTTTTTATTGCATGTAACTACAATTTCAAATGAAATATTCCACTATTATTACCATTAATGGCATTCAGTATGAGACACCAGAACGGGTTGCCACCATATACACAAGTCAAACTTAAATTTGATAATATATTAAAAAATGAAATAAATGCTACTAATATGATATTGCATCAACTAAGAACTTAATAAATAATTTACAAGATAATTTAGAATTATCTCAGAGACTAAGTAGTAGCACACTGTAAATATTTTGAACTTTTGTACAGACATTAATTTTTGAGTTTTACTAATGTACAAGAAATCATGAACTACAAATCACATTCTCTGCTTCAAATAAAATACTCCTAACCATTTAAAGGAACTTTAAAGATGAATTAGCATTGTGACAAATTTACTATTATAAAGTTATTTCGATATTGATATTTATTTTACATTAATATATATTTAGAAATACATGTAACTTATACTGTTAAATGTGTATTGCAAAATTCCTGCCTATTCACTAAATTTGTAGAATATCATACATAAAAATCAACAATTTATTTATATGTATGTTACTACCAGAAACGTTGCCTTAGCTTAAATTTCCAGAAAACTTTTATGAAAGTTTATAAAAAGTAACCAATGCAAATAGAAGAGACAGTATATATTGTTGGTATACTACAGGGTGGTCGCTAGAAAAGCGGAAAATTTGTCAAACAGCTATTTATGTTTACAAAGAATAACTTTTACAAAGTTTTATAAAGGCATATGTTATATTACACTCATAGATGCTCAAAATGCATTTTATGATATTAAAATCATGCATTTTATTCGTGATGTAAAGAAATCAAAATAGAAATGAGTAAGCACGCATTTTATTCATGATCTCATCTGACCCTCAAATTTTCCACTTTTCTAGCAACCACCCTGTATAAACCTCAGAAGCTATAACTGTGATTAACATTTACTAATTGGAAAACCTACAGATATTTGAAGAGGAATGTTTATAGATTTCAAACATTGCAAACTGTTTAACTCCAGTGGATTAACTTCAGACATTAGTATTGCTACAAAGACATTGTATAATTTCAGCTGTGAAAAACTCGCATGGTAAGAGCTTGTTAGCTCCCCATTAAGTGAGCTATACCTATGTCAACTTAGAATTAATTCACTTGTTGCGAGCCCTCACTAAGATACCTAGGAAATTTCATATCAAATAGGAAACTAAATATTGTTTGTAAGTTTATAAAACTTTTGTATTTAAATCATGATTTTAATAACTGTTCTGATAAATTGTTTTATTATTTGCATATTAAAATATATTTGTATTAAGAGAATCATGTGTATCAATCTTTTTGGCAGACATAATAAGTTTAATACATCTTTACATTTAACTAACTTCTAAATTTAAATTACAATTTAACTCAGTTTCATGCTATTTCAAATTTTAATACGTAACATAAGTTAGAAGCTTGTTTGAAATAAATTATAACACATAACAACATTTGACAAATTACTGATGAAATTTGAAAAAAAATGAAAAATTGAAAAACACTAGCTTTTTTATTAGCAAATATTCTTATGAGAATTCAGTTGAAAATGTTCAATTAAATCAACAGTAAACAATGTGTGTGAAATTGTGCTCATATGAGTAGATGTTGAATGTCTGAGTAATAACAACCTTGAAAATGATGTGTTTCATCAAGAAATTGAATAAAGTATTACAGTATTAAATATAAAGTATTGAGTATAGTATTAAAGAAGGATGGTAGCATGTGCCTCTAATTTAAAAGTTACTACAGTTTACATTTGCCACCAGTCATACAACACCCTAAGAGATGGATAGAATAACTGAAATAACCTTAGGATGGCTATAGTCACCAGTGGAAATTAAATACCATTTTTCTTTGGTGGGTGGTCTCAGCCTCTCCCACCTTTCGTTGCCTCCTCACGCACAAGGAAGAAGGGGGGGAACAAACCAACATTGTTATTTTGAAACTGATTACTTTCATGAGTAAACATGTTGAGTATTTGATACTACTTCCTAGTCTAAAGATAAAACTACTTCAGTATACCAAGAAAACAGATGAATTAAGAAATACAAAGTGATGTGATGCATGTATTAATGGAGGATTAATGTTTACAATAATTCAAAATCTACTAAGTGTATCTTTTAGAAAACATTACAAATGTAATGTATACAAAAAGTCATAATTTTTAATAAATGTTTTATACTAATGATTTGTCTCTGAATTTACATTAGTCAGTCTGATTCATTCAGACAACTCTGAATACAAGGTGATTTTCGAGTTAACTTTTTACAAATAATGTGCTTTTTAATCTCTTTTCTGCACATGGCACCAAGTTATGTTTAGCATTTATTTAAACTGCATTAATATAACTTATCAAGTAAGTTATAAGTTCAGAGCTTTGTATTATTTAAGTTTTTATTCCTTTATTTCCAAATAAACATTGAAATCAATGACATCTTCTTTTTGGCTTGTGTCACAACATACTAGCTATAACCATGTGCAATTTTAGCAATGTACAGCTTGAAACATAAGAGGGTACTCATGCACATTTAAGTCCAGAGAATAATGTAGCTTACTTGCCCTTTTGACATCCACATTTTAAAGAACTTTCACTGAATGCTGTTGAAACAAATAAAAAACTCATTTTACACTTTAATTTAGCAACTTTTCTTTTAATTGGCTCTAAGTTGTGCTCAGGTAGATCTAACTGCTTCTACTATTGTTGGCTGTTTTGTCACAAAAAGCTTCAATTCTTTCTTCCAAGCGAGTATAAAAAGAATTTTCCAGAGGCTAAAGTATTTCTGCATTCACACTGTTCTACCATCCTCTTATAACCCGAAGAAGATGTTTTTAAGGTTATCCAACAAAGAGTTAAAAGATGGGTATATATTTCAGTTTCTTAATTGTGAGCATTTCAATGCTCTGTTTACTGGTGTTGGAATTAGAAGTATAGCAGATAGAATGGAAAACAAAATAAAAATATTTAAATCAAAAATTTTGATATTTAATTAGCAGGTTCTAGAGATTATGGAAATGAAATGTGAAAACTGTAAGATAGTAATCAGTACTTTTATACATAAAATTAAAATCACCTTACAAGTGAGCTATCCAGAGTCCAAGTGCAAATAACTAAATTAAATAATAAATTGTATTATAAACAGTAAAAACACAAAATTAAATATTTTATATTTCTCTAACTACATATTTTTCTGAAAGTTCCTCAAGTTTCAAACAGCTTTGTTCACAGATTTCATTATTACTTGAATCAAATTTAGTGACAGTTTCATAAAGTACTTCACTTTCTGGCACATTGTTATAGGGTTAAGAATAAAAATACTTTTTGCTATTTTACAGTATTCATTCCCAAAATTACTATGACCTCCTAAAAATGTCAAGTTCTTTTTAAATAAAATTTTATATCTTGTCTGTTAGTCTGTCCACCTTAACATTTTAAACCACAATCAATAATTTAGACACTAAGACAAAATCCCCCAACATAATTATAATTTGTCTTTCTTTTTAACTGACCTCTAAACAGGTTTAGTAAATTTTTATTACTTCTCAGAACAGCTTTATATTCACTCAATAACATCGACTTAAAAAAATTGTGCCTGTTACTAAAATGAAATAGCATAAAAATGCCATAACCATGTAGTTAAAAAAATGACCATTCTACTGGTGATAAACATGCATCACTGACATGTAAGTAAGTATGAATAACTAAGTAACCTTAAGAGCTTGAAGAGTTGGAAGGATGAGCTTCTTTAGTGGGTATTATTAACTTATCGATGTCTTAGAGAACACAGAAGGTGGGAGGTTCTTATTTTAAATTTTAGCCTGTCAGTATCCATATTTGGTGTACATAATGATAGAGACATTTTTACACTGATAAATAGGAAATAAAAATATTTAAATACATCCTTTTTAAATTAAGAAATTAAATTGTGTATAATATTAAAATTTAAATTATAAACTACATTTTGATACCAAAATGATTAACATATACTGAAAATAAAAGTGGTTTAATTGTATTTTGAATTCAACTCTGAAAAAGTGGTAACACTCACCTGTCTGTGGACAAATACTACGGAGCCCAACAATCGCCAGGTTCCACCTTGACGGTCTACATGCAACATTCTTAATATCTGAAGGAATCTAATGCCTCTGTTGAACAAAAACAATAGCACACTGAAATATAAAACCTCAAATACAGAATATTAATGAAGATGATTCTAGGATTAGATGGACTATGACAGTTATCAATGATGATACTGAAGTTGGGTAAGTTATGAAAGTTGATTATGACAACTCTGGAGTAGGATGGGTTATGACAGTTGAAGATGACAATTCTGGAGTTGGATGGATTATTACATTAGAACAGACTAAAATATCTTGTTGTTTTGTATTTTTTTTTAAAAAGGATCAATGATGAATGATAAGAGAAGTATGACAATAGGTTACAAACTTAAGACTAAAAGGGCAAAAACATTTCCAATTGAGGCATTTTTATTTCCCAGTGACATTTCAATACAATGACAATTTAAAGTGCATATATTGCAAGTTTATAGAGGCTTAAAACAATGGTTAATATTTAGTTGGGGGAAATAAAGGTTAGATTTAGTGATCAGTATATACGTCAAAAATGTAAAATATGTTTGAAAATATGACATACCACTTGGGACAAAAACCCATTGATGTTCCTTATTTGAATGTACAAACACGCAACATAATTCACCAGCTAAAATCTATGTTTCTACCACACTTAACCACAGTTTACAAAACGTAAAAAATAAAGAAGCTTTTCAGTATAAAGTCATAAATGGATGGATAGAACAATAATTCTGGAAGAAAGCTTTGGTTATCAAAGAAAATACAACTGTCACAAAATAATGACCTCCAAACAACAACCTACTTGTATTTAATGACATTTTAACTTACCTTTGACCAATTCAAACATTGTTGGTTTAAATCAATGTGTTCATTAAAATAAAAATTCAAATGAGAAAATATAACTACCTTATAGCTGAGGTAGCAAAAACTTGACCATTAGATCCAACAGCAAGGACCACTACTGAAGCCACTACAACAATCAGATCTGAAGAAACAAAAGTGGAGGTTTGCAACTCAACCGATACTATTTATACTTATTTTTTTAAATATACTCCTTCTTACAAGCTATATGTTGATAAGTGTAAAGTGGTAAACATCAATTGCTTCATTTTTTCTTGCTCATAAGGTAGGTTGTTTATAATAAGACTTCAACTGAAAACCAAAAACATTTACACACACACAAACATATATATACATGTAGAAAATTTCCAAAAATAATTAGCACTGGTGTAGCAAGTCATTCAATATCACTCTCTTATGAAGGTTCTCAAGCACGTTTACATAATTATATATTTTTATATTCAACTTCGTCTGGTGATAGTAGCCATAACTGAGTTAAAAGCTTGAAATTATTAAACATTTTATTATGTTTGAAGATATTTGTTTATATAATTATTGTATACCTTAATATATATAACTAATACTTTATGTGACATAAAAATAGAGATCAATTAACCTTGAAAAGCAATGTAAAGTGGCAAACATACCAATGAAAGAAATAGGTTTTCTTGCAAACCTAAGCCTTCCCCAAAGCCCCATGTACTTGCTCCTACAGCCCGCTGACCACAATCTAATGATGTATTCCACGCCAAAAAAGACAACTAAAACAGTTTCCTGTAATTCCAAAATATTTATATAATTTTCACTTTTTCTCAGTATTGTCACAGGTAGCTAAGGAACTATATATCTTTAAGAATAAGATTTAATAGTGGTTTTATGGTTTTCAAAACCAACTTCTCACAAATCCAACATCTTATACTGAATTGTCTTATTTGACAAGGTTATCTTTTTCATTTGCTTACATTTCAATTAAAAAATACTACTACTACTACCAATAAGTAGGAATGATGCCTGGTTAACCCCCATTTTCATTTCCCTTACATTCCATATGAAAAACAACTATTATGATGTATATTTTATATAAATGTGTATGTCAATACACTAATACACAAATAAGTAATTTTCATAATTTTGATAATTCTTATTTATAGCCTGCTTTATGCATTAAAATGGTTATTTTTATATGAAACTCAACCTAAATTTGAATTTGTTTTTCACTTGTGGACTTTCTATACCAACATCTATACATAAGAACATGCTCAAAAAAGTATAACTATTATTGTTATGAACTGTGAGATTTTATTGCAAGGAAACTCTTTCATTGATACAATAGCAATTAAAATGGGTGCCTAAACATTGATACAGAGCATAAAAAAAAGTTTAATCCCTCTCACCACAAACATCCCTTACTGAATGTCACAAGGTTTTTTGTGAATTACATTCAAAATTTAATAAAAACACTTTTATGTTATACCAGTTAGTATAGCATAAGATCATAGCTAATAACCCAAATTTAAAAGTATCTAAGATTTAAATGCTTCATTCTATAATGCAATATCAAAAAAAAATCCTGAATTTCCTTTAACTGAAGAAAATAAATTCTTTCTTTAGGACTCCTAACTTCTCTAATTTATTCAACACTCCTTCAACAAACATGAAATTTAATGTAAATTAGTCACTATAATATTGTATTTGCTTAAACAAAGCATAATTTTCATAGCCTTCAATTCTGTTTACTTACACTTCTCATTTTCTGTGACAGAAAGATATATGCACATGATTGTCTTCACATTTGCGCTTGTTGTAGTTATTAATACTATAATGCTTAAATTAGTAAGCATCTGTTCACAAAAGTAGAAAGGTTATCAGTAAATATTAATGCATACATATGTAAAATACCTGATTTTTTTTATTTAGTCTTATGGTTTGTTAAGCAATACTCTTCTCATACCTTTTTCATTTTTGAATATTGCCAAGCTGTTTTCATTTTAAGATCAAAAATACTTTTATGCATTTAACAATTTTCTAATTTTACATGCAAAATCCTTATAATGACCACATAATTATCAAACATTTCTTAAAATTTTATATTTTATCAGTTAGTGATCCTAATAAATTTCTGTATGGTTTCAGTCAATTTGACCTATCTCGTAACCACCATGGAATGACTATAAATTATAACATGAAACATAAATGTTCACACTAAATAGATTAAACTTCATAACATTATATATTTATTATTTATTATCATATCCAATAATATACAACCATCCTTTAATCTTTACAAAGTGACCTGTATTTGCTGTGTTTTAGTTAACTATTTTTTGTACAATATAGCCACATTTCAATTATTTTATGTTATATATGTATATACATTATTACCATTTATGGGAAAATGTAGAACAGTAAATAAAGAAGTAAAGCAAACAATTATCTCTTCTAGTTATAAATTTCGTACCTGGTTACTGTGGCTTGCTAAGCCTTAATTAAGACATTTTGCACAAGGTTGATGTAAAACAAAATATTTATTTCAGGTTTTATATTTAAATCTATATAAGCAAAATACCATAAATTACTATACTGATTACAAAGTATTGTATTAAAGTTTATCAATTTTATAAACTAATACGTACTTGGGCCTGAAAACATGAAATATCGAGCAGCATAATGCTGTTATATTTGAAAATGGCCAATAAAGTTACTGAGGTGATATTATGACCTTCTGATTGATTATTCATGTCATATATAGAAATAAGTATATATAAGGGGGAATTTCCAAAAATGGAGAGAGGTGAGAAGGGATGGGACACTGTTTTTATTTCAGTTAATGAGCAGTATCTCAGCAAATAAAAACAGGAGGTTTTTATTTTAAATTCTTGCTTAAAATCACTGGCAATTTCAGTTCTTAATTTGTACAAAACTATAAATTTTCACTTTTAAATTGAGAAATTAAACAACTTATAACATGAAAACTTCAATTATGATCTACAGGGTGACATCAAACTTAATGAAATAAATTCATAAAATAGCAATTCAATAAACTTTTGAATGCAACTCAACAAACATGATGACATGACCTCTGACTCATGTGTAAAGAGATGGAGGACATCTCTTTGCTTGTATTCTTAATTACGTATTCCAGAATCCTATAGGTAAAGGTTGTCCAAAACTGTAAAAAGTATTTTCAAAATTTTAAACAAGTAATTGTGGAAAATTTATATACTTTATGTAAGTTTGGCCTTTTATGTTCAATATCTGCAGTAACAACAGCTTATTATAAAATTGTAAATCAAACAGACATAACTATGCAAAATAATTTATGGGGGAAATACTAATTTTATGTATCAAGTACTTTGCCAGTAAAATTAAGGCAAAAATATATAAATGTAATTTTTCATGTATTAAAAGTTGTAATAAATAACAGAAATAGGTGTATTAATTTAATTTATAAACTATTAAAAGAATGTTTTTATGAAGATTTCTGTTTATCTTTAAAAAATAAACTTGGTATTATAAATTGATTTACTGCCTGTCCTTTTAGTAGTTTACCCTTTGTCAGTCACACCTATCCACTCACTGTTTGTCACACACACAAAATGAAGAAAAAACTGTAGAGTTAAGCAATTACCTCAAATAATCCATCTGTCTTTATTATTTGAGTCTACAGTCAAATACTTTTTATTTTCATCCAGCAATTAACTCCCACATTTAATTTTATATTTTTACTTCAATTAGATAATATGGTACATTGCATATTTATAAAACAAATCTGAAACAGAAAAAAGCAAATCCCTATAACACTGGACTTAGCTGTTTATCAGTTTTTACTGTAAATACATACATATATATATACATATATATTTATATATGTAATCTATAACAAAAGCTCAAGAGAATGTATACAAAGTGTTAGAGGTAATCATTATTGCTTTTTATTGTAATCTTTGTTCATTTACCTTAAAATAAAATTATTAATTGTAATCAAGTCCAAAAATTTTCATTCTGTTGCTTGAATGAATCTTTTATTGATGGTTTACAAAAAATTCACCCAATCTACATGTTACCAAGGTAACTGTATGCATTTTAAACAAAACTGCAATTTTTCTATACTGAAATGCATTTTCAAAAGGTACCTGCCACCTTTTACAAGATTAGCTATTCTCATTCAGTGGTGCCGTCTATACTCACTTTTACTTTACATATGCCACAAGCCTTTTGACCTCCCCCTATTGGAACTGCTAGATTCTAGCATGTCTCTAATGCAAATCCTTATGTGTCACCACCTGAACAATAATAGCATGACATGCTCACATGACAAATGATTCATTTAACACTCCTCTACCTTTCATCCCAGCAGTAACCCCCCAACTGAGAAAATATTTTATCATGAACTTGAGTGGTGAAATTAAGCAGTTGAAGTGAGATAAATCAATCACCAGCTGCCAAACCCAGTTTTCTTGAAAACAACAAAAATGCAAGAACAAAAACCCCAGGAAGGATGAAAAACAGGTAAGATGGCCTGCAGCAAAAGTAAGTACCAAACCACTTCTAACAGACACTGGCTGCTTAAGGGATCTTGAGAAGGAGGGAAGGAAACATGGTAAGGAGAGATGGAAAAAAAAAATGGACAATGAATTCTTCTGACAGAATCTGAAGTACAAATTTAATGAAAAAAAGCCAACAATGAAGAAACTTGAACAGCCCATCAAAACTGAACCCACCTAGTTTTCACCAGTATTGGTGGTAGTGGAGGTCTGCATGATCATCAAGAAAAATTACAAGTATCCCAAGCAGAAGGGATGGGTAAGAACTTGGAAATAGAAGAATGGGAAATGGTAATTGAAGTTGTATGAATCTCTGACAGAGAAAAATGGGCTACGATGCTTGCAAGGGTAGATTGTTATTGGACTGATGATACCCAAGGCTCAAGAGTTTTCAGAACCATATAAAAATGTAATACCTCAGAAAAAAGGCCATACATAAATCCTCAAGATATGCCAAGGGTAAATGGACCCAAGCCAACACAGTATCCTGACCATTTAGGTACCAACAATAAAGAAACCAAATATGTAATGCTATAGTCAAAGACTAATATGGAGGAGAAAAGGGCAAGAGCATTTCCAAAAACACCAAGCAAAATTTCTGTAGAGAGCCTCAGATAAGAGATATACAGGTGAAAAATACTCTAATAGACTGTTAAAAAGCAAGCAAGAATATTGGGTATTGGCAAGACTGATAGATTATATGGGAACTGACCCCAGAAAGGCAATAAGAAACTTAATAACGGCAGGTCTGAAAATGGATAGTCAGCATGATGGTAGGAAAATGCAAACTGATATGAAGTCTGTAAGGAGCAGGAGATGCTAATCTCCTTGCTTAATCATGAAACAAAATGATCAGCATGAACCTGAATATTAGATGAGGTAGGAAAAAACAAAAAGGGAAAGATTCTTCAATCAATAAGAAAGGATGAAATGTATAAGGAATAGGGTAGAAGGATAAAATATCATCAAGTTGGGAATGGAAAACAAGAGCAAAATCTGGTGGTGGAAATACACTATAGAAGCTCTCGCCAACCTTTACAGAACTGACTTATTTTGAAGGAGCCTGGGTGATGTCCAAAGATAAAGACTGTCCCATGTAAGATTCAGTCTCCTGGTCTATAAAAGCAGATTAATCAAATGTTGGGGCAACCACAGCGAGACACAAGATAAAAAAAAAAAAATTGTGATTGGTAAAATCCTCAAAAGTGATAATGTTAATGAGAACAGCCAACTCTGTGAGGGGAGGTAAGTATATCAAAAATACTTTTTATAACAATTTGTTTTATTCGTTCATTTTTATTAGTTGAATACATGAAACACTCCATACAATTTTTATGTCTTGTTTATGTAAGGTAACAAATATTTTAACTTCTTTCACTATTAGATATCACAACATCAGACAAGGAGAACAGATAGTTTAATTACTGTTCATTACAGGTTTAAAGGCAGATAATCTGCATCATCATGTGGCATGTTTCCAGAAAGAGAATGCTGAAACCTCTCAAATACTGACAGAAACAAGAATTTGAGAAATATGCTTTTCCTACTGCTTCTCAACAGTGCATTTTTAAAGAGAAAAATAAAAACTCCAAGTTATTAATTATTTTTCAGGAGACGATAAATTTGGTGATGTCTGAGGAATTCTGCCATCCACAGATTTGGACAGTGTCTATTTCTGGCCTTGTATAGGTTGAAAATTTGACTTAAGAAACATGTTTGTAACTAACAATAAGCATAATAACAATGACTTAAATTTTGATCTAATCCCCAAACATCCACCAAAGTCTCAACAAAGTTCAGAAAAAGTGAAAATTACAAGAAAATAGCAATATAACCTAGGATTTTGCTGATTGCTTCCACTGTATTTTGTAAGCAACATTACTATTCTCTCTTCTAAACTCACAAATTAAAATAATAGATAAGACTATCAAATTTTGTATGTCACAAGCCATGGATTACATAAGTAATTAGTCCTAAATTTATTATCTTGTTTTATGGTTATTATGGTGTTATTAATTTCCTTAAAAAACACACAAAATTAAACAGAAATAATATGTCCATGTTTTGCAGATATATCAGAAATAAGTCCTTCTTTAAAAATTTTAAAAATTCCTGCTACTTTATCTTTTATAAAATAATAAACTTACCATCCAAAAAAGTGTGTCAACAGCAAACTTATTGTACTGGTCTATTGTGGACAAAACACTGAATATAAGGCAGATTAGCACCACCACAAACCTAACAGTGAATAAATACATAATTAAATCAACATAAGCTTGCACATTGTTTGGATAATCATACATTTTTCTGTACATATACAACAAAGGAAAATAAAACAATATGGCATAGTAAATGTTTACTGCATTCCTACAGCTGTGTTTGATACATAACACAAAACTAGTGAAATTCGTTGAAAAAACAGATATATCATAAATTACGTTCTGAAACATATCAATGGCAGAAAGATCATCTGTGCAGCAGTTTTATGTATATATTAAAGCAAGTATGAAGGCCAATTTCAGAAAGCAGCTCACTAAATGGATTTAATATTGATACTGAAGTCTTAGTTGTTGTTTTCATGCAATGTTGGACACACTGCACATCATATACAGCCAAAGGAAAAATCAATATATGCATTGTATTTTTATGCAAACTACTGTGTACATTGTTAAAGCAATAAAGTGGTCTACTGCTACAAAATAATACTCATTTCAGTTTTCTGGCAGGTTAAATATAAAACTTACACAGTGAAATGGTATACAAAACATTTCCAGCCAGTGGGGCGCTCCAGGAAGTTATACACCTTTCCTTGGAATGTTACTTTAGCATGTTTCTTTCCTCCACAAAAATTGAATTTTCCCCATAAATTTCTATAAACAAGGATAATATCTCTTTTATTAATAAGTAATGATAGTATCTTTATAAATTGCATCAGACCACATTATTTTGGAACCATTACTCTACCTATCATTAAAATTTAAATAACATTCTAATGGATATTTGGTAACCAGCTTATTTGATCACTTTGTATGATATAAGCATCCAGCAACTGAATAAAGAAAAATTTTATATCATATTCTAGGAACACAGTAACCTCACATGTACCAACAAATACTAGAAAGTTTGAAGTTATAAATAACAAACAAATGTTCAATTTGTTAATAACTTTTCTAATATCAAGTAACAAAATTAATGGGATTGAGAGCATAAGGTGATCATATGTTGGTGGTTCATCAAAACATTAACTATTGTGAAAAAAATTAGCATAGGTACCTAAAGGTGCTTTACACCTGACAACTTCCTTGGCTTAACATATGCTAACAGCTGTTTTCATAATAATCAGTCCTGGAAGAGTACCGTAAAATTCAAAGGTGTTTAACCAAAGAAAATAATGTCTCTGGTTAGCAATAACTAGGTATTTGTGGTCTTGAACTTTCACATTTACACACTTTATGAATACTTTAAAAAAAACTTATTTGTTATAAGTCTAATTAAATGTCTCAACTTTTCAAAATATTATAAGCATGCAAACACTTGTTGAGGCTGATAATCCAATGCAGGTTTAATTTTGAGATGAGAAATTTTAGTCGATAAAATGTCATGGAAGTATTTTGCATTTTAACAACAGAAAAGACTAAATAGATTTTCCTTACTTATTTTAGAATTTTTTAAACTTTACATATTATAAATGAAATTTTATTGTCAATAAAATGTTGAATAAATGTTCTCCTTATTAACAGACAATTCTCAAATGGCTTAACTGTAGTATTCTCTTTACATATTAGCAAAAATAGCAAACAATACTCGTATTACATTAGACTTACCAACACCCAGTACTTTAATGTCAATTTTTTATAACTCATCCACGTAAAATTGCACCACACTTTGTACCTTATACTTACTAGCTACTCTAAGAATTTTACTAAAACTTGGCAAAAGTTGAAAAATATATCACTCACAGTTACATGTAAGAAAGATTAAAACAATATAATTATTTAATATAGTTTATAAATTTAACTACATACTTATCAAAGGGCAAATTAGTATTAATGTGCAACTGATTAAAATATGAATCAGGATTGTTGGAATTTGCTGGAATCTTGGCATTCTGGAGTTTTTCATGTGTACTTGTTTCTATAGGAGTAGAGCATTCAGTTGGAAGTTTTTCATGAGTTTTTCGAAGAGACATCAAGCTAGGTTGAAGAATTGGGACTGACGAAGTTTTATGTGATTTCATTATTTTGTAAGTGTCACATTTCAGGAACTGGTTTTAAACATCTGTGTATGAAAATTCAGATAATTACAAATAAGTCTTTCTCTCATAAACTTGCATACAAGTAAACATGTCTTAACTAATAGAATAACTTACAAAATAATTTACATTTGTGTAATATCTACAGATCAAACTTTTTAAAAGAATTCTTTGACTTTTTCTTCAAACAACAGCAATATTCTCCTGATTTCAAAATAATTTCTTAATACCCAATTACTCTAAAACTCACTCTAAATCTAGAAGTGTGGGCAGTTAGATACTATATTTGGTGCAATACTATTCATGCAACATCACATACAGGAAGCAAGCGGATATTGACTGCTTAAATTTCAAAGATACAAAACTTTGAAGATTATATGATGTTATATACATTTTTAAAGCCTCATTGAATTGTTTGTGCTAGTCCACTTTATCAGTCTTAGTTTCTAAAAATCAATTCAAAGTTAACATTAAAACAAACTAACAATCAAAATGTATGTTCAAAGAGAATATTTAGCATGTGAGAGTGTTAAAGTGCACAAAACTCTAAACATTCTATTTAAACATCAATTTTTTTTTAGGTATGGTGTTTTCAGCTGTCTTTTACTATCTATAATGAGTCTATGTTTGTATTAATTATTGGTATCTTATCTAAGCTATATAGAAGCCAGCATGTGTGTCCCATCATGCTTGACTTTCCTAAACAGTACGAGTCATAAAAGCCAAAATGTTTTTAAGCAAACAGAATAGTTTGATTACTGTCTGTCCACTATTATCTTAATGATGGAGGTACAAGAGAACTGTAAGAGGGAGTGCTATGAAACCTTACAAGGGTCACTCCATGCCAACTCACCTAGGGCTTAAAAAACTATTTTGATTACAGATTTAGGATTTTTCGTGGCTGAATAAATCAAAGTGAAGTAAGTTTTTGCTTGAATTTTTTTAAGAAAATCTATGACATGAACTGGGAAAAGTTCCTTTTTCTGAGTGAGGTGGCATGGAATGACTCACAAGTGCACCATGTGTTGGCATAATAAGCTAAAGTAAAGACATGCGATCACCTAACCTAAAGCTAAGAAAAAATTTGTCATGAAAATATATTGATTCACTTTTAAACTAAGTTGTTTCTGAATTATGCTATTTTCTGTTATATCACCAACATTTTTAATGAAAAACAAACCTCTTAAATTAATGGAGACTCTAAATTAAGAAATCAACAAATATTTTTCCAGCTCAGTTGTCTGTATATTTTTGTTGCGAAGCAACATGACATAAAAGCCATTGTTGGAACATGAAGTTACCAAAAATGCACTAGCTTTTCTATATAATAGTGGTTGTTAATGTGACAAATTTTTACTAATAATTATTGTATAAATATGTCATGACTTCATTTCATGAATGATCTTAATTTTGATTAGTTCATAAAAAAAGTTACTGATGTATGACTGCCTACACTGCACTTTTTGCCTCTTTGTTAGCCAAGTTTGATTCTGCAAAATTTACTTCAGTTAGCTACAAAATGTGAGATTATGATACACTATAGGGTGGGAGTAGTAGCACTTACTCCATCAGTTGTGATAGGCTATACACTAGCACTATATAATTCAGAAGAATAACTTAGTAGCATGAATGCTATACATTCTTTAAACTTGCTATAAATATGGGTTCACTGTGGTGAGAAACAGACAACTAAAAAGTGTAAAATGCATACAGTATACACATACTAAGAAGCCTTATGTTGTTGTTTTTTTTAATTTGTTCTAGTATAGGATTATTGATGATGGGTTGAATTTCTCAAAACTGGTGTAACATAATAATAAATAATTAATCAAATGACAGACTGGGCTTCATATTCATTTTTAGTATCTTACTAAATTTATAAGCAACTACAAAATTCCATGTATTCATTACTTGTATTAATTAATTAATAAAACAATCATAGTAATAAAAGAAATCTAGGGTTGAAGAAAGCAAGAATTAGTTAATAAGGAAGCTACCTGTACAGAATATAACCAGTTTTTGTATTGATCTAAATTATATTAATGTTTGTAGCATATAACATTTTTACTCAATTACTAATGGAGATGCAGCATTTCAGTTTTATTACTATTATCAAACTCCTACATATGACAAGTAACATTTACCTTAATAATTACAACATAACTGGTGCTTTCAGATTTAATTCCAAAAAAGGGCAATTTACTCACTGATCTACAGTACATTGAAAAATAATTTTTCTGTGCTTAATTTTCAATAATAATCAGTTTTTAATTAACGGAAGTTTGCTTTCATTCTTTCTTCATAATTAGGGTTAAGTCAGTTTTTCCTCATTCCGGGACGAAACATGGGTTTTGTTACCAAGTTTTATTTTCAAATTCCAGCTTATCACAAATGATAATTGTAACAAGATACAGTGCCCCTCTACTAGTTTATGAGATGGTACCACCTAACCATTTCTCAATGATTCAACACTGACAATAGTACCATGCACGTCAACCCATCCGACTATAATTATCAATTCACATATTCTCCATTGTTCATTCTGCTTTATATCATTTCATGCAATTAAAAACTAGTTGTCACATTACCTTAGGCCCACACTCTTTCTTCTGTAAATGTAATGTAACGATAGTCGACGTCTTTAGAGCCAAGACGTCAGTAGTATGTATTGATATTTAACTAAAAATATCAACAAGTCTTATTTTATTTTAACGCTAAGAAAAAAGTGGTTAATATGAAAACAATTTTATAGATTTTGAATTATTTTATCCATAAGTTTTTGTATTTAACACTTTGACTCACATAAAGTACCATAGCACCACCTATCCTTCGAATTCTCTCACCTTGTACCAAATTATATTTCATTTTTGAATTGCTGAGATAATATAATTCATCCAGACCACAATCATGTACAGATAAAGACACACTTGTAATAAGGGAGTATTGTATTTCAGAATAAATTTTAATTCTATGATGGGAACAGCTGTAATTTTCGTAGCTTCCATTGTGTCAATATACTGACGTAATTGTAAATCGTCCTTCTTGAACTCTTTTACAGAGTAAAAATACGAACACAAGATTGTGATCATCTTTAATTGAAGCTATGTGGTTTGGTTTTAGTTTGAATTTGGCGCAAAGCTATACGAGGGCTATTTGCGCTAACCGTTCCTAATTTAGCAGTGTCAGCCAAGAGGGAAGACAGCTAGTAATCACCACCAACTTTTGAGCTACTCTTTTACCAACGAATAGTGGGATTGATCGTTACTCATAACGCTCGAGAACTGAAAGAAAGAGGATGTTTGGTGTGACGGGGATTCGATCACGAGACCCTCGTATTTCGAGTCAAGTGTCTTAACCATCTGGCCACGCTAGACCAATGCTAGGTGAAACAACATTTAGACAAAGTACTTGGTCCTTAGATGTAATCGTATTACAGTAAAAGTAACACGACCATTATTTAAAATGAGAACTTTAAGATTCTTGAATGTGGGGAGAAGGACGGTTGATGGACAGATTAGATTTGAGGTGGTGGAGACTTTGTTATTATTTTATGGATAATAAGAGGTAAACATAAGGAATGAAAATTAAAATACATATGAAGGAAGGTGAAGAGAAGGCAGATAAATATCAGAGATGGCACTTGGCGCTTTTGGACTTTCTTCGATAGTCGGGAGTCTAGAATACGATCACCTGAAATTGTAATATGCAATTGTTTGTTTATTTCAGAATTTGGCAGAAAGCCACCTTAATGGCAATCAGCGAAGGTAAATAATTAATACCATCTACGGACATCTCTTAGGCTATTCTTATCTGACCAATTAATTGAATTTGACTCTTATTTCTATAATGCACCAATCTATATTGTGAAGATCATTTTTGTGTGTGTATTTTATATAAATGCTTCATTGGGCTGTCTGCTAGGACAAAGGAGGGGAATTGAACCCCTGATTTTGCGTTGCAAATCCGTAGACTTACCCCTGTACTAGCGGGTGGGAAGATCGTTTGTAGTAACATAATTCAAACCATGAAAACTATTAGATACTAATTTCACTCGTATTTTCAGCAACGTAATGAACTGTGTTTTACATGCACATACATCGTTGACACAGGATGATATACTCTAGTACATTCCTACAGTTCTTCTTTAGACTATATAAAACTAAAGCTTTCATGAAACCTCATTAAAGAGAGCGGTTTTTGAAATAATATTATTCATTTCTCGACTATTTTAAATCTGAATAATGCTTTGATTGCATTGTTAATAAACATGTTTTAGACCTGAAAAATCTCTTTCAGTTTCTTTGACGAAGAGACAGATTCAAAGAAACACTGTTGAAAATCAATTCTAATTTGGACGTCATAAATCATTATTGCATAAATATTTTCACAATGAATCGAAAATTGGAACCTGAGAGCAGAGAGCTGTTACAGGCCTCGGAACAAAGATATTTCAGTGGATACTGGCTGTCCACAATATTAAATTTGTAATTCCTAAATAGGATAATTCATTCACTCTCGAATTAAAGGCATGCACTGTTACAGTATACCATTGTGATAGATTGCCTATGGCATATGAATCATACTTATACACTGTATTTTTGTTGCAAATTTTAGAGTTGAATATCATAATTTGAGAATCAGTAATAGCAGCACCAGTGTGGATACGTAAATCGCTAGTTTGTTTGAAATAAATACGGCAATTTATGAGTAAATATGAAGCTTTAGGCTTATTTTATAACGCGTTTTACGTTTAATCAGTGTTTCATTATGCGTATTTTTTATTTGTTGTGTACATAATAAGCAAATTAAATACATGTCCAAGTTACTAGTAATAACATTTCAACAAACTACTTCGATAAAAATGGGATAAGGGCCAGGCATGGCCAAGCGTGTTAAGGCGTGCGCTCGTAATCCGAGGGTCGCGAGTTCGCGCCCGCGTCGCGCTAAACATGCTAGCCCTCCCAGCCGTGGGGGTGTATAATGTGACGGTCAATCCCACTATTCGTTGGTAAAAGAGTAGCCCAAGAGTTGGCGGTGGGTGGTGATGACTAGCTGCCTTCCCTCTAGTCTTACACTGCTATAGGGTCGGCTAGCACAGATAGCCCTCGAGTAGCTTTATGCGAAATTCAAAAACAAAACAAACAAACAAAATGGGATACAAATTTTAAAGAAATCAACGATTAACTCTACCACCATACAATTGAAATATACATGAACACATAAACACATTGTTGCTTAAAAAACTCACAAAAGTCACCAATTAACAAATGTTAATAAATAAATGAATAAAATTAACAAATAGAAAAAATCGCACAAAGATGAGTTTTATGCTTGATGATTAATATATGAAAGCAATACTTTATTGCTTTTAAACATTTCAGTTTTTAAAACTAAAATAAGATAGAACTGCATGAAAACAAATCAGGTCTGGGTTTTGTTCTATTTCAATACTTAAGTGAGTTTATCGTCATTAGACCACATAGTTGTTTACTATATGATTTTTATTGTTAGAAGTGTACTTTTCTTGCTTTCTGTTCGGCCAAGAGATCAACGAATCTACTGAAATTCAAAATACAGGCTAATCGGTTTTCAATTATAAGAGTTCCCAGACCTGTCACTTGGTCTGAGAAAATGGTGCAATATTGATATATTTTTTATTGCCCCCCAGTGGCTCAGCGGTATGTCTGCGGACTTACACGCTAAAATCCGGGTTTCGATACCCGTGGTGGGCAGAGCACAGATAGCCCATTGTGTAGCTTTGTGCTTAATTCAAAACAACAACAACAACAACAACCATTTTTTCCTCTACATATTTTGACACATCAGGTCTATACTTGGTAGCAAATATCCTAGTTTCTGAATATAGATCATTCACTGATATATCTAGATACTGGCACAAAAACTGATTAATATCCATTTGGCTCGATATCTTGTGGTTAGTCCAGGAGTAAGAGAATCTATGATCTTATAAAATGTGTTTCAACTGAAGTTTGTCCCCTCTGCAGGTTCATTTTATTCACAAATAGGCAAGGGACCATCTTTATGTTCATGAAAATAATTGGGAACTGTTTTCCGTTTTGCAGGCAGTTGTGGTAGAAGGTTCACATTATTTGCAACTAATTTAACTTCATTAAGAATTTAATTCCAGTGTTCTTGTAGTGTTTTTAAACGAAAGCAAGTACATTTAACCAGTTTACAGCCATAAAGATGCAAGAAAGTGACACGCTAAAACATAGTCAGCTATACAACTGAGTTTAGTTCTTGTTTGAGATGTAAGATAGCACTAAAGAATTTCTAATAGTTCATCCAGAATCGCACAAAATGCCCAACACTATCTACACTGCCCATTATGTTATCAAAAGTCCATAGAAGAACAGTCTATATTCTTGAAAAGAATGTTCCATTGCTATGTGCTACAACTAAATACACTGTAACGCTTTTGAGCTTTGGTGCAACTTTCTTCTGCTTATACTTCACAAAGATTAAGACTATGACAAGCATATGGTGAGAATTTAGCCATGGAATTTAGTAATAGAACTTGAGCACCATTATATTCATCAGCCATGATGGACCTAGTGTCATAACTTTAGGATCTGAAATCCATCATTTGTATTTCATAATTAGCTAAGCAATCAAGTATGAGGTTAGAAATGTCAGCCCTAGTCTTCTTATTACAACAAGTAAATCTTATAAACCTTTTCTGAATGAAAATGGGAGTATAAACGTAGTTTTTTATCAGATAAATCAGGTGTTGTGTTTACTATGAAAGCAAAGTAGTTTCTTGCATGTCTTTCTTCTGGGACTCATCTGACAAGTTCTGGGTATCAAGACGGTAACTTGCTCGCTGAGATTCTGTACCTCTCTCTATATGTTCCCTTAGAATATTATCGCAATGACTAAGCAACTTAGTTATTCCTAAAATGTATCATTATCAGGTGCACTAGTCCTTTCTGATGATCCATGAAAGATAAACTTCTTTTCACCAAGAAATGGAAAACATCTATAATCCTCTTAGGATAGTCTTCAATTCGGATGGTACTGAAAGATTATTCTTCTGATTCAAGAAATGAATACAGAATTTTGCTCAAAAATGTCTCCCAATCACACACTACTCAGTATAGCATTTATCATTATGAATACTTCTCTCATGATCTAGTTTGTTTGTTTATTTTGTTTGTTTGTTTGTTTGTTTAGAATTAAGCACAAAGCTACTCAATGGGCTATCTGTGCTCTGCCCACCACGAGTATCGAAACCCGGTTTTTAGTGTGTAAGTCCGCAGACATACCACTGTGCCACTGGGGGGCCTCATGATCTAGAGCCCATCGTAAAGTTTATTACATTCAATTGTTAGCAGCCAACTTTTTGCAGTTGTAATTGTAGAATGTGATGTAAATAGTCTTGGAAAGACGTTCATATGAAAAAAAAATACAAAACTTGCTTTATATTGCTGCAAACTAGCCAGCCATATGTATTGTATTCAACACATTGTAGCGGAGACTTTAGAAGAAATTTGGAAAATGACGTTTATGGTGTTATGAAGGCCCAGCTCTAACAGCTAGCTCAAGGTTTACATCTAATACTGTCCAGCATAGCCATGTGGGTTAAGGCGTGCAACTCGTAATCTTAGGATCGCGGGTTCGCATCCCGGTCGCGCCAAACATGCTCACCCTTTCAGCCGTGGAGGCGTTATAATGTGGCGATCAATCCCACTATTCGTTGGTAAAAGAGTAGCCCAAGAGTTGGCGGTAGGTGGTGATGACTAGCTGCCTTCCCTCTAGTCTTACACTATTAAATTAGGGACGGCTAGCACAGATAGCCCTTGAGTAGCTTTGCGTGAAATTCAAAAACAAACAAACAATTACATTTAATACACTCGCAGTGGTTAAGATACTAGCATTAAAGTCACTTGGCTGTTGTAGCTTTTCATTAAAAATTTACTGAAAGTGTTTCTCCAAAAGTAATTAAATTAGTCACTTTGCTTTTCTGTAACAAGATATGCTGTGATATTCCCATTGTCATTCACACAAGTATCACTTTACATTTAATCATGCTCAGTCGTTTTATTCGAAGTAACAGGACTTGATTCATGGTAATTATTCATATCAGATCCTCAATGGAGAACTTTGGACCGATTATAAGGTTTATATATATGTGTATATTTTGAGAGGCGGATTCTTTGCAGTCGATGTATGTAGTGGTGTTATTAAGTTCACTTTCATTTGGACTAAATTAATGTGACTTTTTTTTAGACTACAGAGTGTTGAATATTCTTCTAAGATTGTCAAAAAGTTAAAACCTCAGCTCCCAAACTTCTGAAGCATTTCCAAAACATCTGGTTTCCAAAACAATACCGAACGATGAATAAGAGAAATGTGTTCAGTTTTGCATTATACTAGTGATAGCTTGCAAACAACTTATTAAGTTTATAGAAGGACGGTCTCGTGAAATAATGAGTCATCACATGGATATGAAATATGCTGACTCATAATATTTAGAATAATTAAGTTAGGTGATGGTCAACACTTTGTTAGGTAAATGTTCTTGTCATGGTGACAGGTTCTTCTGAATGAAGCAAAACATATTTCATCCCCGACATTCAAGGGCCAGAAAAGGGCTATTTAGACAACTTCTGAAGCATTTTCAAAACAATACCTAATCTTACGTCTGGATAGTCTGACCCTAGATTTTATTAAGCATTTGAATGAGGCAAACTTTTGGAGTGTGAGACAGTCATTACTAAGTTATGCCAAAGGTCTCACCCAGTGGAAAGTTAACCAATCCAAAGACTTGAAATAAATTTATTACAGAGAATTGACGACTTACATGGATGATCTATGAAGTTTGAGTGATAAAGTGTACTCTCATAATTGCTTCAATACACTTCAAAGATATACTCGTTGACAAGTTTATGAAAGGACCGTCTAGTGAAATAATGAGTCATCACATGGATATGAAATATATTCTCACTCTTATCTAAACAATTTTTGTAACAATGAGGGACCAATGACAAGAGTCAAAGAAGCCTGGAAAAGCAGCTGTAATGACGGCAAGTCCGACGGGCACCTGGAATGGAAACTAGAAAAGTGTGTGTTCATGTGCACAAAACTGACATTTTACACCCGTATTATAGGTAAAAAGGAAATTTCCATGTATCTTGCAAAATTAGCAGCAGTACAAGATTGAGCTCAGTCTATGACCAAGAGAAATGTGTTCAGTTTTGCATTATACTAGTGATAGCTTGCAAACAACTTTTCCATATCAGCAAACTGTTATCGGATCTCTAAAGTTTTAACATGCTTCCAATGGAATGAGAAATGTCAGCATGAATTCCAGTTCCTGAAGTGGACTTTACCAGAAGTCTTATTTTGGCATATCTATGACAAAACTGTGAATTCTTGTTACATACCAACTCTTGTGATAATAGACTTAGAATAGTATCATTAAAGTTGCAGTATGGAGTAGAACGAATAATCACTTGGACCAGCAGTATTACTTACACTAACTGCATGAAATAAAATTCACTATTTGGGTGTCTCTTCTTGCTGAAATTACTATGAACTTTAAAAGTCCAGTAAGGATAAGTAAAAGCTCGGTAACAGCATTGTGGGTGTGTTATCAGTCTTACAGCGTCACCTGTGTCTAGAAAATCCATGGACATGTCCACTTAAGTGGAGTAAAGGATAAACACCATTTGGAAACCCAACAGTTTCTCCACATGAAATATTAGGGTTTATAACTTTAATATTTTAGAATTATCCTTATATTGTGACTTCCCGTGAGATGAAAGTGTTAATTTCTTCTTACATTTCAGGGGGAGTCATAATGTAAGACTCCCACTGAGAAGAAAGTGTTATTTTTTCTGGACAGACAGGGTAACCATTTTCTGTAACTTGAAATGAAAGTATCTATAACGAAGTGAGACCTAAGCAAAGGGACTTGGGTAGCTTGAAACAGCGACAGACTGATACAAAGATGTGCAGAAAGAGCCTCAGGTAATTTCAACTTATGTGATAATTAACACTGTCTGTATCTTTAAATTGGATAATTTTGTTAGAAATAAATGACTTATTGTAAAAATAGTTTTTCTATTTTCTTTTCTGGGCGAAATCATTGGCTAAACAGACGAATGTACCATATTTTTTGCTTCGGTGACCGCTGGTTGCTCCAAATTGATGGATCAAAATTTCTAATAACTGCTTCAGCAACTGTTGAAAAATTGCAATTTTAGTTCAAAATGGATCCTTTATTTTAAAAATATTAAAGGCCCAAATGTTAAGAATGTTTAGCATGTTCTCGTTGAGATTGTGGTTTTACATGTTAAAGTAAAGTATTAGTGAAATACAATAAGAATATCTACTACATTTTACACAGTGAAGGGTATTGATTATGCATTATACTACAAAATGATGGAGTTTTCCGTTTGTGTAAAATCGATAGCAAAACTTTGATGTTTTAGCTTTAAACAGTATCTTGTAAACACATTCCAAACGAAGCTATTTACAACCGTAGTTCTGGTATTCTAACGGTTGCAGTATACAGTTAATTGTTGTTGATACATCGATACATGTGTAACCTTATCTGCATAAACACTCAATAACTTGTTCAAAAATAGGCTGTAAAGTTTAATTATTAATACTTTCGTTTATTATCATTTACAGAATCGAATTCTAAGCTCAATTTTTGAATTTTCTACCTTGGTACAAAGTGCTATTCAATTTGCACGTGCGACAGGTATTAATCGGATTGAAAATAGGCAAGAAAGTCTTTTTTATACTTAATTACAGTTAACATACCTCATAAAACACCTGGAAATTGAAGCTGTCATATTAGGTTTGGAAGGCTGTTAGGAGTTATCACAAGCTAGTGGTAGTGGTGAGGGAGACAAATCGCAGTTTCTGCGAGACATTTTTAACCAGGTTATATTAACATTTATGTGCAAGTTACGACATAGAGTATAGGGATACTATCTTTATAACATATATTACAATACACACATTGCTGTAGCTTATTTCTCAAACATCAGTATGTTATACTAAACTACTATTTTGTAAGATAATACAAAGATATAGTTAATTGATTGAATTATAACTTAAGAACTTTATGGAACAAATTTAGTAATCAGTTGATTTTCAGTTACGCTTTCATGATTTCGTTTTATTTGTCAGTGGAGTGTGTTCACATCCAAATTTCAAAATTAAGACAGTATTAAAAATCTTGTAGTTTTTAATATTTTTAAAAGGTTAATACATAGACAGATAACAGCGATTAATATAGTCAAATATCTAACACTTTTGCTTCGCACTAACATATTAGATTCGGATCTTTTGTTTGACTGATTTAACAAGAAAATTTGTTTTTGGAATTTCGCCCAAAGCTACTAGAGGGTTATTACCGTTCCTAATTTAGCAGTGTAAGACTAGAGGAAGGTAGCTGGTCATCACCACCCACCGCTCACTCTTGAGCTACTTTTTTACCATCGAATAGTGGGATTGACCGTCACATTATAACGCTCCTACAACTGAAAGAGCGAGCATGTTTGGTGCAACGGAGATTTGAAGCTGCGGCCCTCAGATTACAAGTCGAACGCCTAAACCCATCTGGTCTTGCTGGGCCATTTAATTAAAAAGAGAAGGAGCGCATTAACGTTAAACCCATGATTCGTTTGCGCTTCGCTGTGTCTGCTCTTGCTTGCCACAATGTCAGATTTGTGTTGAATTTCGCGCTAAGTTACACAAGGGCTATCTGCGTTAGCCATTCCTTATTTAGCAGTGAAAGAGTAAAGGGAAAATATCTAGTCATCACAATAAACCTCCAACTCTTTACCAAAGAATGCTGGGATCGACCGTAACAAAAAATGCCCCCACAGCTGAAAGGGCGAGCATATTTGGTGTGATGGGGATTCGAACCCGCAACCCTCAGGTTGCAAATCAAGCAATGCTTGTCAGTTACTATTCGTGTGGTGTGATAGTTTTCAATATGAAGAAATCTCATTTTCAGTTATTAAAATGTATCAAATTTATTATATTTTTGCAATGAAATAATGTACATGTGTTTTTCTGAGAAAACTTGTGACGATATTTATAAATTACAATTTTATATGATGGTAAGGTTTTCATACAAAGAATATCCTATAGTATTTATATTTGCAATTAATTTATTTATTCACTTATAATTTAAATACCGTACAAGTTCCCCTCCTATGATTTCCGTTCTACACCACTTTATTTATACATTGCTTGTCGTTGAGAATGGAATATTGTTAACTTTTAAATAGCTACTGACTGTACAATAATAAATGATAAGTATATATACAGCTTCAAAACCGTATTTTATATTTAAACTCGTGCCTGAAAATAACAGAGTTTAACAAGTTTTCATAATGATGAAACATTAATTGTCCAAATTTTAATTAGATTGGAAAAAATAGCAGATATTCAGATTTAAAACTGTGAATTAATAGATGGAACGAAAACAAAATGTCGCTTACATTTAACATGATGATATATGATTATACGTCAAACTAGTTTTCTTTCGAATACTAACCACCTGCTACGAAGGCAGGATACAATGTTATCGTGAATTTGATATAATTTCCTGTAGAATTTCCTGCATACCAAGTGTGCCATGCAAGAAAATTTACAGGAGTCGGAGAGACTCGAAGAAAAACGATTTTGAGCTACTAATCTGCAGGGCTCGATTTAGACTGGAAAAGGTGCATAGCAGTTTGTTTTTTTTATATTGCTAACCAGGAACTAAAATGATTATCAGTTCGTTGCAACTGCATAGTAGTGATTCCTAATGAGAGCTTCGTGAAAACAAGTTAAACAACAGTAAATGAAATATAACTGAAAATAAATATACATACATTATATATGTATTTCTATTTAATGTTGACTTTATTAAATATCAATGTCTACAGTAAGAAAGGTTTAATGTACAGTATAATGCTGTCTTTCATATTTTCAGTCAATTTCAACAATATCCAATGATTCTGAATGATTTTAACAATAGACATTGTTGATGTTATTTGTTTTCATCTGACTTTATTATATGACTGACGATATTCATAAACAATATAGTTTTCTGTGAGGTCTCATATAGTGCAACCATTTATAAACCAGCTTAGACAGAGGCGAATTTTCCATTGCAAGACCAGTTAACGAAATTCGAACACAGTGCGCAAAATCAGCCTCACTCAAACTCAAACTTCTCTATCTAATGTGACATTAGACACAGGGAAGACAAGTAGAAAACTCACACTAACTTGTTAGAATAACAGAGCAAATTTCGTGTTTATTCGGAGGTTTAAAAGTGTTAAATCAGTATATTTTAAACTCTACTAACTAGTAATTTAATGGATTTCTATTGATAATTTTATTGCCCAGTAAGCTACAAAGATTCTGAAAGAAGTTATTCAACTCCTTATTTCCAAAATGCTGTTTTTTACCATACTTTATTGTTTATTTCAAGGTCAGAAAATACGGGTCAAAGGATTTTAGTGCATTTAAGTCACTAAATCTTTGGCTCACGCAGCCAAGTATACAACTATTGTTCTCTGAAACTACATTAATAGAATCTGTAACTTATGAATCAGATATTGATAAATCCACACCTTTGTACCTACTCTTTCTACTCTCTTTGGTCTCTGCAAACAATTCATTAATATGTGGGCTAAATACAGAGCCAAACGACTCTCAGACGATATTGTATAGCACATCTAGTTGTGCCATACCATATAGGGTGTCTGTGTTTTCTTGTGCAAATTCAAAGAGAGCTTAAACTTTGCTAGAGACTTTATTATTTGATAAAACTCAAAATATTCAGTTTAAACTTCCCTGACTTGAATCGTTGGAATTTTTTTTTATCTTACTCCTTTCATCAGACTCCCCTGGCACATTTTATAAAGGAATAACAAACATTTTGTTCCCTTTTATTAAATAATTGCATGCTTTAACTTCATTTGTACAGAATATATCGTTTGTCGTTAAATGGTTTGGGTTTTAGCACACTCTTCTCCATGATGTCGACCAGTTCTTTTTGGTCTCGTAAACATTTGGGACTCCGATGATAAAGTGCATAAAAATCTAAGTAATATCAATTTTTTTTTCAATATATGTTCCTTTAAACTGTCTTTTATTGCTAATTTTAGCGTGTGATTTAGACAGTGTACTTATTAAACATGAATAGTCATTCTTCAAGATAACTAATAAACCCCTTTTGTAACACAAGTTAACGCTTTTACTATAACACAGATGCCAACTATTTCAAATGACTGAACGTAATGATTGTAGACAGAGCCCTTTGTCATTTGCGGCTACTAGGCCTGGCCAATGTCTCTAAGCTGTTTATTATTATTTATTACTGTTATAAATTGCTCATTTATGACTGTGTTTTGTGTATTTAATAAATAAATTTAAAAAAATCTTTTGAAATTCTTTTTCATGTCCTGAATTCTTACTCATAAATATCGTTATCTGCATCGTTTTTGTCTTCGCCTCAGCCTTTTGTTGATGAGATGCCGATTTTGTATGTCTGGAACAATCGTTTAACCCCGTCATGCGCCACAGAAAAATCGATGTGACAAACTGTACAAAACGCAAGACTGTCACTGACTTTTGATGCAATAACCCGGATATTTTGCACTATACTCTTTTCTAAATTTTTGATTCACAGTTTTAATCCTTTTAAAGTTGCCAAAAACGAGACAATCTGAACGAGGTCTTTTTTTTTCCAACTTGTGAACGATCATATTGGTGTTTCTATGCCGCTTAGAAAACGAGAAATACCCATCTAAGCGAGCGCTGATTGGCTGACATGCACTGATGATGTAACTATGGATTCCCCCACATACCCAGTATGGAGAAGCACCGCACTCAAACTATTGGTAGACGTCGGAGATACAAACATTTTTTTTATCATTTCAAGCACAAACATGATTATCGCAAGTGGCCATTTGTGCTATGTCTTTTATTTATTATCAAAATTTGTTTGTATCTCACTAGAAGTGTTTATTTCACTCTTTTACAAGCCCTGGAGGTACAGTTTATTACTTTATTGTATAGGCCTATATAATATATAATAATTTGGGAGTTGCAACAAGTCGTAATATTTGTCTGTATGAACGTATAGTGGTAATGTATACAGCAAACCCGCAATGATTTCGCTCAAATCGTAATGTTCGGCATCTCTGCTGTCAGCCATCATACCCACTTCTTATGCAAATTAATAATACCAAGTTCAGTAAAAGCTGACCCTAAAGTGTTTTTCAACTCTTGTAAATCAACATGTTTCACTGTCTTAAGACGATGAAAAGCAATCTTTACATATCCATCCTTTGTCATGTTCAACACAAAAATAACTTCCTTTTCTGTTACACTGGTGTCAGTAGCTTCATAAGTTAATTGGATCACCTAGGTTTGAGCTGTATTAATTGCAGGTTCTCGTGTGTTTGGACACTTTTGCAATAAACCAAATTTGGACTAAATATTAAATGTCTATTAATAGTGTTTATTACAGGTTTTCATACCTATAATAGTATCGTGCTAGCTCAGTGTTTTTCCACGATCACTATTTATGAACCTACTAGTACGACTGATTGTATGATGTTTGATTTCTAAAAATAAAAAAAATTCTCACACCATTCCGATTCACTTCAATTATGTTACACAAACATTACGTAGGAAAAATTTTCTGAAACTGGTTCATGAGCACAATGCACCTAGAAGTAGGTCTACGGAGCTATAACATATAGAATCGAATACAACTTTCAAACGAATTTATGATTCTTCAAGTACTAGTAGGCATTGCTTAAGTATGGTCTAGGCCTTAACAATGCCTAAATTGCATTGTTTACTATTATACTAATTAGTATGTTGTAATATTATCAGTCATATGTGGATAGGTAAAAACCTATAGGCAGACCTCTAGACTTGGTATCTCAGAAATATAGGTGAAAATATCACATTGGGCTTGACACATTGTAGAAGCGATTAGGGGTGTTACTTGCATTGGAACACTACTTATAACTCTCATCTTTCATATGAAATTAAAATAAGTCTAGTTTAGTCTGACTGTTTTCAGTAAGTATTTAGAACATCAGTGAAGCAAGAATAAGACCAAAATGACATAAAGTTCATCTCTTAGATTTGCTACTTTTTGACTTGTGTTTACATGCATTACAGTGTTCCCTCGTGTATCGCGGTAGATGCATTCCAAAACCCCCCGCGAAAGGAGATTTTCCGCGAAGTGGGATCGCCGATTTTTACGTATATATTTATGTGCATTTAGACTTTTAAAACCCTCCTTGTACAACTATTTAACCCTCCCATTACAATACTGTTCATTATTGCTGAAATAATAAGAACAATTATTAAGATATTAAGCCTTAACATTAAAAATTACATATCTTCAACAGGTGATGTCTTTTCGGGGGACACCACTTCCTCTTCTGTGGAAGGTGAATCGGCAATTTCTTCGTCACAACTTCAGAAACAGTACTTGCCACCGGTACCCTTTCTTTCTTGCTCGGCTGGAAAAACATTGTTATTGGCAGTTGTTTTCTCTGCCTCTTTAGCCTATCGAAAATCATTTGATAAGGAGTCATCAATTCTTCTATTTTATTGCAAAATTGTACTGATCGAACCATATCGTTGTCCCATTCCTGTGAGCACTCCTTCACTTCGTTAATTAGTTTACCTAACCGCTCTAACGACCATCCACTTTGCTCGATTGTTTCCTCGGCTTCTTTCGGTGTTTCCTCTTCGTCTTCTTCCTCGGCAGCAGACTTCGTCAGTGTTTCTAAGTCTTGGTCGGCGAGTGGTTCGGATTCTAAGTCAATCAGTTCATCTACGTCTTCCTTCGTCATATCGGCAAATCCTTCACCTTTGATTAACGAAGCTAATTGCACAGCTTTTTGAACAGCCGAGTGTTGGATTTCTTCAGGCGTGAATCCCTTGTCGTCGTGCACAACCTCAGGCCACAACTTCTTCCAGCTTGCATTAACGGTGCAGGGCTTCATCTCTTGCAATGCCTTATGAACATTTTGAAGACATGTAGCAATGGTGAAAGACTTCCAGCACTCCTTCAGGGTGAATGTGTCGTTTTCGGCTTCGGTTTCAGTGGCATTATCAAGGCTACGTACGAGGTTGGACATGGTATTCCTTATGTATAAGGCCTTGAAAGCCCTGATAACTCCCTGGTCCATCGGTTGTATAAGGGACGTAGTGCTAGCTGGCAGGAATTCAACCCTAACACCTTCATACGAAAGATTTCTTGCGTGGCCACCGGCGTTATCCAAAAGAAGAAGGACATTGAATGGCAAGCCCTTCTCTAATAAATAAAGCTTAACTTGAGGAATGAAACTCTGATGGAACCAATCAGAGCTCAGAAGCTTCGTTATCCAGGCAGTAGGAGTATGCATCCAATGGACCGGTAGCAAGTTCATGTTCTTATTCTTTAAAGCTCTCGGGTTTTTAGACTTGTAAATTAATGTCGGCTTCAACATAACACCAGCAGCATTACCAGTCATTAAGAGGGTAAAGCGGTCTTTATGAGCTTTAAAACCAGGGGCTTTTTTCTCATCTTTAAACAGGAACGTTCGAGAAGGCATCCTTTTCCAAAACAGGCCAGTCTCGTCCATGTTATAAACTCAAATATATGTTTATATCTCAAAATATACCAGTTTTTTTTCTTTACACTATTAATTATATTTATTTTTAATATTTTAATGGTATTTAATGGTATTTTAGATTTAATGTTTATTATTTTATATATATGTGGGGGTCGGCCGAGCCCGCGAAGTGGCGAGGGAACACTGTATTCATCAAACTAACTCCTCCATTGCATAAACTAAAATTCAAAATTGCATGTTCCAGCTTTGAAGCATTTTAGTGTATGTAGTTAAGTCGCAAGACTATTTCTACAAAGCGGTGTACAGTTTTAAGTAATATGTAGTCACTGCCATCATGTTCATTATGTGCCAGCTGTGCGTGGCAAATTTGCGATACGAATGTAGCTAAAGCGAGCCCTGCCAGTTTTACTTTCGTTTTTATTTCAAAATTTCCAGAACATTTATATTTCTCACTTTTCAATTTAAGTACATTTAACGTTATAAAAAATATAAAACAATTCGCTTGACTTCTCGCTAGGAGTGAAGTTTTTAGAAACAAAATAGTTTTATTTCGATGTCACGTTACAAGTTTGTCTAGTTTTGAGGCTTAACTCAACTCAGTAAGTGAAACTTGTTTCATACCTTTATTATAGTGATGGGAGAGGCCTGACATGGCCTAGCGCGTAAGGAGTGCGACTCGTAATCCAAGGGTCGCGGGTTCACGCCCGCGTCGCGCTAAACATGCTCGCTCTTCCAGCCGTGGGGGCGTGTAATGTGACGGTCAATCCCACTATTCGTTGGTAAAAGAGTAGCCCAAGAGTTGGCGGTGGGTGGTGATGACTAGCTACCTTTCCTCTAGACTTACACTGCTAAATTAGGGACGGCTAGCACAGATAGCCCTCGAGTAGCTTTGTGCGAAATTCCAAAACAAACAAGTGATGGAAGATGGAATGTATATGTAATTTTATTTGAAACAAATAATAAAAAAAATATTATTTCAAGATAATATTTTACTTTATTCGATATTTTGTCAGGAAGTTTTATAGGAACCACAATGTCGTATATTGTGCTAAATATTTTTTGTATTAAGACATTAAATTATTAAAGCTATCATTTAGAGGTCGTTTATAATTTATAACCATGAAAAACAAATACTAATTCTTCTCCCTCTTAAAATTTACTCCTGAAATTACGAAGTTTTTTTTAAACTGTATCATTAGCCACTATTTTCATTAAAAGGGGGCATTGTTTTTGGGTTTTTTTAATTTCCCACAAAGCTACTCGAGGGCTATCTGTCCTAGCTGTCCCTAATTTAGCAGACTAAAGGGAAGGCAGCTTGTCGTGACCACCCACCGCCAACTCTTGGGATACTCTTTTACCAACGAATAGTGGGATTGACTGTCACATTATAACGCCTCCACGGCTGAAAGAGCGAAAATGTTTGGCGCGACAGGGATGAGGGGGCATTGAAAAACAAGAACTAAACTGTCAAATTTGCTGCTGATGGACAATATGTTTAAAGTTATTTATTGACAACAAATTCTGCTCTTTCACCATTTTTGAAATGCTTGTAAATCTCCCCTCAGCGTACATTTTGTTGACTTGTAAAAATACATGCCTTCTCATCGATGTTTTAATAGCGCAGTGTTTCTTTTTCTGGTTTTAAATACAATAAAATAAAAATATAACTAAAACATTTTGTGAAATTGCAAGTTGCAAAAGGTATTATAACTGTTAGTCTCCCAGTGGCTCATGGAGACCCTGAACGTTAAAAATTGGGTCTCTATACCCGTCTTGGGCACAGCATAGATAACTTGATATTTAGCCTTGTACTCAATAATAAACGAATAAATACTATATTTAGTATTTTCTTTTTACTAAATTGGCATATTTCAAGAACTTAGTTAGTTATTCAGTTTGAAAGTTTAAGAATACGTGATTATTTTATTCAATATTCGTTATTTATCATTTGTCATGTTTAAAAACTCCTTTGTGTATTTGTGTACCAATTAACATTTTCCCCGCATCACACATTTGACTGAAGGAGCCTGTACGTGATACTAAGGTATTCCTCACTTCATTAATGTCTATTATTACTGTGTTATTGATCTATGTTCGCAAAATAATCTGCATCCTTGAAGAAAGTTTGTCTAGATCAGAGATTTCTGTAATACCTTCAATACATCTTCTAGGTATGAGAAACAATAGAAGATTTATGTGTTCCATGTGGCTGACTGCGAAGATCTTTAAGAGATGCTCTTTGTTCTTTTATATCTTTTTTTTCTTTCCATACAACTTTCGGAAAACCATTAGCAACCACTTAGTTAGATGACTTCCCTTAAACAGGCTGAGCTTGTCATGCGTCAAACAACCACGTGCGACTGAAACTACGCCCGTGATTGGTTACAGCTCTTGGGAGAACCAGAGAAACTATAACTTGAGAGACTAGGAAAGATAAAGTCAGTTCTTCAGAAAAATATACATTTTGTCTCTCCTCTCCAACTATAAAGTATGCAAGCAATAAACGCTGTTACAGTGAAGGGAAAGTTCCCCATCAAAAGCTACAGTGTTGAGGTAGGTTCAAGATTTTAAAGTAAATTGTCGTCTTAGTTTTATCTGACTTAACTGTCCTTACAAATGGAAGCATTTTTCCATCATAAAAATGGAATCAACTAATCTTACTAGAATTTATATTTAAAAGGTTAAGAAACAAAGAACTGATGGTTCAGAGAGTGGTAAAAAATTATAACTTTCCGTCCAAAGATGGTTTTTAACTAGAAATATAAAAATGTATTCTTTGCGTTTTCCTGTTCATTGACAATTAATAAAAAAACACAATCTCAGATACAAAGACACGATACATCTCATTGGCTATTCTTTTTAACTACCTGTTTTCATGCATAATTGATACCATCTGTACAGCTTTAATCTGATATAAAAGCTATCCACCAAGATTTCTTGAATTAAAAAGCTCATAAAGTATTAAATAAAGTCTCAATTTTTAACAGAGAATATCGTCCTTTCATGTTTTTCTTTTTCTTTTCAAGATGCTAAGACTTGCGTGACTCGTACTGTTGAATGCACCGTCACAGAATGTTAATTAGGTAAAAAGAAAACGAAAATTATACTTTCGTGCCTAAAAATTCAGTATCGCTAATTTTTGAATTCTAGAAAGTCCAATGAAATATGTGATAATTAAACGATTAAAAAACGAGACAGAACAAGGATAACCGAAGAATTATCTATAAAAAAAGATTCAAATATCGAGACACGCGATGGTGTGTTGTGCAAGAAAAACAACTTGCTGCTAGACACACTGTGTGTTAATCACAGGAATAATAGCTTAACAAGTTTACAGTTTCTTTATCTCCAAGTTCTGTGTTCCAAACTATGACATACTTTTTAATGCGTGTGCTGTACTGGACACTTACTTTATATACAAGATTTCAAGGCAATCCATTAATAAATACCCGAGATAAAATATTTCCAATTTTGATTGAATTTCTTTTTAATTCGCACAAAAATTACGGAAACTTTATTTGACAGAAAAACATACTTACTTCTTCTAGATCTCTTTCAGATTTGGAACACTGATAGAACTTTAGAACCTACAAATAGAAGCTTTATTTAGCGTAAATATAAGTCACACATGGAAAGATTTTAACGAAATATGACGGACATCTTTGGCTCGCCATGGGCAGGTAGATAAGGCACTCGATCCGTAATCCGAGTATCGCGAGTTCGAATCCTTGTCACACCAAACATACTTCCATTATAATGTGACGGTTAATGCACTATTCGTTGGTAAAAGAGTAGCCCAAGAGTTGGCAGTGGGTGGTGGTGACTAGCTATCTTTCCTCTAGTCTTACACTGCTAAAGTAGGGATAGCTAGCGCAGATAACCCTAATGTAGCTTTACACGAAATTCTAAAACAAACAAACAAAAGAATTGAAACGAAGAATAATTCAATAAAGTTTATGATCTTAACGAATCAAAGAGAATAAACTCTAATGATGATCAAGCTGCCTTGTTGTACAGTGAACCTCAAACAGGTCAAGCTCAGTCAACATTAGCACAAAATGGTCACGCTACAAGTATCCATGCGTTATAAAATTATCAAATGTATAAACATATTTATTTTAGCGATTGTTATTTTAATAAATTAACTATTTCTTATACATTTATAGAAACTAATGTTTATCAGTTATTTTGATAAAAATATTCTACACACATAAATCTTTTTAGTTAATGTTTATGTAATTTAAAAGTACCTTTTAAATAATTCAAATTATAGTTTAAAAATGCAGTACAGTTATAAGTGTATATTGTTAATGGGGCATTTTCAGATTCTAAATGAATATATTTCTGATATTAACTCGATTGGTATGCTCGTTATTTACAAAATACGACAAAAAATCTTGAAAGTGTGTAAGATACATTTCGTCCCAGTATTAAAATAGCAAAATCCGATATATAGTAGATGGTTCGTATAAGCATCCTGCATAGCGAAAAGACACTTGTCACTGAAATATGGAAGAAAAATATAGTTTTGAAGGAGCTTTAACTTTGTAAACATTTTGAGCAGCAAGATTAGACTGCAGCAATCAAATGTTCTGATATCTCAAAGCAAATTAAGGTGCCAAGATATGTGAATGAAATTAACCCTTCTATCGGTTCCAATGAGTCACTTTGACCAAGCTTTACAAAAATGAAGCTTTATTAAAATCTTCAGATCTTTTTGAACATTTTCTAAGTAGTTTTTATAGCAAAACATCCTTATCGAACTTTTTTATATCACATAATGAAATACAACAGCTTTAAGACTTGTCTACCTTTTTAAAAGTCTTATGCTATTCCACATATGTTCCCCTAAGTGGCACAGAGGTATGATTGCGGACACGCAGCGCTAGGAAGCGGGTTTCGGTATTCATGGTGAGCAGAGCGCTTATAGCTCATTGTGTAGCATTGTGCTTAATTTAAAACAGCAACAACAATCCACACATGTATATGATTGCTTTCTTACTTTAAAGTCTCCTGCAAGATAGCTTTATCCCGCATCTACACAAATGAAAACATAATTTATGCTTTTAAATTTGATACTAACTGCAAACTTTTTTTCTGATACCATAAACACGAGCACGAGTTGTAGTTTTGAAGTTAAACATTGCCACAAAACATAAAATATTCTTTTTCTCGAAAGCCTTGTTTCTGTTTATTTTAAGTTTGGTTTGAATTTCATGTAAAACGAGAGTATCTGCGATAGATGTTCCTAATTTAACAGTGAAAGAGAAAAGCAGCTAACTCCTAGGCTATTATTTTATCAACAAATAATGGGATTGAACGTAACACTATAACACCTCCATGGTTTATTGCATATTTATTTAAAGTTATGTAAATCGGTTTCTTTAAAGCACCTCTATGTAATTAAAAAAACGTTAATACTTACTTTACACTTTATTTATGTAAAAAAGTCCTAAAAACCACACGTTTGGAAATTTTCACAGCTTATAAGGAAAAGGAGTGATGTAAAATACATTAACATAGTACTTTTTCGTATAAGATACATTAGTTTAATACTTTTGCTACTAAGAAAGCCAAAATATGACTAGAAATATTTTTTATTTAATTTTGAACATCGCACTGCATCAAAACATTTTTTTGTTTTTTTTTACGATTCCCACAGAAACTGTCACCGACAAGGTGGCTTGAGTAATTATTTTGTGTAGAAACATATAATGAAGCTGTTAAATCGTGACCTGTTTAGAACGGAAATTTTAAAGAAAATTATGTGATACGAGTAAATAGTTTTAAAAACAAATAAAAATAAATTTGTTTTCTTATATTATAAAATTCTCTCAGTTATACAAGTTGTATCTGATGATTTTCTCAAACTGTATGTGGTCAAAACACACATTAGATATTGTTTATCAGAATGAGTTACATGTTCAGATATTGCTGCATCACACCAATCATGCAACTCAGAAAGTTACAGATTAAATTCATACATAGGAAGTTTACAAAATTTTCTTGCAACTAATCTGAAATATTTATAACGATTAATTTAGATCTTCGAAAGCGAACAAGAGGTGAGCGTTAAGAAAAGTAAAAAAAAAAAGTCACTGCTTGCAACTTTGTTCACGTTTTTCTGATGTTTAATTGGAATTGTTGTCGGTTGAAGTGAATTTTATTTTTAACAAAAGCCGCAGAGCTCCGCTTATCAGGCCAGGTATGGCTAGGTTGTCAGAACGTTAAACTTTCAACATCAGGGTCGTGGGTTCGAATATCCCTTACACTAAACATGACGTGGGGACATTATAATGTGATGATCAGTCCTACTAAAAAAATAAAAAGCAACCCAAGAGTTGGCCATGGATGATGATAACTAGCTACTTTCCCTTTAGTCCTTCTCTGCTGCCTCCAGTGGCTCAGTGGTGTGTCTGCGGACTTACAAAGCTAAAATCCGGGTTTCCATACCCGTGGTGGGCAGATCACAGATAGCCTTTTGTGTAGTTTTGTGCTTAATTCAAAACAACAACATTTTTCACTGCTAAGTTAGGAATGATTAGCAAAGGTACCCACTGTGTAGCTTTGTGTGAACTTCCATACACACCAGTTAGTAGACTCTATCAAACGGACAGATCCATCAATGCATACGAGTACTTTAATGTATAGTCCTATTTACAGAAAAATATCCCTAATTTGTTTTTCAATAATGTTAGTAAGACCTTAAAGAAGTAATATGAAGGACAGGCAATAAAACAAAGTTTTAGTTAATTAATATAACTACAGCTCTAAATTAATCTTCAGAGTTTTTCTCTACCTTACTTAATGATGTGTAATATTTTCTGAAATCAGTTTAAGAAACAACAACGAAAGATAATTAAAATATCATCCATTCTTCTCAAAAACTGGTTAAGAAAGACATAGCATATATATTAATGATTAATTTTCTGTATATAATAATAAAGAATCAACTAATAACGATAATAATGGGCCATACCATTAACTACTTAATATATTTTTCAGCTTTTAGGTTTTCTTCCGCGTTTGGTAAATTCCGACGGAGCAGGGATGTCTTTATAAGAGTGAAAGTAAAGCAAAATGTGATAACATGCATGCTACACTGTATCAGTTACAAAGAAACGTAACCGTCGCCAATAACAGGAAAAGTTTATCTAACAAAAGTGCCCGTCCCAAGTGACGGGAAGGTTTGAGTTAATTTATAAATCAAATTATTTTATGGATTTAAAAAGATTAGCTATGTTGCACTTTTGGTTTCACTCGAAGCAAAAACTCTGATCTACTAATATCACCCACCACGAAAAGTAATTGTTGAGCCTTTCAGTCATGTTAGAAGCCGCTGAACAACAATATACGGTAAATCTATGTTTTTATTCTTCAAGTGACGTCACATTTTGCTCTATTCTTAACAATTTAGTGTACAATATCCGGTTTGCGAAATAAAATCTGGCATCGAAACGTTAGTTATAACATTAATTGTTTGAACAACACTTAGTTTGGTGTAAACTAGATTAACTGTAATTTTTAACCATTTTTTTAACTTATTACAGATCAGAATTGTGTTACCTATATATTTTCATTGGACACAAAACTATTTTTTTATCAGTATTTATCTAATTTATTTGAATTAACTCTCTCATTATTTAGCGATTTAGGGCGTTACTGCAACAATTATCTGTCTTTGGTGTCAAGTGTTCTGCTGCTTTCTTTCAGTTAGCATAACTTTAACTTTTTACGCTGGTGTTTGTACTGGTGTTATACAAGGCCCAGCATGGCCAGGTGGGTTAAGGCATTCGACTGGTAATCTGAGGGTCGCGGGTTCGAATCCCAGTCACACCAGATATACTCGCCCTTTCAGCCGTGGGGGCTTTATAACGTGACGGTCAATCCCACTATTCGTTGGTAAAAGAGTAGCTCAAGAGTTGGCGGTGGGTGGTGATGACTAGCTACCTTCCCTCTAGTCTTATAATGCTAAATTAGGGACGGCTAGCGCATATAGCCCTCGTGTAGCTTTGCGTAAAAATTCTAAACAAACCAAACAAATATACAGCACTACACTAAGCTCTAGGAAGCCTCGAGCTGAGATAGAACAAGGGACTCCACATATTGGTCTGTATATCTTATAGATATATGAAGAGTATTTGTATGTTAAACATTTCAAATTGAATAAAGAAGCAACAGCACAAAATATATATTTATATACAATATCATTTTTTTAAAAAACAACTTTATATTTGTGTGAAATTACAGACATTGTCTTGAAATTAGTCTATTCGTGAAATCTGGTTGTACAGAGATACATTTATGGACTTGATTCTACGCGTTGTATATATCAGATAGTCCAACAAACTATTTACGAAAGAATCAGAAAACGGAAAATATAAATTATGAACAGAAATCAAAGCCCTTGACTACTATAAAAAGTTTTGCTGAGTTTTGGTGGTAGGGATTATACCTTGGTTAGATTGTTCATTAATCCGGTACTGCCTATAAGTAAATGAAGCCAATGGGCAGAAGAATGCAGAACCTGAACAACAGAAGAAAACTCTATGCAATTTCTTGGATTTTGTTATTTTTTACCTAATTACACAAGAGAACACATTCATTTTTGTTCTTGCACACGGTCTCTTTTCACATGAAATACCACCAGTTTGCGCTGAGGAAATTGGAAAATTTATATTTAACATCAAGGTTATAAATAGATGGAGATATGTAGATGGAAGCATTGATTAAGTTATATGCTGTTTTGCAGTACGATAAGTGATATCCTTTCCAGAAATTAATTAAATAACTTAACCATGTCTAAACACTTATTAATGATCTTGTTCTCTTGCTATTCGATTTCTTAATTAAAAACTACAATCTCTCTTTTTAAAACGTATGTGTTTGCCACAGTTATAATTTTTAGTCAAATTAAGCTCAAAGCTAACTAGCCTTAGTGATCGAAGATTCATATGATTCATATTTAGTCGTCCTAATCTAAACTACTGCTCAAAGAAAGGATGACCAGTCTCAAAAATTCACAGCAACAATGACCTTGTAACACCTGAAAGCAGAATAATGGGATTGATTACAACTTTATAACGCACTCGCAGCTGAAAAGACCCTAACCCAACTATAGACATTCCCAGCAACCAATTAGCAACCCTCATAGAATTCACCACAATAAAGACAAACTTCATGTTCAACAACCAAAACTATATACAAACAAATGGCCTGAGCATGGGCAACACAATATTACCAGTTCTAGCCAATATTTTTATGACACAAGTTGAAACACAAGCAATTAACACAGCATTACATCCACCACTATACTGGTACAGATATGTAGATGACACGGTTGCGGGATTCAAATCTACAGAACACACACTTAATTTTTTCAATCACATTAACTCTATACATCCCAACATTAACTTCACATGTGAACAGGAAGAAAGCAATCAAATATCATTTCTTAACCTCAAAATTACAAGAACCGACACACAATTCAAAACAGAAATCCACCGAAAAATCACCCATACTGGACTATACACTCCTTGGGACTCAGCATACTAAGAAACCAGATAACACAGCCATAAAAGTATGCTCACCAGATAAAATTAACGATGAATGAGACAAAATAAAACAATATTTCATCAACAACATCAATAAGTTTCCTCCACAAACCGTAGAAAACATTATACGCACACACCTAGACAGAAAGCAAAATCATCCAACTGAAGTAAATATATCTCACGAATCAAAAAATCACAAAACCACATACTGCTGTATACCATATATTCCTGACATCAGCAAACAAATAACCAACATTTGGCAAAAACTAGTAACAAAATATGACATTCCAGTTAATACCAAATTTATTCAAAAACAAGGCACAAAATTGAGGTCGAAACTATGTAAAAATTACACTGAGAAACACCACACCAACATTATTTATAAAATACAATGTGATAACTGCCACGACTTCTATATTGGAGAAACAAGTAGAAAAAGGAAACCAGATTCAAAGAACATAAAAAAGTCACCTTCACACGTTTTCGAACACTGCAAGTCAAATAAACACAACATAACCATAGAAAACACTCAAATACTAAATGAAGAAACAAACGCAAAATTAAAGAAGCCTTACTTTTACAACAACTTGAACCCAAAATAAACCAATGTAAAGGAACGCCTTTATATCTATATTAATACAATAAAATAAATAAAATTATATATTCAAATATCTAACACCGCCCTCTACATTCCGACACTCAGTTACACAACCCCTTTCAAACATGTGGTCAGCTTCCGGTCAGTTACCTCTTTCTTTGTGAATCTGACGATGACCGAAGAAGGTCGAAACGTTGTTCGCTCTTCTATGTAAAATATTTTCTCAACCCAAACGAGCCGTTTTTGCATATAAATTATGTTTGCTTCAGTTTAATGTGTATTTATAAGTGCATGTAACATATATTGTTAAATCTGTATTGCGAAACTTCCGCTTGTTTTCTAAATTTGTAAAATATTTTGAACTGTAAGAATCAATAATTTATATATGAATGTAAATCCCAGTATTGTTGGGACAACTGAACTTTCGTCAGTCTTGACCAAGGAGTATAAAAGGTAGCCATCGTAACACCATAGGTATCGAAACCCGGTTTTGAGCTGTGTGAGTCCGCAGAAATACCGCTGTGTCACTGGGGGGGAGGGATAAGCGAATAAGCGAAGTGTAACAATACCAACTTGGATTCGCTCCTCGTAAACCATCAATAAAATATTAAGTTTCAGGCCAGCTGGAAGACTCAGTGTTCCTTGGTCGATGGTATTTGGGTATTTTGCCCTGGAGGGTCAGGTTCACTTTGACCTCTTCTTCCTTCCTGAACATATTTTCCCTAACTGTTCGTTATGTTAGGTCCTTTTCAGGGCAATGTCCATTTATATTCACAGTAGTCAAGCTTGCTGGTGGCAATTTTTTTTTTTATCTTATTATTATTTTAAAATACATAAATATGTAAACTATAAATACAGGATTTAAAGTTCATATACATACATATTTCACTTTAATTTATTTTTCTTTATGTTTAATATATATGTTAATTGGGGAGAGGTATTTAGGATTTTCTTCATCATGTATAAGGTACCTATCTAGTTCGCATAACAAATCATTTTTCATCCAATTTTTATTAAAATACCTAATTGTAATATTTAGGAGTCTATCTGATATTGTTGGTATATTCGAGTAATTGTGGATGAATTTAGATGATGTTGCTCTCGGAACTCTGTATGCTGTTGTCAGAAGTGTGTTTTGTATTGTTTGTAGTTTGGTTTTGATTGTTTCATTACATACAGTTACCCATGCTGGAGCTGCATAGTCTATTACTGGTCTAATATAAGTTTTGTATATTTTCAAAATGTTATCTGTAGATGCTCCACTGTGTTTACCAGTTAGACTCCTAACATAATTTGTTCTTCGCCAAATTTTATTTTTAATTTCGTTGACATGATTGATCCATGTTAATTTTGAGTCATAAGTCAGACCTAAAAATTTTGCTGATTGGGCAATCTGGAGCAGCGTGCCATTCATATATATTTTTAACTGTTGTTTTCTGTGTTTTGGCGATTTTGTAAAGAGTACGAGCTGAGTTTTTGCTGTGTTTATTTTAATTCTATATTTTTCACAGTATTCACTAATTCTATTTAATTGTGGTTGTATGTTTGTAGCTGCTATCGTGGACTCAGTGTTACTTGCATTTGAATTTGTTTTTGAATTTCGCACAAAGCTACTCGAGGGCTATCTGTGCTAGCCGTCCCTAATTTTGCAGTGTAAGACTAGATGGAAGGCAGCTAGTCATCACCACCCACCGCCAACTCTTGGGCTACTCTTTTACCAACGAATAGTGGGATTGACCGTCACATTATACACCCCCACGGCTGGGAGGGCGAGCATGTTTAGCGCGACGCGGGCGCGAACCCGCGACCGTCGGATTACGAGTCACACGCCTTACGCGCTCGGCCATGCCAGGCCATGTTACTTGCAAGTTTCGTGGTGACGAGAAACCCACCCGAAGCAAAAATGTATCTGAAGACTGTTATATATTTATTTTAATATCGATATTTGTTTCCGATTAATATATATTTGGAAATGTGTGTAAAATATATTGTTAAATGTGTACTGCGAATGTCCCGCCTATTTTCTAATTTTGTAGTAGATTTTCGAGCGTAAGAATCAATAATCTATATGCGTATGTTAATGCATGCAAATAAACTGTTAATCTGAAAATGACGAAAGGAGGTCTAAACGTTGTTCTCTACTTTATTTTAATAAAAGTTTTAATCCCCATATCAGCCATCTTGAGATACATATTTGCAAGTTTGTAAACATCTTGTATATAAATCATAACTTGTGATAACCGTTATTATAAATTGTATTGGTGTTTGTATAACATGAAACAATATTTATGTTTAGAGCGTAAACTGTTGTATCAATCATGTTGGCAAATATCGTAAATGTGATGCATACTAACATTCGATTAACTTTTAAATTCAAATTCATATTTCCGGCTATTTGAAATCGTAATACGTTAACACACGTAACATAATAACTTGGTGACTCGTTCGAGATAAATTGTAATACGTAATACCGGAAAGCGGAAATGACGAGTTGTTAATACAAACCATCATGAGAGAAACCATACATATTAAATCAAGTCCCACACAAAGATAAAATAAAAATTATAAACGGAACTTAGAACTAAATATACGAAATGAAGTTCAAAGCAAACAGCTTGGATAGCAATAAAAATTAGGAATTTCCGAAAAAAACAGCATAAAGAGTGAAACACAATCAAATTAAAAAAAGAAAAAGAAACGAATCTTAAATTTGGGACATTACAGAAGTACAAAACTGAAAAACCGATCTAACTGGTAAAGCTGGACAAACTTCTGGTACGATGAGCTATTTGTAAGAAAAGCAGACCTTTATCTTATACGGATACAAAAACTCAGGACTTACTGAAACAACAAACAAAGGTATCGGAAAAGTACCGAAATTCAGGATCATGTGAAACATTGAGTATCTTTCTCAGATCGCTACATAAACTCTGGACATTTAACTTGAGGAGTCAGGGAAACTATGGATTCACTGAAGCAATGAACAAAGGTATCGGATCCTTTAAAAAGTTCAAGACCGAGTGAAACGATGTCTTTCTCAGATCGTTATAAAACTGTAGGATCAACTGAAACACTGATCAAGGAAGTAAATGTTGACTAAAACACTAAACAGAGCTCTCAAAATGTTACTGAAACTAAAACTCGTGATCAAGTGAATATTAAATAGAACTAACAACAACAAAACGAGGTTCAGCAGATTTCACAGAATGCTAGAAAAACTTAAGGTGGATTGAAACAATGAATGCATGAACGTCACAGTGATACAAAAACTCAGAACATACAAATTACAGTGGGTTATCTAATCAAAGTGATTCACGCCTCGGGTTAATGGGGCCTCACGAAAAACTTAATATTGTTGAACGAAAGATGTATTTGTTTATATCAGGGACAGGAAGTAGTTTAAACAATATGTTGGTTTCTGTGTCCTCGTCAAATTACATCTTTATTCGATATTGTTGAATGAAATATCCATTTTTTTTTCAAGAGTGTTCACACGATGTAATAATGGTTTCTAAGACCACGTCGAAAGACATGCCTTTAACGTGAGGGTCATGAATTTATATTGTTTTATCACAATGTATTAATTTCAAACTCTCATACGTATAAATTAATATATACACTTCCTTTCGAAATCGTTTAATGTCTTTCAGGGCAGACTGAATCTTTAATGGGTTTTATTTACTAGCTGCCACATAATTCTATGTGCCAAAAGAACAGATTTAATAGTTTTCTAAGGATAGCCACTTTAAATATGATAACAAAGAACCATGAAAATAATGTAATTCTTATTAGTATTTTTATTTTTATTCTTTTGCAGCTCGATTGCTTTTTGTGTGATTTATATGCAATTAGTGCCATCATATCAACATTAAAAATCCCTGAGACAGTAATTGTCTCATATATTTTAATTTATCGAATTTAAAATTTTAAGAAACAGAAACAACAACTAAAAATGCGGCTGTTAATGAAAAAGCGACATTACAGTAAATAACCAGAGTTTCATAAAGCCTGTATTATTGATTATTATAGGTCGACATGGATGTTTAATAAAGTTTCCTTTACATCTACGTACGTGTGTTATGACACTGAAACAGAAACACACAAAGCAATTTTATTGCAAAACTGTAAAAATCTTTAAGGCAATACATTTTTTTTTTAAATCATAACCAACGTTATTATCTCATACACCTCGTGGTCTCATGTTGCTCTCTTCTGGAGGTTTCAGTCGCCCGGTTGGAGATAGTTCCCGTGTAATGGTATTCTTCATTCTCCAAGCCAACTTGATATGGTAATAAAGTAGCTTTCAGACTTAAGATGTATATAAGAAAATATTAATGTTCATGTGTACACAGGAATACAATAGCGAACCGAGACGATGGTATTGTTCCCGTTACACTAACGCGGCCGGAGTTAATAATGGATCCTTTCTTGTTAATCCCACGTTTATCACAAGTTACATGGAAACCTAGACGAGCGAAGTTTCTAATCCTGTTTCTGACGGCGTCGTAGCATTGCTCTTTGACCGGCTGTTCCATTAGTCACGGAAAGTCAAAAGGATTTCTACAAAAGCTTTGATTTCTTTCTTACTGAACTTAAGAGTTTGTCTCTCATTGTATTGTTTCATTGAAGTTTCTTCATAACCTTTACGTTAACCAAGTTCTTTATGAAGTCTTAGCTCTTAATAGTTGATAGAAAGCATTAGTTGCAGGATTATATCGTAAACCATGAGGATGTATAACAATTGTAGCATATTGTTTATCAAAACAGGTGTATATAACATGAATTATCTGAAGTTGGCCTTCTACATCTTGTAGAATGAGTTATTACAGTGAGTAGTAAAATCCATTACCTCTTAGAGGTAGAGCAGACTAAGTAAGAAACTATTAATTTTCTGAAGCCTAGTTTCTATGAGCACAAAGTTAATAATGGTCGAGTTAACACATCATTGTATCGAAACAAACCACGGAGATATTACGTTACAAAAATGACAAACAACATTTAGTGATTATATAATGTTATAAACTCTACATTGGATGTTATAATTTGATTCATTATTGTGTATTCGATTTTGACGTTTATTGTTGTTGATAATTTTAGCGCAAAACTACACGATGGGTTAATTCTGATCTGTTCAACACAGGAAATCGAACCCTGAACTTTAGCGATATAAGTCCGTATACTTAATGCTGAGATATTGGAAAATGAATTTGACGATAAAAAGAACAACATTTCTGACAAAAAACATACTTATTTTATCGAAACATATGCAATTCAGAATACAACTATTTCCAACTTTAGTATTTACAACAGAATTATAGATACTTTTATCTTAATTAAAACGCCCAAAACGAAATAAGGAAGTTATAAAAGAAATTAATCAACATTTGCAATATGTAAAGCCAAGGTAAAAAACAACAGCTATAAGGAATATTATATATTTTTGAACGTGGGGAAATATTGTTTTATGTTTTATTTACCAGATTATGATAATATTTGTTTTTCTTAATATAGATGGTTATTATAACAGGTGTAAATATTTGGTTTGTATTTCGCGCAGAACTAATCGAAGGCTATCTGCGCTAGCCGTCCTTAAATTAGCAGTGATGCATCATTATCCATCGCCAACTCTTGGGCTACTCTTTTCTCAACAAATTGTAGGATTGGTCGTTAAATTATAACGTCCCTGCGGCTGAAAGGCGAGCATGTTTGGTGTAACGGGGATTCGAACGCGCGGATTACGAGTCGAGCGCCTTAACCATCTGACCATGTCGGACCTGGTGTAAATATGCACAAGACATGAACAAAATTAGGAAATTGGAAGTCACTCTTTTATGGTAAAATAACTGTGAATGTATATAGACTAATCTTAAGTCAGCTGGAAGTTAGTAACTATAACATTCAATGTGTTTTGACTGATTTTTAAGGTTACACTTTTTTTACCAAAGTATGGTGGGCATCAGTATATAGTAAGTTTTGTTACTGTAGGTAACGTGAGTTGATTTGCGAACGTCTTAGTAAGAAAGTGGCAAATGTTTTTTTCCAATACATATTTTGGTCTGTTGCATTTCAGTGTATTCTGAATTTTGGGTTCCGTTAAGTGAGCAAATTGTGAGTTACGTGTAGAACCAAGCACGTGTGCTCACTGTAAACAGACATACAAAAGTGTAGTGGTATATGAAAGTATCGAGAAAAGGTTGTTGGTTTGAACATTACAAGCAAATTTTATCGCGAGGTGAAGCGAGTTGAGAGGTTCTAAAAAAATAAATTCAAACTTGATTGTGGAAAAGCACAGATGGTGACACAGCTGTTGAGCGAATTCTGCTTAAAGTAACAGAAATATTAGGTGGTGTCGAGCCAACTGGCAACACTCTATGGTTTGACAAATAGGACATTGTTAAAAAAAATCGTGTTGTTGTTTTTTGGTAAGATACAGGATGGTCTTAACTGGCCAAACAGAGAGACTGTAAGGGAGATATTGTTGCTTTTAAGCTTATATAAACAGATATCAATAGCTCCATCTAAATGTATATTGGTAAGGTAAGAGTTAACGTTGAAAGTAGCTAGTAAGTGATTGTCAGCGTTGCAATTTAACTTACTTCATATGGAAAAATGAAAGGAATCCCAAACAGTAAATTTATTTTTATTTTTTTGTTCTGATTATTTGTGATACGAGGAATTTAACATGTTTATAGCTGGGTGTGCCCATGAAGGCAGAGAGGGATATTCCACAAGCTTGTAAAATATAGAGAAGTCATAAAAAATACTATGACGTCATATGTAGGGTACAAGGAATGAAAAACGTTATATAATAACATTATCTGTTTTGAGATAGATGCTTTATGGCTAAAATTTCTTTGTATATTTGAACACTAGAGTGTTTTATAATATTACAGATCCAAGAGATGATGATGGCAAGTTTATTTACTCTGATAATGTTAATGGGATTGATTCAGTTTTTTTTCGAATTGATTGGGAATAGCTTTGAGATTGTAAGGTCGCAATTATAAGGGAAAAAAAATACATATTTTGATTTTGTTAAGGAAGCAAAAAAAGCTAAAGTCTCCAGTCAGAGCAAAATGTATAATAGTTACTCATTGTGAGTTTATTCATATTAATAATTAACTTTCTTGGATCAGAAGTGGAAGTAAAACTGTTTGTTCACCTTCACACATTGTACATGTTCTGATTGAATGTATCTATTGTTCTATTGACTCAGCTTCTGGTGTAGTTCAATGTAATCAAACCTGGTAATCTGTTTACAGATAAAATACATTTACTGGATTCCTCACACATTTCTATCGCATTTGCTACCCTGGTGGGTCAGCAGTAAATTTACGGACTTACAATGCTAAATTCAAGGTTCGATTCCACATGGTAGACATAGCAGATTGCCCAATATAGATATGCTCTAAAACAAACAACGAAAATAATAAACAATTCTACCATCTTTACTCACAAAAGCCTCATTCCCCAGTAGCACAACGGTATGTCTGGGGATTTCGATACCCGTGATGGGCACAGTTTAAATAGTCGATTTTGAAGCCTTAAGCTTAACTACAAACAAACAAAAATTTATAAAGTAACTTTGCTATCCGCTTTCTAAAAACAGCCTAAAACCTATACGTAACATATTTGATAAGAATTTCAATCAGAATATATTGAAATGCAACAGCTGACCAAAACATTCATTGGAAAAAAACATTTGCCTCTTTCTTAATAAGTTCCCAAACCTACTCACATTACCTACAGTACCAAAACTCACTATATATTCATGCCCACCATACCTTGGAAAACAATGTGTAACCCTAAAAATTAGTGTCAACGCATATTATATCGTTACTACCTCCAAGTGTATAGATTGGTCCATACACATTCAAAGTTATTTCACCATAAAGAGTGCCCATCAATTTCCCAGTGTTTATGTCTTATGTATTTTTAAATGTGTTGAGGCTGAAAGCCTTCTGTGTGGACAAAAACAAACTCTGTTTGAATGTAAGAGGCTATCAAGATATGGATGTGTCTATAAAAACAACAACATGAAAACATTAAGTAACCCCTGTTTCTCCTGGACAGTTAAACGTAGTGAATAAACAGGTCACAATTTATTAAAATATTTCTATCCTCGGCAAAGCCAATAATGATATGGAACTACTGATTAAAGTAACATGTTACATAAATAAGTTTTGTTTTGTTTGCTTGTTTTTTCAACTTCGCACAAAACTACTCGAGGGCTATCTGCGCTAGCCGTCTCTAATTTAGTGGTATAAAAGTAGAGGGAAGGCATATAGTCATCACTACTCACTGCCAACTCTTGGGCTACTCTTTTACCAACGAATAGTGGGATTAACCATCACATTATAACGCTCCTACGGCTGGTACGACTGGAATTCGAACCCGTGATCCTCATATTACGAGTCGAATGTTTTATCCCACCTGGCCATGCCAGGCCACATATTGCTGTCTTTAGGAAAGAATTGTCAATGTAAGGCTCAGCATGGCCAGGTGAGTTGAGGCGTTCGACTCGTAATCTGAGGGTTACGGGTAGCCCAAGAGTTGGCAGTGGGCGGTGATGACTAGCTGCCTTCACTCTAGTCTTATACTGCTAAATTAAAGACGGCTAGTGCAGATAGCCTTCTTGAAGCTTTGCACGAGATTCAAAAAGAAACTCTTAATATTACGAATTACAAATTCTCTATTGCGGCATATTATTGTTATATTTCAGTTTAAAAACACATGTTTTATTTCGCACGTTTCCCCTCATTTTCCCAATTCACATTCAAAATCAGAGGAGTGAAAAAATAACATTTTGGGTTTTGTTTCTTACAAGTTCCTAACCAAGAGACCTTTCATGTTTCACCTGAACCTATTAAGTTATATTTGCAGTGGATGTGATTTTATCAGAAACTTAAGCCTCTTGGTTTTCAGTATTTCATCAGCGTCAGGCGTTTAAATGGATATTCTTGTAGTACTCTGTATGTAAAAATGGCACTTCAGATAATTTTGTCTCTCATCAGCCAGTCCAACTGATGAGTTCTGGTACTAAACTAAAATAATATTGACTAGTGAGTTGTGGGTGTCTTTTCTTATTGCAAAGCCACATCGGACTATCTGTTGAGCCCACCGAGAGGAATCGAACCCTGATTTTAGCGTTGTAAATCCGTAGGCATACCGTTGTACCAGTGGGGAACAACAGAGAGATGTGGAAGACTAAAGATAGAACTTACATGCCTCTAATTTTGAATCCAAATTCAGCAAATTGAGTGTGTGTGTTTTATAGAAATACCATATCGAAATGTTTGCTGTGTTCACTAAGGAGAAACAAACCCCCTGGCTCCACAACAGGCATTTGGCGTCCATGCTACAAAGCTTCATCATAAATGCTCCGTCTAAACAATCTATCAAAGAAAAACTGGTCCTAATTTTTCAGTTATGTTACCAAGAATATGTCGTTTATGTATGTGTGTGTGTACAACGTTATTTATCTAACTTTCGTATGCGTGTTATACGGTTGTGTGTGCATTTATAGTAATGAAAACTAGAATGTCGGTGGAAAAACACCATGAAGATGTTTTACATCAAGAAATCGTATCAGTATAGTGTTAAGTAAAAGTATTGCACACGACAGTGTTATGGTTTAAACAACGTCACTCAGGATTATGAGTTTATTTCCATCAAGATACTACAATCAACATCAACGCATAGGCTTAATAAGGTTCTTGGGTACGTCTGGATTAATCGGCACAAATAAACTCCACATACTTTCCACATCTTACACATACATTAAATAAAGGTTTGTGGAATTAAGCATACAGCTTACTTCTCGTTGCCTTCAAATACACAGAAGCTACTAAAGTTTGTGTTGTACTTCCAAGTACTCAGAAGCTACTAAAGTTTGTGATGTACTTCCAAGCTTGTGTAAAAAATTCAAAATACACAGAAACTCCTGAGGTTTAGGTTAAAAACCTTCACATACGTAGAAACTCCTAAGGTTTATGTTAACAGAGTATGTAGGTCTTCACATTATCAAAAAATAAGAAGGTAAACTTCCTATCTACCTATGACACTTTTCTTGTCTGTTCATGATAATATTAACAGCGTCTGCCGAACTTCTTGGATAACATGGTTAGCCAAGGTCATGGATGGATTTTAGTTACCTGCGAAACACTCCTGTCATGGTACTTTTAACCCTAAAACCGTATATGTATGTACTGATTAATATTATAAATAACAGTTTTGTACAGGACATGTTATGTTACTGTATGTGGGCTTAGTGTCATGAACAAGGTAACTATAAAGCTCTTGGGTATGACCAGTTGTTTAACTTGGATTTTTAAAGTGCTTTACAATCAATTAACAAGCTTGTAACTTTACCTGTAATGTTAACAGTAGCAGACCCTCTATTCTACAAAAATATGCACTACTGATAAAGTTAATTTAGACGCTATTACGTCAAAACTTCTTTAGAGACAACTGTTATGGAAGACCAAAACGATCAGGTTTTCTACTCTTACAGAACTTCTGTAATAAGACTCTAACAGGAAATATTTGTAGTTAACAGCGTCCACCACTAACCTTGGTCTAACAGCATAATTTCATTTAACTGTCATTCTTATGATGCACCAATGGTTCTGAAACAGAGAGCGTTTTTGCGGTATTGTGTCGCAAACCTCTTAACCTCAGATTCACAATTTGTACATTAATTACTAGCTCACATATATCGCTTATTATTTAATATATCGAATCTCATTACTGTGTAATGTTATTATTTTTTATGACACATTTCTTTTGTTTTATAGAGACTGTTTTGCATTGTTAGCTTAATGTATTTAGGAAAAAAAAATCCTTAAATATTCTAAGTTGACCAAAGCCTTGTGAGATATTGTAATGATTGCAGTGGAAAATATCATTACCGGTGAGAGTAAACAACTAGTGGTACCGTGGTATGTCTGCAAACTTACAACTTTAAAAAAACGGTTTTCGATACCTGTGGTTGGCAAAGCACTGACAGTCCATTGTACAACCAAATAAAACAAATCTAACTGGTGAAACAACGTATTCCAGTCTTTATAAGTTGTAGCGTATATTTCATTAGCTATACCGATTATCAGATTGATTTTAGTTTCGCTCTAAGTAGATAGCTAGCTCTGATCGGCCCACTATTCGTTGGTAAAAGAGTAGCCCAAAAGTTGGCGGTGGGTGGTGATGACTAGCTGCCTTCCCTCTAGTCTTACACTGTTAAATTAGGGACGGCTAGCACAGATAGCCCTCGAGTAGCTTTGTGCGAAATTCCAAAACAAACAAACAAAGCTCTGATCGGAAGTACGTAAAAATAAATTATAAAAATATTTTTAGCACGTAATACAGTCTTGTAGCAGTTGTTAAAATATTATTAGAACGTATTACAGTTAAGCAGACATGATGTAAATATTGTTATTTCATCCAGAAGTAAAATATCCTTTGTTAGCATTTATTATAGAAGTGTGTGAAATAAGTGGAATATTCATTGTTAACATGTGTCACAATCGTGCATTGCTGATATAAAATAATAATTGTTAACTTGTACGACAGTCGTGTATAGATTATGTCAAATATTTGTTGTTAGTGTGTGTAACGGTTATATATTTATATATTAGCGTATAGCTGGTTAAAAATGACGGAACAAGTACTACCATTCCCACTCCATGGTTTATCCTGACCTCATATTTCACAAATAAATTTTACGAAATCAAGGTTAACTAACAAAGAAGGGTGCAGTCGAGGAAGTCAAACATCAGTAAGTTCCTTCATAAACCAATCAAAATTAAGATCATACATGAAATGAAATCATGGTATTTTTACAGCATAATTATTGATAAAAGTCAGTTAGCTTGAGAGTGTATAATATGCAGAAAAGACAGAGAGTTTTGGTAACACAGCGTTTCAACAATATTTTTTACGTCATGTTGCTAAGCAACAAAAGTATAACCTAATATTATTGTTAATCTATGTGCTGAAAATATAAAATGAACTGTATAGACAACAAAACTTGAAAAATATTTATTGGTTTCTTAATATAGGGTCTCCATTGATTAAAGAGTTGTTATTTTTTATAATAAACAATGGTAACATAACAGAAAAAAGATTAATTAAGAAACGATTCAATTTTAAACTTGAATCGATGTATTTCCTTTTGTCATAAATTTTGTGCCTGGTGATTTCCCGCTACGTTTTATTTTAAGCTTATTATACCAACACTTACTACATTTATAAGTTTCACAGATTTACCTAACAGCCCTCTTGCACCTCATCATTACATTCAAAGTGGGCAGACAGTAATTAAACTACTCTATCTGTATAAAGGCATTTTGGCTTGGGTGACTCCTAATATTTTGGGAAATCAAGCGTTATGTGATATATACACTGGCTTTTATAAAGGTTAGATCTATATGATGTTGTATATCTATTGTTATTGGGTCGTTTATAATATATATATCACATTATATATTTAGTGTAAGGATTATACTTTTTCTTTATACATCTATTGAATGAAAAATAGAATATCGATCAAAAGCATAATAAAGATGTTTTACAGCAGCTTCACATAATTTTCTATAATGTTAACTAACTGAAATTAATAAAAAGAGGCATTTGTGTCTCGGTTTGAACAATGTCAACCGGGTAAATGAGTTTATTACCAGCAAGATACTATTATCTCCATCAACAAATAGGCTTAATAAGGTCCTTGCGTCTGCCTGGATTGATATCGACACAAACAGACTTTGAATACTTTATAAGTTATATATATTAAATAAAGGTTTTTATGACTCAGTAAATGACCTTTGGAGCTAATTACTAACGGTAAGTGGTGGTATTTATTTCAAAAGGACGGTAAGGGTTATCTCTCAAAGCAGATTTGTATGTGAACAAATGCTTTTGATTAACATTGAAAGACATTTTTGTTTGATTATGCTTGTTACTGGTTATTACCATAGTTAATTATTATAATAAGACTTAGATTAATGCAGCGTCTACTTGTTTTGTTGCAAGAACTTTCATGTATGTAGATGAGTCGCGTTGTTTACCACCATATCAATTAAATTTGGTCTTCAGCAGAATGAAACTGTGACACTGATGCTGCTCGTATATATTGGACTATAAACTGTTATTTTTTACTGTGTTAATATGCCTCTCATAAAAACATTGCTGCTGAAAGTCCATAGGGCCTTTCGTACAGTTCTTTACTGACTGAAATCTGGTAATATATATTTTATCAAAAGAAAAAAAACCCAACAAACATAGTCTCGACGAAACTTTGTAGAATAGACAGCAACTGCCTGTTGTCGAGACAAGAATGTTGAGAACGTTTCGAAAGTCTTCCGCCTTTCATCTTCAAGTGGAAGACTTTCGAAACTTCATCATCTACACTTGTGTTTCCACAATAGGCAGTTGCCGTCCATTCTACAAAGCTTCATCATAAATGTTCCGTCTAAACAATCTATCAAAGAAAAACTGGTCCTAATTTTTCAGTTATGTTACCAAGAATATGTCGTTTATGTATGTGTGTGTGTATAACGTTATTTATCTAACTTTCGTATGCGTATTATACGGTTATGTGTGCATTTATAGTAATGAAAACTAGAATGTCGGTGGAAAAACACCATGAAGATGTTTTACATCAAGAAATCGTATCAGTATAGTGTTAAGTAAAAGTATTGCACACGACAGTGTTATGGTTTAAACAACGTCACTCAGGATTATGAGTTTATTTCCAGCAAGATACTACAATCACCATCAACGCATAGGCTTAATAAAGTTCTTGGGTACGTCTGGATTAATCGGCACAAATAAACTCCACATACTTTCCACATCTTACACATACATTAAATAAAGGTTTGTGGAATTAAGCATACAGCTTACTACTCGTTGCCTTCAAATACACAGAAGCTACTAAATTTTGTGTTGTACTTCCAAATACTCAGAAGCTAATAAAGTTTGTGTTGTACTTCAAAATACACAAAAACTCTCGAGGTTTGTGTTACGACCTGCAAATTCGTAGAAACATCTGAAGCTTGTGAAAAAATTCAAAATACACAGAAACTCCTGAGGTTTAGGTTAAAAACCTTCACATACGTAGAAACTCCCAAGGTTTATGTTAACAGAGTATGTAGGTCTTCACATTATCAAAAAATAGGAAGGTAAACTTCCTATCTACCTATGACACTTTTCTTGTCTGTTCATGATAATATTAACAGCGTCTGCCGAACTTCTTGGATAACATGGTTAGCCAAGGTCATGGATGGATTTTAGTTACCTGCGAAACACTCCTGTCATGGTACTTTTAACCCTAAAACCGTATATGTATGTACTGATTAATATTATAAATAACAGTTTTGTACAGGACATGTTATGTTACTGTATGTGGGCTTAGTGTCATGAACAAGGTAACTATAAAGCTCTTGGGTATGACCAGCTGTTTAACTTGGATTTTTAAAGTGCTTTACAATCAAGTAACAAGCTTGTAACTTTACCTGTAATGTTAACAGTAGCAGACCCTCTATTCTACAAAAATATGCACTACTGATAGAGTTAATTTAGACGCTATTACGTCAAAACTCTTCTTTAGAGACAACTGTTACGGAAGACCAAAACGATCAGGTTTTCCACTCTTACAGAACGTCTGTAATGAAACGCAATACACTAAGTTTTTTTTCACATGATTCACCCAACCTAAAGAAATATCATGCCAGAAATGACAAATACAGTGATATCACCTTATCTCAGTTACTCCACATAAATATCAAATATTTCAATTACTCAAACTATAAGTAAACATCTCAGTATGTGGGGCGTACTGTATATTATAAACAACTCATTCGGCCAATGTATATAGTAAGTATATTGCTTCGATATTGTACAATAATGTATCAGCTACGAGATTTATAGAATACCTGAACATATGTCACACGTGAATAATAATTTAAATTACCAACAAAATACAAAATGTTTTTCTGTCTCCACACATATATCACGGAGGAATACTGAGTTACAACAAAAACAGTGTTTTTACTCTTCGTATATATATATATCATAGGTGGATATTTCTATTGCAGAACTAATTGAATAAAAGAATAATATACTTATTTATATGGATACTCATATATTATATTTAATATATCTGTTGCTTGTTCCTTGATGGGACAATGGTAAGTCTCAGTATTTACAATGTTACAATCCAGGTTTTAATTCCCCTTGGTGGACACAACAGACAGCCCGTTGTGGCTTTGCTATAAAGAAAACACGTGCCCCCATGTATTAATCATCAATTTTAAAAAGATAATAACATCTCTACTAAACGAACGTGTATATCATGGCGAATGTCTTTGGTTCTGTACATTTTATACCTTCCTGTAAAATGTTAATTATAAGCCAGTTTCTTTTTCAATATTTCCCTCGAAAATGCAGCTCACTACAAAGGATTTCTGCCGAAGATCAGTGAACTCCAGTGCACAGAATTTTGTTATGGAACAGTTTCCGGCAATTAGTTGACTTACCCAGAGCAGCGGGCTTGAATAGTAGCAAGTAACAAGGATAACATGCCGTCAGTCAAGCCGATACCTTTAGACGTATACAGACCCTGTCTAAAGGTTGCGATCTTTAGTGTACTAACAATCCAGTGACATTCGAATAAAGACAAGCAAAAAACTCACTGAGAAAACAGAATCAGAGATGTTGGTTTAGAGGAAAATATTTCGAATACTATTCTACTCCACGTAAGATTTAAATTTAAGAAGTATTCTAGAGAGTTGTTGTGTTTGTTTTATAGCTAAGCTGGGTCCACAAGACATGAACAAGTTAAAGTGTCAAAAGTATAAAGGATTGTGGAAATAATTACTCTGGCAGAAAGTGCAGTTTCTGTTAAATGGTGTGATAACAAAAATATTATTATCTGATACATGAGTAATATTACATAGTTGCAGAATTCTTATTTTATAATTTCTATATCAATACTAAAAAGATTCTCGATTACCAAGAGACACTTTAATATCATGTAAATGAATTACAAGATAGAATTTACAGACACGTGATGAAATACGAATCACTGAGCTAGAAAGAAACGTTGCAATTAGAGTAGTCAGTTTGGATATGAACAGGTTTACTGTACGTAGAAAGAGTTTTTAATTGGTAAGAAGATACAGAGCAGACGACATATTTTATCAGGGTAGCAGAAAGCAGTTCTTTCATGTAACTCGATTCAATTCTGCCATAGTTAAAGACATACGTTTTCTATACTATAAAAATTTAAATAATCAGTGGATATTTCAAATATACTTTCACTTTTTAAATATATACTGACGTTTTTACTGTATTTCAAAGATTACGTTGTTCATTGGCCTATAAAATACAATTTTCAATTTCGTAACGAACGATAATGCCAAAATGATTTTATCTTACTTAGTGTTATGATCTTGCAGGAAAACCTTACTTTAGTCACAATATCTTATAGAGTGACTCGAACGTTCTCAATTTAAGATTAAACTCTAATAGTCTTGTTACTGAACTTATAATTCGCTATTATGTGTCAAAAAGCCGCATGTGGCTCGCGAGCCGCAGTTTGGCTATTCCTGTTATATGTACAACTCAATCAACAGTGCAAAACAGGGACGTTTTCTGTCCAAGTCGTTTCTTTCGCTCTCTAAACCTTAGTGCTGAGAAATTGTTTACTAAACCATATTTATCTGTTTTATTCATATCATAAATGCTCCAGCAGAAATATTAGTTAGTAAATTATCAAAGTTAGAAGTTTATGTACTGCAGGATATACCATGACTGAGATAAAGATTTCAACTGGATCATTCTCGCATTAATAAAAGCCTAAACATTTGTATCATTTTGTATAGTTAGTTCGTATATTTCTTTAAAAGTTCACTTTCTTAATTTAAACTCTCGTGTCCCTTTTATTTCTTAGTTTTAACGTAGCATTTCATTTGGAGCATATCCTTAATGTACGTTCTTATATCAGTTATGTTTATTTAGTTTTAACGTAGTATTTGGAACATTTTCTTATTTTACGTTCTTCTACTCATTTTGTGTGCTTATTTTTAATGTAATCTACTTTCTGTATCCGTTATGTTTATTTAGTTTTAACGTAACTCTTGGAGCATTTAGAGCGTTTAGAATCCAAAAGTAGTTCTTGGAGAATTAACATACTTAATCTACGATCTTCTATTCATTTTGTGTTTATTTTTTAACGCAATACTTAGAGTATCTCCAAGTTTACGTTTCGTATTTATCACGATTATTTACTTTTGAAGTAGTACTCAGTCGTGCACGTATATATATTTAGTTGGTTTGTTTGTTTTGAATTTAGCACAAAGCTACTTGAGGGATATCTGCGCTACCAGTCCCTAATTTAGTAATTTAAGGCTAGAGGGAAGGTAGTTAGTCATCATCATCCATCGCCAACTCTTGGGTTACTCTTTTACCAACGAATAGCGGGATTGATTGCCACATTATAACGCCCCCACCGCTGAATAGGCAAGGATGTTCGGTGTGATGGGGATTCAAACCTATGACCCTCAGATTATGAGTCGAGCACCTTAACCGCCTGGTCATGCCGGGCCTATATTTAGTTGTAAAGAGTCGTATATAAATGTAATTAATCTATTCTCTAACTTTCATTATATTCAGTTTCGTTCTAGTTTAGCTAAAATTTCAACTCTTATACACACTGTGATGGATAATATGATTAGAACGTAACATACGAGGTTGCTAGTATAAAATACTATTAAGCCAGCATATCTATATGAAAGCTTTCCCTCACAAAGATCAGTACCGACATATACTACTAGGTGGTAGTTCAAAAATAAAATAAAAACATTTCACTAATAAAAATCACACGTGACTTAAGAAGTTGTACGAGACACCAAGTAATGTGTAGATCTCTAAGGGTTTGTCACAAATATATTAAGATGTATCATATTTTAACAACGTAACATATATTAGATATGGCGGGGCTACATTTCTATTTATGTAATTCATATATTTGTCATGGATTAGATATGCCGATTATTAATTACAAATACTTCACGAACACAAACTGTAAGACTAGTGATTCTATTAATGTTTCGACAGTGGTGTAAATGAAAGGTTGCAGTAAAATATTACTTTCGGTTCCAGCTTTCAACATTAGTGCACAATGAAGCCTACAGAAATAGATGTAGGAACATGGATATGTTGAGAAGACAGAATGATCAAATGATGGATCGGAGTGTTTCTTTCACTTGACTAAATGAGAGACCGTTTTTCGCCTCGAAATCCAACCCGCTGATTTCATAACGGTACCTTCCTGGCGCGTCTGTCAGAGTTTGACTGCAGGGTTTCGAAGCCGCCATCATGGACTGGTCATCAATAATATTATATTTCCCTGTTAGTGGACATTTGCTTCCTGCGGCTTTATATTTATACACCTGTCAGTTTGCCAGAGAAAAGTAATATATATATATATATATATATATAAACTAAGCGTTTCAACTTAACTTTTGTACTTTCCATCGGCTTTTACCCGCTAAAAAACCCCTCTCGACATTTATCCATAACTCTTCGCTGGAATGATTTTATAAGTGCCACTATGGTTCACCATTTTCCTTAGTGGTACAGATCTCTTCATTTCACAGACTTTTTTTTAGACGGAAACGCGAAGGACTTTCCGCAGCATAAACCAAAAAGTACTTCCTAATGTGAAAGCTTTGATAAATGTCCGAGCCAATATAAGTTAATTACGAGATCAAAAGTTATTTCAGCAGCCATTTGCTATTTGGCGTATTTAGAAATAACACAAAACACTGAATTCAGTCTTCCTCTTCTTTTAGTAAAACATTTTTTGTCACATTTTTGTTTAAAATTATGAAATCAAATTTCAGAGGTCAAAAATATTTATTCAAATATTATTAAACTAATTTCGAAAAGAAACAATAGTACACTTGAAACAATATTTAACTGGTGTTTTTAAATTGTTTAAATATATTGAAACTTTATTCAAAGATAAAGAAAAACATTTTACTTAGGATACGTATTATTTGACCAGGTAAAGATAGCCCCCCGCTAGTATAGCGGTATGTCTCCGGACTTACCACGCTAAAATCAGGGCTTCGATTCCCGTCGGTTGGCTGAGCAGATAGCCCTTCGTGGCTTTGCTATAAGAAAAAAAACACACATTCTTGAAGATAACCATTAGTTCTTTATATCAGTTCTCTAATCTAAATGTAACACTAGAGTGAAGGCAGCTAGTCACCAACACTTTGGCTTCTTTTTTGCCAACGAATAGTGAAATTAACCGTAATTTTATTACGCCCCTACGGTTGAAAGGCTGAGCATCTTTGATGGGACTGGAGATTAGAACCTGCGATCATCAGAATACCAGTGGAGTGCCCTAATCATCGCCAGGTAGTTAAAACATTCGACTCGCATTCTGAGGGTCGTAGGTTCGAATTTCCCGTTTTTTGACTACAAAAAAAGTCAAAATATGTCTGAAAATACGTTCATATTAATTTTGAACGCTATACTGAATCAAAACTTTCTTTTTACTTCTAAAAGTATTGTAACTGACAGGGTAACTTTCATAGTTATTTTAGTGAATAAACATATACTAAAGTTGTTAAAATGCGGCCTGTTTAAAAGAAAAAACTTTATCATACAAGTAAATAATGTTGTATTAAAAAACATTACGTTTACATCTCATAATATCAAAACTCCTGGATGTACAAGTTGTATCTGATGCTTTTCCCTAACTAATTTGAAATATTTATAACAATTAATTTAGATCTTCGAAACTGAACAAGAGTTGAGCATTGAGAAAAGTAAAATAAACAAACAAAAACCACTGCCAGCTACGCCCCCCGCAGTACAGCGGTAAATCTACGGATTTACAACACTAAAATCAGGGGTTTGATTCACCTCGATGGGGTTAGCCCGATGTGGCTTTGCTATATGAAAAACACACACACACTGCTAGCAACTTCATCCACCATTCTTTGATGTTTTCTTGAACAAAATAATTTTTGTTAGTTGAAGTGAATTTTGTTTTTTTTTTAAAAAGCCGCAGAGGACCGGTGGTCTGACCCGGCATGGCCAAGTGGTCAAAGTGCTCAATTTATTATTTTAATGTCGCGGGTTTTAATCTTTGTTATATTAAACAAGCTCACTTTTTCAGTCGTAGGATCGTTATAGTGCAGTGTTCAATCCCACTATTCGTTGGCAAAGGAGAAGCCCATGAGTTAGTGATGAATGGTTAATCTTGTTCTGCTAAATTAGGGACTGCTAGTGCAGAAAGCCCTCGTTTAGCTTTACGTGAAAAATCAAAACAAGCAAATATAATGATCTTACGTGTTTCTCTTTCAAGAGTTTTTAACTTTAAATTTTTTTTGACAAAGTAGATATATAGCTTTATTTACGAATAACTGTTTGGAATGCGTATTTGTGTGAAATAAGCAGAAACTTTCTCCAAAACTTCATAATAAATTTAAAACGACGTAGCCAAGTATACTGTATAGTTTTTTTGTTTTGAATTTCGCGCAAAGTTACACCAGGGCTATCTGCGTTAGCCGTCTCTCATTTATAGTGTAAGACTAGAGGGAAGCCAGCTAATTATCACCACCCGGTGCTAACTCTTGGGCTACTCTTTTACCAACGCATAGTGGAATTGACTGTCACATTATAACTCTCCCACGGTTGAAAGGGTAAGTATGTTTGCGCGACGGAGATTCGAACCCGCAACTCTCAGACTATGAGTCGAACGCATTAACCTACCTGGCCATGCCGGGAAACTGAATAGTTAGAAATATTTAATTGTAATATAAATATCTAGAAAAAATATTAGTAGCTGAAGAGACTGAGAAGGAAGATGAAAGAAAGAAGGAAAATTGAGAAAAAAAAGTGTGAAAGAAAAAGTAATTGACAGAATAAAAGATCTGGAAAATTTAAATGGGAAAATGAGAGATGGAATGAAGAACAGGAAAATAATTTATATTATTCATTTTATAAAATTTACCTCTAGAAAATCATTTGGTGTTTTAAATTAAATTTATGTCAATGATGTTTGTTCTATATTGTCACGAATATTTTAAACCCGCATATAACACTTTTTTAAACAAAACAATACACGCATAAGCATTTGGTCATGGCTATGAGGGATCTCATTGTTAGAGTATTGAACCATGAAACTATGCGTCTTTCATTCACTAAAAACACACACACACAAAATCGCTCTCTGCACAAGGAACCGTAATAAAGGTGACAATCATATCCAACTATTTAATCAAATAAGAGTAGCCAAAAGTTGGCGGTGGTGAGGTTGATTAGCTGCGTCCCTCTAGTCTACCAATTCAAAATAAGGGTCAGACTAGCACAAAGACTAAACCTTGAGTAACTTTGCATAAATAACCGAATCATACAAACAGATGTTCGTCTTTATTGTATGATTTCAAAAAAATTAAGAGTTTATGATAAAATCGTTAAAATTTCACTAATTACGTCTCTCTGCCGATTTTTAATCTGATTTTTGTGTTTTTAGATGACTTAACATTTAGTGTAGTAAGCAGATCAGATGGCCCTATATGGCCAGGTCGTTAAGACATTCGACTCGTAATATGAGGGTTCGAATGCCAGTCACAGCAAACATGCTTGCCCTTTCACTCGTAGGATCGTTATAGTGTAATGTTAAATCCCACTATTCGTTGGTAAAAGAGCAGCCCAAGAGTTGGCGTTGGGTGCTGATGATTAGCTGCCTTCCCTTTAGTCACTGCTAAATTAGGGACGGTTAGTGCAGATAGCCGTCGTGTACCTTTGCGCGAAATTCAAAATAAACCAAACCTAGCAAACCAGGAATATATTGTATTTAATAACCTTCCTAGGTTAATCCATACTAAAGGTAAACGTGCCATTTTTAATTTCTTCAAATTAAAGAAAAGGGAAATTCCATAGAAGAAAACCTGTTGCAGATTATTATATATGTTGCATGAACTTTGCTGCAGAAAATTTAACATTGTTTTAAGTCTAATAGTAATTATTCTAAATAGGACTGACTTGAAAATTTCGTTTGAAGGCTCAAGTATCATTTTGAGTCTAGTAACACAAATACAGTATGCCGTAAGTAGTTTATAGTACTCCTTGTAACCAGGGTAGTTGACGTCAGCTGAAGATCCGATCAACGATTCGCGGCGTTAAGAGTTCCTTCCGTATCCTCCCTCTTTAGCGACGCGTCCCACCTAGTTGTCGCGAACAGGAAGTGGAGAAGTAGTCCACTCGATCCTTAAGATTAAATTACCGTTCATCATAGACGAGTCTAAAGCCTCCCGAGTCATTTCCTGGCAATTCCCCGTCTCTAGAATTAGTTAATAGTAAGATCACCCTATCTCTAATGTACTGAGTAGAGTATGCCAGCAGAAGAGATCTCAAACTTCAACCAACACAGGTCCTATGCAAAACGGAAGTTCTCTAATTAGTGAAAGCCCCAATTCTTGTTAAAGAGCAAAGTGATATGTTTCTTCTGAGAATCTCAGCTCACAAGTTTCGTTCATTCAGGTTTTTCTTTTTTGCCTATGAAAATGTATTGGTTTCTTTAATTATCTTGTTCAGAACTAGTAATGCAAAGTACAAAAGAGTCAAACAGTACAAAATGTTTTCAGTCTTATATCAGCAACCAACTGAAATAGAATTGGAATTTTCATTCTTAACAGCTTGGAACTCGTGGGTTCAAATTCTGGTTCAAAGATTCAGGTGTAACTGTTCATAATTCTGGATTACTGACAAGAGTCTTTGACCAGAGTAAAGGGATTGACCATCACTTTTATAACACGTCTCTGATGACCATGCGGAGCGCGTTAGGCAGCACATCTCCAAATTTGGGATCTATGTTTCGAAGATGGACACGTTAATCACTAGACCACGTATGGCCCATTAATCGATTTTAAGCCTGTATAAACAAAAATACTTTAAATTATTAAATTCTGAGTAGCTTTTCATTCTTTAAGCCACATTATCACTGTTAGGTTCTTTATATATCTAAACGACCAACACATGTACCCATTGATAGGGGATTCCCTTTATTTGTCTGATGTCAAAAGATATGCTGATGTAGTTATAATCTACGTTCATTTGATGAAGCATTAATTTTTGGGCTTGAAATGGTCATAAGCAATGACTTCTGTCGACACTTTGTAATTGGAAATATGAAGCCTTACTGCTACTGTTTAAATTTGTGATATAATGTAACAGTTAATACTAGTGTGCACGTAAATAGTACAGTACATTGTTGTTGTAAAACATACATATTTATATTAATTTAAGCCTATCTCTCTATGCACTGTTACAACAGAACGATGATTTGTTGATTTTTCGTTGGATGTTTGTGGATTTTATGTAAATAGTCATGCAATCCTTTAAGGCTGTTGTCCATGCAAAATCTTACTTCCAGGTTTAAGCTCAGGGCACCTATTTTTACACCTTTTCTTGAGGGCAAGCCACTGACTCCAGGAACATTAGTATGTTTTGCAAGCTGATTCTTCTTCGCCTGTTTTGGAATTTCGCACAAAGCTATACGAGGGCTACCTGCGCTATCCGTCACTAATTTAGCAGTGTAAGACTAAAGAGAGAGCAGCTACTCATCACCACCCACCGCCAACTCTTGGGCTACTCTTTTACCAACGAATAGTGGGATTGACGGTCACATTATACGCCCCCACGGCTGAGAGGGCGAGCATGTTTAGCGCGATGCGGGCGCGAACCCGTGACCCTCGGATTACGAGTCACACGCCTTACGCGCTCGGCCATGCCAAGCCCCTAGAGGAAGGCAGCTAATCATCACCACTTACTGCCAACTGCTGTGCTACTCTTTTACCAACGAATAGTGGGATTGACGGTAATATTATAACACCTCCATAGCTGAAAGGGCGAGAATGTTTGGTGCGACGAGGATTCGAACTCGCAACCCTCAGATTACGAGTCGAACACCTTAACCCACCTGGCTATGAGGGGGCACTTTTGAAAGAAAGAAAGTAAAATTGTTGTATCCAAAAACAATAATAATAAAACTAAAAAAACCTCACGAAAACCTAATAAAACATACAAATTACGGGTTACCAGCCTGAAGCTTAGATGTTCTTAAAACTCACCAAGAATTTTGAAATGTCTTACGTGTGTGTATAAAATACAACGTAAAACGATATGAAAAAGGGAAATTTAGAATAACCTTCTTGAACGCTACAAGTATTATGTTCGTACTTAAGACAACAAAGGGTCATAATTTTGTTGGTAGGCGTCATAGACAAACAAAGCGTTACTAAAATACAACTTTTTGTCTTGGTACGTATTACATACGGCCTGGCATGGCCGAGCGCGTTAAGGCGTGCACTCGTAATCCGAGGGTCGCGGGTTCGCGCCCGAGTCGCGCTAAACATGCTCGCCCTCCCAGCCGTGGGGGTGTATAATGTCACGGTCAATCCTACTATTCGTTTGTAAAAGAGTAGCCCAAGAGTTGGCGGTGGGTGGTGATGACTAGCTGCCTTCCCTCTAGTCTTACACTGCTAAATTAGGGACGGCTAGCACAGTTTGCCCTCGAGTAGCTTTGTGCGAAATTCCAAAAAAAACAAAAACAAAAAACAAACGTATTACATACATATGTATGTACATTAAGTTTCAGATAAATTTTTATTATATCATTCAATCCAAATGAGGAGTTCTTGTCTTCACCAAAGGTAAGACATCTTGGACTGCGACTTGTGAAATACGATAGATAAATCTGAAATGATCTATTTACACGCCTCTTATTTTCGGCACAAATTGAGAAAATTAAGAAAAATAAGAATGTGAGGCAAGAAACAAATGCACTTTACGTGATTTTTACCACAAATTTAGGTGTTTTATTCTTATTTTGTTCTAATTTCTTATTACGTATTCTCTTTTGTTTCAGTTCTAAATTCGTTAAGTCTAATAGGAACCGATATCAGAACACAGAAGGCCTATTATAAAGATTCTACAATAAACTTTGTTGCACTTTTTTTTCTAGGCTAATTTTTGCAGAATTCAGTTTTTCTGTTGATATTTTTCCAGCATTACTGTTTATCAAATAGGTGACCATTCCTACTAACCTATGTAAAACGTAAACTTATTTTTTAAAAACATATATAACGGTATAAATTTAACGCATATTATAAGACGTATCAGTAGAGTAAATATAGACAAGTATTTGGGAGAATATATCGCTAAATGAAAAAAAAGAAGCTTTCTATACGTGGTTATTGAACTTGAAAAAAATAAACCAAAGAAGATAGAGTTTGAAGTTGACATATCGATAGATCCGACTAATGATCACGTAATAGACTAATCTGTTTCAACTTTACATGGGGAATAACAGTTCTACGGCCCGGCATGGCCAGATGGTTAAGGCACTCGACTCATAATCCTAGGGTTGCGGGTTCGAATCCCCGTCACATAAAAGATGCTCGCCCTTTCAGCCGTTGGGGCGTTATAATGTTACGATCAATCCCACTATTCGTTGGTAAAAGAGTGGCCCAAGAGCTAGTGGTGAGTGGTAATAACTAGCTGCTTTCCCTCTAATCAGTCTTTCACTGCTAAATTATGGACGGATAGCACAAATAGTCCTCGTTAAGCTTTGCGCGAATTCCAAAAACGAACAAACAAACATTTCTACATTATTGGCTTTCCAAATTTGTTATATAAAGATTGGTGTTTGAATAATCTCAGCTTTTATCTGTCCACGACAGGCATTGAAACCCGGTTTCTAGATGTTTAAGTCTGCAGATATTCCGTTGTGCCACTGAGGAGCATTTATAAATTTATAAGTTCTAATTTGAAACTGGCCAATTCATGAAAAGAAAAGTTTTTTTGGGGGGAGTTTACAACTTAATTAGACTGCTCATTAATCTGACTCTGTATTTGATAATGAAACAAGAATACATGCTAGTTAAAATGTTAATAGTATATTTGAAATGATGCTTCCATAGCCCAATGATGGCATTTATTTCGCTTGCTTTCGTTGTGGTGGAAGATAATGGACATCCAGTGAACATATTTTTTACTAACTTTCTTTCGTAGCTTTCAAAGCTTTCTTTGATAGATTATTTTGGCAGAGTATTCATTTGTGGAAAGGACAGCAACTGCCTGTTGTGAAGACACAAGTATAGAAGACGGCGTGTCGAAAGTCTTTCACCTGAAGATGAAAGGTGGAAGACTTTCGAAACGTCGTCCTCTACACTTGTGTCTCCACAACAGGCAGTTGTCGTCCATTCTATAAAGTTTCATCGTTTTCAAAGCTATCTTAAAAGTTTTGAAAGTTAAGAATATATTTCCCATCATTCCCTGTTTTACCAGAACTCTGCGATTAAACTCTCATGACGAGTTTGTTAAAGCACGTGACAGTCAACGAACTTGTTTCAGATTTACATTATCTCGAGTTCTGTATCTCACTTGGTTTTAGTTATAGTGCAGTGTTTTCCCCATTTATCTATCCACAACTGTAAACTTTACAACAGTTTTAATTCACTGATGACTGAGTTCTTTGTGAACTAGTGTTTTAACAAAACGTAATTCACCTCCCAGAGGACAGTGGGTAACCGTGCGTTACTGAGAAACGTGGAAAATTTGATCATTTATCTACATTTCTATGAGTTTGACTTCAAATAGAAAACCACTTATTTATAATTAATACTTCTTTTCATTGTTATGCTATTTCTAAAACACAGGCAACACTTCTTAAACTTTGGGTGTGGATCTAATTTCCAGTCATTATTGTCTTTTAAATCACTGGAATTTAGTTTAAAGTAAAATACATTTATTTAAACGTTATTGGATCTTTTAATCCTGTAGTGTGAAAAGGTTGGTTAAGAATCAAAGAAACTTTAGCCATTAAAAAACTCAAACCTAATTTAAACATTTTGTCACAGTATTTTCAATGAGACAAGTCTTGATGGAGCTCGTGTTTGTATATGTTTTGTAAGTTTTTCTTGTTGTTAAGCACAAAGTTACGCAAGGAGACATCTATACTATTTCCACCACGGATATCCAAAGTCGTTTTCTTTAGCGTTATAAGTCTTCACGCTTGCATGTTCTGTGAATAATGATTGTTGCACTTTTTATAGTTAATTTAATTATTATTATAGACTATAACGTGCAGAATAACTTTGATTATATATGTATATATTTACTGATGTTTACAGGTACCAAGATTATTTTAAACTGATAACGTAGAACATGGACTTAGAACTAACACAAATTTCTTAAGCCTACTAGAATTTCATGAGATGTTACTAAAATGCTACTCGAAAAGGCCCGGCATGACCAGGTGGTTAGGGTGTTCAAATCGTAAGGCTCGGCTTGACCAGAGGGTTAGGGTGCTCAACTCGAAAACTGAAGATCGCGGCTTCGCATCCCCGTCGCACCAAACATGCTCACCCTTTCAGTCGTGGGGGCGTTATAATGTTTCAGTCAATCCCAGTATTCGTTGGTAAAAGAATAGCGCAAAAGTTGGCGGTGTATGGTAATGACTAGCTGCCTTACCTCTAGCCTTGCACTACTGAATTAGGGATAGCTAGCGCATAAATTCTCGTGTAGCTTTGCGCGAAATTAAAAAAAATAAACAAAGAGTCAAGAGTATATCACCCTTCTATATAAGGAACTAACTAGTTCCTTAATGAATTTAAAAATATTACCATTTTCATAAAGTCAAGAAAGGGAGTGGTTCTAAAATCTGGTAAAGTGAAGTAACTGAATGTAAGAGTAAGTTACATAGACTTTCTTCCACTCTAAAGATTTGTACGATATTCTTTAGTTTAAGTTAACACAGTAATATGGAATTTCATGTCTCAACAACAACATTTTACCTTTCAATTCTGAACTGTTGTCTGTTATTCGAGTGGTAATACACAAAGTGAGTGTTTGAAGAACAAAAACAAACATAGCAGCTTTGAATCTTGTAAGAATGGTTATTTTCATCACCAAAATAAACTCAAGCAAATTGAGAACAAACATTTATTTGTTTAGAAATCACATAATACATACAAACAAGTAACAACAGACAAACCACCATGGTTACACATTTCCACCCCTTATATAGGATCTAGTGTAATTCTGACCTGTACATACACTTCTACATTTTACTATTTAATAATTAATTACAACGGTCGTAACTTACTAATTAGAAGGTCAACTGGGTTCAACCCTCATTCATTTATAAGGTAAATCAGGTGTTGTATGCCTGAAATTTACATTTCTCTGTGTACTTCAGTTCATTATACACTATGTGTACAATAATGTACCATGTACTATACACTTTGTATATTTTAGTGTACTTCATATTACGTATACTTTAGTGGTCTATGTACTGTGTATTATGTGTACTATGTACTCTAGTGTACTATGTATTATGTGTACTTTAGTGCATTTTGTACTATGTATTATATGTACTTTAGTGGATTTTATACTATGTATTATGTGTACTATGTACTCTAGTGTACTATGTATTATGTGTACTATGTACTCTAGTGTACTATGTATTATGTGTACTTTAGTGCATTTTATACTATGTATTATGTGTACTTTAGTGTACTGTGTTCAATGTGTACTTTAGTGTATTTTGTATTATGTACTCTAGTGTATTTTGTACTATGCACTTTAGTGTATTATGTACTAAGTGTACTGTGTACTATATGTACTTTAGCGTATTATGTATACTTTAGTGTATTATGTACTGTGTGTACTTTAATGTAGTGTGTGTTATGTTTACTTTAATGTAGTATGTACTACGTGTACTGTGTGTTATGTTTACTTTAATGTAGTATGTACTACGTGTACTGCGTGTTATGTTTACTTTAATGTAGTATGTACTACGTGTACTTTAGTTACTTGTAGAGAAATGAGTGTTGTAACTGCTCTTACTTAACAACCAGATAACCACCGGACATTAAACCAATCAGTTTTATAGCACCTATAGGTACGGTTTATATGGTAATATTTCATAGGTGTAAGTTAGCTGCTCCCTACACCAGTGGTTTTGTAGTTAGCTCATGCGTGATGCAAAGTGAATCTTTATCATAATAACAACTACGTCGAAATGCAAAAAGCTCGATGTTTGTATGTTTAACGTATATGTTCAATAAAAATGAAAGAGCATAATATACATATGCTCCTATTTCTCATTACCTCTCTCTCTATATGTATATGCCTACATGTGTGCCATAATTCTGATGTGTTACAACGCATGTCATGAGGATCACTGAAGTAATATTCAGCTAATGTGTTTACTTCTTTCATAACGCTGATAATAATTCGTAACTCTTACAAATTACATGTCCGAATTAAACTATACTAACGACATCTTCATGAATAATTGGGTCTTGCTAAAATAATGATTAGTTACAGTTATCTATTTGAAAGTTGAAATTAAAGTGAGCTGTCCAGACGAAGCCTGGCTTACATATTTAAATTACTGGTAATATATACCCCAGCTGGTACAGATAGTGTGGCTGTTATACATTACAAATAGTATATCGACCTTCACAATATTTATTTTAGTGTTTTACTGATAAGAATGTTGTTTCATGAAGGAAAATAACATATACGCCCATCTAGTAATTCAATTCCTTCTTTACTACATGTTTATAGTGTAAAGATAGGTGTTAGACTCATTTTATAAGGTAAGAGCCACAAAAAAATATCTATCAGCTCATATCACTAATTGCTTTAAGATTTGAGCCGGAAGATAGGGGTGATGGCACATAAGTACCATCCACCATCTCCGTAGAAACTGATAGTAGACCATAATTAGAACTGATACATAGTTTTTATAAACCATCTTCCCATTCAAATTCTTTGAGAAACAGGGATATTCCATATGCTATTTTACCTCATACAAATCTGTGTAACACCCATCAGCTCTGCCAAAACCTATAGAAAAAAAACACCCTTAGTCGTTAGATAGTGTATGTACGTTATTTTATATAAAATGTATCTGATTTGCGTTAATAAAACCGTTACAGAAATGTATTCTGAATGTCATAAAGGTATCTGTTATCTATTATGCGTAATTTCCTTACTACAGCATGTATAGTATATTGAAGCAGATATGAATGTATAGCTTAGAGCTCAGAAGTTATCGACAGAGTACGAACTTACCTTACTAAGAACAATTCAGATTATTAAGTAACTGACATAACATTTGCCTATGCTAAACTATTCGTTTATTTTTCAATTTCGCTCAAAGTTACACAAGGGTTATCTTCTTTAGCCGTTCATAATTTAGCATTGTAAGACCAGAGGGAATGTAGCTAGTCATCACCACCTCACGCCAATTCTTGGGCTACTTTTTCACCAACGAATAGTGAGATGACCTTCACGTTATAATGCACCCACGGCTGAAAGGGCGAGAATGTTTGGGTGGGATGGGGATTTGAGCTCTCGACCCTCAGATTACGAGTTGTAGGTCTTAACCATCTGGCCATGCGTGCCATCTTAAACTAATATTATGTAACGTACAGTGCATACTTAAATGCATACACTAATATTAAACTTATGTTTTAATATTATATGTGCATAAAAATGAATTAAATTCAACTGAAAACTCTTTCCTTCTGTTAACTTCAGATTTCAATGTACATCTAGCGTTTTAAGTTAAACACAACCAAAATATGTGTGAATAACATATTTTTTTCACAGTTGTCCAAATTCCAGTTTTTATGGTGTACCTCAGTCTTAATTCCCCAAATGCACACAGAAGCTGCACGTTTCGAACTTTTAAATTAGTGAAGGTAAAAAAATGTATTAATAATAAATTGTATTTTTAACAAAATGGAAATCATCATTGTAGTCACAATAGTGCTTAGTGCACAGGGATGAACCGAGAAAATAAAATGGCTGTCATATTCAGTCTATTATTCTATGATGCTTTAAAAAATAACTGCGAAAGTTGAGTTATAGTCTTATTGGAGCATATAATTTCTATTATTGGCTGTTTCATGCTTGTCAGACTCACAGTACAATTAAAAAATGTTTCTGAAGTGAAGAATTGGACTTCAGCTGAAGAGACAAAGTGTTCATCTTTCTGTTCCTTTTCCCACATTAGCAATAGTAGTGTTTAGTATAAACTAAAAAAATCATAATTATAGTGCAAACGATGTTATTATTACCTCTTGGAGTTAATCCTCATACAGAACTTTTCTGTTCATTTAAAATTCTTGAATACAGGTGAAATGGCAATGACTAGCCAACAACAGGTGAACATAGGTTGATTGTAACATGTAGAATACTCAATGCTTTGTACACTGTACAATCGGTGTGGATCCAACACTGATGTGTGAAGATGGAGTATGAAACGACAACAGGATACCTGAGAATAATTTTATTACATATGTTCATAGAATACACTAACTTTCAGTCAGTGTAAAATATGATAAAACTTATAACAATAATAATAACAAATTTTGTTAATGTAAAATGACGTAGGAATGACAGTGCCAAAAATAATACAAACATGAATGTAGAGATGGTAGAGCTATACGTTTTTTATATGTTCTTTCCTTACTGTAGGTTCCTGAATAGTAAATCCAAATAAGTCAAGATTATGACCATTGATGATTAATAATCTATTGTAACCAATTGTACAGTATAATATCTGTATCTGAGGTTATTCTACATGTGTAATAAAGAACCTAACAAAACTGATATAATATTAATATTATATATTACCATCGAATTATAAAAGTAAAACAAATGTTCACTTATCAACATACTTCAAACGGAATGGTTCAAAAAAGAGGAGGAAACAAGTAATAAAAATATTGAAAAATTAAATATGATATAGTGAAGACAATACCAGAGAAGTACAAAAACAAGTTAAAGATGATTACACAAAACCATACAAAATTCACTACATAACTAGTGAATCTTTTCAAAAATAATTTTTATGTTCAATTAAATGTGGAATTTCTGTTATGAACTCAGGATTTACTCAGTACTTACTGGCTTCTTGTGTAGGAATTTTTGTGTTGTTTTGCCCGTATTCTTTCCTGTTTTCCTTCTGTACTTTATTGGCATTACCATTCCTACATCTTATTTATTTTTGTTGCAAAAATTAAATAAAAAATAAAGTTTCTTTTCACTTTTTGATTTTTGATGCTTCTGTGAATTTACTAGAGGGCAGGTTTCATTAGTTTCAAATGCGGAACTATTTTCAGCTATTTTATGTCTTTGAACTAAGTTCATTTATGTTTTATGTTGATGGATCTCAAACTTCAACATCAAACCCAAGTTGTCTCTGTAAAACAATCTTAGCTACTGATCATATGATAGAATCATTTACATGAGTTGTGATCACTTAGCCAAATGTGACATTTAACATCTTGCAGAAAAATACATGAAAGTGTATACAAAGTCACTCCATGTGGGCGTGTTATAAGAGTGACAGTTTAATTCTACTCTTCGGTTATACAAAAGTATTTCAAAAGTTGAAAAACCTGGAGGCGTGGATATTCTTTGGTAATTATGCATAAAATGTAACAAACAGACCCTTCTAATAACACTTCAGAAATGATGATTGCATTTTCTTGGCCTGTTTTGTAAACATTACTGTATCTAAATTTTGAAACTAATATCGGTAGAACACGAAACAATCTCTAGTAATTTGGTTGACAAGACGACATCTACTATAAAATTGAAGTTTGTGAGGCAGTAATAAACCTTTACAATGACTGTACATAACACTTCATTTGAAGTTTTTTTCGAGAGCTGTTAATTACTCTACATACAGACTAAAGTGATTACAAGCAAATCTCAAAACGTGATAAAACAACAAAAACTGTTGACAGTATAAAGGTACACAAGTTACCAAATAACTTATTGCGTAACCTTCTCCCCCTATGTTGTTCTGGAATGAGATCTGCAGATGAGTTAAAATTGATTTTGGTGAAAAAATGGTTATTACACTAAGCTACAAAGAAAGGACTGATTTGACACAGTCCGATTACACTATGTAACACAAATGTTGTTCCTGTAAAGTATGTGTTATTTCTTAATAGCTTATGTTGTAAATGTGCAGAAAATGGCAATTATTCCCTTCAAACTTTGCTTTTGTGACCTTGATAATGAAATTAAGAAATCAACCAAGGAAAGCCCCTGAAAAATATTACTATGGAAAGTTTTTGAAAATTCTCATGAGTTCTACAACATTCTAGAAAGTTATGGTAAGTTCGAGAAAATTCTCTATCATCTACTCAGGACCGAATAATAATAATAATAATAATAATTTATTTTCCAACTCTGTACAATAAATTTAGAAAAAATCTTTCTAAGGAGCAAATTGCTCGTAAAAAGAAAGATTCAAAAATTCAAATATACCTGGAATGTCCTGGAAAATGGGTAACTTTGAAACTTTCGTTACCCATGTCACAAAAGCAAAATTTAAAGATAAAAATATATCTTTTACATTTACTTTAGGCGTAAGCAATTGGGAAATACACTTTCTGCCCAGGAACAAGAAAAAGTAAAAATTTTGTTACATAGTGTTATCTGTTGTAATTACAGAGGGATTAATCATGAAGAAAAAGAAGATAAGTCAGAATGAATGAAGATGAGATCAGATATTTGTATGCATGTGACGAACAAATAAAACACAGCTTTAATTCTTGATATAAAGTCCATTTTATTACAGTTCAGGAATGATAGCTGATAAAAACTAAAAACCAACGAAAATAATGGATGGTATTTTTAAAGTTACTGGTATGAAAACCAGCATAAAATAAAATACAGATAAAGAGATGCTAAAAGAATGATTGTATTAAATAATCTGTGTTCCACAGTAATGGTTGAAGTTAGGTTACTGCTTTTGTTTATGGTTATTGTGTCATGCATACACATATATATTGGTTATAAATATACATTTATTGGTTCCTTGGGCTTTACGTAAAGAGTTAATAAATATTTGCAATAAAAACTGAAACATAAGAATGATAAATTAGACAAATATAGTTTTATTATTAAGGAATAATGTATTCTAAAATTTAATTTAATATTATTATTTAATTTCCACTCTCGTTGTAATTTATATAAATTTTAGAACCAGTTTGTTTGTTTGTGTGTGTGTGTTTTCTTATAGCAAAGTCACATCGGGCTATCTTCTGAGTCCACCGAGAATTGTTTGTTTGTAGCTAAGCACAAATCTACGCGATGGATTATCTGTGTTTTGTCCACCACGGGTATTGAAAACTGGTTTGGAACCAGTTTCAAGCCGCAAAAATAAATAATTTGAAATGTCTTTCTTGTTAAATTACTAATTAAACCAATTTTTTAAAAAAGTATAAAGTTTTCATAATAAAGGTTTTACTTTAAAGATTATTATTAATTAGCTATACTATAGTCTAAAACATTTACCATAAAAACTTTCCACGAGAAGAGAAAACAGAAATTTCGCTCTCTAATAGCACAGTAGCCTGTGGAATGACGCCACTAAAAGCCAGGTTTCGATACTCCTGGTGGGCAAAGCACAAATAGTCTAACGTGTAGCTTTGTGCTTAATTCCAAACAAACAAAACATTGAAATATTGTTGCCCATGTATTTAGAAGTTTGCTAAAATAAACTGTTGTACATTATTGTCGTCGTCATGAAAATTTTCTAGCGTCAACCAACCTTATATGGTAATGATCATATCAACATAGGTATCAACTTCACCTTTTGCAATGAAACAAGTAAGTGACCTCTGATGACAGGGATCGCAGTCTTCAGTCCGATAGCGGAAACTTTTTTTATATTGTCGATTCTATATTGTGAGTTATGGTAATAGTAAGAATTTCAACTAATATAAGAAAGCAATGTAGAAATGTGTTCTATCTTGTATCTAACATACACAAAATAGAACACATTTTTACATTGCTTTCTTATGTTAGTTGAAATTCCTACCATTACCATAACTCGCAATATAGAATCGACTAAATTACTATTATACGACTTATAACAACTTAAAAGAATGTATTATGTTTCTATCACATAATAGAATTTAATACTAAATCTCAACCACAATAAAATATTTTATTGATATTCTTTTAGGCCAAACATTGGTATATGTATGCTAGATACTGGATGGGCAATATATATTTTGTAATTAAACTATTAGACGGTAATGATAGAAGAATAACTTCTCAAGTAAAAAATGTTAACGGTGCACAAACTTTTTACTAGATTGACCTGATAACATGCATTTTACGTGATAGCATACATTTCATCTGATTATACTAGGCTAAATAATATACGCTTTACGTGATAGCATACATTTCATCTGATGATACCAGGTTAAATAATATACGCTTTACGTGATAGCATACATTTCATCTAATGATATCAGGTTAAATAATATACGCTTTACGTGATAACATACATTTCATCTAATGGAATCAGGTTAACCTATTAACGTAATTTCATCTTATGATATCATGTTAACTTGGAAAAATACGTCTCATCTCATGACATTAGGTCAACTTGGAATCAAACAGATCATTTTGTGATACCAAGTTAACATGGTGAAATGTTATGTAGTTTACCAAAACGTTTTTCTTTGACGCAGTTCGTAAATAACAGTTCTGTAGTCTGTTACATGACAAGGCTATCAGTTAGATGAATATTTAAAAAGTTAACAGTTTGTTCTTGAGTTCAGTTTTGTTCAGAGCGGGAAGTTTGAAAAAGGATATATGTACAGAACAAGTATGTTTTAGGAGGAAGAGGTCAAAGAGAACCTGGCCCTCCAGGGCAAAATACCCAGATACCATTGATCCATCAAGTATGTTTTATACAACGGTGCTTTTGTAAAGTTCAAGTAAAAATTTAGAAAAAAATTAAGGTTATGTTTAACAATAGGATTCAGTTTTTCCTGTGCGTAAATAACAGAGAATGCAATCTTATACTTAAACAAAATAGTTTTAAACTACATTATAATCATACTACGAATATCAAATTTGTTTTATACTGGGCAACCTTGTTTGAATTTCTTGATGATGAGAAACCCACTTGAAATAACAATGTATCTCAGAACAGCTGATGAGGGTATTAAAACTTCTATTAATAAGTGGAAAACATTTCGACCTTGCTAAGTCATCTTCAGGTTAAGAAAGAAGGTTTGCAACTGAATGTTACCAGGCACATGTCTTAGGAACGAGAGTATAAATTGGTAGGAGATTGTAGGGGACGATGCAGTGGGATGTTAGGATATTAATGAGTATAGGCATAAAGGTTTTCTTTTATATTTGTTTAAAAAAAACTAAAAAATAACCTCAAAAGAAAAGACATTAACTCTATAAACAACTTAAGACAAGACAACATCAAATTTCTAAAAGCAGATAAAGGCAATTCTATATTAATGATGAATACAAATGAATACATTCAAACAATGAACAGCATCTTATCAAATACAAACAAATTTAAACTAATAAACACAAATCCAACAAAAACACATGAACACCAATTAAACAAAATACTACTATAAATAGAAAAAACCAACACAATTTTAGAAAACCTCTACGAAAGACCGACTCACGCACACCATAACTATATGGCACCCCCAAACCTCACAAACCCGATTGTCCACTAAGACCCATGATGTCGACCTATGAACTATTTAACTACAACCTCAGCTCCTTTTACAGATTCTTTTTCAATTTTAAATTTATTTTTGATCAATTAAACCATAAAACCTTAGTGGCGTTTTTTATGTAATCTTCCTCTTCATAGAAGTCCCAACCACTGGAGCTTGCAAGACAGCTTTAGAACTTTGTATTCAAGACCCCAACCCATTGATATACATCTACAGCAACCAATTAACAGCTCTGATAGAATTCACTACCACCAAAACTAACTTCATGTTCAATAAACAAAACTACCTACAAATAAATGGTCTAAGTATGGGAAATCCCGTTTCACCAGTTCTAGCCAATATTTTTATGATACAGATTAAATCTCAAGCAATCAGTTCAGCCTTACACCCACCGCTATAGAGGTACAGGTGTGTTGATGATACAATTGCTTGATTCACATCTACAGAAAACACACCTAGTTTTCTTCACCCACGTTAACTCGACACATCCCAAAATTAAGTTCACCCGTGAACAAGAAAAAACTAACCAAATTGTATTTCTTAACCTTAAAATAACTAGAGCCAATACATAATTCAAAACAGAAATCGACAGAAAAATCATCCACATTGGATTATACATATTCTGGGACTCAGCATATGAAACAAAACAAACACTCAGCATGTTAAGAAATCAAATAAACACAGTCATAAAATTATGAGCACCCGATAAAATTGACTGTGAAATCAACATCAACAAATTTCCTTCAAAAACCGTGGAAAAAATGATACGCATACACCTCAAACAACAACAAACAAACAACAATAAATCTCAAGATAAAACAACTTACAGAACCTTACAATGGTTAATACCATATGTTCCCGACATCCGCGAAAAAAACCAAAACACAAAATTCAAGTTAACACCAAATTTATTCGAAAGCCAGGTACAAAACTAAAGTCCATACTATGTAAAAATTATACTGACAAACACAACACCAATATAACTTATAAAATAAATCAATAACTGCCACGACTTCTATATGTAGAAACAAGCAGATAAATGAAAACTAAATTCAAAGAACAAAAACAACAAAGAAACAGATTCAGACGTTTTTGAACACTGCATATAAAAGAACACAATGTAACTATAGAAGACGCCCTGATACTAAGCAGGAATCAAATGTAAACAAACGTAAAATCAAAGAAGCCCTACTTATACAGCAACTAAAACCAAAATTAAACCAACATAGAGGAACACCTTTATACCTATACTAATTAATAACCTAATATGTACTGAAACGACCACTACAATCCCGAACTTGTTTATGCTCTCGTTCCTGAGATGTGCCCGGCGAAGGTCAGTTGCAAATTCTCCCTTTCTTAACCTGAAGATAACCTAGTAAAGTCGAAACGTTGTTCTCTCCTTATTAATAGATGACTATTAATGCCCATACCAGCCGTTCTGAGATAGACTGGTGTGAATTCGTCCAGCCAGACTGAAAACTTATTTTTAAAAATATTATAAAGTCGTTAAAGGTTTTAGATTTTCCAGTTGCCCATTAACTGCACCTATCAATTTGTTTAATGAAAAAAAAAGCTGCCTAAAAAATGTTTTGTTTATAAATTTCATGTATGCAAAGTTAAACGTGTTCAGGAGTAAACCTTTGATAATTGCTTGAAATCATTAAATGAGTTAATTTCACTGGAATCCACGAAAAAAAATTCTAGTGATTAAGGCCACAGTGACTGATGGTTCGAGTATATATTGGCGCATTGTCTAAGTTGTTTTATTGAAATTTCACTGTGAGAAGTAACAATGTGGAATAGTAAGCCTTTTAATAAAAATTATTATTTACATTCTATTTTGTTATGCAATTTGAACAAAGTTAAAAAGTTATGTATTATAGCATGGCTACCCGGCTCGACGTCGCTCACTTGTGGATGATGCGAAGTTCGAAACTCTGAAGAACAAGGAGGCCAAACAGACGTGGTTGCAGGAACAACGCAGCGTTTCACAAGACGAGGACCTTTCAGAGGAAGAGGTAAGCCTTGCCTTATTACTATAGCATTGTTAACTTCTGTGGCCACAGTTGCAAGAACACTGTGTTCAAATGTAGTTATTACTGATTCTGTAAAGTAATGATAAATATTAATTCTTCATAAGAACTGCTTACTGCTCCTACATTTTGTTATTACATCACTCTTTGTGTAAGAGTTAACACATTCGTATGCACAGTAGAGTATGAATGTGTGTGTTAACTTTTGAGGTAAAATAGCAGACGAAAAAGATAACTGAGCATCTAGTACATGTAGTAGTGCTGCGTGAATGTTAACAATAACAGAAACGCCAATGAATACTATCGGTCGTTATAGTTCAAGCTGAAACATGGCCTAGAAATGTAGACGAAAAGTTGCATCAAGGAACACAAAACATTTCTTAATTAATACACTCTCAAAGATCAGGCATGGTCAAATGGTTAAGACGCTCGACTTCTCCTCCGAAGGTTGCTGGTTTGTATCTTTTCACCCGTGAGGGCATTATAAGTAACGATCAATTCTGCTTTTTGTTAAGAGAGTAGCTCAAGAATTGGCGGTGCGTGGTGATGACTAATTGTTTTCCCTATACATTACTAAATTAGAGACGTAAAGTGCAGATGGTTCTCGTGTAGCTTTGCACACAATTTAAAAAGAAACAAACAATACGCCCTCTAAATATTCTTTATTAAAAGTAAAAACTCAAAATTCGGTTTTTGTTCTATTCTCACTCCAAAAATCACATAATTTATTTGGTTATAATTATTTTTATAAATATATGAAATCCAAACGTATAATAAATGTAATTTTATCATAAACAAAAATCACTGTAAAGCATTACGACAGTTTTTTTATCCTAGTCTATATTTTATTTAACTTCGAATATGTATGAACACTTATTCACAGTTTTCACTTTAAAACAGAGCATAGAGTAGAAGCTAAATCACTGACAAAGTTAAATAGTATACGTTTTTATTAAATGTGTGGCCCCTTGCAGATACGTGTGTTCCAAGTGAATTAAGTTTTTTACATTATTTTCTTTCAGGTATTTTTAGTGACTGAGTGTCCTGATGAGGAAGCCAATGTACCTAAACCGACTAATATTGTTTTGACACTCAAGACTGGAATCTTCGTTCTTCCACGAATTCTTAAAATCATAGAGGTTAGTCAAAACAAAATTGAAGCGCAAAATGCTTTACTCCTACGAAGGAGATGTTTTCTTTAGTTATATAAAAATAAAATACTCCTGAAATCCTTTAAAATTCTACAGAGGGAACTGACCGGAATGTTTCCTCACATCTGCATAGCGTCAACTGTGTTGAGAATCAAATGTGGCTACACTATAGAGTGTCGAAATATTAAAACAGGAAAACACTTAAAATCATTTTTAAGAAAAGAGGAAGTTGGTCAACGTTTTAGCCAAACGACCACCTGGTGTCAAATCGAAAAATAAAACACAATATGTCTTTGAGCACGAAAAAAAACTTGCTTAAAGAGAGAGGTATTTTCAATTATTTGTATCTAAAATTTGTTTTAAATTCTCCATGAAAAGACAATATTGAAATTCGTTTAAAGCAGGATGCTGTGGTGAAACTAAAACTTTGCAATGTTTCCAAATAAGCAAAAAACCATTGCCCTGTATCAAAGATGACTTAAACTCGATGATTGATCACCAAATTACCTATTTTTAAAAATACCGTTAACTATTTGTACGGTACATCTATTGCACCATATTGTTTTTGTTGTTTTCTTTTATAATTTCGCACAAAACTACAAATAGGGCTGTCTACGCACTCTGAAACGATAGTCTAGAGAGAAGACAGCTTGATCACATTACTCACCGACAACACTTGGAATATTGTTGTTTAATAAATAATAGTAGGATTCGACTGTGACTATGATAAATCACACCCACCGTCTTATCGAGTGGAAGCGTTTCTTTCGTTATCTGGCCGTAGATTACGAACTCCTGGGATCACAACACGGACATATTATTTACTTAGTTACTCCAAGTCCGTCGTATTAAGTAATTTAATTTTTTTCTGCTACAATACTATAGCAAAGTACCAACTAAATAAATTAGGTAATATCACTCACTCTTTGTGTAAAAAACACGGAAAATCTCATTAGCGTTTCGTAGGATTAACTGAAATAAGAATGACACTATTATTTACATTTTCGTGTTACTTATGTATTATTAGGCATCTTGGAATCGGAAAATAATCATGCATCAATAAACAGTTCGGATAGAAGGTTGTTAAAAATATTTATAAAATGTATGGGTCCATATGGAAACTACCGATAATTCTAGATGGAGTTTCTACATGATGGACCGCCAAGACCAGGTGGTTAAAGCACTCGAATCGTAATCTAAGGGTCGCGGGCTCAAATCCCCGTCACGCCAAATATGTTCGCCCTTTGAGCCGTAGGAATGTTATAATGTTACGATCAATCCCACTATTCGTTTGTAAAAGAGTATCCCAAGAGTTGATCGTAGATGGTGATGATTAGTTGCTTTCTCTCTAGTCTTACGCTGCTAAGTTAGGAACAATTAGCACATATAGCTCTCGTGCACTTTTGCGCGAAGTTCCCAAAACAAACAAACCTACATGTCGTGGACTATTGGTAACCAAGTAACGAAAACTTCCGTCAAATTGAACAGTGTGAAAACAACGGTAAATAAAATAGTGGAATATTAGAATAAGGAGATTAGTTGAGAGTCACTTAACTCTAAATTTATTAAACAGTCTATCCTACTTATTTCAAAGTTACAGTAAAGAAGTTACATAAAATTAGCGTGTATTGTGTAGTGACAAAAAACAAGCCTTTACTGAAAAAAAGTCATCTTAAATCTCGTGTAGTTTACGAGATAAAACATGTAAATGACAGTGCAGACGTTTGGAAGAAGATAAGATAAAAATTGATATTCTTGGAATAAGTTCAAAGCGTTACGTCTGGCCCAATCTTAACACAGCAAATCTTCCACTCACCACCATCTCACATGTCAAAAATGATGGCGGGATCACCATGTTATGAGGACGTTTCACCAGGAGCTGAGAAACATTTCAAGAACGAGAGCAAAATGAACGGTGTAAAGTACAGGAAAACCTGCCTGAGTCAACCAATAATCTAAAACTGAGTCAAAAATTCACGTTTCAAAACAATGACCTGAAGCACAAGCCAAAGCCATCACAGAAGTGGTTTCAAAAAAGAAGTTGAATGTCTTGGTGTGGCCCAGTTAAGGTCCTAACTTGACTTCAACAGAAAATTTATGGCAAGATTTGAAGACTGCAGTCCATCAGCGATCAATAATGAAATGGTCAAAATCGGAGGAATTTTGCTAGGAAGGATTGATAAAAAAATTGCCATCTCATTGTGCAAAGGTGGTAGAGACTTATCCAAAAAGACTCACAACAGCAATTGCTACCAAAGGTGTTTCCACCAAGTATTGAGTTAGGAAACTGAATACTTATATAATCAGTAAATTCAGCAAATTTCAGCTTATATATTTCCTTTGGGATTTTGCTGACATTCAACCTTCTTCGCACATAACAGTGTTATGTTTGATCATTAGTTTTAAATAAAAACGAGTTTATTATAAAGTTGTATATATTATTTGCATTTCATCAAACTATGACAGTATTGGTAGGGGTGAATACTTTTGCAAAGTACTGTATATATACTACAACTTAGACAATCTTGCCAAACTACTTCATTACTGTGTTATAAACTGGAACTTCTACCCCAAATAGAAAATTCCTTCACTTCAGATTACACTGCCTTCCTTCGGTGGGCTCAGCAGATAGCCCGATGTGGTTTTGCTTTTAGAAAACACATGCTCAAAGTAAAAACAAACAGATTAAACTGATTCGTCCTTAAAATGCGAAACAATTTTTCTCACAAACCTGCTATGACTTGACATAGGCTAATAGTTATTGTACTCGAGTCGCAATCTGCATGTCGGGTATTCGAACCCCCTCCTTCACTGAGCATGCTTACGTTCTCAGCAGTGAGGGTGCTATAATGTGATGCTTATTCCCTATATTTGTTGGCAAATGAGAAGCCCAAGACATGGTGATGGGTGGCGTTGACTAGCTGCATTCCTTCTAGTCGATGACTTTTATATTGGGGAAAGCTAGCGTAAATAGCACTTGAGTAGCTTTGTGCGAAATTTGAAACAAACAAACAAACCTGCCACCTGTACTCTAGTTTCTTTTTTCTTTATTGTAGCAGACTAAATATATTTCTCGACAGTAATATAAACTTTCAACACAAATTAAAACATCCCTTAACTGTGTAGAATAGTTAATAAACCAAACTACAAGATTGCCGGATAACAAAACTGTTAGTTTGTCCAGCCTAATGGATTTTGTACTTTAAAAATAAACTTTTTTTTCCCAATTTATTGTATCTTTAAGTGGGCAAATAAATCTTAAGTAGTTATATTGCAACAAAACGAACCTGATCAAACGTTTAGACCTGTGTAGCTGAATGTAGATTTTCTACCATACACAATAAAATACAGTATGAAAAAGGTTCCTAGACTAAAATTTGAACAAATTAACTCACTAAACTGCAACTCAGATAGTGTAACCAAAATACAAATTACCTGTACATTACAAATTATCGGACGCATAATATAGTTTACTTACTTATCTACAAAACTACAAAATATACCTCCTAACATTGAAACTACTAGAATCTGAACCTCATATAGATCTGCCATAAGTGCCACATTCTTATACTGTAAGGTCTCCACTGAGCATTTGAACATTACATGCAAAACAGAATGACTTATGTGTTGTGTCAAGTGGTTTGGACTACATAAATGCAAAAACGTAGGCACATAGTTAGCTTGTAGTACAGCGAGTAAAAACAAAGGTCGCTTCAACTTTCAAAGGGCATGAAGTGAAAGCCCATGTAGTAGGAATGTTTTTATTACATCTACTTTTATTTAGATATATCTGTCATTATATTTTATCATCTATTGTAATCCAAATGTCTATCCCAAGAAACAGATGTGGTTGTCAGCTAGAGACGGCGAATAGAAGACGATTGGATAGATTTGTAAGAGGTAACAAACGTCAGCCTGTGTCATAGCTGACAGATTCCTCTCAGGCTGGTCAGGATTTTACTATTTCTCATCTTACTGTGCTCAAAACGTTATTAAAATGGTCATAAGGCAGTCGACAATGAATTCGAAAACCATTTATCTAAGACATAAACAAAAACAAAGTATCCAGTAGTGTTTTGAATGAAAACTGCGGGTAATAAATCGTTGGATAAGTATAATGAAGTCTGAAGAGTCACTTTTCACCATGTTAGGCGCGGTGAGGCATTTGTGTGTGCCGTGATTTTTTTAAAAAATTCCTGTCGCCCGTAATATTACTTTGTTATTTTCCGTTCAAGATTATTATAATTATTCATGCTTTTGGGACGTAACATGGCCTTATGGTAAAACTCTGGCTTTCGAAGCTGCCGTGTCTGGTTTTAATCCTTTCTATAATAAAAAAAATACAGGGGGCGTCGGTAGATAGACTTAGTAGATTTATCTTAAAAAATAATTACAGTCCCATGATTCATGATAGACAAGTAGTTACTGTACAGTTGTGGAATATTGTACATCGGTGTGAATGTGAACCTATTTTTCTGGCTTTGATTTTCATATTTTTTGGTATTATTATTTAAATTCATCCACCTTTTAGCCACTCGGTGGCGTTAAACCAAGTAAAGAATAAGGATACTTAACATACGATTCTTATGTTTTTAAAATTCTCTAGCACCTTAACCAAAAAGTCTATACGAGTTATTTCTTTTAGAATGGCCCGGCACGGCCAGGTGGTTAAGGCATTCGACTCGTAATTCGAGGGTCGAATCATTGACACACTAAACATGCTTACCCTTTCAACCGTTGAACTAATTTAAGACGTCTGTGACGGTCAGTTCCAATATTCCTTGGTAAAAGTAGCCCAAGAGTTTGCGGTGGGTGGTGATGACAGGCTGCCTTCCTTCTAGTCGTACACTGCTAAATTAGGGACAGCTAGCTCAGATAGCCCTCGTGTAGCTTTGCGCAAAATTAAAAATAAATCAAAATCTCTTCGATATAACATGTATGCTCATATCTGGTACCAACTTCAATGATCCTAAGCAAAAGAATCTACCATGTCTGCTCATGTCTGGCACTGTCAGATATCAGTTGTTTGTTGCAGCACAATGGCTACTAAAACTAAATCATTGATCGAACTACTACCTTATGTAAATTAAACTCTTTAAATGCTTCATGATTGTATATTTTAAATTTCCAGATGTTTTCATTGTATGTCAGAGACAATACTATAAAGTAGCCTCTCTTTATTCAAACACCTGGTACATTAAACTAAAATGTTTACTTTATACATAAAATACTTTTTCCTTTCATTGCCAAAACAACGTGGAACTAATTTAATACATCTGTATACTGCAAAAGTAGTCCTTCTACGAAACCATAAAATCCCAAAACTACAAAATAAATCACACATTTAAAGTACTCGAACTTTGTACAGATCTGCAATAACTATCATATCATTATACTGTGAAATAAACATTGTAGCCACTTTGTGACATTAACGTATTGCAAAAACAAGTACTCACTCTAGTGAACACCCATACTGTAAAATAAACTTCTACCACCTGAAGTAATGGGACGCTAAACTATAAAATAAACCTAACCTAACTACTGTATCGCTATACAAAAATTTAGGTATTTAAACAATGACAGCTTTGATGGTTATAAGCATGACCAACTGTTTCCATGCCACCATTTACGAATTTTTAGTTTTGAAAACCTTTTTTTAAGTATTCAAGTTATCTATCTTAATTTTTGTTGATAAAATGCATTCATGTTGAAAACACCAACTTATTTTAATTGAATTTTCTTTTGAATTGCAATACTTATTGTAAGTTACCGCTCTAGACAACGTGCAGGCCATGCTCAACTGAAAGGGTGGACCTCAGTAACTGGAAGTTACTCCTACATCCAGGGAGGGTTGTCGACATGACGTATATCAACATAACATAATCCTCTCTTGGAATTCTTATCAATTCTAACCAATATTTTGTGCACTTAATATATATATATATATATATATATATAGTATTTTTTATATGTGTTTATGATAAAAAAAGCATTGTTAGTAGTAAATCTTTTAATTCGTGCATCATGCCACAGTGGACAAAATCACTAAAAATATGTCAGAATCGCCATTATATTTAATCCAAAATTCTAGAATATTGTACTGTAAAACTAATTTAATATTCAAACTGCTAGATCCACGTGGTTAAAATTAAAACTTTTACTTGAACTTCTGTATCCATATATGATGATGTATACCATATACATTATCACTATACTGGAAAATAAACCTTTTAAGTACGTTATTAGCTACTTTCATTGTAAGATTTTCATGGTATATATTATATTTCTTTTGTACAAAAACTGCAGGTTTCTATAAGGCAAGATTAACTATTCAATTATATTAGGACCCGGAATCATCAGGGATTATATCCGCATGAATTTAAAGAAATATTTGTACTGAGATTAGATTTTCCATCTAATTTCCAAAGTTTCTTTTTATTTAAAACTTGACCCAAGTATGTTCTCAAATCAGGATGACCATTTAGGTTTCTGAATTACATAAGCTTAGCGCTAGACTTACCATTCTAGCAGTGCTTTAAAACAACTGATATTTTTAAGAGGTAATACACATGCAATAATGTCGCGTTAGGATATCTTAACGTTTTTTACTGAATGAATGTATGTTCATTACAATTTAGAGTAGCCACGGAAATGTGTTTCACCTGGAGACGAGGCGAGCGTCTAACAGCATCTCCACCCTTGATGTCCTGGTGCGACTGGATATTTCTAGAAATGGTCTACTTCATGTGATGAGGTCATTTCGTCAGGGTAACTTGGCCGACGTTACAATTCTACGGGAGAAAGCTGTCAGTATCAAAGGTAAGGATTGTTTGATATTATTGGTTTTAATCCGAAGCTTGAAGCCTCTGCGCCCCGATATGAATACATACATTCGTGTAATGATTTTAATGAGGTCATTTAGTCTGGTTTGATGATGTTATAGTTTCTCGTTAGAAAGTTGCCAATATCAAAGGTAAGTTTGTCACGGTTAGAAGCCTATTCGATTACCCAAGTCTAATTATTAATTTGTTTATAATTGGTGTTTATCCTGCGCGTCGACGACTAATCTGCTTCTTTTTTCAGGAAGGTACAAAGAAAGACTAATTATATGTTAATAGTGACAGGGATTCGATCTCACGTTTTTTTGACTGAGCATCTCGTACATTATTTACTCGACTCGCGAGAATATGAATTAATTGATTACTTGAAAATTTTCGACAGAGGTATGCAAGTTTTACTGACTTACATTCAAGGTTTACTGAGTGTATATTAGCAGTTAGTAAGATGTTTAAGGCCTCTTTTATCTTTATTTTTTTCTGATTTGTAGTTCAGTCTTGTTATTTTAATGTTATTCCAATATTTCATGTGGATTAATGTCTTCTCTAGCATGATAGGATATTGCAATTAAAATGATATTACGGAATCTTATGTGTACATTATGGCTTCAAATTCCAATTTAGTTAGCCTTTTTGTTTCTCTAATGTATTGGAATCCACATTCTCAACGGATGCTGTAATTAGTGTTTCTTCTCTCCAGGGTACTAACATGACCAGTTAGTTAGGGTGCTCGACTGACTGTCTTCGGGTTGCGGGTTCGAATTTGTATCCCACTAAATATATTTATTTTTTCAGTTGTGGAAACATTATAATATCACGATCAATTCCGAAATTCGTTAGTAAAAGAGTGGCTCAACAATTGGTGGTGAGTGGTGTTGACCAGTTGCCATCCTTCTAGTTTTTCACTGTTAAATTGGGGACAGTTATTACACACAGCTTTTTTGTAGCATTTTACGAAATTCAAAGTAAATCAAACGTTTCTCCAGTGTATGTATATACTAGCTTTAATATTATCTTGTTCTAACTCCTGAATTCTGTTTTAGCTTTGTGATGTTCATATATCGTCTGTAAGTGTTCAGAGAGACCTCAGACGCGGTAACGTGGCTTTATGTATGGGCACAGAAAGTGTTAATTTTACATATTTTGCAAGTTGAGGCTGACTTGAGTCTTATGGGCTTCTGATTCAATTTCTTTACGTGTACGTATGCCACTGATGTGGAAGTTTTGTTTTTTGGAATAAAAATCTGAGTTAACAAATTAATTACATTAATGTTGTTTCTATAACGGATTCGCGATATCAGGATATTAAATACTTACGATTAGGCTGTTGAGGTCGAATATCAACCTTTGTCATGGTTAGTAGTCTACAAGAACTCTTTAGTTTTATTGATAATGTGTTTCTTGTTTATTACTGCCCAATAATTACTATTTTATATGAATCTTTCGTCTGTTAAACTGCTGACGTATTCAGGGAAGTCCTGGGAAGGAGTCAATTCCTTCTGATACAAAGATTGGTTTACTATCTATTTGTATAGTCCTTCCTGTCAGAATTTGATACAGTTAACGTTTTGGGATTTGTTCAAGAGAGGCATATAGTTTGCACTGATTTCTGTGCTACGTTAACTCAGTGAGTTTTCAGTGTGTACTCCATATCCCATTATCATCAGGATATTTTAAATTGAAGTTTAAAATACAGAGAGATGAAACTTTAAACATTACATCTGAGCAGCCAATATATTCAAGATATTAACTATGTAAAAATCAAGTCAGACCCATGACCATTCCAATCATTGGAGACACCTTTGATTTGGCTTTATAATTTCCACTTTTCCTGGTTCTCCACCATTCTCACACATTGTGTTGCTCAATTCTTATTCCATGTCTTCATGTTTGTCATCCATTTTGTTTTGGGTCTTTCTGTTTTGCGCTATAGGATAGTATTAGCAAGTGTCTGGGTTTATCGACAAACTACAGTCTATATTAACAGTTCATAGGTGCCAGTTATTTGTACAGTGTTTTCTATAACTGACTTGTTTGTTGTACGCAGGCTGTACAGAATATGCAAAAGTCTTCTGAAGTGTCTCGTTACGAAAGTTTTTACTCTATTTTCCATTCTATCTGTAAGGGTCCATATCTAACGTCTGTATAATACTGCTGAGGTAACTGCAACACGAAAAAGGTGAAATTTTGTTTTTAATGGCATATCCTTACTTATACAGATTTTCTTGCCTTTTATAAACTGTTCTGTGGTGAAAGCCAACATGGTTATTATTTTCTTTTTGATATTGCATATTCTCTGACATTAGTTTTAAGACAGTTAAAATTGCTAACTTTCTAATATTTGTTATCCAACTTTGATGCCATTCAATGCTGTATAATCAGTACTAATAGTAGAAGTACTCCCCATGCTATTCTTATTTTCGTACCATATTCTTAGCTATATCAAAAAATATCGTTAAAACTCAATATTTACCTCTACCTCATGTTGTAAGTATTAATATTCTGCATGTTAAGTAAATGTCTATTTGTACTTACCTTGTTGATACAAGTAGTATTTTTAATTGAAAGCCCTCACACACACTGGCTTAGCAGCAAGTCTGAGGGTTTATAACGAACTTTAAACCACGTTTTTATACCCGTTGGAAACACAGCTAGTGGATAGAAATGTGATAAAACCTAATATCACACCCACTCATCTTCCCAAACAATAACAGTTTGTTTCACTAGCCTAACTGCATATAGCATAATAATAAATAAAATCTTTCAGCAGTGCAAACTTGTGTAAATAAAATTAGAATACACAACTTTTCAAGTGTGAAAAAGACTTCGTGAGCACTTTCAAATAATAATCGGGCACCAAGTTTAATATTTAAATTGAAAAAGTTATTTCGCAAATAATCCAATAAGTAGTAAGATAGAAACTCAGTACTGTAAAAAAATGTCATATCTGTTCAAATTCATTTTATCCCAGAATTTCGTTGCTGAACATAAGAAGAGATTCCCCGTCTTTTAAACAAATTTATACTAACTCCTTGTTTTGAATTGTTTCTAGTTACTATAAATCTAAACCTTCTATTCGTTGTTGAAATCTTGAAGTGTTATTTTAATAAAGAAAGTGGTGGCCTAATGAAATTAAGATTGTTAATTAAAGTTACTCGATTAACTTACATAAACGTAAATAAGCTGGTTTTTGCCATCGCGAGTAGTTCATAACTCTGAAAGAAGAATGACGGGTTGATTAAAATGTAATGGAAGAAGAGCTCCAAACAAGATAAAACTGACATCTACTACAAGGGCTTCACAAATCTAATCATCTTCGCATATCCGAAACCAAATTAAATATACTTTCGGTTCTCATCAGGATTTTAATTAATTTTCAACAAGTAATATTCCTATCTTAAGTAACACTGAAATATTTAAACGAGATTTTGATGATGCATACGAGGGCATAAAAAAATTCACGAATCTTATAGATATCTTGATATTAATGATATCTTAAAAAAAAGAATGACCAATGGCTAGAAAAGTCATAGTAGAGTGGAGGAAAGATGTTGAGAAAAAGAATAATTTGCTGACAGAAATACCAATGGTCGAACAGTTTGGGCATTTTTCCAAGGGAGTAATAACTGCTTATGAAAAATGTAACCCAAATATAGGTTGATCAGACCTTAACAAAAATGTTAAAACATATAAAGCTAAGGGTTAAGACACAAGAGAGGTTGAAAATATTGGCGGACAATCGTACTATTCGTGAGTAAAAGAGTAGCCCAAGAGTTGGCTGTGGGTGGTGATGACTAGTTGCCTTTTCTCTAGTCTTACACTGCTAAATTAGGGACAGCTAGCGCAGATAGCCCTCGTGTAGCTATGCACGAAATAAAAAAAACCCAACAACAAAAAAACATTATACCTCACGAGCTTTCGAAGCGACTGCAGTCTTTCTCAGTTGAAATCACAAAATACTTAGATTAACAAAATGTATAAATATGCTTTTAGTTAACGCTATATATGTCCTAAATTAATATATTTATTTGTAAAATATAAAAACATTTCTGTAGGAATCTATCATGAAAGTGTTTGTGCTACACAAACTGTAATAACAAAAGTTACCTTAATCGTTATCAACCCAGCAGTAGAGCTGCATGTCTGAGGACTTGTACTGCTAGAACACAGGTTTTCATACTCGTGATGGGCAGAACACGGCTTATTATATAGCTTTGTGCTGAATCACAAACTTAATGGTTAAAACGCCACTACGTCATTTTTTTTGCATTTGCTCCCAAAGTCTATAATATTTTTTCGGATAATTCTTAAAAGGATTGCTATACTATCAAACTTCTACATAAAGAGATGTTGTCTTTGCTTTGGGCCTGGAGAACAAATGTTTCTGTCAGACACGTGATTCGTTTGAAACCGAGCTAGATGGCAGCCACACTCACACATAGTTTTTCAATGACAAACTTGTTGGTATTCAAAAATCTTTTATTTAATTAACTTGTCAGAAAAACAAACAAACAGATATTATAGCAGCTAATCAGATAATAAATCGATCCACATAAGTAAAATCTTATAGGTTGGAAACAACAACAGAATTCTGTACTTTGTTATTAACTGGTGCAAGTGAACAGCAACAATAATGGACACACAACTTGCGATACTTTAACAACAATGAAAACAATGCTACACAGTACAAAAAAATCAGAAAATCTTCAGAAGAATATTTACAAATTAGATATTAAAAACTGATGAATGACAAAACTTTAAGACACAATATAATAACTGCACAAATAATCTTCACACAACACAAGTTAGGTAACATTTTGATTTAAATAAGCAATGAAACTATTAGATAAAAACGTATGACAAAAGTTCAGTAATACAAACAAAACAATAATAATTCTTAACACAAACTCTAGAACAGTACGAACGAGTGTAAGTCTGTTTTGGAAACTGTAGTTATAATGTTAAATAATGTCACGCCTGGAAAACCAATAGATCGATTATATTTATATGTGTATATTTTACTGTTTGTACACGTAGGTAAGTGAACTAACTGCGATATCTTTGTGCAAAATAGACAAACGTAATCGTTTTTAAGGAGTGTCCATATGATAGTAACGAAAGACAAACATATAACTTTCTAACTGGTATTCAGGTGACAGTGATATTAGATACGTATATATTTTTCCAATGGATGTCTGTGTAGTAGACACTAAAGAGAAATATGTTACTGTCTAAAGGGTGTCCATATGGTACGGGTAAAAAGAAAAAATATAACTCTGTAACCGATGCTCACGTTACAGTGATAAAAGACAAACATATCGCCTTCTAGAGAGTGTCCATGTAACAGTGATAAAGGTCTTGCTGTGCTGTTGGATACAATTGAGAATTTTTTCCTGAACATATAAGTCATTTATCGTGCACGTGTATATGTATCAATAGAGCATTTACTAGGCTTCAAAACGATTAATTTTACCAAATATTTGATAAACCTAACTATTGTTACTTTTAGGAAACATGTAGTAAATAATTTAGTCATTGTTAGAATTCAAAAACATTCAACAAACTTAACCATTGTTAATATTACGAAACATCTAAACTGATCTTAATAACTTATAACGTAAAGAATACCTTTTAAATTTAACCACAAGTAATATAAAGAGATATCTGATATACCTTAACATCACAGAATAGTTAATAAACAAGAAACATCCATAATACCAGTTATTAATATCAGGGAAAATCCAGTTGGTTATATATTGTTTAATACTAACCTTTAACAAAACCTGCTAACCACATGATCGCCAATGGTAAAATATCATACGAATTAATATGAGGCAAGAATCATTGGTTATTCAGTATAACCAAATTTCCGTATTAATTTTCCAATTACAGTTGTTGATTGTACAAACCCACAACTTTATAATGTTCTATATACATATATATATATATATACATATAAACTCATTATTTGTCAATTCCTGTTAAATGAGCTGATGGAAATTATGTTCTAGCCTTACCTTCCTAAGATGCGAGTAACGTAGGTAAAGTGATGCGACAAGGTGTAGTTAGAACTGATTGCTTTCCTTACCTAAGGCCGACTACTTTATACCTGCACGGAATGGCTGCAGTAGCATCACGTCAGCACAGTGCTGGAGAGAAAAGCCTGGCGCCCGTGTCTCTCGCGTTAATTAAACTGTGCTTGTCACACGGTCCACTTCTTTGTACCAAACTGAAGTAGTTATATTAACGAGTTTCCAACTTTTTCTTATCATATTGTACGTATTTACAGAGTGCAATAAGATAATAATAACTGATTGAACAATAACTGTCAGTCCAGAGTTTGCATGTTTTACTTTTTAAATATGGTTTTAATGTTGCTAGTAACTATTAATGATAACATCTGATACTTCCGCTGGACCTTCATTATTTAAAACGCGCAAATCAAGCATAATTTATTTTTTTAGGTTCTTTCTCTTATATCCAAGTGTGTGAAACCAGAGCAATATATTTCGTATATATTTTAAATACGGGTTCATGTTACCGGAAATACCAATATGTATATTTCGTTCTGTAAGGTTCGTTTGAAATATTATGTTTTGTTCTTGTTTCTCAACTGCAGCATCGGCTCACAGAATAGCTCTGAATTTGATTTTTTTTTGTTTTTTCTTAGTACAAACTTTTAGCTTATTGCTCCGTAATCTCTTGACCACTTTGAGATCTAATTACAGTTTTCAACTCAGGATGTTTAACTCTTTCCATTGATTTCGCCACATCCAAGTTCTCATGGATTAATTTGTTCCGATTCTGTCTGAAAAAAATTCATATTTCCTCGGCTACTGAAGATTCTATCTTTTTTTTTTGTCTTGGAAACGTGTTAGTGACTGATGATCTTTAACATCTATCGATAACAAATCAAGTTCTTACAATAACATCTCAAACAAATGATATTTAACATGGATCGAACTCTATATACTCACCGGATTATAACTTAAAATATGTAAAACGTATCGGATTCTGCATAATTCTAGATACATACGTGCTGGATTGTAACATATAAAATAAAGAACATATCGCTTTCTACATGATTCTACATACTTATCAGATTATAACACGTAAAATAAAGAACATATCGGGCTTGTAGATGATTTTCTGGTAAAGGTATTTGGAGGATGACGGGTTTGTATATATGTGCATACTTACATTATGCGGTCATGATTTTGTTATTTGTGATATTTTTTTCGGTACTTATTATATCCTAGAAGTATATTAATCTATAATTATTTTATTATCATTTTTTTTCAGCATTTTAACGATAAAAATAAGAACCTTTTACTTTTGGCAGTACCATGAAGTTGATACTGTGTTGAAAATAGATGTTGTTCGGTGGTACTTGAATTAGTTTTATTCTAATATGTGTATGACACAGTAATGATTTTCATTTCGACCTAATGCATACATAAAACGTCATATCGGCTTTCGTTCTGATAGAATGCATATACCAGTCAGTTTAAACTTAGTAAATTTTTGTTTCACCACCAGTGCTCTATTTATAGAGTCAATGAGGCTCAGTTGTAAGTTAGAAGGCTTAAAACGCAAAACAACAGTAACAAACAAAAAACAGTTTCTTTATTCGTGATGTGTACAACACAGACAACCTGTTGTGTAGCCTTGTACGTAACAGAAAATAAAGAACACAAAATGCCTACTGACGTCTATTAGGGGATAAAATAATAAAAAATAACGAGAAAATAGTCTAATTTAATAAATAAATCAAAAAACAAAAATTTATCACCAATAAAATATCAAAAAACGAAAGTTTATTTATGATACAAAATATTTTTAGGACAAACTGATATGAAATGTCTTTTAATTTTTATTATTTTAGATCCGTGGTTTCCTCATCACATCAGTGACTTGGACTACTGCACTCATATTATGACCAAGTATGAGCCAGAATTGGATAATGATCATCCAGTAAGTCTCTTTCTGTATGGATACTTCTTAAATTTTAATAAAAGGTTAACAGGAGTTAACCTGGAGATGACCTAAGAAGGTCGAAACGTTTTTCTGTATTTTGTTTTAACAAAAGTGCTTATTACCTATACCAGCCAACATGACAATACATTTCACTTCAAGTAAGCTTCTCATCATCACGATGTATTTTGCTTTCCAAAGAGAAATTAAAAACAACAGAAAACAACCTAAAGGAAATATCACAATTATTCAAATTTATTTTGGTAGATAAATTTAAAATGTTATTGTTTCATTGTGTTTCATAAGCAGAATATTCAAGCAGGGCTAGACGAGAGCTGCTAATGCAAAATAATATAAACGGCTACGACGAGAACAGTAATGAGGCAAAATACATAAACAGATTACTATATAGTTATTTAAACAGTTTACTATATAGTTATTTAGACAATATCAGTTTGGAACAGATCTCGTTTGTAAAATATCTAAGCTTACTAATATACAAATTGTATTAAGACCTAATACTCCCTGTTAACATTTCTGTTGGTAATAAACGATCAAAATAATTAGTTAGTACTTGTCTTGGTGGTCTGTTTCAATCCTATACGATATTCTCAAAACAACTGAAACTGTTTTATTGTTTAATGGATAAAGTACAAAAGGTTTTTTTTGATATGCACAATGATTATGAAAAACCTTTAAAATGATTGTGTCTTAAAATTACGTCCTAGGGAAACACAATTTAACCAGACGCACACAGAAAATTATTAGTTTTATTCGGGAAAGTTTGGACTTGTTTAAGAAATTACCTTTTATTGCATACGTAAATTGCTTTTTTTCTCAAAATATCTTTTCCGTTCTTTATTTTCCTTTTCTCGCTTCCAATAACAGGAGATCAGTGAAGTGAGAAAATTCTTGTCAAGGTGCAGGATATTGCAAGGATCAGTTAACTGTCTATTAACAATGGGTAACTTCCATTAGAGATAGGCTTAACACGCTGACTGAGAGCAACGTCAAGTGTATTTAATATCTTTTGTAACAGCTTTTGAAAAATTCGCTACCAAGCTTTTCTGAATAAAACAAAAAAAAATTAAGACATAATAATTTTACGTTTAAGACTTACTCTACATTCCCCCTGAACTACAGTGGTACTGTTAGAGTAAAAACTCCATCTAAATAAATAAATAAAGCAGGCCGGTCGTGGCCTAGTCGCTAACGTACCTAACTGCAAAACTCGAGATTTTTAGGTTCAGGTCCCGTTGCTGCAAAATTGCACTCTGTACTTTGAGGTCGCGTATAAGTTATAAAAATGACGGTAAAATCCTACCATTCTCTTAGAGTAGTCTAAGGGATGTGGGTAGAGATGTGATTAGGGACTGTAATTTTTCTAGTCCATCAAGTTAAAATGTGAAACGCCTCACACAACTAGCTCTAGTGTAGATTTACGCAAAAATTGTAAGTAAACAAAAAGTAACTCCATCTTTCAAAGTGGTTTTCAATGTACACGACTAGATTATGTAGAAGGAAAAATAAACCAATTGTTTGAAAAAAATAGGAGTTTAAAGTAAGTGTTCAAAGCTGATTAACCCTCCGTTACATTTGCATCGTTTTATTTTGTTTCAATCAAAATCTTTAAAAGCATCTTAACTCTTCACCAAACCATTAGTTTCGCCTTTCAGAAGAAGTTCGTTGAATTATTCTTATAGTTTCTCTATACCAGTCCGGAAAAGATTTTACAGAATAATCGTGTAAATAAATTTCGAAACTATTAAGAAATGCAGGTGATATATAAATTGAATAATCCAGGTAAAGAAATTTCGAAACTGTTAGGAAACGCAGATAATAAGCAAACTAAAGTTAAATTATTCTGAAATAATTAGAGAAAGTAATGAAAATATTTTTACAGTAGTTCATTGAAACAGATGTTTTTTGTTTTTTTTTAGGGGTTCTCGGACAATGTTTATCGTGCTCGAAGGAAGGAAATCGCCGAAATTGCTTTCAACTACAAATAGTAAGTTTTGTAATTTTTCAATAAAACTTTAAAAATAGAACGTATAGCATTAAAATCAGTTCGTATTTGTTCTAATTGGTTAGAATACAATATATATTTATTTGGCAAAATATAAAGAATCTGTGACAAAAATATATTAATACGTGAAACATAACTTAGCATCTCTTTGGTTGCAATTCATTACATTTTTGGTGCTTACTTATTTATATTATTCCCCTTTATATCTTTTATTGTGAACAAAATGGATAAGCGAGTCCATTCTTGCAGCTAGGCTTAAAAATAATTGTTTATTCACTTTTTGTAACTTTATACGATCATACAAACAAACAGTAGAGCAGAGAAAAATTCCTTCTGAAAATCATATCTTATCTTTACTTCTTAATTAGTAGAATATTATGATGCTTCACAGTAAATTAAACGAAACATTATGAACTATTCTGAACTTTTGATAATCTGAATTTTGGTAATTAACTTTCAAAAAGGGAATGTAAAATGTGTGTGACTTGTATTCTAGACCCCCATTCGACAATAACTACTGTTTAAAAACAAATTTACTTTTTTATATGCAAAAACGGCTCGTTTGGGTTGAGAAAATATTTCACATAGAAGAGCGAACAACGTTTCGACTTTCTTCGGTCATCGTCAGGTTCACAAAGAAAGAGGTAACTGACCGGAAGCTGACCACATGTTTAGAAGAAGTTGTGTAACTGAGTGTCGGAATGTAGAGGGCGGTGTTAGATATTTGAATATATAATTTTATTTATTTTATTGTATTAATATAGATATAAAGGCGTTCCTTTACATTGGTTTATTTTGGGTTCAAGTTGTTGTAAAAGTAAGGCTTCTTTAATTTTGCGTTTGTTTACGTTTGTTTCTTCATTTAGTATTTGAGTGTTTTCTATGGTTATGTTGTGTTTATTTGACTTGCAGTGTTCGAAAACGTGTGAAGGTGACTTTTTTATGTTCTTTGAATCTGGTTTCCTTTTTCTACTTGTTTCTCCAATATAGAAGTCGTGGCAGTTATCACATTGTATTTTATAAATAATGTTGGTGTGGTGTTTCTCAGTGTAATTTTTACATAGTATAGACCTCAATTTTGTGCCTTGTTTTTGAATAAATTTGGTATTAACTGGAATGTCATATTTTGTCACTAGTTTTTGCCAAATGTTGGTTATTTGTTTGCTGATGTCAGGAATATATGGTATAGAGTAGTATATGGTTTCGTGAGATATATTTACTTTTGTTGGATGATTTTGCTTTCTGTCTAGGTGTGTGCGTATAATGTTTTCTACGGTTTGTGGAGGAAACTTAATGATGTTGATGAAGTATTATTTTATTTTGTTTAATTCATCGTTAATTTTATCTGGCGAGCACAGTTTTATGGCTGTGTTTATCTGGTTTCTTAGTATTTTGAGAAATTCACCGAAAAATCACCCATACTGGACTATACATTCCTTGGGACTCAGCACATGAAACAAAACAAAAACTCAACATACTAAGAAACCAGATAACACAGCCATAAAAGAGTTCGTAAAAGAGTAGCTTAAGAGTTGGCGGTGGGTGGTGATGACTAGCTGCGTTTCCTCTAGTCTTACACTCCAAAATTAGGGACGGCTAGCACAGATAGCCCTCGAGTAGCTTTGTGCGAAATTCCAAAACAAACACACAAAAAACATGTGGTTAGCTTCCGGTCAGTTACCTCTTTCTTTGTGAACCTGACGATGACCGAAGAAGGTCGAAACGTTGTTCGCACTTCTATGTAAAATATTTTCTCAACCCAAACGAGCCGTTTTTGTATATAAAATTCTCAACAAGTGGGTTTCTTGACATCACTGAAATTTACTTTTATTACTAAAGATCAAGACTGGCTGAATAAAACTAAGTTAGTCTAAAATATTAGCACTTATATGGTTACGAAGAAACACTAACACTGAGAAGACTCTGTGATATACTTTTACTAAGCTAGCCATGACGAAACATCGACACTTCGGTGGCCACGATGAAATATTTGCATTGAGCTGGTCATGGTAAAATGCTGGTACTGTACTAGTAATAGTGAAACATGAAGCACTGTACTGGTCAAGATGGAACAATAGTATTCAACTTATCCTGATTAAAGACTGATACTCAAGTGACAATGATGAAACACAAGCAATCAGGTGGATATGATGAAACACTAAAACTCGTGCGGTAGTGGTGAAACAAAGCACTGAGTTGGTCATGACAAAACACTAGCACTCAGCTGGTCATGATAAAACGTCAGTACACAGTTGGTTATAATGAAGCACTAGTACTCAGGTGGTAATTTTGAAAAACTAGCACTGAGATGTACATAATGAAACTTGTTTATAATTAAGCACGAAGTTTCACAATGGGCAATCTCTGTTCTTTTCACCACGGGTATCGAAACCCAGTTTCTAGCATTGCAAGCACACAAATACAGCCTGTGTTACTGGAGGGCTGTAAAGAGACGCTAACACGTCACGATGAAACAATTTCACACAGCTGGTCAAGCTTTTTTTGTATCGAGTAATTTTTCCATTATTTTTGCCTTGAAATTTGATAACCTCTCAGTAAACAGCGTGTGTTCTTTATTACGTATCTTTTTTCTTACCATAATAGTGGAGAAATCGTACCTCGAGTACAGTACACAGAAGAAGAGATTCAAACATGGTAAGCAACATGAAAAGCTTGTTAATACTAAACTAATACAATTTATTGCAAAACTGCATAAATAGCTTAATACTGGTATAATTAACACGTTGGCTCCAAAGCCTGTTCTGCCGATATTTTCCAGGATCCCACTGGTCATGTTACAATTACTTTTTTAGGAAGAGTGTATATGTAGCCGTTGTGTCCCAACCAATAAGTGGTCCTTTAAAAAAATAGTGGGTTGTGTAGGAGACGATGTATTATACAAACTTCTTTTTTTACGTCTCTACTGTGTTTACAGATAAGAATTAAATTTTAAAAGGGTGATATGAAATTTGTTAATACTTTAACTTTTGAATTTTGCGCAAAGCTGCACTAGAGCTATCTGCGCTGGCCGTCCCTAATTTAGCAGAGTAAGACTGGAAGAAAGGCAGCTAGCTATCACCACACACCGCCAACTCTTGGGCTAGTCATTAACCAACAAGAAGTGGGATTGACCGTCACGCTATTATGCACCCACGGCTGAAAGGGCGAGAATGTTTGGTGTGACGGGGATTCGAACCAGCGATTATCAGATTGCGAGTCGGGCGCTATCACCATCTGGCCATGCAGTGCATAATTAAATACATACAGTAATATTAAAAATATAACTCTGTATCATATATGCATAATAAATCAATTACATTCAGCTGAAAAAAAAACCTTTTCCTTCTGTTAACTACAGATTTCTATGTACATCTAGCGCTTAACTTAAACATAACCAAAATCTGTGTGAATGGCATATTTTGTTTCATAGTCATCCAAATTCCAGTTTTTATGGTGTTCCTTAGTCTTAATTCCCAAAATTTACACAAAAGTTACGCATTTCGAACTTCTAAATTAGTGAAGATAAAAAACGTATTAATAAGTTTATTTTTACCAAGATTTTTACCTTGTTAATGTTTAAGAGAAATGTGAATGATGTTCTCTACGAATTCTGATGATCTGCTGTAAATCAAGGGCTTAGATGATAGAAAAATATACTGATAATAATGAATTTTAATACAAAAATACATTATGGGCAACTTTACTTTCCAGAAGTGTAAGATTTTGATTTCTTAGACCATTCTACGAGATTAGACCAGTTTGGGAAGATTAACTTCTTCACATTAGAACGTTTTATAAAGAAACATTTTTAGCATAAGATAATAGTCTTATAACACAGTAAAAAGGAAACAGCCCTTTTTGTTTCGTATAGTCAATTATTGTACGACTGCTTAATACCTGTTGATAGCAAAAAAAACAAACAAAAAACGACTGGCTGATGAAATGACAACAGTAATGGGTGTATAACTGCGAATGTGAACTCTGCTATTTTGTAAACTATTTACAAGTTGAATTATAATCCACATAGATTTGTTTTCATTTTAAGCAGTTTGATTGTTGAACGGCTAAAAACGAATAATGTATAACTTTCCGACAGTCTTCTAGTTAAAGTGACGCGACTCTGTGCTTTAATAAATATATTATTTTTATTGTTGGGTTTTTCACTTTCAACTACAGATGTCAGAACCAAAGTATAACAATATAAATAATAAATAGTGCATCTATTGACGTAGTTATTCCTTACGTTACACTAAGTTACGAAGAGCCATTATGATTTTTTGAGACATTCTAATAAATGAATTGTAACTATCGCATATTTTTCAAAACAGCTGCTTATCTGATTTAGTGGAATTACTCTTAACTAAATGTATTTCAGGTGTTATCCTGTAGTCCTTATTACTAAACCTCACATAATGTGGTGTCTTTGGTTCACTTATTATACAGTACAGCAGTGCACTATTTCGTTTAATGATTGTATATATGTATGTGTGTGTGTGTTAAATATTTCTTTTCATTTTCATGAAAGTTGAAATTGAAAAGTAGAATTTGTGACGTTTCTTGATTGGTCGTACCCTATGCTGTGGACTGTAGTTTCGCCTGCTCAAGACCCATCGACACAGCTCAGGTCGGCAAATCAAAGAAATGCCATTAGGCCTCTAATATTGTAAGGTACATTTTTAATATGTATGGTGTTTAGAAAACGTTTTGCTATACGGTGAAGTAAAACAAACCAAAAACTCCATAGATAGTGTAATATTCTATCGTTACTTTTGAACGGTTTACAACAGGAGAACCGTGTACCAACAGATCAGTCACTTGTACCCCACCCATGCCTGTGAGCAACACATTAAAGTGTTCCGCTTGTTGGAAAAAGAGTGCGGCTACGGACCTAACAACATCCCGCAGTTGGAAGACGTCTCCAGATTTCTGAAAAGTGAGTTTTAAACATTCTAACATAAAATAAACTACAAAGTGATTTTGATGTAGCCCTTAACCTCAAAATTACTGCACCCTTTAAATTTGCCTTACAAAAGTTTACAATAGCAAGACAAGGTGAGTGTTCAAAATATACTGTAATATTTCCTTGAAGTATTTTATCACTGGTTTTTCATATCATAGAGAATTATAAAATCTTATGATTGAAAACAAGAAGAATATATAACAGTATGACCACTCTATGTGTGTTATATCACTGCCGAAGAAGCCCATATGCACAACACAGGGGCTCATCAGGTCGGCTAGGATACAACAGACACAGTAGTGATCGAACCTCTATCTACCTTATCAAATTTTATGAAGAACTACTATTATGAGATGAAGTTGATTAAATGTAAGTTTTATTAATTATGAGTGAGTAATTTAGCATTCAGAATTAAGTACTATATTTCAATAAAATTCAATATGTTACGTCTTTATTTAAAATAGTGCTGCCCCTAGTGGTACAGTGGTATGTCTGCGGATTCACACACTAAAAACCGGGTTTCGATACCCGTGGTGGGCAGAGCATAGATAGCCCATTGTGTAGCTTTGTGCTTGATTCAAAACAAACAATGCTTTCACATACCACATTTTTATAGATGACGTAGCAAACTGTTTACATTACATATTATATTTGTTGTCGATGACTTACTATTACTGTTATTAAAGGTGTTTTGTTTTTTTCATGAAATTGTTCTGTAAGCAATGTGTGAACGAATGTATAGAAGAAGAGATCACTGTGGACACAACAAAAGATGAAACGATAAAAAATTAATGTTCTGTGATCATAAAATATGTGAACGAATGTATGGAAGAGATCATTGTTGACAGGACGAAGGATAAGACGATCAAGAACCAGTGTTCTCCAGTCATACAACTTGTGAACGATTGTGTAAAAGAGTTAAATATTGACACGATAAAGGAGGAACAATCAAGAACCCATGCCCCATAATCCCAGAGTATGTGAATAAATGTACATAAGAAAGATAATTGGCGTTTAGTGAAAGTCACTCAAGGAAAGTAAAAAACTTCTTTGAATAAGAAGATAGTTGAGACATTGTAAAAGCACAAATGAAAGATCAGTTACTTCATCATAGGAAACAATAACTTCTTTCACCTGTCGAACAATTTGGCAAGCTATATAAGAAATTTGTTTCTGTTTGAATAAGTTATTAACTACTTAACTTTAAGATATCCAGTAGAATTTTCGCTGCATGATAAACAACTTAAAGCTATTTGAAATCTCATTGTGTCGGTACCAACTGATTTGTTAATTGTCTATTTCACACATTCTTTGTAAAGCATAGATCAGAAAACTAGACAGGGGCCATTTAGTACTACCTTAATAGGTGCATATTGTGTTCATTTTCAGTTGAGAATTTTATAGATGTAAAAAAAGCAGAAAATACAAAAAGAAATGAAATTAAGGGAATACAGTTAATATGAATTGTAATTAAAACATTCTTTATCCGTAGTTATCTCTTACTTTTTGTAAATTTTAAAATCTCACATCAAATAGAAACAACCACACATTTCGACCAAAATTAACTAACAACCACTCAGTGCTCGTCAAAATAATCAAACATAAAACGTATACCTCAAGTTAACCTAAACGTCCCCCGCTGGTACAGTTATAAATCTTCGGATTTACAACACTAAAATCAGGGATTCGATTCCCCTCGGTGGACTCAGCAGATAGCCCAATGTGGCTTTGCTATAAAAACACACACATATTAACCTAAACGCTAATCATGATAATGAACCAGAAAAATCGATATTTTAAGTTAATTACAATAATTAATTACAGTAATGAAGTACAAACACAAGTTACTGGTTCACATTAACATGAGGCTTCACAAGATGAAAAGGTAAAATGTATTTCATTCTTTATGTACGTACAGGGGTAGGTCGGACGAGTGTTTGTTTTGAATTTCGCGCAAAGCTACACCAGGGCTGTCTGTGCTAGTGGTCCCTAATTTAACAGTGTAAGACTAGAGAGAAGGTAGCTAATCATCATCACCACCCACCGCGAACTATTGGGCTACTCTTTTACCAACAAATAGAGGATTGACCGACACACGGCTAAAATGATGAGCGTGTTTGGTGTAACGGAGATTCAAACCCGCGACCCTTGGATTACGAGTCGAGTGCCCTAACCACCTTGTCATGCCGGGCCCTGAATCGGATTAACCTACTATTTTTGTGATATATAAAAATATGCTTATATCGTTATAGCGTCGCTACTTGTGGTGTTTAATATTTTCTATATATTCTACATTCTTCTGATGAAACATTAGCTTTTTTTGACTTGAAATAGTCGCATGCAATGACTTCTGTTGACATTTTGTAATTAGAATGTCGAAGTCTTATTGCTCCTGTCAAATTTTATAGGGTGGATTCTTTGCAGTTGGGGCCCTGCATGGCCTATCGCGTTAAGGCGTGCGCTTCGTAATTTGAGGGTCGCGGGTTCGCGCCCGAGTCGCCACAAACATGCTCGCCCTCCCAGCCGTGGGAGCGTTATAATGTTACGGCCAATCCCACTTTTCGTTGGTAAAAGAGTAGCCCAAGAGTTGGCGGTGGGTGGTGATGACTAGCTGCCTTCCCTCTAGTCTTACACTGCTAAATTAGGGACGGCTAGCACAGATAGCCCTCGAGTAGCTTTGTGCGAATTTCAAAAACAAACAAACAAACTTTGCAGTAGGTTTCTGTGACTTGTTGGCTATAAAATTGTTGTTGTTGTTTTGAATTAAGCACAAAGCTACACAATGGGCTATCTGTGCTCTGCCAACCACGGGTATCGAAACCCGGATTTTAGCGTGTAAGTCCGCAGACATACCGCTGAGCCACTGGGGGGCATCACAGACAGAGTTTGCGTAACTTTTTGCAAAAATCAACAGTGAATACAGGATAAGCCTCACAAATGTTCTCGACAATGATTAAAAGTTCTGAAAAGCTAATTAAAAAAACTCAAAGCTTACGCCGGCAGTAAAAGTAATTTTACTACTCATTCTGAAAGATTAGCTTTTATAAAGCGCTGAAGAACATGCGCTTACCATCGAAATATTTATTGTCTGATTGCAGATACACATTTTAACTTGCTATAAAATTCTGAAAATATGTCTTTATATTAGGGAGATCAGGCTTTACTGTGCGACCAGCTGCTGGTCTTTTGACCGCACGTGACTTTTTGGCAAGTTTGGCATTCCGAGTTTTTCAGGCGACTCAATACGTCCGCCATAGTTCTTCCCCCAACCATTCACCTGAACCGTAAGTTTGATTTCTCTCTTCTAGTTATTGTATGATAACAGTAAGTAATCAGAAACCGCTTTCGAGTCTAGGAACATATTTATCATATCATAAAGAATATTTAAGCGAGTCTGAAGCTACAAAAACAAGACAAAGTTAACGCAAGTCGACTGTTTATCATATATTTTTACTATTTTTTGCTTCAACAAATAAGATACATCCATTCTCGTGCAGCATTTATTATATAACAGTATTATAGAAGTATAGTGAATTATTTTTATTCTCTAGCTTATTGACTGTATTCAAATTTTCCTGAGCTATAAGACCAACAAATGTTAGTAATCGATGTAAATCCATGAGCCAATGAAACTTTTAGTTAGTTCTGGTGATTAGCAATACGATAACAGGATACATCAGTGACTCCATTTGTTCTCTAAACACAGTGACTGTATCCATGAGTTGCTGGGACACATTCCTATACTTGCTGATCCAAGTTTTGCCCAGTTTTCCCAGGAAATTGGGCTTGCTTCTTTGGGCGCTTCTGACACGGACATAGAGAAATTCGCTACGGTAAGAAAACTTTGTTGTCATTCAATGGTAAAACTTTGGATACTTGTTGCATGGGTGTTATACGCTAAAAAACTTTGTTGCGATGTGGTTTTTACATTATGGGTATTAGATAATAAGAATAAAATATTAATGAGAATTAACAAGTTATCTGAAAAGTTATATGTTTTGTATATTTAATGTATATTAGTGAATGTGGGGAGAGTAAGACGAGCAATAGATTAGCGTGTCCAACAATCAAATTATATTATCACACAAACAATGATAACAGTAAATCGCTCTACGCACTTTGGGTTTACACGTGTGTTATAAGGTTAAATCTCATTATTTGGTTAGGTCACAGTAGTCAAAGAATCAAAAGGTATGAGCTGTTGACTACTTGACTTCCCTGTAGTCAATCAGCCCTAAATTAGGAACGGCGAGCACAAATGTTCCTTAAGTAACGCTCGACGAATATCAGAAAACTGTTAGAAGGTTAAATTGTGATTACACTTCGAATTGGTCAGAGCCAGTACACTTTTTGAAACTTTTTTTTAATCGAGTGTAACGTTTGAATTTGTGATCAAATATTACGTTTTTGAATTCATATCATATTAAAAAGGCCAGTAAAAGTACTGGGATGCTTTATAATTGAAATAGGAAATGCATGTTTACATTAGCTTTAGAACATTGCAAGGTCCAGATGGGGGCAAAATACCAAATATCCAACAGCTCTTTGCTATTCTGAGCACGGGAGACCGTGATCCACTAAACAAGGCCATGATGGAAGTCTTGGAAAAAATAGTTCGCCCTGACAGTGTCATGAAATTTTGTATTTATTTCTACCGTATTTCTACACCAACGGTGAAACATAGATCCAAGGTTATTACCTTGTAGTATGATGTAGATTACTACCATAAAACTAATAAGTACGTATACAACAAGTCAGACTGTCAGAGTTATCCAAAATGGCACTAATGGAATCTTAAATCTTTTTGAGGACGAGTTAGACAGTATTTTAATATTCATCATATGGGTCTAAAAGCACCGAATCCGGAATTGTCTTTCTGATTGATGCTTTGATCTATACACCAAGGAAGGTTTAGGGATTGCTATGCAAAAATGAGATCTTGTCATTAAGTGTCTGATGTGGTTTAATTTTGTCAGATTTATTTCTATAGTGAACGCTTTGATCTACACGCCAAGGATGGTATTTGAAACTCTGTACAAAAAAACTATAAGGATCTTATCGATCATTTTTCATGTTTTGTGATTTTGACAAAAAATAATGTTTGTCTCCACTGTGCAAGACTCGTAACTGTTCACACTAAACAAGAAGGTAATATGACTGTTTCAGATTTTGATCACATTCATGGTTTTAGGATGGATTTCTCTACACAGTGGAAAAATATGAAAAGCCTTGATGGAGGAATAAAGAAACTCCACCCAAAAACTCATATCTGAACGATGATATCCCTACCTGGGCACTTTAAAACCAGTAGCCATGATATATAGCCTTTGGATCAGTTTCATATTAATGTATTATGAGTTTCTTTGTTTTAAATTTCGTTCATGATTTCGATCATAATTTGATGTGACGGAGATTCGAACCTACGACCTTCAGATTACAAGTCGAACGCTCTAACCACCTGGCTATGCCTGGCCTATGTATTATTATTTTGTTTTAAAGAGATAGCAATTTCAGTTTTATTGATGATATTCGAGTTATAATTTAACTACTTGAAAATATTGTGACAAAAATTTGCTGATCCTGAATTAATTTTGTTCTGTATAATTTAATCACACATTGGTGTTTTTAAGCCTATGTTCATTGTTGCAAAGCTATTTTGTTATAAAATTAACCAGTTTTAATTTAGTGAACTGTCTTTTAGTTAACCTATAAGTAAGCTTGAATGATTTCTAAACAGGAATGATTTCATAGCATAATAAATGTTATTAGTAATGTAATAAAAAGTACTTTTCCTATAAATAATTACAATAATACGTTTTCTCTGTTTACGTAACTGCAGCATTTCAAAGACAATAGTTCAATTTTTCATTTATAAAAGAATAAATATACTGATTAAAGATAAAAATTAAAATTGGATTTTAAACTGTGTTAACGTCTTCTAAATTGGAATAATTTTCGATTAATGCACCGCAAATATTAATATATATGTATTTGTTTTTCGACAGCTTTACTGGTTTACGGTGGAGTTCGGATTGTGTAAGCAGAACGGTGAGATACGGGCGTACGGTGCAGGTCTTCTTTCTTCTTATGGAGAACTGAAAGTAAGGAGTAATGTTGTCGTTTGTAACTAAGCACAAAGCTGCACAATGGGCTATCTGTGCTTTGCTTACCACGGATATCGAAACCTGTTTTTTTAGCGTTGTAAGTCCGTAGAAATGTCGCTGTGCAACTGATGGGGGGGGGTGGAGCAGTAAGGAGTAAAACGATGAAATATGTGTTCGGAATAGTTTTTCTTATTATTTAGAGCTCTTTTTTCATGTTATGGTAAAATGAAACCAGCCATTTCATTGCAGAATTTGTAGTCTGAATCTTTGCCACTTTTAATGTTTACCAATTTAATTTAACATTGCACTTTGTAAAACAGCTATGTCTGTTGTAAAAGGCCCGACATGGCCATGTGGTTGAAGAACTCGACTCGTATTATGAGAGTTACGGGTTCGAAACTCCCACACACGGCTGGGAGGGCGAGCATGTTTGGCGCGACGCGGGCGCGAACCCGCGACCCTCGGAATACGAGTCCCACGCCTTACGCGCTTGGCCATGCTTGGCCAGGATGAGGAGTGGCTGTCGGGGATAATACGAGAGCGTCTGACTAGTTGATCTGTGCATGATTCTATTTGTGGTGGAAATATTATTATGATGTTGATCCGATTGGTTATACAATCTGCTTGTGGCCAGAGTGATATTATAGTGTGGAACTGACTGGCTGATTTGTACATGACCTAATTATGAAGTGGATATATTTACTGTTTGAATCTAGCTAGTTGATTTGAAAATGATACAGTTATGACGAAGAAAGTATTATGGCGGGAGTGTGGCGTTGGTATTTCGAATCAATGACAGAGGAGGTGGTATTATACGTAGGACTGGCAAGTTGCTTTACGTCATCCACTTGCAGTAGATGCATTATTGTGGTAAAGGAATGGCTAATTCAGTGATGGCGAACCTTTTAGAGATTGCGTGCCTCAATTGTGACCCAAAATTATTTTGTCTATCTGAACATGCCAGGATTTTCATAAAAATAACAGTTACTTTCCAAAAAAAACCGACTTTTTGATGAGTATCTTCATATTGAAAAAAGTCGAATTACAAAAGTTTCAATAAAACTAATAAATAGTCTTGACTTAAAATTTGTATATTTTGTCTTGAATTTTATTAAATCAATGCGATCTCTGCTGTTGTGAACACTCGGGTAACTTGTTAATTGATGGTTCATATTTGTTGATTTGAGAGCAACATATGCAGCACTCAGTTCATCTGTAAGCTTGTTTCTTCTGTCTGATTTGATGAAATTCAAAGTTGAAAACTGCTGCTCACAAGCGTAAGATGATCCAAACAAAGTAAGAAGAGCTATTCCAAGTAATTTCATTGACTTAAAATTAATTGGCAAAGAATTCCACACTTTAAGAATTTCATTTTCACAACTCTTTGCAACGTTTTCTTCCAAGATCCCTCCACACTCTATTTTCTCGAGTGTTTTACGCAGGGCACAGAATTTATTAGTCCAAGTATAGTTTTCCTGAAATTCTACATACTTCTTAGCAAAGATGCGGGAATCCTATCACGTGCCAGCAATCGTGGCCTTGCGTGCCATAGGTTCGCCATCACTGGGCTAATTAGTTTGTACATAATCCGCGTGTTGCGGGGATAGTATTGTGGTGTCAGACTTAAGAGTTAATTTGTACACGAAGTACTTGCAGCTGGGCTGGGATATAACTAGTTGGTTTTTACATCATCCACTTGTGGCGAGGGTAATATTACTGTTTGGGTCTCACTAGTTGTGGCACGTATAGTATCATGCCATGGGTTTTATCAGTTCTGTACATGATCTACTTGTGGCGGAAGTAATATTATGGTGTGGGTCTGGCTAGTAGGTTTTTACGTTGTATACTTGTTATAACTAAGAGACTTATTGCTTATAATATGAACTTTGGAAGGTTTATTAAAAACCAGAAAAGACATGCTTAGGAACTCTCAGAGTACTCGGTAACACTTTGCAAGAGGGGTGGCGGTTTATTCCACCAGAAATTTATTAATGGTATCTGTTACAACGGTTACAATGTAGTTGACGTCAAACGTTCGCCTGTTCGCTTTTGAATAAAAGTTTGATAGCGAGAGGCGAATACATTCTTAAGTTGTAGCGATCAAAAGTTTTGGGAAATAAAGCATTGTAGTGTAAGTGTCAATCTAGAAATATAGCATTGTGGTGTAAGTGTCAATCTAGAAATATAGCATTGTGGTGTAAGTGTCAATCTAGAAATATAGCATTGTAGTGTAAGTGTCAATCTAGAAATATAGCATTGTGGTGTAAGTGTCAATCTAGAAATATAGCATTGTAGTGTAAGTGTCAATCTAGAAATATAGCATTGTAGTGTAAGTGTCAATCTAGAAATATAGCATTGTGGTGTAAGTGTCAATCTAGAAATATAGCATTGTGGTGTAAGTGTCAATCTACAAATATAGCATTGTGGTGTAAGTGTCAATCTAGAAATATAGCATTGTGGTGTAAGTGTCAATCTAGAAATATAGCATTGTGGTGTAAGTGTCAATCTAGAAATATAGCATTGTGGTGTAAGTGTCAATCTAGAAATATAGCATTGTGGTGTAAGTGTCAATCTAGAAATATAGCATTGTGGTGTAAGTGTCAATCTAGAAATATAGCATTGTGGTGTAAGTGTCAATCTAGAAATATAGCATTGTGGTGTAAGTGTCAATCTAGAAAAATTGTATTGTGGTGTAAGTGTCAATCTAGAAAAATATTTCAATGAAACTCTATCAAGAGGTTTTTGTCTGAACGTCAACGACTGAAGATATTTTTTATTAATTATGAAAAAAATTCTAACTATTTGTCATGAAAAGGTACGTTTTGAGCACTTACAGTGTTCTCCAAATGCCTGTTTGAGACATCTTGCGACTTTCAATAGACCAAAAAGTAAACAGTTGAATTAATTTCTGAATCTTCATGAGAAAGTTTAACTCAATGTTAAAATAGCGTATCTAAGCACATAAGTTTGTCTGCATGCCAAACCATAAATGATCTCAAGTCTATTGTTTTGTCCCTGATTAGCACGCTCTCTCAGGAAAACCACAGCTCTTGCCGTTTCAGCCCGAAGAAACAGCAGTCCAACCTTACCAAGATCAAGATTATCAAGACATTTACTACGTAGCAGAAAGTTTTGAAGATGCTAAAGAAAAGTTTAGGTAGTTAAGTGTAAAAAATAAAACACTGAGCTTCTGATACCCTAAAATAGGTTAAAACTGTAAAGTAAATATACACTAAAATAGGTAAAAACTGGAAAGTAAATATACACTAAAATAGGTAAAAACTGGAAAGTAAATATACACTAAAATAGGTAAAAACTGGAAAGTAAATATACACTAAAATAGGTAAAAACTGGAAAGTAAATATACACTAAAATAGGTAAAAACTGGAAAGTTGTTGTTGTTGTTTTGAATTAAGCACAAAGCTACACAATGGGCTATCTGTGCTCTGCCCACCACGGTTATCGAAACCCGGATTTTAGCGTGTAAGTCCGCAGACATACCGCTGAGCCACTGGGGGGCAACTGGAAAGTAAATATACACTAAAATAGGTAAAAACTGGAAATAAGTATACACTACGGTAGATCAAAATTTTAAGTAAGCATACACTAAGATAGGTCAAATGTTTTAAGTAAGTATATACTAAGAAAAGTCAAATTGTTAAGTAAGTATACACTAAGATAGGTCAAATGTTTTAAGTAAGTATATACTAAGAAAAGTCAAATTGTTAAGTAAGTATACACTAAGATAGATCAAATTAAGTAAGTATATACTAAGATAGGTCAACATATTTAAATAAGGATACACTAAGGTAGGCCAAATTGTTAAGTATGTATTAAGATGGGCCAAAAATTTTTATTATGCACTAAGATAGGTCAAAGTTTTTGAGTAAGTATACATTAAAATAAGTAAAAGGTTTGAAGTAACTATAAGTCCCCCGCTAGTATAGTGGTAAGTTTACGAATTTTACAACGCTAAAATGAAGGGTTCGATTCTACTTGGTGGACTCAGCAAATAGTCCTATTCGGCTTTGCCATAAAAACACGTACGTGTAAACGAAAACAGGTCAAATGTTTTAAGTAAGTATATTCTTAGATAGGTCAAAATATTTAAGTAAGTATACACTAAGATCAAAGTACTAAGTAAGTTTCTGGGTTCAATGTTGCCATGTCATATATTGTTCAAATTATATACAATTAATAAACGTGTGGAGCATACGTTCACATCAGACAGGTTAAAAATGTATGAATAAATTTTAACAAAAGGTATATATATGAATAATGACTCTTATTTACGCAATAGTATGCCAGTTTTGTTATTTTTTTAAATTTGCTTTTTGCGAAATATAAAAAGCAATGCTAAAATAATGTATTGTTTTTGTAATATGAATAGTTGTTAATCATTGTTTATAACAATGTGTTCCAAATTTAGCAACTAAAGCGTTCTTGTTTATAAACACGTTTTTTTTTGCTTGTTTCTTATATTCGCGCAAAGATACACAAGAAGTATCTGCGTTATTTGTCTCTAATTTTAGACTGTTAAACTACATATAAGATATTCAGTCTAAAGTTCTTATCGACAACGTTTGAGTTACTTTTGTGCAATTGAATAGTGTAATTGACTCTCTCTCTTATAATGTCCATACGATCTCTAAGTGCGAAGCGCAGTTTTACGATGAAGGGGCCCACAGATTCCCAGATCCAAATTTCTGGAATTTAGTGAACTGCAAATAATGCTAACTTAACCGAGAGAAACAAATAATTCTAAAGAATGACGAAGCTTCACACGTATGCGAGCTGCAATGGAAAAAAAACAACAAGGGAAGTAAATGAATGTTCCCCGTAATAAAAATAAAAATCCTGACTGAAGAAGTTAGCCTCATACAGAACCTGCACATTTAAACTGAATATTAATATGAGGTCAAATGATCAGACATACACATTTTAAATAATGTTCATCAAGCAAACTATGTAGTCATACGACTTGAATTTCTGTTATTCAGTCCCAAAGAAAATCAGGTATTTCTATCACCATAACATGTCGCTCATAGTAATGGTATGCATATATATATATATATATATTTAACAGCATATGTATTGGAATTGCACTATATATATAAACTTATTTGGCAAAAATCATCGTAGGAAATCATTTGCGATTACTTTGCACGAGAAGAGGATAGAATGATGCAAAACTGTTCTGAAGGAACACGCAAAGCAAAACTATTCCATTGGTTAAGTGTGCAGTTTCATAATGAGGGTCTTGTAAGTTGAAACATACTTTATGTGTAGAAACACAAAACATACTTGCCTGGCATGGCCAAGCGCGCAAGGCGCGCGACTCGTAATCCGAGAGTCGCGGGTTCGCGCCCGCGTCGCGCTAAACATTCTCGCCCTCCCAGCCGTGGGGGTGTATAATGTGACGGTCAATCCCACTATTCGTTGGTAAAAGAGTAGCCCAAGAGTTGGCGGTGGGTGGTGATAACTAGCTGCCTTCCCTCTAGTCTTACACTGCTAAATTAGGGACGGCTAGCACAGATAGCCCTCGAGTAACTTTGTGCGAAATTCCAAAACAAACAAACAAAACATACTATTGAAACCTGCAAACATCAACATTACAACAAAGTACCCGGGTCATTGTTGTTTTGAATTAAGCACTAAGCTACACAATGGGCTATCTGTGCTCTGCCCACCACGGGTATCGAAACCCGGATTTTAGCGTGTAAGTCCGCAGACATACCGCTGAGCCACTGGAGGGCGACTCGGGTCAACAGTAAATAATATTTTTCGTCTTTCAGAAATTTTAACAAGTAATTTTCGAAAAAAATAATAAGGCGCCACTACATCACAACAATATCAAGTAATTAGTTTGTTAAGTAATTTCAAGTGTTGTGTATTGTTGTGTGACTGCTTGTGTTGTTTGAGTTTAATTAGTTAATATCGGTTTAAATCTTTTTAGACAATATGTAGCCACTCGTCTTCCTCGAGCTTTTGAAGTCTGGTACAATTCTTTTAGTCAATCAGTGCACATCCTGGACTCTGTTGACAAGTTTGAAGAACTAGCATCCTCTCTCAAGGCTGACGTTACTCGGCTAAACAATGCTGTCAATAAACTTAAAGCACAATAATTATGTGTATAAGAAGTCTCTTGGGGTCTTGTACCTTCGGATATTGATAATGTTTGTTGGGTTGTTGTGAACGTTGACAAAAGAACAATCTTTGAGTACTTGTTATCTTTTGAATTTGTCAGGACAGGACCTGGTAAAAACTAAGTTAACCAAAGATCATCCCAAAAAAATAATATATATATATATATATATATATACATATTTCATGTAATACAGGTATTATAGTGAAACAGTTTCATGAATATCTAACCAAAAATTATTCTTTGAAATCTGTTTTATTAAACGCCTATTTTTCAACTGAGAGGATTAGAACACAGCAGTATTTGTTTAAATATTGAATGGTTTCCATACTACGAAATTGAGACCTTAAATTTAAATATTAACATCACATCGGAATAGTGTATTCCTGTTTTCTCGATTTGTTTAATTTTTTCAGTCAGTCTTTGCTATATTCAGAAATGTATTCAATTTAAATTATTCAGTTTTCGTGATCTTATATTGATTCTTGTTCAGTTTTTACCTAGTCCTGTAAAACCGGCCTTTCTGTCTGACTATCAATCCATTTGTGTATCTATTTACAAGTATATGATATCAATCTGTACCTCGCCATCTATTTATCTCTCTATGTATATGTACTTTGTAACAACGTATATGTTCAGTAATATAAAATATGTATTCTTGCTATTAATAAAATTAAAACTGGTTGTTAATATTCTGCGATAAAAGTCTGATATTAAATTTCAAAAATATTGTTGTATACATTATTAAATGTACAATACAATGTCAAATGTCGTTAACTGTAAACCTATGCTAACAATGTCGGAAAACAGGTCAATAATACTAAGTACGGATTCAACTTGGTGTTTTTTCCTAATCTCTCAAAGAAATTAATCTGTTAGTATAAACGAAATTTTTGTTGTACAGAGCTGTGTTGAAGTATATTAAATATATGATGTTTGGCAAAGCAAAATATGTAGTGTCTTTGTGGCTTACTATTCTAACTTATTCCATACAAGCTAGAATATCCGTCCCCTGATGGAAATTATGTAAATTCATAATTAATGAAATGTTATCTTACAAGTAAAAGCTGCTTCCCTTATAGGTAGTTGTAAAAAAACAAAAACATCGCAAAACATAAAACGTGAAACCGCAAGTTTGTAAGTATCTTTGAATGGACCCAACAAATTTTTATACCTAATTTGGTGAAGATTCATTTACAGGAGGCGGGGTAGTGGTAAAAAACGCAAAAATGACCATGAAAACTCCAAAATGCAAATCTGAAAATTTGTATATACACTAACATGGGTCTAATGGACCTTCATACCAACTTTGGTGAAAATCCATATACATCCTGCAAAGTAGTTACGTGGACATACTACAAACAGCAGACAGTACTATTAAATTTATATTTATATTAATCTTCGAGGTATAACACTTCCTAGTGAAATAGTAATATCAACAAGGTCTTGAAATATTTTAATTAATTATTGGTGACAATAAATCAACCGAGATTTGCCAGGTTTACATGTTTCATGAATATAAGAAACTTACAAAACACGAGGCCCTGCATGGCCAGGTGGGTTAAAGCGTTCGACTCCTATTCTTAAGGTCGCGGGTTCGATTCCCGGTTGCACCAAACATGCTCGCCCTTTCAGCCGTATGGGTGTGATAATGTGACGGTCAATCTCACTATTCGTTAGTAAAAGAGTACCCCAAGAGTTGGCGGTGGGTGATAATGACTACCTGTCTTCCCTCTAGTCTTACATTCTTAAATTAGGGACGGATAGTGCAGATAGCCATCGTGTATCTTTATGCGAAACATCAAACAAACAAAACAAGAAAATGATAAGAATATTTTTTTTTCAATTAAAAAAGAACACTTTTTACGAGACTTAAACTACTCATGCAAAGACCAAGATGTTTTATTTGTAAGTAAGGTTTCGGAAGGGATTCACAATATCAGAAATAAAAGCGGCACATTTCTCTATAGTTAACTTTCGAAAAACACTTATCAAAGGTGAAATTTACAAAATTACACGTACAAATAGTATATGAAGTGACAGAATGCTGTAGTTTAAGTCTGAACAGATCTTGAGAAGAAACAAAACTGTTAATTTTCTTGGTGATAATTTTTACGAGTAACTTCGTTAGACAATGAAAATTTTCAGAACAAATTTATATTAAACATGAAAATAATAAAAGTACAGTGGTACCTTGGTTCTCGAACTTAATCCGTTCCAGAAGGCTGTTTGAAAACCGAATCAATTTTTTCCATAAGAAATACTGTAAATTAAATTAATTTGTTACAGACCTCCAAAAATTACTCATTATAAAGCATTTTAAGTAAAAATATTACTTATTTATACCTGTTTAATAATACTTACATTCATAAAGTCAACTACAAAAGCTATAAGCACAATAAAAAACAACAAATGAAAATTTAACTTCACTTTACCAGTGCTGAAGAGAACTGATAGCGTAAGTGAAAGTTGGTAAGGAACGTGGAGAATAGGAGGGTTATTATTGTTTGGAAGGGGAGCCACCTTCCATAAAAACGTCAGGTAATTCTCCTTCTGGGGTTATTTCTCATTTCTGTCTCTTTGCACCGCTACAACCTGCTTAAGACTCACTGGACCTATTTCTCACTAAAAACTTGTATAATGTTTTTTTTCTGTCTGCATTTTAAAATGTTTCTGAAGTAAGACATGGCTGCGGTTTGCTAAAGCTTTGTCAGGGTGAAAATTTTTCACAAAACTTTGTAACTCTTCCCATTTTCCACACATTTCCTTGATTAGTGAACTCGGAACATCCTCCCTTCCCTCCTCCTTATCCGAAGACACTTCCTCAGTTGCCTTCAGTTGTTGCTCCTTCTGAAGGTTTTGGAGTTCTTCCGTGGTGAACTCAGTGTTGTAGTCTTTCACCAACTCCTCCACATCATCACCACTCACATTCAAGCCCATACACTTGCCTAGTTAGACAATATCCTCAACAACAGGCTCAGCCTCAAAGCTTTCAAAGTCTCTATCTGCTACTAAGTCTGGCCACAATTTCTCCCAAGCTGAGTTCATGGTCCTCAAATACACTTCCTTCCAGGATTTGTCTATGATCCTCAAGCAATGAAGGATATTCATGCGATTTTTCCAGAATTCTCTGAGGGTTAATTCTGTGTCAGATGTCACTTCAAAGCACCTCTGAAACAGTGCTTTGGTGTAGAGTTTCTTAAAGTTCGATATGATCTGCTGGCCCATGGGCTGAATGAGAGGAGTCGTGTTAGAGGGCAAGAGCTTCACCGTAATAAAACTATACTCCTCCATCAACCCGTCCTCCAAGCCTGTTTGGTGAGCAGGTGCATGGTTCATTACAAGAAGGGCTTTGAGTGGCAACTGTTTTTCCATGAGGCAATTCTTTACACTTGGGGCAAACACTTTATGGACCCACTCCAGAAGAAATTGCCTGGTTACTCATGGTTTACTATTCTCCCTCCACATGACATTTAGTTTACTTTTCAGGACATTATTTTTCTTTAAAACCCTCCCCCATGTCTCACCACACTATGTATGCCACTTCTCTTCCTAAATTTTTCAAACCACCCCTATTAGCCTTAAAGTCATCACTTGTATCACCACTCGTTCCAGGGTTGTTTTTCAGGAGGTCAGCATGCAACTGCAATCGAGACATTTTGTTCTCAAACAATATGTTGAAAACCGAATTGTTCGAGAAGGGAGTCGTTCGAGAACCGAGATACCACCGTATAAACCAAAATAAAGAATATAAACGAATATATTTAAGAATTTATTAAACAAAAAATATTGACAGCAACGCCTTCAGGTCAGTTGTCTTGAAATAGGGTAATTACTACTTATTTCCTAATGCCTTCAACTTTACATTTAGGGTAATTACTACTTACTTATTTTACAAACAAGTCGCTGGTGCTCAATAAACCCTCAGTCTTCTGGTTGTCTTCTCGATGTACAAACAATTGTCAACTAAACCCACTATGACTTAAAGTAAAATATGCTATTTTAAGTGTGAATGAATCTAATCTGGTAGGTGTAAGAGAGTGTAAACTTTTGTAATGCCAACGATATATTGCACCCTTAAGGTTCTGTACCATGTCCGTAACTTGGAATGTTTAAAATCGTTCAAGAGATTTTTTTCACACTAATAATTGAAAAAAAATAAGAAGAAACAGATCTATCTAAAAACATTGAAAAAAGATGGCTCGTTCCTCAGTACAAGCTAAGCAATATGTTTGTTGAAAAATGATGTATTAGGACTAAAGAGATTCTATCAGTTTGTGTCTTAGTGGGTTGAGTGAAGAGTACACGAAACTTTGAGAGCATCGTTCTTGTGTTTGGCAACAACATCGCTACAATTGTTGTAGTTTTAGAAATAAATACTTATTTATCTAGTCCTTAGCTCCAGTTTATAATTATTAATAAAATTATAAATTTGTGTTTCGGGAATTAAATGTTTTGTTTTATGGGTTGACAAGAACTATGTCCAAGATATTATTCTATTTGTGGTAGGTCCGACACTAACTCCTCTCTCTAGGGGAGCCAGTGGTACTTTTGTTAACTATTTTCAGCAATTAAAATAAAATCGTACTATTTTAAAGATTATTTTTATACCGGTAGAGAGAAAGAACTTGGATAGGCCCGTGTGAAATTTAAGAGTGTAAGGTTCATCTCATCTTCTCTCTTAAAAAAATTAGCGGTGGATAGGGTTGACTAGTTGCCTTCAATCAAGTTCTTAATTCTAAATTAATGTTGGCTAACAAAATCCTCCACAATATTAACATTACAAACCCATTCATAAGATTTTAAAATGTGATTCCCTGAGGAGAATTTTAAGGTTTTTATCTTGTTAGTACCGTAAATCAATTTACATTAAACATTTGTAATCTTCCAATGTTTTTTACTATATCTTTCGTTGTTTCTTTCAAACATGGCAAATATTTCAAAAGGACATTCTTGCACAATAAAGTAAATTCGAAAGAAAACAAAAAAGTAAATCTGAAGTATGTTTTCACACTTTCTTATTAAAACCTGTAATGAATTAATTTAAGAAAATTTGATTATAAAGAGAGTTCTGTACTGTAATGAAACGTGATTCTCTGCAAGCTTTTAAATCTGACATCCGTTTTCTTCATGAATGATTTACTTTAGTTTTAATTATTCAAATGTATACTCATAAATTTGACTTACAACTTTATTTGTGTATGAAAGTTTATATAATTTGTAAGTTCATAACTTGTCATATTTTTCTGAAGTCGATATCAGTTACATATATCGGATCAAATATGCACAATATTTTCCTGATCTAATCTACAATGGCTTGTAGAATAAATACACGTTTAATACATGATTTTCCACGTACAATAAAATGTTTCACATAATTAAGTAACCTGACTTCGTTACGTCGACATTCAAAGATGAATCCCACAATGGGGAGTGATATTTGGTTTAAATGGGAAAGTGATCTTGAGATCCACTGTTCTAACGAAAGGAATGTTAATATTTCATCCAAAAGATCTTATTCTTATTACAAAATAATAATATTAGTGAAATATCTTAAGCTGAGTTTTTCCAAGATTACATACTTACAGATTCATGAGGAGTTATTTATTTCACAATAATAGACTAGTTAATTAGTTGAGTCAAGCTTCGATAAACACTGAAGGTTGTAGCAAAGTTTTCCATACATTTCAAGCTTTTAATTATAAGACCTTCTGGAGACCATATGAAGAGAAAGAAATTAGATTCAAAACAGATCTAGTAGTTGGTGAATGGAAGGAAGGATAACATAACCATTTGGTCATAACTCGGTATAAAGAGGAAAGGTTTGGTTTGTTCTGAAGTTCGCACAAAGGTTAACGAGGGCTATCTGCGCTAGCCGTTTCTAATCTTGCAACGTAAGACTAGAGGGAGCGCAGCTCATCATCACCACTCACCGCCAACTCTTGGGCTACTCTTTTACCAACAAATAATGGGATTGACTAAAACATTATAACAATCCCACGGCTGAAAGAGCGAGAATGTTTGGTGTTATGAAAATGTCGTGTAAATGTTTTGTAAACGACAACATGTCGTGTTGTGTTTGGATTTTCATATCTATTATTTATATTTCCATATTTATATTATTGTTTCAAAGTTTAAACCAATTAAAAATATGTTGTTATTCATTTAAAATAACATTTAGAAATTTCTAGAATTAGGTAGATCAAATATATGACTATAAACGGAAATGTATGGCGGCCTCGTGTCTAGACGTTGAGTCTCGTGCAAGAACGGACATGCGCGGATTACTCTGGAGTTCTGTAGAAGTTACGCGATTGTTCGAGAAGAGGCCTACTGATATATAAACAGACGGAGACGCGAGAAATAGGAGAAGTCATTAGTTTTTATTCCAAGAAAAGAAGAGTCAGTCATTCGTTTGAGAAAGTTTAAGCGTTTGTTTTCATTCGAATTACTGGTTGTTCTGAGAGTCGTCACTATTTAGGGAGGACTGGGAAAATTGGAAGGCGGAAAGTTTGAGACGTTCATCAAGAAGCACCGTAAAAAGAACTTCGTCATTCTCCATTCAAACTTCGGTATTTCTTCGTGGGACCAAATTCACACCCTAGACCGGAAATTTGGATTTCTGATCTAAACTTTTGGACTTTCATTCTAAATCATTATATTAGATACAGGCCAGTACCATTTCGTGTTGTAATTAATTTTGAAGGTTTGAACTTAATATCTGTCATTGTTGTTATGTAATTTATGTTATATCTGTTACATATATAATAGTTTGTTGTAATAAATTATACAAGCTGTTATCTGTGTTTCTCTGTTGCGTTTGGTCTACGAAAAACATAAAATAAAACGTAACAGTGGTGAGGCGGGGATTTGAACCTGGATTTCTCAATTTAGGAGCAGAGTGCCTTAACCACCTGGCCATGCTGGGCAGGATGAAAAGGGAATCTTTAAAAAAGCAAAATTGCTAAATTCACTACCTTTATATCTTGTACAGTATATGTAATGAATCATTGAGGAAATACGTGTAATGATTTATGTTACTTATTTTGGACCTCTTGTTGAATATATATATACACACACACACATATTTGTATCGATTTTTGCCATAAATTCTCAGATAAATCTGAGTGAATTATTCCAATCTACTACAGTAGACATGATTGGCCACCTTTTGTCCATTGGTAACAATATTTGAGATGCATATTTTTCTGTGACTTACAGTACTAATAAACATCGAGGGAAAATAACATATTTTAATCTTAAGAGTTCCCTCTGGGTTAGCATTAAATGCATTCTTCAAAAGACAAATTAAATGCTTGTGTTTTGTATACAATTTTTACGCAAATTTATAAGATAAAATCAGGTTTAGATAATCTTAATTTATTAATGTCGAATAACAAAATTATCCAAACGTCTAGTTTAAATGGTAAATGGCCATAAGTTGTAAGATGAGAGCACCTTGCCATTTCACCGCCATCACTTAGGCTACTCTTTTACAACGAATAAGGGGATTGATTGTAACTTTATAACGTTCCCGTGCCTGAAAAGCTGTTTGGTGCAATACGATTCGAACCCATGAGCCTCAGATTACGTGAAGCGAGTACTTTAACCTCTTGACCATTCCGGGCCAGATATTTGATAATTTTATGTCTGCTCTTATTTTATACCCTTTTCGTGATTGACTTCCGTTATAAGCAGTAGTTGAATTAGTTCGCAAATGTAAAAATGATCAAAATTAGAGTTTACAAACTCAGTTCTAGCATAATGAAATTTAGTTTGTTGATTTTAGCTTTGAGGCAAATGTTGCACTTCCTTAAATACAATTTAGCATACAATTCACCAGATCATATACATTTTTAAAATGTAGAAAACGAATTTTTATTTGTTAAGTACGGAAAAATTATTTATTTAGATTTTTGTGTATTTTTAAGAGAGAATATATATTTATGTAATGTGTTATTTCTATACAGAAAATTAAAGCCAAATTGTTTTCAAAAGCGACGTCTTTTGAAAGTGTTATGAGCTATATATGAGTGAAAATTACGAGGGGCATTTATTGAGTTATAATATTGGTTTGAATAATATATTTTTAATAAAATGGAACGTGATTTCAATGATGTTCTCAATGATATTGTGTTTGCAGATAATAGGTATAGTTATTTTGCATATTTTATTGTATTGAGTTATTTTCAAGTAAACACACGCAAATATACTCATTAAACAAAGTTATAAGTACTGAATTCAGGGGGTTAGGCCTATAATTTATTAATAGTTTGATTCCTACTTTGTACTCCAGTAAATTCGTAGTCGTAGCAACGCTGATTTGTTTGTACCCAAGATATATTTTTGTTTTGTTTACGTTGCGAGAAGCCGGTAATAGATGCTTCATAATAAGATTTCACTCGAAATATTAGCTCAATAATTTATTTATCATCAGAAATTTGGCTGCCTTTTTCACTTATTAAGTTTCATTACTTTTGAAACAATTTACACTATATTAACAGTTGTGTACGTTACGATCACAGTTGTCAGGAAAGGAAGTCAAGAAATGGTGTTTAATAAAGTAACTTGTAATGTTTTAAAATAGCTTGTTCAAAATCAGTAGAAGTGAAAGTGCTAACTGGAGGCCCTGACCAAGGCAAAATACAATTTCCGTGAAAAACATTTTACAACTGGCGGTTAACATGAGACTAAGTTAGAAAAGTTCAGTTTTAGTCATAACATTTTCTACAAAGCCCTCCCCTTTTTTTTTTAGTATGGGCTAGAAATATTTCCTATATTGTTTGAATATAATAAACTGAACAAAAATGTTCAGTAACATAAATCAGGATTTGAATTTTTTTTTTCATTTGCCCATCTTTTTATTAGAAGAAAATAAGTTTAGCTTTTAAATATATATTATTTATAGGCCATTGCAGTTGGTGAAAATTCTGATTAAAACGATTGTAGGGTAGCTGAGTAATAGAAGAAAAAAAATGATATTAAATAGTCTAGTTATAATTCAACCTTTCTTATTAGTGGTGTGCCCTGAGGGTCTGTGCTTGTTCTTGAATCAAATAAATGTAACACTTTTGTGGTAGGCAAAAATATTAAGAAATTTAAAAATAAAGTATAAGGCCAGACAAGGTGTTTCTTCATGCTTTAAAGAGGCTCCTTTCTTATTTTTCGGTAGGTCACCAGAGATTGGGTAGGTGTTTGAGGATTGGAAGCTTGCTAATGTTTCTCCTGTCTGTATATTGGAGTGATAAATGTGGTCCTTGAAATTATATGCTAGTTTTATGCAGAACACCTAGATACCTAAAAAAAATGCATATTAGTCCTTTCTTATATGAATTGTATAGATTTAGGCTTACAGTGTTACTAATTGAAGTTTTATCCATTATGTTAACTGTATATATTTAGGACTACTACATTACCAGTTTAGTTTAGTCTGTTATAAATGTTATATATTTTAAGTAATTTGTGAATTTTTTTAAAATTTTAACATTCATATAAAATTAGTAGATATCTAAATTTCCTACTTCCTTATATTTAAGTGCTTTACTGTCTGATTACAATGACAGTTAGTTTTTTTTTATGAAAAATATTCTAGGAAGTGTGAAAAAATACATTTTACAAAATTATTTACTGAAATATCTTATAAGTTAAAGCCAAGATGACTCCAATAAAGGGAAATTGTACCTGACTAATTTATCTTTTTTTCAAGGATGTTACTTGATCTTTGGATGATTGAAAGGGTGTGGACTTGGTGTACTTATATTTTCACAAAGATTTTGAAATGTTGTCACATAAAAATTAGCTAGTAAAATCATATTGAGCAATGGAGATTGGAGAAAAAACTATGTTGGTTATTTGATTGTAGGGTTGGAACTAAGCAAAAGATTATCAGTGGTGTTCAGTCAAATGGACTCTTCTTGCCAATTGAGTACCTCAGGTGTTTAATTTTTTGACATTTGCTTGTTTTCATTTAAGCTAATAATGGTATGGAAAGAGACATATTTAGTCAATTATTAAAGTTTGCTGGGGACATTAAACACTGATGGTATTTCTCAGTGTATTGAAGATGTTGAGATGTTACAGAATGACTCAGGTTGATTGGTAAGTTGGACAGATGTTTTGCAAGTGACCTTTAATTGCAGAAGTGCAAAGTAGTGCATTTTGTTATCGTAAGTTGCTGTACTATGACACATTTACTAAATTTCAAGAGGGAAAAATAAGGACATTTATATTCCTTTCAGGATGACATTGTAACAGGGCTGAAACAATTTAAATCATAATCAAACAATTTTTTTCTATTTCCCAATAAAACTGTGATGATTTTTGCTTTGTGTTTTAGAATCATTAACAGACTTTATTAGAAAAGATATAGCTAAAAATAACTATAAGGAGAAATGTGATAAATTTACCTCGAACATCTTCAAGAGAAATTGTTATTGAGGTGAAAGAAAAAGTTACAGCAAGTTAATATTCACTCGGAGAATGTTGATTGTTTAATAACTTGCTTATTCATCTGAATTTGTCAGAAATGGCTAGACCCAGACTAATAACCTTTTAAGATATTATTAACAGTCAGGGTGCTCTGCTGATAAAACATTGCACTGTAATTTTTATAAGAAGGAATGTAAGAAAAATATATTTAATTGTAAAAATAGTATTTCCGACATATTTTTTGTGTTTCACAAGATGTTATGAAAGACAGTTGTACTGCACAGAGCAACAAAAATTATGAAATTCCATGTGTATGTACATTTAACTTGATTTGTATTAATGTTTTTAGGTTTAGTGGTTTTAAGTGGTTAGCTGGCTCTTTGCCTTTAAGCCACAAATTTCAGTGTTCGTTATTCTTTATTCCTCTTTAACCGTTTTGTTACAAATTACTAGTTACAGATGAGTAACATCTAACAATATATGATACCTCTCAGCTGTTAACGTAATTACATGAACAGGAATCCTGTTTAGTTACAACTAGTTTTAGCTCGACTGGAAGCACTAAAAAGGGAAAACAAAAGCTAGTGTAGTAAGTTTGGTGTTGTTTGATTTATTGGTTTTTCAGTGCACATTTGTTTTTAAAGTTCTTTTATGCTGTACTGTAAACTGCAAGGAGGTTAATCATTTTACTCTGTGCTTTCTAAACTACTGCTCGTTTCAGTACTTTGGTATTAAAGGTTTGTGATGTTTTTACAATTTTAAGGTCGTTAATTATTTTTAAGTTTTTCACCATTTTAAGAGAATTGGAAAACTACAAAATATTTGTTGTTAGTTTTTCATATTATTTGTAATGCTTTGATTTCCATCTTAACCATTTTAACCTGTAATATCACAGGTTTTCTTGCCAAATAATAGGAAATAAATGAATTCATTTTCACTAATTATATTATATATTGCCCATAACTAGAATCTTTAGTTGTTTTATCACATGGAATCTAAGGGCAATACTTTCAACAAGAATTTGTTTATATAGTTTCACTGGAGATGTCTTATGAAATTATTGTAGCAGAAGAACTATGTTAATTGTTCTGGCTTCTTGATCACTAAGAAAAGAGGTTATATTGTAATAAGATTTATTATACAAAACTATGAATTTAAAGATTCTATTCATGTCTTATATGATTATACTGTTATTTTTATTAGCATCAGTTTAAGTTTTGTAATTTTATTATTGTAAGAAATTTATATATGTTTAAGTTTAAAATATAAATTGCAGTTGTTTTCACTTAGAAGATGAATTACAGAAAAGTTAATATGGTTTTTAAAAAATTAGAAGTTTGTATATGTACATATTCATGAACAAAATTACTTCTGTTAAGGTAAAATTTGAAAAATATAATGAAACTGTGCTTAAAAATAAATGTAAAAGAATAACAGAATTGAAATATTTTTACCATCTTCATGCATATAAAGCTACAGGATTTTAAGAAGTAAACTTTAGTTCCATAAAACTTTTGTTGTAGTTAAATACACTATTCTTCTGATATATTAATAGTTCTAGTTTTTATGGTTCTGCTAAATTACAATTAATTTGGTATTAATATTTAAGTAGGAATTTGTGTCAGATGAGTTTTTGAATTTTAAAATTATATTTCATACATGAAGTGCTGAATAAATGTAGGATATTAAAGGTATAAAATTCTGTGCTATATAATCTTATACAAATTGGTAATCACTGCTTAAGTACTGTGTGAAATATCTTCTAGGTATCGACAGATGGGTTTTACTCGTGGGTTTAGCTTGGGAGAAGAGGCAGGATGGAGGGAAGGCTATACATTAGGGCTTCAGAAGGGAGCTCAACTGGCATCAGAAGTGAGTGCATGGAATATGTCACATTTACAGTAATAATAATTTAATAGTAATTTTAGTACTCTGTATCATGCTTATTTCTTAGTAGTCACTATATGATATAAAAGTTGTTGTAAATGAATGAGAAAACTTGAATTGCTTCATTTTGCCAGAAATATCTAAATGCTCTCATGCTGAGACAAGTTTCAAACTATACTGTGTCTTTCTTTCTGTAGTATTTGCTGATCTTTGAATTGAAAGTGAAAATATTCAAACAAATTAATTTTTAAAACACAAGTAGAAATAATAAGGCGTAATAGCTATTTGATCATTTTCGGCACTGTACAAGCCAGAGTGCTATTAGTCAAACCTGATGTTATTAGCTGGCCACAGATGTAAATTGTAATATTGTTTTGTAAACTTCATACCATCTCTTTCTTGTATCACAGAACAGCTGTTATGGGTATTAACACTTTTATTAATAAGCAGAGAACAACATTTCAACCTTCCTAGGTCATTTTACAGTTAACAAAGAAAGTTTGCAAGTGACTCTTACTGGACATGTCTTAAAGACGAGATTATAAACACGTAGAGAATTGTAGGGGGCATTACAGTTGGATGTTAGGTTATTAATTAGTATAGGTATAAAGGTGCTCCTTTATATTGGTTTAATTTTGGTTTTAGTTGTTATATAAGTAGGTCTTTGATTTTACATTTGTTTCCCTATTTAATATTTGGGTGTTTTCTGTGGTTATGTTGTGTTTATTTGACTTGCAGTGTTCAAAAACATCTGAAGGTTTTTGTTGTTGTTGTTGTTGTTTGAATGTAGTTTCCATATTTCTGCTTGTTTCTCCAATATAGAAGTTGTGGCAGTTGTTGCATTGTATTTTATAAATAATGTTGGTGTTGTGTTTGTCAGTGTAGTTTTTACATAGTATGGACTTTAGTTTTGTATTTGGTTTTTGAATAAATTTGGTGTTTTCTGGAATGTTGTGTTTTGTTATAATTTCTTTCCAAATGTTGGTTATCTTTTCACTAATATTTGGAACATATGGAATGCAGCAGTATAAGGTTTTGTAGTTTGTTGTATCTTGGGATTTATTGTTGTTTTGGGTGTGTACGTATAATTTTTTTCCATGGGGTTTTGAGAAAATTTGTTGACGTGTCTGACAATGATCACTTGCAAACTCTTTTTGTCAACCTGAAGATAACCTAGGAAGGTCAAAACATTGTTCTCTGCTCATCAGTAAAAGTGTTAATACCCATACCATCCATACCGATATACATTTTTATTTCAAGTGGGTTTCTCGTCTTCAAGAATTACTCTTGCTTCTTGGTTTAAACTATGAGCTACATTTTATCTTTCAGATGAAAGGTTGCAATTATCTTGCTCTTATACTTAACTACTTAAGTGTGATCTAACCACATGAGTTGCTTGCATTTGGGAGGAATTACTTATCCTGAGGCTTGAAAGTTGCTGTCCACCACTTCATCTTGGACATATGCTGCTGCTCTTTGTTCCAGTACTACAGTGGGAGTGCAGATGGATCTCTCTGTGCCTCCAAAAGAATTATTCTCAAAACAAATGAAAAGTCTTTTGACCTCCATAGTTGAAAAAGTTGATGAATCAACTTCAACACCCATCTCTGTCCCTTATATACATTCCAACAAATCTCAAGATCCACTTCCTTTGGTTCCAGGTACAGGCATTTCCTCGGATACATCTTCTTTTCCCATCCCAAGATGCAAAATGATCATTCATTCACATCCTCAGTCACTGGAATCATCTTCCAGCAGCAAAGACCTGCCCAATTGACCTACCGCAGGATCCGTGGAGGCTGATAGACCTCCCTTGAGTAAAGACAGTAAGGAAAAAGATGATGTCATAAACAGAAGGGCTCTTCACCCAATTCACCTACATGTAAATAAAAATGGCCATCTTGATACAATGGAACTGTTGAGGTTCAGGTTCTACTCTGGATGACACCAAAACACTGATTGTTTCCTAACATCCTTGATGTCTTTTTTTACAGGAAATATTTTTGAAACCTGCCAGTACAGTCACCTTTCAGCAGTTTTCTGTGCACAGAAATGACAGGCTGTGTGATGGACAAGTGTATGGAGATGTGGCACTGTTGGTTGATCAGCATGTGTCCACTCTGCCTTTTTCCACTTGACACCTTTGGAGGCCGTAGCCATCTGTGTTTCCTTGGATCATACTATCACTGTTTGTTTTCTCTACCTGTCACCTGGAGAGACATATGATCAATCAGAACATGATTTTCTCATTGAACAGTTGCTGTCTCCCTTTTTAATCCTTGGGACTTTAATAGACATCATCCCCTCTGGGAAAGTGCCGATATTGATAGGAGGGATTGCTCTGAACACAACCTTTCTCTTTTCAGTACTGGTTATTTTACTTATTTTCATGCACCTAGTCAGTTCTTTACTGCTATTGATCTCTCAGTTTGCTCCCCTTCATTATTCTCCCATTTTATATGGAAGTTTGACAATAATCCAGGAGACAGCAATCATTTCCCTGTAATTTTGAGAGAGACTGGCAGTGGCCAATGCCACCTGACACCCATGTTCTGGTGAAAACTGGATCATGCAAACTGGCCTTCTTTTACTGCTCTTGCAGAACTTGATCCTGCCATCATCTGTAAGCCATCAATAGATGACTGTGTGGCAGCAGTAACTGACTGTATTTTACAACCAGCTGCTCAACATATTCCTAAAACTTCAACGTTTTCCACTATATCCTTATCTGTGGTGGAATCCTGCCTGTCACATTGCACAAAAGGCTCAGAACCAGGCCTGAGATACTTTCTGTAGATATTCCACACTCTCAAACTGCATCGCTTTCCAGCAGGCCCATGCACATGCTCGGTGGGTAAGACGTCAAAGCCAGAAGGAATCTTGGATTAAGTTCACAACCAGCATATCTTCTACCACCGGTTTCAAAGTCACGTGGGACAAGATTCAAAAGGTCAGTGGGCAATATAATTCTGTCTCCTTCTCAATCTTGCTCTCTGATGGCCAGGAAGTAGCTGATACCAGGAGCATTGTCATCACTCTAGGTGAAAGCTTTTACTGGGTATGTAGCACTTCTGCTTCTTCCTCCATCTTCTTAGCCTTCAAGACTCAGGCAGAGCCTTTAGCTTGAAAGGAAAAAGGTGTAACTGAAGAGATTTATAATCATTCAGACCTTGATGCCCTCATTGAGTAGTTACCATCCCCCTTTTTACTGTTGGAGTGGTTGTGGTATTGATGGGAGGGGTCATGCTGTGGAGCATATGCTCTTGGACCACATCCTGTTTCTCTTCAGTACTAGTTTTTATACTTATTTTCATGCTCTTAGTGACTTTTTACTGCTTTAGATCTTTTTATCTTATTCACTTTACTTTTCTTGGAGAGTTGACAGTAATCCAGGGAGCAGTGATCACTTTCCTGTCATTGCCATCTGACATGTGTAACTCGGTGGAAGTTGGACCAAGTTAAGTGGCCTTCTTTCACTGCTCTCTCATTACTTGATCATGCCATCATGTGTAAGTTATCAGTAGATAACTGTGGCAGGACTAACTGACTGTATTATTGTCCAGTGTATTTCTAAGACCTCGATATTTTTCCCACAGTATCCTTATCCTTGGTGGAATTCTGTCTGCTACATGACAAGAAAAGCTCAAAAATGGGCTTGGAAAACCTTTCATAAGTATCACACATTTTTAAACTGCATTGCATTTTAGCAGGTCAGTACATGTGCTTGTCAGATTGGATGTCAAAGCCATAAGGAATCTTGTATTAAATACACATTTAATATTTTTTTTTCCACCAGTTCCAAAGTCATATGGAACAAAATTTGAAAGGTTAATAGCCAATATACTTCTGCAGAATTGTATGCCATTTCTCTTGCCCTGGATAACATAGAAGCTATGTAGTACACAAACTGTACCATTTATATCTGTTTACTTAGTTCTTTGTAAGCCCTGGAATCACTTCACATCAGTCCTCACCATATTTCTTTAATATCTACTTCCATCCAGTTTTTCTGGATACCAGTCCATATTAGTATTTACAGGAATGAGCTTGATGACACCATAGCTAAGTCTATCTGCTCTGACACTATTACTGCTCTGCCTGTTCTGTACACAGAACATGGTCCTCTATTCAAGGCTTGACTTTGTTCCATTTAGCAGTCGATTTGGAATGAGCAACGTAAAAACAAACTTTTCCAAATAAAACCCTCTATTGGACTTTGTTCATCTTGTTTCCCTAAGAATCAGAAAGAGGAAGTTGTTCAAACTAGACTATGCATTGGTCACAGTTTTTAACTCATTGTTTTCTTTTATCTGGGACTGATGTTTTTAGTGTTTTAAAGGCCATTGACTATTTAAGTTTTTAATTCATAAATTAAACTTTTTAAAAATATGATTTCGTTTTGAAGTACAACTAGTATGATATGAAATTAGAAAATGGCTGTAGCATCAAATAACTAAACCAGAACTGGAAAGACCAACTTCAGGTGACTAACGCTAATATTTGAAGTTATTCCATTAATCATTCTGCTTTGTGTGAATATTCAAAAACAAGGTATTTCAAAGAATGTAATTTTATTCTCCTACCTCTATCCTTCTGATCACAGGTTGCATTGCACCTAGATTATAGTCTCATTTCATAGGGTAATGTGCAAAATCATTGTATACACTTCTTTATGCACAAATTGATAAGTTAAAACCAGTTTTTTGCCACACTAATTTGCAATGACAATTTCACATTCAACTGGATCAGCTGTTGAGTTTGCTCTAGTTGATAGTTAATTCAGGAACATTTTTTATGCTTTATTTTTTTCAGACCTCTTAAACAAGGCTTTATTATAGATTTTAGTGATGTGCAGGTAATGGGTAGTAATAAAATTTGTTTGTAAAATTAAGATGAAATTCAATTAATCTTTAATTACTTCATCATATTTTTTTTTCCTCATTGTGCCACTGAGGTTGACTGAGTTTTGATAGTACAAAGTATGGGTTTCATCTTCATACAGGTTTTTAAGAAATTAAAGTGTGATGGGGGAGTTGAAATTGCATAACAAAAGGATGATCTAAGTGCAAATGTATAAAGTAATGTGTTTGTGTAAGACAGGAGTAAATATTACAAATAACAATTTTGAAGCCAATCCTTGTAATACTGCAAAATATTTATCACACTTTGAACTGACAGTAAATCTCTTTGCATGGGTAATAGGGTACTATTTACTGACTGCATTCTCTCTGCTCAAAATTTTAAAATTATGGATGGTGCTAAATTATTTTAGTTGTATTACAATTAATGTAAAACAAAAATAGATAGTAGAGCTTACAGTATGTACACTTCAGTACATGTTCTTACAGTTTAATTTGTAAGAAATATAGTTGGGGTAGGTCCCTTTAAGAGTTGAAGTTTTTAAGTTTGTAAATTTTTGTAATTTTGTAAGATACTGTAAGCATGGTTGATTTGCTAAATTTGTTTATAATGGCTAATAATTAAATTATGACAAAAGACTGTGTAAAAAAACTATTCTTAAAGTGAAAAGTTTTTATCAAAAAGTATTTAATTTAGTTCAGTAAAAGTTCACCTTTTGTGTAGCTGGTGTTTATGAAGAATGTGATATATTTGTTCAAGTATTATAAATACTGCCATTTGTTTTCCAGTAGTTGGTGAATATGATGTAATGTATTCCTTTTTATTTCTAGTTAGGTTTCTACCAAGGTTTTGTTCATGCCTGGATCACTGTTCTGGAGAAGGATGAGACTACTAAACAAAGGTTTGTTTTTGTTATTTCTTTCATTACAAAGAATGAATTTTGATGGCACAGAAAGTGGAATTATGAATTTAATTATCAGAGTTTATGCATTCATTACTACTGAAACAATGACACATATAAATTGTAGATTTTTTAAGGTTCTGTGTTTTTTAACAACAGACTATTTTTGTAACTAGTACCATTTCTGTATTCTCATGTTTTCTGTTTTACACACACACACACCTTAAAATTTGGAGGTGTATTTAATTTCTGGGGTAAATGTTTGTTTAGTACTCTAGTAGTTTGTTTGTAATAATATATTTCATTAAATTATTTAATAAATTTTAATTATCTTTCTGATCCAGTTGAAGTAACTACCTTCTCATGGGTACATGTAGATGGTGAAATAGGAATTTTAATTGTAAGAGCTGGCAGATTTGAGAACCCATGCTCACTCATAACTTTTTAATTTTCTTATTCTTGTTTCATATCTGAGTTTTTAAACTAAATATGATAGATTATGTATACCCTGCTCTATTCGTGCTACTTTTAATTTCAGTTAAGTAGATTTTACATTTTAGTTTGTGCCTGCTGTTATTTCTTTGTTGTTTATATGTAAAGCATTTTCATTTTGACTTAGATCTCTGAATTTTTTTTGTTTTTCTATTAACTTAACATTAGAATATTCTGTTGAGTTAAACAGTCTTTCCATGCAATGTTATAAGATATAAAGAAAGATAGCTTTACTCAACAGAATATTGTGCTGAGTTAGATTATCTTTCCATTAAATACTATAATAATGAAAGAACAGAGCCTAATTCAGCAGCATATCTTTATATTATCAAGCACTTCTTACTTAATCAAAGATTCCAATTTATCTCATGCAAATCATCATGCATCATCTCTTCACTAATAGTAGAGCACTACCATCACATGATGCATGTGACTACTCCTATGGGCCACTACTGAACCTCCATCTCTTGTTTGACAGTGCCTGAGATCAGATATCTTTCTTTTTGTTTTTTTAGTTCTCAAAGTGGTTTACCTTAATCTAATTTACTTTATTTCAATTTTTTTCCATTTTATTTACAGAAGTGTTTCATTATCCTGTATTTTGCTGTGAAAATTTTAGTTTGTTTGTTTGGTATCAGGCATAAATTCCAAAGTAAACATCACAAATTTAGGTACATCTCATTAATTTCATACCATAATTCAGGCCATGGGTGTGGGTGACCCATCAAGGGAGTTACTAGTCTTGACTTGGAGGTAGATTGAGTGCTATATAGCATAGTCTTTGCCTCATGCTGTTGCTACTCTTTCTCCTGAGCCCTTTGAGCCTGGCCTATCTGAGAGAGGTTTTGATCATTTGTTTCTCCCTCCCCTAAGGGCTTCTGATCAGTTCATCCTCTCTTATTTTCTTATCAAAGGGTGAACTATCCGCATTTGGACTGACAATTGTTTGGTTTGTCAATTTGGGGCATAGGACTTGAATCATTAGTTCATCTTATCATTTTCTCGTATACCCAACTTCATTTATACTAATATTTCCAATATGGTACTTCAGTTATCTCACAGGTGTAGCTTTTCCCATTTTATGCTGCTACCTATATGCAAACGTTTTTTATAAGATATGCCACAAGCCTTCCACACACTATCTTTTGTCTTTTCTCTCTCTGATCCATCTCCTGCCTGAGGCTCTTCATCAGTTTTCTTTGATGTCCTTTCCCTCCACCATTTTATGCTAGTCCATCTGCCATCCTCAGAGCAGGCCCTGCAGAAGTGGTTTTTTTGTTGTTTGAACCTTTTGGATCTTGATACTGTATTGCCATGGACCTGGCTCTTTGTTCATGGAACCTTTGGATGGCCCTGTGTTTGAAACTTTTTATGTTTGACGCAGTCCCTTTAATCCCACAATTAACTAAACTTTATCAACTGATGGCCTGTTTTTTCCAGTTGGAGCCAAACAGGGCACAAATTCTTGTTTCTCCAGCCCTTGTCAGTTCTTTCTTGTGATGCCATTATTCATAATTTTTCTCAATTACATATTGTGGTACTCCAATAGTGGTTTTTGGTGTTTACTCAATGGGTTCAGGTCTAATGATAGCTTGTCTGGCAACCTTCATTCCACGATGGAGCCCTTTCACTTCTGATATTTGGGTTAACCGAGTTTTATCAGAGGGATTCATCAGACCTTTTCTTACCCTTCCTCCCTTGTCACACCAGTGCTTATCTGAAGTGGTGCAAGACCTCATCTCGCAACAGGCTATCAAACCTGTTTCATGCTGTTCAGGATGATTTTACTCCCATCTGTTTGTAGTTTTGAAGATAACAGGAGACCGATCATTGTCTCATCCTGTCTAAGTTGATATGTTCATATCCCATCCTTCACCATGGAATCCTACCTTACTTTTTGTTGGGTCTTCAGTGTCAGGTCTTATCTGTTTGTTCCTGTTTCAGAGCTTTTTATCCTTGTTTTCAATTTGTTCATCACCAGGTGGTGAATGTACCAATTTTGTGTCTTACCTTTTTGGCAGGCTTTGGCATCATTTGTTATTCATTGAGTGGTAGAACCTGTGTTCTACATCTTCAAGCCCTGATGTTGCACTTTCACTTTTAAATGCATGACTGGCTTCTTATCTCTTATTCTAAATAGGAGTCAGATTGTCATACTTATTACCTCCTTCCCAAAGCTAAAAGGGTGGAATGGTTATCAAATTGAGAAATCCTCTCATTATTCAATCCAGTACCACATTCATCTGGGTGTTTTCTTCAACATCCATCTCATTCAGGCTCAACCTTCTGATCTCCAGCTCTGTTCTGTGAAATTGGATATTCAGAATGTCCTGTCTGCTTTTTTACTTTCTGCTTATGAGGTTTTATCGCATTACGGGGTGTGAATTTCTATAACTCCTTACATAGGCCTCGGCCAGGCTTGTGTACAATCTCTACAGTGGGTTCTCTATAGCCTATGGAACCTTGTTCAGAATCCCTTGTGTGCATTTATTACTCTTTCTTCCTACATTATGGACTATCTCCGATGGTGGTTAAACAAGGCTTATACATAAGCAGGTGTCCTGCTTCCTCCTCCACAGCCAGATTTACATCTGTTCACAGAAGCATTCTTTCAGAGCTGTGTGGGAAGCAATAGGTCATTGGCCTGTAAGAAAATGTTTTCTTCATGTCCATATCTTTAAGCTCCTTCATGCTCATTGGGCTATGAATCACTTTCTCTCCATTCTAAAGGTTGCCTGGTCATGATCCATTATGATAATTCAACAGTGCTGACTCGTATTGTTTATCAAGAAGGCACCTGGTCAAAGATCCCTGTGTTTTCTAATGTAGGACCTTCTCATTTAGACTTGCAGTCATCATTTTTGTTTGATGGTATGTCATGTTCTAGATGCTTTCAACCTTTTGACAGATAATAATTTTTAACCCAACTGTGTTTGTCTGAGAGTGATCACTTCATCTCCTGTTTTTGGTGGCTTTGTGGTCGGTAGTTCCTTCCTTATATCGATGCATTTGCAACCACCCTCAATCTCTAGTTATTTTGTCTTGGTCTTGGGCTCTTTATCATCTATAATCTTACTCATCCATATCACTTTAAGCAAAATCCTTCTGATTGCTCCTCAGTGGCCATGCTCAACTGTCGTTTCCTTGACTACTCCATTACAGTAGTTTCCCTCAATCCCTCTTCTTTTATTCTCTCACCTTCTCCACCAACACCAATGCTGCATTTTTCATTTATGTCCTCCACCATCGTGCCTGTTAAGGAGATCTGATTTCTCACATAGTGTTGCACTTCTTTAATCTCATCTCATTTGTCATTCATTCCTGGCTGTGTATTAGCAGAAATGGGTTTATTTTGCTCCTTGGCCCTGGCTCAGAGTATCCCAGCTTCTTATCTTACAGTTGCTTGTATTTCTGTGTTTCTTATGTGGCCTTCTGAGAAAGGAATCTTTAGTCTCTTTGATATGAGATTTTTGGACAGCCCTACCTCCTACTTTCATTTATCTAGTTACTGTTTCTTAGCAGTTTTGGTTAATTCTTTCTGAATATGTCATATGCTTAGGCATCCAATGTTTTTGGACTGGGACATTAACATAGCACTCCATCCCTTACTTTACCACTGTTTGAGCCCATTGGTCTATGGGTGTCATTGATAGCATCTATTTGTTATTGACACTACTTGTACACTGTTTGACCAAACCTATCTTCTGCTTTATTTAGATTGCTCCTTCCTTCCCAAAACCTCAGTGGTTAACTCTTATTTTCACACATTTCCATTCCTTCTGTTTCCCATCTACACCTTCATCCTAATCTTGACAGACTTCTATACTCTGAGTGCTCTTCATTATTATATTGCCCACATAGTTTCTTTCAGAGGTTCCCATTCCCATCTCCTTATCTGTTAGCAACCCTCTTCCTCTTGGGATCTTTCTCCCTTTACTCTTTCCAATTGGGTTTGTTGTTTAATTCAGTTACCTTATTCCTCTTTGTCCCCTTCTCAATGTGTGCTTTGTTCAGTGTTACCTCCCATCAAATCTGACATCTCACCTTTTCCCTTCCTTCTCATTTTTGTCAGCTCTTGGTGGAGATTCTGAAATTTGGCATGTGGACCACCTTTCAGTCATTCATTGTACATTACTTACATCATATGGCTGTTTCTGCCTTCTTGTGGTGTCCTTTACCAGCTGTGGCTGTATTTCAGGTTTGGTGTGGCTATGACACTAGGAACATTCTTATTAATGCACCCCTTTCCTTTTGGGGCTCTTACATCAAATTTCATATTTAGGATTCCAGTTGATCAGTTATTCTTTTCACACACAAACAAATCTGCGCTGTACACCATGTTGGTTCCCATGCTCTTTCCATGGCTCTGTATGCTCAACTTCAAGAAGGGGAAGATGGAGTATTTCATGTGATATTTGCTTCATAAATAAGCCTGTACTGGACTGAGTCATGGATGGTATGGGTAAAGCAGAAAAGGATAGCTATCCATCCCAATCATATATTGATTGAATAAACCAGTATAGTCTTCTTTTCAAAATAAGGTTTCTTTATTAGCTAGTGCACTGTCTCATGTGTAGCCATTCCTCCAGACTCTCCAATGCTCTTTTCCTCCCTTTCTTCCAGTGGAGTAGAGGAGTCCCTACTACTTAACAGTTCAAAGATGTTTGAGTGGTTGACCACAGAAGTATCCTGCTGGATGGGTTTCACACAGATTGCTATAACCATTTTGTTCAGAGTGTAATGGTGGTGTTTTGCTACTGTAGAAGGAGTACCACCCTCAAATTAAGTGACAGGGATTATGGAATGATACATCTTTATGCAGTTCATCCTCTTTGATTGGGTTCCCTCATCCTACCCTTGCATGGATGTCAGTACCCATTGGGGTAGTCTTAGATATTGAGTGAACCAATTAACATAAATCATCACACAGGTTTGAGGTTGTCCATCTTTCTCCCTTGATTGTTCCTTCTGTGTAGCAGGACAAAGGGGTTTTTGTAGGATATTTTCATTTCTGTTATGAACACTCCCTTATTTTCGCCTGCGATAATGGGGTTGTAATTAACCTTTGGACATTTTGAACCAGTCTCATGGTTGCAGAAGTTACATGTGTCCCTTAAATACTGGGTGATACATTCCCCAATCTCTAGCTCAATGCTAATTTTGTATTGTACCCTGGAGTCTGTGTTTACTTCTCATCCAGGATTTTAGAGCTTAAGGTGAAACTTATATGATCTGCATCCCACTCTCTTGCAGATATCAGTACTCAAAAAGGAAGTTTTGGATGTAGTTAACTTTAGTAAGTATGGTCTGTCTTTTCCTAGCTATTCTACCCTATGGGACACAACCTCTGTTACTTAGTGTGGGTTTGTGTTTCCATATTTATCTCATTGGGATCATTTTCCTGACTTGACTCCTAACACTTGAATTTGCTTTTTTTTCTTTTCTGTCATATTTGTATTTAGCTGCTCATGGTGATGAGATGTCTTGTTTAGAGATGAGGTGCCCCTCCTCCATTCAACTGATTTTTCTTCTCTCATATACAGAAGTTTTCTTTGAACACTTACAAACTGTATACCTGTTCTTCCCATACACCTGTTTCACTTCCTTTTCAGTGTGGGATTCTAGCTTACCTTGTGAGCAGATGGATGTACCATATTAGAAATTGTAATTTTCCTGTACTGAAAATGTATTTCTGATTGATACATTCCTCCAGTCACACTCTCCACAACTTTCTGGTGTTTGTCTTCTGCCAAACTTCAAAGTGATGATTCAGTAGTGGCACATAGAAGGGGTCACATGGATCACATTATGGGGGTGCTCCTATATTGATGGAAAGATGACACACATTGATATGTATGAGATACATTTTAGAATCTTTAATTCCAATAGGGGAGTGAAGAAGGCTTATGACATGCATTATAAAAATATTGTTTGCTTATAGAGGGCAGCATAAAAGAGGAAAAGCTAATATAATGAGAACAGGAAAGTACGTATTGGAAATGTGTTTTCAGTGTAGGAAAATTATAACTTTTTATTTAATTTTATCTCCATTGTTAATTCAGGTTCATAACTATGGAATTATCCATAAACCTGTGTTTATAAAAAGTGTTTTTTCTACTCAAAAGGTTTTCATTTGAGTTATTACTATCTTGATCTGGTTTTGGTGGAAGTTCTTATTGTATTTTTATAAACTTAACATCTTAGGAAACTAGTTGCTCTGAGGTCACTCTTGGAGATGACAAAAAGCTTTCCTAAGACAAATGTACCAGATCAAGACTTTGTGGAAAGAATCCAGAAAATCAGAGCAAAGTTCAAACAGGTATGATTGACTTTCTTTTTCATTTAAAAAGTTTAATTTCAGAATCAGTTTTACCTTGTTAATGGTTTAATATCATAAATGTACTGGTATATTTGTTTCTGTGATGCCAAACAAGTCCAAATTATGTTTTAAAACTGGCTCCTTACAAGTAAGTATACATATTTGAGAGAATGTGCTCTATGTACGCTTTTTGTTATTTATTTCATCAAAAAGCATTAATATCAAACATTCCCTAAAGTGTATCAATAGAAACATCTCAGACAACTTTCAAATACATTACACATTCAAAAAAGTTTTAAAATGATACATGGTCTTGTTAGATTAATAGCAGTGTAATATATTTTAATACACTTTTTTGTCAAGATAACCAGTAAAAAATTGATGATAAAATAAATTGAAAATATTTACCATAAGACAACTGTGATTTTATTTTACTTTTTAAATATAGAATATACTTTTGTAGATATATAATTTCTATTTCAGGATGTAAGTCAATGTTGCTGGTATTGTCTCACAATCATAATGAGCTACTTGTGAAATGGATTTATAAATTTGAGTTATGATGTATTTCAATTTCACTTCTACTCTAAACTTTGTAATTTTAATACTTTTTTGATATAGACATCTTACCAGCACTCTATATACACCCACATTGTTAGTCATACATTATGTTAAATCATGGTTAGTAGACTATAGCTACTACCTTAACCTAATTATTATTTGGCTCCTTTTTTTATTACTAAATGCTTATTACCATCACATATTTACTATTTGGTTTGGCAGTTGATCAGTTGCTATTTTCAGGCAACTCCTGTTTTTGTAATGTCATGACCAGGACTCAATCCTTGATGATCCTGACAAAGAGGCTTGTTTTGAGTCCTTCCCATTATGGCTTGAATGAAGTAACTTTCATTTATGCTTTCAAGTTGGTCATTTTCTCGAAAATACAGCATGCTAAAATACAAATAAAGAAACTGTGTAAATGAAAGCTAGCAGTTTTACTTGTTTCAGTTAGTTATTTATGATGGCCATGATTCAATAGAAGACTTTTACATTTGTTTTATTTAGTGTTACATATTGTAAAATAAAATGTATGGTGTTGAAATAAGGTAGATAGATTTTCTTTTTCCAAAAAAAATAGGTACATTGTAAATAATCACTTTTAAATTTGTTTTATTGTAAGAAAAGAAAATTGTAATTCTGTTTCTTACGTTAACACCTTTTTTTTTCACTTACAAAAATGATGCTGTAATCTATATTATTAACATCATTATAATATGTTTGTAATGCAGAACATTACACATTAGGGATAATATAATTTCACCAGCAACTCTTTATTCTAACATTAGTTGAAATGTTTTTAAATGACTTACTTAATTGTCAGTTTATTTAATCAACTCGAAACACTCACACACACAGATACTTGAATGGACTTCAAGTTCACACACTGTTTGCCTCTAGTAAAGTGCTGATTGTATGCAAATCATGAAAGTTTAAAGGTGGTTTTCAGTGATTTTTGGACTTCATTAACCAACTCTAAAATCTACGAGATTACATGTCCCCCCATCATTTTATTTTAGATAAAAGTTAAATTGTAGCACATGGGATATGGCTACTAACTTTTAAATAAAGAATCTACCTAGCTTGTGCTAATTATTTCTGTTTAGGTGTTTGTGTTACAGTTATTTTAAATGAACAAAAGTGTTTCATTTGTGTTAATGAAACTTAATTAGTTGAATATGTACCTAACAAATCTTGTACACTCACAATTTCTATGCATGCATTTCAATTCTTTATATTAGTTTGTGCATTATTGAAAGTTTCCATTTGAAAAAGAAAATGTTGTGGACCAAGATTCTTGGTGATATTTCTCAATGTTTAACTTTTTGAATAAAGTGGATCTTAGCAGTATTGTTTTAATAAGAAGGCCCTTGTAATGTGTATAAAAATATTACTTCAGTTCAAACATACAGTAAGTCTGAATGTGCTTTGTAATCAGTATGAGAAGAATATGTGCACTGCTGGCCAAAATCTTAAGGCCATTGAACATAAAGAAAAAATATGCATCTTGCATTGTTAGACTCAAACACTTATTTGAGAAAATCTTCGAAAGATGAAAATAAGAAAATGGAAAATAAAAATAAAAAACTTGGTCAGCATTTAATAGTGAAAATGTGAATACTATGAAATTAGCCTAAATACTAGCTGGTCAAAAGTTTAAGACCATACCAAAAATAAGTCCTAAACAGGGTAGAAAATGGCCAACAAGAGGTCTCAGTAGTGAGTTGCACGGCCATCATTGCTAATAACTTCAAACATTCACTTTTGCATGGTCGATAAAAGCATTTGCAGAAGGCAGGCTGAAATATTATTCCAAATGGTGAAGATGGCTTCACAAATATTATGTACTGTTTGGAATTGACATTAATTTCCATAGACTTCCCTTGCCATTTGCCCCCAAACATTTTCAGTGGGGTTCAGTTTGTGCGAACAAGCTGGATGGTCCAAAATAATCACGTTATTCACCATGAAAAAGTTCTTTGTCATGCAGACAAAATGGATTGCAGCTTTGTTCTGCTGAAAACCACAGTCATTTTCCATACAAGTGAGGGCTTTCAGTCAATAAGGATGCTTTCTCCAACCTGCCAATGTAGCCAGCTGCTGTTTGACATCCCTGTATAACCTGAAACTCCTTTGTTCCATGGAAGGAGAAAGCACCCCAGATCATGATGTAACCTCCTCCACTGTGTCATGTAAAAGATGTCTCTGGTGGGATATCCTTATCGTTAGTTGGAAGCCATCTGAACCATCCAGGTTAAATTTTTTCCTAATCAGAGAACAAAACCTTCATCCACTTTTCTACGTCTCATGTTTGGTGCTTCTCAGCAAAGTTTAACCGAGCTGTTTTGTGGTGTGGAAGGAGGCATAGCCTATGAAGATGTTTATGGTTTTTAAAGTATTTCTCTCATAGATGCCATCTTATTGTTCTTGAGCTGCATTCTGCATCCGTAAGGGCCTTAATCTGGTTCAATGATCAGCTGGTGTCTTGCCGGACAACCCATCAAATCCTCCTGCTCAATGCTGGTGAAATTTTCTTGAGCTGACCACCTGAAATTCTCGTTCCATATCCCTCAGGGTCTCTTAAGAAATTTGCCACAGCAGTTTTACTACGCCTAATCTCACCAGCAATGGCACGTTGAGAGAGACTTTGATTTTGCAGCTCCACAATTCTACCACGTTCAAACTCTTTCAACTTTTCACTTTTTGCCATATTTTTACCAAATGCAACACAGGTAGATGTCAGTGGAAGATGTCTACACTATTGCTTGAACATAAATGACTAAATTTCGTTATGTGTTTGTCGATTAACTTTTTTTTTTTCACTGTGTAGTCTTAAACTTTTAACCAACTAGTATTTAGATTAATTTTATAGTGTTTACATTTTTCCTATTAAATGCTACAAAGTTTTTTATTTTTATTTTCCCTTTTCTTATTTTCATCATTCAAAGCTCTACTCAAATAAGTGGTTGAGTCTAAGCATGCAAAATGCATATTTTTTTCTTTATCTTCATTGGCCTTAAGGTTTTGGCAGGCAGTGTATGCTAGGTAGATGAAATGAAGAAAAGTGTCATGTGAACTTAATATTCTTAGAATTGTTTAATCTTGAAGTCTTAGTTCAAGGAAGATCCAGTTCAATATACATTTTGATAAACATGTTTTATTGGGTTATACCAGTTTTGGAGAATTTCATTTATTATCAGTAACCCTGAACACAAGAAACCAAAGAAAGAGAAGGTGGATCTATGTCATAGAGAAAAATATTCAACATACTTTTGGTGTGAACGTGCTTTATTATCACTATTTCTAGTATATATGTTTTTCTCATAGTGACTATAAAGAACGTTCGCAGAAATAGTATCTTTGATATTTTTCACTCTGATACAGGTTTAGTTTATTTATCTGTCTTTGGTGAACTTGTGTTTAGGGTTACTGATGATGAGTGGAATTTTCCAAAAATAGTACAACCAAATAACACTCGTTGATTGAAGTGTATATTGAATTGGATTTCTCTTGAAGTCTTAAGTTCAAGATAAAACTTTCATTGGAATACTAAATTTATTAGTACTCCAGTTTCATAAACAATGCTTGTTTTATAATTTTATCCTAAAAAAAGGAAATTTACTTTTAAAGGACTTTGTAAAACTAAAAATAATTAATGTTCCTTTAACTAGGTATTATCTCTGTTGGATATCAATACCTCTTGTGATCCTGAACCTGAAGACGAACGACCAGAAATGTCATTTTAAAACTTATTGATGGAGTAGGTTTGTGTTATTATCAAAGATTTGGTGTGATGTTTCACTTTCAGGTACTTTCTTTCCAGAAAGCAACGCTTGAACAGTTTGATCACTGCATTTCAATTTTCCAGTCTTAATCCTATTGGCTGAAATGTACAAAACTTGTAAAGTAATACACTGCAGATTTTAAACATGTATAAGCTGTGTATATAAATCTACAGAGTCATAATATAACTTTTCAAAAAAACAGAAAGAAAATTTGATGCAGAAATTGCTTTTTCATCTATAGAAGTTTGTAGAATTTTTTGGTTCAGTCCATTCATGAAAATGTGTACAATTTTTGTCTCAGTATCATTTAGGAAATTTAAACCTTCCAATGTAAGACAGCATAGTATCTGTTAGTTTCTATGTGCTACAAGTGTGAATAATATTGACTAAAAACTTCCCCCTATTTTGATTTTTTTGTAAGATGTACTGTGAATGTGTGTTTGTTTTAGGAAAAGAATTTGATTCACATGAAAGCTTCTCGTTACCTTGTTGCTTAAATATGTAATAATCCTGTACTCTCAGAGTGTGGAAATAAGTCAGTTAAATTAATTTGAAAGAAAGATATAGTTCTTTATGTTTTGTGTTCTGTTAACTGACAAATGAAATTACCTTTTATCTGAGTCACTATATATCAGATGAAATCACTTACATGTTTTAAATCAGTGGTTCCCAAACGTTTTTGTTTGGAGTGAGGAGAGTTTGGTAAACCACATAATAACAATATAATATAATAAAGCAATGAATATATAAATCTATAATTTTAGTTTTAACCACAGACTTACCTTTCTACATTTTTAATATGATGGGTGAATATATTTTTGTTAAAAAATTCTGTAATATTGCTAAGTGTAAAGTTTGTTAGTTTTTCCCTCATGTTTAGTATTGAAACCTTAGGGCCATAAGTGATGAAGTTCTATCTTGCACAGATATGTTGTAGTAAATGGGTTCAGAAAACAAACCTTTTTGTGTGCAAGTCCTGGCTATTTTTCAGTTCTCAGAATCCAAAACTAACAGTGGATTTTTTAAAATATTTGAACTTAATGCCCCATTGCAAAAATAAAAAAAAACTTAAGCACTTTTTTTCCTATTAGAGAAAAATTGACAGGCAGGTTATTATTTTACAATGCAGAGAAACTCCCAACTATAGAATACTTTCCCCATTTCGATTCAAAAACTACACAAAGGTTTAGACTTTTGTGTGCAACTTGTGCATATTCTTGTGGTATATATAGCTGAATTTGTAAGGTTTGAAGTGTCAGGTTTGTTCAGGGGTCTACAAACATTTCCTTTCCACTGACCATGTGATGAGGGCTTATGGAACTATTCTTTTAGACTATGTTGATTTGTTGAGATGATTAATCATAATTTTACAGTTAAAAGGCCCAGTCCAAATTTTATGCAATTGAACTAAAAAGCACATAGAACATAGCTGGAGACTATGATGTCTTGACTTCTAATAGTGAGAAATTTATAACTAGAAAGCCCACTAAAAATTTTATGTAACTGAAACAAAAAAGCCTATAGAATATAACCAGAAACTATGATGTCTTGACTTCTAATAGTAGAAATGTTGCTACTAATGGAAATTAAGATTTTATTATCTTATTTCAATATATTTTCAATCCTGAAAGTTGATATATTTTTGGTGTTTTTCTTCATGCATGTAAGTATATGTGGTGTTATTTCATAGTTAACATCCAGTGTACCAAAGAAAATTTGTAATAAAAACAGCAATTCACAAATAATCAAAAAGATTGAAAATGATGGTTAAAGAATTTCATGCTGATATATTTCTTGTTTGTGTTATATTAAGGTATCTTAATAAATCTTTGGAAAAATGCCTTGTAATAAAGAACTACATTGAAAATAACGAAATGTATGTTGTATTTAAAATGAAATTTAAATATGCCTGTCATTTGTTATAAAGACATAATGGTGTGGTAACTTTATGATCGTATTAAAGTGAATAACGTAGTTATTTGTATGTTAGTGGTAAATAATGGTTATTCTGATGTATTTCATGAAAAATTGTGATTACTAAAAGTGTTTAAATTTTCATTTTTATATTAATTAAAATTACATTTTGAATCATTGGTAATTAATATGTTTTTGTTTGCTAAGTCTGTAAGAAAGATACTGTACAAATGATTCTTTCTCAAAAGATAAAAGCTCTAAAATGTTTTTGGTGATAAAAAAGTCCAAAAATATATTGTCTTTTTAAGACTTCTTGAAAATTATATACAAAAATTTTAAAATTTTTCTGTCTTCTTTAATATGAGATTTGTATTTTAATAAATTTGTAAAGACTAGGTCCTTATTTTTTCTCCAGATGATACTGCATTTAACAAGTACTAGGCATTCTATTAATATCAGCAGTCATTGTAACGTCACATCTAAAACATTATCTGAGGAGTGGGATTGGAACTCCAGATAGGTGTAAAATTTAGCTTTAGTCTTTATCTTAGACACCCTGTTTCTAAAAGTTAATCTGTAATTACCTTAAATGTATGTTACATTAGGTACTAACTGAAGAATACTAATTATTTTGCATGATTTTTGTTTTTTTCAATTTGCATATATATGAATCTCACATGACTGCAAAACATTGAAATTGTGTGGCCAGTTACTAAAACGGAAAAATATTTATTGAAACTATCTTATATGACCTTAAAACATTTTGTATAAAAAATAACTGAAGGAGATCTTTATTTTGGTGTGTGTGTATATCAATAAATTTTAATAGTTTTACATTAATTTTATACAGAAATGTGTAGATTATTATTTATCCTGTGTGATTAGTGTTACAGCATACAGTATACATATGTTTGCATGTAGCAGTTTTTGGTTAGAGAATTTTTGTTAATGTACCTATTAAATGTAAATTTGGGCTGAATAATGTTCAAAGATTAGCCATGAAAAAGTTATAGGGCTTGTTTTTTTTGGTTAAGAGAATCTTCACTTACATAGTTGTTGCTCTATAGCTTCCAGGTTTAATTTTATTTTCAAAATCTGTGTAAATGTACATCAACAAAATGTTTACTAATTATTGTTTTCTTTAAGATGGGTTCCATTGTTGTGAGCCTGTTTTGTTATACATTCTTTAATGTGGTCGTGTATTGATGTAAATGATTGAAGCCTTCAGTAATTAGATACATGAATAGCTGCAGTTAGACTTTGTTTTAGTTAGCTTTATTCTGTAATTTTTTATTTAAGGATTACTTTAATGTTTTTTTTATTCTGTATGTACTTACATATAAAATTTAGTAGAAGTTCTGTGTTTTACTAAATATTGAAGAAACAAAACAATAGTAAATCAGGATTTTATAGTCATATAAACATACATGTGTAAATTTAGTGATGTTTAAAGATTCCATTGCACTTTCAGAAGTTGCTTACAAAATATCAGAAAACTAATTATTCTGTGAACCAATCTAAAATCCACTGCATAGCTTTTTTAAGCTTTTTGCTGTAAAAGCAGAGTAATGTGTAATTTACAAAGAACTGTACTGTAACTCTTTTATAACTGTTTAAAGTCCAGATTTTGTAGCAGGTTCACTAAAGACTTATTTAGTATAAAACTAATATTAAGTAAATCAGTAAAAAATTAAATAAGTAATTATGGTGTGCAAAATCAGTAGGTTATTAAAGAAACCTATCTTTACTGTAAGTTTCACACCAGGTGCTACATTGAAAAAAATTTTTCATAGACAAACTTCCTTAAGTACTTTGAGATTTTTGTCAATATTTCTTTTGTAAGCTACACACTTTTGTACATGTCTACTTATGGCATAGAAACACGTTAATACACAGATATATGCTTAAGATTTTGTTCTAAGTTTTGTGAAACCCTCCATTTGTTTTTAATATTTATACATACACACTGATAAGTAGTTTTATATTTTAGGTGCAAATGTTTTGGTTATTTCCTTGTCCTGTTGATGAAGCTTACTTAATTATGATGTATACATTCACTTCAGTTTCATTATTTCTGCTCTAAAGGTCTTTGTTAGTTTTAACAAGACTAAAACTTTTGATGAGAATCTGAAAGATACTGTCATCTGGTTTATTTTAATTTTCTATATTTAGAGGTATTAAGCATTTTAGGAATGTTTGTCCAAACTTAGTAAAATTTCTCAAAATACTAAATAAAACTTATAATGTATACCTTTGAAACTTATCTATCGTATGATCTTATTTACCTTATTTTTCTTTTCTGATAACCTTGATATTGCTAGAAAATTCAGTGAAGCTGGAGGCTTGGTGCTTCTGTACATATAATTCTAGTTCCTACACAAGACATAGTATGTAAGAGTGAACTTCTTACTAACTCTACATTTCAAAATGCTCTTAACTCACAAAACATCTAAAGTAATTGTAGTCTTTTACTAGGTTGATTTTCAACAGGACCAAATAATGATACTTCACAGACATTTCAAATATAAATTTCTTATTTATGATAAGAAAATGTATTTAACATAGTATTTTGTAATGGTAGTGTAGTTGTATCATAAGCATTGTTCAGTGGTACATTTTTGTTCAAGTATCTTTTATGTACGTTTGTAGCTGGAAAAGAACATGCTAGTTTTCATAACATTTCTTTAAAAAATGTGAGTTTAGATAAACTTGTTAGATTTATATAAAATTACAGGAAATCTAATTTGTTTGATAGTTGTATATCTGTTTTGTTATATTAATAAAAGAAATGCTTTATTGTGCATTTTGCAATAGTTTACACACGAAAAAAAAATTGGTGTGTTTCTTGACCCTAGGAAGGGTCATTTCAAATTTTTATTTTTCTGTCTGAAAGTGATACTAAGATCATGACAGCGGAAGATTAATTGTAATGTAAATAACTGTCAATAGATGACACTGTGCGAAATGTTGGGTATTTGTTTGTTTTGAATTTTGCATAAAGCTACTCGAGGGCTATCTGTGCTAGCCGTCCCTAATTTAGCAGTGTAAGACTAGAGGGAAGGCAGCTAGTCATCACCACCCACCGCCAACTCTTGGGCTATTATTTTACAAACGAATAGTGGGATTGATTGTAACATTGTAACGCCCCCACGGCTGAAGGAGCGAGCATGTTTGGTACGACCTGGATTCGAACCCGCGGCCCTCAGATTATGAGTTGAATGTCTTAACACACTTGTCCATGCTGGGCGGGCCATTGGGTATTTGAGAATGGATAATAAACTGATGCCCAAATGATTGCATGTACATATTCAAATTTATTTTTTGTATACTGTTATGGAAAAAAATATTTTAGTGATGAGAATTACATATATATTTTTCGGCAGGAAAACAGAATACTCAATCTGTCCACAAACTCAGATTAATTGTCTACCATACTTTTCTTATTTTCTTGAAAGTTTGGTGTCGGGCTTTCATGCGGGAGGTTGCACATTACATCTAACAGTTCAGATCACTGATTACTATAAATTTTTAATGGGAAGTTTGTAATCTCAGCTGCTAGATAATGTTTCATGTGCTATCTTATACCATACAAAAAAGTCTATAATACCCATCTTTTCAACGAAAACGTATAGAAAGCAGTAAATTGAGCTGCTATCTATTGCTAACGTACCTTTCCATTACAACAAAGTGACACATTTTTCAAGTAAAAACTAATAGCAGATAAGTGATTTGAGCTTCTATGTGCTGTTCACGTGCCATCTTCCCGCTCAGATTCTAGAAGGTGAAAAAAATATCGTTGTGCTGTTTTCAGTGACAAAAAACGTAACATCCCTCTTTGCAGTGAAAGCCCATAGGAAATAGTCATCTTAGTCGCTAGGTTTCTGTTTTATACATTAGTTATGTAAACATAAGTAATTGTTATGAATAAAAGCATTAAAAAATGTAATCTGAAAGCCAAAAAAGGTTTAGTCTTGTAGATTTTTTTCCCATATCAATGTATACAGACAAATGTTTCCATTGTTTACATAGTTCTTTGTAAAATTCTTTCAAAATCCAACTTTTTTTTTAAACTTTAGTCCCGTAAAAGTTATTTCTATTCCATCTAACGATCTTTTTTATATAACAATTAGTATGAGATTATTCAGCGTTATCGTGCACTTCATTGAAGGAAATAACTAAACTGTGTTATATTAACCATTGTTTTCCACAATATTTCGTAAGCAAAGGTATCGGGAATCCTAACGTGACTAAAGAAGTTGTTAACATAATATTTATTGAAATATTTTTAAACATTAATGTAAGAAATGTATCAATATGAAACGTTTCTGTAATATTTGTACCTCAATATACCTGTTTATTTTCATAAATACTTATTTCATATCAGCAGTAGAAAGTGTTATATTAGTATATTTTTGTATTTTTTCACGAACCCATCGATAGTGTTTCTTTTTCAAGTAGTTAACGTAACTTGTTGAAACCGCTGCCATCTGAAGGCAGATGCGTTTTTTTTCTTTCCCTGATTTTAAACGATATCCCATTACTTTGTTGGATACGTGTTTTAGCGGTCTAGGTAAGGTTAAACTCTCTTCTACATTCGAAACGCATTCTAGAAATATCTGATTGTTGATTTGTCGAAGTTGTTTTATTTCGCGTTGCATTTTGTCCGAACCAAATGCAGACAATTTTTTTTCAAATTTGAGGCGAAAGTGTTTATATAACAAATCATCGCCAAAATTCCAAGCTCTTATTCCAACCCCCTCCTTCCAGGAGAGGTTATTTTCTCTCCAGGTATCACTTCTGACATTTTTCTTGAAAGAAGCGACGTCGTTTAATTCCCAGCATAAAAGTGTTTTCAGTAACACTAAAGACTCCTCCATCAGTTCTGTGATCATTACGAGGTCAAAAATCCTATCGAGTTTTTCTATTTCCCTCTGAAAGAAATCAGTGTCTTGACTGTATGTTCCATTCACTCCAAAATCATAAAGCTGAGGGTTCCGCTCACGAAAACCAATATTTTTGCGAAACATAAAGGTTTTGTTCATAAGGCTGAAATCGCGTAAGGTCATACCGTATTTTTTGAACAAATTATAGTAACTGTATGTGGATTCAAAATGACCAACAGGTTCACGAACAATTGCAATGTATACACTGTCAGGAGGCATCACTGCTTGAACTTCATGAGGATCAAATCGGACATGAACACAAAATATATTAAACTCGCCAAAAATGACCCATGGAAGCATTTTCACACGTTCTTTGGAAAAAGGTTTTCTCACTGGATTCCAAAAGCTAGTACCACGCTCTGGTATTAAAAATGTTAAGTTTTTGTTATCTCCGTAACGTAACAAAATGTTTTGAACGGTGTCAGACCCACATTTATGATTTTTTAGAAAAAAAATATTTTTCTTTGGGACACATTTCTTAGGATTTTCCAAACGCTTGAAAGAAACATGCCGGCGGTTGCTGATAAACACGTTCAGGGGATGCAATTCTTTCCACGCAATCCTAGAAAATTAAGAAAATGTGAATAAATAACTTTTGCCATTTTCTTTAATATAGCTGTCATATTTTACATAGCTTTTACTGCACTGTTTTGTTTAGAATTTAGGGGTGGTGTAGTCAGGTTTTCCACTCGGGGTAGGGGGAATTTGTTTTTTTCTTTAATTTCACGCTGGCTATTTGTGCTAGCCGTCCCTAATTTAGCAGTGTAACACTAGAGAAAAGGCAGCTAGTCATAACTACCCACCGCCAACTCTTGAGCAACTCTTTTACCAAGGAATAGTGGGATTAACTGACATGTTATAACGCCCCTAAGGCTGAAAAGGCAAGCACATTTGGTACGACCAGGATTCGAACCCGCGACCCTCAGATTACAAGGCGAACGCCTTAACCCACCTGCAAAGGAGGAGGGAATTAAAAACACAAAATTGATCTAAATTTTTAATAAAGCGGTCATTAAATGAAATATAATAGTGTTTATACAAGTTTCATTATTTTATTAAATAATAATATAAACCTAGCGTATTACTACATATAAAAGCTGAGAAATTATATGTGATCAATATGCCTATGTTTTTGTGTAGTTCAGGCATTGTAAACTACGTATTACATTCCTTTCTGACGTTAAATATACTGCAGGTACTATATTATCCCTTTTAAACAAACCTTTAAGACCTATTATGAGATTTTAGGTTCCAAAAATCTTTCTTAAGAGCAAAGATTCTTGACGCATAAATTACTGATCACCGTGATGTTCGAGGTAAAATAAGTACGTTATGAACTAACATATACTTACAAACTTATATTCCAAAACAGTAGGGCTGAAGACAAGATAACTATTATAGCATATTGTGGTCGAAAAGATGCCATTTTGTAAATCTTCGAATTTGTAAACAGTTTTCCTCAGAAGCTAATATGACGGTTACAAGATGAAAGTTGAATTTAACTATGAGCTGTTTTATGTGAACACTTGACATCGCGCGTGAAGTAGTTATTGTGGTGAATGAACTACGAATACCCCGGTTAAATATATATTTGTTCTGTAATAACATCTGTTCAATGCTATTTTTATTAGGCTGTGTGGGAAACATGTAAATGTTTAAATTAAAATACAATACACTTCCTATATGCACGTTATCAAACACATTTTACATCACAGACGTTTCACACTCGATGGTTTGATTTTATCTGCATTTTAAAGCTTACTGTTTTTAATTTTACAACGCCATATTATTAGGTTGGTTGATTTGTCTGAATTAAGACGAACTAACCCTAATTCAGTTTCACCAGGTTTCTAACTCTGTGATCCTGAATATAATCCAATAAAAAAGTTCGTCAGGTAAATGAAAACATTTTAAAATATATAAAGTTTTCTGCTGAAACACTAGTGATAAAAGCACAGAAAACTCGTTTCAAATTAAGAATTTTGTTTTTTAATATTAAAAACATAAGAAAAAGATGGTACATTTTTATTAGGCTGTGATTTATCAAGCAATTTGAAAGATGGAATTCTTGAAATAACACCTTTTCAGACAATAAATAACTTGGATAACTGCTAATATTAAATACTTAGTGTTACTTTGTAATAATCTCAGTAATTTATTAGTGTTAATGACACTGAAAACTATTTATGAACTCACTATCTGGTTTTTCACAAGTCATTACTCAATTCTTAGTGTATTTCTATGATTACTGAAGAAAACAGGTATCTAATTTGACCATCTGTTGTCCTTTATGATTTTTTAACTTTTTACTTACAAAGGAAGGGAACTGTGGATTAAAAGATAAATATTTTATTACATTAAAGTATGCCATATCCTGAATCAATGTTAAGGATTTTTTTGACAAACATCTACCTCTAAGTATTAATTACTATGAAACTATATTATGTACAGATGTAATTGTGTAATAAAGGCTTATAAATTGATAAGATATCATGATGAAACTATTTGTGTTGCTTATAGTGTAAAGTTGGGTTCTTTAACAATCACTATAACACATCTTATAGCAAGTGTGGTGAAAGAATAGTGATATACATTCAAGTTTTAAGACTTAGCTAACTGAATATGGGATTTTTATATGAAGAAATTAAGAGTGCATTGACAACATCTCACTCGTACTTTTCCCTGTTGTAGATCATTAACAGCATATATTTCAGTTTAATACCAAGCTTATTACACAGATTAACAATAGATTATATCTCGTGACATGATTTTTTTATTACAAAAACAATGCTCAAAACCTATACAGATTACCAAGTAACAGGTTGTTTCTTCTACAGAGTGAATTTTAGTTTCCAACATTTCATAACAAGTGAAGCACATTTTAATTTTTGTACACTAAAATACAAGTAATTTCCTAAGGTAACTTTCAGTTAAATGAACATGAAATAAAAATTACCCAAGAATTTCAATAACATTTGTCTGGTGCTCATTCTACTCTGAAAAGTACTACTTCATTTATATGTCCTTTCAAGACAAGAGCAAATCATTATCAAATTCAATGCCTTTTTGTTCTGTCACACAGTATTCAACAAGAATGAATACAGTTAGAACAAAATGTCTTGTATTACAGTGTCACAATTTAAGTTTTCTAGAAACTTATTATCTCCACCTGTTACATGCAGTACTGTCAAAATGGTCATTATATCGTTTTTTATTGTTATGCTAGGACTATCCAAAAAATGATTTGGAAGTTCATAATCCAAACCAGTTTGGTACATCTTGGCGATCCCACTGTTTCTCTTGTTGCTCCTTAAACTCTTTCTTTCTCTTTTCAAACTCTTCAAGATCTTTTTTTTGTTCTTTCTTTTTTTCCTCTGGGAAGAGATTTGGAAATTCAAACTTGTAGTCTTTAGGCTGGAATGAAATGATAACATTAACACAAAGAAATTCCTAATGTATTTTTTCTGCTTTGAATTCGATCAATTTATTGTTGACTACTCATAACAGCAACTGATTATGTTTACATAATCCTAGGATTATGGCTTGGATGAATCTTCATGCAATATTATAACAGATTACTGTATTACAAAGAATGTCAAAGAAGTAACTTTTGAACATTTTTAAATAACTCAGCAAGAAGTTGATGCTACACAAGCATATCCAAGTAACCATAACCTTTTATTAATCAATATATTACTATATTTCTGTAGCCTATCTATGAAAAACAATTTTGGTGGATCTAGTTGTTCCTCTTTATTTTCTTTTTCCATACAGTCAGTTCTGATTCATGATAGCAATAACACTGTCTCATATTATGAAACATGATAAATAACAACAGGTGAAGTTAAATAATTAACTATTTGCTGTTTTTTGGTCCCTCTCTATGTACAACTATTATTTGAAAAGTTAAAATTTTAGAGCTCAGATACTAATACCAGTTGAAAATAAATTAAAAAAGATAAACTGCTCAAAAACTTATCAATAAGTATCAAGTAGAAGCATTTGTTCTGTTTATTTCTTTTAGTATAAACAAAACAAACAGAAGGTCCAATTAAAGGTGTAAAGTGACTAATGTAATAGTTATTTCTATCTGTAACTTCTGCATGTTTAATTCATGCAAATTTTAGAGATGAACCTAAAGGAGAAAATATTTTTGTAATATTCTTTAAATACTTTAAACTTTTGTGTGATTGCTACTCTAAGAGAAAAGTTCTTTCCAACTTCTACCTAAGATAACTTTTCAATTAATTAGTACTATATACAAGAATGAAAATACTGCAGAACACATGAATAATACTGCATATTCATACCAGTGTAACAAAAGCCATTCTATAATCTTCATCTTTCACTAGGTATCCTTTTAATTTTTCCTTGCGTATTTCCCCTAAAAGAAAAAACTATTAAGATTATACACTCAAAAAATAACAACAAGTAAAATACTGTGAAATTCAATGAAAGCAGTAGAATTGTTACGATTCTGAACATTGCAGCATAAGACGATTTCTATCATAAAGGGGGATAAAAAGTTTAAATAAATCTTATTTTAAAATTACTGTTTTTAATGAATAAATTAGATTATACCAATATTCAAAACGTTTTCTTAAAACAAATTTTAAACTAACAAATATTTCAATTACTGTTAAGAACTTGTTTATTCAGCTTAAACACCTTCAAGGGTGACTAGAAGAACGTATGAGAGTATAACTGCTGGACTAGAACTATTACATAAGGAAAAATAGAGAAGTAAAATGAAAATTTCTAATTATACCAATAACAATATTCAGGCCACCTAACCAGCTCTTCTTACCTGTGTAAACCTTTGTATGGACATTCACCACTGGAACATTGTAGATTTTTTCCAAATAGTTTTTCACGTCATGTTTTGTCATCCTGAAAAATTAAAAGTAATCCTAATGATTTAAATAAATATATATAAAATGATAAAACTGGGAAATGTATATCTGTTGTATTTTTCTTTTAAGCTTACAGTAATTAGGAATAACATCAATTTGACCAATATTTGACTCTTAGATTGTTGTTGTTTTGAATTAAGCACAAAGCTACACAATGGGCTATCTGTGCTCTGCCCACCATGGGTATCGAAACCCAGATTTTTAGTGTGAAAGTCCGCAGATATACCGCTGAGCCACTGGGGGGCTTGACTCTTAGAAGTAAAAAGATACAGAACATAAGATATTTAATATAAAATCTGGGGATACTGTTTATTACTTTGAACACAAGGCTAAATATCTTCTGTAAACAATTTCATTTTCTTAATAAAAATATACAATGTATGCATTTTACTAAATTTATATGCATTACGTCTAGAACCTGCTGAAAATTATAATGATTTTCATAGGCATATAAACAATTAGCACACCAACGATATTATATAAATGTTTTTTTATGATGGATCTCACTCACTCCATAGATACAATAAAATGAACAGTGTTTGGTCTGATAGAATATTTAGGTTTGACAAGTTTCATCCAAAAGTTAGGTAGAAATATTCGTAGTTGTGGATTTCCCTTAACGAAAAGAGGATATCTGAAAATTAAAAAAAAACACAACATAATTTAACTACTTAAATAACAATTATCTTTTGCAACACATAATAAATATAAGTATTAGACATGAGTCTATGAACAGCAGTGCAATGTTAGATTAACAGAAATACGTTAAAAATGATCTCAAACACATGAATTTCTTGGTCACAATTTCACTCTATATGGTCCATACACAATTAAACATAGAAATCCAAGCAGCACTCAGCAACATTCTATGTATACATGTTTGTTACAGGCAATTAAGTTCCACGGATATAATTTAATATACAGTGACTTTTTACTTCTGAACTTTTATTTTTGATATTATTTACGAAATACATTAAAACTAAAATTATGCTTCTTGCAACAAAACATACTTATTTCACGTATTCTCAAGACGGCTGGTATGGTTAACTGAAGATGACCTAAGAAGGTCGAAATGTTGTTCTGTACTTTATTTTAATTAAAGTGTTAATAACCATATCAGCCGTCTTGAGAATACATTTTTACTGCAAGTAGGTTTCTCGTCATCACGAAAAACTTATTTCATATATAGTGAATAATAATATCACGGTATTTTTAACCATATGAACAATTCTAGTGTTTTGTTTGGTATAACTTGTGTTCTTACAATAACATTCTACCCGCACACATTAGGCTAAAAGTAAACTGAACTAGGATTTTCACTCCAGCTCAAAAACAATTTTCGTTTATTTGTCGTCACGTCTTAAGTCAGTGTTTGTATTATTACAGTAGATAATGTTTCAACGTTGCTAAATTTTGATTATGAATAACTTACACGAAAACAAAAGACACATGAGTTAGTCACTGATCTAAATTACTTACAATCGTGTCGTCATTTCAAATAGTCTCTAATACCAATGTAAAATAATAACATAAATTTTAACAAGTAAATTTATCCTAAGTACTAAAGCGACACCTATTACTTTATTAAATATACATAAGAAAAAAATATACAAATAAATTACAATTTAATATAATAGGTTCTAAATTAACTATGTTTTAAAGACTGGAGAAGAAATTGTGGGTGCTTTCTAATTTACAATAATAAATATTAGATTCTTTTTAAAGATAAATATTTGAAACTTATAAATTAAAGTAAAGATAATTTTTTTAATGATACGCTAACCCTGTGGCTGTCACAACCAGTGCTGTTGAGGTCTTTCGTTTAAAATCACGATAAATCAGGCTAGCTGAAATACGAAAGATAAAATACCTTTCTGGGCTCTGTTTTTATCACTTGTACAAACAACAATAGCAATAGTGTGAACTAGATTAATTAAAATGTTTGTGTTTTGTTTGTACTTACGAAGAAAATTTTTGTTGTGTACATCGCATGTGATTCACAGGATATAATGATAAAACACTCGGATAGCAACTACATATATTTAACTCTCAGTTGCTGCTTATAAAAGTGGCAGTAGGAACTGGTTGTTTTAATTTGATGTTCGAGATTTGCAGAGAACTTCACATCACACGTGACGCTTAACACGCACATTAATGGTGATGGTAAAATTATTTTTACCCAAAAAATGTAAACCCAAAATAAATTTATTTTTTAATTAATCCTTTATATTTTCATTCCCCATTATACTAATTTTTCAACAAACGAATAATGGTTGAGTAGTCAAATAAACATATCAATAAAAACATTAAATTAGCTAAAACAGGGAAGAGGTTAAATAACTAAATGTAGTTTAAATAATTCCGAGGAATTTAAATTTGCTTCAGATCTGTTTGTTTGTAATTAAGCACAAAGGGATATTTGTACTCTGTCCATCACATGTATCGAAACCCGATTATTTGTATTATAAGTTCGCAAATATACCACTGTGTTACTGGGGAAGGGGCTTGCTTGAGGAATTCTATCTTTTCAGTTGGCCTCACCAATCGGGAATGTATAGTCTATCTGTATTCATATCGTTATGACCAATGAAAAATGAACGTATTAAATGGTTTACATTTTTAAAAAAATCCATGAAGAAATGTAATGATCCTGATTGATCTCCTTGTAGTAAATGTACTTTTATTTCATTTTTTTATTGTAAATTGTAAAGTTATTTACAGATGAAAATTGTGGTAACCATTAATAGCACAGTATTCTTTTTTAACAAAGTTATTTATTTATTTGAAGTTAACCGATGAATCGCTATAAAGTTTTTATTTGCTCTTAAACACAAAGCAATTCAATGGACTATTCACACCACGGGTATCAAAACCATTTTTTTTACGTTATAAGACTTCAGTGCTATAATGTGTCCCTCATTGGGATAGCAGCAACTAAAACATATTTACAACGTAAACAACCAGGGATTCGATTCACCTCGATGAACGCAACGGATATCCTCTTGTGGCTTAGCTATAAGAGGCATACACACACGATAATATAACGCAATTATAAATACGTAGTACTATGAAACCTAATAAGTTTATACCTCAAAAGCTTGTTTATCAGTTTTTTGTTATAAAAAAGTTGCAATAAAGATTAAATGTACATTAAGATATTGTATGTTTTTTACATTTCATTTTGCTAAGGTCACAATAGTCAAACATACAAATTACTTAGTAACCAGTGTAAATATTAACTCGGTACAAAAATGTGTGGTTTTTATTTTTGAAGTCGTTTTTGGGATTTTCGTTCGACGTTGCATATGGACTGATTGCACATAGCCGGTCCTACTTTTGTACTGATAGACTTGAAAGAGGGCAAATGGGGAACAACACCTTTAGTCAACTCTCGTTTCATCGAATAGAGAGTTGACTCGTATTTTGGCATTGTAACCATCACTAAAAGTACGAAGCACATTTTTGAAGCAGCGGATAGAGAACTGAGAGCCTTAAATCCACTAACATATTGGCAGCATCATTCCTTCTGATATTTCAAAATATTAAGATTTCTTGTTATTTACTTTTATGAAAAAGAGATACGACTGTATTAAGCCTAAACATATTTATAAAATTTAATTTGCTGATATTGTTAAACTAGTTAAAAACTTAAAATTAGAACTTCACTGGAAAAAAAGCCCTAATGTTCCAGCGATACGTCTTTCCTCCCCCACATCTTCGAATGTGTTAAGTTTTAACGTTTTAAATAGTAATTTAAACTGATATATTTTAGTGACCTGTCATGGCCAGGTGGGTTAAGACGTTTGAGTCGTAATCAGTGGGTTTGAATTCCCGTCGCACCAAACATGCTCGCCCTTTCAGCCGTGGGGGCGTTAAAATGTGATAGTCAATCCCACTATTCGTTGACAAAACAGTAGTCCAAGAGTCGTCAGTGGGTGGAGATGACTAGCTGTCTTACACCGCTAAATTAGAGACAACTAGCGTAGATTGTTGTCGAGTAGCTTTGCACGAAATTCAAAACAAACCAAACATATTTTGGTATTGTTGACAATTGCGCTTAATCATTTAGAAAAATGGTTAGTCCAAGAGTTATTGTGCCGTACTGTAAATTCTGGGGTTCATATTCTACACTTTGGGGCTGGGTGTGCTGTTAACCAACTGAATTCTCAACTCAAAATTAGAGAATTTTAATACGGATTAGATATCCCTAACGTAGCTTTGTGTGAATTTCCGAAAATAAATGGTTAACATGATTTATTTGCATATTTCACATTCACTTAAATTCTTTCGCAAAAAAAGTTAAAAATATATGGGAAAAGTTACAATTGGTACATAAAAGTGTACGCTAAACATAAATAATCCAGCTTATTCAGTATCTGAATAACAATTATTTAAATGTTTAGTATTTTTTTTTTATGAAAAGCTTCGTCTATTTTTGGGTTTTATATTACGAAAAACAATAATTCATCACAACAAAGATTTTATGCAAATCAAGCCTAACACACACACAAACATTTTTTACACAATCAGATGGCATTCATTTGTTTTACAATTTCTGCTTTATAGCTTTTCGTCGTTACATTTTAATGTACACGGTTTTGTGTTTTGTTATTGTTAACATGGTGCAGAAACATTTACTTTGCTAAATTTCATAACTTTATTTTCACTTATTTTTTGTATTTCTCACTGCTAAAATGATAGCGTTTAAGAATGGTTAATTTAACAGCTTAATATATATTTACAATTGTCGTCGAAGTACTGTTGGTTTGTTTTGAATTTCGCGCAAAGTTACATGAAGGCTATCTGCGCTACCCGTCCTTAATTTAGCGGTGTAAGACTAGAGGGAAGGCAGCTAGTCATGGGCTACTCTTTTACCAACGAATAGTGGGATTGACCATAACATTATAATTCCCCCACGGCTGAAAGGGTGAGCATGTTTGATGTAACAGGGATTCGAACCCGTAACCCTCAAATTTCGAGTCAAATGTTTTAACCACCTGGCTTGAAGTACTCTTCATCTAATAATATAACAGTAATAAGTAATCTTATGTTGTCTACCTCACAGTTTAAGTATTTGTGGTATCTCGTGGATAACTAGCAAGGAAGTGAGTTTGTTCCGCTAATATATCTGTTTGTTGTGCACAAAGGGCTGTCTATGTTATGCCCATAGCTCCACTAATAACTGGAAGTTTTCAGGTCTCAGGTTTAGGTGTAGATTTTCCAAACATTTGTTACAATTAAAATACAAGGAGAGTAGATACACATTTACAGAAAGTACAAATATTTACTATTACTTATACAATCAATAATACAAATAAACAATACGCTATTAGAACAATCAACCATAGGGGCAGTGATCACGTGCTTGTTGGCATTAGACTGACAAGGCCCAAAGATTTTAATAAAAGAAAATAGGTTTTGTTAGTGCATACAAGTCCTCCTTTAAACCAAGTAGAAATAAAGTTTAAAAATTTACTAATTGAAAAGTAACAAATTTTATGTTTAATCCATATTTAATTTACATAAATACTCTTAGATCTTAGGCTAAAACCAAGACATTACTTGGCTTTCACTTTAAACCTCACAACATAATGCAATTCTACTAAAAACACTAACGGGAAAAATGCAACACTTCAAACTAGGGGTGTGATCATTCGTAACGTAATGTAACAATGAAAGTAAAAGCATGGCCGGGTATTTAGTGAAACACATCTGTATAAATAATAGAAAACTTATGCAAACTGAAAACTGCATATTTTTTTTAAATTCTGCAACAGTAGAAAACATGTAAAATCTATGACAACCTGCTTTCTTAACACCGTCTTATACATATATGTCAATAACAGTTCCTTGAACAAGAAAAATGTAACCAGTTCTTGTTAGATCAGCTGGTCGACAGGAAGTAGAGATGAAGAATGAGTCTATTAGCAACTGTTATCCAATTTGTTGTAAAATAATTTGGCTATATTCTCACCTAGGCTTCTGTTGACCACATAAAGGAAATTACAAGTTAGTTACTTATTTTAATTATTTTGTATTTAATTGAGGCACTCTGAAAACATGATTTTGAAACTTTACCTTTTGACTAAAGAGGTGGAAAATATCTCTGTACTAAAATATATTTCATGCACTGTTCAAAAAACAAAATATCTTTGTCATTTCTCACTATGTTTAAACTTAACTGTTTTATATTTTATAAAATACTGCTATGCTAATGGTGAAAAGACTGGGCCTAGATTCACAAATTTTAATTCTTTGTTTAAAGCTTGTGTAAATCTGCTTTCCACTTGCACACAAAGATTCGTTAATTTTTTGGAAGCAGATCATTCCAAATTTTGAGTGAAAATTTCTTGCATCATATGATGTAAACCATACTAACCTATGCTATTATCACACAATGTCAACTTCAGTTGAAGAGTTAAAACTAGTTTCAAAGGGTTGTACTCTTCTTTTAGAAGTTTATTTTATGTAACAATGTATGTTTGTGAAGATTTGTTTATATTGTAGGTTTAAGCATGTTATCAAAGTTTTAGTAGAATCACAATAGTTATGACCACCAAATTAAACTTTGCTGACTACTAAATGATGCTTCCTATCCAGTCAGTAGTACATGCATACTTTTATTTGCACATGGTAACTTTTAAATTGTGACTCTTTAAACAGAAAATCCTTAAAATACCTGGAAGTCAAAATAGTCTAGTTTATTTCCACACAATATGTTTAATTAATTCAGATCTTCAAAGTTTTCTACACTTGATACATTTCTATTTTTTTCTGGACTGTTTGATTGTTTTTGAATTTCACACAAAGCTACATGAGGGCTATCTGTGCCAGCCATCCCTAATTTAGCAGTGTAAGACTAGAGGAAAGGCAGCTAGTCATCACCACCAACTGCCAACTCTTTTACCAACAAATAGTGGTATTGACCATTACCTTATAATGCCCCCATAGCTGAAAGGGTGAGCATGTTTGGTGCTATGAGGATTCAAACTCGTGACCCTTGGATTACGAGTTAAATGCCTTAACCACCCGGCAATGCCGGATCTTTTTTCTGGACTGAATAAAGCAGCATTGATGAAGTTAAATATAAGCTTAAGATGATATATATATATATAACTGAAAGTGAGGTTTATTTACATGATAACAGGTTCATTACTATTTTTAAGTTTTCAATATTTACTAAATGAATGAAGGATGTAGTTTAATTAATTAATGTCACATTAAAAATAGTAAAAGCATTTCATTTGTCACTGAATACTTCTGATCACCACTAATGATACAGGAGAAAGGTGTATTTAAACAAATATCTTTTATATTTAGGTAAGCATTTAAACAAAAATAAACTCAACTTCAAATTGACATAATATACCAAGTTTTGCAATCTAAAAACACAGCATGAAATACATGCAACTTGGTAATCCTCACACGTTGAAAATATTTTCATAAGGAAAGAAGTTCAATTTCATTATTTACACTTTCAAGTAACATTCTGAAAAATATTCATGAGGGGATAACTATTTATTATACAACATCTTTAAAGCAATAAACTGTATGTGAATGAAGCAAAGTTGATCAAACATGTAGAATAAAATCTTTGAATTTTTTTTCCTTCAAAAACACTTCATAAATAAATGTTGGATAATATAAATCATTTCATAAACTACTTTCTATTTATTAGATTGCTTATCAATACTGTCTTTCAACCAGTCTTAATCTAAACTTTTTTAACTTTAATTTACATTTAAATGTTTTATGTATTTTGAAGTGAATAAGTTTTCTAACAGGCAAATCTGGATACAAATATTTTGTTATGCAAGAAAAAAGGTCAAATTTAAAAATGGCACCAAAGCATATCATAATAATGTGTAGTTTCTGACCTTTCTCATTCAAAATGATACCCCTCAATTTTTCAATGATTAAAATTAAGAAATAAGAATATAAACCAAAACTTAGCCACTTATAATTCAAACAAACCTTGGAATTTCATTATCTATACCAAAGTACAATCAAACAATACCTGTTAACTTTATATTTAAAAATAACTGATTTTGTTTCAGGAAAGAAAAGTACATTTTATTCAAAATGTTAGGTGTAAAACCTTCTTGCCTCTAAATGCCATTATGAAATATTTTGATGTTGTTTAAAGGTTTGACCTTTCACTATAATTTAGAACATTTTGGTAGATTTGAGAAAGTTTAATATCATCATTATAAAAACTATTCTGAAAGTGTCAGAGCATCATATATTAAGTGGATTCAATCTTCCAAAGTACCACTTCTCGATCTCCTCCTGCTGCTAGTAGGGGCAAACGACAATGCCATGATAAACCAGATCCTTCATTTAGTGTAGCAGATAAGATTGCCTGGAAAAGAAATGTATTAAAAATATTAAACAGAAACAAAGTATATTTACAAGTTACTTTTATTATTCTAAACAAAGAATATCTGGGACAAAAAGATAACTATTTTTAAATGTTAAAATTATCAATGATAATGGTAGCTAGTCAGGTAAGGTACAGTCTTACATAGAACTTCTATGTTCTCATTAATCTAAACATTTAGGCCCAATACCTTTTTTCATTTTATCATTAACTAGAGTTTAGCAGTAATAAAACATTGTTTTCAAAGCTTCAGTTATGCCTTAAAATGTCTTCAATATGAAAAAGTAACAAAAATAAACAAATAACACTGAGGACACTACAACTGTCTATTGTTAAGCCAACAGAAATGCTTGGTTAGGCAGTCTATAGACTGTTTTTTAAGAATGTGAGGTATTGCCACTGATGTAACATTTAGTATCTTATATATCAGAAAATACATTTGGCAGTATTGTGAAATAAATGTATTTCTACACTTTCTTTTTGCTCAAAAGTAATATTATACAATTATTCTTGCATTCTCTGTTTAGTAAGTGTTTTAGACAACTGTACTTTACTTTTTAATATTTATAAGAAATGGAACTGCACACACATTTTTACAAGATACTCAAAAGTAGAACATTTTGTAGCTCATGGATAAACATGTTGAGCCCTGTATGTTTCATAACAAATATGAGGCACAACTTCTTGAATATTTTTATAATTAAGTTAGATGTAAACATTGATTATTTCCCATCTTATAATTTGTCTTTCAACTACTTTCTTGTTGGGTTTCATATATATTATATGGCTTCCTTTAATGTTACTTTTTAAAATGAAGAATAATAAGAATATTTAGAATAATTGACAGGCCTACTTGTGCAAGGTTTCGGTTGTTAACTTTAATTTGATTTTCTGGTAAACCTCTTGTTGCAAATAGTTCACGATGAGAATGGGCAAAAGTAAATGTAACTCCTCTTTCGATGTGAGCTGTTTGTTGTTCAAGTGGTTGACTGAAAGAACCACATAAATATATTAAGACATAAAATAGAAGCTTCTAGCTTCTCATAAAACCTTGAAAAATAATATGAAATAGAACAATATGAAAACAAGAAGTTAACTGCATTATCATTTTGCAAGAAAAATACTTTTTTAAAATCTATTTCCAAATGTATTACATTATGTGTTAAATAAATGTTATACTTGTTTTCTATTTGTACGCCTACAGATTATAAGAATGTAAAACTTACTTTCATTACTTTGAAATGTATTCTAAACATAATTAGTTTTAGTTTAGAGTTTACAACATATAACAGTTGACATTCATTGATCCTTTTGCAATCACATTTTGTATTTCCAGGAGCCAGGAAAAATTGAGAAATTTCATAAAATGTCTGACATTTTCATTTGATTGAGTTTTTTTTATACATTTTATTGACAAAAAAGCACTTAAAACAAAACAAAATATGATTCAAAGTGAAAAATGCTTATCAAACAAAGTATAGCCATATTGTCTTTCAAAATAAAATAGCAGGTGTGACCACTACATCCCCATTGTAAACTAAAGGTTAATAATAACAAAGGGTTATGGAAAACTACATCAATGCAAATAAACTTTCTGAATCACTAATGTCTACAGCATAAGCTTTACAATAGAAACAATTTCTCAAAGCACAAGTCTAAAGACAGAAAGTTACATAAAGCTTTTTGATATGAAATGCAAAGTTCAAACTTAGAGATTTTCACAACTCTTAATCTTCTGACATTTACTGATAATTAGATTTTATGATAATATAATTATATATTTTGTTCTCTGAAAGTTAAATTAATTTCCATTTATAAATAATTCCTGTTTTTCTAACAGACCTCTACTTTTTATTTTGAAAATGTTATAAACTACAAACAAAGTTTCATAACACATCTTTCCAATCTTTAAGATTTTGGAAGAAAAATATTTAAGTTTTAACTTGAGATCTTTCAAATACAAATGCTTTCCACAAGGTTTTATAGAATTAATTCTGCATTTTAAATCAATCAGTAAACAAAAAGTAGAAAAACACATTATTAATGAAGGTGATAATACTGGTGGTTAGTTGTAGTTCAAAATGAAAGAAAACACACATAGACACATTTGGTATAATGTGGCAAGTTTATTTCTTTAATTAGACAGATAAAAAACATCAATTTAAAAGAAAATTATAAAATATTGTATGTATAAGTGCACACATACATACATGCATTCAAGAACCAGAATTGTAGAGATAATACTAGCTACTTTAGTAATGCAAAGCAAACATTCATTAAAATATATTCTATTTACAAAATTAATTACTTTTTTTTTTACAAGTTTCTTTTTCCTGAAAACAAGAACACAAGATAAACAGTGTAATGTACAGATTTATTCACTTTACAAAGACAAAGATATAATATTCAGCACAAAGTTTCAGATTAACTAGTTGAGATTATCTATTTGTTTTTTAACTCATGGTTAACACTATCTTAACAGTATACAATTCTGAATTAATTCAACTGCTTCAGTAACAACAGCCAAGTAATTTTACATTCAAAGAACTTTAGAAGCATTCAGAAAATAGTCATAAATCATATTCAAATAGGAATGCTTACCTTGATATGGAGGTGTCCCAGAGGAACCAGTCTGAACCTGCCACACATCCTACCCTCAAACTGTTAGCAGGACTCCAATCAGCTGACAGCAAAGGTCTATTTGTGCATTCCAAAGACATGACAGGTTGCTGGGTTCCAATGTTATAGAATCTAATGACTCCTTTCTTCTCTGCTACCAGCAACTAAACAATATAGCCATTAGAGTAACACATAAATAATAATATCCTGAGAAGATAAAACTTTCTGTTTAAAAGAATTGTTACTACGTTTCTACATTTTAGGATATTGTACCTACAAATTTAAATTACAAATACAGCTTTGGTAGATGTTTAACTACATGTATATTAAATAAAACTTTCATAAATAATGATATCACATTCATTTGTCAGAAAAATATACTTGACATGCAAGTAAACTTTTCTTTTTTAAAGTGTTTGTTTTTGAATATCACAAAAAGCTACTCGAGGGCTATCTGCTCTAGCTGTTCCTAATTTAGCAGTGTAAGACTAGAGGGAAGGCAGCTAGTCATCACCACCCACTGCCAACTCTTGGATTACTCTTTTACCAACAAATATTGGGACTGACTGTCACATTATAATGTGTCCATGACTGAAGGGTGAGTATGTTTGGTGTGACAAGGTTTTGAATTTACTACCCTCAGATTATGAGTCAAGTGCCTTAACCACCTTGCTGGTTTTTAAACTGAAAGTCATAAAATGAAATTGAAGTTCTTTGTTTCATCACATTAAATACATGTCTAAGAATAATACTACACCTTGTAAACCTCTTCTGTGTGCCACCGTACACTCATGCCAGGTGAAGTTAAGAACAGACGGGCTACTAGATTCCCTTCTGGTGACCAAACACAGCATGTGTGATCATCGCTGACACTAGCAAGCTGCTCACCAGTCTGAGGATCAAATGCTAGGTCATTGATGTAGTCACTGTGTCCTTCCACATGCTATAGGTGACAAAAGTTTAAAACTCTTTCCATACATCTCAATATTTTTCCATATACATGTTTCTAATATATACAAGTATAAAATGCTTAATTTCACAAGAATCACTATTTTGTAATGTGACCAAATTTAATATTATTTGCAATCCAAACTCAACTTTGGTTACAAAAAAACGATCTTTTATATTTTAATGTTATATAGTAAAAATAACATTCTTGAATATTTAGTCAAACTTAGAAAATAACCTTGAGAAGTTAAAACTAAAACATTGACCATTCCTCACATACAGTGGAATAACATATATACTGTGTTTTCATACTATGTGCTCCACTAAGTCAAGGGCTAAATAGAAATCACATGGTTTTCAGTAACACTACCCTATGAGGTTAAGACAAACAGAATGTTTTACTTTTTTCCAATATGTAATTTTTTTATGGGATAAAATGTAATACCTTTTGTATTTTTTTATTCCCACATTAGCAATAATCTGAATATAGTTGTATAAATAAATGCATTCTTTTTCTTTAGGGGAGTACAAAATACACTGATAAACATTTTTCTCTTGAGGGGCTGATTATAAAATATACAGTTGTTATATTGTTCTTAATTGTTTTTAATAAAATGCAAAATTTTTAAGCATCAGATATGATAAATCTTCAAAATCTTATCTTTAGGTATTATTATTTACATATTTTTTACACTGTTCATGATATATGGAATCCACAGAGTAATTTTTTTTTGCCTGCTACAAAATTCAATTAATCAAACAAGTGAATTAATGGCTTTTTTCTGTAAAATGTATAGAAGAATGGAGCAAAAATTAGTCAAATTAAGTGCAACATTGAGAGTACTATTACTAGAATTTAGCATGAGTGACTCGCACATTAAACTTTGTAAACCAACAAACTGATGAATCCACAAGTAATTTGGTACATAAATGGCTTATAAGAATGTTTAGAAAACTGACAAGTCCATGTGAAACCTCAATGATAAATCTAGAGACAAATTTGAAAAAACAGACAACATGAGTTAATGTCATTTCTTAAGATGCAAGAATCTTTAACATTATTCATTTTATATCACTTTTGTTATATTCAAGCTCAACATATGTAAGACATTTAATCTACTAACAAGTTCATTAACTTCAAAAAAGTACTGAAATACAGTCAGAAGCCAATAAAGAGAAATAAAACTTCTAATGTTCAGAAGGATTTTGCAGTTTGGTGAAACATATTGTTTATTATTTATCTTAACAACTTGGATTGTAATAAAAGTAGAAGAGGGAAAATGAAGAAAGATAATTTGATTACTGGTATTGTCAAAAAGAACATTTGAAACCTTAAATTATATATGTAATGGGGGAAAAATAAAGAATTTTTAAAATAGAATACAGTATTTTTGCTACATTTACTTTAAAAATGTATCAGCATAACTAATAAAAAAGTATAGAAACAAGCTAATAGCACTGTATGTGCTTAAAAATTGACAAAAAACTAAAATGTAAGAAGAGCAAAAGTTAAAAATAAGGTAAGTTGATTTATAAGTTAAGGGTTTAGAGTGTACACACGCACACTTATTTTTTTACTACTTGTAAGCATTTAATTCATAAACACAGAACTTGTTCTTACACCTTTTAATCAATTACTTCATTTTATGAAACCAGCTTCATTGACAAAAATAAACTGATTAATCACATTAACCTTTTTAATTTTTCAAACAGAATCAAATTGCTTATAATTAAATAATGTTTTACCCACAAAATTTAGGAACAGAGATTTATGATATAAGATTTGTTTCCTTGAAGTTAAGCACAAAACTACACAAAGAGCTATCTGTGACCTGTTCACCACAGGTATTGAAACCCAGTTTCTAGCATTGTATGTCCATAAACATAATTCATGTCACTTGTCACATGAATCAAATTTCACCAGATTAAACCACCAGTTTAGGCATATTTAGTATATTATTTCTCTTTCTTCCATGTGTAACATATAACAAAAATAGCTTTTCAACCTTTTTATTGAATACGTCACCTTACAAAACCAAATTTTAAAACAGCACACGTGATAGGTTTTAGTCTGTTAAAATAACTCCACCATTAGGTTAGTTATTAAATTTGGCAGCAATGAAGGGAAGTAAATGTTCCAGATTAAAACCTAAAAATTACAAGTCATATTTGGTGCTACTAAATTTATCAGTTTTTTTTATTAAAGTGAAATTTTTTTGAGATACGTTTATCACAAAAAGAAACATTTGTCAATAAAATTAATTAATTACTGATTACTGGTATTTGGAATACATACAGTATTTCTAGGAACTATAGCAACTGTAAATTATGTGCAGAATTATTAAAAACAAAAGAGCTACAGATTTGTTGATACCGCAACAAAACAAAAAAACAAACACTAATTCAAATGATTTTATAAAAAAACAAGAAGAGATTTTACACTAAATCTTAGAAGTGTGGTTTTCTTTGTGTTTTGTCTAAGTTTTCAATCTTTATGAAGATTTAAAAGTTGTAACTGTAAGTAATAACAATGGGCAAGTGACCATCAAGAAAATTAATAACAGTTAAGATAAGAAGGGACTTGAAAGGTTTAAGACTCAGTTTTTATTCTGCAATTATAAACAGTTGTTAAATTCTCTTTAAAATACTGACAGAAAATAAATTTATATTCAAGCCACAACTGAAAACCAAACTCTGAGATCATTTGGATCATTCGAGATTAACTGAGTTATGAGATCTTTGATTCTGATTTCTTCACTGATCCAGTTTAATTTAACTGGTGTTAATGACAAAAACACTTTGCTCTTATGGTTATTCTATCAAGTCAAAAGTATGTTTGGATACAATAATTATCCATTATTTATGATAATACAACTTTATTATTAAGATTCATAATTCCTTTAAATAATAGACATATTTCTTACCCACATTTACAAAACCTAGATACAAAAACATTTAGATACCCTAGTTCCCATTCACTTCAGTGTAAAGTGTTTCATTCAGACAAACCTGTAACTATGGTTTTCACAGATGGTTGAAAAATGAGAATTTATACAGTGACTTACATAAACTGCTCTCTGAATAATAATAAAAAAAATATGTGATGATCTGATATTTACAATAAATACAAAATAAAGTAACTAACTCTAAAAAAATTAATACACTGTAAATGCTTAGCTTCTCATACAATGGTCCAAGTAAGATAAAATCTTTTAATACTTTGTTTATAAACCTCTAAAAAGCAAATATGTATCCTATGTATTATTTGTGTGCTGTTAAAGAAGAAATAAATGATAAATGTGTGTCATATAATGAAAAAGTAATCTGAAAGTATATAAAACCAGTGTTCACAGTTGATTTAATCTACTGACATCTTCACTGTCACTTGTCTCATTTTTTTTAATCTTGAAATGTACAAATCTTTACCAATATTTACTCACAAAATCAAGCACTAGGCCGAAACAAAAATGCATTTAACGGGTTTTCATAATGAGGCTTTTTAGGTAGAGTAGATTTAGCTCACAATGTTTGACTTTTTTCTGTTGGTAAAATGGTAAGCAATAATTACTTAAGTTTAAGAGCTTTGTTTTTAAAATATCATAATTTAATAGTGCAAACTAATTAAAAATAAGTTACAGCTCAATTCTGGTTGTTTAAAATCCTGATGCTTAGTTGTACCTGCACAGTGTCATCATTCTTTAAATCTGAAGAGAAAACTCTGATCTTTCTGTCTCCACCTGCTGTAGCAAACCTATAAACAGGGAACATACAAAGTATTGAAAAGGGAGTTAAAATTTCAATATATTGTAACAAAAATAACAAACATGTTGGGAAGAAACAAAAAATTGCAGTGGTCAACTGAATACCACAGTTTTAAGTTATGTTTTTGACCAGCAATGTACCATTATTTTAAGGTACATTCATGGACAGTTACATACTACAGTTTCAATGATATTTTCATTTTCATGAGCACTTCTAGACTATGATAGTAGAATTATAAGTCACTCACAAAGATGAAATTTTGCAATTTCACTAAAACTTATAAAATCTCATACAGCTATAATTTCTGGCTATAACTATTTAGATTAGAGAAAACTCTTAAAAGAGTAACTATGAAGAATATTTCAAACAGAACAGGATAAAAAAACATACATTTAAATTTGACAACTGTTGTAAAATATGTTCATATATAATTTGGAAGCTCTGTTAGAATGACTGGTCTTACTCTAAAATTTTATCAAATCATGAAAAAGTCATGCATAATGTAAGTACAAGAAAAACTGATGAATTTAAGAGTTCATTTTGTTTAATAATCTGTTGTGTAAGATAAAATTTAAATATGTACTTTCAGTTTATACACTCACAACAATATCTCACCTGTAGCTACAACAAAACTTAAGAGGGAATGTTGAAACTGGATAATAGAACAATGCTTCTGTGATCTGCCTTACAATTATCTTATTTAACCTGTGTCACAAAATTAAGTTCCAACAGATAGTAGCAAATTTATATTATATACTAAAAGCACTTTCTGTAGATGTTTAATATATTATAGATGTTAGTGAGACAAAATAAAAAAAATATAAAAAAAGGATAAAAAAACTCTATGTTACATTATGCATAGTTAAGGGAAATTAAACACCAAAATAAAATACACATTACAATGTCTTACTTTATATTTTTTGGAATGAGTGTCAGTGTTGTTTGAGGACTCCATGCTATTGCCTGGACACGACATCCATGATTAAAGTCTCGTAAAACATCAAAATTTATATTTTCTTCTCCAGAATTATCATCCTAGATTAATACAGTGAAAATATCTATCAATACATATACAGTATTCACACATATTGCTACAAAATTAAACTGTTCTCCATGAACATTAGTAAATTATAGTAAGAAATTCCTATAGTTTCACTACAGTTAAGCCTCGTTTGTGTCAGTTAATGGACTTAAGACTTTTTATGGTTACTAGTAGTCAATTCATGTTTTTCTCTATTCCATTTTTGTTACAAATAGGCCATATTTCATGTACTTTACTACTTACCCACACACAATTTATTATAAATACTGAATGAAATAAACCTCCATTATAATAAAGTCAGTAGACTATATGTAGGGATGGCTAAGGTACTCTATAGGTATAATAAAGTTAGTAGTCAATATGTAAGAATGGCTTAGGTACTCTATTAATACAATACAAATATGCATACTAAAACATGATACAGTTTTCATTTAAAAGATGACAGACATTCATTTCATTTGTTTCTTTACCCAACAAGCCCAAAAACAAGGTATGAAATCAAAGTAACCAACCTTCAAAATTGTTCATCTTTCTTCTTGTTGTTTCAATTAAAATAACTTTAAAACTACTTTATCACTAATGTCAGTTTTAACCTAAATCCATTCCATGAGTTTCAGTACAATGCACAATGTATTGCTTAGTTATAATGACTAGAAATTAATTTTAAAAAAATCATAATTCTTTGGTATTATTACCTCTTGAAGTTAGCTTTCCTACAGAATTCAGCTGTTCCTTTTAAAAAGCATAAGTACAGAGTGAAACAGGAATTACTAGCTAATAATAGATGAACATTACGTGGTTGTAATATGTTAAAGCCTCAATGTTTTGTATATTATACAATAGGTGTTCTTACATAGCCAATCCCTATATTATGTATGAAGTAAAGGAGAGGAAAAAACATCAATACATAAAATACCACATTTCATTAGTTACCTTCACAGAATACATTAATTTTCATTCAGGGAAAAAATGTCAGAAACAAAAAATAAGCATTCTGTAAATGTAAAATGATGTTGGAATGGCAGTGCAAAAAAGAATACATGGATGATACGGGTAAACATAGATCATCTCTAGATGCTTTTCAATATTAAACTTTAATATTACTGTAATTGGAAGTTGTACTTTCTGACTGTTAGAATGCAATTTATTTCTCATAATGTCATGGCTATTTCAGAATAGAAATCAATGTAGTATGACTAAAAGCCTAGAACTTTTGAGAAAAAACAAGTTCAGTCTAAACATGTCTTGATTACTACAAACTTTCTATAAGATTGAATTATATTCTATTCATTTATGCCAAGACTACACCCCTGAAGTCATACAGTCCTCGAGTTTAAACAAATCAGTAAAAATACAACTCTGCTTTAAATGGAAGTCAACTATGTCAGTTTATTTTACTGATGGCTAACAACACAAGTTATTGTATCAAAGTTCAGCCTGTTTTGATTATCGTGTTTGACAACTTTAAAAGCATTTTTGATTTTTACTACATAGTTACTTCATAAACAAATACAAATTTGTTTAAAAACAATATTTTGTTTTTAATTCTACTTATTTATTTATGACTTCACCCAAGTTTAAAAAACACTAAAGTTATCAATGACAGAACACATGTACAATTCAGCATAAATATGGCTAGAATTAGTGTAGGAATGTGCAGTACTGGAAATGGTTGACAGTTTTAATTTATCCTGAATTTACATATCAAACTAACAATGCAAAATAATCCTTTTAAGTTATACATTGATGAAACCTTAAAAAGAAATTACATATATGATTACATGCAAGACACCTGAAAAACAACTATTATCTCTTAAGACCTAATCAGTGGGAAAAAAGTGATGTAGTTTGCAAGCTGTAGGATGAAAGTTTACAATATTACTTAGATAACAAAAAGGACAAGCTTCTTAAAAAAAGTTCTCAGCTGTAATATGAAATTTATTAATCTACATGTGACAAAAAGTTATTAGCTCCTGTTATCTCCTTATACCAACCTTTATTTATTTATTTCATCTGAGATTCCTATAGCTTTTGTGCATAACACAACGAAAATTTAAATATTTTAAGATTATATCTCTGTATGGATGTACATCTTACACATACTACTGCAACAGCTATTGTTGGAGAATTTCATTTGGATCATTCATAAAAACAAGTGTACAACTTGATTTACTTACTGAGAACAAGTTTAATTCTTCAGACTACAAGTTTCACAACTTATCTCAACTAAAGTTTATTGGTTAAGTCTAAATTTCATTAGATTTTAACACAACAGTTGCATTTGCTGACTCTTTCCCTCTACACAATGCATGGCATATCTTGTGCTTTGTCAAAACACACACTCAGTAATCACATTATGAACTGAAAAACAAACTCAATTGAACAATACTTTACTACTGCACTTTAAACTTGAATTAACTTAAAAATAACCAATATTCCTACTGTTTAAGGGTTAAACCATATCTATCAAGCTATCACAAACCTTCTTTTGACCAAACAAAAACATAGATGTGTAAATTGACAAAAAAAATGATATATATATTTGACATCCACAAAACCAATTATTTTGACTAATTTCAAATTTATTTCCCTGAAGTTTTCTATATTGCTGTTGAGTGAGGGCAATGGCAAATGAATTGATGTGAGGAAAATCCCACAGACTGCCATGCCACTGGAAAATGAGAAGATGAAGGAAACATTCCATCAGGTAGATCCTTCTGGAGTGAGAAAGATAATTTGTCATGAGGTTGAAAGCACTCAGAACATGACATGCAATAAAACAAAGGTGTTGCACATGGACCCAATACAGAAGATCCAACATATGAAAAGAGAGGGATTTCAACTGGATGTCATCTGGGTGACTGATATAAGGCACCACCATTCAATACTCAAAAGAGATCATTACTAGACAATGTCTGTCAATGGGAATAAAGCAATCCTCTACAGACCAATGACCTGAAACCTCCTGGTGATTGGCATATCCAACCCAGCCCTGAAGAGATGCATCCATAAACAGATGTAAGTATGGATGAAGGGGAGGAAGCAAGACAATCACTGATGTGAAAATCTTATGTAGCCATCAAAAGAGGTAATTTACAAATTAAAGAAGTGGGAAGAGAGCAACCAAGGAATCTTGGACAAAGTTCCATTGATTATACAAATTGATGTCCTACAAATATAACCATACACAAACCTTGGAGATGAGGAGCAGGTAAACGAATTTTAAGTAAAACAATATCACAACTTTTAAGATCCTAATAACATATAAATTATGTTTGTAATGCTAGAGCTGAAGACAACATAATATGCAATGTGAAGGTTGGGACGGAGACAATATCCCCAGAAAATCCCTCAGAACTTCCATAAAGAACCTCAGATAGGAAAGGACCACAAAAGATACATGAACGTATGACAGAGGCAGGCAAATAAACATGGGTAAAACTAACAGGAAATTTGAGGCCTGGACCCTAAACAGGTAAAAATTGATACCAACAGTTGATGGTCAATATTTGGACAGTCACCCTTTTAAATGTGAAGGCAGAAAGATCTAAAGCATGTTGGTAATAAGGCATACTAACACTATTGTTTAACTGAGAGGCAAATATTGCAAAATGAACCTGTACCTCAAGGGATGGAGAAAAACCAATCAGGGTTGGGAAGGATTTTTGCGCAGTGAAAAAGAATGTTGGAACTAAGACATGGAAGAAAGGGATAAAATATCGCATATTTGAATAATAATAAAGTATGGCAAATTCATGAGATGGAAAGCCATTGTTACCTTGCTCAGGTTCAACAGGAAGTGTGGCAGTGTTTAGAGATGGAAGTTAACTCACAGAACATTCAATCTCCCTATGAATAAACACAGACAAATCTCCTTCAGATTAGTTCATCTAAAGCCTGTGTTACAGCATCTGTCGATTGTGAGTCACTTGAAGTGGTGCCAATAATTTTGGAAGTCAATAAAAGTGTTTTACATAAACATAAATAATCACTGTGATGAGAAGAAAGTTAAGTGAAACAAACTGATTTCAAAAACATTAAGTATATTAAATTACACCAACTTAAGAAACAATTCAATCTCGTATGTTAATCTAGATGAAAAGGAAAGATGTCGAATGTAAGTTCTGCCAAATGAGAAGTGTTTGTTTAGTAAATTTGCATAGAAATAGTTCCATGTACTGTGCTCCTATTAGTGAACAAGTGATGAATTATGCTTTGTATGAAAGACATGTTGGGCTCATTTGATTCCAATAGGAGAGTACAAAAGACTTGTGGCATGTGTAATAAAAAGTTTGCATACAGGGGGGAGCAGTGAAGGGGAAAAGCTAATCTTGTGAGGAGAGGGTAAGTCATATTCTGACTTAAAATCTGTGAAATGATCTAAGAAAAGAAATTCATGATGATGAGAAACACTTGAAGTAAAATGGTATTCTAAAGACAATTGGTATGGGTATTAAAACAATTAAAATAATGTACATAACAAGATTTTGACATTCTTAGGTCATCTTCAGGTTAACCTTTTTTAAACACTCTTAAATTATCTAGGTTTATGAATCCAAGCTTTTAATAGTCTTAAAAACCTCTCCATCAAGGGCATTAAGAGATTTCAACCTATTCTTAATGCAATACTAATAACTGGATATAATGTTTACATTTAATTTTATATGTTAGAAGTTTTTTCTTCTCTCTCTCTCTTTTTTTAATAGAATGATTGAACAACTGCAACATGTTGCAGGGCGCATTATTTGTTGTAGAAATTCCTCTAAATACATTCCAGTTAATGTTTAGCAGTTGTGAAGAGAATCAATACTTTTTTCTTACAGGAATTTTATGAATTGTAAGTAATCCCACTGGGCCTTCTATTAGACTTACTTAATTTTCTTCTGTTATAATTCACTTGATTTGTAATCTATTAGTGAACATTCAAACAGCTCTGTTCAGTGATATTTTAGCTCACCACACTTTAATCATGTCAGATATGGCCTTCTGGGGTTAAAAAGATGTTCAAATTTTAAATCCGTTTCTGAAATGGTGAGTTGTGATCTTCCTCTAGACTTGTGAGCTATCTGTGCTTAGTCAATATACATAAAAATTGCTATGTTTTTCATCCTTATAGAAATAATATGGGGCAGGAAGGAGTCAGGATCAAAGCCCAGACCCAGGGGTCATTCACATATTTGGCTAAGAAACACTGTTTTTAAAGAGAAGAGTAGCAAGTGAAGATTCCATTGTTTCACTAGGTTGAACCCCCCCCCAAAGTACTTATGGGCATCTTTCACTGTTATTTATATTTTAAAGTGATTTTACTTTTCTGTACACACAAACTGGCAAGAGCACACAGTACCAAAAGTTTAACAACAAAATTGCAAAGCCTTACCTTTAATGTTTGGGTGTGTACCTACCTCACAGTAAAGTTTACCATTAGCAAATTTTACTTACTTTATGAAAGAAATTGTGAGTGTTATTCTCTATCGCTGAAAATTGTATGCATAACAACATATTCTCATGTATGTATTATTTTTATTTAATAATCATCTAGTTTACTTCTTACTAAAATGAGATACTGCATTTACCTATAAATGATTTATTTTCTTTGCTACGGCTAATGCTTTTTTAACATTTGTTTTTGATCAACTGTAAATTTTGGAATGATTTACTTATGAATATTTTGAATGTTTAACATAATTTTTGAACAGATATTTGAAGATGGATGTGAAGGGTTAAACTTAAGATGGATAAAAAAACAAACAACTTTCGACTTAGGAACTGACTGCGTGGTCTTATTTGGCTTTGAGTTCACACTGCATTCCATTTAGTTATCTTAATTAATATACTTGTCAAACTATTATTTCACAACCTAGAGGGGTTTTAGAGGCGTAATTATTGCTAATAGGTGGGTTTAGATTTTTATTCTAAAGGGCGTGTTTATGAAAGAATGGCTTTTAAAGATAAAATGATCTGTTGTTATTTGTACACGTTAAATGGCATACCTCATTGCTCTTACTAAATGAGAATGCCATACATTTCGAAACAATTAGACAATTTTGCAAGCAATTGTGAATTAAGAACCATCACACACTAAATCTATCACCAAGTCTAATAAACATGTTGGTTTAAACACCTTCAAATTTTATTCAACTTGTTCATTTTGGACAAAAACAATGATTCAGGATTACGTTTACTGACATAGTCAGTGGAATAATATGCTGGAATATTTTTTCCTCTGAGGTTGGATGAACACTCGATAAATAACTTAAAATACTTAATAATACTTCTCTTTCAGTATTTGTTCTGTATGCATACTAAAAATAAAACAAACAAAAATATTTAGTTTGGCTTGATTAATTACCATACAGTTCACAACTTTTTTCTTTGTTCAGTAAATAGCTGATAACAGAGATGTTACATGTATCAGAATTTATTTACGCATTTCTATCTATTTTACTTTTGGAAAATTATTTGCATCTTAATACACTTAAATTTAAACTGTCAATTAATGAGCTACAGTTATGAGTATTACTTCAGTTCAACTTCAACTTAACTCAGTCAAAGTAAAACACAGTTTCAACAAGGGCTTAAGGTAATTTCTATTTATTATGAAAACTATATATGCATATAATTACCGGAATTTTACAACTTAGTATTGTTACCCGACATCGCATACCAACTGCCATCAAAGAGTCAATCCAGTGAAAAGGCGAAAATGCCACAGAATACACAACATCTGGCATTGGAAGACTGAATTTACCGCCCTTCTTACACACTTCCATTTTTACAGTTCGTTCTGCTTATTGACAAGACTGTCAGTAACATAAATATTTAGTTATTGACAAGAGGCATTTAAAGAAAAAGAAGTTGAAAATGTGCTTGTAAAGAACAAGCGATTTTTATTTAGGGCGATAAATGCTGGTGTTTATCTTTATTCACTTCAAAAAATGTAAAGTCAATATCTGAGTAAGTTCAAGCACAAGGCTTGTCTATTCGAAACACATTATTTGGCTTTGTTTGTTTTGGAATTTCGCGCAAAGCTACTCGAGGGCTACCTGTGCTAGCCGTCCCTAATTTAGTAATGTAAGACTAGAGGGAAGGCAGTTAGTCATCACCACCCATCGCCAAGTCTTGGGCTGCTCTTTTACCAACTAATAGTGAGATTGACCGTAACATTATACGCCCCTACGGCCGAAGGGGCTAGCATATTTAGTACGACGGAGATTCGAAACCGCGACCCTCAGATTACGAATCGGATGCCTCAACCTACCTGACCCTGTCGAGCTGTCATTTTTTGGCTTTAACAGATCTTTGTCAATAATTAATGAGTTATCACCAAATACTCGGTGTTTTTGAGAAATTCAACGAAACCTTTGGTTTGAATTAGACCAAATAAGTTTCTATTTCAAATATTGATATTTATAACTATTTAACTAATACAGTACTTAGCGGAAGAATATTACCATCTTATCGTTCTCAATATTTTAAATTGGGTTTCTAAAATAAAAACTTAAAACTTACCCTTAAAAAATTATTATGAATATACATGCAGTACAATGAAATTAAACGATATTTTTATTGTTTCAGTGTAAGGCTGCACGATGAAATCTCTGTGCTTTGTATATAGTTGTGATTTGAACCCATGCTTTTAGCGTTGTAAGAATATAAACTTACCGCTAATAAATTGGGAAACAAATAGGATGAGGGATCCATCAAGTATAAATTAATTAAAATATAAATGGTTTGTTTGTATCTAAGTGAATTTAAGCGTACAAGCCCCCAACCTCAGTGGTGAGCTACTGCAGCATTGGAAGACAAACAACTTTACATTTATCAATTACAGTGAAACCCTATTAAACATGTAATAATAATAATAATTTATAATTATTGAATACTGCAAACATTTTGCTAATGAAAGTTTTTAAACCAATAATTCTATATTTGTCTATGCGTTTTTATTTATTGTTATAAGTGCATTCATATTCTTTGACAAAAATTTCTCAAAATTTATTATACCCCCTTGATTCAGCAATAAATTTCAGGTTTTAAAACTATAATGTAATTTAAGGTTAGATCTTACGGATAATACAACGCATACAACCTATAATAATTATACAAAGAAATTCAAACATTAATCTACTTGTAGAATTTTTCCCACACTGAATCTCAATACTTTTTTTAGTTGTTGTTTTTTGTTGGTGGTGGTGGCAAACTTTTAAAAACAAAGCATTAATTTCGATAACATTTTACCTGTGTAAAATAATAAACTTTATCTTCCAGAAGTTATAATATTTTGGGTATATTTAAAAAATTGAAATTGTTATGGTTTTTAAATAATTGTTATCCCTTTTTCCGCAGTGCTTTGTTTCACTATTGTACAAATAATTTTTCTTGGCAGATATTTTGTATTGTTCAACCGAATTCCTGTGTTTATCAGGGTATTAGAAGTATTAGCAGTTTCACTGCTATAGTCCCCCGCCAGGAGAGCGGTAACTCTACGGATTTACAACACTAAGATCAGGGGTTTGATTCCCTCTCGGTTGGCTCAGCAGATAGCTTGAGGTGGTTTTGCTATAAGCAAACACACACCCATACATTTATTGATAAAATGTTTTGACGTATTCCATCGTTGGTCAAAGTCTTTGGAATTACTTGGTAAAAATAATACCAATGTTTAAAACGAATTAACTTATTTTTCAATAACATTTGAAACAGGCAATATTCACGTCTAGGCTTAATTTACTTACAAACTTACTTGTATAATTTTTCAGCTAAACACTCCATCTAACTTACTGTTAACTAAACTGCGGAGACATAAATACTATAACTCTCACTTTCAACACTAAATAACTTTTTTCAGCTATTGTTTTTTATTGCAAAGCTATACAATGGACTGTCTGCACAACGAGCACCACAAATAATCGAACCCTGGATTTTATCGTAGTACATGAACCTTTTTCTCCAACATCAGTGCAAGGTTGTTCTTACTGCCATTAAAATGTGGTCTAGTAGTAAAACATGTCTTATTCAGATTGTTTAAGTCATTCTTTGTGAGAACTTTCGAGTTGGGTTCAGTGGTTAACTTTCTGGACTGTGGATAGGAAAGTTTGAGCTAAATTTGCTGCTGAACATGCTTAAAAGTTTTACTTTTAAACCATGACAGTCAATTTAGCTGTAAATTAAAAGTAGCTAAGTAGGTTTCCTTCTTTCTAACCAGAAATCTTATTTGCTGATGACTATGCCCAAATCTTATGGGTATCCAGTCTAGCACTCTAGCCGATGTGTCGCATAAGATGCCATTCGGATTGAAAATTAATGAGAACCATATTTTTCGCTTGAAAATAATGTTATACCACAAAAACTTTAATATTTCGGCTATATAAATCAATTGATGTTTCTAGGTAGAATGTGTATGTCATTGCTAGAACTATAAATGTTATTCATTAAATCTGGAGTCTCACTATTTCTTTATTGGCATAGTAACATGTGTATTCCATTCAATCATCTGTGAGTTGTAAATAGATCAAGTGACTGTTTTCATATCCTTAAATATTGTTAGTAGTTTCTCCACATAAACATTTGAACAATAAATATTCTATGTTTATTAAGCAAAAATAAGGTGTACTTAAAAACATAAAAATAAACTAAGAGATGAGCTCTGGTGAGAAGATTACTATCTAAGCATATCCAATTACATGAGCTATTAAAATGTGGCTTAGTAGTAAAGCGTATCTCCTGTAGGTCGTTTAAGCCATTCACATGTGCTGTATTAACTAGGTTTGATTTGTTGTGAATTTTGCGCAAAACTATTAAAGGGTTATCTGCGCTAGCCGACCCTAATTTTGCAGTGTAAGACTAGAGGGAAGGCAGCTAGTCATCACCACCCACCGCCAACTCTTGGACTACTCTTTTACCAACGAATAGTGGGATTAACGTCACATCATAACGTCCTCACGAGTGAAAGGATGAGCATTTTTGGAGTGACGGGGATTCGAACCATCGACCCTCGAATTAAGAGTTGAGGGCCTTAGTCACATGGCCATGCCGAACCACTGTATTAACTAAACGGCCACTTTCAGCATAAAAATGTAATTTACTTATGAAACATGTTTCCCTCAAACCTCTTAAATCATCGATAATGTCAAAATATACCATTTTCAGATGGTTTGAATTGTTAAGTTGTGATATTCTTCCAGCCACTTGACGCTGCACGAAACAGTTTGTGGTTTTGCATATCAGACTCTGATGATCAATCATGTGATCTGAAATGTAAATGATTAATCGTTCAGTTGGACCTCACTTCAGCGTACTTGATAATAACATCCATCCCATTCATATTGCTAATATGATTTTCGTCTTCCATGAATAAGAATGGATTGACGAAATGGGATGGCTAATATGTGTATTATACTTAAGTCTATCGTGTATATTCAAAGTGCTCTTGGAAGGCACTTTGTATTCTGATAAAAATGTTCAGGTAACAATTCTTCTAGAGCAGTGGTCGAGAATACCTAAAGAGTTTATTAACAATCTGTATTTTAGTATGCAACTTAAGTGCTAGTATGCTCTTACTGTTATTAATAGCCACACATCTTACTGAATTGAAATGTCATCTGTATCAAATATTCATTTGCAAGAGTAGGCTGGAGGACCTCTCAGTTAATTTCCAGATTACGTCAGATTATTATCAAATGTCTAGTATGAACTGAGGAGGCTGTACTGAAATTATTTTGTAATAGTGATTTCCCTTTACTGTAGTTAAAATAACATAATATAAATTGCCTTTTACTTCGTGATTTGTAATTTAAATACGATTTTTTACTTAATTACATCAACTTCTCACTACTTGATGGGCCTGGTATGGCCAAGAGAGTAAGGCGTGCGACTCGTAATCCGAGGGTCGCGGGTTCGCGCCCGCGTCACGCTAAACATGCTCGCCCTCCCAGCCGTGGGGGCGTATAATGTGACGGTCAATCCCACTATTCGTTGGTAAAAGAGTAGCCCAAGAGTTGGCGGTGATGACTAGCTGCCTTCCCTCTAGTCTTACACTGCTAAATTAGGAACGGCTAGCACAGATAGCCTTCGAGTGGCTTTGTGCGAAATTCCAAAAACAAACAAAACACTACTTGATTCATTACAATGTTTTTCAATACTAAAACATAGCCCTTTGATTAGGGCACATAAACTATTCAAGTATGTTTAGTGATAAAAAATTACAGTGTTGGATTAATGTAATGACACTTTCGATCAGTGTATACAGTTGAGAACCTCAATGTACTTGAAAAAGCTTTAGGTCATAAAAATAAGTAGTATATATCCTGAACTATATTTTATGTTTGATATTTTCGCAAAAGCTAACTACGGATATACATCTTGTATTTTTAACTGATGATTGGATAGTGAAGGTTAAATCAACAGTATCCATAACTAACTTTTGGACTACTTTTATCTGACATTTTAGAGGAAATTTCAACTTCATTCTTACAGCATATCCACAGTTTTATCAGATATCTTTAGAAAGATGTGTAATTCAGCATTTCACATACCAATACAAATTCTCACCAAAACATATACAATTACAAAATATAACATCAAATTATTACAAGCAGTGCCTCTAGCCTCACACCAGTACTTGATTTATTTCTCTTGTACGATAATAACCTCTTCAAAGCGATGTGATATGTTCTCTATGAGGTTACTAATGTAATCTGAAGTGATTTCATCGTTACTTGTCAGTAAAAAGTGCTGATGATCAGCTACTGTATCCTGATTTAGGATTGTGGTTAGCAGTTTGCCAGTTAATTTCTGCCCAACAATTCTCAGTTGGATTATAATCAGAAGGCTGCTTCCATGGCAACCTTGTAACGTCAATTTGGTCGAGATAATCCTGGTCCTGTACAATATTCACACTGTGGGGAGTGACATTATTATCCTGGAACAAAAGTTGTTATTAAACCTTGTCACAACAGATGTAAAAATATTGCTTTTATGTGATGCCTTTAGGAAGCATCTTTGACGTTTTTCTAGAGAACATAAAAACAGTTTTCTACCATGGTGAATAGATGGCCAAATATGTACTGCACCACCTCCTCTGTGTTCCTTGTGGAAGTGACAGTTTTCCCTAATCTGTTCTCCGGGCAAACTGCTCACACGAATCCTACAATCAGTTTTAACAAGTCGAAACAATATTTCTCTAAAAAGACAGCATGTAGCTAGTGTTCTAATTATAAGATGGCATGCTGTCTTGTCCAAGTAATATGGTGGTGGCATTTAATTCAAGGTAATGTCAGGTTGCAGATAGCCATTATTGCAAAATAATCTTGTTTCTTATGTAGTTTGAAGGTGTTCAACGCGAAACATCGTCTAGAAAGTAACAAAACTAGATGAATCTTATAAATGCACACTACAGGATCTAGAAATTAAAACGTTGCTAAGTTAAAGTCTTACCGTTTAGTATTCTTCTACATTAATTTAATAAAATGTGGCCCTTTTACAGAAATTATAACAAATCCTTATTGAATTATTCACTCTCCTTCACAAGCATATGCAAACAAAGAGGATATATAAATAGGTTTTAGTGTTCTAAGTCCGCAGACATACCGTTGTGTCACTAGATGGCCCACTGTATGTCAAGTGCCAATATATTCTTGAAAAGTATCTCTCGTTTCTTTAGATAAAGATAGTCCTAAACACGTCTCTCCGGTTAACATATAATTTAAATATAAAAATAAATAAATGAAAAATATACATACAACATAATAAAAATATAAATAAAAAGTAATAAATATATATAAAAAAGGGCCACCAACAAACTAGACATCTTACTAATAGGGCAAAATAATATCTATATCTGTATACCAGTACTTAGACATCGCTCTGAAACGGATCGGAATAATTCATCCCACTCTGACCCGAAAAGCAGTAACTAACACCATCAAACACTGCATGACCACACAAGTAAAGGAAGGAGGAAGAGGTCAAAGAGCACTTGACCTTCCAGGGTATATATGCTACCCAAACTCAAGACAGAGAGACAAAGATAACTACCAACAAGTGCTGCTATCTGTTGACCAATTTTGAATTGCAGAATCCATTTGAGAGGACAACACACAACAGTGACGAATTCACACCTAATATACGTTTTAATATTTAAATAATGCAGTGTTATGTTTTGATATTTTATTTAAAATCTGATTCTTGAGGTTGGGGTAATGAGTTCTCAGTTGTACCCCTAGTTTATTATTTGAACATATATATAAATTATTAAATGTCATATTATCTATTAATCTTAATTGGAAAACACGAAATTTTTAACCTTAAAAAAGTATTTTGCTAATTTTTAACACAACTAAATAGGCACAGCTATGTTTATATTTTGTTTGTGTTTCACACAGTGGCTAGCAGCGCTTTGTCCACCGCAATAAATCGATTCTCAGATATTGACGTTGTGTGTCCATACACTTATTGATGAGACATTGAGGAAACACTATTTTTGAGCAAACAAACTCTATCATAATGAATAAACTCGTTTATGATATTAGTATATGTTTGATTGTTGACGAAGAGGTACATATTCGTAAAATTGAAAATGCGTTAGTGTATAGTTTGAGAACAAATGTGTCGTCGAGGTTTTTTGCAAATTATCTTCTAGTCCGATACGATACTTTACTGGGTTACTCAAAATGATAAACCGTTTTTGTGAAAACTAACTTGTTATGGTGAATTTCTCAGTGAGAAGAAACTACAAAGTAGCAAACTAAAATTAATATTTATAACATGAAGCCATAAGGCGTGATTATTTAATTATTATATACAGCTGATGCCAAAGGTAAATGGCTAATTCTAACTGGTAAAATTGAGAATAAGTGTTGTGGTACTTTTAAAACTGATTTAAAATTTTATTTACAAATGTATATGTAATATAGTTTTCTTAACCAAACAATTTTAATCAAATATATTAAATGTATTTTATCGAATCTTTCAACTTTGGGTCATACGAATTTCAATCACAGTTAATTGTATGGTTGTTTGATGTTCTTAAACTTAATTTGTATCCTTCAATAAAAATACGACAAATAAATAAAACCTAAGAACCTTCGTTCTTCCGATTTGGAGAGAAAAAAACAGAAACAAGGTCACTAGATGTTCGAGCAACAGTAAAATAGTTACCAAGCCACTTTTGAACATAAACACACGGTATTTTAATGCCAACAAACATGTTTTTCTAGCGCTTGATCATCATGGTCATGAGACAAAGACTGAAAAACCAGTTGATTCAGACTGCAGGAGAGACCCTAAACCGTCAAGACCATTTTGTAATATTTGTAACAATTTTGTTTTCATTATCACAATATATTTATGAAAATAGTAATCAATATTCAATAATATATTTTATAGACTTGCAAAAAATATAAATGTGATGAAATTAACAGATGAAATAGCATTTGAAAGGTTTCATCAGTCTTCAAACCAAGGTCGTCCAGTACACTTGTCTTGGAAGATAGGTTTAAACAAAGGTTTAAAGTATTCGTACCACAGTTTCATTATTTTCACGATTTACGTTTTAAGTTAAAAGAAAAGGAAAATAAAGTGTAAATAAGTAGATTCCTTGACTATATAAATTAATGAGTTTATGTATTTGATGGAAAATAAATATGATGCAAATACAATCACATCTCAAAACTTCCCCTCAATACGCGTGTTTACAAACAGAAACTTCGTTTATAAGTATGATAGTAGACATTCTGAAGGAAAACAAAAGTGAAAAAGGTAGATCTCTTCATTATCTCAGAGAACTGTTGTGGCATGACACTTTTTGTAGGACTCAATACTTCAAATAAGAAGTGTTGTCATGTGAGACTACATGTAAAACCCAATACCTCAGAAAAGAAATGTTACTTGAGACTACTTGTAAAGTCAATATCTTAGATAAAAAGTGTTGTCACGTGAGACTATCTGTGTTTTCAGAAATGTACTAGAGGAAAGTTGTAGTGATAAAAATAGTTGATAAGGATTATCCTTTTCATAAACGTTTTATATTCTGAACTTCGTTTGTGCCTAATACGAGTTTATTTTACTCACACATGTTATAAGATTTATATTAATATACTGTATGGTTGAATAAAATAAGTACTGGTAGCTCAGTAACCATTATTTATCTATCTTCAATGAAAGTTGAAACATAAAGAAAACTATTTTTAAAGATACAAACTGTTTTGCTTTGGAGTGTTTGCACAAAGCCACAACTCTGTCTAACTGATACGTTCCCGTTTCTGTCTTAGAGTGCATCCACGGCCCAATAGCGTACAAATCAGTTTTCAGCAACGGGTGATGAACCTTTAGATTCACAATTAGACCAAGCCAGGCTCTCACACACGTTAATCAGATTTTTTGTACTATGAACTGTGAAAGATAATTGTCTAAACCGATTAGATTTACTAACAAGCATCAATGAGATAAAAAAAAATGTTTTAATTCAAAATTTATAAAGGAAGCAGTGCAAGACAAAAGGGACAGCAGCTAGTCATCACTACCCACCGCCAACTCTTGGGCTACTCTTTTACCAACGAATAATGGGATTGACCGTACATTATAACGCCTCCACGACTGAAAGGGTGAGAGTATTTGACGCGACAAGGATTCGAACCCGCAAATTGCAAGTCGAGTGCTTTAACCACCTGACCATGCCGGGTATAAAAAATGTTGTACACATACAGCGGTTCAAAGCTCTAAATGAGGTACTTCCAATATGCTTAATAAAAGCTGCCTATAGTATTGTTTTATTATGCCCTAGATAAAACGAAATGAGGTTCGATACATGAGGCAGTCACAGCTCAAGCAGCTTTTTGTGAAAAACAAGCAATAAAAAAAACGTTAATATATAAAACAAGCTAAATCAAAAATGAAAGAAACTGTGTTTTCATTTGTGAACATCACATTTAAGTTTAAGAAGATAGAGCGAACGGTAATCACTTCGTACATGTCACGAACTTTATCGATTGCGAGATTGACTATAACATTATAACTCCCCCACGGCTGAAAGGGCGAGCATGTTTGACGCGACAGGGATGTGAACCGCGACCCTCAGATTACGAGTCGCACGCCTTTACACTATTGGCCATTCCAGGCCAGCCCTTTTATTAAGTAACTGTGGTTAAAAAAAATAATTACTGTAATTCAATATGTGTGCGATTTCATCTGGATATTTTATCGGTAAAATGAACAAGTAAATCCAATTTCATTGAAATATTTTATTTTACAAAACATTTACATTTCATATAAATTTATAAAGGCACTAGAGAACGCGACAATGTTGAAAATACCACCAAAATACGAGCCTCGGTAATGGTGAGCGATATGATTCTCAGTACGTTGATCAGGAAAAGTAATTTTAAAATAACATAAATAAAATACTCACTTTTTCGAAGCAGAAAATGTCTTGTACTTAATTAGTAAAATATTTCAGCTTTAATAAAATAAAAAACTACAAGATTATGCCCAAATATAAAAGCTAAAAAATATATATTTTTCTTTTGATTAAACAGTACATTTGTTATTTTCAGTCAAATTTAATTAGTGTACCAAACCTTTCACCATACACAGAATTAATTGAATATTAAAGAGAATTTGTTTAACAAAGATCTCACCAGTGATCTAAATTTTTAATAAAATAGTATTCAGAACAAATAAAACGTAATGGTGTTTATAGAAGTTTTATCCTTTTTTTTTTATTGAAAACGAGTGTATTATATATAAAATCTGAAAAATAATATATGAACAATGTGCCTAGAGTTTTTTAGAGGGAGCAGCTCCTCCTTGCCTACGCCTGTGTCAACAAAACGTTTAGATAATTGCTGTCCTGTTTTTACTAGTACAAGGTAATTTCACTGTATATATTTCACAGCCATGGAGATCACTACGAAAATACACTTGAATTATTCAGTAGGAGGGTTAAGTGAATGCAGCGTGTCATTTCAATAAGTAAATTCGAGTCAACAAATATTAAAATAATATGTTTGAACAAGCATACATGAAACATGTTCGCTGTGTTTAGTATGAAAATCGTCTGAAAAATTAAAACACCGACATTTTTTTCTTCACTGTACAACTTGACAAAAGATGGCTGTAATATTGCTAATATCGTTACAACTGGAAATCACAACAACCAGCATTAGATCTGCCTGTTTTTATCTCCGATTTCTCTTACGTAAAAACGTTCACAAATTATGTATTAATTAAAAGCAAAGGAGGAAATAGTTGTAGCGATAAAACTGCGTGTTGTGGCAAAATAAAACTACTTCTATTTTGCAGTAAGAAGCACAGTTGACAACAATAAAACTATAACAGTGTTAAATGCCAAAAGGTGGCGTCGTCAAGTAACGTCGGTGTGGTGTTGTCAGTGACAAAAAGATTATTATAGTGTTGAATGTGTTTTTTCTTTTTATTGCCAAAGTTATTATTAAAAAAACTGATAAAATATTTAGTAACGCCACTTCTAATTAGTCTCCTGTAGATTATCCATGAGATGACGTGTATAATAGAATTTGAGCCACACAATCTGTTGTGGCCCTCTCTACTATATTCCATTTAATACTATCCCTGTGCTGTGCGTAAAAATAATTATATTTTTATGTGATGATCTTTATAAAAGTAATTACTTTGCTTAATAAAAACACGAAAATTTGTACGTCTTGCTGTAGTCATTGCAACATAGTTTTACTTCTACTATCGTGGAAAGTTTGTAACGCACGATGATATACAATTCTGTGCATAGGCTATACAACTACGTTAAATGAACTTCTCTGCTTCTAATACATAATCTGGTAATAAAAGCGCCTGTTTACGACCTGCTAACATTAATTACACTGCTGACAGTGGATCACACTCAATCAGATCAGCTATAATGTAGTGCTAAGCTTTCTAGTCATTATAAAGGACTGAAAGGAGCGAATATCAACAGTCGTTGTGTAATCAATTCCTTACACAGAGTGTCGAATATGAGATCCCGTCTTTGATACCTTCAGCCATAATCGAAAAATTACATCAGATATTGAGTTGTTGCTATTACTTTTGATGAACTCTTGGTTTTACAGGTGCCAACGACAAGATCTCATCTATTTGTCAAATATCTAACTGTCTACCCATCTCTTCTACATCCGACATAATACTGTTTATTAACGCTGATGTAGTTAACCTGACTTCTTGTTTATATAGTGAAACGAAGCCGAACATTCGCTCCACCCGAAAACGTTGAACGAAATCTAAGATTGCTATCTTATTGTAAGAGGTCACTCGATGACATTCAGCCACGAGAATATACATAAACAGTTCAATATCACGTGGAAAGTTGCGACGATAGAAGGCGAGGCTAGTCAGACCAAAATCGTCAGACAAATTCATGTAGATCATCCTCGCACCTGTCCAGTCTTTCCATGAATCTTCCAAAACTTCAGAAAATGTGTCATCCAGACTTCGGAACCCAACTAAAATGGAACAAGGAAGATAACTGGTGGAATCATCTTTTGGTTGTTGCATATCCACTTGCAGGTGTCTTACTTCTGTATAACACCCTATAAAGAAAGTTATCGAGAATATAAGTGAACTGTGTAAAATAATCTGAGATAAAACCAAAACTACGTAATCATTTTATTATATATGTAGACGTTCATTTAACACTAATAGTTTAATTTTGCTTACCCTCATCCAAAAACAAGTATTCTCACAATTTCTATGTAATTTCATAAACGTTTATGATAAGAAAATTACGACCTCGGTAAGAAATAGTTCATACTAACTTTATTGTAAATTTATGCCATAAACAAGTAGTTTGTTATAAACCTGGATATAGCAGTAGCAAACAATAGAAGAGATAAAACACGTGCATTTTCGTGACACATACGTAGTCATCATATTTTGGATTATTTATAAATAGAGAGTTGTGTATTTTCTTATAATAATTTTTGTTCTTGTTTCAGAATATCACTCAAAGCTAACAAACGGCTATCTGCGTATAGCTGTCTTATAATAACTGATAGAATTGAGGGAAGGAAGCTAATTAATAGAACTCACCAGACCAATTACTGGGTCACTCTTGTTTGATCGAACAGTGAAGGTTACATTATTACAGTACACCCACAACTCTAGCTTGGCATGGCTAGGTGGTTAGGACACTAGACTTGAAATCTGAAGGTAGCGGGTTAAAATCGCCACACCACTAAATATGCTTGCCGTTTCAGCCACGGGAGCGTTAATGTGTTAATCAAATCCACTATTCGTTGGTTAAAGAATAGTCCAAGAGTTGGCAGTGGATGGTGATGACTGTCTGCTTACCTTCTAGTCTTTCACTATTAAATTAAGCCCGACTAGTGCAGATAGCATTCTTATAACTTTGCTAAAAATTCAAACCAAACCAAACCCATATCTATAAAGTACGGGGAGGTGGAAGTGGCCTAGATTGCACCTGATTTCTCAGGTCCACACAAAGGACCGAAATGCTGATAAAATATGAACAAAGTAAGGGTTCGTTTTACAATTCGCGGACGATATGACAATCTGGAAAAGCTCTCCAACTCCGACGACAGCAACAACTAACTTACAACCCTAAACCTTAAAGAATGCATGAAAATTGTGAGAAATACAGAGTTAAAATTACATCTTTTCACAAAATCAACCAAAATATCAAACGCTCACTAATACTATATTGACAAAGGAATCGCATGCAGAATACCGCATCAGCAGAACTGTTAGAAATCACACTTGATTCGAAACTAAATTGGGATAAACAAATAAATGACTTACGAAACTGAACATGTAAATACGTAATGTACGTTAGGAGTCTGTTTGGACGAAACAAAGGTACATTAGCAGAAAAAAACATTTTAAAAATGTGTACAACATATACCAGACCAATTCTGGAATACGCACACCCAATCTGGTACAATATATTATAAAACAAAATTTAAATAAACTGGAAACCACACATAACAAATGGTTAACTACAACATATCATGAAGCACAGCAGCAAATTTTCTAAATAAATATTCAAATACACCATACATCTCTGACAGACTCTAGCATAATACATTAAAGTGTAAGGAAAACTTAATAATAGATATTATGAGACACGTCATACCTGATGTAATAGTACCTAAGCTTGTCTAAGCTACATTAACTATAATAAATAAGCCACCTACAGCTAGTACTCATAATATAACATTAGAATAAAATATGATGAATATATTAAAGGGTATTTATGTAAATACATTCCTTGTATATTAAACCAGTGCAAAGTGCACGATAAAGTATCGACCTATTAGTGAGTGCATGGTTCAATCGAACTGATCTAGCATCAGTGAAGTTTATTTGTTTGTGTGGTTTGGAATTTCGCACAAAGCTACTCGAGGGCTATCTGTGCTAACCGTCCTTAATTTTGCAGTGTAAGACTAGAGGGAAGGCAGCTAGTCATCACCACCCACCGCCAACTCTTGGGCTACTCTTTTACCAACGAAAAGTGAGATTGACCGCACATTATAACGCCCCCACGGCTGGGAGGGCGAGCATGTTTGGCGCGACTCGGGCGCGAACCCGCAACCCTCAGATTACGAAGCGCACGTCTTAACGCGCTAGGCCCTGCCAGGCCCATCAGTGAAGTGTTAATAATGCACAAATGTTAACAGTTTATCACACACGGACACGTCCTTATGAAAATGGTCGGATGAAGTACCCTAATGCAGAATCTGGCCCTCCTGTAAATACAACATTAACAGAAGCGAAAATAAACAACTTTACAGGGGAGGGGAATAGGTAGAAAATGGTACCCGGACTCCCGCAAAAGGTCGCGACCAAAACACTGATGAAGGTTGTGATTGGTTGAATTCCAAAGTACGCACCACGTTTTGAGAAAAGGGAGACTAACTCTCAGATGTGTAAGTAACTAGGCAACACTCACTCTTTAATACTTTTATTTTCAAATTTAACTATGAATAGCAGCTTACATATAGAGGATGATTATTTATACATATTGTATAACTAAGTAAACCATTTAACGATAAGTAGATGTGTTTAGTCAGTGTTTTTAAAATAATTACTGTAGTAAATTTAGTATGATGAAACATTTATGTAATAAAGCATATCTCCAGTTAAACTCATGTTAATCTGTGAAATCTGTGCAAATAGCTCAAAAGTATCTTGCTAGTGTAAATATGTTTACCTTATTTACATATGACGTAAATTCCACAGTAGCAAACAACTGAATCTTAACTAATAAAAGAAGTTTATCTTTCGAGTGTGGAAGAGATGAAATGTAACGAGTTTTATTTTAGATTTTTTCCAAACTCACGATAAATATTTTTAGAGAGCAATGTAAAGTTGTAAATGAAAGTACATAGTTGAGAAGTTTGGTATTTAATTTTAATGCAAATAGCAGAGAAAAATAGAGAAAAGCTAAAGAAATAACAATTATTTAGGAGTGTTTTAATAACAAAAACGAATACAACCACACGATGTGAAACATAACTATTGTTAGATAACAACGCAAATTTAATTGAAAACAACAGAAGCATTGCAGGATAACAAATAAGACAAGTGTTTTTCAATGTATAATCCTTGTATTGATTTAAAACTCTCAACATGTAAATAATAATCTTAGCAAATTATGGTACTTCACAGAATAAATTAAAAGTCAAACACCATAAAATAGTGGCGAGTTTAGTCAAGCTAGAAAAATGGAATTTCAATGCTGGGATCCAATGTTCTTATATTCTTTACTAGACATAAATTCTCTTATATCACATTAATTAAATTAGCTTCAGGTCTGTTTTAGATTAAAAGAATTAGGAAATAAGTGAAGAAGTAGTAAAATAATTGTTTTATCCTTGAGAGGTCCAACGTATAGCAAGCAAAGGAAGACAGGCACGAAACGAAATTACCCTGTTAGATACTAACCTTAGCTAGAGTTTAACAATAGTAGTACATGTATTAATACATTTTGTTAAGATTTTTGTTTACGATTCTCATGGCGAATAGGTCTTAACACTCATTATGTTAAGACTATTAATTGAAGGGTGTAGGGGGGTTGGAAACTGCGAAATGAGGAAACTTTGTAGTGGTCTAATATGATGTATCTTTAAAGGTAACTTCTCTTGGTGGCTAAGTTTCGACTTATTATTTTTAATTAAGTTTAGAACAACAATAAATCAGAACAAAAACGCAGCGATGTCTGATGAAAATACTATAATTTACAAAAATAATCCAGTTAGAATAAAGTATTAGATATTGAGATGTAACATAAAAAAGATCCAATTTCCTATATATAAAAACACAGCTAACCTTGTTTCAAAATATAATCGTCACCAAGTGCAGAAGGTTCTAGTAACCTTATGGATTGGCTGTCGTAACTGGGATGAATTTCCTTGCGATGAATGATAGGGTACATCACTGTAAAAAAACAAAAAAAAATTCACATTTCATCTTTTAAAATATCAATAATGAGCAGCCAAATGAGTAATCGTTTAAAAATACAGTTCGTTTGTAGTAACATTATTAAAAGCAAAGAAGTTTGAAACATGCAGAAAATGTCACATTTCGGACTGTGGTTTTCAGGTAGAACCCAGATATCATCCTTTATCTGAAACGTTTCCACCAGAATACTAAGACAGTGTTTTTATGTGGTAAGTTACCATCTGTTATTTCAAGAGAAAGTGTTTTTATATCACCATACTGACATAATGTTTCTGTATAGTAACATACACCGTTGGTTGATATGGCAAAAGTGTTTTGGTGGTCCGAATATTAATTTACACAACAATAACATTATTTTAACTATAAGACAGTTGGTTTATTTGTTTTAATATTCTCGCAGAGCTCTCCGTGAGCTGCAAGCGCTAATTGCCCCTAAGTTTAAAGTGATAGATTAGAGGAAAGGCCAGTTCTTTTGTTTTTCTTTACCAACTGTTACGTGTTGTAATTTATCTTCCACGAGTTTCTGATATATTATGTTACGTATTACTATTTTAAATAGCTTGAAACCCAGTTAATTTGTAATTTAAATTTAGAAGTTAATTAAATATGGAGATGTACCAAAATTATTATGTTTGCCAATAAGATTGATACACACAGTTTTCTTTCTAAATACAAATATATTTTAATATACAACCAATAATACAATTTACAACAATGGATATTACAAACAATTTATATACAAAAGTTTTACAAACAATTTATATACAAAAGTTTTACAAACAATTTATATACAAAAGTTTTACAAACAATTTATATACAAAAGTTTTACAAACTTACAAACAATAATGAATCTTCTATCTGGTCTGAAACTGAGTATTTTATCGACGGTTTACGATGAGCGAATTAATTTCGAATTGATATCGGTGCAGTTCACTTAACGGACAGCTAGCTAGCTTTTCACCGACCATACATGAATTTCTTTATTGCTAAAGTTGTCTAACGTTTTTGTAAAAACAACATTGATGTCTGATGTAAATTCACTTAACTGTTTTGTAACGTTCGAAATCTTTAAACGTTCCTGGTCAAATATCTGTAGTTTCCAGATTAATAAGAGTTTATCACAGCTATAGCTTCAAAAGTTTATAGTTTTCTAACTATAGCAAACCAACAATATACGCTGTTTCTTGAGAAGTCGGTTTATAAACTTTAAGTAAGATTCTCGAAATTTTATTTGACAACAACACTGACAATCACTAGTATTTACATACACACACAGTACCCTGTCGATTCTTACACTCGAGAATCTTCTACAGCTTTGGTGCATAAGCGGGAATTTCGCATTACACACTTAGCGACACAAGTTAACATGCATTTATGAATATATATTTAACTGAAACAAACATCGATATTAAAATAAATATATAATAGCAAATACGTCACACCAACGAATATGAGAACGAAATTCGAACATGTAACCCTCAAGATACGAGTTGAGTACCTTAACCACCAGACCATGCCAAGCACTTCTTAACAGAAACATTTAGTGTTAACGTTATGATAAATATAACAAAACTATTTGTCGTAGTTAAAAGCAGTCTGGTTATTGGTATCGAAAATTAATATTTAAACAATTCTTGTAAATTAAGTTAAGAAGTCTACATTAATTTATGCACTTTGTTTGTCTTCTAAACATTCATTGGTCTAATTTTCTGAACTTTGTAAATACTTCTTATTTTTACCTTATTCTCTATTTATTGCAAACTTGTTACGGGTTAACTGATGAAAGTTGACAAAGCAAATCGTATTACTATATATTATTCCTTTATCAAATTTTCAAAACGTTTCGTTGAAACTGAAGTAAAATTTAAAAGCGTGTCTATAGTAAGCTACTTTATTAGACATTGGAGAGCTGACTATGCTGAATTTTTCATGCATAGCTACATAAAGGGCTATCTGCGTATAGCCATGCTTTTTTTGAACTGATAGACTAGATGGTTTGTTTTGGTTTGCTTCGAATTTTGCACAAGACTACACGAGGGCTAACCGTGCTAGCTGTCTCTAATTTAGCTGTGTAAGGCTAGAAGGAAAACAACTAGTCATCACCACTCACTGCCAACTCTTGGGCTGCTCTTTTACCAACGAATAGTGGGATTGACCGTAACATTTATAATGCCCTTACGACTGAAAGAGCGAGCTTGTTTGGTGTGACGGGAATTCGAAGCTGCGACCCTCGGATTACGAGTCGAGCACCTTACCTACCTGGCCCTGCGGACTAGATGGAAGGCAGTCTGTACATACCGTTAACTTTGTGTAAATAGCAATAATTTCCGATAAAAAAAAGCCGAGTATTTTAAGAGCTAACCAAGTTAAGAGCCGACCTGGAAATCAGCACAGATAATTCAATATAAGTTTCTTTCCTTCTAATTTATAAATATCAGAATACATGGTTTCATCAGTCTGCTACATTTGCTGTTAACGATATTTTCGGCCATAAACTCACAAACAAATACTGGAATTTGCTTTAACATTTTCACGATAAAAAAGTTTCAGTTTTATCTTTTTATATTAATTAGTCTTATTTGGATATAAAAGTAGGTATTTTAATACCATCTGAACATTTTCAATACCAAACACATTTGTTGACGGAAATTAATTTATTTTGCTGTTTTTCTATTTCCACAGGTCAGTTTATTACCTCCTTTCTCCATTGTTCCTAGAACTTGTCCTTCCTGGAAACACTCGTGATTCAACAGGGTCCTCGTTAGCCTAGATTTCTGGGCGGAATAAGATACTCGACTACACTGTGATGGAGAGAGGAAGGAGAAGATGACTTTTCTCTTTTGAAGTGTTGCTGTTTGACTGGCCATCCTTCGTCTTTCTAGTTTTTCAAGAAAAGTCTGTTCAAAGAAATCAAAAGTGATCTAGAAAACAAGAGTTTCAAGTGACACTGTAGTTAAATTTCGAATTACGTGAATTCTATATCCTACATATGTTATTGCTTAGGAATGTCTCAATAGCTTGTGATTGTTTTTCCTGTTCTTCAACGGTAATATTACGGTCTTACTTAGCTAAAAATCCGGGATTCGATTTCCCGCAGTGTACAAAGTGCAGATAGCATATTTTGTAGTTGTGCACTAGCACAACAACAACAGGTCGTTACTGTTCTACTCACATTGTTCTATAAAAACTACATAAATTGTGTAATATTAATCAGTCGCATACAAAAAAAGATATTTATAAGGTATTTGTGACCATTTACTTCACTTATCTATTTTGTATGTTTATGTTCGAACACAAAACTAAATGCCCCTCGTGGGACAGCAGTAAATCTTCGGATTTATAATGCTAAAATAAGAAGTTCAATTCCCTTCGGTGGACACAGCAGATAGCCTGACGTGGTTTTGCTGTAAGGAAACACACACAGACTCAACTAAATAATGCACTCTCTGTGTTGTACACTATGGAAATGTCGAATATTGATTTTAAACATTATAAGCCCTCACGCTTGTCTTTAATCCACCGGGAAACAAGGTCATATCAAACATAATTTTACATTGCTGGTGACTAACTACACAGCACATGCACCTACATTCTGAAAAAAAGGTTTTAGCTTAAAATAAGTATATTTTCCCCCACTTCGCATTCTTATCCTATTGAAAAACAACAGCTCACTCTTCAATAGAAAAATATAATTAAGAGAAAAACATAAATGACGTGTTTTAACCTATGATATGTAATTAGTGAATACAGATTTCAATATGATTTGATAGTGGATCAGTTTAAACTAAATGTGACACACTCAGTGTGATCTTGTATAGTTTTATCCAAGTGTGACGCTATCAGTACGATATTTTACCGTATCAGTTTTAGGTAAATGTGAATCTACCAGTACAACACTTTACTGGATCAATTTTACCGAAGTATAACAAGGATATCATTTGCCTAGTAATATCTCGTGAATATACTGACTCATTAACTTGGTTGATCTGGTGAACTTAATATTTCACCGACTTGGTGCATATGGCGAGTCTAATGCTTCAGTAACCAACATAGTTGGTGAGTATACAGTGTCACAAACTGCTGTACTTGGCGAGTCAAATGTTTGTTTCATTTATAATCATCGGGAGAGTTTGTGGTTTTTGTGCCATAAAGTGTTAGACAAAACAACAATAATTTAAATATCCACACTAATATAAAACATGCACTTACCGTATTGTGTCAGCTCTGTTAAATAGTCTAACATTACTGGGCAAAGTTCGAATCTTCTCCTGTTAGTTCAATTAATAACAGCATTACAGACAACAAAGAAAACTGTACGTAAATCATTAGCAAAACTTCTCTCTGCAGAATCATGTAAACATCTACCGGTTTCTAAAATTAAACATTTAATAAAGTTTCACTGTTTTCATTTCACGTAAGCCCAAGGTGTTAATTTACATAAATATTTCATAAGATTTTCATCGTAATATTAGTCATCTAATAACTTACAAAGTTCAAAGTCTTTACGTGAAATTTCTGGAGATAATCCAAAGTTTCTACGCATCCGGTGCATTGCTTGAAAGTTGAAGCATACATTCAAATAGTTCTTACATGATACTACAAAAATGTAGGAGAAAACATTCCATCACACAATAACCGCTTCGTTTCAACATTCATGAATAATACAACTAGTACGTTTCAGAAGCGAAAGGTTAGGCCTCCAAGTAAAAGCAAAAGAAAGGAATAGCTTGGGATTAGGGTCATGTCACACCTTTATAAGAGAATGGGGGGGGGGGCGAGTCAAGCATGATTGTATATTTATGTCACTGCAGTATTGTGAGAGAAGAGGAGAATCAGACTATACATTTGTTTCACGTCAGTAGGTTACGGTAGGTCGACTTTTCGTTCTACTAAAAACATAAGATCGTACATAAACACATGCATTTTACCTGCAGTTTATATGTAGGACAAGCCACTCGAGGCTTCTCAGCCAGTGATGTAATCGGATGGTTATTTATATAGATTGCGTGATATGTTGGAAGAATGTCATATTTTGCGACTCCGAGTGATAAGAATTATTCATGCTTTTGTCTTTGCATGAAATATTTCAATCATATTTATAACTATCGTTTTTGTTCTTCGATGTGATTGAGGTAAGTCTACGAAGTTTCAACGCTAAAATATGGGGTACAGTTCCGTGTGGTTACCACAGCAGGTAGTCCACTGTGGTGTTTTATTATTATGTGCCTTTTATTCTTCATTCAAACTTTCCACAAACTTTGTTCCATGCTGTGTTGTTTTATTTATTAAACTTCACACAAAGCTAACTTTTTCACAAACTCTACTGTTTTTCACACCCAAACATTTTGAGGTATGGAATATTTATACAACGTTGTTAAAATTGTAAGATTTACCTACTTGACTTTTCTGTAATAGCTCTTTTGAGGTAGCGAGTGTTCTAAGTAATTTAAGGAATGTTTTTTTGTTAGATAACGAAGACAATTTTAAGGATTCTCTTCTTGTGGAGTCAGGTCTGGCATGACCAGATAGTTAGGGACGCTTGATTCGTATTCTGAGGGTCGGAGGTTCGAATCACCGTCACACCAAACATACTCGCTCTTTCAGCCGTAGGGACATGTTATGTTACGATCACTCCCACTATTCTTTCGTAAAAGAGTAGCCCAAGAGTTGGCGGTGAGTGGTGATGACTAGCTACCTTCCCTCTAGTCTTACATTGCTAGATTAGAAACGGCTAGCGCAGATAGCCCTCGTGTATCTTGGCGCGAAATTAAAAGACGAAACAAACAGTCAAGCGGAGCTTCAGTAACGTAACAAATATAAAAATGGTAGTTTATTGACTTGTGTTGCTTTCGCTGTTTAAACGTGATTGAATTTTTTTTCTCAATCTGTAAATGTTTTATATTAAAGGTTGTTATATCCTAATGAAGGTCGTGACTTATTATGAGGATAGTACTTTTATTTAAAATTGTTCTATCATAAAGAAATATATGAATTCTGAGTATTCAAAATGTAAATTTTGGTTACGTACATTAATACTCACATAGAGTACGTCCATTATAGTAAGAATAAACAGTAAATTATAACTTTGTATTTTTGTTTAGAATTAAGCACAATATTCCACAATAGATATGCTCTGCCCACTACGGGTATCGAAACCCGCTTTTTAGCGGGATGAGTCTACAGAATTTTCGCTGTGCCACTAGGGTGGGCGAGTTACAAGTTAGGAGCGCGAATATTTTTTATTTAGGGCAAAAGTAGTAAGGCTACTTGTCGTCATCTTTAATTTTGAGCCACTGACCCAGAGGGAAGGCAACTAATTAACAGCATCCACCAAATGGATTGACTGTCATATGAATAACATATCCACAGTTTAAGTTCGTAGAATATCTTATCGTGCTGCACAGATTCGAATTCGTCTCGTCAGCTCAGTAAATAAGAGTTCTGTCAAAGTAGCCAACTCACATCCGATTGGGTGTGATATCAGATTGCAATGAATCATCATATGTGTATCCTTGTTATAAGTGGTGTTCTCCGAAATATAATCTATGACCTACTATTGGTTAAATTAGATCAGGTCTAAATGGTTCGTTAACAAGTTGCAAAAACTAAAAAGTTGTATGTGATAAGAGTATGGAGTAGTAAACTCCGCACTTCTCAGGCGGAAGTGACATCCCACCATGATACATGAAGACGGAAGCTGGTGAGGGGTAATGTCATCATAGCATAGCCTGGTAATTAGGGTGCTTAACTCACAACATGCGGGCTCGAATCTCTATCACCGCAAATACTGTGAGGGCGTTATGATGGGACGGTAAAGTTCAATATTTGTTGGTAAAAGAGTAACTTAGGAGTTAGCAGTAGGTGGTGTTGACTATCTATCATTCCTCTAGTCTATCTCTGGTAAATGAGGGACAGTTAAGATAGATAGCCCTTGAGTAGTTTTGCACGAGTTTAGCACAGATAGCCCTCGAGTAGCTTTGTGCGAAATTCAAAAACAAACAAACAATTGCACGAGTTTCAAACCAAATTAACTCAAGCAGTTAATGAAGAAATAATAATTGTTTTATTGGTGACCTGAAAATATGTTCTTTAAAATATTGCCTTTTGTGCATGCAAAAAATCACAGCATTTCTCAGGAGTTAATGAGGAACTATATGAACTCTGCCCATTGTGAGGAATCGAACTCTGGTTTTTAGTATTTTAAGACGACAAACCTACTGCATACCCAACAGGTTATCTGCACATAGGAGTTAAAACCTTTGAACTGTGTGGAAAATTGCAGATTATTACATTTAAACAAAACAGAGAGTCATTGTTATTGAGATTTAAGTACGGAATGAAATATTTCTAAAAGCAGTTTGTGTATTTTATTTGTAAAAAATGTGATAAATCATATTAAACTACAAACTGTTAATAGGATTCTGTGGGTTAGTCCACTTCCTTCTAATTAATGGCCATGATTACACATTAATATTTATCTTACCATTGATCAAATGGTTGGCGTATTCAGACTGTGGATTCGAGGATCTTTGTTCTCTATCCTAGGTTGTAAAATTACACTCTGCGCTTTGAATCCCTTGAGAAATCTATCACAGTTGCAATCATATTGTACCATTCAGTCAGTTAAAAGTAGCTCAAGAGTTTTTGGAGGTTGCTGTAGGCTAGTTTATTATTTCACAATTAGAAATGGTTATACGCAAACAGTATTTGCTTAAAATTCTGAAATAAACTAAGATAGAAAACTCACTTTGTGAGAATCCTGAGTTACTGTTACGTTAGCAAAGTTATGTTATTGTTTCTTTATTACTCGTGACTCTAAAAGTGGCCAACTCAGAAAAACAAAACAAGAAAAGTCTAATGGAGATGGTGTCTAGCTGTATTTTAGTACCGTAAATTAGATACCATTTTTATGTTGCATATGTGATTATATAAACATTTTTAAAACTTTACCCTTTTATTTTCCTTTGATTGTGCAAACTATGAGTCTCGTGGGGTTGAGTTTGTAACTGCCATTTAAGAATTACGAAAAGGAAAATAAACTTGATCTGGAAATGTTCATTTATAATACAATAAATGCTAGCACTATCATTCTTGGAACAAACTTGTACGCATCATTACCTTAGAATATAAATATCCCAAAAAGTGGTTATTAATATTCGTAATGTGTTTGTGGGTGGTTTCTTATAACAAAGCCACATCAGGCTATTCTTGATGAACTGACAGAGAAATAATCGCTACCGTCGTCATCATACTGGGAGTGAAATAATTACTCAAAAAATAAAACTAAAATAATGGCATCCCGACCATAACAAATGATAAATTGCATCATACTTAACACTGGCTTCAGAGTTAAACAACTGCTAAATATTTGGCTTTGTAGTAAAATAGTTGCTACTTGCTTGACCGTGAAATGAAATAGTTGGTATGGTTGAACAGGAAGGGAAATAGTTGCTAAATGTTCGGCTTGAAGTGAAAGCGTTGTTAAGATATTAATCTTATAGTAAGATAGTTTTGTATTGAAGTGATAGCGTTGTTAAGATATTAATCTTATAGTAAGATAGTTTTGTATTGAAGTGGAATAATTGCTAAATCTTTGATCTTAAAGTGGAATAACTATTATACATGCCTAACTTTGAAGTGTTTAAAGCCTATAGTGACATACTTACTTAATGATTAGTCTTAGAGCGAAATGGTTGGTAAATACTTGACCTTTGAGAGAAAAAAATTCATAAGTAGCTGACTGTATTGAAAAATTATGATAAAAAAATTAATCTTAAAGTAAAACATTTGAGACCATGATCCTAAGAAAAAATCTACAGTAAAATAATCAACACCTTGAGTAATGCCTTAAGAGTGTGTGTGCGTGTTTTCTCATAGCAAAGCTACATCGGGCTATCTGCTGAGCCCATCGAGGGGAATCGAACCCCTAATTTGAGCGTTGTAAATCTGTAGACTTACCGCTGTACTAGCGGGGGCTCCTTAAGTGTAAAATAATCACCAACACCTCAGTTAGACCATGCTCCTAGGAAAAAAAATCTATAGCAAAATAACCAACACCTTGGGTAATGCCTCAAGAGTAAAATAATCACAGTAGCATAAGATGCGAGGGGGCCAGAGGAGGACAGGGCTTTTAACCTTTCAATCTGTACCAGTAAAAATGTACCAACAATTATGGAAAGCAGGAGAAAGTATAAAATTCAATGTAGAACTCAAGAGTTTCCAGAGCCCCAAGGATAGCCCAGGATCCCACAGTAACGGGTCCGCCTGTGTTGTATATTTCCTCGATTTGCTCGTTCAAGTAAACCTTGTCCTCTCACTTATAATTTGCCTCCTACAACTCTGAACGACAACACCTCAAGTCTAATAATGCCTGTAGACCAACATAATAAATAAGGTTTTAGAATAAATTACACAGAGGAAAATAAAAACAATAATGTTTTTAAAGTAAAATAATCACCAACACCTTAAAAACAACAATGTCTTTAGAGTGAAACAATCACAAACTATGAAATTGTATGAAACATTCTCGCTCTGTATGGAGTAACCATTACTGAAATTATGTGGAAGTGAATGTTCACTAGCAGTATAAAAAGGCCACGATTATTAAAGTGTATAACTGTATGACTGGAGTGCTCAACCACATAAATTAGTTAGTTTTTATATATTACCTGTTCTTCTCTTACGAATCTCAGGTTGTTCGTATTCCCCACTTCATGGACCTTATTCTTGGTTTCTTTTTTGTATTGTAAGTCTTAGCTTCTTACAAGTCGAATTTTAAATAATACAGTAAACTCTTATCAATCCGAATAATCTGGGACGCAATTCACGGCCTGGCATGGGCAGGTGGTTAAATCCCTCGACTCGTACTCTGAGGGTCGCGGGTTTGAATTTCCGTCACACCAAACATGCTCGCCCTTTCAGCCGTGGTAGCGTTATAATGTTACAGTCAATCCCACTATGAGTGGGCCTACTTTGAGTAAATAACATCTACAGTATCTCCACCCTTGTTTCCTTATTTTTACATGGTTACTAGTTGCAGGTTCCTAATATCCTATTTTTAAACGTATTTGTTGGTTTTTATGCTCAACTGTAAGCAAAATATTACTTGATACCGTAGCCACTTTTATACATTGTAATGATAATAAATATGGCTGTTGGCAAGCTATCGCTGTTTTCACTCTATACCTGATATTAGGGTTTGCTCACTTTGGACACTGACTGTATAGTGTCGAAACCATTGATTATCTACATTTTATAGTAATCTAATACAAATATATCATTGACTGCGAATTCCTGTTTCGCCATGAACTCAAGTTTTTTTAAAGGAACATCAGATATTCATAAGAAATCTACCTTCGAGGGTTAATGAAATCTCCTTCACAACAGAATTATGATAGATTTAATGTATTTGAAGTGCAGAAGAAACAAATATACTTACAACCTTCACAGTATCTTACTTAGTATTCTATTAAAGGTTTGGGTGCGATATATTCAGTTGTTTTTGTTGTTGGCTGGAAAGATAATAATAATAATAATAATTACAAACTGACAGTTTTGAGCGAGTTTTCTTTTCCTTGTAAACCCAACATTCGTGCTTTTATTTTGCATTTTTATATGCTTACGGCTCCAGCAGTAAATAGTAAAAGTTTTTAAAGTGTTGTTTGAACTCAATCTTTATTGCTTATGGTACGTTTTGCCCTCATGTTTATTAGGGTTTTGTGCAATTACTTGCGATCTCTATTACGAACCACCATCGTGTTTCATGATAAATTAGCTGCTAAATAAGTAACAGTTTTTAGACTAAATCTTAACATTATGTGTCAATACAGATTATGGAAATTATGATAGATGTATTAAAATGTTTGGAAATTTAAAATTCATAACACAATAGATAAATGCGTGGGAGGACGTATACTATCAAGAAGACAGATTTTTGTTTGATGTTAGATTTAAACCCAGTTGTCACAGATAAAGACATAAGCATAAACGGATAATGATTTCCATTGTTCTGAGATTGTATTTAATGCCTTTTAAAGATTGTTGAATATTTTAAAACGTTTCTATATTCAATAGAATTAGTAATATGAAAAATATCAATGTTACTTAATTAGAAAAGTATCACTTTTAGTACCAAACCTTGGAGAAAAATAACTTGTTTTTTCTTTTCCAGAAATATTAATTAACCAAAGCAATGTCAAAGTTACCAGCAGTTTTTCAGCCTGACACCATTAAACCCTAGAAAAATACAACACTAAGCACTCAAATGAACCTCAGGGTCTAATATCGTCACACGTGTCGGTTTTGGAAAACAATATAACGCAGTGTTGTTGTTACGTGACAAAAAACACCTACACACAGATCACTGCACTGGCCGGGAACACCCTTAAGGTAATTTTTTTTTATAATTTGTTGGAATATAGTAATTAAGATTTAACGATTAGTTTTTATGTTGAAATATCTTTCACACTGTTTTGAATTTGCTTATTTTTACAATACTAATTTGAAAATGGCTTTGGCGATTTTATTTCATTCTTTGAAACAAAACAAAATTAAAAATAAAATATTTCTAATAAAAGTCAGTTCCTAGATTGAATGAATATTTTTCTCTCGGTTTAATTTACAGGTTCATTAAAGCATGCACGAGTTTCTGAATTTGTTACTCACGGTATCAATCAATGACGCGTGTTTCGGAACGTGCACACCTGTCGCAGTGTACCTGTGGTTAATAGGACATGCTAGGAAAAGACACGATGTTTGTACAAGCTAATGATATCTAAGGCTTTTAAAAAAAATAAAAAATAACCAATCTCTTGTTGGTATAAGCGTAATTACCTTAGAAATCCTAAAATTATAATTCATGCATTAGTTTGCATGCGATAACAAGTTAAAAAGAGAAGCAGATACACAACAAGATAGGTACTTCTTTAAAGTGTCCAGCAAGGCCAGATGGTTAAGGCACTCGACTCGTAATTTGAGGGTCGCAAATTTGAATCCCTATCACACCAAAAATGCTCGGCCTTTCAGCCGTGGGGGCATTATGATGTGATGGTCAATCCCACTATTCGTTGGTAAAATAGTAGTCCAAGAGTTGACGGTGGGTGAAGATGACTAGCTGCCTTCCCTCTAGTCTTACACTATTAAATTAGGGACGGCTAGCACAGTTAGCTTTGTGCGAAATTCAAAACGAACCAAAACCTCTTTAAAAAGAGAAGGATATATAGATAGACAAAGAGACAAGCATATAAATAATAAATAGTAAGATAACCATTGTGAAAGATACTTGTAAAATAATCAGTCGATAAACAATAGACTGCCATAAAAAAATCAAAGATGGACGTGTGTGAACGTGAGAGATTTAAGCTCATATTTGTTCCCTGCACGAAATGTTACCAAATATATCCAATTAATAACCGAAGACCTAAGAAATATTGGGAATATTATCTGAAATTATTTGACCCAATAAATCCATAGATTTTATGAGAACTTTTGAAAATAATGATATTGTCAATTATGAGCTAAACATAAATAGTAATTTCATAGAAATGATATTAGTTCCAGCTGAGACTAAAATCGTAACAAAACCACAAGGTGTTAAGATTCGCAGTTAGTTTTAAATACTAATATTTGTTGACAATTCTATGAACTTAACGTATGTAAATCTCAGAAGGATACAGATAATCGGACATGTGGAATATTATCACATAAATATCACTATGATTTACATGCAACTTCAGATATATAATGTAACAACTTATTAGGAAAAAACACTTTTTTTTTTTTTTTTTGCAAAACAACCTACAATACCACTGTTGCAAACACCACCCATGTTCCATGTGTTTATCTGTTATATTACACTTGACAAGAATCTGTTCATGTTGTTTAGTGTGAACCAACAAGCGTTGAAACGCACGTGATAAACAAGTGTTCGACAGGGATGGATACAGACAGGGGGGATGCGTCCCCCCACTGGCCATACCAATGGGTTAATGGGAAATGAGAAATATATTGTACTGATTACCTCAATTAGAATATTTTTTTTGATTACGTAGACCGCTGAGTGGGATTTCACCAGGAACAAGGAGCTACTGTCTGATCAGTACTAAACTGACCTCAGACCTAGTGACTTTATAGTACGATCGTTCTCTACGATTACTTGTAACTTGATATTTTAGAATAAAATCAATAAGTGAGAGTTCAGAGTCGTATATGTTTATTTTCTTTGTTTCTAAATTAATTCCATGTAATTTACGTTGCAGTAACAAGGAAAAGTTTGTTTGGGGTCGGATTTAAGTCACTGTTACTTAGTCGATCATAAACCCCTCACCCTGGTGTTCGAAAAAACCGTTGATTTACCAGAATTAGAATTACATGAGACAGACAAGTTTTCATAAAAAACAGTTGCTTTAGCAGCATTAAAAATACATGTGATAAACAAGTGTTTATAAAAAAAGAATCGTTGTTTTAACAGCATTAGAAATACATGTGATAAACAAGTGTTTATAAAAAAAAGAATCGTTGTTTTAACAGCATTAGAAATACTTGTGCTGCACAAGTGTTCACAAAAAAATCGTTGTTTGCCAGTACTAGACAGACTATAGTCGTAATGCTGAAGTACATTAGCGCATAAAAGCGGTATGATATGACCCTCCTTTTGGCCAGTTCCATAGTTGATATTAACATCGATACAGGCTCGCACAATAACTTTCGCTCTGTCTACCACGAAAAATCGAGCCAGGGATTTATCGCTGTAATCCCTAAACTTACCAGTGACCCACTGAGAATTTCGGGCTGGGACAAACCACCTGAGGCCTTTACACGTGTATCTACATCAGGCAATGGGAGGTGACAAATTACGTCATCAAAGCGTGTGTGTTGCTAGGGGTGTATTGTAGATCACCATGATATGCACGTAGTGGATCCACGTGTCTCAACAAGGCGAGATTTAATACAATCGATATAAAACAGTAACTTATTAGTTCTATATTTGATTGTATTTCCTTATCATTTATATGTAAATAGTTCAGGAAATAACGTTTATTTAAAAATCATGTAATAATTAAAATTTGTTTCACTAGTTTGTCTGTATGCTAAAATATATTATGACAAATATTCCACTTTACATGAAGTTAAAGAGGTATTACTGTACTTTCACACATGATTACATCATCAATGTTTAGATTCGAGTATGTTAAAACCATTATTTTAGCGAAAATTTCACTGTTCGTAGGATTTTAACAAATCTATTTCTATACATTAGTGGCAGAAATATTCGCCCTCCAGTTCCTGAGGAAGGCTGTTGGATTTGCGGCCTTTCTGTAATCACCTGTCAGTTGTACAACTGTGTACTCACTCTTGACACCAAATTATGTTCATAATCCACGAGGAAAAGGATTTTATTGAAATTTTAGTTAAAAATGAACTATCTTTACGTCATTACATGAAAGAATAGATTTTATTGAAGTATCACTTTGTCGACACACTTATCAATGAAAGTTCCTTGCTTTTCTGTTGCGACACTCATGTGATTTTCATTAAATAGAAACAAGTAATTTTTAAGCTTATTTTTAATTGTTTTATATTTAAAACTTACTCCTGTTTTGTAATATTTAATGGTTAAATACGTAACACATAATTTATTTGTGGAAATTTCAATTGTGTTCTTTATTGGTCAGCTATACAAATCCTGTCTAGTCATGAAAACATTACCCGGTTATAACTAATGATGGTGATCTGTGCTATTTACGAAATTCAAGGTTTGGGCGTACATATCACAAGTTCACTAATAATAAGATTTGAATGAAATCACAAGTAACGTTTTGTTTTCAATTATATATATCTGCATTACATGTATGTCACAAAGGTTGATAAGGGTTGTATACCGACTTCAACGTACGTTTAATTTCATACGATTAACAAAGATGTTTCCTGTCATATCAACCATACTCGTCCTTTCAGCCGTAAGGGGTTATCATGTGACGGTCAATCCCACTATTCGTTGGTAAAAGAGTATCTCAAGAATTGGTAATAACTAGCTGCCTTCCCTCTAATCTTACACTGCTAAATTAGGGACGACTAACATAATAGACCTCGTGCAGCTTTGAACGAAATTCGAAAACAAAACATAGATGTTTCTTTACTTCCGTAGAATAGTATACAGCATACAGACGTTTGTTAACACCATGGAGATATTTCACTCTGATTCATTGTGACTTGTTCGGTATATCTAATTTCAAAACAAGTTCTAACAGATATCGACGCACAAACACAGATGTATAGACAGGTGCTAACACGCGCAAACACAAATGTATTACGAACATAGAAACATACAAACACAAATGTATAATAAGATACAGATGCTCACAGAAATACGTAAACAATATACATATAGACATATTAGCATACACTCATAAATATATAAACAAATAGAAATATAAAAATAATTGATTCAGATACGCATATATATGAATAAAGACAGGTGCAACACAGAAATATGCTATTAGAGAGACAAATATAGAAAATAGACAGATCTAAACGTGCATAAATACATAGATGTCACCCATGATCATTAATAAATAGACAGATACAAACAAACTGCTGGTTTAATGTCTTAATAGTTTTGATACTAACTTTGAACGTAGTGTGTGTTTATCTTCACAAAATTTGGCGGCATTCAGTAAACGTTGCAAGTCTTTTGTATAAAAAATATATACTTTTGGTGAAGTATCTTTAATAAACTAAATATTAATATATCTGATATTATATCGAGTATTTCAACACTGTTTGTTTTGAACAGTTTGAAAAGTAATTTTTATATTAAGATTAAAAATACTTTTCTTCGTCTCAAATATCTCATGTTTCACTTATGTAGTTTCTAGAACTTCCTAAGTACATTTGAAATGTTTACTTTCAATAAACCTTTATGTTAATTATTTTCAATATCCTAACTCTATAAAAGGTTGGTCAAAATTATTGTAACCATAACCCCCCCCCAAAAATCGAAATAAATTTAAATTATTCTCATATTCTTTCTAAAATAACTTCAAAAGTAGTATGAAACTACTTTCGTTTATCGTACGTAACTTTAAACTCATAACAGTAAACATTTATTTATAAGTATATTTTAATATTTTATTGCCGTTTGAACTGTGTTTAACAGTAGTTACACTGTCTGAGTAATTACAAATTTTAAATCACTTGGGGAACGTGTAGCTCAAATTATGCTATCGAATTACATCACGCACTAGTTGCTCGCGTGCATGCCTCGTGAAACATCTTTATTTGTTATGAATATAGTTAAAATGTGAAACATAAGGACCTCTTTACGTCAGATTAGGTAAAATATATAACAATGAATAAACATGAAAAAACAAGAAATAAATAAAGTACTTACTCAGTCTTTTTCTTTTGTGTGCTGTTGACTTTCGATGACATTTAACCATACTTTTGTTTTACTAATGACAGTAACACAAAATAATTTTGAGTAAGTAATGCATCGAAGAGCACAGAGTAAACAACATACAGAATTCAGACAATTTTATCTAACTACCACAATTTTACTGATTTTCTAATTCTGGGCGACAAAATTGGAAAGGTTTGATTTTGTTTGTTTTGAATTTCGCACAAAGCTACTCGAGGGCTATCTGTGCCAGCCGTCCCTAATTTAGCAGTGTAAGACTAGAGGGAAGGCAACTAGTTATCACCACCCACCGTCAATTCTTGGGCTACTCTTTTACCAACGAATAGTGGGATTGACCGTAACATTATAACGCCCCACGGCTGAAAGAGCAAGCATGTTTGGTGCGATCGTGATTCGAACCCGCGACCCTCGGATTACGAGTCGCGCACCTTAACACACTTGGCCATGCCGGGTCCAAATTGGGAAGGAAGGAAACATATATTAAAAGAAAAATTTACATTTTTTATTCTTTAGAACACAACGTAATAATATACATTAGGAGCGAACTGGTATTAAATTATCAGTCCGGGGAGTATCACATATTGGTTAAACAATTAAAGTTTCAAATCAATATCTAATAATTCATCAAATACACTGTTCCACTAGGAAATATCTCCGTCTTTTGGTGGGTCAGTCTAAACCTGTACTTGTATAAATTAGATGCAATTTTATAATTTTCTAACAGAAAAAATTAATCAATAAAAAAATCATTACGAAATCAAAAACATTCTTTTTTTAACCTTCTTTTGTTTTTCAGTGACAAATTCTTCTTCAAATATTTCATTAAAATAAATAAGCATAGACCCAAAATATTCAGTTTTTCACATTTTGAGTTTTTGTAATTACCTGCATGTTCAACATTTACCAAAGTCAGCATCGTACCACAGTTGCATCTGAAGTATTGTTTGTTTGTTTTTAGTTTAGCACAAAACTACATAACGGGTGTGTTCCGTCCATTACAGGTATCAAAAACTACATAACGGGTGTGTTCCGTCCATTACAGGTATCAAAAACTACATAACGGGTGTGTTCCGTGCATTACAGGTATCAAAAACTACATAACGGGTGTGTTCCGTGCATTACAGGTATCAAAAACTACATAACGGGTGTGTTCCGTGCATTACAGGTATCAAAAACTACATAACGGGTATGTTCCGTCCATTACAGGTATCAAAAACTACATGACGGGTGTGTTCCGTGCATTACAGGTATCAAAACCCGGTTTTTTGTGATCTAAGTTCAAATACATGCCGCTGTTCCTCTGGGGGGGGGCTCACATAAGAAGTCACGAGCAATGACAGCATCGCATGTTTGTTACCCACGATTACAGAATCCAACAACTATGGTACAACATTTACATATCAGATTATAAAAGAGTTATCCAGATCTTGGTTTCAAATTAGTCAGAATTAGAATAAGTATATCTAACTACAAGTATATTTAAGTTATAAAAGAAATTATTCCTCGAAAATCTCGTGTAAAAAATATTCTAAGAAATAAAATCCGATAAATAATATCAAGCCAACTGGGAAATATTCCACCAGATTAATAAATACTGAAAAAACACAAAAAGTAGCAAACAAACAAAAAACAAAATACGATTATGGCAAACACACACACACTCTCAATTGAAATAAATAAAATATAAATATTTCAAATAATTCATGCTCCAAATGTATTTTTTATTGGTGATAGCACACGTGTTTACATTAATTAAATCTTTACAGTTATTCCGACAGTAAGTTTGCAGGCTTAGACGTTAAAAATCTGATTTTAATACCAGAGGTGCCAGTGTACAAATAGCTTTGTGTTTAAGAACAACCAAGTGTATTTAGTCACTTATAACAAACAGAAAATAAAATAAAGTTGTTGTTGTTGTTTTGAATTAAGCACAAAGCTATTCAATGGGCTATCTGTGCTCTGCCCACCACGGGTAGCGGTGTTTAGGGTTATAAGCCCGCAGACATACCGCTGAGCCACTGAAAGGGGGCACAAAATAAAGGACTGCAGCAAAGTGTCCCTCAGCTGTAAGATTACTGACTTAGAATACTAAAAATTTAGGGTTCCATTCCCCGTGGAGGATACAGTGCAGATAATATATTGGTAACTTAAAACAAAAGAACAGACAAATGTACGAATGGAACAAAACACCTAAATCTACAGATGAGTGTCGTAACATTTTTATATTTTTAGTTGTTGTTTTTTAATGATATTTTTAATATACAGATCGTGAGATTTCATTAACAAATTTGGTTTTGAAAATAAATAAATAAAATCGCTCACCAAGCTCCAAGATAATACGAACGATTCTGAATAATTTTCGGACAGTGCCTCGCTGGGTGGGAAGCTACGACGTTACCGCGTGTAATTGTTGGGTTATTTATCACAATCACCACAGCAACGAAAACAAAACTGTTTCTGAGATTTGTGATACTGTGTTGTTGATGCCGTTACAATATTTTGGATAAACAGTAATGTAAAGAATTAGCGTTTAAGCATATTATAAAGAGCATGGTCTCGACAGTTTGTAGAAATAAAAATATTTAATGATTTATTCGAAAATATGTCTAAAGCATTGATACAGACAACTATATGATAGAAGTTAAATACCAAAATGCAGTTTTTAGTTCTGTTAAGCGTAAAGCAGTACAATGGGCTACCTCTATGCGATTGAAAGCGGAATTTTAGCATTATAATGCCTGTAAACTTATCATTGAGTTGCTAGGGGAGATCCTGATTTGTTTGTTTGTTTGTTTTTGAATTTCGCGCAAAGTTGCACGAGGGCTATCTGTGCTAGCCGTCCCTAATTTAGCAGTGTAAGACTAGAAGGAAGGCAGCTAATTATCAGCTAATTATTGTCAATTCTTGGGTTACTATTTTACCAACGAATAGTGGGATTGACCACACATATAACGCCCCCACGGCTGAAAGGGCGAACATATTTGGTGCGACCGGAATTCGAACCCGCCACCCGCAGATTATGTCTAACGCCTTAACCCACCAGACCATGCCATGTTAGTTGGTTTTGAAATCGTCTGATCGTCATACTTCTTAATTTGTGTTTGTTTGGAATTGAGCACAAAGCTACACAAAGGGCTATCTGTGCTCTGTCCACCACGGGTATCGAAACTCAGTTTCTAACGGTGTGAGTCCGCAGACATACTGCTCTAATATAGAGAGCACTTAATAATTTAATCTTCCCAATAAAAATGACAATACAATGGTAGAATGTTTGTGATAAAATAGTTTGCTTCTCGTTTAAATTAGTAAAAAATTAGCTCATTATTTAAGTCACTATGATTATTAGTTCACATTGTGTATTAACAAATCGTTTACACCACTTTAAGCCATCTGCTAATACAGCGATAAGTCCACAGATCTAAAACGCTAAAATCAGGGGTTCGATTCTATTCGGTTGACTCAGCATAACTTGATATGGCTTTGCTATAAGAAACACACACAGATAATTTTAAAATATTATCCACAGATTCAATAAGTGTTTTGTCATATTTCTTACCTTTCAGTATCAATCCCTTCGTGGGAAATTATACAAGCTAGATCATCCGGAACTGTTACCTGCTGGAGTCTGTTGTTATTAAACCACTACATTACTGTTTAATATTCCAAAACATGATTTGTAGCTAAGGGAAAGCACGTGATTTGGCAAGGTCTCTGCAGCGCGAATTATAAAGGATTGTGTGTAAGTGGAAAAAACTAAATATCCCATTGGCACCAAACGAATAACTTTTTGTTTAGTAAACTTAAAAGATGTTTGATAAACAGTGTTCAGCCTTGATGTTAAGCCTTGATGTTCAGCCTTGATGTTAATAGTTTCGTTAAAATTATTTCAAACGTTTCTATAAAGGTTATATGTAAATACTATTTTCACTGATCGAAGCTTCGTTCTTAAAATAGCAATAAACAACGTTTATCAGTGTAAAGAAATATCTATCAATAAAAACAGATGAGTCAGCTAATTTTGATGTTTGTTTCAGTTGTTCTCCATTAAAATAGCGTTATGTGCTTTAAAACAAGTAATGAAATATAACTTTAAAGGAAGGGGAAGTTTTAAAAAAATTGTATCTTTGTAGAGACCGTTGGAAGAATTTTCCATACATGAATAAGAATGAATTTCATTTTCTTTTACTTGGTTCTGATTTCTATATTAAGGAAGAATCCACATTTCACTTTCTTAGTTCGAGAAATACCAATCTAAAAGCAAACGAGTCAAAACAGATAATTCTCAACAGTTCCAGTTTCAAGATTCAAAATATTCCACTACCTGATCTCTGGAAAAAAACAAATTAAAAATTGAAGGAAATGTCATACAAAAAAATAAGTGTAGGTTGAAAGAGACATGAAAAAGAATTGAAGTACAAATAAAACATTATTCTAAAGTGGGAACATAATAACAATTTGTTTTGTGATTTTGTGCATAGCTACACAAAATCTATCAGGAATAACTGGTCTTAATGTAGCAATGAAGGATTTGAGGGAAGGCAGCTAGTCATCATTACCCCAGTCAGTTTTTTACCATCACATAATAATGCTGTCAAGTATGACAATGTTTGGTATGAGAAAGATTCAACCCCCCGACCTTCAAATTATGAATCGAAGGCCCTAACCATGTGGCTATGCCAATCCCAAAGTAGTATTTAGTCAAGTGGCAGTTAATTGTTGTTTTTGTGACACTGGTTAAAAGTGAAACAACTGAACAGCGCACAATCAGCAGATGGTAGAAAGTTGAAACAAAGACGAGACGTGAACAGAAAAGTCTTAGCTGAGTTCACTAAGCACCAGATGGCTTACCTTAAAACTGCATCAGAAGAATTCTGAAGCACTCTTTTCAAGCTAAACTAAGTAATAATGCAATTATCCCATGAAATAATAGATACGTCCCTTCATCAGATATGCTACATCATAGGCTGAATTAATTCAACCTGATTTATCACCTTTAAAATTAAAACTGATAATTTCTTGACTAAACTTGGAGATACAAAATATTTACACTATGTTTAGGACAGCCGTAAGCCTCCGGATTTACATCGCTAAAATTAGTGGTTCGATTACCCTCAATGGTCACTCCAGATAACCCGATGTAGCTTTGCTATAAAAAAAAACAGACACAAGTTTAAATTGATAATTTCTAAATGAAATAAAATGTAAAGTTAAAATATTTAGGATACAAAAATTTGGAAACGAACGCATATGTTGTTGTAGTTTCAAACCATATTTTTCTGTACAACATAAACTGAACTGAAAAAAGTAACTGTGCTGCAGTTTTGTTTCACGGATGTCAAGATATAAAATACAAATGTGTCAATAGATGGCGCGCAAGCATAAAAACGTAATAGCTTTCTTGCTGTTACAGGAAGTAGGTATGAAATTTACAAAATACCAAACTTTATAAAATTAACGTCTAAATTGATTCAACAAATGCATCTGATTTATTTCTGTAAGAAAACTTAAGAAGCAGATAGTCCGATGTGGCGTTGCTATACGAAAAACACGCGCATACACTGCACTTTATGGATAATTCTTTTTTTATATATAGCTTGGTATTTATGAATGTGAATATTTTAACAGACTAAAGTATTCTAATATCATCTCGAATGTGAACATTTTTAAACGACTAAGGTAGGCAAACATCTTCATGAATATGAATACTTTTAAATTACTAAAGCAAGCAAACATCTTTATGAATGTGAACACTTTTAATGGGATAAGGTAGACAAATATCTTTACGAATGTGAACACTTTTAACATCACTCAAAGTAATCTTGCTTGGCACTCTTCTTGTAATTTTTGCCATCACATGAGTTTTGAAGGTTGGCTGCGAATTTTGTGTAATGATGGAATATGCCTTGTACAGCATCCAAATACTGGCCAATCAAGGATTTGTAAGCAAACCAGGGGAATACTTTAACTGTGGATTTGGTTTGGGACCATTTGTGAAGTGACTAGACATCTAAATCTTCATAAATAACAAGATACTTTAACAATACATTTATTTTATATAATAACATATGAATTTACTTTGTAAACGTCATATCGTTATGTAGAAACGAAATGACATGTCATTGTTTATTCATTTTAGAAGTGAGAAACTTTTCCTGAAAATGTGCGTTCCTTTTGTTTCCACACTTTGTGTTATCCATAAAACAGCGTTGTTACAACAAAAACACGAATTTCTGCAACTTCCTCTTACCACACCCGAATAATTTAGTGATTGGGCCAGGTGTGCAAATATTTTTTTAAATCTGTAGAGAATTTTAAACTACGATATAGTCACTGTAATTAAAATTAAAATCTGGGTAGTAATCAAATTAAAAAAAAACTTTCATTAATAGTGTCCAAGTGATATAATACAGCAAACAAGACGGAATCATCAATAGCTGTGCTTGAAATTCTTTCACTCAGGAATAGATGCCTTTTTAGCCGCGGCATAGCGACTAAGAACAGCTCTGAGTTTTGTTTTTCAAGTACAAACTTTTAGCTTCGTCATCTTTTAACCAATTTCAGATCTAATTACAGTTTTGAACTCAGGAAATCAAACCCTTTCGGTTGATGTTTCAGACTACACCCAAGTTCCCATATATTATTTTACTTTAGTCCTCCCTAACAAAATTTCAATTTGAGGGCAGGCTGATAAAGATTGTGATGAATAAAGAACTCGAATAGGGTATACACACACCCCCATTTGGTATTGCTGGCGCACAAAAATATAATTAATAAAAAGGAAAAAGGGTCTCGTAGGTTAATTTGCTCTCATTCGGCCTAAAATAATTTTAAGTGCTACTGCTATTGAATTTTCACTCTTTACTCGTAAACGAAAATCGTATTACCACTTTTTCAAATAAAGGTTCTAAAGATGTCAAGATAAAAACTGTTAGGTTTCCAAAATAAAAGAAAATACACGACTGAAGGAGAACGTCCATCTAAATCCTCAATAACAAGAACACTCAAAATAAACCTGCCTCTGTTAAAAGTGATATTATGATATACATCGAAATATTAAACATAAGTCTATTTGGATTGTCTATGACCCGAATACTTACAATGTTGAACATACCAAGAGGAACATTCTGAAATAAGATGTCAGCGTAGAGATAAAAAATAAAATAGAAACATTGTCGAAACCCTAAGCGGACAGCTCGCGACAGACGAACATTGACACACGTGATGAGACGAACCTGTAAGATTACATAGTCAGAAAAGTGTGTGCTGAGCTAAAATGTTAGTCTATTAAAACTGTTATCTTTAAAATATTTCGAAGGGCGTTGCAGAGGATGGAACCAACATTGTTCAAACCACTTTTTAACAAGCGAGATTGTTAAAAGATGTAAATATAAAGAGCTCAACACCTCAAAGATAAGCGTCTTCAATGCAGTCGAAGAGACGAAGAGTATTCAACCTAGAAATAATCTCGGAAATTACGTTCCATTTCAGACAACAACTAAGTTCTCATACACAAGTTAAAAGCTACAGTTGCGAGGCATAACAAAAGAATTGACAATGAAGTTTGATTTAAGTTACTGGCAATTCTAACAAGATACTAGACAAGAATATGAAAAGTGACAAAAGCAGAAGCCAAAAGCGCCTCTTGGAATGTACAGGAAGCAATCAAATCTGGCCTGCTTATCCATATGTATAAATTGTACTCGAATCAGACCAGAATCAGTTTAATTTTGAAATTAATGCAATTATAGTATCTCATAAATCTCCTGGCGGTAGTTACAGACAACTCATCGACTATAAGCGTGATTTTCATAATATTTTTGAAATAAATAAAACAAGTATTGTTCCAGAACTATCTCACTACTGATAACGTATTATCATGTTCTTATAACTAATATTTTTGTAAGAAATGGTTATGACGAACAAACGCAATTAGGTGTAATTTACTGCCTTCCATGGCTTCTAACTGTTGAAGAAACTAAACACTTAGTGGCTAGGAATAATGTAAGTTGTTTTCGTGCTGTTTAAAAAAAAATATATTGATTGGTACGATTATATTCACTCGAACAAATTAATTGTATTTAGTTTTTTTTTCACAGATACCCCACAATGAGGAAGCTAGCAATATGCAGACATCTCGAGGAGTTAAACGATCGTTTAGAGAGAAAGGAGTGGTGTTGTTTGTTTAGAATTTCGTGTAAAGCTACACGAGGGCTATCCGCGCTAGCCACCTGTAATTTAACAATGTAAGACTAGAAGGAAGGCGGCCAGTTATCACCACCCATCGAGAACTCTTGGGCTACTCTTTTACCAAAGAATATTGGGATTGACCGTAATTTATAACGCGCCCGCGGCTGAGAGGACGATCATGTTTGGTGTGAAGAGAATTCAAATCTGTGACCCTTAGATTACGAGTTGAGTGCTTTATCCACCTGGCCATGCGAGCCTGAAAGAGTTGTAAGTTTCATTACTTGTACAAATTTAACTATTAGTAATGTCTGAATACAGTAAGTCACTTTTATGTCGTTTGCAGTTTCGTATTGATAAATACGTTTTCTACGCGTATTTTCGGTCTTTCACAGGTATCTGTTAAATGTCACTGGTACTGAAAAACATTATGCACACAGTCAACAAGAATATTCATTATATATTGCATGAGGCAATAAGTCATTCAAACAACAAGGAGGCTGTTATAATACGATGAGAACAAACCATAAACTGAATATTTCATATTAGTTGATGTCAGGTTACAGACGCTACTCATAATAATTTGATATTATATTTTGTTATTATACGAGTATGTATTGGTAAGGTTTGATGTGATAAGTAAAATACTGAGTCACACAACTTTCTACAAATGCCTGATAAAATTGTTTACTGTTCTAACAAATCGTTCATGATGCCCATAAAATCTGTTTTATCATACAAATTAAATATGTAGATGTTTAATATAAAATATATATCTCACTTTAACAGTGCTAAGTGTATTTTGTTTTCATGTTAATAGTAATGATCGTATTTGTTGCAGAATATGCAAAAAATTTGGCCAAGACGTCACCACTGAGGTTATTCTCAGGCTGTTTTGAATATTTCTGAAAGATTTATTTTACAGAAGAACTTGATTAAGATCCATGACTTAGAGGTTTTTCATGGTTTCTTATATCTAAGAGTTTCAGCTGTGTAAATCTTAACCCAGAATACGAGGGCTGTTCAAAAAATACGCGGAATGACGTCGTAAAAACAAAATGTACTTTATTTAGAAGTTACAGATCTGGGACCCCTTCAAAGTACTCTCCTTCCCAACGCACACACTTATCCCAACGGTGTTTTCACTTGTTGAAACAGTCCTGGTACGCTTCTTTTGTAATGTCCTCCAGCTCCTTCGTCGCATTTGCCTTAATCTCGGGAATTGTCTTAAATATTCTTTCTTTTAAGGATCTTTTGAGTATGGGGAACAAGAAAAAATCGCAAGGAGCAAGGTCAGATGAGTAGAGGGGGGTGGGGAAGAACAGTGATCGAGTGTTTGGCCAAAAACTCACGAGTTTTGAGGCACAAATTTCGCAGCAACGCGGTGCGTCTTCAATTTTTCGGTCAAAATCTCGTGACAAGATCCAACTGATATCCCACACTGTTCAGCAAGCTCCCTGACAGTCAGACGTCGATTTGCCCGCACCAGGGTGTTGATTTTGTCAACGTGTGGGTCATCAGTCGACGTGGAAGGACGTCCAGGACGCTCATCATCTTCAATGGACTGTCGATCATCCTTAAAACGTTCATGTCCATTGAAACATGCTGTACGCTTCATAGCAACATCACCGTAACGGCTGTTAAGCATTGCAAAAGTTTCAGTCGTAGATTTTCCAAGTTTTACACAAAATTTCACAACAAGTCGTTGCTCCTTCAGGTCATTCATTCTGAAGTCCGCCAAAAAAAAATCGCACCTCACTTAAAACCGCGTAGCTAATACACAAATGAAGATATATGCAATCGAGAAATGGCGTCGTAATCAGCTGATCTGTGCGAACCTAGCGATACCAACCAGATTTCCGTAAAACCAACTGGAGCCGCGCAATTCAAACAGTCCGCGTATTTTTTTTACAGACCTCGTAATATAGTACTTTTGCCTCATTTCTATATTTATATCTCTACATCCACTTGCCACTGTTAAGACGAGAAAACCTTAAATTTTTAATTTTGTCTGCTGTTTCAATACTTGTTACTCTGACATGTAATTATTGAGATACCAAAGATCACTAAAGCTGTGAGTGTCAGTCGTGCTCTTATTATGCTAACTCAAGTGGCTCCTTCATAATTCAATCTCGCACTAAACAGATAGAGACAGAAGTGTAGCAGTTAGGGATTAATTGAAATGTTTCTACCCCTCTTCCAAGGTGGTCACATAATGCTACATTCCATCTCACTGTCACAGTAGAAGTGCTGACTGAGCTCTTTGTTTCTTCTATAGATTCTTTCTTTCCTAGTTAAACCTGACTCATTGTACAAATTGCATAGGTAGATTTCTATAAAACATTCATTTCTCAATTTGACAACACAAAGTATATTTGTATTCTATCTTAACGATTTTATTTGCTACAAAATAAGGAAATGCTTTGGTCAAGACTGTACAAATTAACAAATCCTGTGTGAATGAATAAACAAACTACCACATTGTATTTCAAAATGCCGAGTATGGGTATAAACACTTATATTGATAAGATGGCCTAGGAAGGTCGAAACGTTGTTCTCTCCTTATCAATAAAAGTGTTAATACCCATACCCGCCGTTCTGAGATACATTTTTATTTTAAGTTGGTTTCTCGTCACATTACTGTACACATTAATATCAGGAAGAAAACAAAAATGGCTTGAAATGTATAAATTCAAAGCATTATTTAACAGACAAGTGTTGTTACGTTAACTTGTCCAAGTCAATACCTTTTTCCTCCAAGGAAATATGTACCGTTAAAAATTATTACCTTTCCAAGGAGAGGGAGAGGTAAAATGTTACGCTTTCCAAAATTAAGTACCTCACTTTTTGGAGATATTATTTGTCTGTGTAATCAAATCACTTGGTTTTCATTCATCATATTTTTGTAAGTAATTTGTTTCATACTTATTGAGATCGTTATCAATCCATAATCTGTTCAACTGGAAGTTAAAGTTTGTTTTTGTTAAATTTCGTATTAACCAGGTTTTGTTTTGTGATATTTGTTACACTGTCATGTATATTTGATCATGCCAGTTTGGCTGGATATGTGCGTAGATTTATGATTTTGTTTCCATAAATGTAGAAAAAGGACTAAAATAATAATGTGATGGAAAAACATTTGCATCATGGTTTTGGAAGGCTCAGAAGTTGTTGCTTCCTGTTCCATCTCAAACATACTCTAATGCTCTTCATTCCACTGCTTCAAGTACAGACAGAATGTTTTGCCATCTGTGGATGCTAAAGTTAAAAGTGTAATCTAATTTTGTCTTTCTTTCTCCACATCATTGCTTTCAGTAATTGCTCAGGAGCATTATTTAGTCATGCCTTTAGTCATTGCCGTCTCCTTATTCAGATTAAATCTGATGAATTGTATGTGATTCATGAAGGTTGATAGACCTCTTTCTACAACAGCAAAGCACTGTGGTTTTAAATAGAAAGGTTCTTTACCTGGTTTATTCCACCTAAATAAAAATTATCACTTTGATACAATGAAACTGGAGATATTTCTGTTCTAGGTTGGATAACATTACACTTGGCGTCTTTTTCATCTTGGGAGAATTTAATGGATTCAATTTCCTCTTTGTGGTACTATATTGGTGAAAGTAGTTGTTTATGTTCTCCGATCCCAATTTGTTGCTCATCAATATTGTTTTTTATCTATTTTCATGCGCCTAGTCTGATCTATACTGCTGTGGATCTGTCTGCCTGTTTTACTTTATTTTTTATCATTTTCTTTAGAGAATTGACAGTTACTCATGGGGCAGTAATTATTTTTACCATAATATTGAAACAGATTGAATGCAGCCAATACCATTTTTAAAGACTGATTGACCCTCTTTCCTCTGTATCTCAAAACTTGCCAAAGTGTGAAAGCAGTAACTGACTGTATAATTCAAACAGCTGTTGGTTCTATTCCCAAATCTTCGACACGTTTTCCATGGTATTCTCATCCATGTCGGTTTCCTGCCTGCCAACAGGCACAGAAAGCTCATAAAGAAACTTGGAATACCTTTTGCTGGTACCTCACTCTTTTCAACTTTAATGTTGGACGGACAGTGTCATTGGCAGCGGTGATATAACGCACTTTAATTGTTTTTAGCTTTTTACGAGATAATGGCCTTTTTAGATGTACTTAAACTTTTACCTGATTAAAAAAAATTGTTTAGTTTAAAATTGTTTAAAATTTTCATAGAGTTTTACTTTTGGTTTTATGTCGGTTGTTCGACGAAGATAGCCCTGTTGCTTTGCGGTAATATACTTCAAACAACCAACCTAATGTCAAGACTGATTGTATGTTTAGTTTTTGCGAGCTATCGTGCTCTTCAATTCGATTCGATTTTTAAATCTTCTTTCAGACTTAACTTTGCACATTTGTATCTATTTTTCTACAATTATTCATATTTTAAGTTTTGAAAACATCTTGAAGATTCTTTTTACCTTTATTACCAGACTATTTGGCACAGATAGCTATGCACTATAAAACCATAATTATCAATGAGTCTTATGATGTTTACACGATTATTTTTGGTTTATAACAAACATTTTGTTTTAGTAGGAATAAGAACAGTTCTTATTTCCCTTTGCTGTTTCTTTTCAGCGTAAATGGGCTATCTAGGTCTTGGTTCTGTTTAAAGCTTGGAAATGAATATCACTTTTTTATCGTTGTAAACACCTGATCTAACAGGAGGCATCAATATTCTGTAGGCCCGGTAGTTAAGGCGCTCGACTTGTAATTTGAAAGCTGTGGGTTGAAATTCCTGTCACAACAAACATATTTGTCCTTTCAGCTGTTTGGGCGTTATAATGTGACGGTCAATCCCAATATTCTTTGGTAAAAGAGTATTCCAAGAATTGGCAGTATATGGTGATGACAAGCTGCTTTACTGTAGTGTTACACTGCTAAATTAGAGACGGCTAGCGCAGATAACCCTCATGTAGCCCATGCGTTGGCGGTGGGTGGTGATGACTGGAGGGAGAGCAGCTATTCATCACCACCCACCGCCAACTCTTGGACAACTCCTTTATCAACGAATAGTGGAATTGACCGTCACATTATAACCCCACCACTGCTGAAAGGGCGAGCATGTTTGGTTTGACAAGAATCAAGCCCGCAACCCTCGGATTACGAGTCGAACGCTTTAACACCCTAGCCTTGCCAGGCCTTACACGACCAGACACTCAGTTGAATTGACACAGTTAAATCTGACTTTTGACTCCAGTTATAAGTTTTTAAATAATATTTTCAAGATAATGTTGAGTTATGTTGTCCTTTTGGTCACTGTTAAGATGATTCTGGGTGTGGCCTAGTAGTTAAAGTGCTGGACTTGGGACCAGCGGGTTAGTTACTCAAGTTCTGTTGTGGCAAATATAAAATAAAAATTGATACTCGCAGACATTTTTTCGAAGAGGGATAGTCAAAGCTCAAATTAAAAAGACGATGATACCACCTTCAAAGTTTTGTCATTACACTGAAGAGATGCGAAGCACGTTTTTAAAGCAAACAGATACGACATATGAAACCTTTAATGTATAAAGATAAAGGTCAACCAGACAGTGGGCTAGAGCTGACCAATATTGTCAGTATGAAAACTGAAATACATTGTTGAAACATACCTAAACAGTTTACAGCTCATGTATCAAATTTTCATTTTCGTACCTCTTTTCTTTTGTTATTCTGCTCATCTGTCTTATAAATCGTAAATTTTCAATATCTGATGGTCCTACAATAACATCCGTACTGAGCATGTACGAAAATTCGATTCTGACAAGTGTATAATGCAAAAGCACCATTTGCAATGTTATACATTTTCACAAAAATTTATACTTTAGAGTTAAAAATAATAAAAGCTTTTAGAGTTAAATTGGCATCAAATGTTTGTTCTTAAATGATCCATCGTTTACATCAATTTTTTTTTCTATTTGTTTCTTGTTGCTAAGCGCAACGCTACAAAGCGGGTTCTTTTCCCACCGTGGATATCGAAACCCGGTTTATAGCGTTATTAGTTCTAAGGTTTAGTGTTTAGATTGAAACCAAATTATAAGCAAAGAATCGATTTAGTGATATCTAATTTATTGAATGAGAAATCTAAACAGATTATATTTAGTTCGCAGTATCCTATGTTAAACATTTAATTATTTCCACATAAAAATAAATATTAACTATATAATATTTGGAATAAGTAGCTAATTTTTTACTTTTAATTAAGTGAGTAAAGGTTTATTAAAAACCTCGCGTTGTTAAAGTAATGATTGGTCGATTCGAGTAAAAGTAAAGTAATGTGATCAAAGTCGAAAAGTGTGGATTTTTGTTCTATTCTTTAGAAAATCTTAAAACAAACCTTAAAACTAAAAGTTCTTAAGGTAATACGTTTTTAGAATGTACATTATTATAATGAATCAATTACAAATTATAGGTAATTGATCTAATCAACGCTTACTGATAATATACAATAATACATTGGTAAATAAATAACGGTTTGAATAAAAAGTCATACAGAGATTTAAGAGTATAACAAAGGAAACATGGAGGATACCAGAGGAAGTACGAGGGTGGACTATGCAGTCCTAAGGTTAACATCGGCCAACCTAAGTTCACTCCTTTAACGGTTGAAAATATTTTTATCAGTTTTAGGCTTCTCAGAACGGCTGGTATGAGTAGTAACACTTTTACTGATACACAGAGAACAACGTTTCGACATTCCTAGGCCATCTTCAGGTTAAGAGCAACAACAAAAACAACGAAAAAACAAACACTTGAGCCCCCCAGTGGCTCAGCGGTATGTCTGCGGACTTATACACTAAAATCCGGGTTTCGATAGCCCATTATGTAGCTTTGTGCTTAATTCAAAATAACAAATAACAAACACTTGAAGATGACCTAGGAAGGTCGAAACGTTGTTCTCTGCGTATCAATCAAAGTATTAATACCCACACCAGCCGTTGTGAGATACATTTTTATTTGAAGTGGGTTTCTCGTCATCAAGGAGGAGAACTGGGGTCGGGTCTGAAATGAAGCGTTATGACACTTACAGAGATAAGTGTAAAATATTCGCCGAGATTTAGCATAAAAATTAATAAAACTCAAAATAATTTATTTTAAGTTGTAAACATGTTAAAGACTAATGCTTTAAATACCAACCATTCTGATATCATAGGTAGAAAATTTCTTACAGCATCATAAAACTTCTCGAGAACTAAATTATATGGCAACATTTACATGTATAAAAAGTCAAAGATATAACTAAAACACTGCAATGGGTAATCCTAGACAAGAATACTTTGAAACACTTCGAATACGGAAAACATTTTCACTCAAGTTTTACACTTTGAAAGACCAAACTATATGGGAAGAAACTGGACTAAAACTATAGTATAAGTAAAGGTAGCGCCGATAACAGCTAAAATGAGGTTTTTATCAATGTTGAAAAAATCCCAGCCTGACAGATGTGATTGACTTGGAGATGATAAAGATGAGAGTAGACATGTGGTAGGATATATCAAAGACAAATTATCTGGATTTCCTCTGTTTAACAATTTGTACACAGAATTAATTTCTTTTTTAAAGTTTTCTGAGACATCAAAACATTGGAATGACATGAATAAAAACAAAAATGCGTCGTATAATAAAGTCACGAAAAGTGTAGCAAAAGTCGCTGGTTTAAATCCAAGGATTCTGTAATACATGATTGTTGGTATAATCAACCCAATGTCTATAATCGTCCCTGAATACCAGAGGAAAATCATTTTACCATACACCGAATTTAAAATCGAGATTATTTCAAGAATTTCCAAGTTAAAATTCAGTATTTTCTGAATAATATCATGTGACACCTGCTCCGTCTCTACCATGTGTCTAACAACATCGTTGTACTGGTCAATCTTTATTTTGAGATACATACAAGTGACAACAAAAAGCCCAACCAGCATCATTGAAGAACACAAAATGGTGTTGTAAAAATTCCAGTCCAGGGCTATAATTATCTTCCATATTTTGGAGGTAAAAGCAGTGTCGTGAGAAATATCAATGCCGTAAAAGTACATATCAAAATATTCCTGAGAATCTCGATAAATGATTGCCAATAACGAGAGAATTGTGCGAGAAGTATAGTAAATCCAGGATGAAATTGTTACAAAAACGCATCTCTTCGTTAACTGTTGTTTCTGTGTTTCTGACAAGGGTTCTAGAGCTTTCAAAATTCTTTTGAAGACGTTCAGTATGAGTTCTCGATTGAATGTGAAAAAAGCAATAGATAAAATTGCCAGTGCAATTCTGATAAGCGAGGATACGATGCTAAAACTCAAATAATAGTTTCCTCTTTTTATTAAAATGTTTAAAGCAGCGGCAAAATTATGTATCAAATAGGCAGAGCCTAGTAACAGCAAGAACAAAATCCTCACAGTTCTTCTCGAGAAATTGTTTTCAGTTTCAAAATCTGCTTCTGTTATAGAGAAGCCAAAAATCTTCAGTGATGCAAAGAGATGCCTCAAACAATGGTAACATTCTTTTTCATTCACCCTAGTTTCTTCTGGATCGTTATAAGTTGTCGTTTTTTGTTTAAGACTGTTAGCTGTACAAAATGGAAATCTCATCATTTTCGTTGATTTTGATGTAGGTAGTGATACAGGGATCTGATTATATCCTATATTTGAAGAAAGCAGACCAGAAACTTAAGCAGACTGTTTTGCAAAGACAGATTGTAAAAACAAAAAACTTCGCTATATTTAGTGAGTAGAATTTCTTAGATAAAATATGGTTATTTTGACTTAATATCTTTCCACTTACGATACGACTTAAACAAATTATTTAAACTGGTACTGTATTATCTAACCAGCTGGTCGCACGTCAGTACACAAGTCATAATTCAAGAGGAAACTGATGACATTATGTCCACAAGCTTTATCGTAACTTCTTGCGACTGTCTAATCGAAACTGAATATGTGATTGTACAAAGCGCTGTCTCGCGGTGAAAGTTTGAAATACCGTTTCAGTATCACAAGGCATGGTCGAAAGGTGAGGTGAAATTCAAGCGACAGCATGTTGACCGTAACAGGTGCATAATAGGCTGGTAATCTAAGAAATGTAAGAGAATATATTGAACATTTCATTTAGGAACACAATTCCTGCATTTATTCTGTGACTTAAAGACACTTCATCTAGCAACACAGTTCCTGCATTTAATCAGTGACTTGACGACACTTCATCTAGTAACACAATATCTTCATTTAATCAGTGACTTTATGACATTTCATCTAACAACATAATTGCTACATTTAATCAGTGACTTGACGACCCTTCATCTGGCAACACAATATTTTTATTTAATCAGTGACTTGACGACACTTTATCCAGCAACACAATATCTTCATTTAATCAGTGACTTGACGACACTTCATCTGGCAACACAATATTTTTTTTAATCAGTGACTTGACGACACTTCATCTGGCAACACAATATTTTTTTTTAATCAGTGACTTGACGACACTTTATCCAGCAACACAATATCTTCATTTAATCAGTGACTTGACGACATTTCATCTGACAACACAATATCTCCATTAAATCAGTGACTAGACGACACTTCATCCAGCAACATACAAAATGTGATCGCAACGAAAAAGAACAAAAAGCAACTGACCAAAAATTATCAATGAACTGTTGTTGTTTTTTTCTGTCTTCCATCTTCCTTCGTAACAAGCTGCATGTTCTGTATTTAGTTACAGGTAAGGCCAAAAAATATCGCTTAACAGACTGTTACTAAAAACATTAAACATCATCCGCTTTTATAGCATTTAGTTTACGGATATACTATGATCCGATGTTCATGTACCTTCATGAATTTTATAAATGATATCATTATAAACATAAACATGTGCTTCAGTTATAGTTTTGTCACTTACTACGATTGCGAAGAAAAAATTTCTCCACGTGCTTCTGTTTATACCATTAACAACATTCTATTTGTGATAAACTAGAAGCTGTTATACATTTTTGCTTAAACAGCTAACATTTGCATGACTGAATCTTGTTTTCAAACTTACTTTCAGCTCGATAAAAATTCCTTGTAGGCTAGAGGTAAAATTTACTGGAATTTATTCGTGACTATTTTATGACTTTAATAGTACTCCCTTCCCCAGTGGTAAGACTCTGTGTCGATAGAGTTGTGATGCTAGAAACCAGGTTTCGATACTCACAGAGGACACATAACCCATTTTGTAGCGTTGTACTTAACTACATACAAACTGGATTTATTGTTAAGGTAATTATCAAATTCTGCATCCCAAAGTTAGATACAAAATGTTTATAACATTCTTACATTTTAAATATGCTGAAATAAGTGGATTACTAGCTTAGATAATTATGCTAAATATCGGAAGATATTAAATAGAATTCATATCTTATAAATAAATCATAGATGAATTAAACCAATTTGAAATACCAGTAGAACTGAAATAGGGAGAATAACTAAATTTAACATTTTATCTTCTGGTAATTTTCGACAAACTTCACTTTGATATAGACATAGAGCTACGCTATAAATGAAAAAAAAAATGTTTATCATAATTACCAAACATATTCAGCGAAATATTGCAGGTCGCAAGTTCTAACTGCTGTTTTGAAACCGTGTCTTCACCTATATGAGTATTATACAATTTTTGTTGAAGTAAGAAACCTGTGACAAAACACTTCATGTAGTTGAATTTCTTCATGATTTTTTTTAAAATGTAAACCATTTAATACGTTCATTTTTCATTGGTCACAACGATATGAATACAGATAGACTATACATTCCCGATCGGTAAGGCCAACTGAAAAGATAGAATTCCTCAAGCAAGCCCCTCCCCCAATGACACAGCGGTATGTCTGCGGACTTATAGTGCTAAAAATCTGGTTTCGATACCCGTGGTGGGCATAGCACAGATAGCCCATTGTGTAGCTTTGTGCTTAATTCAAAACAACAAAACAATATGTTTATGAGGCTGTTTATTAATTTTCAAATCATTGGGCGAAAGACGTTTTGATTCAACAACTTTGTTTATATCAATTAGACGTATAAAAAGAGTAGATGACTTGAATATTAATGCTGAAGTTGGCTCACAATAACCTAAGTCACGAACTATAACGACCAATAAGCCAAACAATGGAAGCTTTATCCAAGACATTTAGCAAGAAAGCCGAACAGGACTGAAGGAGCTAACAAGTCTGTGGATTCTGGCGATGTAGAAGGAAAGCAACAAGAACGACTGCTTCCAGACTGTAATTAAAACTAGAGCAATGAAAATACAACTGAAACGTATATACGAAAAGTAGATATAAATACAAAGTTTGTTTGTTTGTTTTGAATTAAGCACAAAGCTACACAATGGGCTATCTGTGCTCTGCCCACCACGGGTATCGAAACCCGTATTTTAGCATGTAAGTCCGCAGACATACCGCTGAGCCACTGGGGGGCAAATACACAGTCAAAGAGGTTTAGTTATTCATCGTTTGATGGACAATGTTAGTTAATATAGCGAGGCTGCATCTTTAGCCTAAACAACGAGCGATGAAACAAGTTTCATTGACATGTTGACATATGTATTAAACATACTACAAGATCTGAACAATTAAAACTGAATTTTATACTTGCTTACAGTAACATCTCCCTTTGTTTGTGTCCGATATTCGCACAAAGATATAGAATGACCATCTACGTTAATAATATATAATTCCGATAATGTCCATCACGACCTGGTGGTTAGAGTGCACGTCTCACAATCTGAGGGTCACGGGTTCGAATTCCCGTCCCACCAAACGTTCACTCTTTCAGCTATGAGATAATTTTAATATAACGGTAAAAGAGTGCTCTAAGAATTGGTGGTGGGTAATGATGACTCGCTGCCTTCCCTGTAATATTTCACTGCTACATTAGGGAATGGATAGCACAGAAAGCTATCGTGGAGCTTTGCAAACAAACAAACCAAATCTAACCTGATAGAAAAAGTAGCCACCAGTACCCACAACCAACTCCTTAGCTAATCCACGAATCATGAATTCACTGTTTGCCACATTATGTTTCAACCATACCCGAACCATCACTGCAGATCGGGAAGGGGGAACTTATTTTTATAGTGGCCGCAACTGTGGCTAATGAAAACAACTTTGGCCACACTATTAAAATATACAAAATATGCTAATTTATTCAAAATAACTGAATTTATTAACCTTCAATGTGAAAATTAATGGGGATTTTCAGTAACAAGTTTCGCGAAATTTGGCTTAATATCTAAGTTGAATGAGCATCTTAGCTCTGCCTCTAAATTTATGTCAGTAACCCGAGATCTGTATCTAGACTTGAGAAAATCTAGCTTAGAAAATATTGACTCACACACCCAATCGGATCGAAATATAGAAAATGATTTTGCAATTGCTATCTTTTAATTTGAAAGACTCATTTATCAGAATAGTGAGTCGTACTTCTCTGATACAATTTTTTTTAATCTTTTATGTGTTTTACACTTTGCAGGGTAAGCATCTCGTCTTCAAATCTACACTTATCCAAAGGCAAAAAAATATATAATCTCCTTACTGAAATTTTCTAAACTATGTTAAATCATTTTTGTGTAATTGTTCCGCAAGAAGGTTTATCTTTAATTGAAATTCACGAATAAACTGTGATTGCTCGCTTCCCTGAAGCTTCGTTTTCAAATTATTGAAGTAAGCCATTACGTCGCACATAAAGTGCAAATAACATTGCCATGACACAAGTTTCAATTCCGGGAAAATTTTCAATCTTACATTTTTCAACAAGATGCTCTTTTATTTGAAGAAATAAAGGAAGTAAATCATTCTAAGATCTTTTCATCTACTCAACTATTTTAGATTTGCAAAATCAGTAAGATCATCAAAAGTACAGTCCCTGTTTTTTTTCAAATACTCAACAAATTGAGTATAATATAATTCACAATTTTTATGACAATGTTTACTAGATTTTTTAATTCATCACTTTTAGACATCTGAGCACATAAATTTTTCTGATGTAAAATGGAATGGAAAGATGGCAGAGTAGACTTCACGTTGTTTTCAATTAAATGCTGCTTCAAAAAATAAAAATAAACTAATTTTGCTCAATTCATAGCGGGAGCACCGTCTGTTTTGACAGAAACCAGTTTTTTTAAAATCCAGGTTGAATTTTTTTGACATTTCAAGAAATTTTTCAAAGATGTTTTTTCAACTTTGAACCCGTAATCCACAAAGGTCGAACGTTTCTTCCCTCATTTGAAGATCTGAAGCTACATATTGAACCCAAAATATTAACTGTGCAGTGTCACTAATATCTGTTGACTCTTCAAGTGCAAAAGAAAAGTACAAACAATCTTTTAGTTATTCAAGCACCTGATTTTCAATATCTTTCGCTAACTCTAGCATTCTACGGACAATTGTTCTTCAACTTAATCGCAAATTATTTACCTTTTGAAGAATATCATCTTTTATTGCTGAATTATAATTTTCCAACAGAGTTTCAATGACCACAATCAGTATTTTTACTACTACACCATCAGTTAACGATTTCTTTTTTGAACTAGAATCCAAGCTACTTTATAGCTAGCTAACATAACTAGTTCTGTCTATGATAAGAATATTTTCAGACCTCCCTTTTGTTCATGAAGTAGAACTTTCAGACGGCTAGTTTCAATCATACGATTTTTGCTATTAACTGGAAATTGTACATCAAATTCGTTGTGAAAATTTGTAAAGTGTTGCTTAAGGTTGTATACTTTAATATTAATGAAAACTTTGTTACACAAAAGACACACTGGATTATTATTTGCTTGAATTACTTCAAATTTCAACTCCCAACTTCATTAAATTCTTGTTTCACGTTTTTCCAGTCACGTGTCATTCTCTTTTCGACAGTAATGTTAGAATCACTTAAATTGTTTTTATTTTCTGAGTGTTCACCATCATCTGGATTCTTTCGTTTTCGAATTATCCACTTATCCATATTACGGGATTAAGAACAAAATGCATTTAAACACTTGAAAGTTGCACAAAAAATATGTTTGTAAGCACATGCGAAACAACGCATGCTTGATAACAAACATTTAAACCAGACTGGCGTTACAAAATGGGCGGAGTCTGTGGCAGTGATGAAGCGCGCTTTATTAGCAATGACGTGAGGCAGTGCAATGGATTATTATGTTCGTTTTAGAATTTCGCGCATAATTACTCGAGGGCTATTTGCGTTAGCTGTCCCTTATTTTGCAGTGTGAGACTAAAGAGAAGGCAGCTAGTCATCGCCACCCACCGTCAACTCTTGGGCTACTCTTTAACCAACGAATAGTGGGATTGACTATAACCTTATAATGCCCCCCACGCCAGAAAGGGTGAGCATGTTTGGTGCCACGGGGATCCGAACTCGCGACCCTCGGATTACGAATCGAACGCCTTAACCCACCTGGCCAGTTGCTGATTACCAAGTTAGCGATAAAAGAGTAAATGATGGAAAAAGTTGATTCCTAAACCTGAGCTGGCCACAACTGTACTATCCACTATGAATTAACTCAGTCGCTATGATTAGAAGAAGAGTTGTTGTTTTGATTTTGTTGTAGAAGAAGAGAAAATCAGTTAACAAAATAATATATTACAAGAAAACAGAATGTTCCACATATTTATATGAGTTAACAAATGGTAGCCATCAGAGAAATTATTTTACATTGGAAACGCTTGTCAAAATGTAACTGATATATAACTCCTGGTGTTTAGTTTGAAAATTACCATTTAAGAAATAACCACAACTGACTTTATTATGATAAAATTATAACGGCAAAGCTGACTTGACAAAAAACATGGTTGTTTTGAAAAATAATATTGTGTTTTTTATATGGTTGTTGTACGGTTTTCATAAGGGAATCTAATTTCAGTGAATCAGTGTTTCACTGTTTATTTATAGCAAAGCCAAGACAAGGAGAACTGAACCGCTGATTTTAGCGTTTACAATTCGTAGACTTACCACTGTCCTTGGTAAATGAGTTTGTAAAAAGACTATAGTTTGAAATATAAATAATGATATACAACGCTCTGTCCTATGAGAGCATTTTTCAAATAATGTTGCTATTTCTAGTTGAGTTGTAAATAAAACATTGCCAGGTGGTTAGAGTGTGAGACTCGTCACCTGAGGGTCACGTGTTCGAATCCCCGGCACAAATTTGGTGATTTGATTCAACCTGCGATCCACAAATTGAGAGCTTCTTACCCCTCATGGCAGGTATTAACAGATAGCCTTCTAATGATTATTGAACGAGGCTATGTAATTGAGGTTTCATAGTTGTCACATTTGCTAGGTAAGTCACAGTAACGACAGAAAGTGTTCGTACCCCTGCGCCCCAAGTAGGGGTTTGCTCATAACTTGACAAGTATCACGATTAGACTAACAGACGTATAATATTATATAAATTATAAAATATGAGCACACATCTACATAATTTTTTATGTAAACTAAACGACAAATAAACTGTTTATAAACAAATAACCAAAAATAGGATGAGCAAAAAGTGTTCGTACAGTTCAGAACGTGTGTAACAACTGATATTACCGTAAAAATTTTGTTTAGTTTGGCGAATAAACTACATTATACCATTCCAGAACTAGACGCTGGCTTCATAATTATTGGAATTTAGTCTGTCAAAAATGTACTTCCGGCAGTTTAGCGCCATCTCCGTCATTATCTGCATGGTCATCATGGCGAACAGGAAACAACTGTTCAGTGATTTAAAAAACCGAGTTATGTAAAATACAAGTCTCGTGTGTCTCTTTCCGGTATTGCTACACAGCTTAATGTGTTAAAACCTACTGTTCAAAGCATTATTGCCAAGTTTAAGCTTACAGGGTCAACTGCTAACCTCCCTCGTTCCGGACGCCCCACCAAAATTCCAGAAAAAACCCAGAGGAAGATTCTCAGAGAAGTTAGTAGATACCCTCGTTTAACAGGTAATGACATACGGAAACCGGTAAGGGAAACTGGGGTTAAAGTAAGCACATCTACAGTTACAAACATGTTACGCTCTTTTAGGTTCAAAGCATGCCGTCCTTGTAGAACTCCATATTTAAAGCCTGTTTATTTAGAAGCACGATTGAGGTATGTAAGAAAGCATGTAGGTAAACCTTTTACCTATTGGAAAAATATTCTTTGGTGAGACTAGACTAAAATCGAGCTTTTCGGCCACAATGATGTTTGCTATATTTTCCGTAAGAAGGAGGAACGAAAACTTTCAAAGAATACCGTCCCTACAGTTAAACACGAAGGTGGCTCGAATTTTATATGCAAAAACGGCTCGTTGACGATGACCGAAGAAGGTCAAAACGTTGTTCGCTCTTCTATTTAAAATATTTTCTGAACCCAAACGAGACGTTTTTGCATATAAAATTCTCAACAAGTGGGTTTCTCGACATCACTGAAGGTGGCTCAGTCAGCTCTTCTGGTATAGGCAGCCTTCACCGCATTAACGGAATCATAAAAAGAAAGAGTACATTGATATATTAGGCAGTTGTATCAAGAATGATGCTTGGAACTTGCAGCTTGGGCGTCGTTGGATCTTCCAACACAACAATCACCCTAAGCATACATCAAAATATGTGCAATCCTGGTTGCAGAGAAACCATGATGAGCGTATTGGAGTGGCCATTGCAGTCACTCGATCTCAACTCAGTTGAACCAGGGTTCATCAGCGTCATCCGAAAAACTTGCAAGAGTTGGAGGCCTTCTGTAAAGAAGAATGGAAGAAAATGCCAATCAAGTACTGTCAAAGGATCATGGAGAGCTATGAGGAGAGATTGATCCAAGTAATTCATCTGAAAGGCTACACAACCGACCATTAAAGTAGATGCACAAAAACTTTCTACCCCTCCTATGTTTGTTATTTGTTTATAAACAGTTTATTCGTCGTTCAATTGACATAAAAAAGTTGTAGAAGTGTGTTAGTATAATATTTATAATATACTATACTTTCATTATCCTAATCGCGATACTTTTAAAGTTATAAGGAAAAAACTACTCACAACGCTGGGTTACAATCACTTTCTGTCGTAACTATACGTCTTATGATTTCAAATAGCCGGAAATTTTAATATAAAATTTATTAAACGTCAATTTGTATTAAATTTATATTTCCAACAAGACTGATACTCATAATTTTCTTTCTTAACACAAATATATTTTAATATACAAACGATAATGCGATTTATAGTAATGGTTATTACTATGGCTTCTTGACCAGGTTCCTGACGACATTATTGTACCCGTTTTACACACACACATACACATATAAAAGACGATAGAGAGTCTAACAAACATCACTGAAGAAGATAAAAACAATATCACTGAAAACTCCAAATTCATTAAAGTACAAGTCAAACATTCCTGATCACCTTAATAAATTTTGTCAAAATTTTACCAGTAGAATTCCAGATGAAACTGTTACAGAAAAGACATTTCTTTGTCAGTCGTCACTTTTGTTTTTCTGACACCAGTTCTTGAAATTTCCTGTTTATCTTGAAGAAATTCAGTATGAACTCACGATTCAATATGAAAAGCGCCATCTAAAATTGCCACTGAATTTCAAGTAAGCGAAGATGTGATTTTCAAACTCGAGTGGCAGTCATGTCTTTGATTAACGTTTGTTAATATGTGGCAACACTATGTATGAAATAAACATTTAGAAACAATATAAACGAAACTCTTTTATTTTTCACGCGGAAATACTTTTAACTTCAAAAACTGGTTTTGTCATAGGTAACCCAAATATCTTCAGTAATATGAAGAGATGCCTAAACCAATGGTAACATTAATTTTCACTCCCCCCAGTGAATTCTCAATTATTATTTGTCTTTTTATCCTTAAGACTGTTATTCGTATTTAATAAATAAAACATCTTCATTTCTGCTTACTTTGCTCTCAGGTTGTCACTTATTACGAGAAAATACAGCACTGACTTTAACAGATTGTTGCACAAAACGATTTCATGAAATAAAAATCAGTGTTACCTTCTTATCACCTAAACTGGTTAAAAAGCCATAATATATAAGCCTAGTAGGAAATAACGTGTCATATACGATCTTATAGTATTATGTTTGTGTTTTCTTGTAGCAAAGCCACATTGGGTTATCTGTTGAGCCTACCGAGGGGAATCGAACCCCAAATTTTAACGTTGTAAATCCATAGACTTACCGCTGTACTAGTAGCGTACGATTTTATAATAACAGAAGCGTTCTTGTTCTTGTTCTTGTTTTGAATTAAGCACAAAGCTACACAAAGGGCTATCTGTGCTCTGCCCACCACGGGTATCGAAACCCGGATTTTAGCGTGCAAGTCCGCAGACATACCGCTGAGCCACTGGGGGGCAACAGAAGCGATAAAGAGCCGTTTTCGGTGAGAGTTTGAAGCAGCGTTCATTATTAGCGGGTGTGATCGAAACAAGAGATAAAATACACACAGTAGTTAGATGTTTGTGAGGTAGATGCTCGAAGAAAAGATGAAAAATGTTTTCAACCTACTAATTCACTCATTGAAAATAAATAGGTAAATAAATAAAGATTTATTTTAAACACGACTTGTGCAGCATGTATGGCCAGTTGTGTAGATAATACAATATGAGTAAGTAGTTCGTCTAACTGCATTATTAGAGAAATGTTAATTTAAAATAATTGGATTTTTTTTCTCATAATCATATTAGTTTGTTTCTGTTTTGTTTTTTGAATATCGCACAAAGTTACCCGAGGGCTATCTCTACTAGCCGTCCTTAATTTAGCAGTGTGAGACTAAAGGGAAGGCAGCTAGTCATCACCACCCACCGCCAACTCTTGGACTACTCTTTTACTAACGAATAGTGGGATTGACCGTCACATTATAACACTCCCACGGCTGAAAGGAGGCGTTGTTGGCGCGACCCTCAAATTACGAGTTCCACGCCTTAACACGCTTGGCCATGCCGGGTCGTCCTGTTAGTCAGTTTAACTATTACGGACGCTTATATTATGACGTTCCTGTTGTTATAATCTGCTACAAAAGAAGTTTATTAGTGATATTATCTTCCTGATAACAGTAACAACAGTTCGCTCTCAGCTCGTACATTTTACTAACAGCAGCAAAGTTTGGCATCAGAAATGTGCAAATCTTACGAGAGTTTGTGCACATTTCTGTGTGGCTTCGCTCATCTGATAAAATAATACTTCCCAGCTTTGACGAGATTTATAAGAGAATTGTAATGTACGACGTTTTTGTTCTTCTTTTACAATAACCTGCAAGGTTTGTTCTTACATGTAGTTAACGTGATAGGTCGAAAAGTATATTGATTGCTTAACGCTACTGGAGGTCAACTCTAACGTTGTTGTTCAAAGAACAAAGCGTACCTGTAAATCGATAGTTATAGATGTGAAAACCTGTTCTAGTTTTCAACTTTCCGAAACACATTGCATAATTACAGTAGAAACTGTTAATACTTTGTGTCATCAGCATTTATTTGTGTAGAGTAAAGTGAATATTTGTTCTGACACTGGATAACTAATATTTTGCTTTTATCCATGTATACTAATATTGGAATACAAAATATCGATAACTGTAAGAGTTGTTCGAACATTATACATTGTTTTGTCAGCTTATTGTTTCTTGAATTTTGTTAAGCCAAAAAATCATTTCATATGCAACATTTTGAACAGTATGCAGGTGCGGGTACGCCTTGAGTAAACAGACAAGAGCATCTGATACAAGAGAGTTTGTTGGTGGATCAAAGAAACCAAATAAACTTCTCGATGCTTGTTTACCTCATGTACATACTGCACAACCCCAAGAGTAAATACTTCTGATAAGTTTTCATTTTGTAGAATATATTAAAGTAAATTTAAACTTTAGTTATTGTTTTTATCGTTGTCGTTACATTTCTTTGTTTCGATGGACAGTTTGTTATGGCGCTTAACTCCCAATCTAAGGGTCGTAGATTTGTTATAATCTGACGGTCAGTCTTATTATTCGATAGTAAAAGTATATCCCAAGAGTTGGCGAGGGGGGTGATGACTAATTGCATTCCTTTTGGTATTTCATTGGTAAATTAGTGTGGGCTATTGCAGATAGCCCTCGTTTAGCTTTGCCCAAAATTCAAAAGAAACAACTACTTTTTTCCTCAGTAGTCTGGCCATTTCCATTTTGCTTACAACATTTGTATAATATATTTTTTGTGACAATAGTTTTCTTTCTGAGTAAAACCAGATACTGTTGCTTGGTATAGTACCTTTTTTTCACTTCATATTTTTATTTCTTGCTAGCTCAAACCAATACTATTGGCTATATATACTCTGTCCAATGTCGAGATTCGAATTCTAAATTTTAACATTTCAATTTCCTAAACTTATCGCTGATTTGTCAGACGGTATCACTCCACTCAATCCAGCATGATGTTGTTTCCAAGTGTTATTTCCTGTTATCAACCTTGTTGTTATACACATATATTAATGTGAAACCAAAGTAGGCTTAGTAATCAGAAGAAGACTATTCAACTGTTCTTATTTACACAACAAGAATCTCAGCTGAACTCACAGAGTGAAATCAGATCTCTGACTTCAACTGTAAGTTTTGTTATAATAATTCCAAGATAATATTCAATATTACGTCTACTTAATCACTATTTGTTTGTTGGTTAGAAACTAAGAACCAGAAAATCAGTAGCTCATGTACAGTTGTCGCAAAAAATAAAAAAAATCTCCACAGTTTAGTGTGAATATTAGAAACAAACACTTACGACAAATCAACAGCAAAGTGTGTTTTTACGAACACCGGCCTTTCATATTTAGAGAAACTGATGAAACTAATAGATGCCTAAATTGAAATAACGCTGTAGTCATGAGTAGGTTATCACAACCATTTGTAAACTTTCTGCAGCTTAGGTACAAATAGTTAATTCTTTCAACTCTTCTTTATTCTATCTATCTCACTCTTGTTATTCCATCAGTTTGGTTCATAAATGCTGAATTATGAATATCTGATTACCAAAAATTTGATCAAAATGAAAAACGTCGATTGTATTATATTTTGATTCTGTTATGATTATAATAAAAATAATTAACAAGCTTGTGGTAAATGAAAATATTGGTAATTTTAGCTTTATTTTTGATATTGGGGTATTACAGAGAGTCTTGGGCCAGTTATTTATTTAGTGTGATATTTTGCGAATGACTATTTACTATAATATATACAAGATAATACATTTGGGTCACCATAAATTGGATCACATGTTTGATAGTGATGGGTACTCATTCAAAGCGTCCCTGAAAGCAAGGATATTGGCATATTGATGGAAAAGTCACCCAAGCCATTGAAGCTGTACTTTGGTTTTGGCAGTAAATCTGGTAGAAATGTAAAGGGTGTATTTATTGAGATACTGATTACAATTCAAAAGAAGTAACTACCTCCATATAAATCAATAGTTAAGCCTCATTGGAATTCTTATGTAATTTTGATCTTATTTAAAGAATAATTCAGAGGAAGGCTATTATGTGTGCGTTTTAAAGCAAAGCCACATCGGGCTGTCTACTATGTTTACAGAGGAAAATTGGATACCAATTTTAGAGTTTTAAAACCGTAGACGTTATCGTTGTCCCACCGAGGAACCTCTTGGATACAAGGATTATCTTGTGGGAGTAGAATAAAACTGCTTAACTTTTTTGATCTGAAGAAAAGTAAAGTAAAACGTGATACTATTAGATAAAAATACAAGTATAAATATTATAATTAATTGTTTTCTTAAATCCTCGTGCTCGTATTCCTCTATGGAAAAGGAATCTGAACAGTCTGCAGTATGTATAATGTTAAAGGTGGTGTCAAAGGATATTTCTTTACACAATATTGACTGAGTTAAGACCTACTACGGATCTTTCGGTACAATTATCAAACATCTCATCCCCTTCTATATCTCATTAGTAAACAGCGCTTGATATAATGTGGTTCCGAAAATCTCTTTAAGATCCTTATACAAAGATATTTCTGACAGTAGCAGAAAGTATTGTTAATTCGAAACCCTTAATGCTAGTCTGCAGATGAAAGTGATTGGCAAAAATCAATACAAAATGTCAGAAAATGGACTTTGAAATTTCATTTTGCAAAAACTCCTTCGACTTCTCAGAAAGAAGCGGGAGGTCAAGCTTCTTTTCCGTATCCGTTATCCATTCATTTGAACCCAATCTTTTTTAAAATGCTCGGCCTATCTCGAAACTGTATTTTGCAACTCTAATTTAAAATTAATTTATTGATATAGGAGGGTTAAGGGTGTTATGCTAAGTCCATCAGTGGATCAGATTACGAACTTACAACACAAAAATTCGGAGTTCGATGACTCGTAGTGGGCAAAGTAAGTAGCTTAGTGCTTTTCCTCTAAAAATACACACACACATATATTATCTTAAAATAATTCCTAATACACAAATCAACAAAACAAGTAAAACACAGGCGATATAAAACTGCGATCAAAATGCATGTGTCAGAACCGTCTTTCAACATTGTTTATCGTTTTTTAGGTAATATTATTAAGAATTATGACAAAGCCCTTCACAACTAATTCTACACCTTGTGCAAATTAATTGAAAAAGATGAAAAATTACGTTTTTTTTCAATTTTTTGCGTTTTATTTCTGAGAATCCAATAATTACTCTTATTAATACATGATATGACTGCCTTTACTTTCAAAAGATCATTAATCCGCTTTGGCATCGAGTCCACAAGTTGACTGCAATCTTTATTAATTTTTGGCTCGCGGTACCACACCTCAATCAGCTTATCTTTCGTAGTACAGTCTTTTCCCCGAAGTCTTTCTTTACCAATCGCCCAAAGATTTTGAATAGGATTTAAGTCCGGAGAGTTTCAAGGCCAGTCCAGCACCTTTATTCGCATTGTAGTCATAAAATTCTTCACAAGTTTTGATCTTGCTGATAAATGCTAGATCCATTTGAAAATCTTTTTTTCAATTCTGGAACGACTTTTCTCTGAAAACCTTTGATGTGCTGTGGTCTTCGATGAAAAAGCCACAAAACATCTTCTTCAAAGAATGTTTTACGAACTGATTGATGTGATTTCTCGAAGTTTCTCACCTGGAGATCTACAAACATGCAGACTTCTTTGACCCTGTACGAAGAAATGAGTCTCGTCACTGAATAACACCTTCATCCATTATTGCGTCCAGTTCTTGTATTTCAGACCCCATTGATACCGTTTTTTCTTTATTGAGTTGGTAAGAAGTTGTTTTTGACTGGTCTCCTTTCCCTTCAACCGACATCAAGAAGTCTACGACAAACTGTTGAAGAGCTGACTCTTATTCCTTTGACCTTCAAATCTCTTTTTATGACGTCAGTTGTCTTCCGTGAATCTTTTACACTCTCCCTAACCACGTACGCGTCGTCTCTTGGCGTTGTTTTCCTTTTTCGGCCACATCTTCCATTACATTTCGGACTGATAGATCCGGTATTTACTTTGGCCTTGATCACACGGCTGACAGTCGATAGGCTAACACCAACAACGACCGCGATTACCCTGTAAGTCATGCCGGTGTGCTCGTGCAGTGTCACAATCTTTGTACATTTTCTAAGAGTCACGTCAATTGTGTATGACGGCTGAAAGACAACTGATTAGCAGTAAAACAAATAGCCTCATGTTTTAGAAAAGTCTAACGCAATTTCGAATGACGTAAAATTCCTTAAAATTTTGTCATATATCACAAAAATATATCAACCGTACTGCAAAACATAGCTAATGACGCTGTCTGTGTGAAAAAATGACTATTTAAGGAAATCAGTGGGTCCAGCCATGCTGAAAATATTGTAAAATGACCATTTGTTTCAGTTAATTTGCACAAGGGTGTAAATTTGCTGGTACATTGTTAAGGTACACAATCATCAGATAGGCCATGCCAGATGTGGAGACATGGTCTATAATCCCTTGTCGAGTTTCTAAAATCATTTTAATATAATAAATATTTATATTATTTGCTTGAACACAAGCTTGCTATGAATAAAAAAATGCGCCAACTGATCTCTGTTGAACAAGTGACTACTAGAAACCACTGCAAATTTTATGTAATCATCCAGTGTGTTTCCTGTTTTTCTTATGAAATGGATGTTAATGAAAATGTTTGTAAAAAAACTACAAGTTTACTTTGAAAGATTAACAAACAGCGACTGCTAAATCTATATACAACAACAAAAAATAGGTTTATAGTCTTAACAGCATAATATGGGAAGGCAACATTTTATTATTGTTTTCTCACGGTTCCACCAAAATTATATTTAGACTATTTGTTCGAGTTTACATGTTTCGACACTGGATACATTCAGACGTCAATGTAACGGTTGGAGATACGCAGAACATTAGTTGTTCTATTTATCAAGCCCCCGTAAATCGATCGCATTTGGATAGAGGACATTGAATCATTCGCGTTAGTAGCCGTTTCTTTATCTTCAAACATTTTGCAATGCTAACTAACACAGTACTGGGCCATGACTCAATCATCATAAATTCTATTTAAACTTGATAATATGGACAATTATTTTCTACTAATATTATTATGCCTAATATACCATACCATAGTAATGCGACGTTTTCCTGTCTTTGCATGTGCAAAGGACGCCACTAACACATTGAAGACAATTTTTCTCTAAATTTTCAACAACCTTATGAATCAACATATACATATCTATCACTTGAAAATTTTAATATCTGATTAAATTTCGACTCCTCATTGATATCAATTTCAAAACTTTCAAAATTAAGCAGTCAAATATTTTACAAATGGATTCCGACTGTCTGAAAAATTAAATTAATTTATCTAAACTATGAATGGCAGAGGTGGCGCTTTTATTTTTTGAGCTCCAATTGTAACTAAAGTTAAGGATACACACATGTAAGAAAAATTTCGTTTGTTAATAAATCCTGGTTATATTTTGGGGATGTAATGGCACTCGATGTAAAAACGTTTGTGCTTGATAATGGAGCTTACACAGAAAAATGTGGGTACAGCACCCAAGCAGAACCCAGGTAAGAATATTGTTTTGTACTTTTGCTTGTAGTTGTAAACTAAATACAACAATGATGTTTACCTGGATGATGAAATTGTATCTGGTAACTAAATATTAATAGTAGACTAATAGTAATAGAACGTGCCCAGTGTTTTTAAAATAATTGACGTATGAAAAGTAAAATACAGGGTGGTCGCTAGAAAAGCGGAAAATTTGAGGGTCAGATGAGATCATGAATAAAATGCGTGCTTACTCATTTCTATTTTGATTTCTTTACATCATGAATAAAATGCACGGACCACATTTTGAGCATCTATGAGTGTAATAAAACATATGCCTTTAAAAAACTTTGTAAAAATAAATAGCTGTTTGACAAATTTTCCGCTTTTCTAGCGACCACCCTGTAGTTATACCGTGAAACTTTTGAAATCGATTAAGTGCTGCCCGCAAAATGTTTTTGGAAATTAAGCAACTTACGAGTATCGTTTGCCTCAGGCCTCACTCTTCTCATTAAGTTTCATTTCAGAGTTTTAATTGCGTCCTATTCTTTTGAGTTTCCTAAAGTAGATGTGTTAGTAATTCCATTGTGTATATTATGAAGGCGCCTACAATTCTGTAAAAACAAGATGTTTAAGAAAATTTGCATCCTAAAGAAATAAAACATATTTTGGGGTTGGTGATACGCCTTGCCAAGTATATATTATAAATCTTCTATTCTAATCATGTGTTATACTTTTCCATTAGTAATATATTATGACATTATTTTACATGTACCAATGTGACTTACATTACTGCAGTGAAAAGTAAAACAATTTGTATAATACCAAAATAGCATTTAGCACTTTTATAATCTTTGTGTTGAACAGTATGATTTCAAATAATGATGCACACAGCAACTTACCAAGTGCTGACAACAGAATGGTCATGGCTCCTGAATCTTCTGCCAGGCTGTCTCATGCATCATATTCCTTCTAACACCTTACCATTAAAATTCTTTTATAGTCTCTTTTTTTGTATAATTTTTCTCTGGGGTCCTTCACAGAAATTCTGGTGGGTTTTCTGGGGACATCCTTTTCATTTTTCTTCTACACTGGTTTATTTGTCATCTTCGACTTTATTTTTACATATGTGGTTTTTCTATTGTTGGGAGAATGTAGGTTATGATGTGATTTTGGTTTGTGTCCATTTACCATCGAGTTATCTTTAGGATTTACCTATGGCTTTATTTTTAACGTGATCCCAGAAACATTAGAATCATATGTGGCATTGGTCCAACAAACTACCCTTGGGTCATTTCATGTCAAATCATGAAGAGGGCTGCAGGTGACCTCCAAAGAATGCCTTGAAAAAATTCACATGTGCTCCTCTACCCATATAATGAAGCATTGCCAAATATTAGATCAATATCTTTAATAGTTTCTGATTTACAGCCCTGTAAAATTTAATTACTTTTTTGTATTTTTGGCAAATTCATTTTCTGGCAAATTTGGCTGCTTAAAGCTGCAAGAGTAATGGTGGTAGAAGGCTGAAATTTGCTACACTGATTGAATAAATCACACAGAATAAAAAATGGTCTCAAACCAAGTTTACCTCTCTTAGGATTTTCATAGTGAGACTGTAAAATCACCTAAAAACCCAAAATTGTAAAAACATTGGTTTATTTAATAAGTCATAGCTCTGAGGCTTAATATGATGTAAAGCTGAATTTGTTTTTTAAATTTCCCATTACATATTAGTTGATAAATCAGCACTTGTTGTAAAAGTCTGTTACATTTCCTGTAAAAAAATTTAGTTGCATGCAACTTTTTATAATTTAGCTAAAAATAACCCTACTTCAGGCCACAATTTGACCATGTCATCAGTTATTTAGCCTTTTCAGATTTTTACCATATATTCTCACATCTCTGAATATGATCTACAAAAAAAAATCAAGATGGTGTTCAACCTACTTTTTGAGTTATAATTTTTTAAAGTATCCTCTTACATTACATTTTTTATTTAAGAAAAATACAGTTTAGGTGTGTTACTGTGTTCAAATATATCCATACAATCCATTTCCTTAGGTGTCAATGTCTCTGAGTCAGATTCAGCTGTTTCCATTTTGGAAGGACCTGGTTCATCCTCTAGTGGATGTTGTGCCAAATTCTTTCGACAGCTGATGCACAGCTTTTGTCTTGGTTTTACACCTTCCATTCTGGCAGTTTCCTGATCCACTGTGCAAATGGATCTTGCAGCAAGCAAAAATTCATAATTAATTTATTGTGAAAAAAAAATTAACAGGCAGCCTAAATAAAATTTTGACACACACAATTGGATAATGTAACAGAGAGAATAAATGTTCAATTTATAAAACTGGGACTCAATAATCTGATTCCAAAAAAATATATTTCCACCGTAGATATATAGAAATATTACAATTTACTTACTTGATATTTTTTTGCATGGGTGAGCTGAGGGTCAGCACAGAATCTTTGCTCATTTTCATAGCAAGTGAGGAACATCTCGTGATGAAAACACTGAATCAATCTGTTGAACATCTGATCTCAGGTTAAAAGTGTTATTTCTTCAGAAGAAAATGGATCCATTCTTTTTAGTCTAGTTTGACGGCAATGCTTCTTTAAGTGACATGGATCAGCTAAATGAGTTCCTATACTGCACTCAGGTAAATCATGCATCCCCTCCATCTCAGTGGTCATAGTGATCTGATGATCCCTGAGATTACGTCACTGGCTTTTATAATGATCCATTATTGTACAATAAATTAGGATTACGTCATCATCAAAATTTCTTCAATTATTAAAAGAATCTAGCCATTCTTGTGCAATGTAACCAGATGTGTTTGGACAGATTTCTAATGTTTCAGGCCCCCCAGTGGCTCAGCAGTATGTCTGCGGACTTACACGCTAAAATCCGGGTTTCAATATCCGTGGTGGGCAGAGCACAGATAGCCCATTGTGTAGCTTTGTGCTTAATTCAAAACAACAACAACAACAACTAATGTTTCAGGATGATGTAAGAAAAAACGTGACAGTATATGATAATTAATTAATTAAATATTGCAGATGTATTGTGTATCTGAAGTTAAACTAATATCAGCTTTCTATAGGCAAATACTTTTGGTACTTTTCCCAATTGAGCTTTATTGCATTTATATATTCAGTTGAAGTGAATTTTTCTGTAAAACATTCAGTAATACTAAAACAATCAACAGGACAATGGTTTCCTACACTGACTGCAGAAATAAGATCTCAACATTCCTAAACAACCAATTTTTTTTTTCCACAAATATGTAATTGAAATAAATAAATTATTTTATTTAGGCTACTTGTTAATTTGTTATTTTTCACAACCTTGAGTTTTTTGAAGATCATGCTCAGAGATGTAAGAATATATGGTAAAGGCTGATTAGAATGTTTGAATGGGATTCATACTTTCTTTCAAAATTATATGGATATATTTACACACAGTAACACATCTGAATTGAAGTTTTTTTTTCAAGTAAAAAGCACATAGTCAGAAGATGCTTTAAAAATTATAACTCAAAAAGTAGGATGAACACCATCTTGATTTTTTTTTGTAAATCATATTCAGAGATGTAAGAATATATGGTAAAAATCTGAAAAGGCTAAATAACTGATGACATGGTCAAACTGTGACCTAAAGTAGGCCTATTTTTAGCTGAATCATAAAATCATAATTTTTTTACAGGAGATCTAACAGACTTTTAATTATAACAATTGCTGATTTATCAACTGATATGTTATAGGAAATTTGAATAAAAAATTCAGCTTTGTATCATATTAAGTCTTAGATCTGTGGCTTATTAAATAAACCAATGTTTTTACAATTTTGGGTTTTAAGGTGATTTTACAGCCTCACTATGAAAATCCTAAGAGAGGTAAACTTGGTTTGAGACTATTTTTTAATTCTGTGTGATTAATTCAATCAGTGTAGCAAATTTCAGCCTTCTACCACCATTACTCTTGCAGCTTTAAGCAGCCAAAGTTGCCAGAAAATGAATTTCCCCAAAATAACAAAAATTTAATTGAATTTTATAGGGCTGTAAATCAGAAACTATTAGAGAAATCGATCTAATCTTTGGCAGTTTTTCGTTATATGAGTAGATCAGCACATGCAAATTTTTTCAAGGTATTCTAAAGAGGTCACCTGAAAATTTTTTTAAATTCTGGATGATTTGACATGGAATGACCCTTTGCCAATATTGTACATTTGTCTCGGTAGGAGCTTCATATGACACCTGTTACTGTTTCCTGCCTTTCCCTTTCCCAACCATTACCTGTCCCTTCTACTTGGGTGCCTCTTTTCATTATTTTTTTGACAACAGATCTCATGTCACCAAATATATTTGCTACAACTCATTGGGTTTTGGAGCTCAGCTTGATGATTTTCTTTATTGCTGGGATTCCTTTATTGATGATCATTGTGTTCTTCAGGTTCTATGAGAAGGATCTTTGACCTTCTTTTTTTTTCTCTACCTCCTATGTCTCATTTTCTTCCCTCTTCTGTTACCAGTCAGCTTCTGTCAAAAGCAGTTCTGGAACTGCTGTTTCAGCAGACCGACAAACTTATTTTTCATTCATCAACAGGTTTTATTCCCCACTATTTATTTTTCTCCAAGAAAACCAGGGACTGGAGGTTGATGATAGATTTATCTTATCTCAACAGTTTTTTTTTATCTGCCCTGGTTTACTGTGAAGTTTTTCTCACCCTGAGGTGAGTATTTCCTTTGGGTTTACGGATGTACCTGTATCAAATAAGACTTATCTTTGGTTTGTCCATCTCAGAATGGTTTATAAATTTTGAGCTTCAGTATTCAGACTAGCTATGGCTCCTTATATTTTCTGTTTTAAAATGACAGAAAAATGAGAATGGAGGTTGAAAAAATGTAACTTTTTTACAATTTTTATAAGGTGATTGGTTGAAACAAAACATAGTTGTTATGGCGCACTTAAAATGGAAAATAATTTATGCAGATTATTTTCTGAGTAATTTAACATTTTGACTTAATTTTCCAATTTTTTATCTTCATAAATAATTTTCATATATTTGATGGTTTTAGTTATTTTTTATTTCGTAGAGTGTATATTATATAAAGAATATGTAGTAATAATTTTATTAATTTATTCTTCTGAATTATTAAACAGACAATCTATTGACTCTCTCACTGTGGGTTGGTTAAAATGTGCATACCACAACCATTTACAGAGTTACATTCAAAATTAAATGAAATTACCATATTATCAGTATATGTGAATAGACTTAGCATTAAAACAAGAGTTAATTAATCATATTTTAATCCGATACAAGTTTTAAATATCTTAATTTTATAAGAAAATATTTAAATAGATTTTTAATGCCACCTAGGATGAGAATCATGGCATGTTCTCTTGTCTAATTTGCTTACCACCCCTTTTCTTAAGTACAGCATTTATCATAAATTACTCATTATAATACAGATATTACTGAGGCAAAGTCTAATTTTCATTTTCATTTGTTTACATTATCATTAACTAGTAAATCTGTTGTATTCTCTTTCACAAATTGCCAATAATTATTTCTAATGGTCACTTTAAGATTAAAATGTTTATCACATTGACCAATTCATATGGAAAGATTTAATATATTAAAAAGAATTATGAAGCCAGATTTACCATTTGATTCACCTTTTGTCACTGATTTATATCAGTTTGTGGGGATTTCACTTCTTATCACTATCTTAAATACGTTTGTTTGCTGATTAGTTTGGAAGAATAAATCAGTAGCATATTCTTCAAATTCAGGATAACTGTAGGTTCACTTTAGTTTAGTGATAAGGAGTGTAATTCCTTCAAATCAGTTTAACTTGACAGTAGATGAATCAAATAATAGATTGGACTTCATATATACATTACAAATTGTGATTATAAATTGTTTTAGATTGAGTTACTGCTAAAGATATACTATAGTTATTTCATAATTATTTTTATTTTTGCAGTGCATTGAAACACAAGTTTTTTATTAATTGTTACTTTTACTTCAAACATAAACTAACATTTTTATGTTTTAGGATTATTCCAAATTGCATTACAAAGGCTAAAAGTGAAAGAAGGCGCCCATTTATTGGTGACCAAATAGATGACTGTAAAGACATTTCTGGTCTTTTCTACATTCTGCCTTTTCAAAAGGTATGTAAAAATAAAAAATAAATATTGAAATGTGTTTGTTTTATTTGTTTAGCTTAAGTTGAATATTTATTGGTCAAGTAATTTTGACTTTCTCATTCATTTTGTAAAATATTTATGTTTAGGTTTATATTTGAATTAATAAAGCTTATTTTGTTCAAGATAAATTGTTGCTGATGTTGAATGGAAGCTAGTGATTTATGTCTTCAGTTCCTCCAAAAATGTTTTTTTTTGTATCTGATATTCCGTGTGAGATATTTCCCAAAAGATTTCTCTGCTTCTTGGCAAGAACTATCAGAGTGAAGGAAACCTGAACTCAGGTGAAGTGAGAGGGCCTTTAATTAACTTTAAAAAGTCCTCACTTGAATGTCACATGCTTTGAAAAAATCTTTTACTGAGCTTTAATTTCTTTCTACCACTCAAGAAGTTTTAAATTGTGAACTGGTATATTCAGAATTGTTGATAATGGTAGTCACAGTCTTACAGATCAGCTGATATTGAGAATAATAGAGGATAGTCCAAGAAGAAGGTGTAACTGACTGTAGCCATATTGAAGCTTCCACATGGAAAGAGCCAGTTGTCTTTCATACTGGCTTTACTGTCTTTTACACAGTAAAAAAGATGTAAAATGAAAATTTAACCTTGCTATAACAACAACAAAAACAAAACATTTGACATTTATTTAGGAGGTTTCAGAAATGATTGAAATTAAATTTGCCTATTTTCAGAAGAAGGTATTTTTAATTTTATTATGAAAATCACTTTGCACTTGGTGAATTCAATACTTCAGCTCCATATGTTCAAAGACAAAGTTTTAATAAAAATACATAATTAAAAATTGTATGTTTTTGTTTACAAAAAACTCCTAATATATACTGAAAATTTTCCACATTTTCTGAGAATACACAAAATGTATAAAATATTATGGCGTGGAAATTTTGATGGTTGTTTTAGAGTTATGAGATCAGTCACATTGACTGTATCTCTAGTGAGAGATTAAGCTGTTTCATGAAGCAGTTACTTAAAATTTTGATCCCATTATTAAATGGTACTTATTTTGTGTGGTATATCATTAGGCTCTTTGAATAGTGAAAATGGAAATCTACTAGATGGTTTTTAAGTCTTGTAAACACTTTCCAACAACTTTTTCTTTTGTAAAAGAGTTTGTTTCTTGCAGCATGGTAATTAACATTTTACATGCTGTTTCAGAGATGCTAACCAGAATGATTTTGGCATACTGATTATGCTGCTAATGCTAAAAGTATGATTTTATTGATTACCATTTATCTTTCATAAAAATAAAAACAAATATTTTATATAATTCATTTTGCTGAACATTAATTGCATTACATTTTGTTTTAATAATTTTTCTTTGTGAATGAGAATATAGTTTAGAATAAGATTTTCAAAAAAGTTCTTTCCTACATTTTTTAGATATAATGAAAAAAAGGTTGGCTGAAAATGTAACAATTATGAATAAGGATTTTTTTTAAATTCCTTAAAGGTAAACAAAATGTTTGGATTATGTAGGATATTTTAGGAATGATAAAAGAAAGATTATGACTGATGATGGCCGGGCCATTAAATTCTACTTTTTCTTCAGCTTGTGAAGATTGAGATAGTATTACTCATCTTAAATAATTGATAGATGGAAACAATGTTGATTAAGATGACTGGACTAATTTTGACTTTTGTAAAAATAATTTGAAAGTTTAAAGAACAGTAAGACTTGGGCAAAGAAAATATTTCTCCAAAGTTTTAGGAGGTGTGTAAGGATTAGATACATGAGCCTTTTGGCATTTTATTTTTGTAAGTCTTTGACAATTGGACAAGTGCAAAGGGTTGGACCTGTAAAACATCAGTTATCTGATGTTACTTATCATTTCAAGGAAGGTAATAAAAAATGGCCTGGTAACTATAGATCTATTAGTATCATATCAGTTGTGGAAAAAGTTTTGTAAAGTCTGATAAAAGTTGCTTTGCAAAGTTTAGAATATTATTGTGTGGTCAACATGGTTTCACTAAACAAAATTCTTTCCCTACAAATATTTTGACATTCTTTAAAATGATACCGTTTTATGTAGATGAGGGTAAGGATATAAATTAGGAACATGTCTTTTCAGTGTCTTTTGTTTTTTTGATATTTGTAACCCAAAAAAATCTGTAAATAATGGAGACCTTGATGTTCCAGATTAAGGACAGTGCCATTTTCTCTGTACAGGAAGTTATCCCTGTTGCTCTGTTCAGGTTAAAGTGTACGTGTTATGACCTTTCATGGAGTTATGTTCAAATTGTTATTAACTTGTTATGTCTAAAGCAAGTATGTGCTATGGACAGAGCAATAATTGCTGCATGCATGTGGCCACATTTTCTTTGTCAAGAAAGCTTTGAGGAACTCCAATGGTGAATGGCTTTTATCCAATTCCAGCTTCATGTTTTGTTTTGGATCACAGAATGAAAAGTTCATGTCAGTCTCTCCACCTTTAACAACACTGTTTGCTACTTCATCTTCACCATTTTCACAATCTCATCCTGCTCTTTTAAACTGTCCTGTTACTCTTGTATGTCTAGATACAAAATATGCTTTTCTTTTCCTCATAATAGGACCATTGGTCTCTCTCTTGCCCTTAGCTGTACTCACACCTGACAGGCCTGTCATTTTCACTTCATCTATCTTATTCATATTTCTTATTTTGAAAATCATCATCATCAAAATTACTGGGAATAAAATCGTTTTCCTTTCTAAGAAGTAAAGTGATGAAGCTTATCAGAAGCAGTGAGAAGGGTAATTTACTTTCTTTCAAAATGGGGGTACAAAACACTTGCATAAATTGTTGAAACATGCTTTTATTTTATCAAATTGGCACTCAGATTGAAGATATTTCATTAGTGGAAGTAGTTTTAATTTTATATTGATGAATATACAAGGCATTCAAAGTGATCATAAAACAGACCAAAACTTGCAAGTCATTATCTTGATTGCTCATAGACAAAGGGTTAAATGATTTTACTGTCACTCTTAACACTGTAAGTGTTCAAAACTTTTGCTTTTTAAAGTATCTTTTACTTATTCTACTATGTTTTAATAAATACAATTTAAAATTTAAGCATTTGTGAATAAAGAGTATTTATTGGCTGATGGTTAGGTTTGCTGAGAGTGAAATAGGATTTTATAACTATATGCAGAAATGTTTCCATTTTTTTGGAATTAAAAATGAATGAAAAAATTCCAACAGTTCTTGGAGATGACAAGGAAGACAACATTGCACTGAATGAAACAATGATATTTCTGTCAGAGAAAACTAGAAATCAGGAAGTTTTTATTGTTGCACAGTTTGTAGACTTGGACAAAGATGTTCCAACTACAGAAGAACTTGAAGAGAGTTGGGAGTAACAAATTGGAAATGAAATTGCAGGAAAGTCTTCTCAAGTGATGACATCTCTCTGGATTATGATGAGCCAACCTTTTTGTCTGAGCCAGAACTACCATCTGCTAACATCTTTTCATTTGTGCAAGCACAACAATGGGCTTTTGACCTAAACAATTTGCACTTGAGCAAGGTGTGCTAGACATTTTAGACACTATCATGACTGTGAACAGTTAATTGCAACACTACCAGTGTAAATGTGACAATCATCTATTAAAGTTTACAAACTGAACACATAAACAGTGATGTAAATAATAGGTTTTCTCTACATGTATCTGTGCTAATGATCTAATGTGTGTGATGTACGAATGCATGGTAACATTTTACAAGTGTGTGTATTTTCATACCTATGGAATAGAAATAATAAAATAAGCAAATATTTCTTTGTTCCATTTAATGTTTTTTACAGAATAAGCAAAAACACTGCTTATACTTATGTGTAACAAAAATGGCTTTACATGCATATACTAAACAAAATGGGCAGCCTTAACATTCAGAACTTACTATAGTCAATATGGAATCCACCATTGTGTATCTCATCATTGATATTAAGAGCACCTTGCTGTAGAGGACATTTGAATACAGTTAAAAGGGTGTTATCAATGTTGAACTTCTACTGCATTTAGATAGAAGAGTGTCTGGATGAGAGAAAGCAGAAGGTTATAAACAAATTTGAATCAAACTGAATTAATGGCACCACTGGGGTACCTCAGGGCTCAGTCTTAGAACATTTACTTTACTAATTTACATAAATAACATAAATGAAGAGATGGTTAATAAATATGCAAATGATATTAAGGTCTTGGGTTTTGCTAGCTATGAAAGGGATGCTGCTGATTTAAAAAAGGATTTAGATCATATACTTTGTTGAGCAAATAAATGGCAGATGGGTTTTAATTATAATAAATGTAAGATGTGTGTGTTATGATCAGTTGAATTATAAGTATAATTTGGATGGGAATAACCTTAATTAACAATATTATGAGAAAAAGGGATCTTGGTGTAATGGTTGGTTAGTTAAACCATCCAAGCAGTATGTTGTTGCTAATGGTAGGGCAAATAGAAATTGAGGTTGTATCTATAGAAATATTTAATGCATATGTAAAGAAATTATAATATCATTGTATAGGTCACATTTGGAGCATTGTATTCATTCTTGGGCTCTTTACCTTGAGAAAGTACATTGAATTGTTGGAAAAGGTTCAAAGAAAGGCTACTAGAATAGTGCATGGGATGGAGGGTTGGTGATATCAGGGAGGATTGAGATCTTTTAAATTGTTTTATCTTAAAAAATGCCTTAGAAGCAATCTGATTCAAATATTTAAGATTGTGAAGGGAATTGAAAGTGCTGATGCATCGTCTTGTTTTATACTAGACAGAATAGTGGGAATTGGAGACGTGTAAGTTTTGGCAAGGTGGGAATTATCTTCATGTAAGAAATTTTTATTTTTCTAATAGAATGGTTGACCTTTGAAATGAGTTGTCTTTGGATGTTGTGGAGAAAGTAAATTTGAGTGAGTATAAAATAAAACTTGATAACTATATGAATGATAATGTGTGGCTTTAATATATTTTTTTTTTTTTAATTAATAGTTAATTTTGGAGGCTGAGACAACCAAGCTGGACCAATAGATCCAATGTTGTCTCTTAACATTATATTATATCCAACTATTTCCAGTACAATCTCTCTTCAAAAGCCTGCTAAACTGTCCTGGTTATTATTAAGACTTGTATTGCATATACACACATTAAGAATTGTTGGTGATCTATAGATCATAATTATGAGAGTACAGGTAAATATGTTTGCTTGTTTGTGTGTGTTTGTCTATATATATATGTAAATGAGAATTGACTAATAGTAACCTTTTATACATATTTGTTACTGTTATGATCAAAATATTTCAAGTCAAGTTTTCAAATCTTAGTGTTATTGCTTTTCCAACTTATATATTGTTGATTGTATTGGAAAGCCACCTAAAGAAAATAAAAAGAGATAAACCTCAAAATGTTGTTGCACTTGGACCTAGTTTGTAAATGTTGTAGTATTGCTTTGTACCATATATATATGTTCCAAAGGCTTGAGGTAAGTGTTACTAATAAAGCTGAGACTGTCATTGATGTGAATGCTGATACTATTTACTTTTCAGAAGTAATTTTGATTGGCAGAATATGATGCTATCTTGTCTCATATTCTAAATTTTGTTTAATATTTAGTAACTATCCAAATGCTAACTTATTTTATATTGTGCAAATTAAGTTCAAAGAGATTCACACCCCTTCTTAGTAATTCAAAGAATAACTCTAATGTAAACACAACAACTAATTTAAGACTCAATATATTATCAGTAGTAAAATGAATATTTGTTTATTAACCCTAGAAGTGAGGACCCTCTGTACTTTTAAATATGTTTTGCTTAAATGATTTATGCACCAAATTTATTTATTTGTGAGTCATCAACCTTTTTATAGGGTCAGTTAGCCACACAAATATATAAATAAAAGTATCATTGATGTTGCATTAATCCCATTAATTACTGTTTGTGATTCCTATGTTTATTTTCTCTAGAAAGTGAATACTTTTACCAACTTTTTTAATATTTCACATTGGTTGTTGTGATGGGCAAAAATAAAATTCCTCAGTATGATATGGTCCTCACTATTAGAGAATGGTACTTTAACAGACTGGTATATGAGAGTTAAGAGAAACACAGAATATAACAACACCATGAGGACATCATCAATATTTATAGGTGACTTGATATAAAATTTTGTAAAATGTACCAGTTTTTTAGAAAGGCATAAAAAGTTTAGAGATTTCCAGTTTATACAAAACAAAAAACTATTACAGTTTGTCTTTTTTTTTTTTACATGCAGTATAAACTTGAATGTGGTCATCTATTCATAAATTATATAGAGTATCTAGCTAAACATCATGTTTCTTGCTGAATGCACAAGTCAATAAGCCTGAAATTCTAATCAAAGTAGAACTTCTGTGTTCTCAAGACATCTATACAAATAAATTTATTACCCTTAAATAACAGGATTTCTTTCAGAAGACAGCTTGAATGAGTTATGAAGAAAGTTTTAATATGAATGGACAACAATTGAACAAAACAGCCCTACTCTAAACCAACTCCTTGGTACCTTTACTAAGCTATTAAGCAATCATCAGCCATGTGACTTCTTTATTACATGCTGTATATATATTCCTGTTTATGTAAACTACATTTATCTGATGATCACATAATTTTGTGAAATTGTTGTACATTTATAATAAAGTTTTCTTAAAACCATGTCCAAGCTTTTAATGATTTGAAATATAAGAAACAAGCTATAAAAGCTAATAGAAATATATTACAAGTACCATTGGTGCACAGTGACACAAGTCAAAATAACACAAGAATGCAGATGAAGCTATTTCTGTCAAAAAATTAACAGAGTCGTAAACATAAATTTTGAATCTCTTCAGCAGCAGGTCATTAAAATTGAGAGATAAAAGACAAAAACTGTTAAGGCCAAAAATTATTGTGAAAAAGAGTTTTAGTTTTATAAGTAAATTAATAAATTTGTACACAAAGTTTAATTATTTGTTCTAGGCAAGTGTATAAATAGTGTGATCGCTCATTAGGACAGTTGGTGACAAATTTGTTGTTATGGTTACTGTACAGTATGTTGATGTATATATAATAATATTTACTTGCTTTCAAGACTAGTTCCTTTTTTGTATGTGTGTTATTCTGCTAGTATGGAATTTTATATTACATATCCAGTAAAAAAGGAATGTTTTCATTTTTCAAGGGATATCTGGTCAACTGGGAGGTTGAAAAGCAAGTTTGGGATTATACATTTGGCCAAGATGTGTTTAATGTAAGTTATATTTCTTTTATTTGTCACTACTGTATGCAAAAATGCCCAACACTAATAGTTTATTAATCATTATTCTAAAATTAAATTTGAGAAGCTGAGAAAGAGGGAAAGTATTTCTAAAATCTAAACTTTAAGTTAGTTGCTAGATAAATTACCATAGGAAGATCTTATTGTTGTCTTTTCCCAGAAGGTCAGCCAGTTATTATTTCCTTTCCCTGGGTATAAAAAATCAGCATTATTTTAATCTCTGATTTATTTAATGGAAAAACTGGATTTATAAAGATTCATACTGTTCTCTTAATATTAACTGTGTATCTCAGAATTCATATAATCTTTGGCCAGCTGATAGAGAAAAATGCATTACTCTATCAGTGTTGTAGTAAATTTATTGTTTGAGGAATATTTTTCTTTGTATCTGTAAAGCAGGTTTCTAATTTTTATTTGATGATTTTTAACATTAAAATCATTTTTGTTTCAATTTTTAAATATCTTAGTGTAGTATTTTGAAATTATACCTCTACTTCACTTTTCTGTTTAAAACTCATTCAGGTGTTCAGAATATAACTAATAAAGTCACAAAATTCACCAAAGTATAAGAACACAATGTGCTTGATGTGTGACAGCAAGAAAATTGAATTCTCAAACCAGTAAAAAGCATACACTTCCATATAACATGATCATACAGTTACATTCATTAAACTTAGTATAACCTTGGTGTTTTAGGTAGACTTTGGAGAAACCTGCCTGATAGTGACTGAGCCGTACTTTAACTTCACATCCATTCAAGAAAATATGACTGAAATTCTTTTTGAAGAATACCAGTTTCATTCACTTCTTCGTATCAATGGTACAAATTTTATCTTTATTATGTTTATTGTTTTATTAGCTTAGAGTTGAATTTTTTTTAAAACCACTTGTAATTTCATAAAGTTTGATGGTTACTTGTCCTTTTATTCTGTTTAAAAACAACAGTTTTTAGTATTTGAGTTTATCCAGCTTTCATTAAATATTGATGTTTTCATTCAACATATCAACATGCATGATATAAATAAACCACAATAGATAGATAGATACCAAATACTGCAGAGAATTTATTTTCAGGCATAAAATTATATTTATTATTTGGTTTCAGAATGTTCGTGAATCTTTGGTATTCTTTGTTATCTTTTTGTAGTGTTTACATAAACATTCACAAGAAAAATAGTTTGATAGATTTTGTCATCTTGCCTTTTTTTATTGAATAATATTTATTAATATACAATGAAACAAACACATTCCTTATGCTAATTGTACATATTTCAGGAAAAAAGATACCCTGATGGCACGGTGTACCAAGAACTGATATGTGTATGGCTGTTAATGGCATGTAATTTGAATGATAAATAAATTGTGTATTTTTTCCTGTGGGTCCAGACTTTTGGGATACCCTGTATGTAACTAACTTGTTTGTAGATTGACTATATAGAAAGGGAAATAGTTTTTTATTTGTTTGTATTGTGTATCATTGTGACATGTGCATAATAAGTGCATTCCTATTGATGTTGCAAGATTTTTGGTATTCATTTATGAATTTTGTCTCAAACAACAGGTAAGCAAAGTAATTATATTTTAATATTTCTTTTTACTTAGCGGGAACATTAAGTGCTCACAAATATCATAAAGAGAACCCAGATGAACTTTGCTGTCTTGTTGTGGAGTCTGGATACTCCTTTACCCATATAGTACCTTACATTAAGGGAAAGAAATTAAAAAATGCTATTAGGAGGTGAGTTTGATATAATTCAGTATGTACCTGCATGGATAAACACATACAAAGGATGATTATTAGAAAATTATTTTGTTGTCTCACCACATTTGTACATCCATTTTCATTCAGCATGTCTTCATATGGAATAGCAAATATACCTGACAGTTAAATTAATATGTCATTTGAAGCAACCTGTGCTACTTATTCAGACAGAGATATGTTTTAAATTATGTTTCATACTCTTGCTTGGGGTATGTGGACAGCTTTTACCATTGAACTTTGAGTTTGTAGGTTTTTTACCTGTTACAAAATGCCACAATTTGCTTATCACGATTAGGGTACAACTTGTTTTAGGTACATCCAAATTATTTTAATTTCTAATGCCATTATTTATAAAGGACATCTCTGTTTTTGAAGTATTAAATAGTCTATCTGAATGTATCTCTATGATCTGAGTTTGTGAATACTGTTGCGTAATCTACTCTATGGTGTTGTTTTGATGCATACCATTTCACCATGACTTTATACTGGGTTTAACTTACTGTTTTACTTATTCAAAATAATTTTAATATAACATACTCAACCCATTATGTGTATATGGTAAATTTGTGGAGTTGTATTTAAATTTCTTATTCACAGAAAAAACTGAAAAGCAAAGCAACTCTTCCATATTTATTTCATTATTAAACATTAGGTATCAGTATCAGAGTTGCATAAAAGTTTTATAGCCATTTAAATTCCCCTTCTCCATGTTGCTACTGTGGAACCTTGATTAGCATGAGTATCATGTTTGTGCACCATCCTCATGAAGGCAATGTAGCAAATGCCCTTCTTGGTATCTTTGTTAGCATTAACAAGGATAATTGTCTTCCTGTTATCATATTAGCTACTTTTATCCCAGAATATATTAAAATTTGCAACTAATAACCTGTAAGAATTCATAAAAGATTAAAATGTGTTCTATCAAGAAATCTTTAATAAATATTTAATCAAGATGTATAAATAGTATTAGATCTCAAAGATAATCATCCCCCAAATTAAAATTTTAAATCACAGGACACATGTTTGAAAATAGTGGGAATTGATTTATTGTTTGAAAATCTGAGTAATTTTTAAATATTTCTAAAAATAATTTTTCTTTGTTTATCAGTTAAATACTTAATATTTCATATCATCCTGTTTATTTTTTCAGGATTCAAGACTTTCTTGTAAATTAACGTAACATGAAAAAACATTTTCAATGTATTATTCCATGATTTTCAGAATAAATATTGGTGGGAAGGCCCTAACCAACCATTTAAAAGACATCATCTCTTACCGACAGCTTCACGTAATGGATGAAACATATGTAATGAATCAAGTAAAAGAAGATGTGTGCTATGTGTCTACTGAATTTGACCGTGATATGTCACTTGCACGGTAATAATCCAACAATAATTACATAAATGAAATTTGAAAGTATGGTAGTTTGATCCCACTTTAAATTTTTAATGTTACTCACATGAAGTTATCTTTAAGAGTTTTAATTAGAAAGCTTAGTGAAACATATGATCAGTTTTAAAAATCTGTAGTTTACAGAACTGTTTATTGTCATTGATGTTTAAACATATAATTACAGTTGTGTTAAATTTTTTGTAACTTATGTCTGATATTTGTAGTAAAGAATTAAAATATTTTTTTATTTTTATTATACATTTTGTTCAGGAGAAAATACAGTAAGTTATGTGCAGTGGTTATACAGATTATGATTAAAAGGGTCAAAACCTTTTTGTAAAAGCATGTTTTTAAATTTAAAAAAAATCTGGAACTTTTATTAGAAGGTTAGGTTCTATACTGCTATGGAGCTGTTATATACAAGAATTTGAAATTCAGGCTATATTGTTGTGGAGTATTACTACATAAGAATTTGAAATGAAAGCTATATTGTTGTGTAGTATTGCTAAATAAGAATTTGAATAGATTGTATATAGATATGGAAGTATAACATATAAGAGTTTTAGGGTAAGGCTGAATTTTTTTCAGTTAGAATATGCAAAAATTTCAAGGTAAAGCTGTATTGTTCTTGTGGAATGTTACTACATAATAATTTGAATAGGTTTAATATTGTTTTGTAGTATTAGTGCATAAAACTTTGAATAGGTTCTATATTGCCAGTTTTTGTCTTCTCAGGAAAAAGGGGAAAGATAATACCATCATGAGAGATTATGTTCTTCCTGACTACACTGTTATAAAACGAGGTTATGTTCGGCCTTTGGAAGAAACAACAGGCAAGCCCAAAGATAATGAACAGGTAGTTTTTATTTAGGCACTCTTACCTTGTCTGTTGTTGCATTTAATTGTGAATGTTTGTGTTATTAATGTAATGATTTATAAATTTATGAAATGTTTATATTTTGGGCAGCATTAGGGGAACCTACTTAAAAGAAAATAAATTTCATAAAATGTATGTATCAAGAGTTTCTTTAGCAGACATTTATAGCAGTAATAGTTTCATGAACAACTTATAAAAAAAATTACAACAAACTGAAAATTTCAGAATCTCACTACAAAAGGGTAGTTAAAATTACAAAACAAATATTACTTTTTACAGTCTAACTGATGGATTGATTCTGTTATTAAAGTTAGTAGGTACCCATAGGGGTCCCCTGATGGTGGATAAAATTTGGATTTGATAACTCCCCTGCATGTCCTAGGTTTTCCATTTGTGTTCAGTTGTTATGTCAACTAGTTCTTTATTTTTTTCAAATAAAAATGTATGTTAATAATAAAAACTTATTTATTTTTGAAAAAAAGCAAATTTCTAGAACTTTCTACAAATGTGCATTTTCTTATCTTCTTGACACTCAGAAAATTACAATTTAAGATAATCATATAATTGTGCATATTATGTTTATTTGAACTGATTGCATAAAATATTCATACTTATTCAATGGAATGGTTTGTATTAGGCACAAGTAGCAGCTTTGTAACTGTTGCTTGTAAATGATGTAAGACTATTGTCAGTTAAAAGGTATAAGTTGCAAAATTTACATTTTGATTGCTTTTCTGCATTTCCACAGCTCAAAAAAGATCTGGTGTCTCACCAAATCATCTTCCTGTTTCAGTTTTCAATAGTGAAAAGAAAGATGAAATATGAAAAATAAAAAAAAAATTAGTTCTGCATCATATTGTGACTTTCTTCACATAACATGTTTCATCAAAACACAAGTTTCATTGCTATATGATTTTAAAACTTGTGTTTTCATAAGAGTGATACTTACCTCTATCTAAATTATTGCAGAATTTATTCAAGGAAAGTATATTTGTCATTAGTCAATCATCTTTGTTACATCTTCCACTGATTTTTAACAGTGAAAATTTTGTACCCTGTATTTCAAGTTCCAGAAGAATATCATTACAATTTGAAAACCTTAAATAAAGTAATTATTTTAAACATTTGTTGAAAACGTTTTTGGAAACTTCTAAGTTGTATGTCAGTTAAGTTTCAAAAGAGTAAAATATTGTCAATAGTAAAGTAACATTGAAGATTTCGTGCTTTATCCAAAAGGGGTTCACTTGGATGTGTATATGGGAATGATTTGAATCTGAAGACTTCCTCCTTTTACTTTTGAAATGTTTAGTTGATGTAATATTCTCACCTGTGTTTATAATTAAGTTTAAATAAGTATATTTGTAAATATACTGAATGTGTAAGGGGACTGGTTGTTGTTGTACTTTATAATGTTTGCTATAAATTTAGTTACCTTTTAGTGTAGAATCAGTTTTAGGTTTTTTCACAAACATCACATAACATTTTTAGTTCTTTTTCCCATGGTGGCTCAGTGATAAGTCAGTGAGCTTATAATACTAAACATTGGGTTTTAGTACTCATGATTGGGACAGCAAAGATCTTCATTATCTTCCTGTTAGGCTTAAAGGCCTTTCTGCTACATCACCTCATAAAACTATTATACACTTCTATCCAGGTATAATGTTTTTTCCTTTACCTTCTACATTGTTTTTCAATATTTTGTCTCCATCTCGCCCTTGATCGTCCTATGAGTTTTTCTGTTCCAAGACTGTTCTCAAGTTTTCAGACTGTGTTAAATCCTCCAGTGGCTTTCTTGGTCACTCCTGTGTTGTTAAGTAAGCTGATTAGTATCATCCCTGTGTCTCCAACTCTCATGTGATTACAGGTTTGAAGGCAGGCTAGATCACAGATAACAAAGAATTACTGCATCATCTTCTAAATGAAGAATATTTCATAAAAAAATAATAATATAGGGTGGACCCTGCTGCATGCCATGTTTTACACTGATGCATTCAGACCTTAATGAGCCCCATTTGATTTGACACATATCCACAGACTATATATATAAGTTATATATGTGAAACATTTGAAGATATTTGGTTATAGTATTTTTTTATCATTAAAAATAAAATTAAACCAGTAAATAATTGTTTACATTTCCTTTCTGCATTGTTGGTTCAATACATCCTCTATCCTTTTGTGTTCCTCCTTGAAGACCAATTTGTTATTTCTTCACAATCACTAAACTGAAAATAGATAAATGTATATATATGTACATGCAAAAAATCCTAGCTTTCCACAGTTTCCCTACTTAAAATTGTCAATTTCTTTTTTAACTCGGCTGGTGAGATAAGACCATCAGTAGTCCTGATGAGTCATCAGGTTTATCAGTTAATGTAATATGCTGTTTTAATGTTGATCATGAAGGTTTCTAAATATTTTGAAATATTTTTTATTGGTTGTTCATTGGCTTATTCTTTGAAAGAATTTTTCTAGGATATTGAATTCCAACTTAATTTACTATCCTTGAAACAAATTAAACATTCTCTTCTTGCCATTGCTTTATCTTTATTTAGCATTAATGTGTGATAAATCTTTAAAAACATAAATTAAACCTTCACATGCATCTTTAACTTAAGGAAATCTCTAATTACATTGTTTAAAGAGAGAAGAACTATCAGCTAATGATCAGGTGGTAACTATGTATCATGAAACATTCTGTGAGTTACTAATTTCTCCTGTAAGATTGTTTGTAAAGAAATGACCGTGTATAATTCAGATATCATTGTTTATACTTCCCCAGTTTATCATTGATATTTATGATTTTATAATGCTAAAATCTGGGGTGTGAATCCCTGTGGCAGACAGAGCTCACATATACCATTTTGTAGCTTTATACTTAGTTTTACTCTAAAACAATAGCCATTATTCTTTCTATTGGAAAGAAAATATTCTATTCTTTTTTAACCTTTAACTCTTACTTTTGTAACACAATTGTCTAGTATATTTGCCACGATCCTGAACAGGCCCAGCATGGCCAAGTGCTTAAACCGTGCGACTCGTAATCCGAGAGTCGCAGGTTTGTGCCTGCATCGCGCCAAACATGCTCGCCCTCCCAGCCGTGGGGGCATTATAATGTGACGGTCAATCCCACTTTTCGTTCGTAAAAGAGTAGCTTAAGAGTTGGCAGTGGGTGGTGATGACTAGCTACTAGCTACCCTCTACTCTTACACTGCTAAATTAGGGATGGCTAGCACAGATAGCCCTTGAGTAGCTTTGTGCGAAATTCCAAAACAAACAAACAAACGATCCTGAACATTGTAATACATACCTTGGTTTCCACATTTCACTATGCAAGCAAGCTAGTCCACTATTAAAATTACCCATTATTATAAATCTTTTGTTGTCATGAGAAAAACAGCTTTCTTGAGCATTTTCAATAAAGGTGATCCTTTAAGTTTAGGAGAACAGCAGAGGTCTAACACCCTCTAAATAAACCTTAGGAGTCTAAATTATTAACATCTATGAAGCAAAACAAATCTATTATAATTGAAATTTACAGGTACCTTTGTTATATTTAGTAAAATTATGTCAGATTTCAAAATAAATAAAAGGAGGCTACTTCAATTAATTTTCATTCTCACTAATATTCCATTATTTTATATATGAGCTGTGATGTGATTCTTTTGCAGTAAGTGTCTGTAATTTGTTGGTGACAAAGCTAGACAGTAAGTGGACAGCACACAATCCACTTCTTTTAAAATAATATAATTCAAAATAAGTAAAATGAATGTACAAATATTTTTTTACCTTATAGGAAGTTGCAGCTTTATTTAAAATTTTAAATAATTCTCTTTTCTTGTTGAAAGTCCACACAGGCTGATTGAATTACTTTTGAATCCAAAATGACAAGATGAATTATTTTTCTCTACTCATCGCTATAACTTCAGTAAATAATTCACTCACATTACCACAGTTGCATCTGGAACTTTAAATAATTGTTTCCTTCTTGTCAAGGTCCACATAGGCAGGTTTGATTGTTGTAGAACACCCTTTGACAAGACAAATTATTCCCCCTTATTTCTATTAAACTTGAAACTTACTTTGAGACACCACCTTTTAATGCTAATTGCTCACATGATGGCTAAATTTACATTTTTTTTTAACTTTTTCTGGCTGTACTTGACTTGTGCTTGCTTGGTTGTATGTATCTTTACCCAACTGAGGCCTGGAGCTTTCTACAAACTAGGAAACTGATGTAACAGTACTTAGACAGCAAGACAAACTTAGAGGTTTTAAGAAAAATGATATCAACAAAACCATAACAATTAAACAACACACACACAATGTTTGATGTTTACTAAGTTACATAACAAAGTTTTTTTTATAACTATTGCTTTTAAAATAATTAACTTTCAACTCTTGTTATGAAAACTGGATATTCATCAAATATAAAGTTAACTAAATAATAACTATTATGCTAAATAGTCTTGTATATCCAACATCATGAAAATAGGTTCATATTATTCACCTCTTTAACTGAAAGAAAAAACACTGAGTTTCATTAATATCAAATTATCTTTTGTAACTTCCAAATCAAGTTGGTGCTAAAATTCTGACTTTCAGTTTTGGTTTTCATTCATTTCAGAGTGTTGGGCTGAGTTCATCTTTCTTTGGTGTAAAGACATTTAGATTTCTTTCATTATTTTTGCTTCCTATTCATTTTGCTTTACTTTGATTTACTTTTTCTTTTCGTTAAAGATGGTTTTGGCTGTTCTGTTGTTGTTTTCCATAACAGATATAGAATGTATTTAAATGTCATTGATAGTTATATTTTCCATTAACTATGTCCATTAATTATATAGATTATTTCATCATTTTCTTAATTGATGAATTTTTGAAGTGCTGTAACTGGTTAGAAAGAATTGTACAAATTTTACTTAACTTTTAATGTTGTAGTTTTTTTAGTGTTGAAACTTTATTTAACATTGGTTTTGAAAGTTCTAGATTTTTTGCCCATTGCATCTGAGCTTTTATTTTTGTCTGACATTCAGAAAAGTTTTATATTTTGAGTTTGCAATAATTTGACCTACTGTATCCATATTATTTGTAAATGCTGATATTATGTTTTACTTTGCAATCTCAATCTAGTAGATGCAAGTCAAACCTGAGCCAGTTTTACCCACATGGATAGTTTGAACCTTTCTTTTGTTTCATGACAATTGTAATTGGAAAAAGTGCTTGAAGGCATATAAAACTAGTGTTGCAATTACAAATTTACAGTGATTTACATTGAGTGGTCTACAGATTAAATAATAATATTGTTTCTGACACCTTTTTCTTCATAGAAGATAGTGAGATGATCAGCAGAATTTCTTTAAGTTGAAGCATTTGCTCTCACTCAGCTGTTATTGGTGATTCTGAAGTTGTTGACACACAAGTTTATCACTGCTTTGTAAGATGTGTTTTTTAATATTTGATGTAGAAACAGGTTTTATGGAAGTATTTTTTTTAATTTCATCATAGAAATAACTAGTTGTTGACTACATATTTTCATGTTGCCAAACAGTGTAACTGTATTTCTTTTGAAGGATTTAAAATAGGAATAGCACCATTGAAGATTCTTTATTTTACTGTGATTTTGAAAACATCCTTAATATGAATGTGATTACAGATATATCCAATTAAATTTATTAATTTTTTTCTTTGTTTTCAGTCCATGATATTTATGTATGGGATATCCAATACAACATTTTACTTTGGCACATTATGCAAATTAAGTGTAGAAAATTTTATGTTTAATGTACTTATTAATAAGATTATCAGTAAAGTTCAGAGAACAGTCATTCTTTTGTAAGATGTGTGTGATATTCTTCAGTTCTTCACAAATATGTTAGTGTTGTCATTAATTCTGAACATGATTGGATTCAAACTATCAAAAGTAATAGTAAAGTTTAGTACAATTAGGAATAGCATTTTTTGTTATTTCTGCACACATTTTACTGGCCAATTTTTGTGGAATAAAAACATGAGTGAAGAATGCAGCAGTTCATATAATATGTTGCTACAACCTTCAGAGGTAGTTGACTGGTTTTTAATGGAATAAAAAATTCCCAACACACAACCTGGTTTTGGACCAGAGTTGATCTATCATCATTTCATTCCTTCCCACTGTTGCTTGGATGTCAGGTTTCTGGGTGCCTGATGATAATTGTGTACTGTGTCTGCACACATGCATAGCCTTGATTGTTGGAACAAAAGTTACTTTTCTTTTTTGCTTTCTGTTCATGAAATAAAGATGGTTGGAACCCAACCATGGACCAGAAGTTATGTACTTAAGGCTACCTGGTTTCAGACTAGTGTTAATTCATTGATTCCCTGTAATCATCTTTTATTTAATTTAGGTATGCAGTTACTAACAACTTGTGCCCTTTTTCCGTACTCTATTAACTTGCCTTGCCCTCTTCCTGCAGTTGATATTAGTCTGTTAGCAGAGTTGAAATAACAAATACTAATGATTCCTGGTTTCTCTTCCTGCAGCCTGTTTTGGCCCAGTAAGTATATTGGCATGAGCACTTGGTACAGTCTGAACATGCTTCTGCTATGCTGCACACATTGGCCCTACACACTGTTGTGTGCAAGTCTTCAAATTGCCACATTCTTATTCTGCCTGTAGTTGTAACACATGGTGCTTTTTTTACTTTTTCCTCTCTCTCAATCTGGACAAAAATGTACAATGGAAGAGGTGAGATACAGTTTTACACAAGTATGTTCCTGTGGAGCCTCCTTGCCACTGTGTGTCACACTCTGTGAAAGCTCACTTAGCTTACTTTCACACCAATCCTTCCACCATATTATTGTGAGATTCTAGCTTTTTGCACAAAGACGTGTATTATCTCAGAAGTTAACATTTTTCTTACATGAAAATATATTTTCAGTAGATACTCACCCACCCCTTCCAGTACTACTTAGTATTCCTGATCTCATCTGAGAATGAAGAGCATAGATGGAACTAGTTCCTCAGACTTCCTTGAAAAGAAACAAGCTTTAAGTTTCTCAATGAAGTAAAATGGTTGTTTTTATGGAAATATTTATCTGTTTTAGATGCTTATTCTCTTTGTTTCTCACGTTCATACACTGGATGAAACATAAGGTTTAACTAATTAACAGAAATCATAATGTGATATAAACTGGCCTTAACATGTATATATCAAGTTAATACAATTTTTAAGAGTTGACAGGCTATATGTTCTTGTTTATCCCCAACTTTAAGTAATATTTTGTGTTATTAAAAATGATTAATGTATAAAATTTAGACTTTATTATTCTGGAAATTTGATAAAACTTTTTTTTTCAAGACTTCTGATTTTTGAACTACCAATTGCTGCTGTGTTAAGCCTAGTAAATTAAACAAAGAGACAGTATTAATCTGTTTGCAGCTTTAAAAAAAACTGTTAATTACATTGCACCTAGTCAATAAATTAGCAATTTGTATTTTCTGACCCATTCAGATCTGTAATGTTATTTCTGCTTTGAAACATTGAGAATGAATGTACAAAGTATATTTACCTGTTTGCAAACAAGAACATCATCAGATGTCCTTCTTTTCGAATCAGTATACTGAAAAAGAATTTATCTTTGTTGATTATTGTCAAATGGTCCTAAAAAATTGCCATTAACTAATGTGCACAAGCAACTTTACAAGTTAAGTTTGTATTAAAAGAAGCTATTGACTTCAGGTCAGACATCTGTTTTGAATTTCAAATGGAAGCACCACTGTTATTGAAACTGTTAGTTCATTTGTTTAAAGTAAGAATATTGCTTTCCTTTCAGTAGTTGGGTTAATGAAAAATTGATAGTTTTTTTTTATTAATATTTAGACAGCAGTAAATATAAAATTGGTTTACTAGTCACTGGTTGTTTGGTTTTTAGATCATTAGAATGAACAATGAAAGATTTATGGTACCAGAATTATTGTTCCATCCATCTGATATTGGAGTGCAAGAAATGGGAATTCCGGAAGCTATTGTACATTCAATTCAGGCCACTCCAGAAGGTGAGGACTGCTATGTGTAACAGTGGTTCTGATGAAATCGTATAAAATAATGAAATGTTTTAATTTTTTTACCTGTGACACTTGCAAATTATACATGTGATTCACTAAGGAGAGTTTAAAAGAGGGTTACATGTGTATACATGTTTATGTGTGTGTGTGTGTGATTTAGTTAATTTGCTTAAACAAATGTTTAGGCATATTTGTTGTTATTGTCAAAGTTTGTAAATATTATTAAATTTTAAAGAACTGAATTACATTTCAAAACTTTATCTGACAGATGTATATCATGATTATTTATGAAATTAATTTTCCAGATACATTTCATGAAAGTTCAAGTTTTGTAATTAGTAAGTTAACATTTTGTAAATTGTGAAACATAAGATGTGATTACGTAAAGATTAACTGCTTATGTATTTTCATTTTCACAAGTTCATAGAGAAATGCTTTTCTTTTCAGAAATCCAACCTCATCTGTATAAGAATATTTTGCTAACAGGAGGAAATTCCTGTTTTCCATTTTTTAAAACACGAGTGTAGGTATTAACAACTGGTGAATTTTGGTGCTAGTGTATTAGGTAGTGTTATCATTTAGTTTATGCCTGACTTTGATATAGTAACCATAGCATTCATTGTGCAGAAAGTATTATTTTGGACTGCATATTTGTACTTATTTATATATCATCCATGAAGATAAGTGACCAAGAACAAGGTGATTAGAAGGTCATCAAACATTCTCAAAAATGTAAAAGATGTAGTTTTAAAAGAACTTTTCCATGTTGAAAGTAATAAGTGACTTTCTCATTACTTTTACTATGTATACAGTCAAAATGTACCTCCACTTGAAAGTAAATATTTCTTTTGAGTATATTTTTGAGCCTACTAACTGTTACTCTGGGTATGACATGGGTCCTGACTGGCTCTAGTTTCTACTTAACTGTAGGTTATGAAAAAAACTAAACTTCTTCTGTTTTGTTTAAATATTCATTATAAAATACTGATTACTCATTCAGTGAAGAAGTTTAATAAATTAAAATATAAAGCTCCGGGAGAAACATTGGACTGTGTGTTGGAGATTATGTGTGTGTGGTAAGGTTATATTAGTTGTGATAACTTCTGTCACTGTCAAGTTCTTAGTTTGTGCATTTCAATAATCGTTGGCGAAATTCTCTGATGTTACTCTATTAACATCAACAACCACTGCTATACATGTGTGTGTGTGTGTGTGCGATTTACATAAATTATTTTTAATTATTGATATCTTAGTAGTTTTGTACAGTTGTTGTAGGTCCAGTTTTAAATATTGAATTAACACTGTTACTTAAACAATTCATAAAAGGTATTTCTTCTATGTCTTGAATAATTGATCATACACTATTAAGGAGTCAGAACTGCTTCTGTGCTACATATTCCTTTGTGTTTAGTAACACAGACCTGCTCAGTCACTTAATCTCTAAACTATGTGGTGGAACTTGTAGTTTACTACTTTGTTCATGTGGCCAACTCAGTTCTTTTAAATGACTAAATTGATCACACACTTGTTTTACAACTGGCCTTGAACATTCAAGTATGATTAAGCTTAGTGAAAAAAAATCATTATAATTGTCTTTTCTTTTTGGGCTAAGTTTAAGTAAACTTACCAACCTAAATTTTTATTCACTTTTATAGAGAACTAGATGTTATGCATTATATTTTATTATTTAAAAGTTATGGCAATTTTTGATTTACAGGTACGATGATGTGCGAGCTTTTGCACCAGAATTATATGATGTTAGTGTCACATTACCAGAAAAGTGAGTAAGCATGACAAACAGATATAGATTAAAAAGAATTTAATGGTTAGTTGTTGAAGATTTTTATGTATGACAGAGTAGTTCTGTCAGGTTGAAAATGTCAAATATTACCATGTTTTCAGATTTATTACTACACACATAATTACAAGGACAAGTTACAATGTATAATGTTATTTATATATCTCCAAAACTTTTACAGGATGTTAAACTAATATGTTAGTATATTAGTTTTATTTAACTGTATTGCTAAGTTTCTACATTTTCATTATTAAGTAAATGATTATTTAGTATTTTTTTATATTTATTAAAATTTATTTCACATCTTATTTATACTTGTAAATTATGTAATTTTGAATCCACATAATCAAATACCTGTGCATAATTTCTTTGAAACTATGGCATAATATAATTAAATCCCTGACTTAATACTATAAAAATATTTTTATTTCAAGAGAAATATTGTAGTTTAATAAATGATTGAAAATTTTAAACATATTGTTATTATAGCCATAATAATCAGGGACCTATATTTATCAATATCAATTGGAAATGTATTTATATTTTGTATAAATTTATGAATTTGTTTTGCATAACACTTCCTATGCATGCAGTATTATGATACGCTACTGTCTGCTATTCATCATTCCAAATTTTAACACTGAATGAACCCAAGAAAAAAAATACATATCTGAACATTTTCATACCAGTAAAGTTGTTTTAGTAAAAATTATATATCTTAATTTTTGAGTTATGTTTTCTGAGTATAATTTCTACTTTTAAGTTATAGTACAAAGTTCCAAATACTTATAACTGTTATTCTCTCAGTTGATTTACATTTACAACTATTTTTATATTTTTTATCATAACATCTTAAACCTAAATTGCTAGTCCCTTTATTGTCTAATGACCTATACTTTTTGGGAAGAATGTAAAAATATATTCAGTGTGTAAGTTTTCTATAAAATTAATTGTGTTTCATAAAACAAACCAAAATGTTTTTTTATAAATGATTTTAATCATAACTTGACCTCAATAATTTTGATAAACAAGATAACTGATATTAGGTGATAATTTCCCATATCATTTTTATTCTATCTTTATATATTTGAAATACTATTTAAATTACTTGGAAACATTCCGTGTTGGAAGGATAAACTGTAAATATATATGACTGGCAATATAGCTATGTAATTTTTTATGTTCTCAGCACTAGACATGCTTAAATTTTTAAACCGTTTATGATAATGCTGTTAATTTAAATACATGTTGTGAAACAAAAATACTGTCTTAGAGTTTGAATGAGATGCATTTGTTATAGTTGTATTTATTATGTGTGGATTGTATTTTTGAAAAAATATTTTATCTTATAATACCATATTTTTATTTTCACTTTTAATACTATTCATTCAATTAAACTGCTTTTTTACATCACCATTACATCCCATAAACTGTTTTTTTTATATATTTGTATCTAAACATAGTAGTATGATCTGATTTTTTATATTTTAAAATCCTTTTCATATTTTTTATAAGTATTATTTTTATATTTATTATATACCATTATGTTTTACAGATTTTATAATTTCTGAAGTAATCCAAAGCTTTTCTATTATATTTTATGTTATTCCACATAAATTAGAAAAAAAAAACACGAAACAAATGAAAATACCCAAACAAGTTATTGACTGACTGAAGTACAATGTCAAAACACAGTATGTTTTTGGATTTTAAATAATTATATTTGTAACAACATTTTTAATCTTTGTGAATACCAGCCCTGTTACCTTTGCCTGGCATGGAGGAGGCTTGTTGTCTGAAAGTGAAGAAGCTCCAAAGATGATTATTTCTAGAAAAATGTATGAAGAAAATGGGATGAATCTTTGCTTAGAAAAATTTGATGTCTGAAACAAACAATCGAAATACCTTTTATAGTAATTTATATTGTGTATTTACATTGTCATGAAGAACTTTCTTAAGTAAATGTTTTCATGCTTAAAATGGTTTACATGTTAGGTCCATCCTGTGGCTGTTTTAAACGTTTTTGTTTATTAATTATTTATATCAATTGATTAATATTTTGTAAAGTATCAGTACCTTCAAAGAATTAAATATTTGAATATTACCACAGTAAAAGATCTTTTAAGTGAAAATATTTGTCACTGGTGATGATATCCATCAGACAAACAAATTTGTTTAGTACACCAGTGTTTTAATCTATGTATACATACACACACCCAAATACTGAACTTGTAGCCAGAATGATACAATTTTTTGATTACAAAAGAAAAGCCATTGTGATAGTTCTGTTTCTATGCTATTAAATTACATTATAAATGGTCATTTTGAAACTTTTTTTCAGAATGGAACTAGTAGTTAATAAACCTAACATAAAAATTCGATAAGATGTGACGAATTTTTTTGCATTTAGAACTTTAACATTATATATCAATTTTTTATTCTTTGCTAATTGATATTTAAATATTTTTCCAGACAGCTTCATTTTTGTTAATTAAATATATATAGGGTTGGTCAAGGTACTCAGTAAACATAATACAAACATCCATGCTAAAACATCAACAGTGACAGAGAACTTTGCTTTTCAAGATGACTGCCTTTCAGTTTGGCCAGGTGGTTGAGGCACTTGACTAAGGTCGCTGGTTGGAATCCCTGTCACATCATACATGCTCACCCTTTCAACAGTGGGGAATTTAAATGTGATGATCAATCCTACTATTTGTTGGCAAAAGAATAGCCCAAGAGTTGACTATGGGTGATAATGACTAGCTGCCTTTTCTCTAGTCTCACAGTGCTAAATTAGGTATGGCTAGTGCAGATAGCCCTCGTGTATCTTTGTGCAAAATTCAAAGCTTCTCACTTTTATTTGTTCTGTATCATACAAGCCCAGAAAAAAGACAGAAAAGCATCATTGAGATACCAAACAAGAAAGTGAAAACAACCCATTAAATTGTTCAGTTGAGATAATCCTACAGCTTCTTTATTGCTAATGTCAGTTTTATACCTAAATCCAATCTATTTGTTTCTGTGCAGTGCACAGTTTATCACATAGTCATAGTAATTACTAAAAAAATAATTATAGTGTATGTTATTCCTAGAAATTAGCTTTTCTAAAAAAATCTATTGTTCAAAACTTAAGTACAGGGTGAAACAGGAATTACCAGCCAACGATAGAAAAGTATGAGATGACTGTAACATGTAAATTGTACAGTGTACAAAGCATTGGGTAACTTGTAAACTATACAAATGGTGTATTTAAGGAGCCAACCCCTATATTATGTGTGATGTGAAGGGGTAAAAAAAACATCAATACACATAATACTAAATTTTATCACACATATTCATAGAATGCACTAACTTTCAGTCTGGAGTAAAACGGTAAAACATCCCAAAATGAGTAATAAAACATTTTGTAAATCTAAAGTAATGTACAGATGGCGGTGCCAAGAAAAATGCAAACAAGAACAAAAGAATGCTGCAGCTATACGTAGATCATACCTACATGGTTCAAAATTTAATACTACACTGTAAAACAGACTTGACTTTAATATCATTGCAGTTGGACGTTGTATATTTTATCAAATATCATTGGCATATCGTGCAGTGTAACTGAGAGCCTTGGAAGAACGTACAAGAAAAACTAAGTAGTCAAAATGCCTTGATTGTTATAATCTTGCTACGAGGTCAGGTTGAATGTATCTACTTCGTAACTGTTTTGTATTTCATGCATTTTACAGTGTAACAATAAATTGTAATATTGGAAGTAATGTTGAGGTAATTCATATCATACCTGCATTGTTCGTATTTTTTTTGGCACTACCATTCCCTACAGGGTGGCCCGTAAGTCCCTATCCATTCATATATCTTGTGTATTTTTGTGCTGTCCTTCATTCCTGCTGCATAATATTATGCTACGCCATGTTCTGTGAGACATTTTCAAGTGTAAATGGGCTTAAATCGGCCATATTTTTCTGAAAAAAAATATAATACACGCGTAATTGAATATAACAACATTTGGGTAAGGACTTACGGGCCACTCTGTATATCATTTTACATTCACCAAATGTTTGTGTGATTTACTTTTCAATGCCAACGTTTCCTATTATTTGCGTTTAACTTTTATATTTGATGGTAATGTTTTTTGAGCGTTAGTGTTCAAAACCAGTTACTTAGCTTAATAAACTATATTAATCCCTTTAATGCCAATCTAGGAATTGAAAATAATGGTAAATATATGTTTAAAAACAATAGAACTATTTTGTGGAAGGATTCATCTTATCTGTATCATCCATTTGAGTGTTTTTTTTTGTCTCATCCATGTCTTTTATGTGGGATTGTTCCACCAGTATGTGACTTTGGTGATACTCAGGTCACCATTGTCCATGTATTGATTTAGTGTTGTCATTGTGATTATATTCCAATTCTTGACTTTCCCCAATGGGACAACGAAAAGTCTTCAGATTCACAATATCGAATTAAGGGATTCAATTCCTTTCGGTGTCTCCATAGTGTGGATTTCTGTTGAATTTTTTTTGACATTTCAAGAAATTTTTCAAAGATGTTTTTTTCCACATTTGAACCCGTAGCCCACAAAGGTCGAGCGTTTCTTCCCTCATTTGAAGATCTGAAGTTGCATATTGAACTCAAAATATCAACTGTGTAGTGTCATCTAATGCTAAAGAAAAAAATAATTTTTTTGCTTATTCAAGCAACTGATTCTCAGTATCTTTCGCTAACTCCAGCATTCTACGACTTAATTGCAAATTATTCACGTTATGAAGAATATCTTTTATTGCTGAATCATAATTATTCAACAAAGTTTCAATGACCACAATCAATATTTCTTTCACTAGTTCAGCATCAGCTAACAATTTCTTTTTGAACTAGAATCCAAGCTACTTTATAGCTAGCTAACGTAACTAGTTCTGTCTATGATAAGAATATTTTCAGACCTCCTTTTTGTTCATGAAGTAGAACTTTCAGACGGCTAGTCTCATTCATACGATTCTTGCTATCAACTAGTTTGTTTTGTTTGTTTGTTTTGGAATTTCGCACAAAGCTACTCGAGGGCTATCTGTGCTAGCCGTCCCTAATTTAGCAGTGTAAGACTAGAGGGAAGGCAGCTAGTCATCACCACCCACCGCCAACTCTTTGGCTACTCTTTTACCAACGAATAGTGGGATTGACCGTCACATTATACACCCCCACGGCTGGGAGGGCGAGCATTTAGCGCGACGTGGGCGCGAACCCGCGACCCTCGGATTACAAATTTAAATTCTCAACTTTCATCAAATTCTCGTTTCACGTTTTTCCAGTCACGTGTCATTTTTTTCGACAGTAATGTCGAAATTAATTAAATTGTCTTTATTTTCTGAATGTTCACTATCATCTGGATTCTTTCATTTTCGAATTATCCACTTACCCATATTATGAGATTAAAAACAAAATATATTTAAACTTGAAAGTTGCACAAGAAAAATGTGTTTGCAAGCGCATGAGAAACAACGCATACTCGACAACAAACATCTAAACCAGACTAGCGTTACAAAATAGGCGGAGTCTGTGGCAGTGAAGAAGTGCGCAACGTTAGCGATGATGTTAAGCAGTGCATTTGCTGATTACCAAATTTGCATTAAAAATAAACGGTGGAAAAAATTGATTCCTAAACTCGAGCTAGCTTTAATTAAGCTATCCACTGGCCATGGAGTTACCCATCCCTGGACTAGAGGAATTTTTAGCTCTACAAAGTCAGTCAAAAAGCTTCGCTTTGATGACATACTGGTGAAAACATCCATATCTAAACACAGTGAACTCCTTCACACTTGAAGGCGATTGAGGATATACCCATTGAGATTACTCCCCCATACTAATTTTCATTCATCAAGATTAGTTATTATTGAGAAGGATTTGAAGAACATCACCGATTAGGAGATTTTCGCTGGTTTCTCCACTAAAGGAGTTTTTGTAGTGAGACGTATCTTTATTCGCAAAGATGGAATTATGATCCCGGCCAATGCCCTCATTTTAGCATTTACATCTTCGTGTCCATCTGCCACCATCAAGGCAGATTATCTTAATTGCAAGGTATGGTCGTATATTCCAAACTCTCAGATGTTTCTGCAATTAATTAAGCAATGTAAGACTAGAGAGAAGGCAGCTCGTCAACGCCACCCACAGTCAACTCTTGGACTACTCTTTCACCAACGAATAGTGGGATTGACGTTACATTATAACGCCCCCAAGTCTGAAATTGCGAGCATGTTTGATGCGACGGGGATTCGAACGCCTTAATACGCTTGGCCATGTTGGACAGTGTCATTGGCGATGGTGACACTGTCCACCTTTAAAATGTTTTTATTCTTTTAAAGGCTATTGATCTTTTTAACATCATTTAAGTTTTTAATTCATAAACCACACCCTTTTTAAATATGATTTCTTTTTACAAATTAAAGTACTAGTTCGGTACGATATTAGAAAATGGCCGTAAGGTCAAATAACTCGAAACCAGGACTGGGAAGGCCAACTTCAGTTGGCTAATGTTGATGTTGGTACTCACCCGTTAACAGGGGCGTAGATCCTGGGGAAATACATACCCCCTTTATTTTAGGTGGGGGGTATGGTCCATACTGTCAACCCCCTACAGTTTGGTGTGTTGAATTGTTTTATTGCATCACAAGCCTACAAATTGTGTGTTTGTTCTTGTGATTCTCGTGTTCTTACCAATTAAATTACATAATTAGGCCTAGATGTAGGCTTTTTCAGTAGCCGAATGTGCATCTTTAATATAGGCGTGTTTCTAAGCTTTCTCGATCTGAGCGACAGTTCGTATCAGTCAGTAGACCTAAGTTTACATGTAAGTATCGTGGCAACGAGATTACTCTGTGACTGCTTGTTTACAGTTTTCAGGTTTACGTAATCAGTAATTACCAATTTGCAAATTGAACAGTCCACATAAGTGGTTGCAAAAATCATCTCCCCCTACCCTATCGGGTGTAAAAAATTACGTCCCTGCCCGTTAGTCATCCTTACGAGTTATAATAATTAAAATTATACTGCAGAAAGTCTTTTAAAATTTGTATTCATTTACTTTATGAAAACAGCCGTGGCGTCAAATAACTCGAAACCAGGACTGGGAAGTCCAACTTAAGGGGACTAACGTTGATGTTTGAAATACCTGTTCGTCATCCTGGCAAGTTATGGGAATTAAAATTATGCTACAGAAAGTTCTTTGCAACTTGTATTACTGTAGTTTCTCTCTTAGTGCTGTAAAGTAGATATAAAAAAATTAGATTTAATGCTATTTAAGTTTTCAATTAAAAATCAAACTTCGTTTTGTTTTACCTTGATTTCTTTCTACGAATTTTAATAATTTCATTCTACTTTTAGTTTAAGTTTTTACCGGATGTTCGGCGCAGATAGCCTAATTGCTTTGCGCCACCAAATGCCAAACCAAACCTCTCGATACACACAGTAGATAGTCCGATGTAGTTTTACTATAACAAAATACCTAATTCTTGGCAATAATTTTGGCTTTAAATATTTTAGGAGCACTCAATTTTTTTTCTTTATGATTGCTAATGGCAGTTCCATTTAAAATGTTTTTTTTTTATCGAGGTTTATCTTTGAGGTTTGACAATATTATTGACAATGAATATGTCCAGCTTGAATATGTTTTGAATTTTTACGACCCATTGGCCGTTTTTAATTTTAATATTTTGCATGATTTTTGGACTTGTTTAGTTACTAATTTGTTTTATTTTTTAGCGTTCATAATGTTTTAGTTCTTTCACGGTTGTTTGTCACAGATAGCTTAGCTGCTTTGCACCATTAAGCTTAAAGCAAGCAAGCAACCATTATATGTATCTGACTACAGTAGCTTAGATTTTACGTCTTAATAACGTACAAAACTTTTATTTGTTTAAAAAAGCCGTCTCATAAAATGACAGAATGAGTACATTGTGTAACTCACAAACAACTAAAACTATCAAAATAAAACTGAGATTGCATGATAAACCTCTATAAACTGTACACATTGTTTTTCAACACTTTTGTTCTCATTAAGTTTGTGTAGGTAACCGCGGTAGAATATATATATTTTTGTGATGGAAATGAGTGTTTAAGTGTTTGAAATTAAGGACAAAGCTACACAATGTGCTATTTGTGCTCTGCCCACCACGGGTATCAAAACCCAGTCTCTAGCAGTGTAAATCCACAGGCATCCGCTAAATCACTGGAGCACTTATGAAGTGTAAAGGAACAAACTTTTATTGTCCATCCAGAAGAAATTATATTAAAACGTCAATTAGGTATAGAATGTAAAATTGAAACAAAATCAAGCATATATTTATTTTATAATCGTGTATTTAAAAATCGATTAAGTTAGCAGTATATATGAAATAATATTGAGTATCCTGAGAAATATTTTCAGTTACGAATTCGGTGGGAGTAGGTTTCAAGAAAAGGAAGCGATCGGAAGTGAAATTGCTCGTTATTACCGAGTGTGAGGGAAAAGGATTTACAATGTGAGCTTGATACGTACATGATGAAATTAGACCTAAGTACCTCTCGCCCATTAATATCTAGTTTAGGAATAAGAATGTCATTAGGCTACCAAATACTAAGAAAGGATTTTATTCCTCTGACAATTATTATTAAGTAAATAACTCATACAATTCTGAACATTTGCCCTGAAAGGGGTAGGAGCAATGACTATTGACTCCGACCTGCATCATTATTGCCCTACATCAAATAAATTAACAGTACTGACAAGAAGAAGGGGTACCTCCTTGGTGTACTCAGCGGACAGTCCGATGTGGCTTTTCTATAAGAAAACACAACGCAAGAAGATGTCCAAGCGAACCTGATATTCCCTGCTCTATAATGCCAAAGAACCAACAAGGAAGCGAAAAACATCCTTTGTAATAACTATAACCAATAACAGTAATTTAAAGTATGTTTGTATATTAAAATATATTTGTGATAATAATGGAAATTGTGTTTATTAGTCTTGTTGACAAATAACATAAATTTAATAGAAATTATCGTTTAATTAACTTCGAAATTAGTATTAAAACTTCCGGTTATTTAAAGTAGTAATGCGTTAACATACGTAACATAATAAATGGGAGACTCGTATGATAGAAATACTAATACGAAACAGTGACTACTCTGAAATTACTGCTGTAGGCACTGAAAGTCACTAGTCATTTTGCCAAATGTTTGCTGCTAGGTGGATCCAACTTCGCAACACTTTACAGCTTGTGAATCACAGGTGATATGTTTTTAACAACATAACAATTAGCCAAAAAAGGTTTTAATACTTTTCTGTCTAAGCAATTTACAGCCATACAATATTACATGTTTGCAAAAAACAACAACGAAAAAACATGAGTATTTCTTAAAATGTTTTAATTAATTTATTTAAAGTTCAAATTAAAACATTTCATGTTATTTGAAATTCTTCTCCTAAATCTTATTTGCATCTTGACTCTTCAGGGCCGAACGTGATCAAGTGATAAGCTTGCTGACTTATGAAAGTGAAAGTATTAGGTTCGTGTCCCATTTCCGCAAAATAAAAGTTTGCAATTAGTTGATGTTTGTGCGTTCTTAGAGTGATTAAACTTAATGTTGGATATTCCTAATTATGTGCCTTCCAGTCTACCAGTTTAAAATTAGGGATAGTTAGTTCAGATGTTCTTTGTGCAGCTTTATGTACATTTATGAAACAAACAATAGTAGTTGCTATCTGACGGCTCAGCAGTATGTCTGGGAGTTTATAACTTAAAAACCAGGTTTCAGTACTAGCTATGGGCAGAGCACAGACAACCCATTGTCTAGCTTTACGCTTAGCAACCAAAATAACTAAATAGATATTATCTATTTTATTTATTAACAAAATATTTCCTTAAGAAATACCAGGACGCCTGTCAGACGCGTAGATTTTGAACAAAGATCTTAAATCTGGGAGACTTACAACCGGTTGTTGTGTGATATTTCTACTAAGACAATACTATTCAACTGGCAAACCATATACACAAAACAGTCAGATTCTAGACATCCTCTCATAGTTAATTTAAACCAGTCTTGGATGGAAGGAGTAGTAGATATTATGACCTGCTGTACTTCTTTGGTATAGCCAAGGTCAATCATCGCCCTGTGGCGAGTGACTGACGTGTACCTCAAGATATATATATATAAAAAAGTCGTTAAGAGGCCCAGTTGAGCCGTCTCCAGTAATGTGTTTATTAACGAGAAATTCATGAAATAATCATTAGTGAACCAACAACTCTACTGACTTAAGGATAGAGCTACAGTTAACTGAATCTTCTCTACTCATTACTGCTAACAAGGAGGAAAAAGTCTTCAAATCCTGCCAGACTATAAACCTCATTTGGCATGACTTTTGCTTGTAAATCTTGTTGAAAAGAAGACACTCAGTACAATTTAATAGATTTTTAAATCATAAACACTAATGTTTTGTTATCGTTACCAGGTGATTGTGTGATCGTAAAATTTCTGCTTGATCTTGGTGAGATCACTAGGCTTGAGGGCAATAAAAATAGTTTATATGTAAGAAGTTTAATTTTTAAAACTTGTACTTGAAATTATAAAACTTGGTTTTAATTTCAGGAGGTTTATCGAAACTTTTGTTTGTAACTACAAATAATTACTGTTTAAAGTAAGCTAACTGCAAAAATCAGAACTAAAAATAGCTTAATACATAAGGCAACTTGTTTTACATAACGGATTTGTTTGGACTATATAATGTCTTAAAATAATTCACAAAAACTTGCCCCCAATGGTAGAGCAGTATGTCTGCGGACTTACAACGCTAGAATCCGGGTTTCGATACCCTAGGTTGGCAGAATACAGATAGCCCATTGTGTTGCTTTGTGCTTAATTACAAACAACAACACAAGAACTTATAATCATAAGAATGTACTAAATCATCAAGTGGATATTATCGATATTTTCAGATAATCAAATATTTCACGAGGTTAGGCCTTAGGAATTTAGGTTAGTCCTAAATCCACCTATTAACAATTTAATCTTAATAAATGTAAAGAGATAAACTCCCCTTTCTCATTACATATATGTATACATATATTAAACATTACATGTAATAGCATGTACATGAAACTTTAACAAAATAATATTGTACATCAAACGTTTTCTATTTTCTCGTTTCTACACAGACTTTTTCAACATTTTTTGTTTGTTGTAAGTGTACGCAACTTAGGTATTTTTGAATGAATTGTTTCTTGTGTACACGACAAATGGATGAAAAAATCCCTTAATACTGAACCATATACTAAATCACAGTGAAACAAAATAAGCCTGTTAACAATGATTTCAAATACATTAAACTACAATAAATGCTCGTTTAAATATAAACCAAAATGAAATATATGATATAAAACTTTTCTTATAATTGGAGATTGAAATGCAATCTATTATAATAAAACCTATTAATTTAAATTACACAATACGTAGTACAATACAAAAAGAAAATCGAAACCTTAAGAGCAAGTGAAATGCAATGACTTTTTGATTAACAAAGATCTACACGAAGATACCCTTCAGTAGCAAACATATTAATACCTCTAACATAGAGCAAGGTTTTCGCAAGTACACATCAATATAAAAATACACACTTTTAATCACTGATGTCTACTTGCTCCGTTTATAATAGATTAAATACAAACTTGAAATAAACAAAACGGAGAGTATTTATGCAATGACATACTAAATACTTAATGAAAATACAAAGAAGAAAAATTAAAACTTTCATTAATCAATCAACTACAAAAACAACAACAAAGCGAGCTCTCTGTGCTCTGTTCATCACAGATATCGAAACACTGTTTCTAGCGTGTAAACTCGCATACAAAGGAAACAAGCGCAAAACTCTCCGATCCGGCCTCATTCCTTGCTTTTTATCTGGTTATCATATAGACTAAGGCCTGTTCCAGTTGTAAGGAAAAGGATTAGGGACTACTAACCTTCCTTTGACTTATTGTTTTCGCCAATGCTTAACACTGTATTTCCTTACAGACTCTTTCTTTTACAAATCTGCTACTATGGTAAAAGCACACACAGTGAACTATAAAGTCTGTGAAAAATGAAACTTTCATCAGAACACACCTCTATAACATCGAAAATCAAACACGAGCGAAAGATAAAACCAACACCTGTAACGGATTTACTGTTATACATGTATGTTAATATCTATGTTTATTACAGTTTAATGCATGTTACATATTATTAAAAGTGTATTGCGCAAATGCCACCTGGTCTATAAGTTTGTAGAAAATTATCGAGAGCAAGAATCAGTAATATATGTTTTACGAAAGCACTAGCATATCCTCGAATATTATTGGGCCAAGTGAATTTTCGAAAATCTCGCATAATTAGTATAAAAGCTAGCTATTATACGGTCAGTATACTATAAGCCTTGGAAGCTATAATTGCGATAAACGTTTATTAATCGGAAAACTACAGATATATGACCAGGAACGTTTATAGATTTCGAACATTAAAAACGTTCAACTTCAAAGAATTCACTTCGGACATTACTATTTTTACGAGGACATTAGATATCTATCTTCTGCTATAAAAAGTAAGTTTAAAACAGTGTTAGACCAAATAATAATAGAGCTACCTAGTATTCCCCTTAAGTGAGTGTATCTGTGTATTAACATAAATTTAATTCGCTCATTGTGGATTTGGACCGTCGATAAAATATGAAGTTCCAGACAAGACAATATTGTTGGTGGGTTTGTAATAATTTTATATATAAATAATAATTTGTAATAACTGTTATTGCAAATTCTGTTGTTGTTTGTATATCAACAAATATTTGTGTTAAAAAAGAAAATTGTGTGTATCATTCTTGTTGGCAAATGTCATAAATTTAATACATATCGGCTGTTTTAAGTTTTAATACGTAGTGCACGTAACATAATAAATCGGAGACTCGTCCAATATAAATTATAATATGTAACACACCATACAACAATTCACCATACGACTCCATCAGCACAAAAACGTATAAACAAACATACACTCTATCTTACAAAACTCTGAATACAGACAAACACAGAAACAAAAACCTTAAGATAACACAGCACAAGAAATGATACATAAAGTAAAAAGAGTTGTAAAGGAGGCTAAAAACCAAATTCAAAGTACAGCTGTTAGTAAACACATTATGATACCAAAATATAATTAACATCTGTAAACACATCTTTACAGAGTTCATAGTTGAATTCATTAAGCCAACACAAACACAAGATTGCTTTCAAAATGCTTTCGTTATCCGATGGTCGTGGGTTCAAATCCACGTCACACCAAACGTGCTCGCCTTTTCAGCTGTGGGGGCGTTATAATATTACGGCCAATCCCACTATTCGTTGGTAAAATAGTAGCCCAAGAGTTAGCGGTGGTTGGTGATGACCAGCTGCCTTTTTTCTTGTCTTACACTAATAAATTAGGGACGGCTAGTGCAGATAACTCTCAAGCAGCTTGGCGCGAAATTCAAAACAAACCAAATCAAATTGTTAGAGTACCTAAAGCCACTTCCTCAAAGTTCATGCTCAATTACACAAATACACAAACAATACCAGATAGACTTCTACATTGTACAATAAAGTATTTTGATAAAAACTGGCGAAAAAATGAGTTGTTATGCGAACTAGACAGATATTGCACATATGATGAAAAGAGACCTAAACACCTCTCCCCGTTAAATTTGCACATCAGATCATTAAGGTAAAATTATTGAAAATAATAATAATAGTAGTAATAATTAAATAGAACTAAAATAAAACAGGTCACCTACGTTCTCGACTGATTAAAAATAAAAAAATATGAAAGAACAATATAAATGAACATTGCCCTGAAAAGGACTACTCTAAAGTTATCATATTATTCCAGCCATTCGGTATTTACTCGGATTTTATTAACCAGGCCATTCCAACAAAGTAATGGAAGGAGGAAGAGATCTAGTGTACCTGTCCCTCCTGGGTATACAAATATATATACCCAAACACCTAGATAGATAGATAGAGAGAGAGAGATAGGTTTTCACAAAGGGCAGTGTTGGGCTTACAGTTTATTTCTCAGAAAATTCGTGAAAGTGAACATCTACATAATTTACTAGTGTAAACTAAATTCATGTGGTGATACGAAAGTTGTGAAATACAACAAGCCCAGCTGCAGACCTTGAAAAGGAACCATATTTTAGGAGTTTAATCAACCAGTTGTGTATAAAAGTACCATGTCTCAAATGAAAGATTGACATCTCTATGGCATATTTAGGCCTATTGCTGTCACTTTTTCTTATGCGGTCTAGGAAATATGCACATCTGAATGTTACCACTGTCTAAAATATTATGGCTGCTTTGAAAATTCACGTAATTTGACATAACTAAGTCACAAATATTGCTATCTATACATAGTTGAAACCAAATTCTGAAAAAAATGCACTGGCGAATGAGACTATCTCATATTGTGTTGAATGTGTATAAATGTCGTTTACATAAAAAACTAAATTTGAATCGAGTCTACTTTCATTCGTAATGCAAAGAGCTGCGATGGAATTCGTTTGGCAACTACACGTCAAAGTCTGGGTGAATTTGCAGCTTTCATACATTAGAGGAGTGTGAACAGCTAAAAAGAAAATTCTGAGCATAAACAAACGTACCCATCAGCCTTAAGGTGTGATAAGCAGAATGAGAGGCAGATAACTGAACATGGAAATAACAGTATGACACATCCATTCAGGCATATCCAACATCCAGACAAAGAACTAATAAACATTGCTAGCAGTATCATCACAATCAATGAAGTTCAGAAGTTGTCTGCCTTTGAACTAAGAACAAATCATGTGTAAAAATATATCAGTGACTCATTCTCCACAGGTGAACAACGAAGCATGTACTAGCCTATCCCTAAATCCCAAGTGAAAACCTTCTCAACTGCTAAAAAGAAGACAGTAGCCAAGGTTTTGGGACATAAAACATTGATAACAAACAATCAAAGGATGGTTTTTCGTCGTGTATTATTTTTTAACACAATTCTGTTCTAATCTTAAGCGCATGTTGAGCTGTTCCATCATACCAATTCTAAAAGTTCTCTTCCATGAAAACGAAGATCCACATGAAAACACCAAAGCAAAACTGTAACGTATAATTGAGATCCTCAGTGAATCCTCAATGTATGTGTTAGAGATACCATGGTTGAACTGCATATTCTTGGTGGAATTTGTAGCACGTTTAGAAACCTTGCACAGGGCTACCTGAATTAATTACTTCGCTGTGCCAGCGTGTGCAATACAATTATTTGTGTTTTTGATCAATATGATGATATCCACTCCTGAAGACAGAAGAGAAGACAAGTCGTCTTTTTGCTGCTGGTGAGGTCTAAAAATTCCAAGTGATTGCTCTACGTCTAGTTCCTCAGTTGTTGAGCTTTATGGAACTATCATAAAACAGAACCTGTTTCACAGACTTTACTTACAAACAATCCTGAGAAATGACTCTACTTGGCTAGAGGAGGACTCCTCAGGTGGCAAATTCACTGCATGTATTTCGTTTTCAAGCATGAGATATGATAGCTGTCATCAACAAAGGAGGAGGCTGATACCAGAATAGTTTTGCATTTGAAGCAAGTTTATGAGTATTTCAGAAGAAAGCCCATGCATGGCTAAAAGTACCAGATACTTTTATGCTTATGTTAGCTGATCATTACTTTTCAGAACTCCAGGAGCTCTGGATAGAGATAAAAACTTCAGCTAGATGCAAAAGTATCCATGATATATATCAAAACCTACTTCTAGAGATTTGCACAAATCTTGCAAAGTTTTATGCACTGATTGGCTGTGACAGTTTATCAGGTTTCTATAGTTACAAAAAAAGAAAGCATGGAAAGTTCTAAAGTCTCTGCAAGCTAACAACAATTGTCCAATCCTTGAAACACTAGCTACTGATGACATTCGAACAACTATTATGGTTCCAAGGCAGTTAGCGTCATGTATGATCTCCAAAGGAGATATGACTAGGCACACACCAACCTGAATGATTTATGAGAGAAACTCTTAGCAAATTATGTGCCAGTTCTTATGTTGCCATCATCAGAAACAGCACTTTGAGCACTTTAAAAGTTCTGCTCAGAAATGCAACTTTTAGATGACTGCCCATCAAGCAAACCCAGATCGTTTTAAAACAGAGGATCATGAATGGTACAGATACAAAGGAGTGTTTCACCAGGAATTCTTTGATGGTCCGACAACAACTAAGATGTGGGACGGCCTCGTGTGATCATGTTGTGGGCGCGACCCATGCGTCAATAAGTGAAACCCGTTCTTAGCATGAACTGCTCTGTTCTAACAAAACAAGTGTCTGTGTGCAAGCAGTGAGAGATTGTGAGGTAACAAAGAGTCTCATGATGGTGATCATTGAACAGCAAGTCAAGTTACTACTTGTAAAATGCATGTTCATTAAATATTACTTACTCCATATTTGCATAAAAATTATTTATTATTACACTTTTCTATTCTTGGTTTTGATGTAAATGGTGCCAGAAATTTTGTGTTGAAGAGTTGTTATACATACCTCAAGTATATTGATTGAAGTAACTTGTGATGTGGTAAAGGTATATTGCTTAAGAAGAAACTAGTACAAGGTTATTTCAGGTTAGGTTTATTTTTGGAGTAGGGAGAGATAAGAACTTAACATGTTAATGCTAAAGTTGTCAATATATACGATGAGTGATTTCTCTTAATAGCTATTACATATATACATGTGTGTGTTATACTAATTTCGTAATGTAAGAAACTTTAGCCCATTTTTGTTATATACAAGTTATGGCTACTTTGAAATTTATAAGTATTGAGTAAATTTTGGTTTATTTTTATTAGTCACCCTATGCGTGGATAGTCCAACTTACATCCTGTGATTCTAAAAAGCATTTGTGATTTTTTTTTATGGAGTGTCATTCAGATGTCAATATTTCATAAAGTGCACAAGAAAAAGTAACTACAACAGGTTTAAACATGTTTTACAGATGTCCATGTATCGTTTGTGACATGTTGATGTTTAGTACACAAGCTGGTTCATGAAGTCGATTTTTTCTCATGCTATGTCGCTTGCCCACACAGATAACGTGTTTTTTTTTAAGTACACTCGGTGTGTTTGTATTTTTCTTATAACAAAGTCACGTGGGGCTATCTGCTATGTCCACCGAAGAGAATTGAGTCCCTGATTTTAGCATTGTAAATCCAAAGACTTGCCACTGTCCCAGCATTGGACAAGTTCATTCGAAATTACATACGTTTTTCAAGTTATTTTTTTTCACTAGATTTAATCAAGTTCGATTGGATACGGTGATATATTTACCGAAGGTTCGTCATAGGGTATGATTTTAGTAAATGTAGTGTCATTATTATTTTCGGACATGCATGTTAATTAGGTTCAATTTACCTAATGCAATACACTATGAACGAATACGTGTATACATGGTGTCAGAAAGTGAATATGCCAAAACAAAAGTTGAATAACTTTATTGTTATTTGAGGTAGCAATAAAACTTGAATATAAATACAATTAAAATGCTTGTAATTTTTAATTGTAATAATAAATGGACCTATATATGTGTTCCATCATTCGATTTAATTAACCTAATTCTGTGTTCAAATTCTGATGAAACATTTTCCAACACGTCAGAAGGGATTGATGAGATAGCATCAGAAATCTCAATTTTCAGTTCTTCAAGGTCTATCGTTTGTTATGGAAGATTTTTGTTTTAAAAAAAACAACCCAGAGATGAAAATCTAAGAGGGTTTTAATTGGTCGAACCAATAAGCCGTTTGTTAGGTCCTCTCCCATCAATCCAAATGTATGAAAAAGTTTGATTTAAAAACATTTTAACAATTCAAGTAAAGTGGGATGGCGCTCCATCCGGTTGAAATGTCGCTCTTTGTAACAAGCTAAGAGTCGTAAAATAAAGAACTCTTGTAACATGTGTAGATACAACGAACATAAATAAAATAAAACTTGCAAACCTACTTCTTGCATTTATATTTAAATGTTGTTGTTGTTTCAAGTAACAATAAAGTTATTCAACTTTATTTTTGGTATATCCAATTTAGGACACCTATATATACCTACATCCACCACTTTTACTTAACACAACTACATAAACATTCAGTTACGAAGTAACGATGAAAATAATTTCACTTTACTTTAACGTAAAAGTCATTGATAAATGTTGGATGAGCCAAAATAAGCTTTCAGATGAACAGAGTAATTTATCTTAGCTATCAGTGTTTGTTGGCCTGTTCGAATTTACGCCATGGCAGGGTAGGCAGCACTCATTACACTTTACTGTACATGCCCTGTCTGATCAGGTGACATTGCGTGTTAAGGTGTTTGCTCAACTAATACATTTTGATAGTATTCTCAGATATGCTCACAGGAACATGAATAGTTACGGGCTTAGTCATGCTCACTATCCCATTTATATTATGAGCAGAAGTGATTTACTCTTTAAAATAAGTTTATGGCTCGGTTACAAGTATGTTATTGAAAAAAAACCCTAGCGTGGGGTGTTTCAATGAAATGAACCATATAATATGCCCCACAAATAACACAGAAGACGGCAAGTCAAAAACTTACGTATCTATCACTTTGCTCTTGGCTTCCCGATCAGCACCTCCGGCTAAATCTGCAAGTTTGTGTGTTACTCACCCCGGCCAGTTTAGTCAACCTGTAAAGAAAACACATTTGATCTATAGATTATTTGAACCTACCAGACAGGTTATATGGCAATGAAAATAAGTTTGGCTGTTTAAATAAGTGAATATTGCCAGCTGTCTTCAGTTGTCACTGTTTTTCTTCATTTTTTAATTCAGATTTTAGTTATTTATTCTTCAACCCGTTTTTATTCCATTTAATATTCTCCTCAGTCAGGACTAATTTTTATATTCCTCAAAAATATAACCTGTTACATAATTCCAGAGGGAGTAAGTAGCATGACATACATAACATATCAGGCTATTACCACCTTAACTACATCAGTATTTTCACTGCATGCCAATTTTACAATATCTAATGTGACAGATTGAATGGTTTAAATATTGAAAAAACAACAACAGTGTTCTTTTTATGCTAAAATTCAATGCTAGTAAGTCAGTTTGGTGGATCTGTTGATTTTTTTACAAGTAGAGAAATGACTGATGTTTTTCGGGCAGGGAGGAGAGAAGTGAGGTTTTAAATTTTTGGGATTTTAAAGCAGCTGAAGTAAACTATTGGAATAACAGCTGCACGTTGAAAGGTTTGTAAACTAATGTACAGTATTTAGTGTTATACTGCAGACGCTTACGTTACACTGTGACAAGCGATGACGATACACAAGTTAACATATTATCATAATTGGCATTTTTGTAGATATTGATGAATTCAGATCACAATGGATTCAGGGAAACATAGAATATCAGGTAAATAAGGGAATAATCCTACCTAAACTTCGAATATGGAATGTTAGAGACTAATCCAGGTTGATTGGAGAGCTAATCATAACAAAATGTGGAATATAGAATATCAGGGATTGACCCAGATAAATGGGAGTAGCTACACTAGAACACAAAACACACAATGGCAGGCATTAATCCAGGTGGATGGGGCTAACCATGTTAAAACATGAAACATATAATGTAAGGGACTACTCCCAGAGACTAGATAAGTAATTAACCGAAGTAAGAGACTGAGTCTCACCTTACCTATATTTATAATTTAACCAGTCACTTTGAGTGGCTAAAACCTTTCCGGGAAAACAGGTCTCAGACGTCATAAGTAGCCATTCACCTACATAAAACTCTGGATCAACTCCTGAATATGTGGGCCTTTATACTACGTTACAGAGGTCCTAACTTCTAGAAAAAAAACATTAATGGAACTGATGATCTAACTAATTTCGATTTACTATATTTTTTCACTTTACTTTCACTACAATTAATTAAATTGTTTCAACTTGTATCCCTCTAATAAATATTGAAGACTACACTTCATTTTGGTATGTTATAAGTTAAGGTCTAACATGCTGGAACATAATATAATCATTAGTTTATTTAGTCAATAGGAAAAGCGGTTGTAGATGGATAAAACAAAGTTTGTACATATATTACACAGTTGCTGAGTTACGTGTGAAAACTTATTATAATTCCACTTTTCATAATAACTAAAATAATAGACATCCAAAATTTGTCTTCAGTTTCTTATTGTGCAAATAATGATTGTTATCATTACTAAGCCTATCAGTCACACAGCACGAACGATACTGATGAAGCTGGCCTCAAGTCACAGTGAAGCTGCCACGTTTTGACTAAAACGTGTGTTGGCTTGATTATTTCAATTGAATATTTTTGAAAGAATGATCAGAAGTCTAATCGAAGTAAGTCTGATTAAGAAGAGTAGTTAGGTACTTAAACGATTTTTGGATCGGGATCAAAAGCGCGGGAGTTTTTAGCGTTTTAGTATTATATCGATATGGTTTCCTATTCTGATTTTTCAAGATGTCAACTGAAGATTTAGGCACTTACAAACAGAATCGGGGCACGGGTCTCCTGCATCAATGCCTAGTGGCGCCTCTGGTTTGGTTCGTCATAAAAAAAAACATAGGAGACACCACTTTCGGTGACGGCACACGAATAGCAGAAAAAAAAGTAGTTTGTATTTGTTTGTTTTGTTTTTTGAATTTCGCGCAAAGATACTCAAGGGCTAACTGCGCTAACCGTCCCTAATTTAGCAGTGTAAGACTAGAGGGAAGGCAACGCTATGACAAAGGTGTTTTGCTATAAACACTAATAGTGTTTATTTGCCATACTTACGATCCTAAATAAAATTTTTGAAGCTAAATCTAAAATATTTCTCTTTATTTCCCATTAAACTATTACCAACACAAAATATCAAAGTATGTGAAAACTAGGGCTCATTAGAGTAGTTGGTAAAATATGTATCTTTGGTATTGATGTCGCTATACGATACGTATCCAGATGTATAAGTTTTACCAACTGTTTACCAGAACGCTTAACAGTAGTGTGTTACGTATCATAATTAAACTCAGACGAGACTTCAATTTATTATGTTACGTGCATTACATATTAAGAATTCAAATAACCTGAAATTTTAATTTTAATTAATTACAAATTAATTAAATGTTAATATATTTGTGAAATTTATGATATTTGCTAACAAGGTTGATACCCATAATTTTCTTTCTTAACACAAATATAATTTATAATAACAGTTATTACAAGTAACTAATATAAATAGTTATATACATATATATATATAAAATTACAAACTTACAAACAATATTCAATATTCTACCTGGTCTGGTATTTAATATTGTATCGATGGTCCAGTTCCATGAGGCGCAAATTACTTTTATGTTGAAACACCGAAAAATTTAGCTTGACAGAAATGCTAGCTAGCTTTGTTTTTGTTTGGCCTAGCGCAGTTTACAAGATTTCTTTTTAGAGGGGAAGATAGATATCTAATATCTTCATACGAAGTTATTTCTTTAAAGTTAAACGGTTCGTAATCTTCGAAATCTGTAAACGTTCCTGATCAAATTCTGTAGTTTTCCGAATAATAAGCGTTTATCACAATTACAGTTTTTGAGGCTTATAATACACTGACTGTAGCTGACCAATAATATTCTGTCTTTCTTTCTTGTAGCATCGGTTTATATAATTTAAGGCGAGATTTTTGAATGCTCAACAATGTTTGAAAACGCGCTAGGATTTTCGTAAAAAAATATTGTTGATTCTTACTCTCGAGAACCTTCTTCAAGTTTAGAGAACAGGTGGGACTTGCAAAATACAGACCCTACTATATACGTCAGATGCATCAAGCTAAAACAAACGCAAGTATTAAAATCAACGTATAACCATAAGTCCCATTACACTTGTCTGTAATTTATTATCTATATTACTAACACTGCCTTATTTAAGGACTTAACAGTTTACAGTGCGTTTTCAAATTATAAAATAAAAAAGTTAATAGCTGGTTGGTTGGTTTGGTGTTTTATGGCGCAAAGCAACTAGACTATCTGCGCCAAACATCCGGTAAAAAGTTAAAATTATTAAAATTCATAAAAGGGAATTACATCTTTATTAAAAATGTTTAATGCCATCTAAGCTGAAATATACGTATTTCTAAACTAAGTTGTTTTGGTCCATTCAGTTGTCACAAGGAATTAATTGGACTACAATTTGAAATAAGTCCACAGAGAGATTTGATGAGGTGATATCTGTTGAAATTCGCAATGTCAAAAAAGCCTTTTCCTCCATTCAAACAACAAAGGTTATTCTTTTAGTAGTAAGACGCTATAGAAGTACAACATCGGAACAGTTTTTAGAGTTCCGAGTGAAAAAAAAACACACTAAAATATTTAACGTATTTTCTCATTGTTGTGTTATTTATGTGGACTCGGGACTATTCAAAGAAACCCTTAAAAAAATCGTACTTTGTTCAAATTCTTGCACGCAAGCCTTTATTCTACTTCTACATCAAAAGCGTTTTAGTCCAATTATATTTTAACCATTTGTGACAAAGATCATTACATATATCATAGAAAAGTTTAATTATTTTGGTTAAACTTACATTATTTCATTATTTAATAAAACAATAACAATATTATATTCTTTTTCGGACAAAAATTAAATGAATTCAACTAAGTGCACGTGATAGACTCCATGTAGCTGTTTGTACCAACTGATTGTTGGTGAATATCATAATTTATAACATGTATGTTGGTATTGTGGACCGTTTCGCACCTCACTTTTTTATGTTTTTGATTATTAACTATTCTGCTTCATTAAGGAAGAAGCTGAAAGAATTAGTCGACTTGTATAACTTGAATGTCCCTTACAATAAAGGAATAGGTAATCTACTGGTCGCACAATGTCTGGAGAACGTTTCAATACAGTAAGTGTTATTGTGGCAAAGACTGAAGAACTTTGTGTTCTAATTTACTCTATTTTGTCACAGAACAAACACACACTAATAAACATGCATGTAACCTTGGGCCAATAAAATGTATTATTGTTATACTTTTCTTCTAACGTATTTATCTTATGCTTATACGTTTATTGATATATTACAACTTCTGATTTTACACTATATCTCACATTTGTTTTATTACATACAAAAGTGCTTTATTTTACTGCTGGTACAGCGGTAAGTCCACGAATTTATAACGCTAGTATCAGGGGTTCGATACTCCTCGGTGGATACAACAGATAGCCCGATGTGGGTTTGCTAAAAGAAGAACCCACACAAAAACCCATACTTTAAGAAGTCTCTTTAATGAGGGCCAGGCATGGCCAGGTGGTTAAGACACTCTACTTATAATTCGAAAATCGCGGGTTCGTATCCACGTCCCACCAAACATGCTCGCCCTTTCAGCTGTGGGGACGTTATAATGTTACAATCATTCCAACTATTCGTTGGTAAAAGAGTAGCCCAAGAGTTAGCGGCGGGTTATGATGACAAGCTGCTTTCCATCTAGTCTCACACTGCAAAATTAGGGACGGCTAGCACAGAAATGAGATGGCGTGGCTTGGCCATCTGATATGCTGTGAATAATGGAAATGGCGGTAATATTCCCCACATTTAAACGTATAAGTTTGGACTTCTTATTCTTTTTCCCCTGGTTACCACCCTTTCCAGTGGCACAATGGTATGTCTGTGGATTTACAACGCTAGAAACCGGGTTTCGTTACCAATGATTGGCAGAGCACAGATAGCTCATTGTGTAGTTTTGTGCTTAACCTTAAACAACATGCTACTTTTTAATTACACAATTCAAAAACCAAAACAATGGTACCGACCAGTTTCCCTGAGATGACACAGTTTCAAACAATGTATCTGTTTTCATAGACGTTATTAACTAGTAATATTAAACAAAAAATCATGATTATATTGTAGAAAATGTCATCACTACTTATTTAATTTAGGTTTGGAATTATTTGACAGTGTTTTTAGATTTAAAAACCATAGTTTTTACCTGATTTTTCGATGTTGTTTGTTTTTACTTGATTCCTTTTTCGGTTTAAAGTATTTTAATTTTTTCTTTTATACTAGTTGATGGGAAAAAAGCTGTGTTGCTTTGTAACAAAAAGACCAGTCAAATAACGAATAGGAAGTAAAATAAAGTTTACTATAGTGTATGTTTTTCTTATAGCAAAGCCACATTGTGCTATCTGCTGTGTCCACCGAGGGGAGTCGAACCTTTGATTTTAGCGTTCTAAATCCGAAGACTTACCGCTGTCCCGGAGGGGGGGACATAAAGTTTACATTCACTACTGTCAGAACAAGAAGTTTATATGGAAACAAGTGTCGACAATTTTACGCGTTAGTTCACTTTTCTCTTTGTGAGAGAAACACTTACAATCCGTAATGACGAGAAAACCCACTTGTAGAGAAAATTCTTTATGTAAAAACAGCTGATATGAATAGAGAAAGCGCTATGTAGAGGAGAGAACAAGGTTTTGAACTTCTTCGGTCATCGTCAAGAGTTACTGATCAATTAATAAATATATCTAACATATAAGCAAGTCCTTTACATTCCTACACTCAATTACACAACTGCCTTCAAACATGTGGTCAGCTATCGATCAGTAACCCTTTCTTTCTTTGTGAATCTGATGATGACCGAAAGAGGTCGAAACGTTGTTTGCTCCTCTAAATAGTTTTTTTTTATCCATACCAGCCGTTTTTACACATATGCCTCCTGTAAAAACTGATTGTGAGATTATTTAATCCATTTAATCTGACTTCTGTCATTGCCTCATTTCACAAATATTTCATTCATACTACCATGTTCCTTTTCTCGTGCATTATTTTGTTTTTGCTTAACTTTTTGCTTCGAATAACAAGTTTACGTTTGTTTTGAATTTCATACAAAGCTATGCGACTGCTATCCTCTAATTTAGCCCTACAAGACGAGAGGAAAAGTAGCTCGTCATCACTACCCACCACAAATTGTAGAACTACTTTTTTACCAATGAAGAGTGGGAGTGATCATTATATATATTATAACGCCCCCATGGCCGAAGAGGAAAGCATGCTTTGTATGACGAGGATGGAACCCATTGTCCTCAGAGTGCGAGTCAATGGCCCTAATCATCTGGTCATACTGGGCCTTGAATAACCATTAATTCATTTTGTTACACATTCCGTCCAGTGCCTTTCAATCTTCATGCTCACTTAATTCAAAATTACCAATAATACATTGTTCTGTTGGTGTTCTAAGCAGTCTACCCAATTACTCTTAGGAGAAATCAGGGTATCTGAAAGTGTTACAATAATAATGTTTCTATATAAAGTTGAAAATATATTTCTCTCAAGTTCACTTAGTTGTTTATAAAAACTTTTTTTGCGATAAATATGATTGTTTTGGTGTAACCGTACCTACAAAGAGCAACTAAAGAAACATATTATTTCTCCTATTTATCAATTACTATAGTGTTTTACATGTTTTACTTGTAGTCAGGTTGGACAGACAAGACTGTACTTGTTGTTAACAGATAAGTGGAATCGTTTAAATGCTCTAACTTGAATAATCATCAATACTGTTAGTTAGACAATGTTGTGTCCACAGTGGGCTTTGAGTGCTGTAAAAGTGGTGGCAGAAAAGGCTCGAAATTCTGAAATTGAAAGTCAATAAAGTTCTTTAAACTACAGTTGCAACTTTGTAGACAGCGACTAGCCTTGAGCATTAGAAGTATTATGTAGTCAATTGAATTAACTCTTTGAGGAAATCTTTATTGTTCACTTAGTAGTATAATTAAAATGTGCTTGTGTTCATGAAATTCGGTTGACTGATAGAAGTAAATAAAAGAAAACAAACAACAGCGAAAATTCAATGACGATTTACTTTCTATATTTCAGTTTGAAATGTAATCCATTGTGTTGTTTTTATGCTACTAAAGTGAAATTTCTGCTTGTGTGAATTAGTAAAACAGAGGAAATGTGGTAACATATATGCAGGTGGCCACAGCAGTGTGGAAGGTAGGCACGAATTACCTGATGGTGATAATCTCATATCCAAGCTGGCTTGCTAAGCTTGATTTATATAACTAGTTTCATACCATAGTAGTCAACACAGAGTAGCCGGTACCTGTTTTAAGAGCAGTTTGTATGAAATTAAATGTAAAATGATATTAAGCTATATAAAATGATTAAAAAGAAATTAAATCTTAAAATATTTAAGTACTTAAAACCAATGAAAATATTGGTTATGCCGAGATTACTTTTGGTATAACACATAAGTCACTATTGGCATATTCCACTTCTCATAAATAAATTGAACCATTGAATAACATTATCATTCAAATACAATCGAAATATTTTTTACTACCAATGTTTGGATAACATTAAGTGTTCCTTCAGTGTAGTGTGAACTCTCTTAACTTTTATCTTTCTATAGAAAAATCACTTCCTGGCAAATATTTTATCTTCTAAGACTAAAACATGCTTTCAAAACCATTGATACAAGTATTGAATGCATCACATGTTTTTAAAACATGCTATATTATGTAGTTCACATAAGGGACAGGCGAGGTCGTGAAAGTGCCAGAACAAATAGACGTAGCTGCAGACTCAGCAAGCTCGTTCACATAAATACCAACATGACCAGGAATCCAGAAAAACTGGATAGAAATAGATGGCAAATGGATGTGGGACAATCGTTTGAAGTGGCATACAACTCGGCACTGAATATAGAATGAAGCTGGATCAAATGCTTTTTAATTATTGGATAGAAAAAAAGGAAAGACAATTTCCACATCAGCTCCATGACAATACATAAATTATGATAAGAGAAAACAGCCACTGTCCTATGTACGACATTATCTATATGTAGGTGGAGGTGTGTCTGTCTATTCACATCTAGTCAGTGAACATTTTCCGGAATGGATTATTCATGGATTGGTCAGAGTGATGGCTTAATTTAGTGTGCCTGGTACTCTACAGAGTCAGTCAAAGTTCTCGTGGTTCTGGTATCATACAGGAACTTTGCCTCAATTTTTTATATCTTTATTAGCATGTACCAAGCACCAATTCCCAGACTGTTGCCAAAACCAAGGTAAGCTTCATTATAGTTTGTAACTGGAGCAACAGAATCAAAAAGTGATATCATGACTTTGACTCTCCTGTACCTGCCGAATATTTAAAACAGAATTACATGCTTTGCATGTTTTATTGGACAAAAATGTATTGGAAGTTTACTCGATAGTGAAAAATTAAAATCTGAGACATGTTGCCATTCCTGGTATTTAATATGGCTTTGTCGAGGTGTTGGCATAATTTTGTATATGAGTTGTTATTGATGGAAAGTTAGCTATCCATCATGTGAACATCTCAGTGGAATGGCCTAACTGAAGTATAGCTGTTGCAGTAGCTGTTATTCACTTCCTCCTCTCGTGTATCCTATATGAAGTTGCCATCTCAAGCCTTGTCATTACACATAATGCTTCTTTTAGGGTGTAAACACTAATTTCCAGAAGACGTCACATAATTTTGCTTGATACTGTCTCTATAAACTTTTAGGTTCACACCATAGTGAGATATCCTTTTCGTGTAAATGATGCAAAGTATGGGGCTTTAACTCGATCACGGTTCTTTACCAATGAAATGTTGGCATACCTCAGACAAGACTGTGCTTAAGTCATTAAGCAGCTTCAACAAACAAATTTTTGGTCCATAATTAAGTTACTTTAAACATTGAGAGAAACAGTCTAGCTTTACCATAGTCATACCTTGAACATGATGGAGAAATCTGATTTGCTTTGCTCACAAAGACCTGTATTGGAAATAGTAGCATACTCCCAGAGGCGTAGCTATAGTTTTCAGCGCCCAGGGACAAAGTTAGATTTCACGCCCCCTAGTAACAAAATGTAAGCAATAAGGGGGTCCGTCATGCTTTCCCGGAAATTTATGAGTTTTAAAACATGAAAACCTGCATTTCGTGGTGTATTTTTAGGGTATGAAGGAGATAAAAAAATGAAATAATTGAGACAACAATGGTACTTTGAAGATATAATTGAATAACAGAGAAGGACAGAATCAGAAACAAGAATGCATATAAAAAAATTGATGCAGAATTATTTTATACTAAAATAATAATCAAATATAACATTGCGAAAACTTAAAACATTACTTTGGGTATAGTAACCTGAAAAGTTAACATAAAGTAAAAGAAATAGTTTGATATAATACTTTGGATGTAATTATGTAACTTCAAAGAGAAATTCTTCTTGCCTTTGTTGCTGCAAATTTATCGATTAGTTTCTCAAAACATATGCTGTCGGTAACCTCTCATCTAAATCATTCTTGTCACAAAAATAGCTACGTATCTGAGACGCACCTATCCACGAATTTCTGATAAAAATTATTCCAAACGAGCGTCACTCATCCACCACCTCGGACTCGACCTGGTCTCTTGGTAAGTAAGATTCCGAATCAGCCGTTGCGCGCTCACCGTTTCAATTTTAAGATCAATACCGAAAAGGCGTGAAAAGTCCGGACTAGTATCTGCTATTCTAGTCCAGTGTTAGATTTTCTTGGCTTCGCTTAGGTACTTCAATCAGATTTCCTCAGCTTCGTTTCCATCTTTACCAGACTTGGGGGGGGGGGTCTGGTAAAGTAATTTAAACTCCCATTTCAATTATCTGTTATAGCCGTTCGGTTACTCAAGAAGGACAGAGCGTTGAGGCCAGGGTAGCATTCCGAAAAATGGATCAAGTGATAGACAATTTACCGGCTTTGTTCGGTGAAGTATCCGTATAATGTGCGTTCTGATTACTGATTTACAGCATATATTGCTACATTTCACAACGTCTCGTTTATAGAATGTTACATAACAATGTTGACTATTCGTTATGAAGTGACTGAATTTTGACGTTTTCATAACGTTTAAACAACTTAATAGAGAAATGTGATCAATTACAACGCCTATTATTCGTCAGGAAGTGACGTTGCAATCTAACGTTTTCGCAACGTTTAGACAGCGTTATGGTATAACCTGACCAACTCACAATCAAGTTGTTGCAACACGTGACGTTGCAACTCCCATATATGGGACACTGAGCATTAATTGGTTAAGAGGGGAAAACATTTCATTCTGAAATTCATTCCTAATTATATGTAACATCAATTGGCGCCCTCCCCAACCCCGATGCTGCACCCGGGAACAAATATACCCCCTTGCCCCCACCTAGCTACGCCACTGCATACTCCCAGAAGTGTCTTCGTCAACTACCAGCTGAAATGTCCATGGTTTTAAGAGTATGTGGTATAAATATTTGTCCATAATAACCCATATATTGCTTTCCTAGTTCGGATTAGCAGAACTATAAGATACTGTAGAAAACTTCACGCCCAGCTCTTCATAAATCAAAGATCTTGGTAACTACTTGAGACTGTAGCAACTCCACAGATAAAAAGTTCCACTACCACCAGGTTATCAATGTCTCTTTTAATGGTAAAAAAGTTTTAGCTGACAAACTTCTTACATCAGTAGTACAAGCAATTTCATTCAGCTAGCCATGAATGACAGTGACCTTTATTAGAGTTGTATTGTCCTGACTGATTACAGTATCAGTGTACTATAATGACTGTCCCGTTGGGTCTCAGGAGTTCCAGTCCACAAGTCGCTATTGACTATCAGTCATATATACTTTCTGTACACAGATCTAAACTCATACGTAGAACATGATCAGTAGCTTTGGAGAATCAAGTCGTCTTTGTTATTCATATCCCAGATTGTGGATATGGCCTTTCGGCGTTCGAAAAAGATTTAAATCCAGAAAACTCCTTTTAAACATTTCAACCACTCTGTAAGACCACGTTAATAATCAACATTTAACTTTTTATTTTGTTCATAAGTCCTTTGACTTGAGGAAAATACAATTTTTATTCACACGAATCTTAAATCTTATGTAATTTTGTTTTAAAAAGGCACAGAATTATACGCCAATCAGTAAAAAGAGAAATTTCACAAAAATAAATATTGTAGTCGCATTTTAAACATTTAATCCTGTTGCACCAACTCATTATTGGTAAGAATCGTGACTGCAGAAAATGTTATACTGAATTAAATCTGAATATATTTCTTTGACTGAGTATAAAAAAAACGAATGCGCAATATAGGAAAATGAGCTTTACAAATCAAATAATCTTTAATTGCAACAACAACAACACATGTATTATGAACGGGTGCACAATAATGATAATTGACAAAACTATTTTCACTAGCTTTTGAAGTCAGAAGTAAATGAGTCCAAAAATCTAAAAAAATTCCTGATAATTACTGAGATAATTGACACAAATATAGAGAAACCAACAGAGTCATCTGTATTAGATAACGGTCATTCCATAAATGAAAATAGGAAAGACACAGGTTCAAGCTATAACCAAACCCGATGCAGCTAATTAACACAGAGAAACTATACAATATTACATATAACTAGTTCTAAGCGATATTTAGTGACACTACAGAAGAGCTTAAGGCTCAAATGAATATGAAATTTCCATTTGTCTAAGGAGGAAAGGTTTGTTTTTTATTTGAACTTCTCACAAAGCTACACAAAGGCTATCCTACGTTTGTCGTTCCTAATTTAGTAATGCAATACTAGATGAAAGCTAGCTTTTCATCACTACTCACCGTCAACTCTTTTTAGTAATGAATAGAGGGATTGACATTCGAACGCCCTAATCACCTGTCTATGTCGGGCCAAAGCAAGAAAAGAAATAGTTGGTATGTTCCATATACCACACTGTTTTTAATAATTTTGTATCTTATTTTTATGACAAAATGTCAAAATAAGTTGTCGGTGGTTAAAAAATCGACTATTACACTTAATATAACGATATGAATATCTTAATGTATACACACATATAAATAGAAATAATGTTTCTCTAGACTTTAAAAGAATATATGTATAAATATACAGAGTTATATTTCGATAAAAAGTTCGATAAAAATAACTTAATCTAGAGTCAGTAAGGAATCATTTGATCCTTCAAAGCTGTCTTTGTATACCCAACTTTGATAACAGTAAAATATTTAAATTTACCAATTATTTTCCATGAAATAATCAAATTATTCAAGTCCATCACTTCAAACAGTGATTTTCTTGAAATATTGATAGAAGCAGCCTACATTTACCTCAAATGATGGAGCAGAAACCAGCTTCAAACTTTACTGTGACAGTACTATACCTCTAGCAACATCTTGGTCAACACCAGATGTCTCTGAACTCTTTTTAGTGAGTCAGTATCCTTCCTTGAATAAAACATTAAACTGTACTCAGTATTTCAAGCGATGTATTTATTTATTAATATTTTGTCTTATAATCTTATGATTGAATAATGTCAATGAAAAATATAATTTTTGTCTAAAATTTAATTGTGTGTAAGAGATGAATAAGAACTTAAAGGTCATTTGCTATCACGTAATGTCCTTGTAGAAGTGTTCTTTAAGCTATTTGACTAATATATAACGAAAATGTTAAATGAACATTACTGATATTCAATAGGAACACGTTTAGTTTGTAGTAGAATGGAACACATGAATTTTACTTTTTCGGTTCCCGTAGAGTACAATGTAACAGATACAAGACTCAATCAATTGAAAATATACAAGAATATACCTAGTACTAATAAAAGTGATTTGTTGACAATAAAAATGTTCATGAACAAGTTCTTAAGTAAGAAGAGTGATTCTCTGGAGGGTTACTGAGCATAAATAAAACAAATAGTATGTGCAGTGAAATGAAAATATTAGTGAATTAATTATTTTCATTGCACACTCATTTATGCAGTCACCAGACGTTCATAAATCATGATAACAACTACAGAATTTTAAAGATATTATGTCTCTTGCGTATATTTGTTTGCTCTTTTATAAGCACAATTACACCAAAGTTACAATTCTTTCGAATTCAACTGTCTCAATGTTTCCTTTAATGCAACTTCTCCTTTAGGCTAATCTCAGAAACTTCAAACCAAAGAGGGAGATCCCATTGTCACAGATTAAGTTAAAGGGGGTAAAACTTAGCAAGGGAAGAGGGTCTGGAGTTTCCATCTTAAAAATCTTTTACTTTTTGGGAGCTGAGCAGAAAAATAGTTGATGGGGGACTTAATGCAGTTTTTTTCTCATTCTCTTCATGTTCTCTCATGATTTTCGACGTTTATTTTTCTCTTTATTTTATGTGCTTAAACTTCCATTTTGTCTTTTTTTTTTTCTCCGTGCAGATGACTTTGGTATTGATTCTTATTCTCGCTTGGTATATGCCTAGATAAATGTTAGAGGTTTATATCATTAAGTAGAACATCACCGTCTGGTTGTTAATATCACAAGCGTGAATAGCAATAGTGGTAAATAACGTGCAGATTCTGTTTGTTTGTTTGTTTTGGAATTTCGTACAAAACTACTCGAGGGCTATCTGTGCTAGCCGTCCCTAATTTAGCAGTGTAAGACTAGAGGGAAGGTAGCTAGTCATCACCACCAACCGCCAATTCTTGGGTTACTCTTTTACCAACGAAAAGTGGGATTAACCGTTATATTATAACGCCCCCACGGCTGGTATGGCGAGCATGTTTGGTGCTACGCGGGTGCGAACTCACGACCCTCGGATTACGAGTCGCGCGCTTTACGCGCTTGGCCATGCCGGGCAACGTGCAGATAACTGTGAAGGAAGTAAAAAAAGTATGATTGGTAAAACTTCGAAATATTTTGAACAAATATGTGAAACTTCATAAAAACACAAAAAATCCATAATGCTTTTTGTCGCGAATATAATAAATGCGGGAAATGCGTTGCAATCATTTCCTTTTCAATATATAGTTAGTCCAATTGTTACTTTTTTTGCAAACACTTCAGATGATATTTTTACAGACAAGTATTGTGTTGGTGTTGTAAATAAACTCAGTTTTAAAAACGAACTTTCGTCACTTCACCAGTAACACCATTCATTATTAGTTTACTTGTCACTTGAGCTTCCACCGGTAACATTGTCATCAACAGATATACAACATTCTGTACCTTCACTAGTTGGTGTTAGCTAACTGTCATCTGTTGAATTCTCAATAATACACTGAGGTACCTTTCGGTCTGTAACTGGATAAACGGCCAGGAAATGTCTCAGAATTTTAGTGACTCCGACTAAACTTCAAGCAGGAAAAAGAGATTTTGGGTGACTCATAGTGAGAAGACAAATACATTTTAAACAGCAAATCAAAATGTATCTCAGAACTGACAAACAGCAAATCAATCGTTGAACTAATTTAATTTAATTGAAGCTATGAAGAAGTGTCTCAACACTGCATTTACATAGAACCTTCAAAGCTGATGAATGTATTACTATGCTGCAATCTTGGATAGCGCGGCCCTTTATACAAGTACATTATTTGCTCACATTTAAAACATTTCCATGTCCTTTTTTTAGCCCTTTAGTTTCAAAAAGGTTAAATCCTTGTCAAACCTTAAAGGCCGGCGCTACTTTCGAATTCCGATTTTAAATGAAAGTGGTGACTCACTTCTGAACGAAATGTCAGTTTATCGCACGTAGCCCCCAGTTAACAAGTGTTTGTTTTCAGTGATGTCGAGAAACCCACTTGTTGAGAATTTTATATGCAAAAAACGGCTCTTTTGGGCTCAGAAAACACTTCAAATAGAAGAGCGAACAACGTTTCGACCTTCTTCGGTCATCGTCAGGTTCACAAAGAAAGAGGTAACTGGCCGGAAGCTGACCACATGTTTGGAAGGGGTTGTATAACTGAGTGTCGCAATGTAGAGGGCGCGGTTTGATGTTTGAATATATAATTTTATCTATAATATTAATATAGGTATAATGGCGTTCCTTTATATTGGTTTATTTTGGGTTTAAGTTGTTGTATAAGTAAGGCTTCTTTAATTTTTCGTTTGTTTATGTTTGTTTCTTTATTTAGTATTTTAGTGTTTTCTATGGTTATGTTGTGTCCATTTGACTTGCAGTGTTCGAAAACGTGTGAAGGTGACTTTTTATGTTCTTTGAATCTGGTTTCCATTTTTCTACTTGTTTCTCCTATATAGAAGTCGTGGCAGTTATCACATTGTATTTTATAAATAATGTTGGTGTGGTGTTTGTCAGTGTAGTTCTTACATAGTATAGACCTTAGTTTTGTGCCTGGTTTTTGAATAAATTTAGTATTAACTGGAATGTTATATTTTGTTACTAGTTTTTGCCAAATGTTGGTTATTTGTTTGCTGATGTCAGGAATATATGGTATACAGCAGTATATGGTTTCGTGATTTTTTGATTCGTGAGATATATTTACTTTTGTTGGTTGATTTTGCTTTCTGTCTAGGTGTGTGCGTATAATGTTTTCTACGGTTTGTGGAGGAAACTTATTGATGTTGATGAAGTATTGTTTTATTTTATCTAATTCATCGTTAATTTTATCTGGTGAGCATAGTTTTATGGCTGTGTTTATCTGGTTTCTTAGTATGTTGAGTTTTTGTTTTGTTTCATGTGCTGAGTCCCAAGGAATGTATAGTCCAGTATGGGTGATTTTTCGGTGGATTTCTGTTTTGAATTGTGTGTCGGTTCTTATAATTTTGAGGTTAAGAAATGATATTTGATTGCTTTCTTCCTGTTCACATGTGAAGTTAATGTTGGGATGTATAGAGTTAATGTGAGTGAAAAAGTTAAGTATGTGTTCTGTAGATTCGAATCCCGCAACCGTGTCATCTACATATCTGTACCAGTATAGTGGTGGATGTAATGCTGTATTAATTGCTTGTGTTTCAATTTGTGTCATAAAAATATTGGCTAGAACTGGCGATACTGGGTTGCCCATGCTTAGGCCATTTGTTTGTATATAGTTTTGGTTGTTGAACATGAAGTTTGTCTTTATTGTGGTGAATTCTATGAGGGTTGCTAACTGGTTACTGGGAATGTCTATAATCGGGTTAGGGTCTCGAATATAGAGTTCTAAGGCTATCTTGCAGGCTTCTGTTGTTGGAACTTCTGTGAAGAGGGATATAACATCGAAACTGGCCATTAAGGCTTTATGATTAAGTTGATTTAGATTGGACTTGAAATTAAAAGGGTCTTTGATGAATGAGCTGGCTGATGTTGCATATTTGGAGAATGCCCATGCTATGTATTTACCAAGATTGTAGTTAAACGATTCATATGTTGACATTATTGGTCGTAATGGACAATCTGGTTTATGAGGTTTGGGGATGCCGTATATTTGCGGTGTGCGTGAGTCGGTTTTACGTAGGTAGGAATAAAGTGTTTGTGAAATTGTGTTCCTTTCTACATTGTTGGATAAAGTTGATAATCATAAAGCCTTAATGGCCAGTTTCGATGTTATATCCCTCTTCACAGAAGTTCCAACAACAGAAGCCTGCAAGATAGCCTTAGAACTCTATATTCGAGACCCTAACCCGATTATAGACATTCCCAGTAACCAGTTAGCAACCCTCATAGAATTCACCACAATAAAGACAAACTTCATGTTCAACAACCACAACTATATACAAACAAATGGCCTAAGCATGGGCAACCCAGTATCGCCAGTTCTAGCCAATATTTTTATGACACAAATTGAAACACAAGCAATTAATACAGCATTACATCCACCACTATACTGGTACAGATATGTAGATGACACGGTTGCGGGATTCGAATCTACAGAACACATACTTAACTTTTTCACTCACATTAACTCTATACATCCCAACATTAACTTCACATGTGAACAGGAAGAAAGCAATCAAATATCATTTCTTAACCTCAAAATTATAAGAACCGACACACAATTCAAAACAGAAATCCACCGAAAAATCACCCATACTGGACTATACATTCCTTGGGACTCAGCACATGAAACAAAACAAAAACTCAACATACTAAGAAACCAGATAAACACAGCCATAAAACTATGCTCACCAGATAAAATTAACGATGAATTAGATAAAATAAAACAATACTTCATCAACATCAATAAGTTTCCTCCACAAACCGTAGAAAACATTATACGCACACACCTAGACAGAAAGCAAAATCAACCAACAAAAGTAAATATATCTCACGAATCAAAAAATCACGAAACCATATACTGCTGTATACCATATATTCCTGACATCAGCAAACAAATAACCAACATTTGGCAAAAACTAGTAACAAAATATAACATTCCAGTTAATACTAAATTTATTCAAAAACCAGGCACAAAACTAAGGTCTATACTATGTAAGAACTACACTGACAAACACCACACCAACATTATTTATAAAATACAATGTGATAACTGCCACGACTTCTATATAGGAGAAACAAGTAGAAAAATGGAAACCAGATTCAAAGAACATAAAAAGTCACCTTCACACGTTTTCGAACACTGCAAGTCAAATGGACACAACATAACCATAGAAAACACTAAAATACTAAATAAAGAAACAAACATAAACAAACGAAAAATTAAAGAAGCCTTACTTATACAACAACTTAAACCCAAAATAAACCAATATAAAGGAACGCCATTATACCTATATTAATATTATAGATAAAATTATATATTCAAACATCAAACCGCGCCCTCTACATTGCGACACTCAGTTATACAACCCCTTCCAAACATGTGGTCAGCTTCCGGCCAGTTACCTCTTTCTTTGTGAACCTGACGATGACCGAAGAAGGTCGAAACGTTGTTCGCTCTTCTATTTGAAGTGTTTTCTGAGCCCAAAAGAGCCGTTTTTTGCATATAAAAAGTGTTTGTTTTGTTTTTGAATTTCGCGCACCCACCTGACTATGCCGGGCCATTAACAAGTGTGATAAAATGTTTTACCCAAAAACACAACACATGTGGGGTAAAGTGTTTTACTCAAGAACACAACAGCATAACGAGGGCCAGTCTAAAACAACGAGCCCAAAGTGTGAAGTCATTAAGCCATGGGCTAGACATGGCCAGGTAGTTAAGGCACTCGACACGTAATTTGAAGGTCGCGGGTTTGAATCCCTGTCATACCAAACATGCTCGCCCTTTCAGCAGTGGCGTCGTTATAATGGTACGGTCAATCACACTTTTTGCTGATAAAACAGTAGCCCAAGAGTTGGTGGTGGGTGGTGGTGACTAGCTGTCTTCCTTCTAGTTTTACACTGCCAAATTAGGGATGGCTAGCACTGATAGTCCCCATATACCTTTGTGCAAAATAAAAAACAAACAAACAAACAAACAAATGAACACTAAGCCTTGCTGCCATCTAGTAGTAGATGTAATATTCCTAAAGTGACAATTAAGAAGGTGAATTCCAAGACGACATCAGGTATCCTGTTTTTTAATCTGCAAAAGTTTTTAGTTTGAAAATATATGTATCTATGAATAAGTTGTAAGAAGAAGCCTACATAATGTTTTTCAACTACATCGCATGTTATCCAGCATAGGGTAATATCACTTATATTGTTTTTGGATGTGTGTTTTTCACAGCGTTGCAAAGACGTTGTTCTACTACCCTTACTTTTAGTAAATATCACTGGAGTCACCAAACAAGATTTCACAACATGTCGTAAAAATAATGGCAATTATATTACCATAGACTGATATATGTGCGATGTCGGTGAAAAAACACCTATATTAGATTTTACGTATCTATATAAAGATTTGCTGTCAAAATTTTCAAGTCAAAATATAAAAAGAACAAACTATCGTCATTAACAGCAGTTAATATCATCTGCAAACTCAAATTACAGTTTCCGAGGCTACTAACTATTGCTGACCAGCAGTATTTTGTCTTTACCTCTTGTCGCTTTGGTTTATATACATTATGACAAGAATCTATTTTTGAATGTTTAACAATGTTTGAATAAACATTGGCGTATTCGTAATCAATTTATTGCTGATTCTTGCTGTCGAGAGCATTTTCTACAAATTTAGAGAGCAAACAGAACTTGCGCGATGCATATCCAAAAATATACGTCACATACCTGCGTTGATTTTTTTAATTTCGCGCAAAGCTACTCGGGGCTATCTGCGCTAGCCGTCCCTAATTTAGCAGTGTAAGATCAGAGGGAAGACAGCTAGTCATCACCACCCACCGCCAACTCTTGGGCTACTCTTTTACCAACGAATAGTACGATTGACCATCACATTCTTCCCCCCACGGCTGAAAGGGCGAGGATGTTTGGTGCGACGGGTATTCGAACCCGCGACCCTCGGATTACGAGTCGAGCTCCTTAACCCATCAGGCTATGTCGGACAGATCACATACATGAAAGTGACAAAATACGTGTATAACAGTAAATCCTTCAGAACTTAAAAATTGCGTTAGACAATTTTAAATGTTACATACATACATATGTTATTGTTTTGAATTTAAGCATACGGCTACGCAATGGGCTATCTGTGCTCTGCCCACCACGGGTATCGAAACTCGGTTTTTAACGTTGCGAGTTCGCAGACATACCGGTGAGTCACTGGGGGGAGGCTATACAATTTAAGAAATCATGACAAGTAAATAGCACAATAGAAATAACTTAACGATACCTAAATGACATAGCACGTGAAAGTACTTAAACGCATATATTATTTTTTTGGTTTAACACACTCAATAATCACATGACTGAAGGTTATTTTTCTTTAAGGAGAGATAACAAACAAGTAACTGGAATTTTCTGGGTGGCCTTTCCCACCAACTGACATGTATGACAAGTTTTACAAAGCTGACAAACACCTTGCCTAATCTTTGACCAGAAGAATTATTTCATAATTTTATCGCATGTCTTGTTGACATCTAAATTAATTCCTATAGGAAGTTGATGGATGACTTTCAATATTTCAGAGCGATATGTTTTTAGAACAACAATGTAATAAACTAAACCCCAGTACTCCGAAACTGGCACATTTGGTGGTCTCTATTCTCTCATAAGTACATCATTTTTGAAAAATTAACCATTTGAAACTTTCTCTAGTTCATTTTTCGGGTGTGCATATTTAAACATTGAAGAGATCCACAGATCATTTTCTTGCGCAGTGATCATTTTATTTTCAGTAAAAAAGAACTTCACGAGGTAAATTATATTCCTCACGTCCATCATTGTCACTCACCGAAGAATTGTGAAAAGAGCAATTATTTACAAGATCCCCTTCGGACCTACAAAATGTCTAAAATAAATAAATAACTTCACCTTCTGAACATTTGTTTATTATCTCTGTTTGTATTCTTCTCAACGTATGATCAGCTCGCTAATCATCTTGGTTTCTGCAACATATTTTTCCTCAACCTAATCGTTTCTCAACTATAATAATACACTAACTCGTCTCAAAACTAGGTCTGAAGCTAAATAAATGTTATGAAACATTAACAAAGCCACTCTCAATACTCTGAGCAACAACAGACTCATCAAAACTAGATCTCGAACCTGAGGGTAATATACCCTCTAATAACAATGATTGAGTTGCTCCAATATCACGTAAAATACATATTGGTATGGGATTAGCAGTATCATTTGTCAAAGGCACAGAACCAATAAATACAAAAGGTCTAAATTCCTCCCTAATTGAATCATCCTTTTTATAAACGATTAAGTAAAGAACATCGGATAATCTCGTAAAACAATGTCCACATGTGGAGACGAACGTACTGTGTATTACATTTTTATTTGCAAACTCGAACATTCGGACATAACATGACCATGTTTTTACAGAGATGGCAAACAAGTTTTGATGACTTTTATGAAGTTTTTTCCTGTCTCTCATATAATAATTTCAAACTAGAGAAGTGGGATTTTTTAAAGGAATCCTGAACTTTATTGAAGTGAAAAGATACAGGTTTTTGGCGAAAGTAGAAGTTCTTTTTACGAAAACTGGTTTTATGTGTTCAAATGTAGTCATTGGAAAGAGCAGCTCCTTCTTGCAGTGTTTCAATTTTTTCATCCAAGTAAATTTCCAGCTCGTTACTTGTACAGTGTTTAAATTGCCTGGTTAGAGATATTTGTTCTAATTTGTCGAAACTGTTGCCAATATACATAGAATTACATCATCGATCAAAAGGAACCTTTTTTTTTTGTAAGCAAACTCCATATACATTTCATTATATTGCATGCGATAATCTTAAAACTTCTGACGATAAGCTTCCAAAGCAGCTCGTATGCTTTAAAGATAACTACTTTAACCTTATATTATATGTAAAAACGGCTCGTTTGAGATGAGAAAATATTTTTACAAGGAGGAGCGAACAACGAAGATGGTCGAAATGTTGTTGCTCCTCTACGAAAAATATTTTCTCAACCCAAACGAGCCGTTTTCTTACACATAACTTTTCTATAGAAATGGGTTTCTCGACATCACTATCCTTATCGTAATTGGTGCAATCTTTTAGATAAGCTTCTTTGGCTTTACCAGTAAAAGCACTTTGTAATTATGATGGCTATTTTTTCGTTGGGCCATTCCATGAGATGTGCAACTTTCTCAAAGCTTCAAAATATTTATCCATTTCATTTTTGTTAAATTGTGGCACTTTATTATATCGATTGAGTTCAAAGTTGTCATTTTGCTTTGATGGATTGGAATTCAGTCTAATTTTTATTTCTTTCACCTTAATTTCTTTCTCGGATTGTTTGGTATTGAAACATTTCATATCTCCTTCCGATTCGATACAAGCTTTTTCTTTCTGAGCTTCTTTGCATGCCTGTTCGAACTTGATTTCTTTGAGTTTTAACTAGATTTCTAACTTACATTTGTTGTTCAATGATGATTGTCTAGTGGAGACACCAGAGTATTTCTCTAATGCTTTTTTAAACAACAAATCATCATCGACTAATATTTCAACAATATGCTTTTTAGTTCATTTTTACTCATTAATATTTTAACCTCTGATTTTTAAACTTTGACAATATTGAGCAATTCACTTTTATTAAATTTTTTTAGTTGTTCAAGGGAAAATGATTAAAACCTTGATAATCAGACATGATTAAATTTTGTTGGCACTGATAAATAAAATTGAATTTTACTAGTGAACAAATTTCGGTTTTGATTCAGATCTTGGACGAATCCCCAGCTTATTATGTTACATATTATAATTTATATCGGAAGAGACTCCAAGTTGTGATGTTAAGTATGTTGTATTACACTTTCAAATAGTCGGTAATTTTAATTTAAAAGTTATTTGAATTTTTATATGGATCAAATTTATAATATTTGCCAACAAGACTGATACAAAAAATTTTCTTCCTTAACATAAATGTCTCCAGCTGGTACAGCGGTAAGTTTACGGATTTACAACGCTATAATAAAGCGGCTCGATTCCCTTCGGTAGACTCAGCAGATAGCCTGATGTGGCTTTGCTATAAGAAAATACAAATATATACGTAACATACATATATTCTAATATACAAACAACAATACAATTTATAATAACGATTATTACAAATAGTTGTTAACATAATGGTTTATATCCAAGAGTTCTACAAACTATACTGAATCTTCTGTTTTGTCTGCCCCCCAGTGGCTCAGCGGTATGTCTGCGGACTTACACGCTAAAATCCGGGTTTCGATACCCGTGGTGGGTAGAGCACAGATAGCCCATTGTGTAGTTTTGTGCTTAATCGAAAAACAACAACAACAACTGTTTTGTCTAGAAGTGAATATTTTATCGATATTCCAGATTCACGACGAGCAAATTAATTTTAAAGTTGATATTGTTTTACCTTACTTAAGCTGGCAAGTTGTCTTTTATTGACTATCCTTACACCGTTTACAAGCTGACTTTACTGATGAAGATATTTAATGTCCTTGTAGAAATACTAACGTTTGAAGTGAACTAACTGAAGTTTGTGATGTTCAAAGTCTATAAACGTTCCTGGTCAAATATTTGTTGTTTACCGGTTATTAAGCATTTATCACAATTATAGCTTCCAAGACTTATGTATACTAACTGCAGCGACCCAAAAATATTCTGTTTTGTCTATTGGAGCGTCGGTACATATACCTTAAGGCAAAATTTTCGAATGTTCAACAATGTTCGAAGACGTGCTGGTGTTTTCGTAAACCATACATTGTTGATTTTTGCTTTGGAGAATCTTCTACAAATTTATGGAACAGGCAGGACTTGCACAAAACATATCCAATAATACATGTCATATGCATTGAGCTAAAACAAATGTAGGTATTAAAATAAATGTATAACAATAAATCCGTTGCAAGACTATCTGCTGCAATACCTTAGCCCTCGAGAGCAAAGTTACTATTGAGTTTAGAGTCATATTAACAATGACAAACGGCAGGAAGGGGAGTAGCTTCTATAATTTCAACAAAGATACATTTTGCTTCAGAGATAAAGTAGTAAGATAAACTGAATTCGCAAAATCGTGAAAAAAAGGTTTTTGTGATATGCTAGTAGACTCAGATGCGCTTTGTTTCAAGTAATGAGGAAATAGGCTCAATTTATTCAGATATATCGACTTATTTTTTAGGTTTCTACGGTTAAAATGAAGAGGGAAAACAACTTCAAAACAACTAGAAATTAAAATATTAACCTAAGTAGATTTAATGAATGACACAAAGTAAAGGTGAGCATCAGTACCTGATACAGCATAAAGATTTTTTTTCATTAGATTAATGTAGGTAATTTTCAGCTAGATGTTTCTTCATCAACCAATTTAAAATGCTATAAATATGCTTGTAAACCACTTAACAAGGTAAGTAAAGAAATGAAGGAGTTTGCGTTATCACCTGCCAAACACTTTACTTTGCGTGCTTGGCCCGAAAAATAGAATTGACACAAAAAATATGTTCAACAACCTGAAAGTGCAAAGATTATTAACAAAATAGCTATCTTTGGAGATTGCACTAGACTTCCTGCATGTAGTAATTCATCTACATTGAATGTGGATGATTTTTTATTTTGAAGGTTTTCTCGTTTTCCAAGTGTTTAAATTGAAACAACACCAAAAATAATTACATCAGTAATCCAAAAGCAAAACTCTCAAGTGAAATACAACGCTGATGGTATTTCACCACATGTTTTGAAGGAGGTCAAGGATTGGATATGTGAGCTACTTGCCATACGTTTTTGTAAGTCCTTGAATAGTGGACAAGTACCAACAGTTTGGAAATTAGCTAACGCCACTCCTATCTTCAAGATTGGCAATAGAAGTTACCCCAGTAATTATAGGCCTATTAGTCTTTCATTAGTATTGGAAAAGTTTGATAAAAAATACTTTGCAAAGTCTTTTTTAACAAAGTTTAGAATATCGGATAGTCAGCATTGTTTCACTAAGGGAAAATCTGGCCTTAAAATTTTTTGACGTGCTTTGAAAATGTTACTACATATTTAAATGACAACAACAGTGTTAATTTGATGTATCTGGATTTTCAGAGAGCATTTGAGAAAGTGTCACATAAAAGACTTCTAAAGAAATTTGTTTTTATATGTGTGGGGGATAAATTAACTTATTAGGTAGAAAAGTGGTTTGATGGGTAAAAAGCAGAGTTGTTATAAACAGAGTTCAGTCAAACTGGATTAATGTTGCAAGTGGTGTACCTCAGAACACGGTATTAATACCATTGCTCTTTTTAATTTACATTAATTACATAGATGAAGGAATGGGCAATAAATTATATAAAGTGACAGATGTATATCAAGGTCTTGGGTGTTGCTGGGTGTGAAGAGGATGCTGATGATTTGTAAATTTTTTAGATCATTTATGAGTTGGGCGAATAAATGGCAAATGGGTTTTAATTATGATAAATGTAAGATATTGTATGGAGTTATCATAATTTACATAATAAATATAATTTGGATAGGAATAACCTTAATAGTGTCATGAAAAGAAAGATCTTGGTCTAATGACTGATCAGTCTCTTAATCAATCCAAGCAGTGTTCTTTTGCTAGTGGTACGCCAAATAGAATTTTAGGTTGTATTTACAGAAATATTGAGTAAAAGCTTAAACAAGTTATAATTTCATTGCATAGGTCGCTGCTTAGGCCACATTTGGAGTATTGTGTTCAGTGTTGAAGTCCTTACCTCAGAAAAGAATTGTTAGAAAGGGCCCAGAGCACGGTTACTAAAATGATATCTAGGACGGAGGGGTTGTCATATGAGGAGAGATTAAGATCAAGATCTCTTGGTAAAAGAAGAGTTATAGGAAGATCTTATTGAAATGAGTAAACTTACAAAAGGAGTTGATATTGTTGATACATCAATATTTTTATACTTAAAAGGGAGAATTATTGATTAGAGGACATACGTATAGATTTAGGCAAAATAGAAGCCATCTTTAATTAAGACAATTTTATTTTTAAATAGGGTTGTTGGCCTATGGAATGAATTGCCTTTAGATGTTATGGAGGCAGTAAATTTGAGTGAATTAAATGAAAGCTTGATAGATAGATGGATGTTAAAAGCTGCCTTTAAGTAATTTTAGATTGGCTTGGAGAATGAGACAGTCAAAAATGAACCAATAGATAATCTGTTGTCCCTAAACATTATGTTATGATGCTGATATACACGACCCTGTCTACTAATATAAAGAAAATAAACTGGATATCAACTATATGTTGGTATCTGAAGACTGTTTAGAATTGAAGAGGAAGATGAGAGGTAAAAGAAAGGATCTGTTGTCAGTTGCTTACTTTGTCGTAAATATGAGATGCAGGTGAGAAATCCATTTCATAATATTTAAATTATTATTGCAAATGGAATACGAGGTGATGACAAGGATAGACTTCAACTGATTACTAGTCATTTGGTGTCAGTTACACATGAAAAAACGATCAGATTAATGAATGAGTCTTGCAACAGCATGTCTGATAACCACCGTTGGGCAAGTCAAATGAAATGTCATAAAACTGTGTCTTTAATTTTTGGTCCTTCTTGTATGTGATGTTTACAGTAATGCTCCAGATGAAATGAAACTTAAAGTGCAAGTAGCTGACCAACAAAAGCCACTTGTTACATTCCTTTGGATCAAGTGGATGGGATATCAACGCTGTTCATATAAATCTTCCAGCTTTTTCTCACTGCAGATATCCTTTAATACATTCAGATATGAGACATGTCATTGGAAGAGCAAACGAAAGACTTTGCCAAATTAATAAAAGAATGCTTATGTTATTCAGCTGAGATTGTTTCCAAATTTCTTACAAGCAATGAGATGAGCATACAAATTATGTTTCTTGTATTTGGCCCCCAGTGGCAAAGTAGTGGGCAGAGCACAGATAGCCCATCGTGTAGCTTTGTGTTGAATTCCAAAATTAAAGCAAACATTGTTTTTAAAAATGTAAATCAGTGATTTGCGTGGAACAGATGGTTTATTACACTAATTTATTAAATGTATTGAAGGTGTGGGATAGAAACTGAAAAACACTTGTTTGGGTAACCAGAGGTGGATAGAAAGCAAACAAGGCGAAGAATAGTAGATTGTGGAAACTTTGAAAGAAATTTTGGTATAGATGTTCTTATTGCATAGTTTGTGTATGTCGCCGATCCGATTTGGCTCTAAGGCTGATTCAATCTGAAATTTTCAAAATTTCGATATGGACGTCAAATGTTGTTACTGTATCTACTTTCTTTAAACATCTCCATACAGAACAAGGGAGATGCAAAAGGTAAATAATGCAAATGTAACGTGAGATTAAATCTAACTGCTTCCTTTTAAGGCAACAAGGAAATAAATGTTGATTTCGAAAACCTAGGTCCATATCAGTTGTTTATTTCGCTCAGTTTTACTTGGTGTAGTTCAGCTCCTTTTTATTCATGTGTGTTGTTGTTAGTAATGTTGTTTTTCAAGTTTGGCCTACCATATTTTATTCACGATGTATATACTGAGAAGTGTTTTGCAGATATACATTGTATGTAACCATCAGAAACTGTTAAACTGTTTTCACTATTTTCTTTTCACACATAGCACAGCAAAGAGAAATGTAATTTAAGTTCAATTATCATTGAAGTAGAGCTTATGGCTCATTGGCTTGTCTCTCTATTCATTGTTTTTCAGGTCTCTACTTACATAAAGAATTTACGTATGTTTGTGTTAATTAAGAAACAAAGAGGGGAAACGTGCAAGAAAGATAGGCTTTTGTTCGTTTTTTATTACACGTACTTAAAAACTACCTGGCTTTTCCAAATCCTTCTTTTGGTATAAGATTTACACTTTGAAGCAATGTATCAAATCATGTCGTTCGTGTAGAAAAGAATGAGAGTAAAGTAACGGAAGGATTTCTAAGCCAATGGAGAAAAGGACATAACAGGTAACAAAATAAATCTACGAAACACAATAAACACTTTTTAACATTCTTACCTTGTACATATTTTATCGTATGGTCAAACAGTTCCTAGAAACTGAAGGTTTCTGAAGTTATTAAATAGTTTATATTGGTAGTTTAAATTGATTTTGTCTAGTGATTCAGTTTAAGGGAAGTCTGAAATTTTTGTATTATTTGGTGTATCATAATCAAGGATGAATTAATATTTATTCATCATAAGTTATAAAGTTTTAAGAAAATGAGAAATATTAGATTTATGAAGCATGAAAAGAAACCGGACATGATTTATTTAGTATACACATGCTTTTTCCTGAATTTTATTTTCTCTTCCTGACTCCATGAATAATGTTAAAAAAAAGGAATAATATTTTACCAATATTTTCTGTTTTCGTTAGTTTGTTAAGAATCAAAGAACTTCTTGGTTATTTCATTAAATTTGTATGTTGTTTTCAGAAATGAATTATGACCTTTGCATTGTTTTTAAGATACTATTAAAGAAGTCCAGGGTAATATTCCTTGGTGTTTTATTAGCTAGGGATCCTGATATAGAGAATTTTAATGTAATAAAAGATATGCATATTTCTGATGGAAAAGAAGAGCAGTTTCTGAAGAAAAACACTCAAAGAATAAAAAGAGATGTAAGATGTAAGAAAATCCCAGACAGCACATCTGCTCGTTACGTCAAGAAACAGAGAAAGCACTGCTATTAGAGTAGAGATTGTAAAGTCTGCAATCAATTTCTTAGATCAGCTCTTAAACTTGGAAAAGAACAGAAAAGAGTTTGCAGCGCAATTTAGATGCAAAATCATCAATGGAGTTGACAGTTAGAATCAAGGGTCTTGTCACTCAGATTTTTGAGCTAAGTCATCTGTTTCAGATTTGTGCAAATCATAGATAAACACCAACAAAACTAAGAGGATTAAAGTTACGGACACTTGCAACTTTTACGTCTTACTTCTCAAAAAGATAACTCTAAGAAGCTGCGATTAACTGACAAAGTATCTTTCTATATTCTTAAATTTTACTCTAGACAGCTTGACAACAGAAGGTATTGTTTACCTCTACAACAACAATAAATACAATAATACACATAAAGTTGATTAGGAAAGACACTTCATTTTTTTATTTATTCTAGACCAGCAGTCTTTGACTTTTTGAATTCAAAGCAAAGACACAATTCAGTACCTAGTGATGAAATTGATATAAAAAAAGAGATAATTCATCAGAAAATTTTTAGGGGTGAAAAATGATGTTTATGAATAATAAAAATAACACCATGGTTTGGACCGGAACTAGATGACACCTTAGTAATATGTTTTCATGTGACATTTATAGAACAAATGTGTAAAACTTTTATTTAATGAACTTTAAACCATAATTCCATTACAGGCTGAAAGAAGATGCTCATTTTTATAAGTATTGTATCCTCTTATGTCGATGTCTCTTGTTTTGTGGGTGATGATTACTGTGATTGACAGATTTGAAAGATTGGATTTCAGAAAAAAAAATGCCCCTTTACAAAAGCCTGCCCCACTACTGAAAATTAATTTTAAATACTCTGTGTGCTCGGAAGGTATTCAGTCAGTACGGAAAGTTTAAACAAATATTAACCGCACATTGAATTACTTATATGTGTACAGAACATTATTTGGAGGAGGGGGGCACATGCCAAACTCTGGGCTCATGATGACTATCGGAGCAAGCGTTATCCAGTCTCTTGTTTTAACAAGTGAAAGTGGCAAGGTCATATTCTCTAGGCATTTCTAAATATAGAGTTGGTAATACCACAGTAGACACGAGGTCAAAACTAAGTCTCTAATAATATCTTCCATGAAAAATTTCGAAAATATCCAATGCGACGCACCTGAGTCGACCGCGTTTAACTAGCACACGAAATTAGGTCAGTAGTTTAGAAAGTAGTTTCCTTCATGTGAAAATATGTAAATAATATAAAACCGTACATATCTGGACATCTATAAGCATTTCGATAAACTAAATAATTTACCTATATTAAGATAAAAACGAAAATATTAAACTTTTTGAAGAACTAAATAGGTACTAGATAGTCTTTTGGTTTTGCCACTTTTTCCTCTGGTTAGAACAATACAATGAACTGACATGGTTCATTGTACAAAAGATATTTAATTACAGTTCGGTATTGAAAGTATGTGTAGACAATCGTGATCTCATGAAATTTAATCAAAGTACAGCTAGTTAATTTGAACTTTTAACAATAAGAATTGCTTGATGTGAGATACAAAATATATTGAAATCTGCACATTACGGATTATACATTAACTTACTGTGTATAGTAAAGCTTTCGAACTTTCAACACTTGACAATTAGGTGAAAGGAGTTTGGTCTAAAAATAAAGATCTCAAATCTTCAAAGAGACGGGTTTTTTTTCGTATAATTAAAGAGTAGAGTCTGGCTCTAGGTGATTGCTTCACTATAAAAATTAATATCTTCTTCCACATAAAAATAATACTTGCATAACTTTGCTATATAATCTGTGTATTTGTGTATTTTCTTACAGCAAATACACATCGGAATCTGCTGTGCTCACCGAGAGGAATCAAACTCCTGATTTAAGTTTTTTAAATCCGAAGATTTACCGCTATCCCAGCAGGAAGCCCTATATAAACTGTACATATATTCTGTAACTTTAACTTCAAAAGAGAAGTTAAAAAGGTGGAAAGAGAACAGACAGTGTGCAGCTTCACGTTTCATACCAACCAAACCAATTATGGTAGTAAATAAAATATACTTTTAAAACAAATTTAAGTGTGTTTTGAATTACCAGTTTAATAATCAGACAATATTTTATATTTTTTATTTATGCCTTTTCTATTTATTTGACTATGTTTTTAAAACTCTTGTGTTTTATTTCCTAATTTATATTGAAATCTCAGTTTATTTCTTAACTGTTAAAGTTATTAATAATATGTAGACATACTTATAATATTTATGTTGACATCGATACCTTTACATCAGTTTTTTAGTGTTTATGTGCGTTACCAAAACATTTTTATTTAATTCGGTATTATAATAGCTTTTCATTTTTGTATGTTATCTCCAACATATACGAATAAGACAAACAGAGGAATTTGTTTTACTCAAGGATACATGCAGCATTCCGACTGAAGAAGTAGCTCCCTTCCCTCGAAAAGGAAAACGATAAGCTCTATAACCCTAAAAATCGGGTTTTGATACCTATAATTGACAGAGCACAGATACTTCATTGTGTAGTTTTCTGCAAACAAAAACATATTAATTAAGTAAATTGTTCTGAAAACTTTCTTAGTTTAACTAGATTGCACATACCTTTCGCGGTAACAACAACTTAGGAGCTAAAGTTGGTACTTCTTGGAAAGGTATTTTCTAAAAAACACTTTGATAATTTCCATATTTACAAGTTCACGGGTCAATTGTTTTTACGTTACTTTGGTAACTAGAGTTTCTAGTAATTATTTGTTTTATGAACTAGAAACTTCAAAAGATATTATGAAAGACCTAGAGTTTCGAGTTTTGATTATGTGAAATTATTTTGAACAGGCTTGAATTTAAATTTATATAAAACTAAATGTTAGTATGCTTAAATGGAGCCATTAGCATAATATTATTATTTTAAGGTTTATTCTGTATTGATATCACTACACGGCGATGAATCATTTTGTTATTATATTTTTAAAGGCTGAAATTATCCAATTATTCAGTGAGAGGGGACAAATAGTTTACACAATGGACCTGCCATACTGAATTTCATTTAGAAAACGATGTAATAAATAGAGATAAACTAGTATTAAAACACACAAGTAATTCTAGAAGAATAAAACACCATTAAAATGTATTTAAATATGTAAAGTTAAGGCCAAAGTTATTACCATAAATCATGCAATTTTAAACTAAACCAAAAGTAAAAATAATTACTTGTATAAACGTAAACCTGAAACGGGCTTATAAACTTTCAAATAATAAAGTGAAATAGAACCATGAAAATTTAATGTTGCGCATGGCAATCATTGAGAAAGCTAGTACAGCATTAAGCCTGAACTAGAGCTGAAACATACATAAAACATAAAATGAATGATACTTCTAATATCATAAGGAATGACGTGCTTAATCTGTATGACTATAAGTCATCTGTATTGATAAGCCAATATAGAATATGTCCCGATAGAATAAAAGAAAGTACACTGAAAAATATAAATTCGTTGTTTTTTTAAATTCTTAATATTCAGACTTCGGTGGGATGAATTGGTTGTTTTGTACACAAAGTATTAGCATTTATCGCTGCTATCGTGCTAAGCTAATTTTATATGTGTAATATTATGAGTTGTTTATTATTACAATATGTTTATATATGAAACTATAAAGTTTTCCAACGTTCTGATAAAACTTTATATACCTATACATATGATATTATGGAGGTTGTACAGGAAGGAAAGGAATCCCAAAATGAAAACTTTATATGGAGAGAGATATAAATGTATATATGTATTTCACCATATTAAGAGTACGAGTGTCTGACGGATAGTGTATTTATAATGGCTATCTAATTTAAACAAACATCCTATTCGCAAAAAACTAACAAGACGCCAAGCTTCAAAACGTGTTTTATGCAAGAATTTGAACTGTGTACGTGAACTTGGCAATGTTAATAATGGAAGTGAACAGAGCAGAAACTGAAACTTTCCTACAGTGATGTTAAGCAACTCGATGGTCGAGTACAGAATTTTTCATCCGTAAAAGGAAGTGTAATTGTTATCTCGAGTAACAGGATAAGATAAAGTTGTCTCAATGGATATATATCTACTAGAAAACTGCTTCTAAGAATAGGTAACTCAATCAAAGGGTTTAAAGGGACATCGGAATACAAACATTAGAAAGACAAAAGCTGAAAACTTGTGCCCTCTACCGACGAATCCGAGTTTCTTTGTAGACAATCAACGATAGTTTATTTGACAATGGACAAGTCAACGTCACGTGTAGAGCGTGTTCAACATCTACAGTTAATACAGTAAGGGTATTTCTACACCGCCGCAAGTCTGAGTCTGAGTTTCAATCTAGGGTGTTGTTGATCCACACAAAAACTGATGTCGATGTAGTTGTTGACAAGTACAGCAAATTCTGATCCATTACACCATATCTTTAGGAACACGATTTTTCGGGGGATGATTCATGTTTTGCTTTAATGAAAACAACGTTTTACGTTATTCCCTTTCACGGATTATTTCCGGTTTTCTCACAGCCCGGCATAAGACACTCGACACACAATCCGAGGGTCGCGAGTTCAAATCCCCGTCACACCAAACATGCTAGCACTTTCAGCCGCGGGGGCGTTATTATGTTACAGTCAATGTCACTATTCATTGGTAGAAGAGTAGCCCAAGAGTTAGTGGTGATGATTAGCTGCCTTCCCTCTATCTAGTCTTACACCGCTTAAATAGGGACGGCTAGCGCAGATAGCCATCGTGTGTCTTTCCGCGAAATTCATAAACAAATATTTAGCTCTAATTTGCGTAATAAATGTGAAGGACACGTTAGTGACAACGTGGTAATCTCATCTTGTCTAAAGAATTAAGTTATAGCACTTGAAACTCTTTGATAAATTTATAAACTAAAAGTAGAAAATTTTCACTAAGTTGGTAAGTTATGAGGGAATATATCTTCTATTTTTCTTGCTGCTTCAGTAAAACAAAACAAGTTAGAATTTCAGATGTTTTTGCTTATATTTTCTTTCATGAATTAATTATTTTAAAATATTTCATAAACATAACTGTTTGATACATTTGCGCAGCAATTTGTTGTAAATTTATAAATTTAGAAGAAGACAGCGTTTGGATTTTTATTCTAGTCTTGTCTTTTTTTCATTTGGTTGGAAATTTTTTAGCACAAACGAAAGTCAATTTTAGCCATTTGTCCAACTGGCTATATCCGTGCAATAACCTTTTTGATAAGACTACATTTTTGTACCTAATAAAAGTATTATATTTTTTTACGATGTCAAACACAAATATTTTATTCTGACAATGTTATACACAAATACTTCAATATGGCTTTGCACAATTACTTTTTCTGACATTGTTATATGTAAATACTTTATTTTGTCGTTTTTTCCTAACAACGTTACACAAAATTCTTTGTTCTTAAAATGCACTATAGAACTAATTTGTTTGAAAAGTTTCGTATGTGCCAGCTTTCTTCTTTGATTTTCGTATTTCGGAGGGACTTTGATCGACAGTTCCCTCACTTAAACAAGCCCCCTTCACTCTTAATTCGTGCACGTGTACATCCCACAGAGCACCTGCCGAAAGACAACGTATTGGACTATATATTCTCGATGGTCTTCGATCCATCAATTTTATTGTATGTAATTAAAGCTGCCCACAAATCTATCATCATTACTTTAGCAGTGGGTGATTCTTCAAAGGGGCGTTATTATCAAATCGGGTGCAGGGAGAACATTGAGATTTAGTTAGTTTGAGCTTCAGGTCGAGGAAAAAAACCCAGCAAAATATTCGTGTGTTTTTTTTAGTTTGTTAGCAATGTTTCTTCTTGTTTTTTTGCTTTTCATCGTTCTCTAGGTACAAGATGCAATATAGAACGTCCCCCAGTGGCATGTCTGCGGTTTGTTTTGAATTTCGCGCAAAGCAACACGAGGGCTATCTGCGCTAGCCATCCCTAATTTAGCAGGGTAAGACTAGAGGGAAGGCATCTTGTCATCACCACCCATTGCTCCCTCTTGGGCTACTCTTTTACCAACGAATAGTAGGATTGGCCACAACATAAACATTATAACGCACTCACGGCTGAAAGGACAAACATGTTTGGTGCGACCAGGATTGGAACCCACGAGCATGTCTGCGGACTCACACCGCTAAAAATCAGATTTTGATACTCATAGTGGGCAGAACACAGATATCCCATTGTGCAGCTTTAGGCTTAATTCTAAAACAAACGATATAGAACTTTCTATCACTGCAGCCAATAATCAAAGCAAGTTGCTATCAGAAGGTTTTCTGAGCATGCTTTAAATAGAATATAAAACATGGCCTTTCATATATATTACATATAAAAATGTCAGTTTATAATTTATGTTTTCAGACTTTTTAAAAACTGTATTATTGTTGTTTATTGTATTTCTTTTTAATTCCGCGCAAAGCTACACGAGGACTTTTTGCACTAGCTATCCCTAATTTAGTAGTAAGACTGGAAAGAAGGCAGCTATTCATCACCACCCACCGCCACCTCTTAGGCTACTCTTTTACCAACGATGAGTGGGATATAGTGTATCATTATAATGCTCCCACGGTTGAAAGGATGAACATGTTTGGTCAATAGGAATTCGAACCCGCGACCTTCAGATTACGAGCCGAGCGCCTTCACCATCTGGCCATGCCGGGCCATTGTATTTCGTAAGTGAGATTCGAACTGTCATTCACCGTCATACAAAAACGATTTTGTTTTTGATGAGCGTCTAAAAGCATCTGTTTTGTTGTTTTATGCTGTTTAACAAACGTTTCTGATATTAATGGCGAAATTTTTCTTTAGTGCAATCACATAATAACACTTCCCTTTTTGCGCTAATGATGAAACGCTGGCAAGTGTACGCTGAGATTCTTTATTTTTATTGTTAAGCACAAAACTATGCAATTTATTATATGTGCTGTGGCCACTACAAGTATCGCAACCAGAGTTTTAGCATTATAAGCCTTCAGATTTTCCGCTCAGTCAATAAAAGGCTGCTGGAACGAAACAGCCATTGTGTAATATTTATCATGTCAAGTTTTGTACAGCAAGATACCTTTTATATCAAGCTATAATCATAGTAAATTCTCTACATAGATCAGCATTAAAAAAGACTTGGAAACTTTTATTACAGTTACACATTGTTATTTTTTCCAAGTATTCATTCTTAATTGTGTGTACACTTAATATATCCATGCCGGTAATAAATATTGACAGGATGTTTAGTTCAGTCTGTTTTATTTTATACACTATCTATGCAAAAACGTGGGAAAGAAATAAATATTTTATAATTCCTGGAAGTTGTTTCTCTTTTGACGTAGAAGATCAGGGTCAGAGCCTTAGACATTATTGCTTAAAAACAGGATAGCTTGTACAGACTTAGTCATCAAATTAGAATGTGATTCACCCTTAGAATGCATGTACTAGAACTATGCTAGCTTAGAGACAAAAATATGATTTTTTTTGTATTTTTATAACTATTTCATACGTATTAACTGCCAGCTCAGTCATAACTGTCCAGAGTAAAATATTGCCAGCTTAGTCATAACTGTCCAGGGTAAAATATTCAACAGAATTTATTACCACTTGAAAAAAAATCATAGAAAAACTACAACTTAGGAAGGATTATCGTAAAATGAGCATAATTTACTCGTTAAATAATCCGACAATATGGAATAGACATATGAAATTTTAGAACTGTTGTTTCAGATGAAATCAAGAATCTTATTCAACATAAACATTTGTTCGAGAGTTAAAACTTTAGTAATTAATGTTGGTGAAAATGATTAAAAAACAAAACGAAAACGAAAGACTCTTGATTCAAACCGATAAGAAGTAGCAATTGGAACAGTAAAGGGAGAAAGAAGTCTTTGTGTACCTGACCCTCCTGGGTATAAAAACTGTATATACCCAAATACCAACACAGAGAGAGCAAACCCTGGAACAATAAACAAAACAACAAAGCCCTAAACTTTACTTTGTGGCAGTGTTTCAGACAGTAATTGTTAGAAGTGTTCTTTGAGGAAACACGATGTTTGGGCCCAAAGTAAACTATAAAGTCCAACTGATTTTCTTGTAAATGATGCTCATCCGTATCTAGTCCGAGGATTTTCTACGAATATACGTTGCTACTGATTTAGTTCATTTTCATGTCCACTTCTTCATGTATTTTTGTAAAATCTTAACGTTTTTGTTTTCTATAAATAGCCACGCGGAACAAAATTGTTTGACCAACAACGCACGTTTTCAATTGTAAATTTGGGTTTTGTTTATATACAGTGTTGATTTTCGTTACTGATTTTCGTAAATAAATACAAAATTATGAATATGCATTAGTTTTTTATTCACTATTCTCACACACAAGCTAATAATATTTCATAATTATCTGGTATAAATCTTCAGAATTACTGTATTTACTAGTTTTGGAACGAGGAATAAAACGAACGTAAACCGGAAAGAATTTTATCCATAATCTCATATAGTTATTAATATCTAAAACTAAAATTTAGGAGAAAAGAAAACTATACTTTAAATCAGCGTTTCCCAAAGAGTCGGGATTTCGATTCCCTTCAATGGACACAGCAAATAACCCATTGTGGCTTTGCAATAAGAAAACAAACACACGCGTTACGGATTTGTAGTGCTGAAACTTATTCAATTACGCTGTATAACAGACACCGAAGAAACACGCATTTTATGAAAAAACGCCTATCGTTCTTCTATTTTTATTTTTCCTCCTTGTGTTGTTTTTTATTTTTATATTTTGTTAACCACGAAGCTTCACAATGGCTATTTTTGCTATGATTTATTTTCATTTTTACAAGCTTTCATTTCGAACTTAATTTGGGCTGAGCACGACTTTGCGTTAAACGTATCGATCTGGGCACCTGATTGTATGGTGTTCTAGAACATGGTACTATCAAACACGTTTCGTACTTCTAAGTGTAGATGCATTATAAAAGTGATAGTCAATCTCACTATTCAGTTACGAGTATCTGTTTTGGAGAGTTTGTTATTGGAATTAAAGAAAATTCCTGAAACACGTGAGTCTCCTAGGTAGCCATTAATCTCAAGCGAACAAACAGGATTGAATTATTATCCCAGTAAAATTAAGCGAAATAAAAAGCTGGAGTCTTATTGATAAATATGTGTGCTACATAGAGAGCATCGATTATTAGGGTGGGCGCAACAACAAACACAAGCAATATACATATATAAAAAATAAAATAATGTCAATCTTAGCATACTAACACCGATCCACGCAGATAAAGTAGACAATAGTCAACAAAATGTCTGATTTAGTAGCAACAAGTTTCAGAACTTTCGACATGTTATGTTGCTTATTTACTTTACCGATACCTGTGTAATATCTTAAATGTGTCGTTTTATTGGAAAGAGATCCCAGTAACCAGTGGGAAATATACGTTAGTCTCTCGTATTGAAAATATTTTTATAGGTTTATAAATGCACTAAACAGCACGAATGATAGCATACTACTTATCCCTAAATTTTTGTATGAAACACCTGATCAGTAGAACTTCACAGTTTTGGGTTATTTCTCAGTCAAATTTTATATACAAACAGCTTCTTTGTTGTTGTTGTTGTTTAGAATTAAGCACAAAGCTGCACAATGGGCTATCTGTGCTCTGCCCACCACGAGTATCGAAACCCGGATTTTAGCGTGTAAGTCCGCAGATATACCGCTGAGCCACTGGGGGGCAACAGCTTCTTTTGTGTGTCTCTTTCACTGACAGCTTTTTATACAAGTTAACTCTTCTGACAATAATCTTCCGTATATAACACATGCGAACCTTGTCCTTCTTTTCTGCTTTGCAACTTACGTTCGATGTATAGTTCAAATTAGCTTCATTGTTAAAATTAATCTCTCGTGCACGACATACGTAATTTTTTTTTACTTCTCTGTTTTCGTCTTGTTCTTTTATGTAGAGTAAACTGTTCTCATGTTTTACACTGAAATTCGTTCTTTTACAGCTCTAACTATTGAAATTATTGAAATAATTTTCTCATATTCTGTTGATATTTTTCAGCATATCTTTAAACTACTTTTCCTTTTTCTAAAATTTATACCACTTCTCTCTGTTTGAACTGATTAATTATACAGCTTTGTTTGTGACCTCGAACTGTTTTAGGGTCGGCATGGCCAGGTGGGTTAAGGCGTTCGATTTTTAATCCTAGGGTCGTGGGTTCGAATCCTTGTCTCACCAAACATGTTCGCCCTTTTAGCCATGGGGTCGTTATAACGTGATGGTCAATCTCACTATTCGTTGGTGAAAGAGTAGCCTAAGAATTGGCGTTGGGTGGTGACGACTAGGTGTCTTCCCTCTAGTCTTACACTGTTAAATTAGGGACGGTTAGTGCAGATAACCCTCGAGTAGGTTTGCGCGAAATTCAAAAACAAACAAACAATGGAACTGTTTTAACTGGTCTTACATAACACGTGGAAGTGTCTCTCACTGTCATTTCTAAATTGAATTTTGTCTGTGTGTTATACATACTATTTCTCTTTACATAAAGTTTTCTAAAGCAGCTTGTACGAGTGTTCTCTTTGAAAACTTTATTTCCTTCAAAAGAGCCAACAGATAAACTGTAATCTTTTTTGAACAAGCATTCGGACACTTTTTTCCGCATATAAAAAGCAGTTAAAAGCAAAGAAAGAACTATCAGTGCTGTCAAGTTGGTGTGAAATATAAAGTATGCACAAAACAGGGATAAAAGAAAAGATTCGAGAGTCGCGACATCATTCAAACACATGTAGACCACTTTGTTTACTCACAGAATATGTGTACCTATCAAGCCTCACTTTGATCATCTCATCAGTTTTACTTCAACAGAAGTAGCTTATAAGCAAATTAAGTCACTTTAAACTAACTCAGAATCGTCAAGTCTTAAGAGTAGGTTCAAACTGAGATTTAATGTAAGAATCCTTTCTGGTTTCACCCCTTAATATAAAACCAAAGAACCATTTTTAAGACAGCCCTATATCCCTGTAAGTGGTCAAAGAAAGTTAAATGCATGTTCAACAAGGCATATCAAGTTTATGTGAACATGAAGACAACCTAAGATGGTGAAACAAGGAAAAAAACAATATTCTCAATGTGTTGCTCAGTAGTGGTTCTCCATAATAGGAAATTAAGCTGCGAAAAGTTAAGACATATTACATTTATACAGCTTATATTTTCTCTCTTCCTATCGGTTGCTCTTTAAACTGATATTTGTTTGTTTGTAAATAAGCATAAAGTCACACAATGAGCTAATTTTTATGCCCACCACGGGTATCGAAGCCCAATTTATAGCGTTGTAAAATCTGCAGATCTGCTGTTATGTCAATGGGATGGCTTAACCTGACAGTGAAGTGAATGTAGATGTTCTAATTGACATTACAGAAAGAGTAGCTTTTCTATCTGGAGACGTTTCTTTAAACAGAGTTTTTCTCTTATTACACTCTGCTGTAGATTCCATATTATCACCTGATTTTCCTGATATCAACTCTCAAAAGGTTCCAGATTCAGTTAGGTACACTCTATATAGTTTTGTACTAGAAATGCTCTTATATGTGTTTTTATGTAATTTTAAAATTTTCTTTACTTATTCAGTTGAGTCTTTCCTTATAATATTAACGAAAATTGGGTATTTAACTTTTTGTAAATAGATTAACAATTAATAATCGATTTCTCTCGGTGGACACAGCAAACAGCCTGATGCAGTTTTGCTATAACAAAACACATATATACACGTCCATAGTAAATCATAATACGTAACATTTAAAATGCATCATTAAGTTATAGAGGATAAAATACATCTGAAGTCTTGACGCTAATAAACTCTTCACTTGTCATTGATGTTAGTAAAACACCGTATATGTTACAAAACAAAAACTGACAGCCGCAACGTAGCCCCTACTATAAGGGTTTGTAGTGCTGTAATAATACCAGCTCAAAATCTAAATAAATATGTGCATGCGTTGCGTCACATCTCGAGGACCTATTGATAAAAATAAAATAAAATAGTGATGTTGTGTCCTGTAGTGCAGATGAGTAGAATCAAATTTATAAAGAAATATAAGATTCTTGTTTATATAGTAAGATTTATTCACATGAAACAGATTGATTCCGTTAAACTTGCTGACTCTTGTGAAACCTACATAAATGAGACAAACCACAGAGAGCGACAAGCCTTAACTATCTTGTTAAGCGTTGACTATTCACAAGCCTTTGGCGCGAGCAGGAATGCCTAAGGCAGTACCAGTTGCAGGGGCCCGCAGTGAAAATGAGGGTCGAACCAGGTGGGTCAGTAGGCTCGCGGTGCACGAGTTGAAGATAAGGTGAAGGCCAGATTCAAATACACGACTTGGCGATTGGATGGGTGATCTTGTCTAGCTTCTTCATACGAGTTCGTGTATGTCTTCCAATTCTCGGGAACACAGAGGTAAGCCGGCTTTAAACCACTTTCTCGTGTAGCTTAATACAGCAAAGTGATTGTACAGTAACTAAGTAAGTACATTCAGAGATTTTGTTTATAAATTAATATATTTATAATGTTAGGAACATAATGTGTCTAAACCAGCAAAAACTTGTACACCCAAGTCAACGTATTCTCAACATTATATTTGGACATTCTTATATAATTTTAATCGTACATCCGGAAACAGAACAGCGTTACGCACCTTACGTGCTTTAAAAAATTAATACAGCTATTTGAAGATTTCTAGATGGGAAAAATAGAAAAGGTTAATATCATATAAATTAATCACTGAGCAGTATGTACGTTTAGAAATAGTGGTCGAAGTACTAAATGAAAAAAATAACTTACCTCGAATCAGTTTATACTTTTAGAATTATACGCCTATATACTTTTGTTAATTTTATTAATTCACCTAAAAGAATTATGTGCGTAAAGTTGGTAGTTATGTATTTTCGTAAACAACATTAATTCATCATGAGGTAATTCAACCACTTAGATTATATGGTAGAGTACGTTGTATATTATATTAAAATAATTCAAAGCTTCACCACGCCCAACCGTGCTCTAACTAACGACCGCGTACATTGAAACAGTATTTCAGCATAGTTTCCATCGCAAAAGGCTCTGTCGCCAGACAGTCATGTCTAAATCACACTACATGTATTCATTCCTATGTGCTTTCCATAATCCATGAATTTGTTAACCAAAACTACTCAGACTATTTGTTTTAAGAAGTTTGTGATTGTTATTTTTATTATCTTTGCTTAAGTACAGTGGTATTTACACTAATACTAACTGATAGAGGAAATAAAGTGTACTTTACCAATCCGTGGTTGCAAGCATGACATCAACCAAGATTAAGTTTCCAAACGGTTTCATTAAACATTAGTTGAGATGCAATTACAAGACATTGTAGTGTCATTAACTTAGCTCCTGAATACCGAATTCTATCACTAACTGAGTGAGTTTAAGTTTTTTCTGCTAGATGTTTAGCTTTGGCTAATGTTAGTTCCAAGAGCTGAGGTGGATGGACTTTTAGCAGTCTTATGAATTGTTCAATTTCTTGGTTTAGAGATTTCGTAGTGTTGATGAAACAAGTTTAGAAACCAGTTATGTGAAGAAGTAAATACAGGAAACAGGCAGACAGACACACATGAAGCAAATGAGGTAATACAAATTTTCAACGTGCAATGACAAGCTTTAAAAATCCCCTTAACGTAGAGTTTATTAAAAAGCTACACCACTGACTATGTGTGTTCTTCCCATTGAGGGTATCGAAACCCAATTTCTATAATTTAAAACACAGACTTACCATTGAGCCACTGGTACCAAATTATACCTTTTTTTTTACAAGCTTCGGAAGAAATACTATTTGCCTACTTATACATCAGTAGTAAAATAATGAAGTCATACACAGCGAATTAATTTTTCTCAGTCAAGTTTATAGCTACGGCTAAACGAAACGTCACGTTCGATTTAATTTAGGGTATTCGATTTCAAATGACTAATATAGGTAAGATTACTATATTTAAGTCACGTAATATTTATTCAGGGAGTAAAGTTATTTCAGATGAATCAGACAATCACAGAAATAGATGTCATTTAAAACGCATGTCGTGAAATTAAACATATTCTTACTCAGGCTATGAGATTATTGTTCTATTCATATAGAATTTAGGCATAACACATCACACACGTGAACACAATCATCTTTGAATAAATACTTACTTCATATATGTGTATAAGGTTAGTTATTGTCCGATATACCGATGGGTTGTTATTCTGAAAATTTAACGTAATAATAGCTACAAATGTAAGCTTGTTGTTATGTTACATAGAGAGTAATATGTGTATAATATTATATTAGTAACATAGGTCAGGCTGTTATGTTACATGAGGCCTGGCATGGCCGAGCGGGTTAAGGCGTGCACTCGTAATCCGAGGGTCGCGGGTTCGCGCCCGCTTCGCGCTAAACATGCTCGCCCTCCCAGCCGTGGGGGTGTATAATGTGACGGTCAATCCCACTATTCGTTGGTAAAAGAGTAGCCCAAGAGTTGGCGGTGGGTGGTGATGACTAGCTGCCTTCCCTCTAGTCTTACAGTGCAAAATTAGGGACGGCTAGCACAGATAGCCCTCGAGTAGCTTTGTGCGAATTTCCAAAACAAACAAACAAAAGTTATGTTACACAAAGAGTAGTATGTGTATAATTTTATATCAGTGACATAAATCAGGTTGTTATGTTACATAAAGAGTAGTATGTGTATAATGTTATATTAGTGACATAAGTCGAAAATATTTTGAGCTGATCTGTAACAATTCGAAAGAACAATAATATTGTTACCCGTAATAACAATTTTCTAATCTTTTCAAAAATTGTTTCAAAATTCTAATATTGTTATTATTATTATAGAAACAGGTTGAAAAAACTTAAATAACAATATTAATAAAAACAACTCTTGTGCTGTGGCGATTTTTTTCAGAATATCGGTCTGTCTATAATGAATCAGATTAGAAAATGTTTTGTATATGGCTTTCTGTTATTTTTTGCTATTTTGTTCAACTGTTTAGTGTTTGTTTGGAGTGCTGATCAAGACAGAACTGGAGGTCGGCCGTCATATTCTAGATTTCAGCTGCTGATTTATCATCCTCTTATCATATTTTTTATCTATTAATGTGTCATTTCATTTCTCTTTTGCTTTTATTGAATATGCACGAGTTTCTCGATTAATTTTCAATTATGTTGTGAATATGTTATCAAGAAAACGAAAAACCACTTAAACTCAAATAATATTAATAGCAAATCCTATATCACCAAGTAAAAAGCAAACAACTTTAAAGCAGATAAAGCAGTTTGGTTTCCAGTACCAACTTGAAATTTCAGGGAAAATAAACAAATACTGTTGGAAATCTAAGTAAACACTGATAGAATTGTTATTTTCTCAGTGGCAGGTTAAAGTTTTCGAGAAAAGAGTCGCTTCATTAAAGCATTTTTCAAATTAATTAATTTTGTCATGAGTACGCACGAGAAATATGGAAACTTGCTGTTATTGTAAGAACGGTGTTTAGTACAAGTTGTACAAATGGCTATCTGCGATATTCCGGGCGTAGGAGCCTACCTCTGAATGTTACAATTATAAGCGCCTAAGCTTACTCTTGAGCTATCGAAGGGCGTAGCTGCCTCCTGTGGTATTATTTCTGGTTTTTAAATAATTTATATCATTATCACACTTTCACAGGGTGTCTATGAACTGTGATAGTACGTTTTGTACAATAAAATTCAGTTTTACAGACTAAACTGCACTTAGTATATCTTCACAAAAAATAATAACAGGAATGTAAGTTACGTCTGTTTCTGAGTTTCACTTCCGTTCCAAGTTTCTTTTAGATATTTGGTGAAAATGTGCGTTACTAGCTTTAAACAGCTTTCAACTATGTGCAGTTTGAGATCTATACTGCACTTCACGGTGCACTGAACCAACTGATCGGTGATTCCGTTGTTTAGCGGGATTGTTGTATTCTAAGGTTTCGTGCAGAAATCATATAATGGTGATTGTACACTCTTGGAAACGCTGTTAGCAGTACTCAGGGATAATTTAGTAAGTAAGATGTGGAAAATTGCTCCTTGTGAATAAAAGACGAAAACTCACGGAATAAAAGAATCACAGATGACCTCGAGGATAAAAATAAACAACTTCGTTTCATTTCGTTCTATAAAGTTTGGCTTAACATTCGTTTCTTTCACGCTGATTTAGCTGACAGCGTTCGTGTTGAGTTACAACTTATTACAAAGATAAGTCTCTCTATTTATAACAATAAAAACAAACAAACATGTTTTCATACAGCCATTTAGACACCATTACATTGAAAATAATGATTTGCTTGGAAGAATCTGAGATTTTTTCTTAAACAATATTCACGATCATTATTTTGGAAAATTAGGGACCGTTAAAAATTTATTCATGAAACTTACGCCATACCAAACTCGACCATTCGACTTCATTATAAAATATGTATACATTGCTTGTATATACATTTTTATAGAGGAACTGAGTATATGTTTTCTTATAGCAAAGCCACATTGGGCTATCTGCTGAGTCCATCGAGGGGAATCGAATCCCTAATTTTAGCGTTGTATATTCGTAGACTTACCTCTGTTGGTACCAACGGAGAACTAGAGGGTTGAAACTTACGCAGTTTAGTTTCAGATTATCTCTACAAAGGGCAGAGAGTTGCCTTAGGATTAGCATGTCCGTACTGAGAATCCGTTGCCACATAAACACACTCCATACTTTGGGATCATGGATGAACTGTAAAAGTGACAGTCCAATCTTACTACTCGATCAGACAATAGTAGCTCAAGAGTTGACGGTGTGTACTGTTAAATAGCTGCCTTCCTTTTTAAACTGACATTTTCAAATTACGAAAGGCTATGGGTGTGTGTCCCTTACTCGTAAACGTGTTCAAAGCATTAAACCCATTTCTGTGTTTCGCACTCTAAATGTAATCTTAAATTAACCTGCAAACGTAAATTAACAACAGCAGGAATGTTAAATATGGAAATTATTATAGAAGTGCACAAGCGATACACATACAAGAGTCAAACAACAAGCAACAGAAATAAGGTGGTAATTTTTTAAAATATATATAAAAAAACAAATACAAAAAATCTGTAGAAAATACAAAAGAAAGAAACAATTACATTGTATATTTAGTCTTTTTTATGCTAAGCCTTTATTTTACACAAGACATTATACTTTGTTTTAATGTTGTCATACAGTTTATGAAAGTACGATTGTGGGATATTGTAATTCGTTTTACTTCCGACAGTTTAGTCAAAATGTTTGGTAGCCATTTGATCTTCTTGAACATAAGGCTTTACAGCTACAAACATGCACATATCGAAACTTTGTTCAGATCAAGCCGTGGTTAAGAGTGCTTCATCGATTTCTTTGCTGTATGCTTGGGATCTCTGGTTTAATGGAAGACGAATCCTGAAAGAATAGCATGTTGGATTATAATATGCTTGTACGTGGCAGCAGTCAATATGCCATCAGTTCTCTGTAGACCACTAACAATGAGATGCAGCATCAAACATATATTGATCCCTCACTAGGTTTAACTGAAGATGCTAGATACTGATTATGATGTTGTTGTACTAACTGTTGGCGAACAAAATATTGTTGATTGTTGCTGGACAATTTCCACTTGGATTCACCTATAAACAACTCACATCTTCAGCTTTTCTCATTTTACTGTTTATAATTCACTACCCACTCATCCTTTCTGTTTCGTTACCATTCTCAACAGTGATTTTCGAGCAGCTACAGTACTTCGTGTTAATGTGTATTTTACTGTCGTTAGGCTGATCTGTTTTCGACTGTCACCTGAAAATCATACCCTGGAATACTTAATATGCTATTTGAAGTTTCTGTATTCTGTCTTGAACATATATATTATTAAAAGATCCAGACTCACAGTAGTTCATCATTCGAATGAGCCCAGCTTCTATTAAAATACGAATATTTATTGCAATATTTCGCGTGGAGCATTTTAATTAGCCAAATATTTTATTTCTATACGCTTGTCAAGTACTTGAGTTACGGAAAACATAACTGAATTTACAGTTATTACTATTAGGCATAGCATAACTACTTACACGTCAATAGGATTTACAGTGATATATAACTCTCTGATTATCTGGACGACAGCCAATGACAGTGTATACCGATAAGTTCATGTGGTTATACACCGATGAAGTTCAGTCTCACTTAATACAAAAGTGAAACTTTCGTAGATTTATCTTTTTTACCATTTTTCCTTCCATTCCGTAATCATTTCCAATACAGTATTTTGTTAACCCTATTTCTGTTGTGTCATTACTGATGTTAGCGCCTTTAAAAGTTAATTTTAATAGTTCATGTTTCGTTTACGTGAAATACAACTAAAGAAAACATATCAAATTGAACTATTCGATCGCAACCAACTTAAGGGCTAAAATGTTTTTTTAAGTGTACAGAACCAACACTTGAGGTGGAAAACATGTGACCTCGCACAGAGCGCCCACACTAAAGACTGCAAAAAATCGACATTGCAATTAGTAGTTATTGTCAGCTTTACAGGGGCCCTGAATACACATTTCGCACAGGGTATATTATATGAAGCATGTGTAGTTTAATATGAACGTATAAAGAGCATTTATTAGACATATACTTGATTTAAAGTGAAATGTAAAACGTTAGAATAGTATTAACAGTGAAAAGGTTTATGAGTTGTGACCTGTCCTTGATTACGATTGTATTTGTCTGATCTTTCTTCAGTATTGTGCCATTAGAGATCTAGCTGCGGGCGATATGGCACAGCTTTGCATTTGTTAATGCACCGCTTGTGTCTTAATCAAAAACAACCCTTTCTCATTAGCTGACCCAGGCAAGTCCGTACACGCGAATATATCTTGTTACAGGAAGAAACTAACCTTTTTCTTTGTAATTATTTATTTCCTTGTACGTTAATTATACAACTAAAAACAATCTTTATCATGCAGGGCTTCCAATATCTGGGTCATTGCTTACATTGGAAGAGCCCTGAAACACTAACTTTGAGATCAAGTGTTCGAATATTTTCTACATACAATACTAAAGTCAAGAGGACCAAACTTTCTTTTATTGAAAACAAACGTAAAACCTGTATTATAACTACAGAAAAGAGTTGAAGATACGATACCAGCTTACTAATCGAGTAAATTTTCGAGTCTTTTTCTTTTTGGTCACTTTTAGACTTTTATAAACACTTGATAGCGAATTTGAATCGTCAAACTAACTAGAAATCAAACTTTCGATTGTTTTGTTGCCATAACGATGAAATTTCCTTCACGTTTAGTAATATAATAAAACATTCAGCTACAGAGAACATTAATAAGAAGAATACGGTATTAATAAATAAAGTTGAGTAAATAAACATAAAGCATGAACAGTAAATCTATAGTAATTGTTTAGATAGTTAGTTTAATAGTTTAAGTGAAAAAGAAGGAATGGTCATTGTATTTCTATAAATATATGTCTATATAAATATAATAGTACTGACTGTTTTGCCCGCTGTAAATGAATCTTCACCAAAATTGATATGGAAGGTCACTGGGTTCATGGGAAGATATACAAATGTTCAATTTTGCATTTGCGGATTTTACAACTTGTCTCGTTATTGATTGATCTTCATCAAATTTGGCATGAAGGTTTGTTGGGTCAATACAAACGTCACATCTTGCGTTTTGCAGTTTTTATGGTCGTTTTTTTTAGTATGTTTTTAAAATTTAGTTATAACTTTTCATGGTTTAAAATAACTATTCATTAATTATCAGTTTACCAAACTTACTTCCAGGGGGCAAGTACTCTAGCTCGCTTTGAATAACATCCTACTTGTTTAAGATACAATTATAAGCGATAAGCTATAAACTGCATTACATTCAATACTGAAACGAATACTTGTTGAGCAATAACTAAGTGTCTCTATACCTGTTTTTGTTATTAATAAAAAGTTCCATTTGACAAAAAGGTGCTGTTAAAAACACGGTGAAAAATGTTTATCCATTTTAACATGTCTCTATAATGTGATTTTTTTTCACACCTCTCGAATTATATATGCTCGCTAAACTTGTAATCTGAGGGTCGCGGGTTTGAATCCCCCTAATACCACACATGCTCGCCTTTTCAGCCGTGGGGGCGTTATTATGTTCGGTCAATCTCACTATTCGTAGCCTAAGAGTTGGCGGAGGGTGATGATGATTAACTGCATTCCCTCTAGTCTTACACTGCTAAATTAGACACGGCTAGCGCAGATAGCTCTCGTGTAACTTTGTGGGAAATTCTAAAAGAAAACAAACACGAATCACATGATCACAGCTAGCTCTAGATAGCTGGGAATGTTACAAGTTAGTAAAACTGTCTTTTAACATTCCTACGAAAATTGGGGCCTAATAGGCCCCAGAGCAACTTGAAAGGTTATTAATATTAGGCTAATAATTTTGTATTTAAATGAAATTGCCATTAACTGACCCTATCTCTTTTATATTTTAAGGAGCAATAATACTGACTTTTCAGACATTTGCGAAATAATATTTAATTTTTTTAAAAAAAACATTCACTAAGGGTATCACTTTATTGGATGTAAATATTTTTTTTCGTAGGAGTGTTAACAACTGTATTACACTTACTGTATTTTACTTTTATCCAGCACTGTTTCAGAAGTTGTTGTACGATCCCAGTTATAATGTAATAGCCTGGATTTCAAGGATTTACCGTGCCCTTCAACAGAGTCAAGTTATTAGGTTTCCTTGGAAACGTGGGCGTTCTTTTGAGGTGTGGTCTACTGTGAGAGATCCTTGAGGCGAGATAAGCACTTGAAAACACAAAATTGTTTAAATGATTTTGACATTTCTAGTGATAGTTTTATTACTGATTTTTAATGTACAGGCGAGGAGTGTTTTACAGATTGTAGATTGTTTCTTTTTTAATATATACTCTGATGTTATTGGCAACAAAAAAAATTACTTTTACGCACCAAACCTGTTTAGAGATGCGTATCCAATCGATTGATTAAATACGCTGTAAACGATAGAAATTGCTATTTCGTAGCTTCAAACTTTGTCACGTACTCGTGTTTTCTTTGTTGTATGTGTTACATACATAACATATATTCCTCTATCTTCCATAATAATAAGTAAAATCATAACAATATTTAATTTTAGATTACGTAGCAGCAAACACATAACATTCAAATATCCACTGTGTGTTCCATACTATTCTTTGAAATATTTAACTGTATTTTCGCCTCCTCTTGTGAAAAACATAATGCGACCACCCACATACAAACATACTATGTTTACATGCTATTAGACAACTTATGGAAAACGTTGGTTTTGGTTATACTTGACACTTACTTAATCAAAAAATATCATGCGGTCAAACAGTATAAAACTTGTCTCATGTCAGCGGGTTACTTTTCATGACGCATGTCGTTATTAGCGGGCTTCCACTCAGAGTATACCTGGATTAAATGAATGGTTTCATAATGCTACTGGGCTCTTAATGGTTACATGATGTTATTGGGGTTCTCACTAAGAATACGTCTGTACTCTAATATGTCATTACATGATGCAAGCGGTCTCCTACTGAGAACACATCTGTATTCTAATATATCGTTAGATAATGTAAGTCGGCTTATACTAAGAACTCATCTATGCTCCAATGTAGCGTTACAAAATGTTATTGTGCAACTACTTATAACATCTGTATTATAACGTATTGTTACATGACGTTAATGTGTTCCAATTGAGAACCTGTATTCTAACGTATTGATACATGATGCTAGTGTGCTCCTGCTGATAACACATGTTCTAGTGTATTGTTACATGATGTTAGTGTGCTCCTACTGATAACACACCTATATTCTAGTGTATTATTACATGATGTTAGCGGACTCCTAGTGAGAACTCACCTATATTGCAATGTATCGTTACGTAATTTTGATGTGTTCTTTAGAACATATTTGCACTGCTTTATATCCTTACCTGATCATTGGTGTGATATACCCTTACCTGTTGAAATTATTGAGAAATTTTACAGTAAGATTAAGATTTCAGTTGTTACCGAAGTCATAATTAGGGGTAATTTTAATTTCAGACATATTGAGTAGAAAATGTTTGCGTTAAACGATGAAAAGAAAAGTTTGTGGAAACAGTTTAAGATGGACTTTTTCACCAATCAGTCAAGAAACCCACCAGAAAAAATGCTATTTAAGATTATTGTTAATTTCTAATATATAAAGTATTGAGAGAATGGAGGTTGAGGAACACCTAAGTATAGGTGATCGCTTCTGTATTAGGTTTGATGTTTTGCTACATATGAAAAATGAGGAATAATCATTTTTTTATTACAGATTTCAAAAAGCAAATTTTTAATGGATGAAACAAAAATTATTCGTTGTTAATTGGGCAGCTGACGTCTTTAGAAACACAGAACAAACGTGCAAAATGTTTGAAAGAAAGAGTTTTTAACAAATATATTTTTTTGCAGAATGAAAAGTGTAGCTAGAAATGTAAAATCATATTGACCCATATAAGGTATCAGAGAAAAAATTAAAGGGAAACATCACAAATTTAATAAACTTATATTTACTGGTATTATAGAAGATTTAAAAGACTATTGAAAATAAAAAAGTTGATCAATAATGAAATTAGGATCTTCAAAAAACTTGACTGAAAGCATAAAAATTAACAGTAAGGATTTTTTAAAGTACATTAGAGATAAACAAAATGTTAGGAGAGATGACAAAAGGAGACATCTGTCTGATGAGTACGTAAAAGATAGGTTATTAAATTCTGCTTTTTTCATTTTTTACAATTGACAGATGAAAATAAAGTTGAACAAGACAACTGCATAAATTCTGAGCCAGTTACAATAAAAGTGGGAAGTTTAAATAATTGTAAATCTCCTGGACCAGATAATATTTTCCCGAGAGTTTTAAAATAAAATCGAGGATTAGATATGTAGCCATTACTTACAACTTTTTTTATTAGTTATTGAATATCGGACAAATAGCAACAGATTGGAAATTAACTAATATCAGAAGCTTTTTCCAAGGGAAGCAACAGAAGTTGTTCCAGCAATTGCAGTCTGATATAAGTTGTGGCAAACGTTTTGTGAGGCCTAATATAAGACACTTTGGAATGTCATTTAACGTAACTTAGAATTTTATCTGATACTCAACATGGTTTCACAAAGAAAAAAATCTTGTCTTACAAATCTTTTGACATGCTTTGAAGATGCTGCCGCATAATTAAATGAGGGTAAGAGAATAGGTTTGATGTATCTGGATTTTCAGAAAGCGTTTGATGAAGTGCCACATAAGGGCTTGTAAAGAATTTTATCTTTATAGGTGTGGGGAGAAGTTAACTAATTGGAAAGAAGAATGGCTTGATAGAAGAAAGCAGAGTTTTTACAAACAGAGTTCAGTCAAACTAGATTAATGTTGCAAGTGGTGTACCTCTGGGCTAGGTATTATGACCATTGCTCTTTTTGATTTACATTAATGACATAACTGAAGAAATGGGCAATAAATTACTTAAATGGGCAGATGATATTAAGATATTCGATGTTGCTGAATGTGAAAAGAATGCTGCTGATTTGCAAAAGGATTTAAGTCATTTAGTGAGTTGGCGAATAAATGGCAGATGGGTTTTAATTATAATAAATGCAAGAACTTGCAAGTGTGTTATCATTTTTTGAATTATAAGTTTAATTTGAACCGGACAAATTTTAGAGTGTCACGAAAAAAAAAAGAATCTTGTTGCAATGATTGATCATTCCCTCAAGCTATCCAAGCAGTGTGGTATTGCTAATGGTATGGCAAATAGGATTTTAAGTTGTGCTTCAGAAATACTGAATAAACGCTTAAACAGGTTATAATTTCATTGTATAGGTCACTGGCTAGGCCACATTTGGAGTACTGTATTTAATCTTGGGGCCCTTACCTTAGGAAAGACATCGAATTGTTGGAAAGGGTTCAGAGGAAAATTACTAAAATGATACCTGGGATGAAGGAGCTGTCATAGGAGAAGAGATTAAGATAATTAACATTGTTTTATCTTGAAAACAGAAAGGTTAAAGGGGATCAGATTGAAGTGTTTAAAACTGTAAAAAGATTGATAATGTTAATGCATCAACATTTTTCATGGAACACCCGAGATGGACCAACAGGTTCCTTGTTGTCCCTAAACATTGTGTCATGTCATATCTTTACCCGAACGTTATTGCCCTTATCTATCATTAAAGCAGATAAGGAACATACATAGATTAGAGCTAGAAATTAGCCCAGTAACTATATATATCACGCACAGTCCTAACTAGGCGCATTATAAAAACTTGTAATGATTGAAGTTCATTGGTTAATTAGTTAGGTCTCATGCTGTTTACAATAGTTTTAGCCGTAATCTCAATAACATCTCACGAGGCTCGGCCAGCTTTAGAAGACTGAGGTTAGTCTTAAATTCATGTACTACACTAAAAAAAAACAAATAGTTCTCATAATAAGTGTGTACATATACAAATTTATTGTAATAATTATACGTGCAATTAGATATTAAGAAAAGTTAAATACTATGTGTGTGTATATATATTGATGTTTTTATATATTAAAAATTTTATTCAAGAAAGTACACTAAATAAATACATAAAACTAGATGTTGCTACATGCACTATCAGTAGCGGGATTTTACTGAGATCATATTTACACAATGATGTATCTCTCCCACATAATATAAGTGGGCTATGCTTAACAACATAGTTGCCTACACGCTGTTAGCGGGCTTCTAATAAGTACACCTCTTCTTTTTGATGTATCCGTACAAGGTATTAAGGGTTTAGATCTAAAAACTTGTGCAGATCACTATAAGCTGTTAACAGTTTTTTCAGGTAAATACCTTCCTGTTATTAGATATCTCTGCATGTTTTTAGCAATTCCTTTCAGTAAGTTTCATATAACCCTGATATATCACGTGTATCTGCACTTTCTTGGAAAATTTCTAGTAAGTTTTATCTAACCTTACATATTTCACGAGCTTTTTTTTGTTTGTTTTCGAACAATTAGAATGTGATTGACACACACACATGTATATAAGGTTGGATTAAAATGTACTTCAAAAATGATTGTACATAATTTGCTTTTAATGATAGACATGAAAATTTAGTGAAAATGAATTATGTGTAAATCTATTTTAAGTTGAAAGACACCACCCGCGAAGGTGGTGGGGAAGATAATGGAAATGGAATGATAAATCTGGTTTCAATGTATAGTAATTTTCTGAATTAACTTGAATGCCAGAAATATAACACCAGATATTTAAATAAATATTTTTGTCTAAAGTTTGTTTAGTCACAAAATCAACATAATTATTTATGCACTCAATAATTATGAATTGATCTACAGAGGGTTGCAGACCGTATTTTATTGGCACTTGTACGTTAGTAGTGTTCTTACAAAGCTGCAAAGCTAACGAGGTCTTTATGATACTACTTTAATGTTGCTATGAAAAGTCAAAACCACTTTTAAGAAATTTCTAAATCACATTGCCAGTTCATTGAAATGCAAATAAGGGCTATGCTGATTTGTCATATTATCTAAAACGCAAAAAATTGGCCATTTACTGTATACTTTAAATAGTTGTCTCACATATTATTTGTTGTTGTTGTCAATGTGAAGGGAAACACGGCTTAAAACGCTCCAAGCTGAGCATGTTTCATTCACAGTAGACCTTAAAGAAGGAAATGAGACGTTTCATTAATGGAAAAAAAACACTCTCGGGTGAATGGAAGCTGGCCAATCACAACAGTCTTTTGCGAGTTAGATAAAATTGTTCCTAAGTGACATCAGAAGAATTTATAACTGCTTCCAAACCAATGACACGGTTATTTAGGCACCTGAACAAAGCAAGTAAGCGTTGACAACGTAAGAAGATGACTGCTGATCGTAGCTACTCGAGAACTAAATCAGATATTCGCAGTCTAGATAGACAATGTATCATTGTATAAGTCAGACGTTCGCAGCCGCAAGTGGACAACCTTTTATTGTACATACAGCTGAAAAAGAACACAAAGTTAATTTGTGTGTTATATGCCAAATGTGTTATTTTCTCTCACATTAAAGCATACAACCACTTTTTCTGAAATGTGGCCAAAAAAGCATCTGTTGTACCAACAGAAATTCAGACAACTGGGGTTTTATATAGAAACATAAAATAATGTAGATAGGCAGAACCATTAGCAAGGGTACCATAAGTTACACGAACTATAATCTACGATCCTTTGTGCTGTACCTAACTTAAGTCTGATGAATGATAACACTTATCTCATCATGATGAAATAGTGACATATTCCTCAAAATCAGTGATATTGAACGAATGAAGTATCTTCCACAATCACCAGACAACAATCTAACCAATGATGTGTGGGATGCTTTTGGGTTTGTTTAATATTAAGCATATAATTACACAATGGGTATTCTGTGTTGCATTTACAAAAAATAGGACATATCAAACACCTTCTAATGATTTTGGACACAGTAATATCAGAGGAATGGTCCAGATAATTCCGAACCTTACCAATACTCCTGATTTACAGCATGTACCATTGATGTCATATTGCCCTTTCTCCCCATGGTGACTGTACTGAGACTGTAGTGAAATGTCAATAACTGTAATAATATAAAGCCACTTCTACTAAATGCTAGGCCTGGCATGGCAGGTGCATAAAGCACTCGACTCGTAATCCGAGGGTCGCAGGTTCGAATCCTGTGATACCAAACATGCCCGCCCTTTCAGCCATGGGGGAATTATAATGTTATGATCAATCCACTATTCGTTGGTAAAAGAGTAGTCCAAGAGTTAGTGGTGGATGGTGATGACTAGCTGCCTTCCTTTTAGTCTTACACTGCAAAATTAGGGATGGTTAGCGCAGATAATCCCCGTCTAGCTTTGCACGAAATTCAAAATCAGACAAACTAAATGTTTTATGAGCATAGACGGAATCATTAATTATTTGCATTTAAGATTACATAACGAATCCTCAATTGTTTGATTTGTATAACACTTAACTGAGATGTGTTATTATTGTTATTACTTCTTGATATCACTGAAATATTATAACTGCCCTTAAATGTTTTGCTCATGCTACATGCATTTGGAAATTACTAGGTTGATTTCGATCACACATGGTTTATAAATATTGTAGGGGTGAAATTTAAAGTAATGATGGTCGAGGGCAGTATTTTATAGTTTTTACACAGTTTCTACCTCTGATTTTTGAAAATGAAACAATCTGTTAGAAATGTTCGAATCTGATTTGAAAAATTGGACCAAGAGTATCTCTAATGGACGGATGAAAATCGTATGTCTAGGTTCAAGTCGCTAGAGATTCTAACCTTTAACATTTTATTGCAAATTCGCAAATACAACAGAACTTTTTAACGTTCATTACAAATGGCAGCAGAAGTTTTTTAACGAGTGACCACTCCCTTCCGTTTTTGTTTAGTTTTACAATATTTACAGTTTGTTTGTTGTTAAACGTGAAGATATACAATGGGCTATTTATGCTGTGGTCACCACGGATGTAGAAACGTATAATCCTCCAAACTCACTGCTGAGCCATTAACGGGGAAATATTCACATAACTGCTATATTATCTAGGAATTCAGGACTTGCAACAACTATCTTATTTTGACAGAAAGAAGTATACTTTAGATGCTTGCTTACCTAAGGGAGGAACATGGTGATGAAAAGTGGTAGCAAGGTAAGCCAATGGAAAAATTTTCATACGCATGTGAAAACAACATTGTGCTTCAGTACAAAAGTCCAAGAATTTACTCAGTTTGTCAAGACATGTTTAAAAACAATAATAAGTAATAAAATGGGATTTTAACAATTTATTTCTTAGATCGGAACTAAATTTAATCTCAACAAGGTATTTTTAATTAGAGTTATACATGGAAATAATTGTGTAATCAGTGTCTGTATACAATACTACTACTACACCAGGGTAATCTTACGAAACGTGCAACATGATGTCAAAGATGTGTATCTTATTGGTCTATAGTTCCATCTAAAGTGAACATTTGAGTAATAAGGAGATTATTATATTCACCTTCAATTTGTGACAGGAGGCAAGTAAAGTTTTGTCATGTTAGAATAATGTTGTGACAGGAAATTGAAGGTGAATATAATGATCTCCTTGTTACACGAATGTTCACTTTAGATAGAACTATAAACCAATAAGATACACATCTTTGACATCATGTTGCACGTTTCATAAGAATGCTTTGGTGTAATAGTAGTAATATTGTATACAGACACTGATTACACAAGTATTTCCAACAAACTTAGCCCACTGCACTGTGACCAAAGATTTTATTTTAATTGCTTTCAGATGGTTCTTTTCGTGCACATTCAAATGATTTAACTGGATCTTTTACAACATAACAACCTATATAAAGCACTCGACTCGTAATCTGAGGGTCGCAGCTTCGAAAACCGTCACACCAAACATGCTCGCCCTATCAGTCGTGGGGGCGTTAAAATGTGACGGTCAAACCACTATCCGTTGGTAAAAGAGTAGGCCAAGAGGGGGCAATGGGTGTTGATGACTAGCTGTCTTCCCTCTAGTCTTACACTGTTAAATTAGGAAGGGCTAGCGCAGATAGCCCTCATGAAGCTTTGAGGGAAATTCAAAACAAACCAATCATAAAAACGATTTAATAATTATTTTCAAATAGAAACTGCAGGCGTATTTAACAAAAATAAGTGATTTTTTAACTATTTATTTCTCTATAGAAGTGTAACATTCGTAACAGATTATTCCGAAATGTGAAACACGTTGTCCATTAAAGTTAAGAAAACTGTTATTTGACTTCAATCGGCTGTATGACTACTGGCTGTTGAGTTCGTTTATCTGTAGCACAAGCTTGAAACACACTAAAACCATATCTTAACATGAAATATTTTATTCGTTGGAAGTTACTAAACGCACTTGCGGTTCTTTTTTTTTCTGTTCAAAACACACCACGAACGAATAAGCAATACTGACAAACTGTAATTTGTGACACGTTCACGGACTTATTTGTTAGTCTGTTGCCATAGAGATAAGAGTTGGGCCCGTTTCGCTTAATATTACGGGCTAAAGGATGTTTGGGAATAATTGTATATTCAATTCCAGAGTAGCCTTTCACATATGACTTTTAAAATGTTTATAAAATCTATTGACCCATCTTTCACCACCCACTGATTTTTTTTTAAATTATTAAATCTGATATATACCAGGACATCCCATAAGTAATGTCCGAAAATTTAATACAGAAAGTGCATCATCATTTATGTCTTTGTAGAAGGTTTTAATGACTAAATTATGTAGTAGGACGTGTATAAAAATGTTCAGTCAAATAAAAAAACTAACCAAACTCCACTTTGTCAGATCATTAATCAAATAGTTCCTTATAAAGACGTATATGTCTGAGGAGCACATTAGGCATATAATGCTTTATGAGTTTAAAAGTCAATAGTGCAGCAGAAACTACACGAAACATTCAAGGTGTTTATGGTGTGGAGTATCTCAATGAAAGAAAAAAGTTGAAGGTGGTTTTAGAAATTCAGATCAGGTGACTACAGCTTAAGTGATGCACCATGTTCAGGTCGTCCTATTGAGTTTAATGATGACTTGCTGCTGACTGCACTTGATAAATATTGTGCTGTAACAGCTGAAGAACTTGCACAGAAACTTAATTCAATCCATTCAACAGTTCACGGTCATCTGCAACAGCTTGGAAAGTATCAAAACTTGGAAAATGGGTTCCCCAGGATTTGACAGAAGCCAACCTCAGAACAAAAGTGGACATTTGCACTTCTCTACACTCTCGTGAACGTAACTCACCTTTTTTGGACAGGTTAGTGACTGGAGATGAAAAATGGATATATTATTAAACTGTTAAGTGTCACAGACAATGGATCAGTGCAGATAAACTGGCTAAAGCACAGTCCAAAATGGACCTTCACCCTAGGAAGGTCTTGTTAAGCGTTTGATGCCAGTCAATGTAACGATTACGTCAGACTTCTATTGTTCACAGTTAGAGCGCTTGAATCTTCCACTGAAAAAAAAGAGGCTTGCTGTGATCATTTGTAGAGGTGTTGTGCTACACCAGGATAATACACTGTCTCATACATCAAGAATCACATCTGCGAAAAGTGAAGAGCTAGACTGGGAAAAACTTCCATATCCTTATTTTTTAGACCTTGCTCCACCTGATTATCATCTATTCCAAAGTTTGCAGAACTATCTTGATGGAAAAGAGCTTCGAACACATGAATATGTCAAAACTACTCTCTCTACATTCTTTTCCTCCAAACCCAAGAATTTTATAGAAGTGACATTCAGAAGCTTGTGAATCTTTGGCAGGAAGTAATTAATAATAATGGAACATACACTATTGATCAAATAACATAAAAAGCGTTTGAAATCATTTCTCTTTTACTGAACCTAAAATCGGGCATTACTTAAGGGATGACCTGATGTTTTCCCAAGATCTAATGATACATTTAGCGATCATCGTGTTGTTGTGTACTCATGCCTAAAACCTTTTCAATCACTAAAATGTATTATACGTAATTAATTTCCCTGACGACTAATCCGCTAGATCAGCAAATGGCTTTTCGGGATTTGATGAGCAAACTATCAAAACCTAGCTGACCGTTAAACTAATCCTGGATGTTGAGTAAATTACTTTCACGAAGGCTCCACTACGACTGAAGCGCGAAGGGCATTCTGGGTAATGAAAATTGTTTACACGATAAACCTTTTAGTTGTTTCCAGGAATCGCGCTAGTTACAGGACTGGACGTGTAGCTTGAGAAACGTTGTGTTTAAGTTCATTGATTTCATTGGAAAAGGATAGCCAACCTCTGAAATGAACAATGTTAATAACACATGAGAGATCCCGTTTGAAAGAAAGTGAGTACGTAAAAAGAAAAAACAACCATGGTGCAATGCCTGTACGAAGCACGATCGGCAAGACTAGACTATTGAAACAGCTTTCATTTTACTTAGAATCCATCGGTAATTTAGTTATTTCTGCTAAGCGTCACGAAACGAATCATGGGAACTTTATAAAGATAATCGTATCATCATTGGGTGCAGCTAATTTTATTATCAAAACTAAGTCGTAAAGATAGCGACTATAAAAATTTTATATTAATATTTATTATTCAAATATTATATTTGAAGACAGTTATATGTAACCATTTCAGTCTCGTCCTCCCGTCCAGATAAATGCTGGCAAAATGTCACTGGAACGAATTCCAGCGATGATTATGCTCTTTGTAGCATACAACTATAATATTTTACGTAGAATCTATAAATATTATAATACATATAATAAATCGCTTGAATTTTCTACTCTTTAAACGAGTGGCGCTTCAGAATAATACATTGATGCATAAAGTAACAAAAGTTATTCAATGTGTAGAATTTTCCTCTACGTTGGGGAAAATAACAAGTGGACGACGATCATTCTCGGGTTAAAACGAGTAACAGTCTCTAAGTTATTAGTAGACTGAATGATAAAGAAACTGAATTAAATGACGGGTGAAAATCTACTTGATAACCATTGTTAAAATTGTTAACATTGATAAAATATTTGATTGAATAAATTTATCATTACTCACCATACACAATATACTTTTTAGTTTAAAAAATCGTTATGTCTATTATGCTTGCTTTTGAAACCTTGAAAAATACATTGTCATTTTAGAAACACCAACAGGAAGGATACCGCTTATTAATTGAATTTGACACGGCCCCCCAGTGGCTCAGCGATATGTCTGCGGACTTACACGCTAAAATCCGGGTTTCGATACCCGTGATGGGCAGAGCACAGATAGCCCATTGTGTAGCTTTGTGCTTAATTTAAAACAACAACGAATTTGACATGAAGGTCAGCGGTAATTGTTCGTGGTTTGTTTTGAATTTTGCGCCAAGCTACACGAGGGCTATCTGCGCTAGTTGTTCCTAATTTAGCACTGCAAGGCTAGAGGGAAGATGGCTAGTCATCACCACCCACCATCAATTCCTGGGCTACTCTTTTATCAACGAATTGACCGTCACATTATCACTCTCCCACGGCTGAAATTTGGAGCATGTTTGGGATGACGGGAATTCGAACCAGAACCCTCAGATGAGCTGAGTGCCTTAACCACCTGGCCATGCTGGGCCCTTAACGGTAAGCTTTTAGATCTGCAACGCTGAAATTTAGGGTTTGATTTCCCACGGTGAACAAAGTCTCTACACTAAGACAAATGCAATAACTTTCCAGTAACATCTTTCGTTTTACTATAGAATTGCTTTTATCTTGAAATCATTTTGGTTTTTCAGATTTTTTGAAGTGTTTTATAGGTATTAATAAAACCTAAATCATAGAAAAAAAACACTTTATCTTTATTTGTTGTACACAGAAATAGGAAATAATACATTTATTAAGGGCTGCAACTTATAAAACTAAAATGTGTCGTTTTCTATATAATTTATCAAACTTAACACTGCAATGGTGTGGTATGTTACGCTTCATGGAATGAGCCGTTTATAAGACCGTGGAATTTGATAGCAAATCGAAAATACCCTACCAACAGTAATTTAAAGATAATTTTATATTTGGTCGGATATTATTAATCTATTGTTCAATGCTATGGCTTTATTATATAATAGGGATTGTCCTATCTTTTCTTATATTTTTTAAATGGAAATTCAACATTTCAGTGTGATATTTTTAACCTCTGTTAAATATCGATACACTCAAATAATAAAAATGTATTCAGACTGCGGATTTCGAATTTAAAAAAAAACAGCGATATTAATTGTACTTATGACATTTGAAAATAAGGGAATATGTAGCTGCAGGAAGTTATATACCAGCTGTGATGAGCAAAGTGTAATGTCTTGTAATAGGCGACAATCCACGCACACAAAACTCAGTAGCAAAAGATGTACACGTGCCACAGACAACGGTAGAAGAAAATCAAGAAGGAACTCCGTCTGGAAACAAAACAAAGATAATAATTCCAGTCATACCTCCAGCAGCTGGAAAATGAAGCTGGTTGTTGCATAAGAAAGCGTATTTATCAATTTACTTGATTGAGGATTTCTGTGTGATCGAACTGTTGGAATTGATGCTGAAAAACTGTCGTTCTTGTATACTAGATGGATTGTAGAAAGCTTGCAGACAGAGATGATGTCGTTTGGATAAGACAATTTTACTACGGAGTGGTAAGGTGATCAGAAAGATCATTCATAGACTTAGTGACATGTACTGTGATAATGTGGTGAAGCTCTAGAATAGTTTAATATGATGCTGTACAAAATGTTTACTGGAGTATTTTTTTTACATCCGTTAAAATGAAGTACAAGTGCGTGCACATTTATATATTATGGAACACCTGCATTTTCATGACAGATGAATACTCTGTAGCTCTGTACACTCATATTGCATAACATATATGTTCTATATGTAGTGCAACTTCAATAACAGTCACCATGCTTTTAATCAAAATCATACTCTACACCGAAGGGGATTTGAATACATTCTCTTCTGAATTATACCATTGTTTTAGCAGATTATAATAAACTGAAAAGTAAAAATAACGAAGACACAAAATTTCTTTCATTAACAATAATAACTTTCAATCTGGAAAGAGTACGCTAGTGTTTGTTTATTTTTCACATCGTCTATGCTCTCCAAAGAATATGTGTAAAACATATTCCACAGAGTTCGCTAACAAACAGTACCGTAAGAACTAAGAAGTCTTAAAATTATATCAACTGATTCAGCCATTAGTTTTTTACTTTCATTTTCCATTTTTTCCCCATGTAACCTCGGGAATACCAGAGAAAAAGTAACAAGCTCCAACTGGATACATTTTTTGTGAAACAAAGCATCCAAGATTTCGTTTACTTATCTTGAGTCTTCCTCTAGGCTTTCTCTCAGAGCACATGATTTAGTTTTGAAGAAGATACGGATTTTCATGTATCCTGAATTTGATAAGTGTGGTGGCGGTAATTGAATTCTTTCCTACGGGATATTCATTTGATCTGTTCTTTCGCCAACTGATATAGCCAAGATAAATATAACAGAAAATCACTTAAGGTGTCACTTGCGTCGTCGAGCACTTTTAAATGCCATTTTATTAATAAAATTTAAAAAATGAAAATCATTTCTAAAAAAAATGTTTTACTATCTGATTAATTAAATTCTTTTACATAAAGTGTACTTATTTTAATGTTATCTTTATTTTTTCTATAGTGCGGCCTTTCTTACAACGTCTTCAAATAAGGCTTATTTATAAAATATTCATTCTGATATCAATAAAACACTGGGATATTATTGGTTAAAAATATTACTACAAGCTGGTAACATTTATCCTAAAATACCTACTTGAAAAATTGTTATTCTAGAACCTTTTACAACTTATTACGGTTTACCATTTGTGCTTACTTTTTAAAGAGGCTGGGAGCGTTATTTAACTAATGCTAAGCCTAAGATAAGTGTAATTGCAGATGTAGATTTCTGCTATTAGTTTAGTGAATTTCGCGCAAAACTGCACGAAGGCTATCTGCACTAGCCCTTCCCAATTTACCAGTGTAAGATTACAGGGAAGGCAGCTAGTCATCACCATCCATTGTCCCCTCTTAGTCTACTCTTTTACCAACGAATAGTGGGATTGACCGTAACTTTATAACGCCCCAATGACTGAAAGATCAAGCGTGTTTAGTGGGACGGGGATTCGAACACGCGACTTTTAGATTACGAGTCTAATTCCTTAACCCATCTGGCCATGCCGCGCAGTCACCTACTAGACTTTCTTTTCATTATTTTAGGAATTAATCATTAAAATAATTGTTACTGCGATAAAGATGCTGATTTGACCACAAACGTTTTGCGGGTCTGTGTTGTGTAGTGGTTCATAAAAAGGATCGCACAGGAATCTGTTCAAAACGTTAATAGATTATCAGTGAAAAATCACTTTCAAAAACAGACTTCTTTTTGAAACAACGCTCAAACCTTTCTTTTCAACAGTTATTTAACGCGATGTTTTAGACTAAAATTGGTGAATACTTTAGCATGGGTTCAAAATAAGGACTTGCAGTTCGAGAAAATAATGTAAACACTATTTCCACCCTTGTTTATTTACTTATTTTTAGAGTCCCTAGTTATAGGCTTACAAATATAATCTCCGCATTTTTATTTAAATTTTTATTTACTTATTTGACGATTTCTATTTTCCCTTTTTAAACTAAGTTTTTACTAATCTTGTTTTAACAGAATTTAGCATATCGTTTCAATGTCACAGAAGCTACTTTTCAGGTTCTATTATTCTTTTTGTTCAAGTTGATGTTTCTGCTAAAATTATCGAAATTATCTTATGTAACTGTAGCTGTAATTACTTTTTTTTGGAGACGAATTATTTCTGTTTTTTGATTAATTTTATTGACGCTTCATGTCAGCATTAAATTTACATACTATTCTCACTTACGAAATACTGTAGTACTATGTTAACTAAAATTATTTATTAAACTTGAAATACTTTATACTTAATTAACGTCAGTTTCAACAGATTTAAGTTATAATTCAACACTTTGCAAAGAGCTAAAACAAAGCACATTAAAAGTTTGACTTGAATTTTTAATTTGTATTCTTAATTTAGTGGCGGTGTGTTTTTATCTCAGAAGAACTGTTCAAGGAGCCCCCCAGTGGCACAGTGGTATGTCTGCGGACTTACACACTAAAAACCGGGTTTCGATACCCGTGGTGGGCAGAGCAAAGATAGCCCATTGAGTAGCTTTGTGCTTAATTCTAAACAAACAAACAAACAAACTGTTCAAGGCCAGGCATTGAATCCCTTATTTCAGCGTCGCAAGCTTGTCAACTTGTTGACTCACCAGGAAAACAAAATTGGTGAGTGAACGTATATCATATCTTACTCATTCTCGTTATACTTTTTCTAATTTATTATATCTAGAATACTTACTGGCTGAGTTAAGGGTGAGGGGTTGTTTGCCCCTTTGTTGAAAGAGCGCGGTCATGATATAGACCCTTGTTTGAATCAAAAAATAACATAGTACCTGTATGAAAATTGTAGCAATACAGAGGGTGAATCGCATTTGATAAGAATACATGCGTTACTTCAGTGCTGCCACCTATCTATTTGGATTATGGCGGATTACTAGCCTTTCAACACGCATACTGAGACGATGAGCTCATTGATAGAATTATTGTTACATTCATCTACAAAAGCTGTTAAACATACACATTCAATTGACATAACATTTGGTAAAAAAGAAGTCTTTAGTATTCCCTGTTAGGGAAGCAGAAAACTTTGCACAGCAGAGGGTTCAGAACAGTAAGGGATTTCGAAGGTAGTTTGAAGAGATACCATATCTACAAAGTGAAGGCTGCACTCAAGAGAGAGAACACAAACAAAACCACTTTAGGAAATCTAAGCATATCTTTTGGTACCATTAATAGAGCTATAAATAGGGATTTGGAAGTGACGAAATTCCATAAGTCAACGCTTCACAAGTTTATATCAATACCTTGACATTAAGATATCAACAGTTTTTTATTGAGAAAGATAGTCGGAAAATAATGATCACAGCAATCTCTCTGGATCACGTTCCTTTCGAGTTTCATTAAACTTTTGTCTTTGCTTTCTGTGACGGTCTTTAAAGATGGCGTCCACGTGCAATGGAGGTTTTACGTGAAAAATACGTTATTGGACAATAATGTGCAATTGCAACTACCATACTAAGTTTGAAGCACCTGTAAGTTTTAACTTGCGACAATATCTAATGTCCTCATTGAGCTAATAACTTCCTATGTTAATTCACTGAAGTCGAATGGTTTGTAATATTCGAAATCTATAAGCGTTCCTGTTCAAATTTTGTAGTTTTTCCGATTAATAGAAGTTAGTCACAATTATAGATAACTTTCGAGGTTTATAGTACACTGATTGTAGCTCACTAATAACAATCTTCTTCTATTACTGTCTCTCGGCTAGCTGATTTTATATGGATCACGCAAGTTTCTCCAATATTCAACAATGTTCAAACGCGCTAACGCTTTTGTGAAACAAATATTGTTGATTCTTAGTCTCAAGAATCTTCTACAAATTTAAAGAATAGGCAGAGCTTGTGCAATAACATCCAACAATATGCGTCACATGCATACAGAAAGAACCATACAATAAATGCACCAACGTCTCGCAGAATCGACCTCACGTTTATTGACGCACTAGTGATCGTTTTCATCATATAGTGATGATGGCTGTAATTAGAATGTTTGAAATTCACCAACATTAAGGCGTTGCTGAATGCATTCCAAACAAGGATGTACTAAGTTCAGCAAACTTAGTTCACGTCGATAACATTTTAGCTCGTTTGTAGAATGTCATTAGGACTTTTCTTTCACCTTAAATGATCACCGCTGTGTACACGGTTGAAAAGAGAACAAAAGCCGCAGGGCTAAGCTCGCAAAGCATGGAAGCACGAGCTCTGAATCACGATCACGTGCTTCACTCTCACGGACAGAAATTTCCCTCCAGGTTTTCCACCAGCAGATGTGCTTTCTTATGTATGGAAACATATTAATTGTCTCCAGACAGAAGCAAACCCGAAGTAGGTTCTTGTTCTCACTTTAAAAAAAATAGTTTTTAAGATAAGAGAACAGAACTTTGTGTTAGTTGTTGTCTGCACCCAGTTTTGGAGAGACATAAATCGCCACAACTAAGCTGTTACAGTTTTAAAACATATTAGGGCTATTAAACCACTATTACAATCGTAATACGAATTAATACAATATTATTAAACCACTGTTATAGCAACTGCTAGATTTAGCACACTAAACGACAGTTACAACCACAACATGAGAGTAACAATATTATTTAATCACTAATAAAAACCCCAACTAGATGCTATTATTATATAATTTCTGTAGTGTACATATGCGTGTAAAAGACGATTTAATACTAGATAGTTTATGCCTTAAAACACCAAACTTAGTTATTTTCTTTAACTGGACACTAAAGGTTTAGTTTTACAGCTTCTTCAGGAACGTTCCACTGAAACATAATCCCTAACTGAAGCTTCGTACAGTTAGGTACATTTCTTGTTTTAGCAGAACGCTTCTGAAGAAGCTATAAATCGAGGTGTTTAATGTCCAGTTAAACAAAAACAAACAAAGATTGATATTTTAAATACACTTATTTCTAGTACTAGTTTAACATGATGTTAAAGCACTGTTATAATGATGAATGAGATTAACATTATAGTAAACTATTATATAGTTTCGCATATGTTTGGTGTTTTAATCTGAATGTCAACTTATGCGCAAACGAGATGGTTAGTGGGAAAAAATTTCACTGAATGCAAAAACCAGTTGCAATGTTCCTGTACAAAGATACACCAAAATTTCACTAACTGTGTAACAGATGCCGACTGTTATAAGTCATAGTTTGGAACCAGCTGGATTTTCGCTGCAGTCGATTTGTTCCTGTCGTTTCATCTTAATATTCATCAGTAACAGAAATCCCTAGGTGAAATAAACCAAACTAACCATGATTTATTGCAACTTCAGTTTGAATGTAATATGTCACTAAATCACATTTGTTTGGGATAATCCAGTGAACTCATTTCTATCAAAGCTTGCAGGGATATGTCTCATCCTTTGGACCCTCTTATATTTCTATCAAAGTCTGCAATAGTATCCTATCCGTTGGATCCGTTACGTTTCTAACAAAGTCTGCAGAAGTATTTTATCCGTTGGATCCATTACGTTTCTAACAAAGTCTGCAGAAGTATCTTATCCGTTGGATCCACTACGTTTCTAGCAAAGTGCACAAAAATATCTTAACCGTTGCACCATCATACATACCTGGCAAGGTTTGCAGGGTTTTTTGTTTGGGGGATATTTTACTCTTCTAGCGAAGTATGGATGGGAATCTCATTTGTTGAATCTGTTTTTGCATTTTTAGCAAACTTTGGATATTGTATCCTTTAATATTTTGTATCCTATTCAATCTATTAGATAAAATTATATATTCAAACATCCAACCCCGCCCTCTACATTGCGACACTCAGTTACACAGCCCCTTCCAAACATGTGGTCAGCTTCCGGTCAGTTACCTCTTTCTTTGTGAACCTGACGATGACCGAAGAAGGTCGAAACGTTGTTCGCTCTTCTATTTAAAATATTTTCTGAACCCAAACGAGCCGTTTTTGCATAGAAAAAAACAATCTAAATCCTCTTAACTTCCAGTGAGGTTCTGATGATGCATCTGCTTCTTTGTGTCACGTTTAATTTGGATCAACTTTCATTTCTATTAAAATGTGAATGTCACACGCACACACACATATGTATGTTTGATTGTTTTCTGTTCAGTAAAGATACTCTTCCAGACATAGCAAGTTAATAATAATCATCTGCGAAATTATCTCCTCTTTACGTTATGTTTTTTAATTATATAATTCATAAACACTATCTTATTGTTTATACTGAGTTTAAACAGCAATAAACATTATAATAAAACAGCCAGACCATTCTATATTCACCGAAAAAAATGTAATGGATAAAAAAAAAAACCTACGTTAATAACTTTGAAGCAAAGGACTGTGTGTGTGTGTTTTTCTTATAGCAAGGCCACATTCGGCTATCTGCTGAGCCCACCGAGGGGAATCAAACCCCTCATTTTAGCGTATAAATCCGCAGACTCTCTCTGTACTAACGCGGAGCTTGAAGCAAAGGAACATAATCAGGTTAAAAATGGATTATGGGAGTGTGGCTTAGTAGTGTTGAGGTATAGGGGAAAAAAAAGTTTTATAATTTGATCAGTGAGTTTATAGTGATGCCTTAACGAAGAGAAGATACGCGTGAGCTTACACGTCATAAAATTAACACTCATGTAGATTCAGACCAAAACACAAAAAACATGTAAGGTCAAGAAAAGAAAACGAAGTTATATGAAAAATAAATGACAGAAATTGATTTCAGGATAACTGAATTGTAGAACGAAATAGTCTTGAATTTAAAACACTTGATCACGATCGGGTTCATTACATAAAATAATATTTCAACAGTCAAGTTCGTGACAAGGTCGGAAGTACTTTGAAAATCCAAGTGAATTTGTTCAGCGGTCACTCACAAATACTTTGTTTGTTTATTGTGGCTCAAAGCTACGCAATGAATTATCTGTGTTATGCTCACCACTAAAAAAAGTAATTATTTACAGTTTGGAATAGTACTAAATCCTCACGTAACTACTGGGTGGCTGACTTCACAATACCAAGTTAGTGGCCAGCTAAGCCTAGCAGACTAACGAGAAGACAGAGACAGACTAGAATGACAACATCTGTACAAGTGACAAGCTCTAGTGTTCTATTTATGAAATATTCATAACAGGATTCCCAGTCTGAACCAACATCGATGGTAAAGCTAGTAAAATGTATCTTCTCGGGCATAAAAAATTTTATAATACTTTGTTCCAGTAAACTGTTTCTTTAATTAGTGTTAAATATTTTCATTTCTCGCCTTGATTTTGATACACGAATGAAATGACATCGATAAACAGTTTGTTTTTAAGACTGTTAATAAATAATAAACATGTATAAATAGGTTAGTTTGACCATTTTACCCATGCCTAAAATTACAGCCACTTCCAATAACCAAAATATAGTTACGAGTTAATGCCACAAACCTGCTGTTTACCGTACACGGAACACTTGTTATTCAAACAGTAATTCGTTTCACGTTGATGTCGTCCATTATTGGTTAAATTCACCTCGAGCAGTTAGTAATGATGACATACTTTTTTTTTCAGTTATCGCAAATGACGTTAAGTCTTATTTATAACTAGTTATAATTGAGACCTCCAGTGGTTATGTAGTTACCGTAAAATGATAGAAGTTAACACTCAGGTTCGATTCCTGCTGTGAACTCAGGTAGCCTTTTGTATGACTTGACACTTATAAAATCAAACATACAAGGACAAAAATGATTAGTGATTGTAAATAAAAGTACGAAATAGACATTTATTTCATGATATGTTTACCGTATTTATTGATTGTAAAAATAATGATAATAAAATTCAAATTTAGAGTTATAACTATACAATATTAATGGGGCAAACTTCAATTGAAATTTTCAGCCGGTGGTGTTTCAACCGCGCTTGACGTAACAATAGCGATGACTCATGTACAACCTGCAGTGACAGTACAAGTTTAATATTAATGTACATTTCTTAACATTTTAAAATATTTTAACAATTTTCGATAACACTAAGGGATAATTTAAACCCTTAACAAGAATTTTTTCTTTGAGAGGGAAGAACAAGAAATTGCATTTTTAGAAGCGTCATCAACACTCACGTTTTATTTTAATACAACTAAACAGTAAATTAATGTAACTTATACCAATCCGGTATTTTTCAGATGATTTTGAAGGAGCCAGGCCCCTCTGGGCATCTTTCCTAGCTACACACCTGGATCAATGAATCAAGCCAGTTATTATGTTAAATTCACCACTATTCTCTAATTGGCTAACACCCATTAGTCGTATCAGCTCTGTTGAACTGGGTTAAATACTGAAATTGTTTGTTTTTTAATTTCTCACAAAACTACTCCAGGACTATCTGTGCTAGCCGTCCCTAATTTAGCAGTGTAAGACTAGAGAGAAGGTAGCTAGTCATCACCCCCCACCGCCAACTCTTGGGCTATTTTTTTACCAACGAATAGTGGGATTGATCGTAACTTTATAACGCCCCCACGGCTGAAAGGGCGAGCATGTTTGATGCGACTGGGATGCGAACCCGCGACCCTCAGATTACGAGACAAGCGCCTTAACACGCTTGGTCATGCCGGGCCACAAATACTGAAATCCCACAAGTTTTTTGTTTTTGTTTTTGTCCGGCTCTTGTAAGAAACTATAGTTTCAATTGTGTTTTCATTTTTGTTTTATTGTGTTTTTTTTTAGTTTATGGAGCAAAATAAGAGATAAACTGAATAGAACACCTAATCACTCGGAAGTACGTTGAATTACCCAGAAGTACATTAAATTACACTAAATCGCCCTGAAGTACTTCGAATGAATTCAATATCTCAAAAATGCACCAAGTCATTCTGAAATACACTAAATTGTACTGAATTACTTGAAAGTAAAATGAATTACATTGGATCATTTAAAGTACACTGAATGTGTATTACAGTAGAGTTTCTAAACAGGAAAGCTCTTGGAATATGTTAAATAGTTCCTGTGAAGCTATGGCCTCTGCTTCATTTATCAGATTGGTGGTTTTTGAAATTTTCTGTAAATATTTTATACTTATATTGGTCTCTACTAGACAAAAATCCAAAGGCATCTCAAGAACAATATTTACGTATTACTACTGCAAACGCTCGTTTTATTTATTCTAATGAGGGGATAACTTGTTTGTTTTATAGAACTATTTTTCTAACTAGGGTGGCAACTTTTTATCAATATGACATTTTTTTTTAATTACTTTTCTGTGTTTGGGGGGATTTCTATCTATTTAGAGGATCGTGTTTATTTGTTGTAAAGTTACCCTTTGTTTTGGAGGTTTCTTATCTATTTCTGGGGTAATAATTTTGTCGGGTTTACTAAACTTAACTGAGATAATATTTAGACCATTTTTTTATTGTAATAATTATTTATTTTCATAGAAACACACACGCATATCTGTATATGTTACTAATATTATGTCGATTTCGGAGCAAATATTTCTAACTAAGGTCAATATTTAATATTAGGGTCAATACTTATTATTCAGAATTTCTCATATTTTACTAAAACAGACTTTTATTGAATTTACTATTTTCAGAGGATTTACGCTCCTACGAAAATTGGGGCCTAATAGGCCCCAGAGCAATTTGAAAGGTTATTAATATTAGGCTAATAATTTTGTATTTAAATGAAATTGCCATTAACTGACCCTTTCCCTTTATATTTTAAAGAGCAATAATATTTTGACTTTTCAGACATTTGCGAAATAATATTTAATTTTTTTTTAAATATCCACTAAGGGTATCACTTTAGTGGATGTAAATATTTTTTTCGTAGGAGTGTTAAGCATTTTATTGGGATTGCTTTCTCGTTATTAGAATAACAGGTTTCTAACTGTAAGTTGGAAAAGAAGTATTACTGCGGCCACTTATTATTTTTCAGTTAATGATATTTTAGGCCACAAATACTCATACTGTTACTATTATTTTACACCTAAAGAACTATTTCTTACTGTATCATTCCGAGTTAACCGTCTGTAACGGATTGAGAGTTATTTTAATACCTATGTTTGTTTCAGTTTAATATGTATTTAGAAATGTATGCAACTTATATTGTTAAATGTGTATTGCACAAGTCGCGCCTGTTATCTAAATTTGTAGAAGATTCTTGTACATAAGAACCAACAGTATATGTTTTACGAAAGCACTAGTGTATCTACGAACATTGTTGCGAAGTGAATTTTCGAGAATCCCACCTAAAGTATATATAAGCAAGACATGGAGAGATAGTAATAGAATATTGTTTAGTCACAATAATCAGTATACCATGAGCCACGGAAGTTACAATTATAATAAACGTTTATTACTCGCAAAACTACAGATATTTGAACAGGTACGTTTATACGCTTTGAACATTAAAACTCGTTTAACTTCATTGAACTAATTTCGGACGTTTGACTTTCTACGAGGTAATTAGCAAAATTCTTCGGTAAAAAGTTAGCTTGTAAGCGGCATGAGGCTTACAATAATAGACAGTTAACAAGCTTGAGCAAAGTGTAAGAATATGAACTCGAATTAATCCGCTCAACGTGGACCTGGACCGTAGATAAAACATTCAATTCTGGACCACATAGAAGACTGAGTATTGTTTGTAAAACTTCTGTGTATATATAAATCATTACTTGAAATAACAATTTGTTATGACCGTTATTTTAAATTGTTTTGTTGCTTTTATATTACAATATATTTGTTTTAAGAAAGAAAACTGCATCAATCTTGTTGGCAAATATCATACATTTGATACATGTTGGCATTCAATGAACTTGCAACATAAAATTAAAATTTTCAGGCATTTGAAATCGTAACATAATAAATCAGAAACCCGGCCAGGTCACACGCACATCAAACATGCTCGCCCTTTCAGCCGTGTGGGTGTTATAATGTTACAGTCAATTCCACTATTATTTGGTAAACGAGTAGCTCAAGGGTTGGCGGTGGGTGGTGATGACTAACTGCATTTTTCTAGTCTTACATTGCTAAATTAGGGACGGATAGCGCAGATAGCCCCGGAGTAGCTGTGCGCGAAATTCAAAAACAAACAAGCAAAAGAGACTTGGACAAGATATATTATAATACGTAACATGTCCTCTTTATTAAGGCTTGGTTAATTTTTCTTTCCTCTGTTTGGCTGCATGTGACTTTTTATCATAAATTCCATCACATATATATGCATTGCTCCGTGAGCGAATGCCTACCAAATGCAAAACGCCAGATGAAGAATGACTTGGAAAAACGCAAAATGTTATATCTTTACGCAATGCCGAATACCATATGACGATTACAGCTACTTAGCCAGGAGCATTTTTTTTTTCACAATAAAGATGATATTGTTTGTTTTCCAGTTCAACTTCTTTTTGTTAATCTGTTTGTTCTAAAACATAGTAACGGTATTAAAATGGATAGTTAATGTTTGACCTTTGATTCTCCAATGTCGATCTTTGATTGTTTGCTTGTTTGTTTTTGAGTTTCGCGCAAAGCTACACGAGTGCTATCTGCACTACATCCTTAATTTAGCAGTGTAAGACTAAAGGGAAGGCAGCTAGTCATCATCATTTTACCAACGAATAGTGGGATTGACCATCACCTTATAACGAACCCACAGTTGAAAGTGCTAGTATGTTTGATGGGATAATGATTCGAACCATCGATCCTTAGATTACGAGTCGATCGCCTTAACTACCTGACCATGTTGGGCCCGATCTTTGATCTCTGTCAGAAACAGGGTGTAGCATGAGCAGGCGTGTTGAAGAATTCTGGGAAAAATAATAAACTATTAATTTTGCTTTAATACAATCATCTTAGGGAGTGTACGTTAACACACACACATATATATACATATCTACTCTCCAGTACACTAAGTCATGCATGGTACATCTTCGTACAAATCTATATTTGCAACATGAAATTAAAAAAAAAGTGATGGTTAAGGTTATGAACATATTTCATAAAGTTTAACACTAAATTATGAGGCTTTGTAAATGAAAGAAATTAAGGATTAAAGATTTTGATCAGCTACTGGAATAAGTTTTGGTGAATTTCGAAAAGAAAAATGTCTTTAACTTGATCTAAGATATTTGTAGTTCATATCCAGATATGTACCTTATGTTCTCCAACTTGTATGTTGAAACTTGAAACTTTGAAATCTTATCATTTATAACCGTACTTTTATCCTTAAATATCCTGAATAACTTTATTCGTATTAAAAAAAAAACTGTACCTTTTTTTCTTGGTGTTGATTTTCTTCTGATCACAAGCGAATTTTGTTTAAAAAATGTGTCTATAGCTCCCTCTGGAGGCTTGTTCCTTTCAGATCATTTACGTCAAGCTCCACAAAGGACTGTCTGTGCTTCTACGTCCATAGTTTAAAATAGATTAACTGGAGAGAAAATAAAACAGCTACCTGAACTGTGCCAGCTGCTTCATTAAATGGTAGGACTTCTGTCAGAGTGCACTACAACCCCAAAGTGTGGAGCGAATTTTTTAGTGAACAACTATGTATGATTGTTCAAAAATAATGTTTTTTTCATTTATAAAAATAATGCATACACAAGAAATATTGACTATTAGTTGTTGTTGTTTTGAATTAAGCACAAAGCTACACAATGGGCTATCTGTGCTCTGCCCACCACGGGTATCGAAACCCGGATTTTAGCGTGTAAGTTCGCAGACATACCGCTGAGCCACTGAGAGTATTAGCACTGGTGTAGGTAGGAGCCAGGGGCACGAGCCCTCTCTCTACTTTTCATCTCTCCAGTAGAAATGTGTTAAATTGAGTGAAAGTACTCTCAGGAAAAGCAGGATAGTATATAAGAATTAATCCACAAATGAAGAGATTCCAGGGCGATCCCTGAACCAGGGGTAATGTATCAGTATGTGACGCGCATTCTCTTGCTTGGCTCTGTCACATAAACCTTGGATCCTCCAATTTTAATTTTCATACTGCACCTCTCATTGATGTTGTCTTATGAACATATTGTTTTTTATTCATACTATGAAAAACAGTGATTAAATTATACGATATTACTTGAATTTAGCATGAGGACATCTTTCTCGTTTTACCTGATACTCACACTTTATCATTTTTTATTTGAGAAAAAAATCTATTTCGGTCATCATTATTTAAACTAAATCAAATTATATGCTTCTGATTTCCTGTACTTTCATAACTTTTATTGAAGTTTAATTGAACAATCCGTTTTTGTAAACGTTCACACACCACATGCACACACAACATTAGCTGAGAACTAACATCTGTTACGCCACTGAGCAAACAAGTTATTATTAATATAACTAAAAAAAGTAATGCAAGTTTTAGAAAATGCAGTCATAGTACAACAGGTTATACTGTGACTTTTAAGAATCTCAAGTATTTTTAAATTCCTTTGAAAGTGTTATATTTATTAATGTATTATTTATTTGTTTCGCTAAAGTTGTTATGGTGATAAAGGATGTTCGCTCTGGTGTTACCACTAAACACTGAAATTAAGCCACTGAGTTATATATATATGCAAAAACGGCTCGTTTGGGTTGAGAAAATATTTTACATAGTTAATACCAAATTTATTCAAAAACCAGGCACAAAACTGAGATCTAAACTATGTAAAAACTACACTACAAACACCGCATCAACATTATTTATAAAATACAATGTGATAACTGCCACGACTTCTATATTGGAGAAACAAGTAGAAAAATGGAAACCAGATTCAAAAAACATAAAAAGTCACTTTCACATGTTTTCGAACACTGCAAGTCAAATAAACACAACATAACCATAGAAAACACCCAGATATTAAATAGGGAAACAAATGTAAAATCAAAGAAGCCCTACTTATACAACAACTAAAACCAAAATAAACAAATATAAAGGAACGCATTTATACCTATATTAATATACAAAATAAATAAATTATATATTCATACATCTAACACCGCTCTCTACATTCCGACACTCAGCTACACAACTCCTTCCAAACATGTGTTTAGCTTCCGGTCAGTTACCTCTTTCTTTGTGAACCTGACGATGACCAAAGAAGGTCGAAACGTTGTTTGCTCTTGTATGTAAAATATTTTCTCAGCCAAATATATATTTCTCTACAAGTGGGTTTTCTCGACATCACTGAGTTGTCACTAAAGTAGACTCGGTTCTAGTCTGTGTTTACTCTAAACCTGATTCGTGGGTCGCTGTTTGTGATAATTTTATAAAACATTTACGACATTTAAACAAGATTGCTTGCGATCGTATAAAGAGCCTTAATTCAGAGTTGTAGTGTTTAAAGTATTATCGACATTTTTGGCTAATAACAGTTACCTTTCTGGTTTTAATGTTTTGCCGGCCTCTGGACATTCAGTGGTGTTTCATCAGCTTGTCAACTCGTTTAAAACCGAGCTTTAGCTATCACCACCCAAGGTGTTAGTACAGTGTATATAGTTGTTAGCTTTAGGGTTTACCCTAACTTTTATGGAGGAAAAAGGAGGGGCGCTTACCATTAAAAGGAGTGACGACGCCCTTTTTGAGGTTTTATGAGGAACTAAAGGTGACAGTTCTAAAGCAGAAACACCCCATTTAATGTGCATACACGCTTTGTAATTCAGTCGTAATATTGGGACCAATGTTCGCACATATTTTGATTACAGAAATAACTTAGATTATATATTTATGTTAGCTTCTGGTCACCTGCGATGTAGGTTTAAAATAGCTGTAATGTATAACTTGGGAGTGAGTTTTTCTTCCTTTTTTATTTTCTTATTATCATAATCAATCAGGTCGGTAATAATTTTGTATTAACAAATTCAAAGTCAACTAGCTGTTTATTTATTAAATTAATAAAACATCTTTTATACTTTATTATCTAATGCACGTCACGCGAAAAAAAGTTGATGTTTCACTTCAGTGTTAAGTAAATTATTTTCTTGAAGTTTAAAACTAATATTTCTTCTTTTATGATGAGTCGAAGGCCTGGATTATGATTACTAAACAACCAGGATTACCTTCGTTCATTGTCCTCATATTGCTGTAAAACCAGTTTCTCGGGCTTTTCCAGTGAACCTTTCCCAACCTAAAGTCTGGAGTTTTTTGTTTTATTGTGTGTGTGTGTCTATCTGGTTGTACAATAACTAAATTACCTTAACAAAACAGTATATTTTTGCTGTTGTTTGTTTTTCAATGAATATGTATATATATATATAAATTATCGGTAAGAAAAACCAAAGAGCGCATATAAATCCTGTTTTGACAGATGTAAATCTATTCGAATACTTTTCTAAGAAAATTGAGGAAAGGTTTTCTTGAAATTTACACTTCTCTATGAATCATAAGAACAGTGAATCTTGGGTTATACATTGTGTATGAGAACAGTGGATCTTGGTTTATACGTTGTGTATTTGCTTAGCTACGTATAATAAGTTTTCTTGAGATAGGAAGAAACACAGCGTATAATTATTAAGTTGCTGCTCTCTGGACATGGTTTATATTATTTTTGGGCAGGTAATCGAATCTCTGTTTAGAATCTCAGCGGTCTACCTCTGGTAGAGCGGTAAGTCTACGGATTTACAACTCTAGAATTAGGGGTTCGATCCCACTCGGTGGACTTAGTAGATACTTCGATGTGGCTTTGCTATAAGAAAAAACACACACTCGAATCTCTGTAATAGCTTAGTAATTCCTGAATACTAATATTATAAACTTTTCAAAAAAAGAAACGCAAAAGGCAAAATTTGAGACACATTGTTAACAAGTTTATTCCGGGTAGTTCTGTATAACATGTGTGAAACTTTGCACATTCACTGCTGAACATCCAAAGTCTGCAAAGGCGAAGTCCACGCTCACTAGTTGAAGTTTAACGTCACTCAACGTCAATAACGAGTATGCCCCCCGTGTGCATCAATAACTGCTTGGCATCTCCTGCCCATGGAAGCGATGAGATGACGAATCACATCCTGTGGAATGGCTGTCCACTCAGCTTGCAAAGCTGCTGCAAGCTAAGGTAGAGTCCGCGGTTGAGATTGTCGTCGTCGCAGACGACGGTCCAACTTGTCCCAAAGACGTTCGATGGGGTTTAAATTTGGTGATCTGGAGGGCCAGGGAAGAACGTTGATGTTGTGGTGTCTCAAGAAGACAGTCATGTTGAAAAAAGTCGTTGACGTTCACCAGGATGGGTTGCACGTGGGGCCTAAGAATCTCGTCAACGTGTCGTTGAGCCGTAAGATTCCCTCGAATGTGCAAAAGGTCTGTTCTGGCATTGTAGGCGATGGCAGCCCACATCATGACGCTGCCACTACCAAATCTGTTAACTTCCTGCACACAGTTTGCTGCAAAACGTTCACCTCGGCGACGGTAAACACGGGTCCTTCCATTCTGCCTACGAAGCATAAAACGTGATTCATCGCTGAACCAAACATGCCTCCATCGTAGATGAGGCCATACCCGATGTGCCCGAGTCCACTGCAGCCGTGCTTGACGATATTGCTGGGTGAGGATGACGCCTCTGATTGGACGTCGAGGTCGGATTTCTGCATCTCATAGACGGTTGCGTATGGTCCGATCGAAAATCCTACGCAGCCCTGGTATGGTTGAGGCAGTAGACGTCGCAGTGGTGGTCCTATCCCAAAGGTGACGTAACCGGATATAGCGATCTTGTGCGGGCGTGGTCACACAAGGTCTGCCAGATCGTGGACGGTCACGAGTTGATCCATATTGTTGGTGACGATCCATAGCCTTGTGATGGTGCTTGGGTGGACATTCACAGCTCTGGCAACATCTGATTGAGATTCGCCTGCTTCCAAGCCACCAATTGCGTTGTTGCGTTGTATCTGTCATTCTTGGCGTAACTGTATTGTGTGTCGGTGGCTATGGAAACCGAGAACCCGTCACTTTTATAGGGATTTTGCTCGTGTTGCACGTACAGAACATGCAGATCTCTCAAACAATTTATTGGACACTAATGCGTTTTGGCGAAAAATCCGATGTTTTCCTCCGTTTTCAAAGTGCACAACTTTTATTGTCATTTTGGTTTTACAGTCAGTGCCGTAACACATGTAACATCACATACTCTGAGCTTGTAACGTTATTACATACATTTCTCTTTAAAATAACAAAAATATTCCTTTTGCGTTTTTTGTTTGGAAAAGTATATTTCCATGTCATTTATGTTCCAAGTATCTGGGTTTAAGTTTTTCAATAAAATAAATAGAATTATTTTCTGATCTTACTAGAAATGTTTTAAACATCCTACAAAATACTGTTTTTAGTGGGTCGAGTATTGCCCTGTAGTTGGGGAGTCTGACAGTAGAGCTAAAATTTCATGGTTCATGTCCCAGTATCATACTCATAGAAAAGTAAAAATACATGATCCGTACTCTGAGGCCGTGGGTATATTAAATATTACTCTTTGTTCCAGTAAAAGTACCCCCAGAGTTAGGACTGGGTGGTGCCTTCCCTCTTGTCTATCATTTCTATTTTAGTGACGGCTCGAGTAGCTGTGCACGAAACAAACTTTTGCAGGTGGCTCTGAACATTTTAAGTTATGATTCTAAATTATAAGGTCATCAGAAGGTTTCTATTCATCAAGGACTAAAAATTATTAATTTAATTCTTGCCATGAGAAGATTTTACCTTTATAATGTAATCTAGTAGAGAGGAACTTCTTTTCATGACATTTGGACTATAAATCAATAACTTCAAGTTATGATTCAGTGAGAAGAAACTTGATGTAAGAGATTTTAAATTTTCTTTCACTGATTTGAAGACAACACATTTTACAGATATAAATATAAATATAGAGTTCATATGCCTGAATAAAACTTACTCATTTGCCATACGTCAAAGCTACGTTTATACACGATCACGGAGGTGAACAACCATGTATTTTTATTACTTTTATGTAACTTCAGGAAGACTAGTAACTTATTACCTATACATGTACTACTCTCTCTCTTATAGATAATCAATAGGTTTAATACTTGTACAAAACTATTATCCTTATTAAGGAGAGTTAGTAAACATGGTTTATTAACACATAAAATATTTGATATCGTTACATTGTTATTACTTTTATCAAAGACGAGGAATGTTGGTAATTATACACTGTTATGACATTTATGTAAGATCAGGAGGTTTAATGTACATACACCACCACCATTACCTTTACGCAAGATTAGTTTCATACAACTTAATTACACTTTTATCAGATTAACAGACAGGCTACTGAAAGACTTGTCAGATTGATAGAAGTGTTTATGTGAAAATATGTTATAAATTAAATTACTATTACTATTATTATTAAAAAAAAAAAGATTCATTTTAAAGGGTATGTGTATTTTCGTGGAGTTTGTCTTCCTGTTTTTTTAATTTAATAAAAGTTCGAAAGATACTATTTAAAATTTTGTGGGGCCATAAAAATCAATGAATACATTTTTGTATTAATACATCCCAACCCATACAGCTTTAGCTAATACAGAAAGTAATAGCTTGTTAAGTTTCAAGTGAAAACGAAAATTCGATTTTTATTTAACACTGTGAACAAACCCAATATTATATCGAGATCAAGTGGGAGTTCTAGTCTATACCATTTAATGATATATGTGTGTTTGTATGTAAATAAAGGAAATCCCTCACACACAAAAAAACAACAAACAGAGGTCACGAACTCGGTATCCTCATGGCTAGTCACTGATAAAATTTTACCTTGAAGTTTGTTTGTTTTTGAATTTTGCTCAAAGCTACACAAGAGCTTTCTGCGCTAGCCGTCCATAATTTAGTAGTGTATGACTGGAGGGAAGGCAGCTAGTCATCACCACCCACCGTCAACTCCTGTGCTACTCTTTTACTAACGAATAGTGGAATTGACCGTCAAATTATAATGCCCCCACGGCTGAAAGGGCGAGCATATTTGGTGTGATGGGGATTCGATCCTGCGACCTTCAGATTACGAATCGAGTTCTTTAACCATCTGGCCACGCCGGGTCTTACTTGGATGTAGTGTACTGTATGCGTTATTATTTATATATATATATTATATATTATATATATATAATATCATATTTTATTAAGGTCCAAATAGATTGTTAAATTGACAGATTTTTGTAAAACTATTTTTATAGTACAATGAATCAGTGAACGTTTCAATAACTTTAAACAACACACTTTTAATTACAGTGACTTATTTGTTATGGATGTTGAGCACTTGTTTTTATCCCTTTTCACTTTTTACGTCAATGTTTGTTTTAGAATAAAATGTTCTTGAAATTTAAGCCAGTTTTAATAATTTGTGTGAAAATATTGGCCTCAGGTTCATGCGATTGCAATTATTATTTTTATTTAAGACCTTGACGAACGACCTTTGATATTGTTATGAAACAAACAAACACAAATGTTTTTATTAAATCATAACACATGAAATCATAAAACTAAACAACTTTTCACCACTCTTGTTTCCAGAATTAGACAAAATTTTGACTAACTGCATTGCTTTCTGTACAATCAGTAGGCCTAAATCAGGCAAGGAACCGCCCAACGCAAGACTATATTCATTAGTTCAAGACGGGAACATCACTGATAAGGCCCGTTATGCAGGTCGCATGAACACATTTACCACTCCTTTAAAAAAAAAAAAAAATGCCAGTCCTGTTCTTGTAAGTAAGTATCTGTTACGGTGTGTACAATAAATAGCATTACGAAAAGTTCAGAAACCATCTCCACATTTAATTATAGTGGTTTAAAAGAACTTTAAATAGAAAACCTATGATTTGAGTATGATTATTTCCTTTTTGCGATTTGTATCATAATTTGAAGTTTTCGTCAGGTGTAGTTAGCAAAGCTTCTGAATAATAAGCTAACACATTTATTTTTCCTATTGTACTCGTAAGGATCAATTATGCAATAAGCAGGCAAACTAACACATGTTCTCGTATTTTAATTTGCATGTTTTATATTGTTTGTTAGAAGCGGTTTTGGCAAGGTCTCGTGATAATGTGTGACGTTAGACGTGTTAAAATTTGATATTACGTGTTATCGTATGATGTGCGTGTGTGCGTGTTTTTTGTATAACAAAGCCACAAAGGGCTATCTGCTCAGCCCACCGAGGGCAATCGAACCCCTGATTTTAGCGTTGTAAATCCGGTGACATACCGCTGTACTATCGGGGGGCGTTATCGTATGATGGGCAAACGTCTTAGATACTTTGGTATATATTACCATAATATAAAATACAGTTTAATTATTGTATATATATATGTGTGTGTGTGTGTGTGTGTTAAATATTTATTTTCTTTTTCACCAGAAGTAAAATTGAAAAAGAAAAGTGACATAATGTTCACATACCTGTGCAGATAGCCCTTGTGTAGCTCTGCGCGAAATTCAAAAACAAAGAAACATGTACCTAAATTAATTTAGGATACTACTTGGTGAAGTACAATGGACTCAAAACATTTTATATAATATAAAATAATCATTAGTTAGGTAGTGTTATTGACCTACTAGTGAGTTAATGAGTGTGTTACTCGGCCAGTTTTTGAGCTTCTGTCGTAGATATAAGAAGTGACTACTGTTTTTTGTTTTGTGATTTGGACCTATTTTATCCTTGTTTATCCTTAATTCGTGAAATTGAATAACTTTTGAAACATTTGGTTGAAGAAACAATCTTGTAGTAACTGTACTTTGCATTATTTGTACCAGATGATAACAACAATAATAAACTCGTGCATTAATATAAATTATAAACCATTACAACAATGTGTGCAATATTCTTGAGTGAATGTTTTGAAGTTGTGTTAGGAATTTATTATAGGCCACAAATATTAATTATCAATAACTTTTATCCTGTTGTCGTAGGATATGCTTTTAATATTATGATGTAGATGTTTGATATTTTTAGCTAGAAGACATTTTGACATAATGTAATAACGATATTTAACATTCAGAAAATTTCTTAATATTTAAGTATATTTGTTATAAGTCATTATGTTAGGCCTATTATCAGGCAAGTGGTAGCATTACCTATGTAGGGATGGCTCGGATTGTTCATCGCAATGGAATTTTAAATACCTACTCAATAGGCCATCAGAACATTACAGTACTATGTAGTGTTTCCTTTTATAACATTATCTATATAATGACTGAATCACAGAATTTTTTAAATGTCTGTTAGTATCACAGCAAAAAGTTCGAATACTTTGTTCCTTCTTCTTCTTTTTTTATTTCATGATAACTTAAAAACCAAAACAATAGTATTGCTGTCAAACAGTTTTAATGAGATGTCATAATTTCAAACGGATTATCCGCCTTTATAAGAATTATTAACTAGAAGTAATTGAGAAGAATCATAGTTGTAGTGTAAATGATGTTATCATTACCCCTCGAATACATTTTGCCCCCAAGTGGCTCAGCGGTATGTCTGCGGACTTACACGTTAAAATCCGGGTTTCGATACCCGTGGTGGGCAGAGCACAAATAGCCCATTGTGTAGCTTTGTGCTTAATTCAAAACAACAACGAATACATATTAGATAATTTGGCGTTTCTTTAAATTACCAGCCGGTGATATAGTAACAATATTACAGTTTTAACTCATCGTATACAGAACTTGATTATAGATTTCCTTCCTTTTTTGAAAAGTTTTTTTTTTCCCTTACTTGTATTTTTAACACTGCATTCTTAGGGATTTTCAAAGATGAGAAAAATGTAAATAATAGTATCTCAACCACACAATATTAGTCATATACATAACCGACGTCTTTTTAATAAATGGCATATATAGTGTTGTGGCCATTAGTGTGTTTGTTGTATTCCAGCCGGCCGAAACAGCTCTGGTCTGAGCGAAACGCATCCTAATCAACGGATGTTGCGAGTATAACGTAGTTGAAGTATTATTATTATAAAATATTCTAATTTTTGAAAAATTCTAAGGGAGTAGATTAAGAATGCAGAGTTAAAAATATAATAGGCCTAACATAATGTTTTATGACAAGTATAATTAATTATAAAAATGAATGTTTCGTCAGCTTGTAACAGAAATTCATAACTATTTCCCAAATTTCTAAATTCAAAGTGGCATTTAAAGTTTTGCGAAATTTGGGAACAACAAATGTTATGACATAAAAAACACGATTGAGTTAGTTAGAAATCACATAATTAATTAATCAGCTTAATTAGTGAATCTTTTACAGTGTTGTCTAACCATAACTTAATTAGCAAGTGCTATATATTTTTGTTAAATGTGTAATGTAGATATAAGGTGTTACGTATTTTTTTAATGTTTTATGTTCTTTGTAGACTAAACGCAACAGAAAAACGCAGATAACAGCTTGTATAATTTATTACACTAAACTACTAACAAATATAACAGATATAACATAAATTATATGATAACAGTGACCGATATTAAGTTATAACATTCGAAATTAATTACAAAACAAAATAATATTTTCAAACTTCAAAATTAAATCACAATACAAAACGGTACTGGCCTGTATCTAATACAATGAATTAAAATGAAAGTCTCAAATTCCAGTCTAGGGTGTGAATTTGGTCCCACGAAGAGATCCCGAAACAGTTCACAGTTCAATGAAATCGCCGTCTCTCAGCTCAAGCAGTAATACAGATGTATCGTAGAGATTGACGTAATAAAATCACAGCTTCCGTAGATCTAATTTCAATCACAAATCCAAGTTGAATATTCACAGCAAACACTTAATCTTTCTCAAATAACTAACTCTCTTCTTTTGAAATGAAACTGGTGTTTGAATCTCACTCTTTGTCTTCGAATAAAACTAATGACTGAATCTCTCTCCCTCGAATAAAACTGATGATTGATCACTGAATATCTCTCACGTCACCGTCTTTTTTATACCGATAGGCCTATTTCTCGAACAATCTCGCAATTTCCATACAACTCCAGAGCTATACACGCATATCCGTTCTTGCACGAGACTACACTTCTAGACAGGAAGTCACCAGCACTCATTTACAAACATGTGATTGGTCTACTTAATTCGAGAAAGTTCTAAAACGTTACCCTAAATAAATAACATATTTTAGTTTAAACTTCGAAACAATAATATCAATATGGAAAAATGAATAATACAAATGAAAATTCAAACACAATACGACATGTTGTCGTTTACAAAATATTTTTACATATACATAACAAAGGAAATCTAAGATGTAATTAATTGGCTATTAAATTTTGTTTTTTGTTGTTGTGTTAGTTAAGCCTCATGCCTAGCTATCGCTAGTTCGAAAAGTGCACTTACTTTGCCTTATTTTTATCGAATAATATAAAAGAAATCTTCCACAACAATAGAAACTGATGGTTAGAAACTGAAAAAAATAACAATAACAGGAAAAATATACTTGAAAATAAAGGTACGAAGGGAATTTTTTATTACTTCTATTTCTTAAGTTTAGAATTTCGCAGTATAATCTGGTTTGTTTTGAATTTCGCGCAAAGCTACTCGAGGGCTATCTGCGCTAGTCGTTCCTAATTTAGCACTTTGGCTACTCTTTTACCAGCAAATAGTAGAACTGACCGTCACATTAAAACGACCTCGAGTGTGTTTAGTGTGATGGGGATACGAGTCGAGTGCCTTAACCACCTGCTCATGCCAAGCCTACTGAAACAGGAGATATCAATACTATAAACAAACGATCTTAGAACACCAAAATTTTGTTTTTAAACATTTAATAAAAACAGTTTTTAGGTCATAATGTCGTTTATTTGTAATATGAATATGTCTTCTGTACAACAATATACACCACAGAAATTAAATAATGAAATAGGAGGTATAATAGGTCAATTATGTTTGGGAAATGATGGCATTTCGGGTTGTAGATCTGTGGGTTAAAAGAGAAATGCTCATGGGATTTAGGAGAAGAGATGTAAATCATTTTAGAAACTTCAACGAATCTTTCTCCAACTTGTTTGGAGAAGATATTTTGATGTTTTCAAAAGATACTTATCAGACGACTACGCTAACAGAAACGTTTCTGTCGATGTTCATCAGAAATCTTGGTTGAGAGTAGTTTAGAAAATATAAATTTTATTTTTAATGATGCATAAAGAAATGAATGAAGCTCTTTGAAACCTTCTATGTAGTATATCATTATTTTGTATGTTAATACTAACCTATTATTTCTGTCTTTTTCAGCACAGCTGCCATGTGTCTTGATTATTCACGTGAATCTTGACTTTGGCAACTTGCCAAAAAAACTCTTATTTTAGAGATATAGTTTAAACTGGCAAGGATAATATTACGTAATCAAACGTTTATGAAAGGTAGCAAAACTCTCAGCCGTTTGCAGTGTAAAATTAGGAAAAGGCTGATTGTATTAAAACAAAACTGATTTAAATATTCAAAAACTTGTTTTGTAAGGCTTCAAAAGTTTCCTGGATTTTTATAAAATATTCAATATATTAGATTTTAATAAAATATCAAATATACTCAAGTATCTGAATATATAAAAAACAATTATTTACAAGGTTTATTTGTTTGTTTAGAGTATAACCACATCGAACTATTTTCTGTGTTCACCGTGAGGAATCGATCCCCTGATTTTAGAGTTGTAAGTCCTTCAACTTACCGGGGGATTACTTATATGAAGAGTTTCATGAAATTCTTAATTCCTCGTAGTGTTTTGGAAGATTAAAATGTTCTAATATCATGTAATTTTAATTTATATATAATTGTTTCTACTGCTTTGAGGAATTCGAAAATACATAAAATAATTGCTTAAAAGTGGCTTGTGTTACAGCCAGCTAAAATAACAGGAATTTCTCTAGATATTGATCAGAAAGAAATATATATGTTTAATTGTAGCTTAAATACAAACCACATTTTACTATCAATGCTCTGCTCACCAAGGTTATGGAAATCCGATACCGAGGATTGCAAGTCTACAGACATACTGTGTACCGATGGAGTGAAGATATATATATAAATATATCTTTCTTTACGTAACAGCACAATAGGCTATCTGCACTGTGCCCACCGTAGAGATCGAACCCCAAGGTTTTAACGTATAAGCCCTCAAGCTTACTGCTGAACCATAATTAGGTGACAATAATCATATTATAAACTTGTAATCCCCCTGACCTTGCAACACAAAATTGTTTACTTCTGAATGCTAAATTTCGTTACTTGCACATTAGTTGTAGAGTTCTTTTCTTAATACAAAACTGCACTATAACTTTCTCCGCTCTATTCATCGTGGGGAATCGATCGCCGGAGTTTGCAATGTAAATCTGTAAACTTACCGCTGACCTACTGAGGGTTTCCGTCATATTACGGTGGTTAGTGGTGAAGTATGCCAGCTTATATCTTAAATTACTTGTACATTTTGTGAGTGTTGAGAAAGCTAACATTATAGATGATCGTTATGAAACAGAAAATTTTGCTAGTACGACAACTGCTGGTTGGTTGATTTGGTGTTTTATGGCACAAAAGCAGCTTGGCTATCTGCGCCACGGCAACTGCTTTCCATGTTGTGTGTATACAATGTTTTTGGTTTGAAATGTTGTCAAGACACTAGCTGTTCGCATATTGTGCGTGCAATATTTTAAATTTGAAAATGGGCTATTCCAGAATTTTGAATAGAAGATATTTTGTTTTGATAACATACGGTAAAAACATTTGAGGATTGGTGTTTTCGCCCCTCTCCCCCCAGTTTAAGAGTATATTTTACAGACTAATAGTATTTTAAGTTTAAATATACAATTCCACGTACAGATGGCAGCACACATATCTTTTTGTTGTTTTTCGGGGACAAATCCTAAAAAGTAAGAATTATTTACTAAAACAGAAATTAATTTAAATAAATAATGAATTTTTTGTTTTAATATTTTATGTATAAGTTTTGGAGTAAGAAATTTTAAGATACAGTTTCATATTTTCTTGATCAAATTAAAGGCTACAATAAACTATAAAAGTAGGTTTTAATGTAAAAGACTTTTTAATACTAAATCCTACTTCCTTTGTAGTATTTATACATAATCAGAACTAGATCTAGGTAATTATTATTACAGTGACAAAAACTCGTTCTATAAACATTATTTGAAACATAAGAGCTGGAAGTTCGATGGATTATTGTTAAGCCTACTCACAACGCTGAAGTTGGAGGTTCGATTCCAAGCATGGGACATATAACCCATTATCTAGAGTTGAGCTGAAATTAAACATTTAAGACCAGGAATATTTTCTACTTTGATCTGAAATACTTGCGGTGTTTTTGCAGTTTCGATTGATACCATTTTAAATTGATTTGCTTCATACTACTACACGAACATAGATGGAAAGCATTAACTGTGTGATATTTAAAAAAAAAAAACGTTTCTGAGAAGTTAGGGGAAGAAATAGGTACGGGTACATCCATTTGTAATTTTTCTCACTTATAATGGTCATAAACAGGTTTTATAGTGTATTTCTGATAAGGAATGGAAGTATTTCTTAAAAATCCTGAGAAGTTGAAAGCTCTCCCTCTCTCTTTACAAAGAAAAACTCCTCACTCAAACACGTGGAATACCGTGAAATTACTAATGATCACATCGTTTCTTGGAATAACAACTTTTTATCATTTCTTGTTTGGTAAAAATCTTGGTAAATGAAAGCCTGAATTATTCTAGTAGTTTGAGATTTAAGTATAGGCTGGAGTATCCAGTTAGGTTAAAGCATGCCATAAAATAAAATAATTTGTAAAGCATCAATTTTCAATAGTTAGGCATTTAATACAAATGTTGTTTCTGTAGCGTATCCTTTCTGGCTGTCTCATGATCATCCAGACATCTTAAACAATTTCACCATCATTTGTTTCCCTATTTTTGGCTTTTTAAACAATTCTGATATTGCCAGACTTCGCGAAAAATATAAGTAGTATTTAACTTAGGAAAAGCTGAATGCGTTAAAAAGTTTCGTTAAATTTGTTTGACAATGTGCGTTGTTTTACTTCTTATAAAAATATTGTTGAAATATGTGTATAAATCTGTAAAACATTATTTGAAAAACATTTGTGCGTGTGTAGAAATATAACTAGCACCTCGCTGGGCCGATTGTCACCAAACCTTGCATATACTATTAAGGCTCCCGAAGAGGTCGGCAGTGATATTTGAACCTCCTCGCTGTATGTCACCCCAGAGGACCCCTAAGCATTTTTTATACGTTGAATGGATTTACTTATGCATGACGCTTGTTGAACGGAATAAATCATTACAATTCTGGTAAGTAAAGCGCAAATTAAGTATTTTAGTATTTATTACGTATATAAATACATCACGATTATTTACTAAACAGAAATATTGTACACCGCCTTCTGCTATGGTTTCTACAAGTATTCGTAAAAATGTTTCAAATTGTTTATAATAGCAAAGTGTTTGATTTGACACCGGAGAAGCCTAGAGTAGAGTAAACCCATGGCCGAAAATACTCCTATTAGCGTAACCTTTTTCAACGTCTTGTCCAAATTTAGCATGCATTCACCGGCATTTCGTGAATCTCAATAGAGTTTTCTCATTTGAATGATTATCTCGAATTATATGTACGTTACTTTCGTATGTGAATTTTTGAAGAAAGTCACGAAATATATTTTTTGTCCAGTATTTCGAAGAACTTAAGAAGGATGTTTCACAGTTCAATTCACCTCTGGAATATCACTTCCCTGCCTGTGATGTCAAACAAAAAGACTTGATTTAAGTCGGGTTTACTAAACTCCAAAAAGTCACATAATATATTTGCTTAAACTTCTGTGACAGCTAACAGATCAAAATTACTTCATAGGGTATCTACTGACTTAACAATGCAACTCCAGGTGGTTAAGATGCTCGATTCATAATCCGAGAGTCGCAAGTTCGAATCCCCATCACACCAAACATGCTCGCCTATTCAACTGTGGGAGGCATTATAATGTGACGGTCAGTCCCGCTATTCGTTGGTAAAAGAGTAGCCCAAGTGTTGGCGGTGGGAGGTGATGGCTAGCTGCTTTCCCTCTAGTCTTACACTGGAAATTAAGGGATGACTAGCACAGATAGCGCTCGTGTAGCTTTGCGCGAAATTCAAAAATAAATTATGGAACTTTAGTCTTAGCTAAACGTATTCCTCAAAATGTCATTGCGAGAAGGAATGTTAATTTTTATACGTTTTGGGGATGTCGAGGCAACGTGAGTTTAATTTTCCTTTCGTTCAACGTGAGTCGTTACAACTTGATAGCAGGTTTATCAGAAACCAGCTTCGAAAGTCCTACGAAATGTGTTAGAAAACTAAGAGATTTTACTTTGGCAACTAAACCTTGCCACTGTTCCAAGATATAACAAATTTTCAATATTTATCACTTTTGGTGCACTTGGCCTTGGTGATCTCGGTCACTACATTGTTTTTCTTTTCTTGCATTTATATCATACTTGTATTTGCCAGTAGCAAACTGAACTTGTTATGTGTGTACGGAGTTAATTATATTAAAAACAAAGTGTACCCAAAGTGAGCAAGTTAAAGCAACACATTAGTAGATATGAAAATCTATGTCACAAATCATTATTGTAATTCCTGAATGCATAAAAATATCGGTCTGGTCATGTTTGTGTGGAAGGTGAACACAAGTACAAAGTGTCGACATCACAAAGTGTAGCTAGGGGGGGGGCAAGGGAGTACATCTGTTCCCGGGCGCAGCATCGGGGGGCGGCGACTCCAAATTGATATTACATAATGAGGAATTTTGGCTTAAATTTTGTCAAGAGGGGGTGCGAAAACTGACTTTCTCCCCGGGCGCTGAAAACCATAGTTACGCAACTGGATAAAACTAGAATATAAACTGAAAATACTTGATAACTATTTTTCATTCTTATCTGATCTAAGTTTGATGAATTAATACAAATACATTGTTTTCACACTGGCGCCACAACTACTGAATTCTCCCATACACTTTACTTTTTTCGCAGCTTGCTAAATCGTCGAAAATTATCTTCTAAAAGACAACATAATAGTCTAGTTATAACATCGTTAAATATTCGTTATCAACAGGTATCAGTAATACAACTTTCACAGGGAATTTTCTCGTTGTTGTATACTTGGTTTTAAGTCCATGAGAAATATAAAAACTAGCCAAAAGCAGAGAAAATGAAATGTCTTTAAGATTCTCAAATTGAGGTATAGGTCGCACTGTGTCACAAAAACGTTTGAAAGCTGTCTTAGTGAGAAATGGAGTCATAGTGTTAAAAACAGCATAGAATATGTAAAGTGTATTTTATTATCTTTGTATCGAATGAAAGGCATTGCTGTATAATTAATTATGTTTATAAATATTTCCCCATTAAAACACTTGTTTTATTTAAACATTTTTGTAGCGTATTTTACAAACGACAAACATATTAACATATTTATCTCCTTATAAACTCGATTATAAATATTGAATCTAATATGAAGTAATTCTTGACATTTTATTTGTGTGTTTATTGCAAACACTTTCAAGTGCCTAGATTGAGCATCTGTCTTGATATGGCGCGAAATTCAGAAAACAACAACAAAATAAATACAGCTGTTTCGATATTGGATTAATTTGGCGCAATATCCTGGGATCCACGATAAAAGTCACAAATGTCTTGAAACACGTGGTCACTTATTTGAACTAATATACAGTGAAACGTGAACAGTGTAAAAATATTAGATTATTTTCGCGGTCGATATAGTCTTGTATATAAACAAAACAAAAACATTTCTAATTGTAAACTATAAACTTTCGAATGGGTCATAAATCTAAGCCGTTAAATTAGCGACTAGCCAAATAATATCAAACCGGCCGCTAGATAATGCTTGTGGAAGTAAGTATGAGACGTTTCATTAAAACACACATAGGGGATTTGACCAATCTATCTATATAGAACAAACACCAAGTCCTAGTGAAATCCTTTGTGTGAACTTAATTTATTGCAGACATAAACTGGACTTAGAAAGCTGTAAAGACCTAGATGTGAAGTTTTAATTTCAAGATATTTTTGGAATAAAACATGGAAAATAGTAATAAGCGACATTGTCAAGGTTTATTTTCAGTTTATCTTATAAACAAAGAATTCTCATTCTCTATGTTCAGCGTATTTACAAAAAAACACAACAAATCATTTAGGTTAACTCTTCGTCATTACATAACTTGAAACGTAAATCAATGAGATGTGACTATTCAACTACGCTTTTATAAAGTAATGTTTTTTATATGCGCGTAGTAACTGATAACCTTGAAAGCACCTGACTGTGAGCACGCTACTGTAATAGTGTCCCTATTTAGTCCATTTAACTGAGAGCAGATGTGACACGAATAAATAAATAAATATGCATATATATGCATACACACATAAAAAATGATAAGTGTGTCTATATATATGTAGTAAAACCGAGAATTGAATTTAAATGAAACCTGCTGGTTTTCTATAGTTATTAAACATATATTCTTTGATATGTCGTTCGTACAACACTCTCTTTATATCTTTGCATGGGAATAGCTAAGCTTTATTTCAGGTTTTTCATTATAGCTGTGTCCTGCTAAACCACTAGAGGGCCCTTTCGAGATTTATTCAAGAAAAAAATTCCCATTTCTTCGCGCGCTGAGCAGAGAGAATGCTCGTTTTATCGTAAGTGGAATAGTAGTGGCACTCATCCAATCAAACTTAACTTCGACTTTCACAACTGAAAAAAATAATCGTTTGACCCCATGATCTGGAGTGAGAGTGAATGGCCCAGAAAGGTTTCATCTCTCTCTAGAAATAAACTATTAGTGTTCCGCATCGAACAATCTACAGATAAGATTATCATTTTCAATGTTACCTTGTCGCAAGTTTCACTGTATCTTACATTATAAAGATATTGAAATATTTTTATGTAAGGAGATATTGATCAAAGCATCTTTTGAATGCCTAATATTTCAATAAATGATCAGCAAATTCTCTGAACTAAATAAATATTGTTGTAAGTTAAGATCGAAAAGTTTATAAAAGTAGGCCTAGAATATCTAGATTATTTTATTATACGTCACGAAAATATGGTAACTTAGATGAATATGTCAATCAATTAGAGTTTAGTAGTGAAACAATGAGCCAGTTGGTAGAGTGCAGATCAATTTAGTTCTTGGATCAGTGTTAGTTATCGTGTATATTCAGTTATTCGATCGGTTAGCGGTAAAATTATATAAGTAAGTTTATTTTAAGTTAAATTGATAAACATTAGCGAAGTATTTCCGTGTGAATGTCGTATGTAAATCTAGGCCTGTAAATTACGACGGCGTACCAGTGAAGATGTATAGTAGAAACTTTAAGAAATGAATAACCAATTTTTTTTTTCGTTATGTGGACTGGAATTCCGATTATTTTCAACACATGATTTAAAATACCATTTCTAACAAAAAACAATGTTAGAACGATATAAAGCAGACATACAGCCCGTGTTATAGTAGGGAATATCAATTAGTTGTTAATGCTATTTTTCTACATAGCATTATAATTTTTGTTATATTAGGCTGTATTAATTAAAAAAACACGCGTATCGTTCTGTATTACGTTGTATTGATTAAGGACAACGAACAAAAGTAATAGTGGTGACGAAACTTCCCTATTTTCCATTACTAAAAATAACTTTAAAAACAGTTAATTTGAAATTTAATATTTTTTTAGTTATAATGTATGGAAATAGTGCAGAATAATTATTACATGTATAAATTAGACAATAAAGAAAAAGTGAAAATTATATATAGCAAAGTTTGTTGTAAATACTCTGTTAAAATCCCTTTTCACACCAAATATTCCACAGGGTGGTCGATAGAAAAGCGGAAAATTTGTCAAACAGCTATTTATTTTTACAAAGAATAACTTTTACAAAGTTTTTTAAAGGCATATGTTATATTACACTCATAGATGCTCAAAATTATTAAAATCATGCATTTTATTCATGATGTAAAGAAATCAAAATAGAAATGAGTAAGCACGCATTTTATTCATTATCTCATCTGACCCTCAAATTTTCCGCTTTTCCAGCGACCACCCTGTATTTTTTCTAGCGAATATTAACGGATCACTTTTAATTCAACTACTGCTGAGAATTGTGATATTGTACGTATTGGTGCTTGGATTATTTTTCTATAATTATTAGGCGTATAACTGTATTCACTGAGAAAATCAGAATAAAAAAGTCAAATTTATCCTTGTGGTTCAGCCAAGCATTTGAGAAATCGATAGGTGGGAGTTTTCCCCTGCATTTTAGCTTGGAATGGCCCCCGTTTCCATGGTTACAGGTCCAGGGTCAATCTCCGAGGATCAATGACGATCCAGTAGTTAAATCCGCCATTACGTTTAGTTTATAGGTTGCAACTCATTGGAAGACGTAATATTCTTGTATTTTAGCTAAGAATAAACTGCATGTTTAAATAAGTCAGTGGTATTGGGAGTGTTCCACAAATCAAGAACTTACTACCTCCATCTTTAAGCCAGAAGTTTGTACCACCTCTTAAAAGGTGTGATTCAACTACGGAAAGTACTTGTCTGTCTCTTTCTGGCGTAGGTCCAAATTAAAGTATAGAACATGATAGCAGTATGACTTCAAGGTTTAACTTGGCCCTTTTTTCGCATTTGTTTTTGTAACAACTGGAAGGACTTGATCGATATCGGTAGTGCAGTAAGTCCTCATTTCTTTGTTACCTTATTAAAAATAAAGAAACGCAACTCTTTATTTTTTCAGCTTAACATATCTGTAGGCGTTCTAAAAAGAATGCTACTTTTAAAGAGGAATCTTATTAGTGTAAGCCAAAATAGTTTTGGACATTTTTTTACTGTTTACATAAAGTAACTTTGCTTTTACCTGGTATTTGTAAGCACTACTCTTATTGATGAATTCATAATTCATAAACGTATCTATAATTGTTTCATAAATAATTAAAACGTTTATATGTATCATTTAAAAAATTCCGAAACAGTTGGTCAATTTATCTTCTTCAACAGAATTGTTTAGTTTCTTATTGTGGTAACTCTGATGAACGTTTGAATATTTTATTCTTTATCGCCCAGTGGCTCAGTAGTAAATCTAAGGGCTTATGATGCTGAAAAACAAGTTTCAATACTCGTGGTGAGGAGTGCGCAGATAGCTCATTGTGTATCTCTGCGGTTGACTACAATGAACAGATCTGTTTTATTTTTTGTAATATGACTCATCTTTTTCATCGACATACCGAAAGTAAGTTTTAAAACAGGTGCGAAACCTTATGGAACTGTGGAACTTGCTTTGTATTTCAGACAGTTTAATGCTTTTACATTTAAAAAGGTTTACGGAAACGTCATTCAGCAATGTGTTAGACATGTTTGAAAAATGTCACTTTGTGAAGTTATGCTATTGAGACACGTAGAAATTATATTGCTGGACATTGCTGACTTGAGGCAAATACAAGTTTGTTTTTTGTTTCTAGTAGACATTGGTGCCTTGAGACAAGTACAAGATCTACTATTGGACACTGCTGCTTTGATACAAGTACATCTTTTTTCCAGTGGACATTGGTGCCTTGAGACAAGTACAAAATCTACTAGTGGACACTGCTGCTTTGAGACAACTACAAGATCCTATAGTCAAGGATAATATAACCGTGAGACACAGATATGTTGCTTTTATGGACAATACTCACAAGAGACAGGTAAAAGTTAATTTAGTAGACAGTAATGCTTTGAGAAACATATATGTTCTTCCAAAGGATAACATTTTTTTGAGACAGGTACCATTATATTTTGAGACATACATTTTCTTATAATTGACAACGCTTTCTTGTGAGAAGTACTCGACGGCCAACTGCCTAGAGACATCTCAAGGGAACGATGTTTTAGTTATTAAATATTTGAAAATAGTATACAGATACAACTAGAACATCGTGACATTATATTATCATTGTTCGGGAACTTTTCTCTGCAATGGTTTCTAATCGACGTATTAAACACACACACATACACGTATATGAGATAAGTATTTCCTATGCGGTAATTGACAGACAAATTTAATGTTAATCTCACAGTCTAGTGATATTAAAACAGATGTAGTTTTAATCAACGTGGTTTTATTACTATATGTGTTGCAATATTTCAACGAGTGTTCTTTTAGAACGTACACCCAATCATAAATTACTTCGATATTATTGTAACTCATGGTCTTGAAACGTTGTAACTATATCCAAAAGATTGAGTTAATGATAAAAGAATGATGTACTTTCTATTGAGAAATAACTTTCCATTGTTTTGCCTCTTTAGATACTTGTGTTATTATGTATTATTACATTCTCAAACTTTGGTGTATATTGTTTAATTTTTGTGTTGTTGTTTTGCTGTATGATAAAATATCTGAGACCAAAATCAAAGGATATGGTTGTGGTTTTAAAATGTGAGTTTATTCGAATGGTAATATTCGGTATTTAGATCTTAACAGAAATGGATTATTGAGATAACTATGCTTCCTCTTTTTAAGAGGGCGTTGTTCACGATCTATGGTGACTATAGGAGTATGATTGCCAAGGCCTTTCAGCCTTTTCTTCCACCATTACTTGTAACGGTTCTGGTTAAATACTATCACTTTGCAATGTAGTTTCCCCTGTAGGAGGCTTTTTGGCAACATACTGAGTCATTTCCTCGTGGTATTGTGACGTTATCATGTTAATCTGATAATATAAAGAGTTTACCTTGGCATTTTTCTCTACTCTTCGGTTAATTTACCATTATAGCAGTAATTTTAAACCACCACAACTGGCCTACCATTTGGCTGTGTACTTTAGGATAAGGTTATGAACACGGTTCTTGTGGGTCTAAATCCGGGTGAATGATCTTGTTCACAGTTCTCAAGGGAGATTTGTATTTTTATGTACAACCGGCCACTACTTTTAAAGATTAATTTAGATCGGATTTTAGGTATAACCGGCCGTTTTCTTTTATATTAATTCCCATCATATTTTAGATATAACTGGCTACTTTTTTTTTAGATTAATTCCGATAAAAAGATGCTTAAGTTTGTGGTAATTAGAAGGTAAACGAATCTCACAGTAACTCGACTTTAGCAAAAAAGAAAGAAAGAAAAAGGGGGATACGTGTATCGCGTTTATTTGTTTCAGCTCAACTGATGACATAAGACACTTTGACTCAACTCGAAATAAAACTAAATGATTTACGTAGGGTGTATGCGGAGAAACGTACAAGTGATTGGATTGGGAATGCAGAAGGACTACTGCAGGATCAAAGAAAGAAATTTAAATAAATAAAATGTGTTAAACTGCTTTATTAAGAAGTGAATGGAGTAAAGCATTACTTGGTCTCAGAATAAAAATAGTAAACAAAAAACTCGGTTGGTTTTGTCCTTCTCACACATGAAATGTATTGCCTTACTCAAAACTTACAACGAAGGTTCACAACGGACATTCTTTCCATAGCAAACCAATAGGAAAATGAGCATCGAAAGGCAGCAATGTTTCTTCTTTATATGAAAGTTATCCCTCAAATACAAGTAGGTCACGTTACATCAAACAACAGTAACTTACGTAACCAGTCAAGCTACAGAATGTACCACCACAGGTTGAATTTAACACTTGAACTCATCCGGTTTTAGAATTTTCCAGAATAGAACACAGAACACTTTGCAACTTCTGTAGACAGGAAATTTATAAGTAAGATAAGTAGTTTGTATGTAGTGCAACATTACTTTAGCATACCATTGGTAGACCGTTGTTTAGTAATTAGATCTTTCCTTGCTGGAATTACATCTCACTTGTGTTAACCGGTTCGACCATAAAGATGTCCTTTCTTTACTGAGAATTGCAAAACAAACACATGATGGAATGGATGGTTCTGTTATGCATTCCTGTAAGAAGACGTCAATTTTAGACGCCATCTGCATTTAAAATGTGTCACACTTTAGGCGAATTTCAACTAGAGGACATTTGTATAGTTACATACTAGAGGGAATGCGAGGAGTAAGTTAACTGGTAAATTATGACCAAAGATGCTAAACATCCTTCAGTCTTTTAAGGGAAAATCGTAGTATTTGTTTTATGTAACATTTTATGTATTTCTAATTTTATACAAAATGAGAAAAATCATTGATACTATTTCCACATTTTTTGTTATAGTTAACGTCAAGAACTTGATGCAAAGCTGCACCTCGTGGATGAACGCTTCCTGGTTAAAGATTTGGTTCCGAATCCACTTATTACACTTGACTCTGCTATGAGATGTGCTCATTGTGAATAAAGATGAAACGTCGTAATATTTCCAGCCTGCCTACTCGAGGTACTGTATTGTTCTTGTAATAAAAACGTTAAGTAAGTCAATTGACGAAGCACCTCTGGTCCGTTGCATTCGGTACTACCTATGAGAGTAAACAATCAGTTTCTTTGTATGCGTAAACATTAATATTAGTACAATTTTGCATACGGCCGAGGATTAACTTAACTAGTATATTTTGTAAGCGATTTTTTGTAAAAGAGATGTTTTCCTAGAAGTAATAATTATGTTCAGAATTTAAGTCAATTCGTGCTCCGATGAAACTTCAAACAGACTGAGAAACGCCTTGTATTCATAAAATACCTTTTATTTGCCTATTCTTTATTCTTTGACATCAAATATTGTAAGTTATTGTAAACTCTCATTATAATAAACTCAAGATATATTTAGTTTCATCATATTGTTATGGAAAACCAGTATCTGGTCTAACAGGCCTTACATATAAGAAAGGGAATTAAACTGAAAGGTTGAACGTTATAAAAACTGAAAGAGCAGCACTATAAAAGACGCGTGCTTATGGTAAGAACTGTGCTGCTACCTCCTATATATTTTATCTCGAGATGCTTTTAGGATTTTTTTTGTAAATAATTGTATTGCTCTGTGTTAGATATTAATGTTAGTCATTTGATCTCCAGACGAGCTTTTACTCTTGATATTTTTACTTCATTATTGGTCTCAATGTTTCAACTTTCACGTCATTGAAGTAAAAGTATTAACATCGACCACACTGTATATAACTATTTACGTGATACTCATGAGATGTATATTAAACGAACTCTCGAGTTTCCTGCATATTTTACTGGTTAAGTTTAACTGTTTATTTCTGGAAGACATATCTACCCTTCCTAGACATTTCTCGGAGTGTCGTTGCAAGCCCATGCTTTTTTGCACATGACATGATTACGAACCGATTCTTACGAACACGTGGAATTCATAAAACATTTTATTCTTTGCATAATTCTTCCATGTTAAACATTAGTAATTAATGTAAACTGTCATGATAATTAACCCAAATGCATACTTAACTGCATCATTACGTCATGGCAATTACTGTATCAATTAAAGTACGTTTAGAGTTTTTTTTGCCACAGGCTGTTAGAAAGCATATCCTGGTTATCTACTATTGTCTACTTCTTTAGAGTTTAGTTTTCTTTAGTATGGTGAAGCTTAGAGTTGTTTCCTCGTCAAAATTACTAATCTTTCATAAAATGCAGTTTTTGAAGACTGTACAGCAAACTTCAGGATTTATGCTGTTAAAATTCAGAGTTTAATTCCTGCGGTGGACAAAATTTTTTGTTAGCCCTGATTATTTAGATCAAGTTGTAGAAATTAATTATAAGCTTTTAAATAAGTATTGAGCTTGAAATGTGCATATTTTGGAAGACATTATTTTTTTCATTGTAATTATAAAAGTACCAACAGGTGTTGCATGACTTAAAAATTTCAGTTAAAGGTAATTTTACTCTGAGAGTATAATAAATCACCTAATATTTTTTTTACACGACAGAATATTTCAATTTTAAAGTAAGAAAAAACAGCAATAAAGAGATAGTTATACTTCAGTCTTTGAACTGAAGTATTTTGGGGTTGATCTCACCAATTTGATGGAAAGTAAAAACTTATAGTTAACTGGAGAGGCACATCTGACTAAAGTGTCAGGTGCTTGTTATGAGTTCAAAGCGTGAACATAAATTCTTGTTGTTGTTTGACTTCTCACAGGAAATTATCTTATAGTAATCATGAATTTTATTCTATGTTTACTTTTAGTTTGTTTTCAACTTAGTTTTCAGTCAGGATATCGTTTTACTTGTTAATTCTTGTGCCAGTCTCAGGGAATAAACCCAGAATTTTAACGTTTTTATCTCGCAAGGTTATCATTAAGCGATTGGGGAATACATTGTTAGTTTGATGTTAAGCAAAAATCTATACGATGAACTATCAGTGCCTTAACCACCTCAGGTATCGAAACCCGATTGTTAGCGTTATAAGGCGAAACTTGCCGCTGAATCACTCGAGGAAAAACTTTTAGAATCGTACTTGTTGAGTTTATCTAATGTATTAACTTAACCTACGAAGTCTGAGTGCTGAGACAGTAACAAACCTGTTTGTTTGTTTTTTTAATTTTGCACAATGCAATACGCGGGTTATCCGCGCTAGCTGTCCATAATTTATCAGTGTAAGATTAGAGGGAAGGTAGTTAGTCATCACTATCCACCGTCAACTCTAGGACTACTCTTTTACCAACGAATAGTGAGATGAACCGAACATTATAACGTCCTCATGGGTGAAAGGGCGACCGTCTTTGGTGTGACGAGGATTCGAATATGCGACTCTCAGATTACGATTCGATCGCCTCGACCACTGTGCCATACATACCAGTAACTAACTAGCCACATACAAACTGGGTCAAGGGCAGCCAAATTTTGAGCGTGTCTGATTGTGGAGTTAAGGTTTTGAGGTGTGTATCTCGTTACCGCTGAAAAAAATCGCGCTCTGCTCTTTGGAGCCTTGGATGCGTTATAAGAATTACTGTCAAATTCTACTATTCGATGTGACAAGAGAAACACAAGAGTTGGAAAGATGATCTTATCTCTGCTTACAATTGGGTCTTGTATGATATTTGGCATGCCTGCTTCAAGGGTGTCACGAATAGGCCAGTCCTTCTGGACCCAATTTCTGTCTCGTGCTCGGCTGTCTCACATACAGAGGAAACATGGAAACTTGGTGAAACCTTTCTGTTGTCCAAGAAGAAAGTTGACCATCTTTAAGTCTACACAAATGATCCAATTGTGTTCATGATATTTTAATAAGTCCATGACCATTCTCATATTATCATAGTCTTCCCGCAAATGCACTGATGACCGACAGGTACTGCTCCATAAACATTCCCATTATGTAAAAGAACACACTTTAGACTGCGTTTTGAACTATCTAAAAAGAGTCTCCATTCAGCAGGACTATAGTAAGGTACACCCAGTTCTTTGAGAAGCCCTTGGATGTCATGGCAGTAAACAAACTGTCTGTCTTCTGAAAAGAAGGTCACAAAAAGCTGGTCACGCTTTCTGAAATATGATACTTTGACAGAGTGATCAAAAAGATTTCTGCCTTGTAATCTTGATGCCAAAAGCTCTGCTACTTTCTTTGAAAGACCTAAATCCCGCACTAAATCATTCAGTTCAGCCTGGGGAAGAGGCTTGGGGACGGGGAAATGTTCAGTGTCTGAAGAACAGTTCTCCGATTGTGTAGACTTTTCTGACAATTCACTGTCACAACTGTCTTGTTCGCTTGTATCATGTCCAATGTCTTCATCGTCCAATGAAGGCAAGCCTTTGAAAACTGGAACAGGAACTTCTTCAGAGTGCGGAGCAGGCCGAATAGCTGAGGGAATGTTCGGATACGTAATCTTATGTCGGTTTTTCTTCCCAACACCCGTTGTGTTTACCATGCAGAAATAACAGTCAGTTACATGGTTGGTGGGTTCGCACCAAATCATTGGAACACCAAAAGGCAGACCATTGCGTTTTTCTTTGGTCCAGTCTCGAAGCATTTTCTCACACTTGTGGCACACAACTTGAGGAGCCCATTGCTTGTCTTGAACACCAAGATGAACTTCAAAATATACGCTTGACGAACGAGGATATGTTACGTCTCTGACGATTGAGTGTGTTGCATCCACATATGTAGCAGAATGCATCAGGCTTGTTTCTACAATGATATCTATTTTTGGAAGCCATGTTTGATCTGAAACAAAAGAAGAATGATCAAAATATTAGAAGCTATCTATATATATGGACGGGAAAATGCTTATACATGGTTTACGCAAGTTCATATTTGTACAATTTCATTAACCTCAAATTGCATACAAACTAGAGCTTGTAGAGAAAAACTAATTTCAGATTTGAAATCAGCGCCTAAAACACCTTCAGAATCAGTTAAAATATCCAATGCAACTCAAAGTTACTGAAAAAGTGTTGTCCAGTGTTACCAGTTATCACAAAAAAAAACATACAAACACAACTCCCTTGAGGTTTTTATCACACGTTCATATTACTATATTTGCCAACAAAGATCGACTTACTGATTAAAAATATAGTGAATACAAGAAATTATAAAGGAAAAATAATTTCGATTTAAGTCTTGCGAATAACAGCAATATTATTTCAGGAAAATAATCATTTATGAAGTTTGATAACTTCATTATATTGAACCACTAACCACATACAGGATCGCAACTTATCTTAAAGGGAACTGTACGTAAATACCATTAGTACTTCTTGATGGTGTCTCTTCCTGAAACACCTCGTTTTGCTCCACAAAAGAATTTTGCTCTTACTTGTAGAGAAGGGAATACAGTAGACCTTGGGAATTACATTTGTAAAAAATAAACACATTACGTATGCGAGAGGTTAACTGACTGAGGTACTTAGTGATTTGTAATTCTATGCTCAAGGCAAACATGACTGTCAAAAGGCCTGGAACAGCTGTTAATGGAAGTCAAAATACTGTGAAGGAGAAAGCTTAGGAGCTACACTTGCAGCTCCAGTTTAATTACGGAATAATGAAAGTCATCAGTAAATGTTTCCAAACTCTGATTAGTTTCCTGGGCACCTTGAGGTAACGATGTCCATTTTGCCAAATCATGAAGTCTGATAACTAAAAGAAGACAAGGCGTAACTAGGCTTCATTTTCTACCCACTTTCATCACGATTTATGATTTTTTGTTAAAACCTGTCCGGGACAGACAAGGTTGTTTTGGGTTCTTTTAAAGATATACCTATTATTTTACCAGAGAAATGGTTCATTAACGGTGAGAATGTATGTAAAAAAAAAGGATTCTTCATTAATCTACTGTTGGCAAAGTTATAGTAATAGCACTCTAAATCCAAAGGGTGGATTACTTCCTTTTAGTTAAAACAATCTGTGTTTATTCTTTATTATGTCATATATTTGTTTTTTAAATATTTAAAACTTGATGCAGCTGGTGACATGCATTTTAAATAAGTAGTAGAGCGAAATAGTTCGTATTTGAATTTTGTTAATTGATTATGCATTTAAGTATTATAAATATTATAGTACAGTGAAAGTAAAACCTGTGTGAGAATGGATCGATCGAGTTGTGTTACTGCAGAAGTTTTTTGTGTTAAAATTAGATCAATTTTAAACTGAAATTTTGATACCACATTTAGTTAATTTGAAGCATAGTTGCTTGAGACTTTTTTATCTTCTCAGCTTACTTCAAGGGCGAATTGTTGATAACATATTAAAACTTCTCATTTCTTATTCTTTTAAGTTCAAGATTGCAGGGGAAGTTTTAAAATCACCATACGTGATTTTTGAAACACATTTCCGTTAACATTTCAATGCTTATCAATAGTTTGAAATAAAGTCACAGATGAACTTTTTAAAGTTAGTAAGTGGCATGAGAGATTTAAATATCTTTTATATTCCGTAAAGGCACAAGACGTTGACCTGACTAGGCGTGTTTATTAATTAAATGTAGTGTACGACGTTAAAAACTCAAACAATGCAGTATTTATATGGACTTTTAACCTACGAAATCTTAACCAATGTACTACAGATATTATTAACATGCAGGTGGCTTTCCGTTAACTATCGTGCTCGTAACACGGCAGCTTAAAAAAAGTAAAATTCAGTGTTACGAAACCATCTTTGTGTAGAGAGAACTCGTGGCCAACTTTAATTAAGTGACAGTAAGTAGATTCATTTATTATTTAAGGAAGTTTTGGTTACATAATGTGAACATATGATGACGAGGACTGATCTAGAAGTGGTCTGAGCACCTTAAGTTCCAGAAGCTTTTAAACAATAAAAACTTCTTGTAATGCAGACATTGATTATGGCCACAAGTGGTTAGAAATAAATTGGTGATTCCGTCCAGATATGGTGATAAAGCAGTTCAGTTAGTTTGTTTTCCTGCAGTATTTTGTACAAGGCACTAACTAGACCAGTTAGAAATTAGGGTTGTTGTCAAGGGAGGAAAATAAATTGAGTCTCATAACTTATATTACTTTAGTAAAGAGTTTGATGTAAATGACTGCCATAATATTCATGGGATCGGGCGTGGGCGAGCGGTTAGCGTACTCGAACTGTGAAACCTAAGGTTCACGGCTTGCGTCCCCTTGCCGCACAAAAGCTCTTCGCACCAGGGGGTCATGGGTGCATTACAAAGGTGACAGCCAAACCTCACTATTCAATTGCAACCACATACAACTAATCCTCTTAATCCAGGATTGTTCCGAAACAGTTGTATATATTTAGTAGTTTTATGCGGTTTGTTAAAACTTAATTAGTCACATCAGTTAAATCTGATCTCAAACCTACATATTTCTTCTGAATAAATAATCCAGTTCAGTTTTATAAAACAAGTAATATCTCAAAAGTAAATTATTAATTTTGTTTTATGGAAACAACTGTATAAGAACTACTTTATATACGCGCAATGCTACAATGACTGGTGCATTTTTTTCCTTTTAAATCATTACACTACGCATACCCAATTTGTGCAAGTTCAAGTTCACAACCGTGTTGAAGTATGTATGACTTGGTAATTTTCAAATAACCTTTCATATATTTTAAGATTTTCTGTCGACGTCATCCTAAATTATTTCGTTTTTTTGCACACTAAATGTATATCATTATATGTTTTACAAATCATGCTTGTTCTAGAACTCTCTTAAAACATCAATAAAATAGGAAAATAATTTTTTTTTTTACTTTCTCAAAAATCTGTGTACACAAATTTATGTTATTAGTTGGAGGTAAACGTATTACAGAGTATACACATATGAAGAACAATAGAATACATTTCGTAAAACTGGCGAGACCAATAATACAACACACAAGGAAACTTTATCGGAAATCATACACAATTTCGTTTTTTACTCCTCTCACATGTAATGGTTATTGTGATGTTTACAAAGGAAATATTCTTGGCTTGTCCCAAAGAGATACAAGACTGAATGGACTTGCACATTTACATCCAGCCTTTTTTTATGAAAACACATTTGTCTAACAAGATACACCTTTACGCAGAAGAGTATTCATGTATTGCACTGTGCAATCTCGATTAGTAGTAAATATAAATACTGTATGATATGATGCATTATATCCTAGTGTACATTTGATACAGGGTAAAATAATGTTTACTGTATTTATTTTACTAATAACATTACGCTTTTTTAAGTAATATATTTAACCTTTACAGGTGCTTATGTAATTCATAAATACGATATATAACTTTTTTTAATTCTAGTAACGGAAGTATTTGTGACTTGTATTGCAACCTGATTAAAAACAAACAAACATTTTCTTCTTCAGTTTCATTTCACTTTGATCTTGAAATTTTGCACGTTTACTGAATTCCGCGCAAAACAACACGAGGACTGTCTGCACTAGGCTTGAAGTTATCGACTGAAGATAAGGCAATTAACGCTATCTTCCGCTAATTCTGGAATTAGTGGAATTTCCTGTCACAGCTGAAGCGGGCGAATATGTTCTTTGACGGGATTTGAACCCGCGACTCACACATTGCTAGTCGAGTGTCTTAATTACCAGAACATTCCAGGCCAATCCTGAGGATAAACTGTGATATTTTTAATTAAGAGGCATAGTAGTGAATAGATAGACCATTTTCACGCATAAAATAATGTCCTAGAATTTGATCAATGATTATTTGTTTATTAGTTTTTGAATTTCATGCAAAGCTACACGAGGGCTATCTGCGCTTGCCGTCCCTAATTTGCAGTTTAAGACTAGAGGGAAGGCAGCTAATCATCACCACCCATCACCAACTTTTGAGTTACTCTTTTGCCAACTTATGGTAGGATTTACCGTCACATTATAACGCCTCCATGGCTGAAAGAGCGAGAATGTTTGGTGTGACGGCGGTTTGATCGATGAAATTGTGGCTTACTTATTTCGAATACTTATGCAAAGCTACACAAATAATACCTGTTCTTGCTGTCCCTTATTTTGAACTGATAGACTAGAGAAAGAGCAACTTGTATCCACCATCAGCCCTTGGACTATTCTTTATCTTATCCATTTGGGATATGCCGGCTACCTTTATAATGCGCTCACCCCCCCAAAGTGTGGAACGTAATTTTCCAGTAACGGGACGCGAACCACGAACAAAACAGATTCACGGTTCGGTGTGCTATATTGCATCCGTTTCAGGTAGGTGAAAGGTCAAGTGAGAAGAAGTAGAAATGTTTAAAGACTGACTAAGATGATTAACACGAAAAACTGTATTAGCACATTAGCACACATTTGTGAAGACAGTTTAAAGTCTCTCACCATATCACACATACAAAAATCCAAGCGATTCTGATAAGGAATACTCTCAAAATTGTGTTCCTGTTAAATACGTGTCTGTATGTTTTATCGCTTTTTTAAAAAATGTGGTTGGCCAACTTTTTATAATGTTATCTCTGACAAATCTATTAATAAGTATTATTAACTTATAACGTATAGTAAAATTAATCCGACATGCAACACGGTTCGACTTACTCTGATAGAACTCAGAATAAAGCATGAGAGTAAATCTGGGTCCAGAGCCACTTCCTAGAATTTCTTTTCATTACCAAAGTAACGAAATAGCATCATATCTTATAGTTGGCCAATCGTAAAGAGACTAAGTTTGTGTCTATTTTATTTTCTCCGTGTAATGTGACTGTTGAATTGACAGCTCGTCAAGAGTAGTTTAATGGTAATCAAAATCAATGAATCATGAAAAACATAGACAGAATCAAGATTAGCTTATTATTAAGGTAGGAGACGTGAGGTCATGTTTGTGGAACGAGATGCTGTTATAATTCAACAACCATAGATAAAGATGCAAAATGTTGATAAACTATACTGATATTTAAATGTCTAGCTATTAAAATTTATATAAGTGAAAAACATTGTAAAAATCCTGCCGTACCTTATGAATATGATCTTCAGTTGAAGTTACTGATTTTAAAAGTAAATTTAGAGGATCTATTATTGTACAAAAATAGATTTTGTTAATACCTCAAATATCCAACTACTTCTCAAAACGGCTCAGGATAGCCAGGTAGTTAAGGGACTCGACTCGTAATCGTAGGGTTAAGGGTTCAAATCCTTGTCGCACCAAACATGCTCGCCATTTCAGCCGGGGGTCGTTATAATGTGACGACCAATCCAACTATTCATTGGTGAAAGAGTAGTCCAAGAGTTGAGGGTTGGTGGTGATTTCTAGCTGCTTTCCCTCTAGTCTTATACTGTTAAATTAGAGTCTGCTAGCGCAGATACCCCTCGTGAAACGAGGATGAAAATATGGTTTCAGTGGCTGTAGATAACGCTAAACATGCGTCTGTTATAGCAATAGCTGAAAGTAAAGTTGCATATTCCACATTGGTAGTAATATGATTCATAGTAATTTTTACCGCAGCAGGTATAAGGGAGATAAACATGCTTGATTTGGAATAGCTCTTTACGGACTGATACTTGAAACGAGCATTGTTCAAGTTTCTACTAAGTTCCATTTCGATCGAATGCTTGGTCTCTCGAAACCTTCATGTGTGGATATTTCGAGGTTATTAGAAGCTATGCAACATTATAGGAGGAAAATACACTGCTTCACTTACAACGGGTTTAGCTATCTTATTGGCCTGAATCGATGTAGTTTTACATTTAGAAAAGGCTGTAGAGCAGTGTACGATTTGTATTTTTAGCCTGCTCGAACTCGTCACATCACACACTCTTGAACACCTCTCAGAACCTATCACATAGTAAATATGACAGGAAGAATCAAACTCAAACTTTTACATGTGGTATCAAAGATGTATAGATCATCGTCTATGACACATCATCAGTTAATTACTAATGTATGGTTGTTCTGATTATGATGCGTGTTGTTTATACTACACAGACTTTCACTGTTACCAGAATACGTTCCTGCCCCTTCCAACGCTACACGAGCCACATGTGTTTGATGCAATTGAGAGGGAATTAGATTCTCGTGACGGGAGTAATACGCCTGACACAAATGACTGGTTGATAGGTCTGTCGATTAATTTGAACATGGACAAGTTACGGAAAGCTAGGCAAAAGTACATACAGCACATACGGAGAACCACATTAATGTTTATTTGATATCAAGAGCAAAGCTACACACATGACTATGTAGCTGTGCTCAGCACAATTATCGAAACCCAGTTTTTAGAGTTATAAGCTCTAGGACTTATCACCGAGTCACTGGGAAGCCGCCTTAATGAAATATGAAATAGACATCTTCTCGATATTATGGAATTTGTTAATACATAAATATATGTATACGAATATATACTTTTTTTCTGAAATTATCTGAGAAGTAATTAACAAAATGTATATATATCATGATTAATGCGTTAATGGTCATAAATGTGATTAATTGTAATAATAGTCGCTATCTTGACTTTTATGACTGATAAGGATATAACGTGTTATAAATTAACGACCATTCTACCTGTGTAAATGTTCGTCCTTGTTGGATAAAGTAAGGTTCTTAGACACGCTCATGTTTTCAGGATTTTATTCGAAGAGAAAAGATTGCGTGCATATATATACATAGGAGGATTAAATGAATACTTTCTTATTACCTGAAAAATCAAAGAGATATATGTAGGTTATACATATACCAGGATTTACCCCACCCTTTGTTGTTCCCTTCGAAACAAAGGAACACATGTAGGTCACACATATACCAGAGATGATCGCATCCTTTGTAATATGTGTATTATTCTGCAATGCACAGGGTAGCTTACAGGTCACAGTTTGATTGTTGGTGGGTTGATCTGTGAGATGTCAAGAATTCATTAATTTGCATAACAATAATAGTACAACAAAATTTAATTCAAGCAAAATTCGTTTGGAACATCGAAACAGTAATCTAAAATATTCTAGTGAAATGGGTGTCTCTGTCTCTTCCCCTCTTCTTCAGGGGGGGGTTATCCTTCAGTCACGTTCATTGGCACCTAGAATATCCCTCGGGGTATTTTTTCCAACCATACATAACCCATGCCGTAAGACTATATAATTTGGTAACAATAAATTTAGCAGTGTAAGGTTTTGTAGGAAGAACACGGGAACAACAACTGACCAGACCAGACTAGAGATTAGTTTTTAATTCTCCATTATTACGTTCGGAGGAAATCTCATGTCGTATCCAGTTATTGCTGCAAAGTTTGCTATTTATTGTATGAAAAAACATCAAGTATATTTTATGCCATACACAAAACACAAATTGATTCCGTTGTACTTTTTTAAACTTCTGTCTTGAAACTTTCATTCAGTATTAAGAAGTGAGTGTAGACATGGCCCTTTTTAACTTTTTAATTTTTATAGCTGGTGTATCTTGTATTTTTCTTTGTAATTGTGAAACTATTTCACCCTCTTTAGGAAATCCCGCATTAGAGAAGATTAAACAAGCTATTCAGTTTTGACTGCTAAATGGGCCGCTTTTCTTTCTTAGAGATTACAATAAAGTGACACCTGATGACTGTGCATGTTCAAAGGTAAGCAGGAACAAAGAATGTCCTGTGAAATAGTTCATATACCTGTGAAGGCATCTTGAACGGCTAAGGTTTTTTAAGGCTAAGGCATCTTGAACAAACAAATTTTTAAACCAATCGTTAAATTTATCTTCGCATTATTAAATGAAGTTTCTATTAAACTTTAATGTTAGGATAAATTCGCATTTCAACTTCTATCCTGCGAAGATCATAACGTTCATGACGAAAGCCAATTAAATGAACGAATATAACGCTAAACATCCTCACCCTCCCAGCCGTGGGGGTGTATAATGTAACGGTCAATCCCACTATTCGTTGGTAAAAGAGTAGCCCAAGAGCTGGTGATGACTAGCTGCCTTCCCTCTAGTCTTACACTGCTAAATTAGGGACGGCTAGCACAGATAGCCCTCGAGTAGCTTTGTGCGAAATTACAAAACAAACAAACAAGTATTCAAAACAATGACTCGTTTATTATAGTATACACATATATAAACACACACACATACATGCCAATTTCTTCGAGGTTTTCAAGTGAAATTTTCCATAATTTTGGTATCCGAAGTCTCATGAATTTTACCTCAGACCCCAACAATACTTGAATGAGGATTATTTCTTAAGCACCTACACTTGCGATGCACTTACAAAAACCTCTATGTGGTAATTGTTTTTGTCTGTACCACAGCTTACAATTTCTTGCTTATACCTTTAAGACTTTGTTTGTTTTGGAATTTCGCACAAAGCTACTCGAGGGCTATCTGTGCTAGCCGTCCCTAATTTAGCAGTGTAAGACTAGAGGGAAGGCAGCTAGTCATCACCACCCACCGCCAACTATTGGGCTACTCTTTTACCAACGAATAGTGGGATTGACCGTCACATTATACACCCCCACGGCTGGGAGGGCGAGCATGTTTAGCGCGACTCGGGCGCGAACCCGCGACCCTCGGATTACGAGTGCACGCCTTAACGCGCTCGGCCATGCCAGGCCTACCTTTAAGACAACATGAAAGGTTTGTTTCGTTTTCGTACCCTAAGACCATTACCAAAACACCAACAAACACGTGCTATGATTCCCTTTTAGGCCGCTAGATGGAATGAAAGGCGTTAAAAATATCATCATGATTGGCAGAGATTGTAATAAATATCGTGTTTTAAGCATCTGGGTGAAAAATAAAAAAATAAAACGTTCTTAATGTAAGCTCATAATTACCCGAATTGTGATAACAATTTCAATTTCTGTTTTTCTAAGAAAATTTTTTTAATGTTTTGGAAATTATAGCTGTTTGAATTATCGATGAAATAAATTTTAAAAAATATTTTCCTCTTTGTGACCATAATTATCTCAATAAAAATGATATTTATATATTTATGGTTTCATTAGTATTCACATTTACGTCCTCACTTTTCTGAGAAACGATTTAATAAGCAGATAAAACTTAGAGTTCTTCATCATTATATTAGAACACAAAGAATGTCTTTTTAAAAATCATCAGCAGACGCACAGACACGTTTCAAGAGATATCATCGCGAACACATCTGAGGCTTCGAAATCTCATTAACCGAGGTTAGAAAAACTTGTTATCTTACTGTCTGAGAAGAGGCTCAATCTCCCAGTTAGTTACTGTTAATTGGCGAGTCTAATCGAACCTCTTGTTTATATTTCTTACATGTAAATTACCCTTATCCCTTTGTTTAGTTTTGAGACTTCATTTGCTGGCTGTAATCTTACCTTAGGAAAATTTATTTTTCTGCTTGTTCCTTTTGTTTTCACAAGATTCTTTGGCTTCAAATCTGTTTTGAGATAAACTGTGGTTTCCTTGCTTCTTTAATTTTGAAAAAGTTTTAAGGTTCAGGTCCTTCTTTAAGCAAATCGAGTTTTCAGTTGTTCTTCCTTGAGTTCTGAGACAATTAAAGTTTTTATATAGTTTTTATTGAAGACATTTAGATTTCTCTTGCTTCTTCGTTATAAGAGCTCTAAGATTTTTATTGTTGTTTTTTCAGTAGGGTGGACCTCTGTTTTTTAGTTTTAATATGATTTTTCAGTCTCCATGCCAATTTATTCTCGAAAAAATCGCTAACTTTTGCTTCTTGTTATTTTATAGACAACTTTTTTTGTATTTCTTCAATGTATGAAAGTAATTTCATTAGTTATTCACATAAGGGTGCTATTTAACAGCTCAGTCATATTAATTATTCACACAAGAGTACTATTCGCTAGATCATTTAAATTAAGTATTCACACGAAGATTTCCCTTTCTTCTGCAGTTGTAATAATTATTCACACGACGGTGTAATATCACCAGACCACGCTACGATCTTACGCATTTATTGGTAACCTTTATCACGAGTTAGAGCTGGGCACGGCCAGGTGGATAAGGCACTCGACTCGTAATCCGAGAGTCACGGGTTCAAATTCCCATCACATCAAATATGCTCGTCCTTTAAACCGTGGGGGTATTATAATGTCACGGTCAATCCCACTATTCGTTGGTAGAAGAGTAGCCCAAGAGTTGGCGGTGGGTGGTGATAACTAGCTGCCTTCCCTATAGTCTTACACTGCTAAATTAGGGACAGCTAGCGCAGATAGCCCTCGTGTAAATTTTGGCAAAATTCAAAACAAACCAAACCAATCACGAGTTACAAGTTTATCAATTTGAATCTTATTTCAAAGACGTTTACAAAATAATGCAACTACAGACCATGGGAATAAGTGTATAAAACATCTTAAGCATTACAGCTGAATAATTACGGAACAAATAAATATATGTGGTATTAAACGTTACTGCATGTTTGATAATGCGCCCGCACCATTCACTCAAGTGTCAAAAGTACGGCTGTGTGTTATACAAATCTCGGAAAAGGGGTGTTTTTTTGTGGGTTAAACTGAGGTGTAAAACGCCGGAGAAATTTATAAAAATAGGGGTTGCGATATATTGCCTTTAAATGAAAGAGTTACACTGCTATTTGAGTACAGGAATAGCCCTAGATACATTGTGATGAATACACAATGGTATTTAAAACTAAGAGACTCACTAAGTTAAGTTTTAAATTGCGTTTATTGCAATGTAGGTGTTTTAAAAGAAGCTTGTATAATTTAAAATTATTTTGTTCGTACACTAGATATGTCATAAATAAGTATTTTACCAATGTAATTCACAGTAGTCTGTTTATTATTTCAATGCTATTAAATATGACAATTTCAATGTTAGAAGAAATGTTTCAGATGTCAAATTACATTTGAATCGCCATAACTAAACTTGAAGTAAATACCCATAAAGTATCAATACGTAGATACAGTGATTTATACTCTCTAAGTCCTAAATTAGGTATATTAAACGCAGTCAGTCTTGCAATAGGGCTGTGGACGTTCAAAGTAAATAGCTCCTTACATAAGGGCACTTTTATAAATGTTGAACAAGTAGACGTCCCCCACAAATGTGTAGAATGAATGGCAATGTACAACTTTAGTAGCCAATGTAGATACTGATATGTTTATTTCCATCATACGTCCGGGAAATGGATTATTTTTAGCTGAAATTGATGATAATTCTGAGATGAATAATTTTAGGAATTGCATTAAGTATCATATTTGTTTTCAAACTAGTAGCACAATCATTTGTGCTATTGTGTAATACAATAGTAATCCTTTATCTGATTCTAAACACTATACATACATATATATATATTATACAAGCAGAAAGCCATCTGAATGTACAGTTGTACATTACAAAGCCAATGTATTTTGTGTTTCAAGGGATAAAACATTTTTATCTTTACAGTTATGGCGACCTCTAGTGAAGTTTAACTGGAAAATCATTCGACTTTCCAGAATAACACGTGAATAACATTTTGCAGGTATTGTAATAAAGTATTTTCTGAAATAACGGCAAGTGTCCGGTTATGTTAAACTACAGGTCAGTTAAAACGCGATTGCTAAATAAAATATAAATGATATACGTCTCCATTTATAACTTTATGTTTTAGGACGATGAAAACGTTTAACGAATTTGTTTTATTGAATCTTCAATGCTATTACAAACAATCTGCAAAAACAACAAGCATTCTCAAAAAGTACCGCAGCTGCACGTGAAGAAAATTAAACTAATAGCGCCATAAAATAGAAGCGACATACATATAGGATTGACGTATCATGAATAAGTAAAAGAGCTAAATGAGTATAAGAGACTGATATATATAAGTGTCTGAGTAATAGAAGGCTTCGTAAACATCTACTTGATGTTGAATTGACATTCTTGTGTCTTCGGTTTACGAACCAAACCGCTACGTGAAGATATGGAAATATCGTAGCCTCGGAATATGGGGATAGAAAACGATCGTTTCACTTCTTGGTACATCGAGCGTGGTTTTATGGTTAATGTATTGGGCTGTGAATCCCAGAGTCTTTGGTTTGCGTCTCATTTCTGCAAAAAATTCCACTTTGGGTCTATGGGTTCATTCTCAGGACCAAGGTCAAATCTATTTGATTTGGTGGTGGTGGTGATTTTCTCTCTTGTATATGATTTCAAAAATAGAAACAGCTAGAAATTTGCGCGAATAACGGAAACAAACTCTTGCTGCGAGTGTGTAAGCCTTAAATGAACTTATCCTAAAACAGAAGTTGTACATCTTGGCTTAAAAGAGGAAAGGGAGTACATAAATATTACTGTTTTATTCGTGCTTCAGCTTAATGGAAACCTTTAAAAAGGTACAAGTACTAGTCATAGATCTAACACGTTGTTTATATTTCAGCAATAAATGTCCATAAATATAAATCTACTGTTTGTTACCGAACTCTTTAACCAACAGCTGAGCTCAACTGCCACTCCTTTAGGAATCCCAGATAAGAAAAGATAAAACAGTACTAAAAAGAGCTCCCTTAAATTTTACTCATGATAACTACATGTTGTTTTCCTCTCCATTTTGTATCACAATTATAAGTCCTGTCCGAAAATATGAGACCAGAAAACCGTAAAACTTTAAATTGTTTGTTCCTATTTGATTATGTCGTTGAAAACCAAAATCTGATTGAGTCTTTTTTCTTTATCGCTATATTATTTAGTTCCTAAAAATGGTTATAAACACACTTGTTGCTGTATACTGGAATATGAACTTTCAAGAACTCCAGTACGTTTTTACCCCTTTTATTCAATATTATACGTCTTACGCATCGATGAATTTCCGAGAGCACGTTCTTTGCATCTTTATTGTACGATTTCTTTGTTACTACATCATTATAAAGGGAAGCCATTTGAGGAACGAAAAAAAACAACAACAAAAAAACCCACTGTGAATAATTGGAATTCGTAAGAGAAAGATCAATATGCATGCACAAAAATTAGGCCTCGCTGTTGACAATATTTTGAACACTTCAGTTTCCGGTAGCACAAGAAGAAAAAAACCAACAAAATAAGAAAAACAGGCGGATTGGACCGTGAAACTTGTCATTACCGCGTATCGGTCACAGATGAAGTTATTTTAAGCAGTCTTACCCCAAGACGGATGTTTGTACTCTTTGAGAGTAATTCGGTAGTCGGGATAGAAAAGATTATAGACAAGCTTAATAAGAATGTGTGTGCATGTAAGAAGTCGACCACGTGTTCTAAAAGTTTTAAATGTCTTAGCTTTATTTTAAGGGTCATGTTTTTACAGTTTTAACTGAGTTTTTCTGGTCTTAAATAAATCGCATTTCTATGGGATTTTATTTTATTTAGAAAAAAATCAATGGTTAACAAAGCTCTTATGTTATTATAATTATTCCACATCTTGTCCACAATGACCATTTCCTTTTACATTTCAACAATCTTCAAGATTTTCACTGCATGCATACAAAAATTTATTCATAATATGCCTTAGGTAAATTGCTATGCTGAATAACGTTACAAAGAGTTCAGATATCCGTTGTAATTACATTAGCTACGTTAGCCAATTTCCTTAATTTCCATTTCCCATTTGTTAGCAGGAAGGAGAAGATCATATATCATTAACATCCTACTTATACGAAGCTTGCGTTCAGTAGATAGATCAGTGAGGGCGTTGGGATGGCGCGCCCTCTCGTATCTCGACCCATAACACGATAGGTGTTAGTGACTGATCTGAGAATATAATAAATATTCTTATCTGGTCCCTGACCCCGAAAGTCCTTAGTGAATTCCTGAAATGATTGATGTTGGAGTCACACGCATATAACTGTAATGACCACAGGGTATACTTGATATCGTTGATGAATATCGAAAAACGTCATAGCAACAAACTTATATGGCTTACCACTGACTCGTTGAAAACCTTTGTTTGATGTTACCATAGTAACTGAGATTGGTGACCTTAATCTCAAATACGTCCAGCATCGATCCTCGTACTGAAATCAATATGGTAACATTGATTGCATTACCTATCGTGTGGAATCTCACAGACTAACTTTGACCTTACACCGTACAAAGATGATAGGAGATAACTATTTGTGGGCGCGTCTACTTTTTGAATGTGGATAACATTGCTAGAAATCACATTGGAAAATATCAGAACATATATTCTAAACCTTGTATTTGTAACAACTCTTCCTTTGTAGTGATTTATCTACCGCTTTCATCTGTTGTTTTTGGTTGAAACCTTACAAAAGAACCATCAGTTTAAGTTCAGGAACAAAAATATTTCCATGGTGGTTATCTAGTGAACCATGTGATTATTAGCCATTATTTCTTTTTTAATGTAATTGTTCTGAGCAAATATCGTCTCAAACCCAATTCAGTTCTACTTTTCCTTTTAATTTTAGTATGGTAGCTATTATAATATTACAATTCAAAGTTTCTAGAAGGTTGTTTTACGTAATCTCATATGTTGAGAAAGCAAATAAACCAATTAATACATTACAGGCTTAGTCTTTTTTTTTCTTCCTAACCATAAGGGGCCCGGCATGCCAAGCGCGTAAGGCGTGCGACTCGTAATCCGAGGGTCGCGGGTTCGCGCTCGCTTCGCGCCAAACATGTCCTCTCTCCCAGCCGTGGGGGCGTTATAATGTGACCGTCAATCCCACTTTTCGTTGGTAAAAGAGTAGCCCAAGAGTTGGCGGTGGGTGGTGATGACTAGCTGCCTTCCCTCTACTCTTACACTGCTAAATTAGGGACGGCTAGCACAGGTAGCCCTCGAGTAGCTTTGTGCGAAATTCCAAAAAATCAAAGCGAAAGCAAACCTACCCATAAGACACTTTAGACATGACTTCTGGTTACTTAGAATATTAACCATTGTACTTACCCTCAATTAAGTTTTGTTGACCTTAGAGATTACTTAGTTACGTTATTTACTGTTGAGAAAGAAAAATGCTCTAAGTTTCATCAAATATTCGTACTTTTTCAAATATTTTGTTCATTTTATTTTTCATTTAATGTTCGATTTTGCAGCAAATGTTGCAGCTAAATAATAAGTTTACGAAGCTCATAGTTTACCCGCAGGGAATGGAAAGCAAAATAAATAGATCATGGATTACAATGAAACTTAATATATATATGTACATATGTAATTACGCAGCAGAAATGAGAATGACACCTAAATATAATGTTACACTGTAAAAATATATAAAATGAGATAAAAATACAAGTTTAGTATTTGGTTACAAAACCATTGTCTAATTTGATTTTTAATGATTGCTTATATTTTAGAAATTTAATACACTTCTAGACATGGTATTAAAAACTGCAGGGACACCATAAACCTTGGCATATAATTATTTCTTATGATGGGAATGCTGTAGCAACTTAACTTGTATCTAATATGGATTTTGTGACTATCAGAAAATTTAAGTTTATCGGAAAAATAATTTTCAACCATAGTAAAGATATTTGTTTAGAACATAAATACCCAATACCTCCCAGATGTACATGTATCGTTAAAATTTAAATAATTATTATGACGTTAATATTAAACAGAACTTTAATAACACCGTTTTGCATAACGTCGTTTTTTTATTAAACTGGTGTATATTATTTATCTTAGAACAACGCTGCTTTGGGCTAGGTACTGTTTCAAAAGCGAAGAATTGAATACCAGGTTTTAGGATTGTTAAGTCTATAAACTTAGCGCTGTCTTACCAGATAAGAGGAAAAATGCAAATACTTTATCAATATAACACCAATACCTTGAACGTTTCATGCGTGAAATCTGTAGTTTTAATTATTTCTTACTTATGGTATTCAAGGTTTACATTATCAGTTTGACTGATCTCTGAGTTAACAAGATATTGACGTTTGGTTTAGCATATTTTAACTCGGTAAGAACAGAACGCAATATCAACTCATATACAAGTATATTTATATATTCTTGAAACCGTTCTTATTCATAATAATTCATGTGTACAAGAATACCTGCAAAAAGATGTGTTTTTTTTTCAGGAAACTAATAGAAACAATGACCTCGAAAACCCTTTTCAACTCAGTGTGTCATTCGTGCATAGATTACTTTATTAATGTTGATGACATGTCATTGTCGACTCACAAGCTAGATACAGGTAGCCATGCAGAGAATTTCTGAATTCGTCATGTAATTCTTGTTCCGCATCGTTTACGTCAGAAGACTTTGACTCCCACAATGGTTGAAAACTAATGAAATTACATTTAAATTAACACTCACCACGGTTTGTGCGTGACTAGGTTGCACATATGAAGATTTCTGTATGAATCTTTGAACTTAGTACACAATGTATAAAGTTTAAAGTTTTTCGGTATAAAACATTGGTGTGAAAAATGTGAAAAGTACAGTGTTTTTGGCAATTTCTATGCATTAGTCTATTAAAATTGTAATTATGTTTAGGCAATATTTAATCGAATGTTAAAAACAAATGAAAATAGAAATAATATATTATTATTACATTTTTAGTCACTTTAATCGTTGCATTTAGCTTGTATTAATCCGTTTGTTAAGAAATGGATTTTTTTAATTAAAAAAAGTCATTATAGGTGGCTGAACTGACGGAAACGTGTCAACATTTGAGTTTTTTTGTTATGCACAAGTCCATAGTATGGACTGTCTGTGCTGTGCTGACCATGAGTATCGAAACCTGGTTTCTAGCGTTGTACGCTCGCAAATATACCACTGTGTTACTGAAGGGGATCACCATTTGTGGCACCTAGTAAGTGCAATTATCATTAGTAAGTAAGTGCAATACGAGTTTTTTTACTTTGTTAACATCATACAGCATTGAACGAGAAGATGCCACTGAAGTGCTCATTAATGACATTGACTACATGACTGATCAATTTGCAAAAAAAACTTTCCTGGCTGTTAGTAACGAAAATATATCTCATTCTTGTAACTTCTGTTAATCTGTTGAGGGTATATTATTTTCTCTTGTAAAATTACACCTAAACAAACTCTTCATCAAATTTTCACTTGTAAAGCCTACGATAAATGCTACAGGTAAATTGTTATCTTTATATTTTCCTATAGATTTTTTAAAAAATCGATTATTGCTAAAAATATGCGAATGTATCAATTTAAACTGAAGGTTCATTTTTAAGTACTCTTCTTTAACTTCGGTGACGATAAGAAATATGCCACAACATCTTTCCAAAACAGTAACAATTGCAAGTTCATTGGAAACTTTCAAGTTGAATATTAGCCAAAAAATTAAATTAGAAAAAAAACAGTAACAAATAGTTGATGTTATTTTATAGATACCTATGAATTATTTTTGAAAAATATTGTTGAAAATAGAGAAGTGTAATTTCATTCTTAGATATTTTATCCATATTCTATTAAAATATGAAAATAATGAATAATCTTGGCAGCTTACATTGATACACTGAAGAGAAACAGAAAATTTACAATTCTAGTGATACATGCTCAAAAACATAATTGTAAATACAGTAATTTATCGTTCTATATCTTTATGGTATTCCAATGTTTATATCATTTTATGTTTTTGATATTTTTTCATTGATATATATATTTATATAGATATGTTTACAAATAAATGTGAATATAAAATGATATAGGAATGACAATGCCAAAATGAATGCAAACAAGAATATAAGGATGCAAAAGCTTTGTATATTGATCATCCCTACATGACTTATAATATTAAAATTGAATGTTACACTGTAAAATGCACGAATGCAAAATAGTTACGAGCTGGTCAGTTTGACCGACCTCGTAACGAGTCTACAGTAATCAAGTCATATTTTCACTCAACTTCGCTTTCCCTGTACATGCGTTCCATGCTCTTAGGTACACTACTTGATGCCCACCCTGACATGACTATAATATTAAGATAAACTAATAACATACCAACAGTCAGGAATATATAACTTTCAACTATAGTGATATTAAAGATAACTTTACACTTCACAGTGTAACATTAAATTTTAATATTGAAAGACATGTAGAGATGATCTATGTATAACTGTATTATCTACATATTCTTGTTTACATTATTTTGACACTATCATTTCTACACCATTTTACATTTACAAAATGTTTTCAATTACTTATTTTGTGACATTTTTACATTGGGGAAAGTTAGTATATTCTATGAAGGTGAGTAATAAAATTTAATATTATGAGTATTGATTATTTTCTTACTCTCGTATTTCATACATGGTAGAGAGGTTGGTTCCCTAAAGACACCGATTGTATAATGTACAAAAAAACTGAGTATTTTAGTATTCTACATATCACAGTCATCTGATGCTCATATATGGTAATTCCTATTTGACCTTTTACTCAATCGTTTTAAAATAACACCAAATAATTGTGAAAAGATAACGCAAGGGGTAATTAGAACTTTGTTTACACTAGAATTATGATTTTTTTATTACTAATTACTAGTAGTTATTACAACTGAGCAATGACATCGTGCGTTATCCAGAGACACAAAGAGTGGATTTCGATTTAAACTAAATCATTTAGAGTTAATGGTAATGTAGTTGAAGAGTTCTTTGATAGATTGTTTAGGCAAAGTATTCATGATGAAACTTTGTAGAATGGATGGCAATTTCCTATGGAGACACAAGTGTAGAGGACGATGTTTCTAAAGTCTTCCGCCTTTCGTCTTCAAGTCTTGTGTCTCCACAACAGGCAGTTGCTGTCCATTCTACAAAGTTTTATCATAGTTGTAGAATTATCTCGACTGAAATAGCAAAGACGAATGTGAACAATTTAATGGGTTGGTTACCTCGTCTTGCTTGCTTGGTATTGTTTCTCTTCTGTTGTTCGGACTTGTCGAGTAGAGAAACTAATGAAAGTGGGTGTCAATCATCTTTTAAAGTAAAACTCTGTCATTATTGATTTTTGGCATGCATATCTCTATAATGCCTGTTGAGTACCATTGTCATCCCTACAAAAAGGGTCTACCGAGTCTGTGATAGCCGTTAGATATACCACTTTTGTTTTGTGAGTATTGTAATATTAAACTTTTTTTTAACACAGTATCCTCAACAAATAAAAGTTATTTTCGGAGATATTTTGAATGTTGTTTTTTTACGTAAAGTTTAGAAAATTATTGTTTTGTATCCTCTGTCACTGGTTTTCATTATTGATTATGGTTCTTTTTTATCATATTCTAATTTTATGCATGTACTAACCGGCCGCGTGGGCTTTAAAAAACGAATAATTCTCGGATTGACTTTTCTTTTCAATCAAAGTAATAAAAACAGAAACAGTGGCGTAACTTTAATCAACTAAGACATCATTATATCGAACTGTGAAGATTAAGCTCTAGGCCTCTGAAGCTGTTTTTCCGTTTCCATAGTAACGTATTATAAAATGTATTCAGATTGCTGATGAACGTATATTATTAGCAGCTGCAGCTTATTTTGACATATTAACTGTTAGATTCAACTTTATTATGGAATATGTTGTGGCTGACGATGTAGAATGTCTCCTTCAAGCAGTCAGGCTTTAAAGCGGATTAGTGATTGGGTACTTGAAGGTTTTAGACTAAGAAATTTACTTGGGTTTGACTGTTAAGGTTGAGAAGTACATTCACACAAGAAAAAGCGAGCGCAATAAGCTAAACGAACGGTAACTTGAATTGGTCTATGGGCTATAGGTGGTCACAAGCTAGCGATTAAGTCACTTTCTGTATTGAAGACGAAACTTTATCGTAATATTTAGAGATTAACTGAACATTAATTTGTTTCTGTTTTGTGATGTTTGAAAGGAAGCTTAACGGTTTCACAATAAAGTTGTACAAATAAAATATAATTATAGACACAAGTTTGGTTTGAGTTTCGCGCAAAGCTACTCGAGGGCTATCTGCGCTATCCGTTTCTAATTTAGCAGTATAAGACTAAAGGGAAGACAGCTAGTCAAAACCACCCACTGCCAACTCTTTGACTACTTTTTAGCCAACGAATAGTGGGATTGACTGTCACATATTAACGCTCTCACGGCTGAAAGGGCGAGCATGTTTGGTTTGACAGGGATTCGAACCCGCGACCCTCAAATTACGAGTCGAGTGCCTTCACCGCCTGGCCATGCTAGGTCATATACACGACACTGCTCTAGTTCCATTCAACATTTCATGGTGATTTTATTTAAAATTCGATTAAACTGGTCACGGAACGCTAATCAATGTCTTACGTCTATAGGGAAACGTATGCATTTTCTATACATTACGTTTAGACCACAAATATGTATTATGTATTTCAATTGGGAGAATTATTGAGATTCTAGAAGTTCACGAAAATTTGTTTATATTTTGATATAAGAAGACACAGAAATGAACACCTTTCACATTAGAAATGATGTGGTTGAATTTTGATTGTTTTTGACTCTGACGGATCGAAGGATGCAAGGAGCCGTGACACACTAAGAACGTCCAGTTGGGTCGTACATAACAATCTAAATATTAGGTTGTTCAGAAATAAATGTCTGAATTCTCACGATGACATTTAGAAGCAGAATACTGAGTAACTTATCGTTAGTTGGATGGTTTAACCCAACGTTTGTCGCTTACTAGATGTTTTAAATGTCTGCTGTTTCAACTCTACTAAGAGTAAGTTTCTTAACCCTAAAGGCAGCATGGACAAGAAGGTATTTCATCTGATTTTCCTCTTCGTCTTCAAACTTGTACGAAAAACTACCGAAACTACACGGAACATCTACCAGGCATTCGGCCATGGATCTGTTATTGAACGTACGGCTCAGCATTGGTTCCAAAGGTTTCAACATGGAGATGAAAGTCTTGAAGACCATGAAGGTCGTGGAAGGAAGCCATTTTTAGATGAAAACATATTAAGGGAAGCAGTTGAGATAAATCCTTGCACAATAGTACGTGAGTTTGCAGAAAAGCTAGGCACAAGCAAATCAAGCATTGCCAACCACATGAGTGCGATTGGAAAGACTAAAAGTTGAATAAGTGGTTCTGCACGAGCTGACAGAAGATCAACAAAATCAGCGTGAAACCTGTCATGGATGATGCTCCAAAAATTGAAGAAATTGGGAACTAAGGTTCTGGCTCATCCACCTTATTCCTCAGACCTTTCCCCTAACGATTTTCACTTTTTCAAGCACTTTGACAACTTTTTTTTTTTTTTAACAATAAACGCTTTCAAAACCAGGCAGCTGCAAAAGGAGCTTTCAGGGAGTTCATTGACCACAGAAACCCTGATTTCTACAGCATGGGCATAAACAGCATCGTTATACGTTGGCAAATGTATGTTGAAGCAAGTGATACTTTAATTTAAGAATGTTTTAGAACACTGGTTTATATATTTCCAAACTTCGCAGTTCAAACTTCAGACATTTATTTCTGGACAAGTACAAAAAATATCCCCCCTACATTTGTTCATTTCTATCGGCCTACATTTTCGATTCGAATGCTTATCTTCCAGTATGATACAAACTGTAAAACGAGCACTTTAAAATTATCTTACTTATCTATTCTTTCTAATATACGTGTGACGCAAACAAGACTAAAAATGTCTTCATACTCAAATCGGGCCCATGGCCATCGTCTCATCTGGTGCCATATCATATTGGCACAGTTTAATAAGCAAGGTGTTTTATTTGTTCAAATAATTATCTTGGATTCTGCGGAAAACATAAGATCGAGGATGAATGATTTGCCAAGAAAGTGGCGTCGATGACGATTAAGCAAGGGTTCTTTGTACCCCATCAATATTTATGTAGTGGAACCATGTATTCTCACTTGGTTCACTTGCGCTGTACAAAGACTCAAATTGATGATTGAACCTCTTTTCTTTTATTTGATTTTATATCCATTTTTTTGCGCTACCAACCCTCACATGAGGTGGTACTTTCCATGATTTGATTCTGGACCCATCACCTGTTGCCAGCTCAACCTCTGTTCCATTATTTTTAAAACTTCTCAATTGTCCTTCATCTTCAGCTCAGTTAGTTATCTTCTGAATTGAGCAGGGCAAACTTCTGTTAGTGTTCATGGTCTGTGAAGTAAAAAGCCCTTGGTTTGCGTTTCACTTTGGTTTGAATTTCGCGCAAAGCTACAAGAAGACTATCTGCGCTAGCGGTCCCAAATTTAGCAGTGCAAGACGAAAGAGACGGCAGCTAGTCATCACCATCCACCGCCAACTCTTGAGCTGCTCTTTTACCAACGAATAATGGGATTGACCGTTACACCATAACACTGTAAGGTCGAACATGTTTGGTGTGAAGCAAATTCGAATCCGTGAACCTCAGATTACGAGTCGAGTACCTTAACCACCTGACCATGCCGGGCCCCCTTTGATACTTTAAGACGAGAATAGCACAAGAGTTAGCTGGGTCAGGGGTAGTGGTGTTGTCTAGCTGTCTTCCTCTTACTCCATCAGTTATAAAGGCTGCGTCCAGATAACCTTTTACGTAGTTCTGAAAAGTTGTGTGATAATTATAATGAAACAGTTTTTTTTTTAATTCCATGTTAGTTCTAATAAAACGAAAGTGCTGCCACCTGACCTACACAAAATAATCGTTTTCATTTGTTTCTCCATACCTGGTTGAAGATTTATTGATTTTCTTTATTTGTATGCTATATAATATTATTTTGTTGGAGTACAAAATTCAGTCAAAAATATTTTTAAACGCAGTGTAATATAATAACTGAATACATCATAAAGATATCGTCATAAATAGTTATAGAGCGTGGATGTGAAAGAGCTTCTTATACACTTGAATAAAGAAACTAAGGCACATGTATTATAAAAGGAAACATTAGAAGTAGTTCCATAGTACTTGGTAGTAATATTATATAGTGAGGAATGTGGCTATGTACAAAATGTAGATTGAAACATAACAATCTACAGTGTAGTAACGTGACCTTAAGGAAAAGAATAGCGACGTCAAACCTCTCTCAAAATTCTGCTACAAGTTCTTACTTAGATTACAAGTATAAAGCGTCTTCTGTTTGTCTCATTCATCAAAGACGTGTGAGGGTTGTAAGCTGTTTCGTAATACATGTAGGGAGAAAAATTAATATATGTGGAATTTTGGTGACGTTTAATAAAATGGTTTTAATTATAGGTTTGTATCTCAAGCCTAGTTGTAAAAGAAACGTTAACGTATTTGATTTTTATTAATAAATTATTTGAAAGGCACGTTTTTATAACGATAATAAAGAGTCACTCTGATGCTGTTCGAAACGAAAAAGTTATGAACGAATAACATGGGATTTTTATGCGGTTACAGTTTAACTACAGTATATATCGATGAAAGTTACAGTTATAGTGAAATAAAGTACGTTTTCATATTAAACTTGTTTGTAACTGTACGAACTCTTCTTGTCATTACCCTATTATTCCCACAAAATTATGGCGTTTATATAGAGTTATGATGCCCCCCCCCAGTGGCTCAGCGGTATGTCTGCGGACTTACACGCTAAAATTCGGGTTTCGATACCTGTGGTGGGCAGAGCACAGATAGCCCCTTGTGTAGCTTTGTGCTTAACTCAAAACAACAAACAACAAGACGACAAGAGTTATGATTATATGTAATGGTTGCTTATAGTATCAGGTAACAGAAGGATTGTTTATTTTGAATTTCGCGCAAAGCTACACGAGGGCTATCTGCTCTAGTCGTCGATAATTTAGCAGTATAAGACTAGAGGAAAGCAGCTAATCAACACCATCCACCGCCAACTGTTGGGTAATTCTTTTAATAACGAATAGTGGAATTGGCAGTCACATTATAACGCCCCCACGCCTGAAAGAAAGAACATGTTTGATGTGACAGAGATTCGAATCCGCGACCTTCATATTACGAGTCGAGTGCCAGAAGAAGTAGTGGACTACCTGTCATGTATCCAAATCAAGAGTTGAACTTGGAATTGGAGACGTTGGGATGTATTTTGTTCAGTATGTAATAAGTTTGTTTGTATTTGAATTTCGCACAAAGCTACTCGAGAGCTATCTATGCTAGCCGTCCCTAATTAAGCAGTGTAAGACTAATGGGAAGGCAACTAGTCATCACCACCCACCGCCAACTCTTGGGCTACTCTTTTACCAACGAATAGTGGGATTGACCGTCACGTATAACGCCCCCACGGCTGAAAGGGCGAGCATGTTTGGCGCGACGGGGATGCGAATCCGCGATCCTCAGATTACGAGCCTTAACGCCCTTGGCCATGTATGTAACAACACTTGCCATTTAATAATAAGGTGAATAAATAATAACCTTAAACAACAACAAAAGAATAATTATTATTATATTATTGTATCTTGGAAAATGAACATTTATGAAATGTAAATTAAAGAAGGAATGAGAGTGGTGAAGTAATGAAGGAAGGGAGAAATGACTCTAATGTAAAAACGTCTGCTTGTATTGAAGGAAGTATTTTAACACCATGAAAACAAGCGGAGAGTAAAACTGATATTATATATCGTAGTACCAGGAAAAATGAAAGTTAATACATTTCTAGCCCTATGTACGTTGACAGGATTAAATAAAAGCATCAATTTGTAATCTAGGGCCATAATAAAAGCCAGAAAACATATTTATCATTAGCGTAACACACGAATTTAAATTACATAGGACAGGGAAGTAAAAACGTTCAGAGTAAAAGACGACAAACGTCTAGTTGTTTTGGAAGCTGTTTAAAGACCTTATAAGTGATTTTACTTTGTTTTAACTTACGAAAAAATTAACGAGCTTAGAACCAACTTTTGGCCATGTGTATCTTCGAGATTGAAATGAGTTTATTAATTACCACTGTGATAATAACTAAGTTCAGACAAGCGTACAAGTAGTGGAATGTGGTCGCTTTAATACAACAAACGAGAGGTAATATTATACACAGGTCTAGAAGTAGTCCACCGTTTTTCAGTTACTTGAGAACAACCAAAATGTAACCGTTGAACGTAGCAATTTTAATTTTGAGAAAATATCGAAAGTACTTTTAAATCGTTTATCGTTGATATTTTGTTTAGTTCCCTTCTGTTAATATATTTGTTACACTGATATATTCTATACATATTGTTTTCAACATTTTTTCTATTTACTGTACTGGATGACGTCATCACTTTTAGTTGTAGAAAAGATAATTGTTTTTCGAGGCGTTTTCTTCAAGTTTGATTAAGTGCAAACTGAAGGTTACATACACGTAACTATTAACGTAAACAAAACAGCAGCCTCTACCTAAAAAATGTATCTTTTATTGCTCAGTATTTCGATGTAATCTCTAGGAGCGCTTTTTCACATGTTGACAGCATCGTCACGGAAGTCCAGATTCATACCGACCTTGCTTACGTTATCTCAGTATAAATATCCCCATTGCGTCTGTGATACTAGCTTCGATTGTATTTTATTATTTCTTATTTTATAGCATTAAAAGCATGAGTCATTTAGTTGTATAACTTCACATCTGTGGAGCAGACGTTTCTCTGGATCCACTCGATCCGTCCAAGGAACTACCCAAGTTTATAGTCATTTGTCCGTTCAACTGAAGCGGCCTAGTCTCTACACGCCCCCTTTATCCTTCCTCAAGGACAACTTCTTACCAAACCTCACGCGCTGTTCACGCGTTCCTGCTTCTCCCGGTTATCCTCGAGAACCGTCTATTTTACAACACCTTCATGTTCGGCTTGTGTTTCGCGTGACTTCAGCACAAGTCATGATATAATGTTCACTTTTGGGGTTTCATTTTTTAAGCTGCCAGGTAAAATATAAATAGATAAAAGTTTGGCTCACAAATTTAACGAAAACTTTCAATTATTGATTTTGGTATAATAAAAAATATTTCAACCTGTAGTGTGGAATATCTGATGTTGTTTAACTTTCTGATTAATATTCCAACTTTCTGTATAAAATCCCCCTGTGGCAAAAAGTTATGTCTGCAGACTTACAACGCAATAATCGGGGTTTCAATACCTGTAGTGGGCAGAGCACAGATAGTCCATTGTGTAGCTTTGTACTTAATTACAAAACTACCAAACAACCAATCTATATAAATAGTCTTATCAATTGTTTAATACTGAAGAGTCTTGCTGTTTAGAAAATATGCATTATTCGATTTATGATGCAGAAGGTTAAGTTATTTCCATGTGTTTGTTACAACTGGTATTTTTTTTTGTTCTTGGTAATAGTTACTTTTTGTTCTTTCTAATTACTGATGTTTAAGTGATATGATGTTTTTATTAATCCATTGACTCCACAAACAAGAACCGCAATCTCACCGATTTTGTAAACATCTAGGAAATGTTGTCACTTCCTAGATTAAGTGAAAATCACGACTGATATTCCTTATCAAACTTTTATTTGGGAAAGTTTAATGTGTTATTCATATGTTTTCGCTGTCAGACCTTTTATAGAGTTTAATTCAAGAACACACTTTATTTAGCACTTAAAGAGCGAGCCTAGTGTTTTGGGGTGTACAGTTCAGCCAATAATAAGATTTTATCTTAATACCAAACACAGTTAAGTGTTCTTTAAAAGTTTACAGTGCTGGTTAAATCACTTTCTTTCACAAACTAAGACTGGTCATTTCACTCAACAGCTGCTGTGAGAAAGTGGCATTTCAATAAGATCTTACCCTCTCCTACCCAAAACAAAATGTATTTGTTCATAGTTTGTAAAGACTATTGTTGTTGTTGAAGTACCTTATGAAGAGCAATGAACTTTGTTAAGAATAATGAAAACAATTAGTTAATTGTTGGACATTACATGTCTAAAAGATCCTTTGTTAGATGAGCATGTGAATAGTTGGGACTACCAAACATATTCATCACGGTGAACAGGTGACCACAAGACTTGTGGTCCAATTTTCATTGTGAAACTATTATTTTTTACACTGAAGTTCAAGACTTCTATAATCATATTTTTCTTAGAGGTCAGTCAAGAAATCACGAAAAAAAAACCTAAGTTCTTCACTGTAGAATCCCAACGTGCGCGCGCACACGCACACAATAATTGTATAGAATCACTTAAGAAATAAAAAAATCATAGTAGATAATTTATTTCTTAAACGTTAGTAAACTTTTGTATCTGTCGCTCTGATACACTAGAAATCGAAAGTTTGTATAAGTGTTTACATAATTGCTAAGTGGACTAATACGAAATTCCGTCCACTTGGTACTAGAAGGTATGAAACTACATTCTCTTGTTCATCAAAATAAACGATACAATCACATAGCTTGCATATATTAAAGGTGAAGAGTTTTTTCTCATGTTTATTTTTGAATTATTATTTATTATTTATTTTATGATGTAATATCCAATGCGCATCTTCATCAACGAGTGTGAGTCCAAAATGACGTCACGTGGATTAGATTATTTGATCTGCTTAATGTGTTTTCGCTGCAGTTTTCACACAAGTGCTTTGTGCAAAGAAAATCAATCGCATTGGACATCACTTTAGATAGAAAAAAAATGTAACTACACTTTTACAAACGTAACCAATGCCTAGATAACGCTAAATGACCGTTTTAGAATATCTGCTTTGCCGTAAAATTTTACGGATTTGGTTAAATATCTGCTTTATAATAAAGTATTAAGGATTCGGTTAAGTAGTCCGGTATTTATTTTATATGCTGCACATCTCGCCGTACTTGCTTCTCTACCCTTAGGAATGGACTCCTCCTACCCGCAGCAAACACTCCAGATGCTGGAAGTGTGTTGCCTTGACATCGCGAACTTCATATGGAGAAGTTCGTACTTGCTGTCGTTTGCAAGATAAATTATAGATGGTGTTTACTTCCTATGAACGTTATTTAAGAATACGTATATAAAATTTTAAGATTTCGCTGTTCCCTTTGTGGTCTTTTAAACAAACTATTTGTTTGCAGCGGTGCGTTTTGTTTTTTGAAAAATAACAGAATGCACGCACAATGAGTAAGTGCGCGTATTCGACTGGATGAATAACATGAATGAAGGTTTGTGCCAGCCACTACTACTACTTGAGACAAAAAACAATCACGTGCGGCGTTATTAGAATGAAAGTGTTCGAGAAAGGGATAAAGTTAAAAGAAAGGAAATTGAAAATATTAAACGTTATGTGCGAACACGATTCTACGATTTTCTTCTGAATCGGGTAAGCAAAGTTAACAATAAATTTGGTTAAAGTTTGTTATTGTTACTAATGTTAGTAATACAAATAGAAACTAGTGCGTTCAAAATATTATTACAATAATAAGAATTATTTTACATAAAATTAAAAAAACAAACAATTCTCCAGTTAAAAATTTAAAAAAATAATATCTGGAAGGTGAAGGCCGTTGATATTTGATTTATTGCCCAGATATTACTATCAGTCTAGTATGTTCTACAAATTCCGAAAAACAATAATTATGTTTTAACAATACACATTTTCTTAACTTTTCATAACGATTTCATTTCGTTATAAATATAACATGCTTTGAGCATATAAATGTTTTAATAAGAAACATTTATTTGAATAATTTGAATGCACGTATCATGGTATAACGCGTTGGGCCTAAGCTGAACGTAAATTTAGTCATGCCACTATGGAGAAGAAAAAGTTATATTTTCAAAAATATAACATTAGGTGTTCGTGTAGTATTTGAAAGTTTTTAAAGACATTTGTCATTTTTTATAAGTGTAGTTCATATGTTTGTCTTTTTAAACCCATGGTCTCCCGATGGGACAGCGGTAAGACTTCGGATGTACAACACCAAAATCAGAGGCTTGATTCCTCTCAGTGAAACAGCAGATAGCCCGGTGTGGCATTGTTATAAGAAAACACACACACGCATATTAAACCCACGAGAACGTGAACCTCTATTTACTATGCTGTTACTGTTCCATACGCCATCAACCATCACTTGTTCGTTTTTGCCCACTTGAGAGAGGCGATTAGAAAGTGGTTATAGGGAAGCGTTCAGCTAAACCAGGAACTAAGAAAAGCAGCCCATGACCTACTAAAACGGTAAATAACTAACATTACCAGATCTTCTCGTGGCACATAGAGCGGAAACTTGGAATTCAGCTGTACAACTACAATAATACACAGGTAAGCAGCTGATGTAGCAAATGGGAAGTGAATCCTAACACCATGTGCAGGTTTGTAACGATACATTAAGCAGCTGGTACTATTGTAGTTTGAACAGTCTGTAAGTAAACTACGATGGTGTTCTTATTTCGACTCCTTCTTATTCAATCGTTATGTGGGAACCTGTACTTGCTTATAAGAGGCCTTTACTATTGGTATTACTGCAGATTCACAATGTAAGAAACGGACCATGAAATTATACAAATTATATCGAAGAACGTGGAATATCTGTTGGCATTCGCACGTTTTTGAAGATTATATAAAGATCACAGAACACTGAATAAAACAACAAATCTTAAATTTTTAGCTAACATAAAATTATTTTATTATTAACAACAGATTGGATCTTTATTTTGACTCGAGCTGTCTGTGACTTATCACTGCCCGTAAAGCAGTGTAGCACGAGCTGTTTGTGACTTCCTATTACCCATAAGGCAGTATAACACAGAGTAGTAAACTTTGGTAAGTCATTATAAAACTGCTTTCTTCTGTAAGTATTTTCAAATTTACCGTTCCTATAATGACTTAGTAAGTTCGACATTTTTTACATAATTGAATGTATTGGGTGTGGCTAAGGGTACAGCGTGCATGGACTATGAATCCAAGGATTCATACCACGTTATCCATTTTCACAAAAGTCTGGTTATATTGCAAATCAAAGTTACAGTCAAACCGCTATTCAGTCACACAAGATTGCTAAGAGTTGGTAGGCCAATCTTGTGATTGCGCATGGTCACAAGAGCTATGCGCAGTCAGCTCTTCTGACCATTTTGTAGTTTTGCACCAACTTCTGAAACAAACGTTATTGATTGGATATTTCTTTTCAAAATGTGCACGGTGAAGTATTTCTGCTATTTCTTGTTTATCGAACGCAAACGTGAGATACGGAGGCGTAGCGAGCTGTACACTATGTGTGTGTATGTTTTTTTTGTTTTTTTTTTAATTTTGCGCAAAGCTACTCAAGGAATATCTGCGTTAGCCGTCCTTAATTTAGCAGTGTAAGACTAGAGGGAAGGCAACTAGTCATCACCACCCATCGCTTTTCTTGGGCTATTCTTTTACCAACGAATAGTGTGATTGACTTTCACATTATAACGCTCCCACGAGTGAAAGGGCGAGCATGTTTGGTGCAATGAGGATTACTAGTCGAACGCCTTAACCCACCTTGCCATGCCAAGCCCTATGTGTATATGTAGGAGATATTTTTCAAAAGCGTGTTAACTTTTTATTTTAAGCAAAAAAAAAAAAAGATGCACAAAAGTCAAGTGTTTATTTGAAAGGAAAGAAAACAGGTGAAACTGGACCTACTAGACTATTTACAATATTGGAGTGACCGTTATAAACTTTTCCCGGCTATGAAACTGTGATAGACAATTTTTCAGATCCATTGGAAAATATTTTTATGATATTTCTTGATTCTTTGCCCTCAAACGTCATTAGCAGTATGCATATAGAAATATGCTACCAACTATGATAAAAAGTCCATTCCTACACGTATGGAAGAGTGAGTACTGTTGAATCATGGGTGTTATAAAAAGAGCTACAACTTACACAAACCTTGTGGTTATTGTTCTTATTCAATTTATTTTGCATCCCCAAGTACACACGCGCAGATAAAACAATAGCTACCTTACAGCTTCAAAGTTTCAGCGGTGTAATGGATCAATAATTAAAAATATATATTTGTAACGGAAAGGTGGTTTTAAAACGAACAAAATAATTCTTGAATGTAGAGATTTTTCAAAGTTTATGGAAAATAATAAACGTGTATGTTTTAGTAGTGTAACAGCCCAACACGTGGTAAATAAAATTAAAAGTTTCTATCACGACTAGAGTGGGCTAAGTGACAGAGAAAAAAAAATTCTCTTTCCATTAAACTAAACTATTGTATAAATTTTAGCCGGTGATATGGAGCTAAAACAAAATGTTTGTGAAATTACATAATTGATAACTTTTTTTATAATCCAGAGGGCTACAAACAATTTTGTGACTGAAATATGAAATATACGTCGTCACAGAGCTCAGTTGTACTTCGTCCATTCACGGACTGTCCCTGAAATGGGCCTGAGTGCGATGTTATACATTTGCTCAGGTCCTAAGCTTAAAAAAAATAAAATTAAATTAAACTTAAAAAAAATCATCCCTGAAGACAGACGCAATAAACTTTCGGGAGGGAGGAAGAGGTCTAATGTACCTGACCCTTCTGGGTATTTAACATCCATACCCAAATACCCACACAGAGAAACTCGAACTCAGTTGAACTTAATTTACGCAACAGCATAAACTATCGTGTTAATTAAGTACTCGATACCATGCTATTAAATTGTTAATTATACCAAATGAAATTAAAGATACTTATTAAAGATATATTGCCTCACACGTTAATTACTAAGTGCACCATGGGGATAGTGGTGATAAGTTTATGAAATTACAACGCTAAAATACGATTTCCAACAATGTACACAGTATATTGTCGAATGTGGCTTTGCTCTAAAGCAAAAAACAAAAACTTATTATCTAACGGCCTATTGTTGTGTAACAAGTAAAATAATTACAATAACGATAAATTATCACTTAGTTAGATCTATGTGTCATAAGAAAATCACTGATTGGTCAATTAGGTCTTGTCGCAACAGTCTTTTGGGGAACTGATTTGTAAAAGAGATGTTTCAGACCCTACATTTAACTCGTTCGGAATTATCATTAAATGTTATATTCGTCACATTTACGAAATTTTATGGATATAGTGTAAATGTTATTTTTATTTAACATTTTAAATTAAAATACCGAAAGTATTTTTAAAACCATAAATCGGTGGATTTTGTTATTAGGTAGTTTTTGTGGTTTTTTTTTTTAATAATTGGAGTACTATTATCCTGGATGTACTTTACTTGATGATTAATGAAAGTTTATCTTAAGACGTAGTTGTAAAAAAATGCAAAAATGCCCATAAAATCTCAAAACACAAAAATGTAAACCGCAAATTTGTGTGTACTTCTACTTGGACCGAACAAACCTTCATGCTAAATTTGATGAAGGCCCTTCAACAGGGGGCGAAGTAGTGGTAAAAATTCCAAAAACGCACGTAAAACTCGCAAAATACAAAATTTGAAACTTGTATGGATCTAATCGACCTCCGTATTTGCAACATACAACAGACAGTACTATTATATTTATAAAGGTTTATAATTGTATGAAAAACAAGTACTACTTTTTTTCCAATTGTTCTTACATGTTTAAAGTATTTCTTATGAACATGAGATTAATGAATCAACATTTCAAAATATCATACACAGATTTAGTTTTTGGTGGTTTAATGATTTAAATCGTCATTTCAACGCAACTATTCCAAAGCATGACCGAAACTTTCCTGAAACTGCTTTGTTATCAGTCTGGCTGTGCTGCGTATCTTATCAAAACGTTCCGAGCGCATCTGTTCCGAAGTTTTGTCAGTCATTAACTATAATTCTTGTATGATAAACAATGATTTTCCCACTAGAAGAATGGTAGGTCACCGCCCCCAGCTTGAAGGCCCTATATAGTTACAAATATTATCAGCAGCGTCTTGTATAGTTTCATAGTTTCGTTGTTTAATTCATTATGAATTCAAAGTACGTCAACACGCTTTATCCCTTTCATGTCTGCGAGTGTCATGATATATATTATTAAATAATAGAGTAGGAGGGGTTCCCGCCTTTTTTTCGTAAGCTAAAAACAATGCATCTTGTATAAGCACTAGTTACTATGATCAGTCACGTTTAGCTGAGAAACAAATCTTGCAGATATGATACAGTCATGTGTAAGGGAATATCAACTTCTAAACTGACTGTACTTTCTATGGGACGTACTATATGTGCACTGCCTTTATCAAGCCTAGTTATCCTCATAGAAAACCAGCTCACGTGCCATCTTTCACCACTAAGGCCTCCGACCTTACTAACTGATCAATATCCAGGCACGTGACCAGATAATTTAAGTGAGCGAGCAAATAATTTAGAGGTACCTGACCGACAGATTAGCTAGGCCTTGTCCTAGTAATTTTCTGTGTATAATTTAATTCTACCATAGGCTCAGATAGCTATTCATTATCATTAAATGTTGTGATCAATTTTCACAATGAATTAAAAAGTAGGACATGTTTTTATTAAATTATTATTATAATTTAACTTTATGGAAAATAATCGATTAATATTTTCGCCAAAATATTTTTGTGAGCTCTTAAAATAGACAGTGACTGGAATGGAAAGCTATTCTTTACGAAAGATTGTTCACATTTTTACATAGGTTGTATTATTTTTATATATGTTCCATCAACCATATACTCTTTTGAATAATCCAATGATAGTGCATCGAGCTTTGCGAGTGTTTGTTTATGATGTAGTTTTGCGTGTCCGACATCCGTGTCCTACAAACAAGGAACATAACATGTACAACACCTGCAGCGTAATCTCAGATTGGTAGAAGTTGATCTTAAAAGTTGAAACAACTTATTTAAGGCAAGACAATATGCTGGTTTGTCAGTACTTCTGAATGATAACAGAGTTGATTAGAGTAAAATAATAATAATAAGTAATTAATGTTAAAATACAATAAACAATAATTTAAATAAAATTTATAATAATTACTATTCACCTAATTAATTCACACCATAGCAATCGTTTTAATAAAAAATGATGACTATCTGTTATTTTGTAGTGCTGTTTTTCTCTTTTTTACAAAGCTGTGAGAGGTATAGAACTTTGAATTTATGGCTTTGTGTTTAAAAGGAACAGATGGGCGACATTTGTGTCAGTAACATTTACGATTTGGAACATTTTTATTTTAATCAGTTATAATATGTGTGAGCATAATGAATCTGTTATTAATCAATAATAATATGTATGAATGTTACGAATCCGCTATTCTTCAATAAAAATATATATGGATGTCATGAATATGTTATTAATCAATAAAAAAATGTATGGATGTCATGAGTCCGTTATTAATCAATAAAAAAATGTATGGATGTCATGAGTCCGTTATTAATCAATAATAATATGTATGAAGGTCACGAATCTGCTATTAAGCGGACTTCTCTGGACGTCTTCTCGATTAGAGACAAATAATAATTTTGCTTTATAAAGGAAGCATTTTATTACTTTCAACACAAATTCAAATTATATTTAAAATTAGTGTAATCGATTTTATATGTTTTAGAGTGTGAAATATAATAATTTATTTGGTATAAATTATTTTGACCGGAAGTGGTTAAGTGGTTCATGTATCGAACTTTGAATCGAACATCTAAGGTTCGTGTCTCGATGCCACTGTGGATGTATCATAAAAATGACGATCAACCCCATGATTTGATTCAAAGCTCTTATGACTGCTAACTGACTACGTTCCAAGGTGTACGCAAAGCCTGACCTAGCTTGTAGGTCATATGTCACGCAAGGGACCTTTCGGTATGGAAGCGACACACATATATATGTATATGAATTATAATTTTATTAAAGGCCAGTGCACTGTCTTGTTAATGCCATTCATTGGAAGTTAGAATTATAGCCGTTTGAGCGTTTGCTACAAAACTGTTAGTTTTATTTCATAAAATTCATAAAAACAACAACAGTAATCAATTGAATTATGATTCTTGCGCAAGAGGAATACGTATTAGTATTAGGATAACCTAAGACTCGTTGGACAGTCAAACCTCGGTGATATTATTGGGTTTATGGCTGAAAGTCAATCAAATTGATGAAACAACGCATTCTGATCCTTATAATCAACAAGATAAATACAAAAGTGGGGATTTAAAAGCTTGCAAATATGGACAAAGTAATTTAGTGTGATTCTAAAATCCTTGGACTTAATAATTCAGTTGCATGTAGTTAATTTTATGTGTAACAATCTTCAACTCTTTCTTCCCACAACGAACTAATAACATTAATTAATGTGCGTAATGTCAGAGCCAAGCGTGGTCTACTAGTTAGCCTGTGTTAGCGTTAGAAATGTGAATCAGAGAGTTTATGGTTGGTGGCCTGTTGCTTTAATGAAGGTTCTTCGCACTTTGGCTGTAGGTATGAGATAAGAGTAACTGTCAAATCCTACTAATCGACGAGAAAACAAGAGTCGAAGATTTGGCGGTAGGAGCTATAGACTAAATGCATTTAGCCTAGTCCTTTACTTATGAATATTCTGAAACGAAGCAACGAGAAGACTTCTGTGGCAATTTATGGAATAATTGTGTTAGGAGTAAACAGCGTGTCGTAAACTGGAATAAATTATAATAATCAAAGAGTGATTTAAATTTCGTACATGCACTTGTATATCTATTGTTTGTAAAGCATACTGAAAATTTAGAAAGAGGACTTGCTATTTGGCATTTAAGAAGTGCAGCAATTCCCTGCTGTGTTGTACATGTCTGGCTACATCGTAACTTTTGATACCGTCCCTTTAAGTTATAGATTACAGAACATGTATCATATTACCACGAACATTCCAAGCAAGGGATCTAGCTAAAAGTAAATCATCTACAGAAATTCATTGATGTAGATGTTCCCAGCCTGGATCGTGTTTCAGGTCACGAAGACTTGATCTGTTTGGCAGTGAGATCACGTGATTCTGTCATAACGCGAGACGTTTCACATTAAAGAACATAGAGATCTTATCGGCTGTGTTACAAGATTACGATGAATTTCACAAGAATTCATAACAATAAAATGAGGAAAAGAAATTTAAATATAATGTTCACTCCTTTTAACAAGCTATTTTATACGGGGTGATTGCGATACTTATTGACCTGTCAAGTTTCGCCAGGAACTCGAGTTAAAAGCACATACAAACATCGAGTTGTGTGGTTTAAGGGCAGAGCATGATACGTGTAATTGTGATGTGGTTATACGTAAGACTGGAAAAGTTAGTTTTTTGTACGAACGAATAGCACATTTTCAGTGTGGTTTTGACGAACGAAATAATGTGTGATGTGTTTCACTTTGTAATTTAGGCCTTGAAACTCTTATAGAAACTTTGTCAGACGTTCTCGTGGTTAAAACAACAAAAAGGAACCCAACTTTACGAATGATCTACTTTACAACTGTTAAACCTGAGAAATTGATTGGAATATATTTGCCAAATATTAAGTTTTTTTGTGTGTGGATCTATAAATATTGAAAGAGAGAGATGAGTTGAATAATTTACCGAGTAATTCAACGAGTAATTTGGAAATAAAAGACTGCTCAGAACTGAGGAGAAAAAAAGTAAAATTGTTAAAATAAAACATAAAGAGTGTTTAGCAATAAATGTTCACCTTTGCAGGCCTTACTTCCCGCCCTGGTGGGTCAGCGGCAAGTCTTTGTGTTAAAACACTAAACTCGAGTTTCGATACCCGATACTTGTTCAGATAGCTTATTTTGTAGTTTTATTCTAAATGCCTCTAGAGATTTAAATTACTATCGTAATTTACTGGCAAGTAAAACTAACCTTACCAAATCAAAGCTTCACCTTCAACTTACTACAAGTGGAGATACACTTTGTTAATTCTCGTGTATAGTTTCCGGTTTGTGAACTATAAAAAACCAAGCGTTCGCATGACGACTGTTTTCAACTAGATTTTTAGTATCTTAAAAATAACGAAATACTTTCCGTGAAAGCGCTTAGAAAAATACCTGAGGTTATTTATCATACTGGGTTTTAGTAACAATTGTTTTGTAATGTTTATTTGTGTGTATGCCTATGTTACTGTTAGAACTTTAATATCTTTAAGTATACTTAGCATAGTTTTATCATGAGAATTGGGACACGTTAGTAGCACCAGGGTTCACTGGTGGAAATGTGGTGTCTTAAGACACTTGCTGCACAAACAACCCGTGATTCTTTTGTTGTGGCACAACAAAGTAATTTGATTGTAGGTCAGTGTATTTAAACACGTTGAAGAAAGGAGAGTTATACGGAACAACAGTATTAAATCAGGCAATGTAAAACATTCTGTAACACTTGATGACATTTCTACTTTGTCAAGTATTTCACAATGTGAAACATCACGTGTGCCTGACGATTTACATAATAATTCGTTTGTACTTCGCGTAGATAGCCTAGTTGCTTTGCACCAATAAACATCAACCAACCAACCAACCAACCAACCAACCATTTGTACTTACAATTAGGTGTCGGATGTGCAAATAAAGCTATTAGGTATTTCTAAAAAAAGTGACATGATTTGAAAATGTATCATTTGTGTTTAATTGAGATGGGATAAGTGCTTTGTAACACTTAACTCTGGTTGTACATTTTATTTTATAAACTTAAGAATTCACTACCATGTATCCCATATTTGAACGTGCCATTCTGCTACGTTCGACTATAGGATACATATCACATAATATTTAAAGTTATGAACTTGTTATCGCGTGTTTGGAAGATAATAATATCGAATATCAATTGTGAATGCCATTCATCATTTTTCTTCTTCTTTTTACTTTAATTACTTGTCTAAAATCACGTGAAATCTCCCTTACAATAATCGAAAATAAAAATTGGTTATACATGTAATATTATACTTCTTGTCCCTTTGCTTCTAGGTAATACCTAGTGTTTCAAACTACTGTTTGACATATTACCATTTATTCAAGAAAACTGAATCTTTAGAAAATTTTACCAAGTAAAACTCTTTGACCGAATTCTAATACAGGAACAATTATACCTTTTAATACCAATTAAAGAAATAACTTTATAAATTTTCAAACGTTTGTAAGATAGTAACAATAAGCTGTAGTTTTAGAACGAACTCTGGAGAAAACCATGATTTTAGAATTGTGAATGATAGAGTTCAATATTCTTCATCAGCTAGATTAGAACAGGTATCGGAATCTAATCACGTGCCTTTCGCAAACGTTGAGTGGTAAACAAGTTACTTTGTGGTCTTACATAAACAGTTCATTTGATGGACTTGTTAGAAAGGGGAATATAAAACCTCCAATTTTAGTAGTATTTAACATACGCTTAGCGAGAATATAGTAAAGTTCAACAGGAATTCCTGAAACAAAAACTATATCCAAAGTGTAAGGTACTCAAGTAGATTTAGAGACTGCAACTGTATATCCAAAGTGTAAGGTACATAAGTAGATTAAGGGATGAAAACTCTAATCTAAAGTGTAAAGCAGATAAGTTTTTTTTATCTGGAGTTGAACTCCTTCAATAGGTTAAAAGACGATATGTGTTTATTTAGAACAAAATTATACAATATATACGACACGTATAATTATGATAAATTCAATTATCAACTACCCAGGCTTACGTAATATGTTGAGTTGTTTTAACGGTTTACGTGATATTAAATACACGGATTTCAGAGGGTTTGCTATAAAACTCAGCACTTCAGTGGGTATTCAAATAGGGTCATTTTCCCGAAAGTGGGGCCGACAACCGCCCGGAAAAGTCACCTGTTTTAATCAGTCGTACATTAGTGTCGGTTAGTCAGTCAGCAGACACTAAAATGACGTCACATAAGAGACAAATTAACATTGCAATTTGTACTGTCATGACATCAAATAAAAGTGTTTATGTTATGGACATGGGATGAATTTTATATTCTGTCAACTACAACACAACACGACACATGAACTTCCAAATCAAGAAATAAAAATATTTATTATTATTCATTTTAATTTTAGTTACTCTTGAATCAGAACATTTTTAGGGATCCTGTGGAATTATATTTAAGTTTGTTATACTATATTTTATCAAAGGAGGTCACATTTCTCTCCAACCAATGTTTTTGTCAGTACTTTAGTAGTGATTCTGATAGGGTTGTGTCGTTATACTGTATCATCCTAAATAGACTCACATTTCCCACTAACTACCGTTTCTGTCAGCACGTCAATGGTTATTCTGGTAGGGCTGTTTTACTTTGCTATGTTTTATCATACAGTGTCATAATACTCAGTGACCGAAGAAGGTCGAAACGTTGTTCGCTCTTCTACGTAAAATATTTTCTCAACCCAAACGAGCCGTTTTTGCATATATAGTGTCAAAATACCCTCTAACCAATTATTGATAAATTGTTCTGAGAAAGTTGGTTTATCAAGTCTCGTAACAATTGGAAAAAAACCCACAAAAGACGGGAGCTATTTCTTTTATTTGGAGACAAGTTACAGTAAAGTCTGGGAGCCTGTTTGCATTTAATTACCTATAAACCGCTTGTAGAATTGCTTTCAAAGACAGGGTTATCATTAAATGTAATAGTTTGACTCGTTACAGAAATGATCTTAATTTATGATTACTTTCGTTATTTCGCAAAAAAATAAAAATTATTTATTTATCCAACGTGAAATTTATTTCAGTTTTACAGATGGATAGAATTACAAAAGCTCAAAGAGTAATCGATTTCTAAACCCGCAATCGTAAACCAGAACTGTTTATAGCGACAACTGTTGTAAGCAGTTTATAACCTAAGTTATCATTTGGGTTAAGTCCCATGTGAGTTAGTTTCTTCTTACGTCTCATACAAGTAGTTATTAGGGTGGCAATAACTTGAAAGCATACTTCAAAATGTGTGTATTTTGTCTGGTTCAACGAAACTTGCATTTTATGAAACTTACAGAATAGATGAGCATTGGAATAAAGTTCTCGTGTTACCAATGATTACCAGAATGTGCCAAGGGGTCAAAAGAGGGAGAAAAAAATGCGTGCCATGAGTGTTACAAGGTCGATGAGTGTGTGTTGTATTTTCTTATAGCAAAGCCACCTCGGGCTATCTGCTGAGCCCACCGAGGGGAATCGAACTCCTGATATTAGCGTTGTAAATCCGAAGACATACCGCTGTACTAGCGGGGGGCAAAGGTCAACAAGAGAGAGATTTCTTATTAAAGTTATACAAGTTATCAACACATGTAACCGGCTGCTTGGTCAGTTTGCTTACGTGCAGAAGAAAATTACATTGTTTGCTATATAACATTAACATTAAAATACTCTTTTAAAGAGTACAGAGAAAAGTAAGATTTCCTAGGGAATGAACATGCTCTATCAATCCGAGGGTTCGTGGTCCGATGCTTCAAGACATGCTTCGGACTTTGGGGCCGTGATTCTCCAAAAGTGACAGTCAAATCACATAAACTGGTTTTACAAGAGTGGTTCAAGAGTTGGCGAGGGGTGCTGTTGACTAGTTGTCTCCTCTCGAATTTATCAGTTCAGAATTAGATATGTCTATGTGCAGATAGACCTTGCAGCAAACAAATTCCAAAGTAGGTTGCAACAAACACTCGAAGTGTGTGTGTGAAATAGAGGGTCAGAACCTCCAGAGTTGTTCCTTGGAGATAAAATGTGCTTTACACGAGTATGAAATAACAAACGATTATCAGATTTTATCATGATTTGACTAAAAACATTGTTTTGACAATAGTTCTCATAATATGAAACTTTGATATCATTTTATGAATTAAGGGAAAAGTTTTAAACTAAAAACAACAACAACTGATTATTGCTCTGTTAAATATAGTTTACTGACAAAAGGAAAATACCTGTGATTTTAATTTATGGTTACATTTTACCTTAGTTTTTCCATATTGATTTTGAGTTACAATAACATTTCTATCAAAGTTCGTCATTAACGTATCGGGTTAACATTGCGGTTGTACTCGTCACTACGAAAACAAACCACGTGCATAAACAGATCCAGTGTCCATTAAGTAAACGTTTTGCAATGTCTATTTCATCTATATACCTTTCTGTGCCAGCGAAACTGGCACGCGCCACGCTGAAACGTATATGATACACATAAAATGGTAAAGGATCACACGTAAAAAAAGAAGGACATGATCGTTGCGTTACTGCAAAAAAAATCCTAGTGATAAGGTAACCTACACTGTAACGTTTTTGTTATTAAATCTTGTAGCTACACTTTCAAGATAGACCACTATTTCTAAACATTCGAACCCAGGTCAAAAAAGAATACTTTAAAAAATTAATTACTTTGTAGCTTCTACTTGAGCTCATCATAAGCTGCCCTTTACCATTTAAAATGTGAGTTTGCCACTTCACTGTATTAGGAAGTAATTTTTACTTTAATAAAGTAACACTCCTACTTCATCGATTCGCTAAAAAAGCCCCTGAGTAGAGTACTCGAACAGACACTGTAAACGCCCAAAACAGAACGTACTATATAACAGTAGAATTGGTTTGTTTTGAATTTCCCCCAAAGCTACACGAGGGTTTTCTGCGCTAACCATCCCTAATTTAGCAGTGTAAGGCTAGAGGGAAGGCAGCTAGTCATCATCTCTCACCGCGAACTCCTGGGGTACTATATTACCAATGAAAAGTAGGATTGGCCGTCACATTATAACGCCCCCACGGCTGAAAGGGCGAGCATGTTTGGTGCGACGGTGATTTGAAGCACAGTAAAAAGATCAAAATGTTACAGTGTTTTGTTTTCGAACTAAAGTTTGAATGATAGTAAACTGTAAAATTCAGATACATGTGAACACACGAGGTTTGTTTTTTATATACGTTGTGAGTGGTTGCTGTCTTGCTGTACATTGTGTAAAACTAAAATAATTGCATGGATTCATATGTCTCTGTGTGTTTTTCGTACATGAAAGCCACAAGGGGCTATCTCCTCAGCCCACTGAGGGGAATCGAACCCCTGATTTTAGCGTTGTAAATCCGAAGACATACCGCTGTACTAGCGGGGGCATTCATATGTCAAAAGCCACTTACGTCGCGTACGCTTTTCGACCAACTTAAAAAGCTTAAACGTATTAAAACTTGCTCTTGTGGAAGTTATTGTTTCATTTTATAGTTGTTGTGGTCTGAAAACAATATACGTGAAATATCTCTTACGTCGGTAAAAAAAACCCAACAAAAACAGGTAACTTTTGTTACTTTGTTGATATGAAGTAAAAATGTGTAGCTAAGGGCAACGTTAAATTCTTATGTACTTCGGCTGTAAACCCACAGTCAAAGCGTGTACAGTGCTAGTGACCTCTATTGAGGTTAATCAACACAACTAGGGTAACGCGAGTTGCCTTCCCGTGTTTGTTACCAAGTGATGTTAGAAACTTCATCACGATTTTTCCGTTATTACCCTGAAGGAATAATTTTTTTTATAAATTTCTTCGTCAGGTGAAAGTGGAACGTATATAATAACATTACGTCACATGACGTATTGATGGTTGCGAAAGGCAAGATTTCTGGGTCCCCCAGAAGTAATACATAGACTTTATGTAACATCACTGCAACTGTAAGAACATCTGCTCATCTGTTGGTGAATACATTTAAGTGTATAATTATTAAAATGAAACATAACTTTTAGTTGAGTAAAATGAACAGTTTAGAGTACGTTATTCCATGCGGCCGGCTCGCATCACTGTAAACATGTTATCGACACACCTTGCATTGTAGGATATTACAATGTACTAGTAGGCTTTTCTAAACTTGACAGAGGTTTACTATGAAATCTAGTCAATCTTAACGCAGGAGAAGTGTTAACTTTGTAAGGGTAAATTGATTCAGCATTATTTACAAATACTTTACAATAATGAAATACTTTATTTGAGAAACAGAAACACGTGTTACAAAATATGTCCTAGCTGTTGTAACTCATGTGAACAATGCTGAATAATCACAGATTACGGTAGGCGAGACTGGTGAAACTTAAGTGAACAATGCTGAATAATTACAGGTTACGGTGCGCGAGACTGGTGTAACTCAAGTGAACACTGTTGAATAATTACAGGTTACGGTACACGAGATTGGTGTAATTCAAGTGAACAATACTGAATAATTACAGGTTACGGTACACAAGACATGGTACACTTTCATACCATTAGTCGTGACTTGAAGAACACGATGATAAGTCTCATTATCATACACCGAAAGAAAAGTTAAACACCAGACATTCTGCTTGAAAACAATACAAGCAGAATAAATGCCAGCTAATGTTTAATTTTCTCACAGAGTTTTTGTTTGGTGGTTTAGACTAAGTTCGTAATATTACCAATTAAGAATCTTCAACTTGTAATTACAAAATTTTTAGAGTTTAGAATTTCCATGTTTGTACTGACTTGCTTTCTCAAAGGGAAACTTGATGTAAATTGTGAAATATTTTATTATAATAACTCGCCAAGTTTCATACAATTAATTTCAAGTGTGTTCGAAACCAGAGACTTTTAAACATATCAACTAAAATAAAATTAAACTTGTTCAGTTGGCCTCAACATAAAAATGAATCTATTTAAAAAACAACAACATGCATTTATTATTAATTCCAATTGGAATATTGGTCGTGGTACATACTTTTGTATTAAGGAGTCGTTACCATGGTAAATCATTTCGGTGAAATGGTAACGCAAAATTAAATTTTCGTAGTTAATCACCGGCATGAATTTTAGTAATATAAAGATCATGAATACAACAACAAATTTGTATAAGATTTTATAATTATATCTATTTATTGGATGATTAATGATATTTGAAAACCACAGCACGTTCTATCTAAGCTGAGAGTCAACATTATTAATAGTTAATTTTTTAAAAAACATTTCAGCTTGTTATTTTTGTGCTTTTATAAGTAGATGTAGGTTTTAGCACAGCGATAAAAATGTTTTACAGTTACTATAAGCAACTATATCAGCGATATATAAAAATACTTCGATCCAACTGTAATTTAAAACTATAAAAAAGAACCTAACAGGTTAAATCCTTCAGGAAATGTTCAGTCAGCCATATGGCCTTTTCACACAAGTATATATTATAGTGCTTTTATTACCAGTATCATTTTATATACGCCAAAGTGAGGCTATTGAAGGAAAGTATTATTTTGGGTAAACTAACAATCAAAACCGTGAATATTAACGGGATATAACATTTAAGCCTAAATACATCTATATATAGCAGATTTACTACTACGTCTAGTATCTTGACGTCACAAATTCATGTTGGGAATCAGCTGAACCAATCAAATAATACAATCCACTTCTATCCCATTCTTGTTTGGTTCGGTCTACCACTTTCAGTAGCTAGGCCTACATAGCCTTGTTTTTTATTTAGCGATATGTTTTCCTTATATTTGTATATAGAGAGATATGTATGGATTTCCTGTGACGTTTATTACCCTCTATGTATCATTTTTAAGCCACAAGAAATACAGAAACTTAAAGTAGAAGCAACCTCTGGTATATACGAATTATTATTTTACAAAGTATTTCATCAGAATTGTGACTTCAAAGCACATATTCCTGCTGGAAAACTGTTTTTCACTTAGCTTTTGTCTGTATATATAAATACATATATCTTAGATAAGCTAAAGTACGTTTACGAAAAAGTACTCTGTAGCTAAAGGACCCATTGCACATTGCAACATAATTAGAGAGGAGCTAAGCTTAAATTGTGACAATGTTAAAATAGTTCATCTTTATAGCACTTGGAAATATTGGATTTAACCATGATTTGTGAAGAAGTGTTTATCGGTTCTTCTATGCCTTGGAAATATTTCTTCCATCGTCCATCATGCATATTTAGATAGCTATTATTACATACTATCGTATTACAATACAAGTTTCCTTCTGAGGAGCTTCTGTAAATGATTGTCAGTGTATATATTATTCATATAATAAATGACCATAATAAATATATAAAAATATATAAATAAGCATTGTATTCGTATTGCAAAAACTTACCATTCAAGGAATAGTACTGAATAATACACGCTTATCTAGCTATAAAACTACTAGATCATAAAAACGTCGAAAAAAGATGACGGCAAATCTGAATTATTATATGAATCTCTGATTACTGACCACTAAACTTCAAGATATTCATCAGAACACAAATATATCTGATATTGACGAGAATAGTGGATTTCTAAAAAATAGTTATAATCTAAATACGTAAAAGAACGTTAATATGTTAGAACTAAAGATACAGAAGGAGAGTTTTGATATTAAGAACATTACAGTATTAAAAATTATTTCATATAATCTATAGTTTTCTACCGCTTGGTGGGGTCTTTGTGTAAATAGTATGTGTGTGTGTGTGTTTTCTTACAGCAAAGTCACATCGGGCTATCTGCTGTAACAGTATATCCCAGAACTTGAACACAAAGACAAGTAATGAATTGCGCTATTCATTACGATTTAAGCCTGTATTTATTATGATTTTAGTTGAATTACGCCTTTCTTTGTAAGCCTAAGTAATATGTACTTGCATTAAAGTTTTAAAATTACGAGCTACTAGAAATGGAGTGAGCCAGAGATGTTTAGTGCTAAAAATTATTTATCGCATTAAATGTAATCGTTATAAAGGAATACACAGAAAAATAAAAAATATATATCAACACATCTTGGCCCCGTACAATATTACGTATTATAATATATCTCAGACGAGCCTCCAATCTATTATGTTACGTATTAAAATTTCAAATTGTCTGAAAGTGAGTTAAATTGCAATTTAAATTTAGAAATTAATTAAATGTCGAGATGCACCACATTGATGATATCTGCCAAAAAGATTAATATACACAGTTTTCTTTCTTAGTACAAATATATTTTTAGTTTACAAACAATAATACAATTTATAACAATAGTTCTTGCAAAAAGTTATCACTAATAATGATTTATACACTTAACTTTTACAAACTTACAAACAGTATTCAGTTTATTATCCGGAATTTCCTTGATATCCTATCAAAGGTTCATCTGGAGCAAATTAATTTCCAGTTGATATGGGCATAGCTCACGAGGAACTAGCCAGCTCGAGGTTCATCACACTCGAGTTTTTCGCAATTTAAGTTATATAATATATTCCTAAAAATACTATCGTCTGTTGGTAATCCGCTGTTTTTAAATGGTTTGTAATGTTCGAAATATATATAAAAGTTTCTTTTCAAATAGCTACAGTTTCCCGGTTAATAAGCGTTAACGTACAGTTATATCTTCCGAGGTTTGTAATATACCAATAGTATGTACTGTCTCTTGGCTTGTCGGTTTATAAACATTAGACAAGCGATATTCTAGAAATTTCAGTTGGCTCAACAATACTGAAAATACGCTAGCCTTTTTTTAAAACATATACATATTGCTGATTTTTACATATGAGAATGTTCTACAAATTTAGTAAATAGGCTGGACTTACGCAATACGCATTTAACAGTACAAGTTACATGCATGTCTAAATGTATATTTAACTGAAACAAACATCGCTATTAAAATAAATATATAATAACAAATTTGTCACAACTATTATACAAGTTTGAACATCAGCAGAAAATAAAACTGTTCAGCCTTTACAATAAACAATATTTCTTAAACATAAAAGTTTACAAAGAAAAAAACATGTTTGAAATACTTAACAAGAAAATAGTGATACTGTATGCAGAGATGAAGATGATGTTTTATCAGTTTTACATGTGCGGAAAACAATTGAATATCCTTTAATATCCTTTCTTTTTTACCTGCAAATAGTTTTTATCGATTTGATTCTAACATTAAAATAATTTACGAGATGTCAGAGTGTCAGATGTCATGATAGTCTCGTTACAAAGGAATTAAACTGAAACTTTGAGAATGTGAAGCACAAAAAGTAAAAGAATGTGAAAGACAAACATTCTTTCTTCCAATGTGTCTTAGGTGCTGCAAGTTTTTGTTTAATTTTAAAGCAGAAAGGATTACCTGTAAGGCAATAGTATTCTATAACTGGTAGCAAAGAAACAGACGTGAAAAAAGTACTCTTTTTGGTGGTTGAGGTTCAAGTTGTACAGTGACATTGTGGACATTAGGGTGTGCACAGAACCGTTAAAGAAAAGTGGCTAAACGGTATCTCCCAAAGAAGTAGTTAAACGCCATACACTTCAAAGAAGCAGCAAGTAAACGCTCTATTTACTTAAGTCGAAGTGGCCAACTGCAGTATTCACTAGAGAAGGGACTAAACACCATATTTATTTAAAAACTTGACTAAATGTTCATATTTCCCGAGAGACCAATGCCATCATGTTCACTAAAGAAGTAATTAAGCATCATATTTAAGAAACAAGTAAACAGAACTTACTCGTGATTTCCTTCAACCTCACCCAAGGCATTTAAAGAAAAACCACTTCGATCTGAGACTTCTTATCTGTCCATTTTTCTTCTGTCTTTTCACCAGTATGATTTTCATTAGTGTTTAAGTACAGTTCTTGTTACACCCTACATGTTACAAGTTACACATTACCATTTTCTTTTCAAGACACTAGAACAGTATCAATTTCTTCAGTTGTTTTCATACCTTGGGCAACTTTTGAATATTTTATATTCTATTAGTATGTCTGATACTATTGCTTGTAGCATAGAGTATTAAAAGGATGCTATCGTGGTTTACCTTGAAAGCGCCTGTGATGGCTGAACAGCAAGTATGAGGGCTTATAATTTTAACGAACGGGCTTCGATATCCGCGTTGGTACGCGACAGATAGCCCATTGTGTAGCTGTGTGGACAAAGAAATTTTTGGAAGCTTTGTATGATTAGAAACACTTCAATAAACCTTGAGGCAATTAAAATGTTTACATTATACCTATTGTTTCTATTAATATAATGTGGTAACCATTGCAAATTGAAGCATGTTGTAAGAACAATATCCAGGCGTTATCATTGTGACTGGTTGTCGGTTGTAACTGATATCTTCATGTAACTAGACCCTGAAGGTGTGCTGTTGTACTTTTCTTGATATTTCCATTTTTTTATCCACAATTCTATTGTCTAATACCGAGAGCACACCTGTACACTTGAGCGTGATGACGTAGGCGTTATGTAATTTACATTTATTTGTTTTTAAACCAGTTTTTTTTAGAGTGCGTGTGTTTGCTGACAAGCCACCCCTCACAGATAAAAGTAAAACCTATCAAGATTCAAGGTCCACAGCTAGAATTAGAACAAACAGTTCTGAAAAGAAAGTAAGAATACAATACTAATGTCATTGCACTTTAAACACTTGAGGTAGCAACGACCCCACCCGCGGCTGCTCTTGCCTTAATGAAGTAGTTCCTTAACTTACCATATAAATATGGTAGCTTTTACCTAGTTGTGAGCCAGTAATTTATCAGAAAAATAAGAAGTTATTTGAGTGTGATGTAAACTGTCAGTTGCCATTTCCCGTTTTTTCTTTTTTTGTGTCTCTCCGTGTGTGTTATATCATTGTTATTTGTTAGGTAAACTTCAAGCTTGTAAGTCGTTGAACCAGAACATATCAATGAATTTTCTGGTTCGAGACTAGTTAAATGTTTAATTTATAAATGGTCAATTTATTTTGAGGTTGACCTCAAAAACATAAATTTAACGTTTTTTTATATTTTTAAGTAAATAAAAATAGATAGTTTAGTACTGATATATGAACTACACACACACGTAAATAACTAATTAATACTCCTTAGAGCATCAATTTTTCTTTCTTAATCAACGTAATACTTTGGAAATTCCTATAATTTTCTTCTTTTTATTTATTTAAGATGTTAAGTCTTGAGTTCAGTCAAATCACATCGGGGCCCCTAGTGCATTATAAGAGTGACAGACAAATCCCACTATTCGATGAGATGGGAGTAGCTAAAAAGTTGGCGGTGGGACCCCATTCACTATGTTTTTCTCTAGTCTATCAGCTCAAAATTAAAAACGATTATGAGCTAAAATCCTTTTTGTTGGCTTACGTGAAGATTCTGAAACTGTCATAAATTACGGCTTAATATATCACCAAATTAAATTACCACCTGGCGACTGTTCTAGCAGTTTGGCAACAGTATTAGGAGTTAGACCTTGCATAATTACCACCTGGTGAGTCTTCCAGCAGCTTGACAACAGTAGTAAGAGCTAGACCTGCACTGGCAACATACTTTTCATTAAAAAATCGTTTCTTTATGAACCTAATACGTCCCAAAAAGAGTTTTACGACGTTGGTAGATTTGAAGGATGTTGGAAAGAAAAATCAATATTTAAAAATTGTTCTTGTTATTTCTTTTTAATTTTATTACAATATTAAGTTTTAAAACAAACACTTCCATGAACTGGTTTTTACATCTCGTAGGATAAAATGAAACAATATGTAATATTCATGTAAATTAAAATGACTACAGGCATTTTGTTATTACATTCGTATATAGATTATATCATTTCCAATATAAGGATTCCATTCTTTGTTAGTTTTATTCCAGCTTCGAATGTTTAAGTTCTGTAACAAATATATAGTACATTGTAGCATCGATTTAATGACTCACTTTGCTTGTGATAACTGTTGTAATGACTTTTAGTGTTTAAATACTAAGTATGTTTTGTGAGGCATTTTATTCATATGGTGTCACAAGCAAATAATTTTATATACAATTTTTGTAATTAATGAGTTAGATGGTCAAGTACGTGATGTTAGAACGATCCTAAAAACACCCTACGTTGTTACAGTTTATATTGCTACATCCTTTCATACACTATTTAATGTCTATGCCTTTTAATAATATCTCTGGATTATAATTTCCGTTGAAAATTGCTTCGTTGTGAGGCTGTCATGTTCGAAGCATACCACTTCCCCTTAAATGATCTCTATAATTCTTATTCTGTAAGAGGACAACCATTTCAACTGTCTGATCGCAAAGAGATCCGAAGGTGATGCATGCGGCGACTTGATGGATATATTTTTGTTTGAAATTGCATGAATACTTATTTCATTCTTTCTACGTGTGGTACGTGACGGTTGAAAGTGAGGCATAACTGGAAACCATATTTTGGTGAACCCGTTATTTTTGTATGGCATAGGGCCCAGAACATTTCTCACCATCAGCATTGCATCCACTCTCATGATCCCTAACATGTCCCTTGTAGACTATTCAGTGATGATCGTGAATACTTTGGATAAAATTTAAAGGTATGCCACGAAGCGCTTTTCATCCATTGGCAGGTAGAAAATGACACGAGATCTGTAATAGTTTTCCACGTAGACAATACGTTAATTACAGTATCATCACGTACTGTCATTTTCCAGTTGGCTTTCCTTTCCTGTATATATCTATTTCATTTAGTTGGTTGTTCTGACAATTGTTCCTTTAAGGGTAAACTAACATTTTTTCTCTGCTAGAAAAAATCACTTTATAGCACTTTTCGAACTTCAGTTAATTCTTCGTGTAAGTATTTGAATTTTGTTATTTGGCAGGCAAAAAAAAGCTGTGTTTTTTATATCGAAATTCAAAGTAAAGTACCAACTGTAGCTCATTATTTTAACTTTAAAACCTCAGGGTTTCACTGACATGAAAGATATACTTATTACTGTTGTTTTTTATTCAGATCGAAGTTCCGAGAACTGTACTTAAGTATGTATTAGAACATTTATGTTGTCACGAAATGATATTTGCATCGTAAATGTAAATGAGCGGTTGTTATATAAAGTTTCAATTTCACTGACCTAATTACTATATGAATTTCCATTATGCATGAGCACGTGTAGTGTTTCCATGTAAACATGTCATTTTCATGGCTGTTTGCAGGGCGCATTTTCCTTCTAGCTAAAGTTTAAGTTTGCAGTAACTTTATTCAAATTGCTTTTTTTAAATTTTACTCGGCAGAATTATTATCACCTCAGTTTGATAAAACAGCTCACTAAAATCAAATTAATGTACATAATACTTGATTTTGTAATATATAGATCATTATATAGTTATATATAGATCGTAATGTTTATTTATAGTGTTTGATAACTGCACACTCTTCATTTTTTGAGGGCAAATTGTGTTGATAACGATCGAGGTACAAAACTCATGTTCAGATTTTTATACGCAATGTAAAGTGAAAAAAAATGTTTTGCAAAACATGCGTCTGAATTTTATAACGAAACCACTAGTCCAATCTGAATGAAAATTATAAATTAGTTATTGTTACATGAATTACGTTATGAAAAGAGTGCTAAAGTTTTGGGTATTTTATCATCACATTGGTTTGTTTTGAATTACGCGCAAACCTACGTGAGGGCTATCTGCGCTAGCCGTCCCTAATTTTGCAGTGTAAGTCTAGAAGGAAGTCAGCTAGTTATCACCACCAACTGCCACAACTCTTGGACTTCTCTTTTATCAACGAATAGTCGGATTGACCGTCATATTATAACGCCCCCACGGCTGAAAGAGCGAGCATGTTTGGCGCGACGGGTATGCGAACCCGCGACCCTCAGATTACGAGTCGAGTGCCTTAACCACCTGGCTATGTCGGTCCTTATCAATACATATTATGTTAAAACTTCCGCCATGTTCGAAACCCCTGCTCTCTTTAATAATGTCAGCGTATTTTGTGATTTTTCAATGCACAAAAGCTGAACTTATCAAACTAAGAGACTCTGGAATTTTGATGATAGATTTATGAAATAAATAAATCATTGTTCCAGAAAAATAAAAGCAATTAATTTTAAACACCTTTATTTCTAATTTATTACTTGAGCAATACATAATAAAAATTTCGGTTTAATGATTTAACTCAGTTCTGTTATGAAGTACAATTAACTTGTTTATGGCGTTTGATAATATTACTAGCAAGCATGGGTGACACAAGCTGTTGTTGTTGTTTTGTATTAAGCACAAAGCTACACAATGGGCTATCTGTGCTCTGCCCACCACGGGTATAGAAACCCGGATTTTAGCGTGCAAGTCCGCAGACATACCGCTGAGCCACTGGGGGGCTTGACACCAGCGATTCAAGTAGTACAGTAAAGAATAATCCCTCTTTGCCATTATTCGTTGCGAGGGTAGCTTTGTTTGTTTGTTTTGGAATTTCGCACAAAGCTACTCGAGAGCTATCTGTGCTAGCCGTCCCTAATTTAGCAGTGCAAGACTAGAGGGAAGGCAGCTAGTCATCACCACTCACCGCCAACTCTTGGGCTACTATTTTACCAACAAATAGTGGGATTGACCGTCACATTATACACCCCCACGGCTGGGAGGGCGAGCATGTTTAGCGCGACCCTCGGATTACGAGTTGCACGCCTTACGCGCTCGGCCATGCCAGGCCACCAGGGTAGCATAGACAGAATGACGCATTTTTTAAATCCATCTTATCACCAAAGTAATTTTCAAAAGCGTGACCCCGGGGTATATAAACTTTGGTGTGTTTTTTTTTACATGTTTATTACACTGTTATAGGCAAAGAACAAAGCACCATAAGATTTCCTGTACTTAATGTGTAAGCAATTGGTTTATCTCTTCTATGCATATGTACGCAGTTTTTATGGCTTTTTATCATGTACTCTTTATTCAAATATAGTGCCTTAGTAATTTAAAAAAAAATTATAATCTGGTAGCTGTTGTTTTTTTAAAATCACATACGGGTTAATCAAGGTAAATAATAGTTTATTTACAGTCATACACGTGGTTAAACAGTGACAATGAGCTGTTATTATGCAGAGATGTAATAACCTAACAGTGATGAGGCGTGTGTATTAACACTCCCATTATGACGTTCAGGCAATATCGGGTGTCTTTGTCCATCAGTGACGCATTCAGTTCCCATGAACCAAGGTGAATAATTATGTAATTCTCTACTTATATATTTGTTTCTTTCTGTTTCAAAATTGCACGTACCAGGTTCTTTGTATGATATTAATGAAACAATGAGTTTGTTGAAGATAGATATCAAATTTATATTAATTTTTTGTGATGTGTAAGTATGAGGTGTAGATTTCAGGCGCCTCCTGTTGGAAAATTAAAAAAACGAGCATCGCATATAATGTTTTTTTTTCTAGTATTTTTCGTACGTAGAGATATTTGTGTTTTAAGACATTTGAGCTTTCTGGTGCAACACCGATGGCTAAAAATATAATGCTTTCTAAGTTATTATTTATCAAATGGTTCCCCGCTGGGTCAGCGGTAAGTTTACGGACTATAAAGCTACAATTCGATACTTTTTATGCGCTACATATAGTGCCACCCCCCGTCAGTACAGAGGTAACTCTTCGGGTTTACAACGCTAAAATCAGGGGTTCGATTCCCCTTCGTGGGCTTAGCAGATAGCCCGTGTTGCTTTGCTATAAGAACAAAGCTACACGCGCTGCATATACAAAAACGTAGCTGGCATGTGTTATGGGGCTCTGTAAATATTCTTAATGGGCGATTAACTTGTTTTTCTTTCAGTGATGTTTGGCTACTAGAGTTGTATATTTTATATTTGTATTGTAGTAAAAATCTGTTTATCTCATATGATAAACGCGTACCTGATATAACCATCAACAGATATCCTTTAATTAAGATGAAGGCGTACCTGATGTAACCATCAACAGATTTCTTTTGATTCTGCTTTCTGATGATAAGAATTGAAATAATTTTTTGTAGAACATTTTAAAGTAATCTTTTAACGATTCTGTTAATCATATAAACGAAATAAGAGGCGCGATAATCATACTTATAAACATTTTACTACATAAATAGGATTCTTCACCTAGAAAAAAGTGAAATGTTGTAAGGTTAGAAGTTTTATTTTGTTACAAAATTTGGTTATTATTTATGTGTATACACGAAGAGCTCTGTAGAGTTGCGTATTCGATGCGGCACTTTATACATTTCATATATAGTCGTTTTTCCTATGGCACCTCAATCAGTTTCGGTTCTGTGAAATTGAGCATGAGCACACGAAAAAAAGAAACAATAAAAACTGTGTTCACGAGGTGCTATATATTTCTTTCCAGTTTTCGTGTTCGTGGGAAACTGGAATACGGAAGTATTGTTTTTATACTAATTGTAGAGACTCAACGAGCTCCCATTAAAACGCCATTATAAAAGACTAATTCTGAATAAATACATAACTAGAAAGTATGATATATGTATATATATATATATATATAACTGTGTATGTATCTACATTAACAGTATTCGACCTGGCGTACTTGTAAAGATTTCTTGATGTACTGTGGTTATATTTATCTTTGTGTGTTTATGTGTGTACTTGTGTGTAATATTGATTTGCGTAATGAATTAACCTCCTGATCATACACGAGTGTTTTGATTTTGCAAAATAATATACATAAATATCGCCGTAAAACACGAGGTGTCTTCACACACGTAAAACCACAAAAAATAACACTGTAAATGGGCTTTTGTTTATATTTATTTGTATTTAAAGACATGTGATAAACTGACTTAGTGAGTTGAAGACAAATATGATGAAGGTTAACCTACTTTGAGAAAATGAAATTTGAAGATGTCTTTTTGGATGACAAAGGAAACTTTGATTGCACATTCAACATGTACAACGTTTTGACAATGTTTTCTTTATTATTCATTCAGCACGCCTTCAAACTTTATTGTATGTTGTTAGGTCTCAATGAATCTCTTGTTTTATGACAAGGTTTCCAATGGATTGTACATAGAAAATAAAACATTTTGCTTAGTGTTTTGGTCGGTTTTTCACTGCGAGTTTAAATTGGTAAAAACAGAAAAGTATTTAATATCGTTGTAAGCTATATTTTTAATGTTGTAATTTGTTTGTTAGTTAAGGAGAGGGAGCTGTGGGCTTTAATAATAACGTTAAGATAGGCCTTGAAACTTTTAATTTGACCTCAGTGTTTTTCTTGCATGTTTGAAGCCAGATAATAAATACGAGACAAATGTTAAGATTGTAATGAATATTTGAAGGAGAAAGAGTAAACCAGTTGGTATGCTCGCTTTCGCGGTTATTCTATATAATTAAATTAACTTTACATTAATCCTAGTATTGTTAAAGTGGTTTAAACATCATTTGTAACGGAGGCTTAAAATATTTTATGACGCTGTACAAGTGTTCAAACTTACAGAAATGTTAAAGGAAGAAAATAACTTGGACTAAACGTTCAATCATTTCCATCGGAGAAGTTAAAAGAAGGAACAAGCACACAATAATGTGTAGATCCCGCTTGTATAATAAACGGAATCCAAGTCGGCAACTTGAGGTTTCAAAATGTTTTAGACTGTACACGTTATACCTTATTTGTTAGTTTTAGCTAAATTGTTGTTTAGTTGCATGATGGGTTGTTTGAGCAAATTGCCACGGAGATCAAACCCAAAATTATAGTAAAGAAGGAACAGAGTATCATGTGTGTCTGTGCGTGCTTTTTTTATAGCAAAGCTAAATAAGGTTATCTGCTCTTATCCAATGCCGAGAATAAGTAAGTGCTACATTAGTAACAAGGTAATAACTGTATTTAATAAAATCATCCATTACACATTTAAGGATTATGCTTGTATAATGTAAGAAGATATTAGACGGTGTAAAACGACAAAGACTTGTAGTTTTATCATTCATCAATCCTTTTGTGACCTTGTGTTGTTATGTATTCTACATTTCGAATGAAAATGCAATTTCGTAGTTTTATTTGTTAAACAGCCTGGCATGGCCAGGAGGTTAAGGTACTCGACTCGTAGTTGAGGGTCGCGGGTTCGAATCCTCGTCTTACCAAACATACTCACCCTTTCAGCTGTGAGAACGTTAAAATATTACGGTCAATCCCACTATTCTTTGGTAAAAGAGTAGCCCGAGAGTTGGCGGTGGACGATGATGACTAGCTGCATTTCCTCTAGTTTTACATCGCTAAATAAGGAATGGCTAAAGCAGATAGCCCTCATATAGCTCTGCGCGAAATTCAAAACAAACGCTAACATATTATTTGTTGAAACGATGGAATGATTTGTGTTGTGGTAACTCAGCGTAGAAAGATATCACACATGTACGTCAAAAGCTAGTGGGATATGTGTATCTTATACTGAAAATAGTTCTTTGTCAAGCTTAAAAAATCATATGATTGTAACTTAATAAAACATTTTTTTATCGATCCTGGGTATGAACTTTTGTGTAACCACTGTATTTTGTATACAAGCAGTAAAATTTCCTCCATATTTCTTATTAACTACGTTAAATTTATCCCAATTTTGTAGATTAATGCGACTTTTATGTCGCTAGATTTTATCAAGATAAGTAGATAGTTATCATATCATGTTCCAAACTTTTATCACATCATCTACTAACTTTGTAACATTTCTTGACTTTATACTTGTTTCAACTTCCAAGAGGCTCGGTATGGCCGGGTGATTAAGACGCTCGACTCGTAATCTGAGGATCACGGGTTCGAATCTCAGTCACACCAAACATGCTCGCCCTTTCAGCTGTGGAGGCGTTATAATGTAAAGGTCAATCTCACTATTCGTCGGTTAAAAGAGTAGTCCAAGGGGTGGCGGTGGATGGTGATGACTAGCTGCCTTCCCTCTAGTCTTACACTGCTAAATTAGGTACGGCTAGTGCAGATAGCCCTCGTGTAGCTTTGCGCGAAATTCCAAAACGAACATTCAACTTACAAAGGCTGCGCGAACTTGCCATCGTATTCGTTGATTATAAAATCTAAAGTGGAAATGCATGCTTTGGTAAATAAATATCTTTAAGTCATGAATTCAGAAATTATTCAATATGAAATGGTATATTTCATAATATTTTAATGTTTTTTACGTTTTTTTGTATAAAGTCTATTAAGCTATAAGTGTCGTATAGTGCAAATAAAAATGTCACGTCATGTTGTATACTTTATCTCGTGGGCCCTCTCCCCCGAAAATTCTTTATTCTATGTAGAGAATGAGATACTCTTTTTATAATGTTTGTCGGTGTTTCCTGATTTGTGGGACCCACGACTTTGACAATGAGCAAATATTTTAAAAATGAACTTTTAAAGGCACGTGCCAAACGTGTGTACCAAAGTTTGGATTTAAAAAAAGTAGCCGGGAACAACAATCGTGTTGGCTCGTGATCAGCTTAGCGTGGCAAGAGATGGTAAAGGTGCGCATGGTCTCGAAATAGTATGGAGTTTTGTGACTCCTCCATCTGCACGAACCACGTGGGAAAACGTAATCTCTATAAGCAGACTGTGACGAAAGCAAACTTTCTAGTGAACTCGTCTAGGATTTTCAACGTGGAATTAGAACATATTAATCATAAGTTAACAAACTATTTCAGGATTGGCACCACAGTTAGGTTTGTCTCCGTATTCACATTGGAATGTGGATACATAGTAATTGCATGCTTTGTTCCTTATTTTATGTATTTCATTGAAGGTATTTCATATAGCTAATTTAAGCAATTAAACTTAAGAAATTGGATTTTCACACAGCGTTGAATTCAGGGGGTGCACAGAGAGTTGTTGTTGTTTTGAATTAAGCACAAAGCTACACAATGGGCTATCTGTACTCCGCCCACTACGGGTATCGAAACCCAGATTTTAGCGTGTAAGTCCGCAGACATACCGCTGAGCCACTGGGGGGCTGCACAGAGAGAATCTCCCCTGTACAAAAACCTACCCTCTGAAGTACATTATGTTTTCCATTTTGTTGAATTTGTGTTGTAATTTATCTCAACACCCCCTCCCAGCTTCACATTTTCCTCGCCCCGCTGTTTTAATATATTTTTTATATATTTTAAGTCTTTATGTAAAAGTTTAAATTTTCAAAATTTTAATGCTTATTTTTCGCATGTCCAGTTCCAGCATGTCATGAAACTCTTTAAAAAAACTCGAGTCTTTTGTTTATAATTCTTTTTTACTCAATATAGCATTTAAACCATCATTGCCCAAGTTGGCAAAACAGCTGGCTAGCTACTGTTGTCGACTGCAAGAGATCTGTGACAGATACGTTGTTGTTAGAAGGAAATGCAATATTTTTTCTCTTAATTTCAAGAAAGTAAGACTTTACTATTATACGTACAGATAATAGATAGAATGATGTTTAGTAGTCCATTTTAAGCTTAAATGCCCCATCGAAACTTTGACTGAATGAAAAATGAATGAAGATCTCGAGAATTGCATCATTAAAGTAAAAGTTTACTTGATTATGATAATCATTTATGTTATTTTGTACACTTAGTTCTGTGTATAATGTTATCATTAAATCTATTGGTTAAAGATATTTTAACATTCAAAACGTAGATGTTCATGCTAAGAATTTGTCCAATTGATCTTCAACGTGTGTTTTACAAGTGCAGTGAAATTATCGACTGATATATGATTTATAACAAACAAGTATGTAATGGATATTGTTTTATTTACTTAATGGTTATCCCAGTTTAAAAGTCGATTCTTTTCAGCAAGTACTCCAGCAACCGTCCGTGATGGGCAGAGCACAGATAGCCCATTGTGTATCTTTGTGTTTAGCTTTAAAACCATACCATACGCTAACGTCTAAATACGTAAACAATAAATTATTACCTAGTGTTGGATTTGAAATTGAAGTATTAAGTTAGTGGTATTTGAATATTTATGAATGATCGAAAATTCAGCTCAATTGCAAAATGTTTTTGCTATTTTCTGAAACTTAGAAACGGGTATCAGTCTTAATTGCTTTTAAGATAAATAAACAGTAACAAAAATGTAAATACTAACAATATTTGCCTTTATCTTTCGTGATATAATGATTTACAATTACCAATGGATAACAACGTCTGCCGAAGAAAAACAGTTGTTTTAGTCAATTGTTGCATGCTCTACAGCGCCACCTTGACTGAAGTTCATGTATTAATTAAGCGAAATTAGTAATTCAATTTTCAGTGTTACATCAAATTAGCTGTTTGGAATTATTATTTCATTATATTAATAGAAAGTGAGTATTTACAACGTTGTAAAATTATGATATGCGTCGTTGTAGTCAGATCTGATTCTATCACTTGTACTCTGTAAAAATTCTTCAAAAGTGCTTTTATATCAATCAACAACGTTTTACATCCCTGTAATTCATGAAAAAAAAAATCACTGGCTAAGTCTCATAAAATGTTCTTTTAAATTTATTTTAAGGGAGTAATCTAATGTTTTGGATGGAAGGTCAGAAATATAGTTTAATTTGAATTTTTACGTTGCACTAGTTTATTTATGTACAATGACGATATGACATTACACCGTGCATTGTACGTGTTCCGAGTTCACACAATTCATCTATCCAATAGTAAAACGTTTACAGCACGTGCAGGAATTATTGATCACTTGTATTTTCACTCGTTCGTAAAATCGAGCATCAGAAACATGGAAGAACGAGTGACGTAATATCTGTTTTTTGTATTTACAAACTAATGTATCACTCTGCTGAAAAATGCGAAACGTCATGTTGTTGTAAGTAACTTTGCAGGACCGCGTTAATCCAATAAGACTGACGATCAAAACGATCTGTTTTACAAAAAGACCAAGAACGACCGTTGATTTTTTGACCAACGAAGCGGTGATGAAACGGAAAGAAGTGTTTTCATTTCCTCACTTGCCACAACATCATCAACGCCGTTTACAACGTGCAAAAACTATTATCAGCATCAGCGTTTACTGTGTACGTTTGTGAGCATGAACTATTTAGAAAATCGAAGAGACCGGCGACTTTCAGGAGGTGCCCTAACAAACACTCATAGCGAGTTTCTGCTGTCGGGCGTGTGGAGAGGACAGAAATAACCTATGCTGGTTTGCTTTCTACGTTCCCTAGTCTGGACTACGCTTTTTGTTGAAGACTCATAACTCCTTAATACAAGTTGGCATATTGGAGTTATTTGCGCGTGTATTATTAAACGTTCTTTTTTAAAAATACGCAGCAAAATGAGAGGAACTGGTAAGAATTTCGAAGGTTATATAACCGCATTGTGTCCCTATGGAGTGATGTGTTAACCTTCTCTTGCTCTCTTAATCGTTTTTTTCTTCTAAATATCTTGCTATTTAGTAGTACGCTAAGGAATGAAATAGCTTATTATTTAGTAGCATGCTAAGGAGTGAAATATCTTGCTATTTAGTAGTACGCTAAGGAGTGAAATATCTTGCTATTTAGTAGTACACTAAAGAGTGAAATATCTTGCTATTTAGTAGTACGCTAAGGAGTGAAATATATTATTTAGTAGTATGCTAAGGAGTGAAATAGCTTGCTGTTTATTAGTACGCTAAAGAATGAAAAAAATATTTAGTAGTACGATAAGAAGTGAAATGTCTTATTATTTAGTAGTACGATAAGAAGTGAAATGTCTTATTATTTAGTAGTTCGTTGAGGAGTGAAATGTTTTATTATTTAGCAGTATGCTAAGGAGTAAAATATTATTTAGTAGTACGCTAAGGAGTAAAATATTTAGTTGTACGCTAAGGAGTGAAATGTCTGATTATTTAGTAGTATGCTAAGGAGTGAAATATCTTATTGTTTAGTTGTACGCCAAGGAGTGAAATTTTTGTATTTTATTCATTGTAATAACAAGTGGAAAATATCATTCAACAATGTCAGTTTAAAGAAATATATGGAAAAATGACGCATCATAATGGTGCTATTTCTTACAAAATGTATGTATATTAATTTTACGGTATAATTCTACACAATTTTTTATTTAAGCGGTGACAGTATTAACGGACAACGTTTACTTTTTTAATTTTGATGAATTTGTGTAAATGGATTTTAGCTTACCAACCTGGAGGCACCGGTAAAGAAATACACGTGTGTATATTATATATGTTTATTTATGCGTATTGACGTGATTGTGTAGATCATTTAAGAAACGTGTGGAATCGAACGCCCCAAAATAGTGTCATCAAAATGTGTTATAATGCATGCATATCCAGCCCTATATTTAAATATTAAATATTTTCCATGAGTAATTTAACAGTAAAGCATTCAAAATGAAACACAGTTAATCGTTATTACATAAAAGCTTTTTAAAAATATTATTAGGATTAATTAGTTTTTGCTGTCACTTCGTAACAATGAAATGAAATTAATAGTGTTTAAATTGTAAACACTTTGACGGTTGGAAAAGGTTAACATTTCTGGTAAGTTAAGAATGGGGGTGGAAATTAGAAAATATTACTATAGTAGTGCATGACATTTAACTAATAAAGTGTAAAACGTATCAATATACCTTCGTTTTAAACCTGGTTGTTATTGATTAACACATTTTTAGATTTGAATGAGCTTCAACGTTCTTTGTCAGTATTATTGTATTCTCCTGCCATGCAGGTGAAGGTCAGGCAGAATTGCAACTTGTCTCGTAAGATCTTTTGGCAGTTTGAATGGCGGGAATTGAAAATACGTAATTATGATAAGAAAAGATTACGGCTCTAGTGTGTTTTCTTGTTCTCCTACGCAAGACTAGAGTAGGTGATAGTCTTTCTTTTGTTCGTTTGAAACGTGTTATTTTATCTAATAATTATTGTACGTTTGTTTGTGAATGAATGAATGTGTAATTATCTCTTGACAACGTGGGTGACATATTAGATAATTATTTTACTTATCTATACACACTGTGTTTTAGTCAAATGACAATTTCTGGAGTGCTAACATTACGAACATACCGACACGAAATTATGCTCGAATAGACTGTACTTGGGGCCTATACCTTAAAGGTTAAGGAACTTTTATTCCACATTTTTATTTATAGAGTAACAAATACTACTATTAAATTGTTACATATTATTCAACAGATGGCAGCACTTTCAACTGTGACAGTAGAATTGCATCTAATGAAATGTTCTCATGAAAGATATTTTGGGTTGAGTAAAAAATAATCCATGATTTAATAAGTATTTGAAAACTTGATCGAGATAATCGACTTGTGGAAATTTGAAAACTTTTTAATGTTATAACTTTGAATTTTATCTCGAGATAAATTATAATGTTTGAAATACTATTTTTTCTTTTTAGCACTTTCTTTTCCAAGATACAAACACGTTGCATCAAAGTACAAGACCAATAATAAATTGTTACAAAAATAGACTAGCAATTTTAATTAATGAAATTTAAATTATTCAAAGTTTTCTTTTTGAAGTATATGGTATAATAACATACATGAACAAGAAAATACATTAAACTGCATTTAAGTATAATTTTATGTTAAAAGCTCACGCATGTCAATTTATTTTTAAACCTGTTCATAAGATTGAGTGAAAATTAGACATGAATAGTCTTTCAATATTTACAGTTTGACTAATAATATGAAGTGTATTTGAGGATGTTTTACGCATATTGGGAAAACGTGTGGAATTTTATGGTCTTTTTTATCAACTAAAACGTGTATCTTTTCGTATATTGATACTTTGATATAAACGTAACTAATCCTTTAGTAGTAAACTTTAGTAAAATACTAAAACAAACTAAGAAAATGTGGAGTATATATTGTGCAAGACATACCCAGAAAGTGCAGTGTTTGTTTGTTGCTAAACAGAAACCAAGACAATAGGCGCCCCCCAGTGGCTCAGCGGTATGTCTGCGGACTTACACGCTAAAATCCGGGTTTCGATACCCGTGGTGGGCAGAGCACAGATAGCCCATTGTGTAGCTTTGTGCTTAATTCAAAACAAAAAAAATTCAACGTGTTGCTTTTTTTATGTCTAAAAATCTCGGTGAATTTTCTCTTTGTATCAGGCCTGGCATGGCCGAGCGCGTTAAGGCGTGCGCTCGTAATACGAGGGTCGCGGGTTCGCGCCCGCGTCGCGCTAAACATCCTCGCCCTCCCAGCCGTGGGGGTGTATAATGTGACGGTCAATCCCACTTTTCGTTGGTAAAAGAGTAGCCCAAGAGTTGGCGGTGGGTGGTGATGACTAGCTGCCTTCCCTCTAGTCTTACACTGCTAAATTAGGGACGGCTAGCACAGATAGCCCTCGAGTAGCTTTGTGCGAAATTCCAAAACAAACAAACAAATAAACCTTTTGTCTCTTCTAAAGCTATTGGATTGTGTTTTCTTGTAACTGTCCAAGTTCTAATTCACAGTGCCTGGTGAATTGTTTTGTAATATTTTTTTTTATTAAACTACAGATATACAAATGTGACTCCGGCGATGTTAGAGGATGTTAATTCTATTTTACGTCTTCACGCTAACATCACACAATATTAGCTATACTGATAGTAGTTCGGGGCAAAATTCATCTTGTTATATCCACTTGTATCTGCATGAAAAAATTCAAAATTTGAAAATGTAATATTTTTCTCAGTAATGACTGGTACAGAAATTAAAGACTGTTATGTGTGGAAATGTCCGTATTTAGATTTGACATGTTGAACAAACGTTGTAAAGCCTCCTTCCCATAATGACATGTTGATTTTCTCTTAACATTTTAAATTAATTAAATATACAGAATTTCAACATCCAAAATATGGGTCGATGAGACCGACCATTGAGTTAGAAAAGTAAAATATACTCCGATAAAGGGCTTAATATATCACCCCCCCAAAAAAACAACAACAACAACAACAACCTGTAATACCAAACAAACTCACTTCTCAGTTATGGTCGACCAAGAAAATGTCGAATTTAATTGGTTGGTTTATTGTATTCCTCTTTTCCAAAATTAATTGAAGTTGTTACTTAACCACCTTACAGTGGCTTTTAATATACGTTTCTCTTTCACTTTTACTGACAGAAGTCGTCAAAACCGTGAAGAAAACTTCTTTATAGAACTGAGGAATCGGATCTTGTATTGCGCAATTTATTCAACCAATACCATGTTTTGTATTGTATTTTAACTATTTTTATTCCCTCGTGCAAATTCAGCCACACTGTAGGTAATTTAGATTCCACATAGTTCAAATTTTTATTCAGAATTTCAAAAAGGAGAGTACTAGAAAGCTTTGTTTGGGAATCAACCCACGAAATATTTCCCTGACTCGTAGACTTCATGTTAAATTTATTTATAAAGCGAACAAATACATAACTTCCTTTTTTATGCTTTTAGAACATTTTAAATTGTAATGTTTTTACTTCAAAGTTATAAGAAATCAAATTTAGAGGAGAAATGAAATGTTCTAGTGAATGTTTTACATAATGTATTCTTAAATCTGATCATGTAAATAAAGGTGAAACTCTGGAAGTGCTTTACAACTGAATAAATATAACTTACGAACTTCAGCAATTGCTTGTTTGTGTATTTTTGAATTTCGTGCAAAGCTGCATGAAGGCTATCTGAGCTAGCCGTTCCTAATGTATCAGTGTAAGGCTAGAGGGAAAGCAGCTAGTCATCACCATTAACCGCCAACTTTCGAGCTACTCTTTTTACCAGTAAATAGTAGGATTGATCTAAACATTACGCCCCACGACTGAAAGGGTGAGCATTTTTGATGTGATAGGGATTCGAACTTGCGACACTCTCAGATTGAAAATTGAACGCTCCAACCAACTAGGCTTGCCGAGCTCTCCCTTATATAAATTTTTCATGATACCAAATTTGAACACGAAACGTTGTGTTTTCCAGAATGCTTTTTTTTATAATATTCAAGATATGTTGATAAACTGTACGTTTCCATTACCAGCTCTAAACTTTACTGGTAGCAAAACTGTTGTTTTGCTGTGTTTCAAGATGATATTATGTATAATTCTTGACACTCCTTAGGCTAAAGAAATGTGATGAATTTAAACTGTTTGAAAAACTCTAGGTTTTATGATTTTCGAACGTTTCAAAAATCAATAGTTCACACGTTTTACGACATTTCCTGTATTTATTAGAAATGTCGCTGCTACACGTTGAACACTCTTATAAATATTGTATAATGAAACATTTAACTCTTTTTTCGAGTCACAGTTTAATTGAGATAAAAGAGAGGCTAGTTAATTAATTATTCGATATAATACAAAGTTGTATTATGTTCCATCTTTATAGAGAATTGAATACATCATATCAAAACGTTTTTGAAAATGCACGCGACAACCACAGTCGTTATAAATTTGCTTTTGAATTGCATACATCACAATAACATTTTGGTATTGTTTGGCTTTATGCAGGTAGTGTGCTGCCACCAAAAATTGAGTGATTTTACGAATGGTATGTAACAGTCCTATCTGAAGTAAAATATTCATAAACTGAAGTCGTCTAAATGTGTTCAGGTTGGAGACTTATAATTTACAAGACTGAAACATTTTTTGTACTTGCTGGCTCTGGAAAACATAGGAATATAAATGAACGTAGAGAAACAAGATCATCTTGAAAGAGACACGCAAAACCTTGTACCCAAGCTGTAGTAAGCAAAATGCATCGTTTTATAATAGATGATAATATACAAACATAGAGGTCAACATAAAAAAGATCTGGGCCTGAAAAAACGACTCAATTCATGTATGCTTAAATTGTTTCTATAACATATTTTTAACCTTTTCACACTTTAAGTAGCTGGAGAATAAGACTTGCATTTATGTTTTTGTATAAGAAGGAGTGATGGTCAATTGTCAGAGGAAATGTCTCTGAATTTCTGTATCATCAGACTGTTTAAAGGGGCGGAGGTAAATTGTTGTTCTCTTTCATTAAATGGATTATGGAAAGCCTACAGAAAGGGTGGGCATGCTTTAGACCTGACAGCTTTATGATGTATCCTTTTGCAGTGGAAACTACGAAACTTGACTATTGTTAGAAAGCATGTTGTGAACTAGAGCTTAACTGGAAGCATACACATGGACTTATAACGTCGCGGTAAGGCTCCAACATTGTTTAAACATAAACATACTCAGTCCCATGTAATCTTCTCATTAATAATCTTAAACATTACATGTACGTTTATTCCAGATGTTGATAGAGATTGCACCAGGTGGGTTGTTACCCATTGCAACCGCACTGCCTATTTTTAGGATGTATATGAGAGCTAATGTAAATCAGACTACTTATCATTCGTTGTGATGAGGCGAGTGGGCCACATGGAAGTCTTTCTGATGTGAAGCTTGTGGCATATCATCCATAAATGAGTTATGTTATTAATCACAAAGCTTATTAGGTGCTGCACGTGTAGCCATTTCTTTCAGAGCAAGACTACTCGTGACTGCATATATATTATGCGCAAGCTGACTCGGGTCACGTGCCTCGCAACCATCGAACGTACGATATACCTAAGCGCGGCAATGTTTGTGTGTGTGTGTGTGTGTGTCGCCAAGGCCCTAGAGGGAAAAAAGATACAAGTCGCGCTCTTAAAGGTTGAAAGTAAATCTGTATTTCTTTTCTATATGGATGTTTTTTATTCAGTTTCGAATTTCAGTAGTGATTGTATCCATGGGGATTTTTCCCGGTTTTCGCTTATAATATAATTCAGTAGATCACTGTCATCAAAGTATAGCTAACAGCGTTTGGATAGGAAGTTGGGAAGAGAATAAGAGAGCTGGGAATTTAGCAAAGAGACGTACATATAGGCTCGAGCCTGACCATTCGGACGTCGTGAGATTAAATTTGCTACTCCGATACCGAGCTCGTGAATAGAACACTGCAGCACGAGGACAAAAGACAGAGGAAAGGCAATCCATGTTTTTCGGTAATCTTTTCCTTTCTGTAATTTATTTATTAGATAGATACAGAATTAGAGCGAATTTAAAAGAAAAAGAGTTATTAATGTAGTGGATGCACTAATGTCTGGGTTAAGGAAAACTTTCCATAGTGTGACTATATAAACCATTTTGGAGTTTTCAGATTCACAATATACGAACATTTCCAGGATCGTTTCTGTGATTAGTACACCTGCTTGAAGAGCTGTGTAGAGAGGAAAAGAGAATAAGAAATAGGTACAGAGAAAGAAAACGAGTAAGAAGAGATCGTAAAGATATATTGAAGAATAAATTGAATATAACAAGTGTATAGAGAAGAACATAGAAAAGACAGTGAGCGATCTATATGAATTGAGACACAGAGAGCAAGGAAATTCGGGTGCTTTAGACTTAGTTTAACTTGTTAAAAATCTGTTTACTTTTTTTCGTTAATATGAATATCATCTTTGTCGTATGTTTCTCATAAATGAAACACCTGTGTATTAATGGATGTACACATGCGTTTATGGGTATACTTCTTATCTTTTGTTCATTATATGCAGTAATGCAAAAAAGTTAGGACATCCTATGAAAGCCTGTGTATTTGTGTAACATTTTTGGATGTATAGATATAATATCTCAATTTTAATAATACTGAGCGATTATAGGAATATAACTAAACAATTAAAACTGAAGAAAAGACTTTTCAAGATCTTTTGAAAATGTAATTTAGGATGTCTTAACTTTTTCACATGACTGTATATCTAACATTAGGAGAATTGAGTGCGAATTATGTATATTTTAGTGTGTTTTCCTTTTTCTTTCTCTGCTTAAATAGATTTGTATGATTTTTAGGCTAAAATAAAGTTAATACAAATTTAATAAATTACCGATTTGTCTAGATATAATTATTTAATTTTAATTTACTTTCCAATTTCTGTTTTATACTATTTTATGAACTGTTTCTGGGACTGTATATATTCTAACAGGGCTACTTTGATGTTAAAATATATCTCGCTGCTTCGTCGAGAAACTGGGTGTGGCCAAATGATTTGCGTGCCTGGTTATGATCGAAAGGACTAACGTTCGAACGTAGGATATTTTGCTAAACACAATTTGAAACGCATTCAATTGTGCAATTATAATTAAAAATTAAGAGTAGTCGCGAAGTGGCAGATGCTGCTTCCTGGCATCTCTGGTGAGCAGTTCTATATTAGAAATGACTAGCTAAGTCCGTGTATACCGTTCATGTGATGGCATACTGGCAGTCTATGATGAAAAAATTATGTTCCATATTCTTGGATATTACATTTACTGTTCATTTACGTCGTGTATGTACACGTCCGTTAATTATTAGTATAAGGTAAAGAGTTTTGTTTTGGAATTTCGCACAAAGCTACTCGAGGGCTATCTGTGCTTAAGGTAAAGAGAGTTGTCGTTGTCAGTTCGTATTTCCTGTTTGCTAACAATATCACGTTGCACGTAGAAATGTTAACTGCGAAAGATAGATAGATAAGTAGTTTATTTAATTACTGAACAAATATAAACAGTTGCATGAAAACAGAAGAGAAAGATAGACAGACATGTAATGAAAGATAGACAGATATGTAAAGTATTAGCCTGAAGAAGCATTAAAACGCTTTTTCGAAACTAAAGTTTCTGTGCACTGAAAATACAAAACGTGTGAACAAGTTAATTTGATGAGCGTTTAATAAGCACGCTTGTACGTGCTGACATGGTATTTTGTTCGTGTAGTATTCCTGGAGTGACACTTGAATGTAACCTTACTTTATTGTTAGAAGTGTGAAGTTAAAACTCGGATCAACACTTTCTTATTTCGCTTTAAAAGGCATTAGTAGTTTCACTAGATCAGGCTTATAACTAGTAAAGAATAAATACGTAATTTAATTATACTAGCGTTAGTAATCAGTATAAAGTCTGTCTTATAATATTATGGTGTCAACTATATCTGTTGTATTTTTATAATGCTGTAAAAGAAGCGAATTTCAGTAGCAAATGGGCCGAATCTGGTTTTGTGGTTTACGTGAGTAAACTTTAAATCAGAGTTCGAGATTCGGATCTTGTTGCCACAAGAATGTGCTCCGCGTTATGGGGCTATGGATTGGTCAGATCACACTATTTGGCAAGAGAAAAGTCGCAAAAAACTCGGCGGTGGGTGGTGTTGACTAGTTGCTTTACATTTAATCTCATTTCAAAATAAGAGACAATTAAACACAGATAGCTCTTGTGTAGCTTTACACGAAAGCAAAACAAACAAAACTGTATTGTATTGTTGTCGTCCGGGTTAACAACTTTTCTTATCCAGATTGGTAACAACACATTAAAAAAAACTGCATAAATGTCAAGCATCATGAAAGTGTAAATCATGTGTAATCATGAGGTTTACAGATTATCCTCCTTATTCTAGAAAGGTTAACAGAAATTGCGTTGATCAGTGTACTACTGATGTTCATCCAGTGGTTTATGTTCAGTATCAATTATAGTGGAACCGATAAAATACAAAGATGCTACCTCGAGAACACGAAAAGTAGGCTTATTTGTATAACGATGCAAGTTAATGGTGAAGACGGTTGTAAAGGCGCAATTGTTAATCATTTCACGTGTCCCATGTTATTTATTACGAAGTATAACAAAATTTTTGCTTATTAAAGAAACAGGCATATTTTCAAAAGATATTGGTATACATATAAGGGTGGCGAAATTGAAATGTTTCTTAAGAAAAACTAGTTCAAGAATGAAGAAACAGCGTTATCGGAATGGTTAGTCTCTGACCTTATTCTAATACACCTTATAATTGGTCAGTGCTGTTTATTTAATTATGTATCAATAAACGTAAATGCGTATTTATTTCTAGCTTTAAAAGTAATATATTCGAGGCCTTCTATATGCACTTTACAATTTGTTTTCTGTTTTTATGAAAGAAGAGTGAAAAGTGGGAAAGCTAATGGTGAAAATAATATTTATACTTGTGTCGAATGTGTAACGCTTTCCAACACTAGGCAGCGGATAAAACTTTTGTGTTTGATGTTTTACATGACATTGCACATTACATTTCCAGATGTAGGAGTTAGGCGGTCATGAAGGCGGTTGCTATGGAAACAGCAGATGGCAGTGGTAGTCAAACTAATGAGGATATTGTCAATGTTCGTGTTTTCGTTCCGGAACTCCAGCTTGAGGTAGGTTTATCTGTGATCTTTCATCCTTTTCTGCCTTGTCCTTGACTAATAATATACCGAATGCAGCATTGCAGAATAAAACAGTTTGAAAACAACTAGTAAGTATTTCATGATGTTTTTATTCTGTTTATGACTGTGAAAACCTAATAATATCGCAAAGTGATGCTACTATTATTTTGAGCTGTCATGCTGTATAAAACTATTAATGAATTTTGGTCATGACGTGAAAACTTATTTTGAATGACTGAGTAATTATTGTATTTGTGTTATTGATTTTGTTAACAAAGTACTCAACAAATTTAAATAATGACAGGGCTTGTTGTGTATATTGAAAATGTGATAATTTCATATCATACAAAGAGTGTGAAAAGGAGTATACAGTCAGGTGACCATAATATACTATACGTAGAAACGATGTTGATGTAATCATTTTACACCATACAGAGATACCAGATATGCTGTATACAATGTATATTTAACTATCTGACACCATACAAAGATACGTAACAGGTTGTATATATTGTAAATGTGATAATTTCACATCATACAAAGAGTCATGAAAGAGAGTAGACAGTTCATTTAATACCATACATATCATATATATGTATATATGACAAGCTGTATACAGTGTATATATATACTACCTGAAGCCATATATAGAAACATGACTATCTGTCAGCTTTGTGTATTTTGTTGCACCAGGTAGGATTTTAAAATACTGCTAACTGCTAAACCCCAGCAACATCACCATCAACAAACACATTAAACATTCTTTGAGTAAAATGTTGCAGTTTTTACTAAACGTTGTAGGCCCATTTGTGTCATACTTCAATTCAAATTATTTAAGTTTGGAAGAACTTTATTTTTTTTCCTTGTCTTTTTTAAGCTTCAAAGGCATTAAGCACTTCTTCAAGATGCAGTTTTTCAATTTAGATGTTGTGAATGGAATCCTAATGGATATTCTGATGAAATTAAAATGGTCAGAAAGAGAGGTTGTTCAGGAAAATTAGAATGCAATAAAAATAGAACAAGAAAAGTACAAAGCAAAAGTAATAGTAACAATACATTACATTGTTTTTCTCATTGTAACCATTTTCATTGAGATTGTTTAATATTATTAATCAGACCTCATGAAAGCTTGTTTTCATTAAATGTTAAGCACTTGATGTCCTTGATGTCATAAATATCAAAAACTGTTGCTATGGTGCAAATAAAGTTCAAAATAGAATGATTATAAAAACAAAAGTAGTTTGAAAATACTTTTCATAAATGCCAAAATAACATTTTGGGAGTGCCTCTGAGTTTTTTAAACCAAGAGATCAAACTCTAAACTTGTGTAAAAATTTTGTAAGAGAAACTTGTATGGCAGATTGTATCTTTTTCAGAGTTTTCTCCTGCATGTGTTTGTACCATGAAATTGTACAATTGTAGGTCTGTAAGGTGGTCTTACAATTATTATTACTGAAAATTTCACTCACATCATTGATTTACATTTTTTCTCAATCCTGTGACTGTAGAAACACTGTATTTATTATTTTAAATGTTTGTAGTGCATTTCAATTAGAAATAATTTTTGGCAGTAGTGCTTCTGTGAGAGTCATTACAGGTGTATAATTTAAGTGTAGATAATGTACTATGTTTAGTATTGTGCCAACATTCTTTAAAGTAATTATGTTGCACTTTTTAGAGGGCACTAACCAATATGTACTGTAATAAAGGATTGCTAAGTCTCTACAGTATGTTAACAGAGACTAAGAATATTTATGGTTACAATGCTTAGTGGAGATGAAGTATGAAAATCATTCCATCACATCAGAGAAGACAATATCTCTGATTCAGAATCACTTTCACATTCATTATATTTTGACACATTTGATTTTTACCTACACTTCCTTGCTTCTGTATTTAGCCAAGTGAGTCATTACTTCTCTTGTTTTTATTAGGCATAGTTTCTGCTACTTTATATTAGTGGGATGCTCCAATGAAATTTTTTTTTTTTTTTGGTTTATGAGAGTTTTCCAAATATGGAGGACCTAAGATGTTTGTGGCTACTTGAATTGGTGAATTGTAAAGTTCTTATGTTTCTTAACAGTGCTGAGGATTTGCTTCTTATATTTTAGTGACTAAATAAATCAGGCTACTTGGATAATAGTGCTTTAGTGGTTTGTTGAAAGCATGTAGAAAAAAGTCTCATTCCTTTTGTATCTGACTCAAGGATGATGATCCATTTAGTAAAAGTTTTGAAAAGCTCAGACATTTTCTCATTTCTTACTCAAAGACATTATTAATAGCACAGAGTAGGAATGGCTTCTTTTGAAATTGCTAGAGTATGAAGGATAAATTTCATTTGAGCCCTATGGGTAAAGAAAAGCACAAAAAGGCTCTAACATTTTTTTGTCACTGAGTGCATCATAAAAATGATAGTTGAATCCTACTATATAATTAGAGTAACCCAAATATTGATGGTGGATGATGTTGATCATCTGTCTTTTCTCTTGTGTCAGTTCAAAATAAAAGGTGACTTGTACAAATATCCAAAAAAACAACCAAACCAAATCATCCATCTTTTTAGACATGAACAATACACTCAGTAGTCACTGTGTTAGGTACATTTGCTGTTTAATGCAAATAACGAAACAACAAATCATGTGGCTTCAACTCAATATATAAAGCATACAGACTTCGTAAAGAGGATCAGTTGTTGTTCCACCAAACATTAACATGAGGAAGATGCATGATCTAAGCAACTTTGACCAAGAAATGATTGTTGATGCCAGTTGTAGTAGTTCCAGTATCTCAGAAATTGCTGACCTTGTGGGATTTTTATGCACCAGAGTTTACAGAGAATGATGCAAAAAACAAAAACATCCAGTGAGTGTCTGTTCTATGAGTGAAATTGCCTTGTTAATGAGAGAGGTCAGAGGAAAATGGCCAGACTTGATCAAGCTGACAAGGCCACAAATACTCAAATAACCATTCTGTACAACAGTGGTATGCAGAAAGGTATCTTTGAATGTAAAATGCATTGAACCTTGAAGTGGAAGTGCTACACCGGCAGAAAACCATGTTGGGTTTCACTCCTGTTAGCTAAGAACAGGAAGATGAGGCTACAATGGACACAGGATCCCCAAAACTGAATGATTGAAGATTGGAAAAATGTTGTATGGTGTGACAAATCTCGATTTCTGTTATGACATGTAGATGATATGGTCAGAATTTGGCATAAACAACATGAAACCATGGATCCATCCTGCTTTGTATCAATGATACAGGCTGTTTTGGTGTAATGGTGTGGGGAATGTTTCCTTGGCACATATTAGGCCCCGTAAAACTAATTGAGCATCATTTGAATGCCACAGCATACCTGAGCATTGTTGCTGATCTTGTACAACCCCTTATAGCCACAGTCTACTCGTTTTCCAGTGGCTATTTCCAGTAAGATAATGCACCATATCACAAAGCAATCATCATCTCAAGCTGGTTGCATGAACATGACAATGGCTTCAGTGTACTCCATGGCCTACACAGTTCCCAGATCTCAATCCAATAGAACATCTTTGAGATTAGGTGGAATGGGAAATTTGCAGTGTGAGTATGTGGCTTACAAATCTGCAGGAACTTCATGATGCTATTGAGCCAGCATAGACCAAAATCCTTAAGGAATGTTTCCATCACCTTCTTCAGTTCATACCATGATGAATTCAGACTGTTCTGGAGGTAAAGGTGGTCCTATCTGGTACCAGATAGATGTACCTAATAAAGTGGCTACAGAACATACATTTGGAAGATGAGAATCTTTAACATGCTTCACTATATCTTGTTATTGCATCTTAAGTATGAAACATATTGGTAGCTTCATTTCATCTATAAGAAAGTTTAAGATATGAGTGATACAACCATAGGATCTTATGCCATGGACAGAGTATTTATCTTAAAGTAATTACCCAGTTTTCTTCATGTTGGTGACAGTGCTTCTTGATGCACCGAGGTGTCTTACAAAATCATTTTTATATTGAGCATGAATATTTTATTCAGCCATCTAATTGCCTTTATGAATGTCTGTGTTTGCCCTAAAACTTAGAGAACAACTCATGTTGGCTTAATAATTACATATTTCTCATTGGCTTTATTCTCTAAGTTTATCGAGTCACACGTCTGCACTTTTAATTAAATCTCATGGTAACCTCTCTTCAATTGAGAATTAATATAAATTTGAAAGTAATAGAGTTAACTATATTTGCTGAAAGACATCTGATCAGTGTGGACTTTCATTTTTGTACACTTATTTGCCTGTAGCATATACTACTCTTGTTACTAATTTTTCATGTTTTTAACTTCAACAACATGGAACTAATGAAGCAGATTCCTTTTGTAGTGATGAGACAAGGTGTAACCATGATAAGTTAGTATCTTCAGGATACCTTTTGTCGGATACATAATGATACAATCAGATTGATTATTTTATCTTCATTATTGCTAACACTTTTTGAATCTTATATATAAATTAGAATGTATTTAATTTTTGGTCTTATAATACTTAAATCTTTGGCTTCATTATGAAAGTTTTTTCTTGGAGGTTATTCATTCTTGGTATTAAGGGAATAGACAGCATTTTATGCAAAATGGAACTTTTTAAGTTTTATCCTGGCCTCTTCAGTAGTTGGAAATACTCATGAGTAACTTTTATTAAGATTCCAAATAAAAATTAATGCATTAAATTATTTACTGATGTGATACACTAATTAGACTAACTAGGAGTATTCAGAATATTTTTTACATATTGTGTAAAAAAATGTAATTCTGTGTGATAATTTTTCAGTTGAGTATCACTGTTATGGATAATTTGAAATTTTTATTTTTGTTTTGGCACTGAAAGTTGATATTCTACTTTACAGTCAGTTAAATCACTAACTTTCAGAAACTTCTGTACTGATTATTTACTGAACAAGAACATTGAAATCAGATTTTACCTGATTCTTTATTATATAATATTAAGTACTTATTTGAACACATTTTTTCCAGTTCTTAGGTTTGTTAACAATATTTCCACCTGAATTTAGTTTAGCTTGTATGCAAACAAGATAACAAATATTTAGGTGTAGCTATAACAACATTTAGTAGTAAAATGCAACATAAGTTAGATAACTCATTCACTAATTGACTTAAATAATATGACCATTTTGCTTTTGTTATTTTCAGAAGTTTTTTCAGTTTAATGTTGAAGAATTGGTTTGGGATGTTAAACAACATATTCTCTCCTCTATCCCAAAAGTAAGTACTGTTTATCATAACAGGCCAATATTCTACTCCTTTTCATCTTCACTATAGCAAGAATCATTATTTTTAAATCTCTTCTGTTCTTCTGTTGTATTTTCAGTATTGCTGGAAAATGAAATAATGAATATCAGGAGATATATTTCATATTTGCTTTTAAGGTTTCTTGTGTATTGAATACTTAAAATAATTTTTGGTAGTTTGTTATATTAGACAATATGCAAAACAGTCATTACTTACATTATGTTATTAAATTATTTTGTTTGAAATTGTAAGTGTTGAAAATTTGTTTGTTATAGGTATCAAAGTTTCAGGTTAGTTCAAGCACTCATCTAACCTTTCAATTTTGTAGACATTACTATGAAATATACAGAGCAAAATAAGAAGAATTAATAGTACAAAAATCCATTAATTGAATTACAAAAGTATATTTATAACAAATTTTCATACATATAAATTTTCTTTTCTTTTGAGGTATATGGCTTGTATAGGAAAATGCATGATATATAAAATGCTTTTGAATATTTCTATGTTTCATATGTCTTGTTTAAATGTTTGGAAAAAATGATTAATTAGCTTTTTTCGATAAATAATGTGTGACTTTTCATGAGATATTTCTTTGTAACTTTCTTCTATTTTGTCAGGAACTAAAAGAAAGTTTCAACTATGGGATCTTCATTTTGCCAAGGGATGGCAAAGCTGGCAAGTTCTTGGATGAAGAAAGGCTACTACTTGATTATCCTTTAAGTGAACCTGTAGAGTACCTTGAAGTAGGTTTATAAGTAGTAAAATAATTAAAAATTAGTGTAGAATCACTGAAATAAATCTTATTACATTAGTTAAGTGTAATGGGTTAATTGGTCCTGTGACTTGCAATTTAAATATTTCTTCAATCCCTTAAGTGTAAATATTTGTTTGTACTTTACTGTCAAATGCATTTAGTCTTTAAAGTTTTGACCCATGACCTTTGGAATTTTTCATGCGAGTGTGTTGCTGAAGTGAAAAATTGATGCTGGAAAACCTGCAGGACAATAAAGACAAACACATCAGTAAATCTTTATTCTGTTTAAATTGGTCATTTTCTACATTAAATTTTCGGTATAAAGGGAATGAAATAATTGTTTGAGTTTAGGGCTTTTTTTATACTTACTTATTTGTAATTTATAGCAAAACTTTTGACTGTAAGAACATTATCTCAATAGTAATTAAGTTATCAGTTAATATGGGCTAATTCTCACTTTGGCTAATTATATTCTGATCTCATAGTTCATGCTTTTGTATTAATAGAAAATTTTTCTAAGCCTTTTTCTTGTTGATTTTATGAGCTTTAAACGAACTTAAAATAATTAAAGAAGTAAAACTAACTCTGTCTCCAATATTTTTGGTCTTAATAGTATATCAGTTGTTAAGTTTTGTAGACTTTATATTAATAGTAGCCTTGTACTAATTATTCATAGAACCATCAAAGATATTTAATATAAACTTTTTACTGATGTATTGAATGATGATTCTGTACCGAAACCAGTGGCAGCATCAGGATATTTTCATTGGAGAGGCTGAGGTAAACTGTGGAGGGGCTTTTCAAAATGCCATCATTATGAAGTATAGATGGTAAATTATAATAATGTAATTACTAAGGTACATTTCAGAAGAGTGTGCTATTTTGAAATGTTTTTTCAATGCAGTTTTCATTGGAAACTGATACCCTGATTAATGATTCATTATTACAAATTAGAAATAATTTATTTATGAAAATATATGTATATGTAAAAGAGGAAGCTCACCTACATCTCACCCAAGGTAATACATAATAATAAAGAAAATCAAGATTAGCTTAGATTGAACATTTAATATACCATTAATAGTAAAGCTACAAATCAAAAGAAATATAACATAAAGACATAGTTTACATAGGAGAAACTTGGTCTCTAGCAGTTCCCCATTTTTTTGAGGTAAAATAGTAATGGTGACAGTGTTATTTTTCATATTTTGTATTAAATTATCAAAAAAGAATGAAAAATACTTGTGAAGTTTATGTAGTGCATAATCTGTTTTTAAAAATAGACAATAAAAAGCATATTAATATGTATAAGCTGCTAATTAACATCACAGCAGCATTAATTTGTAATATTTGAAAATGATAAAATTAACAGTGTAAACCTGTTCTTTCTTTTGCTTTCAAAACTTGTATAGCTTTTGAATAATGATTCATGGAAGATAATTTTTTTTAATTCTCCTCCATAGTTGAAATATAAGCGTCGTGTTTACAAGACAATGAATGTGGATGAGAAACAGATTAAACAACTTCATACAAGGGTAAGTTTTCTTTATTTTTTATATTGTATGAACTTAAATAATTTTATAGTGAATGTAAGTTGCATTGTGCAGTTCAGTTTTGTATATCTAATATTACGTATGTATGTATAAAAATTCTAAAACAAGTCACAACTACGTACAACAAAGTATGAGATACATTTTACTTTCTCTTGAGTTTAATAATCTAATATGCTTGATCCAAATTTTGGGTCGTTCTTCAATTTTATATCTGTGAAATTCCACTAGTTATTTTTACCAGGGCTGACGATAGCTTAACTGATTCCTTATATAGGCAAAAAGTAAGGCTGTACCCCGACTAACGTTAGGTTTCTTGACTGCTACTTCTGTTAGTTATCTTTTATGCAGGGACTGAGTTTTGTTAGAAAAGTTATTATAAATTTTACTCTTATTAATAAAAGTTGTATTGCAGTGTTTATATTTATTTTTAATTTAATACTTTACTAATTTAAACTGAAGTATTAAATTAAAAATGTTGGTTATTTCTTAAGTGAGTGACAAAACTTCTTTCTGTATATATTTTACAGGCAAATCTTCGTCGAATGATTGACTACATCAACTGTGGAAATGTGGAAAAAATAAATAAATTATGTACTAAAGGATTAGATCCTAATTTTCACTGTCCAGAGTCTGGCGGTATGTCATTTAAATTTTCTTAGATATTGTGCTTAAACAACCCAAATTGTAATTGATACTTACATTAAGCATGAACTTTACACATTAATTCAGAATGGACAGGTCAGCTACACAAATTAGACTGAATGGATGTATAGAGTATTTTACAGTTTTATTATGAATATTGAATATAAACAAAAACGAAGTTTAATTCTTTCATTTTGGCAAAATGTTCTTCATAAAAATCTGGTTTATTAATTCATAAAATCTCAAAGAGACAAAAGAGAGCTTATTACGTAATCAAGGATGTTCCTTCCAACTCTTAACTATAACCATTCTTTACTCTTCATCTATTCATTCAATCTTTTCTTGAATGCAGTTACATTTCTACTTCCACCACCCTTGAAAGAAGATCAATTTAAAAGCCAACCACTCTGTTTGAAAAGTAATACTGTCTAAGCTACAGGCGACTCCAATGCTGGCAAAATTTTAATTTATAACCCCTTGTCCTACTGTTTTCAATGTGAAATACAAAGTTTGATCTATATTATCAAAACCCTTAATAATCTTAAACATCTCATTCAAATCCCCTCTGCCCTTCTCCTCTCCAAAGAAAACAAGTTTAGATATTTTATTTTCTCTTCATAAGACAATTCTGTCGTCTCAGGTATCATTCTAGTGGCTCTTCTCTGAACCTTTTCCAACAGTTCAATGTCCTTCCTGAGGAAGGAAACCCAAAACTATAAACAGTACTCTAAATGAGGCCTTACAAGTGATCTATACAGTGAAACAATAATATACCTTTTCTTATATTCAGTATTTATCTATATTCTATCTAAAATCTTATTAGTCTTATTGTTAACTATAATATTCCATTTAGATAACTGTAGTGATTTTTTATCATAGCACCATATCTTTTTCTTCAACCACAGTATGTAATGTATTCATATTTAAATTATAACAATAGTTTGAATTGTGAAAGCCTGTATGCATCAGTTTACATTTTGATAGTTAAACATCATCTGCAATGTATTCGCCAAGTGCATCAAATAATCCAAATTTCTCTATGAATCTGCAGCATCTCTGATACAGTTAGCCATCCCAAAGATCTCTAGGAATGATAGTTATTCCCACAATTTACAAAACCCAAATTGATAATATTTAAAATTTGTTGCAGTTACAGCTTTTGTACAATTTATTTCCAAAGAAATTTATAAATAGTAAACATGTTGCTGTCTTAACGTTTTTAGGGGCCATGGTTATCTTAAGTTTGTTTAAAGGTATATTGCTGCCATAATGAATTTTGTTATTTTTTACAAGAAAACATTGTGGTGGACAGTTGTTTAGTGTGTGACTTTTAATTTTTCTCTCTTTGTAATCTAATATGATTAAAAATTACTTTTTTTTCCAGAAACTTCTTTGACTCTTGCTACTGCTCTTCCTCAACCAGCAAAAGTATTAATGGAACTTGTAAATGGTGGAGCACATTTAGATTTCAGAATGAAAGATGGAAGAACAGCAGTTCATCGAGCAGTTGAGAGAGACAACTTTGAAGCCTTAAAGGTAGGTAGTCCTTAGGTACTGGCTTACCATACTCATACAGTGTTTTAATATTTAGTTCTCAGATTTTATTTGTAAAATTAAAATTACAATGAATGTTTTATCATCAAGTGTGAATAAAACCTTTCTTCCACGGAAATAAATTTTACATTGAATCACAAAAGTACACTACTCAAATTTTCTATGTCATTATAGAAGTATTTACTAAATAAAATTAATTAAATATATGGTAGAATTTAGTTCAGAAACTCTGCTTCTACCTATTTCTAGAGTTGAATGTTATACTGAGGCCAGTGGCATGGGGTGGGTTTAAAAGTAGATCATGTGGTAAGAACCTATTAATGTAACATTCTCCAATTTTTAACAAAACATACTTATGAGCACACAAACACACACATAATGTGTGTGTATATATTAGGATTACTCACACTATATAACATATGCTTAGGAAATCTTTTTTTACAAGTTCTTTTAAGACAACATTATAAAATTTCTCCTAACTCTTTAATTTTTGTGATTTAGCCTTTTCAGTTCAGACAATAGCCAATCCTGATAAATGTGATTGCATTGTTGCCTTTTGGAAAGCCTAATATTTAGTATAGATATAATGGTGGATATACATTAAAGTGAGACTAAGAGTGTTGAAAGAGATAAGAAGAATAGCTTATTTCATCAAAGATGGTTCTAAAGCAATTAAACCTACCTATGTAGACTTTGACAAAATGTAGACAGTTATTTGTAAGTAGGCCTATATGTGAAAAGCAGACTTTTGTTGGAAGTAAGCCTAAATACAAAAAAGAGCAGATGATTTTAGAAGTATAGGATACCACCTTAGTAATTTAATGAAACATAAGTGAACTATGCTGAGGTAGTTTGGTAGAATATAGTTCAGCTTGTCAACTGAAATTTTAAAGCAACTGAATAGGCTTAAGCAGACTTTTTACAACAAGAAGAGAACTATGTAGTGTTTATTATATGCCTATGATTTTCTATAGTGTAAAGAATTTGTTGTACATAAGTTTTATTAGTTCCAAATATGTATATTATTTTGAAAACAAAGAAGTGCATTTATTGCCAACAAGTTGCAGACACCTACTGTAGAAGAATCTTTTGCCTACCAACAACACAATATATATATATATATATATTTATACTTACTATATGAATGTAAGTAAAAGTCTTGATTTGACAGATACTCTGACTAAAATACCATTAAAATAGTAAGTAAATCTATTTACACCACTTTAAATTTCTTTGTTCATTATTCATAAAAAGACTCTTTGCAAGAAGAGTTATAATTTTATTTAACAAGTTTAGAAACTAAGAGTGATATATATAAACTAATATTGTTTGAATAAGATACCCTCATGTTTATTTTTTGAAATACAAAATTCATAAATAAAATATGGAACTCCAACTTAGTGTTAAAAATAACATAGAAAATTTTTATTCAAATCAAAATATTAATATTTATTTACAATTTCACGTGGCTTTTGAATAATACGGAAAGATTCTAATGGTAAACTAGTAGCTCTCTATTCTTGACTTGTAGAGTCTGCTAGATCTGGGAAGCTCTCCAAACTATAAAGATAACCGAGGACTGACTGCTCTCTACTACAGTGTGTTCTATGGTTGTGATTCAAAGTTGACAGAACTTTTGTTACATGATCATGCAATCATTGGGATAGCTGATCACCAAGGTTGGCAAGAAGTTCACCAGGTTTGTTTTATCAATGTATATGCTTATACTATTATATATTCTGAGAAATAATACCCTAGTTGATTTTTCAGAAGTGGTTAAGACTTAAAAGCATCTTCTCCTTTTGTGTTAACATTTTAATTACAATGTAGGTAGTAGTAATGTGTGTTGTTTCTTAAATGTTTAATCAAAATATGTAAATAAATTAGTTTTGCAAAATGTAGTTTACAGTGATTTGACTTAAGATATTCTTCAGAAAAATCTGAGAAATATATGTATTCTCAGATATTTAATGTAACTAAATTTTCTTAAGAGATGGCTCATTAAAATGGAGGTTTTTCAAATAGCTGGAATTGAACATGATATTGAATATAATTAATAGTCCAAAAAGTAGTTTCAGAAATTTAGCAGAATATTAAATGAAATATTTTAGAGATTATTGTGAGAATACAACATTTAATGTAAATTTTGTGTTTAAGTATGTTATGTTCAAATGTAATTTTGAGCAATAAATTTCAGTCCTTGGCTTCTGCAAATGAGAAACTATTTTAGAGAAGGAAAACAAAATGATCAGAGAAGGACGTGGATAATTGGGAAGTTATAAGTGATTCCTTAACAAGGCATGTGGATAGAATAGTTTGTGGAGTAAATAATGGAAAAAGCATCACCAAGGGCACAAGTAGAGGATATAACTGATAAAGCAGGAGATAAGATAAAGGGTGGCTAGCAGAGATGCAGTTTTTGTGGTGCATATAGGGGCTAATTATGAATGGAGAAGTTGGTCAGCTTCAAGGTGTTAATAAAAGCACTTAAGGATAAAGATTATAACTTGATTTTATCATGAATACTGTCCAGAATTAACTGTCGGGATGAAGTTATAAGTAGGTCACTAGAGCTAAATGCTAGGATGAGGTTAGTATGTAAAGGACTCGTGGGATCAGTCTAGTGAAAGAAGGAAGTTTTTCAGAATGGATAGTTTATAAATAGGATAGGAGCTTGATAGTTTGCTAAGACTATTAACTTATGTGTAAAGAAAGTTTAAAACTAAGACTAGACAGAAGTGAGAGCCAGGAAAATCTAAATGCAAAAAAGAATAAGAGGCAGAAAAAAGTTTTAGCATAGGAAATGAGTACAGATGTAGTGAATAGGATAGGCTTAATTGTTGCTGTTGTGATGTTTGAAGTATAAGAAATAAAACATGACTTTAGAGAATTAGTAGGAATGAAGGATTTTGATGTAATGAGAATATCTGAAACATCATTAAACATAGATGCTTAAGATGACAGAAATTTCCTTAAAATGCAGGGTTATGGGCTATTTAATAAGGACAGAGTATTAAAGAGGGGAAAGGAGTGGCTTTATATGTAAAATGTGTTATATCCTGTTGAAGTTGAGGATGTCAAAGATAATAGCAAGGAGGTTGAATATTTTTTGGTTTTTATTAGTGGATATAAGGGGAAAAGACTTTCAGTGGGAATCTATTACAAACCACCAAATGATATTGATGAAGTGAGAAGCTATACAATGAAATTCAGATTTTAGCTGTTAATGAAGCTGTAATTATGGGTGATTTTAATTTCAGGCATAAAAAATTAGGAAATGCTTTCGTCAAATCATGAGGGAGAAAGGATTTTGGAAACTGTTCAGGATGGCTTTCTTCACTGATTAATCAAGGATCTTACCAAAAACAATGCTATTTTAGATTTATTGTTAATTTCAAATATAGAAATGTTTGAGAGGGCAGAAATTGGGAAACGTCTGGGTGTAAGTGATCATCCCTCTATGGGGGCCAGTGTTTTGCTGTGTATTAGATCAAGAATAATGATATTTTGGTTAGAAACTTTGAAAAAGAAATCTGAAGAGATGTAGCAATAATTATCTCTTGTGAATTAGGCCACTGATTTATTTAGAGACACTGATCAGATGTGGAAAATTTTTAAGTATTCAAGGTGGACTTGTATTACTTATAGAAAGAAAATGGTAATGTAAGTAAACAAACAGGTTGATTTACAAAGAGTTCTAGAGAGAATATTATAGAAAAGCATCATAAATATAAGAAATTTAATTTTACTGATATAACAAGAGACTTAGAACATTATACAATACCAAAAAAGTTGGTGAATTTGAAAATTAGGACATTGTAAAGGATGTATGAGCAAAGGTTGGTTGAACTGAAAACAACAGTAAGGATTTCTTTAAATACATTAAGGGTAAACAGAATGTGAGGATTGTGGTAGGATCCTTGAGAAACAATAAAAGAAAGCTTGTATGTGGTGATTGTGAAATGGCTGGATTATTAAATTTTGCTTTTTTTTGGTTTCACTAGTAAGGATTTAAGTAGCATTATACATCTTGAACAACTAATAAATGTAAATGTAAATGAGATCAAACAAAATTATTGTATTAATTCTGAGCTGGTTAAAAAAATCTTGTGAAGTTTAAAGAAAATTAAGGTTCCTGGACCAAATAATATTTCCCCAATGGTTTTGAAGGAGGTTAAGATTGGATATGAGAGTTACTTACTACTTTTTTTTGTCACTCTTTAAATAGGAGGATTAGAAATTAGCTAATGCGACTCCTCTTTTTAAAAGTGTTGATAACAATTGTTACATAAATTATGGACCCATTAGTCTTGCATCATTTTTGGGAAAAGTTTTGGAAAGTCTGTTAAAAGATGCTTTGCAAAGTCATTTAACGTAGTTTAGAAATTGATAGGATAGTCAACTTTGTTTTACTGAGGAAAAATCATACCTTACAAACATTTTGATGTTTTTTGAAATCATTACTCCTTATGTAGATGACGTTAAGGGTGTAAATTTGATGTATGTGAATTTTCATAAAGCATTGGGCAAGGTGCCACATAAAAGGCTTGTAAAAAAAATCGTCTCTATATGTGTGTTAGATAAGTCAGCAAATTGGATAGAAAAACGGCTGGATAGAAGAAAGCAGAAGATTGCTACAAATGGACTTTGTTAAACTAGATTAATGTCACAAGTGGGGCATCCCATGGCCCAGTCTTAGGACCTTTGCTCTTTTTGATCTACATCAGTGAAAAAGGGGAAGGAATAATGAGTAAATTACTTAAACTTGCACATAATATTTAGGTCTTGGGTGTTGCTGGCTGTGAAAGTGCTGCTGATTTACAAAAGGATTTAGATTATATAGCTAGTTTGGCACATAAATGGCAGATGGGTTTTAATTGTAATAAATGTAAGATAACACATGTGTGTTATCATAATTTGAATTAGAAATACAATTTGGATTTGGGAATATCCTTAACAATGCTATGAAAGAAAGAGATCTTCATGTAATATTTGACCAGTCTCTAAAGCCATTCAAGCAGTGTGCTGTTTCTAGTGGTAGGGTACATAGAAATGTAGAATACAAGTTTAAAGAGGTCATAATTTTGTTTAGAGTGTATAACAACTGAGATGGATGAATAGGTCCCATATTGTCCCAAAATGTTAACTTTTTATACGTTTTATTGAAGAGATTATGTAGTGACATAACTAAGTAATTACTAGAATTTTCTTATGTACTGAACTTTCACTGCATAATCTTTCATTAGAGATTGAAAGTTTAAATTAAAATAAAGAAACAAAAAGGGCTGAAATGTACTTATGAGTTTGCTGTTGCTAATGCTAGTGACTGGAAGGATAAAAATAACCAGGGTATCTCCAACATTATTTGAAAGCTAGAATTGCAGCTAATCTTTTGCAGAACCGTACCTTTTATAATTCCTGCACCTGATAGAGTTTTGGTTTATATACTTTGTTTCTTGTTAATTCATCTGAATTATCTTCACTTTTTTGTGGTATTTACATTTATTGCTCCCTCTTACAGCTGCTGCAGTTCTGTTAAATAAGTGGTCATTTTATATTGTTTTATTAACAATATTTATCACTCAATATGCACGAAAATGATATTGTTGAAAGACCAACTTTCTAGGTGATTCTGAATTTTCTCCCAATCTATCTGCTTACATTTGTATTAGCATGGGTGAAAGAAAGTTTATTTGGTGATTATATTAGGAACTATGTTGTAGAGTGGCATTATTCTGTGTTAATTAGTACTAAAAGATAAATACCCTGACAAATGGAGATTGGATGACTACCTTCTGATGTATATGGGTAAGTAGAGTGTAGTTCTGCATTTGTTGTTACTAAAAGATAAATTTTGAGTAGTATAGCTCTAAATTAATTGATCCAAGTTGAACAGTTTTGGCTTGATTAGTTTTATTTCTTATACTGAAGTGAGATCTGTTATACAAATAGTTATTATTGAAATTGTTGTATTTTTTATTTAGGCTTGCAAGCATGGCTTAGTTCAACATTTAGAAAATCTTTTGTTTTATGGAGCAGACATAAACTCTCGCAATGCTAGTGGTAACACTCCTCTTCATGTATGTGCAGTAAATGATCAAGAAAGCTGTGCTCGACTACTTCTCTTTCGGGGTGCTGATAAAAATGCTTTGAATTATGCTAATCAAAATCCTTACCAGGTGGCAGTAATAGCTGGAAATCATCACATGGCTGAATTAATTCAAAAACATAGGCCTGAAGATGTGGGTATGTGTAACACAGATTCAGAAAATAAAGATATAATACAATGCTTTTTATAGTAATAAATATTCAATAAACATATTCTAGTATATTGAAAAAAACAACTAATAATTTGCATTACCAAGTTGATAGTATGTGTGAGAAAATTAAAATTTTGTTTTTAACTGAAGTGTTTTTGCTTTTGCACAGAAGTACGTGTTCAAACACTTATCTTATTTTGGGAAGTAACTTTTACTTCAAAATTCAAAACTAAATTGGTTGTGCAAAACTTAAATGTATGTTTGTTTATGTATGAATACATACATATATATATATATATATATATACATGGATTGAATAACTTTTGCACTATAAGTGCAATGTGCACCTTTAAAACAGCATCATTAATGTGATAAAAACTTCTACATCATAATGTGAGCATTAGATTGTTCATATTCTGGCAACAGTTATCTTGCCTATCAATGTACTGTTTAGGCCAAGTCTACTATCAGAATTTGACTCTCCCTATAATATAATAATTTGCATCACTTACAGATCAAATTTAAATGTACTTGTTTACTGACACAAACTTAAGAAAAAAATTCAAAATGTTGATTTATCTGGATAGATTGTCTTTCATCTTTGTCCCTTAGTTTACAGTTTGTTGTTATTGCAGTAAGTAATGATTTTTGTGTAGTCACTATTGTGGAACCTAGTGTTTTAAAGTTTTCTTTGGCAGTCATTGCTAACATTATTATTGGATCTGAACATATGTTTATTGCTGTCGTGTTCTTGTTTTGTTTAAAAATAAAGCTGAATGTGCAGCTGTTGTAATTATACAAGATGATTTTTCCTACTACTGTTGCTCTTTGCACTTGAAGTTTTATCAGTTTCATTATGTGCTGGTAGCTGACATTACTTTTGAGAGCATTATTTTTTTTTTGACAATGATGGACTTTCCAGGTTTTTTCTCTTGAATTCATAGACCCTTTCTGGAAGACATGGTATTGAAAATTGAAACACATCGGGGATGGGTTAGCCATATATTCACTTATACTAAACCTGGGAGTTTCATGCACAATATGTAAGATTGTCTAATAATTGAAGGAGCTAAGGTGCATAGTAAACTGGCTAGCATCATTTCACGTTTCTTGCCAGACCATGTATGTGTATATATATTGTAGTTTTTATTAATCTATCACAAATTAATCCTTCTCTTTGTTATTAATTTTAATTTGCAAAAGATTTAAAATAATTTTTAATCTAAAAACATAACATGAATTTTAAATTTTGATAACTAGTCTTCATTTTGTTATAATGTATATAAACCTACTATATATGTATGCCAGTCTTTTTGGAACATTATCTTTAACAATGAATTTTTTAATCAGCCAAACCAACTTATAGCATTTTACATTTAGGGGGCACAATCCTGTTATTTCTTAAAATCTCCTACATGTTTCATGGAATATGCACTGTTGTATGAGAAATTCAACTATGCTTATCTACCCCAAAACTTTACAGAACTGGAAAAAATGAAATGGCTCTATTTTGATAGATGCAGAAATGTTTTATTAAACTTAAACTTTGCTTGAAGTTATGGTGTTGTTCAAATACAATATCTACAAAGATTCTCGCAAAGTCAACGGTCATTGGGAATTGTAAGAACAAACAGCAGCTTTTCTCAGAGAACAGTTTTCAAGGGTTACTTGCAGTTGTAAGTAAATGAAATATTTGACGTACTTCCAGCACAGTCTGCTGTGCAGACATGCTATGCATGTGATCCTGATGGGGGAGGAAGCAAGAAGTAAAATATGCCAGAAAAGAATTTCTAATAGTTATAATAAACCTCCTAAATGTCAAAGGGCAAACTTTGAGCTGCAGTGCAGAACAGTGAATGATGATAAAGAAAAATGCCGTGGATTATCGAAGGAGAAAAAAAAACTGCAGAAAAATGCATAATGCAGAAAGATTTTTTTAATGAACTGATTTAATTGTAAACTCAATTTGAGCCAAAGAATTAAATCTGGAATTGGATAGTTTCAATGATGATCATTTCTAGCCAGATAGCCATGACCATAATAATAAGAGTAAATAAATTTGGCGAGATATAAAACCATTATGACCACTATATGCTAAGAAAAGGCCTCATCTAAAGACTTCTTAAATCAATCCTGGTAGATCACTTTTGATTCTAACTTTTATAGATTTCCAGATCTTCTGTGAATCCTACTTTATTACAGTTGGTGAGGTTGCTGCTGGGATTCATTGTTAATGTATACTGATTGATAAGATTTACTGAATGCTTTATCAGCCTGTTTCTTTTTGCACATTTTACATTTTTAATTTGTAGTTGATGTAGAGCCTTCCTGTATGGTTTAACTGTTGCATAGATATTGAAAATTTTTGTCTCATATCATGTTTCTACTCACATAATTAACCAGATGGTTATAAATATTGCTTATGGGGGTAGAATAGAAACATAGAAGCTTTCAGTTTTGCCCTGAGCTATATAAACACTTTGTTGAATTTTTATTTATTTATGTAATAATTATTCAATGCAATATTATTTTCATTTTATTTTGTGTTATGTTTAATAAAATTAATTTCAATAAAAACCTAAATATATTTGGACATGACCAAGAAAGTCTGAAATTTCAAATTGGCTAAGCCTTTAGAGGAAAACCAATTATTTGATTTCCTTAGCAATTTTAGCTATGCATGGGAAAAAAGTCTAGTGGTCATAAATTTTGGATTTGCATGCCCTAAACTATGTGTTGTCCTGTGGGTTCTCCATCACAGTTCCCTACAGAGAGGCTCCACAATATAATCTTCGGAGGCGGGCTAGTGCTGCTGTCGCAGCAATGAGTCGCAACAACAGTGACCCACGCCTTGAGCTAGGTCTTGGTTGCAAACCACCCTCTCCTTGTCCCTCTTACCGCTCATTGCCTCCCTTCTCCTCTGTTTCTACAATCTCAGAGGCATCGACTGGGTCGTCATCTACCTGTACACAACCTAGTGGAGACGATAGTGAAGACACAGCTTCTGCCAGTGTAGTAACAGGTATGTCTTTGTGTTTAATTAAAGAGTGTCAAAAGAACTCAAAATAAGTCTATGTTATGCATATTAAAACAAGCATATAATACTGTCAGTATGCAATACTATTATAGTACTCATCAGATACATCATATAGTCAAAGATTTAACTGAATATAACATGTTTTTGTCATTTTTAATTTGAGTTATATAAGGATATGCAGATAGCTGTCGACTTTCACATTTCATGTGCAGTTTGCATTAAACATTGAGAATGCAAGGACATACATTTCAATTATTTTGAGAATTATGGTAAGTTATTTTGCTGAAATTTAATTTTGTGAAAAAAATGCTTTAATTGAAAGAACAGTTAAACATAAAAATAAACCCTTATGTCATATGTATGTTCAGAAGATTAGAGCTGTTTTTATATTTACATTTTATATATTGCTTTTTATTATGGTTTTAAGTTATGCTTAAAGATGTGGCCATTTGTCACTTAATGTGTTGCAGACTATTTGAATTGTTCAACTTACTGAAAGTAAATAACATTTGGAATGCCAGTGAGGCAAAACCCTTGGAACTGATACAGAAGCAAAAAGTCAATATGAATAGCTAGCTCATTTTTATGTTTTTAATATTTCTTATCATCCAACTTTGGAATCAGAATTCAAAATGCTTCATAATTAGATGTTCGTAATGCCTGGGAGTGATTTTGTTTTAGATATTCACACAGAAGTACAAGAAGGATGTTTTCATTAGTAGTACCTATTTATGAAACTGACAGATTAGAACAGTATTTCTCAAACAGTGGTTCATTAGCAGGTTTCCCAGGGAATCACAAACTGTCTGCACCAAGTAGTCATTTCTTTTTTGAGTCCACAAGGTGTCTGAGAAGTGCACATACCACCTTTGTTAGAAACTATGTTGAACTACACCAAGAAACATTAAATTTTTTTTCATCCTTGTACAGCTAATGGGAAGTCATAGGGGTTCATGATAACCAAAGCCCAGATGCAGGGGTCTCCTGTCAAATTCGGCTGATAAGCACTGAACAAGAGGAAAGACAGTTGATCAAAAGCACTTACTGTCAACTCTTGGGCTACTTTATTTGAAGAGTAGAATTTCATTGCTGCTCATATAACAAACTCATAGCTCCAAGGAACAGGGCACATTTTGTTGCAGTAGAACATGAACTATGGACATTCAGGTTTACAGTACTGAACACTAACTACTAGGGAATATCTGACCTCTGAGAGTAATGGTACTCTAAAATTCAACATAAGTTCTTATGTTTATTAACAAGGAAAAGTTTTTGTGATAATTCTTTTAACGTTTTATGTATACCAGTGTTGACTGATGGCTGCAGTTTCTTAAGTAATCAGCTCTCATTTGTCTAGCTGTGTCATACATAAAAATACCACACAAAAAACTGTTCTTCCAAAAGGTTAATATTTTTTCTATGTATGAAAATTTTTGAATAAAATAAAAATAAAAATTAATCATATATATAATAAAGTGATACGAAAACTGAAGAGTGTGGCTATTTTTGAAAGAGTGTGACAATAGGAGAAAAGAGAAAGAATGAATTAGACATTTATTCTCTGTACTCATAAAGTGAACACCATAGTTTGTAAAATAAGGTCATTATCTGTTAGAAAAGTTTTTTCAAGGAGTGTGATTAATGAGATAACTTATTAAACTAAAAATAATGAGTTTTATTGTATGGATGTGCCTTAATTTTAAGAATATCAGTATTCCAACCATTAACATTAGTTTCCAGTACAGGATTTTCAAGTTATGTTATTTTATTTTATTTTTTTCATTTATGTTATTCAAACGTATTGGAAGTTACAGCATTTGTTATGGTAGTGTAACAATCTGAAGTAGATGAAAAGCAACATGCATTAACCAGATTCTGAATCTGAGGCATTTATCTTATGCCATAGTTTTCCTTACTAATTTTAGGCAATATTTTTGTACACTCATTCCCAACTAAATCATCTGATCCACCAAAATGAAACTATAGATGTATACATGCTAATGTATCTTTCAAATTGGTTTATAGAATGGAGATATTATGTGATTAATAGAATTAAAAATAAATTAGCTTTGTTTGATTTCAAAAAATGCCCAAGAGACTTAACATTTTTTAAAACTAAAATCAATAAAGTTAAAAAAAAAATATTGTTATGATAAAGCTAATTGTAGTTTGGTTTTATCCGTTAAATGATTTTATGTAGAACTTGTAACTAATGAGACAAATACTACACAGACACTTCAATCAGACAATAATTCTGAAGGTGCTATTCTTAACAATCTATTGAAAACTATAAAACATTTTGATATTAAAGCAAATCTATATTCAAAATACTGTATCTATATGCTGTTCCTAAACTACATAAATCACTCAATAAATTTCATTTTATTTCTAATTCAATAAAAAATATATCAAAACATCCTACAGTTTTATTAGATAAATTACTGATTAAGCCATCTTTTAAACTGCAACAAAACTCAAGTGGTAAACAATGAGCTTATTTTAAAAATATTAGAAAATTTAAATAAAAAAGAATCAGCAGATGCAATACAAACTTATGATTTTAATACTTGATTGACAACTATACCACTTAATATTTGGTAATGGTAATTAATTTATTAACAGATCAGTTTGTAAATCTACCTGTAAGCCCCCCAGTGGCTCAGCGGTATGTCTGAGGACTTACACGCTAAAATCCGGGTTTCGATACTCATGGTGGGCAGAGCACAGATAGCCCATTGTGTAGCTTTGTGCTTAATTCAAAACAACAAACAACAATCTACCTGTAAATACAAACTTTACTGCTGAAAGATACATCTAGTTTTTGCATATATTCATTTTGATAAACATATTTATGAACAAATAGAAAGTATACCAATGGGTGCTAATTATTTAAGGAGTGTTGCTACACTTGTATCTTTACTATTATGAAAATATATTTACAAATATATTTTTTTTAAATCTGGAATTGTTTTCTTTAACTTATAGATATACTAATGATTTAACTTGCATCAATAATCCATTAATAAGTAATTATATCACTAATATTTATCCTACAGTTCTACAAGTTGAAGACACCTCTGTATCAAAAACCAAAGTACATTTAAGATATGAAGATAATTGATAAGTACTGTAATATTAATATTTATAAAAAATAAACTATTTTACATTTCAAATTTTTTAACTTTTCTTGTCAAACAGTGGAATACCAAATTTTGCTAAACAGATCATCATACATTTACAGCTGCTTAGGTATTAATACGTACAATTTTTAACAATGAACAGTTTACAATTTCCAATATGAATATATTAGTGAATAAACTGATTTTTAACAGATTTAATAAAATAAATGTAATTAGATATTTTAATTTATTTTGTAATAAGTACACAAAATATGTACATAAATTTAAAAATAGTAATGTAAACAAAATAATAATAAATGCAATAAGGAATAATTTCTAATTTTTGTAGGGAAAGTTATTACAATTGTTTATTTGGACTGTATCTTGTGTTGGTGTATTAATAGAATATTTACTACTATGTGAGTCTTGCAGAACTGTCAAAAATCTTGATAGTTGGTAGGGTTTAGTGTAGTAATAGTTTAACATCACAGTATTTATGTCCAAACATCACTATGGGGACTGGAATGCCAACTTTGAAGACAGTTTTACAATTTTTCCCATTAATATATTGTATTCCAATTATTTCTTTCTTATTACTGATTTTTATTTTTCATGAGCACTCACTTTCTCACATGGAGCTGCAGACAGTGAAAGGTGGTAAAGATATGGGATATTGTGAGCTAGATAACCCATATCTACTCTTCTTTACTTTTCTTTTTTTATGGTGTGTGCCCAGGTGATACGTGTCCATTTGGCCCAGGGTGGCCAGGTGAGTTAAGGCGTGCAACTCGTTTTCTAAGGGTCATTTTCTAAGCAATCAAATATCATTTCTTAACCTCAAAATTATAAGAACCGACACACAATGCAAAACAGAAATCCACCAAAAAATCACCCATACTGGACTATACATTCCTTGGGACTCAGCACATGAAACAAAACAAAAACTAAACATACTAAGAAACCAGATAAACACAGCCATAAAACTATGCTTACCAGATAAAATTAACGATGAATTAGACAAAATAAAACAATACTTCATCAACATCAATAAGTTTCCTCCACAAACCGTAGAAAACATTATACGCACACATCTAGACAGAAAGCAAAATCAACCAACAAAAGTAAATATATCTCACGAATCAAAAAATCACGAAACCATATACTGCTGTATACCATATATTCCTGACATCAGCAAACAAATAACCAACATTTGGCAAAAACTAGTAACAAAATATAACATCCCAGTTAAAACTAAATTTATTCAAAAACCAGGCACAAAACTAAGGTCTATACTATGTAAGAACTACACTGACAAACACCACACCAACATTATTTATAAAATACAATGTGATAACTGCCACGACTTCTATATTGGAGAAACAAGTAGAAAAATGGAAACCAGATTCAAAGAACATAAAAAGTCACCTTCACACGTTTTCGAACACTGCAAGTCAAATGGACACAACATAACCATAGAAAACACTAAAATAATAAATAAAGAAACAAACATAAACAAACGCAAAATTAAAGAAGCCTTACTTATACAACAACTTAAACCCAAAATAAACCAATATAAAGGAACGCCATTATACCTATATTAATATTATACATAAAATTATATATTTAAACATCTAACCCTGCCCTCTACATTGCGACACTCAGTTACACAACCCCTTCCAAACATGTGGTCAGCTTCCGGTCAGTCACCTCTCTCTATGTGAACCTGACGATGACCGAAGAAGGTCGAAACGTTGTTCGCTCTTCTATTTAAAATATTTTCTGAACCCAAACGAGCCGTTTTTGCATATAAAATTTTAAGAGTATAGTTATATAATTATTATTACATCAGTAATTACAGTTCATATTTCACAGAACCAATAATGTCATTATGCTAGCTCAGTTTGTGAATGATTGGCTTCAATACTTAAATTTGAGCAAAACTGAGTGTTTGAGATTCAAATCTTTGTTAGGGCAGAAACTTTTCATTTATTTAAGATTTCTATAAAAGGCAATCTATTCATTAGTTATACACAGCTTTTAAATATATAAACTGTTTATTAGTGACATTAAGATTTTTTGTTAATGTCTTTTGTTTTTTCATGGTGAGAATTTCATATTTATTATTATATTCTGTTGTTTAATAGAAAAAAGTGTTACCAGCGATTCTTCTGGTGTGTGCACGAGTAACAGTGGAACAAGTGAGTCAACTACTGAACATGGAGACAATCCTATTCTTCCAGGAACAACCTGTGTCTGTGTGGAAGATTACTCTCCTTGTAGTCCTGGCCACCTCCAGTTGATGAGAGGAGATATTGTGGATGGTAAATTGAGTTAGTTGACTTTAAATGCTGATTAACAGTGGTATGTGTGGTTAAATTACTTGAAGAGACCATGTTAATTCAAAGATGTGCATATTTTTCAGAACAGGTACTGAATATTTGGTTTATTTAGCAAACTATAAACTACTATTTGGACCTAAGTTGATCATTTGTACAAAGTTCAACTGTGAAAATAAAATTACAGGCCAACTTGAGTTGAAGATAAGTCAGACAGCTAGATCAGTGAATTGGAAAAAAAAGTTACTGTTGACTTTGTTTTTGCCATTTTGAAGAATAATTATAAGATGTTAATTGAATTATTTCTAATATTAAAGCTAAATGAATTAAACTTTTAATTGCAAAATTTATAAGATTTTCCCCATAGATGCAAAACAACAGACTGATTTTGCAAAGTGCGTAGATATTTTGTATAATCTATTATGCATTACTGTTTGAGACCAAATTTAACATGGGTAGTTTAAGTTGTATTTTGTATTATGTATGTCATGATGACAGTTGATATGTACGTATGTGTTAATATTTTATAGTTGTTGGTATTTCTGAGTGTGGGCTGTTGGAAGGAAGGCTAAGAAATGAACAGGAGGGTCTATTTCCATCCTCAGCTGTTCAGGAAGTCAAGTTGAGAAAAATTGAAGCCCTTCCTCCATCTGGTCAACCTCGAATTGAAGGACGTAGGGAGTTAAATGCTCGGAAAATTAATACAATTCCAAGACAGTGGAAGATGTAAGAGAGCTGAAATGTTGTTTTTGACATTTATATATTGTACATCATGTTGTATGAAACTTTTTTAAATTTCACAAGTATACTAAACAACAAGTAAACGTTCACAGCTTTATGAAGTTTAAAAAAGCAGGTTTCTGTTGATTTGAAGTTATATGTAGTTTAGCATCACCCAAAGCTTAGTCGTAAACACTGACATTGCACATACTGTAATTATATTGTGATATTTTCATATAAAACCAATTTTTTTACAAATATCAGGCAAACTTTCAAATAACAGCAGATGTTATTTTTTTAAAAATGTCTTTACATGACAGTCTCTTAGTATTAATGGGCTAAAGAAAATACATCTGAATTCAAATGGTATACTCACTTTCTTTGCTAGTTTACAGTGTGATCTTGTTATCTTTGTTTCCTCATCAGCTGTTACATTAAGTCAATTTTATACTAATCCAGCAAGAGATATTACAGTGCAGATACTTATATATGTTACTATGATATTTCCTTTGGAAGAACAAACTTTACTTCTGCAGAGAAAAAAGAAATGAAGCCACCACCAGAACAAGGTGGTCTTAATGACCTTCTGGATCCTGTGTTGTTATCATTATAGCACCGACTCTAAATAAAGAAAAAATTAGAAACAAATCAAATATCTTGCAAAAACAAGTAGAAAACATGAAATATGCCTGCCTATCATAGGGTAATAAGAGTTGGTAGTTACATTGTGGTAGATTCTATGTGTTATTTGTAACACAAGAAAAGGAGAACTTGTAAATATAGCAAGCATACTCTTTATTTTCTGAGAACCACATTTTTAAAAATCACTTTTTTTTTAGAAAACATCCTAAAACAACTATTCAAATATAAAACACCTAAGTTGTGTGTTTATTCTGCCTAACAGAGTAACTATCTTTTTTACGACTTGCATGATATGTGGTTTCATGTATGATAAGACTAAAAACACCTGAGAAAAGTGTTTGCCCCTTAAATTTTTCTGTTCTATTTTTATAAAGTTGTTGTTGTTTTAGTTACTTCTCAGGCTGAAAGCTCGCATTTACTGCAACAAACTTTCAACATGAAAAACTTTTCTATATAATATTTCACCTAAGTTTAATTTTTTTGTTGCTTTCAAACTAATTTCCATTCATAGCAGTTCGTTTCTTAATTTATGTTAATATCGAATTGTTTTTTTAATTTCATAATAACAAAGATTGAAAATTTAAAATAGTCTGTGAATTATTAAAGCTTTATTAGTTTTAATAAAGCTGTAGATTAAATGGTAAATTATGAAAGCTGTTAACTACCATGTACTCTAAAATACAGTATATAACAGTACAGAATACAGCAATAGTACAAAAGTAGCTGAGCCTTCAAACTGTTTTGGGAAGAAATGTTGTCAGTGTCATTTCTAACAAAAATCTGTTAATTATTTTTGCCATGTGGCAACTTTGGCTGGTTTTTAATAGCTCATATATGTACATGTTTGTATGTTATAAGCAGCTGTCAAAATAGTTTACAGCTTTATCACAAAACATGATAAAAAATGCAAGTTCTTTAGTTGAAAATTTTGATGTTTTAGAATGTTGGCTAAGTGATATATGACATATTAGTTAACAACAAGAAAGAAATCAGATTTTGCATTTACCTGTAAAGATACCTGAAATTATAAATAAATACAATGGGGAACATTATCCTGTAAATCAATTAATTATAGCTATTTGAGCTCAAATGTTTGAATTGATTTATGGTCCTTAAAATATTCACACCTAAGTAAAGGTTTGAGAAGCAGAGCTTTTCTTTGAAAAAAATATGAAATTGTGAAATCGTAACTTATCTTCTTAAAAAATGTTAAATATAAATTCTCACCTGCATGATCCTGTACTATAGGTCAAAACATTGGCTCAGTAAAAGCTACCATTATTGTATTTTTGAATTAATTTCATGAGTGTGCTTGAAACTTTTAATTAAATTTGTATATAATACCAAAACAATATTTGAAATTTAAGTCAAATTCAAAAATAATATCTGAAAAAAACTTCATACTTTGTGGTACTCATTTACAAATTTTATATACAAATCAATTTGAATATACTATAAAGTTTTGGTTCTATCTAAAAAAAACAATAACTTGTACTTAAGTCATTGTAAGACATACTTTTCAGATGCATAGATATTAAGCCTTTAATTGACGTTACAATGAAACAACTTGTTTTTATCTTTGTTAAAACATTGACTGTCAACATTATTCACTAGGTATGGAGATGCTCGAACAGTGATCCTCCATAAAGGAAAAAAAGGATTTGGCTTTGTTCTCAGAGGAGCTCAAGGTGAGATTTGTTGAAATCAACTGTTTGCCCTTTTTTTTTTTAGAAATATATGCCTTAAAATTAGCCATTTAGATACTCTTTTTTCTTTAATGTTAATACCTGTGTAACCTTTGAATCTCAAGAGCAGTTACTTTAGATCCACATTTATTAACACTTCAAATATATGTAAATGAAGATTAAACTAAATCAAGACAGCTTTATTAAATCTGCTCAATCTTGCTGCATTTTCTTACTATACAAAGTGTAATACTTGTATAACCCAAGATTTAAGACATTATATATATTTTTTAAAGAAAGGTTTTGCTTTTTACTGGATACAAAATTAATTGGTTATGAAAACATAATTATTTTAGAGTACTTAAAGATATTGCGACAGTTCATGTTACTGCTCTCATATTTATATTAAACGTATCACTTGCACTGTTGACTATGTGTACTTGTATAAATATCAGTAATGCCAGAAAGTTGCACTGAGTATCAAGAGGGCATACTGAAAGCTGTCTCATTATACACAAATGTACCGTTTATTTTTGAGCTATACACTTGACTCTTCAAAGATGTTAGATAAGTTGATTAATTAGCACATTAGCAATATTATGTTGTCAATCAATCATTTTAAATGTGTATTTCTAAACAAAACCAAATTTTATTATCACAGCTACAAATTATGTTTTTTATTAAACTGAAATTTGTAACTCAATTTTTGTTTTTGCTATTCACATTATTTGCTACTACTTTAATATGCAACCACATATAAATATAATTTAGAATCAACATTTGTCATGAGTTTACTATCACATTTAGCAAAGCTAAATACATTCAATAAAGGTATTTGTGAAGACTTTTTGCATTGAGTAAGAAAATGTTTTTAATCAATTTGTTTGAAAATTATGAAAATTTTAAAGAATTTTTATTATTATTCTAAAATTTGTTTAATGCAAACTGGAGTTTATTACAAGACATTTTTATAATTTCAGTTGGATTAGTGAACTGGTAGAATATCAATAATTCCTGATGAAGCTGTAATAGTAAAGCATTGAGCTAAAAAGATTACTTTCTTGAGATGTAGATTGTTACTTTATTTACAGTTATCGGAACTTTTCTCTTATTTAGCTACAAGCCCATTAATGGAAAGGCAACCCACAGATAACTGGCCTAGCCTGCAATATCTAGATGATGTAGACAAAGGTGGAGTGGCTGATTTAGCAGGCTTAAAAAAGGGTGATTTTCTTTTGGAGGTTAGTAACTTAAAGGAAATTTTAAGTACCATAACTAATTTTATCAAAGTCTACAGGAGTTGAGTATGTTATATTAAGTTGATTTTGGAGCTTCACCATTTCACTACAGTTCAAGTGATTATGTCTATTCAATAATCCTGTAAAACAGTTTTCATACCAAAAGGCTCTATCCATAAGACTGTCATCTCCAAAGCATACCATGTCACCCTAAGAGGCTTTCAATAATCCATCTAATTTATGAGGACAGTAGTTTTTCAGTACCAGTTTGAAGAATTTGGTTACACAGAAATCAAAAAAATTTATGTAAGACAACTTAACCTTTACATATTTATATGAAATTGCATGAATATATGTTTCATTCTTCAACTGCTTGAGGTATATAACAGTTGAATGGATATTTTGTGGAGCAACATGTGTTCCCATTACTTGTGTTTCTTTTACAGAAAGATATCTTTATTGATTATGCTTCATATTGCTGCCTGGGGCACATGGATCCTTTGTATGTATGCCATGTTTTTATTAACACAGCTAAGAAGCAAAATGTTGTTGGTTTATTTCTGTATGGTCCTAATGTTCCAGACTGATCCTTTGTTTTCCAGTTCAGTTAAGTCCATATTGAAGAACTAATGTGTACCATAATTCTAAATTTATTAAGTACATTTTTGCAAAATTTGACAAGTGTTTAGTATACATTACAATTATGTTGTACACAAAATATCAGAATTTTTAATAAAGTATTTTAAATAAAGATTTGTGTGTAACTTTGATAAGTTAGTTTGAGTCCAACAAGGTGAATTTATCTTTTAAGAATAAAAAAAAATTCACCTTACAGTTTCTTGTTTCATTTTCATAACCTTTAGAACCTCTTAAATGAATATCAGAATTTTGTTTTTCCAGTAAAACTTTACATTTTTGTGGTATTTTCTCAACCCAAATACTGACTATGGTGAAATCAGCAATGTAGAGTAAAATGAAATGTTGCAGTCTGCAAAATAAACGTGAATTAACTTTATTTTTTATCTTTTCTAGATTTCCTGCATATTATAACAGAGAACGTCATGCTTTTAATCTCTCAACCAAAGCTAATATTTTTCAATGCTCCGGCCCTTCAGATTTATTGCTTTACAGTTGCACTTAGAGTATCGCAAAAACAATTTATCACAGTGGGTATTTTTTTGTAAACAGAAAATCTGGCACATATTGTCAAACTACAATCATGATACACTTGCAGTATTTGTGTTATAATAAGTATTATTTTTATTTTTTTATTAAATTTCTCTTATATAATGAATTTCAAATGTTTATGCTTTAGTTACTTTCGAAATACTAGAGAAAAAGTATACATTAAAAACAAGAAATTTATTACTTACATTTGGGTCTTATACTTGAAGTATCAACAAAACGTAACCCTACTTTTTGGTATTACTTTGTTATTTAGTTCAAATATGCAATTGAGAAAACAAAATACAAATACACATAAAAATGCAATGTTGTATAATGAGTATAATTTAAATGGTTTTCTAAGTTATAAGTTAGTAAACATTATTCTGTTAGTTGAATGTGACATCAGCAGCAACAAACAATTAAACACAAGGCTGGACCCACAGTGGTGCAGCAGTATGTCTGTGGACTAATAATCCTAGAAACCAGTTTATGAATACCATGGTGAACAGAGCGTGCATAGTTTTTTGCTTAAACTACAAATGACAGGCTATATAATTCAACAAATGTTGTCAGAACGAGCTAGCTTATGGGTAATTAATTAAATTGAAATTTTTTGTGATGATGAGAAGCTCATTTGAAGTAAAAATATATCTTAGTATGGCTGTTATTGGCATCAGCTCTTTCACTAATAAAACAGAGAACAATGTTTAGACCTTCAGGTTAACAAAAGGTGTTAACTTTAAGATGATCTAAGAAGGTTGAAACGTTGTTTGCTGTTTTAATGGTGAAAGTGTTAATACCCATGATATGAACCATCCTGAAACAAGTTGAAATTTTCTCTTTATTTTGATTGTGGATAATTTAACAACAAATGTAGAGAGAATTACTGACATTTTAGGAAAACAAGATGTGATATAATTATGCAGCTTGCAAGTTTCACTAACTGGTTTATATCTCAGTGAAGCAGAAAAATTAGTGGTTATACAGTTAAGTTATGCCTTAATAATGCGTGTATGATAAATGTGTAATTTACTTAGATTCAAAATTTCATATGTGGGTAGAAAGAAAAAAATAAGCAATTCAAACGAAAGAAGTATCACATGTAATGAAGAAAAATAAGAATTGATGATTTATTTGAGTATTTCTTCTTGAAATCAAGAAAAGTAAAATTATATGATGTTAATAGTTGAATTATAAACTATGTATTAATGTCAAGTGTATTGACACACTTTTATAATAAAGTTGTTTAATTAAATTTTACAACTCAATGAAAAAGGTTACAGTAGGCACATTTTGACACATCAGCAGGGACATAGATCCTGGGGGGATGGAGAGTATACATCCTCCCCCTTCATTTTAGGTGGTGGGTATGGTTCATGCAATCATTCACCCTACAGTTTGGTCTGCTGAATTGCTTTATTGCATCACAGGCCTGCAAATTGTGTGTTTGTTCTTGTGATTTTCATGTTCTTACCAATCAAATTACATAATTAGGCCTAGATGTAGGCTTTTTCAGTATATGAAATGTACATCTGTAATATATGCATGCTTCTAAGCTTTTTGATCTAAGTTATAGTTTTTAACTTTGTAAGTATTAGTCAGTAGGCCTAAGTATACATCCAAATATCGTGGCAATAAGGTTACTCTGTGACTACATGTTTACAGCTTTCAGGTTCACATAATCGCAGATTACCAATTTACAAATTGAACAGTCCACATAAGTGGTTGCAAAAATCATATTTTCCCCCATCGGGTGTGAAAAATCTACGCCCCTGCACATCAGTCAACGTTGGATTAGGTACAACATATTTTAGTAATGTGTATGTAAATATTTTGTATTGGAAAATGTCTATGACATACCTTTCCTGAAATCGATGAATTTTCAGTGTCATTATGCTATTTGCAAAATGCCAAGCAATGTCAAGTGATAGTTTTGATACTTACTGTTACACCAGAACTTTATGTTGGTTTGGTTATCATATAAATTATTGATTGGCATATTCAAAATAATTTTAATATGATGTATTTAACTTCCTGTTTCAAAGTATGAAGACTTGAAATATTCACTTCCCTTATGTTTTTCTTTGTGTCCAACTAGCCAAGTCAATTTTTTCTTTCAATTTTTATACATGGTAATATCAATTTTATTAAAAACCTGTAAGTTTGATCCAAAATAGTACATCTTATTAAGAAATATGAATGTTTATGTCAAAATGGAGGATGCACTTTTGTAATTAGAAATCACTGTGTGTGAAATAGCTTACTTGAAATTCAGTAAATTACAATACATAAAAATATTGATTTTGCATATCATTAAAATGATTGACTTATTGAAAAAAGAACAAATTTCAGTTTTCTCATGTGTATCATTAACTTTCAGTAGATTGGAGTTGTGCTTGAAAGACTGACATTAGATTTCTGAGTTATGTGTTCATCTGTGATAAATTGCAACTTTAATGGTGTTTATTTTTGTTACAAATGTAATAATGCTAGAAACATCAGAATAACCATCTTTTATTTTTATTTTGTAAAACCTTGTTTTCAGATCAATGGGCAAGATGTCTCTCAAGCTTCACATGAACGAGTTGTAGGAATAATCCGACAGTCAGGAGATTTGGTTGCTATGACAGTTGTTTCAGTCCTGACACCACCCACTGATAATGCAAGTGACAAGTATAGTACTACACAAAGGCAGTGTGCTACTCTTCCTCGTAAATTGTCCCTTAAGAAAGGTTGAGTAATAACTTGTGTAACAATAATGAAATATTTAAGTTTGTGTCTTTAAGGTATTAAAAGAAAATGTTTTTTTTTAACTTATAAAGACAATAAGTTGCATAAAACTCATAAAGTTAATGTGAATCATTTTGTCTTTCTAAAAAAATATGTCTACCAGTGCTCAACGTGATTCTGGGCACTATATTTAATTGCTGCATAATCTAAGCAATAAACTGTCTAGTAGTTGAACTTTTATATTGTTGTTGACAAATATTGCATGTGTACTGACCTGGAACCTACAAAGGCTGAAATCACAATTTATAATTTTGAAGCAATTCGTGATTTTTATAGTGGCTTGTACATATATCTTATTTTGAGACCAAACATGTACAAATATTTAAATAATAGTATCCCCATTTAACAACAAAAAATTGTTTGGTATTTAGTACAAAACAAGAGTAAACCTAAGGATTGCTTATTTGGTAAATGACTTTGTTGACAAGGTGAGTAATCAGTATCAGTATGCAGTTACTTTATTGGAACACCTATGTAGTATTCTTCATAAACCAAGTCTAAATAGTCATTAATTTTGAAAACTTTCTTAAATATCAAAAGCAACTAAATTTTTCATATATTATATACACTTTGATAATTGTGATTATTTGATTGAGATTTTAATGTTTGCCACATTTTATTTAGATAAATTCTGCCATTTACAAGTTCCAGAAACTTCCCTTTTATTTCAGACGTCATATGAATTTTTCATAATGTTTAAAAATAGGCTCAGTATACCCAGAAGGCTAAAGGCACTATTTGAGTGATTGAAAAAAAGATACTTTTAGGAGACAGAAACACAACTATGGTTTTGTGAATAAGGTACAAAAATGCACATTTAATAATAAGGTAAGATAGCAAAATTGTTTAAGATTATCTTTCTTGATACTTTAGTCAGTCCAGGAGCCTCCTACTAGCCATGGCTGACTGTAAGACACATACATTTCAGACCCTGATACATACAAATATATACCTGGTTCAGTTTTATTATAAAATTTTTGTTAGTTCAAAATATTTGATAAACTTTCCAACACAAATCTTGGAAAGCAATGTTCATCTAATGTGTTTTCATAGCTCCCCCACCACCCAAACGTGATCCTCGGACTACACTTTCTGTTGGAAGGATACGAGCACGCTCTCTGGTTGCCGGACTGTCAGAAATTGGTTAGTTAGAACACTTTCTTGTTTTTTTATTATTTAGAGATACATTCTTTCTCATATTTTTTAATTTTTCAAAAGATCTATCAAACTTCAGTTTTGTTATGTTTTTCTAAGATTCTGTTGTTTTTAATAAGTAAAGGATTAACAGGCTGAATTGCTCAGAATAACAACACATAAACCTATTGTTTAGAAAGCTGCAAAATAAATAGCTGTGTAATATGACTTTCATTCATATGGTTTTGTAATAAACAGTTAAAAATTAAATGTATTTTTGAACCATTTGGAATTATATATTTCTAGTCTACTATTAATAATTTTAATAATATTAATAATAATAGTAGTCTAATAATTTTAGACTACTAATACTCCATAAATTTGTCATTCAAACTAAGAAGGTATAAATCACTTTTTTAAAAAATAAAAAAGCATGGAATTAAGTTATGTTATCCTCATTATAAAACTTAATAGTGATTACATGAAGTAAGACACGACCTAAGGACTAGTGTACTTGTTCTATGACTCTGAGGAGTCAGTGTTCGTGATTCACTGCTGGAAGAATATGCTTCATGCTGAGAATATGGGTGAATTATAACCAAATTATGGGTTAATCAATACCCATTATTTGGCTAGACAAAAGTTACCAAAGAATTTGCATTTAGTACTACTTACTAGCTGTAATCTCTTTATTCTATTAATTCAAAATTAGTAATAGTTTCTTACAGATAGCTTTTAAGTAGCTTTAGCAAATTTTGAAACAAACCTAGGCCTGTATGTTAGTGATTATTATTATTTTGAAAAATTAGTTTTGCTGATATGAACATCATGTATTTTGAGGATTTATAAAATAAAATGTTTTATGGAAATTTTCATAAATATCCTCAGTTGCAAGAAAAGGTCTATACACATATCATTAATTTTTTTTACTTCTTCCTTTAAAGAAGTCTTGGAAAGAACAATAAATGAATATGATTCTGAGGGAAGATCAACAAAAAGTAGTTCTATTGAAAGCATACCAAACAAACCAGGAAACCTTACAGCAGAAGGAAACAACAAGGTTGCTTCTATTCGATCTCGTCCAAGTTCTCGGCGAATCTCCACAGCTGAATTGGAAGATATTTTTGCTCGTCAAAGAACTGTGAATGTTACAGGTCCATATTCTACATTGGTAAAAAAGTCAATTCATTCAGCTAAAATGCCAAAGGTATATGGCAGTGTGGCAGCTATGAAGCGTTCCAAAGCTTCACGCTCTAAGGTTTCTGAAGTGGTAAAATTACACAAAGAATTTCATAGTACTCCAGATCTTAATAACAAGGAAATTAGTGATGATATGATCAATATTAAAAAGAAGTGTAAGAGTCAGGAAGATGTAAGTGCTTTAAACATCAAAAATAGTAGACATTCGTGGGCTTGCCCTCCACATAATAATAGTAAACCATTTGCCTCTTCTGTCCAAAAACAATTTGCATCGTACCATAAAACATCGAAGTCGATTGAAAAATTGTATGAGCAAGTTAAAGAAACAAACAACAAGGATATTTTAACTAACACTGAAGTTCCTTCACAGATTTATGCAGAAACTTTGTCTATCCCCCAGAATGATAAAGTGCCAGTATCACCAAGAACAAAGTGCCCTCCTCCCACACACCGTCCACCCCCACCTCCACAAGGACAGGTAGTTAAAGTTGATGTCTCACGAACTATAGGAGAGTATGCTAATATTACTGCAATCAGAAAACAGGATTGTATGGTTATGTCAAGTTTTCGTCCTGGAGACAGTGCCAAACTGTATGCTTCTCCAGAGTCAGTGATGCCTTTTGGTTACAAATCTAGACATGAGACTCGAAAACTTGAGCACTGTCGTCCAAGAAGAGGTGGTGGTGGCTCTAGTCTGAGATCTCATTCTTTACCTCCAAAAATACCAGTACCAAAATTACAAACTACTTCAAATAATACCGCCTCAGAAATTGATAATAATGGAGGTTCTGGAGCAATCTATTCCACATTTAGATTACATAACAAACAAAGAGATTCTATATCTTCTAATGGCAGTTTGATGTCTAAAAATGTGACTTTGACACCACAAAAACCTTTGGCAGATAATGTTAACTTTACTTCTGCAAGCAGCATTCACCAGTCCCACAAAAATCTGCATTGTGAATTAACAGAACCTTATATCCCAGAACCTGATTATGAAAGTAGTGAAGATAATGAAAGAGAAGAAGTTTGCCTTTCTTCTAAAGGCATAAAAAATGACACAGCTTCCCTTCAAGACAAAGAGGAATCTTTGACTGATGGTTCAAGCTATCTTAAACCACACAGTCCCCACACAGAAGCCAAGCGAGCAATCCAAGAAGCAAGAGAAAGACTCAGGTTTACTCAAAAATTTCAGAGTAAAACAATTAATAGTCAGGAATCCATTTACAGTAATACTAAAACTAGACATGATACAACATTATCATACAGTTGTCATGATAGTCAAATCTCATCTTCAGTTGTGAAGGAGAATCCACAAGATAATAATTCAAAGGCATTACAAATCATTGAAAAAACACTTTCTATGTCTCATAAATACTCAGATAAAGAAAAATCTGACATCATAAAGTTGAATACTTTGGAAGATACTCTAAATGGCAAAAAAAGAGATCTGTGTGTAAACTCTTCTTGTTCAGTCAAAGAAAATATATCTGTTTTTGAAGAAAAAGAAATCCAAAATAATTCTGCTACTTTACCATCCAGAAAGAATGATGGTATACGTATAGCACTAACTGGTGCCCAATACAGGACAGAAAAATGCCAAAAAGAAGTATCCTCTCCTTTGAATTCTCCCATAAGACCATCTAAGTCATTTCCTAAAAACTTCGTACATGAAGACGTTGAAAAGTACGAAAATAGTTCTAGTGGTGTGTCATCGGATGTTGAAGTACAAAGTGAGTGTGTTGTAATGGGACCTTTCAATGGCCAAATTTCAAAAAAATTTAAAAAACAAAATTCAGTCGAAGAAAAAATAGGATGTATTGACAATACTTCCAAACAGGTGATACCAAAAGAACAGAATTTGCTAGGTAAAAGTATAAATATGAATTATGTTGAAGATATTTCTACAATTATGCCTGTCTCTAAGGTCAACACTAATAAATTACCTTCTTATAACCATGAAACTATATCTTATGTTAAGAGAGCTGCTTCCAAATTAGGACATAGTCAGTACAACAGTTCTGCAGTCAAACTTATGAAACCACTAGACAATGGCAGCTTGAATAAAAACCAGTGTTCACCTATTCTTCATAAAGAAATAAACGTTAGAAGTGTCAGTAGTGTCTCAGATAGTAAAGCTAAGTTGAAAAAAGTATCAGATGAAAATCTGAAGTTAAGCCAAAGTATTGATGAAAGCCTTCAGCTGATCAGACTTCAGGTAGACTCCTTAGGTCGAGCAGCAGTTAATGAGGTAGATGTATTCACAGAACTTGTACCTCCTCCACCTGAATTTGCTGCACCCCCATCTTCATACAGTTCCACTGAACAGTATTCATCAATGATTGCCCCACCTCTTGAATTTTGTGATGGCAGTGTAAGAAAATTTGCCAAAAAAGATTTGTCTAACGTCCAACAATTTTCATCCACTGCTAGTAAGTCTTCTGGTCAATCGGAATCTCCTGATGTTCAGAGGACTAATTATTCTTACAGGGATTATTACTATCAAACAGTTTCAGGCTCCAAGGTTGTTCAGACCTTACAGCATGGTGACATGACATGTCCATCAAAAGCTCAAATGAATGATAGGGATTCTCATCTAGCCACTACTATGGTAAAGCAGTTAGGAACCCGTGTCTTACCAAATAGCATCCCTTCAAGTAGATTTTCCACGAATCATTTAACTTCCTCTCCAGAACAAAGTGATGGTGATAAAATAGTGATGAAGTCAATCCATGAAGCATTTCACAAGAAGCCATTGCTGGAGTGGAATAACAAGGATGTTTCAGAGTGGTTAGAAAGTTTATTTTTACCTGAATACAAAGCTTGCTTCACAAAAGCAGGAATAACAGGTGCAAAGTTAATTAATATTGACTGTAATGATCTAATGGGGCTTGGTGTTAAACAAGTCAGTCATCGTTTACATATAGAGCGATCTATTAAGCACTATATGAAATAGTGGCACTGTTTATGGTATTACTGTCAAAGTTTTTACAATTTCAGTTTACTTTTGTGAAATGCTGTTGTACATACATATAAAATAATGACTTTCTGCTTCTTTTTTATTTAACATTTAATTGGAACAATGATGGGAAACTGCATTTTTATATTAAAAAAGTACAAATTTTATTGTTCAACATAAACATTACATGGCTAGGTCTCTAATGTCTGTTTAGATTGTCAAGCAGCTCATTATTCAAGGACATTGTACTTTTAAAAAAGATCTGATAAATTTATATAATGTTTTTATAGATAATGTCATTACAGCTAGAGAGTGGCATATGAGTGATAGTAATTGAAAGTTTTTTGTTACATTAAACCTTTGAATTTTGTTACTTGAAAATTTGCATGCACAACACATTTGAGATTCATACTCATATTTGTATATAGAGTAACAATCAGATCAATTTGCATATGTTTGTAGAGTCAGAAAGTTATAAATAGTGAGGAAAAACTTAGCATGCACTCTATAGTAATTTCAAGTTGTGATTGAAAATAAATACAAATTAGTCTGTCCATATTCTCAGGTAGTTAATGACAAGTGTGCTTCTCAAAACAATTCTTTATAGAAATTTGATGTGGCTTTCAGCAGATTGTTTGTGAATATTTGTGAAGCTTGGAATATTTCTAGTAAATTTTACAGAATTAATTTAAATAACTCACCATAAATTAGAATATAAATGTTACTTCCTAGATTAATTCTTTTGTATATGAAATAATACTTCAGAATTAGATATCATTAACACTGTTAAAATCATTGAAAAACATAGTTTTAGTGTTATATAGTTTGACTGTGTAAGATTTGAAGAAACAGCTTAATATCGTGATCGCTCAAGTTATGTATATAGATGTTTGGTATACTCTGCAACTGTTTGTAAGCTTATTTTTTTAATTTCAAAATTTTTATCAAACTGAACTTATAACAGCAAATGAAAATTATGGCCTTAGTAATTGCCAAGTAACAAGTTACAGATAGGTGATTTTGAAAGCCTAATAAATTTGTATCATGTAATACAGGAAAATGAAATCTAGATTTGTATTACACATAAATATTAACAAAAATATAATTTTTAAAGATATAAAGTAGCTGTTTTTGTTTTTTTCATTGTGTAAGATTCTTGTCGATAAAATAATGTAAAACATCTCATACTTAGGAGAATTAAAACTGAAGTTTTGCACTTAAGAATGTTTTATCCTGTTCAGACAATCCTTTTATGGTGTAAGGTTAATCTCGTTTCACTGATAATAAATACTTCTTTGCCTTTTTTTGTTAATACCAAGAGTATTACATTATATCCAAATGTGATTTAACAAATTTTTTTAGAAAAAATATTAGTTTATTGAATGTTTGTTTTAAAGAAAAAGTAAACACCAAACTTCAATCCTATATCTCAGGGGAAGATCCTTTTATCTTTAAGATTTAAATCCTTGAGTACACAAAATCTCCAGCTTGTACATGCTATTTATTTCCAATTAGGAGGGTCTGTGCAAAGAAGTCAGAAAATTTATTGATAATTGTATCTGTCGTTTTCTAAGATGTGCTCAGATGAAGTATAATTACTGATTCCTGTTGTAATAGATTTGTCTGTAACATAATCTCTATGTATATAAATAAATATATATATATATACATGTATAGTTATAGGCTTGTGGTCAGTTGTAATTTTAAATTTGTGTAATGCAATACCTTTCCATTCTTTACCTGTTGAATCTTGTGGTGTTGTATATGCTTGTTTAAATATTTATAACATGAATTTAGCAGTGTTGTGTACAAATGTGTATCATGTAAGATATAAGTTGTGGTAATAGCCATCAGTTTCAGCTGTAATTGGTTTTCACAGAGATGTAGAATCATTTGTAGTAGATTTATTATGGATCTGCATTCAGCTTTGTGATCATAACTTTTAGACTGTAAAGATGTTATTAAAAGTGGAAAGTTTTTCCAGAAACTTTTAAGAGTACAGTTTGTGTGGTATTTGTTCGACTTTAAAAGCAACTTTGAATCAGAAAACAATGAACATATACCAATATATTTTAAAGACGACTGACATGGGTATTAAAACTGGTTAAAATAAAAAAACAAAACAACGTTTTAACCTTCTTAGGTTATCTTGAGTTAGCCTGAATGCATATATCAGACAACTAGTACACAGGAAACTGGAAAACTATGTGGTGTAATATTTTCAGGATTAGCCTGGAGAAAAAAAGTTACAAATCAACTAATAAAAATTGTATTGGATTTTCACCCATATTTTTAGACTGAAAAAAGTTTCTCACAAAATTTCTTATATTAGATTTACTCCACATTCAGAAGATTAGCATTATATGGATAAAAATCAAACAAAAGGCTGAAAATTGTGTTATAAAAATTGTATCGTGCGCTGTGACCCCCCCCCCCCAAGAAAAGGCTGGAAATCTGACCCATATAAAAGCCAGTGTGTGTCATGTCACGCTTGATTTCTCGAAATAGGAGGAGCCATAAAAGTCTAAATGCATCTACCCAGGTATAATAATTCGATTACCATCTCTCCATTACAATTTTATCGACGGGAATACAAAGGGGCCGTGAAACCTTATAATTACAGCGAGTGTTGGCATAATAAGCCTGAAGACGAAGTGTGTGTTATCACCTAACCTAGAGCCAGGTGCACAAAATTTATCATTAACGTTTAAAATATCAATTCAGTCGTTTCTTAAATAAGCTACTTTCTGTTATATAACCAACGTTTTTAAATAAAAAAACCATAGGAGACTTTAAATAAAGAAATCATTTTTTTTTTCCATTTTTCTTATCTGTACATTTCACTTTATGCTTTCATAAGGCATACATCTACCGTGGTATCCAGTGTATCCGTGTGCTGTCCCTCATTCTCGCTGCATAATATTATACGACGCCATGTTCTGTGAGACATTTTCCTCGACATAGCAGGGGTTATTGTTCCAAATGCTACGGTAACAGCTGCCTTCAACTCCTTTTTAGTATTATAACGTTGTTTAGACACAATGCTTTTTAACATATGGATGGGTAGGGACTTACGGACCACCTGTAGATTAACTTTGGGTTATACTTTTGTTATTAAGCAACGTGACATAAAAGTAATAGTTAGAACGTTGTGTAACGAAAACACCGGCTTTTCAACATATTAGAAGTTGTTAATCTGATTTTTACCAATAACATGGGCCTACGATTATTTTCTTGATATTTTTACATATTCAGCAATATTTTATGTTCGTCAAATCCAAAAATACCCATTTTTCTCCATCACGTACAGATTTTTCAAAAAAACATCATGATATGTACTTTTCTATAAGTGAATCATTTTCATTTAAATATGGTCATATTTTGCTTTGCTTAAAATGTTGACAACTGATGGATTTAAATTTCTTTTGACCAATCGCGACGTGAGAGCCTTATCAATTCCTATAGAACCCAAACATAAACTATTTAAAAAATGTTCATTAATCAACTAGGCTTTCCTATTCTTGTAAAATGTAAATAAGTTCTTCTAGGGTTAGAGGATTGTCAAAGCCGGAACAACGAGGAATGTCTTAACATAAAACACATCCGAGTCCATGGATGAAGATGCATTGCTGGCAATGCGTATGATATGGGAGAGCTTACCATATCCAAGGTTTGATTATTTAAGGTAGAGAAATTACTGGTAAGGCCAATCAAGGTTGTGGGGAGAGTAGCCTTTATTACTGCCTACAGTAAAAGCCAGTGAATACAGATGTAAAAGTCAAGGAAAAAGGAGGCCCACTGTGTGCCACCACCACTAGGTAACACTACGGAAGTACTTACACCTCTAAAGATAGTACCACGTCCAGAAAATAAAGAGAACTTTCCCATTGCTGTGAACATCCAAAAGGGCGTTCAAATCCTGAGAATATTGTAAAATTGATCATAAACAATAGAGTGTTCACGCCGAGACGTCGGGTCCTGACAACCAGCCGCCTGATAGACTTTATATGTCATTGTAAGTGAGAGACCTTTGAAGAGGCATCTCCCTCAGAAGACTATAATGGTAGAGCTCCCACATAAGTCACTTACAAATAAATTTGTTTGGAATTAAGCACAAAGCTATGCGATGGGCTATCTGTGCTCTGCCCACTACGAGTATCGAAGTCTGGTTTCTAGTAGTGTGAGTCAGCAAACATACCGCAATGCTACTGGGAAGCATCAGAAGGTTGGTAGCAGTCAACACTAAACCAACAATTGCCCTGAAGAATTGCGGGTGGCATTGAGGTGAATGGAAGCAAAACCTCAAACATTTCCTTGGAAGATGATGTATACATTATTTTTTATTTTGTGATCACGATATCCTCGAGCTTTCACATATGTGTGTATGAAAAGGCAGGGATTTAAAGTTTTAGCATGTTTTCCTTTGTTTGATGTGTACATCTACACTTAAATAAAATAGAATCACTCCCTTTTCTTGTATATACTGAGTATGTGTATCAGCTAAAAATGACCAATTTATAGGTTTGATTTTGTTACCCTTTTTTTCTAGTTTTGTAAAAGAATTAATTCTCTGTTTCCTATTTTCAATGTGTTTTTAATGTTATATTTAAAATTGTATTCTCAGTGCTTTTATTTTCTTTTTCTTTCATCTTTTGTTTTAAATTATGAAATAATTTTTTATTTCTCTTCATGCACAAACTTTAGTTTTATTTTGACATTTTGAATTTTGGCTTTTAAGGACCTCAGTTTCTTTTTAGTTTACTTTTCCGACAGATTGTTCATTCCTAAAGTTGGCAAGGTATGTGATTTTGGTAACTATTTTTTTACGACTGTCAGTGTGTGATGACACTGTTAATTGCTTATCAAAAGGTAATTTATGTTTTATGTTCTTGTTTAAACGTAATACTATGTCATGTGATATGGTTTTCTGAAGACAGGTTTGAGAAAGGGGAAGGTCTGTGATATGTAATCCAATATTATGGGATTCCTGCATTTTCTAGTAACATGTAATTTTTCAAATTATTTGTTATTCGGTTTATACATTTAATGTCAGCAACACATGGACTATAGTTGCTAGCATTATGCTGTGCTGGTCACTTCACCGTAGGAGACATTTTATCCATGTTACATATGGATGAAACGAGTTGAAACTGGAATAGCCTTTGCTGGTCGATTTTAATAACAAATGAAACTGGAAGACACTCATGATGACGGGAAATCAACTTGAAGCAAAAATGTATTCTAAAGATGACTGGTACAGGTTTTAAAACTTTAATTAAAATGATGTACAAAACAGCGTTTCGACCTTTTTAGGCCATCTTCAGGTTAACAAAGAGTTTATTTTAGAATACAAAACTGGAAGACAGCCAATGGTGTCAGGGAGAAAAGGTCACAAAGTGATGTCGTCCACCAGATCAAGAAAGTGAGTTAACACTCTGAATTCAGAGGAGCTCTCTTAGAAAATTTTTTATTCTAGATGATCTACAGAAAGGATATGTTTTTTTTTTCTTCACTCGACGTTGTTCTTGTTTGGTGTTGCAGCATTTAATCTTGAGAAGAAGGAAGCTAGAAGACTGAACAACCGTTAGAGAGGAAAAATACTGTTTACTGTCAGTGAGGGACTGCATGCTGGTTCTAATCTTTCTGTTTATTGTTGGAATAAAGATCTTGTTTGCTTATACAAAACAAGACGTGACTTATTATTTAACTTATATAGGGAGAAAGCCAGTCGCATAATCTCACAATAACACTCATAAATTTCCTGCCTAATTCTGCAGTCATTGTTGGGCATTTTATCTCACACTTATCGGGATATCGATTTTAACAGATACTACCACACCAATGTCAACAGTCCTGCATTATATAAGCTAAATAGTCAGGCCTTCTTGTAGAACTAGGCCTACATCATCATAATGCAGTCATTACTTTGAAGTTTTATGGCAACACTTGAGCTTCTAATAATTTACTAATATATACAATACTTACAGTTAATTTAATCTTAAAATACTTAAAATTAAATGAACAAATAACAACAATTACATATATGTCGAATGAAACCGATATATTTACCGTTTTTAGAAATATTTGATCACCTAAATACGTAATAGTTATATGGCATTTTCCTTACACTTGCACCTCCAACGAAATAGCACGCAACTGGTACGGCTCATGAGTGACGACTACATCTCCAGTGTGTATCATATAGAATTCATCGGTCGAGACAAAATAATTAACTGTGTGAGAGTCAAATAGTAAAGAAGTACTATTAAAAGAACATTGCTTAATTTTCGAGTTAGTAAGATTTAAAGACAACCTGTTATCATATACATTAACATCTGTCAATAGAACTCTCGTACAGCTACAAAATATTGCTAACAGACAGAATAAGTTGGAGAAATATCTTAATGTCATCACCTACACATTAAACGAACATTTGGATACTGATAGCATCATTAATGATCAGCGGAATGTCATACATCATGAGAATACATTCAATAGTATAATAACTTAGAGCCCCCAGTGGCTCAGCGGTATGTCTGAGGACTTACACGCTAAAATCCGGGTTTCGATACCCGTGGTGGGCAGAGCACAGATAGCTCATTGTGTAACTTTGTGCTTAATTCAAAACAACAATAACTTAGAATATTATAATACATTTTCGTATAATACAAAATACGTGTTTATGTGTTTGTTTTTCTTATAGCAAAGCCACATCGAGCTATCTGCTGAGCCTATCGAGGGGAATCAAACCCCTCATTTTAGCGTTGTAAATCTGTAGACTTACCGCTATACTAGCGGTGAGGCGCATACAAAAAACAAATGATTAATCAGATACAATTTATAAAACAATATATAATACAACTGGGCAGTTCTATGTTTTCTATTTAGTAACCAAATTAACTTAAAGCATTTATATAATTTAAGCAAGTGTAAAATGTCCGATATGTTTACATATCACAAGTATACTTCTATAGTAGATAATGTCTATTCTACCTAAGCGATACTGCAGCAACGTGTAGTACGTGTGGTGAAAGAATTACCTGCTGTAATGTCTTTTCTGATCAAACTAGCAATGTCTGTGTGTCACAGCTAACCAATGCTGTGAGAGAACAAGGATTACGAGGTGACGCTGGTAATTGGACAAAGAAACCGAGTTTACCTCAACAACTGAAGCACGTTTTCTTACCTTAGTTCTACCTGAAGATCCACAAGCTCATTCAGTTTGGAAATCAAAAGAAAGTTGCAGACCTAATCATAGTCTAGTAAAAGCTACTGTTATTTTGTAACTGCAAGTGCGCACACTTAATTTTTGTGTCGTTTGTTTATAATAAAGATTGGATTCATTGTATTAAACTTTTCAAACTTCACTATTTATCACACACAAGTAAACTCACTGAAGTTTTCTCACACAGATTACTATACAATCAGTGATGTCGAGAAACCCACTTGTTGAGAATTTTATACGCAAAAACGGCTCGTTTGGGTTGAGAAAATATTTTAAATAGAAGAGCGAACAACGTTTCGACCTTCTTCAGTCATCGTCAGGTTCACAAAAGGAAAAAAAAATCAGTTAAAGTTTAAATTTTGACTGTGAAAAGTGTGACTGAAAATCTTAAGTACATTAAGACGAACAACAATGTAACCTGTAAGTGTTGCAATACTATAAATGGGTAATTAAAATACTTAGAATGGTAAAACATATTTGGCTAGTATACATTATATTGTAAGCACGCGTCATATCGGAACAGATGTAATATTTATGACTTGGTACAATAGGAACATGTCGTGTGCTTAGGTATATTTTCATCAGTATACTGATAGAGCCACATTCTGGTTAGTTAGTTTCATGTATGTAAAAATAAACTACAGCCTTCTTGATAAGATGTCTTATTTGCTGATGAAGAGAGCCAAAGTTTAAATCATTTTTGCAATTATTTAACTGCTAAATATTTTTTTAAAACAACGTCCAGGTAATAAAACTCACTGGTCAATTAACAAAGAGTACTCATAAAATAATCTCAAGGATTTGTTTTTATTAAATGCTATAGAAAATGGAAAAGAGGAAGAAAGGCCGACTAGACTTCCAAATTTTCTAGTTTCCTACCTGTAATCCAACCAACTTAAACCTATCCTATTGCTCCAAGCATAGTTTCTCATTTATTTCACAACCATATGTTTCAACTGTTTCTAGGAGAATAATTCACACAAAACTCAAGTTCTATTATTTTAAAGAAGATTTAATATCAGGTTAATATGTCACGATAGCTTATTTTAGTATACAGTTGAAGCTCCGATAAAAATTAACCTTTCGAAATAAAAACAATATTGGTTCTAATACAATGAAAAGATAATTGAATTATATTAAAATTGTAGTGAGGGTTTCTTCCGTGAACCTGGCTGCTTTTACGTATTATATGGTAAACTATAATTCACGTATTTTAATACGTACATATAAACCAGCTAATTTTTAAATTAAACAATTTTAAGAATTTTATATAAATGGTTACTTGGGTAAGTGACTAAGCTAATTATATAAGCTTCGTAATTGATTTTGTGGCTTTTTTAATACGTTAGATTTAAATTTAAATGTTAAATTTTAAAATATACTTCTAGTGTAGCAAAGTTTCAACAGAAGAAAGAAAGTCAGCTCACTTAATGTACTGTGGCAAAGTTTCAACAGAACAACAACAACAAAATACAACTAGTTTACCGTACTGTGTCAAAGTGTCAACAGAACAACTAGTTTACTGTACTGTAGTAAAGTTTCAACAGAACAACAACTTATTGGTGTTGTTGTTTTTGAATTAATCACAAAGCTACACAATGGGCTATCTGTGCTCTCCCCACCACGGGTATCGAAACCCGGATTTTAGCGTGTAAGTCCGCAGACATACCGCTGAGCCACTGGGGGGCCAGAACAATAACAACAACTAGTTTATTGTACAGTGGTCAAATGTGTACTACATGTTTGATCAGGTAAAAGCAATTCTTAGAAATTACATAATATTATGGAATCAGATGTGGAAAATCTCTTTGGTAACGAAGAGGGTAAAAGAAAACAGAGTGTCAGTAAAATCTGAGAGAACTTTTATGTGCAGCTTGTAATATGTTTAGTTTCATTTTATAACATCTCTGTTTGTCAAACAAAGTAAGAATGATTAAAACTAAAGAAGAAGCTAGACAGAGAGATCATCACAATTTACTATTGAAGTAAAGTAAGGGTGAATGATACTGTTTTTAACTGATACTCAGATTCATCGTGAGTGATATACTTATTACTAACTTACTGTTTTTAACTGATACTCAGATTCATCGTGAGTGATATACTTATTACTAACTTACTGTTTTTAACTGATACTCAGATTCATCTTGAGTGATATACTTATTACTAACTTACTGTTTTTAACTGATACTCAGATTCATCCTGAGTGATATACTTATTACTAAAGTTACATAACCCCTTTCAAGCATGTGGTCAGCTTCCGGTCAGTTACCTCTTTCTTTGTGAACCTGACGATGACCGAAGAAGGTCCAAACGTTCGCTCTTCTATGTAAAATATTTTCTCAACCCAAACGAGCCGTTTTTGCATATAAAAGTCATTACAGACACTAAAATACCATGTAAAGAGGTTTTTTAGAAGAGTACTTCTGAGAACATGTCAGAGTCTCGTCAACAATTTGGTTTTAAATATGTAATATGAACACCGTATTTCTAGTTTACTTCTGAAGGAAAAAGATATTCCTCTCGAAAATATTCGGATTTTAGGGTATCGTATTTTTGTGTTCAATTAATTACATGAACCAACATATATTTCTAACATCAATCTTTGTTATGCTATTCTCCACACTAAAGTAAAATGCGTGAACTGTAAAGATGTACATGTACAACAACCCATACAGAATGTTCATTTATGAGCATGTGTGGAAAAGTCAATCGTGAAAAGAAAGGAAGGGGTGATTAACATTTTTTAGAATACTGTTGTCTTTCCATAGCTAAAATATCACAAATTCTGCCTGTCGTTTAAACGTTTGATCAAGTGTAATACCACTTATTTGAAAATTTATTTTCTATTGCCTCTGGAGATATTTCCTTTGCACATAGAGCTAGAAATACTATACATATTGTTAACAGTTTCAGAAAGTTGTAATTTTCGATTTAACGCAATTAACACACCAGTTTCCTATTGATTTTAACTCGTTAAATATTTGGAGGCAGTAAGTTTCTCAGAAAAAAATGTGTTGCTTTCTAACAGCTATTAGTAATGTCATACAAAAATAGTACTTAGAAGAACAAATATAATAGGATTGGTATTTATGAGAAAGCTGTTAAGGCTGTTGGCCACCATATTCAGTTTTAGAGTGCTGACCAGTGGGAAGGTTGCCAATCATCATCCAAACAAAGGACTTGGTATGTTATTCTTAGAACACACCAACAGATTACAGTGTAGGAATATTTTGTGACATTGCACGTATTCGAGCCTCGTTCACCAGCTTCGCAGTCAAGAGCTCCATTATAAGAACAACCAACACGCAGAAGTAGAGAACATGGGATATTACCCTTCTAAAATAAGAAAGTAGTTTTCGTAATGGTTCTAGTTAAAATAACTTGCTATGTTCACTTAATAAATGTTAGTATATATGATTTACTTTGGAAAAACACCTATTAGTCATTGATTTTATGTTACATTCCCCTTAAAATCCTGGCAATAAAAACAAAATACTAACAAACTTTCAAAAGTAGGATATAGCTGTAATGAAATATTATTTTATGTCAAATAACGAACAAACCACAACGCTTGTCTTGTAAAAGTACCAGACGAGTGAATCATAGTTTTTTTTCCTTCGTCTTGAAATTTCATTTAAAAACGCGTACAATTCTATTAGCGAAGGTTGGTTTTGAGGTTAAGCAGCGGATGACATTTTCTAATGAAAGTTAATCTCGTAAGCAGCAAACTATTGTGAAACGTTTCACATAATACAAGATAGACTAAAATGTGGTGCTTAAACTACCTGTACAAAGTAATTACAAGGGATTCCGAAACCCTATAATGACCGTTCATCTCCAAGTTTGTAAAGGCCATCAGGTGAGTTGACCACATGGTCACGAGACTAAAACACAAGCTCACCAACTGTCTTACGAGGAAGCCAAATAAGTAAAATTATTAGACTAACACAGGAATCAAATACCTTTCTTTTATGACCGTTAACAACGTATGGGATTTTGAAATCATAACGAGATTTCTTTTAGACGTTCATAATCAATTTACTATTGGTTGAAAAAAACTACACGTGCGGTGGCATCATCTAGTTAAGGCGATAGAAGCTGTTTGTAACCGTACCCTGAAAAATATTCTGGAACGAAATTTTCACTTCCGCTTTCTAATATCTGTGGTCGCTCTTTTTACTAAAAAAATCCTATCATGAAGTCCTAACTTTGTTGTGTTACTGAGGTATATATTAAAACAGACAGCTAAAGTCTGTTACCTCCAGTTGTTCCTAAATTTGTGATCCCACTTGTTTCTGTGTTATTCAGGTGTATATCAGTAAAACATATTGCTGAAGTGCATATATATACGTGCAGCTTTGTTGAATTTCTTAATTTGTGAAACTTGTCATGGAGTACAAGTCTATCAGTGAACACATTCCATTTGAGACTCTCCCTGATCCAGGTGATCGGTTTGAAGTACAAGAACTCGTTGGAACAGGAACTTATTCTACTGTATACTCTGCAATCGATAAGCAAACAAGTAAGAAGTCGTTGTTTTTTTTCCTTCCAGTATTACAGAAAAAAGAAATTTTATGAATTCTCGCTGCTTATAATTTTACTACTTGAAGCTATGGTGCTCTGTTTCAGATAGTATATATAAGGCAAAGAGGAAAAAAGTGTGCTTTTATACGAGTTTTTCGTACATATATTTTGATTATTTATGTTTCGTAAAAATTTCATTCAGGCAAAATACCTCGAAAAATTAGATGCTGAAACAGTTCTAAGACAATTAATAGTTACATTCTTTAGTACATATTATTATTTTTTACCCTTCTATAAAATAGAACATTCATCTATTGGTCCAAGCTAGAGGACCTGGGTTTCTGCTTTACATTTCAAAAATAAAAACAAGTTAAGATAAATAGGAGTTAAAGCTGCTTAAAGCATTGTATGTAATAAAGCATTAGTTGTTTTCATTATTTTTCTGAGCCAGTACTACAGATTAAGTTTCATTTAATCCCATGTAGTTTGGCTGTTGCTTAATATACATCTTTCTGTTTACAGTTGATCTACTAAGTTCTTTGCGTATGATGGTTTCTTTCGTCATTATTTTTACCACGCTCGTTCTGTCTTCAAAAAGCATCATAAAAACTATTCAATAAGTATAAATATGTGCTAAAACTAATAACTAAGCGTTAACTTTTAGCTTTGTTCGATTGAAATTATAGATTATTAATTTCGAGACTAATGGCAGTCAAAACAACAAAAACACGTATATATGCTAATTGTGTCAAGTTGCATATGGAGAGATCCACAATTAGAGCTGTATTATTTCACTGAGAACATTCCGTATGGATGCTTTGTCACTGTGATAATCAATTTTGTTATTAGATAAAGAGCAACAATGTAAACGGAGGGTTTGCTTCCTGTTTATCTTTCCTGTGGTTGGTAGTTCTAAATTAGAGATGGCTTTACCTGAACCTCACGGGTGTCTGATCTGGCTGTTTTCTATAAGGTATCGTTAAAGTTAAAATTGACAAAAATAAAAAAAACGCCTGAAAGTCAGTTCTATAGTATTTGTAATGTAATGACCAGGAAAACGAACCTGTCTTTCCACAACTTAGTTTTTATACTACCGTGGTATTTTTGAATTCATGAGCTTTGTTCTAAGTTATTCATTCTCCGATTTCGTTCGTTATTACTTTCATTTGTAACTAAGAAGTTTCATAGCTCTTACATTAATTTAGTTTGTACTATTATTAACTCATTACTAAATTATTTTACAGATACACGTTTAATAAATTTTATAGTTTGACCCAAATATATTAATCTAGTACACTAATTTCAATGTGTGTTTTTATTATAAACAGAATGTCTTAACAGTATGTAAATTAAAGAAGTAAACTAATGAAGAACTAACGAAAAAGTGTCAATTTCCCACAAGTCTCCACGTGTGGCATTTCAAAAACACATGTGAATCTGTATCCGATATAGTTGTTATACTTTCTATTCAGTTGTGTAACAAGTAGTTATAGTTTTAATTATCACGAAAATACTGTAGCTAGTTAGTGTTTTAGACCTTCTTTCGTTGAACATTCTGTTCATTACCTATTTCTCTTGTTTTCTCATTGCTTCTGTAAGACAAAAAGGTAGCGCTGAAGGTTATAGGGCACATTGCAGAAAACCTACTTGATATCGAAACCGAATATCGTATTTATAAAGCTGTAAGTGGAGTGGATTTTTTCCCCGAATTTCGTGGTGCTTTTTTCAAGCGTGGTGAACGAGAAACTGACAATGAAGTATGGCTGGGGATGGAGGTATAAAGTTTCTTTATGTATATTCATATTTAGAAAAAGCAGAGAGAACTGATAACTGGATTTCTTTTAACCTTTTCTCAGATCTATTTTATTGAATTTTTCAGTTTTAATAGTTAAATATTTATGTCAGAAATAAGATGCATCAACTAAAAATTCAACAATGAGATATCTGTTCTTTAGAATGGAAAAGAAATAAAATTTCTTTGTGAACCTGACGATGACCGAAGGTCGAAACGTTGTTCGCTCCTCTATATAAAAACATTTTCTCAACCCAAACCAGCCGTTTTTAGATACACATTTTTCTCTACAAGTGAGTTTTCTCGACATCACTGAGAATTACCTATGTTTTGAATATAGATAATACTAAATTTTATAAGAACCTCGTAAAGTTGATAATCGGAATATATTTTACATCTAGAGTTTGATGTGTTCGTAACTGAATGTTTAAAATATTTTTAAAGTACGGACAGACTTGGTACGTTTGAATGAATATTTGCTTCAGAAACTTATTTCTATCCATTTCATCTTGAAAATTGTATTTTTCAGCATGATATCGATATCTCTGAAATTCTCACAGTTTGTTATGATTATATCTGTTCCTTCTTATTTTTGCACACTGAAACAATAAAATAATTCAGGGTAACATGCATTATTTATTTAGGTGGATTAACAGTAAAGATTAATCATATTCGGTTTTATTTTAGAAATAACGGGTGTTTTAAGATCTATACGATTCTTGTTATTTTTCATACTTTAGTCACAGTTTCTGTAACAAAACCAAATTGGATCGTTGTTTTATCATTTTATGTTATCTCACAGTTCTTGGAAGAAGGGACAGCAGCTGACTTGCTTGCAACACACAGAAGGGTTGGTATTCACTTGAAAGAAGACCTGATTGCTTTAATAATCAAGGATGTTGTGCGAGTAAGTCATACACTCATTTGAATCACTTAAAATATATTATACAAGTAAATTATAACTCATTTAAATTTAAGGAAATATGTAGTGTAGGTTATAAATTCATTTAAATTACTAAAAAATCCCAGTTTTACAGATACATTATACATTAATATCAATTATTTGAACGTTTAAAACGAATTTGAATTCATAGGTGTGTAACATAACGAAATTGTAATAATTCCTATAAAAAAAGTCAACTGCGAATAAATTGTTTTCTTTCAAATGAAATAGGCCTGGCATGGCCGAGCGCGTTAAGGCGTGCACTCGTAATCCGAGGGTCGCGGGTTCGCGCCCGCGTCGCGCTAAACATGCTCGCCCTCCCAGCCGTGGGGGTGTATAATGTGACGGTCAATCCCACTATTCATTGGTAAAAGAGTAGCCCAAGAGTTGGCGGTGGGTGGTGATGACTAGCTGCCTTCCCTCTAGTCTTACACTGCAAAATTAGGGACGGCTAGCACAGATAGCCCTCGAGTAGCTTTGTGCGAAATTCCAAAACAAACAAACAAACAAATTCAAATGAAACATCGTTTCGTTTTCATAAAGTTTTGTGGACAAATATCGTACAAGATACGTAAACTATTCTGATGAAAAAATATATCTGGAATATTTTCATCCTTAATGGACTTTATCCTCTCACACGACACTTCACGGGATAGTGTTACGTATTATACATGATACTTATATGTTCATTTAACTTTTGGGACTCATATATATTCGTTAGTCAAATCAGATCCATGACCTTCCCGATTGCTGTGCCACCTACCATTTAATCATTTATATTGTATGAAAAACGTTGTACAAGTAAGTTCTAAATAACTTTTAATGGTAAAAGTACCGTAACTATTTTGTGATGAAATTTTGTTAATGGATGTGTGGTTGGTCATAAAAATTTATAACTGGCCAATGACTGGTTATTGAGGTTTGTAAGTGGACATGTAATTGGTTGGTTATAGAAGTTTGTTGTTTTCAGGCTGTGCAGTACTTACATGAAATCAACATTATCCACAGAGATATTCGTGCTGCCAACGTAATGTTTTCTAAGGAGGGATATGCCAAATTAATTGATTTTGGTAAGTTTTATTTATAATCTAAAGAACTGTTATCACCATGCAAAATTTATATTTACAACTTACTACTCAATAAAATTATTTTTACGTAATTTTTTGTAGTTTAAATGAGTATCTTCTTCATAATATTTGCCATTAAAGAATCATAGTATGTCAAAACTATTCAAAATGAAACACGAATTAATCAAATGAAAATGTGATAAATTTCAGGGAAAGAACCTCTAATTAAAATGAACATTGTTATTAGAATATATATATTCATTAGTTAAAGAACCTATATGTTAATTTACGGTTTTATTAACAAGTAATTCGCCGTAATTAAGTACAGGAATTTTTCACCTGATTTTTATTGTTGTTTTTAAGTTGGAGATAAATGTGCTTAATTTTATGAGAATTAAGAGAATGATAAGTTTCTAGAGAAGTGTAGATACTTAAACTGTATCAACTAATTTTCTCTGAACTCTTTAATTTAACATAACAAGTTTCTGAAACCTTATATGTTCGTGAAAACAAAACTTGTTTGTCATGAATCACATTTCTGCTTGATATAAGTTTTGTATTGTATGGATGCTATTCATGCTTTATATTATCATAATAACACCACAGAATCCGGTTGACGAATAAAGTGTCAAATCACAATTACCCCAACTTTTTTATAAATGAATTGATATTTTTGAAAAGAGGTATTTATGATCAAGCTTAATGCACACACACACACATATATATATATATATATATTTATATATTGCATATTTTCAGGTCTCTCTGCTTCGGTAAAAAATACGGACGGCAAAGCACAGTCTTCTGTGGGCTCCCCCTATTGGATGGCTCCCGAGGTAGAATTTCATAAATACATAAGTAAAACAACTTAAAATATTGTAAAGATTGGTTGATCGTTGATAATGCCGAAGTTATTCAAGGCGCTATCTGCGCTGTGTCCATCACGAGGTATTGAACCTCAGATTTTAGGGTTATAAGTTCTAAAACTCACTACTGAGCAAGAGTGGACCAGATTTTAAAAATACATATTGAAAAATTTTATAGTTGTGCACAAAAACTTTTATATGTAGACTTGTTTTTACGAGGAAAAAGAATGATCTCATGAGACCATTTATGAATATACAGAAAGGACAATATTAGTAACAAGCAAATTTAACCAACAGTAGAAGCTTTGTTACCCTAATTCATGACTTTACATCGAAGGAAATATTTCCTTCCATTGTTTTTCCTCTCTAAAAATTCCAAGTTTTTTTTTGTTTTCTAATGATGTTTCTTCCTGAGACGCAGAATAATTTTTACTATTGAAACACCTTAATGTCTCTTTAAAATGTGTCTAAATTATGGTTGCAATATCTTCAGTTTAGTGGATATTTTGGTCCTTTCATCTCTGGATATTCTAAATTCGTAGATATTACACCAATTCACAACCGTGAAATACTCCATTCCTTTGTAATTGCCCTATTAAAAATATGTACATTTGTATCTTACTGCCATTTGAAGTCTAAATGCTTATGTTTCACATCTAATTAATATTTGTTGTTTAAACTTGGTTTTGACGAAGTGTATAAGGTAAACTTGATGTAATTTATCTAACAGCACTAACAAAATCCGTGTATTTTGTAGGTGATATCATGTGACTGCCTTCAAGAACCTTATAGTTACGCATGTGACGTTTGGTCGATTGGAATAACTGCTATAGAATTAGCAGAAACAGCGCCTTCACTGAGTAATATCCATGCTTTACGCGCCATGTTCCGGATTAACAGGTCAGCATTCTTAATTAAGGTGTTATTTGTTACCATAATGGTTATTCTAAATACTTTTGATCTGATAACCTGTAATACAAAACAGGTTTTTTACACACTTTTCCGGTTTATAAACAGTTCTTCTTCAAGTTTCATACACTTCTGGTTGATGTATATTAAATTAATGTTCCGTTCAATCAATAACGCTTTCTAACAGGCGAGCTTCACATTTCTAGTATTCTCGCGCATTTTATTCCACGTTCGTCAAATCAAACCTTAATTTATTATTAATCAGATTTCACCCACAAACAAACATTTAAGATAGAAATGGAAGAACTGAAATTGTTTAACTAACTTTTCCACCACTCAGTAACTTAACTACAAATTAACGGAATGATTTTGTACAAATAATATGTTAGAAAGTTCAGTAAAATGATGTTACAAAGTAACATAATAAAACTAATTTCAGTAACAAAGTTATAACACATTCTCACAACATTAAGCACAAAGTAATTAGGCTTCAACAGTTAATTGCTGTTATAACATGCATACTAATGTAAGACAAGATAGAGATTTAAAACAAATTTCATCTCATTCTTGAAAACAATATAAATTCTAATTTTACTTATTAATAGTATAGGAAGGAACTACAAACTTGGGGTGCCTGCAAAGCCTAATAATAATATAGTTTAAAGTTGCTATATAAGTCAAATATGTAAAAGTAGGGGTGCTGTACCCCAGCATCCTTGGTTTATATTGATAAGCATTGTGCATTCCATTATTTCACCGACTTCTTTACGTTTAACTACTTTGGTTCTTCTTGGAAAAGTTTGCTTCTTATTCTAGTTTAACGCTGATTGGTTGAAAATTTAGGTCGATTTGCTTCTTCTGTTATAATATATTCTAGACTATAATCTTATTTAAATAAAGTATTCTTTCGTTTTTCTTTTGTATAATATTGTTTTAATTTTATTATAAATCTCTATAGTTTCGAAATGTTAAGATACATTTTATTTGGTAATTAGAATTATTACTTTCATGCTATTATTATTAAAACACATGTTGTTTTCACCCAGAAATCCTCCCCCTAATGTCAGAAGAGAAACACGCTGGTCAGAAACATTGAAAGATTTCATCAGCGAGTGAGTTTTGAGGCTTATCACTTATTATCATTATATTTCATGTTAGTTCGTTTATTAGAGTATCAAAATGTTTAACGTAATTTGACTTCTATTGGCTATAAAGGAAAAATTCTGATTGCATGTATTTATCACATGTTTTAGTTGCTATATAAAACATATAATACGCTGTGCAGTGTTGTAACAAGTTGGTATTTTTATGATAAACGTTAGATTGAAGTAATTCTTTAGTACAATATCGTGATGTGATAAGTTGTTTTAGAGCTCGCAATGTTTGATGATAATGTTAGCAAGCTATTTTTGCTGTTTAAAAGCTCTCTATTTCATACAATCTGGTACGTTTATAAATTCAATGTCATTTTAAACAAAAGTACTAAAACTTCTCGTTAGTTTTTGTTCCTATGTTTCACTTCTAATATTAAAAGTTATATATATACTATTACACTAGTAATATTAAAAGATACATTAAAATGTTGTCCTAACAGCCTCAACTAAGGCATGAGTGCAATGAATTATTTCTCATCATTCTTATTTCAATATATTATTTTTTGTTTACCTTTATTATCTATAACCAAGGCTTATCGAGTAGACAAACTGAAAGATTGGCGAGAAAAAAAATTGCAACAAGAAATACAAAAATAAAGAGAAAACTAGAGTTTGAACAAATTAATGAAAGAAATGGAATAAGGAAACTAAGAGAAAGAACAAAATAAATAATATACAGTTTAACACTAAGGGGAAGAAGAAACTGATTAAACCGAAACACAGCAAAATTTGTAATGTTAGTAATACCATTGTGATAGAAAGGCATTAATAACGTTTAAATACATGAATACTTATTGTTTCCTGAACTGGACTGTGCTGCGCTACCTATTGTTACAACAGAATATTATAAATCATCATGAAATCACCTAGGTTTAGAACCTTCTCGAATTTACTCTTGATCTCAGTACAACTACAAAAAAAGTTGTGGCCACAGCCGGAAGGTTACAAGTTGTAGCCATGTTGTTGTGTCCTTGAAAGAGAAACTTTACCTTGGTTATGTCATAGGTAGTTGAGGTTAACCTAAGATGACCCATCCAGATGGAATGTGTTACCTTTCTTATCCAATACAACTGGAGTTCAGTACTGAAATCTCTGTGTCGTCCAGGCATGCGATGGACTCTGATTTAATCTAAAGTTTTGTGACGCAAATTACAGTTTCCTACTATTTGATTGTATTACCGATTGGTATACAAAGTAAAGTGTTTCACCCACTTTTTTATTTCAGATGGTACCCACCGTATGCCTGAATTAACAAATTTAATGGAAGAACTAGAAGACACACGTAAACGTCCTATTAAATATTTTTTTGAAGAAGGATTGTCAAATTGTTAAATAATGGGTTGTATAAAGAAGACAATAAGCAAATGATAGCAGTAAGAAAATAAGAGATACTAATGCGCTTTCCAAGTAATGAATAATCTAAGTTTGAAACCAGCTCTGAAAACAAGAATTAGAAAACTTATAGCTATCATAAAGTTCTTAGTTTCTTACATCTTGAAAAACTTCAGACTGTCTAGCTGAGTATAAGGATGTAGAGTTTTGGTATTAATCCCCAATCTTTTGTCATTTTTATCTTGTAATAACATTTGAGGCCAACGAAATGCAGAGAACACTTAAATTAGGAAATAACTCAAAATAACTTTTGCAGATACTGTATATAATTTGCAAAATCATTCACAAAATAACAAGCTAAGGGGAAAATGTAAAATTCTGCTTTTTTGTTTTGGACTGTACACCAGATGTGAGTTACAAAGAACACTTGACAATGATTGTTCAGTTCATTATAGAAGGTTTTGATAAAGTCAAAATCAGTCAAGATCAGTTTAAGAGATTCATCAAAACAAAAGGCTCAGTGACATTCATGACAGAACTGGTACTGTAAAAACATTACTTCTTAGGATTCAGTCTTAAGTTTAAAATAATTCGAGAATTAACGATAAAAACAGTGGAATTTATTCTAAAGTTCTGGCACACAATGCCATTTCAATTATCCAATTTTCTTGTTAAAATGGCGCTGGAAAGACTTGTCTGAAAGCTGTTTATTTTATTTTCTTTTGAGTGATTCAGATATTTTTTCTTCTTTATATTTTATTTCTCTGTTCGTAAACAAGTGGAATGTTCTCAAAAATTTTGTAATTACATTAATTATTAATTTAGTCTCAGACATACGAAGAGAGAACAGATTAAAAGTTGTAGTTGCTGTACGTTACCAAGTTATAGAGGAGTAGAATGCTTGGTTTATTAGCCCTAGCACAAATCAAGAAGCTCTTTAGAAGTTAAGGAGTGTGTGTGTGTTTTCTTATAACAAAATCACATTGGACTCTCTGCTGTGTCTACCGAGGAGATTCAAACCCCTGATTTCAGCATTGTAAATCTAAAAACTTACCCCTGTTCCACCGGAAGTGAAACTTAAGGAACAATAAGGAGTGAAGCTTATCTTCGGATCCTCAAATTTTTGTGTTGTCTCGTGATTTATTTTATCAAATGAACAAAGAGGTAAAATATTACAAACCTCTCACTTAGATTTTTTTTTTCATTTGCGATTCCTAAAAATATATTAAGAGATTTGCAAAACCTCTGAAAGGTGTGAAACACTTGTAGAAGAGAGGGGGATTGGTGGGAAATTTCAATCAGTGTCTGAAGTTTGTTGAAAACAAAAGAAATATGTGTTTTGATCATACGAAATGGAATGAACCTGTTCAATTCGATGCAACAGTTGAAGATAACTTTTTATACAGTATTGAAAACCGCTTTTCAGGAACTGAAAGAAATATTTTTTCACATCACATCCTTCCATTATATGTGTGCTATACTGAAGTATACAAGTAAATGAAAATTCAGACGAACGTCAGAACATCCAGTGAATGAACCTAAACATTGCTTTTTCAGGTCAAAATCTCACTCAAGAGACATTGAAGCTCTGTGGTGACAAAGAGTTAGTAATACCCCTGGGAGTGATTCCAATTCACGCAGTGGATCATCTAGTAGAAAATAAAGTTATTTCTCTATTCTCACATCTTCTTACAATTTAGTTGGGAGCGAGGCTTCTAAAAATCGAAAGTAATCAAAACTCTATTGAAATACAAGATGTCAAAAAGACATTTAATTGGTTTCTCTGTCATATAACTAATAATCACATGGTGAATCATTGTGTTAGAAGGAACTGGTTTTATACTTTATTTCATTAACAAAAGTGTTAGCCTTTGTTTTCTTTTTTGTCATGTAGGTATTGCTGCACAACATGTGAAAAGTTTGGTTTCTAACGGAAATTTCAATTTAAAAGTTTTACGTTTATTTAAGCGCAGGATTGTTAAGAGTTCACTAAGATACGAGATCATCTTGTAATTTTGTTAAATGTCTCAAAAGCTTTAGGACGTATATATCAGAAGCCATTTTGGTAGGTTCGACCTCTTTAACAATTTAGATCTGTCGACCTATTTAGGCTGTTGTACGTATTCTTGTTATATTATAGTTATATTTTTTAATAATACACATCAAGTTTATTTTAATAAATTATAATAAAAGAGAGATTTGGTTAAAATTTGTTTCTTTTTGCTACCTTGCGGTGAAACACAGAAGTCCATCTGTCTGTTTGTTAAACCAAGATTCTTCAACATATAAATAATTAATATTTGGTATCAGTCTTAGCTTTTTAATATATTACGAATATTTTCACTTGAGGAGAAGACCGTAGAAGTTCAACCTGACATTGTTCAAAGCTGTTTTATCACGAGACTTCATGCAGAACATTGCACAATTTCAGTTGTTAAATTCTGTGTAACGGGAAAATCGAAAATTGTAAAACGCACGGTGCTGAACAATTGCCAACAAAATTAATAAGTATCCGGCGCATCGCCAGCTTTTTTAAAAATTCAAATGTCAAATTAAACGTTGTGAGAAAATGTGTTTAACACCCGTTAACTAAATTAATAGAAACATAGGCACTAGGTGGTCAATTAGTAAATTAGTAAAACTAAAATTATGTTATTATTTGTGTACTTTAATCTGATGGTTGTAAGTTTTGATAAATGCAGGAAACTTCATTTTATTTAAACTTCTTAAATTTGCTTGTTATTATTTTCATTTATTTTTTTGCAGATGTTTGGTGAAAAATCCCGAATATCGACCATGTATCCAAGAAATTCCCCAACACCCATTTTTAGCCCAGATTGAAGGGAAAGAAGATCAGGTTTATGATCCCAGTATCTTTTCACGGTGTTATTAAATATTGTTTATAACCATTATACATGTTCATTGAGAGAATACAGACAGTTAAAAGAATTTTGTTAATCAAATGTATGTCAGTATGCTGCATGAGTTTCGCACATTAAATTATTAGAGATTGTAGTGTATCTTCAATGAGAAATATACGATTAGATTAGATTCATTATTTAAAAAAAATAAAAAATACAATGGTCGAGATAAGACTTAAGTAGAAACAAGTTGTAAATGTAAAGCAACGTTTGTTTTATGATGATGTGCTTTGGTATCGATATATTATTGCAGTTACATTATTGCTTTTCAGATGTTTTAAAAGAATTTTATACAAAATATTGTATTGTTCTTTCATTGTGCTGATTGTGTTAAGGTATTAAGTTTAAATAAAGCCCAGTTTACTTCACGATTAAAAACTTTCCACTAGCTGCTTCCATTTCTACAATCGCGTCGGCGTAACTTTACAAATGACATTCAAACGGAAATACATTGTTAATGGTAGTATACTAAAGAAAAAATAAACTTACGATTTCGTGGCTAATCGATTGAGTAATTGAACACATGCGATAACTAACACCGATTCAAACACTTTACTCAAAATGCACTCTTAAAAACAACTGATTTTCCATCATTAATTCACAAATCATCATTCTCTTGAAGTAAGACAGATTCTTGAACTTATGATCTACCCATATTTCAGGATGCTTCAAGAACTTACTAGATATTCATGACGTGATCTAGGTAGTTCTAGATCTGGTTTCAAAATTTACTTGATTACGTCTTGCGCTAAATAACGCGTACGGAAACACGTTGAATTTTATTTTGAGTTTGTTCGTTTTGAATATCGCGCAAAGCTACACGAGGGTCATCTGCGCTAGCCGTCCTTAATTTAGCAATGTAAGACTAGAGGGAAGTAAGTTAGTCATTATCACCCACTGTCAATTCTTTTAGCAACGAATAATGGGATTATTTGTAACATTATAACGATTCCACGGCTGAAAGGACAGGCATATTTGATGTAATAGGAATTCGAATTAGTGAACTTCACATTACGAATCAGATGCCTTAACCACCTGGAAATGCTGAGCATTGATTTTTAGAAGAAAAAATCGAGGGGAATCGAACCTCTTATTTTAGTGTTGTTAATCCATGGACTTACCGCTGTACCAGGGGACATTTAATAAGTAAACAAAGGTTTAAAATGATTCTAAAATCTTGTTTTTCCTCTGATATTTGAGTAAAGCTCTACATGGACTATGTGCACCATCCATTTGTAATGTTGAATTAACAGACTAGAACGGCAGCTCAACAACAACACACACCGCGAACTCTTGGTTTACTTTATTCTAATTTCGAACTTTGATCATTTCTCTTAAAAAGCTCATACGGCTCCAAAGTGCGAAACGCACTAGGCGAACCACGAACCTTCACACTCATAGTGTAGCATACTAATTATTAGGCAACCACCCCTATGATTCACTACAAATAACTGATAAATTCAAAGTGACATTTCATCTGTGCTAATATGGTATCCTCATATCATTGAATAAAACTTAAGAAAAGCTCGGTTTCATAAAGAATTTCTTGAGTTCAGTTTCACATAAATCTGTTTATTAAAACGTAGATAAAAACTGTTAGATCGAATCTGTCGTAAAAATTAAAGGTACATAATTTTAAATTTTATAGATTCGCTCAGACCTGGTGGATATCTTGAAGAAGAATTCTGGGGAAAAGTTGCGACATAAGCCACACAACGTAACTTTCAAAAATGGTCATCTTAAGACAATCAGTGGACAACCACATGAGAAAATTTATGTTGATGACCTGGCATTTCTTGACAATCCGACGGAGGTACGTAGCCTGTAGATAACTAAATATTTTAACCCTCGACCCTTAGGCTACGAGTCGAAGTGCCATAATCACCTGGCCATGCAAGTCCCGACGTGTATTTTTTTTATAACAAAGCCACATCAGATTACTTGTTATGCCCATCAAGGGGAATCAAACTCTTGATTTACACAACGGGCTATTCATGCTCTGCCCAAAACGGGTATCGAAACCAGATTTCTATCAGTGTAAGTCCACAAACATACTTCTGTGTAACTGGGAGCTCAGTACGAAGACTTACTATTTAAGTTCCTGGACGCTGTGGCTGTGAATTTCTATATGATAGGAGAGTAGAAATGAAAGGAAGTAAACTGTCGTCCTCGTACACTAGGAGGATTGTGGAAAGCCTTCATAGAAACGTGCATCGATTTGGACATGACAGTCTTAGACCAGGCATAAATATTGTTTTTAAAATCAAAATTTTTCTCGTACGATTAATCGAAGCTTGTAAAATATTTATTTAATGTTTCATCGTGTCTGACACGTTGATAAAAATGTCATAGTGGCCTGGCTTCAGGAACAAAACACAATAGTCAATGTAGTTCCTTTTACTGTATTTTCCATTTTTCATTTTATTTTTTGTTGAAATCTAAAAACATTCAAAATTATTCCCGTACCTTCTTTTGAATTATTATTTGGAAGTCTGTTTTCCTCTGATTAAGCAAACAGTTGTGCCTTAGCAATTTGTATATACTTCCTACCTTTAACCTTTCCTTCAAGAATTATAGAAACAAACTTGGTAATTCTGTTTTTAAATGTTCTTTATTAGCCGAGTTTATAGAATATTTTGATTTTAGTTTAACAGGGAAAGAAAAGAATAAATAAAACCAACTCTAAACTAAACAATCCACATCTCATTCAGTTTGAACGTTTTTCTTGTTATTTATCTATTTTCTGCTATTTGGTAAAGAATAAAGTAGCATTTCTCAATCAAGTAAGCTGTCAAGGTGAATTTAAATACTGTATTTCAGGACTTTAGTAAATGATTTTTTTTCTGGCAAAAGGGAAGTTATAAAGAAACTGGAGTGTAGATGCTTAAATAAAAGTTGCTCTTGTATATTTTATACATAAAATGGAGAAGAAAGTTTATGACATCGCTGTTGTTTATATGTACGTTACTATAGGAAGTGGTCCTAGAGAATCTGGAGCAGCGATATAAAAAAGGAGAAATTCATACATTTGCCGGAGATGTTTTGTTGACTCTAAACCCTGGCAAAGTTTTCCCGCTCTACGGAGATCAGGTAAACATAAATATCTTTGTTGACTTGAAAAACTAAAAAAAATAACTTATAATCTATTCTTTGAGTTTTAAAAATAAAATGATTCCTTATCGAATAACTTGTAGTCCTTAATGCACATAAAACTTTTAACTTGTATATTCAGTAGCGCGAGACTCAAAAAATATCGTAAACGTATGTTAGGTGCAAAAAATTTAAAGTTTTTTTACTTTACAAACAACATTGTTTGTTCAGTCGTTAAATGTACGGTTTTTGACCTAATCGAACAACGTTCTATTACAAGAGAGCTGATCACTTTCTTTGAAAATAATCTAGTATTTTAAGTCTAGAAGATAATCATCCACAAATAATGGACACTTTCAGAGATATGATGAAGAAAAATGAATACTTTTATGCACAAACTTAAATAAATTGGTTCAGAATACGCAGTCCAGATGCAGAAAGATGTGTTCTGTCGAAATACAATTGCACTAACTGCTCCTATTTTTTCAGCAATTTACTAATGCACAGGCTTAGATTTCTATCTGTACTAATGTACCTCATACTTGTAGGCGAGTGGCTCAACAATATGATGCTGCAGAATCTGGTTTTGATCTTTAGAACATTTTCTTAAGAGCGACAAATTTTATTGTAACAATAACGAATGGTATATATGTATATACACACACACAATAGAAGTTTTATTTTAAAATGTTAATAAGTATAAATTTAACCAAACTCGTCTCAAATAAACATGCCATTTCATTTAACTATCAAGAGAAAAACTTGATGCCACATGGGCCTGGCATGGCCTAGCGCGTTAAGGCGTGCGCTTCATGATCTGAGGGTCGCGCCAAACATGCTCGCCCTCCCAGCCGTGGGGGCATTATAATGTGACGGTCAATCCCACTATTCGTTGGTAAAAGAGTAGTCCAAGAGCTGGCGGTGGGTGGTGATGACTAGCTGCCTTCCCTCTAGTCTTACACTGCTAAATTAGGGACGGCTAGCAAAGATAGCCCTCGAGTAGCTTTGTGCGAAATTCCAAAAACCAAACCAACTTGATGCCACAAGGATTTTAAATATATTTTCTTTCTTACTAATTAGTCTCTGGGCGTGTGTAATACATTGTTTCTGTTCTGGAAGCTAGAAAAAATTAATATATATATATAAGAATAAGTACCGCTTTCTGTTTTAGATACCAGTGACAGCTAATGTATCTATACCTATAAGAATGAATACTAATTTCTGTCCTGGTTTGTAGCAACAATTAATATATTTATATCTAAAAACATTAATGTCGGTTTCTGCTCTGGATACTAGCAACGGTTAATAGATGTATAAGGATATATACCGGTTTCGTGTATTCAAGAATACTCTTTAGCTTCTGAAACTTTTTTGATAACACCTAAAAATTGTTTGTTTTAAATTAATAATAATAAGAGTTTTAAGATGTATGTAGTTTCTGACACACAAACAAATATAATATTCACAGAATTTGATTTGATATATTTAATATTTTTTTGAAATAAAAAGATTGTTTGAAGTTCCAGACACTAATGTAGAAATTTTTGTTAATACATGTAGTTTATAGATTTCTTTTTACTATTTGAATGCTTCTAATTGTTAAAACTTAAACAATCGGTTCAGTTTCAGTTGCATACTTAAAAGTATGCAACAAATTGAATCCCTGCATTTATAGATTTATAAAATCTAAACCTCGTTTATAGTCTGCATTTTTGGAACTTTTAAGTATAATTCTAATAGATGAATTACGTAAAGAAGCATAATTTCAACTAATTAAGATAATCAAATAGTTTGGTAACAGGGATTTGTTTTCACAACAGTTTATTAATTCATTTGGTATAACTTCATCTTATGCCAAGTTATAAAGACTTTTTTTTTATTGAATTAACAATGATTTTAAGTAATACAGTTATTTAAAAAAATCATCATAAAGTTTAGTTACTTAAATATTTGTGATTTTTATGTGGCGCAACGATAAAATCGAGCAAACGAACTTATACAGTTTTTCTCGGACACAGACTGCTGTAAAATATTGTGAAAAAGGAAGATCGGATAATTCGCCTCACGTTTTCGCAGTAGCTGATCGAGCTTACCAGCAGATGTTACATCATAAAAGCCCCCAGGTAAGATTTGCAGGATGGATTTTGAGCCAATCAAGAACAAAAACAAAAAACGCGTGTGCTTTCTTTCAGCAAAGCCATATTGAGCTATCTGCTGTGTCCGCCGAGGGGAATCGAATCTCCAAGTTGAGTATTTCAAATCCGAAACTTATCGCTGTTCCAAAGGAGAAGACAACAACAACCTACAAAACATAGACATAGTTGACTTCAACGATATTTAGTTCTAGTTAAGCGCAATCGTTAATTTTTAAGGCTTAGCCAGAAAGTTTAAATTATTGATATAAAATTGTGCTTTGTTTTCAGTCAATATCATTTTGGGCTTCAAATATAAGAATAATGCAGTTTGATTGTTGTTTTGTGGTAAAGTTTGAAAATATAAAGTTACAACTGTCATGACGTCTTCATACTTTATAAACATCTTTAATAATGCATTTAAACTGGAACATTAAAATATATTTAAAATGTTTTTGAATAGATTTATCTTATTATTTCTTATATTTACACGGCAGCTTAAGTTTAATGCGAGAATTATGATTTACATAGTTTATGTTTGTTTGTAATTAAGAGCATAAGTCTACACCGTGGGATATCAGTGATATGCCCACAACGAGTACTAAAACTCGGTTTCTAGCATTGTAAGTCTAGAGACATGTCACTGTGACACTGGTGGCTATAGTTTAGGTAGTGCGAATGTTAAATTTAGTTATTTTCAGAAAAGATAATTTATGGCAAGCTTGTTTACGTCACTCTTTACGAATAATATGTTGTGTGGTTCGATAGTCATGATTTGTAGATTGTTATATTATTGTGTCATGTTGCTAGAACCTTTTGAGTTTGGTATTTTCCCGTTATACTCCCATAAAGTTTTTACAATATATATACAATGCTTCTTAATATATTTTTAGAAATTTAAATATTATAATTATTACACAGTTTTTTTATATATAACATTTATTATATTTATTGTATAACGGAAAAGTACCCTGTGGTTTTTGTCGTTATTTTAATTGTGTATTATTCCATCGTAATATCTTGTAATGTATCTAGAACGTTTTTGACCTTTGTCAGGGTACAAATACATATGGCCCGGCATGGCCTAGCGCGTTAAGGCGTGCGCTTCGTAATCTGAGGGTTGCGGGTTCGCGCCCGAGTCGCGCCAAACATGCTTGCCCTCCCAGCGGTGAGGGCGTTATAATGTTACGGTCAATCCCACTTTTCGTTGGTAAAAGAGTAGCCCAAGAGTAGGCGGTGGGTGGTGATGACTAGTTGCCTTCCCTCTAGTCTTACACTGCTAAATTAGGAACGGCTAGTACAGATAGCTCTCTAGTAGCTTTGTGCGAAATTCCTAAAAAAAAATACATATTGAAAATTTAGCTTCATAAATAGATTTAGACTGAGTATTTATAAATTTAGTCATAAAGAGCATATAATGCGATTTTAAAAGTGAAATGATCACATATTGTATTGTAATAACACAGTAGAGAATAATAATTTGCTTGTGAGACTTTGTTCTAAAGTAATTGAACCAGCTTATGTGAACCTTGACGATAAAAAAGACTTTTATTTAAGGCTTTAGATACAAATGTGATTTGTTTTAATATATTATTTTAAAACAAGTGTATTGTGTGCTGTTTATTTATGGTTGAAATTTATCTACACTTCATTCATTTATAGGCTGTTATTTTGAGTGGTGTAAGTGGATCAGGGAAATCATTTTGCACTCATCAAGTCGTTAGGCATTTAGCCTATCTTGGAGCTGTAAGTACAAAGTATTTCTAAATATCTGTTATTTTACGTATCTTTACATTTATACGTGTCATTCTATGCATTTATACACCTGTTGCTTTGTAATTAGCGTTTACATGTAAATTAACTATCGCAGAACGCTTCACACCCCAAAATATTACATATTAAGGTAAGTACTATAAACACTATAATATAACGTTAATTTTATTGAAGGCAGAATAGAGTAGAAAAATATCTTGTTTGACGTTAAACTTGTAGCTAGTTGCAGTCGTATATTTATGCTCTACCTACTTCGGTATCATTTACCGAATTTAGTGTTATAAGCTTTCAGACTTATCCTTGATCCACTGGAAGGAATTATAACAATACAAAATAAATGAAGCACATAGCTGAACAATGAACTTTGAGCACTTTTCCAACTGCAGAGATCGAACCACGCATTTTAGCATTGTAAGCTTTAAAGCTTGCCACTCAATCATAATTAAAAAGTGTTTACAAAGCTTGATACAGTGAAAAAGAGTGAAAAACCCAAGTGGATATGTTTTTTCCTTTGTCATACACTCCTGCCAGGCGGCTCAGTGACAAGTCTCACATCTTGTAACGGTGAATAAAAAGGTTTTAGGAAGAGCATAAACAGCCCACTTTGAAAATTTGTGCTTAATAACAAGGAAACAAAAAACATTCATGTAATACATATTTTTCTTTGTTTCAAAGAAAAACAGAAAATGACTGCAGTAATCGCTTACTGTGTCTCTGTTGTAACCGTTCTTGTTCTCACATTCATGATAGAAATTTTCAAAATAGATAAGTCAACCCAATTTCACGGTATTTATGTCCATAAAAAAACAAAACAAAAGAAGTAGCTAAGACACGAACAAACAGGGTTGAAACAGACATGTAAAAGATGCATTGTAAAAATAATGTTCATAGCTTTCTTGTTCTGGGTAGGATTGAAAGAAAAAACAATTTAAAAGCTTGTTTTAATATAATGGACTTTAAATCCAGACTTAGAATTGAATGGGAAACAATAGACTTTAAGATGGAGTTCAAATTATTTGTTTATTTTCACGTATCACTACACATAAACGGACACGATAATTTGATTTCTATCAAAACACCTATCTATGTTAGCTGAGTTTATAGTAAATGAACAGTTGCTTCGAAATGTCACAGGTATATCCAAATCAGAATTCATAAAATTATTCGTGAAATAACAGTTCATATACCAGCGATCTGTTTATCATTATATGATATATATAGGTCATCTTTTAGCGAGAAAGAAAAATAAAATAAATTTTTTTTTGAAATTTGTATAAAAGGCATTTCCGACCGTGGTAATGTCTTATTATATCACCTCTCACAAGTTTCACCCAATGTCACAAACTTCGCTACATTACCCTCTCTTCAGAAAATTTCACAAATTTTAATCAGTTTTAGCTTTGTCTACTAGAAGTGTGTTTCATCAAGCACTCCTTGGAATGGTATAAATCATTAAAAATATTGTGACGAAAAATAAACTAGTTTATCAAGTGTATTTTACTGTAAACCACTGTCTCATTTTTTGTGCGATACTTTTTTGTTTCAGCAAAATAAGGAAGGAATGAGAGAAAAGTTTGAGTATTTGTGCCCTCTGCTGGACACTTTGGGAAATGCATATACTTCCACTAATCCGAATAGTAGTCATTTTGTAAAAATTTTAGAAATTACGTTTACTAAAACTGGTAAAATAACTGGAGGTAAGAAACGTTTCTTTTACTCATTTGTGTTTTGTAAATATACAGTTGAGGTTTCTTCAGTAATATAGGCCAACATAAAATACAGCTGAAAAGAGACATATTTTACAACTGAACACATTACAAAAATCCTTTACGTTTATTTTTGGGTCGGTTTTACTTGTTAGTTGATAAACAAATTGTATCATTAAATTACATGCAACATTGGTGGAAATTCGGTTTTGTAGAATAAAATATTTCCTGCTTACATACAAGTGTTAAATATTTCCTGGCAGTTGGTGGTGGTGGTTAACTGCCTTACCTCGGCTTACACTACTAAATTAGGGACGGCTAGCTTTGCGCGAAATTTAAAACAAACAAACAATTTTGCTTAAAGTTCCGTAAAAATGTCTTCTATTGCAGTAACTAAGGCGTTTTGATTAACATTTAAGCCAAAAGTTTGTTGGTACATAATAAATACTGAAAACGACCTGTTAAATGTTATTTTTTTCTATCATGCAATATTTTCGAAACAAATTCCGCAGTTCATGCTTTTAGATCTCAAAAATGATTTAAGTTATATCGTGGAATAAGAATCTAGTAATTTTTTTGATCCATTATGATAGTAGTTATTTTGCAGAAAAAGTTTTTAAAGGTTATAGAAATATGTACATTTATCAAATATGAGAGAGCGTATGTAAAAACACACCAAAGTATAATGACGAACAACTTGCAAGTTATTTTGCAAGATGAAACTTCTCAAGTGTTATTGTGGGACAAACAGCTTAGTACCAAAACGTACTCAGCTCAGGATGATACAGCGATCATTAAGTTTGAAAAGTAATGATGGATGATTAGAATCTGGGCAATATAAAATATATTGTATTTGTCAATACTTTTATTTAGGTTTTTAGCATAAAGCAGTATTTAAAGTTGAGGCTATTAGAGTTTCAACTAAAATGATAATAAAAATGTTCAGAAAAACTTAATATGTCAAATTTCACACGCATTTCAGGTGCAATGAAAACACATTTCATTTTTAACACTACATTTCTTATAGCATTCCAACTGCAGTGAATATGTTGCGAATCTTAAAATAGAGCATCAGTTACATTTTATGTGGACAGGCTGTATACGTTGAATTGCAGTCGAATGTGGTCGAAGATGCTATGATGGCTGTATTACCACGAACGACATTCTTACCATCTATTTCCTTGGTTCAGGCAAATGTCACATTGATCGACAGTGAAATGTTTCAAGACGTAGACTTATGATCCGGTATTAACATATGGTATTTCTAAAAATAAATCTTCATTTAACAAGACTGTTAACCAATGTCAGATCAGAGCAGCTTTCATTTGTTTTCATGATGAAAGAAACAAAAAATTGAAACCACAACAATATTATTCGGCCACCTACCTGTGAAATCTTCCAACATAAATTAAGTAGAATTGTATCTGTAATTTGCTTAGTATGGTCTTGGAAACTGTAAGTTTGGTTAAAGTTTGTTTTTTTTTAGATCTATGATCTAAGAGTTATCTTATCAGTTTTCGTGAAAACTTGTCAAAATGGAAATTGCGTTGTTGCACAATTAGCGCACATTCGTGGCAATCAAATTGAGCGCGTTCGGCAATGGAGAAAATAGTTACAAGGGAAAGGAGGTAGCAAAAGATCTTTATCATGAAAGGCAATTACCCTCAGGACACTACCATTACAGTGAACATAGAATATATCTTAAGGCATTACAGTGATTAAGCAGTAAATCTTAAGTGTTCTTATGATACGCCTTTTATACAATCCACGTATGCTGTAACTATACACGAGATGTATTAAACTGTACTACCATGGGGTATAAGAATTTTCAATATATAAAAACCCAATGAACAATTAGCAAATATATTTAAATACTTCTGTGTGTATGATGAGTAATACTTGTTTTAAAAATACCGATGCACAGATCAAACATTTATATATATGCAAAAACGACTCGTTTGGGTTGGGAAAATATTTTACATAGAAGAGCGAACAAGGTTTCGACCTTCTTCGAGCCGTTTTTGCATATATATTTCTCTACAAGTGGGTTTTCTCGACATCACTGAGAACAAACATTTGTTGTAAAACTACAGGGTGGTCGCCAGAAAAGCGGAAAATTTGTCAAACAGCTATTTATTTTTACAAAGAATAACTTTTACAAAGTGTTTTAAAGGCATATGTTATATTACACTCACAGATGCTCAAAATTATTAAAATCATGCATTTTATTCATGATGTAAAGAAATCAAAATAGAAATGAGTAAACACGCATTTTATTCATGATCTCATCTGACCCTCAAATTTTCCGCTTTTCTAGCAACCACCCTGTATTATAAGGTAGTCAAGTAAAGTAACTGAAAAGTTATATGCAGTTAAAGGTTACGAAAACTTACTGCTACAAAAATAAGATAAAAGCAATTATTAACATTTACTTTTTCTTATGAGAGAAACTATCTTATTGTACAATAAGAATTTTTAATGAGCTTGTTTTTTTACTAAAGTTTTCGTTACTTTTACTTTTAATTTTATTAGGCCTAAAAATGTCTGAAGGTTATTCCTTATGATGATACGACTGTTTTGGTGTTGTGTTGTATATTGTAGTTATTTAATTTTAGTACTTATAGCATCAAGCGGATAAAACAAATATACATCTTTTGCAGCTATTCTTTTTACATTTTTACTGGAAGCAAGACGACTCACGGATATTCCAAAGTGAGTAAAGAGGAGACTCAGCATTTATTTACCTTTTTATTTTAAATTAAAAAAATCACACATCGACCTCTATCACAGTTAACAAAATATTAGGCAAAAATGTATTTGGATTTATCTCATACTCATCATACTCATCCACTAAAATCATTACTGTTATATGAGTGACGTAACATTACTTACTTAATCACTGCTTTTTTTCCTACTGTATGCACAAAATGAGAATTTAAAATTTTTTTTCAGGGGTGAAAGAAATTTTCACGTGTTTTACTACTTTTACGAGGGTCTACGATCTGAGGGAAGATTAAAAGAATTTGGACTAGAAGAAAAGAACTACCGTTACCTACCGGAGTTAAAATCTTCCAACTCGTCAGAATATGTTAAAGGATATCAACAATTCTTGAAAGCATTGACTTCTTTGGCTTTCACAGAAGAGGTAGGCCTAACTAGATCTGCATTATTAACCACAGATATTGGAGATTATATCAATTATAATGAATCGTAAGGTACGCATGAAATATACGTTTTAACAACAACAAGAAGAAAAACGACAAACACTAAATGTAATAAAGAGTTAAAGTAAAAAAGTAAAGGACTTTAAAGTAGTCTAAAGAATTATTAAATTCATCAGTTTGGTATGAAAATAATTTCAAAAATGCCAAATACCAATCGTCAATAAAAACAGTGTGGACATCAACTGAATGGACATCATTATTAACTGAACGGTTAATAATACTAACATGAAATATGAAATTACATAAATTTGTGTTATTATTAGCACAAAGCTATGTAATAGGTTATCTGTCCTGTGCCCACCACGAATTTCTAAACCCGATTCTTAGCATTATAAACCTCATTGCGGAGTGTACAAAAACAGATATTTTCAAACATACTTGTTATTTGTATTTCATTTTAGCCGCAACTGAAATTCTCGACATTTTTTAAAAAGGTGTCGAATACCTCAAGTTTTCAGAAGAATTTGAGAAACCCTTTAAGATTAGATTAATTTAGACAATGGAATTGTATATTTGCATAATTACGAATAGGTTAAGTAAAACGCCAAAGCTTTATAAATTGTATCATTACTGGCTCTATGAACAAGTATTATAAAATAAAAATATTTTAACCTATTGCAGCTTGTGTGGCTTCACTGATATTTAATTACCTAAGTGTCTTAACAGGAAATTTTCGCCATTCAGAAAGTATTAGCAGCCATTTTGTTACTAGGAGAAACAGAGATTCAAAACAGTGCAGGTAAGTTTATTTTACTGATCTTTATTGAATTTCTAACAGACACACTCGAAGTATGTTGGCGGAAGCTGTCATTAATATAACAATAATAGACGAGAGGGTTTCTTTTATGAAAAAATTGGATTTTATTGTTACTCTTACAAAACACCCACAGTCTCAAAGTGTGGAGGGCGTAACTTTAGGGGTAACTGAGCGCCAATCACGAAAGATCAAATTCAAATCTGCAGTGTAGAATACTAAGCACTGGACCACGCTTGGCTTGAGCAAGTAAATATTTACTGTTTGATTATTGATGTCTACAAAACTACATAATAGGATATCTGTGCTGTGCCGATCGCGCATATAAAAACCAGATATTTAGCGTTATAAGCCCGCTGATATATCTTTGAACCACCAGTAGCCAGGTAAGAGAAAATCTCGATTAATAATCAGTATAACTGTTTCTTTTTGTCAGGTTACATCCACAAGCTAGTGCATAGATATCACTAGAATCAATTATTGTTCACTGTGTGATCTTAGCTTTGTCAGTTACTGGTTGTTTTTATATGTTAATTGTGTAAAGAGCAAATATTTTTATGCTAATAAAAGTTCCTCATTACCCAAAAATAAAAGTTTCGGTTTTGAGTTTAATCCTTTTTACTCCTTTGTTTTCACGAGACGTTCATGACACTAAAGTCGTACAATAAAATATTTTCCATTTTTATTTTAGCATTTAAACTTTTGGGTGCTCAGTCAAGCGAACTGGAAAACACCCTAACTGAAGACGTTAATGCACGAGACGTTTACGCACGAGCTATGTACCTCCGTTTATTTTCTTGGGTCGTTGCAGTGGTGAACAGACAGTTATCATTCTCGCGCCTTGTATTGTAAGTAAATAAAAACTCCACAAATTAGAAGAAAATACACGTTTGGTGTTCATGTCAAAATCTATATTTATTCAAATGCATTTATGTAAGGAAGAAAGATATTTCTCCGTGAAAACAAAAAACAAGAACACAGAAACAGAATAACTAATAACACCAGGACATAATTTACATGATGTAGAAATATATAATTTATGCTCATTGTAAATAGGAAGTAAGCCCTACACATCTATTTACACTATCTTCTGCAATTTCTGTTGTTTTTCTTTTTGATAGAGAAAGAATTTGTTCCTTAAACTAGTATTTATTTATTTTCAAAGGTTTGTCTGGATTCCCTTTAAGAGTACCCCTCTCTCACTTGACTCTATCTCCAGTTTTATTAGTATTTTGCGTAATTTATGACGTAACATGAAGAATATGGAAAACTAGGAAGTCATTTGATTATGAAAGCACTTGTTAGTCTAAATTTCTATTTAACTACTAAAGAAATTTCCTAATTGACAATCTGATGTTAAATTCAAACTGTGATTTTAATAGTTATGAATAATTTTACGGAATTTTATGTAAATGAGAAACACACGAGAAACATTCATCGCTAACATCATTCTCAATCAGCATTATTTTTTTTATAGAAGTTTGCTGGAAAGGTGAAGACTTTAGATACTTTACTTGTGTGTTTGTTTGTGTTTTCTTATAGCAAATCCACATCGGGCTATCTGTTGAAATATTTGTGTATATTACAATCAATAATTTGTTTGTTGCTCGTGGAATATGTTTTACGTCATATTGCGGTTTGCTAACCCTTTTATCAAACATCTTTTTTTTTCTTTTTGTTTTTAGTGGTGACGTTTATTCTGTGACAGTAATTGACTCGCCTGGCTTCGAGGATGGACCCCACAATTCCTTGCGTGAACTCTGTGCTAATGTTATCAGTGATAATCTGCAGAATTACATTCAACAAATTATTTTCTTTAAGGAACTGGTAAAAAGAACAGAGCAAAGATTTTTTTCTTTAATTCAACTACTACAATAAAACTGGTTTTGTTTTTCTGTTATACGAAATGTTTTGCGAAACGAATATTATCTTATAGAAATAGTAATCTAAAACTTTAATTATTTGTATGGATAATTCGAATGTGCATTTATTTAACTTTTCAAAATATTATTATAATAATCGCAATACGAAATAATACAATAAATAATTTTGTGAAACACGAGTAGTTCATAAATATTTAAACCTCATTGCTAACGCAAAAGCTAAAACTGAACTATACAATATTCGAATAAAAAACTGAAAGCCTTTCTATCTGTGTTGTTATGTAGCAATTCATGTTTTCGTTAATATATAAACCAACATACATATATCATAAATAAGCCGTTTGTGAATATGTTAACATAAGGTTCGTTAGACAGTCCTAGCAAATTTATCTCCATGATTACTCAATTATTCTAAAGGATGTGACAGAAAGATAGATAAATGTTTCTAAAGAAAATTTCTTTGTAGGAAGAATATGGCGAAGAAGGCGTAAATGTTCCTTTCAACTTAGAAGGAGGAGTTGACCACAGGACTTTAGTGAACAAGTTGATGGATAGTGGTCAAGGATTACTAACTGCTATAAGCAAGGCGACACAATACCAGAGAAAAGGAGAATCCGGATGGATGGGTGAGTTTTACTTACCTCACACTAAATCCTTTTTAGTCAGTCTTTTACTTACAATTATGAAACCCGCGGTTCTTTTAATTTGCAATTTTTTACTGAATTGTTAGCTTTCATTGTGTAATCAGTCGAGAAATGGGATACGTTTCGTGGACAAATTAGCGAGGATTAAATGTGTTTTGAAAGTGTCTGATTTAGTTGTGATTCTAATTGTACTCTTATTACATTTTAAATATTTAATCTACAATGGACATTAGTGTTTACCTTATGCTTATACACATTATGAAAGGTAACATTCGGGTTCAATAGGCCCTTACGGCCAAGTGTTTAAGGCGCTCGAATCGTAATCTTAAGGTGGCAATTTCAAATTCCCGCCACACTAAACATGCTGGCAGTTTCAGCCGTGGAGGCATTATAATGTTACAGTCAATCCCGCTATTCTTATATCTACGACAGAAGCTCAAAAACTGGCCGAGTAACACACTCATTAACTAACTAGTAGGTCAATAACACTACCTAACTAATGATTATTTTATATTATACACAATGTTTTGAGTCCATTTTACTTCACCAAGTAGTATCCCAAATTAATTTAGGTACATGTTTCTTTGTTTTTGAATTTCGCGCAGAGCTACACAAGGGCTATCTGCACAGGTATGTGAACATTATGTCACTTTTCTTTTTCAATTTTACTTCTGGTGAAAAAGAAAATAAATATTTAACACACACACACACACACATATATACAATAATTAAACTGTACTTTATATTATGGTAATATATACCAAAGTATCTAAGACGTTTGCCATCATACGATAACGCCCCCCGATAGTACAGCGGTATGTCTCCGGATTTACAACGCTAAAATCAGGGGTTCGATTACCCTCGGTGGGCTGAGCAGATAGCCCTTTGTGGCTTTGCTATACAAAAAACACGCACACACACACATCATACGATAACACGTAATATCAAATATAAACACGTCTAACGTCACACATTATCACGAGACCTTGCCAAAACCGCTTCTAACAAACAATATAAAACATGCAAATTAAAATACGAGAACATGTGTTAGTTTGCCTGCTTATTGCATAATTGATCCTTACGAGTACAATAGGAAAAATAAATGTGTTAGCTTATTAAGCAGAAGCTTTGCTTACTACACCTGACGAAAACTTCAAATTATCATACAAATCGCAAAAAGGAAGTAATCATACTAAAATCATATTTACAGTTCTTTTAAACCACTATAATTAAATGTGGAGATGGTTTCTGAACTTTTCGTAATGCTATTTATTGTACACACCGTAACAGTTACTTACTTACAAGAACAGGGCTGGCATTTTTTTTCAAAAAAAGGAGTGGTAAATGTGTTCATTTTTTTTTTTTTGGAATTTCGCACAAAGCTACTCGAGGGCTGTTTGTGCTAGCCGTCCCTAATTTAGCAGTGTAAGACTAGAGGGAAGGCAGCTAGTCATCACCACCCACCGCCAACTCTTTTACCAACGAATAGTGGGATTGATCGTCACATTATACACCCCCACGGCTGGGAGGGCGAGCATGTTTAGCGCGACGCGGGCGCTAACCCGCGACCTTCGGATTACGAGTCGCACGCCTTACGCGCTTGACCATGCCAGGCCAGGTAAATGTGACCGCATAACGTGCCTTATCAGTGATGTTCCCATCTTGAACTAATGAATATAGTCCTGCGTTGGGCGGTTCCTTGCTTGCAGTTAGTCAAAACCTTGTCTAATTCTGGAAACAAGAGTGGTGAAAATTTGTTTAGTTTTATGATTTCATGTGTTATGATTTAATAAAAACATTTGTGTTTGTTTGTTTTATAACCAATATCAAAGGTCGTTAGTCAAGGTCTTAAATAAAAATAATAATTGCAATCGCATGAACCTGACGCCAATATTTTTACACAAATTACTAATACTGGCTTAAATTTCAAGCACATTTTATTCTAAAACAGGGGTGTGCAACATTTTTCGTCGGTGGGCCATATAACCAACTTCATCAATCAAGCGGGGCCACTTAAAAAACAAGCTTATTCGTGTACATGCACAATAAATTAAAAAAAATTCTCAAAATGCAAGCAATAATATTTTATATTTTTGCATGAGTGATCATTTTAGTGCGACACTTGAAATTTAGAGTCCTTGCAGAGCTTGTCAATATCAGTTTTGACAGAAGTGGTTGCCACTCTTAACTGACTGGTCAAATGTTCATCAGTCAGCTGACTTCTACATTTGGTTTTGATGAGCTTCATTTTGGAGAAAAATTGCTCACAGCAGTAGGTGCTACCAAAAAGGGAGGCAATTCTTTGTGCATGACGGGACAAATTGGGAAACTTTTCACGTACACAGAGTTTGTAAAAGTCTAGCAAACTGTTTTCAGAGAATTTCCTTTTAGTGTCCATGTCAGCCTGCAGTTCAATAAGTTCCATTTGGCAATCATCAGGACTGTCTTCCACTGCCAAATCAAAAGGTTGAGCGAACAATTTCAATCTAATTTCAGTTTGTCTGAAATCTGGAAATCTGTTTGCAAATTCATCACGCAGCTTTTGTACACTGGTTCCATATTTGGTGCAATCCAGATTAGGAAATTCCAGTTTCCTGGTTGCAAGACATGTAAAATGGGTCAATATGGCTCTTCTCAACTGAACCTGGAAAAGTTCCAATTTCTTCTCAAAAGCACAAATATGCTCAAACAACTTATTCACAAGTTGACTTTTCCCTTGTAGTTTTAAGTTTAAATCAGACAGATGCTGTGTAATGTCTGTGAGGAATGCTAAGTCATTCAGCCAGTTCTCATTGCTCAAGAAGTCCACATTCTGACGTTTGCTCTCCATGAAGAACTTAATCTCCTCTCGCAGATTCCAGAATCTCTTCAAAGTAGCAGCTCTACTAAGCCAACGTACAGCAGAGAAGTACAAAACATCTGAATACTCACTGTCCAGCTCATCTAAAAAAGTTTTAAATTGTCGATGATTTAATCCTCGTGTTCGAATATAATTTACGCATTGGACGACATTTTTCATGACTTCTGCAAAATCCAGAACTTTGGTGCACAAGCTCTCTTGGTGAATAATGCAATGGCTTACAACTACGTCTTGTGCTCCAATTGCAGTTAGAAATTTTTTGGTGAATCCATTTGTCCTACCTGTCATGGAAGGAGCACCATCTGTTGTAACACAACATAATTTATAAGGATTCAGTTCAAACTTTTCTACAACCTTAAGCACTTGTTCACAAATATCCTGTCCTGTGGTTGTGGAGGAAAGGCTTGCCATATCTAAAAACTCTTCGAAAACATCAAAGCCCGCAGTAACAGCTCTGATGAAAATGACAAGTTGGGATGTGTCATTGATATCAGTGCTTTCATCCAAAGCCAGACTGAAAGCTTCACACGAATTCAATCTCTCTTTCAAAGTTTCTTTGATGTCCTCTGAAAGATCTTTTGTCCTGCGTGAGACAGTAAAGCGGGAAAGGCTTGTTTGCTCCACCAAATATTTTTTCTCTGGACATGCATATTCTGTGAATATTGTTAAACAATTTTTAATAAATTCTCCATCACTGAAAGGCTTTCCCTTTTCTGCCATACATTCACAAAGCTTAAAACTCAGTTTCGTCACCAGTTCTGAATTTTTCTTGAAAGTGGTAAAAACACCTTGTTGCTTTTCAATGGATGTTTTTAAATGTTCAATTTTGTCCTTTCGTGCCTGACCAACAATTTCATCAAACTGGGAGGAGTGCTTAGTTGCGTAATGTCGCTTAATATTGTACTCTTTCATGACTGCAATTGTAGTTTGACAGACGAGGCAGACAACACCTTGATTATGTGGGACAACAAGATATTTTGTGCACCATTCACTGTTGAATATCCTTCCCTCATCATCAATTTTTCGTTTCTTAACTGCTGACATTTTACTAGCCCTGAAATCAAAACAAAAATTATTCTCACGAAAATAGCAAAGTAGAAAAAAACATAGAATTTATTTACACATGGAACCTCTTATGGACAGAAACACATGTTTCTAAATTGGCATCCCGATCATAGCCTTCCTGTACTTAAATTAATTGAGAATAGCAAAATACAGAGTGACCTCGCCTATTCGCGGCCCCGCATATTCGCAGGTTATGCGCGAACTGCGTTTTTGTAGGTCACAGAGACTGAAAGGGCTTTTCGAGGAGATTTCTGTTGTATTTACTCAATCAAGCCGTTTTTATCAATTGTCGTCTTCACCAAACAAGATTGGACTGCTATTGGCTGACTGCCTCAGCTTCCCCAACAACGCAAACGGCAAAGCACAGCCCTGTAACGCACGGTACAATTTAGTGAAATACATAACAGTATGCAATATTGCTACATTATTACTGCATCAATGAGTATAAGTATCATTAGTGTTTGGGAAGCATTTCATATAGTATATAATCGCATACATATACGTTTTAAAACTGCATCCAATATTCGCGGTTTTTCGCTATTCGCGGGAGGGTAAAGAACGTAACCCCCGCGAATAACGAGGTCACACTGTACATAGAATCAGATGCATCTGAAAGCAAAAATTTTAATAAATTCAGTAAAGTCACAACAATATGCTAAATAATAATCAATTTACCTTCAATCTCTTGTAGTAACTGTAAAAGGTAATAAAATTTTCACCAATAATGAATGACGGACAGCAGAGGTTAGGGAAAATTGTCGCCAGCGGGCGAAGGCGAGGTTCAGGACATGCCGTTGAGTCGTAGACAATAGTGCTAGTGCACGTCACCTATTCATGCCCTAAGGAGGCCGACCAATCGAATTCGGCCTGCTCCTCTCTAGCAAAGATAATTTTAGAAGTTTGTCGAGTCGAAGCCTGGGAATCCCGTAGGATCGATGCTTTTAAAAATATTCCATTTGCGTTGGATTACAGATCAGGCCATATGGTTAGATTACAACAACTAGGGCCACACTAAATGGCTTGGCGGGCCGGGTTGTGGCCCGCGGGCCGCCTGTTGCACACCCCTGTTCTAAAACAAACATTGACGTAAAAAGTGAAAAGGGATAAAAACAAGTGCTCAACATCCATAACAAATAAGTCACTGTAATTAAAAGTGTGTTGTTTAAAGTTATTGAAACGTTCACTGCTTCATTGTACTATAAAAATAGTTTTACAAAAATCTGTCAATTTAACAATCTATTTGGACCTTAATACAATATGATATTATCATATATATATATATATATATGTATAAAAATAATAACGCATACAGTACACTACATCCAAGTAAGACCCGGCGTGGCCAGATGGTTAAAGAACTCGATTCGTAATCTGAAGGTCGCAGGATCGAATCCCCATCACACCAAATATGCTGGCAGTTTCAGCCGTGGAGGCATTATAATGTTACAGTCAATCCCGTTATTCGTTGGTAAAAGAGTAGCCCAGTAGCTGGTGGTAGGTGGTGATTACTAGTTACCTTCCTTCTAGACTTACACTGCTAAACTAGGAACGATTAGTGTAGATAGCCCTCACGTGGCTTTGTGTGAAATTCCAAACAAACAAAGAATCAATCAACGGAAGGTTGGTAAAAAGTTTTCGGTTTTCTGACATAATATTGAACTCGTCATCCTTGTCGAAAGTTTATTACAATAGAAATTGAAGTATCGAGTAGTAGTACTCGGTAACCACAACCCAGATAGAGTCACAGGTATTTGTACGAAAACATTATTTATGGGAAGAAAAATAATAAATTGACTGTCACACTTATAACGCATCCACAGCTTAAATTGCATAAAATATGTTGTGGTATTACACTGATTAAAACCCTACTCACCAGATCCGGGCTCCAGAGCCTCACCACATGACCAAAGACACAAGACCTGGAATTTCAGTGGTCTTGTGTCTTTGGTGATAGATACAAAACAATTGTGGCATAAGAAAGTGTTTTATTACTTGAGAAATAAGCTTTATGGAAATGTATTATTAATAGGGATATCATACGAGTATAAGTTTTATGAGCGTGTATTATTTGTCAGTGATAAATTTATTTTTTAAATGAAAGTTTGTTTTCAGTTAAGGAATCTGCTCTTGGCAACAAATTTTAAACCTAAAGAAAGTGTTTTAGTAGCAAGAGAGTTGTATTTTTTAACCAGGAAATTAGCGAAAGTGTAATTTGTACAGCAATGTAAAGGTTAACCGGAAATATCAATCCCAATCAGATAAGGGTAAAGTTTTTTTCAACTGTACGACTAGTAGCAATATGTACTCATCTTATAAAAGTGTGTTACAAAATGATATGTTTTATTATAATGAGTCGATTGTTGGAACAATAACTTCTTATTTTAGTGTTTTATCAGTTTAACATTTACATTATTTCAAAGTTTATTCATAACAGATGTATACAATCCATAAATGCATGCAACTGTCCAACGAATTTGAAACGGTGGAATAAGTTTCATTTAAGTGTTATAGTGAAGTACAGTTTCATGAAAAAAACGTGTTATTAACTTACGTTTTATATTTTATAAATTGTGTTTTTATCTGAGGTAGCTACATGGCCAAGTACCAAAGTTTGGGTATGTCTGGCCTTGTGATAGACGGACAGTAGATGTACACACCTTTAAAGGTGAGTCTCAGTGTTCGGATGTGAGACTCACCAAATAGAGTACAAGTGCTTATAGGGGCCTGGTATTAAGTGGGCAAGTTACAACAATGACTTGAGGCTGTATGGTTCAGTAATGTTTGACATTAGCTGAAAAAATAAATTTTATAAAAGCGCTAAGTTGTAACGATATACATATCCTAAAGCTGTTCTTTTATACAGAGATGTATATTTCGTGCAGCTGTTTTATGTATGTGTGTTGTGGTGCTGTTATGTTGGGGTATGAGCTTTTATGGTGGTGTATAGTAGTGCTATTATATATGGGTGTGTATATATATATATATGTGTATATATATTATGTAAACGTGTAGTAATAATGTTATATAGAGGTATGCATTTTATGTAGGCGTGTAGTAATAATATTATAGAGGGTACATGTTTGAAGTATGTTTGCAGTAGAACTGTTATATAGAAGTATATGTTTCATATAGGGTCGTAGTAGTGTTGTTATATGGAATGTATGTTTTACGTAGGTGTGTAATGGTGTTATTATATAGGGTTCTGTGACACATGAATGCTTTTTACTAGCTGAAAGTATATTTTACAAAAAAATGTTATTTTATTAACCGAAAGTATATATTTTTTACATAGTAGTATTTATCAGAGGGCATATATTTAAAAAAAAAATTACACATTATGTTATTTGTGATTTGTCCACCGCTGGAAATCGAAATCCTGATTTTCGCAATGTTATTCCTGAGACTTGCCAATAACGCAACGGAAGGACATTAGTGAAGGTGATTATAATTTATTATTTAAATGCTATAGATTTCCAACATATCGATTGACAATATTTTATTTTTACAGCCAGTCTTCAGGAAGCAGACAGTGAAGAATTGGTTGAGTTCTCTAACGTAAACGGTAAACCTATCGTTTCGGTAAAACACATTTTTAAAAAGGTTTGTGGCGACTTGTTTTATGTTAATTGCATATTTTTTGTCATATCGTAAATGACAGTAAAACTATTGCTAAAAATTTTAACGATTTAGAATAGTTGTTTTTATCTTGTATAAATTTTACCTCTTTACGACTTTAAGTTTAACTAACTTGATATCGGTCAGTTCTAAGCCAAGAATTTTTACAACTGAGTGGCTGGCGCAGTCAGCAACAGTATAAGACCAGCATGTTCGGTCACAGGGTTTCAAACTCGCGATCCGAGCGCCTAAGTAACCAGACTTTTGGACTGTACAACGTTGCATAATTATTCAAAAAATTATATTATATTCTTAAGCTATACCTGAACATATCTTACTTATTTTATTTTACTCTATCACTGCTGTGACATGATTCCTTTTTACAAGAAACAAAATAATCCGACGAGGAAACAAACATCAGAATTTGTATATAGTCAGTGTTTAAAAATAAGTTTAAAATACTTACCCATTTAAAAGTGTACTGCCTTGAGAAACTCCATTATTCACTAATTTCCAAGATATATATATATATACACAACTTTTTTTTTTACCGAAGCTGTCATAATCTGAAAACTTATAGTATTTATAATAGAAGTATTTATTTATAGGAAGGAATTTGGAAATTCACTTCAAAATCATCAAAACATGAAATCCATAAACTTATGCTAACAACAAATAATCTTTTATCACTGTAAGTACAAACTTAGTGAGATAACTAGATTTAACTGAGGAGGTTTAATAACGGAGAAGTTACCCTGGTTTTAATATGCATTATGATCAAATACTATATCCGGTTTCAGAAATTAAGTTATTGAAGCAATTCATTAACCGAACAAATAAACATAAGCATTAAATAAAGACTGGATTATTTCAGGTACATTACGATGCAACAGACTTGGTTAAGAAGAATGTTGAAGATAAAACAAGAACTCTGACGTTAACCATGCAAAGATCATGTGATCCTAGAATACGAGCGATTTTCTCCAGCGGTAAGTGTGTGTGTTTTCTTATTGCAAAGCCATGTTGGACTATCTACGAACTAGTGATAAGTTTAAAACGTCTGTTCTGTTCAATTTCGCGCAAGGTTCTCCAGGGCTATCTGCGCTGGTCGTACCTAATTAGAAGTGGAATCCAAGTCCAAAAAATGAACATAGTTGATAAAACATACATTTGGCTGATAACGTTTGAACGTTTCGGAAAAAAATTTATTCCACCTTCAAAGAAATCTGATAATCGTGTTACGAAGATGATAATTGAATAAAATTATAGTAACATAATTATTCATTTATCTAGTTATTAAGAACAGCAGTAAATGGACGGATAAAACAATGATTATATATATATATATTACACAACTATCGTCGGGGTTACCAAAGGAGGTAAGCAGTTTTATACCTCTGTTTATCATAAAATAACTTTCACTGATCTCTACATTAATTTCAATAGTTTGGCTCGGCATGGCGTTTGACTCGTAATCTGATTATTGAGGGTTCGAATCCCAGTAGCACCAAATATACGCGCCCTTTCAGCCTTGGGGGTATTATAACGTGACGGTCAATCCCACTATTCGTTGATAAAAGAGTAGCCCAAGAGTTGGCTGTGGGTGGTGATGACTAGCTGCCTTCCCTCTAGTCTTACATTGTTAAATTCTAACGCAGATAGCCCTTGTGTAGCTTTGCGCGAAATTCAAAAACAAACATACAATTTCAATAGTTTTTATCTTTAACCTTTTCAAACGTATTTTGATTGTACCATTATTAAACAGAATGTTTAACCTTTGTTATGGTTATTTTATTTCACACAAATAAATTATTCATCTACATACACACGTGTTAAGTAATAACAACCAACTGATTTTTAACGAAAATTATACCCAATCTCGAAAACAACAAATTTCAACCATTAGCGAATGTGCGTACTGTCCCTATATTTCCCCTAATTATTTAATCTTCCTTTTGCGGGTTCGCAATCCTGAAAATTTAAAAAAAAAACAACAACTCTCTTCCTTGATTAAAAACAACATTCTACCCTCAAATTCAGCTTAAAGTAATACACAGACCTAGCTTCTATACAAAACACTTGTTTCAGTACAAAGATCAAGCACATGGACTTGTATTGACTTTAAGAACACCTACAGTTGTGATACAAAACGTAATTCAAAAACTAGGGTCTGTGAACATTTAGGAGTATCTAACAGAACCAATTTTCCATTATTTACACCCAGTCACTCTATTCGTTTTTTCACATTCTAAAACCACAGGCCACAATATTTCATTTAACGATTTCTCTGTCATAACCACAGAATTTTCAGACCTTGAAATCTACATTAAAGAAAGTCAACTTATAGCCAAAGACCGTGTGACTTACAAAGTTCTTTAGATTTGAAACTTTTCTCAATCCTCATATTTAAATCAGCTGTGGTGTAATATGTATGTAATCACTGTTTTATCCGTCCCTTTACCGCTCATAACTAATTATATTGTACTTTTGTTAATAATTATCTCCGTAATACAATTTCATATATAAATTAGCTGAAAGTGGAATAAGATATTCAGAATCGTTCGAACCTTGTAAATAAAATGTTTCGCGTTTCATTAACCGTCTTCATTTATTTGTGGCATTTTATTTTGTAAACACGTTTTTTCTGACCAATCAAGAACGTTTGACAGAATTGAAAATTATGAGAGACCTTGATAAAATTATGTTTTTTCTTAGTTTATATTGTAAGAATTAATTTAATAACGAGCATTTTCACTAAACCAAGGTATTTTTTTTCTGAAAAACAATACTGATTTACATAACCTTTTACCAAATGCTAACTTCCGAATATGTTTAAAAAAAAAAGACAGTCAGTTCTATCTTGATTTAATGTTATCCGTTTCTCTACGGTAAAAACAGAATTTGTATTTAGTTTTTTTCAAGATTATTGTAATTCAAAAGCGATTATAAAGTAAATCTCTGTTTAAATGGCTCGGTAGCTAATGTTTGTTTTGTTTGTTTTTTCTAATTTCGCGCAAAGCTACTCGAGGGCTGTCTGCGCTAGCCATCCCTAATTTAGCAGTGTAAGACTAGAAGGAAGGCAGCTAGTTATCGCCCCCCCCTGCCAATTCTTTAGCTACTCTTTTACCAACGAATAGTGGGATTGATTGTAAGATTATAACGCTCCCACGGCTGAAAGGGTGAGTATGTTTGGTGCGACAGGGATTCAAATCCGCGATCCTCATTACGAGTCGAACTCCTTAACCCACCTGGTCATCTGTAGCTAATGAGTAATGTAGTTTTTAATAAGTAGGAAGTGGATTGAAGGATTTGATCAAATCAAGTTGCACATTGTTTTTGGGTTCTGGTAACAATATCAGGTGTGTGAATTACCCCCCCCCACCTCCATCACGTTTCCATGTATAACAACTTGTGCATAAAAACTGAAGAAGATGTAATAAATTGTTGAAGCCGATTTAAATCAGTTTAATAAGATGTATTTACATGAAATTGATTGATAATTAAAATAATTGCAATACTCGATTACGGTATGATTCATGACGTGTTTTAGTTGCATAAATACGCAAGTAATCCTGTACCCGTAATAAGGTTTTATAAGGTAGTTATGAGCATTGGACTCTGCTTTCTACCAAATAATCCTATGTTTTATCCCCTTTCGTTTTCAAGGTAATCTTCTGTTTTTACCACAATTTAACTTATAACCACTTTTATACCTCTTGTTTTAAGAATCTATAAGTAAATATCATTATGTTAAGAAAACAAAGTGTTGACTTGTAAAAGTATTTAAAAATAAAACGAAAAGTTTATTTCATGCAGAAAACCCGATTCCATTCCTGAACAGTCCCCGAAGATCATCTATTCAGGTAATGTTTGTAATTTTCTTCACTTAGTAACTAATTCTGGACAAGCTTTCAACTTGTGATACCGTTAACTAAACGAAGTAAGAAACAAGACTTCGAAGCTGGAAAACTCATAAGCCTATGGTCACATCAAACTTGAGAGAAAGGTAGCTAAAGAAACTGGAATCAGTTAATTACATACCTTCAAATTTCTACTGCAACCTTAATGGACTATTGTGCCTCTATTTGGTTTAAGTGAAGCCTTTGAAACCTATTTATACGTACAGAAAGGGTCTGTGGAAAGTTTATCAAGAGTTGTGGCCTGAGACTGACGCAGTTTTTCAGAGAAGCTCGTTGCTATAGAAGTTACGTTGTTGTGCAGTAGTAGGTGGGTCATAGCTATTAGAATAAACACAGCCGATGATGGATAGATTAGACTAAGGGGTGTGTAGCGCAAAATTAGAATCATCCTTTTTATAAAATACAATATATCCATAGTAATCAGATACTTTTGATTCAGATAGCTAATAAATGGACGTAGATGTAATTTTTTCACATGTAGAGAAAACAAAACAAAAATGTTTCACCTTCTGCATTGATTTATATCTTTTTTTCATAAAATATTTTGGATATTGTGGACGTCTAACACTGTAACTAATAATTCAAGAGTGACACTTACCAAGAGTAGTTGGAAGTCGCTCATGTACGAATTTCATATAATTAAACATATAATTATATTCCTTAGCCAATAGAAAACCACTAGTTATGATGTCGTTTGTTAAATATGAATTGTCATCCATGTTAGTTTATAACTTAATGATACTTAACTTACAATTACGAATATAACTTTTAATTGTCTAAAATTAAATTACTTCTGTGCAACAACAGTAAAATTACTAGAAGCCAATTAAATACTTTTTAGTTCCAACCTAAGGACGCCAAAAATATAAAAAGTAAATTTAGTGGTGTCGTCTGCACTTTACATTTTAATATTTGATATCAAACGTTATTTCATATTTTGATGCGTACATTTTTATTATATGATGAAATATTTGTTTATAGTAAAGCCACATTGGGTTTTATGGTGAGTCCACTGAGGGGAATCGAACGCTTGACTTCAGCTTTGTAAATCCGACGACTTACCGCTGTACTATCGGGTGACATGCATTCTGTTTATTGCATCAGTAATAAACAGTTTTTTTTCTCTACATTTAAATTACTGACTTTAACGTGTCATGGAAAAAAAACAGCTAAACATCGCTGGATGGAAAGATCTCTCAGGATATTTTATAGCAATAATAAAATTTCATTAATAATAGATAGGAGACTACATGACTGTTTAATCAACAGTGGCAGCTTCATGTTTATTACTAACTCGTATCAAACAGTTTACATCGAACTAACATACTTTTCGCTTTGAAGCACATTTCATAACTTTATTGCAGGAAAAGCTGTTTTTATACTTTACTTACTTAGCTAGTGGGACGCTCACTTCAGACTGAAAAAACTTTATTATGAGACTTCACCGATTTACTTTGTGGTACGCTCACTTAAAACTTATAAAAACTGTTTATTAGCCTTCACTAGTCAACTGAGTGGGACACTTATTTCAGATTGATCTCAAGATATTTATTGTATTTCACCAATTTTTTCCATTAGTCCTGACCACATTGTGGATTGATATTTTGTTTTGTTAATCCAGGAAAACATGCTGTTACCAGAGAGGACAGTAACTGATTCTCTTCATTCAGCTCTCTCTTCAATTTTGAATCTAGCTAGCACTGAAGATCCTCCACATCTAATTCTGTGTGTGCGGCCACAGAAGAAAGAACTGACTAGCGACTATGACAGTAAATCTGTCCAAATTCAAATACACGGTCTCAATGTTCTAGAAACAATCCTTATCCGTCAGTTTGGATTTGCTCGGCGTATTACGTTCGTCGATTTTCTCAATCGGTATGCTATTGTTTTGTTTTTTCATATACAAGATTGAAACATCTAAATAATGATAAATGTTAAAATAATATGATTATAATCAATTCTAAGATATAATATGTGTAATTCAAAATACCAATCGACGTTTTAATGGATAATGGCAAAGAATACTGTGAAACTCACATTGTGTTTCTAACTTGTGACTTCTATTCTGTTAGCGTGGGAAAAACTCTCATGTTTGGCTTGCTTTTTATCCCAGATATTCTCTAAATGTCTGTTAAAATTAACAATGAACGTATTTTATTACATATGTATTAGATATCAGTATCTGGCTTTTGATTTTAACGAGAACGTTGAGTTAACCAAGGAAAACTGTCGTCTGCTGCTACTTCGACTTAAGATGGACGGATGGACACTAGGGAAAAAAAGGGTTGGTGAAATCTTTTTACCTTTCTATAAGCTTATAATTTCCTCAGTAGAGACTGACGTGAGAAAAGTGTAAAAGTCAGAGAAGAAAGTTTATTTCTCAAGTTTCATCATCCATTCTCTTAAAAATTGATCTGAAGAGCTTTGAGCTTGAACTTTGAATTGTACAATTTTAATTGACTTTATCTAGAATACTGACCACAAGATCCCTCACGTCTACTTGGCTTTCTAAAGCAAGATAACATTAAAATAATTTGCGCACTGCTTGCCTCTCTGGAGTGTGATAGCACTAAACGTCTCCCCACATATCTTGACTTTCTAGAGAATAGTAAGACCACTAAAATCCGATTGCCTTACTTGTCTTTCTGGAATATTAAAACACTAACAGTACGCGGCTAGGTGTTTAAGACACTCGACTCGTAATTTGAGGATCGCGGTTTTGAATCCCCGTCGCACCAAAAATGCTCTCCTTTTCAGCCGTGGGGACGTTATAAGACGGTGTTCAATCCCACTATTCATTGGTGTAATAGCATCCCAAGAGTTGGCAGTGGATGGTGATGACTAGCTGCTTTCCACTGCAAAATTAGGGACGGCTAGCGCAGACAGCCCTCGTGTAGTTTGCGCAAAATTCAAAATAAACCGAATAATAAATAAGATTACTCGTACATTTGTTTACATTTTAAAGAATAGTAATACTAAAAACCCGTGTTCTGCATGATATTCCTGAACGTGTTAACACTAAAAGTCTCCCCGCAGCTCTTGACTCTTTTGAGAATGATAATATTATTAATCCGAACACTGCTTGACGTTCTGATGTATGTTAACACTAAAAAGTCCCGTACACTTCTTGATTTTAAAAAGAATAATAATAGTAAACACCTCGTGCACCTTTTTCTAACTTTTTGGAGCATGATAAATCTAAAAACTGGAAGCAATTTTTTCGGACTTACTTTAAATTACATCACAAAAATCAATCATTTTTCATATTGTGAACACACATGTGAGGAAAAATAAAACTTAACTGATAAGCGTATAAATAATACACATAAATTGAAGACACAAGTGTTGTAACTTTTATAAAAAAAATCTAGAACTGGAAATAATACAATCCAATACCTTATTCAGGATTTTTAATTATTTTCTGACATCACACGGTGATTAAAATATAATAATGAATTAGACAAATAGTAACTACCGGTTGCTGTTGTCAGTTTATACGGCATTATTTGTGACAAACAAAACATTAAAACTCTGAAAGAATAAAATATTCGTTATTTTAAGGTTGTTTGTCTTGCAGGTGTTCCTGAAGTATTACTCAGAGGAGTATCTCTCACGTATTTACGAAACCCACATCAAAAAGATCGTAAAGATTCAGGCCATTGCAAGGAAATACATCGTCAAAGTTCGCCAGTCAAAGACCCAAACACGTTAATTGTACTGTCCAGCTACAGTTGCACCGTCTTCTTAGTTTCTACTCAAATGATTGAAACTTCATGTCTTTATTTGAATTTACATACTTTGTGAAATGAAATTGAGCATTTGTTTTAAAAGTTTTGAAATTTAAGGTTCACGCCTGTTTTTAGTATTATCTTATAAATCTGACAGTACTAACAAATATGAATCAGGCAATACTAAATATATAGCTTAATGGTTTATCATAGAATATATAATAAACATATTTATATTATGTGCATTACTAATATTGTCGTTAGCTTTTTATGTAGTGCTAAGAAGAAGATTGAAGTAATTGTGTGTAATGTGTAATTTTTGTGTTAATGAGTAATAAATTAGGTTTAATTATGCAGTTAATGGTAAAACTATCCAGATTAAAACTGCTTTATTTCAGTACCTAATGTTATAGTTTGAAATGAAACAAAGCACTTACGGTAGCAGTAACTTTGAAATAAAAGTACAGTAAACACAGTAAGTGTATTAATTAATTAGATAATTATCATAATGTAAAGACTATCCCAACGCAAGGAGACAACTACAGCGTATTACTAAGTTGTTATTCTGATTTAAAGAGAAACAAACAAAACTACAACGTATTACCAAAGTGTTAATTTAATGTAGAAAATAACAACAAGAACAAACTACTGCGTATTATCAATGCGTTAACCTAATATAAAGACAACAATAAAACTACAACATATTACCAAGGTGTTATCCTAATGTAAAAAAAAAGGGCAAACTACAACATACTGCCAAAGTGTTAACCTAAAGTGGAAACAAACAAAACAAACGTTAACAAGTAAAAAAATTTGAAGTATTTAGTTTGATGTCATTCAAATTTCTTTGATATTCTGTAAGTCGATATTAGTGTTATTATAGTCATGAGTCATAAGCTCATTATTGTCTGTATTTTAAATCCCGATAGGCTATAAGTAAAGCTGTTGTATTCGTTACATAGGGCAGAAATGTTCAAATACAGGATTGTGTATAAACACGAGCGCGCGAGTCTACATAGATCTAAGTCGAATTTATGGCAACAAATATATTGTAAAAAGCTTGTCTCGGACACAAAGATAGATAGAAATATCGACTTGAATTTGATGTTGAACTACATTATCAAACTTACTACATACTCTTGAAATTTATCAAGACACTACCTACGTTTATTTAAAAAACAAACAAGTTACAAATTGTTGCATGTGGTCAACGTTTTAATGGATGAAAGAGGAGAATCGTTGGGGGGATAAGACCCTCAAAAAATTACAGGAATTTTGCACTTTTTGAAGAAAGAGTTAAATATGGCACAGGCGTGTCTTTGGGTTTATGGAACATTGCCACAATGAGACTTCCCTAGATCCTGTCTTGGAAGATTACTACAGGTTACTACGCGTTTTTCTGCTACAAAAACAAATCTATAGTGATAATAACATATGTTATTGTTTCTCCAGATGGAGAGCTTAGTGTGGTTTTCCCAAACGAATAAGTCATGCTATATCATGATGTTTAGTGTAGTGTTAGTCAAGAGTACGTGTGTGTAGAGGATTAAGGGTACACTAACTCTTTCTGCTGTAGTTGTTACATGATTGTAAAGTGAGTATTAGAACTGTGACACGCTGTTGAGAAAATAATTGTGAACTAAATACATCACTGAAAGGTTGTAGTTGATTTTTATCGAACATATCAAAAGGACACATTAATTTGTTCACAAGGAAACCTTCTACATATCATTGATATACTTATAAAATTTTGCATATGTTCAAATAACACGACACCGTATAAACAGCTAATGGTCCTAAATAATTTTACATACACTACTAGCAAAATCAAACAATTAATGAGACATATAGATGTTGCTGAACAATGACAGTTTTCCATAATATAGCTTTTAAAAGGTGACAGAATGCTTGTATGGAATAATGGTCTGCAAATGTGCCAGTCAGTTAACCACGACTGTCTTTACTGTAGCTACATAGGATTTCTTGGAAATTTGCAAACCTTCCCTGGTTTGCAGCCACATTTGGTCAGCTCTTGTTTACAGCTTGAGAAAGTGTTGTCCATTTTGGCTACCGCATTCCCATCTCCAATTTTTAACTCCAGCTAACTGGAGTGGACAATGTTAGTAAAGAGTTAATTTTATATGTTGAAACAAGTCTGATCTTGTACAAGGTATGTTGTCAATTTATATGGATATTTTGGATTTGTTGACATCTTGTCATTCATGAGGATGATGAACCTCCTATCATCACTACTGTCTGAGATTTACGACTTACTGCTCGACTGATTCTGTCACGAGAAAAATGTCCTTCTGTCACGACTTACATTACATTATTGAAAATTAAGTCTTTTTGTAGTTTTTAAGCACCCACAGAAGCTTCTTTCTTGTATCCTGGCATATTTGAACATAGACTCCATCTCGTTGTTTTTGTTTTTAGATGTAGAAGCAGGTTTCATACTTTTTATCATAGTCATGTTTCTCAGTGAATTGTGTGTCTCTAACAAATGTGTTGAAATCACCATCTAATGAAACCGGAAAATTGCATATATGAACCTGAAACCAAAGCAGAGAACACGCGCAAACAGACAGATAAGACGAAACATGGCCACAAAATATAATTAACAGCAGATAAAATGTTTACGATTTGGACTCTGATCGTTTTATTACCTCCTCTCTTCTACTGAAGCTATATTATATGTTAACTCATATTTCTTTCTGAAATAGCAGTCAGTGATGCAATATATAAAACAGAAGCCAATGGATGCTTATCTACCAGGTTGTTATGTGTTTGATAAAGGTTTTGGTATTTCTGCAACAAACACTGAATTGTCAACCTGTAAATATCCCCCTACAGTTGAAAAAGAATAATTAAGTGAGACATTTATTTATCACCGTTATAACAAATTGTGTATCCTTCTGGCCATTTATGAATGTTTTGTAGTACATATTCATCAATGTCACGTAAAAGTTGGAAAGAGAATATGTAAAAAAATTACCATCAAGTGCCATCCCTCCTGGTGATTTCTAAGTGTGATTCATAGTGACCTTATTCTGAAAATATTTACTGTTGTCCCACAGTTTCGTACTGTGCAAAGTTAATGGTCGTATTTCCCCTGCTAGAAAAGAAAGTTAAAGTTAACAGGAAACTTTCTTATTGGTAGGGAAACAGCAACAGTTTGAGGCTACATTCAAATATCAAAACATCAACCAGAAGAATTTTACTATTTAATCCAGAACTAATAGAAAATGTATAGTAGAGTAAAGAAAACAGACGTTCTAAAATTAAAAGCAATGATTTAAAGTAAAAGAAATCCAAGAGTTAAATCATAAACTGAGCTTTGTGACCATAAAAAATTGATAAATAATAATGTTTTTTCTTTCATATTTATGAGTGACACTATAAGCTCTGATGTTTTGGAACACTATAAATTGAATACAAAATCTGAAAAATTCATTAGATAAAATATTTAAAGTCCATCGTTTTTTGCATTAGCAGTTTTAATGTAAAAATTATTCTCCAAGTCAGTCAGTTTAGTAACAAAAATAGCAGCAAGAAATAATAGAATATAGATTAATGAAAAGTACTTTACATTAATATGACTAACGGTGCCTGTTAACTTCTTAACCGAACTGAAAGTAGAAGCATGATTGAAGACGCCGTACAATTCAATCTAATATAAAACATAGTACTTTATAAAGCGGATATTTGTGCTATTCCAATCAATATGCACAACACGTGATTGACTGTGGTTAATATGCCATGTGTCTAATACAGGTTAACGATTTCTTGTCTTCGTGTGTGTGTGTGTGTGTGTATGTATATAAATATAGAGGGTATATGCTACAGATATCTAAATATAGTGCATATAACTAAAATATGGCCCATCATGGCCAAGCGCGTTAAGGCGTGCTACTCGTAATCCGAGGGTCGCGGGTTCGCGCCCGCGTCGCGCCAAACACGCTCGTCCTCCCAGCCGTGGGGGCGTTATTACGTGAAGATCAATCTCACTATTTGTTGGTAAAAGATTAGCCCAAGAGTTGGCGGTGGGTGGTGATGACTAACTGCCTTCCCTCTAGTCTTACACTGCAAAATTAGGGACGGCTCGGTGAAGTGGTCTAACAACCTATTCACTTAAAATTCTGTTGAAGAATCCGCAAGTGTGATGGAATCGAGTTGTGAATGATGATGATGAACTAATACATAAACTCCATGAATATTACCGATACATAAATATACGTATAAAAATAATTAAAAGGTAAGTAAAATGAGTTGTTTATTTTACATTTTATCAATATTAAAGTTATTATTAAGCCATTTGCAATACAAAATCACTGTAAGCAAAAAATATTGAAATATAAATTAATTTTAATCACATTTCTCGTTTTTTTTGTTCATTTCTAGTAACTGTTACTAACAGCCCGCTAAAACTTATTAGAAGAATGGAACACAGAAATATACATATATGTTACTGATAAATCTTACGAATTTCACGAATATTTATTAAACTTTCGAAATGTTTTGGTAAACGAGAATTTAGGGTAATAAAGAAGTCTGTAAACTATCTCATGGTTTCTTAGCTTAAGCTTCATTTTAAATTATTATGTGATTGAGTAACAAAAACTATAATGTTTATTTTCGAAATCGTCGCTTCATCTCTCCCTTATTTGAGTATGTATGTGTGTTTTGTTAAAGCAAAGACACAAAGGGTTATCATTTGTGTCCACCGAGGGGGAATCGAAGCCTTAATTTTAGCAATGTAAATGCGTAGACTTACCACTGTTCTAGTGGGAGACGTTTTTTGAGTAATATGAGTTCTTACAAGACACCATTTTATTATCAATTTCCTTTTGCATTACCGGGCTTACAGTTGACCTCTACTGGTATGCTTGAGATCTCAATTTCAAGGTTCGATCCAAGCAGAGGACAAAGCACAGACAACTATTAGGTTGAGAATTTCAGCGTCGCTTTCTTAAAATATCTCTCGCTTCACCATATCCGAGACAGACAGACAAAAGAAAGTTGGATACAATCTAAACTAGGTTTCGAGAACAACCGGTAATTGTTTGGGGTTTTCCAAAACTTGTTTGAAACCTTAGCTTTCCGAAGAGTTCTTAGATAAGTATTTAACCTAAATTACCATGTATAAAAGTTCTTCTATTTTCGGACTTCTCATCAGTTTACTTCACTTGACCAAACAGCTTCGGGAGGCCAAAAGTTGAAGAAATCTTTTCTTGAAGTAAGTACCATGTTCATTACAAGCAAAATGATACAAAGGACGGTAACAGAAAAGTTATCTTTTATACGTTTAGAATGAGTACTATTAAAGTAAAAAATAACATATTTGTTTTGCTTTTTATTGTAAAAAGGTTAATAGTTATTGTACGTTTGTAAAGGGCACCGCATGGCTAGGTGGTTAAAGCACTCGACTCGTAATTCGCGGGTTTGAATCTCCGTCACACCAAACATGCTCAACCTTTTAGTCGTGGGGGCTTTATAATGTGACCACCAATTCACCTATTCGTTGGTAAAAGAGTAGCCCAAAAGTTGACGGTGGGTGGTGATTACTAGCTGCCTTCCCTCTAGCCTTACACTACTAAACTAGGGATGGCTAGCGCAAATAGCCCTCGAGTCCAGCTTCACGCGAAATTCAAAACAAACCAAACATTTGTTAAAGCGAGTAACGGATTGTAAATTATATTTTATTCATGTAAATTGTCTAAGTTTTTATAAAACCAATGACTTGATAACGAATAAAAAAATCGGTTTATGATTATTTTTGTAGCGAATGAGTACTAAACTATTCAAATTTACCGAAAATATAGAGTTGTTAGGTTACTGAATCAAAGCTTAAAATTAAAATGTGTTATCCTAGATGAACCTAGAAAATACGAAGAATTAACCAAATTGATTCGAAGAGAAATAATGACGTTATGTATAATTGATGCAAAGTTTCTAAACAATGCTAGTTTTAAATACCTTAGCCACTTTCCAACGTTGGTTTCCCTTCCCATGTATCAGATACGAGGTTAACTACTTTCACTTTGTAACTGTTCTTTATTCCCTTATTTACTCGTGAAAAGTAGAACAAAAACAAAACCGAGTTGAATTTAACGCAATGCTTTTCAATTGCTTATTCGATTACAATACAATATCAGCCGAATTAGCCAAATGACACGAGGAAATCCGAGAAAATCCGAGAAAAGACAATGCCTTCGTTATTTAACTCAAAATCACTTTGATGTATGCCCCAGAATTTTATTAAAATATTAATTTTCATTTTGTTACTTTTATTATTTACAGAAACAGATTTTACCATGAGATTTGTTGTGCTTGTGCCCTTAGTGATCGTCGCCATGGTCACTGCAGTAATGGCAACACATTATCATAGAAAATATGGAGGTATGTACCCTTTAAATGTCGTTTAGCTATTTAAAGCTTTAAAGAAGGACTAAAAAAGACTGATTTAGCATAATATCTATAACTGTTAGTGTAACCGTGAAACTAGTCATTCAACTTGGCCTTTTCATTAAAATATTTTCTTCTTATTATAAACAATCAAATTAAGTCCTCAAAACAACTTAACCAGTTTAACCCAAAACTGTATTGTATGTCACAGTACAAGAAATATAAAGTTTTCGATGAATAATACAGCTGTTAAAGTTCGCAAACCAGCACGTGAGCAACTCCTCATCAAAATATTCAAATCACAACTTCATAATTTTTATCATTTTTTTTTAGATTTTGTCGTATTTCCAGGTGAATATCAAGGCGGCTATCACAGACACTACGGCTTCTCAGGGCATCGAGGTTCACCAGGTTACCACGGCTATCCTAGCTACCCTGAGTATTACCATGGCTACAGTCGACCCTACGCTACTTACCATAATCAGTACCACAGATTTCCACATCGTGAATTTTACTAATCGATCCACTTTGTTTTAGTAATAATTTTATAAACATAACCTGTCTGTATAACCTAAATATTTTTTTTATAATATATAGTTTTGATTCTCTTTCATTTTTGAGACAGTGGCCAATCTTACCATTAATAACGTTAATTTTGGCGTCAGTTCAAAATGTATGGGAAAAAGTTTATATAAACGTATCCTAATTATCTGTTCGTCGTCGTAATATTGCAAAATTTTCGAAGGCAACCTACTGAAATGTTCTAATGCATTTTAGCCAATAAAATAAAAAACTTTTTGATCTCCAGTTTCCAATCGTTATGTTTTTTTTAATATTTCTTCAGCTAAACTTTTTCTGACGTTAAAGTAAGCATTCAAAATTAAAGAAAACATATACTGAATAAAAAATATATTTTTCGTCAAACTTTATTCGACTAATAGTTGAATTAAATGACACATTGAGGTGAATCAATTAAATTCAAACATAATATATAGGTATTAAGTAATCAAAACATATGGACACAAAGCAAATGTTGTAAAATGAAACCATGTTGTCACTACTTACATCACAGAAGCCAAAGAAAAGTCTTATAAAACAGGGCTTTCTTATTAATATTTTACCGTATTTTTATTGTTGGAAGTGAAAAATATTTTATTTAACAGTACAACCAAATTCTGTGTGAAAACACTGTGATTGGTTTCTTTATTACATGAAAACAAAATTAATAACATGCATTAATTTAGAATAATTATAATTTTAAATTGATTCAAACTACAAATATTACACATCTATGTCGAGCAACATATGACGTCCAGCGTTAACTGCCATGTGATGGTTACCAATTTCTTTTAAATATTGATAATTTCATAATTTGTCTGTTAAGATTACTTCTTAAATAACTTAGTGTTCTAATATTAATTTTTTTCTGTTATGTATTTTACCAGTCCGTAGCAGGTGCAGGGTTTGCAGTTAGTTCCTGTACTGGTTTATAGTGTATCATATGTTGAGAATTACATCTGTTATCACTTGTCCCATCTTTGGAGTTTTAAGTAAATGACTCCTCTGGTATTTCAGATTCGCTTTTCACATAATTAGAAATATTTAACATGGTAGTTTCGAGTTCATACTTCAGTTGATAAGCAAGAAGTATGGGAAACTGGTGACTTGAACGTTCTTTAAAAGAATGGGAATGTGTATACGTGACTAACTGCATGTTAGGTAGGTACGTACTTAATTAACCCTTAGTATGGGGGCAGGTCAAACTGCACTTGTCGCGACGAATTAGCTAGTTACTTTCAAAATTTAATTAAACTACTAAGTTATCATGGTATAATAATAAACTTGACATCAGACCATGGATAATAAACCAACTTTTAATAATGTATAAGTTTTAAGCTTTAACTGTATATGAAAATATTTGAAAACAACCACACCATAGTGTAATAATTTAAATATTTGTTGTTGAGCCGTCTTCTCTACTGGACTCTTTTACCAGCCCTACAAGTCTATGAAACATGAAGTAATATATCTCTATAAATTATTCATTGGTCAAAATATCTTAAATCTGTATTTTCATATTTTTTTAATCTTATGGGGTTAAAGAGCAGTCAATAAACATTTAGTTTGTTTTTTGAATTTCGCACAAAGCTACTCGAGGGCTATCTGTGCTAGCCGTCCCTAATTTTGCAGTGTAAGACTAGAGGAAAGGCCGCTAGTCATCACCACCCACCGCCAACTCTTGGGCTACTCTTTTACCAACGAATAGTGGGATTGACATTATAACGCCCCCATGTCTGAAAGGGCGAGCATGTTTGGCGCGACGGGGAGGCGAACCCGCGACCCTCGGATTACGAGTCGCACACCTTAACGTGCTTCGCCATGCCGGGCCATAAAAATTTAGAAATCAATTTTCACGTCAGCCTCTGACATGCTTTAATTTATGATTCGCTTATTGATTTTTCTGAGGCCGACTCCAATTATATTTATAGCCATTAGAAAGACTATATTTGAGCCTCTTCATTCCCATAATCGTGGACTTACAGATAATTAAAAATTTGGTTTGATGTGAAGAAACATTTTCCCGTAAGAAGACATTGGGAAGAATATTTGTATTTTAACTGCTCAAGATACATGATCAGAGATGCTAGAGTATTAATACTATTGCAAACTCTCGACATGTGTACGAAGGCCACTTTATTTATGTCAATATACACATGACTCTGGACACTAATAAAATAGATTCTTATTCCGTTGACATGTAACACATGAACATCCAAACACATTAGTTTACAAAAATGAAGTATATTAACATGGATGTTCTTTTTATTGCTTGCTTAAGAAGTTACCCTTGACTTATAAAACCCAAATTTAATTTCGATATATTATGGGTATTTTTTGTTAGTTACGTAAAGTTATCATTATGGTATAGTAACGTAGAACCAGGCTTTCATAAACGACAGTAATATAACATGCTAGTATTTCTGTTATTTAAAAATTGTTATTCATAACATATTGCAATATCACATTCAAATTTGTATAATTTAAAGAAGTATAAATAACTGTAGTCTTTTCTGCGAAAAGCTTAGATTAATTGTCATTTACAACAGCAATAACACAAAATTAGTTACTGAAGGTTTCACCAGAGGGTGAAATAAAAATGTGCTATTTGTTATGTAACATGTTTGCCTTGTTGAAAACATTGTATCCTGATCTAGAACCCAGTAATGTGTGTCTAATTTGAGTTTATGGACTACATATAAGTAATTTTTTCTCTGCTGTAAGCAGTATAGAGGTCGATGTGCAAAAAAATAAAAGAATGCAAGCCTATCTAAGTTGACGTCATGCGTTCTGGATATATATAAATTTTGTCTCTAACTAACCCAAAGTGCTAACTACGTTCTGTCCTCAAAGATTTTAATTATTTTCGATTCACGTAGAGTTTCATCTCTGTTCAGATCACGCGTGGAGATTTGTCTAGAAATAAGTTGTCTTAAGTGGCCCGGCATGGCCAGGTGGTTTAAGGCGTTCGACTCGTAATCTGATAATTGCGGGTTCGAATCTCCGTCACATCAAATATGCTTGCCTTTTCAACGGTGGGGACATTATAATATGACTGTCAATTCCTCTATTAGGGACAGCTAGCGCAGATAGTCCTCAAGTAGCTTTTCGCGAAATTCAGAAACAAACAAACAAAGTTATCTTAAATGACATTTTGTCTACGATAATACATCATAACATAAATGATTACAAATTTCCAAGTATTTGCTTGTGATGATTTTATGCTAACCGATATATCTAACTACATTGCACAACAATTTTTTTGAAAAGTTTTTGCTGATTATGACAGATACCTGGTGGGTATGCACAAATATAGTTTTGGTTTTGCTTCATAACGTAGGAACTCTGAGAAATAGACAGTTAACTGTTTACCGGCAATAACGTATCTAATTGCGTTTATGTTTCTAATACGCTATTAAGTTCAACATAATTAAAAGTGTTTTGCTCCTGATTTTCATTTGTATTCAATGTCCGGTAAATCACTTTGGAGTGTCCAACAGTAGTCAGCAAGCATTGATGGATTCCAGCTGCCCTGATATCGTTTTTCTATTGTAGCATTGTCCTGGTGAAACTGAAGATTTCGATGAAACGTTGCATGATGGGCAATGTGATGTTCTTAATCAGCAGCCAAAAATCTATAAGAAACACCCAACAGTGTTCAAGAAGCAAAAACTTTTTTGTGCAGTGCTAACGATATAGAACTGATACTACTTGGAATTTTAAAAGTCATCTTTTGTATGTTATGTAATAGAAGGCCAATATTTTTCATTATTGGTCTTCATTTAAAATTTGAGAACTAACAGTAATCTTTGTGACCTACAAAGTTTTCCTGTTTTTAATATAGAAATGAGTCAAATAGGCAACTTATATACAACAAAATTGTGCATATATACTTATAACTTTGTAAACAAACTGACTTAATTATAACGAAAGAGCCCCCCCAGTGGCTCAGCGGTATGTCTGCGGACTTACACGCTAAAATCCGGGTTTCGATACCCGTGGTGGTCAGAGCACAGATAGCCCATTGTGTAGCTTTGTGTTTAATTCAAAACAACAACAACAATATAACGAAAGAAATAAGTGTGTGCGTTTTTCTTATAGCAAAGCCACATCGAGCTATCTGTTATGTTCAGGAAAAAAATCGAAGATATGAGAGAGAAACGTCAATGAAAAGTGTAAAATATACATGTAAAAACAGCTCGTTTGGGTTCAGAAAATATTTTACGTAGAGGAGCAAATAACGTTTCGACACTTTTCGGTCATCGTCAGGCTCACAAAGAAATGAAGAGGTCACTGACTAGAGGCTGACGACATGTTTGAAAGGGGTTGTGTAAAGTGAAGTGTCGGAATGTAGAGGGCGTGCTTAGATGTTTGAATATATAATTTTATATTATTTATTTTCTTTTTATTATTATTTATTATATTATTTTTAATATAGGTATAAAGGTGTTCCTTTGCATTGCCAAATGTTGGTTATTTTTCTGCTCATGTCGGGAATATATGGTATGCAACAGTACATAGTTTCGTGATTTTTTGATTCGTGAGATATATCTACTTTTGTTGGTTGATTTTTCTTTCTGTCTAGGTGTGTGCGTATGTTTTCTACGGTTTGTGGAGGAAACTCATTGATGTTGATTAAGTATTGTTTTATTTTGTCTAATTCATTGTTAATTTCATCTGGTGAACATAGTTTTATGGCTGTGTTTATTTGATTTCTTAGTCAGTTACCTCTTCCTTTCTTTGTGAATCTGACGATGACCGAAGAAGGTCGAAACGTTGTTCGCTCCTCTACGCAAAATCTTTTCTCAACCCAAACGAGCCGTTTTTACATGTATATTTTTCTCTACAAGTGGGTTTTCTCAACATCACTGATTAATGAAAAGTGATTACACCAAAACTATCAAATATATCAACTAACAACAAAACATCTGTGAAATTAAGGACCCATTATTTATGAAAACAAACCACACAAGTACTTGTTATAGCTAAAGACAGACTAAACTATATCTGAAGATATAAGAGGTTTCACCTGCTTTCTCACGCTGAAATAATGCATTGTTTTCTAAAACTTGCATAGGATACTTACAATAATAAGTTGTCCCTTCATTAACAAGAATATGTGGGTAATAAATTTAAAACTCAAGAATGTTTTACCGCTGAAAGACTGAAAGCTTATATCGCTAAAAATCGGATTTCGACACCCACTATGAGCAGAGTACAAACAACCCATTGTGGAATTTCGGTTTGGTTGTTTCGAATTTCGCGCAAATCTACACGAGGGTTATCTGCACTAGTCTCCCTGATTTAGCAGTGACAGACGAAAGGTATGGCAGCTAGTCAACACTACCTATCGCCAATTCTTGGGCTACTCTGTTACCTACGCGCAGTGGGATTGATCGTCACATATAACGCTCCACGGTTGAGTATAGCCTTATATTTAAGTATGAGCAAACTCTCTACACTGATATTTCATTAGAAAAAGCTATTAGTTCGTGATCTTAGTTGACTACCTTAACTTCAGATACGACAAACGGGTTATAATATCATTGACAGTTAAATAATAACATATTATATTTACGACCAGGTCTTGGGATGCGTATACAATCAAAACTTGCTTCCATTTTAATAAATTTGTTCTTAAGGTATCAAATAATAGGCAGAGAAATATCCTTTTGACTTTAAACCACACAATTATAAATCGTATATTTTTTTTCAGTCACAAAATCACATTAATGTGTAAATCAAGTTTTCAAACTGTAAACACCCACATTGAAAGGCTACAGTTAAATATGAACACAAATCTGATTTACTTCTAATATAATTTAAGAATAATTAGCAAAAGTTATCGTCTGGTTATTTGTTTTTAAACGTAGAGCTACGAATTGTACTACCATGCTAAGTCTCCCGTTGACTTTCAAACCCACATTTTTGCGTTATAAGTCCTCAGACTATTACTGAGCCGCAGAGACAGGATGATTGCCAAAAAGTGTTGTTGTTTTTTTAAATTTCGCACAAAGCCACACGAGGGCTATCTGTGTTAGCAGTCCCTAATTTAGCTGTGTAAGACTAGACGGATGCAGCTAGTCATCACCATCCACTGCCAACTGACCGGTGACCGTCACATTATAATGCCTCAGGGCTGAAAGGGCGAGCATAATTGCACGACCGTGATGCAAACCCACGACTCTCGAATAACAAGTCGCACACCTTAACACGCTTGGCTATGCCGGGCCCACCAGAAAGTGTTTGTGGCATGAATAAATAACTAGTTTAAACAATTTCTATAAACGGAATGAAATTAACAGTAATTTCATTATTAGTAATATCAGTGAAATGTTGAACGAATTTTCCACTCCTTAAGTCTTAAAACTTGATGGGGTAAGAAATTAATAACAGCGTTACCACATGCACTACTATGGAACAAAAATTCAATTTATTAAGAACTTAACTTCAATCTTAGACAGAATATATCCACAATCTATCCACATATGTAAATTATACACATCTTTAAATCTGTCTGAGAATTTTTAAGAATATCACCTTTATGGCTTTGTATGTATGTCCAATCACCTGGAGCTAGTAGAACCAGATTTGGAAGACAAACACAGGGGGACCTATGGGATATCTTTATATATATAGCATACTCCACTTACTAAGGAGCCACCAAGAGTGGCTAAAATGCCATCGAACGATAACCCTGGATTAATTTCAATCTACCAACTTAATTCTTCTGGAAAAACGAGTTTGAAGTGACCCAGCAGTTAGAACACTCGACTCACAATATGAGGTTGGTGGGTACGAATCCCATTACTAAATATGCTCGCCTATTCTGTCGTAATGGTGTTATAGTGTGACAATCATTCCCTCTATTCGATTAGAGTAGCCCAAGAGCTGACAGTGGATGGTATTGATTAGCTGCTTTTCCTCTAGTTTATCTCTTCTTAAATAGGCTCGGCTAGAGGAGATAGCTCTTGTGTAGCTTAACGTGAAATTGAAAAAAAATGGACAAAAACTTGATGCGCAGTCGAATACTTAAGCTCAAACGCTAGAGAGTTGTCTGCTCGTATAAAATAACATATTGTTGGGAAATCTGAGACCTCGTTTAATATGGTGTGGTACGGCTGTCTTACAAACTTTAAGCTTTCTGCAAGGTATTTAATTGTATATACATTCATAAACCAAATTGGTGCAAAACTGGAAAATTTGTATAACAGCTTGAGAGCTATATAAGATGAACTAAAAATCATTTTCAAATATATTTTGATATGAAACTCTTAAAATCAAATGAGTTAAACAATGGGAAACAATTGGTTAAATAACTAGATCAGAGAACCTTATGAGTTAGGAAACCCGTCCCTAATTTTGAGATCTGAATCAGAGGGTTGTAAACTAGTTAATAGCATTAACTATCGGAACTGAACAGCAGGAATAGCTGTTACTCTTATACTGTACTTAAAGTAATAAAAACTGATTGATAACATCAGTTTTCGAACTTCATATCCCTAGTCTGATACTTTAACAATTATACTACTTTCGGACTTTGTATTGTGAAACACAATATAAATTTCACAAAGTTGAAGTAATGCTAAAATTGTATAAATAATATCAGCATACATAAATGCTCACTGTTTACGATGGTCTTATATTCAACGAGTTGTTTAAGTGACCACAGAAACCACAATCTTAGCAGAGGAGTTGAAAGTATTGAAACATGTTAGTTTCTAGTCACCTATTTATTTTGTCATGCGACTTCCGAAAAATAAACACAATGTCTAGGTTAACTAAAAATGTATAAGCATTTTGATTTCATAAGCTTTAATTGAATAATGGGTAGTAAAATTAGTACTACAATGCTTAAAAGATAAAACCGAAATAAAACCCGTTTCTAGCAATATAAGTCCGCAGATACACTACTGTGGTACTTGGGGACGAAGTTTAATGACCTCTATTGACACGATAAAATTTTGTATAAAAATCCAAAGTACATCTAAGCAATGATTTATTCTTACTTAATATGGGCCCGTCATGGCCAGGCGCATTAAGGCGTGCGACTCGTAATCTGAGAGTCGCGGGTTCGCATCCCCTTCGCGCCAAACATGCTTGTCTTTTCAGGCGTGCGGGCGTTATAATTTTACGGTCAATCCAACTATTCGTTGGTAAAAGAGTAGCCCAAGAGTCGGCTGTGGGTGGTGATGACTAGCTGTCTTCCCTCTGCTAAATTAGGGACGGCGAGCACAGATAACCTCTCGAGTAGCTTTGTGCGAAATTCAAAATCAAACAAACTTATTCACTATTATGATAAGGTTTAAAATGACGGCAGCTGTTTTTTTTCATTTTTAGCTTTTAGCACGTGTAACGTGTATTAAGTCATGTTAAGCAACTTCCTGCTTTTACTTGCAGATATAGGTTCAATGTTGATAGCGTCATAAATACAAATTTTACCAATACTCCAGTAATATGAGTAATTATAGAACTTTTTCCACACTTCAGGCTAAAAATGACTTTAAAATGTCCTAAAGATGGGGATGTCTTTTTGAGATAATTGTTCATCAATTTTCAAATTTTTGATATTCTGAATAAAAATTGTTCCATATTTCAGAAGGCACAAGTATTAACTATATAGTTAATTCAAATATTCACACATTTGGAGATCACCAAACATATTTTTTTATTATTTTTAATCCAGCATGGCCAGGTGGTTAGGGCATTCGACTCGCAATATGAGGGTCGTGGGTTCGAATATCCGCCACATCAAATATGTTCGCTCTCTTAACTGTGGTCAATCATTGATAAAATATTACCCAAGAGTTGGCGGTGGGTGATGATGACTAGCTTCTTTCCCTCTAATCTTACAATGCTAAATTAGGGATGGCTAGCGCAGATAGCCTTCGTGTAGCTTTGCTTGAAATTGAAAACAAACAAGCAATTATTTTTAAATGTTTTGCATATTTGATAGACATGTAGGAGAGTCCTTCAGTGAATTTCAAAATAAAATAGCATATGCTTTAGATCAATAATGACCGCGTAATCCTCCAAAACTATTTGAAAAAAAACGTTAAACTTTGTAAGACGTGAAGTTTAAAAAAACAACTTTTTCTTTCTTTTTTATTCCGAATGAGCCATTTATCATTTTCAATTTAACAAAATTCATGTTTTGCTTTTTGTCTCAGGTTTTGAGTTTACTGATCAGCCGGAGCGGAAGTAAACGAAATACACCTCTTTCAGAAACTTCAGGATACGGGTGAAAATTTGTTTTTCTCGGTCTTATTTAATTACAGTTAGTATCTGGTTAACGTAAATATAAGATAATATATTTTGATATATAGATTTAACAGTTAGGTTTAGATGTACAAAAGTTTTTACAAGATTTTGTTATGCACAGTTTGACAGTTACGAGTATTTCCATGTAAAAGTTTTAAAACCGAATAAGATAGGCCAACTCTAGTTCAGAAATTAGACACTAATTTGACTAAGACTGCAATGTGAGAGTGACTAATGGCATTAATAATATTATAATTGTTAGACTTGGTGTTAAGTGAACAAAAATATTGCACAGCTTTATTAGTATATGTTAGTGTTTTGACAACTTCTAATTTTTTAGTTGTTGCATTATTGTTGATTAAACTATGTACAATCGTGCGTGAATATGAAGCTGCGACTGTCACTGGGTGTGAACTAATTTTACAAGACCAGCACAATGCAGTTATCGCTCTGCATGATTCATTATATATATTTTGATAAGAGCAGTATCAATAATATAATATTAATTTAATAATCATACCTGGTAGGCCATTAAGCCAAGTTAATACAAAAATATTTTATATTTTTAAGCTATTCAATTTTATCCTGTTTTTGGCTGTCTTAAATTGTAGTTATAAGCAACTTTATGAAACTTTTCGAATGATGAGGCAGATTCATCATAAATATCAGTGGAATGCAATGGCAGTAACATGTGCAAATGATTCTTTACATATAATAACTATAGCCAGTTTTTACATTGTATCATCATTGAGCAATGACTTCCATGGGAACAATTCTTTAGGATTACAAAACCTGTCAGTGGTATTTCTCAAATAATTTTTCTTAGTTTGTTCAAACTTTTAATTTTCTTTGTTACCATAATAAGTGCTCACAGCAGTTGATTTTTACAACTAACATAGAATGTACTGCAATATAACCTTGTAGTATAGTTCTTTATCAGAAGTAGATCTTGGTTCCACATTTAATGGTTATCACTCAACCATATTAGTACAAGTAGGGTTGATTTTATGCATTTCAGTACATGGCAGTAACTTAATTATACATTGCTTATAATGATTACATTTGATATATACTACCTTGATAAAAACTCAAATTTGATATTAACACTGAGTTTTCATTCTTGAGTTTGGTTCAAGTTGTCGGCTCAACATTGCTGCTTTACAGTTTTACCAGTAAATAAAAATTCAGTTGTGTAAATTTGTACTCATTTATAAGGCTTTGTTAGCCTCAGTGCTCAACAGTGGGAAGATTATATAGATATTAAGGTGATTATGAGTACAGAAATCTTGGTATTACCGACTAAAACTTCTGTTTGTTTGTATCTTTTAATTGTTCAAACAGGTTGTTACTTACATCTGATTTTGAACATCGAAAAATTGTTATCTTTTAGGTGAATGTTTCAGTTTTATTTTGGTTTAATGATAGATTCAACATTAATGATTTTGGCCTAAGCCATTTCTATCTATTCTCGGGTACCCTTAATTTGATTATAATTTTGTGAAGATACTCCTAAAATTAAGGTTGTTATACTTCATTGACTATTTTTTGACATATTTAATTGACAAAAGTTAATGTATTTGTGTGTGTAAAAGTGTGGAACTTTATAGTGATCATCATTATTTGAAGCTGTACTTTTCTGTAAATAAAAATTGTACCAATAATTTGAAAGCTAGCTTCAAATAGCAAAATTACTTGTGCGAGGTTAATTATAAATGAATAGCTTTTCTTACAACTGTGATTAGGTTCTTTTTATTCTTTTAATGATATTCTGTTGTTTTGTTTTGTTAAGTTTGGATAGAAAATATTTGTGTGTAGCTATTACATTATATTTAATTTCATTCTGATTTTTGTGTTTCAAGTAAGAGTTATTGAGAACTCTTAGTTTTGTGTTTGAAAAATACCAACATTATATTTAATTTCATTCTGATTTTTGTGTTTCAAGTAAGAGTTATTGAGAACTCTTAGTTTTGTGTTTGAAAAATACCAACACACTTTTGTCAAAAAATTATTGTGGTTGCCTAATTTGCATATTTATTTAATCACTGTTTATTAAATTTTGTATTTATGTCTCTGATATATACTTTATAATGTTTTTTTATCCAAAGTTTGAATGTATTTTAAGACTTAAGTATTTAAACCACTGAATTTTGACACTGATGTATATTATTTCCAGGAATGTTTCTGTCATTGTTTCTGAGTGATAGCGAGATATGGATGTACATGTAACTCATTTTTTGAACATGTAAATCTGTAAAGATAAAATCTTATGGTTACAGCACATAAATATCTAAGAATGCAATCAATGTTCTTTTATTTTCTGATAAAAATGTGTTGGAATATTTGTTTACATATTCAACTATGTATAACCTAATTTTAAAATGAAACAATAACTCGTCTTTGTTATTGTTAGGATCTTAGCAGTAAATATTGTTATTGTTATTTTTAGTCAAAATGTCAATGTGGAAAGCAACTGTTGGGAGAGATGTTAAAGTAAATAATAAGAATGATGCAGATGATGACGATTGGGAGACAGATCCAAACTTTATTGTAGGTGTCACTCATACTTTGTTTTTTAAATTCAGTTATTAAATATTGTATATGCATGATGTCATTTTATGGGAGTAAACAATTCTGGTTGGTGTTCTATAAAATAACAGCAACAATAAAGGTAGCTAAGTGTTATAGTAGTGTGAAAAGCCTGCAAGAAGTTAAAACTAATTTTTTAGCTATTGTATAACAGAATGTTAATTTTGTAAATGTTGAATGGTAAAGAGCAAACATTGAGTTATTAGTAACTTGAGATTAATAGGAAACTAATTGTATAAGTATAACCAAAAATAACTTACAATTAATGTACATCTTATGAAAATATTAGTGTAATGATGAGCTGACTAGCAAATAATGTTAAAAATAAATAAGTGAAACAACACTTTACTAAATAAAACTGCTTTATGCCAATTGTATAAATGAAATTAATTTGGTGCCAAAAATAAATGCCCGCTATTTCATTTTACTTTGTATAGTATTACTATCGTATAGATGTAGAAAGTAAAACTTCAGAAATACAGCAAATAAAAAAAGGTATACAGAATACAATGAAATGACAATAGCATATTGGTTCAGTAAGTTACATAATATAATACTTTAGTTCAAATTAAGAATGCAAGAACAATAAGTTACAAATAAAGTAGGGGTGAAAGTCACTTCTTTAATGCATAATTTAATTACAGAGTGATGAACCTAAAGTAACTAAAAGTTAAAACTACAATAACTTCTGTTTTCTAGAATGATGTAACTGAAGAAGAACAGAGATGGGGCTCTAAGACTATTGAGGGATCTGGCCGTACAGCTGGTGCTATTGAGTGTGTGAAAAAAATTTCTATCTTTTGTTGTTTTCTGTTCAGTTATAATATGTGATGTACATAGCCTTGATCTGTAATTTAATTGTTTAATCACAAGCAAAATCTATTATGCACCATTATAAAATAAATTCACATTGGTTTATGAATTAAGAAAGTTCTTACAAGTAGAACAGTGTTGATTTTGTTGTTACTTGTTGAACTTTGATTTATGAAAAACAACTAAATTTGTCAGAATTGGCACTAATTTTAGAAATTATATAAAGCAAGTTGTAAAAAAGCATCCCTAAGAAATTTATATATTTGGGTTCTTTGAAAGATTATAATAACAATTTTGCTAAATTTGTATTGGAATTCACATTATTATATCATGTTTATGAATTTATTAAAATGATATTATGAGATAAAATATGTTCAAGAACACTTGAAATGCTATAGGAAGCAATGAAGTTCTTGTGATTTAATTTGTAAGATTTTATTTAAAAAAAAAGAAGAAAAGACTGATTTGCATTAAGAATGTTATTAGATCACATATGGTTTGATATGAGTTTAAAATTTTTACATGTAAATGAAAATAATAATGTGATATGATAAAACAAGTTGAAAAGCAAGTTACTCTTCACATATTGTTGATCTGAAATCTTGTATATATGATACATTTTCCGAGATACTGCAAAGGCAAGCTATTTAAATTGTTTTGTACCATCATGGAAATAAAAGTGTAGGAAAGAATTTGTTAAATTTATGTACCCCTCAGAGTGGATTCCTGTACGTGGTGAGGGGACCTCCCAGGGAAGGTTCTGTTCTGTCTGGTTACCACCCACGTGTTTGCTGTGCGTGGTGACCCGTGAAGGGGAGGAGAGGATCCTGGTGGTTAAGGGGTCCAACCCTAACACACTACTTTGGCCTCGAATTCCTGTAGATGGGCGGCCCTTGGGTGGCTCCCCTTGGGTCAATTGGCTGGTCCACCTAGGCTAGAGCCAACCAAGTACCAGTGTTGGAAGTTCTCAACGGGACGGTTCTGTTCTTTCAATTTACCTCCTCTGCGATCTAAACATCCACACATATGTTTGCTGTGTGTGGTGACTCATGTAGGGGAGGAAAGGATCCTGGTAGTGGAGGGGCCCAACCCAAACACACCACTTTGGTCTTGAATTCCTGTAGACGGGCGGCCCTTGGGTGGCTCCCCTTGGGTCAATTGGCTGGTCCACCTAGGCTAGAGCCAACCAAGTACCAGTGTTGGAAGTTCTCAACGGGTGTTGTGGACATTGTGCCTGATGCTGGTGTTTGGGTATAGTGCTCACGAAACCCTGGCGTTGCTGCATTGTCCTTGCATGACTTTGTAGTGCGTCCCCCTGTTGGGCTCCATGGTGGGTGGGGTCAGTGAGTACCGAAACTTTTTCTCTTTCCTATGGATCCTACAAAAAATGTAAATAAAATTGTAAAAAAACAGTCAATGGGTAAGCGACCACGTCTTGAATACTCAGAACAGCAATCTTCAACATCAGTAACACACGTACCTCATTTTCTGATATTGCATTCTCTTTCAGAAAAACCTTTAGGGCAAATATCCCCTTTTTTTTATTCAAAAGGGACTAGAGGCACTTGCTGGCTCTCCAAAGTCAGTAAAGAAGCTTCGATCTGGTGACATAATGGTTGAAACATCCATATTCCAAGACAGTGAACTCCTCTCGAAATCAAAGGCAATTGGGGATATACCTATTGAGGTTACACCCCATGCTACTTTGAATTCTTCACGAGGAGTTATTGTTGAAAGGGATTTGAAGAATGTTCCCGAATCAGAGATTCTCGCTGGTCTCTCCACTCAAGGAGTTTCTGCAGTGAGGCGCATCTCCACTCGCAAAGATGGAGTTACACTGCCAACAAATATCCTCGTTTTAACATTTACTTCACCACGTGCACCCGCCACCATCAAAGCAGGTTATCCCATTTGCAGGGTTCGGCCATACATTCCAAACCCTCTTCAATGTTTCCAATGTCAGAGATTCGGCCACTCAAAGACATATTGTCATGGTTCCCTGACATGTGCTCATTGTGGAGGCAAAGACCACGATGCCTATGACTGCGACATGAACCCACATTGCGTCAACTACAATGGTTCTCACCCCTCTTACTTTCATTCTTGCCCAAAATGGTTGGAGGAAAAAAAGGTGCAGCGTTTGAAAACGATACATAACATTAGTTATCCTGAGGCTTGGAAATTGCTGTCCACAATCCCATCTCGGACATATGCTGCTGCACTCCATTCCACAACTACAGTGGAAGTGTAGACAGATCTCTCTGTGCCTCCAAGAGAATCCTTTTCAAAACAAATGAAAAGCCTTTTGACCTCCGTGGTTAAAAAAGTAGATGAATCGACTTCCACATCCATCTCTGTTCCTCCCTTATTCGTCCGCGTCCTCAGTCACTGGATTCCTCTTCCAATAACAAAAACCTGCCCACTTGACCCAGAGCAGGATCCATGGAGGTTGATAGACCTCCTCAGAAGAAAGACAGTAAAGAAAAAAGATGTGGTCGTAAACCGAAGGGTTCTCCAGCCACTTCACCTACCCGTTCTTTAAAATGGCCACCTTGATACAATGGAACTGTCGAGGTTTACGTTCTAATCTGGATGATATCAAAACACTGATTGCTTCCTACCAGCCTGTTTGTCTTTTTTTACAAGAAACATTTCTCAAATCTGCTGATACAGTCTCCATTCGGCAGTTTTCTCTGTACAGAAATGACAAGTTGTGTGATGGTCGAATACATGGAGGGGTGGCACTGTTGGTTGATTAACATGTGCCCACCCTGTCTTTATCACTCAACGCACCCTTGGAGGCTGTAGCCATCCGTGTTTCCTTGGGTCATACCATCACTGTTTGTTGTCTGTACCAGTCCCCTGGAGAGACATATGATCAATCAGACATGGATGCTCTCGTTGAACAGTTGCCATCTCCATTTCTAATCCTGGGAGATTTTAATGGACACCATCCCCTCTGGGGAAGTGCTGTTATTGATGGGAGGGGTCGATCTGTAGAGCAGATGCTTTCTGATCACAATCTTTCTCTTTTCAATACTGGTTTTTCCACTTACTTTCATGCACCAAGTCAGTCCTTTACCTCTATTGATCTCTCAGTTTGCTCCCCTTCATTATTCTCCCATTTTTCATGGAGGGTTGACAGTAATCCACTAGGCAGTGATCATTTTCCGATCCTTTTGAGAGAGACTGGCCGTGGTCGATGCCACCCTACCCGCGTGCCCCGGTGGAAGCTGGATCAGGCAGACTGGTCCACTTTCACTGCTCTCACAGAACTTGATCCTGCCATCAATAGACGACTGTGTTGCAGCGGTAACTGACTGTATTATACATGCAGCTGCTCAATGTATTCCTAAGACCTCGACACGTTTTCCACGATATCCTTATCCATGGTGGAATTCTGCTTGCCACTTAGCACGGAAGGCTCAAAAACGGGCCTGGGATACTTTTCGTAGATATCCCACACTTTCAAATCGGGTTGCTTTCCAACGGGCCCAAGCACGTGCTAGATGGGTAAGACGTCAAAGCCAGAAGGAATCTTGGATTAAGTTCACAACCAGCATATCTTCTACCACCAGTTCCAAGATCATATGGGACAAGATTCGAAAGGTTAATGGGCACTACAATTCTGTTCCCCTCTCGATCTTACTCTCTGATGGTCAGGAGGTGACTGATGTCCGGAACATTGCTGACACTCCAGGTGAAAGCTTTTGCCGGGTATCTAGCACTTTTGCTTGTTCCTCCACATTCCTGGCCATCAAGACTCGGGCAGAGCGATCACCTCTTTTCTTTCGAACTGACTGTTTCTTTAACTATAATTGTTCCTTTACCCTGGTGGAACTAAAAATGGCCCTTCATCGGTCTGCCAGTACATCTGTTGGACCTGATGATATTCATTATGACATGCTGCACCATCTATCTCCTGCTTCTCTTGATGTCCTTCTGATTATCTTCAATTGGATTTGGCAGGAGAATGTTTTTCCTGATGCCTGGTGCCAGGCTATTATTTTACCTTTCTCTAAGCCAGGGAAAGATCCCAAGATTCCTTCAGAGTACCATCCAATAGCTTTGACGAGCTGTCTCTGTAAGACCTTAGAAAGGATGGTTAATGCTCTGCTTGTTTGGTTCCTTGAATCAGACAACCTCCTCTCACCCACCCAGTGTGGGTTCCGTCGACAGCACTCTACCACAGACCACCTAATTCGTCTTGAAACATCTATCAGAGAGGCCTTTCTCAACTGCCAACACCTTGTATCGATATTCTTTGACATAGAGAAGGCTTACGACACAACATGGAGGTATGGCGTTTTGCGAGACCTCCATACATATGGGTTGTGTGGCCATCTACCCATGTTTATTAAAAAAATTTTTAATGGACAGGAGATTCCAAGTTTGTGTGGGTTCGGCACTTTCATGTTCTTTTGTACAGGAACTTGGAGTCCCTCAAGGCTGTATATTGAGTGTCACACTCTTCAGTATGAAGATAAATGCCATCACTGAACAACTCCCTCTCACCGTTACAAATGGACTGTATGTTGATGACTTTCACATTTCATGTTAGTCGTCAAACATGAGATATATTGAGCGGCAACTACAAACTGCCCTCAATCGTGTACGGAAGTGGACTCTGGCGAATGGCTTTAATTTCTCTCTTTCCAAAACTGTATGCATGCACTTTTGCCGTTGACGAGGTATTCACCCTGATCCTGAACTTCATATGGTGAAGTTTTGCTGCCAGTGGTACTGGAGACAAAGTTCTTGGGGCTTATCTTTGATCGTAAACTGACCTTTATACCACACTTAAAGCAGCTTCGGGTCAAATGCACAAGAGCACTGAACATCCTCCGTGTTCTCTCTTCTACCAGTTGGGGGGCAGATCGCTGTTCAATGTTAAAGATATATCGTGCTCTTATTAGATCGAAACTTGACTATGGATCAATGGTCTATGGCTCTGCCAGACCATCGGCCTTAAAGATGCTCGACCCCATTCATCACTAAGGATTTCGACACTGCACTGGGGCTTTCTGTACCTCTCCAGTTCAAAGCATATACATTGAATCTCATGAACCTTCTCTGCACCTTCGCCGTTTGCAACTATTTTTACAATATACTTCAAAACTTTGTTCCTTACCAAAGCATCTCACCTGGGAATGTGTTTTCCTTCCTCGGTGGGCAGTACTTTTTCAGAACAGACGATTTGTCATTGCTCTGTTTGGCCTTCGCATCCGAGCACAATTGAATGAATTGGGTCTGTCTTTGGATAACATTGCAGATTCCACAGGTCGACGCATCCCACCATGGCTTATTACAGCCCCCAAGTGTGACCTTTCTTTCAGTCACCTAAAAAAGGCGGATACTCCAGATTGGAAGTACCGTCTTTTATTCAATGAATATCTTTCAAACAATCATTCAGTTCCCATTTATACAGATGGTTCCAAATTAGGTAATTCAGTGGGCTCTGCTATGGTTTGCTATGGGTCAGTAGTTGTGCGCAGAATCCCCTTTACAGCCTCTGTGTTCACTGCTGAACTGTATGCAATATCTCTTGCCCTTGATCATATTGCAGCTGAGCAGTACTCCAACTGCACTATTTATACTGACTTGCTTAGTTCTATACTGGCCTTGGAATCGCTTCACATTAGCTCACATCCTATTCTCGCAGATATTCGAAACCGACTGGCCCATTTCTCATTAGCAGCTACTTCAGTCCAGTTTTTCTGGATACCAGGCCATGTTGGTATTCGTGGGAACGAGCTTGCAGACATGGCAGCTAAATATGTCTGCTTCAGCACCATCACTCCTATGCCTATTCCGTACATGGACTGTGGTGTTGTCTTCAAGGCTCAGCTCCGTGCCAGTTGGCGGTCCACTTGGAGTGAACAACGCGACAATAAACTTTTTCAAATCAAACCCAAAATTGGAGTTTGGCCATCTAGCTTCCGTAAAGTTCAGAGGGAGGAAGTTGTTCTCACTCAGCTACGCCTTGGTCACAGTTTTTAACTCATCATTTTCTTTTATCTGGAACTGATGCACCAATGTGTAGTTTGTGTAACATTCAAATCACTATCAGCCATGTTTTACTTTCTTGCCATCGTTACAATTCTCAACGATGGCAATACTTTAAACATATTTTATCCCAGGGTCAGTCTGTAACATTGGACAGAGTTATTGGTGATGGTGACTCTGTCTACCTTGATAACGTTTTTAATTTTTTAATGGCCATTAATCTTTTTCTTCTCATTTAAGTGTGGTATATTTATTCATTACACCTTTTTAATTGTGGCTTTTTTTTTAGAGTTGTAATCTCTCATTCAATGTGACATTAAACAATGGCCAGAACATTAAATAACTTGACACCAGGATTGGAAAGGCCAACTTCAGGTGACTAACGCTTCTGTTTGAACTATCTTTTTGAACTACTTGTTAGTCTTCCTGGCAAGTTACTGTTATACTTTCGCTGCATATCATTTCACACTTTTACAACCTTTTTGTACTGGCCATGTTGACTCGTAACCCGGAACCAGGACGGAAAGACCAACTTCAGGTGACTGATGGTGGTTTATTTACTACCTGATAGTCTTCCTGGCGGGTTATGATCATTCCCATTCTGCTACAGGTTGTCCTTTACAACTAAGTTGACTGGATGTCGACATTGGTTTTTGCACCATTTCCGGTTTTAATTGCCATTTTGCTTTTATCTTCAATTACCTTCACACATTTTACTCCATTTACTTGACTTTTATCTTTTTACTGGACATTTGGCTGCTCTTTATTACGATTTTGCTGAGTGTCTTTTAAAACTTTTATTCCATTTCTTTTTGATAATAGCTACTATGACACATAACCCAGAACCAGGACTGGAAAGGCCAACTTCAGGTGACTGACGGTGGTTCTTGAACTTACTCATTTGTCTTCCTGGCAGGCTATGATCATTATTAATATGCTAGAGTAAATAGTTTATAACTTTGAAGACTGAATGTCACCATTGGTTTTTATGCCATTTTCTGTTTTACTTGCTTTTTTGTTTTTACCTTCATTTACTTTTACAAATTTTACCCCATTTACGTGACTTCTCTTTTTACTGAACATTTGGCTACTCATTGTTGTGATTTTACTGTGTGTCTTATAATACTTCTATTATTTTACATTTTGATACTGGTTGCTATGACACATAACCCAGAACCAGGACTGGAAAGACCATCTTCAGGTGACTGACGGTGGGTCTTGAACCTGCCTGTTAGTCTTCCTGGCGGGTTATGATTATACCTTTTTGCTAGAGTAAATACCTTACAACTTTTTACACTCTGCCTTCTATCTTAACCTTGTAGACTAGGTGTCAACATTGGTTTTATACTTTTTTGTTTCACATTCATTTCCATTTATGTCTTTTACTACATTTTTACTGGTTGTTTGGCGCAGATAGCCTTGTTCCTTTGTGCCATATAACACTAATTCAATCAATCAATCAATAAATTTATGTAAGGCAATAAGCCATACTTAATTAATTGATTGTGCTGAAGAAATATTCCAAGGTTCAAGAAATTTCTCTATTATAATCCAAAAATATGTATTTCATTCCTACAGTTTTTATTATTACTGACATATAAGTATTATAATGCCCATTTTTAATTTACCTCTTTTAAAAAGATCAGAGAAACTAAAACTGTAAAAATAGAATATTTTTACATAGCTACGTATCTTAGTCTTCTAATTTCATAATGTTCTATGGTCAGAAAGTAGGAATCGCACAATAGTTTTCTTTGTGGTTGATTGTTGAAGTGCATCTTTAAAGCTGTTATTTGACACTAATGTTGAGATTATTTTTGTACGTGCACCAAACTGTGAATGAAATTCCCAACCATTATGCATATTAATGTGTACTGAATTAGTGTGTGATTCAATTAGCATTACACTATAGCTACCCACATACTCTACTGCAGCACTTCTGATTATATTGTATGTATACAAAGGCTATTTATTTTCGTAGCATTACAAATGCTTCAGACCTGTCTTTTGTTTTCATTATAAATCTTGGAAATTTTCCACTTATTTTAAGGTTTTAGTTAACATTCAGAATGTTTTCTTTCTTAGAAAGATACTGTATTTACTAATTTCAATTAGAACTTTTCGAAAAAATTTATCGTTATAAATTTGAATAAAATTATGAGATTTGGGACATGTAACCCAGGGTTTCTGATATTGTTTCTCTGACCGAAATACTCTCTATCATTATTTACTCAGTTTGTATTTCAATAATTAGTATTAATTTCATCATTACATCTATGACCTTAATGTTTTTGTTTTTTTAAATCTAAATAAATCTTAGTTACTAAGCGTGATAAATTAGTGAAATTCTACAATATCAGTGTACTTATTTATTATTTTTTAGTATTCAACTATATATATAAATCCTCAAAAAAATTTTGATATGCTTCACATGTGAAATTTTAAAAGACTTAGTAATGAATGTATAGCAACTTGTATGTTATACCAAGCTGACTGCAAGAGTTTGAAGAAAAAAATTAAAATGTTTCATGGATCAGCTTGACTATGAATTTGGACATTCATGAGTCTGACATTGACTGAGATCCTGGCATTCTAAAACACGAGTGATTTTCTATAATTTAAATATCAGTTGGAGGTATTTTAATAATGTTTTGATGACATGTCAAGCTGTTTTAAGCAGTTGCTTTTGCTTCTGGTCCTTCCTCTTATGTTGAGGGACAAGTGATCCCATTTTTATATTTTGCTGCTTTGAGTACACAGATACATGACCCTTCTTTTTCATTTGTTTTTACTGAATCTGAGACCATCCTACTGCATAATCTCTTGGTGTGAATTCTTGTACTCAGTGAGGAGACCTCACAGGGACGGTTCTGTTCTTTCAATTTACCTCCTCTGCGATCTAAACATCCACACATATGTTTGCTGTGTGTGGTGACTCATGTAGGGGAGGAAAGGATCCTGGTAGTGGAGGGGCCCAACCCAAACACACCACTTTGGTCTTGAATTCCTGCAGACAGGTGACCTTGGGGGGACCCTCCTTGGGTCAGTTGGCAGGTCCATTTGGGCTAGGGTCAAACAAGTACTAGTGTTGGATGTTCTCAACAGGTGTAGTGGACATTGTATCTGATACTGGTGTTTGGGTATAGTGCTCATGAAACCCTGGTATTGGCAGTGTCCTTGTTTGACATTGTAGTTCATCCCCTCGTAGGGCTTCATGGTGAGTGGGGTCAGTGGATACTTAAGTATTCCTTTTCTTATTATGGATCCTTAAAATAAAACGTAAATAAAATAGTGAGAAACAGTCCAGAGGTAAATGATCATGTCTTGAAGATTCTGAGCAGCAATTTTCAACATCTGTAATTCCTGTTGTAACTCGTTTTCTTATACAACATTCTCTTTCAGATAAACATTCAGGGCAAATCTCTTTCTATTCTTCTGTTTGTTTTTAAATGGGTATTTGGGGAGCAGATCGATGTTCTCTGCTAAAGATATTGTACTCTTAGATTGAAACTCAACTGTGGATCACTGGTCTATGGCTCTGCCAGGACCTCGGCCTTAAAGATGCTGGACCAATTCATCATCAAGGACTTCGGTTCTGCATGGGGGCTTTCCACACTTTTGCAGTTCAAAGGTTGTATACAGAGTCTCATTAACCTTCTTTGCACCTCTGCCATTTGCAACTGTCTTTACTATATGCTTTGAAACTTCATTCCTTTACCAAAGAATCTCACCTGGGGTTGTGTTTTCCTTCCTTAGTGGGCCACACTTTTTCAGAACAGATGATCTGCCATTGCTCCTTTTGGCCTTCGTATCCAGGTGCAGTTGGATGAATTGGACCTGTCCTTGAATAACATTGCTGTATCCACAGTTTTTCTAGATACTGGGCAATGTAGATATTTGCACAAATGAACTCACTGACACTTGCTTGTGAGAGATATTCACAAACATTTTTGCCTTTGATATCTCCAATGCTATTTATCATGGGGATAGGTTGATTTTATTCTCAGACTGTTCCTTTCATCCAAAAATTGGACTGGCTGGAAGGATGCTTGGATGTTTTCCTTATCACACTTCTTTCTCTCTTTTCTATATATGTTCACATTTATCTACTTTGTCCTATTTTGTTGTGGGATTCTTCTTCCTTTCATGACATTTCTGTTGTTTTGATCAAATGGATCAAATAGTTCATGTAGCTAAGTTTATTCCACAATGGAGGATTATACCTGTTGTTTTTGCATGTCGGTCAACTTCCATAATGATTTTCATCTCATGGGTTATCTTTTCTCTGGCTTGTGATGTACTCTGGATGATGAGTTTTTGTCAGGTGTATTTGTAGATGATGTCAGATTTCTTTGTGTCACATTTCTCACAACATAATGGTTGTCTGCTTGTGGTTTTCATTATCTTTCATTTGCCATTTTCCAGTCATATACAGAGGATATAAAACAGTGATTTATTGATTATTATTATTATTATTTTATTTTTTAAGCCCACACAACTATCATATTATTAGCTTTGTAACTATATACTAGAGATATTGCAACCTACCACATGGGTGGTGTTGCCTCATGGGGTATACATTTCTTTTTTAAAATCCACATCAAGTACAGGATTAAAGATAGTGGCTCAGTGTCTGTTGCTGAGATAGAGTTTTCTGCTAGATTATTTTGGGTGTGTGTATATATATATTTTTACCAGGTTGTACTTCAAGAGAAAAGTAGAAAGAAAAACGTGATCCTATCCACACACCTGGCTACAGTGTGGGACTTTTTGCAGATGAGACAATTTCTGTTTTGTCAGCCTACCTTTTTAGTATTCACCCTTTTATGATTCTAGTTCCATATAGTGTAGCAGAAGAACATTTGTTTCTTCCGTCCCAAGCTACTGGGGTGATCTATATTAAGTTTCCCCTTGATTCAATGTAAATACACAAGTATGGGACTGATTGGATGTCCTCATCAATCAGAATTAGGGCTAAGGTATTTACAGTTAGGTAAATTTAAGTGTAAGTTCAATGTATTTTTCTGCACTGTATACTCAGTCTTCTGGTCACAAATGAAATGATTCATACCAGCATCAGTTGTATTGAATTGTTTAACACTTTCATATAACAGTTGTTATGCTAAAGGCACATGCTAGAGAAATAATAAGTGGCTTGTAGCTTAGGCTTCTCTACATTAAATGTATGGAATTCTTGTCACAGCACAGGTGTCGCTGTGTAAAGACATGTAGTAAGAGTGCCTCAGGTTTGGTCTGATCATGAATGCCTAAACCACTTGTATACCAAGATGTTTAATGTTTTCTTATCGTAACAAGAGGGAATCTTTCATGTAAGATTAGGGTAAATTAATCTGTGAACCTAGAACATGATCAAATACATCAGTCAAAAGGGTTTGACTTCTTGAGACCAAAATGTAATTAGATCTTAAATTGGTGAAGAGATGTTTTGGCTGCGAGCTATAGTTTGTAGTTGTAAAACCTTGGAGCTGTTTTATGAGTTACTTTTCTGTGGGTAAAAAAAGTAGTGAATAAAATCTGTGTTTCAATAGATTTTTGGAAAGTACTTATTTGACTTTTAATTGCAGCATTGCTGATTTGAGAGCAAGGGTCACTCAAGATGATGCTGATTTCAAGAAGAAAGAAATGGAGTCAGGGCCCAAGGCTTCATTTGGATATGGGGGAAAGTTTGGTGTACAACAAGACAGAATGGACAAGGTGATTGATTTTCAGAAAACTCAGTTACATTTTTTTTAAGTGTAATATTAATGTTAATAATATATAACCAAGAAACTAAATATTTAATACTACTCAAACATTGTAATGGCACTTTTACATAATGATGTACAAACAAGTTAATAAATAACTGAACTGAAAGAATTTATTACATAAGTAGTTCATTATTTTATCATATGCAACTGATAATTTTAAAATCATAATTTATGTATTAAGCTAATTGCTGAAATTTTTAAACTGAAAGCTGTGAATTTAATTACCTTTTTTATTAGCTACAAGCTTATAATTGAGTATCTCCAGTAAACAAAACAATCATAATTAAATAAATTAAAAAAATGAGTAGTTGAATAAAATGAAGTTTCATTCAGTATCAGTACAAGGTAACAAGTTATCATTCAGTATCAGTACAAGGTAACAAGTTATCATTCAGTATCAGTACAAGGTAACAAGTTATCATTCAGTATCAGTACAAGGTAACAAGTTATCATTCAGTATCAGTACAAGGTAACAAGTTATCATTCAGTTTTTGTGAGGTTTTTCATCACAATTATGAGGTTGATAAACAGTTCAAAACAGTTTACTTGCTTTTTGTAAATATGAGTTCAGTGTGAGTGATTTCGCTCTCATTAAATCTTCACTGTTTTTCATGTGTTAGGAGTTTTTAAATTATGGTTTTACACTTACTTTGCTAGAACTTCCTTCAGACACTGTAATTCAGTGTTTGATAAAATTTTAGTGAAGAAATCTCAGATATTCTGGGTGTTATGTTATTTTTATAATGTATTATTCATGATGTCATAACTAACAAAGAAATGTAGGAAATAAGTCTAACAGAAAATTTGTTTTCTAGATATTTAATTAAAAAAAATAACCCTCTGATAATAATTTTGCATACAGTCTGCTGTAGGACATGACTATGTAGCTAAAGTGGAGAAACACGTGTCACAAACAGATGCTGTTAAAGGGTTTGGTGGAAAGTATGGAGTGCAAAAAGATCGAAAAGATAAGGTAAGTTTGAAGGAAAAAATTAAATATCTAGAACTTTTTATATAATTATTACATATTTGTTTTACTGAATAAATCAGTAATATATTTATGGTATACTATTGTATGATTAACTAATGATTGTATATTGCTAATACCTTAGGATTTCTCATACCATTAAGATTAGTTTTGGTTGTAGAGTTGATGGTAATAATGTTTATTAATCATGTATTTTAGTTAAGTATTTTCTATAGTGTTGAGAATGATGCAGTTGCAGTCTTTGTAAAATTCCAATCTGGTTTAGATTTCACAAAATGTGTAACTATGTAATTTATATTTGGCTTATAAAGTTTTGATTACTGCAACTTATTAAATGGTAAAAGGTGTTAGTATGATCATGTATATATTTATTGAAAGTTAGTGGAGAATATTTTGTTTGACTTTGTAGGAATCTTTTTTATTTTTCATGATATTTCTGAATATATTCAAATATATGGGTGCTACATGTAGATTGTGATTGCTAAAAGAAAGTTTTGTTGAAATACTCATTTAAACATTTGTATTTTTACTTTTCTTCCAAAATAGATACCCTAACAAAACACCATGTAAGTAACTGCTCTGAGTTTGAATAACAGTACTACGGTGTAGTTAAAACTTTATGGGTGTGTAGTTTTTTTAATCATATAATAACACAACAGATTCTTTGAAATATGAAATTAGAGAATTCATCTTTTTTATTAATGCAGTCTGCACTTGGATGGGATTATCATGAAAAACTGGAGAAACATGCTTCTCAGAAAGGTGAGAGGTTTACACTTGATTTACATTTGTGTGTGTATATATGCATATTTGAATCACATCACTTTTAAAAGCTTGACTTGTAACTGAAGTAATTTTCATAATCCCCAAAAATGTATATATGTTGAGTCCAGCATATTTTACTTATATTTTTGTGCAATTATTATTTTTATATCATATTTACATGATATCAATTAATAATTTATAATATGATGTAAAATAAAATAATGAAAAATGAATTTCATAATTTTTACTTAGCATTTAGTGGTAAACTTTGTGAATTATTACACTTAATGAAATCTGAATGTAATAATTAACAATATAAACTCCCTGTGTAATTTTCACATCATTCAACATTTTTGTCCCCTTTACAGTCATGTAATTCCCATCTTTAAATTTCAGATTTTCTGTTGATAAAAATTTTTCAAATGGTTAACCTTTCATACTTCAGTCTCTTGTGGAGAGATGTTTTAACTCATTTCATACAACAAATAACCAAAATACCAAGTTAAATGTATGTGTGTGTGCTGTATTTATTTTGGATATTAAAGAATTTACTAAAATGAAATGAGATCTTTCTCTTCCTTCTTTTCATGTTTAAAGCTGTTTGAGTGAACTTAATTTTCTAAATTCATCATAATTTCTGTGATAATAAATATTTATTTTATTGTGGATAAATAGTTTTTATTTTACAGTCATAAACATAGACAACTTTGGTATCTGCTTATTTAACATAAAATCAATGTTACAGATTCTTGATAAGAATTTTGATCTGGTAAAGAAGAATCTATTTTAGCATGCTCGGTAAAGTCCATAATTCTGATTCTTTTTGGTCTGTATTATCAATTAAATGTTTCAAAGAAGCATGTACTGAATTAACACTAATCATGGGCTTAGTCAATTTGACCTAAATCTTAATCCCAAATTGACCTTTACAGTTTCCATGTAATTTTTAATATGTTTTGTGTATCTTCATAACCTTTTAAGCCTTAAATAAGCTGTACAAGCCTTTTATACACAAAAGATTGGAATATTTAATGAAACATTTTTTTTAAAATTCTTTGTGAATAGACAGAGTCAAAATTTAAGTGTTCTAAGTGCATAATAAATTTTATGTTTTGAAAAACACTTTCTTTTATCAGAAAATTGTGAAATTTTATTTACATCATCTGTATAATTTTATCAATAAATTTCAAATATTTTAACAATAAAACTTTGTCTTATTTTCTCTACCTTAATTTTATATGCATTTGATCAACTTGACTGATTTTGTAATTACCATAGAAAAATTTGAAATAAATCTCAGTTATCCCTTTTTCTTTCTAGAGTGACTTAAAATTGAAACATCAAACTACTTTTATTTATTTTAAATAGCTTTCAGCTGGTATTATCTATTTGGGCTTAAATTTTATTGTTTCACTGCTTTTTGAACTCTTAACTGATAATCCGACCATACAAGTTATAAATCACTCAGCTAAATGTGTAGCTGTTGTTATCTCATTGGATTGTGTTTCTCGTTGTCTGTCTTGTGAAAATTTGTTTTATTTTTCTTCATTTAACGTAACAAGTTTCTAATTTTTAAAGTTCACAAACTTTATAATAATAAAGAATGCTCGTGTAAAATGAGAAATAGAATACTTATTAGATTTGTTTTTTTTACTATAAATTGTCAATAAAACTTAATCCTACTTTTTTATTTGTAGTAATTGTATTACTACACTAAATAATTGTTTATTTAATTAAGTAATGTATCTAATAAAACAGAAAAATAACACACAAAAGCAGATAATACCCTATAAATCTTAATTTTTCTGGGTTGCTAACTATGTGATAAGAGACATTAAAAATTCAGCTAAGCTTGTTGATGTGTTTTCTATGAGACTATAATTTGAACTGGAAGCCAAATAGATAAACAATGTAATGCAATGTCATTCTAAAACATGCCATCCACAGACAGTATAGCTATTTTTTGACATTTTTTTTGCCTATCTAAGCATTTGTCTCGCATACTCTTGTACCAAGCTTAAATGCTACTGGCAATATCTAATTTGCAGATTTATTCACTCTCGCCAGTGTTCCCTCTATTTTAGTAATGTATATAAGCACATTAGTTAGATAATGTAATAACTTTTTTTTTAACAAAACGGTGATCAAGGTTTTCTTTGATAAAGTGTTACATACCATCCCATTATGGATTGAGATTTTCATGCTGCCTTGTGTATTTCAATATAATCTGAAATTACTTTTTTGTCGATCCTGGGAGAGAATTTGTATTCTGTTTTATAACTCATTTCTTTACAAAGTTGGGTTCTTATAGGTTCAGTTTGATCCATTTCCTTTTCCTTTTCTTCTGTGTGGTTTGGATTTTTGAGGTTTTGTTCCTTCTGAGTTGGTTGAGGAGAGAAGGACTATTTAGTTTCTTCTCATTTTTGATTTTTCTGGTTTAGGCTGGAAGATTTACTGTTTTATTACATGACAGGATACAAAAATTGTATCTTCTTTTATCTGTTTTCTTTGCCTTTGTTTTCTGCTTCTTGGTAGAACATTTTTTTTTTGGTAGCTGACTTGCTGATGTCATATGTTGGAGTTTGTTGGCATGTTTGTAAGTCTGTCTTTCCTTAGGGCCTACTATATCCTGATAGGTCCTTTCTTTTTAATTCTATGGCAAACAGGGAAGAAGATACATCCATCTTTGCAGTTATTTTGCCATATGTTTTTAACCTTTGCAATCAATTGTAATCTGATTGATTTTGACCTATTGGATATGGAAGTGTTATGTGATCTACTTTATCTCCTTTTGTGATGATTTTTTTGACAGTATATATTATTGGGATACTTCAGTTTCCCTTGATTTTCCCATTTCTGTAGAGGTAGATTCTGAAAGATTCTTTTTGTATATTTGGTCTTTACAAGTAAGGTATCTTCTGAGTTACATCTCATCAAATTTACCATATTTGTCTTTTTTTGCCCATTTCATCTATCCAGTTTTGGACATTTTACACGTCAGTATTTAGACTTCTCCCAGTGATTTTTTCTTATGTTCTTTACATTTTTAGACATCTTTTTTCTGGAGCTTTCCTCTACCTTATGATTATTTTTAACAACATCAGCTGGATTATAATGAGAGGAAGCACTTTTATCACAGTCTTGTCTTTTGATTTCCCAGGGTCCCTCATGTCTTGCTTTCATTGGATTCCACTTTATTGTGAATGTTATGCATACAGATATGCTTCTCTTAATCCAGTTCCACACTAACAACCACTCTGATTATCATTACTACTGGTTGCAACAGTCTATGTCGAAATGAGGTCTTTCATAAGGTTCAAGGTGCTTATTATATGGTATTACCATATTATTATGGATTGCTTCTCATGTACTACCATAAATAAAGCTAAAGGAGATGCTGCCTGTCCCTGTTGGTCTTCAGATAATATAAATTGGTATCAGTTTGTTTTTAAAAATTTAGGTACTTGGTTTTACTGGACTTTTCCTTAGGACTCCCCAAAGAGTTTTACCCCATAATTTCTACTAATAGAGCTAGGGAGTTCTTACCACCATCAGTTTCCAGTTACTGGGGTAGTGGATAGTGTTAGAATGTGTTTCTCCAATCTTGGAGAAGAGGGTGAAGTTGAGATGCCCACTTACTTGGGTCCTTGGCTGTTTTTTTCAGATGTTAGTAGAAGTGACACCAGCCTTCATGAGAGCCTACTTGTAATTCCAGTTCAGATTTGACACTACTCTATCTTGCTGGGGTGTACTTGGCCCTTTTCTTTGATCAACATTGGCTTTGTATATTGTTTATAGAAAGAAGTCCACTATTGTCATGTAATTTTAAACACGAAGTGCTGTTATCCTAAATTCCTGGTTGAACACAGGTTTCATGTCATCTCCATAATTTCAGGGGCAAGCGAAATACTCCTTGCACAGTTGACTTGGGAATGAGGATAAATGTTCATAATTCTAGACTGGATAAGTTTTGCTCCTTGATTAAGTATGGCTTACAAGAACCTGTCATTCTGAGCCAAGAGTGTTGTATTTTGGACCTCTTCAGGTGGAGGAGAAAGTTTGTCCACTGCAGTGTTTCTTTCTCACTGAAATTCTTGTGGTGCAAAATGCACCACTCTCTGGCTACAGATTGGAATCGAGTCAAAAGTGTGTGTGTGTGTGTGTGTGTGTGTGTGTGTGTGTGTATATATATATATTTGTTACATTGTAGCCCAATAGTACCAGCTACCAATGTGGAATATAGGGACCAAGACCTCTTAATTTTAACTCTGAGTTGTGGATTTTCTACTGTCTGTGTGGGATTGGCCTATACTGATGATTACTTATGTACCTATTCTATCCTGGGTGAAGGAGCTAGGTTCACGGTGAAGAGCATACCTGTTCTGAATGTAATGTAGTTCCCAAACTTGTATACTACTTGTATTTTGGTACACTACTGTTCTGTGTACACTTTCTGTATGGGTAATGCTTATACAAGCCCTTTTACTTTCTCGGTATGTTCTAATAATGCTTATCTCCTCTGATACTTTTCCTCCCTACCTTTCCAATAACAGCCAGTATAAGTTTTGAAAAATGAATACATTATTTATGTGAGGTGCTTATAAACAGTAACAGGATAGAGGGCATATTGATGAGGGTAGAGAGATTTTCAAAGTACAAGGGCATTTAAGTGTAGTATAAAAAAACTAAAGCATGCAGGACCAATGTTGAGATAGTCAAAGCTGATGTTGAATAATAACTGTATTATTGGAAATACATTTTCAGTTTAGGAAAATGTTAATTTTGAGATAGTAAAACTTTTTTTTATTGGTTAAAAATAATATGGTATTAAATGTCGGAGAGAATGGTAATTTTTGAAAGAGAGAATGACGGGGGGGGCATAGTAAGAGAGATCTGATTTTCTGTTTTATGGCTCTATAACTAAATAAGATTGAATGTTATAAAAATAATGCTTTGCCTGAACAATGATAACATTATAATGAGCATTTTATGTCAAATGTTTAACTTCTTGGAGGAATGGTAAATAAATTAGAAGTAGGATACCTAGAGAGCAAATGTCAGACCTCTTGTGCTAGAAAAAATGCAGAAATTTTGCAATAATGATTTACAAAATTAAGAACTAAAAACTAAAAAAAAGGAAAGCACTCAGTATATTTATGGACAGTAAAGTCCATGTATGAAAATTTGTAAGTACAAAAGAAAGGAAGATAGGTTTAATTTACTTGAAAGTACTGTTCTTTAAAGTTTCAATTGATAATTTATAAGAGTATTTCCAAAACAAAAATTGGGTTTCTTATCACTGTTAATCTCGCAGAGTAATGAAATAAACAATTACAGATATTCAGTCATTTTGAAAAGCATCTGATGATAAATGTTGACTCATTGAAGTTCACTTCTTTTCTGCAAATAAAAAATATTGCTTAGATATAAATATTTTAGTCAAATATTTGTATTTTTTTTGCATAAGCCCTGCTTAATTCTGTATACCTAAACACAAATCCATAATGTTTAGGTATTAAAGTTAAAAGCTATCAAAGTAACATTAAGGGAATACTCATAATTATAACTCAAAATTTAATATAAGAATATAAGAAACTTTGAGTCTTGAAATTTATCTTTCATAATCTTGTGTACTGTTGCTATTTAATCACAAACTTGATGTCTTAACATCACATTCTGTAAATGCACTTGAATGTTCCTTGAATTTTCCAAGTTTTTGATCCAAAGTTTTCATAAAGTATCATCCTTTTTTTTTGAAAATCATTGCTGTGTTTTGGAAATGAACTTCTCATTTTTTAGAGCACTTATCCACATTGGACTTCTGTCTAAATATTATTTTCCCAATTTGATGATAATTATGCATTTTACGTATTAATAATGAATTTTAAAACAGCAAGTCTACATACACATGGTAATACAAAATGTAAGTTATGATTTGGAAATATTGATTCAGTTTTTTTTTGTTTGACCCATGATCAGATACATTTATTATGCTGGGCTTAAGTTGTGAAAAATACATGGTAAAACTAAAGTAATAATAAGACTAGCCTTAAAGTCAATCAAATGTTTGTAAATAAATAATTAGTGAAAGTGGTTTCAGAGACTTAGTATTTGTGAAAATAGAATTAATATCTTGCCATAGGAGTCAGGGTCTAGCAAGTTGACATGATTTGGAACTACCTGTAAGAAGGTAGACTTTATATCTTGGAAAACTAGTGTACACACACAAATATACTTTATTAAGAAGATTTTTTTTATGTTAAATTTGTTTCCAGATTATGCCACAGGATTTGGTGGGAAGTATGGGGTTCAAGAAGATAGAAAAGATAAGTCAGCACTTGGATGGGATTATCACGAAAAAACACAGAAACATGAATCACAGACTGATTATGCAAAGGGTTTTGGTGGAAAATATGGTGTTCAGGAAGATCGACAAGACAAGTCAGCACTAGGGTGGGAGTATCATGAAAAAACACAGAAACATGAATCACAGACTGATTATGCCAAGGGTTTTGGTGGAAAATTTGGTGTTCAGGAAGATCGACAAGACAAGTCAGCACTGGGGTGGGAGTATCACGAAAAATCACAGAAACATGAATCACAGATTGATTATGCAAAGGGTTTTGGTGGAAAATATGGTGTTCAGGAAGATCGACAAGATAAGTCAGCATTGGGATGGGAGTATCATGAAAAAACTGATAAACATCCTTCCCAGAAAGGTAATTACTACTGTATTAACATTTATTATGCATTACAATATATATATTTTCCCCTAAAATCTGAGTAGAGCTAGGTAATTAGTGGAATTTAATTATTAATTTATCATTGAGCTCTTTAATTAAGTACATTTACCTAATTAATTATTCTCATACGAGATAAGGATAGCTGGAATAATGAAAGAATCTGTATTAATATTGATTAGTTTGTTACTTTTGTGAGACATACACCAGCAGAAGGTGAACAATAAATAGATTAACATTAATTTAATCAAAAGTTTTTTATTTATCAGTTAATTTGAATGACACTAATCAATTCACATATTTCAACTGAGTTATATGCCCTGCTCTGTATTTGAGTTTTGAGTAAATTGAAAACAATCAGCTAAATAAGGTATTTGATTTTTGTTTTTCTTTTATAACCTTGGAACAGCTTACTTATATAAATATAATTTTATGTCTAAAGCAATAACTGTTATGATACATTACTCATCTTTTTTTGTGCATTAACACAGTTTCATTTCAGATACTATAAAGTATTGATAGTTTTCTGGTACTTGATAAAGAAACCTTATTTAATTGTTGATTAATATTACATAGTGAAATGTTCTCTTTCTTTCTTTCTTAGATATTTATTTTGTAAAAACATGAATTGGTTGTGGTGTTAATGGTTTAGCATGTATAATCATGAATACAATGGTCCATGAACCATGTCCCACTAATGCATACCCATGATTTAAACTTTGAAGCTGAGTGTGCATTTTAAGTGTAACAGTTAAATTCCATAATTTGTTCACAGCAGTTCAATAGTTGATGGTTGATACTGCTGTGTAGGAATGTGTAGGGATGGCTGGTGTAGGTCACTTTGTGTAGGTGTCTGAGAATATCTAAAACAAATATTTGTATTATGCTATATCCTGCATGAAGTTGTGCATTCAGTAATAATGGTATGTTACTCTGCCTAGATTATTCTCAAGGATTTGGAGGAAAATATGGTGTTCAAATGGACAGGAAGGACAAGTCAGCTCATGGATGGGAGGAAGTTACCAAGGCAGAAGCACATCCTTCTCAAGTGGACATGAAAAAGGGTTTTGGAGGCAAATATGGAATCCAGTCAGAAAATCAAGATAAGGTATCAATAACATTGTTATCTGTTGAAATTGCTTTTTTTTGGAACAATACATCATTCAGTGTGGACAAATATGTATTTAAGATTAGGAGTAAATGTCAAATTGCATATTTCATAACATTTTAGAGTTACATTTATAATTTACATAAACTACTTTATCATTGGTGGAGATGGATAAACTTAACATTAAAAAATCTTTAGTCTCTTCTGGTATAAGAATTGCATAGAAAATCAGACTCGCATGTTGTGCCCTATTGTCACATTCAATATTTTACAAATTGCCAGTAGTTATATCTGAGATTTTATAGTATATATTTATAACCAATAGAAAACCAAAGTATATTGTATTTAATCATCCAGTTTCAAATTTATTCCTAGAGTAATCACATCAATGAGCATTGTTGAATTTTAGAAGGCTCTTATCACATAGAAAATCAGATAATTTATTATAGTTAAGACATTGTTTGCATTTTACGTATCTTTTCTTCTATGGTATTAGATGTTGTATTTAATTATGTTAAAAAAATTGGTGTCATAGTACATTATAAAAAAGTAGGCTTAAGTTTTATCATCAATCTACAGCAAATAGTAAGCACTATATTTCTTGTTTTTTCAGGAGTATTTATTTTATTATAAAAGTAATTAAAATGTAAAAATTCAGAACTTAGGTAAGGTTACATAATTAAGGTAAGATAATAAAAAATAATTTTTATTAGTTAAGTTTGTGAACACGTATGCTAAATAATTTGATATGGTAATGTGAGCTACATGTTTGTTGAGACATTTACAACTTGTGTAGCAGGATTATTAGTTAGACATGATTTAAGCTGTCCAAGGTGTGGTTTCTCATTAGAATTTGCAGTCATTCTAGAAAAAAAAATCTAAATTTCATGTTTCTTATGGTGTTTATGTGAGGGCAGTATAATTGGTTAAATACATATAGAGTTAAGGTAGATAAAATAACAGATAAAACAAAGTTTCACTGAGAAAACATTTTAACTTTATTCAGAAGGTTTTACAGATTACTTAAAAGAAATTTGACAAATTTCAGATGAATAAAAGTATTTTTAATCTTAACATGAAGATTACCGTACTTGAAGCAGTCAACATTGTGACCCCAAATATTCATGGAGAAAAAATTTTTGGTAAAAATATTTAATTAAAAATTCTGAATTTTGTTTATAAAAGATATGTGTACTGATAGCTTACAAAATTTTGTGAAGATACATGAAACATATTGAAAATTATTTTATGGAAACTGTGACATATGGCTACTTTGGAGTCATGGACTACGTTAAATTGGCCAAAGTTTTAGCAAAAGCGTTAAAGAAGTTGTTTTATAAATTTATGTTGCAGACTTGTTGGATTGATTTTTAAAGAAGGTTACTATTGTAAAAATGTTTTAAGTATTCTTTGTGTTTTCATGAAGTTGTGTAATAAATGTCAGGATATTAGAGCAAGTGATAATCTTCACATGATGATGTAACAGTATGTTATATTATTTCAGTATTGTAAATGAACTTTTCTCTTCAGTCAGCATTACCTTACACAGATGTAGAAAAGCCCAAGTCTTCCTATGAAAAGGTGAAACCAGAAAAAGGTTAGAATAGCAGCACATGTAATTCAGTATAGGTTCTCTGTGATAGTTTTAATGAAAAACAAGTATTTGTGTGTTCTGTAAGGTTAAACTTTATTCTTTCTTTCTTTACGTTAATTAACAGTATTGTTTAGAAGGTATTTTTATTCTTATACTTTAATGACAAAGGCTGTTATGCATTGTTAACTAACTATATGGAATTAAGACTAACCTAAATCTTCAAAGTGGGCCAAACCTTATGAAATGTTATTAAAAGCTTAAAATATTTTAACCCTGTGGAGCAGTTTTCTGAAGAAACAATGTGTTCTAATGTTTGTGAGTAAGAACTGAAGTATATTTAACTGGCTATACTCATTACTATGTTAATTTAGTTTTGATTTGAACAGGTAGGTTGTACCAATTGGAAGTCAATATTGATTTCTGCATACATGAGAGAATATTTGCTTGTAATTGTTTGGATGAATCACAGCTACTCTCACATTCAAGTGGTCAAAATGCATAACAGATAAACTTTTAAAATTTTCTAAATGTTTGTGTATTTGTGTATCTAAATTTGCCATTGAAAATAGCATAGGTAAATTTATACAGTGTAAATAATTTAACAAATTTTGAGGAAAGGTTTTCTCTTAGAAATGTTTAATTATATAATTTCAAGAATAAACTATACATTTGTTACATTCAGTGAACAATTGTGCTATAAAATATAAATTTAAATTTTGGGTTAAAACTTCAATGGTTGTAAAATAAACTTTTATGTCTCACTTTTGCCAGGAACATGAATATTTTCAGGCAAATTATTTATCAAAGAATTTAAGTTCCATTAATTAATTTTCCATTGGTTAAGCATTAATAATTTATTACTTGTTTGCTTTTCAAGTTTATCTTATGAAGCTTTAAAAAGTAAAATTTCAGGAGTCTGAAAACAGTTGGAATAAAGATAATTAAGATGTACTTTGTATAACTAAATTTGTCTTTACTGGATTGATGCTGTCTGTGAGATGTATATGGAGAGGATTGCTCTTCAGGAAAGTAAGAGATTTAAAAAGAAAAATTAAAATGTAACCATAAAGTGAAAATATTTAGTTTTAAAATGTAACTATAAAGTGAAAATATTAATGCTCCATTAGAGGTTAAGCTAAAAGAACAAAATCCCTCAGCCACTGAAATAAATTAAACTTTTGTATTCTTCCTCATATATCACTAATTAAAAAATTTTTAAATGTTTTGTACTGTAACTAGTGTCACCTGTATTAAACATCTTAAGCTTTTAATTTCATCTGGTCGATACGTGTGCAACTCAAAATTCTGAGAAGTACATGGTTTCCATATTTGTAACAAGTAAACTGTGTAATTGTTGTTCTAGTGAAAAGCCAAGACTGTAAATACAAGTTTAAAGCAATAAACTGATATAAAGCTTGAGCAGCACATCAGTGACTTTGAGTTCATACCTTCATAAATAGTTTGCATAGTTCATACATTTTATTGCATAGTTGGTGATCTAGCAATGTAGTAAAGTTTTGTTTTGTTTTTAAATTCTCACAATTATTATTTGCTAGTTTATTCAAGTATGATATGGGTATAAGGTGAAATACATAATTGTTTCCCCTTTTTAATTTTGTTATTATACTTGTGGTTACACTGTATAGAAAGTGTGTGTGTGAATACATAATGTATTTTTACCTTGCAGTTCCCCAGAAAGCTATTGGCCTCAGAGCTAAGTTTGAAAATCTTGCACAAGCTGAAAAAGAAGAAGCAAATAAGCGGGCAGAAGAAGAAAGAGCAAGAAGGTTGGCAAGGGAACAACAAGAAAGAGAAGAAGCTAAAAAGGCAGAAGAGGCAAGTTGTTCTTGGAAATACTAACATGTACTGTTGCATTTGTCATTACTTGCCACAAGGCTAATTGTACAGACATTGTCAACTATTTAGATTAATACTAATTTTTATAAAGTTGAATGGTATGCATGCATTAAATTCCCATAATATTATGGCGATGTAAATTTTGTGTTGTAAGTTTTTGGATGCTATTTGTCCTACACAAAGTAGAAATTGCAGGACTGGAATTTTTATGGAGTACCCATCTTTTTTTGAACTTTGTGCTGAGTTTGTGAAAAAAGGTTCAGGTTAGAATTAATAATAAATTAAAGTAATGCAATGATTATCTTATAGTTGGCATTTCAAAAATTGAATTTCTTGTAGGAAAGACAAAAAAAATTAGCTGAAGAAAGAAGAAACATGCCAGAAGAAATAGAGGATCAACCACAAGAAAAAGCTTTATCTTCATCTGAAGAAGAAACACCTAAAGGTCCCTACATTCCAGCAGGAGCTCAATCTGTCATTCCTCAAGTATGTTTTTATATTAAATCCATCAGCAGATGTACCCATGCAGTGGTTTATTTAGGTAGGAGCTAGATGTGGCTCAGTCCCAGTGCCCATGGTCTTAATAGGAGCCCATTGATAATTCTATGTAAAATTACATGGGATGTAGGGTCCACACAACTTTAAATCTGCCACCTCACCCAAGCTCACTGTAACTTTATTTTGTTGACTTCATGGTTGTAGGATGATGGTTATTTCATTTCATGGTAGTGAAACAAGGTAGGGGATTTAAATCACTGTTAGACTCCTAAAAATTATAAAATAAATAATGTAAGGTGTCTCAAACCCTCTGGCACATAACGAAGAATTCCTGAAAGCATCCTAGTCATCGGAAGTCTGGATGATGAAAAATATTATCAGGCCAACAAATAGGAGCCACTTTGAAGTATATGTAAATTTAAACTTCATCTGAGTTTCCTAAATTAAATTTTCATTAAAACTTAAGTCTATGACAACTGACATGCAATCTGCATGACCTAATGTTGTTACAGCTATATTTCTTTCCAAAAAATAAAACTAGTTGATGAAATAGGACAAAAGTTTACTAAAAGTATATAGTTTCAAAAATAAAACGTTTAAGTTTTATTTTTTATGCTATTTTTAGTAATTTATTGAATGTAGCTATTTGCAAATTTTTTTGTTTGAAGATACAACAATATGATCTGCAGAAGCTTTAGTACTTAATATATGGCATGGTGTTTGCTCTTGCCACTTTTCATTGTGCATGACCAGTGAAGTGACAAGTAGAAAAACTTAAGTAATCAGTAGCCCTTTTAATTTTGAATTTTAAAACATAATACACAATTAACAAGTATGAAAAGTAAAATTTAAACACAATTTAACTGTATCATACTAATATGTACAAATCAAGAACAAATATGAAAGAGGTAGGAATACTGATCTCCACAACAGATATAAAATGGAATTTGCTTGTCATTTGAAAAATATTCTGTAACTTGCTCCTATTCTGGAGAGATTGTTATATCTACTCTTTCTATTGGTTATAATAATCCCATTCAAGGGTACAAAAGACTGCTGCTTAGCTGCATATTACTTTAGAATGTGAGCTTGGTGTCTAGCAAGAGTGGTTGACAAAAATGTTTTCATGGAATTCTAGTCATGTTGTGACATAAAAGTAATATTTTGAATTTTAACTTCAATGTTTAGAAGGTCAGCTAACCTGTTATAGAGGTGTCAAGGGTGAACTGTAAAAACACATAAGCTACCAAATGTAAGATTTTTCAACTGCACAGACATAATATAACAAACTGAAGTTTTATTTGTTTGTTTCGGATGTTTCTTTCAAAATAAAGGAACAATAATCTGGAGAATATAAAACTTTGAATTATAACACACTTGATAATGTTAAGTTCGTTAAACTACTTTGAAAGTAAAGTACTTTAATTAAATTTTTAATGTAACATAAACATTTTGTGGTGTGCAGAAAGGAATTTAAAAAGTGTGCCAGTAATCATAAAGTCATGATTACTTATGAGATGCTCAATGAAGCTTATTTGGGAAGTTTAACCACATTCACATGCCCATGTTAAGAATGTAATGTGCAATTCTTTAAATATATTTATACATTGAAATTGCATAAGAGTTGAGTCTGTCATTTGTGATTAAAAAAACAAAAACTAAAATGGTATGAGGATAAAAATTGTTGGAAGACTACAAGTTATTATGTAAAGTAAATGAAATATGCTAGAAAACTGTCTTCAGCCAAGCACTACAACTGTGGTATTGAATGAAAATTGCTATTGCTTTTATTTTGTTTATTGTAGTGCTTCTGGATATGGTGTTGAAAGTTAGTTGATGATGATATATATTTAAAGAGTGCAGTCTCATCATTAAAAAAAAAATATTTCTGAATTTTCACATTGGATTAAATATTCCCATTAGTTGAACTTCCACACACAACTTTTAAATAAGAGAGTTAAACTTTCTTTTTGTATGTACTCCATGCAACCCATAGAATATGAACATAAAATATTTTGTGTGTCATGTGTGTAAGGGTGGAGCTGGTAGATACAGAAGTTTACATTTCTTAAAAGATTGCTTTGAATTTAAAATAATGGGTTTATTCAGTTAAGTTTTTCACTTTTAAAAACAAAAGTTCATCTTTTGGATTGCAAGTTTCTTTTGTATGTAAACTTCTTTTAATAGAAGTTTCAACAAATATTTTCAGATCTACAAGCCAGATGTGCCTAACCTAATTTTACTACTCTTTGTACTGGGAAATTCGAGCTATACTAATGCCTTGATTATCTATGCCTCCATTATTCACAATCCTTGATTATCCATGTTTTTTTAAAATAATTGTGCTATTATATTTCTATATGATAATTTACAGAAGTTAAAGTGTTGCACGATGTTTTTGTTTTATTTAATTCTGAGAAGATTAATGGAACTGTAAATTAATCTTCTCCAAATTTAATGTATGTACTCATGATTTTAAATTTCTGCAAATAATTTCTTTGGTTTTTGTTCAATAATTTTGTCACTGTTATTGTTATCAGATATGTTTAACTTTGCTATTTATTATCCTTTGTTAGCATTAGTGTTTTATTTGTTTCTTTTACATAATATAATTATGAAAGGTTTAAATATGTAGTTAATATGAAAAGGTATATTTTGGAGTTAAGTTAAGCTATGTTAGATGTGGATCAGGAGAGCAGATCGTGGCTTTATTTACTTTTTGTGAAGGAAGGAACTTCATTATTTTTTCCCTTATTGGCATGTTTTAATTACTTTAGCTGGTAAATTGTGGTATAGCTAGTATCATTACATATGCAGTTTGTTTTTCCTTTCTCAGAGTCTGGTCATGCGACATGTGACAGAGGAACCTCAAGAACCAGTCCAGCCATCAGTCATAACTGAGGAACTTCAGCCACCCAGTCAGTTTGAAGATGAGTCAAAAACTAGTCAGGAACCTCAAGAAGAAGGTAAATCATCATGTGTGCATTTTAACTCTCTTGCTTTGTATTTTTAATATTTATTCATGGACTTTGGGAAAAATGGTAATTTATTAGTGATATATTTTCATTCTCCTGATTGATATATAACATCTCATCGGATCCTCAGGAAGATCTCACATGTTTGCACCATTCTATATAATATTCATCCTGTAACTACAATATAATGCTTAAAATCTTAGGTACTTTATGAAGTAAAACTGTATAAAAATAATAGTTTAAATTATAAACAAAAAGTTTTTGTCATTATCATGATTAGTACTGTTGGTTTTGTATTTAATTAACCCTTGTGTTTCAATTATTAACGTGCAACTATTTTCAGGAGAACTGTGGGTGATAGATTTGAATTTATTTCCTGATTAGAAAACATTTGTTTTGACTGACACTTAACTAAAATTATATGACTGGTTGTCAAGACCCTACTGATTAATTCTGAGTAACCATGTGAATTTTGTAAGAAAGATAAATTTTATATACAAAAACGGCTCGTTTGGGTTGAGAAAATATTTTACATAGAAGAGTGAACAACGTTTCGACCTTCTTCGGTCATCCTCAGGTTCACAAAGAAAGAGGTAACTGACCGGAAGCTGACCACATGTTTGGAAGGGGTTGTGTAACTGAGTGTCGCAACGTAGAGGGCAGAGTTTGATGTTTGAATATATAATTTTATCTATAATATTAATATAGGTATAATGGCGTTCCTTTATATTTGTTTATTGGTTATTTTCAAGTCTAGTCTAAAGCAACTTAATCATAGTCTTAATGGCCAGTTTCGATGTTATATCCCTCTTTACAGAAGTTCCAACAACTGAAGCCTGCAAGATAGCCTTAGAACTCTATATCCGAGACCCTAACCCAACTATAGACATTCCCAGTAACCAGTTAGCAACCCTCATAGAATTCACCACAATAAAGACAAACTTCATGTTCAACAACCAAAACTATATACAAATAAATGGCCTAAGCATGGGCAACCCAGTATCACCCGTTCTAGCCAATATTTTTATGACACAAGTTGAAACACAAGCAATTAATACAGCATTACATCCACCACTATACTGGTACAGATATGTAGATGACACGGTTGCAGGATTCAAATTTACAGAACACATACTTAATTTTTACAATCACATTAACTCTATACATCCCAACATTAACTTCACATGTGAACAGGAAGAAAGCAATCAAATATTATTTCTTAACCTCAAAATCATAAGAACTGACACACAATTCAAAACAGAAGAAATCCACCGAAAAATCACCCATACTGGACTATACATTCCTTGGGACTCAGCACATGAAACAAAACAAAAACTCAACATACTAAGAAACCAGATAAACACAGCCATAAAACTATGCTCACCAGATAAAATTAACGATGAATTAGACAAAATAAAACAATACTTCATCAACATCAACAAGTTTCCTCCACAAACTGTAGAAAACATTATACGCACACACCTAGACAGAAAGCAAAATCAACCAACTAAAGTAAATATATCTTACGAATCAAAAAATCACGAAACCATATATTCCGGTATTTTCCATATTTCCTGACATCAGCAAACAAATAACCAACATTTGGCAAAAACTAGTAACAAAATATGACATTCCAGTTAATACTAAATTTATTCAAAAACCAGGCACAAAACTGAGGCCTATACTGTGTAAGAACTACACTGACAAACACCACACCAACATTATTTATAAAATACAATGTGATAACTGCCACGACTTCTATATTGGAGAAACAAGTAGAAAAATGGAAACCAGATGCAAAGAACATAAAAAGTCACCTTCCCACGTTTTCGAACACTGTAAGTCAAATAAACACAACATAACCATAGAAAACACTCAAATACTAAATAAAGAAACAAACATAAACAAATGCAAAATTAAAGAAGCATTACTTATACAACAACTTAAACTCAAAATAAACCAATATAAAGGAACACCGTTATACCTATATTAATATTGTAGATAAAATTATATATTCAAACATCAAACCCTGCCCTCTACATTGCGACACTCAGTTACACAACCCCTTCAAACATGTGGTCAGCTACCTCTTTCTTTGTGAACCTGACGATGACCGAAGAAGGTCATAACGTTGCTCACTCTTCTATGTAAAATATTTTCTCAACCCAAACGAGCCGTTTTTGCATATAAAATTCTCAACAAGCGGGTTTCTTGACATCACTGAAAGATAAATTATGCTGCACAAGCTATGAGTGTTTTCTGTTAACTAGATAATTTCCTTTTCTTGTTGTCATTTTTGTATTTTATCCATTATTATGAAAATCATCCTTTATGGCATAATGGGTCATTAAGGTATCTATCTATTGTATTCCTGAATTTTTATAAGTGTATCTTGATACTATATACACATCTGGCTGGGAACCTTGGGAATACAATTTTATTTACACATACACATTATTTGTACATATTTTTTGAGTTTCAACATAGAACAACTTCCCAATTTATTCCTTGTTTGTGATTTTACTCTTGTTTTTTGTTTTTGTTTCATAACCAAGTGTGAAACTGTTCACACAACACAAAGCTACCAGAGGAACAGAATAATTTGAAGTTTATATCCTAAGATATATCAAAAACATACTACTCTTATTATCATTACAGTACTTTTATGGACTTGATATTAAGGGATACCATAAATCTGAATAGAAACTTGCTTACTCTGAAATGTATCTGTAACAACTGTGTGACATTAAAATGTATCTATAAATATATCCTACAGTAGATTTGTGTTGTGTGAACAATTTCACACTTGGTTATGAAACAAAAACAAAAAACAAGAGTAAAATTACAAATAATAAATAAATTGGGAAGTTGTTCTATGTTGAAAGTCAAAAACTATGTACAAATAATTAAAATGTATCTATAACAACTGTGTGACATTAAAATGTATCTATAACAACTGTGTGACATTAAAATGTATCTATAACAACTGTGTGACATTAAAATGTATCTATAACAACTGTGTGACATTAAAATGTATCTATAACAACTGTGTGACATTAAAATGTATCTGTAACAACTGTGTGACATTAAAATGTATCTGTAACAACTGTGTGACATTAAAATGTATCTGTAACAACTGTGTGACATTAAATTGTATCTATAACAACTGTGTGATGTATAATAATTTACTTTGGAAATTCAGGCATCTTTATCATGACTTTGCTCATAATTGTAAAATAAGGTAACAAAACTAGACTGTTACACCAGATAGAAGTAGTATTTAATCAAAGGTTTAACAGTTTGAAATGTTTGTTTTCGTCAGTGCACTATGAAACACTTGAGCCTGTGGAGGAGATTCAACAGAGTTTTGAAGTGCCTGCTGGATCAGGAGTTACTGCAGTTGCACTGTATGACTATCAGGCTGGTTTGTATTACCTAGTTTGTTTGTGATATTTATGGTTTTCCTTTTGCAATTTGAGGAAAGATTAAAAACTAGGTATTTTCTACTTAACAGGTTTTATGTAATGTAGAACTGTGAAGACATCAATTTATAGAATATTTAAACTTCAAAAGGTTTAAAATATGTTGCATCATGTTCATTCTTTAAAAGTTACATCCAGAACAGCTTACTACTGCTACTTGGATTGTGTAATTCTAAAAGAAGTAAAAGTAATTAATGCATGATCTTGTAATTATATGGTATTATTACTGTACTTAATATTACACTGAAACTTTCAGTTAAGTATTTCATTTTTATAAAAGTATTTACATTTTCATATATCTCAAATATTTTAATGGTTTTCTCAGTAGTTATTATGTTAGTTGTGGTAGTATTTCTGTATTTGTTGTGATTTATGTAGATGATAATGTTTTGTTAGTGTTTTATTTTAAACAATTATTGTGTTTTTTATAGCTGATATTGATGAAATATCATTCGACCCAGATGATATCATCACAAACATAGAAATGGTGAGTTTTTTATTTTGAAATTCATGATACATTGGTTTAAAAGAAAACATAGTAATACTTTTAAGATTACCTTCAAGACTTTAAGGATAATTGAAGGGTACTTCCTAAAAATTGTATTTTGAAATGTAGGTTATATTACCATCTTGTATAGTAGTTGTAGATGAATCTGTAAGTTTATTCTGATATTCAAAAGTCAAAACGGGAACAACAGGAAAGAGGAAAATTTTTTTTGTTCACTATTTATTTGTGAAGTTGTATTATTTTTATACAAGTGAGATACAATGCCCACACATGAATTTAATCTGTTCTGATGAAAAAATGAGAGGAGATAAAGAACAAACACTTTAAGTGTGCCAACAATTTCCTTGTTTATTTTTCTTTTTTCACTTTAAAACTGTAATTTTATTTAGTTATATTTTAGATATGAAATTTTCAAACTATTGAGTCTTTGAAAAAACATGAAAAAAAAATTATTTTTCATTCTGGGATTTCATTTCTTTTTTTTTAATGTTGATTAAGAATACCTATTTGATGTATGCAGTAGTTTCAAAATGATTGGTAATAATTTTTTTGATATTTTACTTTGACAATTGTAGTAGCAGTCACTGTTAATTTTGAATAGTGAAAAACATATTAGATAAAAGAGTTATAGTGATGCTTATTAAGCTAGGTTTCATGATTTTTAGAGAATGTTGTATTTAAAAAATATAATTTCTTCAGATGGAAAATGAAGTTAATTCCAAAATATATCACACATCAAACATGCTTGCCCTTTCAGCCATGGGGGAATTATAATGTGATGATCAATCCCACTATTTGTTGGTAAAAGAGTAGCCCAACAGTTGGTGGTGGTGATGACTAGCTGCCTTCCCTCTAGTCTTACACTGCTGAATTGAGGAACAGTTAGTGTAGATAGCTCTCGAGTAGCTTTGCATGAAATTCAAAACAAACCAAACCAAAATTTTTGTTTACTATTTTTGTCCATAAACTTAGTTTCTCAGATTAGCTTTTTCATATGAATGTATTTACAGAACTCTAATCATTTCCTAGTTTTAACAAAGATAGTGGCACCAAATACAGCATGCTTTATCAAACCTAAATTTTTAAAAAGTAGCATTGCTCATCTTTCTGTAACTTATTTTTAAAATACCCCTTTGCTATTACACAAGTTATGTTTTTTGCCTTAAAGAGAACTTGCCAGTAACTGAAATGTCATTGTTAACTGGCTAGATATAGGTATAGGTGTTATAAATTTAAACAGCTCTTATTATGTTTCCAAACTTGAAGACACTTTAAATGACAGAACAAACTTTAACCCCCCCCTCCCCAATATGACTGGCTCAAATTTATTCTCAGGCATGAGGAAAAGCTCCAACTGGCTTTAAGATATTTTAAAAATGTAAATTCAACCAATAGAAAGCCAGCATTTTCATCTATCATATGATATATTATGTTGTGTTCTGAACAGAAAATTGTCAATTTTTCATAGCAGAAGCTTTATTCCCATGGGAAAAATAAAGACTAACTTGGATGAATTTGTACCAGCTCTTGTCTTTCTAGTTAGTAAGCCAGAAAAATTGTGATAGGTTGAGGAAATTATCTGCTTTTTACTTGGTACTGTTTTTTTATTCTTTGATGGATTATTTAATTAAAAATTATTTTATTACTATCATTTGTATAAAAGAGTAGGGTTAGGTGTCATTGATATTCAACACCAAAATAAAGTACTTCCAGTTTATTTTTTATTTATTGTTATAAAAGTAGTTAAAGTACAAAAATAAGGATCTTTTTAGGTTTCAGTTAAGGTAAAATACATAATACAGTGAAAATGTTTCACAATGCATGCATGCGAGCAGGTCATGGGTAATATAATTCAATAAAAGTACTATTTATTAAAAATACTTTACAAAAAATATGATTGTGTTTGTGAAAGACTTATTGCATACTGAAACTTTTGTGAAGATGTACACAGTGTATTGAAAGTTAGAAGTCTTGAATCTGTAAAGACTGAGTACAAAGAGGTTACATGGTGGATCAAATTTGTATTGAGAGAGCTGGACAAGTATGCCACGTTTTACCATACATTCCATTATACTTAATTTAAACCTATTTTTTCTAAACTTTCAGTTGAATAAAAAATATTGCTCAACAGCTAATACTATTTATTATAGTTGGAATATTACAACCTAAGTTTTGTTTTGTAATTTTAATGCTTATGTTTGAATTTGAGGAAATTCTCAAACATCTGTTTGGGCTAATACTGTGTTTTTATTTATCATTTTATTATTATTAAATATTTCATTTTGTTGTTCAAGTCCTTTATTTGAGTAAAATAATTGAACAATTGTATTCAATAAACAAGAGTTTGAATTATCAAAATATCTCGACATCACCTTCTGTACCCTCTAAATCTAGGCTTATCTTAATTCTTGTTGTAGAATAAACGTTGTGTAATTTTTTAACAAATATGAATTAACATGAAAATATTATCAGTTGCAAAATAAAATAGAGTGTTCGGAAAGTCACTGTGCAGTTTTGTCTGTTAATAAATATGTAAATGTACAGTGACTTTCTGAACACCCTGTATATAAGAAACCATAAAATTCCTAGGTCTGTGTTTTGTTCCCAAGTCTTTAAAAACTTTGTTAGATTCCTGTTTTTGATCCCTACAGAAGTTGTAGCTAGTATCTATGCTCATAAACTATAGATTACAGACTAAGAATTGAATGTTTGAACAGTTTTCTCTGTGAATTATAGTAAATGAATGTTATCAAATAATGCAGTATTAATCCTGGTGTTTTTGAATTGAAAATTTGTAGTGCACTTTTTGTTGAGAAATCATTTTTTTTAAAATGCTGTTGACAGTAATTTCAGTATCAAACCACAAGACAAATTCTACACATTTATACAGCATATAATAAGTTTTCTAATTGGTTAATGAACTGCAGTGGGATGTATCTCATTTCATGATTATTTGTATAAGAAACTACTGATACGTTATTGTTGATTCAAGAGAAGGATTCTGGAATAATGATTTCATTAAGTATTAAACCATGGTTATGAAAGAAGGCTGTATGTTCAGCATTTATGAGTTGTGATGAATTTTCATTAATGTGTTTTAGTTATTAAATTTTAAATGTATCTTTCAGATTGATGAGGGCTGGTGGAGAGGAGAATGCCGAGGTGTACTTGGATTGTTTCCAGCTAATTATGTTGAGCTTCTTAATCACTGACATCCAGCAAAACAAAAGGAAAGAAATAATGTGTTACCTGCAATCTATGAATTATAACTATATTTTTGTGAATTTTTTCTGGAATAATAATAATTAGTCTTAAATAAATTCACCCAGGCAAATTGCTGTTGCTCGAATTTGGTCTACATCTGGTATCGTCATTTATTTGTATGATCTGTTTCTTTATAATGGTTTAAAGAATGTAGAATACAAAATGTTCATCAAATTTTGCAAAGAAATATATTTTTAATAATGAAAAAAGAAAGCATAATATTTTTCATGGTTTCTACAAATATGATTTCTTCAAATGTGTTTGGAAAATAGTTTTTGCTTTTTTTTTACATTAAATAAGCCGACAAGAGGTCTTCCAGTTGTGTCTTACAGAATCAGCTTTAATTAGAAGTTTCATTTGTCATCATGGAATTTACAGTTGTTGTAATCCAAACAGTATAAAAGAAAAAAAATATATTTTTGAACTCTTGTTTATGAACATAATTTTCCTTATGAAGCAAACCTTTAAAATTTTTCATGGTAATAAGCATGACAGAATATTTTTGCTTTATTTTTTTCATTGTCATATTGGGAAATTAGGTTCTACCTTCATAAAGAATAATTTACAAATTAGAATAGAAAACTTAAACACAAAGTTGAGTTTTGTAGGAATGGAATGTCCACAAAGCATTGAGTAGTTGTATAGTTAGCATTTCTATGTATTTTAGTCTTCAAACTTAGTCTCGTTTATCAAGCTGCAGGTGCTTGACAAACGACTTCAAAGTGTGTATTATGTTTTCTTCAGTTTTATTAAAGTGTATTTTTTTTATATAAGGTGCATTATGTTGTATGAAGAAACTTAATTGTTCAGAAAACCTGAACCTATGGTTTGAATTAGTATTAGCTTTGTTTCTCAGTTATCCTGGTGTGTAGTGGTAAAAAATTCAAGGTCCTAGTGAACATTTTTTGAAAATAATTCTATTATACATATGTTTTTCATCACTGAAAACGTGTTATAGGATACTTTGTGCATTATACGTTAAAAACAATTTAAAGTAAAGCATACTCTACTATCACTTATTCACAATAGAAAATACTGGTGCTTAAAAATGTTGTTTTTTAAAAACATTTAAAATGTGTTTTGTATAATATTTTATGTATGTTATATAATTCTAAAAACTTATACTTACAATCCAGGTTTCTTAATGGATTTGAAAATTGAGCTTACCTAGATTGAATTAACAAATATTCCTATTAAATAAACAATGTAATGGGAAGGATAAAACGACAATTATTTTAAGGTTTTTTTGTGTTACTATAAGTTGCTCTCTGTTGTTTCCTACACTTATGAAATGTGCTTACACTTGAAAAAATTATTGTTGGAAATAGTATTTTACAAGTTAGTAGAAGAACATTAAAACAAATATTTCATAAAGTTATGAAAAATGAAATATGTTGATACTGAAATAAACAGTTTAGGTTATCAAGAAAAAATTTCCGTTCTAAGCTTCTTTCTCATGAACAATGCACTGAGAGTCTGTACAAAAGTAAGTCTTGGAAATCACAAATCCCTTTTTGAAACTGAATTCAGAAATTATAATGTCTATAACACCATAAATGCTAAAAATGTTTAAAAAGTTATAAGATTTATTACATTTCTTATGGTAATAACAATTGATCTATTTTTATTACATGCATTGTTTTTGTTTTTTGTATTTGTAGATATATCAAGCACTAGGCTTAAACTATATAGATTCATCAAATGACATTTATTAAATTTCTTAAAATTTGTGATTTATGTACAGGATATTAGCTTTAGAAATTCTGAAAGGAGCTTAGGCCAAATAATGATGACAATGTTAATGCTATTAATTTCACCTATTCAAATTTTATATTGAATTTCTTTTAAAATTTTCAAAATTACACAAAGCTATGGCAGACTATGAATGTAACTTCAGAACAGAGCCTGCAATCCATAAGTCAGGTCAGAGGGAGAGAACTTGAATCACTTTGGGCATCATAGAGTCTTAAGACTATTTCACGTGTATTTAATCACATTCAACAAAATAGTGTTTAGCATTTAAATTACAATTAACAACTGGAACCAATTCTTATTTTGTGAATATTTAACTTATTAGGCTTGGTAAGACTTGGTAGTTTATTATGAAGTATGAAGCATTTTCAGTGTATGACATACAACTGTCCACCTGTATGTTGAAAACACTTGTTTCTTGTCATTACAGGTTTATTTGTTGGTTACATTGAAATGGTATTTTCAAGTGGACAAAACATTAGAACTTTATTACATGTCAACTCAAATGAGCTAAATTTTATACTTTAGAACTGTGATAAATAACCCAGTAAATAAAAATTGTTAGTTGTTAAACGTGAAGTACTTTTAATGTTAGGAAGACTATCTAAAAATTGTGACATGCTTACTTAATCATATTTTTGAAGAGTAGTTTTTTTTAAACATGCTTTGCCTGTTAAAAGCAAAATTTCAAAAAGCTCTTTGGAATGTGATAATAACTTAATGTATTAAATTAATTATACTTAGCAACTCCATTATTTACAAAAATGTACACCCAAATGTATACCAGATTAACGGTGTGCAGTTGGATTACATTTAAATTTGTAGTTGATCAACATTGTAGAACTGAAAGCTGTAAATGAGCAACATATTACAGTTGAAATATTCATATGTAGCTCTTTCATATTGTGATATTCATCCAGTTATATTTACTGGGTTTAGTATAATACAGAGTGAACTTAAATTGGAAATATTAAGTTGAGTACTGTTTTATATTTAAATTGAACAATTTTGGTGTTTTGAAATCCCTTCGAGTAAACAAATATTGTCAAAGCACTTCCATAATACTGAATTAAATTTGAATAAGTATTGATTAAATTATAATGAAGCGATTTACAGGTGACCAGCTTTCCTTTTATCATGATGACTGTTTTGTGCATCTCACTTTGCTTGTTAGATGATGCTGCATGGTTATATTACTTAAAACTTTCAGATAAATATTAATATTGTACTTATGATGCATCTGCTGGCAGATTCAGGTGAATGGTATGAAGTGTTGGACTTGAAAAGCTAAGATGCACAATTTTTTGTATCAGTACTTTGATCCAATTTGTATTATCAGATTATTGAATAAAACAAAGATTTTCTTAGATACAAGGATAGCTTGTGATCCAGTATACTTACTTTCAAAGTCTATACATGCTATAATACTACAATATTACATACTTTAAATACAGGTGAAATGAAACGTATGTGTGATTTTTGAAAACATGGACCACTGCTATTGCAAAAAAATTAAAAGGTTTGCCACTTTCAATTATCAGTAAAGTTTCTCAATTTCTGAGAAAATGTGTCCACTTACATTGTCTTTAAATAACAGACATCACTAATTGCTTTTGGTCAGATTGATATAAAAAAAAACTATAGATGCAACTAGTTGCAACTTCAATTTTTAATGTGAATCACAAAACTACTATTTTAAAGTGTCATTTGTGTGGTAGAGAACTAATAAATTATTTAATAATTCAAATCTTGCTCTAGGGCTAAATAAAGCTAAAATTCATCCATCATTTTATAAAACAAAACTTCCACCTCAAGTTATTCATCATTTATTGGATAAAGTATCTTGTAAGTCGTAATGGAAGGATAACCCAGTTTCTTCACTTTGGAACTTCTCTTCAATCCACTCATCCATGATTTGATTCATTTCTTTAGTGAAGTAATTTTTCCAGTCACCTACAATTCCTGCAAAGAAAGTGTTCTATAATGAAAACATTCTAATTAACTTTATTAAAACAATGTTTGAAGCATATGGTTAATTATATGCCCAAACTACATTTTTATTCCTTACTAACAACATACACAATAGGTAAATATCATTAGCACACAAAAACTATGGATCTGCAAGTTTAGCATTTGCATCTAATTACACTAAAATCTAATAGCTGATCGGTCTAAAGCCATTGATGCAATAGTCTTTGATGATGAGAAATCTAGTTGAGATAAAAATGTATCAGAATGTTTGGTAAGGATATTAACACTTTTGGATAAGCAGAGAACAAAATTTTGACCTTCCTAGATCATCTTCAGGTTAAAATAAAAAGTGTTATTACCCATACCAGCTATTCTGAGGTACATCCAAGCAGTGTGCTATTGCTAGTGCAAATAGGATTTAAGATTATATCTACAGAAATATTGAATACAAGTCTAAAGAGGTTATAATTTAAGTGTACATGTCACCAGTTAGGTCACATTTGGAATATTGTGCACAGTTTTAGGTTCCTTACCTTGGGAAGGATATCAAATTGTTGGAAAGGTTCAGAGAAGGACTACTAGAATGGTGCCTGGGACAGAGGGGTTGTCCTATGAGGAGATACTAAAATCTCTCAAATTGTTTTATCTTGGGAAAAAAAGAGAAGGGTGATCTGATTGAGGTGTTTATGTATCATCTTTGTATTTAAACAAGAATAGGAGGAAGATGGAGCAAAATTATAAATTTTGGTAGGGAAGAAGTCATCTTCAGCTGAGACAGTTATTTACCTAACAGGGTGGTGGACCTTTGGAATGGGTTGCCTTCAGGTGTTGAAAAAGCACTAAATTTAAATGTGTAAGAAAAACTTAAGTATACAAATGTTAAAGGGTTGACTTTAATTTTTGTTTGTTTAGTGTGTGGAACAGATGAAATAGACCAATAAGTCCCATGTTGTCCCAAAATTTTACATTGTTACAATAGTAGTCAAATTTTATTGCAAGTCCTTTTGTTGAGAGTAACTAACCATGATAATAAGTTATTATGTTTGTTTTGTTGTATTATGTATTACTGATATTACATATTTCTTTAACACACAGTTTGCAATTTATGGTTGAAATATTTGTGTTTATTAGTACATTTCATACATTAAGATTTAGTTTTTAGTATGAAACTACAGCACACATTATGATGCTACATGGTCACTCCTACCCCTCCAGTTATAGCTGCTTAATGCAATGCAATGGTCAAGTATAATTAAAACTATTTTAGTAAAATAAAATGAATGTTTCAGTACACTTTTTTTTATAAAATGTGCCATGTTTGTAATATTTTATACTTAGAAATGTTGTAATTTTTTTAATCCATTCACTACAGAACTTTTTTTTTTCTGATGAAATATTCAGGCTTGTAAAGGTTATGTAATTTTATTGACTATGATGTAAGTACATACAATACAAATTAGCATCTAGTATTCAAAACTTGCTGGTGATAAATCTTGGGACTTCTTGACATTTTTAAGGTGATAAGGACAAAAACCTCTTGTATAAATTAAGATTATAACATACAGTTGCAAAACCAGCAACTACTGTAGTGGTTACAAAGACATATCCCTAAACTTGTGTGAATTGAAATTACTCTGCTGAAGATATGTGGTAGTCACATTACAAAATTAAATGGTCAACATAATATATAGATATTATGAAACTTACTTCCTTGGAATGGAAACCAAAGCAAATACACATGTACAGGGAGAGAAGGCTAGTTACACATTATGACTTAAGGATGACCAAAATATTTTTCAGTCTCATTACAATGTTATTGGTTTTTGTACTACTCATTATTGTTTTATAGTGCTGATTTAATTACCCTTTGACAAATAATGAATTTAATAGCATTAGAATTATTGATATATACATGCACTAAAGATGTTATGTTACAATTCACATAGCAGGAGTGAGAACATCTGATGACATTTTTGGTGAGTCTGAGGTCCCAGCCAATTAATGCCAAGAATGTATAGTGCCCCAAAATAGTCTAAAATGCAGGAGAATCAGTAAATATTGGACTTCTGCTCTTTTAACTATTGTTGTAATGATAAAAACTGGTAATTTTGTGAAATATTTTGATACTGCCTACAAATATTTATAACTGCAATGATTACATCAGTTCATTAAATACTGATTCATTACTTTTACCTATTAGTTTTCTTCAGATCAAATTACTGATCATTAATTTACAAACTTGAGTCTTTTACAATGTAGTTTGGAATATTAAAGATATATTGGTACATGAACCCTCTACCTATCCTACTAGATTTTTTTTAATTCTCAAGTAAGATGTATATTGAATTTTTTTTTTACTTTGACATTTTATTTGTACATGTTAATTAATAAAGAGATAATGCATTAGATCAGTAAGATGCAAGTATTTTTTACATTAAACTTGTCAAACAGGAAATTTGACTTGCATTTAAATGCAAAGAAGTATTATTGTGTCAAAGTGTAATTAAAATGGAACTGTTTGTTGATTCCTTGATAATAGCAAGCTTTCTGAGCACACAAAACACATTAAATATATAAATGTTATAAAACTGTTGTTTGTTTGAATTTTGTGCAAGGCTATATGAGGGCTGTCTGCACAAGCTATGTCTAATTTTGCAGTGTGAGACTAGAGGGAAGGCAGCTAGTCATCACCACTCACTGCCAACTCCTGGGCTGTTCTTTTCTGAACGAATAGTGGGATTGACTGTCACATTATAATGCCTGGTGAGCATGTTTGGTGTGATGGGGATTCAAACCTGTGACCCTCAGATGACAAATCAAGTGCCTTAACCACCTGGCCATATCTATAAATACTGTATTGTAATATGTATTCAGTTTATTTGAAACAATGCAAAATGATAGCTTTTGAGGTTGAAAATATTTTTGGATTCCATGACATTTAATATGTTTTCATTTACAACAGAGTCTTCAACTACTGAAAACAATTTTGTCATCTATTTGCTCTCCTCAATTTTCACCAGACTAAGTCTATCTGTCATATGTAGGTTTAATTTAAATTATTACAACCATGAAAGAAACATTTTTACGGCAATGATAAAACAAGTGCACATAATTAAGGCAGATGGAATAACATTTAAAGCCTCTCTGATTGTCTACCATAGCATTTGAAGGAGTTAATACAATTCCAAATATTCAGTAACCTATTGGCTTAACTTATCAATTTGATCTTAATGAAAACATCACAGTAAACAAGGCAAAATCTGATCAAACTTATTAAGACAATTGAGTTATCTACAATCCCAACATTTCTCTTACCAGATTTGAATGAATTTGGTGAACAACTAATTTGACAATAGGAATAGCCAAATGGCGATCATATCTCAACACTGAAATGTATATCCTGCTGTAGACTTTGTGCAGTGAAAAGGTTAGAAATTAATTTTGACAGACATAACAAAAAGTTCTGATGTATTAAGATAATACACACTGTATCTTGCAAGGTTATGCAAAAATTAATTTTTTTTTGTGGGAAAGTCACTGACGTTGGTTCAGAAGTAAATCATTACATAGAACTGAATATAGATGTAATGTTTAAAAATTATCATAAATGCACACAACATTACAAAAAAATAAAAGATGGAAACTTAAATTATGTAAAGCACAAAACTTTAAGTAAATGTTGTTACCTTTCCTCATAAACTTGGATTCATTCTTGTTTCGAAAATCAAGATCATCCCAGTGTGAATAATTGACAGAAGGATTTTTAGCCATTTGTTGAAAAGAACAATGGTAAGCAATTCTTTTTATTTCTTCTTCAGTAAGAGATTTTCCAAGAAAATCAGCAATCCTCTTCACATTTGCCACAATATCCTGAACAACATTTGTGAAAAACAGAAGTCTGAATAAATGTATATTTATTTTATAAATTTCACCTACCCAACTCTGTCCAGCAGAACATCAGTAATGATGACTAGAATTATTACCAACATAAGAAACCTATCAAAATAATTAACTAAATGTATTTTAACACCAACATTTTGAATGAATTTAACAGCTATTTATCTATCATTAATATTATTATTATTTATCCACCTAAAGCTCAGTGCTCTTTAAACTTGAATATGAGTTATGTATCTTCCAAAATATTTGAAGTGTTAAAAACAGCTGATCAACAAAAATTAATTTCATTTACAACACTAATTTTATGAGTGATTTGCAGTGTTCCCTCTAGGCTGTGTGACTGCCCAACAACTAATCAAATGCCATGCACTTCATTATTCCAGCCTCTCACATCCTTAGTAATGGTGAACACATTGACAGTCTTCGTGACTCTGACAGCTGATAGACCTAAGGCTCAGATAGCCAAATGGTAGCATTTCAAAGTAATCCAACTGGGTTGATCTTAAAATAACCCCAACGTCTAAAAAAAGCTGGTAGTGTACATGAAAAAATTCATACTGATTGAAGAAATTAAAGGGAACATTGGTGATTCGCACAGAATATGTATAACAGAATATTTGTGCTCCTAATTGTACGATAGGTAGTAATAATAAATATATGTATAATAGCCTTTCTACAATTTCTTACACACTTATGTACCTTGTGAAGATCTTCATAAAAAAGAAACAACACATTTTCATCATTCCTGTGTTCCCACCATTCTAGGTAATGTTTCCATATGGGTCCATAAGGAACTAAATAATAATAAAATTTATGATAAAACATTTTATAGAAGGGAACATAAAACTCTGCTGTAAGTAACACAAAATTTCAAAATTAGAACTTGAATGTGCATGCAAAATGACTTTACCTTCTTTAATTTATTACCTTCATACATATAAAATTACAGAATAACTAAGAAAGAAAACAAATAATACTACCTAATGTATTTTTCAGTTGCTTCAAATAACACCTGGGTCATTAAAACAAAACTTAGTACATATTAGGTCAGTGAATAAACACATTTATTTTTGAAAATTATAAAATATTTTTCAAGTAAGAGTTCTACACTTACTTTTACCATCAAGAAAGCTTTTGAAAAACTCTTGAAAAGAACCCTTGTAACTTATTTCTTTAACCATGCGTAAAAAGTGGTAATATGAAACCAATACATCCTTAGGGTTACGCACTATGTACACAACCTGAAAACAGCAAGTGATAAAAGCTGTTGGTAAACTGTATCAGATGCCTAAATATTACTTTGATAATCATAACATACAAATGACATTTAGAAGCAAGACAGAGCTTTTAATAAGCTTAAAAAATCTGATTTCATACTAATAACTACTTACAAGTTCCAAATTAGGTTTTTTCTCAGGAGAATGGTTAGTTTCTTATCAACAGCAATAGTCATATTTTAATCAGACATGCTACTGTACTTGACTAGACAACCGTAATTAAATCAGAAAGAAAGTTACTTTTGGTTTAATCTGATGTGCTTCTGGAGGAAGTAATGAGTATGGGAGATGGCTTTTCAAGAAACGAGGGGAAGACATCTTCTTTATGGTGTTTAGGCCAGGATAGAGAAATTCTATGAATGGAAATCGCTGTTCAAGATTCTTTGCTTGAGCAGCAGTGAAGTCCATATCTGTTGCTATGACATAAACCAACTCTTGAACCCAAGTTGTTCCTTTTGAAATAAAATATGTTTTTAATAATAAAACCTGTAAACTATATTTTCATAATTTTCTGTATAACAAACTAGAAGGCCTTATCCTTGTAAAGATGTTACTCCTATTAAACAACTTGTTCACAATGGTGGTTAGCACTGCAAATGTTTCTCACAAATCCTCTTTTCTAGTTAAGAATTTATTAATTATAAGGACATTCACATGAAAAGTATGTAAGTATGATAACTAAGTTTAAAACACTTATCACAACGACTTTGAGGGAAAAACTGGTTTGTACAAACATTCTTTGTGCTTATGTTGGCTGAAAATCTAATTACAAAATTGCCTTTAGCATAACAATCTTTAAGGACAACAAAGGACCTACTGGTCCATCAAGGCTGTCCCTTACTTTGAATTAAACTAAAATTATTAAATAACCAAACTGAAAAAAAAATAGCCTTTATTATTTATATAGTTATGAAGATTTCTCTTAGTCACATAAATTTACTTTTTCTGCAACAACTGAAGGTAACCCATACCATAGTCCGATCATTTAACTGAAAATGCTTTCTACTTTATATACATATATATTTCCCTTGTCTTACTGTTTTTGCCATTAAATATGAAAAAAAAAACATGATAAATCTACACTAGCAATTTCCTTTACAATCTTAAACACATCAGCCAGATCCCTTCTAACTTTTCTTTTTCTAAGGAGAAATCCATTTCAGAGGTCTTAACCTCTCCTCACATCACACCCTTCCACCCCAGGGCACCATTCTAGTAGTCCTTTTGAAACCTATTCAACAGTTTAATGTCTTTTCCTAAGGCAAGAAGCCCAAGACTGAACACAATAATCCAAACATAAAATAAAATTACAACCTATTTAGACTTGTATTCCATATTTCTGTAGATACAACCTAAAATCCTATTTGCCTTACCACTATCAGCAGCACACTGCTTGAATGGCTTTAGAGACTGATCAACCATTACACCAAGATCACCTTCTTTCATGACATTAAGGTTATTCCAATTCAAATTATGATAACTGAAATGTAGTATCTTGCATTTATCATAATTAAAACCCATCTGCCATTTATTTGCCCAACTCACTAAATGATCTAAATCATTTTGTAAAGAAATAGTATCCTCTTCACAACTAGCAACACTCAAAACTTGATATCATCAGCAAATTTAAGTAATTTATTGACCATTCCTTCATCTACATCATTGATGCAAATCAAAAGGAGTAATGGTCCTAAGACTTAGGTACCCAACTTGTGACATCAATCTAGCTTGACTGAACTTCACTTATAACAACCCTTTGTTTTCTTCCACCCAGCCACTGTTCTAACCAATTAGCCAACTTAACCCCACACCAAAAGAGATATTTTTTTACAAGCTTTATACGTGGCACCTTATTAAATACTTTCTGACAATCAAAATATATCAAAATCTACATCCTTACCTTCATCTACATAGGTCTTCATCTAACCTTTCATATAATCTCAAAAGACTTGTAAGACAAGATATTCCCTTAGTTTGGTTTTGAATCTGGCTCAAAGCTACACAAGGGCTATCTGCACTCACCATCCCTAATTTAGCAGTGATATATTAGAGGGAAGGTAGCTACATAACAACCACCATATCTTGGGATACTCTTTTTTTGCTAATGACTAATGAGATTGCCTATTACATTATACTGTCCCCATGGTTGAAAATATAAATATGTTTTGTGATGGAGATACAAACTTGTAACCCTCAGATTAAGGATTGAACATCCTAACCATCAGGCCTTTATAATATTGTATTTCAAATGAAGGTAATGAGTAATGACCAAAATGCCCACAATGTACTTTATAATACTTTATGATGGACAATAAAGTATAACAGAAAAACTGTATTTCAATCATTAGAAACTTAAAATTCCAATTCTTTCAATATGAGTCCTGTTTTGGTTAACCTATTCTAAAATATCAAATATAACATACATAAATCAGTACATTTAGACTAGTATCCAGAATGTTAGCTTGTTAATAATGATATACTACTTTTGTGCATAGGCTCCTCATGATATAAAAACAAAAAAATTTTATATCTAAAAATTTCTTAATGCCTTTCAAGTTCATAATAGTAAAATACATGTAGGGTTATAAAAGTTTGATACATCAAGATACTCGACAAAGCCCAAGCACTTCTGACAAATGCAAGTTTCTTCTGAAAGGATAAAACTATTGAAATAAATTGGTTTTCAATAACTTTGTTTAAATATTTTTGAGTAAATTTACAAAGTTATAAAATTGTTAAAAGTTAATCCTATTTAAGTATTACTCTTTATGGAAATCTGGCATAAAAAAAGAACTGAAGAAGTTATATTAATATAGGGAATATTTCATTTTTTGACAAATTTCAAGAACCAGTTTGCCATTGCAACTAAATATTTCATCATGGCATCTAATAACTTCTCCCATTTCATTCATGCATAGGGTTATACTAAACAGAACTCATTTCCTGAATAATTCTGGGCATGAAGGTTAGGTGGATATGTGTGGAGATGTATGCAAATTTGCAGTTTCAGATTCTGTGTTTATTTCTTTTGGGCATTTTTTATAATTACATATAAAGGAAGCAACTTTTAATGTTTTAAGATGGCTTGTAATTAATCATGAATTTACATAACCTCCGTCCAGGAAACGTGTACTCCAGCTACTAACTTAATATTGTTATTAGTCTATGCACTTAAAGTATAAAATGAAATGTTAATACACTAAAAATTAAAAACAATATTTGTTGATTTTGTAATTTTGGAGTCTCAGTTTATTTAAAGAGGTTTCTTAATTTAAAATGTTCATGATATAAGAGAAAATAACTTAATAGAGAAAAGGGTTCTTTAACATTCAACTGATATATCTACTTTCATAATAAACTTTATACAATTGGCTCTAGTCCAGGTGATTTCATATTGTGTCTTTACTTTAGGGCTTGCCATGCAAACATTCACTAACTTTGTGAATTTGTACAAATGATTGTTCACAGTTTGCAATTACAAGAATCTGAGGTTAACTTTTCAAATCTGCCAAAACTTTAAAACTTGTTTTATAAACTTTCAATTTTACATGAGTAAATACAAATTCCTACTTAAAAGTAATAAACACAAAAACCACAATGCATATTTTTATCTTTTCACTTTTTGAAGGACTGGCATAGCCAAGCAGTTAGTCAGCTTAACTCATAATTTGTGGGTTGCAGATTCAAATCATTACCAAACATATTCACTCATGAGAGCATTATAATGTTTCAGTCAATCTAACCATTCATTGTAAAAGAGTAGCCCAAAAGTTTGCAGTGAGTGATGTTGACTAAGCTGCTTTCTCTCTAGTCTATCACTGTTAAATTAGGAATGGCTAGCATAGATAACTCTTGAATTGGTTTATGACAAATTCAATGCCCACAAAAACCACTTTTTAAATGCAATTACAGAAATGAAATACATACATTACTACATTCCACTTTTACATGTTAGTAGATTGGGAAATTAGATTATTAGTGGGTCTCAGAAGATTTCTATCCATATCTAATTAACAACAGTCATCACTAAATACTCATGATCTTACTTAATTTCATATATTCATTTTTTGGATGAAGCATGTATATAGTTTATGATAGGTATATTGGGTTTCAAAAAGTAATGCTACAAAAATCAATTTTAACACTTGAGTTATTATATTCATAGAAGATTGGGAAGAGATAAAATGTATTTTCAACATAAAAAGTCTCAGTATTCATTTCATGAAGTATTGTTTATTACATGTATTAACAATACAGATAAGCTTCACTGTCTGTAATATTTCTAAACTTAATCACATTTTACTTTCACTTAGTGCTTATTTTATTCAGACACACATGAAGATTTTTAAACAACTGAGTCATTATTTATAAAACAAGTTTCAATGTTGAAATTTTAAATCATAAAGGTATGAAAGTTTGCAAAAGTATTTATTTTTCTTCAAGAAATAGGTATTGAAAAGATGTACAGTTGTTGAAACAGGTATAAAGTATACAGCCTAGTGTTTAACTGGTATCTATGTAAAAAATTTGTAGTTTAAATATATAAATCTGTAAAAGTCCAGTGAGGCCAGGTTTTATTTGAAATACTGTGTTCAAACTTAGACTCTTGACTAAACCTATTTTAACTGCATACAAGCACGAGTAAAGACATTAGCTATTACACTTCTGCCTAGTTCAGACATTTTGCCAAAAACATTCTAAATATTTGGACTAATTTCCTGTATAGCCTACATATAGAAGTAATAGACAAGGCTTGAATTAGAAGTCTAATTAGGAGCTAAAATAATCTTTCTGTGGCATTCTGTTTGAGTATAGCAAATAACAACCACATAGGAATGAAAACTTAAGTGGTGAGTAGAAAATACAAACTTTGAAACTAAGACTCAGAAATGGTTCCTGAAAAAAGTATTTGTATATGAGATTTAAAAGCTTATGGCATAATTTATCACACACTTTTTATTCTGCTAGTTTAAATTCTATACATTTCTCATGTGGATATGAAAGGCTACATTTGGGTTTGTTTAGCAGTTTTGTCAATTCTAATGGATCAAATTAGTTACTGTAGCTTAGTCCTTCTTTTGTTCTTAACTGCTAATGAATACATTTGATAAAATTACTTGTAGACAAATAGATATAAATATAGAGAAATCAAAGAAAATACCTGTTTTAGGAAAAGAAACTACAAAAATATCATCTTCACGTACTTTAAAATCCATCAGGCCTCTCATGATACCTTTTAGAAATAGATTCTGTGGAATAATATAGCCCTTGTACCTCATAAAGACCATATTCTCTGAGTAGTTCGAATCATGGGGTAGAAGCTCACAGTCTTGTAGTAGTTCTCTATTACTTTTTTGTCGTTTTCTTTTCACGAATATTGTTATTATTAATGTACTACCAAATAAAAAAGTTGAAAAGAGTCTTTTTATTAATTTCCACTTCTTTAAATCTACATGTTCTGATCCAACCCCACTCATAAAATGCACACATACATGCAAAGGGTTAGACATTGTTTGTAAAAGTTTATTAGGAGCATTTCTTAATGTTTGTGGATAAAAAGTCCTAGTATCCAACAATATAAACATTTGATGAGCTTGAGAAAATAAACATGTTGGATGGTGACTGCAAATAGATGAATACTTTTGATACAGACGTATCTGCAAATTATTCACAAATTGTCTTCCCAACATACAGTGAAATATTCCCATCTTGTATTTCCAAAATGTTATTGACCTATGAAAAAGAAATTAAAAAAACATGCAAGTAAATATGATAAAATAACAATATATTTTAAAAGTTGTCTTGATTTTTTAAAAATCAATTCTGTGATACCCAGAAAGTGAAAGAATTTTGACAAATATAACAGACAATGAAAATTTATGAGCAAAAATTAGTTTGCATAATAGCAAGTAATAAACCAAATCAGAAGCACAAGCTAGTACATGTTAAAGTCTATCTACGTATATATATATGTAGGTTCCTAAAAGTGGTACCAATTTACAGAGTGAATACTGACTTAATAACCTTTTAAATACTGCAATTCAAATAATGAAATATTTTCAAGAAAAACCAGTCTATGTAACAAACATGAATAAAATAATAAAAGCAACTGATAAAAATATGCACCATAATCAACTAACATGGACCATTTGTGGTAGGACAATGATGAATATCCTTCATATGTTCACCAAGTTGCAACAAAATATAATCATTTCTGACTGTATTATTGAAAAGAAATAGCATGAGAATCAATCCCCATTTTAATAGATAGAGATTTTTTTTTAACATTTTAATCTTGACTTTACAAAAGCTAGTAACTTCTATGTTGGGAAAGTTTACAAGTGTATACTAACTTTCATCCACATCAATTTGCCAATTTTCAATAAATCTTGTTAACAAATGTACATACACACACACATCCTTGGCAAAAAATAAACAACTCATGATCTACTTTAACTTTTTTTTACTTTATACATGGCAATAATTTTGACATAACAATTTAATACTTCAAGGATGTCCTTGTATATTTTGCCTCTGAGAAAAAAAAACAGTACTTAAATACATCCTTTATTTTTTAGAAAATAAACTATTTCAAAGTGCCAGGCTCCACTTTTGCTGAATTTAACTTGTTCCAAAAGCTAAAAAATCCTGTTGGATAAAAAAAACAACAACAAAAACTGTCTTAGTAGAGCCTGGCTTGCTTTTTATACATCTTAAACTTATGACCTCCTTACCTACTGTTTTTAGAAGCAAATCAGAAACCTTCCTCTTATCAATTCCACTTTTGATCTCAAAATCAGGTACTCATTAATGATTAACAATCAATGCAAAATGATATCCATTCTGTCCCTCTAGCTGAATCCTTGACCATTTGATAAAGAAAATCATTCTGCATCATTACAATTTTTCTATCTACTTAAATTTATACAATTCCAATAATGAAGTCTAAAATTAAAGTCTCTAATGATTAGTTCATCAATATTTCAATCATTATTCAATCTAAATATAAAATATTTTAATTAACATTACAATACAGTTAAATATTTTAAACTTTTCTTTTATTGGTATTTTTGAAACTAAATTTCTAAGAATGTACATTTTGGTAAACAATACTGATTCAAAACTGAAAATTAGACAGTCTCAGAATAATGTGATAAATGAAATCAAAGAATAAAATTGTTAGTTTTCTCAATATTTCACTATAAAATATTATTTCAACAGAACATGTTACCCTATATCAGCATAACTGAATTCACAAACATATGGGAGAAATTTTGGTGTCTTGTTAAAACGACAAAAAAAGTTACAATTATTGATTACTTTCTGAAACTTTTGATTAAGTTTATTTATTTATTGTTAAAGAATGTTTTTCATTTATAAATAAGGAAGCTGTGGATATTATACAAGACTTCGATGAAGTTTCTGCATGCTATTTCTAATTCTTTTTCACAAAATACCAAAACACAATGATACCTAATTTAAGAATTATGATCTATAAAGAAAGGCTTACAGTTGTATAGTTTGTAATGCTGTAAAACTAGATATATCTTAACAGTAGTATTTAAAACTGAGGTCTTAAACAAGTTATATTATTAATATTATGCATAGATATAATTATTTTGGTGGTTGGCAGGAGAAATTTGATGAGTGTTTTACGAACTTGTGTATCTGACATAGTTTAACATGAGAAGATTAAAAACTTAGAAGTATAAAATGCAAACTGCTACAGGTTGTCATAACAGTAATATCAAAAATTTGTAAGTCATTTATGCAGTTTTAATAATAACATCCCTTCATTACATGTGGTATTCATACTTTTAGTTATATTCTTATCAACTGGTTCAACACAAGTTTATGTGTATATATTTTACTTATATATATAAAAGCAAATTGTAGGTCTGATGATTCCTCATTTGACCAATCACCCCCAAACTTGGCACCATGACCTCTACAGTCTCCAAAAGTAACATGAAAGGACAAGATTCCTACTTGGTTACCACAAACTAATTTTTGGATTTTAATTCACTTTCTGTCTTTATGCCACATTTCTTTTGGTTGTGTTTAACACTATATATTGTTGCTTAGGGATAAAACTATCACAATATTGTTGTTAGGCAACAATGTTGTTTACATTGAATTAACTGAACCCTTAATGTATATGGTAGTTTGTGGTTTGTTTTCATTTTCTCCATTTTTATCTTTGGTGATATAAAGGAAAATGGTTTAATTCAAAAACTTCTTCTTATGTTAGTGTTGGAAAATCAAACAACTACACTACTATGCTAGACAAATGTGAAAACTTAGTTAAGGATGCAGAACAGCTAAAGGAAAAGTTGTTCTCTAACGTTTGTCACAATTATTAATGGTTGTGTGAAACAGTAATCTTTACACTTCAAAATGATATTTTTTATGACATAAGTGATCAGTTATTGCAAAAAGTTTCCTTGGCAAGAATTCACCTATGGCTCAGCTGTCAGTGCTCTGGTTACACTCGATGGTGTAAATTAACCGAGTTCCTAATTTTTCTTGAACCACTAGATATGTCAGGTCACATTCTGAAATCAAAGATTGGTTCACCAATAATGTTGTCGATAAATTTTCATCCTCCAAAATTATGTAATGCCATAAGTTTAAAGACTTTACTGCCACGTTATTGAAGCAACAACTATAACTGGCCATGCCAAAAGTAAAGATTCCCTCATTTTATGAATTCTTTTGCAATAAAGTGCTTACTTCTTGGAATTTAGAAGACTCCAATTTCCAGTCACAATTTATTTTAGGAACAAGGTCAAAGTTTAACAGCTGCTGGATTGTTCCTAAAGCAACCTTGCTTTTCACATGGCCAATTATATCATGCAGAATGTAAATGGTTGGAACTCATCAAAACCTGTTTATGTTGTCAGAAGGAACAACAACCAATGTTCTGTTTCAAGAAGTTTAATTTAGATCATACAGTTTTTGTTTTGAAAATATAATTTTTAAAATAAATGTTCTTTCATTGTGTTTTTAAATATTAATTTCAAGAAATTTGGGCACCCATGCAGGAAACGGGTAAATCAGTTAATACTAGTAATACATATATACATACACACACAAACACATCTATGTGTTGCAACACCATACCTCAAAATCGAAAACTGATTAATTGAAAAGTCATGACTTTCAATTACGTGACCTTGGTTATTACAGAATTAAATCCTAAAACACCACTCACTTTCTAATACTATGTAACACCAAACCATCCACATGTCAGTCGCTCTACAAAGTTAAAGCAAAGCGTCTGCAATTTGACGACATTTTAGGGGCCATTTAATAATTTAAGTATTACATTATTTTAGAATCAGACTTACTCAGTGTTTTTAAGAAAGGAAATTAATATTTAATTTTCTAAAAATTAACCTGTAGGAAATTATAACTTTATAACACATTTTTTATTTCTTGTCCGATAAACATTTATTTGTTATTACTGTATAAAACTTTTAACAACACACATATCACTTTGTCACTTTGAATTATATATTACATTTTTTTTAATTTCGAACAAAGCTACTCGAGGGCTATCTGTGCTAGCCGTCCCTAATTTAGCAGTGTAAGACTAAAGGGAAGATAGCTAATCATTACCACCCCACCGCCAACTCTTGGGCTACTATTTTACCAAGGAATAGTTGGATTTACCGCATATTATAACGCCCCCATGGCTGGGAGGCCGAGCATGATATAACATTTGAAATAAATATTTTTCTAACTGTATTAGCTTACCCATGTTTTAGTATTTAGGAAAACTTAATTGAGTACTATTACAACTGCACTTAATTAGTTCATTTTCTAACTCGGGCTTGATAACAAGTATTAAATTTGAATCCTCATCTCATGAGTCACAGGATCAAAGTGAAAGGGACCTCTGGTCATTGGTATACGCATCTTTACTTAAGCAAAAATATAAGTACATGTTTAAACCCTTCGAAATCTGTTTAAAAAGACTGCCATGCTTCGAGCCACTGGCATATCACCTACGGTGATGTGTTACAATTTCTATCCACTTTTTACATTGAAACTGAATTTCAACACAGGGTTATAATGCTAAATGTTAATGTTTAATATCCGTGGTAGGCATAAAGTATAAACCCCACTGAGTACCTACGCTTTTAAACACAAACTAAGAAACAAACTGTTGTGGCGAATGGGACTTTAGTATTTATTGTTTATTCAGATTGAGATCCGGTAATTATGTTGATTTAAAAAAAAATGATTAAAGACATTGTTATGCTTTTCCCATTAGTATTGGTTAATTCCAACATAGTGGGTTTCTTCTTCCAGTTACTCATTGTTTGTTCGCATTTTTTATTTAAGGCATGAATAAAATATTGCTTTCCTGTTTGTATTTAAAATAAGCAGTTTTCACAATGGTTGTCGACTGCTGCATAATAAATTCGTAAAGTCCTTCTCATGTTGTAAGAACTATGAACACTGTTGAAAGTCAAGTTATCTGAGGTAGAGTATGATATCTATTGCATTTTATGATTCCACCCAATCACTTTCATTTTCAGTTTGTAACAAGCAGCTGACAGCCACAATTTTCTCAGAAGAAGAAATAGCCTTTCAATTGCCACTGCTTTTAAACTCAAATGACTTCAAGCAGCTGGTTATAGAATCATTTTTTGATAAAGTTTCTCCTTATTGACATTTCTTTGGAAACTGAATCGGTCTTTGTTCTTATCCAATGTTTTGCATATTTAATAATAATAATGATATTACTAGGACTCCATATCTATTTTTTCAAGCAATCGCAAAGCGATTTTACATATGCAAGTAAACGAAGCCAAACAGAATAAATTTAAAATGTGGCGTTCTTAAATGTGGAATAACATTGTCAAAGTTTTTGTTGAATTGTTTGTTTGTTGATTTGTAAGCACAGAGCTACACTATAGACTAACTGTGGGTGAGCTCACAATGTTTAACGAAATCAAGTTTTTGTTAAAATCCGTCAGACTTTTCGCTACGTGAACGGGTGGAAGACTTGTTGATTTGATGACTATATTTCTTACAAATGTATAAACATATATATTTATATATAGCTGAATGTTATTATAAAGTTTTAAGGCTTAAAACTTTACCCAATTTGAAACTGCTAAAAATGGCAACGAAAACGAATTAGATTTTATATTATTTTGTAGCCAAAACAAATACAGGTACAGTTTCTTAACCAAGTGATTACCTTCAGTTGTGAGGTCGCCTTTACTTCATTACCTGAAGGGGAAGTTTTATCATTTAAAAACATTTTATATAATCATGAGCATATTTATCATAATTATTTTTATCGACTGTTTTCAATCTTTAGCCTCAGATGAAAGATCGGTGCACTATCCACTCACCTGGCTCTCAATCTGACTGCTTTCAAGAGAGGCGGGAAATTTAACAACAAATATCATTATTTAGTTCTCAATTTGCAAGTTTATTTTTAATTTTACTTACTTTCTTAACTAGAAACAATTATCCAAATCTTCTTGGAGTATTCATTAATGTTTATTAGTGATGTTCAAGGTTTAAATATTTTTGCATTTTCCCTACCTCGTCATTGCGAGTACTATATTTGTCATTAATTTTTAGTATTAGAAGAAGATCAGTTAGGCACGAGTGTTTTTGAAACAGCACAACAAAATAGATAGAGAGAAAAAGTGAAGAAATGTAGCTCATTCACACTATCACTATCCAAACTGCTCAATACATGCTTCCCTACAGGGTTATGGAAAGCTATATCAACAGCCAGCTCAACATTTTATTAGAGCTTCAAATAACTATTCCAAGAGCTTTCTCAACACTGGCTGCTCACTGGAGCTACAGAGAACTATACTAACAGTCTATTAAACTTTCACTGTTCATTAGAGCTATATAAATAGACTGCTCAATACTGGCTATTTACTAAAACGACAGAAAACTATACCAATCGCTTTCTCAACATTGATTGCTCACTAGAGGCACAAACAGCCTGCTGAACATTGGTTGGTTATTTTAGCTATAGAGAGCTATATCAACAGCCTGTTTAATTGGCTGCTTTGCAAGAAGCAGAAGAAAGTTCATTTGTGATTTAATTTCCTGTCACTCCAAACATGCTCACCCTTTCAGCTGTGGGGTCATTGTAATGTAAGACTCTATCCAATTTTTCGTTATCAAAATAGTAGCCCATGAGTTGACGATGGGTTGTGAAGATTAGCTGTCTTTCCTCTAGTCTTTCATTGCTAAATTAGGGATTGCTAGTGGAAATAGCCGAAATGTAGCGCTGCGCGAAATAAAAAACAAAAACACAATAGCAATACTGATTTGACAATGACTTTCTGGCTGTTTCATGCACTATTGATTTCCCGTTTTGATTTTACCAGATATTCCGTACAGTAATTTGTTTTTCAGTAGTTTTATTCCTTCTGAATTGAGTGGTAACTTCCTAGTGCAGACGAGAATTATAATATTTCAGTAGATGATACTGAATGGTTTTTATTCCATGTTATTTATTAACGAGAAATCATAATTCACAAATTTACTGTTAACTACATTCAATTGTTTGTTTTTAATTTCGCGCAAATCTACTCGAAGGCTGTCTACATTAGGCGTCCCTAATTTAGCAATGTTAGACTAGAGGGGAGGGAGCTAGTCATCACCATCCACCGCCAACTCTTGGCCTACTTTTTTACCAACAAATAGTGGGAATGACCGTAACATTATAATGCCCCCACGGCTGAAAGGGTGAGCATGTTTGGTGCGACAGGGATTTGAACCCGTGACTCCCAAATTACGAGGCCAGTGCCTTAACCACCTCGCCATGCCGGGCCTAACTATATTCAGCTTTATTACTGCAACATAAGTTTTATCTGCACAAATACAACTCGGAATTTATTTAGGAAATTAGAAATGATTTTACTTATTTATTGAGGTTAACTTTTACCTTTTTTTGTTAAAGTCGCATGGGGCTATTTGTTGTGCTTTGTTTGTAAGGGGTTGAATTTGTTCTTCGTTGGGAGAGCCGAAAGTCTTCGGATTTACAACGCAAACATCAGCCTTTCGGTTCTCCTGAGTGGACACAGCAGATAGATCAATGAGGTTTTGCTATAAGAAAAAAACCCAAAAAAAACAGCAGCATAAAAACACACAGAGACGGTGGTTAGAATTCTAATTTTCTTATGTATCTGATGTTTTATTTAGTTTGCATTCGTTTTATTATTATTGTTTGTAATTTGCATATATTTCTAATTTACATTGACTAACAGTTAGCTTTAATAATAAACTGTCAAATAATTGTTTAGATTATTATTTTTACTTTTTACACTTGCCTTGTTAGAAGTTAATTTTATTCTTAGGGTCCTTTATGGTACTCATTCTGTCACAGAGTATATCCTAATATTTATAGTTTTTTTTCCCTATAAATTAGTTAAGTTAAGAAATGTAAGGAAGTTAAGTAATGAGAAAATACCCAGTGAGTATTACTATAACTGTGTATGCTGTTTCAGCATCGTCTTTATTCTTGGACTGACATTAAGAATTATCGTCGGCCCGATTTAACGTTTGCTTATTGGTTCGACAACTCACGGTTTTGAACTAAGATTTTACGATCTATGATATTCTGGTGCCTTTAAATTTAAGATTACGAAAGACAGCTTTTGAGGGCACAACTTAAAAGAATTCGAAGTTTTAAAATTTTCCTATTTTCCTTAGAAACTGGAATAGAGACAGTCGTAAAGACACAATCAGTTGAAAGATAGATCTATCTGTAGACACATAGCAATTCAGTGACTAGTTCCAGGTTTATCATTACTAGGTTGAGAGCTGGCATTGACTTGTCTCGTTGTCTCTCCACAATCACGCATTTGAACACTATGTGATGCACTTTTATTATCTTCTAAACTATCTGAGTTAAGGGTATCAACATATTTACATAGTAATTAGGGTTATTACTCGCTGCTCTAGCGATGCGGATAGTGTCGGCAAACAGTTGCCAAACATTACTCCAGGGCATCTTGTTGAACAAAGAAGAACTGAGCGGAAGACAATGAGGAAAATCATATACAGTATTAACATTAGATGTGATATCAGTGAATATTTTCCAACTAATTTTATTACCGTATGTCACACGCGTCAGTTTTGAATGACATCAAATCACAGTAACCCAGTCGAGAAACATGTACGGAACTGAAGCAAATTCCATAGTCGAAACAATAAAAAATACATTCGTATAATTCATACAACAGTAGAATTACGCTCAAAACGGTATAGACGTCTTCATTCTTGTAATATCAATTGCTAAACAGCACCATATCCCTCTTATACCACACATTATACATCTATTTGTAACCATAAATACCACATAATATACTAACAAGATGTCTGCAATGCAAATATAAAACTATCCAATACTAGCTTCACCTACACTGACCATAAAGTAAAATACATAGACTTCGCCCTGAAAATGACCCCACTGGTACAAAGGTAAGTCTACGGATTTACAACGCTAAAATCAGGGATTCGATTCCCCTCGGTGGGGTCAGCAGTTAGCCTGATGTGGCTTTCGTATAAGGAATAACACAACAAAACGCCCTGAAAATAACTAGATAATATAAAATTTTAAATTAAGCATAAACTAAATAGCATTAAGCATAAGTTAAAATGTTTGTCAAAGAAGGAGGAAGAGGTCAATTTGAATCTGATCTTCCCAGGCCAACCTGAATACTGATTGGTCGCAATGTTGAGGGGTGGGAGCACTAAGGAATTAACGTTCCAATTGCAGTGAAAAGTTATAAGTATGAATATTGAATTCTGCATTAAAATGCCTGCACATATTTTTGATAAAAGCCGCGTTTTGCATTTAAAAAGATTCTTTAAATATGCATATTGTAATATCAACAATTTTTATTTTTACAATGCTTAACATTTTGGCATTATCAATTACCCGGTGATTATTAATTTTAGCTATTTTGATAAATTCTTTTGAGTTTACGCATGATAAAACTTAAGACCCTTGCTGGTTCTAATTTTATGTAGCGAGTAATTAAACTGTTTAAAAATATGTTGTTTTGAATTAAGCACAAAGCTACACAATGGGCTATCTGTGCTCTGCCCACCGCGGGTATCGAAACCCGGATTTTAGCGTGCAAGTCCGCAGACATACCGCTGAGCCACTGGGGGGCAAATTTAAAAATAATCAGCTGAAATTTGTTGATCTAAAGTAGGTGATCAGATGTGCAATATTTATTTAACATCATTTCCTTCAACTGCCATAAATATTCTTTTATTTCTGTTATAATTAAATTTAGTAATGAAAGGTTTAAGATCACATATAAACCACGTTTTGAATATTAGCAACTTTAATTACAGCTAGAGAATGGAGCTGAAAGAAAAATTTTGAAAAGAATGTCAAACAATCAAACACTTTGGGGCCAGCATGGCCTAGCGCTTTAAGGCGTGCGCTTCGTAATCAGAGGGTCGCGGGTTCGCACCAAACATGCTTGCCCTCCCAGCGTGGGTAGGGTGTTATAATGTGACGGTCGATCCTGGTAAAAGAGTAGCCCAAGAGTTGGCGCTGGGTGGTGATAATTATCTGCCTTCCCTCTAGCCTTACACTGCTAAATTAGGGACGGCTAGCACAAACAAACCTGAAACGGTTTAGTGGCTGAATATTTTGAAACAACAAACACTGATTCTGATAGATTTGAAAGAAAACAAACAAACTAAACCTCTACTGTGACTTTATTATAAGCTTCTTTATAGGGTTTTAATTCTCCAAATAAAATTAGAGGTATTCAACTGGATGAAGTGAAACTCTTTTTGAAAAAGAAAAAAAATCTACGTGTGAGCATAGAACGACAAAGAAGTTAAAACAAGTCCCGGTACTAGTATCGCTTTAAAGAATAAGTTCCAGTCGTCAGCACCAGTGAGTATCGACATAATTTCACTCCTGCTTCCAAATTTAGCTTTATTTCTCCAGATAATGTCTTATGCGGCAATTGTTTAGTTTTTTGCTATGTATATCGTGATCGTACATTGTGAAATTTTGATAGTGGGGCTTATGAATAAGCTAAAAATATTGTACTGGTACCTCTGTATATTTGTGGTCTATTTATTTCCAGTCAAGAGGAGACTTATATTATATTTTCCAACTCCATTCTTCTGCTACTTCTAAGAGACTTGAATGCTCTATCATCCTCATGTAGTATGCTTTTGTTCTACAAAATGGTAAATGCTGTCTCTGGTATATGGACCATTTGTGACCAACAATGAAAGGTTTTGTGACTATTCCCACACGATTGCACTATATGTTTACCCTTGTAATGAATCTTGCTTTCGACTTGTGCTGCACATCAGAATGTTGTCAGCCAAGATCAGCATACGACATCTAGTTGTTCCGTCAAGGCAAAAGATGTAGATTTATAAAAATACTTGTGGGATGGGTTATCCTCAAGGTATACAAACGTTGATGGTGGTCCAGTGTAATTGTCACCCTTCTATGGATCATGATGTATCATCTAGTAGTTAGTGCAGGTGTAACACATTTTACAAATATTACACTTATGCCTAGTCCGAGCCTTTCAGGAAGAATGGGCAGGTGGAATGTATAGCAAGCATGTTCCAGGTATGAAATTACCGTCTTGGTGTTCTGACTAGTTTCAAATTTTTCTCATGTATTAGCTGATATTACATCAGCATTGATACAAGTTACTTTTTCACTGTGATAATAAACACCTAATTATGATGGCAGTAGTTGTTAGGTTTGATAGCAAGCTTTCTAGCTAAAGTATATTCTGAGATATTACCAGTACTGTTTTGTAGGGTGAACATTCAATAGCTTTCAAGCCATAAGTGATCCTTCAAGAGTTGGATTAGGATTTGATAAAACTATCAATCAATATTTCAAGGATGATACCTGCTGCTCAGCTATTTAACTATATAAGCTCCTTAAAGTTTGTTACACTATATAGATATGGAGTCTTGCACTTAGACATATGTTTTCAAGCCTTTTGTTCAGGCTAAATGTGATTTCTATATCTACATGTAGTTACAGCTCAGATAAAAATTGCTGTAGTTTGAGTTTCTTATGCTTGTTACCATGGTCAAAATGCCTTGTGTATTTGCACATGAAGGCCTTGTCTTAGTCTTCATCTGTGTATATAGGAATACTATCATTATTGTAAGTGACTTATATTTCTCTGTGTTTTTAGTTTATATGCGAACTATAAGTTTTTGGAAGTCCAAGTATGAAGCTCGTGTTAGAGTGTCCTTAGTGTATAGGTTGTTTCAATTCGTGTCACGTTCTTATATAATATGATTGTCAGAGAGCATAGGCCTTATTATACACAATCTGTCCCTTCTCAGCTAAGACTGGGTCATTTCTTATTGACATGAACTTATTCTGGGTTTGTTTTCAGTCTTTATACTTATTATTATTTTACAAGTATGGCGTGTTTTTTTTACAGAATTTGTTTACTTTTTTATCTTTATGGTAATGAAATGTTTTATATTTAAGGGGGTATCAGTGTTGCCAGAAATATTTGGTGTCCTTGTATGGATTTCTAGATTGCTTTATCCAACATTGCCACTTAGTCTTCATGCACAACTTGGGATCGAGTTGAACACTGCGAACATTATGTCTTCTATGGCAGGTTAGAGTTATCAAAAGCAAGGTACATACAGGAATCTCTATCAACTTGGCACTCAGTTATTCTTGGTTCTCTCAAGTTTAGCAATATAATGTTGAAGGTTACACTGTGCAATAGAGTTATGAGGAAATACTCCACGGAATAGAATAGAGCTATTCCAACATTTTTCTCGAATATGACTGCCAATCAGAATTATGTACAAATCCATACTACTACTTGGGATATCAACCCAGGTAACGTGACCATAATATTGGTATTAAAAAAGGCAAAATTTCAACAAACATTTTACCTGAAAGTCGTATAGTCTGTAGTTCAATAGGCCTAGGATAACACTAGTGACAGAACTCGTCAGGGGTGGAGAGTGTATGAAGAAATTTATGTCTCTAAACCATCATAATATTTTTAACGAAAGGTTCAAGAAATTTAGAACACAGATATAGGTTTTGGTGGGTGGCCATTTGAAGCCCATTTAAATTAGTTACAGAAGATTATCAGATATAAGATAGATCAACAACTGAATTACTATGTACCAATTTACCTAGCCGAATTAACCATAGATTGGAACCAAAGCTAAGATTTGTTCATACTAATGGTGTCAGCTGATGGAACTATTTCAATTTAGAATGAGTAGCCACGGAATGACAGGACGATGTCAGTTGCCACTAGGAAGATGTTTAGTGGCTTTTCTATAAGCTTCAAATGTGAAAAAGCTTTTCAAACGTTATGTCTCTTTATGAAACTGTTTGTAACTTGAGGCTGATCAGCCCAGTAACATTTAAGGTTGTTGTTGTTGTTTTGAATTAAGCACAAAGCTATACAATGGGCTATTTGTGCTCTGCCCACCACGGGTATCGAAACCCGGATTTTAGCGTGTAAGTCCGCAGAGATACCGCTGAGCCACTGGAGGGCAACATTTAAGGAGCCTCACTATACAAAATATGGAAAGTTTCTTTAAGTAAGTGGATTAGATGTTAGACAATTCCTTTGAGTCTAAATAAGAAAAAAACAACTAAAATGGCAAATACTTCTGAAAATCAACTGCAATATCCTGTCATAAATAAGCCTAAAATTTTAAAATTTTATTTTATTTTATTTCTTTTTTTTGCAATTTAGTCTTAATTATTGTGAAGATCGACCTTATGAAATTTGGGTACTTTCTAGGAATAACACAGCATATGACTATCCTATGTTGTTTCCATAGAATGTTGTATCTAGCTAATTGTTTATGTGGTGAGGTAAGATTAGATAGAACGCTTCCGACTTTACAAAAGGTTGACAACGTGTTTGAATTGGATTAGAGATTTTATTTAAAGAACTAAGCATAGCTCTTATTTATCAATTACTTCGTATCTCATAGAACATTTTTACGTTAAGTTTTTTTTTTGTGGGGCGCAAAGTTATGCAATGAGCTATCTGTGCTGTGCTTTCCACGGGAATTTAAACCCGGTTTTTCGCATTAGAAGCTTTCATACTGACCATTATGGAGGATAAAAATTACAAGGTTATTATAAAAAAAAGCATGATTTTTAACTTAAACGTACTTGGTCAAGAGAAACAAATGTTCAAAAAAGGGACATTAAACATCAAAAGTTTTATTCAGGAAAGTATCGTCATAATACAGAAGTTTCAAACCATTTAATATTGAATATCTAAAATTGTGGGCCTGGCATGGCCAACCGCGTAAGGCGTGTGACTCGTAATCCGAGGGTCGCGGGTTCGTGCCCGCGTCGCACTAAACATGCTCGCCCTCCCAGCCGTAGGGGCGTATAATGTGACGGTCAATCCCACTATTCGTTGGTAAAAGAGTAGTCCAAGACTTGGCGGTGGGTGGTGATGACTAGCTGCCTTACCTCTAGTCTTACACTGCTAAATTAGGGACGGCTAGCACAGATAGCCTTCGAGTAGCTTTGTGCGAAATTCCCAAAACAATCTAAAATTGTTCTTTGAAATTAATATTATTTAATTTATTCCCGTCTTTTAAACAATGAGAAACTGATGAGGATGTAAACACCGCAAGTCCAAAGAAAATTATTGCATATCTTTCAGAGTACTGACAACTTTTAACACTCATATAAAGAATATTTGAATTATGATAAGCGAGAAACCCACATATTCGAATTAGAAGTTTTTGATGTCTGACAGCTAATAAATCACCACGATAACACTAATGGGTAATAAAGCTATTGTTTCATGATTGTTCTGGGCAATACTAGACCTTTCTCAAACTTAAATTTAAGGCATTTTCCTAGAAAGCATGTTGTTCAATCATTGTAAAGTGTATATACTTGTGGCAAATTGTTACCATAAAGATGGTAGGTACCCATAATATACCAGTTTCAGGAAGCTTGATAATGCACTTAAGCAAGTAAGTGTATTTTCTCCAGAAAAGGTTGTTGTTTATTGTTGTTGTTTAGAATTAAGCACAAAGCTGCACAATGGGCTATCTGTGCTCTGCCCACCACGGGTATCGAAACCCGGATTTTAGCGTGTAAGTCCGCAGACATACCGCTGAGCCACTGGGGGGCCTAGTAAAGGTAGTAAAATTCTTGACTCGTTGGCATCCCCCCAAAAAAGGGTTTGTAGACATAAGAATGATGTCTCATTTAGGTCAAACAATGATTGTAGGAAACTTGATTGCTGAATGGCCTTGTGGTTCAAGAAGATTAGTAATACGCAATTCTTTATAATTCAGTTGATTAACACAATACTGAACCCAATGCACTTTGCATTTTTAATCAAATATGAAATGATAGAAGTGCCAAAAGTTTGTTTGTTTGTTTGTTTTTGAATTTCGCACAAAGCTACTCGAGGGCTATCTGTGCTAGCCGTCCCTAATTTAGCAGCGTAAGACTAGAGGGAAGGCAGCTAGTGATCACCATCCACCGCCAACTCTTGGGCTACTCTTTTACCAACGAATAGTGGGATTTACTGTCACATTATAACGCCCCCACGACTGAAAGGGCGAGCATGTTTGGCGCGAGAGGGATGCGAACCCACGACCCTCAGATTACGAGTCGCACGCCTTAACACGTTTGGCTATGCCGGACCAGTGCCAAAAGATTAGTATATTGTTCTAAGTAGTTTACTAGGATTAACCAGAAATCAGTTGAGAATTCTGAAGCACAATGTGTTTCTTTCACTTTTATACACTCGTGATATATAAAAACTGACTCAGGGTGCTATTGACATACTTTAATAAAAGCCAATATTTAATAGTCTTAATAACATGAAATAGCCAAACATGTGGACATGTGTCTGGTTTATTGCTATATTTTAGAATATTCAGTCCTCCCTAAACTATTATGACAGGTGGATAATGGCCGACAAATTAATAAATATGCATCTATTTCTTAAATAAATGTTAATTAAACACCCGCGAGTACTTTAACAGAGCATTACGGGCTTACAGTTTCTTTCCTAAATTTATTTCAAATACACGTGAGAATTCTGACAACGGGTAATACCTGATCTTTGCAGTCAAGGTTAGTAAACAACAATTTTTTTCCTTTCAAGAAACCCTAAAATGCAGTTAAGGTAGTTTGTTATGTTTATTATTTTATCGAAACCTATAAATATTGACATTATTTTTGTGCAGCTCCTGAGAAAAAATACAATAGATTTTAAATCTAGTTTAGTCGAGATCTGCACACACAAATATTCTCTTTGAATTGAGCCTTGAGAAAATATTCACAAGAAATTGTTTTTTATCTTTTAAGTTAATACATGCAATGTTTAAGTTAATCAAGAGTTACCAGATGTTTTTGCACTGTTTTTTATTTATCTAATAAAACATTATATTTTCTTGCACAATAAGTAATTCTATCCCATCGTTAAACTAAGATTCCTTAAGTGCATTTTCTAATCTGGTTTTCTATCTTGTGAGCATTTATCCTTGGCTCAGTTTGAACACATAAACAACAAATGGAGTATTTTCGTTTTAATTAATCAGGGACACATATGAAAACCAATTAACTCCTGCAGAGTTTATGTGTCGACAGCTGCAGCTTCCTTGATAAATTCAACAGCTCGTTCAGCAACCATGATAATAGCAGCATGAGGTGGTCCTGAAGTTTGACTGGGGAAGACGGAACCATCTACAATTCTGAGTCCCTTCACACCTCTTACCCTGAAATTTCATTACAAACAAGACGTGATCTAATAAGTCTATTGAGCACCCTATTATTAATAATTTCTTAAAGCTGTCACTAGCTGAGTAAGATGTTTTTATCTGAATCAATTGGTGTTAATGATTTTGACTCAAGTGTTAAGATGGAAAACTATTAATTTTTTTCAAGACGATATTTTCAAAACAGCAACTATGTATGATATTTCTCGGGATAGGAATGATAACTGTTCCAAGTATTATAATGTTTTGTTATTTTCATCATACGTGTAAGATAAAATTAATTCATTTATCTGATTCACGTACAGATTAATTTGAGAATAAAGTAATACTTTACTTTTTGTATATTTTTAATATCGAATACAACACGATCTTAATTATTAATACCTTCACGTTTTTACTAAAATAACAAAACAAAGACAGACTATTTCTAGGAAGTGCACTTAGAATGTATCTAATATTTAATTGGGTTCTTGAGGGAAAAATCAATTTTTTTACAATGAAATATAAGGTAATGAGCAGGTCATGATGAGAAGAAACAAATCGGAATAATAGAATTTTTGGATTAAAAGATTAGTTGAATAAATGTTATATCGACCAAAATTTAGATTGCTGTAAGAGAAAGGGAACGGATTAAATAATGTTTGCTTAATAATTTAACTCATAATAATAGCACAGAAGGGATTTAAGTAGCTAAACTCTAAAAATAATTAACTAATATTATATGAAATTTTGTTGTTGTTGTTTTGAATTAAGCACAAAGCTACACAATGGGTTATCTGTGCTCTGCCCACCACGCGTATCGAAACCCGGATTTTAGCGTGTAAGTCCGCAGACATACCGCTGAGCCACTAGGGGGGCCACTTTGAAACATATTTTTATTAAAATGAGGTTTCAATACATAAAATCACGTAATTTGATTAAATCAAAAAATACTTTGATAAGAAAAATTCTTGTGAAGTGTTAATGTAGACGCAGACAGACATGTTTTTTACTAAAATAAAACGATTGTTTGTTTTTGAATTTCACGCAAAGCTACGCGAGGGCTATCTGCGCTAGCCGTCCCTAATTTAACTGTGTAAGACTATAGGGAAGGCAGCCAATAACCACCACCCACTACCAATTCTTGAGTTACTCTTTTACTAAAGTATAATGGAATTGACCATCACATTATAATGCCTCAAAGCGAAATGGGCAAACATGTTTAGTTTGATGAAGATTCGAGCCCGCGACCCTCAGATTATGCTGGACAAGTAATATAAAATCATACTCTTGGTAAACTGCAATTAAACTGATGTAATTGGATTTTGGTTTTGTTTCTGTAAAATTATAAATAGTTGCCAGTAAGTTATGTCAACTCAACTAAATTAGTATTCAATGTAATACGCCACCTGTCTGGTCAATATTATAATTTAGTTGGTGTTGTCTCTGTCATCTGAACTCATAAGATTAATCCGTGTTAAAAGAAAACGAACAGTGTTAAATACCTCGTGAGAGAAGTTCTTCATTAACTTGAACGTAATTTCTATGCATTCATTTAAATTTGTTCAGATTAAAGGATAAACCTTTGGAGCCAAATATTTAGCTGATTTTAATTTAAACCATTTGTTCTTACCTTAGTTTAGAGTCCACCACATAATCGGGATTATTGTCAGTTCCCATGCGACACGTGCTCATTGGATGGTACCCTGTTATTCCACCAGTCCTTACCCAGCATTCCAAATACCGCAGATCGCGCATGGTTTGGTTGTACTGAGAACATTCTGAGTAATCTGGAAGGTGAAGTTTAACTCCTAGCCGTCGGAAAGGCTCAGCTTTAGCGAGACTAGCAGCAAGTTTCATTGCTATTAAAATATTGCAGGATTTCATTTTCAAGATAAAAATGAATTATGTGTAATATATAAACCATAATTCTAGAAAAATAGTTACCAAGAATTCTGGGAAAAATATATCGCATAGTTATGACAGTTTCTTCTTATTTATAGAGGAACGAAAGAGGAGCATAAAAATTGCAGAATTTGGTCATAGAATTCAGTTATTAATCTAATTCATTATACATTTAATGGATACTTCACTAGATACACCTATCTAGCACTTCCTTTTACTTCCAAAACAGGCTGAAACATTCGTAAGGAATTGTGATCCATGTTGACTCGTAGCATCATGCGGTTCCTGCAGATCTGTCGGCCACGTATTCATACTGCGAATTTCATCTTTCCAGTTTATCTCAAAGATTCTCGATTGGATTGGAATCTGAGGACTGTGAAAGCATTGGAGTACACTGAACTTACTTTCAAGTTAGTGGAACCAGTTTCAGATGATACGTGCTTTGTGATGAGATGCATTATCCTGCTGGAAGTAGTCATTAAAAACGAGTAGACTGTGGCCATAAAAGAATGCACATGGTTAACAATAATGCTCAGGTACGTTTTGACATTCAAATCATGCACAGTTGGTATTAAGGAGCCCGATGTATGCCAATAAAATATTCCCCACACCATTACACCACCACTGCTTGTCTTTACTGTTGATACAAGGCAGGACAGATCCATGGTTTCATGCTGTTACACCAATTTCTGACAGTACCATCTGCATGCCGCAGTCGAAATCGAAATTCGTCCAATTTCTAATCGTTCAGTTTTGGTGATCCAGTACAAACTGTAGCAGGCTCGGCATGGCCAGCTAGTTAAGGTTCTTGACTCGTAATCCGAGGGTTGCAGGTTTGAACCCCCATCACACCAAACATGCTCACCTTTTCAGCTGTTGAGGCGTTATAATGTAATGGTCAATCCCACTATTCGTTGGTAAAATAGTATCTCAAGAGCTGGCGGTGGATGGTGATGACTAGCTGCCTTCCCTCTAGCTTTACGCTGTTAAATTAGAGACGGATAACGCAAATAGCCCTCGTGTAGTTTTGCGCAAAATTCAAAAACAAACAATCGTTTTATTTTAGTAAAAACCAGGAGGTCTATCTTCGCTACATTGAAAACTCACAGGTGGTCTTCTGCTGCTGTTGCTCTTTCGCTTTAAGGTACGACGCATTGTGCGTTCAGAGATATCCTTCTGTACACCACTATTGTAAAGAGTGGTTATTTGAGCATTTGTGGCCTTTCTATCAGTTTGAATGAGTATGGCCATTGAGCTCTGAGCTTTTTCATTAGTAAGATGTTTTTGCCCACAGAATATACGCTTACTGGTTGTTTTTTTGTTGTTTTTCACACCGTTCTCTGGAAACTTTAGAGACTGTAGTATGTTAAAATTCTCGGAAGTCAGCAGTTTATGAGATGCTGAAACATTACGTCTGACACCAACAATCATTGTACAGTCAAAGTCGCTTAGATCACACATCTTCCCCATTCTAATTTTGGTCGAACAACAATTGGATCTCTTGACCACGTGTTTATACCTTATATTTTGATTTGCAGCCACATGATTCGCTGTTTGGCGTTTTCAGCGTTAAAGAGCAGGTGTACCTAATAAAATGGCCACTGAGAGTATTTTGATATGCGGAAAAGTCATATTTTCATTTATGTTGAACTAAAATCTATGAAAATAAAGCAGGACATCTGATTACATATATCAAGGACCCTAAGATTTTAAAAATCACCAGAATTAAGGCTAGATGATTAAACATGGTATTCGAAAAGTCACTGTGCAGTTTTGTAATCATATGTTTTTATATTTCAAATTTTGATCCCAATATGGTTTTAACAAAAAAATAAGAAGGCTGTATTGATCTAAACCTGTATTGATGCCAACGGGGGTGACTTTCAACATTGTTTATAACTGTTATTCATATTTACGTCCTATATTCTATATTGAAACATATCTGTTAATAAATATATAGGTGCACAGTGAATTTTCGAACACCCTGTATTTTAAATTAGATTTTGTTTTGAATTTCGCGCAAAGCTACTCGAGGGCTATCTGCACTAGCCGTCCCTAATTTAACAGTGTAAGACTACAGGGTAGGCAGCTACTCATTATCACCCACCGCCAACTCTTGGGCTACTCTTTTACAACGAATAGTGGGATTGACTGTAACATTATATTGCCCCCACGGCATTAAGGGCAAGCATGTTTGGTGCGATCACGATTCGAATCCGTGACCCCCGGATTACGAGTCGAACGCCTTAAATTAGACAAGTGAAAAACGTTAGACGGCAAAAGTATGAATACAGAGGTATTTTGCTGTTGTTATTACCATAATCTGTTTAAGCTGCCCTCACACATGATATTCTAGAACGATTCATAATAACTTGTAAGAATATATTAATAATTATGAAAGTAGGTAATTGGTTTATAAAACAGTACATCATTCTAAAGGTAAACACAAAAGATTCCAGAATCATTACAGTGTTGTTTATTTGTTTATAATTAAACACAAAGCTGCAAACTGGGCTATTTGTGCTCTTCTCACCACTGGTATCCCAACTCGGTTTTAGAATTATATGTTCGTAGACTTTCTGCTGTGTCACTGAAGGATAATTATTAGCAACTACAGCTTTGTACTAACTTTTACATAAAAATAATTTCAACCGATTTTCAATAAGAATAGCTAGAACAAGTGTTTATTATTTAATATTTTTGAAGCTAAAAATATTTATTTCTACTTATCTATTACAACACTCCTATCAAATGAGAACTTCTTATCACGTATGTTACATTATTTCATAAATTTGCTCTCCCCAGCGGCACAGCGGTATTTCTGCAGACTCACAACGCTAAAATCTGGGTTTCGATACCATTTATAGGTAGAGCTCGGATAGCCCATTGTGTATCTTTGTGTTTAACTTTAAACAAACAAACTTTCATAAATATAACCATATGTTAGCCATTTCCGTAAGGTCTGTGTATATCACACAGAATTTTCATGGTTAAAAAATTCACCTGTAATACCTTATCACACATGTATTTTGCAGGAAGCGATAAATGAGGCGAATGAAAATCCAGAGTTACTGCGTAGTACCTAGTGACGCTGCTGTAATAGTTGTCTAACAGTTTGCGACAATTTAAAAAATATATGTATCAGAGAGTGGGTATATGTGGTGGAATTAATTAATGTTTTTGTAACTGAACTTGTTTATATATTTTCACGATCAATATGAACATTTTGAAGAGCTTATCAACACTAAACATGATGATTTTCATTGTAACTGAACTTGTTTATATATTTTCACGATCAATATGAACATTTTGAAGAGCTTATCAACACTAAACATGATGATTTTCATTGTAACTGAACTTGTTTATATATTTTCACGATCAATATGAACATTTTGAAGAGCTTATCAACGCTAAACATGATGATTTTCATTGTAACTGAACTTGTTTATATATTTTCACGATCAATATGAACATTTTGAAGAGCTTATCAACGCTAAACATGATGATTTTCATTGTAACTGAACTTGTTTATATATTTTCACGATCAATATGAACATTTTGAAGAGCTTATCAACGCTAAACATGATGATTTTCATCCTAGCACCTGATGGATAACTTTAATATAATTTAACTTGAAACAATTGTCCAGGATGGCCAAGTGGTCAGGGCGCTTGACTCGCAATCTGAGGGTCTGGGGCTTAAAATTTCATCACCACACATGCTCGCCCTTTCATCCGTGAGAACATTATAATATGACATTCAATCGCACTATTCGTTTGTAAAAATATAACCCAGGATATTGTGATAAATGGTGATGACTAGTTGCTTTCCCTCTAGTCTTACACTGCTAAATTACGGACGGCTCGAAATAAAAAACAACAACAACCAGTGTTTTAAAATTAAACAGACAATAGAAAGTTTCCACATCAGTCAGACAGGTAATAAGTGTCAGTTTGAACTATCGATAACTTTTTATAAATTATGCATTTTTGTAACAATAAATAAATAATAAAATATCAAACATAAATAGTGCCATGTTTAAACTGTACAGTTAAAGTAATATCACCTTCAAGTGAGACAGATTGGTGTCATTCAGAACTATTTACCTTGTATCGTACATTTAACATCATAATCTTCTTCTAAATAGTGTGGATCAATCATTGGAGCGACCGATGGATCTGATGAAGTTAGGTATATTTCTCCTTTTGAACGTGCGTGCAAGCAGGAAGCCAGAATAATAAATCCTTCTTTTGAATCGTTGTGATTGTCGGGAAAGGATGTTCTAAAAGTCTGAGATTAAGTGTTGTCATTAATAGAAAATGCTGTTTTTAATCAAAAGTAAAAAAAATACGGTATAGTAAACATAAATTAATTAGATATAATAGGCTTTTGAATAATTTTACAAGTGTTTAGAAACAATAAATATTTTTGTAATGACTTCCGTCACTAATGAACTCTTTTAGTATTTGTCGTCAAAACAAATATTGCAAATTGCAGTCCAGTTAATGATAACAAGTACAACTTGTTCAAGTTCTATGTAACTAACGATAGGTCTGACTCACAAATAAATAATCTCAGAGACTTTACTTACAAATGGTCTTATGCGTATCTTTCGTCTCTTGTAGTTCAATAAAAACACAAATTCAAAATTGGCATCTCAAAAATATCCAAATGTCTGACTCAGTAACAAATTAACCATTGCAACCAATCGTCAGTCTTTTCTGTCTCACCTAACTCCCACAGTATATTTTTTCATATATCTTCTACTTTCTCAAAAAAATCCAAGTGATTATTTGTCACGCACCTATAACGTGATAATACTGAAACCTCCCACTAGCCAAAGACAATACAAATGTCTGAAAACCACACTCAAAAACACCACATATATATATATGTATAACTTTGTTATAAATCAAAAACATGTGTTTGTGTGTGTGTTTTTCATATAGCAAAGCCACAAAGGACTATCTGCTCAGCCCATCGAGAGGAATCGAACCCCTGATTTTAGCGATGTAAATCCGGAGACATACCGCTGTACTAGCGGGGGGCAAATAAAAAACAAGCCAAAAGAAAAACAAATTTAAAACAAGACGCTGCATCAATTGAAAAATTCCCAGGGTACAAGTGACAATAACCTGAGATACATTTTATAATCCCCATTGCAGCTTGTACTCTGGGATCTTTTTAGCTGATGTAGCTTTTTTGTTTAATTTGTTTTTGAATCATAACAAACTAATATGATTAGTAAGAGGTTTGGATTTGCTGTTTTTAACGTAGTCCTTCCTTGTGATTTTATTTATTTTACTATTTAACTTAATTAAAATGTATTTATTTTCACTAAAAGTGTGCATACATATGTAAGTGTTTTTTTCTCTCTCTTTTGTTGTTACTGCAAAATGTTTAGTGAAAGGCAGCACAAAGTTAAAAGCTAAAACATTTGTTAAACAACATTGTCTAAATTTACAAATGACATTTGTCAACTTACGTCGTCCTTAAAGTTAGCTATTTTAGCAAATATGTCAGCATTCACTGATCCCATGTTGAAAAGCATCAAGAAAAGAGCCGGATCGAGGGATGACTGTGACATTGGAGCTCTGAGAAGTGCTTCTATGCCGCTTTCTGCCAACACACCTGGAAGAGTAAAAAACTTCTTAGGTTTTCCAGAACAAAATGTCGTTTTTGAACTGCGAAGTTTGGAAAAGTATGCACCAATGTTGTAAAATATGCTTTAATCAAAGTAAGCACCATTTGCTTCAACATACTTTTACTAACGTGCAACGATGTTGTTTATGTCCCTGGTGAAGAAATCAGAGTTTCTATGGTCAATGAACTCCCTGAAAGCTTATTCTACAGCTACCTGGTTTTGAAAGCGTTTATTATTTAAAAGGTTGTGAAAGAGCTTGAAAAATGAAAATCTGTAGGGAAAGGTTTGTGGAATAAGGTAAATGAGACAGAACCTCGATTTTAAATTCGTTCAATTTTTGGAGCGTCATCCTTGACAGGTCTCATAACGCCGATTTTGTTGATCTTCAGTCAGCTCATGCAAAACCTACTTTTCAACTTTTTCGTCTTTCTAATCGCACTCAGGTGGTTCCCAATGCTTGATTTGCTGTGACTAACTTTTCTGCAAGCTCACGTACTGTTGTGCGAGGGTCAGTCTCAACTGCTCCCTTAATATGTTTTCATCTAAGCATGGCTTCCTTCTACGACCCTCGAGGTCTTCAAGACTTTCTTCTACATGTCGATACCTTTGGAACTAACGCTGATCTGTACGTTCAGTAACAGATCCATGGTCGAATGCCTGATTGATGTTTCATGTAGTTTCGGTTCCTTTTCGTACAAGTTTGAAGTCGAAGAGAAAATTCAAAAGTCCTTCTTGTCCATGATGTCTTTGAGGTTGGGAAACTTACTCTGAGTATAGTCGAAACAGCAGACAATAAAGACACCTTGTAAGCGACAAACGTTGGGTTAAACCAACCAACGAATCAACGATAAGTTACTCAATATTTAGCTTCTAAATGCCATCGTGAGAATTCCGACATTCATTTCTAGACAATCTAATGGTTTCCTGAGCCTCAGTAAATAGATATGATAAGTTACAAGCAAATAATAATGAAAATAATAAGACCAACGTCCATGAACTCAAGATATACCTAGGTTTATACGTGTAGTGAAACTCCCAACAATAAATATGTTTGCTTAGCAGAGGATGATTGCTTACCAGCAAATATTAGGATTGTCCATAACATATTAAAGCAATCATAGTTGAAAGATCGAGCATATTTGTTAAAGAAATTAGAATTTGCGACACGCAGTCTGCGAGTCAAACGCTCTATGAATCAGGCCATGCCAGACTAATAAATATGGATAAAGAATTATTTATTCTGTTGCATTATTATGGATATTAGTATTCAATATAAGTTATCCAATATATATATTTAGACTAATTCTTTGTTCCAATTACTTTTTATGTCTTCTCTTTTTCTTTTTGTCCTTATATTGATGTTTCCAAATATTAATTAATAAGTTTTCAGAAGTATTATTCATAATATAAAGTATAAAGTATAAGGAGAGTTAATAGCCATGGTTTGTTTGTTTTTTAATTTTGCGCAAAGACACGCGAGGGTTATCTGTGCTAGCCGTCCCTAATTTAGCAGTGGAAGATTAGAGGGAAGGCAGTTAGTCATCACCACCCACCACCAACACTTGAACTACTATTTTACCAACGAATAGTAGGATTTACCGTTGAATTATAACGCTCCCACGGATGAAAGGGCGGGCATGTTTAGTGCGACAGGGATTCGACCCACTTGGCCCGTGAGGACTTACCTTTTCCTTTAACAAAATAGTTCCACATTTGCTCAAGAGAGCGGACTTTCGAGGTTGTTATACTGACTGGTCTGGATAAATGGAAGTACATAGGAACGTTTAAATGATCGACGAGTCCTTGTCCAACGGCGGGAATGCTGGCCACGACTGGTATCTACAAATTCAAAGGTTTTAATTTTAATTATGTAAATTGTCGATTCAGAAATCCCTAAGACCACAATTTTACAGCTTGATTGTTGTCTTACAGCTAATCTATAAAACTTTAAAGATCAGAATTTACAGTATAAATAAGCTAGGCTAAGTTAGGAAATTATCCTCATATTTATTTAGGTTTCAAACGAATTTGTTTTTTGATATGGTTAACATGTTATTACCAATGCTATTAAGTGTTTTGTTTAAAGGTCTTACCTTTAAGCTTTCTAAGTCTTTCTGAGGTCCTATTCCACTCAAGAGAAGGAGATGAGGAGAACCTACAGTTCCTAAGCTAAGAATGATCTCCTTCCGAGCACGGATATGTTGCACGTCTCCCGTAGGAATCTTTAAAGTTTTGACAGCTATTGCCCTTTTTCCTTCGAATATTAGCTGTTAATCATATTAAATACGTAGAACGCATAACTATTATATATATATTTATTTATTCATATAGTTTCACTAAACTTAATTAGTTATTGTGAGTTTTGAGCTTTTAGACTTGTGTTTCGTCCATAAAAATTATGGACGTTGTAAACGTCTGATCTACCCGCCTTTAAAAATATGTCATTGGGTATTAGCTGAATTGTTTTTTGAAATTCGCACAAAGCTACTCGAGGGCTATCTGTGCTAGCCGTCCCTAATTTAGCAGTGTAAGACGAGAGGGAAGGCAGCTAGTCATCACCATCCACCGCCAACTCTTGGGCTACTCTTTTATCAACGAATAGTGGGATTGATCGTCAGATATAACGCCCCCACGGCTGAAAGGGCGAGCACATTTGGCGCGACGAGGATGCGAGCCTGTGACCCTCGGATTACGAGTCGCACGCCTTATCACGCTCGGCCATGGCGGGCCCCGTTAGCTGAATAAAACAAGGAACGTTTAAATATCTAACTATTTTTCTGGAAAAAAAATACATATTTTTTAAAACTACACATTCTAAATCTAATTACTCAGATATTCGTCAATTCTAACCTCATTTATAACACACGACATATTTTTTGTTTATGCACGTTTAAACACTGATTAAGAAAAAAAATAAAGTTAGTTTTAGTTTCATAGCGCACCTAACTGGAAACTGAGCCATAAGCTTCATACAAAAATCAAGGGATTTTTATATTAAATATTTGAAGAAAGAAAATTCAGTTTTACAAAAGATTTTAAAAAATATGTTTATAACAATATAAGTCAAGCATAGAATCTGTTCTCTACCAGTAACTTCATAGCTTTTGCAAGAACGATCTTATTGTTACACAAAAACAATTTTAAAGTTGAAGGTACTTAGTTAAACTAAAATTAATTCTTACATGACGTATAATACGTGCACTAATATGTTTTTGGAGGGAGGTAGATCAAAAATGGGATTTGGCTAAGTTAATAGTTCGAGAGGATAATATGATATAGTCTTGAAAACACTCCGCAGTTTCAGTTATGATGTCTTTATGATTTTGATAATAATTCCGTTATTTGATTATGAGTAATAGACGGTTGTTGTTTTGAATTAAGCACAAAGCTACACAATGGGGCTATCTGTGCTCTGCCCACCACAGGTATCGAAACCCGGATTTTAGCATGTAAGTCCGTAGACATAGAGTAATAGACGGAGAGTGAAACTAATGGTTCCGCTACTTCTGCTTAGCTATCCTGATAAACGATGATTATGCCTGAATTTTGGTATCTCAGCCATGGCCATTTACAGCAAGTGTCGCCTAAAATTCAATGAATCCCATTGAAGAATGTCAGCCAACAAATGTTACATTAGGACTAACTGTGTGGAAGTCATCTTGTCAAAAGTTGTTTTTATTAAACAAAATGGGAATCAAAAAAAGAAAATGTTTTAAACACTTGGTGGTGACTAACTTACACGATCTTATATTGAACAATAAACAATATACTCTGCTCTTTATCATTTTATCGTAGATTTAGCGTTTATTGTTAATAGTGATGAGTAGACTGTGCCCTGACCGTTATGTGGAGAAGTCTTAGGACCAAATCCCAACCATTAGCATCACAAACAGAGCACTTCCCTGAACATGGCAGCAGAATAGCATTCAACAGTGGATATAAATTAGTTTGTTTGTTTTTAACTAAGCACAAAGTTACACAGCGAGTTACCAATGCTGTGTCATCGACTTACCTCTGAGCCACTAGAGAGATAAGTCTGTTAACAGTTAAATAAACAAAAGGTAACTAATAAAAATTAGACTTAACTGACCATGTGGTCTTCTCTGATTGTAACGATTAACTGCTTAATAGCACATCGTTCTGCCATCACACAAACACTTCTCGAGTTTAATACTTAACACCACTGTGGTTTTGTTTTCATCAGAACACATGATCACTTAAATGTCCAAGGAAGTTATAGCTTTCGAGAATAAAAAGTTAGGAACTCGAAATAACGGGATTATTTTCGCGAGAAAACATGTTTAGATTGTATTATGAAGCAAATATTAGCGCTATGACGATATGAGCACAACACAACGCATTAAGAACATGCATGGATGAAAGCTGTAAAAACTTCATAAAATAAAAATGTTATTAACATTCACCAGATGTCACTATTCTGTGATGAATATACCTGACTCTGACCATCAAACTTAGCCTGGCATGGCCAGGTGGTTTAAGGTGTTCGACTCGAAAGTTAAAATTGCGGGTTCGAATTCTGGTCGTCCTTTAAAGACATGACCAAGCATGTTAAGGCGTTCGACTTGTAATCCGAGGGTCGTGGGTTCGAATCATGGTCACATCTAACATCCTCACTCTTTCAGCCGTGGGGGCGTTATAATGTGACGGTCACTATTCCCTGGTAAAAGAGTATCCCAAGAGTTGGCGGTGGGTGGTGATGACTAATTGCCTTCCCTCTTACACTGCTAAATTAGGGACTTCTAGCGCAGAGAGCCCTCGAGTAGCTTTGCGCGAAATTCAAAAGAAACAAACTTTGTTGTTGTTGTTTTGAATTAAGCACAAAGCTACACAATAGGCTATCTGTGCTTTGCTCACCACGGATATCGAAACCCGGATTTTAGCGTGTAAGTCCGCAGACATACCGCTGAGCTACTGGGGGCAAGAAACAAACAAACCATCAAACTTTTTCATTTGAAGAAATTAAAGCATAATATTCGCACACCGTGTTTGTTTAAATTATTTTAAGTAATGTTAAAATTAGAGTGAATAAGTAAACAAAATCGAGATAAGGACACGTAAACTTTCTCAGACAACTCATAAAGACTCAGATTGAAATAAATATCGAGAAAAAAACTGAAACAAGCATTGGCTTTAAGAAATTCAAAATAAATTATAAAAACGACAGTAATCAACATATTATAAAATCTTATTACTGCGCTAGGTTTAGGATATAGATCTGTTTTTATCCTAAGAAAGAGCAAACGCTTTCAAATTAACGCTTATTTTTCAACTACTGTCATTGTCATTATCTCTACATTTTATTGTCCTAACGAGAAGCGACGAGAACATAATGCTGCTTTACCCGTACTAAATTGGAATCAAAAATATGACGATGTAATCAGATAGAAACGTGTAGTTAATGTCAGCCAACTAGTTTACCCGAATAATACAAAAAAGCTTCACCAAATGCTTACTCACTCTGGTTGCGACGGTCTCAATCACGACATCGAGATTTGGTAAACCAAGAACTGGCTTCAAATAGGCTTGGAATGCTGTCCATCTCTTTCCTTGGTGAATGTTGCCTGAAAAAAAAACCGCAAATTGTTTAACTAATGTGTAAATAAGACGCGTATATTCACTAAAAGGATTGATGATGTTCACACACAACAAATGAAATTAATATTAAACATTACAGAGAAGTAGAAAGTCTTCTTGAACCTTTATCTTCATCCACTCTTTCATAAATCATAACTATTGTTGTTCAAGTCGAGTGTAACTTCTTATTTAATAACTGGCTACTTTCCTTGTTTTCCATCTTACTTACAGTCTGTTTTATGTCTTTCGTTTATATGTATGTATTATTTACAGTTTCTCTGAAGTTTCTCAATGTTGATTATTGTTCTTGTACCAATTATCTAAGAGAAAATGTGTGAAAGTGAGAATGAAAGAGTAATCACAGAGAAGAAACATTTTAAAATGAAATATACAAAAGATTGATTCACGTGAGTAACATTTTGGTGTTGTTGCATGATATCAGTCTGAATCTTAGTTATATGTTAATAAAGCATGAAAATAAGGAGACAAATAAAAGTTTTTCGAAGCATGAAACTTGTTTCAATATTTATAGCTGTGCATCTCTCATCCATCCTGAATTATTGTATAGTTGTGTATCACTCAACCATTCTGAATTATTGTATAGTTGTGCATCTCTCAACCATTCTGAATTATTGTATAGTTGTGTATCTCTCAACCATTCTGAATTATTGTATAGTTGTGCATCTCTCAACCATTCTGAATTATTGTATAGTTGTGTATCTCTCAACCATTCTGAATTATTGTATAGTTGTACATCTCTCAATCATTTTAATTTAACGTTAAAATTTTACATGTTGAATCAAAGCTGTCTGTTTAGTTTTATTTTTAGTCTTTGTTTGGAAGCGTAGAAAATTAAAATGAAAAAAGGTACCTGAAACAAAAAACAATAAGCAACATTTTCCTGTATTCAAAAATCTTAAAAAGAAGTTCTCAAATAGTTCACTGATGACTTTGCGATCGTCCGGTCATAATTTTTCATTATTTACGCGCCGTTCCTGTGAACTTGTTTTGTAATTTTAACTTTTTCTTACCAAAATTATTTTAGTCGAGTTGTGGAATTACTCTTACTTCCGCGGTTAGTTTTGTTTGATTATTTAAAATTCTATACCATTTTTACGTCTGTTTTATCATAATACTTTAAACCAAACTCGAATGCTTTTGTTGTTCTTTTTTCTTTTTGAAGAGAAAAGAAGACAACAAGATACGCATTATCATCATGGTTTTAATTTTTCAGAAATAAACAACTATTTCTCCTGTTTTTCAAGTATATCATATGAATATTTTACTGGTTTTATAAATATAAGTTCATCATACTTTGGCAAGGCATTGCACCCAGCTCGAGTTCCCCATTTAGATCTCCAATATCCAGTCCAGCATCGCGTGCAGATTCGAGGAAACTTTTAGCCACTGGAGACAGAGAAGCATCAAATTCACTCACATGTAAGGGACCTTTATATCCACGATGACCTGTAGTTGGATTAAATATATGTCTAAATATTATCTAAGTATAGATGGACAATAATAATAATAATACAATCTTCTCTTTATTTCTCGAAATTATAAAGGAAACTTTCATTACCTTTATTTTAGATTTTCTATTTGTTAAGTCAAATAAAGAGGAAAAAGACAATAAGTAAGAACAACTTTCATACGATTAGACATGACACCTAGTATTCACATGATACTAAATACTGAATGAGAACTTTTAATCTACATGAAATAATAGTCAGCTAAATGGTGATTTTTTATGATTTTAAAAATATATAAAATATGTACGTGCATTTTTAGATACCTTCTCTTATGCATCTAATCGATCGCCTAACTTACGGGCCTGGCATGGCCAAGCGCGTAAGGCGTGTGACTCGTAATCCGAGGGTGGCGCTAAACATGCTCGCCCTCCCAGCCGTGGGGGTGTATAACGTGACGGTCAATCCCACTATTCGTTGGTAAAAGAGTAGCCCAAGAGTTGGCGGTGGGTGGTAATGCCTAGCTGCCTTCCCTCTCGTCTTACACTGCTAAATTAGGGACGGCTAGCACAGATAGCCCTCGAGTAGCTTTGTGCGATATCCCAAAACAAACCTAACTTACGTAATATAAATATACTTTACCATTTCTGAGTATATGCTAAATATTAACTTGCAGTTCCAAGAAAATAGAACAATGCATGTAATGTTTGTTAGTTTCAAAATTAAAAACTTAGTGAGATCTATATATAGTATCTAAACCAGTTGCCAGTTCGTAATGCTTACAACAACATTATGAGTATTCTATTTTTGTGTTTGAAACAATAATGTCTAAATAGTTAATATATTTATTTTCAGAAGAAATGTTATTAAATTCAACCTGATGCACCTAATATTATAATTAAGTGTTATTAAGTGTTTTAATAATATTTTTACTAATTTATTTTAAATGTTTGTATTTGCTATACAAGCCAATTATTTAAATATTCAAAACAAAACCAAATCTGCAGAGGACAGGCTCACAGTTAGGTCTATCCACTGACAACTCACCTGTATGCTTTCTCCGTGATGTAAATGCTTCACTTTTCTGAAAAAATGGAAGCACGTTTTGAAAGCTCCAGTCTTTGCACCCATTCTTCTTTTCCCAGTGATTAAAATCTTGTTTTGCTCCCCAGGTGTGGATAAGGTAGTAAATAGAACTGCTTCCGCCCAAAACTTTTCCCCTTGGCCATGCAGCCTGCTGATTGAAGATATAAAATTTCAACAATTATTGTTGTTACTTAGTCTTTAAACACTTGCTATGTCTGAGTAATAGAAGTATGTGTTTTTTTAGTGGATCTGGTCGTTATGATACGACATAAACAAGTCTCACAACTAGAAAAGACCATAACCTTACTTTTGTCTAATGTTTATATCGCATGCCATGTAATTTTTACCTAACACCATGTTGTACTTTTAATTTGTTCCTTAGTTTTATCTCAACTATTGATCACTAGTTCTCTATCGTTGTAGTTTTTTAATAAAAATCTCGATATGTAAAAGAATATTATCATCTTCCAAAAGAATTATTTCAAAAAGATGGACGTACGAGAAACATAGTTCACAACAATTACATACACCAGAGGGCTCATTTGTTTGCTTGTTGATATTTGCGCAATGTTACTCAAGAGTTATGTGCGCTATCGATCACTAAGTTAGGAGGGATATACTAGAAGGAAGACAGCTAGTCAACACTACCTGCAGCTAACTCTTCACAAACGAATAGGTAGATTGACTGTATCTTGTAACGCCACACAACTGAGACTGCGAGTATTTGGGTTGACAGGATTCCAAACGACAAGAACAAATACGAAGGTGTTATTTCTTTATTTTGTGATCTCAATCAATTTAATTTTAAAATTCAATAAAAGTTTAATGGTTAAAATATGATATGTTGCTAATCTGGTTTACTGTACAGTAAAGTTACTGCATAACTACAACCTTCAGAAGTATGTACTTTTAAAAATACGGAACAGATATACGCATTTACTTTCATTCGTATACCCAGGGAAATCGAACCCCTGATTTTAGCGTTGTAAATCTGCAGACATACCGCTGTACTAGCGAGGTGCACCGTGGAATCTCTGTGAATGCTTTCAATTACTATTGCTGTTATTAACGTATTAAGTTATTAGTTATAATTTTGAGCTTTACGTTATTCGTCGAAATGTGTGATCTACTTAAATCATTAAAAAAAAACTATTCACAGAGTAAAAAAATTAAATAAAGAACAGTCTCTCAGTCATCCTAGAAACTTCATATGCAAGTAGTGTTTGTTTTCTTTTTATTTTGGAATTTCGCGCAAAGCTTTGTTTGTTTGTTTTTGAATTTCGCACAAAGCTACTCGAAGGCTATCTGTGCTAGCCGTCCCTAATTTAGCAATGTAACACTAGAGGGAAGGCAGCTAGTCATCACCACTCACCGCCGCTGCTTGGGCTGCTCTTTTTTTTTACCAACGAATGGTTGGATTAACCGTTACATTATAACGCCCTCACGGCTGAAAGGGCGAGCATGTTTGGAGGGATGAGGATTCGAACCCGCGACCCTCGTATTATTCGAACGCTCAAGTAGTGAAATGGCAAGCAAAAATCTTTACAGTAATAAAGAAAGAATCCACGCTGCTAAATGTGTGCTTGAATAATATAAATCCTATTTGTAATCCCAGCGTCACGGGTTCGAATCCTCATCATACCAAACATGTTTGCCCTTTCAGCTGTTGGGGCGTTACACTGTGACGATCAATCTCACTATTTAGTGGCAAAAGAGTAGCCCAAGAGTTGGCGTTGGGTGGTAAAGACTATCTGCCTTCCCACTAGTCTTACACTGCTAAATTAGGAACTGATAGCGCAGATAGCCCTCATTTAGTTTTACGCGAAATTCCCCAAGAAACATACCAATGATTGTTTTATTTGGCTATGAACTAATAAAATTAAATATAAATATGTTGTTGGTTAACCTCAGTCGTGCAGTTAAAATCCTTTAAATTTAACGTCCATATCTTTCAAAATAAAACCGAATGATAAACTAGAGTAAAGGCACATATTTAACATTACCCACCACCAACTCTTATTTGGCTGAATAATGTGTTTAACCGTCACTCCTGTAGCACACTCAAAATCTTACGTGCGGAGCTCATTTTATAGCAACGCCCTGCAAACCACGAACTCTCAGGTTCGCAGTCAAGCATTCCGAGCCAACCACGGGGCCACGTTTATGGACTACTGTATTTCAAAGCTCCAGGTTTCTGGCCTGGTCATTTAACTTAAATGCAGGTGGCTGTTCAAATTGAACATTCCAAATTATTACAACAAATATATGTACAACTAAACAAAAATCGAGATGTTTCAATTTATACAGCAGTTGATTTTCAAGTGAGAAAAATCGTAGCTTAAAATAAAGGCAAATTCGTGTTATACAGATTTTGTTATTATTGTTATTTTTAAATTATACTTCCATTTTAATTACAGTAAATCTTCCGAAAACATTCTTAATAATACCTGGTCATTCAACCCCCACATAGCTCTCGCTTGTGATACAGTTTTGTAGCCCCAGTCCGCTGACGTCATTTGCAAGGATGGGGAAAGAAGAGGTATCGAGGATATCCATGATGGTTCACCACCAGCTTCAGTTATAAGAACACTGTAGTTGGTTCCTTCCACAAGACGACGCGCCACGACACTACCAGCAGTACCTGCACCAACTGAAGAGAAAATAACAATAGAAAATATCCTATACGTAGGATAGGTCCTTGACAGATTAAAACGAAATATTGTAGAACATTCGAAACTAGCAGTATGAAAGTAAAACAAAGCTTTCTCTTAATTCAATAAGAAAAAAAATGATGGACCAAATTGTGGTCTTCATATCTTTTCTAGATATTTTAAAATAATTATATATGTATAAATAACAGTAAAATTGGTGATTAAAGGTTGAATTAGTACAAATAACACTATGTAACACAAATTTTGTTCCTGCATAGTAAGTGTTATTTCTTTATTGATTTTGCTGTAAAAGTACAGAAAATGGCTATTATTTTTTTTAAACTTTGCTTTTGTGACCTGGTTAATGAAATTTAGAAATTAACCTATTTTATATGTAAAAATGGGCAAATTTACACAGTTTTAATTACATAAGGTCTGAATAAAATAACATATGAATCAAGATTTACATATATTTATGCCAAAGTTATACAAAAATGTTTAGAAGTGAGTAGTTTTTCGAGACTTGTGACTATAATGTAATCGCTTTCACGTATCAGTCCCGAAATATAGTCTCCTATCATATTTTCCTTATACGCTCCCAAGTCACAAAACCAAAGTTTGAAGAGAAAAATGGGACTTTTGCATTTACTGTAGGAATAAGCAGTTGAGGAAATAACACTTTCTGCCCAGGATCAAGAAAAAATAAGAATGTTGTTACATAGTGTAATATTTCCTAATCTTCTATACTTTCTGAACGAATAGCAGAATTAACAAGCTTTATTCCTCTATTGTTTCTCAACGTGCCAGGCATGAAATAACAAGTGTTAAGACAAAGTGTCCACGAAGACTACAATGTCCACATAAAAGAGTTTACTACTCTGCAGACTGAAGCTAATTTTTTTATATATTTAAACAATTTATTTACCCCATAAAACCAATGTTTTTTGACCAATAAGTGAGAAACCCGATATTTATATCGCTATTATGATTATAAATATTAAATCTTATATTTGTTCACTGCAAAACATCCTAGCATATAGTAGCTGTGATACCTCACTTTCAAAAAGAATACTTACTTATAATAAAATCATACTCCGCTTGAGGAAATTCTTTGATTCCAGGAGTAGATCCAGGCCACAGAAAAAATACTCCTAATACCACTGCTAATAAACCAACCACACTTCCTAAAATGATTAAAATTGTTTATGTTGAGAAAATGAGAATGAATAATTAATTACGTTGCGTAAAAATAAATCAAATACAAATTAATTTAAACAATAATGCCTGTTTTAACATGAAATACATGATCAAAGTAACAGACTATCAAGCTGTAAACTTCAACAACTATGTTAACAACTGAAGAAGTTAAAATCATGATTCTAAATTAAATATTGTTTTAATGGTTCATATTACTAAGTGGGCTTGTAAATCTTGCAAACATTACAGATCATTTAAATTACAATCATTATTTTAAGGCTTAAAGCTCTTCTAAAAATTATTACAATAACATAGAATAAATAAGACTTTTCGCTGTTTATATAGTCTAAGCTGCAATATGATATTTTGTTTAATATATGCATTAGTAGAAGGCCATTAAAACAATCCAACAACAAATTTTCTCTCAAATAGTGATGATTATATATATATATATGACGTGTAGTCATGTTAATAACTTAGATCAGAGCATATAATATGATTGTTTAGTGGGCCATTTACAACCACATTTTGTCATTCTGTATGCTAATTCAATAAAGAAAATTGCATTAAGTTTGTTTTTAAGAAAATTGGATGAATACAATGAATAGTTGGTAAAAGTGCTTAGAATTTAAAACAATGAGTGCATCCAGACCTTTGTCTTTGTAAGTTCTTTCTCATATTGAACGCTCAGCACTTACGAAGGCAATTGGACTGATATTGATATCGATATGAAAATTTAGAAACTGCGAAAAAAATGAATGATTTTCCTATAATGTTGTATTGAATAAAAAGCATTATAATACAAACATTTTTTTCTACGATTTATCATTTAGGAGATACCAAGCGTGACAAACACAGGCATTTAGTTATTATATATATCATGTCATCCCTTAAGTTATGTTCATTATTATTAATTATTTCCTGCCAATGATTCACGAACTTCCGAATACCACTTCTATAAAATTCTTTGAGTTTGGAGGAAAAGAATGTAGAGAGGGTAGTTTTGAAATCTTCATGTGTTTCAAGCTCTTTTCCACCAAGGTAGTTTTGCAAACTTCGGAACAGATTATAATCAGATGGGGCAAGGTCTGGAGAATAAGGAGAATGTAGAAGTTTTTCCCAGTTTAGCTCTTCAATTTTTGCAAATGTGATTCTTCCTATATGGGGCCGTGCATTATTCTGGTGTAACACATCCTTACGATTGATCAAACCTGGACTATTTTTTTTCAGTGAAACATCTAAGCACTCTAACAGTTGACAATAGAAGTCTGATGTAAGCGTTTTATTGAGTGGCAGAAACTCAAAGTAGATCACTCAAACAATATCAACCAAATGCTTAACAAAACTTTTCTAGGGTGGAAGTCCATTTTGGTTACTTTACCTGCACCGAGTCATTGTCTGCGGCGCTTAACATTTTTTAACATATCCACTTTTCATTTCCATTCATTAACCTGTCCAAAAAAGGTGAGTTACGTTCACAAGAGTGTCGAGAAATGCAAATGTTCGCTCTTGTTCTGAGGTTGGCTTCTGTCAAACCATGAGAGACCCATTTTCCAAGTTTTTACACCTTTCCAAACTGTTGCAGGTGACCGTGAACTGTTGAATGAGTTGAATTAATCTTCTGTGCCAGTTCTTCAGCTGTTACAGCACAATCTTCATCAAGTGCAGTCAGCAGCAAGTCATCATTAAACTCAATAGAATGACCGAAACATTGTTCATCACTTAAGCAGTAGTCAACTGATTTGAATTTCTAAAACCACTTTCGACTTTTTTCTTTCATTGAGAGACTCCACACCATACACGCCTTGAATATTTCGTGTAGTATCTGCTGCTCTATTGCCTTTTTCAAACTCATAAAGCCTAATTATATGCCAAATGTGCTCCTAGGACATACACGTCTTTATAAGGGATTATTTGATTAGTGATCTGACAAAGTGGAGTTGGATTAGTTTCTTTTATTTGACTGAACATTTTTATGCACGTTCTACTGCATATTTTAGTCTTTAAAACTTTCTACAAAGACAGAAAAGACAATGCACTTTCTGTATTAAATTTTCGGACAGTACTTAAGGGGTCACCTGATAGATATCAATAGGTAAATATTAAAACCTGTCTCTGCCAAACCTATCTCAACACACTGGAATAAGTGATATATTTGGCACAGGTGAGTACAATATAATTTTTTCGCCTGCTTAGATAAAATGTGATGTTTTTGTTTTTAGTTATTGTTTTCAGTTTCAAGTTTGGACACAAAGTGTTGTTCAGATAGGCACTTCAGCTATTAGATAAAATAGTAAAGAACAATGTATGCATTGTAGAGTTAATATCTGCTTATTCCAAGCATAAATGGTTGTTAGTCGAGAAACTGATGACTAAAAGGTTGTTGCATTCCCTTGTTTTCTAAATACCCAATGTTACGTATTTTTTGATGTTTTAAGTTCTTCGTAGATTAAACGCAACAGAAAAACACAGATAACAGCTTGTATAATTTATTACACTAAACTATTAACAAATATAACAGATATAACATGAATTATATAATAATAGTGACAGATATTAAGTTACAACATTCGAAATTAATTACAAAACAAAATAATATTAGTTTCAAACTTCAAAATAAATCACAACACAAAACGGTACTGGCCTGTATCTAATGTAATGATCTAAAATTACAGTCTCAAATTCCAGTCTAGGGTGTGAATTTGGTCCCACGAAGAAATTCCGAAACAGTTCACAGTTCAATGAAATCGCCGTCTCTCAGCTCAAGCAGTAATTCAGATGTATCGTAGAGATTGACAAATAAAATCACAAATCCAAGTTGAATATTCACAGCAAACACTTAATCTTTCTCAAATAACTAACTTTCTTCTTTTGAAATGAAACTGGTGTCTGATTCTCACTCTTTGTCTTCGAATAAAACTTATGACTGAATATCTCTCACGTCACCGTCTTTTTTATACCGATAGGCCTATTTCTCGAACAATCTCGCAATTTCCATACAACTCTAGAGCAATCCGCGCGTGTCTGTTCTTGCACGAGACTACACGTCTAGACAAAAAGTCACCAGCACTCATTTATAAACATGTGATTGGTCTACTTAATTCGAGAAAGTTCTAAAATGTTACCCTAAATAAATAACATATTTTAGTTTAAACTTCGAAACAATAATATCAATATGAAAAAAAATGAATAATACAAATGAAAATTCAAACACAATACGACATGTTGTCGTTTACAAAATATTTACACATATACATAACACCCAAGTAATTTTCGCTGTCCTTCTCAAAGAAATGGCAGTGTATCCACACTTGGAAAAGGTTTTTGAGGAAATAACTTATCCATATACTTAACTGTTTACAACTACTTTATTTACAACGAAAGCGGCTGTGTTCTACCCTAAAACAAAGACTAAGTAATTTGACTTTTTAGAAGATGAGGTCTTGTTATTTGTGGGGATACCTATTTTTCCCTGTGAAACAACACATTATTAGTGGTTAAATTTATGTTAAGGTGATACAGTGATACTACAGTCTTTGGTTGACAGAAATTACAGACAATGAATATTCATGTGTTAAAGCTTTAGCTATAATTGGTAAGTTGTTTTGTTGTTTTGAATTAAGCACAAAACTACACAATGGGCTATCTGTGCTCTGCCCACCACGGGTATCGAAACCCGGATTTTAGCATGTAAGTCCGCAGACCTACCGCTGAGCTACTGGAGGGCAATAATTGATAAAGGATTGTATTATATATAAGGTAGAGACAGAGTGAATAGTTTTTCTGTGATACAAATTAAGTTCTGACACAAAGTATTCATTTTGTGAGGCCTGTAATACATTAATTAATGAAACATCACACAAATACTACCACGTAGTCAAGTAATCCTTGTAAATTACTTTATAAGTGGTGAACATACATGAGAAAATCTGTGGAAAGCTACTTCCGTGTGAAAACGTGTAGAAGCTGTAGATTTACGTGTATGTAAACATTTATACGTGATTGAGCAGAATTTTATGAACGTATTCTACATATATACAAAGCAATTTATAAGAAACTAATCATTGGGAATATGATTAAGTGTGAATACGCGGGCTTAATCTGAATGTTAGACATAGTTATGAAGCTAATCTGTAAGGCATTACTTGAAGAATGAGTGAGCTGTTGTTTTCATTTATGCTTTGAAACGTTCAGTTGGTACTGGTTTTCTGGAATTGGATATAAGTTATAAATGATTTATATTACACTTGTAGGAATATACAGCCTAAGTGATATTCATATTCAGTGTAGCTAATTTAACCTGTGTAAGCTAATTTAGCCCATGTAAGTTAAGAGTAACAAAGGTTTATTTAATTACAATGAAATATTTTATTGAAACAATTCAAAGTTCCTCGACTTTTTAAAAAACATTTCTAAGCATTTTATATGCAAAACGGGCTCGTTTGGGTTGAGAAAATATTTTACATAAAAGAGCAAACAACGTTTCGACCTTTTTCGGTCATCCTCAGCTTCATAAAGAAAAAAAGAGGTAACTGACCGGAAGCTGACCACTTGTTTAAAAGGGGTTGTGTAACTTAGTGTCGGAATGTAGAGGGCGATGTTGATGTTTTAATACATAATTTTATATTAATATAGGTATAAAGGCGTTCCTTTATATCTCCACATCATCACAACTCACATTCAAGCCCATACACTTGCCTAGTGAGACAATATCCTCGACAACAGGCTCAGCCTCAAAGCTTTCAAAGTCTCTATCTGCTACTTAGTCTGGCCATAATTTCTTCCAGGCTGAGTTCATGGTCCTCAAAGACATGTCTCTCCAGGCTTTGTCTGTGATCCTCAAGCAATGGGAATACTAAAGTGATTTTTCCAAAACTCTCTGAAGGTTAACACTGTGTCAGAGGTCACTTCAAAGCACCTTTAAAACAGTGCTTTGGTGTAGAGTTTCTTAAAGCTCGGTATGACCTGCTGGTCCATAGGCTGAATGAGAGGAGTCGTGTTAGGGGGCAAGCGCTTCATCGTAATGAAACTGTACTCCTTCACCAACCTGTCCTCCAAGCCTGGTGGGTGAGCAGGTGCATTGTCCATCACAAGAAGGGCCTTGAGTGGCAACTGCTTTTCCGTTTTGGAGAAAACACTTCATGGACCCACTCCACAATAAAATCACTATTAGCCCTCCATATGGCATTTAGTTTACTTTTCAGAACATTATTTTTCTTAAAAAACCTCGGGTTCTCAGAATGGTACACAAACAAAGGCTTAAGTTTTAAGTCCCCACTTGCATTACTACATAGCAATAGAGTTAGCCTGTCCTACATTGGCTTGTGTCCTAGCAGTGACTTCTCCTCCTTGGTGATGTTGATCCTATTTGGCATTTTCTTTCAAAAGAGACCTAGTTCATCACACTTGAACACTTGTTGGGAAATAAAGCCCTCAGCTTTTACATGGTCAATAAATTCCCTAACAAATTTATCAGCTGCGTCTTTGTTAGAACTGGCACCATCCCCATGTCTCATCACACTATGTATGCCACTTCTCTTCCTAATTTTTCAAACCACCCCTTACTAGCCCTAAAGGCATCACTTGTATCAGCACTCGTTCCAGGGTGGTTTTTCAGGAGGTCAGCATGCAACTGCTTTTCTTTCTCACAAATGATGGTTTCAGAAATCCTATCACCAGCTAACTGTTTTTCGGTTACCCAAATCAACAACAGTTTTTCTACCTTTTCTATTGTTTGTGATTTTTGTTTCGTAAGCACTGCCACTCTTTTTGCAGCATCAGTTTCTTTGATGACTTCTTTATTTTTCAGTATGGTGCAGACTGTAGACTTCGCAATACCAAACTGTGTAGCAAGGCCAGACAAAGCGAACACCACTCTCATACTTCGCTATGAGATCTTTTTTCACTTCTATTGTGGCTTTAAAAACTTTTCATTTTGGTTTGCTGTTTTCATTATCATTCTTTGATCCCATGGTTGCTTATTTAATCAGAATAGTTAGAAAAACAACAAACAAAAATAAAAGCGAGAACGTTCACAGCAGATTTTAGTGGGGGTGTGGACTGAGTGACAGGTGCGGGTAAAATGTTTTGGGCATGCTTGGTGTGGGCAGAAAATGGTCGAAGGGTGGTTCTGGTCATCAGTCGGGTTATTTCTGGGGTTCGAGCCACGACAGCTTGGTTCGGGAACCGAGTTTATGTTCGACAACTGAGACACGTTTTTCTCAAACAATATGTTCGAAAACCGAATTGTTCGAGAACCGAGGTACCACTGTATTATGTATTCTATGTTTTTCATGTTTTAAATCGCTCGTGTTGTAGTATGTTTATCGTTTTTATTTTAAGTTTTTTATGCACTGGTTAGTAGTGCATTAGACTACCTCGCCTGAAACAGGTAGGTGATTTTTTTCAAAAGACGTTTATATGTGTTTCAGCATTAAAGTGTATTTTGTCATTCTAAGTTTTTAAGTGGAGCATAGCATGTTAAAGAACCCTATCCTAAACGAGTGGACAAGCTGTTTATTTTTGTTTCACCTGATTTTTTCTTGTGTTGCTTATGAATATTGTTAAGAAATTGATTTTAGTGGGACGAAGTGAATTTATCTTATCTTTGATGAAACAAGGCTAAAGTTTGATTTTTATATTTCTAGATTTAATAGCGCCCACGTCAGTTTATGAAGTAAAGTGTGGGGTGTTGGTGGTTGGAAGAGATGGTATTATGGGTTTGCTACTCCTTCAATTTAGATGTAATTTTTTTTCAAAATGACTGATTTTCTTCAAAGTTTACAGTTTAAATGAAGGGTCACAGAAGTAGATATTTGAGCTGTATATATAAAAAATGTGAGTTCACTAACTGGCAATTAAATAAATTTTTTGCAGGGAAGATAGCATGTGGAATTCAGAAATAGGAAACTGTTTCTCTGTCGGCATGTTGGATAACTGTCAAGAACCGCCGTGCTACGTAAACAAGAATTACTGTGCAAGGTGCATTCGTGTGCAGGTCTGACTTAGCTAATGCTATTAAGTTTTGTTTTTACACACAGGTTTATTCCTTTAAAAATAATTTAACCCTTTCCATCTCAAGCATTTCAGATTAACACGTAGAAAATGTGCAATATCACATGTTGAAAAATTACTTGTGATGTATCTCTAAAATCTAAAACGTTTTCCAAAATAAAATTATAATTAAAATGTTGAGGTTTTAGTAACTGCGCATCAAATGCAAGACTGGTCTGTAAAGTCTGCAGCCTGTTGTAAATAACCATGGATTTCAAAAGTTCTGAAATGGCCATCTTCTATGGGAAACTATATACTTTTTATGACTTAATTGATATAACATTTGGCAGAACAAGTACATGTTCTAGACAAACTATACCTCATTAAGATACCCTTTGTAGATACTTATTCGATAGTTATATATTACAATTGTTTTAAATAATATTTTAAACACTATATAGCTGTTTACTGGTATCTTGTCTCATAATAGTGTGATAAGATGTATTAAATCACTCCTAATGTATCGTATACACCATAGTGTAATTATATAAAATTAAATAACATTGCTAAATGTGAAATACTCTAAAAAAAGTTATACCATCTTTAAGTAGACGACAGTTGTTATGTACAGGTACTTCATCTGAACAAAGGTGCAGTTTAGGGCTTCATATGCATGTGTTTAACTAGTATTTAGGTGAAATCGCTGAAGCCTTTTAACGTACATTTCTGATACAATCATAAAATGGATGTTTATGAAACCCACTTTCCAACTTCTTACAGGAACAGATTAACAACAAATTTTATGCATAAATATCTATACCATAGAAATATACAAAAGTAACACGTTTCCATATATTTGATCATATGTGTTTACATTTTTCTGAGTGTTTTCTTCTTCAGTCAGTAAACAATAAACAAAAAAATATATATACCTTTGTTGTATACGAGTAACATATCGAATATGTTTCAAAACAGCAGAATGAAAGTAATTACCAGGAACGTGAGCCCCATTTATATTTTACCTGTTGTTATGATGTGAAAAACATACCAACTTTCGTTTATAGATGTCTCCGTCATTAGTCATGGAGTGATAAGGCAGTTTCCATGACTTTGTTAGACATTTAAAGTTGGACTGAAAAATTTTATAAAGTTATGAAAATTAAATCGGAAAGACAATTAAATTTCACACATATTCGATATTGATAAACCAGCAGGAAGACTGACACTCAGCTTCAGGTAAATGTTAAATAAACTGAATTTACTGTTTGGCAACTGCTGTAAGTAGACGAGTTACACAACTGGAAAGCATCACTATACGAAAATGTAACTATTTTCAGCAGACGATGTCATTCACGTCAAATATTACAGGTGGTTGTCACGCAGTGTACATGAAATGTACAGAAGGATCCCACCATTATTAATCCATCACCAAACATAACAAGTGCGTCTAATTTTGTTAAAAGTGATTGTAGAAAATGGGAGAGTGTAAGAGAGAACTTGCAAACACACGTGGCGAGAAAATATTCAACGAAAGGTGAACGTGTTCCTCTTGCCACTTGTGAAACTCAACCGTTTTCACTTTGAAACATAATTTAATATTACCTTAGAAGCACTGACGTTTGTTGATATACCCTTACAATGGCATTATTTTTATTTTTTAGTATTATAAGCTAACACTTACGGGAACAGGCTAATGGGCGTAGGCCTACACTATTACTCACATGGAACGTGTTGTAATGTGATCTTTTGAACAAAATGCTTTCAAGCCGTAAAGCTTTTATGACAACAGAAGTGTTATAAATGTCCATTAACTTCATAATTTTATTACACCGCATCTGAGCTAAATACACGTTATATATTGAAATACTATATTCACTTATCTTTCCAAACTAGCTTGCAGTACATGTTGAGGGATGCTTTTACAGTCTGGAACAAAATAGTTTTCTATCATATACAAAAGAAATACGTTTAATTATCATATTACTAGTTTATTGATAGATTGATTCGTTTAACAGGCCGGCATGGCCAAGCGTGTTAAGACGTTTGACTCGTAATCCGAGGGTCGCGGGTTCGAATCTCGGTCGCACCAAACATGCTCACCCTTTCAGCCGTGGGGGTGTTATAATGTGACGGTGAATCGCCCTATTCGTTGGTAAAAGAGTAGCTCAAGAGTTCGCGGTGGATGGTGATGACTAGCCGCCTTCCCTCTCGTCTTGCCCTGCTAAATTAGGGACGGCTAATCAGTGTTGTCGAGAAACCCACTTGTTGAGAATTTTATATGCAAAAACGGCTCGTTGAAATATTTTCTCAACCCAAACGAGCCGTTTTTGCATATAAAATAGGGACGGCTAGCACAGATAGCCCTCGAGTAGCTTTGTGTAAATTAAAAACAAACAAACAAACAGACTCCCTCAAGGCAGCTAAATGCTTTGTCATCTAATTAGCGACGCGCATGAACAGATTAATGAGATTCTGTATCTACCATCGAGCGAAACCACAACCAAGTGAACTGACATGTATTATCTTCGCCACTTTTCTTTCTAGATATTTAACAAGGTAATAAAAATATTTCGTTACTTTTACATTTTCCAGACAGTTTTAGCCAACAAAGTTCCTACTCTCTTAAACCTAAAGTAACCCACTAAAAATAAAACAAACAAAACATCAGGGCATACTTTTGCGTATGACTGTCTGGGTGCTGTTGCTGACTCACATATCTTTAATGTAAAAAGATAAATCTCATTTACATATATTATCAAAAACAATTAAACAAAGTTATCAAGAAACGAGTTAAATGAATTCAGTATCCTGATAGCTCAGTGGTAAGTCTTGTTTATTTTGTGTTTGAATTTCGTGCAAAGCTACACGACATTAGAAACACAGATATAGCCAATATCTTTAAATTTTAAAGATGTTTTTATGTTTATGAGTTTTAATATTTGTTTATTTTGAATTTTCCCCGCGAAGCTACAGGAGGGCTGAACTGGCTATCCCTAATTTAAGCTACTAATTTACTAAAAAAAAGTGAGATTTAATGTACCATTATAACGTCCCCAAGGTTGAAAGTGTGAGCATGTTTAATGTGACGGGGATTCGAACCCGCGACCCTCAAATTGAGTGTCGAACACCTGAACCATCTAGCCATGTTGGACTCAGAAGTAATGCTTCTAACTTATGATGCTAAAATTCGGATTTCGACACCTGTGATGGGCAAAATTCAGAACGTCCACTTTATAGCTTTGTTTATAACAATAACTATAAAAGCAATACATTCAAAAAGACGATCAAAGTTTTAAAATGATATTTTTAATTTTTCTAATCCATTTGCAAATTATTCTTTCTCCATAACTATTCTATTATACAGTAAACATTGACTTAAGGAGAAGTGTTCATACTCAAATACCCATAATTAGTCCAAAATTATCAAACTGTGCTTGCTTCCTTGTCGGAATTGCGTTTTCACTGAATAAGCTAGTTTAGTTTCGTACTCTGATGTCATATAACGTTCATAGGACATTTAATTAGTTAATTGAAAAATGATTTAAGGCTAGCTTTAAAAGTTGTATTAGATTCAAGTTATTTTTCATTCCTTACAAAAGCTCATCGATGAACAAAAGAAACGGAAAATAACGATAATGCTCTGCAGTACTAAAATTTGTCAAAATTAGCAAAACAAACTTTTAACTTCTAAATGCGTAATAATTTTAGAAGGAACATTGATTTATTCTCTGCTTATTGATAAATATGAAGGAAAAGATGGATAAAGCCATTTAGAACAGACCAAGGAAGTAGAAGAACTAATTAGACTAGCTGATGATTATGCCTCTCCACTGTCAAACTTATCCTCTGAATTCCTATTAACATTGTAGTTTAAGCTACAACTGTATTAAATATTTTAACTATAAGTCTAGTTTATTCTACCGTAAACTCCACAAGGACAAGAGAACATAAATATATAAGTTTTCACTTACCTTTCCATAGAAGTGAACTTATCTGAATCATTACAAATTTTCAGTAAATCAGTGTTGATAATATTCTACAAGTTGATGTGTAATCTTGACAACGCACTGCTCAATCAGCACTTTTCAGGAATTCTGTTTGTGAGTAAGAATTATGCTCAATTCCTGACGTTATATAAAATTTCAAGCACTTTCCACATTTGGTATCTCTTATATGCAATTAACGAAATATATCGTCTAAAAGTCTGGTATAAACTATGTGCTTGTAATTATATTATATTATTGTCCTGTCAGGAATATATTTTCACTAGTTCTCTATATTAATTAAGACGCAGCGCGCTTTCAGTAGTATCTTAATTTTCCGCGTTTTGTTTAACTGATGAAAGATGTTTCAGATTATAGATGCTGAACTGTTTCTCTTCTTATCATAATGTCCTGTACTTTCCCTAGTTTATAGCACAAAGAGGTCACTTGTAGAGCTTCTTTCTGACCGGTAAACTTCTAAATGGATCTATACAGTTCGATCAATACACGATGTTTAATCTTTCTGTGCCGCGCAACTCTAGAGTATGTTATGACGAAGACGTGGTTGCTTTATACAACAGACATAAAATAGAGGACATTTACTTCGTGTAGGCGTTTCGATCATAAGAAACAAGTGCACAAAGAACGAATACATTTTTAAAGCAGTTTGATGCATGCATGCTGTTTTTTAATTTTATTTTATTTTTCAGACTCAGTCGTATATAAGAATGTATCTCTCTTGTGGTTTATGATCGTATTAATGAATTGTGCTTAATTGTGTTTTTAAATAATTTTGTTGTATTATAATTTCAGAACGAACTTTGTATCGTAATTTAAATTAAAGCGTTTTTTATCAGTTGATAATCCTCACCTTTTGGACTTATTTTCGGCTAAAACTTTGTAAATTCATTTCTGTCTTGACTATTGTTAAATATTTTGTATTCAAATGTTACCCTTTTTAAATAAAACTATTAAATATAAAACAATATTTTTTGAGCTCATAGATTTAAAAACGTATTCTGTATTCATACTCTAACGATGCATTCTATGGAGATGCAGGTTGACATAATAAATAAATCTATATGTAATAAATAATACAAAGTACAGACGAAGATTAAGTAGTGCAATGTAGCTGTAGATTAAAGTATTCGTTAACTCTAAAATACATTCTGAGAAAGCAAATTGTTCTAACTTTTGAATTATATTTAGTGAAAATAATGCGTAGTTCAGTCTCCATGACAATAAGGAATTAATTTGTTTCTTTAATAGTATTTGTTAAGCTCGCGTTCATTTTAGACCAAGTTTGACAATCTGTGTTTGAACAGAAATTCCGAAACTAATTTCAGGCTTCACTTGAAATACAACTTTTCAGTGTACAAACTGCAAAACATATAACTTAGTTAATTTGCTTTGATAAATTAAAACACGTAACTCATCAAGTATCTTAATAACAATGTACACAATTAAAGTTAAATATTTCCCACAACTGGCTTCAAACAGCTAAAGGCAGTTGGAGTTGAAATGCTGTGGCTACATATAACTAACTTTAATCCTTAAATTTATTCACCTTAACTGCTGGCAAATTGCACTTCAGCATTTATATTGGAGGACAGGTGGAGTATCCTCAAAGAGTTATCAATAATGGCTTAAGGAAGACAACATTGAATGATAACGAAGGCGTAATTTTGAACTTCAATTTTAATATATTGTTTTATAGAGCTGATTTTAATCGCCTAAAAGCAGTTAATATAGAGCATAGCATTAGGTATATATATATGTGTGTGTGTGAGTCAAAGATTTCTTTTCTTCTTCACTAGAAAAAACACCGTAAAGGTGTAATGCATTTTTTGATAGGCCGTACACTCTTCTGTGTACTGCATTTTTGCCTAAACAGCTTGGATCAACAGACCAAAGAAATACTAATGAGCCTCTGATAATGTTAAAGTGTATATAATATCCATGTGGTTTTTAGTTCGTTTTAGTTCACCATATAGTTGCCTATATTAATTAAAATATGTTAATAAAGTTATTACATCTCTACATAAAACCTCTACATTACAGATTCTCTTGTCATTTTCATATTTGGAATAATCTGCAACTTCACACATTGCATAGAACCAGGATGTTTACAATAATGTTCTTTACTGGCAAAGTAAATGATGTATATATGGAGTTTACAACCATAACCATGTTGTACAAAAACTACCAGTTGCATGATAACGTATATTACTTCTGGGTAAAACCAAAATTGCATATTTAGTACATACTATCAGTTTTAGTCAGGATACATGAAGTGTTATTTGTTTATCAGCATGAACAGCTCAAACGAAATATATTTGGAGGTGAGAAAACATTTTACTTTGAAGATTGTTGTTCACTTTCCATAACTTGGCCAATCTGTCTAAGCTTAAAATTATTGACAAGTGTAAAAAATCTGTGCAAAATAATTAAGAAGTAAGAATGGAAACACAAAACTAAGAAAAGCGGGGTAGAATTAGCGCGACAACATTACAACACCTGGTGGGTTTTTTGACACAATGCAAACTCAAAGTGCGTGTGCTTTTTGTAATTGGTAATTTTTTTAAACTAAACGCAAGGTGCATATAATTAAATTTCTTGGTTGTAAACTTTGTTTCGGTAATCGAATACATGTACATATTACGTAACGCTAACGAAATGCATGGCATCACAAGGGAGGTAGGTGTTTACTGTCGAAAGTTAAACAGGAAGCTTTGCTTATGGGAATTACTACATCTACCTGACTGATAAATGGGTGAGTTAAACAAGTAATATAATAAATGCTGCTTTAAAATTTTAAAAATTTGTTGAGTATCTAGAACGGATATTCAAGTCTACAATTGAATCAAAGTTCAAAGTAAAACATGAAGTAGAAATAGGCGGAACGAAACCTACTCTGAAGTTAAGATTACCAAATGTTGTGATGTATTCCCTCTCATTCCTGCGTTGTTTTCTCACTTTTTAGTACTCCCATTCCTACTTCCTATTTTTTTTACAACTGTCTCATAGTTTTTAATATATTAAGTCTTGAGAGTGATAAGTCTGGAGGTATCCTTCTCATAACTTTTCTTAAGCCTATCCCTTGACATTTTCTGGCTTTTACTGATATTTTTGCAATAGTTTTTTTTCCATCTAACAAAGGTGGAAGCATTTTATCATTTTCTTTGGCTGGTACAAAAACTTTTCAAGGTATCGAGATAATTTATTTTTCTCTTGTTTTGTTTTGTTGAAAGGAGTCCCCCTCTGGTACAGCAGTAAGTCGACGGACTTATCGATGACAGAATGAAAAACGAAAACTAAATGCAAGATTAAACCAGTTACACCTTCTGTATTGACTCAAGAGTTCGAACTGAGAGTACCATCTACTACCAAACGTGGAATAGAAGAGCTTATTGGTTTACACATATTACCACTACCACCGTGCCATCTATTACTGAAGAACCTTCCTGGACTATTTCAGTAATGACACTACTAAATCTAGTTCCATAATTTAGCTGACCAGTTTAACATTAGCCAACTGAGAAATAAGTGAACTGTGATGTTTAGTTCGAAATAGTTTCCAGAGTAAATGGGTAGAATAGTGAACAGTAAGCCAAGCTCTTTCCTGCCCATTCAATAGAGTCAAATTTGAACAATTAAAGAGCCATCAAACTGACACTCATAAATATTGTCTAACATTAGTAGCGGATTTCTCCAGCACATAAAAAGTGGTGTGCTATAAAAAAAGTATTCAGAGCAGAGTTGTGGAACAAGGTGTGAAACACAGAAGAAATTTTAGCTTAACTTTTATAGTTACCTTACTTGAATGTTCCTTGTGAAATGATAGATTTATTGACATGTGTCGAATTCACAGATGCCATAACAGATGACAATATGTGAATTAAGCAGAAGCAAATTAGATGTACATCTGTAGATTTGCAGATAAACTACAAAAGGAACCATTTAGAAATTATAGGAACGTCACATTCTGTAGTATTGAAACAATAAGTTCTCCTAATTCCTGTAACAGTGGTTTATAATAGTGTTTGTCAGCTACTAATCTGTAAACTGATACCGGTTCGTCATAACCACATTTTCAGTCTGCTGGATTTATTAAAATCAAAGATATAAACATTGATAGAATATTCATATTTAAGTCGCAATACTTTTTTCTTGTACTTGTATTTTGGAGGTTTGCAAGAGTTTAGAGAGCAGTGAGTCAGTCCCTCGCATCAGAAATGTTCAAAAACACTGGAAGATTAACAGTAAAAATTGTTTAAACACAAAGATACATATTGAAAGAAAGACAAAATAAATAAATGATCCAACCGTAACGTGAAAGGACTTATTGCAGGAACTGTAGGTTAAAGCCTGCATTGAATAATAACCCCTCCCAGAGGATACTGTTATAATTTAAGAAATATTGAAATATATCTATTACATCCGAAAAATCACCAGCTGTTATTAAGTCAAGAAAATAATATTTGAAGAAAGAATCCTTGAGCCCAAATTAGGTGAAGGAAAATACGTTTGACCAGAAATTGAAAAGAGGAATTTGTTGGACTGATGTGACAAAGTTCAATTTAGAATACTTCACCTGCCCTAAATTAAGAAAAAAAGTTTATTATATGAAAAAAAACGTCGTACATTATTCATGTGCTTATTGACGGATACCTACAAATATGCTGATTGACACTGGTTCTAAAACTGAAACTGTTCGACCCAATTTAGTGATAAAAAACGGAAACTTATCTTCAGAAATACAGAAAGAAGAGGGACTGAAGTAAACAACAGACGGATATAAAGCTCCAGCAAAAGTGAAGTATGAAGTTATCCGTACCGAATGACAGTTCTCTTTTCGTCATGACTTATGAGTAACTGACATCAGTAAAGAGTACCTATTACAAATTTGATTTCATTGGAGATATGAATGTTAGTTCAAGCAAGTTTCAGGTAGTTTTATAGTAAAGACCAGAAAAGACCAGAAAAGACCAACACATTAAATGGCAATTACTATACTTGAAGTTCAAGTTCTATTGAAAACGGGGATGATGGTTATTACAACCACTGAGAAGTGCGATATTTACACCAAAATATATTGAAAATAAATTTAATCTAGTTATTGACCCGTAATAGGACCACACACTCAGTACGTCTTGTTTGATTAGTAGTGGTCGGAAGTGCTATTGTGGATGTGAAGAATAAAGATGTTTTAGAAGACTTCATGCAGGAAAAAATTAAATCAGCTTCTTTTAAAATATAAGATAAATATGATAATAATACTGATAAAACGATCTCATGTAGTGACTGAGCAGTGCTCCTCAGAAGAGAAAATAAAGTCCAAAGTTAAGACCTAAATTTTTATAAATATTTTAAATTTGAACCATCAGAATTAATTTTCTTAAACCGGTAATCAGTATAAACTGATATCACAATAATATTTTGCAAATACTAGTATATAAAGTTTTACACCTCAGTATTCCTTCTAGCTATAAGACCGAAACCCTTGAGGTATTGTAAATTTTTAGTATTTACAAAACATCGAAAACCTTTATAAGTTATAATTATTTACTTGTATTATGTTTAATCATAGTATTTATGAGTTATAGATATTCGATCGCGAGTTTGAAGTGGTGGGTAGTGACGACTAGCTGCCTACCCTCTAGTCTTACACTGCTAAATTAGGGACGGTTAGCACAGGTAACCCTCGTGTAGCTTTGTGCGAATTTCAAAACCAAGGAGCCATAGATATCTCCAATAAATATAAAAATCATAATTATTCCGGGTAAAAACATTTCAAACATCATTTTTTTATAAATTATACTTACTTCCAATAGCTTCAATAAGAAGCAATGATAATAAAAGAAGAACTTAATGATTTTATTAAGAAAATACTTTTGGACAAGTCAACAAACTTTCATGAGCCAACACTTGCAATCAACTTAAAACATTCGCATCATTGGAGAAAGTTGTCAAGCTAACGACACTACAAAAAAGGTAGTACAACTCTGTGCTAAGGGAAATGTTTTTGCAGAGTTGGTTATGCTATTACAAGAAAACAACATCGGTATAGAAACGGTTTTAACATATCCACGAAGTCTTGTGCCATGTGCTTCAACTATAGTAGATGGTCTTCTTTTAAAAACAAACAAATCAGCAATTCACCATCTGTTGGATAAAGATGTACCACCTGACCATCTTCAGTAGGAAAGTATTGTATCTATAACTAATGGTAATGCATTGCTGCATACTCTGGTTTATCACCATGATAACTTTAACTGTTGTTGTTGTTGTTTTGAATTAAGCACAAAGCTACACAATGGGCTATCTGTGCTCTACCCACCACGGGTATCGAAACCCGGATTTTAGCGTGTAAGTCCGCAGACATACCGCTGAACCACTGGGGGTACTTTAACTGTTAAGCTCTACCAAAGACAAAATGATTTTATTTTGTTATTGGATCTTACTGCAAGAATAAAGTGAAAGATGTTGAGCAATAACGAAGGGGACAAGGGCGAAATTCTCTTATCAATGGGCCAAAGACTAAAGTCATCAAGATTGGAACATTTTTCTGATGAACAATGAGAACAAAAAACAGCTTGTGAAACTGGCTCTGTATGAATGGCAAAAATACTTATGCCGAAAGTTTTCAGGGATGGTATACATATTATTTGAGCGAAGAATATGACAAAAAACTGACAAGTGCAAATGGAATGTAACAACAGAGAGTTGAATGGAATTTGGCTTGGACTCTAGTCAAACAGAAGCAGACACTCGAATCATCATTCATTCTTCACTTGGTTCAGCCACAAACTCGAAAAACACGATTGTAAAAATGTACACAGACACAGATGTTTTCATACTTCTGCTAAAATATGACCAAGTTTTACAGAATAGCATAATATTTGATTGCGGGACTGCAAATAAGAGACTATTTCTGACTATCAAGACTGCCATTACCAAACATGGGGCTGAACACTTTTAGGTATATTTAGCACTTTATGCATTGACATGATACGACACAGTCAGTGCATTTGTCGGCCAAAGGAACATTTCTGCCATGAAAATGCTGAACAAGGAAGAAGTATTTGTCAAAACAATTGTCACGTTTGGAACAACCCCGATATTTTCAGACGAGATAATAGCTCGACTAAAGCATTTTGTTTGCTATCTGTAGAGGAACTCCTTAAACACTGATGTCAAAATCTCTACTATGATATGTTTCGCAACGATTCCACCATTATGGTATTAACATAAGCCTCATTCCGTTTCGCAAGTAGTTACTGCTATTTCATTTTAAAAAGGCAAGTTATCAGGTCTGTATTTGAAATTGATAGAGAGTATTTGCAAGCTGTTATCATGTTTTATTTTCATATGTTTAATAAATTACATGTTCATACAGTATATTTGTTACTTAGCGACCGTTGCTAGGCAAAAGACTGTTTATGAAGTTGTTTTCATTTGTGAAAAAAGTCTGTCCATCCACAAATTTTGCATGAACCACGTTTAATGATTTTGTTTCAAGTTACGTAACTCCACCAAACTGTAACTTAACAATCTGCTAATATAAATAAGTAGTCAAATGATAAGGATACCCTATATACAATCTACAACTTTATATATTGTTACACTTTGGAGCTAGAAAACGTTTGAATTCTTATTACAAATTGAAATTCCTCGAAGAAAGCATAGTCTCATAAAATTATCAGATGGGTTGATGCATTAGATATCTGGTCAGTTGGCCCGTAGGCTATTATCATTATATTGTGATGTTTAAATGAGACCAGATCATAGCTGCAAGTAACAAACAAAACGATTAAATAGAAACATCTATGTACAACTACAGCATAAAAACTAATTTCAGGTAACAATATAAACCTTGATCACTCATCAAATCTTACAGTATACGGGGTTACATTTTATAATAAAATTCATGAAGTGTAAATATTGATAGTGTAAAATATTTAAATGGATGTAATAAAATGTGTTCGTGAGATTTTTGTATCAGTTTACGATTATAATTAAAATGATGGAATTTGTTTAAATATTTAAATTGCTTTACGAATAAAACTATTACAGTATACTCAAGTTCTCATGGGTATTAACTGATAGCTAATAAAGTTTTACTTACCTGAATAAATTCTGAAATACAGTTATCTGTTTAATGTTCAAGAGAAAGAACAGTTCGTAGAGAAAATTAAAACGATTATCAACAGATGATTTTTGATCAAATGAACATTTTACTTATCATTATGATAATTTAAACTAATGTTTTGCTTATTTATAGCATGTAACTGATATTGTTTTACATTTACATCAGAATACTGAAATCACATTATACAATAAATATAACTGTAATTGTCATAAGCATAAACACTTATTCTGAAAACAAGTTCAGAAAAATAGTAATTCAGGGCCTATACTTTCTTTACGTACACAAAAGCAACAGTTTCCAATAGTTTATATCCTGAGCAGCATATGAGTGTAAGCATTAACTTAAGACACCCTCCCCCCAGTTTCACAAAAATGTTTTCATCAAATCACTAAACATGTTCGCCCTTTCAACGGTGGGGGTTTTATAATGTAACGGTCAATTTCACTATTCGTTGGTAAAAGAGTAGCCCAAGAGTTTGCGGTGGGTGGTGATTACTAGTTGTCTTCCTTCTAGTCTTACACTACTAAATTAGGGACGGCAAGCGCAAACAATTGTCGTGTAGCTTTGCGCGAAATAAAAAAAACAGACAAACAGACAATTACTTTCAATATGAAGGTTTGGCTTGAGTTATTGTCCTTCTCACTACTATTATTCCCATTAGTACAAATATGACAAAAATATGTAAGCTAATAACCTATCCTTTTTCTCATCTTCGTATTGGTTTTCTTAAAATTTTAACACAAGTGCAACTACTTTATTTTAACGCAATCCTAAGATATTGTGTGCCCTTTTACCTTCCAGCCTTCCACAATTTTTGAACCAATGCGCTAAAGACAGTCTTGGAAATACGTATATTTTTATATTAAATATGCGCCCATTCATCCTTTTGAAATGCAATTACAAATTATCACTCGTTTTTCCTTTGTTGTATTAATCCTCTTGTATTTTCATATAAAACTGTCACCCGCTGATACACCTATAAGTCTGTAGATTTACAACGCTAAAATCAGGATTTCGATTCCATTCGATGAAATTAGCAGAGAGCTCGTTGTGGTTTTGATGTACGAAAAAATACAAACACATTTTACTGATATGTGATGTATGTCTTCACTCGTCGATCTTCTAGAAGTTTTTTGTTTTTTCTAAATGTGAAAAATAAAATATACCACCTGTAGCACTTTATGCAAATTCTAATGGGTTACTTCTCTGAGCAAAAAATGAACTAAACAAAAAATAAAATTAAATACATACTGACAATCATTTATTTAAGTCTGAGCTACCATGATCTAAAGTTTTATTATTGTCTTCTATAATCGGCCCTAGTGGCACAGCGGCAGATTTACGGACCCACAACGTTATGAAAATCGGGTTTCGATACCTGTGGTGGGCGGAGCACAGATAGCTCTATGTGTAGTGCTGTGCTTGATTACAAACAATTAATGCAGAATTTTATTTGGAAAAAGTTCACCCGTTTGTCTACATTTCCATGTGACTGTATTTCTTTATTTTTGTATTTCGTTTGCTGTAATATGTATATATATTACAATTAAAAAAGTGCTCTTCTGATTTTAAACTCTTTGTATCACTACGAAAAATCATCTTGTATTCTTAGAGATGGCGCTTATTCATTGGAAGGGAAAGAAAAACAAGGGAAGTTTTTTTTACCCAAAAGTTTGAACTTTACGTGGTATTACTAACCTGTTAGTGGTAGTAGTTCATAATTATGTCTTAAAATAGTTATTATAAATGCTTTGAAGGATTCAACGTGAAATAATGGTTATATTTGCTTTGACACTTGTTAGACAGTAAGTTTTATTTTTAAATTTTAATGTTTAAAAGTGTAACAAATTTAGGGTTAAGGTTTTGAAGTTTGATTACATTTACAACTCAATTTTAGTACTATTAGTGCTGGTGTAAGACTAGGCCTAACTCTTAATTTATTATTAGTACATGAATAATAAATGAAGGAAGTAAGAAGAAATAATTAAATATGTTGATGGTTATTAACGATTAATAAGTGTTTTTGTTATTAGTTTTACTGAAAAGTTAAATCTAAAGAGAAACGTAGTTTCGTTCTTATAATCTTTTTGATTGTATTAATAGTATTTCTGGCACTAGCACCAGCTGTGTCACACTCCGTGTATGACTGTGGAATCATTGTCAGTTCAGAACTTTAACTCTTGATCTTCAATATTGAAGTTGAATGTTGGTGATTAACCTCTAGTATATCTAACTTATAAGTTTGCTGTGGTGCTGAGGAGAACTTGGTGTTTTCCACAGTTTTTTGCTGAAACTTCCACACTAATGCCTTTTTTTTCTATTTGATATTTTTATTGTTTTTTGATTGTTTGCATCTGAAGATTTAACACAAAGAGTACTATTAGTAGTTTAAATTACATAGGAATAAATCTGTATGAATAAAAAGCCTGAAATTATAAAAGTTTAAGAAGGGAATCTGTGAATATATGAAAGATAAATAAATAGTTGGTTTAATTTATCTTTTCCCCCTTCATCTTCAGTGGTCTGTGTAAAAGGACAACCTTAAAGAAGTGTAGAGCCCTTGTTGTGCATATGCCATGTAAATATCTTAATTACAGTGATTTATAGATAAGTTTTAACTTGTACCATATTTAATTTGATGATAAAGAAGTAACAAATTATTTTTGACAAAGTCTAAAATTAAAGCTACCAACTGTATCAGTCATTTTAGAGTTTATGCCTTTATATGTTTTAGCTGTAAGCTATTATACACTTAGAGACTTAGCAATTTGTATTACACTGACAAACTTAAAAGTTATGAGTAATGTATTTCTAGTTTTGAGACAGTGGTATACAGAACTGTGTTTAACAGACGGAGCACTTATTTTAAGTTTCTCCTGTTACTATTGTTATCTTTATGAAATTAAACAATAAACATTTTATCTGGATTAAATATAATTTGGTAGCTAGTTATAACCTTTATGTTTGAAAAAAGGAAAACAATTTTGCCTTGGATTTAAAATTATGAATTTTTTATTGTAATATATAAATGTTACTGACCTCAAACATACTTTTTGAGCATCTTATATTCTTACTGTAAGAGAAAGAATAACAAAGTTACTAATTCTGAAAAAAAACCAAACAATATAAACCTTACACTGAAAACAATGATTGGTTTATATAAGCAAGTACATGTTAATACATAGCTTTATTGAAACTTGTAATATGTTTTATGTGTTAAGAGTGATAAGAGCCCTAACATGTGTGCTATACTATGAGGGACTGAGGTGTTAATTTACAACATTGGTCATCAGTTAAAGCTAAAATAATGCATTTCATCATCAGAAAAATAATTCACAAGTTTTTATTTCAATTGGTTAAGTAATTCTATAAGAAAATGTTAATTATTTTCAGTGCATAAGTGTATTATCTAATATTTTATTCCACCTCTCAAATATACCTTTGCACACAATGTTTGCAGAACACAAGTGTAAAGTAATCAGACAGCATGTCCAATTACGATAAATACACCCATCACGGTTATTCAGCCAAAATGTGAAATTAATTCGAACTTTTCACATCTTTGTACCAACTATGTTTACAGTTTAAGATAAAAGTAATGGAACATATTTAGTAAACTATTCCATAGGTTTATAACCAATCAAGTTTTATTTTAATAAGCAAACATACATTTAGGCTGTCAAAGCTTAAATTTACTGTAATAATATTATATGGAGTTTTGAAATTTGTATTTTCAATTTATAGCTCCATCTGATCACAAATTAGAATATTATCCATATCTAACAATTTTGAACAGATGAATCAAGTTTCCTGTTATTCTTTTCTACAAAAGACATCTGTCCACATCTTTCTCTTTGCATAACTAAAAACTTGGCTATCCATAGTATTTTATAAATATAACTAAATAAACTGGCAGAATATCCACATGTATATTGTAATGGAGTTTTGTTATGCATGTTATAACAGTTTAGAAAAGGAGCAAGTGGATAATTGATGTGAAAAAAGTTGAAAAATGATGATGTAGAAGTTTGCAGGGTAAAAGAGTGATAAATATTTTTTTCAGAAGTCAGCTTAGTGGTAAATTCAAATAGAAAATTATTAGTGAAGTTATTAAACACACACACACACATCTATGTAAAAGAGTTGGGTGAATATGGAACTTAGCTTATTAGGCTAATGCGTTTAACAGTGAATAGATGATGTGAAGGATTTTAAAAAAAGGCTGTAGATAGATCATGGAACAGGAAGCACATGAGTTGGATTTATAAACTGTTGTCAGATCCTTCCAGAACAAGAATTCTATGCCGTGGGGGAATACTCCTCCAACCAGCGACGCCTGCAGACCTATCGTATTTCTGCGAACCCTGGAACTCACAATATAATATTAAATGTGCACCCACCAAGAGCCCTACGAACCTTTTTACCGTGTTCCTAAGGGGAGTTCACCAACCAATCCTGCCAAGTGAAATCGAATAAGCCATCGAGAGCCAAACACCAGCCGAGATACACACCGTGCATCGAATATTCTCAAGAAACACCAAGCAACTGACCAGCTACATGAAAATTGTTACAACCACCAAGCAGCATGCTGACACTATTCTGCGTGAAGGGTGCTTTTACCATATATTCCATTTCAGTGCTGAACGTCCCCATCGCCATTTATTCCACCCAAGATTACATGAACAACCTGAACCTAGTTTGCCTCCCAACGTCTCTCCTAAACTACGCATAACCCCCCAACCTACTGTTAGTTCTTTTCCTGTAGAACTGCCCTACCACTCAACCCAAACCCATACCAAGAAGACCCACATCTCCACTCAGACAACTGACGAATAATCCGTTACCCAAGCAACAAACAAACCACAACATCTCAGCAAGCTCACCCAGACTCTGCCCTGTCCACCTCCGCTAAAAACGAAGCTCCAAGCCAAAACTACTAAAGTCATTTCTGTAGACAGATCAACCTCAACCGACAGTCCCCTTACCACCTCGAGAGCCAGTCAGACCAATGTATCCAGAAAACAAAATTCTACCCAAACAATAGAGGAATACCCTTTTAACCTATCTTCTCAAGCTCCAATATCTTTTCCACCACATCCACTCCCACCGGAGACCGATTTTAAAAACCAAACTGATGACCTTGATTCTATCCCATATACAAACCCCTTCCTTAGAGGAAATCTTTCAGACCATCATTGCGAATATGCTGCCAGAATGCGTAGCTTCTTTGCCGATATCTGGAACCAAACCCGTCATTAACCTTTCTGCTTCCAATTCCCCTGCTACTTCAGGCACTTTCAGGGTATATTATTCGGCGCCCTGACCGTGAAAGTGGGTTTTCTTGGGGCACTCCTGTTTCCCCCCACAGCAAAATTAATGGATATGTTTCATATCCTGGTCCTGAAAGGAGGTACATTTTACTTCCTCCCTTTCCCTAATTTTTGTCCTTTATCTTCCAACATGCCCCTCCCTTCCTCCTCTGTCCTCACTCGTCTCCTACGCGACCATATCCAACAATTTCAAAACAAGCTCCTGAAACCACCCAACAATCCAATCTGTTCACCGAGAGGTCTTGAACCCTCACCCATGCGTGGGGCTGAAGAGAAACAAAAGTTTTTGAGCGCCCCTGGTTTACCTTAGGGGACTCCCTAAGGTCTTCAAACCAAAACTACTGCCAAGTCTAAATGGTATTTCTTCTTGAAGAGTATTATAACCAACTTCTCAGAATAATAAGACTACATTATACAGCTAGGCTTTGAAGACTTAAACTTAAGATGCTGAGAAGGCTGACTGTATTGAAAATGTTTTAATAGAAAGACCTGTACAGCATTAGTGATTTTTTTAAAGAATGCTCTTAAACTTTAGTCATGTTAATCTGTGCACATAAGTATAAAAATAGGATCTTTTTATTTTGTGTGAATGCATGAGATGATTCATTTTGCATACATAAATTGCTAAGAAAATAAGTTTGTATAGCATTTAAAAAAAATACAACTTTCATAGTGCTGCCTCAACATGTGTCTAATATGCTATCTCAGGCATGTGCAATATAGATAGAAAAATATTACGTGAAAGTACTTCAATCAAAAGAATGTTCTCTGTAAAAAGTATTTTAATATTATATTAAGAACTTTTCTAAATTCTTAACTTTCATTGTGTTACTGTATAAAACTTTCTTTTATTAGACCTACTCAGTCCATTTTTCTAGCAAAGACTTTATCTTCTAAAATAGAAATTGGATCTTGTTCTGAAAAGAGTAAATGTATTAGGCCTTACTCCTTAAAAAACTTTTAGAGCAGCAGTGATATCAATTTATCATCACACAGAAGATTACTTTTATGAATTGAGCAAATAAAATTATACAAATTATTAATAATTAAAAATCTCGGACCTTTATTAAAAGTTGTACTTTGTGTTAAGTAAGATGAGATTGAATCAAATGGAATCAGATTTGGATCACTAAGTACTATGTAGTATTGAACTGATTTTCTGAAATGGTGCAAGTATTTACAAGTAGGTATAACAATGGAAGATCCGTTAAAGTATCTGAATATTTAGCATTAACAAAAACAGTTTTTGTTAAATTTTTAGGAATTTTTTATTTAAGAACAGAAGAATTAATGCAAGGTCTGAGACCTCATTTGAATATTGTAAGTGTATCTTTGGTCCTCTTATTGAAAGGATATCAAGATGTTAAGAAGTGTGCATATACATACTATTGGAATGTTATCTATTTTAAACTATTCAAGTTTTACATGTTTCATCTATGACATATAGTAGAAGAATTAAACTAGGTCAGATTTATATGTTAAAAAGTGTTAGTGGTTTGAATAATATTCATGTAGGTTGTTTATTTAAGTGCTGGATTGAAAAACTGGACATGCAAAATTTTTCTGGATCTATTCTGGCTTCAGTGTACCCAATGATCTGTCTCCGTTTTTATTTTCTTATGCTCATATGTAATACAGCTTTCAAGTTTAAGCTTAACCTGATGCAGACTTGTTCTTCAATAATTTTTTTTTTGGTTTAGTTGTAAACTTGTAGGATGACTTGCCTGACACTTTGAATGCTGTTAATTTATATTATTTAAAATGTTACTGGATACCATAGGTATAAAATATGAACTGTATCATTAATTTCATTTAATTGTTTGAAAAGAAAAAGCAAGAAGAAAAGTTAGTAATTTTCTTTGGTAATAGTTAAGATTTGATTACTGATGAAGCAGATATTAAAAGTAAGCAAAGTAAGACACAAGTTATATCTGAAAAATAACCTAAAATAAGTATTCAAGTTTGAAGTAGATAATTAGTTAAAATGGTATTTAAAGTTAATTTTTAAGAAACTAAAACAAAATGTCCATATTTATGCATAAGTTGCAAAATTTGGAATGTAGAAAAATATTGGGTGTTGGTCTAATCAACAAAGTATGACAACTTCAAGACAGACATTGCAACTGATGTAAATGTTAATATCACAATTAAAAAATTTACTAGTTAAATGTTTTTGTCATTGGATATCATATTTGATATTTTAAACCACATAATTACAGATGGCACAAGTATATTATAAAATGTTTATACCCACAAGTACTTGTGGGTCCATGACATTTGTTACACTATCTCATTATATAGGCACAAAAGATACAAATCAAATACCATCAATATTGCAGAGAATAACATTAAGCACTTCTGTTTATTAAGAATTTTATAAAGAAAAAGAGGGTTTTATCTTAGTGTTTTTAGTTAGATTTATGCTGTCTGTTGTAGTAATCCCCCTCCTTTTTGTTTTGTACATTTCCTTGTCTTGGTTTTGAATCAAGAACTTTTTGGACATAATGCAAATTATCTTCTATCTGAGCTAAAGGGTTAAAACATTAGTTTTGTTACTAAAAAAAACTTTATTATCAACCCAAACTAAAACACTTCTTCTTCTTTAGAGTTGTGAGAATGTTTCAACTGAGAACCAGTTTTTCTGTGGTAATTGTCTCAGTTACAAATCCAAGATCTATCAAACACCAAACAATGTTCTGTTAGCTTGGTTAAATAGTTAACCTAGAAGCACTTGCTGGTAAGGCAGTGTTTAATAACTCATATTAACCATTGTAATAGGCAAAAATAAGATTATTCACTATGATGTTTTAATTGTAGTAAACTGTATAATAATCTAACTATTACACTTTCTCAAGAGCTAAAAACCAAAAATATGCATACATGTAGGATTTGAAATTTGAATTCTCAGTAAAGACTAAATCTTGTTTGAATAGAATTGACTTGTTTCTTTATTGTGCACTAAAATCAGGTTTTTCTCACCCATTTCTTTTTGATCTTGTTTATGTGCATGTACACATATTCTTTCACTGCACTCTTTAGATAACTTTCTTAGTTCATTTACAATGTATAATATGCTATTAGAAATCTTTTACAAATGTGTTTTGATCTTTAGTGCAGTGAAGTACGAAAGATCACAAGTTTTTGGGACATGTCAATTCTGGATCATACAATGGGGCATTGATGATAAAAAATCATCTGTTAAACCTACCAACAAATGGCCAAAAGAACCAAGTTTTGCATCTGTTTGATAGTTGTGTATAAATAATTTTTTATGTTTCACTTGTGAATTCTCACATTTTTGTCTTAATACCTTCAGTTTGTACTGTCACAGTTACTGAGAATAACATTAAAATATTTCATTGATTTTGACAGTTGTGAAAACAGATTATATATGTCTTTTATTGATTTGACAGTATAATATATTCTAATTATAACTCATTTTTAATCCAAGATATAAATGTTCAGTGAGCCTTAAGAATATTGGAAATGAACCCAACATTTTGGCAATTAGTTTTTAGAGCATTTGTAATATTTTGTAAGTGATTTTAATGCTTCAAACCTTGACATTTTTTTGCAGTCTGACTTTTTTTTTTCCTTCATTATGCAAGGATATTACATGGTTCAGACACCTTGTATTCTTTATTTTCCTGTCTTCAGTTGATCCACTATATATTTTCTCTTGTAAAGTTAGATAATGAAAAGTATTAGGATCTTAGCATCTTATACTTCTTAAAGCTTTTTTAAAGCTCGAATTCCATTCTTATAATTCTGTATTTTCTAACATTCTTTAAAAAACAATATTAATGTATTTTGTCAAGTGTTTGCCATATACATTTTTCAATTTCATAATATTTTAATAGCCTCTAGAGCTACAAATTTTTCATTCTGTTTTATTTTTTATTTTCAAAGTATTTAATGGTTTTTTGTAATTCATATTATTTGGTTTCCCTAGTAAGCCATTAAAGCTTGCATTTTTTTTCGTTATTTTCGTAACCTGGCTATATCTTCATCGAATCCTCATTAGTTTGTCAATGAAGGTTTCACTTTTCAGATAAACATCTTGAATCAACTGTGTTCTAGTTTACTTAACGTAATTCCTTCCTCATGGCATTGAAATTAGCTATTAAGAATTCAAACTAAGATGCTATTAACCTTGATTTTTGCATTTTGCATACAATAAAGCCTTAAACCTAGTTATTCAGTTATCATTGATTTCTAAATTTCCTCACCTCAATCTTCTGAATATTTTAAACAGTAGCTTTGATTAAATACAAAAATGCTTTGTTTGCAGTTGGTTTACCTAAATTATTGTTGAAGAAAATTTTATTTAATCATTTTAAACTCCCCTCGGAGTGGATTCCTGTACGTGGTGAGGGGACCTCCCAGGGAAGGTTCCGTTCTGTGTGGTTACCTTCTCTGGGATCTAAACATCCACCCACGTGTTTGCCGTGAGTGGCGACCAGTGAAGGGGAGGAGAGGATCCTGGTGGTTGAGGGGTCCAACCCTAACACACCACTTTGGCCTTGAATTCCTATAGACGGGCAGCCCTTGGGTGGCCCCCCTTGGGTCAATCGGCTGGTCCACCTGGGCTAGAGCCAACCAAGTACCAGTGTTGGAAGTTCTCAACGGGTGTTGTGGACATTGTGCCTGATGCTGGTGTTTGGATATAGTGCTCACGAAACCCTGGCATTGCTGCATTGTCCTTGCATGACTTTGTAGTGCGTCCCCTTGAAGGGCTCCATGGTGGGTGGGGTCAGTGAGTATCGAAACTTTTTCTCTTTCCTATGGATCCTACAAAAAATTTAAATAAAATTGTAAAAAAACAGTCAATGGGTAAGCGACCACGTCTTGAATACTCAGAACAGCAATCTCCAACATCAATAACACACGTACCTCATTTTCTGATATTGCATTCTCTTTCAGAAAAGCCTTTAGGGCAAATGTCCCCTTTTTTTATTCAAAAGGGGCTAGAGGGACTTGCTGGCTCTCCAAAGTCAGTAAAGAAGCTTCGATCTGGTGACATATTGGTTGAAACATCCACATCCCAACACAGTGAACTCTTTTTGAAATCAAAGGCAATTGATATACCTATTGAGGTTACACCCCATGCTACTTTGAATACTTCACGAGGAGTTATTGTTGAAAGGGATTTGAAGAATGTTCCCGCATCAGAGATTCTCGCTGGTCTCTCCACTCAAGGAGTTTCTGCAGTGAGGCGCATCTCCACTCGCAAAGATGGAGTTACACTGCCAAGAAATACCCTCGTTTTAACATTCACTTCACCACGTGCATCAAAGCAGGTTATCTCATTTGCAGGGTTCGGCCATACATTCCAAACCCTCTTCGATGTTTCCAATGTCAGAGATTCGGCCACTCAAAGACATCTTGTCGTGGTTCCCTGACATGCTCATTGTGGAGGCAAGGACCACGATGCCTATGATTGTGACATAAACCCACATTGCGTCAACTGCAATGGTTCTCACCCCTCTTACTTTCATTCTTGCCCAAAATGGTTGGAGGGAAAAGAGGTGCAGCGTTTGAAAACGACACATAACATTAGTTATCCTGAGGCTTGGAAATTGCTGTCCACAATCCCATCTCAGACATATGCTGCTGCACTCCATTCCACAACTACAGTGGAAGTGCAGACAGATCTCTCTGTGCCTCCAAGAGAATGGTTTTCAAAACAAATGAAAAGCCTTTGACCTCCGTGGTTAAAAAAGTAGATGAATCGACTTCCACACCCATCTCTGTTCCTCCCATATCTTCCAACAAACCTCAAGATCCATGTCCTTCAGTTTCAAATACAGGCATTTCTTCTGATACATCATTTTCTCCCACCACAATAAACAAAACAATTATTCGTCCGCGTCCTTAGTCACTGGATTCCTCTTCCAATAACAAAAACCTGCCCACTCGACCCAGAGCAGGATCCATGGAGGTTGATAGACCTCCTCCGAAGAAAGACAGTAAAGAAAAAAGACGAGGTCATAAACCGAAGGGTTCTCCAGCCACTTCACTTGCCCGTCCTTAAAAATGGCCACTTTGATACAATGGAATTGTCGAGGTTTACGTTCTAATCTGGATGATATCAAAATGCTGATTGCTTCCTACCAGCCTGTTTGTCTTTCTCTACAAGAAACATTTCTCAAATCTGCTGATACAGACACCATTCGGCAGTTTTCTCTGTACAGAAATGACAAGTTGTGTGATAGTCGAGTACATGGAGGGGTGGCACTGTTGGTTGATCAACATGTGCCCACCCTGTCTTTGTCACTCATCACACCCTTGGAGGCCGTAGCCATCCGTATTTCCTTGGGTCGTACCATCACTGTTTGTTCTCTTACCTGTCCCCTGGAGAGACATATGATCAATCAGACATGGATGCTCTCGTTGAACAGTTGCCATCTCCATTTCTAATCCTGGGGAATTTTAATGGACATCATCCCCTCTGGGGAAGTGCTGTTATTGATGGGAGGGGTCGATCTGTAGAGCAGATGCTCTTTGATCACAATCTTTCTCTTTTCAATACTGGTTCTTCCACTTACTTTCATGCACCAAGTCAGTCCTTCACTGCTATTGATCTCTCAGTTTGCTCCCCTTCATTATTCTCCCATTTTTCATGGAGGGTTGACAGTAATCCACTAGGCAGTGATCATTTTCCGATCCTTTTGAGAGAGACTGGCAGTGGTCGATGCCACCCTACCCGCGTGCCCCGGTGGAAGCTGGATCAGGCAGACTGGTCCACTTTCACTGCTCTCGCAGAACTTGATCCTGCCATCGTAGATCAGCCATCAATAGACGACTGTGTTGCAGAGGTAACTGATTGTATTATACATGCAGCTGCTCAGTGTATTCCTAAAACCTCAACGCGTTTCCCACGATATCCTCGTCCATGGTGGAATTCTGCTTGCAACTTAGCACGGAAGGCTCAAAAACAGGCCTGGGATACTTTTCGAAGATATCCCACACTTTCAAATCGGGTTGCTTTCCAACGGGCCCGAGCACATGCTAGGTGGGTAAGCCAGAAGGAATCTTGGATTAAGTTCACAACCAGCATATCTTCTACCACCAGTTCCAAGATCATATGGGACAAGATTCGAAAGGTTAATGGGCACTACAATTCTGTTTCCTTCTCGATCTTACTCTCTGATGGTCAGGAGGTGACTGATGTCCGGAACATCGCTAACACTCTAGGTGAAAGCTTTTGCCGGGTATCTAGCACTTCTGCTTGTTCCTCCACCTTCCTGGCCATCAAGACTCAGGCAGAGCGATCACCTCTTTCCTTTCAAACTGACTGTTTCTTTGACTATAAAAGTCCCTTTACCCTGGTGGAACTAAAAATGGTCCTTCATCGGTCTGCCAGTACATCTGTTGGACCTGATGATATTCATTATGACATGCTGCACCATCTATCTCCTGCTTCTCTTGATGTCCTTCTGATTATCTTCAACTGGATCTGGCAGGAGAATGTTTTTCCTGGTGCCAGGCTATTATTTTACCTTTCTCTAAGTCCAGGAAAGATCTGAAGATTCCTTCAAACTATCGTCCAATTTCTCTGATGAGCTGTCTCTGTAAGACCTTAGAAAGGATGGTTAATGTTCGTCTTGTTTGGTTCCTTGAATCAAACAACCTCCTCTCGCCCACCCAGTGTGGGTTCCATCGACAGCACTCCACCATAGACCACCTAATTCGTCTTGAAACATCTATCAGAGAGGCCTTTCTCAACCGCCAACACCTTGTATCGATATTCTTTGACATAGAGAAGGCTTACGACACAACATGGAGGTATGGCGTTTTGCGAGACCTCCATACATATGCGTTACGTGGCCATCTACCCATGTTTATTAAAAATTTTTTAATGGACAGGAGATTCCAAGTTAGTGTAGGTTCGGCACTTTCACATTCTTTTGTACAGGAACTTGGAGTCCCTCAAGTCTGTATATTGAGTGTCACGTTCTTCAGTATAAAGATAAATGCCATCACTGAACAACTCCCTCTCACCATTACGAATGGGCTATATGTTGACTTTCACATCTCATGTCAGTCGTCAAACATGAGATATATTGAGCGGCAACTACAAACTGCCCTCAATCATGTACGGAAGTGGACTCTGGCGAATGGCTTTAATTTCTCTCTTTCCAAAACTGTATGCATGCACTTTTGCCATCGACGAGGTATTCACCCTGATTCTGAACTTTATATCGGTGAAGTTTTGCTGCCAGTGGTCCCTGAGACAAAGTTCTTGGGGCTTATCTTTGATCGTAAACTGACATTTATACCACACTTAAAGCAGCTTCGGGTCAAATGCACAAGAGCACTGAACATCCTCTGTGTCCTCTCTTCTATCATTTGGGGGGCAGATCGCTGATCAATGTTAAAGATATATCGTGCACTTATTAGATCGAAACTTGACTATGGATCAATGGTCTATGGCTCTGCCAGACCCTCGGCCTTAAAGATCCTAGACCCCATTCATCACCAAGGACTTTGACTCTGAACTGCAGCTTTCCGTACCTCTCCAGTTCAAAGCATATACATTGAATCTCATGAACCTTCTCTACACCTTTGCCGTTTGAAACTGTCTTTACAATATACTTTGAAACTTCGTTCCTTACCAAAGCATCCCACCTGGGAATGTGTTTTCTTTCCTCGGTGGGCAGTACTTTTTCAGAACAGACGATCGGTCATTGCTCCGTTTGGCCTTTACATCCGGGCACAATTGGATGAATTGGGTCTGTCCTTGGATAACATTGCAGATTCCACAGGTCGACGCATCCCACCATGGCTTATTGCAGCTCCCAAGTGTGACCTTTCTTTCAGTTACCTAAAAAAGGCGGATACTCCAGACTGGGAGTACCGTCTTTTATTCAATGAATATCTTTCAAACAATCATTCAGTTCCCATTTATACAGATGGTTCCAAATCTAGTAATTCAGTGGGCTCTGCTATGGTTTGCTATGGGTCAGTAGTTGCGTGCAGAATCCCCTTTACAGCTTCTGTGTTCACTACTGAACTGTATGCCATATCTCTTGCCCAGGATCATATTGCAGCTGAGCAGTACTCCAACTGCACTATTTATTCTGACTCGCTTAGTTCTATACTGGCCTTGGAATCGCTTCACATTAGCTCACATCCTATTCTCGCAGATATTCGAAACCGACTGGGCCATTTTTCATTAGCAGCTACTTTAATCCAGTTTTTCTGGATACCAGGCCATGTTGGTATTCATGGGAACGAGGTTGCAGACATGGCAGCTAAATGTGTCTGCTTCAGCACCATCACCCCTATGCCTTTTCCTTACATGGACTATGGTGTTGTCTTCAAGGCTCGGCTCCGTGCCAGTTGGCAGTCCACTTGGAGTGAACATCGCGACAATAAACTTTTTCAAATCAAACCCAAAATTGGAGTTTGGCCATCCAGCTTCCGTAAAGTTCGGAGGGAAGAAGTTGTTCTCACTAGGCTATGCATTGGTCACAGTTTTTTAACTCATCATTTTCTTTTATCTGGAACTGATGCACCAGTTTGTGTAACACTCAAATCAGTATCAGCCACGTTTTACTTTCTTGCAATCGTTACAATTCTCAACGACGGCAATACTTTAAACATATTTTATCCCAGGGTCAGTCTGTAACATTGGACAGAGTTATTGGTGATGGTGACTCTGTCCACCTTAATAACGTTTTTAATTTTTTAATGGCCATTAATCTTTTTCGTCTCATTTAAGTGTGGTATATTTATTCATTACATCTTTTTAATTGTGGCTCCTTTTTTACAGTTTTATTGTCTCTCACTCAATGTGACAATAAACAATGGCTAGAACATTAAATAACTCTACACCAGGACTGGAAAGGCCAACTTCAGGTGACTAACGCTTCTGTTTGAACTGTCTGTTTGAACTACTCATTAGTCTTCCTGGCGAGTTACTATTATACTTTCGCTGCATATCATTTCACACTTTTACAACCTTTTTGTACTGGCCATATTGACTCATAACCCGGAACCAGGACGGAAAGACCAACTTCAGGTGGCTGACAGTGGTTTATATACTACCTGTTAGTCTTCCTGGCGGGTTATGATTATACCTTTTTGCTAGAGTAAATACCTTACAACTTTTTACACTCTGCCTTCTATCTTAACCTTGTAGACTAGGTGTCAGCATTGGTTTTATACTTTTTTGTTTTACCTTCATTTCCATTTATGTCTTTTACTACATTTTTACTGGTTGTTTGGCGCAGATAGCCTCGTTGCTTTGTGCCACAAAACACTAAATCAATCAATCATTTTAAACTTGTCATTACCCTTATTTGACTAAAAATAACCCTAGTTAATATATCTTAAAAACCTTGCATAAGTAGATCAGCTGAGAGAAACATTTCCAATTTGATAAATGTCTTAAATCTGTTTAGATAATCTATAGAATTTTTTTAACATTTGCCTTTTGTCTCCTCCCTTTTTATTTTTCTAAACATAAGTTGTTGTTGAGTAACATATACCCAAGAATTTCAAAATTATTTCTGTCATGTCAAGCCATGTTTAAGTTATCCAAATAATATTAAAGTCCTAACTCCCAACTAAAATCCAAAATTCATTAGATTTATTTTTGATGTACTGGCATTTAAGTAACAGCAGTTAAGCCTATGTTTATAATGCAAGGGTATTTTTCTGGTGCTTTCAAAATTCTTTCACCACTTTTTAATAGTAATTGAAAACATCTCAATTAATAAATTTAGCATAGTAACATTACAGAAAAATATGTTGATTCCACCTCTGCTCACACAGATCATCTGTTTCATAAATTTCTTTTCTTTCCAATAAATAAATCGTATAAAGTTTCCCATTTATTTTCAAAGTAGCACATGTATAATTTCACAGCCATTTAGTTCTATTTAGCTGTTTACACGTAGAACTTCATCATAATTAAATTTCAGTAACACATCTGATAAAGATACTGTGTGATCTATAAATTTAACAGACTTCATCAATTCTACTTTTCAGGTAGCTCTTTTGAACTTGTTTTCCCTATATTAACTGCAGCTCTTACTACAAAAGGAATATGTAGGCTGAGGTTTATAAAAGACAAGATATTAATCAACATTTTTTTCTAGGCTTACTTAAAATAACTGACACATTGATTATGCTATTAATAGAAATAAGCTTATTTTATGTGAGAATTCTAGTTTAAAGAAATTTCATAAGATAAAACTGTTTTGTTCATGGGAGGAAGAATGATTTCAGCATGTCTGGGTTCCTAGATGAGAAAGTTGTTTCATGTCTTGTTTTTCTAACTGAGGAGATTGTGACTGTAGTTGGAGAATGTTTAACTACAAGTAGTTATAACATCTTTGATTTTAAAGTAGCTGGGTTTCCAAAAATTGTAGACTGTAATAGAAGTGAAAAGATTGGATGTTTGAACTATATGAGAAAAGTAACAAGTGTAAAAATATTAATACATATTAAACAAAAATAATTAGAAATTAATGTATTTCCATCAAAACTTATTCTATAATGAATGAATGGGGCACTTAAAATTATCATTATAGGAAAGTGTTGAACAATAACTTAAGATTATTAAACTTGATAGTAAAATGAGAGTCACTGGGGTTCATTAATGTAAATGGAAAAACTTCAAGACTCAAGGGCTTTTGATGCTTTTATAAAATACATGAAAGAGAGTTATAGGTAACATTAAATATTTAAGAATTAAAATGAAATTGTGATGACTTAATATCGTATTTTCCTTCTTTTGTAACTATTTTAGAATATTTGTTTATATGAATATATTCATATGTTTTGTTTCATTAATTTCCTTTAAGTTGCTGCAGGTAGGTAATGATATCCATTCTTACCAGGTATTTGAAGGCTGTAAGTGTATTAGTTGCTGACCAAGGTATGTTGCATATTGCAGTATTTGTAAGTCACAGATTAATGTGTAGTATTTCTGTATGTACTTTTAGAAAAATTAGCCTTTTTTCAAGGAGTTTATTATACAGAAATTTGTACAAACTGATTTGGAATGTTTCAGGTTATATATATGTATTTGTCAGTGGTTGCTCAGTGTAACTTAGAGATTATGAAATACCACACATTGATCTTGATTTGACCTTAAAAATGGGATGTGTCATACACTATTGTCTTTCATACCTTAGCTTTTACACGAACTTGCTCTTTTATATACTGTGTTGCTGTCATTCATCCCAATAAGTAATACATAGTCAACAAAATTAGGAGCCATATCAGGTTGGTATTGTAACACTGTGCTTTTAATAAAGAGTTTTGTATTAATAAGCTCACTTGTGCCTACCTGATTGTTGTTTTCTTTTATTATCATTGTTTGAAATCATCTTTTGCATAATATTTCCTGAACCTGTTGTATTGTAGATGCTACTAGCTATTGGTTGTAGCAACCACAAAAATCTTTTCAAGGAGAAAGTAACCTGGTTAGTTTTAATATTTATAACCAAAATTTTGCTAAAAAAATAGATGTCTTGAGAACATAGACTGAAATGGCTTGAGCTTTCAAGATGTTTAAGTAAGCATTTTCTGGAAAGAATTTTTTTGAATGTATTTTGATAATATTTTATGGATTATTTCAGCATAAAATTACTTAAATATTTTCTTTTATATGTATGGTTAGATGTTTTAGGAAGTTGATTACTTATTTATTGATAGATTGAAGTTCATTACTGGTTTTGATGATATGTGGTATGTTTGCTACAGTATAAACTGTGACCAATGGCTGTTGAATACTTATTATTTTAACTGCTATTCCATAAACAATGTGTTTTGTTATGTCTAGGAATGCATTTGTTATAGTTTCAGGAAAATTGTACATAGGGATGGGATAATTTCTTCATTAGTATTTTGTATGGAACCCAATCATTTATAATGTTGAAATGAAAATAAATGACTTTACTGTGTTAAACTTGTGGGAATGTTGTTTATCTACAAAATGAACTGATTACATCCATGAAGTGGGTGATATCCTTCTAGCATTTAGTCTCTCATGAGCTTTGAAAGCCATTAGAACACTTTGTATGGATAGATCATGGTACAAATATACTACATGAACATAGAAATTAAAACTATATTTACATCGTGTGTGTAAAATAGTGATAATTTTTAATGAACATAATTTGTCTCTTTTTATGGTTAGTTTGACATTTGTACTGGTGTATAAAGTTTATGTTTATACAAACATAAAAAAAAGCCATCATTAAAAAAAAAATTCTAGTTGGTATTTATAAGAAAACATTAGAGTACTGGATCATAGATGTTAAAGGTATTGCAAACAAGCCTGAAAGTTCAGTGCTTTTCAAGAATGGACAAGATTTTCACAAGGTTGTTTTCAGTATCTTTAAAACACATGATTTAACTTCCATATTCTGAAGTGATTTTATTAGACAAATTGTATGTAGTATGATAACTCATTGAAAGTGTGTTGTTTTGAATATACATATTTAATATTTTCATTCTAGTGGTGAGACTGGGCACAACAAAGACAATGTCATCCAAGGTAAGATATGTTGTTGATATGGTATATATATATATATACACACACAAATAAAACCTTAGTACATAAAAGTGAATGAATTTAAGTGATGTGCTGATGTTTTTTGTTTTTTTCTTTTCATTACATGCATGTGGTTTGGTTAAAAGGCAATAGAAAACAGCTGTTTCTAGTGTTGTTTATAGTTTAAGTATACGTCGTTCACTTTAAATGATGTTTCTGTATCATATAATAAATGAAATGTTTTTTAATATGTTTAGATGGACTTGGCATTTAACGTTTTAAAATATATCAATATCAAAAAATTATCATTACTGATTACTTTTATAGATATTTGAAACAACTTTGTATTATTTCTTAGTGATAATATGAGAGCGCAACATAACCACTAACAGTTTTAAGATAATTTATATGTTTAGTAACTTTTAATATAGATGTAAGTAGACACATAAATATGATAATGTGATGAATGTTCATAGGTAATTCCATCTCAAGTTCTTAGTTTGGAGGTGAGCCTGCGTATCCTTGTTTCTTTATGTGTAGAAGAACAATTTTAATTAAAAACTCATAATTTTCAGTTGGCTTTAAAAGTTTTTATCTGTGGACTTGTAATGGTCTTTTGAAGTGAACTTAATCTGTGTGATTTACACATTGTGAAAATATTTTATTGTAGGTTATTGATAACTAGTTAAAGTACCTCTTCCCTGGATGGAAGTTATATAAATTTATGGTTAATGAAAGGTTATCTTAGGACATGAAAAGTTTATTTCCTTATACATAACTGTAAAACTGTCAAACACAAAGTGGAAAACCACAAATTTGCATTCATATTTTAGTAGATCCAATAAATCTACCTTCATGCCAAATTTAATGAAGATTCATCAACAAGGGGCAAAGTAGTGTTAAAAAGTGCAAAAATTCCCATAATGTCTGCAAAGTACAAAACTGAAAATGAGGAGATGCATACACATAAACCTAATAAACCAATATAACCAATTATTCAGAAGATTCATCTACAGAGGACAAAGTAGTGGTATAAATTACCAATAAAAAATGCAAAATCTGAAAATTCCTATGTAATGCTTCCCATGGACCCAGTGAATCTTGTTACCCATTTTGATGAAGATCTATTCACACCCTGTGAAGGAGTTACATGGACAGACAACAGACCGTATTATTATACTTGTATAGATTTGTATACAGTTACTTCTACATTTTGCTGTTATTGTTCATGAAGTGTTTATTTGGCCAAGTTTAGATGTTTTGAACATTATGTATTTAAAGATAAAACTTTTTAAAGGGCAATTGGATGTACCTTTATCTGAAACTGGATTACAACAAGCTGAGCACTTAGCCCGACATCTGCAGCACCAAAAGTATACTCATGTATTTACGAGTGATCTTAGTCGGGCAGCTCAGGTAAGTTTATTGTGTATTATTCATGACTGGTACATTCTTGAAATTAGTTTTGCCTTCTAACCAGAGTTATCAATCTTAATTATATTTTTTTATTTACATAAAAACAGTTAGTTTTGTTTTAATTATTACTGACAAAAATGTTTTTCCCATGTACATGTTAATGGACTTCTTTTTTTTTATCTATTGATTATCCATGGAAACTATATTTGAATAGCCTTTGATCATTACCAGATTGATTTACTCATTTGATTTGAGAAAACAAGTTAAAGTGAAGTGTATTTTAATTATGAATAGGCTTGTTACATATCTGTGAACTTATGACATCTATATTTTAGAGTGCACAACTTTCATTTTGAAAACCAAAGTTACACCCAAACTTAGGTGATCAAAAAAGTAATGCTAGTGGGATAGTTTAGTGATTAAAACTTCAATAAATACCATTTGAACTTGTTCAGTTATTTCCCTAAAAGTTAAAATTTTCTAACAGTGAAAATATATTTAATACGTGATTAGCTTTTTTCACCTAAAGTTGTATTGACTTTGATTTGCCCTTTGAAAGTTTTCAGACTTACACTGGTCTATAATACTTTTTCATTTGGATTGTGAGCTTCTGGTCTGTGGCTCTGCCAGGACCTCAGCCTTGAAGATGTTGGACCCTGTTTATCATGAGGGGCCTTCCACACTTCTCCATTTCAGAGTTTGTACACTGAGTTTTATGAACCATCTCTATACCTTTGCCATTTCTAACTGTTTTTACTGTATGCTTCAAAACATTGATCTTTACCACAACATCCCACCTAAGGTTGTATTTTCCTTCCTTAGTGACCCATGCTTTTTCGTTATTTTTTGTAGCATTCGTATCCAGATGTAGTTACATGAATTGGGTCTGTTTTTGGATAACGTAGCTGTATGCACTGATCAGCTCATTCCACCATGATAAATTATCATCCCCAATTGTGATCTTTCTTTAAGTCATCTAAAGAAGGTCGATTCTCCAGATTGGAAGTATTGTTTTCTATTTGCTGATTGTCTTCACATTTCCATCTATACAGATGGTTTGAAATCATGTGACTCTGTGGGCTCTGCCATGGTTTGTTGTGAATTGATTGTTGCACAAGAACCCCCTTTACAGTTTGTGTTCACTGCTGAATTGTATGCCATTTCTTTTATCTTGGATCACATAAATGCTATGCAGTACACGAACTGTACTATTTATATGTATTTGTTTAGCTCTGTATTGGCCCTGAAATCACTTCATATTAGTTCTTCATAGATATTCAAAACTGACTTGCCTGTTTCTCTCTATCTACTTGGATCCAGATCACTTACTCTGTCCAGTTCATTCCCTCCTTTATTATATATTTCATACTACCTTCTTTTGTGGGCTATTACCTGACTAATTTGCCCCATCTGTTTTCTGAGATCTTTCACCTTTTGGATCCACTAAATGGATTTGCCAACTCATACAGTTGGTGTATTTCAACATGTTTATGGTGGTAGTTTGTTACTGTCTTCCTAATATTTCTTTATACCAAATTTGCTGCTCAAAACTGCTGTATTTTGGAGAAGATTGTTGGTGTAGGTATGTAGACAACTTCCAGTGCAATTTTCACTTTTTCTTTGCACAACATAGCTGTGTCTTACTCAGGTAAGTATTGTCTTCTTTTAGCAATTCTACATATCTATTCACTTTTGACTGAGGTAAGTCAATATATTATTATTTTGTTGTTGATATGTATCATTTTTTAGGATCCCACTTGGTGCAGGGGTTACCTGGTCAGGAATGTAAAATTTTTATCTTAGCTCAAAATCTCCGTACTTTAACACTCACTGGAGATAGAATGTTTCTGTAAGATCTCAGGCCGTTTATTTAGTGATGTGTATGTACCTAAATTTATTTCACTCTCTCTTTCTCTGCATGCACGTACACACAAGCACGCATGCACATGCACACACACACACATTCCTTATCACTGTGTAATATATAAAAGATTCGCTCATGGATGTCCTGCATGAAGCAGATGGGAATTTCTGCCCATCTACCGACCTGTAATTCCTGTTATCAAGGTTTTTTTAGCTTTCAAAATAGGGAATTGTAGACACCCATTGCACATCTTTCAGTGTGTTGTTCCTCAGGAATCCCCAATACATATTCCCCTTCTTTTCTACTGGTGGAGCATGTGATTCCTTACCATTTTCAATTCTCATTTGCTGGAGTTTTGAACCCTGAAGGTTTCTTGAGGAATAGGATTTGTATAATAAATCAAATAAAAAATCATAGATCCTTTGTACCTATTCAGTGACAAGTCTATTACATTTGATATTATACACTATTATGGTATACTCAGTCCAAGGCACTTCTTCATGATGTTTTTTACTTGGGTGGATCATAAATGTTTGTCATGAAATAAAATTTTTGTATTTTGTGAATGTTTTCTGTCTGTATAGACTGCACCTCCTATACTCAGTAAAACTCAAAGTGCTTTTCCTGGATGTTTTTGCCTGGGCTGATTGTACTTACTGTTGACATTTTTTTTTTTTTATGTAGACAAGGCGATTTCTGCCTGGTTGGATCACACTTGACATAACCTGATGTATACCAAGGAGCTTCTCTCAGATGTTTTGCCCAGGCTGACCACACTTGTCTATCATAGTACATATTCATATGGGGTGCTTCCCATGCATGTCTTTTGCTTGGGTGGACTGAATGTTTTGATCTTACTAATTTATGCAAGGCACCTTTACTGTTGTTTTTGCACAGATGAACTATAATTTACATAAACCACTGTATTCCAAGGTGCTTTACCTGGATGTTTTTTTCCATGCAGACTGCACATGGCCTATTCATAATTGGTTAATTAACCCCAGACATGTACTCTTATATCACAACAGACATCTTGAAACCCAACTGTAATTGTGTTACATGCTCATTCTGGTTACATATGGTAACATCTTACATACTACCAGTTATCCATGGGGAGAATCTGTCTTACATTACATGTTGACTGTCTATTAAGGTCTGCCTTGTGTGTCTCACTTTGCTTGTGACTGGATGGAGAGCATACATGTTTTAGAAACAGTGTCGTACCCTATGGATGTGTTTCCTTTTATAATTGTATCACACCCTTTCTTTCATGGTAGTTGTTTTCCACTTGTCTGATTACTTTTGCACATTCACAGACTCTCTCAGCCTTTGACATGCAGGATTTTAGCATTGAGCGAGAGGTATTACTGTTTCAGAAGTTAACTTTTCCAGACATTTACCCTTCCTCTCCAGTGATGTGCTGGTGTTTTTAGTTTATAACTGCCAATTTTCAAAAAAAATTAAGAAATGTGCTGTAATGGTAGAGGAGCTACTTTAGCAATATAGATGGTGTAGTATGATTGGAAAAATATTGTCACATGATCAGCACATGCCACTTCAATCATCCAAAAGAGAAGGTGTATTGTTGAAAATTTTAGCAATTTTTAGATAGCAAATCAAGGGCTTTTGGTGAGAGGAACTAAGAAATTATCAGAAATATACTTTCACTGTCAGAAAATATTAATTTTCAAGAGAAGGACTGAACAAGTTCAGATGTTATTTACTGAAGTTTTGGTCGTTAAACTGTCCCACTACCATTACTGTTTTGACTATTTGGGTATGGGTGTAACTTTGGTTGTGGTGGGAGGAGATGGTTGCTTTTTTATATACTTCATAAAAAATGCACCTTATGATTCTTGTCTAAATCTGCCTTTGACATTGATTTTTGTTTGTTTGTAGAGTAACTGGTAAGCATTGTAGCTGATAATGAAGAATATGCAATTTTTGTTGAAATAGGAAGGGACTCATCACTTTTAACATATTTAGACAAAGTTTTTGATATCTGAGGATTGGTGTGAATTGAAGGACCTGAATTCAAGTCCTGGCCAGAGCAGCTTTCTTAATATCCCAATACATCACAAGGTGTTACGTTATGTGCATATGTAGTTCATTGATTGCTGAAATAATTTGTGTGCTAATTGTTTGTTAAACAAGTTGTTAATTATTTTAGGGAAGTGTTATTTATTATTAATATTTAAACCTGGAAGGAAACTGTGTTATTATTGAAAAATTAAGGTTTGTGTTATTGTGTGGATATTAAATTTTGTTGTGTATTGAGGTGAATGAAAAACAAAAATCTTCTCTACATTAATTTTTATTTAAAGAGTATATTCAAATTTTAAATATTTTCTTTTACTATAAAATCTGAGTCAAATGCTGGAAGTATTTCTTCCATTTAAAAATGCAAAATATACCATATTGGTCCAATTTTAAGGCAGTGTTTTTTATTTCATTGCTGAATATCCAGATAACACTCATCTTAATATGCATATGCTTTAAATGTCTGCTCAAGGTTATTGCTAATTCTTGCAACTAATCTTCCTGCAGGTTGTTTAGTGATAATATTGATTTCATGGACCCATAATTTCTGGAAATAAGGGTTGTATTATATTCAATATTGCCTTGTAATCAGAGCAGTATGGTACTTTGATATGATATTGTACTTCCATTTAAATAAACATGTCTTGTTTATTTAACACAGACTGCTGACATTATTATGAAGAGAAGTCAGGTAGATAAAGGTTCTTTGGTGAAGGATGAAAGACTCCGGGAAAGAGTAGGTTTAATACACTTTATAGAAACTTGAAATTCATCTAGAACAACATGAGACTAGATTCTTTGAACAGCAGTGGTAATTTTTTAAATAAGAGATAATTGAAATTGATAGAAGGATAAAACTTTTTATAAGAATTTTATATTATCTGTATCAGAAAATAGAAAATTATAACATTAATGTTAATGTATTTACGGATATATATTTTACGTTATAAAACACACAGAATTAATTAGAAAACAAAAGTTAGCATCCTAGGTGACTTATAAGGTACAGTGTATTTAAAAGAAACAGACAAAACTCAAGCTCTTTTCAATAGATAACTATTCTTCAGGAGAATAAAGGCTGATAATTAGTGAGTGCAATGTAATCTGTAGGTATAGGATGTCAACATCACATAAGCTGAACATTCGTTATGTTGAACAGGGAGACTGGAAAATCATAACTAAAGACATGGATGTTAGGTTTTGTTAGTACATAGTGTGAACTTGACATGAAAACTTTGTAAAGAGTGACAATAGCTAAAAAAATACTAAAATAATTTTCATAGAATAAAAAAATACACAAGATAGAAATTAAAGAAAATGATAAAAACAATTCATAATAAATATACTCTTCGACAAAAGAAACGAAAAAGAGATATTTTTGTTATTTTAAAGAGAAATATATGTAATAACGTTACAAGCACAGAGTATGTGATGTTACATGTGTTACAGCACTGATTGTCAGACCAAAATGACAATAAAAGTTGTGCTCTTTGAAAAGGGAGGCAAATATCAGATTTTTCACCAAAATGCATTCGTGTCCAGTAAATTTGTTTGTGACATCTGCATGTTCTGCAAGTGCAACATGTGCAAAATCCCTATAAAAGTGATGGGTTCTCGGTTTCCATAGCTCAGTGTTAAGCCACTCACACGCAATACAGTTACGCCAAGACTGACTGAAATACAATGCAACAATGCCATTGGTCACTTGGAAGCAAGTGAATCTTGATCAGATGTTGCCAGAGCTGTGAATGTCCATCCAAGCACCATCACAAGGCTATGGAATTGTCACCAACAACATGGATCAACTCGTGACCGTCCACGATCTGGCAGACCTCGTGTGACCACACCCGCACAAGATTGCTAATCCAGTTATGCCACCTTTGGGATAGGACCACCACTGCGACATCTACTGCCTTAACCACACCAGGGCTCTGTAGGATTTCCTATCAGACCATATGCAACCATCCACGAGATTCTTAGGCTCCATGTGCAACCCATCATGGTGAACGTCAACGATGTTTTTCAACATGAAAATGCCCATCCTCACACAGCCCGACTCACCACTGTCTTTTTGAAACACCACAACATCAACGTTCTTCCCTGGCCCTCCAGATTTAAACTCCATCGAACATCTTTGGGACGAGTTGGACTGACGTCTGCTTGCAGCAGCTTTGCAGGCTGAGTGGACAGACATTTCATGGATGTGATTTGTCCTATCATCACTTCCATAGGCAGGAGATGCCAAGTAGTTATTGATGCCAACATGCAATAACATGCTCGTTCTTGAGGTTAAACTTCAACTAGTGAGTGTGGACTTTGCCTTTGCAGACTTTGGATGTTCAGCAGTGAATGTGCAAAGTTTCACACATGTCATACAGAACTACCCGGAATAAACTTGTTAACAACTTGTCTCAAATTTTGCCTTTTGCATTTCTTTTTTTGAAAAGTATATATATTTTTTTAATTTTGTGTGATAAGTAGTGACCAATGAAACATAGTAGTAATTTTTTCTAGGCAATTGTTTTAAGGCAGACTTGCAAGGAATGGTGTTAGCTTGGTCAGCTTGTTGAATCAATGTTCTCTTTGTAACATCTTTCTGTTATAGTTTATTTCAAATAATTAGTGTTATCATAACAGTTCTTACTGTTAGAGCAGGTTTTTTTTTAATCAGTGCTTAATAAAATATAATGTTACATTTGTTGTGTGGAGAGTGTGATGGCTTTGAACATGTAAGTATTGTGGTCTATCAGGCTGTTTTCTTTACAAATCATTATGCAGAAAACCAACTTTTAATGCTATTCTTGATTTTAAAAAAACATGTAGGTTTAAGAAGTCTTTATAGAAATGAATAAAAACCTTATAACCTAAGTGCTTTTGAAAAGTGAATCTTTTTTTTTCAGTTTGCTCAGAGAAAAAAAACCATTTTTTGAAAGTACTCGAGTTATAGGGTTTGTATTCATCTCTTAAAGTTAAATTTACATTTAAAATACCTATTTGGGTAGTTGAATAAGTTAAATATAGTAGAGTAACCTTCTCAGTAATAAAAATCAGTTCTTGTATCCTTGAAAACATGGATGGTTTTATAGTTTATTCCAACTTGCAAGGATTTGCACATAGATAATGACTTCAGGAATTTTTTTTTAAAATGTAAACAACTAATATAAACAATATTAATAAAGGATTTTTAGTTACTCCCAATAAACAGAAAATCACAATTAAAAGAGCTTTATTAATGCATTTGAGGATGAAATAATTTGAGCCACTAACTCCATCTTTATAATTACAAAATAATCTGTCCTAGAGTGAACATTGTGCTTTAATTTCACTGAAACATGATAATGATATTATCACTATTTGTCCTTTTGCAAGGGGCTCAGTATAAAATGAGTTCATATGCACACAATTTTTAAAGCATTATGTATACACTTTCACAAAAATTAGTAAACATTGTCTTTTTTATATGAAATTGGATTTTTTTGATGAAGTATTTTTACTAAAGATTTGTTTGTAAATTTGTTAAGTCCAAGTGTGCTTTTCATATTATAATTTAAAATATTTGTCATCCCCAAAATCTCAAATATTATATGTGTAATATCTAATACCTCCTGAATGCCTTTCAAGTGTTTGTTTCTAGTCAAACTTTATATTTTGTGTTATTTTCTGTATTCTAACTCTATACTGTATACTTCAGTTTGACCAAATTTGTAACCACCATAATAAAATTAAGGAAATATATAAATAAATTGTTTTTTTTGTTCTTGAGTAACTACAAATTATAACACAAAAAATATAAATATTTTGCTTAAATAACTTAAACTTATGTTTATATATCATCTTTATTATATTGATTTTTTGGCAGAGCTGTCTTACATTATAGAAATTACAAGGACATGGTACATGTGGACTCACATTACTGTATCTGAAAATATAAAATTGACATTTAGTCATTACAAAATGACTCGTTTTGGGTTTGCTTTAATAGACTAGTATTTGCTGTAATAGTCGCATTTCAGATATTACATTTTTTGTACATATATAGATTATTGCTATTTAAAAATAAGTTCTTAAACGTCTTTTTTTACCTGAAACATAGAACAGTAAATAGATAAATATAGTGAACAATTACATATTCCAGTATGATGACATTTGTACTCATTTGCTACTTGCTGTATGCTGCTAAGCCTTGTAAAATTTTGCAAATGTGGGATGTGAGGTGAAATACTTTTTCTAAACTTTCATATATACATTTTAAATTAACCAAATATAAATTACTGTCAATAGTAGAGAATTCTACTGTAATTTATCATGCTTAGTAAGTAAGCTGTAATTGGGTTTAAAAAAAATGACATTTTGAGATCACTAAATATTTATATTTACTGTTTGAAATCTGCTATGAAAATAACAAGTTTGCATTTAAATAATTTGGAAAGACTCAGAGAACCACATAGGGGACATTTATTAAATGAAGTACTTTTTATATGTTGTTTTCTGTACAGAAAATGTTTGTTTCAAAACAACATTTACACGAACTAGCTTGGATGAACTTGTTACATGGTTAGAAAACTGTAAAAGTTGTGATTGTTATAGGGTATTTTCTGCTTTTTGCATGTTAATATTCTATATTTTTTGGTACATTTATATAATTAATAGAAATTTAGTGCACTATTACTATTACTGTAGAAATAAGTTGGGTTAAGTGTTTTCAACAACGAAAAAGTCCTGGTGAGTACTTTATTTCTTGTTCTTATGTGTATTCTTTATTTATTATTATCAAAGCTATAATTTTTCACATAGCAAATACAATAACATTTAATTATGCACCTTGATTAGAGAAAATCCTGCTCCAAGAGTAAGAAATATTAATGTCACATTGATTATTTGAAACAAACTATAATAGAAAGAGGTTACAAACAGAACACTGTGATTCAGCGAGTTGACAAAGCTAACATCATTTCATGAAAGTCTGCCTTGAAACAACTGTCTGAAACAAATTATCTCTATTTTCCACCAGTCAGTTCTTTTCACCAAAAATTTAAAACAAAGATTATTATTTTTTTTATATATTGCTTTGTGTGATTCTTATTTTCCTTAATTCCTTTCTAATGTTTTTTGTTTTCTATGAAAATTGTTTTAACATCTTTTTTAACTATTTTCATACATGTTTTTCATGTGATTTGCATGCTTTTGTACAGGCTCTGAACTAGACACAAATATCTGCAGTTATGATTGGCTAGTTTCCAAGGTAAACCCCACTGGAATGGTTAATTATTTGACCTCAACATACTTTACCTATGCATTACATTGCAGTCATTAATTATCACCCTCTACTGCTTGAAGAAAAGAAAAAAATCAAATATGCACAAGTTTTGATCTTTTTATAAATTTATGAACAAGGTAGTTTTTGCTTTAGACAAATTCATACTGTATCTGCCTATATACAGTTAGAAAAGGAATACACCATTTCTGATTATTTAGCATTTGCATTTTGAAATGAATAATATCGAAATTTAAAGTTTATTATGAAAAAATCTTACCATTTAAAGAAAGCGAAATTATTTTGCACTGTTTCCAGATTTGTATAATTTCATCAAAATTTCTTTTATTTCAGAAATTTGGAAGTGTAGAAGGAAAAAGCTTCAAATATCTAAAGCAAGCAGCAAAGGAGATCAATGACTCACCAGGATCATTTACTCCTTTAGGTGGGGAGAGTGTACATCAGGTTAGTGGTGATAATTTGAGTAAAGATAAAACAGGCATGTCATGCGAGAAATATTTTTATTTCTGTCAAATATTTATTTAATCATTAATAAGTCTCTGAAAAGGGTAGAAGTGTAGATGTATAATTTAATTTTCCACAAGTATATCAAACAAATTGTTAATGATTTGTTTATATCATTGTGTGGTTAGTAAAAAGATTGATTTTGATAATGCAAGTTTATAAAAATATATACAAGTAAAAGTTCCTGAAGTTTTTGTAATATAAATGTCTTATTCAATTGTAATTAAACATATTCAAGTAAAAATTAAATTTAACAAGCTTTTTTTTTCTTTTTGCACTACCACAGCTGCTGGTCCATTTTAAAACTTTCATGCAACTGCAGGATTTTGTATAGTCAATAAGATTTCTTGCTTTTTATTAATTTCAATGAAATTATAGTTATTTTTAACATTTCTTTGTTATTTGAGTTGATTAAATTAATAAGCTATTTAATTGAACTCCTTTTTATGGTAATTAAAAAATTTGACATAAAAAACTTAAATATTAATGCAAATTTCAAGTTTTTAATTTTCTAAGGCAACGTAAGTCCCCAGTTGTTTCTAGTATAAGAATTGTGACAAAATATGACAGGCTTTTATTAAAAATTACAAGTTTTGCATGCACAAAATCAGATTATTTATGAAGTATTTTTTCCTAAATGTTTCTCTGTGTATGGAAAGTCACTGTGCACTCATATATATTTATTAACAGACAAAACTGCACAGTGACTTTACAAACACCCTGTAGTATTTTCTATATACTAGTCTTAATGTTAAGTGATTTCCAATCAAAGGTTAAAAATACTTTTCTACATCTCAGAAATTTTAATTGCATAATCTGTAAAACTTCCAAAATAAATTCTGAATGTTTTTTTTTTTTTCAAAACACTTCATCTCTTATTTTCTGTACCCCGACTTTCTACAAGGTTAGTCAGTTTGACTCATAAAAGTGTACATCTGTTTATATGGAAAATTTATTATTTTATTGTTCTTTGAACCCTAACTATCATTTGCACATTATAAATTGTAAATAAGTTGAGAAATGTGGTGCTCACATGAACTACAAATTACATTATGCACCAACTACTAGTGAGCATGCCCCATTTAAAAAAAACAAAAACTTATTAGCCACACCATAGTGGCTTTCTGAGTGGTTCCCAGCTAGATTTTTTGTTGTTTTTTTCAACTATGGTATCTTAGGTGATAGATTTTTCATATTTGTCTGATTTGAGATTCTAATCTCAGTTTTGGATTTGGGATGTCAAACTCTTTCAGCTTATATATTTGGCCATACTCAGTGTCTCACAAATTAATTTACTCTAATCCTTCCTAAAATAATTTAAGTTTGAGGTAAGCTGAAAATGATTTTGGTCAGTCATAAAATGAAATCAGGCTTGGTATTGATGCATCAAAAATCGAACTAAACAAAGGAAAAAGGACTTTTAGATTAATTTATTCTAATTTTGCCTCAGAGAATCTCATGTGCCAGAGATATAAAGGATTTCCTCATGTTATATATTTAGTGTTACTTATTTTGAATAATCTAACTATAACCCTATAACCATGATGCTATTTTGAAACCCCTTTCTGTGCTGTGTTACATTTAAAATTTAATTAAACTGCTTTACTCTCAGTGTATTTTAATGAAATTATAAGTATCAAGTTCACTGTAATCAGTTTTATTCCTTTACTTTGTAAGACACCTCTAAAGTATTATTTAAAACTTGAGTATTGATATCTTCTTACACGTTCATAATTATGATTCTCAACTTTTAAGAACTGATTTAGAAGAACATTGTATTTACTGCAGACAGTCTTTCGAGATGTGTAAAGTGTGGTCTGAAAGGCTCTTTACCGGTATCTTGAGTACATTCCAAGATTTTGACCTTCAGAGGAAATTATTGTAACATTTTTTTATTCAAGGTGAACTATACCCATATGCAAAGCTTTGTTCCCTAACAACAGTTTTAAGTTGAATGGTGAGCTCATAACCAGTAGAAAGAGAAAATTTCCCATTGGTATGTTTCTAAATAAAAAATAAATGTAGGTCAATATATGTGTTTACAAATGAGGTAAAATAAAGCTTAATGCATTATTGGGACAGGGTTCACAGTGTTTGAGTAGTCTTCTCCACCTAATATGTACTAGTTTGATACGGTTAAATTGTATTTCAAATTTATTTTTATATTTTAGTCAATTATGTATTATTTATGTTTTAAAATTTATATTTGAAAAGTTTAATGATTAAGTTTTTCAACTTACCACTTAGGTAGGTAGTCATTGTTATAAAAAGAGGTGAGAGCAAACATTATGACATTGGCTAAAGTGGACTTGCTGCAGATAATAATGTTAGATTGCTTGTGGGGATCTGTGTAGGAAAATGCAAGAAATATTAAAGGAAAATAAAATGTAAAAACACTTATGAAAAGGAAATGATTTGAAATTAAACACATGATCTAAAGAAGAAATTTTAAGATTATTCAATGAAGAGATAAAAGGTAAATATGTATTACCATTTCTTGATTTTAAATATTTCATTGCATCGTACATTAGTTGCAGAGAAAATGGAAAATAAAATATAAAAGCCTGAACTTTGAGTATCAGCTTTTAATATTATCAGTTGTTATGTTGCTTTTCTCATATATAATTCCAGAAATAAAATTAGTTGAGAAAATTGTTTAAAATTTGACAGGAACCCTTTTTAAAGTTTTTTGTTTCAGAAAAATATTTAATTTTTATTTTGTGTTACTACTTCAAATAAAAATCTTTGTTATTCAGTGTAATTATTTTTATTAGAAATATTGAATAAAAATTAATATTTTATTCAAACTGCATACTTTTCTCAACATTCTTGTCAGTTTTTAAACAATTTTATTCACTTCTTTTATTTCTGGAAGGAGATATAACAAGAACTTTTAAGCAGGTCATCATTATTAGATTCACTAGCATAAAATGTTTTTAATTTTTCATTTTAGTTATGATACTAAATAAAGAATATATGTGAAAAATAATGAATATGTACTTGGAACTTCTATTTTGTTTTATTTTTCTATTGACAGTCAATGACATTTAATCCTATTTTTTATACTAATGGTAGCATTGCACTAAATAAATTTCCTGTATTAAAAAAGTATTAAAGTCACAGAATTATAACAGCTAGAAAGACAAGGTTTCAATCTATCAAACAGTGTATGTATTTTTTGTACAGAGATTTATGTGTTTCACTTCTAGTTCAAACTTTTTTTGCATGAAAAATACATAAACAAGCATAACTAGATTTTTAATGGATCTTGTCACATTGTTTGAAAGCCAGAAAAATTATGAAAATTACAAGAAATTGTCTGATTTTTGAATGTTGTTATTTTGTGTTCTTTGTTGCATAATTTAAATAAATCATTATTTGGTGCGGTAGTACTACTAGTATTATAAAAAAGTATGGCTGAACATCATAGACAGTCAACATAAAAAGTCATTAGTATCTCTACAGCATATAATTTGGATAGATATTAGTAAGTACATAAACAAGCATAACTAGATTTTATGGGGACTTAATTTATGGACTTAATTCCACTTGAGACTTCTTGGATTAACAAGTCATTAGTATCTCTACAGCATATAATTTGGATAGATATTAGTAAGTACATAAACAAGCATAACTAGATTTTATGGGGACTTAATTTATGGACTTAATTCCACTTGAGACTTCTTGGATTAACAAGTCATTAGTATCTCTACAGCATATAATTTGGATAGATATTAGTAAGTAAGAAGCATGATTAAAAGTAATTTGGTGTAAATTACACATCACACAAATTTTGTTCCTGGATAGTATGTGTTATTTCTCAATTGCTTATGTTGTAAAAGTACAGAAAATGGCCATTATTCCTTTCAAACTTTGCTTTTGTGACTTGAATAACGAAATTTAGGAATTAATCTATTTTCTGTGTAAAAGTGGGCACATTTGCACATTTTCATTTACATAAGGTCTGAATAAAACAACATATGAATCAAGATTTACATGTATTTATACTAAAGTTATACAAAAATGAACAAAAATGTTTAGACGTGAATAGTTCTTTGATATTTGCAACTGTAATGTAAATCACTTTCATGTATCAGCTCCCAAGTGTAGTCTCCCATCATATTTTCATTATACACTCCCAGGTCACGAAAGCAAAGTTTGAAGAGAAAAATAGGTCATTTCTGCTTACTTTAGGCATAAGCAATTGGGAAATAATACTTTCTGCCTAAGGAACAAGAAAAAGTAAAAATTTTGTAACATGATGCTATCATAAGGAAGTACAATGTTCATAAATAAATTTTGTTATTTGTAATTGTGTACAAAAAGTGAAATTTCAGTGGAATTTTATTTTTGTACAATATTTTTCTTGCTTATTATTATAAAGTTCAAGTAATAATTATCTTTAAATGCATGAATAATGAAGTTAGGTGATCTTGTTTGTTCTAAAATTGAAGAGAAATGTAGCAAAAAAATGTATGTTAATTTCTAACTTGACAAAATTTGACTTGCAATTGTGTAGGTAGTATATTTATTGAGGATTTTTTCTTTTATAGGTTGTATATATGTCTTGTTGTAATAAGTTATTAAAGTGAAACTCTCTATGCTAAATGCAATTTTTCTCTATAATAAATAATTTTGCTATTGAATGTTACGTAGCTTCGTCAACGAGTAATGGCATTCTTCAAAGATCTCTGTCAGAAGATGAGGGATGAAGAAGAAAGCAACTATCAGAATGTTTCATCTTCTACTGTAGTGTTTGAAGACAGCAGTGAAAGACTGGTCAAACAGTCCAGTCACAGTGCAAGTACAAACAGAACAGAAAATGTAGGTGAGAAACTAGCTGGAGGTAAAAGAAAACGTGAAGATTCTCACAGTGATTGTGGATTTCATGATACTGCGTGTGATGCTACAAACAATGAGGATGTTTCAAACAGTGGTCAACTGAGAAATGAAAGCTTAACAAATTGCCCTCTTAACCAAGCTACTGATCTGCCAATTTCTATTGTTCATGAGAATGGAAATAAACTTGCAGATTTTCAATTCCCACCTATTGTCAGCAAAGAAGGGAGACATTTTGATTTTCCTGTTGGTCAAACCAATGATGGGAATTCTCCGCAAAAAGAGAAGTCATCTAAGAGTACAAAAAATTTGTCTATAGTTTCCTGTGCTCATACCTTTCCACCACCAGCCAATGCCATTGTGGGTGCTCAAGCTTCACTCACATTTAAAGACAGTGTAATACGTTCAACCCTTAGTCCTTGCACCAGCAACTGTGACAACTGCAATTGTCCTAATGTCTCTTTATCTCCTTTAGTAGAAGAACAGAACAATCTTACAGTTTCCTATCTGGAGCGTAGGAACTCTGGATGTAGTTCCAGTGATGACATGGAAGATGCACTTCCTCTTATGGCTGATGTGTTAATTGTGACACATGGTGGTTGGCTGAAAGAGCTTATTCGTCATTTTGTTGAGGACCTTGGGTGTGTTGTTCCTGGGGGAAAGAAGCAAGCAATGCGAATTAGTCCTAACACTGGTCTGTCTAGATTTACCATATGTTTTGAAAAAGAAGACCTCAAACCTAGAGTAATTTGTCACCAGATTCATGAAAAAGATCATCTCATAGACATTTTGAGTGATATTTCAGGAGGGCTAGCAGATGTTGTAGCTTTGTGAGGTGATTTTTTATTTTCTATTGTATTAGGATTAATGTGCCATATTTTGCAGGAGGAGTTGAATCTTGCCAAATTTGGGTATGTGAAACTACTCCTATGGAGTATTTTTGATATTATTGCTTTGGTATTGTCCATACAATGAAAAAAATATTTCACATGTTACACTTTCACCTTACAAACTAATTTTTTTCCCGTCCAAGTATTCTAACACACTTCATTGTTGCTTCTTAGACTGTTTATAAAGGCATAGTTAGAGGTTATGTTTTAAAAATATTTTAGAATTTAGGCAAATCCAAATTAAAATTACAAATAGTAGGTTATTTGTACTAACTAAGATATTCTAATTTGTTAATTGTTTTACTATGTTGGTTTTTAATTTCATTAGATGAAAATTGACAGTGTAAACTAAAGGTTGTGATGTGTGAGTATGAGAAAACCCACATTTCCCTGTCATTTTCATGTTATATTCACATAAAAGTTTTATCTTATCAATTATCTTCTGACGTGTACTAAGTGAAAGCAGCATTGTTTTCCTCAAACTTGTGCTTTCATTAATACACAATAGAAGTTAGTTGCAGTGTACAGGGAGATTATTGTTAGCTTTGTCACAGACAGCATGAGAAGATTTCTGAAAATGTGACAATTTGCACATAAACCTTTACTGCAATCTTATCTGTATGGTACTAGAAACAAAATTATTACTGTATTCAGGATGTTTTTATTGCTGTGAGTGCATATTGTTTTATTTTTTATCCAAAAAATACATCTAGGTTTTTCCAGATAACTTTAAAACTGATCAAGTGTGCTGAATGATTACTCAGGATGTAGAAAACTGGTAATCTTTAGTTATTATTAATCAAAATTATAGAAACAGGCCCCTTTATTTTGTTAATACAAAAGATGCTACAAATGCATAATTTGTCTTCTTATCCAAGGTGTTGCTAAAATAGTGTTGTGTTAGTAATCAAGATGCTAGAAACTGATTTACAAGGTGGAATGTTTTTGCTCTCAGATCTGTATATATGAACATAGACTTCTCTGTTGTATATTAAAGCAAGCATAACGTATATGTAGAGTAAATAATTTTCACCTTGAAAGATGTTCAAAGGATGTAAGTTGAGAATCAACATAAAAAAACAGCAAGTTCTTATTGAGCTAATTGACATTTATAAGCACACAACTAATTAATAATAATTTCTTAAGTCCTTTCATTGTTATAAAATTATTTGACCAGTAGAATATCACTTAAGTTTCAATTATAAAAAAAAAATAATTGTGTAATGAAATGTAAGGGATACATTAATCATAAATTTTTCAATGCATATTATTTTTATCATAATGACAAAGTGTTCTTTTTACAACTTTGAATATCAATAAGGCATAAGTTTGCAGCTTTGAGTAATTTAATATTGTAATTTCATTTCTTCAGTCATTTCCAGTAAAATTAGTATATTTTTTTAAATTATTTTAGTGCCATCTCTACTTCAAAAACTGATATAAACAAAAGAAATGTGTGACTTCTTGTGTGTCATCTTCTAGTTTCAGCACTGGCTTTGGTGTGTCCGAAGTGTGATTGTTATTTTCTAAACATTTTGCTTGGATAATGATTTCTCACATACAGATGTTATTTGAAACTTCAGTTTATTTGTGTGTCTACAAAATACATACAATATTTTTTTTAAAAAATTTACTGCTCTCAAGTGTTTATTTTATCTTAAGACAGTTGGTGGTTGCAAGTTTGCTAGTTACGAAGATACTTGCAGTAAAGAATCAGTTTTTCAGCCTTTAGGGAAAATTCTATTTACTTTGGTTTTGGTGTATCATGGTATTTCATCATATTTGTTTACACACACATATATATATATATATATATATATACACACACATATATCACAATATATATAAAAAAGATGTACATTACCAAGTAACAATAGATGTTTTGAGTCACATTTAGGAAATGTACAATTCAAAAAGAAAAAAAAAAATATTGCCAGTTCTACTTGTGGAAATGTGAGCAGTATTATTTAGCTAAGTGGTAGCTTTATTTAGATTTTAATGAGTGTTTACTTGAACTTCCTTTGCTGAGGATTTGTGCAAAATAAATAAAATCATCTGTTTATTACCAAATAAAATTTATTAAGAATCCAGTTGGTTGTGAGAGGTTTAACTGTATTTTGATATGCATTTTAAGTACTTTAAATTCATGAGATTAGATTGCATGTTCTGATTGTAATGATTTTTCAGCTGTAACTGCATCAGATAATTTATCCACAATAGCAATGATGAAAGATTTATGCGTATGTTTTAAAAGTAGAATCCCTTTATTGTAGCTGAAATTTGTTTTTGGTATTATATACCAATTGTGTTCTCATTTATTTAAACTCTTTCATATTATAACTTATGCTGTATGATTGATAGACTGAGATTTCTTGATCTCAGTGTACTTTAGAATGTGTTTTTTTAATCTATAAACATCTGCTATAATCTACAAATTTTGATCCAATAAGAAGCTTTGGTGCCTTGGATAGTTAGAACTATGTTAAAACTAATACTTTGTTGAGTACAGGAGATTTGTCCAACTTGCAAGAATTCTTTTGTGATAAATCTTGTCAATGATAAACTTAAATTTACAGAATCTAACACTGTTGTAGATATAGGATAGAAGGGAGAAAGCAATTAAACATGGTAATCATCTTGTATTTTAAAATCTTATTTGTTGAACAGTATTCTTGTACAATCATTTGGATGGTTATGTAAGAAAACGTGAGTTTAAACAAAACAACTGACATTCAAAAAATGCTGTGATTATGTAAACATTAGAGTTTTCTGGCTTTAAGTACTCATAGATAGTAAGAATGTATTATTCTGGTAATGTTACAGTCATTCTCATGTATTTATTTTTACGTAATTATTTTGTTCAAACCATCAACTTTGTGTTGACCTCAGAGTAATTGTATATTAAACATGTTTTTTTTAAAACTTATTCAGAAATAATGGATAGTATTTGAACACTGAATATCTTAACTTGTACAGTATCACAGAAACAATGATTATAATATTTAAAGCACTTCAACACAAGTTAATGTTGTAATAAGTACAATTTCTTCATAAAAATATAGGATCTGTTAAAATGTATCAGTACAAGGCTTCTTTAGAAAAACATGAATAGATGTGTACTTATAAAACTGATTATTGGAATTTACAGTGTAAATGTTGAAGAAAACAAAACAAACATGAAATTGTGTTTGAAGGCTTTTTTTTTGAGAAAGCTATCTTAGATATAAGCTTTTAAAATTGTACTGTTCAGTGTGGGTACAAAAAGTTGTATACATACTAATGTGAAATATGCCTTGGTATGTTGAAGTAAATCTGTTTTCATTTCACATTATATAATTTGTTGTGTGTTTTAATAAGAATATAGCTTTATTAAAAGAATCAAATCCTTTGATTACTTCCAATTTGGCATACATGTTGACAGTAAAGAACTGTTCAGAAAATAAAAATAGGCATATTTTGTGATTGGTAGTAATGCTCAAAAATAAGGCATTATTAAATATAGGTATGAGATCAAAGTAACATACATAAATACTTTTCATACTTTAGTTTCAAATTATGGATGTTGTAAAGTAATTTGGTGCAGTGTTTGATATTTAACTTGTTATTAATGCCAAAATTGGTGTTATTTATTAAACATTTTGCTTATGTCATTAAAACTGTCTTATGTTACCCTGGTCCAAGGCTGGAATGAAGTGAGATTTCTATCACTTGCTGAAACTATACTAAACATTACTGGAGTGTTATAAATTTTGTTTCAGCTAGCGGATTTTGATGATACTGTTGGTGTAGTGTTTTATAAGTGTCTGCAGTTATCATAATAGTAGGTTTTGGTTATGTTTTGTAAGGATACAAACATCAAAATTATAAGCATGCTTGTGTTTTCTATAATTTTTTTTATTCAAATGTTAATGTTGTATGGTAAATACAGATTTATTTGTGGAAAATAATTATTAGGTTATTTTAACCATTGCTTTTCTTATTTATGAAATAACTCAGTTGCATCAGCTGTTTTGTGAAAATTTGTACAGAATGTAAATGGGTGAAAATTCAATGGGATTATTTATTGGGTATTTTAAAATAACTATTTTTAAAGGTTTCTATCATATTCATAGACACACATTCAGAGATAGGGTATCTTTCAAAAATAAACATGAAAAGTATCCACAATTTATATATTTTTGTATTTTTGAAATTCACTTATCTAAGATCAAAAAAGTAAAACTCATTCAAGATTGTGCATGTTTTATTAATTACAGTTTCAAACCAATAGGAACCATATCTTAGCAAAGGGCTTTCTTCCAGATTAGAGTATTAAATGCTTATGAAAATTACCTAAGGGGCTTCAGTGAGAAGGAAAAGCAACTTTATTTACTTTCTAGCTACAAGCCTGTTTGTGTACAAATTGATTGATTTGTTGTGACAGTATATATCATGACAGTGTAGTAGATTTTGGAGAATCAAGTGAAGAGCTTTCTTAAACTACTGCATTTATTTCATTCTTCCTAAATAGAGCTTATTACCTATGGTGCTTTTTATACAGTGTAAATGTGCATTTGTAAGTAGAAAGAGGTGAAGTTTCAGTACTTTTTTAGTATTTTACAAGTTAAACTTTACTGGGTAATTCAGTCAAAACATTCTGAAATTGTATCAGTCAAGAGGTTCACTACAAGTATAAACAATATTCAACAGAAACACTAATATAATAATGTAACAATGATAATTTATGTTTTCTTCCTATATTACCAAATTTTGTATTATTCAAACAAAAGAACTATTTAGGGCTGATTAAAGGACGTTATTGAAAATCTTGAAAAAATGATGAAAACAAATTGTCAAAGCATACAATTAAGAGAAAAGAGGTTTTGGTTACATGTTACCATTTTTTGTTTTTACAGAGAAACAATTGTATGTTTGGATATAGAAAATGTTTCTGGAAAGAAGTACTAAAATGCTACATGCTGTTAAATTTCAAACTTGTTAATTATCCAGTAAATGAATGCATGGGATTTTGTTTTGTTTTTTGTCTGTTTGTGTGCAGTTTATATGATTGTGTTTACTGAGAGGTTTGACAGTCATTTTCTAACTGAACACAGAGCTAGTGTAGAAAGGTGAGCTTTATATTATGCATTAATATTAAATACATGTGAAAGGAAATACCTTACTATATAATATTTATATTCTTATATTGTCACAAGAATACAGATACTTATTGTTTCATAGGTATGTTTGAAAGTTTATCTAATAAAAGCTGTTCAAGTCTTTGTAGTATGAGCAGCAAGAACATAAAACCAGTATTAGTGGTTATATTAAATATGAAGTATGAAAAAAGTTATTTTATGGTACATTTGTATGTATATCTATAATAACATGCATTATAGTTCTGTGCTATTCTTAATGGGTTACAAATGCTTTAAAGAACGTGCACTAGTTGCAGAAAGACTAACATTTAATTGTTGATGTCTTACTTAATTTCATTTTAAAATTGAATAATTTATTATGAAACTAATTTAGAATTCTGCTTTTAAAACTAGTTTTCTGGTATCTTTCATTTTTATTGTATGGAGCATACTTAACATACTGTTTTTCTCTGTCTCTCCCTCTGTCTCTCTCTCTCTCTATATATATATATATATATATGTATTGAATTTTAACCAAACTTGGAATTTTGCCATAAGTTTTATTTTATTACATAAAGTAGTCTAAGCAATCTAATGGCTTGATCATATTGCCAGACTGTTTGAAGATTTAAAACATTTGAGTACAAACTTATAATGTATTTTAAAGCTCATCAGTGCACATGAAAGATAGAATGCTAACCAAGTCACTTTATAGGAAGTACCATATTGAATAACATTTTTCATGCTAACAGATTTTATGCTTGTTAACCTTATATATTAATTAGTAATCAATAATTTTGTCATTTACATATTTCAGGTATAAACTAAAGAAACATACTGTTTCATCAGACTTTATTATGTTTGTTAAAGAGCTTTATTAAAGTATATGGTTGTATTAATATTTGTTTTTCTGTAATCAGTAATGGAGTAGTGGGTTACAGAAAGACAGTAAAACAGTTACCACATTTCTGTTTTATAAAAATTATTTACAAAATGATTGTTGTGAAATGTTTTAGAACAACTAAAACAAAATGTAACAGCATAATCTGGCTTTATTGAAATATATTAGAACATTAAACTAATTGACTGAGGGTTCCAGAACATCACGTTGCTGTTTGGCAAGTCTGTTTTAACAAATTTATTAAATATTTTCCTAATGGAATGGAGCAGAAATTTTCAAGCACTGATTGTGCTCTAGTATATACAGGAAAGTTTTTGCATGTAATATTTGTATGAAGTGTGTGTTTTAAAGCATTTCTTATGTTTTTCAGTATGATGTAACACAATATTTGTATATTCTTTTCTCTTACAATGTTGAGGAGCATTTGCTTTGCACTATGAAAAGAAAAATGGAACTTGAAACATAATGATTCATTCATTTATAACATGTTTTTCTTCTGTTTGGTGTACAACTTAAAATGTGAATCATGAAAGTTTTTTTCTTTAATATATTGATAATGTTTTATTATAACAAAATGATTTTTAATTCAAAAAACTTATCAATTAACAACCTACTTGTAACTATAGTGTAATATAGTTTTCTTCTTAGATGTACATGTTGAAATAGAACTTCTATAAAATAGATGTACATTCATTTTATCATATAACAGTATTGCCAAACTAAATATGGCCCAGAAGAATAAAAAATAGTGTAATATCCTTGTATTTGTGAAATTTCTGTTGTCTGTTAATAGCTCATTAATAATCTTAAAATCACTTTACAAATTTGCTTGAAAGAAATATAATCCAGTTTCACATAAATTTTGCTTATTTTTGTCTTTTTTAATACTTAGAAACAAATGTGTTTTAAGAAAACTTTAATAAAAGATTTAGTAAAAATATAAAAGAAAGCATTCTACCAATATTTGTTCCTGTATATTAAACTGAAAATATTTTATTGCATGTTCACATTTTTCATCGCAAGTGAAAACAACTTCCCAAATGTTGTTGTTGATTTTGTGTTTTAAACTAGTATTTTCATTAGATCTCTGAGTAATTGAAATTTTTCTCCTTGTAAATTGAGCCTGTGTAATTATTTTGTGTGATTTTTCTAAATTAAAGTGTATGTAAACTGTCTAATATGTTAAATTATATTGGAAATTTAGAATTTTAGAAATGGTTAATTAATTTTTGTCAAAATTCTTAAGCACCTTTGCACCATCTTAAAAACTACTAATAGTTTTTTAAACAAAGTTTATATATAAAATATAGAAGTTTTCAAATATATATTGAAATATAGTTTGGAAAACTAGTTTAAAACATTAGAGAGGAAGTAGAATCCACTCTTAGTATGAAATACCATTTTCATGAAAGCCCTTTTATGTCTTTAATGTTTTATGTATCAATCTCACATTTTGATGTTTTTAAATAGGCTATGTTGTATTCATACATGTCATCCCAGCTTAATTTTTGGCATTTTCACACATTTGGGTACATTTAAATGTATTTAAAATTTAATGCATTTGAGCACATTTGTATAGATTTAATATAGCACGAAGAAACCAAAATATGTGCACACAGAAGCACTTGCAGTTTCTTTTATTGAAATGATATCAATGAGATTTGTATGCTTAGTAAAACAAAATCTGATGTAGTTTGTAAAACGTGGGAATTAGTTGAGCATCATAGGTTTAAGATTTCTGAATTGTTACAGTATAGTTTTGTACTCTTGTTATTAAAAGTTGTAATATTATGTTGTATGTCTGTACTAAATAACGTTCATGTATTACGTTAAGCCTTCATCACCAGTACGTACTGAAATAAATTTCTTTACCAATCCGAACTCTCAGTTGAACTGAAAATGTTTTTGTACTTATAATGAATTTGAACAACTTTAACGTGGATACACAGATAAATATTCTCTCTATTAGAAAATGCAGAATTCACCCTGTGCACGTTATATTTGCTTTACTTGAGACCACATACTATTGCATGTGGAAACAACAACAGAGTAGTAATTTACTTTAAACGTAATGCAGGGTGTATTATTCTAATGCTGCATAAACTGTCAAACTTGTGTAAGACACTCGTTAGCTGCTGTTGTTTTTGTTTTTGTACTAAACTAGTGAAATTACGCAGTTTCGATCGGGTAATTAGATTGATATATTCTGGATGAATATGTCAGTATATGCGTTTTTTGAACCAATTTTAGTATAAAAAGTAACCCGTTACTTAAATCGCGGAGAAACATGGCATAAAAACTTGTTGGAATACGTTGTTACCAAAATGCACGGGCTTTTCTCTGTATTAAAGCTGTTATGTAAGGAACCACTTCTTTTCTATTTGACTTTTCGCTATTTTGCTTCGTTAAAAACATGTATATGCACATGGAAAAGTGATAACCAGGTGCACATTCTAAAAGTCCACTTAGTATAGGTGTAAAATTTCAAGTTTTTAGGTTTTTTACTCGTGGAGCTACAGCAGACTTCTTTTCTATGGGTTTTTTCGCTAGCTTGCCTTATTAAAAATACGTGCACCTGTTCGAACTTGGTATGGGTGCACAAATTTCGATTTCAAGGATCAGTAAGATGCTCTGTTGGGAAACTTTGGATTGGCTTTTAGCAGATTGAATGGCTATTGCTTATGATATTATTGTCACAATATTATTTGTGATAGTAGTATTGTGTGTATGATCAGTGGTATGTGGTAATCAACACATCACGTTATATATATATATATATATATATATATATATATATATACTTGTAATATACTGAAAAAAGAAACGCGAAAGGGATATTTATCTTATTTTAAAGAGAAATATATGTAATAACGTTAAGAAGCTCAGAGTATGTTATGTTACACGTGTTAAGGCACTGATTGTCAGACCAAAATTACAATAAAAGTTTTGCACTTTGAAAACGGAGGAAAACATCGGATTTTTCGCCAAAACGCATTCGTGTCCAATAAATTTGTTTGAGAGATTTGCATGTTCTGCAAGTGCAACGCGTTTAAAATCCCTATAAAAATGACGGGTACTCGATTTCCATAGCTCAGTGTTAAGCCACCGACACGCAATACAGTTACGCCAAGATTGACTGAAGCACAACGTAACAACGCCGTTGGTCGTTTGGAAGCAGGCGAATCTTGATCAGATGTTGCCAGAGCTGTGAATGTCCACCCAAGCACCATCACAAGGCTATGGAATCGTCACCAACAACATGGATCAACTCGTGACCGCCCACGATCTGGAAGACCTCGTGTGACCACGCCTGCACAAGATCGCTACATCCGGTTACGTCACCTTTGGGATAGGACGTCTACTGCCTCAACCATACCAGGGCTGCGTGGGATTTCCAATCAGAGCGTACGCAACCGTCGACGAGATTTTTAGACCCCATGTGCAACCCATCATGGTGAATGTCAACGACGTTTTTCAACATGACAACGTCTGTCCTCACACAGCAAAACTCACCACTGTCTTTTTGAGACACCACAACATCAACGTTTTTTCCCGGCCCTCCAGATCACCAGATTTAAACGCTATGGAACATCTTTGGGACGAGTTGGACAGACATCTGCGACGGTGACAACCTCAACCGCAGACTCTACTTCAGCTTGCAGCAGCTTTGCAGGCTGAATGGTCAGCCATTTCACAGGATGTGATTCGTCATCTCATCGCTTCCATGGGCAGGAGATGCCAAGCAGTTATTGATGCACACGGGGGGCATACTCGTTATTGACGTTGAGTAACGTTAAACTTCAACTAGTGAGCGTGGACTTCGCCTTTGCAGACTTTGGATGTTCAGCAGTGAATGTGCAAAGTTTCACACGTCATACAGAACTACCCAGAATAAACTTAACAATATGTCTCAAATTTTGCCTTTTGCATTTCTTTTTTTTTGATAGTATATATATACATAGCTGCTATTACTGTGGTATGCGAAGGGTGTAAACGCTGAATTGGAAGAACTAATGAACTATGAAATGGATATACTTGCAATACATATTGAGTATTATTTATATTTATCTATAAACACATGTATAGTGTATATATATTATATTAATAATTTTAAATTGCGAGGATGCATGCGTACATATTCATTGCAAGTATAAGAAATTGTGTGATATTAGTATGTGTGTAAGAATAAGCATTTTAAATATTTCTTATGATTGTTTTATTTCCCTCTCCTTCTTCTCAGCTAGTAAGAGGCCAATTACGATTTAGAGTGATATTCTGCACATACTACACGATCGTAAACGTGTTAATTAGCAATTATGAAATGATTATATTATTGCACTTCCTTTCCATTTCTGATGAAGTTTAGGTCGTGAAACTTCTATGATCCTCTCCCGTTATGGTGAACCTAAATTCAGGTGGGCCATTACTGCTGTATGCTTAAACTAATTATTTTCTAGATAAAATATATAACAAAATATTGCCTTATTTTTTATATTTTTGAATCGCCATCTGCTTGCACTGTTTTTGTTACTCTTTATGTTCAGATTTAACAATGGCTACTTTAACTGAAATATCTAATCTGTAAAAGTTGGTATTGGCAGTCACAATAATTACTGATTACATTTTCTAAATTGAGCTTAATATTTGTATTAAACTGTGGGGTAAAAATGTCTTTTAGAAGAATTGTATGTCTGTGTTTTCTTATAGCAAAGCTACATCGGGCTATCTGCTGAGCCCACCGAGAGGAATCGAATCCTAATTTTAGCGTTGTATATCCAGAGACATACTGCTGTACTAGCAGGGGCAGAAGAATAGTTGATAAGAGCTCATGATAATTTATTGTAGCTATTGACTATTTGATCGTATTAATTTGAAATGTAAGATGTTAAACTACAGCTGGAGATTGTCATGATGTTTTTAGAGTATAGTGAGAATTTACAGTTTGTATAACAAATTCTCTTTACACACACACACACACGAGGACTCCATATGTAATATAAGGGGTTGGTTTCTCAGAAACACTGAAGGTATTGTATCTAAAACTTTTATTTACACGTTAGCCATTTAATATTAATTTGTAATTCCTTTTTACCCTGTATTTAAGCACTGGGATCAGTGGGCGCCAAAATTTCCCTTTCTTTATTATGGATACTTCAATTAACAATCTTAATAAAATAGTGAAGAAACAGTCTATAGGCAAACGACCACGTCGTGAAGATTCTGAGCAGCAATCTTAACCATATGTACTACCTGTTGTACTTCATTTTAGTATATTTTATTCACTTTTAGACAAATCTTTAGGGCAGATGTCTCGCTTTTTCATTCAGAAGGGACTAGAGGGACTTGCTGGCTCTCCAAAGTCAGTAAAGAAGTTTTGATCTGGTGACATATTGGTGAAAACATTCACATCTCAACACACTGAATTCTTTTTTGCATTCAAAAGCAATTTGGGAGATACCTATTGTGGATACATTTCATGCTACTTTAAATTCATCTCGAGCAGTTATTGCTGAGAGGAACTGGCAGAACATCTCAGCATCAGAGATTCTCGCTGGTTCCATCACTCAAGCAGTGATGCGTATGTTAACTCGCAAAGATAGAATTATGGTGCTGACTAATGTCATCATTCTCGCAATTACGTCATCACGTTTTCCTGCCACCATCAAGACAGGTTATCTTAATTTCAGAGTATTAACGTACATTCCAAGTCCTCAGATGTTTCCAGTGCCAGTAGTTCAGTCACTTGAAGATGTCATGTTGTGGTTTCTTAACATGTGCTCGTTGCAGTGGCAAGGACTATGATACATACGAGTGTGAAAAAGATCCTCATTGCATCAATTGCAATGGCTCTCGTCCTACTTTCGTTCTTTTTCTAGATAGTTTGATGAAAGAGAGGTGCAGCATTTGAAAACGATTCATAACATTACTTATTTTGAGGCTTGAAAATTGTTGTCCACCATTTCATTTCGGACATGCTGCTGCACTTCTTTCCACAACTACAGTGGGAGTGGAGACGGATCTCTCTGTGCCTTCAAAAGTATCATTCTCCAAACAAATAAAGTCTTTTGACCTCCATGGTTAAAAAGTTGATGAATCAACTTCAACATCTATCTCTATCCCTTACATACATTCCAACATATCCCAATATTCACATTATTTGGTTTTAGATACAATCATTCATTTACGTCCTTATTTGCTAAAATTCTCTTTAAACAGCAAAGACGTGCCTAATCGACCCAGGTTAGGGTCCATGTAGGTCGATAGATCTCCCTCAAAAAAAGACAGGAAAAAGGACGTGTCGTAAACAGAAGTGTTCTCCAGCCATTTCGCTTACACATAAATAAAAATGGCCACCCTAATACAATGGAACAGTCGGGGGTTACCTCCAAATCTGGATATCAAAACACTGATTGCTTCCTACCATCCTTTTTGTTTTTCCTTACAGGAAACATTTCTAAAACCTGCCAATGCAATCACATTTCGGCGATTTTCTTTGTACAGAAATGACGGGCTATATGATGGACGAGTGCATGTGGGGGTGGCATTGTTGGTTAGTCAGCATATGCCCACCCTGTCTTTCCCACTCGATACACCCTTGGAGGTTGTTGCTACATGTTTCCTCGGGTCATACAATCACTATTTGTTCTCTCTACCTGTCGTCTGGAGAGTCATATGATCATTCAGACCTTGATGCTCTCATTGGATAGTTGCCTTTTTCCTTTTTCATCATGGGAAACTTTAATGGACATCATTCCCTCCCGGGAAGTGCTGATATTGGTAGGAGGGTTCGCCCTGCAGAGCATATGCTCTCTGATCACAACCTTTGTCTTTTCAATACTGGTTCTTCTACTTATTTCCATGTACCTAGTTAGTCCTTCTTTCACTGATATTGATCTTTCAGTTTGCTCCCCTTTATTATTCTGCCATTTTTATGGAGGTTTGACAATAATCCACGAAACAGTTATTTTCTTATAATTTTGACAGATTAGCCATGGTCGATGCCACTAAACCAGAGTGCCCCAATGGAAGCTGGATTAAACAAACGCCCTCGTTCACTGCTCTTGCAGAACTTGAACATGCCTTTGTTTGTAAGCCATCAGTAGACGACTTTGTGGCAGCAGTAACTGATTATATTATACAAGTAGCTGCTCAATGTATTCCTTAAACCTCGACACGTTTTCCACTATATCCTCGTCCATGGTGGAATCTTGCCTTCCACATGGCACAAATGGCTCAGAAACGGGCCTGTGATACTTTCCGTAGATATCCCACACTCTCGAACCACTGCTTTCCAGCGGGCCTGTGCACATGCTCATTGGGTAAGACATCAAAGCCAGAAGGAATCTTGGATTAAGTTCGCAACGGTCATATCTTCTACCCCAGTTCCAAAGTCATATGGAACAGGATTCGAAAGGTCAGTGGGAATATAATTCTGTACCCCTCTCGATCTTGCTCTCTGTTGGCCAGGAAGTGGCTGATACCCAGAGCATTGCCGATACTCTAGGTGAAAGCAGTCACCTCTTTCCTTTTGAGTTGATTGTTTCTATGAGTATAATCGTCCCTTTACACTGCTGGAACTCAAACTGGCTCTTCATCGGTCTGGCACTACATTGGTTGGATCTGATGATATACACTATGACAAGCTGTGCCATCTATTTCCTACATCTCATGCTTTTCTTCTGATTGTTTTTAACCAGATCCGGCAGGAGAATGTTTTTCCTAATGCCTGGTTTTAGGCTATTGTTCAACCTTTCTGTAAGCCTGGGAAGAATACCAAGGTTCCTTCAAACTACCGTCCAGTTGCTTTTACGAGTTGTCTCTGTAAGACCTTAGAGAGGATGGTTAATGCTTGTCTTGATTGGTTCCTCGATTCAAACAACTTCCTCTTGCTCACCCATTGTGGGTTCCGATGACAGTCCTCCACCATGGACCACCTTATTCGACTTAAAACGTCAATCAGCGAAGCCTTTCTCAAATGGCAACATCTTATATGAATAGTTTTTTACATCAAGAAGGATTATGATACAACATGGAGCTATAGCATTTTGCAAGACCTCCAAATATGTGGGTTACATGGCCATTTGCCCATTTTTATTAACAATGTTTTAATTGACAGGCGATTCCAAGCTCGTGTAGTTTTAACACTTTTCTATTCTTTTCCTAAGGAACTTGGAGTCGCTCAGGGTTGCATTCTGAGTGTCACACTTTTCAGTATAAATATTAATTTAATCACTCAAAAACTCCCTCTCACTGTTGCAAATGGGCTCTCTATTGACGATTTTCATATCTCAAGTCAGTTGTAGAATGTTAGGTTTATTGAGCAGCAGCTACAGGCTGCTCTCAATCGTTTACTGAAGTGGAACACTGCAAACGACTTTAATTTTTCTCTCTCTAAAACCGTTTGCATGCACTTTTGAACTCCGTGAGGGTGAAGTTGTGCTGCCTGTGGTTCTAATCTTTATATCATACATCAAGCAGCTATGGGTCAAACGTACAAGAGTACTAAGCATCCTCCATGCCCTCTTTTTCCACCACTTGGCGACTGGATCAATGTTCTCCGCTGAAGATATATCATTATTTTATTCAATCGAAAGTCGACTATGGATCAATGGTCTATGTCTCTGCCAGACCATTGGATTAGAAGATACTAGACCCTATTAATCAAGAACTTCGGCTCTGCACCAGGACCTTCTGCATTTCCCCAGTGTAGAGCTTTTACATAGTCTCATGAACCTTTTTTGCACCTCTGTCATTTGAATTGCGTCTGTCCTTGGAAAACATTGCTGTACCCACTGGTCAGCCCATCCCACCATGGCTTCTTACAGTTCCCAAATGTAACTTATCTTTAAGCGATCTGAGAAAAGTAGTCACTTCTAATTGAAAATACTGTCTGCTCTTTGCTGAATATCTTTTGAACCGTCCTTCCATTCCTATTTATATAGATGGTTCGCAATCAGGTGACTTTATGGGCTCTCTCATATTTTGTTGTGGTTCAGTGGTTGTGTGTAGAATTCCCTCTCCAGCTTCCGTGTTCACTGCTGAATTATACACATTTCTTTTGCCCTGAATCACATGGAAGCTGAGCAGTACTCAAACTGCACTATTTATATTGACTTGCTTAGTTCTCTACCGGTGCTGGAATTGCTTCAGGTTAGCTCACACCCAGTTCTTACCGATATGCTAAACTAACTGGCCCATTTCTCTTTAACATCTATTTCTATCCAGTTTTATTGGATACCGGGTTACGTTGGTATTCGCGGGAACAAGCTCGCTGACACCTCAACTAAGTCTATCTGCTCTTGCATTAGTATTGCTTAGCCTGTCCCATACATGGACTATGGTTTCTGTTTTCAAGGCTCGACTCCGTGCCAGCTGGTTATCGATTTGGAGTGACCAACGTGACAGCCAGCTTTTCCAAATGAAACCCTTTATTGGAGTTTGGCTAGAGAGTTGTTCTAACTAAACCACATATTGGTCACAATTTTGTAACTCATCATTTTCTTTTATCTGAAACTGACGCAACATGTGTGTAGTTTGTTTAACACTCAGATCACAATAAGCCACATTTTACTTTCTTTGACAATCGTAACGATGACACCATTTGAAACATGTTCTGTTGTAAGGTTTGCCCTTAACCTTAGACCGTGCTTTTGGTGAGGGTGACACTGTCTACCTTGGTAATGTTTTTAGTTTTTTAAAGGCCATTATTCTTTTTAATGTCATTTAAGTTTTTTACACATTACTTCTTTTCAAAGTGGTTCCTTTTTAAAAAGTGCAATTCATCGAATTTAATTTAAAATTAGAAACTGGCCATAACATTAAATACCTTGAAACCATGACTGGAAAGACAAATTTTAGGTGAATAACGCTGCTGTTTGAACTATCTGTTAGTCATTCTGGTGAGTTATTATTATAATGTTGCTACAGTTCTTTTAAAACCTTTTTATTACTCTCCTTTTTGAAAATGGCCATAACGTCAAATAGCTCAGAACCAGGACTGGAAAGGCCAACTTCAAGTGAGTGACAGTGGTTTTTGTACTTACTTGTTAGTCTTCTTGTCGAGTTATGAGAATTACAGTTATGCTGCAGAAAGTCCTTTACATCTTTAATTACTGTGGTTTTTCTTTTAACGTTGTAGATTTGTAAACATTGGCTTTATGCTATTTATGTGTCTTTTATCTCTGTTTTGTTTTACCTTAAATTCCTTTTATGAATTTTACTAAATTTACTTTTAACTTTTTACCAGATGTTTGGCGCAGATAGCCTCGCTGCTTTGTGTCATAAAACACCAAATCAAACAACCTATATTTGGAGAAAAGCAGAAAATTTCAAACTAGATTCAAAGAACACACAAAAACACCCAGATATTAAGTACCGAAAAAATATAAGCAAACACAAAATCAAAGAATCTCTACTTATACTGCAACTAAAACCAAAATTAAACCAATATAAAGGAAAACATTTAAACCTATACTAATTAATATTCTAACATCCACATGCAAAGCCCCTACAATCCGGTACCCTTTTATACTCTCGTTCCTGAGGCTTGCTTGGTTTTTCTGCACCAGTTCACAGATGAATAGAACTATTTCAAACCACATGGTTCCTGAAAGTGCCTCCTTGAGAGAAATAGTGTGTGGTACCCATATATTGTCACACTGTTTATTTTTCATATCCCTTGGCGAACTTATCAATAGTTAGCTGATCATGATTTATGAAAGACATGCCAGAAAATGCCATAACATGCAGTGTTTTTAGTCATCTGAATAATCAGCCATATTCTCGAGGATTTTTTTCAACTCGGTTTTACAGCTTCTGTTCTCCATAGAGCCAAATCTGCAATGTAACACTCACTGAAATTGCTGCTTGAAAGTCACTGATTTGATCCTTGTCCAGATGCTCTAAGGCACTAAGTGCAGAGCCGTCTAGACCGCCTGTTCCCGAGTTCAATAACGTGCATGAAGTATTTGAGGAAAGAGTGCAGGTCTTCTTTTGTTATGTTTTTGATTTTTTGATTACACGTTTGTGGATTTGTTTTGCCTCTTTTTTTCCATATTATGTGATGGTACCAACTGGAAACTGTTACCAATTTTTCCACTCCCATGTAATTGAAAAGCTGTGTAATGTAGGAAATGCTTTTGTATTTGTATGGAGATGCATATATTTTTATCATTGCAGTGTCCTTAGGTAAATTTTTCAATTGGATAACTTAATGCATCATATAATGCACGCCATTGTTGCAATCATTTTGATGCAATATGGGACACCACAAACTGTCATTCTGTCGAGCCCTTAGTTTCTGATCATGGTCTCGAGGGTTTCTTCTTTGTGAAACGTCTGAAAACACATTCTCAGAAATATAACATTTTCAAATTATACTTACCATCTGCTAACGCTGTAGCTATTTTTGAATCTCCAGAGTTTCTTCTATTTGCTCATCTGAACGTTGTGAACACTTGGACCAGTCTTTTATATCCTACCTGAATGCCTTAGTCAAATTTTGTTTTGCAAATTTCTCAACCAACTTCAATGTGCTCTAGTTAGGTTCTGTAAGCATCTCATTTTGATAACGTAATTTTTCTGGACAAGCTTTGGGGTTTCCCGTATTACATTTGATCCTCGTTTCCTCGTCACTTGTATTTCTTGGGCTTGTGCACACATCATTATATGGACAACTGGCTCTTTCTTGCTCCATCCTGTCAATTAGTAGAACAATACTTTCAGATTCTCCTTTCAGAAGCCATAAAAGTAGGCTTCCTTATCAGATAGGAGAAATTATTTTGTCATAGACACAATATCTTGTCCTTTTAGAAGTGTTTTTCAATAGTCTCTTAAGTCATATTCTACCAACCTCTCTCAAGCTACAAGTCATGGAAAGAACCATCAAGCTTTTACTTCTATCTTTGCTGTGTGAATAGTTTTCTCTCTTTTGGTGATATGATCATTCTCGAGCCTTTCATTCCTTTTGGGCAAGCATACTATGTGACAAGTGATCAGAGTAACACTATTATTGAATATCTATTCCACTATCTCATCTAGAGGTCAATCTGTTAACAGACTCATCTCTTTAGGATGGGGCTCTTATTCTTCAAGATAAGGAGTTCCAGAGTATTTGGACATAAAATGAATCTACTTCGTATCGACGTTTCCATATTTCTTGCAGTACATTGGGCAAAGATTCAAGGTCTGTTTCTCTCCCAATTGCACCAAACATGCTCGCCCTTTCAGCCGTGGGGACGTCATAATGTAACGGTCAATTCCACTATTCATTGGTAAAAGAGTAGCCCAAGAGCTGGTGGTGTGTGGTGATGATTAGCTACCTTCCCTTTAGTCTTACACTGCTAAATTAGGGACGGCTTGCGCGGATAGCCCACGTGTAGCTTTGCGCAAAGTTAAAAAAAAAACAGTTTCTCTCAAGAGGAAAATTGTCTCAATACATTTTGGTAATTGCACATTTGTATCTTAGATTTTTCATGAAGGAGGCGCACGTGCTCTAGATCTTTGTTTTCATACTTTGGACTTTTTCTTCGTGGCTTATACCCATCATACCAATTGTTTAGTATGCTACGTTCCAGGATTATGAATTGAATTGCAGATCACTTGTCTAGAACCTGTTGAATTCTTCATTCTTCTGATGGAATGGATGCTACCTTACAAGGTTTTCAGTGGATTTACTTTTAGTTTGGATCTTCAATGATCAATACCTTTATGACTCATTGAAATTCTCAAATAAAGTTGTTTTGGTCTCCAATACTTCATTGTCAAACATTGATAGTAGATTCATTCTAATAGAACTTGGCTCAGCATAACCAAGTTGTTAAGGCATTTGACTCGTAATCTAAGGGTCGGGGGTTCGAATATCCGTTATACCAAACATACTCGCCCTTTTAGTCATGGGGGCGTTATAATGTGCATTTAATCCCACTTTTTGTTGGTAAAAGAGTAGCCCAAGAGTTGGCAATGGGTGGTGATGACTAGTTTTTTCCCTGGAGTCTTACGCTGCTAAATTAGAGATGGCTAGCACAGATAGCTCTCGTCTAGCTTTGCGTGAAATTAAAAACAAAACAAAAAGTGTCAAGACTTGATAGGTTTACGTCTATATGCCTTTCCCCTAATTTGGCTATTGTCCCAAATTTTCACTGTGGTTCACTCTACTCCCTGTTGGGATCTTTAGTTGTACCTAATTGTCCAGTTCAAGCATGGTTTTATTTCTTCATTATCTGCAGGAATATTCAACTCTACCTTTTCTCTATTGGGAATCTCTGAGATAACATCGATCAGACATTTTCCAATCATCTGACTGGAAACTCAATCATCATGCTTTGAAGTTATGTGATCCTTTGCCCAACATAAGAGTTTCGCTTCTAAGGATTTTTTGCACTTCACTAAATCTCTTTGTAGGCCAGTTTGTTTTTCAACGAAAATGGAGTGTTTTAGTTAGTGGTTTTTCAAAAGGAATTTAAACCCTCTCCATCCAAATTTTTTTTATTATATACCATTTTCTAACTGTATTTAAGAAGGGCATTGCTTTATTTATGTTGATTTTATACAAGGCGTCATTATCCACTATCTTAAGTATTCTAAATATTGAGAGGTTTTGAATTCCCAGTTCTATTAAGTCTATTAAATATTTTCACATTATTTAGTTCTTAGACTTCTCTAACTACCAAACTAGGATTTTATAGATGTGTTACATGCATTCTATCATCCTTGTTTGGGCCATTGTTGTTCTTTGTTTTACATCTTTCTTAAATTACATTTTGTTGTTGTTGACGTGTAGACACCGTTGGCTAGAGTTGTTTGCAATCCATATGTATAGAACTCTTTTTTTTTATTCCGTATTTGCTCTTCTTTACCCCAATAGGTGTTTTCTTCTCAAACATTTGGCAGCCAGGAAATGGAAAGATCCTTCTCTCCAATTCACTTGCCAGTCATTTCTCACCTTTGTGACTGATCTGATTCTGACAATATGTCCTGTTAGGGCCCTCAAATGTTATGTGGCACATACTAACTCATTTCATATTACTAACTGATTGTTCATTCAATGGGATCCTTCTCTTTTCTGTCACTTATCTCCCACTACTGTCACAAGCCGATTTCAAAAGCTAATTCACTTGGCCTGTCATGTATTATTGTTATACGAGAGGAATATTTTGCGTATCACATCTCGCTAGATTTATCATATCTCTATGCCATTAGCTACTCAGTTAGACATTGTATGGACTGGTATGTTGACTACTACTAATGCTTTCATAGGTCAGTATTTTTATGATCTGGTAGGATATTTTTTCTAGGGTTTTTTACTCTCACCCTGTAGAGATGCCAACCATTACGATTTTGGTGTATTCATTACGACTATACGCTCATACAGACAAATATTACGACTTGTTGCAACTCCCAAATTATTATATATTATATAGGCCTGTACAATAAAGTGATAAATTTTTCCTCCACGGTTTGAAAGGGGTAAAAAGGAAATTTCTAGTGAGATACAAATAAATTTTAATAAATGAAAGACGTAGTCTAAATGGTTACTTGCGATAATCATGTTTGTGCTTGAAATAATAAAGATATTTGTATCTTTGACGTCTACCAATAGTTTGAGTGCGGTGCTTCTCCATACTGGGTACGTGGGGGAATCTATAGTTACGTCATTAGTGCTTGTCAGCCAATCAGCGCTCGCGTAGATGGGTATTTCTCGTTTTCTAAGCGTCATAGAAACACCAATGCGATCGTTCACAAGTTGGAAAAAAAGAGGCCTCGTTCACTAGATTGTCTTGTTTCTGGCAAATCTAAAAGGACTAAAACTAAAATAGTGCAAAATATGCGGGTCATTGCATCAAAAGTCAGTGACAGTCATGTTTTTGTACAGTTTGTTGGTTTTTTATGGTGAAAGTATATGTGCCTGTACAAAATAAGAAAGTCTGTATCCCTCCAATAGATATGACTCGGTAAATAAAGTTAGCATTGAGTTTTCAGAAATTCTAGGATTTCCGTATCGTGCACATCAAACTGATGAATGACGTAATCAAATACGAAACAACATCAACACATCTGTCTCATTGTAAGTGTAATAAAAATTACGTATTTCGGTATTAAACTGATTTTAGTTCTCAACTACTCATCAACAAAATTGATAGCTCCAATAAAAATGATTTTTACTTTAAATCTTAATAAATAGTTTGTAATTGTTATTAATGAAAAGAAGTTGTTTTATTTTTTTAATTTCTCATGAAACTAGTGCTGAAAAGCTTCATCTAGCCCAGAAGATGCTTGCCATAACAAAATCACCTAGCAGCAACTTAAAGTTGTAAATTGTTACATTTTTCTTTACCAGTACAGCAAGCTGTATCCTTGTTCTTGTGGTGAAGGAGTATAAGTGTAATAAAATTTAAATGTGAGCTGTGCGTCTCTTTTATCATCTTGATTTGTATAGAACTGTAACCCTGCTAATAATGTTATTTTTCTTGTAGCATCAGATAGGAGCTAATTGAACTGCTACAGGAAGCTGTCTGATACAACTCTTCAATCCTCACTTGTGGGATGATGCTCTTCAAATGTGGAAGTGGTTAATTGCTTTTGTCTTTTCTAAACAAACCTAGTTATCTTTTTATATGCAAAAACGGCTGTTCTGGGCCCAGAAAACACTTCAAATAGAAGAGCGAACAACGTTTCGACCTTCTTCGGTCATCGTCAGGTTCACAAAGAAAGGGTTACTGGTCGGAAGCTGACCACGTGTTTGGGAGGGGTTGTATAATTGAGTGTTGCAATGTAGAGGGCGCGGTTTGAATATATAATTTTGTCTATAATATTAATATAGGTATAATGGTGTTCCTTTATATTGGTTTATTTTGGGTTTGAGTTGTTGTATAAGTAAGGCTTCTTTAATTTTTCGTTTGTTTATGTTTGTTTCTTTATTTAGTATTTTAGTGTTTTCTATGGTTATGTTGTGTCCATTTGACTTGCAGTGTTCGAAAACGTGTGAAGGTGACTTTTTATGTTCTTTGAATCTGGTTTCCATTTTTCTACTTGTTTCTCCTATATAGAAGTCGTGGCAGTTATCACATTGTATTTTATAAATAATGTTGGTGTGGTGTTTGTCAGTGTAGTTCTTACATAGTATAGACCTTAGTTTTGTGCCTGGTTTTTGAATAAATTTAGTGTTAACTGGAATGTTATATTTTGTTACTAGTTTTTGCCAAATGTTGGTTATTTGTTTGCTGATGTCAGGAATATATGGTATACAGCAGTATATGGTTTCGTGATTTTTTGATTCGTGAGATATATTTACTTTTGTTGGTTGATTTTGCTTTCTGTCTAGGTGTGTGCGTATAATGTTTTCTACGGTTTGTGGAGGAAACTTATTAATGTTGATGAAGTGTTGTTTTATTTTATCTAATTCATCGTTAATTTTATCTGGTGAGCATAGTTTTATGGCTGTGTTTATCTGGTTTCTTAGTATGTTGAGTTTTTGTTTTGTTTCATGTGCTGAGTCCCAAGGAATGTATAGTCCAGTATGGGTGATTTTTCGGTGGATTTCTGTTTTGAATTGTGTGTCGGTTCTTATAATTTTGAGGTTAAGAAATGATATTTGATTGCTTTCTTCCTGTTCACATGTGAAGTTAATGTTGGGATGTATAGAGTTAATGTGAGTGAAAAAGTTAAGTATGTGTTCTGTAGATTCGAATCCCGCAATCGTGTCATCTACATATCTGTACCAGTATAGTGGTGGATGTAATGCTGTATTAATTGCTTGTGTTTCAATTTGTGTCATAAAAATATTGGCTAGAACTGGCGATACTGGGTTGCCCATGCTTAGGCCATTTGTTTGTATATAGTTTTGGTTGTTGAACATGAAGTTTGTCTTTATTGTGGTGAATTCTATGAGGGTTGCTAACTGGTTACTGGGAATGTCTATGATCGGGTTAGGGTCTCGAATATAGAGTTCTAAGGCTATCTTGCAGGCTTCTGTTGTTGGAACTTCTGTGAAGAGGGATATAACATCGAAACTGGCCATTAAGGCTTTATGATTAAGTTGATTTAGATTGGACTTGAAATTAAAAGAGTCTTTGATGAATGAGCTGGCTGATGTTGCATATTTGGAGAATGCCCATGCTATGTATTTACCAAGATTGTAGTTAAACGATTCATATGTTGACATTATTGGTCGTAATGGACAATCTGGTTTATGAGGTTTGGGGATGCCGTATATTTGCGGTGTGCGTGAGTCGGTTTTACGTAGGTAGGAATAAAGTGTTTGTGAAATTGTGTTGGCTTTTTTTATTTGTAGTAGTAATTTGTTTAGTTGCGTCTCATGTGTCTTTGTTGGATTTGTGTGTATTGGTTTAAATTTGTTCGTGTCTGATAGGATGTTATTCATTTTTTGTATGTATTCATTCGTGTTCATTATTACTATAGCGTTACCTTTATCTGCTTTTAGAATTTTTATGTTTCTGTCTTGTTTTAGGTTTCTAATGGAATTAATGTCTCTTTTCGTAAGGTTGTTTTTTAGTTTTCTGTTTTGTGAAATTATGTTGATAGTTTTGTAAGAAAATTCTTTGAAAAAATCGTTTAAGATAATGTTTTTAGGTGGTTCTGGAAAATATAAATTTGTAATTTTACCTGGGAAGTTTGGCAGTTGGATGTCAATAAAGTTATCTAAGTTGTCTTCTTTCTGTTTGTTGTTTTTGTTTTCTGTAGAAAGTATCACAAGTCTCCTGGCTAGGTCTTCTAAACATGTTTTGATTTCTATGGTTGGAATGTACCTTGGTGCTATTGCGAAGTTGAGTCCTTTGTTAAGTAGATGTATCTCGTCTGTGTTTAATTGTCGGTCAGATCTGTTAATTATGAGGTTGGTCAACGGTTTGTCATGTTGATGTCTTTTCTGTTGCTTACATCTTAGTTTTTCAAGTTTTTTGTTGTGGCGGATCTTTTTGTCTCTATCGTTTTTAGTATTGATTTGGTTTATGTTTCGTTGTATTAGTCCGTAAATCTCTGGTTTAATGCAGCATGCTAGTTGATAGTCTAAGTTCATTTTTTGTTTTTGTAAGTCATGTAGTTCTTTGTATTTTGTGTTCAACATGGCTTTAAGAAGTTTTTTCTGTAAATTTTGGATAATGTTTGTGTATTTATTAAAATCTTTTGAAAGTTTTACCTTTACAAAATTAGGGGTTAGTTGTTCTTTTCTACATTGTTGAATAAAGTTGATGTCATTTCTTCTATTAATGATACGTAGGTTTAAATTTCTTAGTTTCTTAACAATCGTGTGAGCGTGTACTGTTAATGGTGGTGTACTGTATGCTTGTTCAGACATAATGGAAACAGGTAAGTACAAATACACTGAGAAAAAACACAAAAAACTTACACTTCTCGAACAATTGCCGTGGTGAAATAACAATCAGTGATGTCGAGAAACCCACTTGTTGAGAACTTTTATATGCAAAAACGGCTGTTCTGGGCCCAGAAAACACTTCAAATAGAAGAGCGAACAACGTTTCTACCTTCTTCAGTCATCGTCAGGTTCACAAAGAAAGGGTTACTGGTCGGAAGCTGACCACGTGTTTGGGAGGGGTTGTATAATTGAGTGTTGCAATGTAGAGGGCGCGGTTTGAATATATAATTTTGTCTATAATATTAATATAGGTATAATGGTGTTCCTTTATATTGGTTTATTTTGGGTTTGAGTTGTTGTATAAGTAAGGCTTCTTTAATTTAATTTATTCAAAAACCAGGCACAAAACTAAGGTCTATACTATGTAAGAACTACACTGACAAACACCACACCAACATTATTTATAAAATACAATGTGATAACTGCCACGACTTCTATATAGGAGAAACAAGTAGAAAAATGGAAACCAGATTCAAAGAACATAATCAGGGGTTCGATTCCTCTCGATGAACAAAGCAGATAGCCTGATGTGGCTTTGCTATAAGAACACACACATCCCCATGATTTAAATTTTTGATGACCAATATTGATATGAATAGTGCTTATGGATATAAGAGATGATAGTATTGTATTTCCATAGTTGCTGAACTTTGTCAGTTTTTTTCAGATTGACTTTATATCCTTCTTTGAATCAACTCACGAGAGACTTCTATTTCTGATCATTTTTATTTTAATGAGCATGGCTTCATCTTTCGTTTTTACATTATGCTTGCTCTCTTTCTTCCCATTACGATTTTAGTGATGTAAAGCCTTATACATGTAGTGAGAATTTGTATTACAAGCTTAAGTAAAGATGTGTGAAATCACCTATCCTAAAGCCAAGTGTTTAAACTTTTCAAGAAAATAAAAATATCGATTCAGTTCGAAACTTAAAACATTTTTAAATTAAACTACTTTTATGTTGTAGTAAGAACGTTTTTAATGAAAAAAATTTAATCAACGGAGAGTAACTTAAGAAATCAAAACATATTTTTCCAGTTTTGTTGTATACATATTTCATTTTGTACTTTCAGTACATAGACTACAAATAATGTTAGGATATACTTTTATTGCTTAGCCAAAACGCCCTGACTTTCTATGCATTAGAAGGTGTTAATCTAACCGATTTTTACCAATAATTATTCTACAAATACGTCTCGAATTCGTTTCATGAATTATGTTAATTTTGGTAGGCTTATGAAGGAAGTTACCAACATTTGATTGCCTCAACTGCACTTTCTGCCTCTTTGTTGGCCAAGCCTGATTTGGGAAAATTTATTTATATTATTTAGTTATAAAATGTGAGGTTGGGGCATATTATGAGGTGGAGTTTATGCTACATGTAATTTTTGAAAGAGTATACACTAGTACCGTATTAAAAGAAAAACATACCATTACATCATACTCTTTCGTACCCATTACACTGTTAATTATTACGTGGACAAAAACATCAAATAGGAACGAATGAAGATGTATATTTTAATCAAACCTTTTAAATAATACTGAAAACAATTATTCTGAATATACTATGTTACCATAATATTTTTACGCCGGACAAACAAAGCATCTTGCTTCATTTGAGGCAGTAAAGGTTAGCTTCTGCGAAAGTTCGAGGTAACACAGATGTAAAGATCCTTTCCTTATTTTTCTTACTTTTTGGGGGTCATTCAGGTTCAGGAGTGTCTTGCAGGTAGTACTTTGTATTTACTGATTCAGGCGCCGCTATTTGTTTTCAGGAGTTTGAGTCTTCGAGACGGGCATCATGATGGCAACTCTTTTCACCATGTAGATTCAGTTGAGATAATGAAACCTCGACTGAAGTTTACTTTCGCTTAGATTTTAAAGTGTTTGTCCTTGCAGTTTTGATCTAATAAAAATTGATGGTTCGTACAGTGAGTTGTTTGTTTTTTTAGAACATTAGCAGAAAGCTATACAATGGACTATATGTGCACTGCCCACCACGGGTATTTAAACCCAGTTTCTTGCGTTGTAAGCCCATATTCATGTCACTCTCGGGCATTGCATTACAACAAGTCTTTGATGTTTCGTAATTATGCAGGTAAAAACTATTATGTTAGCATTCTAGAATTTTATCCTCTTTCTAACTAACTTTTTAGGTCGATTATCAAACATTCAAAACAAGTATAAAACATATGTAGTTTTTAGTTGGCCTCCCAATATCTCACACTATATGTATTCTCATTAACAGTGGAGTTTTTATTTCTTTCGTAATAAGTAGAGTTCATCTGAAACGTTTAAAACTAGGTTTCGTTATTCGTGGTAGGCACAGTACAGACATTGCGTAGCTTTGTAATTAACCTTACTCAGACAAACCAATAAACATTCATTGAAAAATTCCGTTGAAAGTGGAAATAACCAAACTGTTTTTGCTGCAGAGAGCAGCCTATGTTTAGTAATCACTCTAACCTTTAGTGTAGTGTAAGTACTTTAATATTTTTACTTATCACAACATATTGGGTTTAAGTAACTATCCAAAAAAAAACAAAAAAACACGGTTGAAATCAATCATTTTCTATTTAAAATACGCATAAAACTACAGCAATGATTAGTGTGATAAATTTTAATATCGACGATGTTTTTGTTCATAAATAATTTATATTTTTGGAAGGCCGATTACAATTATTCTGATAACAAAAATATTCTTCGCATTTTGGGTCCATGAGTACGCTCTGAGAGTTCTAGTAAATCCCATTAATCGGTGTTTGTGTTTTATTCTAGCAAGATTACATTTAGCTGTCTAATGTGTGCACCGAAAATCCGAAGGCTTACCGCTGTTCCACAAAAGGACCCTCCTATTTGGTTAGAGAAAAGTAGTCCAATAGCTAGTGAGTGATATAGATTAGCTGCCAGTTTCGAGTTTATCATTTCAAAATTAGGGACAGTCACTCACAGGTAATCCTTGATATAAAAACGAAAAAACTGAAATATTTAATTGTAATACAAAATCGAGGACCTTCTGCTATCTGTTTCTGTGTACTAGTTTTACTTTTAACTTTTTAGGTCGCGACGACCTTGACATGCTATACAGGGAAAACCAAGCGTGTCTTGGTGTATAAGCGAAATGTTAGTACTCTATTTATACTTGAAGCTTGGTAGTACCTTGTTTTCATCAGCTTACCATATACAGTTAAGCATTCTTTAATTATTAAGGCTTAGCTAAAAAAAATATTCAAATAATCTTAGAAGTATGTAACACAATTTTCACGTGAACCGTCATTATTAAAGTTTTCATTGTCACGAACAACGTTACTGCACTGTCTTGATGGCCAGCAAGACAGTTTTGTATTTACAGCGAATGACTCGATGCTGTGTTATGTAACAAAAAAATGACCATTCTGATGTTACAGTCTTCTTAGAACCATTGTTAATTTTTACCAGGGTAGTTTGTTGTTTATATTGTATTTGTTTCTACTTATTAGTAATGAGTTAGAGATGAAATTCTTCCAGTGATATAGCTGTAAACTTACTGATTAAAGTTTCAAAATTTGGGGTTAGATTCCAAGTAGAAGATAAAGTACATATAGCCCAATGAACAGTTTTGCCCTAAAACCTACCTACGAACGTTTGTTCCTGGTGCCTCAGCGGTAAATCTGGGAACTTATCACTCTAAAAATCTGGTTTCGATACTCGTGATGAGCATAGCACTGATAGTCCAGTGTATAGCTTTGTGGTTAATATCACACAACGAACTCAGAAACGGTGCAGGGTCCTTTAAGTACGTGGTATGCTCGATATGAATTTACTTTTGTGACACCAAAAGCAACTGGAATAAAATCTGCATTAAATAGTTCATTTCATATATAATGAATGGTATATATGTTTATCTCTGAACATTTCAATAACGTGCGTGTATATTACGAGGATTTAAACTGGACTACAGTCTGAGAAGGGTTATAGCTTTCACGGAAAGTTGAGCAATAGACTATAAGAGCAAATTTGGGAATATTAGGAAGAAGGTACAGTTATGTGATCAAAATTGGAATAGAGGATAAACAGTATAGTTTTCAAAATTTGAAGGTAAAACAATGTAAAATTGATGTGATGACTGGGTAGCTGAAAAATGTAAAAATTTGAAGTGTAGGTACGAATGAATATATGGGTTACTTGACCTACTGGACAGAATTAATTCCATAATACTTCTAATTAGGGGAAGGAATAAAGGTGGATTAACCTAGTTTGGAACAAATTGAAGTGTTCAGGACGATTAATGTTAATAATACTATGAATGAGCAGAATATATTATTTTTTATTAAGGATGTCAGAATAAAGTGAATATTTTATGCTGGTTGGTGTTTAATGGAATTTTGATACTTTCTTGGTAGAATATGGTGACGTAATTGTTATAATTAAAATGTGCTTATTCACTTTGAGATAATGTTAATGACTAGTTTCTAGAATTATGATAATTTTCTCCGGGTAAAGGTAAACTATATGTATCTCTTATCTCCATAACACCGATGAATACATATTACAATGTTGTAGAAATGAATATAATGTTAATATTAATAACCTTCCATTAAGCTGATGGGTCTTGTTGCTAAAATTCAAAACAGGTTTCTTTCAGGCTTCTGTAATTTTAAGCTCAAATTTTCTTTCATCACCCCAAAGACCAAGAACAAAATTATGTTTTAATCTGAACCTTCCTCATCTGTCCTTATTAATATAAACTATGTTATCCACCTCCTATCACCGTTATAAAGGTAAAGTCACAATGTGTTTCAACTTTTTTTTCTAGGAGTCAGTATAACCAATTGTTTCGCTAAAACTTATAATTTGTTTTGTTCGTTTCAAATTGTGTCCTTTTTTCTCTACCTATTTCTATAATCTGATGGAATGTATCTTGTAATTCTCACCATTGATTCGAGGGGACCACCAGAGCCTGATTTAAAGCTCAATTCCAACTGGGATTGGATAGAGATCAATTCATCCTGTTTCTCAACTGTGTTGGTTTTGAAGGTTGTATATTGTACAAATATTACATACTTTATTTTCCTATAGTGAGTGTATGTATATTTATCATTTCTATAATATATTTTAAACATTTTTCTACATTCTAGTCTGCAGCTGAGTTTTGGTAATGTGTTGTGTTCAGGAGGTGCGACTTTGTGTACACTGAACATTAAAGGAAGACAAAAATTATTAGAACTTACATTGAAAACAAGTATTAAACGATAGATGGTTTTAACTTAAGAATATTTCGGGCCCTTTCTTTTGTGATTTTAATTTTTAATGGATCAAACGTTAAAACATACGTTTATTATTTTTCATTAATTTGTGGTATAATTTCCCTTTTTTAATTTCGATTTCATTGTATTACAGCGGTCTTGGTGTGATCAGTTAAGGAACTTTTCTGCTATGTCACGGGATAATTTTATTATATCCTACATACTCATGTGTACAGAGGATAACCTTTCGAGTGTAAAATGTAGCATATATAATTCTACATTGTAGTATACCTTTCCATCGGCTAACTACATAGAGAGAATGTGTATCGTGATGAAATTTTGGTGCTTTCACAGGAAATTCATTTCAACCATTGAGGAAGAAGTTTTGTTTCTGGACCTGAGAGAGAGCCAAGACTTGTTGCAAAGTTTTGCTACCGTCTTATTGTCTTATACTTACTGATCTTGCATATTATTTTGGTTTATCTTCAAATAAAGTTAATTGTCAGTTTTAGCTTCAAATCAAATTCAGTTCATCATAACCCAGCCTCTACTACACAACGAAAAGTCTACACGCTTACAAGATTGGTCACATTGTAAGGTCAACGCCAACAGGCTTTTATTTTTGTTATTACTTCACTTCACATGTGATAAGTCGCCACACCTGTCCTTTCATATACTCAATCCACGAACCTGTAGCTCCTTTTCGAAGTGCCTGTATGCCAGGTTCAACCTTGAGATTATCACAGTAACTTTTTTAGTATTCTGGGATTTTATTCTAAGTTTTATCTTCATAAGCTAAACACTTTTCATTCTTTTCACTTTGCCTTCTTTATTTGACAGTAACTCTCTTACAGTCTTCTCCTGCTCATATCTCTACCGCTCTCTAGTGGCAAGGCGGTATGTCTGCGGACTCCCACCGCAAGTAACCAATTTTCGATACACGTGGGGGCAGAACACAGATAGTTTGTTATGAAACTTTGTGCTTAATACCAAACCACAAACAAAACATATTTCTGCCATTGTTCAAATATTGTTTTTGCCACAGCGTTTCTTTTTTTTCCCCTAATTTTTGCGCCAATCTCTCTCTCTCAGTTCATTTCACTTCATTAAGTATGAAACTTTTAAAACAGATCCACTCTTGATGCTTAGAGCTTCTGGGCCACAGATTGTAATGTAACTTCGATGGTGTTGTATATTTCTCTGACAGTCATTTGTAAGTTATCGGCACAGGTTACTCCCATAAGCTTCCATATGCAATGGAACAAATATTGTTTTTGTGTTTTTACGTATCGCCCAGTCATGTCTGTTGTTGTAATAAAATCGTTTAATTCTCAAAGCAAAGAGTAGATTTTTTTCTCCAAAATCTCCATCCCCTCATCAAAATGGTTATTTTATGATGTGAACTTATTGCAGCATGTTCCAGTTCTGCTTTGTTTATTTGTCAGAATGCTCAACCTCGTTCTCGCGACGACCTTAACATGCTATACAGGGAAAACCAAGCGTGTCTTGGTGTATAAGCGAAATGTTAGTACTCTATTTATACTTGAAGCTTGGTAATACCTTGTTTTCATCAGCTTACCATATTGCAGTTAAGCATTCTTTAATTATTAAGGCTTAGCTAAAAAAAAATATTCAAATAATCTTAGGAGCCTGTAACACAATTTTCATGTGAACCGTCATTATTAAAGTTTTCATTGTCATGAACAACGTTACTGCACTGTCTTGATGGCCAGTTTTTGATTTCACACATTTTAGTCGCAGTCGTTTATTACCAGCAGCATTTAATTGTTTTTTTAATAATTTAAGAGAGAAAAAAAAGAGATCCAAAATGTACTTCACCCTCTCAGACATTCAACAACCCAAACCTTTGTCAACCATGTTTTTCTTTGTTGATCACAGCATTTTTTTTCACGTGTTGAATGTGATTTTGAGGAAAATCAAACCTTTTTTTGTGATTAACAAAGCTAAAAGGTACATATAGGTACAAGTGTGAGCTATAAATACATGGATTTTACAGATATATGCATACGTGGATTTATTACGGTAAGCGCCAATTGACCTGAATGTCCACCAAACAGAAAAGTTGTAAAAGATTAAAATAATTCCAAAATGGCATGGCACAATATTATATTGGTACATATATGCAAACCATCACGTGTTGAAGAGACAGTACGATATAGGTTGTGTAACAAAATGCATTTATCCTTTGCAGTTGTAGGCCTGGACAAACTAGTTAATCGAGATTTAGTGACAGTCGATTTTTCAAGTTAAAAGCAGGAAACTTCCTGCAAGCTATTTCAGAACCATTTAACTTGTTAATTCTGCAAGTTTGAGGAAAAATCCTTTACATAGTCCCACTTTTTTTACTCTAACAGTTAAATCTTATTTGGTTTGCGCGAAATTTTGTACAGGCGTAAAGGAAACGGTACTACTTTCAATATGTACCAAATTATTCTTTAAAACTCCTTACGGTTAGATGCCTAAAAGACATTGACAATGAAGAAAATCATAAGCGTTGGCAGTCCATATCTCAGTTTTGGCTGCATGTGTGTTCTTGAAATGCGAGTTATGTAAGCAAACTACAATGCAATAAAGGCATGAAGTTAAGAGTATTTAATAGTTACACAGTTGAATATCGTAAGTCATTGGTTTCTGTAAAGAACACACTGTGTCTTAATGTTTGTTTTTGTTGGTCGCACAATACACTACCTTACGTCTTGATTGAGGTATTCTATAATTACTAAATGTTTAAACAACGTTCAAAATACTTTCAATTGAGGAATTGTGATCTAAATCGTTGTTTTAGAACTAATTTAGAACAAAACAAGAAATGAATTAATAAGTATGATCGGTAAATTCATATGCATTCCGTTTGCTTTTCCATACAAGATGCCCCAAAAATCTGTTGCAGTGAGTTGAATACCCATAAACGTTTAGTAAGTATTCTCAAAACAAATACCGTGGTGAAGACATTCAATCTGAATTAATTATATGTGTCTACTAATAGTTGGTAGAGGTATCTAAGCTACGTGCAAAAAACAAGAAAATGAAAATTTCCTCGATGCTACAATCTCCACTTACTTCTGAAAAACCATGTAAAAATAAATGGTCGAAAACTGTCATGGTAACGTTCCCCACGCTATTACAGAACCTACAGAGACTTGCATTATCGGACCAGCACAAGAGTCTACAATTTTAAATTAGGAAGTGTGTGTGTTATTTTCCTTTTATCAAAGTTACATCGGGCTATCTGCTGGGTCCACCGAAGGGAATTAAACCCCTAATTTTAGCGTTGTAAAAACACGAAGAAGTTGAAAGTGCTTCCTTATATGTTTTCATTTATCTTGAGTGTGCACAGTAGGTGTTCCAAGCATCGTTGAAACCACGATTTTTTTTTGTTTTCCCACCGATTGTCAGTTGTCATATGATGATTTTTACTAATGTTTTTCATACGGTACCGTTGAAGATGCTTGATTTCTCATCACGATTCAAGAGCTTGGTCAACTGAAGATAGTCTGGTGAATTTACAACTCTTCAATCTTCTTTTATGGCGGTCTGTCACTAATGGCAGTAAAACCTTAAGATTTTTTAATGGTGTATATTGCTCTTCAACTGCCACAACTAATAACTTCGATAATAACTAATAATTACGTGTGTTTCAACAACTGATACCCACTATCATACTTCCTTGAACGGCGGAAAGACACTTGCTCTTACCTAGAGCTTTAGATGCTTATAAACTGTGATATGATCACATTTCTGCATTTCCAATATTTACGCAATCATACATTACATAATTGCTCATTTTGCATGAGCAAACAAATGGAATGTATTACTTATTCCATCATCAATTTTTGACACCGTCATGCTTTAGATTTTTTAACTTGAACATTATATGTCAAAGTTTAGCTATCAGTATTTTTTGATGAACTAATTATTGCGATCAAAAATCATCGAAAATTGAAACCTACACACATAATTAAAAGAAAATTTATACACAGAATACAACTTCTTGAAGTAATAATGAAAGTACAATATTATTTATTCATCCTTAGTTCTGGTATACACAAGGTTCGAGGAAGATGAGAAATTCCATTTAATAATATATGCCAATTGTAAATCTTGGCTTTGATCAAACAAGACCAGCGAAAAAAGCTTGTTCAGCCCATCAATCTGATATTATACAAAAAAGACAGATAATATATTTCCTTAAATATTATGATACAAAATAAGTTTCTAGTTTGTTCATCCACTGGAAAGTGATGATAAGGACCCCGTGGGTGCGAAAAGTATGAGATCCCTTATGTCACTCCCCAGAGAGTATGACAGGTTTCGTGAAAATCGGTTCAACAGTTCACTAATTATAACCGGAAGCACATGCACACACAGACTTTGTTGAAATTAAGTTTAAACTCAAATGGTACACATAAAAATATTTCATGACATTATTTAATCTTTAAACAGAGGGAATGTTGTAAGTACATTATTAATTGACGATGGGCACCGTCTAAGGGCTAAAGAGCTTCATGTCTGACAGTCAATAACTTTGGGTAATGCCCATTTGTCGTTTATACTAAAACATTGCTATAAAAATTTATAATAATAGCAAGACAACTTATCAAATGAACAGTCTGAAGCTATATAGATATTTAACCTTAAAACTTAAACACTGTTTTATTTGACAAAATCAGAATAAACTAAATACACTAGCTAACTTAATATAACTCGCAAATGTAATACGTGTACGAATATCTTTTTAACAATTTGTAAATTATCTTAGTTCAACATTAAAAATTAACTGACGAAAGCGTAAATTTAGCAGAGTTTGTAAAACATATTTCCAGGAATATATGTATAAAAATGTCTAGTTTTAATTTTTCTAAAAACATTTACTCTTTATATTAAATATAGTACATGGAACGCAATTGCCACAAAAGCCGATCACCTAAATTTATAAAACGCTTTATAACACGCCGTGAAAAGATTTACTATGAAAATGCAAATAATAACCCAAAATCGGGCTGGAGGTAATCCTCGTTCACAAGGGCTCTGTTACTTTTGTGAAATTTAACTACACTTATGACACAGTGAGCTTTTTAAATACAATGTCATTCTATTTCACAGGTGTTTAAGATATTTACACGAAAAGTTATGTATCTGTAACAGTGTCTATACACAAAGTAAAGCAAATATAACTTTTGAACCACATTTTCTCCTACATAGAAACCTAAATGGTTTTGTTACAGTAAGATCTCCTACGTTTTCGACGTAATTAGAATGCATTATAGGAGACAGAGAAAACCCTAATGTATTGCTCATTCTTTTCAAAGTATTTCGTTCAGATTTACTTTTGAAGATGTACAAACGAAACAAAATAAACGTTTCTTTTTAAAGCTTCTAAAAATGAGAAAGTAAGAGGAACAGGCTAAATGCAATTTGGAAGATAGTGACAAATAACGAAGTCAGACATATGTTCTTAGATCTTTACAGAGGATTATGAGTCAGGGACAAGTAAGGGCCAAAGAAAACCCGGAGAATATTCTGGAAGGAACGGTTGGTTGTTTGCGGGCGAGTTGTTCTAGCTTGAACGGGTACAAGCGTTGCTACAATACTGAAAACTCCCGCCAACACCAGGATAACACTCAGGGTCAGCCGAAGTCTTGATTTTAAAGTTGTATTGTCCCACTCTCTCAGTTCCCAAAAAATCTTACGAATTATAGAAGATTTATCCCTACAGAGTGAAGAAAAAAACATATCATCCACATCGCCCTTCCTTTACGCTTTTAATAGTATTTTAGTAAAATTAGAAAGTTATATAAATAATTTTTAAATAAAATAAATATCCTTTTGACACTACAATTTGCAAGAGGTTGGTATCATTAGTTTACAAAATTAGTGCTTAAACATATGACAACAATGACATGCTATAATTCGGACAGATACCAACACTAATGAACTTGCAAGATTTTGCATATCACGTTTCATCCATCTTTCTTGAAAATTTTGCAATCAGAGATACATAAATTCTATTATTTTTATGCAAAGCGAACAACTATAATGTGTTTAAAATGTTAAATTTAGGCGTTTCGCAGGAATTGGATTAAATTAGGATTACTTACGTCACTCAGCAATCAAGTCTGGCTAATTATTTAGGTTTTACAATTCTCTTAAATATTGTTGTGATAACATACATTTTTTGTTATGTATATTAATACGGATATTTCATATGCTTACAATATTCTGTTTCGAACAGCCCAATGTTCATGAATACCATAGTTTCCACCATTATCGCTTCCTTGTTCCGTTAATTCGTCGTCTTCTAATGAACTCTGGGAGTCGAATTCTAATTGCTCTTCCTCACATATTTCATTGGAAATCTGTCTTGCTAAACTATCGGGAAAAAGAGCACGTTCTAGAGCAGAGGGAAGTGTTATTGTACTACAATTATTTACTAGAGGCTACGAGATCTGTACAGTACAGCTTAGTTAATATTAACTTACGATCTGTATTAATGACATATATAGTAATTCACAGCTTCTTAAATATTGTTCGTTTGTCCGTGTATAAAACAGTGGGATTAAAACGTAACTGTCAATCTTAGAACAATGCAATTGTGGAAGTGATGGTTTGGGAGTATTGTTTATATTTCTTATAATTTGAAATATCCAAGTTATGGATCTGTTATATTTTCAGAGTTCTTTATATAGAAAATTACAAAAAATAACCAATTTGTTTAGACCGAGCTTAATGTGTGTTAAACACGTAAACAGTTTGTTCTTTTGTTTTGCTAGATATTCTAAGTTCTTGCTACTCAGATGTTAAACTGTCGTTTGTGTCTTTTTAGCTTACATAAAATCAGATGTCTCTACCATTTACATAATCACCACAATGAATTATTGTAGAAGGTTTTACGACTGATTAGTTCAAAACACTAGCCCCTATAAAATAAAGTAACACATTTAAACAAGAGTTTTATTAAGTAAATGACATGAATAACAATAATGTATTAAATCAATTTTACAATCGTTGTATCAGGTATTATCTTAACTGTATTCCTCACTTGTCTCTTGGTGTAAACTTTTATTGTGTAAATGCACGTTCAAAGCAAGTCTTAAAATGTTCTCCTATACAATAAAAAGTTATAACAAATATTACATGCCTAACGTTAGTTTGGTCTGACCTATCAGATAAACCTATATTCAAAAATCTTTGTTTTGTTCAAATAACTTGTATAGAAACTTTAATACTTGCTTCCAAGACGTACGTGAACATGGGGATTTGTTGTATAGTTTGGATGCAAACTATACACGTATTCATCGAACACTGTAAACACCACGCATCCGACTGTATGATTACATACGAACATGACATTACCTCTCAAACTCTGGTTGTTTCTCTGCTGAAATCTTTCCAGCTGAGTCAGTAGGACAAGTTCTCATCACAAACATATTTTCCTTTCTACCTTCTTCAATGGCCTGATCCAATTTGCTCGAGGAATCGTTTTTCAAGAGATATTTATATCTGTAAACAAGACAACCAAATTCATCGTGATATGAGCAATTACATTAAACGACCAAATGATACATGGCCACGAATTTTATACGGCCAACATTCTGAAAGTATGCGTCATAAAGTTGCTGCTAATTCAGTAATTATGCAGAAACAAACATCATGCAGTAAAAATTCTTGTTATGCAACCCTTACCAAAGTAAAAACATCTTAACATTTAGCAGGATGTAAGACATAATTAATGCAATTCTACCATCAACAGCAATTTAACAACAGTAAACACTTTTTGACTTAAGAAGTCTTTTGACAGGTCATTATCGTTTGACCAGCATGCTCCACATGTCAATCAACAAATCATGATCAAAATATGGCGGCACTACAGTAAACTCAAGATTAGTAGTCCAGAAATGTTAGACTGACTCTAGACTCAAACTAAAAAAAACAAAATGCCGTGATCACGTGATCTCTTTAAAGTAAGCTGCATGGTAAATATTCTGGTGAGAAAGTTGAAAAAACAACTATTTAAACTTGACTGACTATATTTATACATTATATTAATGGTTCTTCGGCCAATGTTTCGTTCTTAAATAATTTATCCAAATCTAACGAGTACAATTAGTTGTACTAAGACTAACAAGGTAGATATCACACCGCACCCACTACGTATGGAAATAACGAGATTCGTTTGTAACTCCTCTCTCTGGCAAAGCCATTGCTAACTATACATGAAAACACTGAATTAAAACTTGAAGATCTGTATTTAACCTCATTATTTAATGTATGCATGAACATCCAAACGTTTAGTCACCCTTCGTTCCCGTTAGGATAATAGTCCAACTCCTGCTCAGGAATGTCTTCTGTGTGAAGACCCTTGCCGTTCAGTGGGGAGACAGTAATCGATGCACGGCCAAGACCAAACACAGGCCCAGCAGCCGCCGGTAAGGAGCTACGCCTACTCATGAACTGTTTCGGGGGTGTAGATGAAAGATGCGTTGAAAGTCTACTTGATAAGTTAGGGTTACCTGTCGTTGTTCCTAAACTACTAACTGCAGAGACCACAGTGCTCAATAAGCGACCACGGCTTTCCTAGAGACAAACATTTAATACTTCTATAAGATATCAACTGACTTCACGAAAGTAAACATCATGAAAAGTACTGACAACAAATTTCACTAGCATTACAAAAATCATTATCTACAGACACACATTTTAAATGTTAAATGTATTACTATTTAACGAACACATTTAACATTTTATCTTCTAAATGTTCGGAATGTTGGTTAAAAACAACCACTAGTGTTTCCAACATCTGAACTTGACTGGAACGTTAAGATTCCTGTCCTCACAGTATGAATAAAACTAGGCCTTCTCTTTCTACAGTACAAATTAAATCTTTTTTGAAGTGCCTTCCTATAAACAATACTTCAAATACAAACTACGTTGATTTACAAAACTTTCTAAATCTTGTTCGAGTTGTAGTTTTATTTCTAGCATTCTTTATTTCATATTAAAAGAACATTTGATCCCAGTCACATGAATAAACCTATTTGTTTTTGGTATTTTGATTGTATAATAAAATCTTAACTTAGTAACGATGTGGAAACTAGACGCAAAACTATTAACTTTGTTTTTGATGATTTAAGATGAAGGTTTTGTACACATATGAATACATGTGACGCGCTCACTTCAGTACACAATAAAATAAATTGCATCTATTTAGTAAATCTCGTACAATGAAGAAATTTACAATTATAAAACAATCAAAAGATCACATAAAAGATCTTCAAAAGAAAACAAATGTGGGTTTCTACAAATGCGATGTAATTGATAAATCTATTTTTACGTTAATACAGTTGACCACAGATTAACCTTTTTCTGATAAGTAAACTGAAACTTTCAATTAATGAACGTTCTTATTAACGACAATACCAATAATAAACTAAACGTATACTCACCTTATTTGGCAAGTGGGGATTTCCCTTTATGCTGGCATGTAATAAACCGATAATGTCAGAACGTTTAACACTACAGTGAACGCAGACTGACACGTTTTTACATGTTTCAGACCAACGAAGTATTAAATTAAAAAATAACAACAATACTTATTTTCAAACCTGTATCACAAATACGATTTCAGGTATGATTACTATTGGAAAGTAAGGACTGCAACCGAGTTAGTATATCTGTTACAGAAATAAAAGAGGAAAGAAGTTTTAAGACCGATTTCACGAATTTTAAGCCATACTTTATCCTAAGACTTATTAACAACATTAAGAGTTGAGATGAAATTCAAATATTGCAATTAAATATTTAGTAGAGAGTTACAAAGTTTCGTGTTCAAAAGTTCCATTTTCTTTTTATTTTAATCAGCATTCTACCAAGTTGAATGTCGAATATAATTCTAAACACAACGAGCACTAATGAATAAAAGAATGAGATGTGGTCTTGATATATATAAAAGAAATTTAATCAAACCAAATCATGCATTATTTCACTTCCGAAGTTTTAGGCTTGTTTGCAGTTAAGCATAAAGCTACACAAAAAAATTTCTATGCTCTGCCCAAAACTGGTATCGAAACTCGGTTTCTGTCTAGCAATGTAGATCCGTAGACATACCGCTATGTCACTGATGGGAGAATTCTAAAGTTGTTTTTAGAGCTACCTCGGTCATAAAATATTCATTTTATCAAGTTTGAAAATTATATGAAAATTTTATTTACTATTGGTATTTATATCAAATACTTCACGAATAGAAACTGATTCTGTGTGCTATCATCTTGATTCAGTAGTCAATTTGTATTCTTAAAGTGTTCCAGTTTCCGATTTCACTTCTTTACTGACTTCAACATTAGGCTACAGCAATTATTATTTTAAGTACTTTTAGTTGACCTTAGTATAAATACAAGCAGATGTATTATTGTGTGAACACAATAAATAAATATCACATTTTAGTTCTTATTAGTGCTGTTTTATCAACTAAAATACAAAATGCTGCTATTAAAAAATAGACAAACTAATTGTTGGAGCTAATTCAAACCGGATGGTAAACCAAATTTAAATTAACATATAAATATTCAAATAAAGGTGAATGTTTTCTAATTAAAAGGTGGTTGCATTCTTGCTTTTTGTGACTTGACTTTCAGAGAATACTTCTTGTGCTGTATATTTTCGAAATTCTGATAAAAACAGAAATAAAACTGTGGGAACCAAAGTTTCGTTGTTTTAGCTCTTACCACACTATTTGAACTTACAGAACCACGTGATCTGTCAGAAGGTAAATAATGATGCATAGTAGAAAAACTGGCTCTTCTGAAGCTAGCCTGCAACGAGAAAAATGGCATAAGTTTGCTGTTATCATGTGCGAGTCACAATGTGACTAAAGGAGATAATTATCTACATAAACGAACACAGATTTGACTCTGATGTAAATGCACTTTTGTTACCTAATTTTACAACAGTTACCATTGGTGAACCAAACCGAAAATTGAAAGTCAAGTTGACAAAAACTTGCTTTTGATATGTTGAACGTGATTACTTTTGTTCATCGAAACTGAAGGCTACTATTATTAATTAATAAAAAAACGACAACTTCTCAATGGATATTTTGTCATATAAATGAACTTTACGTTATTGTTTTCCACTTTATTCACCTATTCGTAAAGTTGTTGCTATATCGTAAAGGAAACTACTTAAAATTTAATACTTACTCAAAAATAAACAACGATTTTTTGTTGAAAGACCCTAATACATGACTAGCCTTTTTTCCTGCAAAGCTTAAGTGCGTTTTTAAACTAATATTATTTCAGTGTAGTACATAAACCCAGAACTTTCCTTCAAGCATTGTTATTAGTTTCTAAACCAAAACGAAACTCATTACTAGTAGTATTTTTCAAATTATATTCACTAGAAACAAACCCATTAACAGAAGCCTCATTTATGGTGTTAAAAATGTGAAAATTAACTTTAAATCTCTCGAACATTTTTCCCACACTTCAAACCCTTCTTTCTATTTATAAATACAACTACAGATATAATGTGCATACTACTCAAGCATATTTACTAAAACATATCTTTACACATAAATGCGCAACACACCCCGAAACATGAGACAGGAAACGCATCCTGTCACACTGATTAATAGAAGGAAGTTATCCCTGACACTAGTCATGTATTCCAAAATAACAATAATATAAAAATATTTATCTACACAAAACTCTTACACAATTTTATTAGTAATTTAAAATTTACAAATAGCCTTAACAAGCTAACCATTATTGTTCTCAAGACTGTAATCCATCACAGTTTTTAACGAAGTTTTATTGTATTTTAAATGTTAAAATATATTTTAAAAAGTAAAAATGAAAATGTTACGCAATATATAAAAAGTAGAAAACAAAAACTATACAGAATTAAACACGTCGAGGAATGAATAAATGTAAAACATAGTTACCTGTAGCCAGTCCTGAAGGTGCTGACATACACAGTAGTGAAGAATGGTTAGACACTTACATCGACAAACCACAAACATTTTATATCTTACACACATCCACAAAAGCAAAGAAGGAGCTGTAATGAAGACACTAAGTGCTGACTGAAATAAAAGCTATACAGACAAACAAAACTAACAGGAACTTGTTTTCATTGCAATGAATCATACAAATCACTTTCACCAAAAATAACTCATTAAATATACTTTGATTTAAGATAATAGAAAAATCATAGTGTCTAAGTTAGAGAACAAAATGTTCACGCGCAAGATGTTTGGAAATGATTGCCTAAATCAATCTGTAAACTAAATAGTTTCGTTGAGAACTCCGGAAGTCATATTCCTAAGATGTTTCTTTGTTGAACAGAACTAATCAATTACATTGATTTTAACATATTTTTCAAAAGAACCTTTTTTTCATGCCGAGCACTATATTAAAAAAGAACCTCTTTTATGCCCAGCACTATTTTGGAGTTTGTTAAAAGCTTCGTTTACCTTTGAAAATACCAACAGCTAATACAAAGCAAGAATGCAACACACCACCTTCATTGCACTAACTTAAAGTAATTCGTATCGTACAGACTAGTTAACATACCAAAACCAGTGAACAGTATCCAACAGAACACGAAAGCATCAAATTGTTAAATTAATAATCCCGAGTAACTTGAAAACTTAAGTTTCAGTTATAATTCATCATATCGTTAAGTGTAATAGTTAGCCTTACAGAAAAGGCTACAATGCAGTAGAGATGAATCATCAGCAAATAAACACATTGTTTACCTCTAATATCTAGTGTTTGACAAGCTTTGTTTCACTTAAAAAATCTCTCTTTGTCTCAATTCACAAGTGTTTAATTGTGAATATTTTCGCCCGTTTCACAATGAAAATAGCATTTTTTATGCTGCGTAAACGAAGATAATTTACATATGAAGTCAATTAGAAACCGAAAACATAAAATGTTCAAGTTCAAAAAGATGTCATAAGTGAACGTTTTCAGGAGCTTGTGCTTGTAAGTTGTTAATAATATCAGATTTTTATGTGCGTTTGATAAACAAATCCAGTTTTATCAAGCACGTGGAGATAACACAGATACGAAACACCGCACAATACATTTTACAAATAACACTAAAATACGTCACTCGTCAAGTACAACAAAATACACATTTGGTGTTTTTGAAATAAACAGTTACTCTGTGAAAGCAAAACTCACAGTTTTTCCAACTCCACCAACAGACATTGACCTGAGTGATCGTAGCATTTTGGACTCGTCATTTCCGACTTCACTACTGTTGCTTGGCAGTAGACGATTCTCTATCAACAAACGTCGAGTCTCCTCTAACTCCTGGTGCTCCTTTTCGTATACTCGTTTAAGGTTCTCGACGTACATGACCATAACTTCAAAAGCTCGGTTCATTCTTTCTTCCTGTGTGGAATTTATTAAAGGTATTCCATAAGATAAGTAAGTAAAAAAAGGTTTTAAAAACCAAAGCTAGAATTTTCGATAAAATAACTAAATTCACAGAGCTCGTTGATTATAATTTTTACATATACAAGTATATATGTGCGTGTATAAAAAATATCACTTTTAAATAGCTATGTGTACATGTATTTTATTTTGTATCTGTTTTAGTTCTTTTAAGTATATTTCAGCTATTTAGTACTTAACTACGACTAATGCAACACTGGAATAACTTGAATTTATACAATACGGAGTTAAGAGAAAAGCTACAACATTCCAAGTCAAGTGGAAGAATGTAAACCTTTAGGTATTGTTTAACTATGACAAGTATAAATCTTTTTAAAAAGGTACCATTCATAGAGAACATTGCAAAAATACAGTAACTATCATATTTTACTTATTTTAATAATAATTTATATTAATTATTTATGTAAAACTGATTTTGCACAGATATTGTTTGTGCTTGATTCTAAAGGAACAGGATTAATAAAATAATAAGGACTTTAAAATCCGGCTAGTAGGTATAATAAAAAGTTAGCGAACAAGGCTGGAGATGCTTTACACATTTACTCAAACTGCAAACCCTTATTTTAGCTCCATGTTATTACCTACAATTATATTTGTTGAAGTCCGAAAGGTATTAAATTTCCAGTTGTTTATTTATGTTGTTTGTTGGATGTTGTTTTTTATGTTCAAATATGGGCAAATTATTACTTGATATGGTAGATATTTTTATAAATTGTATGATAATAAACATCGCTGATACAGCTCATGATGATTTACTGTCACTATTGATTAGTTGATAACATTAGTTAGAGATGTAAAATGTTAAACTACAGCTGGGGATTGCCATGTTTGAAAACGCAGTGAGCATTTATAGTTTGTGCAAATAAATTTTCTCTCATAACGTATAGCAATAGGCAAAAATATGCCTGGACTAAAACACAGCACCCACTGACCACAAACTTTTACCATAATAAAAGCAGCTTTTTAAAATGAAACATAGTCTAAAACACCTTTTAAAATAAACCTCTGTCTTTTGAAGTGATTATAATTATTCTACTAAAGTGTGTTTATGTATGTAATGAAATTTAATGTTATGTGCATTGGATATTTTTTGCTTCTTTATTTCATGTATAATATGGGAGTTGATTCACTAAAGATAACAATCGCATATTGTACAAAATATATGCTAGTCATCAAACGCTTACGTATTATTTGCTGGCAATTCCCGTTTCATCTTGCATTTAGGCTTTTTAAAATAATACCATTTATTTTAAAGTAAGATAACTTCAAATGGTAATGATAAAATTGTTTACTACAGAATCAAGATGTTGTTTAGCTTATGTAAAATATGCCAGCTCAGCAGATAGCCCGATGTAGCTTTGCTATAAGAAAACACACATATGTAAAATATAGAAGAACCTAATCGACTTTAAGACCTCTCTACTCACCCTCAGTATCTCATTTAGTATTATATTAAAGATTTGAGTGTGTTATACCAAGTTGTTTTTTGTTGGAGGTTGGGGAAAAAATAATTAAAAGAAATACAAACAGGCCGAATTTTAGCGGATTATCTTTTCCTTGTAAATATTAAGGTTTTACAAAATTCCTTGAGATTCCTATTGTGAACCCTTATAGCGGTTCATGGTAACTTTCGCGATGAATTGCATCATTTTTATTATACCTCGCATATAGTTTTGCTTTGTTCCTTAACCGTGTTATAAGTGAAAACAAGTAAAAAAATTTACGGAGACTTTGAAAGATGGACTTAAGACGCTTTTTTTTTTTTCTGTACAAAACTACTACTTACTGCCATAGTAAGAGCTGGTGTAAATCTTATGATTTTCAAGTCTCCTTGATTTACAATTAGAAAGAGCGAAAGAGTTTCGAGAAATGATGCCTTAAACATATTTATTATTATTTTACTTAGACTTGATTTAAACCAGGATCTCAATTCACATTAGAAGGCTGAGATGTTGGTATGGTTTATATTGTTTCTTTTTTTTCTGTTTGTCTGTGGAGAGAGAGGTTTTTTATTTCCATTTTTAATTTTTTTTTCAATGCAGTGTTTTAGTAATGTAACGAGCTGTGTTGTTTCTTTGGATGCCCCCCAGTGGCTCACCGGTATGTCTGCGGACTTACACGCTAAAATACGGGTTTTGATACCCGTGGTGGACAGAGCACAGATAGCCCATTGTGTAACTTTGTGCTTAATTCTAAACAACAATAAAAGTTTCTTTGGTAATTTGCATTCCAGCGTCACGTCAGATGTAGGTTTGGAAATCACGTTTTACGTCACTTTAAGCAGTGACCAGTTCATAATTATAAGCAACCATAACTTTAGCTTAATGATACAGTAAAAGTTCTCAGACCTGTTGGACAGCACCATATATTTCGGCTCGACTGGACACGCGACAGGTGGACCGGTGCACTACATCTACCTGTTGTTGGATCTGGCTGATCAACTCTCTCATTTCATGCGTTGTGCTAAGTTGGTTTAATGCCTTGATTAAGAAATTAATTCTGTTGTAAAATAACTCAAGTCTCACGCCATAAAATTAGCTTTTTCTCCTTTTAATAAAAAAATTCGTCACTTATATTAAAAAACTAAATTAGGTCATTTTGTGTACTTATTATATACGGATCAATCTAACATTTTAAAAGAATTGTTTATTTTCACAAACTACCGAAAACAAAATTACCGATTCTAGGTTACGTAAAAACTACAATATTAAATCATCCTAGATTTGCAACTTGTAGGAAAGTTGTTACGATATGTGAGTACAACGTTTTTCTTATAACAGAAACTTTACGTTATATCCCAATTTTGTTAGTTACTTTAATAGATATTCTTACATTAAGGTATTCTTTCAGAGCTTTTGTTTCATTTTCCACGTTCTTCTCAGCGGTGTCTCTTTGGCGTTGTTGAAGTTCTATTCTTTTGCTTAAAGTTAGCTTATCTGTCTTGAAGCCCAAAGAGAGCGTGCTAAACTTGCTCTGAAAACACCAAGAAAAATTAAATACTTTTAATATTTGATTAGTTAGTGGACAAAATAGTCAAATCTCGGAAAGATAGATGTAATTTTCCCTCTCCCATTTTCATGTATTATTGATGCTGACATACTTGTATATGACACAACTGGATGATACCACACTTTCCTTTCAGAAACTCTCACTAAGTCTTTATTAATTCAGGTAATATTTAATTTATGGCTTTATAGGTTTCCTTAGATGTTCATTCTTTAAAACAAATCATACAGACCCAAAAGTTGTGGGTATTGCTATGTTTTAAGAATTCTTAACTGTATTATTAACACTAATACTTTTTAATAATTTTACGTCACCAATTTCGAGGATATAATGCTGTAAGAATATAATAATATAAATTCACAAGTAATTTTGTTTTTACTTTCAGATCAAAAACAACAGTTTACACAAATGCAGAGATGCCAAGTATTTCAAATGACTGAACATAATGATTGCAGACAGAATCCTTTCACAGTTGTACTTCTTTTAGATTTGCCAGAAACAAGACAATCTGGTGAATGGCCTCTGTTTTTTCCAACTTGTGAACGATCGCATTGGTGTTTCTATGCCGCTTAAAAAACGAGAAATACCCATCTTCGCGAGCGCTGATTGGCTAGCTAGCACTGATAACTTAACTACGTTTTCCCCCACGTACCCAGTATGGAGAAGCACCGCACTCAAACTACTGGTAGACGTCAAAGATAAAAAATATTTTTTACTATTTCAAGCACAAACATGATTATCGCAAGTAGCCATTTAGACTATGTCTTTTATTTATTATCAAAATTTATTTGTATCTCACAAAGAATTTTCTTTTTACCCCTTTCAAGCCCTGGGAGAACAATTTATCATTTTATTGTACAGGCCTATATAATATATAATAATTTTGGAGTTGCAACAAGTCGTAATATTTGTCTGTATGAGCGTATAGTCGTAATGTATACACCAAAATCGTAATGGTTGGAATCTGGGGACATGTAAAAAAACAACTTTTAAAATATACATGCAAAAACGGCTCGTTTGGGTTGAGAAAATATTTTACATAGAAGAGCGAACAACGTTTCGACCTTTTTCGGTCATCGTCAGGTTCACAAAGAAAGAGGTAACTGACCGGAAGCTGACCACATGTTTGGAAGGGGTTGTGTAACTGAGTGTCGGAATGTAGAGGGCGGTGTTAGATGTTTGAATATATAATTTGATTTATTTTATAATAATATAGGTATAAAGGCGTTCCTTTATATTGGTTTATTTTGGGTTTAAGTTGTTGTATAAGTCTTCTTTAATTTCGAGTCTGTTTATGTTTGTTTCTTTATTTAGTATTTGAGGGTTTTCTATGGTTATGTTGTGTTTATTTGACTTACAGTGTTCGAACACGTGTGAAGGTGACTTTTTATATTCTTTGAATCTGGTTTCCATTTTTCTACTTGTTTCTCCAATATAGAAGTCGTGGCAGTTATCACATTGTATTTTATAAATAATGTTGGTGTGGTGTTTGTCAGTGTACTTTTTACATAGTATAGACCTGAGTTTTGTGCCTGGTTTTTGAATAAATTTGATATTAACTGGAATGTCATATATTGTTACTAGTTTTTGCCAAATGCTGGTTATTTGTCTGTTGATGTCAGGAATATATGGTATGCAGCAGTATATGGTTTCGTGATTTTTTGATTCGTGAGATATATTTACTTGTTTTGGTTGATTTTTCTTTCTGTCTAGGTGTGTGCGTATAATGTTTTCTACGGTTTGTGGAGGAAACTTATTGATGTTGATGAAGTATTGTTTTATTTTGTCTAATTCATCGTTAATTTTATCTGGTGAGCATAGTTTTATGGCTGTATTTATTTGGTTTCTTAGTATTTTGAGTTTTTGTTTTGTTTCATGTGTTGAGTCCTAAGGATTGTATAATCCAGTATTGGTGATTTTTCGGTGGATTTCCGTTTTGAATTGTGTGTCGGTTCTTGTAATTTTAAGGTTAAGAAATGATATTTGATTGCTTTCTTCCTGTTCACATGTGAAGCTAATTTTGGGATGTATAGAGTTAATGTGATTGAAAAAATTAAGCATGTGTTCTGTAGATGTGAATCCCGCAATCGTGTCATCTACATATCTGTATCAGTATAGTGGTGGATGTAATGCTGTGTTAATTGCTTGTGTTTCAATTTGTGTCCTAAAAATATTGGCTAGAACTGGTGATATTGTGTTGCCCATGCTTAGGCCATTTGTTTGTATATAGTTGTGGTTGTTGAACATGAAGTTTGTCTTTATCGTGGTGAATTCTATGACGGTTGCTAATTGGTTACTGGGAATGTCTATAGTTGGGTTAGGGTCTCGGATATAGAGTTCTAAGGCTATCTTGCATAATTTAGTGGTTAGGACTTCTGTAAAAAGGAATATAACATCGAAACTGGCCATTAAGGCTTTATGAATAAATTGATTTAGATTAGACTTGAAATTAAAAGAGTCTTGAATGAGCTGGCTGATGTTACATATTTGAAGAATGCCCATGCTATGTATTTACCAAGATTGTAATTATACGATTCATATGTGGAGATTATTGGTCGTAATGGACAATCTTGGTTTATGAGGTTTGGGGATGCCGTATATTTGCGGTGTGCGTGAGTCGGTTTTCTGTAGGTAGGAATAAAGTGTTTGTGAAATTGTGTTGGCTTTTTTCATTTGTAGTAGTAATTTGATCAGTTGCGTCTCGTGTGTCTTTGTTGGATTTGTGTGTATTGGTTTAAATTTGTTCGTATCTGATGGGATGTTATTCATTTTTGGTCGTAATGAACACAAATGAATACATTCAAAATATTCCGACACTCAGTTACACAACCCATTTCAAACATGTGGTCAGCTTCCGGTCAGTTACCTCTTTCTTTGTGAACTTGACGAAGACCGAAGAAGGTCGAAACGTTGTTTGCCTTTCTCTGTAAAATATTTTCTCAACCCAAACGAGCCGTTTTTGCATATACATTTCTCTACAAGTGGGTTTTCGCGACATCTTGGTTTAAAATACATTCTAACACGAATAAAATAATTCGTTTAATGAGCTACAAGTTTGACTCCAGCTTAGCAATAAGATTTTTTTTTATTAAAGAAGGAAAAAGTTAAAGAATCTCACTTAAGAAAACAGTTGATCTGAAAAGAAATGATTGCACTGGACGACGAGAAACGAGTTCGGCATGACATAACAGCGAGTTAAACGTTTCGCCTTTAGTGACAATGCAATAAATCAATTTGTAGTGGTATTCATCGCTGATACCAGTGCGTTTTAGTTGTTAAAACTAAGCTGAGGTTATGAAAACATCTCGCGTTATTATGTAAATATCCAGTTAAATGTAAACTGAAGGATCTTCAAGTGGGCGATAAAAGTTAAATTAAAGAACTTCAAGAGTCAGTATTATAAAACTGAATAAAGCGAAATAATTAATATTTTAAATTTAAAACATTTTAAAAGAATGTTGAGATTTTATTTTTTTTAAATTTAGACCTATTTATCTACATTGTTATCCTTGTTATTACTATAACTTAGATAAACAAACAAAAACAGATTGCCCACGAAGAAGAAAGGTCCATCTTTCGAAAGCGCTCGGGTTATAAAGGTTTCTGTTTCAGTTTTGTCAAGACTTTTTGGACATACGTGTTTTTAGTACATCATAAACAAAAACTCTTGCATCCAATGGTTATTATTGGGAAGCCGATGTTGTTTCTCAATATTATATTTGAATTATCCCGAACTTTGTAGTTCTTGAAATGAAGCAAAAGTGGACAATTACTGCCACCATTCCCTTTGAAATTTGTTTGGTTGAATGTTTCTTGTCCCTATTCCCTACGTAAGTTGTTTGGTTGAGCGTTTCTTGTCCCTGTTGCCCAAGCAAGTTGTTTGGTTGAGCGTTTCTTGTCTCTGTTGCCCAAGCAAGTTGTTTGGTTGAACGTTTATTGTCCCTGTTGCCTAAGCAAGTTGTTTGGTTGAACGTTTATATTCCCTATTCCCTACGCAAGTTGTTTGGTTTAATTTTAAACATAATTGTTTACATTAGTGATTTTAACAGTTTTATTTCACCTCCAGATTTTATTTTGTGGTTTTTCCTTGTTTCCTTATCACTTATGATATATGCTCAGAAGGGTAGTCCCTGTGCCCCTTAACAATATAAAAATAACTGAAGTATTTTTAGGATTACAGTTACAAAATTTCAAACTTAAATTCTTCAATTTGAAAATTCAAATAGAAACAATAATCTAATATACAGAAAATAACAAATGAATACTACCATTAAATTATAGTGATGGAATGTATTGTTAAGCTATAGAAGTGCAGAACATTGTTAATGTAATAATTTATTTTCTTACACTTAATTCCAAAAACCTTGACGATCTGTTTATTTGCTTAAAATTGAATGAAAGAAATACAATGTCATAATTTCCTTATAACATTTTAAAATCCGAAAATATTCGATTGAATAAAATTAAAAATAATTGATGTTAGCCATAATTACTTCTTACCTCAATTTGTTGTTCACTTAGTTGGTCATTACTGAAAAAAAATAACAAATCCGTTAATTATTGCACACAAACACACAAAAGCATTTTTAAGAGACCTTTAGCTTACCTACCCTAGTACATTTCAAAAGATTCGAATATCTGAGTATTTTTTGAACTATCACGAATACAATAATCGCATTCATTGTTTTCATACAATATTACGAACGTGTCAAATACAGAAACTTGTTTTAATTTGCTTTTTAAACAATTTGAATGACAACACACAGATACATATTTCATCAATGCTTGGCCCGGCATGGCCAGGTGGGTTAAGGCGTGCGAGTCGTAATCTGAGGGTCACGGGTTCGCATCCACGTCGCACCAAAACATGCTCGCCTTTTCAGCGGTGGGGCGTTATAATGTGACGGTCAATCCCACTATTCGTTGGTAAAAGAGTAGCTCAAAAGTTGATGGTGGCTGTTGATGACTAGCTGTCTTCCCTCTAGTCTTACACTGCTAAACTAGGGACGGCTAGCACAGATAGTTCTCGAGTAGCTTTGCGCGAAATTCAAAAACAAACATCAGTACTTACGATTTCTGAAACCGTTGTGCCAAACCAAATATGGAGTTCATCTGAGGCATGCTGTGTTCATTCACGTGACTTAATACAAACCTTTTTTTGAATAATTTTACAAGTTCCCACACCAGGATATAAAATTTGTGTCAGAATATCTTGTAGCAATCTGGATAAAATGGGGCATAAGGTGTTTTTATATGTGTTAAGAGTAAGAGTTTGCTGTAGGATCTTTGCCCCCATCTATAATAATGATATAAAAAACTAGCTCTCCGCCTCTCTAACTCTGTTTCTTATTGATAACCAATTCGCAGGAAGCACACATGATACCATGTGCTCGTGTACCTCGTTTCCACTACCGGTGTAAATGTACGTAACGTTGCAAGTGTCTTCTGAAACCAAATATTTAGTTGTCAGGTTGTAGAAAGAGTTGTGACATGTGAAGAACAACATTAATCTTATTCAAACATTACAGTTCTGATTAATGACATCGCCTGCTTGAGTATTATTATATACTTGTGACCTTCAGATCTCAAAGCTGTCTAAATACAGGTTTATTTTAATCCGACAATATGAAGACATTATGCTATTATGTTTATCAAGTGACTATTTTAACTTGAAAGTGTCATAAACCACAACATAAACCTCCAGAAGAACCGAGCGCAACTTGTTACGTTTTTTTAATCAGAGGAACTGGTTGATTTAGTGTTTTATGGCAAAATGCAGCTAGGCTATCTGCGCCAAACATCCGGTAAAAAGGTAAAAATAAAGTAAATATAGTAAAATACATAAAAGGAAATGAAGGTAAAACAAAAAAGTATAAAACCAATGTTGACACCTAGTCTACAACATTAAGAGAGAAAACAGAGTAAAAGAAGTAGTAAAGTACTTACTCGAGCAAAAAGGTAATGATCATAACCCGCCAGGAAGACTAACAGGTAAGTTCAAGAACCACCGTCAGTCACCTAAAGTTGGCCTTTCCAGTCCTGGTTCCGGGTTATGTGTCATAGCAGCCATTATCAAAATGCAAAAGAATAGAAGTTTTAAAAGACACATAGCAAAATCGTAATGAGTAGCCAAATGTCCAGTAAAAAAATAAAAGTCGCGGAAATGGGGTAAAATTTGTAAAGTAAATGAAGGTAAAAACAAAAAAGCAAATAAAACAGAAAATGGCGTAAAAACCAATGGTGACATCCAGTCTACAAAGTTGTAAAAAACTACCTGTAGCAGAATGGAAATGATCATAACCCGACAGGAAGACTGACAGGTAAGTATAAGAACCACCGTCAGTCACCTGAAGTTGGTCTTTCCAGTCCTGGTTCCGGCTTATGTGTCATTATGGCCAGTACTAAAAGGTAAAGTAGTAAATGTGTGAAATGATATGCAGCAAAAGTGTAATAAAAACTCGCCAGGATGACTAAAGAGTAGTTCAAAAGGGAAGTTGAAACAGCAGCGTTAGTCACCTGATGTTGGCCTTTCCAGTCCTGGTGTCGAGTTATTTAATGTTCTGGCCATTGTCTAATGTCAAATTGAACGAGAGAGATTAAAACTGTAAAAAAGGAACCACAATTAGAAAGGTGTAATGAATAAATATGCAACACTTAAATGAAATTAAAAAGATTAATGGCCATTAAAAAATTAAAAACGTTATCAAGGTGGACAGAGTCACCATCACCAATAACTCTGTCCAATGTTGCAGATTGACCCTGGGAAAAAAAATATGTTTAAAATATTGCCATCGTTGAGAATTGTAACGATGGCAAGAAAGTAAAACGTGGCTGATAGTGATTTGAGTGTTACACAAACTACACACTGGGGCATCAGTTACAGATACAAAAAAACGATGAGTTACAAAACTGTGACCACTGCGTAGTCTAGTTAGAACAACTTCCTCCTTCCGAACTTTACGGAAGCTAGAAGGCCAAAGTCCAATATAGGGTTTTATTTGAAAAAGCTTGTTGTCGCGATGCTCACGCCAAGTGGACTACCAGCTGGCACGGAGACGAGCCTTGAAGACAAGACCATAGTTCATGTACGGAATAGGCATCGGGATGATAGTGCCGGAGCAGACAGATTTAGCTGCTGTGTCTGCAAACTCGTTCCCGCGAATACCAACATGGCCTGGTATCCAGAAAAACTGGATAGAAGTAGATGTTAATGAGAAATGGACCAGTCGGTTTTGAATATCAGCGAGAATAGGATGTGAGCCAACGTGTAGTGATTCCAAGGCCAGTATAGAACTAAGCAAATCAGTATAAATAGTGCAGTTGGAGAACTGGTCAGCTGCAATATGATCCAGGTCAAGAGATATAGCATACAGTTCAGCAGTGAACACAGAAGCTGTCGAGGGATCTGTATAAATGGGAACTGAATGATTGTTCGAAAGATGTTCATTAAATAAAAGACGGTACTTCCAATCTGGAGTATCTGCCTTTGCAGATAAATGAAAGAAAGGTTACATTTGGCGGCTGTAACAAGTCACGGTGGGATGGGCTGACCTGTAGAATCTGCGATGTTATCCAAGGACAGACATAATTTATCCAATTGCGCCCGGATGCGAAGGCCAAACGGAGCAATGACAGATCGTTTGATCTGAAAAAGTACTGCCCACCGAGGAAGGAAAAAACATTCCCAGGTGGGATGCTTTGGTAAGGAACGAAGTTTCGAAGTATATTGTAAAGATAGTTGCAAACGGCGAAGGTGCAGAGAAGATTCATGAGATTCAACGTATAAGCTTTGAACTGGAAAGGTACAGAAAGCCCCAATGCAGAGTCGAAGCCCTTGGTGATGAATGGGGTCCAGCATCTTTAAGGCGGAGGGTCTGGCAAAACCATAAACCATTGTTCCATAGTCGAGTTTTGATCGAATAAGAGCACGATATACCTTTAACATTGAACATCGATCTGCTCCCCAACTGGTAGAAGAGAGGACACGGGGGATGTTCAGTGTTCTTGTGCAGTTGACCCGAAGCTGCTTTAAGTGTCGTTAGTATAAAGATCAGCTTATGATCAAAGATAAGCCCCAAGAACTTGGTCTCTGGGATCACTGGCAGCAAAACTTCACCCATATGAAGATCAGGATCAGGCTGAATACCCCGTTGACGGCAAAAGTGCATCCATACGGTTTTAGAGAGAGAGAAATTAAAGCCGTTCGCCAGAGTCCACTTTAGTATACGATTGAGAGCAGGTTGTAGTTGCCACTCAATATATCTCATATTTGACGACTGACATGAGATGTGAAAGTCGTCCACATACAGCCCATTCGCAACAGTGAGGGGAGTTGTTCAGTGATGGCATTTATCTTTATACTGAAGAACGTGACACTCAATACACAGCATTGAGGGACTCCAAGTTCCTGTACAAAAGAACGGGAAAGTGTCGAATCCACACGAACTTAGAATCTCCTGTCCATTAAATTTTTTTAAATAAACATGGATAAATGGCCACGTAGCTCATATGTATGGAAGTCTCTCATAACGCCATACCTCCATGTTGTGTCGTAAGCCTTTTAAATGTCAAAGAGTATTTGATACAAAATGTTGGCAGTTGAGAAAGGCTTCTCTGATAGATGTTTCAAGACGAATTAGGTGGTCTATGGTGGAGTGCTGTTGTCGAAACCTACACTGGGTGGGCGAGAGAAGGTTGTTTGATTCGAAAAACCAAACAAGACGAGCATTAACCATCCTTTCTAAGGTGTTACAGAGACAGTTCGTCAAAGCAACTGGACGGTACTTTGAAGGAATCTTGGGATCTTTCCCTGGCTTAGAGAAAGGTAAAATAATAGCCTGGCGCCAGGCATCAGGAAAAACATTCTCCTGCCAGATCCGGTTAAAGACAATTAGAAGGACATCAAGCGAAGCAGGAGATAGTTGGTGCAGCATGTCATAATGAACATCTTCAGATCCAACAGATGTACTGGCAGACCGATGAAGGGCCATTTTCAGTTCCACCAGTGTAAAGGGACAATTATAGTCAAATAAACAGTCAGTTTGAAAGGAAAGAGGTGAACGCTCTACCCGAGTCTTGATGGCCAAGAAGGTGGAAGAACAAGCAGAAGTACTAGATACCCGGCAAAAGCTTTCACCTAGAGTGTCAGCGATGCTTCAGACATCAACCAACTCCTATCCATCAGAAAGTAAGATCGAGAGGGGGACAGATTTGTAGTGCCCATTAACCTTTCAAATACTGTCCCATATGATCTTGGAACTGATGGTAGAAGATATGTTAGTTGTGAACTTAATCCAAGATTCTTTCTGGCTTTGACGTCTTACCCACCTAGCATGTGCCCGTTGGAAAGCGACACGGTTTAAAAGTGTGGGATATCTACGAAAAGTATCCCAGGCCCGTTTTTGAGCTTTCCGTGCCAAGTGGCAAGCATGATTCTACCACGAACGAGGATATCATGGAAAATGTGTCGAGGATTTAGAAGTAGAGTGAGGGCAGTGTATAATATAGCCAGTTACCGCTGCCACACAGTCATCTATTGATGGCTGATTTACGATGGCAGGATCAAGTTCTGCGAGAGCAGTGAAAGTGGATCAGTCTGCCTGATCCAGGTTCCACCGGGGCACGCAGGTAGGGTGGCATCGACCACTGCCAGTCCCTCTCTCAAAAGGATAGGAAAATGATCACTGCCCAGTGGATTACTGTTAACCCTCCATAAAAAAATGAGAGAATAATGAAGGGGAGCAAACCGAGAGATCAATAATGGTAAAGAACTGACTAGGTGCGTTAAAATAAATGGAAACCCAGTATTGAAAAGAGAAAGATTGTGAGCAGAGAGCATACGCTCTACAAAGCGACCCCTCCTATTAGTAACAGCACTTCCCCAGAGGGGATGATGTCCATTAAAATCCCCCAGGATTAGAAATGGAGACGGCAATTGTTCAACGAGAGCATAAAGGTTTGATTGATTATGTCTCTCTCCAGAGGACAGGTAGAGAGAACAAACAGTGATGGTATGACCCAAGGAAACACGGATGGCTACAGCCTTCAAGGGTATGTTGAGTGACAAAGACAGGGTGGGCACATGCTGATCAACCAATAGTGCCACCCCTCCATATACTCGTCCATCACACAGCCTGTCATTTCTGTACAGAGAAAACTGTCGAATGGAGAGTGTATCAGCAGGTTTGAGAAATGTTTCTTGTGAGAAAAGACAAACAGGATTGTAGGAAGCAATTGGTGTTTTGATATCATCTAGATTAGAACGTTACCCTCGACAGTTCCATTGTATCATGGTGGCTATTTTAAAGAACGGGTAGGTTAAGTGGCTAGAGAACCCTTCTGTTTACGACCACGTCTTTTTTTCTTTACTGTCCTTAGTCGGAGGAGGTATATCAACCTCCATGGATCCTGCCCTGGGTCGAGTGGGCAGGTGTTTGTTAGTGGAAGGGGGATTCCAGTGATTGAGGACGCAAACTAATGATTGTTTTGCCTCTTGGGGTGGGAGAAAAAGATGTATCAGAAGAAATGCCTGTATTTGAAACTGAAGGTCGTGGATTTTGAGGTTTATTGGAAGGTATGGGAGGAACAGAGATGGGTGTGGAAGTCGATTCAACCTTTTTAACCATGGAGGTCAAAAGGTTTTTCATTTGTTTCGAAAACGATTCTCTTGGAGGTACAGAGAGATCTGTCTGCACTCCCACTGTAGTTGTGGAATAAAGTGCAGCAGCGTATGTCCGAGATGGAGTGGTGGGCAGCAATTTCCGAGCCTCAGGATAACTAATGCTATGTGTCGTTTTCAAACGCTGCAACTCTTTTTCTCCAACCATTTTGGGTAAGAACGAAAGTAAGAAGGGTAAGAACCATGTCTTTGAGTATCCGAATCTCTGACATTGGAAACATCGGAGAGGGTTTGGAATGTATGGCCAAATCCTGCAAATGAGAAAACCTGCCTTGATGGTGGCAGGTGCGCGTGATGAAGTAAATGTCAAAACTAGGGTATTTGTTGGCAGTGCAACTTCATCTTTGCGAGTGGAGATGGGCCTCACTGCAGAAACTCCTTGAGTAGAGAAACCAGCGAGAATCTCTGACTCGGGAATGTTCTTCAAATCCCTCTCAACAATAACTCCTCGTGATGAATTCAAAGTAGCATGTGGTATAACCTGAATAGGTATATTCCCAATTGCCTTTGAATTCAAGAGGAGTTCATTATGTTGGGATTTGGATGTTTCAACCAATATGTTACCAGATCGAAGCTTCTTTACTGACCTTGGAGAGCCAGCAAGTCCCTCTATTCCTTTCTGAATAAAAAAGGAGACAATTGCCCTAAAGGTGTTTCCGAAAGAGAATATAATTTAAGAAAATGAGGTACGTGTGATACTGATGTTGAAGATTGCTGTTCAGAGCCTTCAAGACGTGGTAGCTTACCCACTGACTGTTTTTTCACAATTTTATTTAAATTTTTTGAAGGAGAATCCATCGGAGAAAGGAAAAATTTCGGTACCCACTGACCCAACCCACCATGGAGCCCTACAAGGGAACGCACTACAAAGTCATGCAAGGACAATGCAGCAACGCCAGGGTTTCGTGAGCACTGTACCCAAATACCAGCATCAAGTACAATGTCCACAACACCCGTTGAGAACTTCCAACACTGATACTTGGTTGACTCTAGCCCAAGTGGACCAGCCGATTGACCCAAGGGGGCCCACCCAAAGGCCGCCCGTCTACAGGAATTCGAGGCCACAATGGTGTGTAAGGGTTGGACCACTCAACCACCAGGATCCTCTCCTCCCCTTCACGGGTCGCCACGCACGGCAAACACGTGGGTGGATGTTTGGATCCCAGAGAAGGCAACCAAATAGAACAGAACCGTTCCTGGGAGGTCCCCTCTCCACGTACAGGAATCCACACCGAGGGGCAGAGGAACTGAGCATACCTTGGTGACATGGTTTAATCTGTAGTTCAATCTTTACTTGAAACTCAACTCTGTGCGTACTTTTCAGCATATTTTGTTACCTGTTGTTTAACATATTCATTGTATTAAAGAATTGCTAGCGACCACTGTTTTTCAATTCTGGAAACATTCAATGTTGAAATTTTTTTTAAAAACTTGACACGAGTCAGATTATGAACGAAACATTTAATTGGAATATTGATGGACTGTTGTTGTTACTTTTGGACATTAATCGCTGACTATCACTCACTGTAAATTGTATTTCTCTTCAAGAATCAGTTTATAGCTTCATACCTCTGAGGTTGTTATTGATATACTTGTTTTCTATGATCCAACACACGTCATTTTTGTTCAATCACATGCTAGTCGTGGACTCACTAAAATATATATGATTAAAAAAATTAGCGTCTATGTTTTTTTGCGTGAGAAATTATTCATACTTCATTAAACTGTACGAAAATGATATTAGGAGTAGGGAAGTTCAGACAGCGTTACCACATGTTTAACAGAGGAGTAGATGATACTTACGAAATAGATCTGGTATCCTTCAGAATCCTACCTTGTATATGTGTTTGTGTCTATATTTCTCCATTTGTTTGTAGATGCTTAGAGTACCGGCACTACAAGCTTGTTGAGTTTGAATATTTGTCCCCGGTATCGAGGTTTGTAAGCGATGCAATATCTGGTATCGTTTACTAGACACGTCAATCTGTTTGCCATTTATTTATCACACCACTCTACAAAAATTGTCTTTTACAAAAGGCATCTCGTGGGTATCACGTTTTGTGTAATAAATTCAATCCCAAAGTCATTGCAACGCTCTGCTTGGCCACCAAATTTGTTAAGAACTGAATATATTTAATATTTTACACGAGTGGTTCAGACAGGGCAAATAACTGCTTAATCACTTTAAATAGATCTGACTGTCTTTACATTTATGAACTTTCTGTATTTAATTACTAGACACTATGACCCCTAGTGTGTTTTTTACACAAAACCCGAATTTTTCCCCGCAGTGTCTATTCAATGCCTGTGACTCATCATTATAAGGAATAGTCTAAGTTATCCTTTAATTTTACAAATAGTCATGTCACAAAGTAGAGAATACCTGAGGACCTTTATCATAATACCACGTAGTTGAAGATGACAGTGGATAGATCATGATATTTGATAACATTACTTCAACTTAAAACCCTTATCTCCAGGTGTTTTTGAATTGCTCTTTGATAGTTGTACGTAAGCTAGGAGGCTTACGTGAAGACGTACTCTGGCATCTCAGACACTAACTTTGTGAGTGACAACGCAAACACACCCACACATCCCTTCATTCTTGGAATTATTTAAGAAGATAAATGTCCAACATCGCCTTTGGGTCTTTGAGGAATTATTTTAAAGGAGAGTGGCGCAGGACTTTATATCGGAGGGATGAAAAGTTTCAATGAACTTAAAATCGTGAGGTATCGCACATAAAATACATTAACTAGTGATTCAATATTCACGTTGTTTTGAAAGTTTTAATCTTAGGTTGGAAATGTTATTGTTGATTCGGTTCTATGAGAATTTCCGTCGTTAAAGAAGTCTGAGGTGAGTGAGGTGGTTCCACTGTGCTGTACCACTGTCAGTGTTATTTTGTTTTTGTTCACATGTTAACCCACTTCGATATCCAGTTAATCTCGAACTGTATTGAACTTTTCTGTCCACACTGACTCTACAAGTTGAGAAAAGTTATTGTAAAGGAATGGAACACCGACCACAGATAAGTACCTACAATTTTTCAAGAATCATTTAGTGGTTATTGCAGTTTGATGGACACCTTACTGAGAAAGCTTGTTTCGTTACTTACTTTCTGGCAAATTAAAGAAAAATTTTCCACATACCTATAACGTTTAATTTTCAGGGTATCTTAATTTATCTGTAGTTGTGTAAAAACACGCAGGAATACTAAGCACAGTGTTTTAGGACAAGTAAAATAAATAAAGTACAGTGTTATCAGTGGGTCTCTAGCCATCTGTTATTTGTTATATTGAGAAGTAACCCCATGTAGCCTTTGAGCAGTAATTATTTTATTCTATAACATTTAAAAAAATATGATTCTATTTCTTACAGAAACCTTGGAAATGTGATTTATAATAACCTGTAGCCGTACTCAGTATTTTCCGTGTTGTTAGTACGGCATCGTTTAACACTTGTATTGTAATAATCTTGATAATACTAAGGGCAGTCCTCCGCTAATTCAGCGGTAAGGATACGGATTTACAACGCTAAAACCAAGGGTTAGATTCCCCTCTGTGGCTTCAGCAGATAGCCTCATGTGACTTTGCTGTAAGAAACACACACAAACACACATTAAGGGCAACTTTGAGGCAGCAAAAGACCATAAAACATTCTCAAGACTCTGACAGGCCAAATTTTTATTTTCGAAGATTGCGTGAAAAATCGCTTCACAATAAGTTGTTTTATTACGTTAAAAGCTCTAGAGGCCTTTCATCAAGAAAGAAAAATACTCAAATATACATTTCACATTTTATAAGCATAAACAATTTGCATACGTGAAACAGTTAACATATTTTCTAAAAGGTAAAAAAACTATCTGAATGAATTAGTCAATGAATTAAATTCATTCACTTTTAGTATTTTTCAAAGTATAATGTAATTAAAACTTTAGATTTTTTTCAGTTTCATTATAAACACTTGTAGGTGATACCAGAACTGAAAAGGCTAATTCTCAAATTACAAACTTGTTTACACCATCATGGGATCACATATTCTACAATACTGAGTAATTATGCTATTTTTGTTTTCTTACACAACATTCAGTGTAATAAACTGGACAAATGAACTTGGAGAAATCATCCATTTTCTGTACGAAACATATAATAGGCCACAGAAGAATTAGTGAAATTAGTTGTAATATTGGGGTATTCTTTATTTAAATATTTGTGGCTTCTGTTATTGGGAATTCTGTACCAAGTGAAGAGAGTTTATATTGTGATGAAAGATAAAGTAAGAACAAGAACACAAACTTTAAGCCAGAGTTTCCCAAAGTGTGGGACAAGCCAACTCGGTGTGTGTGAAACCTTTGATATATTTTTTGTTAAAGAAAATAGAGAGCAACATCTAAAATATTGTAATATGTATCCACCATGTATGACATCTGGTTACGCAGCTCGATCTTTCACTTATCTAAAAGTAGATGGCGTAACCAAGAAACTCTCTCTATTGATGGAGAGAAGTGGATACAACATTGAAGTAGTTTTGTCACCAAATTAATCGTATGTAAATCAACTAAGAACACATTGATCACAGCTTTTGTTCTTTAAATAAGAGCCTTGATTTGTACACGTATCTGTACAGTTGCTATAATACGTAGACAATCACTCTTTGTACCACGAGAAATGTTACTGCTCTAATATTTAATATAAACACCAACCTGAACTGATTCAGTTAGTAGCTGTTTTATGAAGAAAAAACTAGGCTCCTTCCTATTAGGGTTCTTTATTAATTACCAATCACCTACACCTGTGTGCAAACAAAACCTACTAAGTTGAAAGAAATGTTAAAAATTCTTATATAACACTGATGACAAAACACTGTTGCTATAGGCGTAGCAGCGAAGAGGAAAGTGTACTGCGTTTCATACAGTTTATATCAACGATACTTCCCTAACATTTACCTGTACTGTTCTTACTGTGTATTTACTAAGCAGTTTCCTCAAACTGAGAAGAAAGTCTTCCTAACAGAATAGTACCGACACGTCTAGCATGAATGGAGAAATTATTTGAAAGCCCTTTATGACACCAATACATGTCTTTTCTCTTTGCTTCCAGTTATATCTCAATCCGACGTCACTTAACGCCTTACAACGACAATTGAGAGAGTAATGCCTAATGTACGTGTTACAGTCTAATTCACTACAACAATAACTAATATTAATGAGTAATATTCACGCGAACTTCTCCGCCTCATTGTCTACACGATTGTCATACGGATGAAGCTAGTAATGTCCTTAGAATGGGACATCACAAGAAAAATATGTTGGAATATTGATCATTACGTTTTACACTAACTGACTACATGTCTGATAAACTTTACAAGTTTTCACTAATTAAGGATCTTTAACTGTCAACAATGACAACAAAATATTTAGAGTTGTTAATAAACCACTTTTGCTTCCAGAGAAGTATGTAGTAATTTGGATTATAAAACAAGACACGTAACGTTAAGACAATAATATTAAATTAAATCCAGCTACGTACTTTGTTATGTGTATGTAAAATTACACCAAGCTACGCACCTTATTATTTTTATGTACAATTACACCCAGCTACATACTTTATTATTTATATGTACTCCTACCTAAAAGAAGAACTTCCATGAAGACCTAATCGCTTGAGGAATGTGTCTGGAAAACTCGGATATATCGGATTATTTCCTGGAGCAGAGAGAACAGCCATTTCCACAGCAGGCTGTTGGTCGATACTTTCGCTTTCTTGATTTTCATTGGCACTTCCTTTGACGATTTCTGTCTCCGACGTCTCCATTAGGTCTGGCATGAGAAATTTGTGTTTTGGTGTTAAAGATAACGCTCGTTTCCTAAACGTATCCTGTTGGAGTATAAACCCATTATCTGAATACATTGTGGAAACAACACGGCTACTTAATCAAAACAAACGTTTTTGCAAGCCAATTCAAAGATGCTGCCTATACATTAGAGCAAAACTAAAAATAAAATGTTAATCAACAGGATAGCCAGATCGTTTATGTTGTTCAACTTTATTGCGCATTAAGAACGGGTCTTTGTAGTGAAAGAAATAACAGCAAAGTTATTTGATTAGAGCGAAGAGTAGCATCTCTAAAGTGCAAACAGCCGATGTTGTAATTCAGTGTAGAGTTACTTGTACCTAAACTAGTAAAAGCATCAATTCAAATAACAAAATAGGATTTAAAACTTTAAGTCAGCACAAACAAACAGGAGCTTTAAATCCTTGACCTATTCCGTGAATTACACTGCCAGTTAGTCGTAGTTCAGAGTTCGATAAAGTACTTAAAGTATTTGGTCTCCAACTGATGTTTCATACAACGACAGCCCAGTGTTTTCTAATATTCAACGAGTTTAAAGTTAGAAAGAAAAATATTAACTTCTGTGTATATATAACTAAAATGTACATTTCAGCTATAAATAGCCTAATATATTACCAATGAGTTGTAAACACACTCACATTACTTCTAAATGTCATCTGAAAATGCGCCATTTCTCATATTCACATCTGTATAAGTATGTCTTCGTATTTTTATGAATGTCTCAGTTGTAAACACTTTCGTTAATTACAATACCTAGATGGTGTTTGTAAGAAACAAACGAGTGGTTAAATACCTAGCTATTGTTTGTATGTGCAAGATTTAACTATGGTGATTTAATAACCTGCAAATAGGAATCATATAAATGTATGGAAACAAAGCTGAAGATACTTCAGACATTATTTATTGAAACTACAAATCCTTATTTTGATTCTAGGTAATATTATGGATCACTTTAGCAAAACTAACGTCATTTGTAATTAGAAAAATTAAAGAGGGGAACGTTCTGAAACACAGCGACTAGATAATTAACAATAATAACATAACCTGACTAAAAATTTGTCGGCGACATAAGAAAACAGGGTGCAAGTCATGTCGCAAAAGGGATTATGTGCAATGAAATTACAACTTTAACAATTAGTTAGATTTGCAGAGAGAAGCAGAAAAATTCCAAGACGAGCCACGAATAGCATCAGGCTAACATACTGTAACTATTATACCTCGAGGTAACAGCATCTCTAGAAGGAGCAGATAAAACGTGGTTCCATCGAGACAGAGCATACAACCACAAATACAGTTTAACATACCAATTGCACCACAAAATGCGAGTACAAACATATTCACTCATCACAGTTTGCTCTTCTCTCACGAAACTCTGTACTTTTGAAATGCTCAAATGTGAAAGTCGTTATTTGCACTCAGACGATGGACTATAGAAAGGAAGTAAAGTAAAAGTTTCAGTATTGTCTTCACAATATTGCGCATAAGCCTTCAAAAGTGGACACTGCCTAAACAATAATAATAACCAAGACTATCATGTGGAATACCAGGTGACTGGGTTAGACATAAGAAGCTGTTAATAAATTCCAGTTAAACTTTACCTTGGCTACTAGTGCTGTACCTCAAGGGACAGTGTACGGGGTTTTGCTTTTTTCTTTGTGCATTAATGATAACGAAAGATACCTAACTAATATGTTATTGATGACATTAAGCTGACTTTATTTGTAGTTGTATTGAGAACTTCTGTTCTTGCAGAATGAGTTGAATCAACTTGCAAACTTGACAAACATCTGTAAATTATCTATTTATATTATATACTGGAATTATGATCTAAACATCACGTTTAATATAGTGTAATTTAAGAATAATGACATGGCGCGGATATGTTTCTTGAGCCATCGAAGCAGTTCTCTGTTGCTGGAAGTAAAACTAATATAATTTTTGGATATATTTAAACAGTTACCGTTTACAAACCAGAAGTTAACGTTTTAACGGTTTAGGAAATGTCAGCATTAGTGAAAGCAAGCACTTTTAGGAGTTGAAGAAGGAATTGTTACTTTTTTAAAATATAATTGGTGGGTTTATTTTACTTTTCCTTAGAGATGTTTGGGAATGCTACATTATATGTTACTAATATGCTATATTGCCATAGAATTTGTGTACGTCACTTTATTTTTACATTACTTTTAAAATGAATATGTCTATAAACGACGTTATACACATGGGTTGAAAATATACTAACTTCCACTTGACTACAGTTAAACTCAAACAAACTTAGTAGGCCAAACATGGAGTTAGAACAACTTCAGTAAACACGTTTGACCCTGAAATACGGCAATTAGGTGGGTCATTCATTCATGTAAACATGACGTGCGGATGACAAACTGTTCTGCACGACCTCCCTGACTGGGTCTACGTCACGAGCTGAAAATATTCAAGAACAAACATCGCTTGACTTCGTCCCAAGATCACATCGACAGCTTTTTACACTTTCTATGAAACTTCTCACAAAGCTGTGCTGTTAAAACTTTGCGCTACCTATTACTCTTAAGCCACTAAAGTGATTGTGGACTGACATCTAAACAGTCCTCACGCTTTAATTGCAAATATGTTCAAGTGAATAGGCTACTGGATATAATGGAGTAATGTTTAACATAAGGTACAGGCGAGTTTTCGTACACCATGGCTTCAATACACAACCAACGTAGCCGAGCCTTTGCACAGCGCGTCTCCAATATGCAACCAATGTTTATGGAAGCCCTGGTGTACGAAGGCCTTTATGCACCGTGGCTTCAATACACAACAAATGCAGCTTAGCCCTTATACATGACTTCAACACAACATAAGCGGATTAACTTACAGTTAACAAGTTTCAACAAGTTCGGATGTTCTTCTCTGGACATTTTGAAGTAAAAAAAAATCACTTCAGACACCAGGGCCTGATCATTGAAATGTAAATTATGATAAAAGATGAAAAAAATAAATATTGTGTATAGAAACTTTATTATAGTTCTTTCCAATAAAATATTACTGATAAAGGTCGGTCACAGAAACAAGGTCCTCTCAATAGTTTTTTTTTTTTAAATGAATTATTTCTAATTGTACTTTCTGACTGGTAGAAAATGATATTAACCTTAATATCTGAACAATTTTCATGGATTATAAAATCATTAAAGCCAAAACTGTCATTTTCCTCATTTTTGAGTGTATGTTCATATTTCTATGTGGATAATCTTTGCACAACTGAATACGTTACTGTTACAAGTTTGACACGTAATTTGCGAGCTGATGTTTGTATAATTAATTCGTACAAGCTTTAACTGAATATAGTATCAGAATTCCGTATTATTTAAACAATGCCACAAAACTTAAGCACGTCATCCGGTCCTGCAAAGTTACCATCTACTTTCTAAACACACAAAATTTAGTTACTCATTTTCAACTCCCCACAAAATATAATTATTCACACACGGACGACCAGAACTTACAGTACCCAATCATTCATAACGAATTGAAGAAAATGTCCTTGATTCTAATTTTCTACATGGATTATACATACCATGTTAGAGAAGGTGTCAAGAAATGGACATTGTACATACAACATGGGGTGAGTAATTCTATAAAGTAGGCGGCCAGCGTGGGTTCTCCTAATAGACTAAGAAACAGGGTTTACTTAACGTATGTTAAACGTAGCCGTGTTGTATTTAATTACACGAAAACACTGCGTTATTAGATTAAAATACATACATTTTATGTCCTTTCCATGTTGAATGGATGTACAATACCTTATTAAACGAACATGTTTCTCTTCACAATCAATTACCACTTTAATAGAGACATCAGATAATAAGCCCGTTTAAATCTTTAGACCTCACAAGTAATTACTATCATTATAAGAGTAATTTCTAACTTAGTGACGCACAAAGGTCCATAGCTCAAACTTCTTAGGAGTTATAATATAACACTATGATTTTTTGGTCTAAAATTTATCTTATTTTTCTCAACAGCACTAAAGATAATTTATAAGTCTAAAAACTTTTCATTTTCCATCATCAACTTATGTAGAAGTCTCTATTTTTGTTATAGCTGCTGTGTACACGAGGAGAATTGAATCACTGATTTTAGCGTTCTAAATTTATATACCTTTGGCAGTCCCAGCGAGGGACGATGTAGTGTTGTAACACATTCGAACGCAGATTATAAATGTGAAATAGTTGGGAAGTCTGTAGAATATTTAACATGAGAAAATAAAACAATGTGTACCGTGGTTACCATGTACAAGAAGTTTGATTTGTTTTACATTAGTAAACGCCAACAGTAACGTAGGATTAAAGCAATGTTTGACAATGTAAAAAGGTTTAAGTTCATAGAAATTTTAATAAGGAAAAAATATTACTTCAACCAGGAAGAAAAATTAATCAGTGAAAAAATAAAACACGTGAAAATCGATTCATTAAATACAAACTATACCAGTACCACTTCTTTCCGCATAGACTCAGTAGTTGATCTGTTACAAAATATGGAATATGAGGACGTATTTTGGTCTACACGTGTTACAGCTACACCATTTGTTATTGAAAAATATCTGGTTTACTTCAAACACGATATTACTCAATCTAGTTCCAAAATTTATCTGGATTAATTCCATAAGATAATTTTAAAAACCCGCCAATAAAAGAACTACGCGACAATGTTGTTTAATTTAAAGTTTCTTGTATTTCGCACAAAGCTACGCGAGGGCTATCTGTGCTAGCCGTCCCTAATTTAGCAGTGTAAGACTAGAGAGAAGGCAACTAGTCATCACCACTCACCACCAACCCTTTGGCTACTCTTTTACCATCGAATAGTGAGATTTACCGTCACATTATAACGCCCCCACGGCTGAATGTGCGAGCATGTTTGGCGCGATGGGAATGCAAACCCGCGACCCTCAGATTACGAGTCGCACGCCTTAACATGCTTAGTCATGCCTGGCCTTTAATTTAAAGTATTGTAGCGTTATTTGTATGTTTTTTGCACACGCAGATGCTACTGATATGTCTATTAATTAAAGTCAACAACCAGACATTCTAACTACACATGTTCTCACCAACAGTGTACTCTTTGAAACGTGACCTATTTTAGCATTGAGTGTTGAAATCAAGCCTCATAAAATAACACTAAATATGGTTCGGCGTGAGTTTACATATATTCCGTTGTTTTTTTTTAAATAAAAATATAACAAGTGCAGGGTTAACGAAAATACTTCGTTTATAATTATTTAATTCTTCAGTCACATTGTAAAGTATTGTTAAAAATTTCTCCTCCGTTCATTGCCGGTTTCTAGTTAGATGAAATAGAAGTTCTCCTTTTGTAAAAAGTTAATAACTAGTCCTTTATGAAGTTTAACTTTGCTATGACTGCATAACATTTCTCCTAGTTTTTGAATCCCAGTAATTATGAAACATGCTACACGTATACACATTAAGCGGAAAATTATACTACAAATTTTAGTAATAGACTCAGAGTGCGAATATATTAAATGCTTCGTGATTTTAATCTGAATATAAAACAATCGTAGCAATATGTTTCATCAAAAGTTGGAAAAGCGTAACCAAACCTTGAAACTAAGATGTTTAAATTACCTAAAGTTTACCTAGATACCTTTTACTAATTTTATTCGAATAGCCACACACATATGCACAATCTCATCAGACAGACAACACTGACGAAGTATTGTTCACATTAATTCATCCGAGTAAATAAAGTTAACGACAAATGTAATAAGACGGTGATATTACATAATTTGATTTATGCGTTTGAAAAGTTGTACATAACTTAGCCTTTAACTTACCTGATGATAACGACGAAAGAATTGTTTTTCTAAATTTTGTATGCTTATCAGGTAATATTACAAATTTAAAAACAACAAAACAATACATTAAGATGGCGTCTTACTAATGCACGGATGCAATAAGTATCAAAAATTTATTGTTGAAAAGATCAATCAAACAATCAGTTGGTTACAATTGTTGATAATATAACATTAAACTGATTACCTACGCATAGCAAATGTATATTTTAATTAATGGAATGAAGTAATTGATGAAACATTAAATATAATAACTAGTAGCCTTATTATCCAATGAATAATTTAATAAGTTAATCTGTGATATTTAAGAAAATTAAAGACTATTAAATAAGTTGTTACTGTACAAGTATATTAATACTGTACGTCCATGTAACAATGATACACTGCAGGGTGTCACCAAAACCGGTAAGGAAGTTCGTTAGGTTCATGTGGCCCTACATACAAATTTTAAGTACTTCGTTCTGCGTTTTGATGTTTTTATGGGATTTTTCAAACTACTTCTTCACCCACTTTTTATGGATTTTTACAAAATATGATAAGAATGTTTACGGTGTCTATACAGAGATACACACAAAGTTGCAGTTTCATATTTTGTGTTTTGCTGTTTGAATGGGCCCTCTTCTTTTCAGTTGCAAATATGGAAGTAACTTTTCATGTTTTTAGATAACCTTTCGTTAATCACGAATTTACGTCCGTACACGGAACGGATTCTCCAATTACTTGACAATATTTGTTTAATAGTTATCAAGCAACTCGAGTCTAGTGGTATTCCACACATATTTAATACTGAAAAAATATTTTCAATTTCTTTAAAAAGAGCAAAAATACTGATTTTTGAGAAGGGGGATAAAAGACAAATTAGCTGAATAACAAAAACAAAGACTCGTTTTAAAAAGGTGTTTATAAATATATAATTTATTTGGTTATCTTTATTTATGCTAATATTTATATATAATATTGTTATTTACTGGTGTGTGTGTGTGTGTGTGTGTGTGTGTGTGTGTGTGTGTGTGTGTGTGTAATGTCATTCTATGTACTTATAAAAATGTATTTTTAAATTAATTATATTTCATTTGTCAGAGCAGGGTTTTCCAAAATTTAAATTGTGGCAAACCCTAAGTTAGAAAAGGTTCTGTTATGTCCCCTTCTTACAGTAAAATAATATTTGCAAGTGATAACAAAGTCAACAATTCTGTTACATGTTCTTAATATGATTTTAAAAAATGGAAAAAACGCTTGTGAGCATGAGTGGATGCCAGAACAAAAAATAATACAAAAGCATTGAGAGAAAGGTAATAGTTTCGTTAGGTTATCTTTGTCTCCTACTAACATTAGGCCTGGCATGGCCGAGCGCGCAAGGCGTGTGACTCGTAATCCGAGGGTCGCGGGTTCGAGCTCGTGTCGCGCTAAACATGCTCACCCTCCCAGCCGTGGGAGCGTATAATGTGACAAAAGAGTTGGTAAAAGTGTAGCCCAAGAGTTGGCGGTGGGTGGTGATGACAAATGCCTTCCCTCTAGTCTTACATTACTAAATTAGGGACGGCTAGCACAGATAGCCCTCGAGTAGCTTTGTGCGAAATTCCAAAACAAACAAAACCTACTCACATTAAGTACATGAATGAAGTTGACTCGTGTTTGATTATATTTAATAAACTGATCTAGATGCATTTCCAACTAAAATTTCGTATGCGTTGCCATTATTTATATTATGATAAATCTAGATCACATTTCTCACTTAAATTGTACGAAGAACCAAAGGAAGAAAAGTCGTGTACCACAAAATTCTAGTTTCGAAGCTCAAGTTCTAGGGCGAGCGTTCATGTTTTACTTCAACGTAATGTGTTTTATTTGATAGTTATCGATTATTATAGACGAAAAACTGTTGTGTCTATGACATACAATGTGTTGCTTGAGTGGGGCGAAGTTATGTATGTCTAACAACAAGCAGCAGATATTCTAAAACAATGTAACAATATATTAAAAATATAGTTTGTATACTAAATGCTACACTTTTTATAGTGGTGGTTTTCTGTTTTTGGTTTTAAAAGGGTCTTTATACTTCTCGGGACGACATTATTGTTACATTCAGCCGACAAATTTAGGCAAACAGTACTTCAACTAAAATATTTTGTTTTTTAACTTCTGTATGCGCTGTCAAGCGCGTGCCACATGTACGTACGTTTCATGCGATACTGTCACCTCCTGTTATACACGAGGGCGTCGTTTACCGTTTATTCTTCCTTAAAAGGACACAGCTTTTCCACATAATATTAAATTCAAAATAAACGCTTAAAGGCGTTTGAGAACTAGAATTTTGACTCTCACTTCTGAACAGTCCAGTTTCTCATTAACATGACCATATCAATTCTTGTTCTAGAGATTTAATGGTGCACTATCTATAATTACGTGACCAGCAAGTTGATTTCCTATTACACTACCTAGGTAACTACCTAGGACCCAGCACTTTTATGGTGACAAGATTGAGAAGGAAAGTTCATGTAAATCCCCCTTCTTCCTTTTAGACCACTGGACCTGACGGGGGAGCTTACAGCGCTTCACTCAAATCCCTTGTTTTTTAATTAATACTCCTGAAATTTACTTTTACTTCTGAAATGTAATTTTCCTATTGTTGTTGTTTTTCGCTGGAGGGAGGGTTCGTTATAAAATATTCATTGCTCAAGCAAAGCATAATTTTCACAGACTTCAATTTTGTTTGTTTTTAGAGCCATCAAATAAAAAAATCAAACCCCTCTTGCCACACGCATCTGTCACATCCTTTCTTTTAGGATTTGTCAATAGCTGTTCTCTTACGTATAATATTATTATTATTATTATTAATTATAACCAATACAGAGACAAGGTATTCATCTATCAGATGAAGTATTTTATTATGTTGATTATTGTACAGAAAAAAATGCAAATTTATATTTCACAACAAAATTGGTTCTCACGAAAAACACTTTGACGAGCTTGAATGAGTTGTAATAGTTTTCACCGTATTCACGAGGTCCAACAAAGTAATTCTACACATTAAGGTATTACACACTAGACTATTGTGTTGCGTCGTTGATCCACAACTCGGCAGAGTGCTCAACAAGAATTAATCCCAATTATTTGTACCCTTTAGTCGATACCTTGATCATGCCTCTGCCGTAACTTCTCATATTGATAAGACATCACAATGGATAATTTGACTAACACATAATAATATACGAACGATAAGGGTAAAATTTGTACAACAGTTTCAGTGGTAACATTGATATACCGTAGACCCATATAAATTGCGCCCACGTAGCTATACTCGTTTCTATATTGTTTGCCCCTTTTCCAAGTTAACGATCGCGTTACTGGGCAAAATCACATAACTATGACATCATGCCGACATCAAGATATATTAGAAAGGCAGAATAACTGTGGTAGTTATCAGACATTCTCTGCTTTTTTCATTTTATTATTTTATGTTCTTTGGTGCATTATTTAATTAAATAAACATTAGGGTTAGCTGTCTTGGATGACTGACAGCAAAAAAAAAAAAATGCAGATTAATAAGTATTTTATTTCTTGTTCTTCATGTGTAATCTTTATTTATTATGCTGAAAATAACTAAAATGTAAAAGTATGAAATCTTACATTAGTTAAGGCTTGGTTGGGTAAAATATACAAAATACTAAAATATTTTCATTAGACACTCTGGTGAGCAGCTCGGAGTCATTTATATTTGATAGTTTACAACTTATAGTGGCGCGAATAGTAGTTATACACGGTTTAATTATATCCATATTGTTAGGATAAACAAATGAAGTTTCATCTTAGAAAGAAAAACTGCGATTTTCTATTTTTCGTGGTTACGAGGTCGGTAAAATTAACCAATCTTGTATAATTGGGGTTGAGAAAATAACATGTTTTGTTTTGAATTAAGCACAAAGCTACACAATGGGCTATCTGTGCTCTGCCCACCACGGGTATCGAAACCCGGATTATAGCGTGTATGTCCGCAGACATACCGCTGAGCCACTGGGGGACAAGAAAATAACAGAAAATAAAGTTTTACTGTGAAAAAACACGTTTTAAATGTATTGGGGAAGTTTTAGAGATTAATAATAGATGTCATTTGCAAGGTAACAATATATTATTAAACTTAACATGAAAGTCACTTTACATGCAGACAGGTGAAAAAAGGGCACAATATATTCTTATACAAGTATTTAATGAAAAATACTTCATTAAAAAGTTGTACAAACGACATAACATATCAAAATTTATGGTATTAAAACTATATATGATTGAAATTCTTCACGCGGTCGACCCATGGGACCTGGTCCAGAGAGAATTCGTAATTGGATCAATGTTCACTGTGGCAATTATTCCAGTTGAATATTTTACTGGTGCATTCCAAACTTCATGAACATAGTACTATAAAATGCATGTGCATAGGATACATACATGATAAAGTGTGAAAATATTGTGTGCCATTTGGAGGGAAATTCCAAGAAATGAATATTAACTTTGATATAATAAACTCAAACCTTACGACACTCGCTGTGTTGTTGTGGAAAGAAAGTCTTGATTTATACATTATGCCAAGCAAAGAGGAACGTGATTTGCAACTGGGATTTTTTATTTGCGAATTTTAATGTTTCGTCTTCTGTTAAATAACGCTGCCTTGATCTTGAGTATCATATTCACCACTAGGTTAACACTCTTCACGACACTAAGTGTACCCTTATCCATGTTAAACGAAGAAATTCCAATTATCACAACTCAATCCCTTACCTTGCAATTACTATAACTTATAAGGCGGTTTTTCCGTATATTTTTCCAGCTTACTAATTGATCCAAATCCTTCAAAAGTTTCTTAATATCCTCAGTACAGCTGGATGTACTCAATAGTTTAATATTCTCAGCGAAATTCACTCCTTTGTTAAGTCTATATTAGTATCAATTATGCAAATGAGAAAAAGATCCGAGCACTGACCCCTGAATCTCACCATTAGTATCAAGGGTACAGTTTGGCTAGCCTCCGAGTGGCACAGTGGTATTTTTGTGGAAGCGCACCACTAAAAACCTGGTTTCGATACCCGTGATGGGCAGAGTACAAATAGTCTATTGTGTAGCATTTGCTTAATTCTAAACAAACAGTTTGACAGAACTCCAAAAATAACAATATATTGCTTTGAGGTTCTCTCGTCCAATTCCAAATACCCAACAATCCAATCAAATAACCCTTTCCACTTTCCTTTTACCAACGCGAATTTTTTAGCTTATTTTTTGTGGCACCATAACAAAAGTTATTTTTAATCGAAATATAACACCAGATCTATAACCGTCTCATCGCCAACATTATAATTGAACAAGTAACATAGTCAAATGTTATGAAATCTAATTCGTACAGCTTTTTCATTTTAAAATAGTGTTTGCAATTTTAGAAAATATAATTTGCGTTAGAACATTTTGCATAACACGTGGTAACAAGGTTAAGTAACTTTTTGACAGTTGACACATACTTATGTTAATTGATTTGCCAAAACGCGAAAGTTAAACCCTTCCAAAGATTAGTTTAATATTTATCAGATAAACTGCTAACTAACAGAGTTTTTCGTTTTTGTTCGTCACAAGTCAAACAGCTTATGTGAAAAGTAATTTAAAACATAACTCACCTCAATGACATCTATCTAGCTAGACAGTAAATTGTGACTCGATCTCAGCTCAGGAAAGACAAAACTTATCAAAAGTATGCAGGCACTCACTACCAAATATGACCAACTCACACGTAGGAACTATTTATGTTTTAGTACGCAAACAGAAAATGTGTGACAAAATGCACTACCTACTACGCTTCACACATTTTGAGAAATAGACATTTTATTATTAGCATCGCTCTTAGTTTATTTTAATTCTCGGCGGTAAAACATTAACTTCGTTACGTGTTCCTTAATCAAACTTTCGACCTATTTGTAAACAGACTTTTAACGTCATTGCCTTTACAGGAAGTGGAATATATGGTCTTACACATGCTACCACAACGCCCACTATGAAATTCATAATTTATGCTGAACACGTTCTCTGGTTTAGAAAAAAAATAAAAAATAAAGAGTCAAGGGTTTTGTCTTTATTGTTTACATGATGAAAGAATGAAGTCATTGGTAAAATAATAACTTTTTTATACGCTGTTATATTTACAAAGATGAAAAAGTTTAGCATGAAAGTTGGTAGCTTTAGTTTCACTTTTTTGTTACTCAGTGTAGAAGTGGAAGATTACCATAAGAAAAGTGATAACATATAACAATCTAGAAAATAATGATTGGTTGGTTGATTTAGTGTTTTATGACACAAAGCAACTAGGCTATCTGTGCCAAACATCAGGTAAAGTGTTAAAATTAAAGTAAATTTAGTAAAATTCATTAAAGGAAATTAAGATAAAACAAAACACACAAGTAGCATAAAACCAATATTTATATCCAGTCTACAGCATTAAGAGAAATACTACAGTAATTCATGTTGTAAAGGACTTTCTGTAATATAACTGTAATTATCGTAACTTGCCAGGAAGACTAACAGATAAGTACAAAAAACATCATCAGTCATCTGAAGTTGGCCTTTCCAGTCCTAGTTCCGAGTTATTTGACGTTATGGCCATTTTTGAAAAGTAATAAAGTTTTAAAAGAACTGTAGCAAAATTTTAATAATAACTCGTCAGGATGACTAACAGGTAGTTCAAACATCAACATTAGATACCTGAAGTTTGCATTTCCAGTCATGGTTTTGGGTCATTTAACGTTTCGGCCATTTTCTAATTTCAAATCGAACTAGATGGACCGTGATTACTAAAAGAGAGTCACATTAAAAAGGTCTAATATATGTATTTAAAAGAAACTTAAATGGCATTAAAAAGATAATTGGCCTTTAAAAAACTAAAAAATATTTCAAAGGTGGACAGTGTCACCATCACTGATAACACTGTCTATCGTTATGGACAAACCTTGGGACAGAAAAAGTTTAAAATGGTACCGTCGTTGAGAGTCATAACGGGTACTGCTAAGATTCGATGTGATCTAGGGCAAGAGAAATGGCGTACAGTTCAATAGTGAACACAGAATCTGTGGAGGAGATTCTGCGTGCAACCACCGAACCACAACCAAAAGAAACCATGACAGACCCAGACAGTCACTTGATTTTGAACCTTCTGTACAAATAGGAACGGAAGGATGGTTCAAAAGATGTTCAGCAAATACCAGACAGCATTTCCAATCAGAAGTGTCTACTTTTCTCAAATGACTTAAAGATGGGTCACATTTGGGGACTGTAAAAAGCCATTGTGGGTTGGGCTTACCAGTAGATACAGCAATGTTATTCAAGGACACACCCAATTTATCCAACTGCGCCTGGACACGAAGGCCAAAAGGAGCAATGGCAAGTCGTTTGTTCTGAAAAAGTATGGCCCACTGAGAAAGAAAAACTCAACCCCAGGTGGGATGCTTTGGTAAGGAACAAAGTTTTGGAGCATATAGTAAAAACAGTTGTAAACGGCGGAGGTGCAAAGAAGGTTCATGAAACTCTATTTATAAGCTCTGAACTGGAGAAGTGTGGAAAGCCCCAGCACAGAGCCAAAGTCCTTAATGATGAATGAGGTCCAACATCTTTAAGACCGAGGTCCTAGCAAAGCCATAGACCAGTGATCCATAGTCGAGTTTCGATCGAATAAAAACACGACAAATCTTTAGCAAAGAACATCGATCTGCTCCCCAAGTATTTGAAGAAAGGATACAGAGGATGTTCAGTGGTCTTATACATTTGACCTGCAGCTGTTTATGTGTGGTATAAAGATCAGCTTACAGTCAAAGATAAGTGCCAAGAGCTTTGTTCCAGGGACCAAAAGTAGCACAACTTCACCAATACGGAGCTGGAAAACAGGGTGAATGACCCGTTGGTGCAAAAAGTGCATGCAAACGGTTTAGAGAGAGAGAGGTTAAAGCCGTTTGCAGTGGTCCGCTTTAGTAAACGATTTAGGGCTGTCTGTAGCTGCCACTCAATGTACCTCATGTTCAACGATTGGCATGAGATGTGAAAACCGTGGACAAAGAGCCCGTTTGCAACGGTAAGAGGAAATTGTTCAGTGATGGCAGTAATCTTTGTACTGAAAAGTATAATGCTCAAAACACAGCTCTGGGGGACTCGAAGATCATGTAGAAAAGAATGAGAAAGTGTCAAACTCACGAAAACTTAAAATCTCTTGTTCATAAAAAAATTGAAAATAATGAACAAGTGGCCATGCCACCCATATAAATGAAGGTCTCGCAAAATGCCATGCCTCCATATTCTATCATAAGCCTTCTCAATGTCAAAGAATATTGATGCAAAATGTTGTCGTTTGAGAAAGACTTCTCTAAATGACGTTTCAAGTCGAATTAGGTGGTCCGTGGTGGAGTGCTGTCGTCAAAACCCACACTGGGTAAACGAGAGAAGATTGTCTGATTCGAGGAACCAAATAAGACGAGCATTAATCATCCTCTCTAAAGTCTAACAGAAACAGCTCGTCAAAACAATTGGACGATAGCTTGAAGGAATCTTGGGATTCTTCCAAGGCTTAGAGAACGATGGGACAATAGCCTTATGCCAGGTATCAGGACAATCATTCTACTGCCAAATCCAGTTGAAACAATTAGAAAAATAGCAAGAGAAGCAGAAGCAGGAAATAAATGGCGCAGAATTTCTTAGTGTACATCATTAGACCCAACTGATGTACTGCCAGACCAACGAAAGGTCAATATGAGTTCCACCAGTGCAAAGGGACAATAAAATCATAGAGACAGCCATCTCAAAAAGAAAGAAATGATCGTTCTTCCCGAGTCTTGATGGCCAAAAAAGTGGATGAAGAGGCAGAAGTGCTAAATACCCGCAAAAGCTTTCACCTAGAGTATCGGCGATGCTCCTGATATCAGCTACTTCTTGGCCATCAGAGAGCAAGATCGACAGGAGGACAGAATTATATTGCTCACTGACCTTTCGAATTTTGTCCCATATGACTTTGGAACTGAAGGTAGAAGATATGCTGTTTATAAACGTAATTCAATATTCCTTCTGGCTTTGACGTCTTACCCGCCCATCATGTGCACGGGCCTGCTGAAAATTGATAAAATGCAAGAGTGTGGGATACCTACAAAAAGTATCCTAGGCCCATTTTTGAGCCTTCCGTACCATATAGCGGGAAGGATTTCACCACGGACGAGGATATCTGGAAAACGTGTCGGGGATTTAGGAATATATTGAGCAACTGCTTGCACAATACAGTCAGTCACAGCTGCCACATAGTTGTCTGTTGATGGCTTACAGACGATGGCAGGATCGAGTTCTGCGAGAGCAGTGAATAAAATCGCCGAAAGGTGACTGTATCGGCAGATTTTAGAAACGTAAACCTCGACAGTTCCATTGTATCAAGATGGACATTTTTATTTATGTGTAGGAGAAATGGATAGAGAACCTTTCTATTTGCTATCACGCCTTCTTTCTTTACTGTCTTTATTCGAGAAGGTCTATCGACCTCCGTGGATCCTGTACGAGTCGAAAGGGCAGGTCTTTGCTGTTGAAGAGGATTCCAGCGACTGAGGACGTGAGAAAACGATCGTTTTGCATCTTGATGTAGGAGAAAAAAATGTACCGGAGGAAATGCCTGTACTCGGAACCAAAGGAAGTGGATATTGGGATTTGCTAGAAAGTATGTAATGGACACAGATGGATGATGAAGTTGATTCATCAACTTTTTTTATTCATCTTAGTCAAAAGACTTTTCATTTGTTTTGAGAACGATTCTTTTGAAAGCACAGAAAAATTCGTTTGCACTCCCACTCTAGTAGTGGAACTAAGTACAGCAGCATACGTCCGAGATGAAGTGGTGGACAGAAATTTTCGAGCCTCAGGTGAATCGTTTCAAACACAGCACCTCTTCTTCTTCCAACCATTTAGAGCAAGAACGAAAGTAGGACAGGTGAGAGCCACTGCAATTAATTCAATGAAGGTCTATTTCACACTCATAGTCATCATGGTCCTTGCCAACATAATGAACACACGTTAGGGAACCACGATATGATGTCTTCTAGTGATCGAACCTCTGACACTGGAAACATCTGAGAAAGTTTGGGATGTATGGCCGTACCATGCAATTAAGATAACCCGCCTTGATAGTGGCAGGTGGACATAATGATGCAAGTGTCAAAATGAAGACACTGGTCGGCATCATAATTCCATCTTTGCAAATGGAGATATGCTTCACTGCAGAAACTCCTTGGGTGGTGAATCCAGCGAGAATCCCTGCCTCAGGGATGTTCCTTAAACCCCTCTCAACAACTGCTCTTTGTGATGAATTCAAAGTAGTATGAGGTGTAATCTCAAAAAGGTATATCCCCAACCACCTTTTAATGCAAGAGGAGTTCACTGTGTTCAGATGTGGATGTTTTACACCAACATATCACCAAGTTGAAGCTTCTTTACTGACTTTGGAGAACCAGCAAGTTCCTCTAGTCCCTTCTGAATGAAAAAGAAAGACATTTTCCCTGAAGGCTTATCTAAAAGAGAATGTCGTATAAGAAAATGAGTTACAACAGGAGTTACAGACGTTGAAGATTGCTGCTCAAAATTTTCAAGACGTAATCGTTTACCTCTGGACTGTTTTTTCACTATTTTATTTAAGTTTCATTTTAAGGATCCACAATAAGAAAGGAATGCTTCAGTGCCCACTGACCCCACCACCAGGATCCTCTCCTCTCCTTCACGGGTCACCAAGGAGGTAAGCTGGAAAAACAGAACCTTCCTTGGGGCTCCCCAGTGGCTCAGCGGTATCTCTGCGGATTTACAACGCTAAAATCCGGGTTTCGATACCCGTGGTGAGCAGAACACAGATAGCTCTTTGTGTAGCTTTGTGCTTAATTCAAAACAACAACAATCTTCCCTGGAAGGTCTCCTCACCAAGTTCATGAATTCACACCGAGAAGAAAAAATAATAAACAAAAAATATATGTAATAGCCAAATATATGTCTGCTTGTTCCGCTTTTTGTCTTCTGAAGGATTAATCGCAAAAATTATACATCAAAATGCTTATCTTTATTAATAATACACTACATGATATTTATTCTCTTTTTCTTTAGAATTCCTTATTTGGAGTTAAGTAAAAACTACACAGTTGACAATTTATGCTCTATCACTTACGGATATTGAAACCCGATTTTTATCGTTATAGGTCCACAAGTCCACAGACATATCGTTTTGCTGCTTGGGAACTTGCGAATCTTTCTGTTTAATATTGATGTCAACATTGATCTGTCAGTCTTCATATGAGCTAAAAAAACTTTACCAAAAACAAAAATATATCTTTTTTCGAAGGTATTTTACAAAAAGAATGGAACATCCTTAGTCGACTTATTGAAAGAAGTATTTCAAAGATAGGAAAATGAACATAAAAACGAAAAAAGAGTGTAACTTGCTGGAGCATGTAGTTGTTGTTGTTCGGTTTATATATATATATATATATTTGTTTTCATGTCAGTATTATATACATGTATAATTTTATTGTTCAAAGTACAATAAATTGAATTAAACTGGATTGAATACGACTTTCTGACACTATGTATAGAAATAATAACTGCTCAAATACGTTTAATTTTTAGCGACCTTTCCTTGCACTCAGTAAAAGTTTGTTTGTTTTTGAATTTCGCACAAAGTTAATCGAGGGCTATCTGCTGTAATGTAAGACTAGATGGAAGACAGCTAGTCATCACCACCCACCGCAAACTCTTGGGCTACCCTTTTACCAACGAATAGTGGGATTGACCGTACATTATAACGCCTCCACAGCTGAAAAGCGGAGCATGTTTAGCGCGACGGAGATGCGAACCCACGACCCTCAGATTACAAGTCGCACGCCTTGACACGCTTGGCCATGTCGGACCATCTCAGTAAAATGACAAGGAACAATGGCTGTTAATGAATATAATATCCCCAGTTACTTGGCGAAGCTGGAAGCTCTGTTTGTGATGTATATACTCATTGCATCAAATACCAAATATTTTTGCCAACTGTGCACTGTATTCAGTTTTCCTTCTTTAAAAAAACAAGCAAACGCAATGCAATTTTATTCACTGAACTGATAAAATACAGTTGTAAACGACCAATTAGAAAATCACATTGTATGTATGCTATGATCCAAGAGAATTTGTTGACTGCACATTTTATATTTATTCATTATAACTTTTTGGAAAACCCAAATTGAATTGCTTTAACGGATATTTGTTAGTATATTATAATTTCGTATAATTGTATTTTGATAATGTTTAGCCATTGGCCTTTTACTTTCAATTTTCATTAGATCATATCCATAAATGTAGGAAAAGTAACAAACGCATGCTTAAAGTTGAATGTTAATCATAACACTTTAAGTGTAATGCCATCACTCTTTGTTTACATTTTCTAGAATAAACTGAGAATATATATTCGTGTATGTATATATTTTGTGTGTCCCAAAATAACGTTTACACTCTTTGACTGTGTATAGCTAATAAACCGTTTCTTTTGTTTCAGATTTGACTTGTGACCAAGGATGGCGGATAATCAGCTTACAATCGAGCACAAAATATTCATTCTCAATACTTTTTGGAAAGTCGAAAACAAAGCTAAAGTGCAAAGACGTTTTACTAGAAAGTTCCATCTCGCCCCAGAATTTCACGCATCATCGCCGAGTTTGATGCACAATGTGCTTTAATACCAGATGAGATGGTGTTTGATGTGTGCACTTCCATTTCTTCCCGTTATGAGATGTGTCTGGAGCAGAACGGATTTCAGTTTGAACACCTGAAGTGAAACAAGCAAATTGTGACGTTCTACAATTTCAACCAAGGAGAGTTTTCCTTGGGAAGAATTTTATTTATTATTTTTTCTCTTGATTTTAGTGTTAAATCTTTAAATAAATTCTTTGGCTATCATATGTATCTTGTTTCATTGTTAAACTCAATTAACAAGACAAGTTATAATGATCCAAAGAATGTAAACGTTATTTTGGGACACCCTACACACACACACATATTTACATTTAAAATTAAGAGAGAAAGTCAAGGGTCAAATGTTTGTGCCAAAAGATTGCTTTAAGAACTGTGCTAACTGTCGTTATGAACCGGAGCCTGTTAATAACATTCCATAGGATACTCTTCCACTTTGTGTCAAAGTATGTTCTTTAGTTTCGGGTGTAAGGCGAAAAACTTCAATTTCTGCAAAGTTTTTACGTGTAAATTCAATTGATTCGCTAGTTTGAGAGGCAAAATTCTTAATAATTTTCTCTTAGCAGCCAGGATAAATGTGTATGTATATTTATATACACTATATATTTGCAGTCACATATAACGACGTGATTGTGCGTTATACTCTACGTTATTAATCTACCCATGTGTGAAACTTGTTTCAAAATCTTCACTTTTCTGTACTCTGCAGATTAACATCAGTGGAAATGAAGGAACTATGCCTAACGTGCAAAAGACTCAACAGCCTTACTTTCTGAACTCAGTGCTGATATATCCTTGTGGGTGAGAGATAGCTTTGCATTAGATCAACGTTTTATTCAGAACATTCTCTACACTTGGTGCAGTCATGTCTTGCTCCGTGTCAGAAGTTATAGACGTCAAATTATACGACTATCTAGATAAAGTATGAAATAAACTGGCATTGTCAGAACAATAGTGTAATCCTAGTGTGCTGTATACAAAATCATGAAATACCACACCATCAGACTACTGGAAATGTTCTGGACGCCGAAAAACGAATGTCCAAAATGGCCGAGTTGTGACGAAGTTCACATTTAAAGGTCGAAAGAAGTCTTAACAGCTCAGGACTGGAATGGCATGAATATATTTAATCCAGGGTATCCAGTAGAATAGTGAATGGGAGACTGATCAAATGAAGATATTTTTGGGAGAAGAACTATTTGCAAACAGATATTAACCAGAATTCATCACTGTCACCGTGTTTCTTATACAAAAATAACAACTTACAGTTAGGACACCATCAATATGTTATTTTTTTAGAACAGTAAGATATCCCCAGCGTATTGTATCGAAAATCCTGGAACGTGATCAGACTACATGAAACATTGTTCCAGAAAAGTTTAGGAGCAAACACTGAAAAAAACTATTGCCAGATATAATTGTCGGTTTCTCAGGTAAACACGTAAAGGTTGTAGAAACGTTTTGTAAGCAATACCTTACAATAGGAATGGTACGAACACATTCATTCCAGATAATCCAAGATAAAAGTTAAAAGGAAACTGACCAAACAACTTTGTTTTGCAAGAAGGGCGTTCTGCAAACAGATATTAACAATAATTCACTGCTGCTACCACGTTAAAACAGCATGTCACCTTATAGTCAGAACACTGGCGACATATCATATTTTCAGGTGAATTCTGTTTCCGGCTTGTTGAAGGCGACGGTAGGATTCATGTTCGCTGTTTAACTGAGAACAGATGCGGGAAGACAATATTTTCTACAGAGAAAGACACAGAAGGTTATATAGTACATGGTTGATCAGTTATTCTTCATGCTGAAAAACTGCTCTAAATTCCTCAAGAAAAACGTGGATGGCGTATCATGCAAGCATCACACGAGGATCATATTTCTCTTATAAGCTAGAATAAAGTTTGACAATAACATTGTGTTCCAGGATAACAATGCCACTGCCCACAGCATACGTACTGCACATCATTATCTCGACTAGGGTGTCGTTATAAGACTGCCATATCCATCAAACTCTTCTGATTGTAATCCCATTGAGAATTGTTGTGCATAATTAAGCCTGAACGTTACTAACCATGACCCTAAGCCAGCTATTGTATCTCAACTGCAGCGTCTTCTGCATGACAAGTGGGGTTGAAATCATGGTAAACAGTTATCTCATTAACAGCATGCTACATCGCCTTCAGAGGTTATTATACTAGGAGGAGGACCAGCCATGTGCTTAATGTTTATTGTTAGCTGATGTAAAAATATAGATGTTATTTATAATAAATTGATGCTATATTTGGTGATTATATATATTTTGGTAAGATTTTGTTGCGGTAGATGATGTGTTGAAATACACATCTTTCTATAAGAGTCTGATAAAATTGTTTGCTGTTCTAATAAATCGTTCATGATGTCCATGGAACCTGTGTCATTATACAAATTACATGTAAAAATGCTTAATATAACATACATTTTTAGTTTGACAGCGTTTCGTGTATTTGTATTTCATCTTAATAATAATATTACTAAATATACACATATTTTGACTAAGACTTTAAGTTTTAAAGAATCAAACTATTTCAGAAATATAATTTCAATATACAAGATAGGTAAAGATACGTACAGTGTTGTTAAGTTCGAATTTGTACAATAGATTGCTGGCGCTGTGCTTCCTGCAGGGATCTAATCCTGAATGAGCATTACAATATTTCAAGATTACAACTGAACCACTTTAGAAGGTCATGAAAGGTTATATTACCTCTGCCAAATCATGCCTTCCGCTAGTACAGCGGTATGTCTCCGGATTTACAATGCTAAAATCATGGGTTTGATTCCCCTCGGTGGCTTTGCAAAAAGAAATACACACACTGACAAACCACACGAATTTCTTCTGGAAACATTAGTAAATGTACCTGATTTCAGCTAACCAGATTACGATTCAATTAATTTGATGAATACAAATTTTAAGAAATACATGGTATTATTTTGCTAAAAATAGGTATATAGGTAGACGTTATGGTATTTGAAGAAATTTAATTTAACAATAATTTTAGTACTTTTAATGTGACATGTTACAGTCACTCAAAACTATTGTGGTTAAAACTCAGCAGAGGTTAAAAATTCGAAATAATCCATTTCGTTCACAAAAGGCAAGGTGAGTTAAGGCGTTCAACTCGTAATCCCGAGGGTCGTGGGTTCGAATAAACTGTCGCAATACACTTGCTCGCCCTTGCAGTCTTGGGGGTTTTATTATGTGCGGTCAGTCCCACTATTCGTGGTAAAAGAGTAGCCCAAGGGTTGACACTGAGTGGTATTGACAAGCTTCTTTCCTTCTAGCCTTACACTGCTAAATAAGGGACGGCTAGCGCAGATAGCTCTCGTGTAACTTTGCGCGAAATTAAAAAACAAACAAACATCGCTTATATAAACACTTCTGTCCGTTTTTACTTCTTTTTTTTTACTCAGTCACTGCATCGAAACAACTGTTCTTGTTTTTCAGCAATACTGACGTCAGCCATTTTGATTCTTTTCTACACAGAATATTTTTTGCTAGTAGCTAAAATTCTATTTTCAAATCTTTTCACTGTTTCTGTATTATAGCATCTGAGTGCGAATAATACAGCAGTTTATCAAGTTTCTTGTATCGTATCATGAAAACCACACAAATAAAATAATTACATACAGTAAATTCAGAATATTTTCCTAAAGTAGAAGAGTTTGGCTACGACTCATGCACGATGTGAAATCACTGATAACGCAAACGGGCTACGTGAAAATGGCACGATCCCGGAAGCAAGAGAGGTCTGTTTTTCATCTCTCTCTTAAAGCTGACGTTTGGTGTGTGGAGTTCTTTATTAAATGAAAATTTAATTTTGATATAGGGTATAACAATCAAATATATTCGGATGCTTATATTTGACGTCGATGATAAATGGTTTTAGTTATTTATTAAACTTCCTCATAGATAATAATAGGATAGTTTAAACTTTTATACGTAAATTCAGACTATTAATGGTTTATATTGAAAAATAGACAACACATTAATTAATTTCATCATGCTGTCAAATCTCACATACCAAATTCAGAGTCAGTTTAATGTCATTCATTTTTCTTTGTTTCTGAAACATAAGTGTAATTCTTTGCTTCTATGTCAATTGTACTTTCATATATACACGTCATTGTATTTATTGTTGTGCATAAATTTCTTATTACAAACTTATAATAACCCTACTCCTCTACAATAGCGTCAATCAGTTAACCAATATTTTGCACAAGTTATATTCCCCAGTCTTCGTTAAGACTGCAAAACTTGTAAGATCGGACTGACCTTGGCACACTGCACCTTCCATACGAGTTTACATTACGTCACTTAAAGTAATTACCTGGGTCTGGGCGTGGCCAAGCGTGTAAGGCGTGTGACTCGTAATCCAAATGTCGCGGGTTCGAGCCCGCGTCTCGCTAAACATGCTCTCCCTCCCAACCGTGGGGGCGTATAATGTGACGATTAATCTCACTATTCGTTGGTTAAAGAGTAGCCCAAGAGTTGGCGGTGGGTGGTGATGACTAGCTGCATTCCCTCTAGTCTTACACTGCAAAATTAGGGACGGCTAGCACAGATATCCCTCGAGTAGCTTTTTGCGAAATTCCAAAAAACAAACAAGTAATTACCTACCTCTCTAGGTTTATCTGAAGCCACCAAACTACTTCTCTTCTTTTCTCCATCAACTGTAGTATCATGTATCGCCGCAAGGATTTCCTTTTTGATATCGCTTTGAGGCGGAACAATTTCTGGGGCCTGAAAGAACCCATACAGTATTTAACAGAAGTAACAGAATAAACTGTAATTTACAAAAATTAGTGAATTGTTTACAATTTGTTAGTACATTAACAGCTTTCTAAACAGTATAGAAGCATTTTTGTAATTACCCCGTGTTTTAAAGTTTTAAATTGTTGTAACCGAGGCGCGTGAGCGTATAAAGAAAAATGAGCTTCAATTGAAATTACCGAGCTAAAACACAGTGCAAACTTCATGATGTTAATTTAGAGACGTTTATCTCCACTACGGGTAACAAACTTGTATTAAAAATTAGAGATAAAATATAATAAAAGTCAGCGAACCTTGGCCTATTTTCTATGTATTATCCTTTATGAAGTGTACACAATTTGTTTCTATTGTAAAATCTGTGACTATCTGAACTGAGATTCACTTGAATGTGCAACAGAAACCCTTGTGTAAGAATGAACGAAATAAAATATATAATAGTTAAGAATAGATATTCCTCATTTCCAACTAAAATCCACGCTAAAAAATTTAAATTCTATTCAAAACGTTTGATACTTGTTAACATAAATCAAACTAGAAATATTTTTTATTGTAACAATTTAGCATTAATGTATTTTTCTAAACTTTACTGGGCTTATCTGTTACGACCAAAAATTCTAAATAATCACAACTCTAAACGTTAATTAAAGCTTCTTAAATTAATTTAATATTCGATGCAATATTTCATGTCAAACATTGGTGTGATGGTTTCCCTTATACACTGAAGATCTGTGAGTTGATTTGGTATATGTCTATTCGCAATTAGAGTAAAACAAGTGCAGAAAACAGTGGCCCATAATAAGTTTGTTTGTTTGTTTTTGAAATTCGCACAAAGTTACACGAGGGCTATCCGTGCTAGCCCTCTCTAATTTAGCAGTGTAAGACCAGAGGGAAGGTAGCTAGTTACCACCGCTAGCTCTTTGAATACTCTTTTGCCAACGAATAGCGGGATTGACCGTGACATTATAAAGTACTCAAGGCTGAAAGGGCGAGTATGTTTGGTGTGACGGGGATTCCAAGCCGAAATTGTTCCGACCGCTTCGCAACAAAATAAGATCGCACTATTATATATATATACATGTAAACATATCCATATCATGAAATAGAAATGTGATTCCAGTTAAATATATCTATTAAAACACATACAAAGAAGATATTTTAACAGAAACTCAGACATAAAATTTCAATTTATGTATTAGTTCTGATGAAAGTAACAAAGAGCTGCTTCAAATTAAAAAAGGTGCAAGGTGACTATGAAAATAACAAAAGCTCTTGAATTTTATCTCAGCACGTCAAGCCTAATCTCTCCTTACGGAAACAGCAAAACACCATTAATCCCGCAGCTATTAAAGATAGGATATGTGCTAAAATGTAAACCTCCGTCCCCAAAATTATGTGACGTACTATTCTCTTTACTTGTATATCAATATTTAATATGGCCCTTCTACCATGCAAACTACAAAAACGTATAGTTTTCGTACTGTTTTTAAGAGTGCCCGATTCGGCACATTCAGTTCCTCAAGAAGTAACAAAAACAGTGACAAAAAGAGCGACATGGTACACTGATACTATCTAATCTGCAACGTGTATAAAGCGGGTTTTCCTATAACAAAAGTAAATAAAGACTTGCAAGTCACGTCTCGAAAGAGAGTTTTATCTTGTCCAGCCTGTGAATTCCTTGCCGCATAAAACACATTCAACAAATTTTGAGGTTGTGGGTGCGCTATAAGTGTGAGAGTCAAATTCCGCTATTTAGTCACACAAGAGTAGTTCAAAAACTGGCGATAGGTGCTTTTAATTAACTGCATTATCACCAATCTATCAATTAAAAATTAGGAACAAGTAGCTGTTTGTATAACTTTGAGTAAAAAATCTGGATAAAACAAACAAGCAACATAAATTTTAAATCTTTTTACGGTGATCTAATTACCCGAACGTGAATTTCTTTCGTTAAATACATACTGTTCAGAAAACAAAAGCTACGAATTCTCAGAAGCCACAAACGAATGTTGACCAACAAAATTATACAAAACTATAAAATAGCTCGAGAATATTGAAGAGGGAAGATAATCTGAGTCTCGTTTGGTTTATTTGGTATCAAGCACAAAAATACACAATGAGCTATCTGTGCTCTGCCTACCACGGGTATTGAAACCCTGTTTGTAGCACTATGAGTCCGCAGACATAACATATCGCTGTGCCACTGTGGGCATGGACTTTAAAAGATAAATGTTTAAACTTAAATGAATTAACTCTCAGGACTGAAGATGGTAGAGTAATTTTATGAATTAACTCTCAGGACTGAAGATGGTAGAGTAATTTTATGAATTAACTCTCAGGACTGAAGATGGTAGAGTAATTTTATGAATTAACTCTCAGGACTGAAGATGGTAGAGTAATTTTATGAATTAACTCTCAGAACTGAAGATGGTAGAGTAATTTTATGAATTAACTCTCAGAACTGAAGATGGTAGAGTAATTTTATGAATTAACTCTCAGGACTGAAGATGGTAGAGTAATTTTATGAATTAACTCTCAGAACTGAAGATGGTAGAGTAATTTTATGAATTAACTCTCAGGACTGAAGATGGTAGAGTAATTTTATGAATTAACTCTCAGGACTGAAGATGGTAGAGTAATTTTATGAACTTCTCCAGTCAAATATCAATTTAAAATATAACTGAGGCAGTGTCAAAAATGATTTTTTTTCTTCTATAAAATCAAAAAAGATAAAAATTAACGTATCATTAAACAGACTGTCTAGCTTTACACGCCTACCTTTTAGAATATAAAACATTTATTTTTTATGAGTTATATTTGAAATATAGAGTACATTTCAAGTTCCCCAATTTCATTTCGGTTTGTTTCATAAATCACTCTACTTAATTCCAGTGTAAGGTAATATGGCCGCTCACAGATATATTTTATAGGGAAGGGCAAAAAATCTATGTAAGGTTTGTTGTTTTTTTTAGAGCTATCTGCGCTAGCCGTAACTAATTTTACAGTGTAAGACTAGAGGGAAGGCAGCTAGTCATCACCACACACCGCCAATTCTTGAGCTACTCTTTTATCAATGAATAGTAGGATTAACTGTACCATTATAACGACCCACGGCTGAAAGAGCGAGCATGTTTAGTGTGATGGGGATTCGAACCCACGACCCTCAGATTGCAAGTTAAACCCTTTACCTACCTGGCCATGTCGGGCCACTGTGTGTAAGGAATCAGTTTCTACAGTGCAACTCAATTGACTAAAGGAACATGTGTTACGTGTGCTTAAACGCAAACAGAAATTTATAGTTTCAATAAAAGTTATTAAAGATATTTAGTTTATCTACGATGGTAATTTTACATCATAATATGTGAAATGTATGTGGGGTAATTGCCCTCTCTTGTCCCTTTCTGTCAGTGCCCATGCAAGGCAGGTTTACTGATTCTATTAATAGTTCAATAAACTATTTATTCTCTTTTAATTTTTCAGTGTTGATATATTTAGTTTGTATTTTCACTTTGTTAAAAACAATTCAGTCCCACATGCTTCGAAATACAATATGAACAAACATTTTTAAATAGATAGAATAAATTATTATCCCATGAAATATAAATAACAGACTGGAATAGTAAACGAGATTTATGTAAAGTGCATTTCGATTAAATGTAACGGACTCGTTCGTTTCATTGTACATATCTTCGGATTTGTTCTGAAAAAAAAGGTTATTTAAATAATTACTTTTTGTGACATTTAATCACATTCTATCTCATTTATATTTTGACGAGGTTGGTATAAATTTAGTTTTCTGTGTGTGAAACTTACAATAACTTACAATATATTCCATTGCTTCGTCCATAATTTGTTTATTTCTTCCTTTAGTTTCGTATATACTCCGCTCAAATCGATCGTTTTCTTCGCCTATTATAAAAAAAATAGAAATGTAGAGTTCTGAATTCCCAAAAACATTTTAGTACATTTGTCTATGTTTTGGCTGCCCCCCCCTCAGTGGCTCAGCGGTATGTCTGCGGACTTACAACGCTAAAATCCGTGTTTCGCTACCCGTGGTGGGCAAATCACAGATAGCCCATCATGTAGCTTTGTGCTTCATTTGAAACAACAACTGTATGTTGCCAGCAAAAAACTACACGAGGGTTTTTGTACTCTTCCCATCCCAGGTATCAAAAACCAGGTTTTCAGCATAATTACTATTAAAAGTCATCGTGGGGGGTAAATTTTAATTAGTTACACTACAATAGTTTCTTCACAATATTTGTTATTGTAAATTTTGTTGGTAATTTTAAAATCACTCTAACATAAGAAATCATCTGTTACTGATTAAATACTGATTCAACTCCACTTAACCTTTACTACATGACAACAAATATTATATACATATTATTACTTAATAATTTTGAATATTACTGTTTTTTTTATCAAATCCCTCTGTCGGTTATTTGCAGTTAGCTTGAGGTAAAAATATATACTTTTTTGTAATTAGCTCAAGACTTCTTTCTATCTTACGATGAAGAATTACGGAATTGGTCCTGTTTTTTTTTCATATGGGGCAGAGAGAGCTGAGTTAGGCTAGACATACTACTGAGGGTGCTGCACTCTACACCTTCAGAATACATATACTGCAGCATTTATGAAGTATTTAACATTAAGCATTGTTGGTAATAAAGGCTGAGATATGATTTGGAGTAGTTTCAGCCAAAACAAATACCCTTAGAACCCAGAAGATTGACTATGTGGCTTTTAAGATTAATTATTCTTAGAAGTTATCATTTCTCCCACTAATTTAACAAAAAAAATGTTTTAGAACATACTGTAAACCGAAAAGTGACTTAACATACGAATAGTGGACGTCGATATGTACAACCACTTAAAGGAAATATTGAACATATTTCTATAAGCTTAACTTACTTGAGAGTTCCGCTGCAATTGGAGCAGATGATTCCTTAAAGCTGCTCGTAGCTTCCTCTCCTTTATCGTTAGGAAAGTCACACGTCAATCCGTTATGTTGCTTTTCCATTCGACAAAACTGTTTAACGAAAAAGTGCAAATATACAAATATTTTTTCTTAAATTGCAAATAACCCTAGCATAAGTACCTTACATCCACACGAGAATTACAGAACCGAAGACTTAGTAGAAAAAGTGCTTTAGTCGTTGTAGAAAAATATAGGAATTTCTTGGGTATTTGTGTTATAAATAATAGAAATGGTTATTTCGTACTTAATGTTTCGACCTATCTTGTATTTACAAAAATTATATCTTGTAATTTTGAATATATATTTTATTTCTCAACAGCTCTTTGTTTGAAGAAAAAACATAATTAAGGCAGAGTTTCTTATAGCTAAATGTCTACAAACGATAATATAAAACTCTGGTGAAAGAATTTCACGAAAAACTTTTAGCACGTTCATGAATTAATAGCGAAGGCGTGTGTTATATTTTTTCTTGTTATTGTTGTTTTGAATTAAGCGCAAAGCTACTCAATGGGCTATCTGTGCTCCGCCCACCACGGGTATCGAAACCCGGTTTTCAGCGTTGTAAGTCCGCAGACATACCGCTGAGCCACTGGGGGGCCGTTTTTTTGTTGTTATTTTCTTATAGCAAAGACACATCGGACTATATACTGATAGTAGCGAAAGAACAAGTAACAAAACGCGTGTACAGTTAAGTATTTTTCAGTAAGAAACAAACACGAATCTATATTTATTGACAAGAAATACAGTTACTAACATGCTTATAAAGAACATGCTCACTTGTTTGGGTGGCTCTTTGAAGTTCTTCATGTTTGAGAAAATATCCTGAATAGATGGATGTGGTCTTCCAGAGTCCGGAACGCTACTTGGTTAAAAATATGTTTATTTTCAGATTACAAATAATAGTAATTAACATGAAGAAACACAAACAAACACTGTATATAATATTTCACATGATTGTAATGTATTTAAAAGTATATATATAATATATATATCCTGAATAAAATTTATTAGATCTAATATTATGATTTAAATGGACTCTCAGTGAATAATTACTGCCAAGATGCTTAGGCTGGTATTTAGAACCAAGCAGTTTACTGAGTAATTCGTGCTGCAGCTCTCCAAGGGTAGAACGGTAAGTCGGATCTTTCATAACACTAAAAATTGTGTTGTCGCTGATTAAGTTCTTTTAAAATTGAGGGAATACACTAATAGTTCCATCTGTAATGATACTTTAAAAGTGGTCTGAATACATTGAATTAAAGTGGATAAGTATTTCTTTACAGTTAACTAGTTGGCTGTTCTTACTTTCAAAGATAATCACAGACCTTCAGTTTAACACCACTGTCTTCTACATAAACCACATTACTGACACGTTTGAACACAGCATAAACGTTTTTGTAACATCTGCTTAAAGTTAGAAATACCTCTTTTTAGGGCGTTTCATTATTTACCACTAATGTCATTCTAGACCATTCTTATTCAATAAGTAATCGGCCTGAGCATCTTTCTTTGAGTGCTGAACCACACTGGCTCATTATCCTCATCTCATTTGTGAATTTCTTCTTTGTTGCACTTTAGGCTAGTCACATTGTTCATGATAATGCACTGGTATTTTTATGATTCTTTTAAGGTCAATGTGTGATGTTAAAGTTGTACTCCCGGTATAACGTGGTCCGTTAACGCGGAACTTGATAAAACACGTCCCCGGATCTCAAAATTTTCATTCACATTTATTCTTTCAGAAAGTATTTCAGTTTTTTTCTGATGTATCGAATATCGGTGTAAATGTTTTACTAGTGACAGACTTCCACCCAAGAAATAATTAAACACAATAAGACATTATTGTCACACTTCTTTATTTTCGATCAATACTTTACACAAATATATTAATATATATAAATATTACATTTAATATTTAAAAAAATGAGTTTTTATCAACTGCTGAATTATCGGTTATGGCTTCACTTGTTATTTTAATAATAAATTATTGATAACAAACCATATTGTTAAATTTATAATCCGTCGATCATAGAGAATCCTCGTTGATAATGAAGAAGCTTGGACAATGCAATTTCCCCATCTGGTAAGAACGGGTCGACTTTAAAATAACGTTATCTCGCGACATGGATCTCGTGCGTCCCCTGTGTATTTCGTTCCTTGGTTGTATTGGCTGTAGCATGATCTATGTAGGACTCGTTCAGATTGTTCATCAAAATGGTATTTTAAAGATATCTTCAGTAGATCATCAGAATTTCACAATATTATACAGTGTTCCTTTTCATAAAATATCTATGCAATGACTGAGTCTCATGTTTAGGGAATGTCTGTAAATATCACGGTAAGAAAGTTTAAGTTTGAATTCTTTGTTCTCCTATCGTCTGCTTCTCTTTTTATTACACGATAACTCAAAATCCAAAACAATGGTGTCAATTTCAATGAGATAACATTGTTTCAAACATAATACCAGATTCTATAAGCATTATTAATAATTAATAGTGCTTAAAAATCATAACTCTATTATTATCTCTATAAGTTAGCTTTCTTATAAAATTTAAATACAGGGTGAAGACTTCTACAACAAAACAATTACTACTGGTTAACGTAAAATAAACATTAGGTCGCTAAAAAAGCTCCGCTCTCGGCCACAACGGTATTTTAAATATAATACTTGAAAACGAATCAATCAATCTACTATCACACCTACTCAACATCAATAATTTATCCGTTTTTTTCAGGATATTACTCAGATTCCTGAAAAAAAGCAATTGTTGCTGTCATTCCTGAACCAAATACAACAATTCCAATCTAGACAACTTCAGATCAATCTGTCTCTTCAGTTGTCTAGGTAAACTATTTGTGTGTATCATGTCAAACTTGTTCTATATTGTGAAAATAACAATATGATTCCCTGTCACGCCAAACATATTTGCCATTTCAGCTGTCGGAGCGTTATAATGTAACAGTCAGTCTCACTATTCGTTGGTGAAAGAGTAGCCCAAGAGTTGGCGGTGGGTGGTGATGACTAGTTGCCTTCTCTCCAATCTTACACTGCTAAATTAGGGACGACTAACGCACACAGTCCTCTTGTAGCTTTGGACGAAATTTAAAAATAAAAAAAAATTAACAATCTGATTCCGTATAGGTAGGCAAACCATAGATCATCCAACCAGATTTATAGAATTCATTCAAAGATCATTTATTAACAATTAAACCTCTACTGCTGTGACCCTCAACGTAACGAAAGCCTTTGACTGTGTTTTACACAACGTCCTCAGATACGTGTCACATAAAATGAAAGTAAATGACATGAAACTTAGATAATTATCAAACTTCCTTAGTGATCGAACACCATCTGTCAAAGTTAATAACACCATCTTTCAACCTCTCAACATTACAGCAGGAGTTCCACAAGGTTCCGTCTTCTCACCATTTCAGCATAATTTCTTTGTTAACAACATCCACTTTCCGAACTTAACAAACACATTATTCTTACAATATTCGCAAAACCTCCTTATAGCTACTGATGGAATTAATAAATTCCTGAACATTATAATCAGCTGGTGTAATAATTGGAAATTAATTCTTAACTTAGTCAAAGTGACGTCAAAAATGTCAATTAAGATCAAAGGATCAACAATGAAATAATAAAAAAAATATTCCTCACAACCAAGTTTCTAGATGTAGCTTTCGACAGCCGTCTTACTTGGACTGGACACTTCAAGCACGTACACAGATATACGAGTGAAAGTATTTCGCACTTAAGGTTAATTGCAGGAAGAAACAAAGGTTACAAACCATGAACACTAATAAAAATCTATTCAGCCTATATACATCTCCTGATGGAATACGTGTGTCGAATCGACATGTCAAGCAGAATCAAAAACAAATTACAACAGAATAGGGTTCTCAAAATGGTTCTAAAACTCCCATAATTTACCCAACATGTAATTTACATAAAACATGTAACAATCAAATAATAAATGATAGATTAATATCCCCTGCATTTAAATAGCACAATAAAGCAGAAATATAGAAAACCATAATGGCTGTTCTTCACACAATAAAACGAGCACTATAAAAGTAATATTTCCGTATAGTAAATATCAAGCCTCGAAAGAAACCTAAACACACGCCAAAAGTTTTAATAATCCATTTATGTTGTTTCATTTTCAGTTCTGGGCACAGGATAAGTAGATTATTTGGTGCATATCCTGTTAAAGTTGGTTTTCTCGGAGAGCTCCCGTTTCCCTTACATTTAATTTCCTCGTGCTCTTGGATTTTCTTATCCTAGCAATGGAATTGGATAAATCGATTCAAGCCACTAGGAAACCCTGTTAAAAGAACGTCCATTGTAACATACTTTGTACGATCGCTGTCAATTTTCTTCTTTTCATCAAAGCCATCTTCATCATCGACCTTGTTATTCTCTCTTTCTCTACGTCCACCAAATATCCTCCAAGTTTCTCTGTCGTCAAAAACCAACAATCACTATAATTACCATTAAACCCCAATCTTATTAATAATTTAATGTGCGGGAAGAAGAGGATAATACTATTTCTGAACACCCAAATTTAGGATAGTATAAGATGTTTCCTTAAAAAAAATATTTTTTTTTTAGTTTTCGTAACAGGAATTACCAGCCAACAAAAGATAAACAATAAATATTACAGATAAAACCTCTTAGTATTTATAACTTGGCTATAAATATAATTTTTCCATGTCTAGTAAAACATTGCAAAAAAAACAAGAACAACAAAGAAACAAGTAACGAAAAACGTTTGTAAAAAAGATGTAAGTATAGGGGTGGCTAATATCAACCCTTCCAAAACAAGATGGTAGGGACGACATTTGCATTTTTCCCACATAGTAGAAATGAGTTTTTTTCTTATAGCAAGTTCAATAAGTAATATGAACTCCCAATGCTAGAATAAATTAATAAATATCTAATCTCTGAACAACTGATTAAATATAAAACCAAAGAAATTTGGCGAATACCTAGTCCCAGAACCACAACGAAATATTTAACAGAGAAAGTTTTGAGCAAATCCAAGATAGTGGACTATCTGCTGTGTCCACTACAAAGAACTGAGCCTCGGACTTTAGTAATGTAAGACCTTGAACTTATTGTTGACCCACCTGAGGTCCTTGTCACATTAGTTTATATATTAACTGTATTAATACTGAATTCTGATTGATGTGGTAGCTTACTTTGATCAGAAGTAAATGATACGAAATATTATCATCCGATTGTTTGCAAAGCACAAAGCTACACAATGGGTTGCTTGTGCCGTGCCCTAGCATGAATATCGAAACCTGGGTTTTAGCATAATAGGCCTTTAGACGTACCGCTTTTCCACTGGGTACTGAGCACCTATTATTCCAAAAACTAGCTAAAACCCTAATACCAGAGAAAATAGGTAATTATCTAATGCTAGGACAAGTAGGTAAACACGTGGTACTAGAAAAAACCTAATACCATAGTAAATAGACCAGCAGGCAGTGAGAACAACTATTTATTATATTGATAATAACTACGTTAGATTAATGTATAATGGCACCAGAAAAACAAAGGAAAATGTATAATAATAGAGCAGCTTAATATTTTGAAACCAAAACCTGTACAGAAGTATACAAAATTAGAATGCAGATTTAAACATATTCAAAATTTATACAGAGTACAGTGTCAATTATTTGGAATCTTCATCAGGTGATATTATATCCTATTATTTGTAAGCAAATTATTTAAAAAAAACATTAAACTCTTCGAGTCCAGAGATACAGATATAATTATCTTCCGAACAATCTCAACATAAATGGTAGAGCTAAACTAGTCATGAAATGGGCTAAAGTTAAAGTTACTACTTTTTGGTAAAGGAAATCCTAAGTGACATTCTGGACCAATTGTTAGGAGTGGAATATTCAGTTCCTCACTTGTTTCCTTCCAGTACCTAATGAGCAACTACAGACACAAATCTACATCAATGAATAATAGGAGAGTATAACATGTTGTTATTTAGGTCTTACAAATATAGAAAACTTGGTAACTTGTGATATCCATTTATCTTACAAAAACAAACCTATTTTCTTTCCATATTCGTACCTATATTTCTGTATTGACCTAACACGAGGCTCTCTGAAGTGTTTTAAAAATGTCACATCAATCTATAAACCCTCGTCAAGGAAATATTTGTACAACAGGATAGTTACAGTAAGAACCTATGTGTGAAAGAAAGAATATATAAAACAAACTACATCTGCCATATCCAGTGCCAATGAGACCTTTCGTCCAATACCATGTCTCATAAGGCCCATGAGAACACGATAGTCTTAGAAGATATCTATATAAATATAAATCACCACCGTTAATAACACATATAAGCATGAACTGTTAAATTATGAAACAGATTAAATAACAAAATTATAGTTAATTTTTATTTAAGTCACAAACCAAATTTTAGGTATTGTTTGCTTTGTTTTTGAATTTCGCGCAAAGCCACACGAATGTTATCTGTGTTAGCAGTTCCTAATTTAGCAGTGTAAGACTAAAGGGAAGGCAGTTAGTCATCACCACCTACCGCCATCTCTTGTGCTATTCTTTTATGAACAAATAACTTATAACGCTTCCGCGGTTGAAAGAATGAGCATGTTTGGTGTGATGGGTATTCGAAAAGGCGACCCTCTGATGGCGAGTCAATCACCTTGATCACTCGGGCCGACCTGAGACCGTAACAGGATCTTTTCCGATCTCCTTCTTGGTCAACAAGTTCGTTTGTACAATGTTTCAATCATTAAATATCTTCTTATTACGTAAGTGTATTTGGAGATGCATAAGCGCAACGTCTAAAACATGACGCATTTTTGTGCCCCACTCAGTTGTTTTTGTGAATTATTTGTTATAATGCCTTTATGCATACCCTAGTCACAGAATCTGTTCCAGACTATATTTGCAACCTTAATGATACAGGTAAAAAAAACAACAATTATTTATTCTTCATCTTAGCAATTTACAAGTTAATTCTGTTTACCCGTTATTAATTTACACATCTTAGGAAAATTTAATATTAGAAAAATAGAAGATAAATATTGACACGTTATCTAAGCAAAGATATTTAAACACAATCCTATTATGATCGTAGTATCATTTAGGAATATAAATTATAGCATCCAATGTTCGTTTGTTTTAGAGAAAGCTATAAAATGGACTCTGTACGTACGCCACGGGTAATCGAGCCCTGAGGTTCATCAGTGTAATTTGGTAAACTTACAAATGACCCATCGGGGGATGGTTTGTTTGTTTTTTTATTTCACGCAAATCTACACGAGGGCTATCTGCGGTAGCCATCCCTAATTTAGCAGTGTAAGACGAGAGAAAAGGCAGTTAGTCGTCACCAACTCTTGGGCTACTCTTTTACAAATGAATAATGGGGATGACCGTCAAATTATAGCGCCCTCACGGCTGAAAGGGGGAGCATGTTTAGTGTGAAGGAGATTCGAATTCGCGACCCTCGAATTACGAGTCGAGTGCCTTAACCATCTGGCCATGCCGGGCTATCGATATTTGCACAATACAAAATAAGTTATATTGACAAGAGACTCTTTTGCGCTTGATGATTATCTTTCGATATGGTTTCGAGCTTTCAAGTATTATGACTGGTCAACGGGAGATCCTATAATAAGCATTCTGTTTTTTATATGAAGATTTGTTAAAATTTTCTGGTCAAAGTGGGTACAAACCGATTATTTAAACGAAAAATATTGACAATCTAATAATCCTGAAGCTGAAATACAAAACTAGAATATATTATTGAATACTATTAACACACCTGGCCAGGCCGGGCTTCAGGGGATGATGTGAGGTTTAAATATAAATGTAAAGCTGAATGCCATTTTTGTTACTTCTGTTAGTAAAGAGTTTTTTATTCGTCTATTTTTCTAATGTAATATTTTATTTCTATAACATTTGGAAAAACGGGTTGGTTTTTCTTGATCTGTCTCTTGAAGAACTACACAATTTTTATGTAATGAAAGTTTATATTTTCTTCACCCCCACATAGAGTTCTTTAAAATAAGAAGGAAAGTGGAATTAACAACTATTCCCAACTTGTAACAGCCCAGCATGGCCAGGTGGTTAGGACATTCGACTCCTAATCCGAGAGTTCACGGATTGAAATTCCTGTCATAGCAAAACATTTTCGTTCTATCAGCTGTGGGAGCGTTATAACGTTGACGGTCAATCCCACTATTCGTTGGTAAAAGAGTAGTCCAAGAGTTGGCGGTGGGTAATGATGTCTGTCTTATACTGTTAAATTAGTTACGGCTAAGGTAGATAGCCCTTGTATAGCTTTGTGCGAAATTCCGAACAAACCAAACTTGTGGTATTTCAATATATGGTTAACAAACGCTAAAGAAGGCACAGATGTCGTCAAAAACATTTTACTTTATCTCGAATGCATAGGATACATCTTCTGTAAAAGTCGCGTATTCAGTAATCAGAAATTACTACTGACACAACATGTACATAAACGTGAGATAAAGCTTGTGCCAATCTGATAAATGTCTTCAGTTTGCCCCAGGTAAAAGACATAAAAAGTAATGAGGTCTGATAGTAACATCTAGAACGATGTAAAGATTTCAGATTCGTAAGAATTATTACACCTAAGATTCAGTTCAACGGTTTGTAGTTCATTTTATTTATCTACTGAATGAAAAGACTCGGGAATTTATGTCAAACGATATACTGATTATAACTGAAAATTCCAAGAAAGTCACGCGCCGTTTTTATATGTAATGACAAACGAGAAAAAAATCGTCACATGTCGACACGTGAATCGATTTGTGGTATTATTCGTAACTCGCTTGTTTGCTAAAAGGGAAGAAAGCAAGCTGTGTCCACTGTGCCCTAAACTTCGAGGAGTAGTTTTAAAAAAAATATGTATTAAAACACAAGTTAGTTTTTCACAGTAAAGTCATTCACTTACGTATTTTATTTTATTTTTGTTCTTGTTGTTTTCTTTCGATTACTGACTACAGAGTGCGTACCACAATAAAGAATAATATTAAAAGTTATGATAAAACGATCTTTACAGCCATGCATCTTAACCGTGAAGCACACGGTTAAGATACATGAACGTTGGTTAAACAAAAATATTCTTTTATATTTTTCTGATTTGTTAAGGTTGTTTTTTTAACTCTTATCAAAGTGTGTGAAGCCCTCTGGCATGCACTACACAGTTTGAAAGACAACAAAGAATATTAAAGACAATAAATAAAATTGAAACTATTACGATTCTGAGCTTCAGTGTTGTAACCTTGGTTATCCTAACCGCTAGGTTCTTCATAACTTCATTTATTTAATATACAAAATTTATGTAATATTTCTAGACTTGGTTATTTGTAATAATTCAGTAAAAAGTGTATTTGTTTTTTTTTAATTATTACAAAAGCCGAATTTACATCAGACTGTCTTTGTACTGTTTCTTGGTGATCCGATGTTTGATTGGAGACCCATTCTTTGGATTCACGACACAGAGAAATTAAACATCTTAAAAGTAAACCTTGATAGGGTAAAGAGCTATTCCCGGCGGACATACACATCCCTTGATGCATTGTTTCGTCAGGTTGATTATAATCAAGTTATTACGGATGTACATTCCCAGTATCCATGCACACATTTAAAGATAATATATACGATTTTTTTTTAATACTCAAACTATTCAAGTTAAAATAAGTAAATACTGGTGATGAAGGTGATAGATATCACAACGACAATCACACATAAACTATCGTCCAGCTACTAATACATCAATGATTGATGTTTCTCTTCATTTTTGGTAATTCGTTTTTTTCTCCTGTTTACTTCCTTTTGCCTTTCAGAAACGCTCTGAGTAGCACAGTGGTATGTCTGCGGACTCATACTGCTAGAAACTGGGTTTCAATACCCGTATTTGGCAAAGCACAGATAGCCCTACGTGTAGCTTTGTGCATAATAAAGATGAAACACACAAACCAACCTCTAAAAACAAAGCTTCGCCCTCGAAGCCAGTCTGTATGCCATCCTATACACCTTCCTACTTTAAGAATCATGGAATTAGCACTGTTCAGAAATTTGGTGAATTCCTGTTAAATTTTTAATGACTTTTATGCGATCCTGGTTATGAACAAATCAACTACTTTTTTCTGTGTGCATGCAGCTCAACTCTTCCCGAAAAGGTATCTTACTGCGTACTGCTGATCAAACTTGTCGGTGCTGTTGAACGCTAGATCACATATGTTTTTATTAAGTCGGAATAACTTAAATAACTTCGGGGTAGTTTTGAGTTGAAATATTATATATAATTCATCTAAAGCTGTGTAATTATTATTTTGTTTTGTCTCTAGAGTTTGACTGGAGTTTATCTCAGGTGGAAAGGCTTAAGAACTCTATCTTATTGACCATTGTTGTAGTATCACGAATGAGACTAATTTCCTTGCAAACATGAAGCAGAATATTTTACAATAATCAGGAAACTTACAAGGATTGCGCTACAGAGATGTTAGACCCTGGTGTTCGTTTCTAGTGTATAGATAAATACGCTGTAGACGGTTTGAACAAAAAAACACAATATTCATTTTCACAATAAGAAGGCTAGTACGAGGACTCTCCAATAGATAATCATTTCTCTTTTTAGTTGGTGCCCAATCTAATTTATTTATCTCTCTCGAGAATGAACGCTTCAACTCCAAGTTAGCACATCGTCCAGAAAAGACAAGTCCTCTGTTCAACATCTAAAGGAGAACTGAAATAAGAAAGCATGCTCTGATCTAAGATATTAGCCACTTTCTATGTCCAGTTGACAGTGTTATCTCGTCATTTATGTTCCCTGACAGCACTGGTCAGTTGTCACCTTCAGTAAAAGTCATCAGGGATATTTTAGCGTTAACTTGTTCCACCCGGATTCAACACCGCAGTTAGAACAAGACTAAACACACTAAATGATCTGAAATATGAAAAACCACTTTAGAAAGTAGAGAATATATTATATGGACGAATTTCATATTATTATTAGGGGTTAAGGCAGGAATTTCCTAAACATTTGCTTATGCGAATTCTTTGTTTGCTTCTCTTCTTCCAAGCGACCTCTCCCACATATATTCTGTTATAGTTATTACATGACAGGGTTTCGATGAACCATTCATTATAGACCTGAAAAAATGGAATGATATTAGTGCTTAATACCATCGCGAAATCGATGCCAATGTTAGACAAACCAGATCTCGGATTCTTGAAAATATATTTTATATCAGCGGTAATTTAAAGTTTCTAAACATCACTCCTTTTGGTTTCTCCTGTAAGTGTTTGATGGGTAAACGACTTTAATTGAGGGCGTTTTCTTGCGTATGTGAAAGAGTAATCCAAGGAACTTATATTTTGAAATTAGATATGTGATACAAAGGTTTCTTTTGTTTGTTTTGAATTTCTCGCAAAGCTACACGAAGGCTATTTCCGATAGCCGTCCCTAATTTAGCAGTGTAAGACTAGAGGGAAGATAGGTAGTTATCACCACCCACGCCTACTCTTGGGCTACTCTTTTACCAACAAATAGTGGGATTAACCGTCACGTTACAACGCCCCTACGGCTGAAAGGGCAAGCATGTTTGGTTCGACGGGGATTCAAACCGGCGACCCTCAGATTACAAGTCGAACACCGTAACCCACCTGGTCATGCCAGGGCTGTGATACAAAGAAGTTAAAATGTATCAGTTATTGATAGCCAGACTTACTAATATTATTATATGTTTACTGTTTAACATGTTAACATATATGTAATGACAGATTAATGGATATTTCTCATTAAATGAAGTGAAGTGCTGAAATAACAAAGATGCTGTATGTATTACATCTTAAGTAAGTGAAATTTAGTATTCAGATAACGAAGAAGTTATTTGTATTGCATCATACAGAATTTCATTAAAATAGTGAAAATCTAAATTTCTGAGTTATATAATTTTTTTTTCTCTTATTGTAAGAGAAATGTGTTAACATTCAATTTGTTTACACCTTATGAAAACGACACGTGTGAATTTTAAAGGAACCAATAACAAAATTAGGTAATTTAGAATCAATATGATTAAACGAAGAAAAAAGGTGACAAGTTTATTGTTTAACTACCTGTCACATTAGTCTGTTTAAAACTTTGAAAAGGTAAATAAATCTAGATGGTGCTCAGGTGGAACTCAAATCTATATTTATCAATAAAGCCCGTCACTACGACATAAACATGCAGTATCTCAATGGTGAAATAAGATAACCTGGTGTTCATTTGAAGTTACCAAATTATCTACAGAAATATTCGTCCTTTTAGTTCATTCAGAAGCTATAACTTGTAACGTAAGTAATAAATCTATTCTGCCATAAGTTTGAAGTTAAATTATATTCGTTACTTTATTTCAATGTTACATTTAACTTCAAATTCGGACTTCTTAATTTATTTCTTGACATAATCCCTTGAGCGAACAGAACACAATGCTATATCCAGGCTAAGTGGCTTCGTTTATTGTACGGAAATAATTATTGCTTTCAGTGTTGGATCAATTTCATAGAGAGACGACTATATATCATAGCGGTAGGAAGTTCTTATGAGAAACTCCCTGACGGGTGGAATGAAATACATTGTATTAAATACTGAGTATTATAGCTCGTAAAGTATACTTGAAGAATGTCATTGACTAAATCGTATAACAGTACGGGTGTTCTTATTGCGTTGAACTTAACACGAAAATATACGGTGATAATTCAGTGTATGCATACACACACGTTAACTTTAGAGTTTAATATAATTAATTAAAACTTTGCGTCTTTTCTTCATTAATATATTACTAAAATGTTTTCCGCCAACGATCGTTCGAATGATATACAGTGTTAATCTGAGCAATGATTTAACCACGAACGAAAAAAAAAAGCCACATCGAAAGAAGCAAGTAATGGGAGTTGGTTTTTTTTTTACATCTAATTGAACTGTAACACATCAGGTAACATAGGAAAGTTTGGAAGCCTTCCTGAAGCAATTCAAATAGATGGTTCTAAGGACAGCGTACGTGGTAACCCAGATCAGTGGATAGCATACCTGCTTTTCTAGCACGAAGACCGTGTTGCCGCCTCACGTAGTCCTTCACATGGGCTCATGTGAAGAAGGCAGCAGATTGGCAATAGAAATGTATAGAAAAACAACAAAAACTCTACAGCTAAAATTAAATTAAAGGAAACCTCACTAAAAAATTGGTTGTTATATTTAAGTGATACTATAGGTTACTAAGCTTAACAATGAGTGACGTACAATATCCGCAACCTTAGTAATGTTTCGGATATGTTTCAGAAATAGTGCAAAAACTTAAAATAAAATTTACCCTCATGAGGAAGTTAAAATTAGCGGATTTTAATTTTGGTATAAATAGACAGCTACACATAGGATTATCTTTGTTCTGCCCGCTACGGGTATCGAAATCTGATTTCTAGCAGTATAAGCCCGCAGATACATCGTTGTGTCACCGGAGGGTAGATATAAAGAAATAGAGCATACAAAGCTTTCTGTCGATCATTGTTCAACTGATACCGTAACGAATAAATCGCACAGATTATGGTAGGAGAATCTAGAAACAATCATGAATTCTCTGTGACTGATTAATAAATGACACGACGCTCATTGACTCCGACATGTGTAGGTGGGATTATGGAAAGAATTATCGGAGCAGTTGTGCGCTACACCGTTTTATCGAAGTGTCGTTAAAGTTTAACTCTATATTTCCGCACTGTTATCGATAATATATTTCGTAACATTAAAATAATGTTTAAGAGTTAGATGGCTTTGCAAACGACACATACAGTAATTTTATAACTCACAGTTGTGTACAGTAACTTTACAACTCACAGTTGTATATGGTAACTTTACACTCTACAGTTGCACCTTCTCCTTGGTTATTTAGTACAAAGAGCTGTTTTTCTTTTCTTTCGGCAGTAAAAATTAAGTGACAGTGACCCATGACTAAAACTGCTAGTAAATCTGTAGGATATATGATACAGATGAAATTCATAATAAAGAAGTAACACTTTTTCTCGCCTCCTAAATTTTGTCTCAGATTCTGCACGTGCCTACACAGTATGTAAAAGTATAAAAGCAAAGATTCGATTTCAAAAGAGTATATTTGCTATATTTATTGGTTCGGAACATTAGACTGTATACACTTTTGCCTGAAGTTTGACAAGATATGACACAAACGTTTTAAATATATTTTTTTCTGAAAAATTAAAGATCGTTAAATCAGTTATCTTTCTTGTGTCAACACTTATTACCTGCGCACATGAGTAAAGTGCCAAATAAATAAATCATAGAATATTTTACCTGTTATCTAAAGTAGCGTTATGGTCCGTTCCATTCTGGTGTACCTCAGACTCGAGATGGGCACGTGCACTTGACTTTATCTGATTGGCCAGCTCTTCGTGAAGTTTTATTGTAGAAGGTTTCATGTTCGATAAATCACGTTTACAATTACCTGTGTTCTTTAAAGTAGTTGAATCAGGTTCGTATAACAAAGACACTTGACTTTCCAACGAATGTCGTCTATATGATTTCGAAAAGTCAGGAATGTTTGAAGGAATATTATAAGTTTCGATGTTTGACGTTTCATTTCTGATAAATTCAGATACGGCACTTTCTTGACCAATAGCTTGATTACTTTTGCTTGTAGGCGTATGGTTCCTAAGCTGACAATTATTTTCGATAACAACAGGCCTTTCTGTGTAACAAAGTCGTGGGACCCATCTCGTTTGGGTTTTATCGGCTCTATTTATTGACGTTTCTGCCTGTAACGATTGGCTTTCACTAGTACAAGGAAGAGACGTTTTGTCGACTGACGTGTATGTAAATCTCGCTGGCTGAAGGGAATCTGGTAAACCACTGTTGTAGAGATTCAAAACAGATGGATACAAAGGTGATGTATAATACGAACCAGCACTCATAGAACTTGTCATAGTAAAACATCGTTTTTCTTCTTCAATACTTTCGAGTAAATAGAAAATAAAATACAGAGAAGGTAATAACAGTTAAAAGCAGTGTAGGCATACAATAACTCCAACTAATTGAAAATCAAGTAACATCATCCTTAATAATCAAGTATTATAACATTGTAATAAAATCCACCACAAACACAGCATTAGACATAAATGTTTACAAGTTATTAATTAACATATTCCAATGGAGTTATACTATTAGGTGGCGCTATGCAGAAAGATTTATGGAACTTACTGTAGAAGCATTATTGGTCTGGCATGGCCAGGTGTTTAAGGCACTCGACTCGTAATTCGCGGGTTCGAATCTCCGTCACACCAAACATGCTTGCCCTTTTAGCCGTGGGGGCTTTATAATGTGATGGTCAATCCTACTATTCGTTGGTAAAAGAGTAGCCCAAGAGTTGACTGTGGATGATGATGAACTGGCTGTCTTCCCTCTAGTCTTACACTGCTAAATTAGGGATGGCTAGCGTAGATGGCCCTCGTGTATTTTTGCCCGAAATTCAAACCAAACAAGAATTACTTTATCAATTTTGTCCATTTGTAGCTTGATAATACGTTGCATTTTTTGTTAGTTTGTTGTTAAGTGCAAGGGGGTTACATGTGCTTTCTCCATCGCGGGTATCGAAGCCAGATGTTTATCGTTATAAGCCCTCATTATTGCAGCTGAATGACCAGAGAGGAGGAAGTTTATAATATGTCAACAGATTACATAAATTAATGCTGTAATTTTTGTCCAAATAAACTGAAATAAGACAGAAGACGATACTAAGTTGAAAAAATTCTGGAAAGAAAGTTCCCTTTATTAAAATACTTTCTTTTGTATTTTTGCTTTTCTAATTATAACTATAATGCAACTTGTTCAAACTAATTGTTTGGACATCAGTTTAAAAATTATTAGCTATGTAACATATTGTAATAAATAGGTCTCCTTGTTGTTTGGGATCATCACAACCAAGGTAAAAAGTTAAGTATCATGCCTCGTGCTGACCCAATGTAAATGGTTGAGTGGGTGTTGTCAATTGTAGATTGGATATAAATGATTGGTTATTTGTTGTTCAGCGTAAAATTATACAACGGATTATTTATGTTTTATCCACTACGTATTGAAACCACATTTTTAGTGTCGTAAGGCTAAGATGTGCCGCTGAGCCCATAGGGGTCTGAATGTGTGTGCTTTCTTGTAGCAAAGACATTACAAGTTATCTACTGAGTCCACCGAGGGGAATCGAAGGATTTGGATGTAATACTTATTTTTTATATTCAAAACAAAACATAACTAACTAGTTTATGGTTTTGTTGTAAAGTAGATTTTCAAACAATCCTAAAAATATGAATTCGAGATGTGTTATGAAGGAATATTTCATTGAAACTTCAGTAAATTTCTAATTTTGGGATAGATTATAAATTAAGTACATGTAAAAAAATGCATACGTTCATAATATTTGTATATTGTGAGTGAATTCTCATAATTTTTGTTTTATCACTATTTATATAAATCTAATTTATATTAAGTCAATACCTTAACTTACTGAAATGAACTTGTAAAATTCATTTGTCAGTCTTCACATCAACGTGAGTTGCATTTAATATGTATCATGTACATATTGATGTGATTAGTCTTTAAAACTTATTATCAGTTAGCACACAAATTAAACAGAAGTGGACTCAAAGTAGAGCCTTGTAGAACATCATATTTTACAGTCACTGGATTGCTTATTATTTCTCTAATTTTATCAGTATTATCATGAACCGATTTCGTAACTTTTCCTTGCACCAACATGTAGAGTTTATTCAATGTATTTTATGATATAATATTTTAAATGTTCTACTTAAATCGAGAAGCAATACAAGTACTTTTCCATTTTTATCTTATTTTATTCCATTTTATTTTAAATTATGCATTTACCTCATTTGAAGTGTTGTTAATGGTAATATGGTATTTCTATTTTTGTCAAACCTATGTTAACATTTCTCTATAATATTATCTTTTCTAATAATCAAATAAAATGTAACATTTTGTTATATACATATACACTCTTCAAAAAAAGAAACGCAAAAGGCAAAATTTGAGACAAATTGTTAACAAGTTTATTCCGGGTAGTTCTGTATGACATGTGTGAAACTTTGCACATTCACTGCTAAACATGGAAGCGATGAGATGACGAATCAAATCCTGCGGAATGGCTGTCCATTCAGCCAGCAAAGCTGTTGCAAGCTGAGGTAGAGTCTGTAGTTGAGGTTGTCGACGTCGCAGACGTCGGTCCAACTCATCCCAAAGATGTTCGATGAGGTTTAAATCTGGTGATCTGGAAGGCCAGGGAAGAACGTTGATGTTGTGGTGTCTCAAGTAGACAGTGGTGAGTCGGGCTGTGTGAGGACGGGTGTTGTCATGTTGAGAAACGTCGTTGACGTTCACCATGATGGGTTGCACATGGGGCTTAAGAATCTCGTCGACAGTTGCATACTGTCTGATTGAAAATCCTATGCAGACCTAGTATGGTTGAGGCAGTAGACGTCGCAGTTGTGGTCCAATCCCAAAGGTGACGTAAACGGATGTAGCGATCTTGTGCGGGCGTGGTCACACGAGGTCTGCCAGATCGTGAACGGTCACAAGCTGGTCCATGTTGTTGGTGACGATTCCATAGCCTTGTGATGATGCTTGGGTGGACATTCACAGCTCTGGCAACATCTGATCGAGATTCGCCTGCTTCCAAACGACCAACGGCGTTGTTACGTTGTGCTTCAGTCAATCTTGGCATAACTGTATTGCGTGTCGGTGGCTTAACACTGAGCTATGGAAACCGAGAACCCGTCACTTTTATAGGGATTTTGTACATGTTCCACTTGCAGAACATTCAAATCTCTCAAACAAATTTATTGGACACGAATGCGTTTTGGCGAAAAATCCGATGTTTTCCTCCGTTTTCAAAGTGTACAACTTTTATTGTCATTTTGGTCTGACAATCAGTGCCTTAACACGTATAACATCACATATTCGGAGCTTATAACGTTAGTTCATATATTTCTCTTTGAAATAACAAAAATATCCCTTTTGCGTTTCTTTTTTTGAAGAGTACATATATATCTACTGTATCTTTCCATTACGAATGTTCTTGTTCATCAGGCCTGGTTAGAAGGTCACTCGACCCACAATTTATATATTTACGTACATATATATATATATGTACTAAAAATGCTCACTTTTTCAACCGTGGGAGTTATAAAGTGACGGTCAATCCTACTTTTCGACTATGAAAAGTAGCCCACTTGGGTTTCTATCAGTCCATAGATATCATAAACTGTTATAAAATACACTAGCTTTATATCCCCCTTCTTAATAGTGGTACAACGATAAGTCTGTGGCCTTCTAATTCTCGAAACTAGGTTTTAATACACATAACAGACATCCTATTTTGTAGCTTTGTGCTTAAAATAAAAATAGTAAATTTGTAAACAAACTCAAACTTCTTATTTATCCGTAAATTTATACCAGTAATATACTTACTTATAACTTCTTTATGATTAACCTAATGTTGACAGCTTACTGGTATCTTGTATAAGTTTAACCCCAGTGTCAGCAGCTTACTATTATCTTGTTTATGTTTAATTGCACTGTAAGCAAGCCTCTGACAATGAAAACCGACTAAGTATATTTTAAGCAGTTTACCATCAAAAAGAAAGAAGTTCAGGTGCATGAGATTGATTTGTTTTATAATGTTGTCTGTGGCAGGAATATGTAGAAACATAAAGCTTTCAAAACTGCAAATATATATTCATTAACTTGTAGCGTGTCAACTTACTTAGTTGTATCAACAGTGTATAATCAAAATAAAATAGAACACGCACTAAATATTTAAGTTTCCTCCAAATCACTTGAACCTTCAAAGTATATTTTCTCTGTGAAATGTTTATCAGCTTATTAATAACTGCTGGCATCAAGTGCCATTCTGTGATTAGACAATAACGTGGCCCAGATTATCAGAGTTAGTGATAAACGTAATTAATTTGACAACTTAGCTCACACCATCACGAGAAAAAAATATTTGATGTGTACACACTGTCAGTGTACGTTATGCTGTTTATCTGATTTATCACGTGTAATCCGTACTTGTGTAGAATTAAGAACTCCTTATCTCCTATTTCTAAGATTGTGTAAACATGGGCTGTAGCTACTAAACGCAATGAATAACCATAATAAAACAATAGAATGGCAGCTAGAATAGAGCAGTTTTCTGTAACATATCTACATACATCATATATGTATATATTGCTCAATTTATGTTAATGCCGAACTCTTCTGTGTAAGATTAATGACTTCCCAATTGGGGAAATGAAGTATCCGTAAATTCAATGTATTTTAAAATCAAGTTGCTGCTTATGTAAATTAAATTATCAGCTTCCTGTTATGAGGTATCCTACGCCTGATTTGTCTCTACTTAGCACAGTGAAGTCTCAGTGACAGATATGATGGTAGGCGTTTTGTCTCTGTAGCTACGAACTGCAGAAGTAGCTGGACGGGAAAGTATTTTACACGTCTTAAAGGGCGCTCTCATATGTTTGCAAACATAAACCTATGGTTAGCGTTCAGTTTCCTTTAGATTGCTTTACAGTCATCACATGAATATTTGTAATACACTGGGTGTTTATAATAGAACGTACCTCACTCTCCTCAAAAAGAAAAAAAAACGAAAAAAGAAGCTAAGTAACGACTGTGGGGGTATGATACCCTTTCACTCATTATTTGTCGCTTAATCCCTAAAGCACTAGACTATGTCTTCCTTATTCTGAAAATAATGCTGGACCCATCAGTGCATATTTGTGATGACGAGAAACCCACTTCAAGTAGCAATGTATCTTAAGACGGCTGGTGTGGGTATCAAAACTTCTTTGTTAACTTGAAGATGATCTAATAAAGTTGAAACGTTGTTCCTTCCTTTATTGTAATAAAGGTTTAATACCCATACCAGCCGTCTTGAAATACATCATCATTGTATATTGTCCACGTGTGCAGAGTATTCAGACGTTCATTTTTATAAAATGGTGGTTTGACTTTGCTCACTTAATGTCTGGTATCTCTTAATAACGATAAGAACAGTTCATTGTCAGATGCATAATCGTAACTTTACATCTTCAGAAATACGTAACTTTGGAAGCTTAGCTGTTCTAGAAAGTTGACAGCCACACAGTTCTTGATGATTCTTGCAAAGTTTCTCTAAAGGTTAGCCTTTCTTTGTCTGTTCCATCCTCGAAGTTAAGTTTATTAAAATGATTTTGCCTACCAGTTGTTCGCTATAATTTGAATGCAAGATAACTTGTTGCTATCTTTCTTATATAAATCTCGTTCACCGAGAAAGTTGTGGTAAGTCTTCGGTTTTACAATGCTAAATTCAGTCGTTCGATTCCTCTCGGTGGACACAGCAGATTGCCTGAATGTGGCTTTAGAAAATCTCAAATACACATAAAGTCGCATAGCCCAGCATGATCGGATGATTAAGCTGTTCGACCCATAATTCAAGGCTTGCGGGTTCGAATCTTCGTCACACCAAACATGCTCGCCCTTTTAGCCGTGCGGACATTATAACGCGACGGTCAATCCCACTATTTGTTGGTAAAAGAGTAGCCCAAGAATTGGCAATGGGTGGTGATGACTAACTGCCTTCCCTTTAGTCTTACACTGCTAAATTATGGCGGCTAGCGCAGATAGCCTTCGTGTAGCTTTGCGAGAAATTCAAAACCAAACAAAAGTCGTAGTGCTGCCATCTATCCGAGGTGAATTTTAGGTTTTTGCTGCTTTCACTATGTGGCACAGCAATATGCCATATTGTAACGATCTGTGCATTTTAAATTCGAGTCTCAACTGCAATAATATTTTACAAAATACCTCGTTTTGGTTCCCCTAACAATTGTTATCCTTAGTTATGTACTGTTGTTATTTAGGTAAAATGTTTACAGAAGTTAAAGGAGTTAAAATATTTTGTTGAAAAAATGCAAACATACAAAAGTCTACATAACCTTCTAATATTCGTTTCATGTGATTGTTGATCAGATTTACTAATACAGATCAATAATGTATCAATACTGCAGAGGAGCAGTCTTTCAGTGATGTGCATGTATATTTACATCCAAGAGTTTCCGAAAAATTCTGTAATGTATTATTTTTCCTGATAAATATCAAGTTTGACTCTTTTTATGAATAAACAACATGAAGCGAGTAATTTAACGAAGTTATCTTTTGTGTTCTGGACGTTTTAAATGAACTGCATAACATCATAAAGATAAACGAACTTCGTGCTGTGACCAAATAATTTGTTGATAAGAAGATTCCCTGCAAGAAATCCACTAGGAGATGAAAGGAACACCAGAAAAGGGTGCTCCGAAACACCAAAAAGTTAAAAAGTGTAATGTTGAATTTAAGTGTGGTAGACAATCATGTAAAAATGATACGAGGCCAAGTTGGTCCCCGATATCAACTTAAATAGAATGTGTAGATAAAGCTCACGAGGTGGTTATATATAACATAAGAATTACCACTAGGAAGTTAGCAGACAAGGTGGGAATCGCTAAAAGTACCTTAGTAAGCATTCTGAGTGATAGGATGGGCATGAGTGAGGTTAGTGCCAGATAGTTCCAAAAATGTTTTTATCTGAGATGAAACGGATCTGATCTGCTGAAAGCCAAAGGTTTCAAGATATTTGTATCTATTGATGAAATGTGGGTTAAACACTTCCACCCAGATACAAAAATGCAACGTTTGAAATGGAAACACCTAAGTTCTTCCACCGCAGAGAAATACAATTCACAGCTGGTTAGATCATGGTATCAATATCTTGGGATGCCAAGCGGAGTTTTACCAGTGAATTATTTGGTAAAAAGTCATCTCGTTACAGGAGGTTACTATGCATCCCTAATCAACAATTTACATCAACAAGTAATAACAATAACTGCTCAGAAAAGGTGTGTTTTTCCATTACGACAGTCTGATCTTTCACAAGGACAATGCCCCAGCTTCCAATACTACCCATGATCCTGTCTTAGAATTACTCAATAGCTCTGTTATTCACCAGATTTAGTTTCAAGTAATGATTTTTTTATCTTATTTTACCTCAAAATCCTTCTTAAAGGCCGAAGATTTCAGAGTGATAAAGATCTCATACACAACATTTAGTCACGTATTGAGGTCCAATAAAATAAGTTACTTCAAAAAGGTATAAAGGTCTTCGAACACCAATAGTGCTAGTGCATAGATTCGTGAAAAGATTGTGTCGAAAAATGAATCACAGTTAAACCAGTGTCTCTTTTCATTATAGGCCGGACCACGAACTTTTCAGACACTTCTCGTACATACAGTATCGGTAGTTGTACTTTAACGTCAAGAACGAGTATTGCCCCCGTGAGCATCTATAACTGCTTAGCATCTCCTACCCATGGGAGCGATAAGATGACAAATCACATCCTGTGGAATGACTGTCCACTTAGCCTGCAAAGCTGCCGCAAGCTGAGGTAGAGTTTGCGGATGAAGTTGTCGCCGTCGCAGACGTCGGTCCAACTCGTCCCAAAGATGTTCGATGGGGTTTAAATCTGGTGATCTGGAAGGCCAGGGAAGAACGTTGATGTTGTGGTGTCTCAAGTAGACAGTGGTGAGTCGGGCTGTGTGAGGACGGGTGTTGTCATGTTGAGAAACGTCGTTGACGTTCACCATGATGGGTTGCACATGGGGCTTAAGAATCTCGTCGACAGTTGCATACTGTCTGATTGAAAATCCTATGCAGACCTAGTATGGTTGAGGCAGTAGACGTCGCAGTTGTGGTCCAATCCCAAAGGTGACGTAAACGGATGTAGCGATCTTGTGCGGGCGTGGTCACACGAGGTCTGCGAGATCGTGAACGGTCACAAGCTGGTCCATGTTGTTGGTGACGATTCCATAGCCTTGTGATGGTGCTTGGGTGTACATTCACAGCTCTGGCAACATCTGATCGAGATTCGCCTGCTTCCAAACGACCAACGGCGTTGTTACGTTGTGCTTCAGTCAATCTTGGCATAACTGTATTGCGTGTCGGTGGCTTAACACTGAGCTATGGAAACCGAGAACCCGTCACTTTTATAGGGATTTTGCACATGTTGCACGTGCAGAACATTCAAATCTCTCAAACAAATTTATTGGACACGAATGCGTTTTGGCGAAAAATCCGATGTTTTCCTCCCTTTTCAAAGTGCACAACTTTTATTGTCATTTTGGTCTGACAATCAGTGCCTTAACACGTGTAACATCATATACTCTGAGCTTGTAACGTTATTACATATATTTCTCTTTGAAATAACAAAAATATCTCTTTTGCGTTTCTTTTTTTGAAGAGTAAATATAAGTGCCCAGAGACTTGCCGACCACCATATACTTTTGTTTCTTGGAATTAGCAATGACTTTGTTCAACTGGCTTGAGATTGATATGTCATACTGTCTCAGAAGTTTCATCAGTTCCAAAAAAAGTCATAATTTATTTCACCTTTTCACAGTTCGTGTTCAGCTTCATTGCGGTGTCCCTTAAACAGAAAATTCAGCTTTCCATGCAATAACTCTGATTAAAGCAACAAGTCCATTAACAGCTTTACAATTTTCCTGAACTACGAGTTTTCATTTCCAGGCAGCAGATCATGTACGTTAGACAAAATGTTTCCACCTTTCATGTTCATCACACATACTTCAAAATAGTTAATACGTTTCTTAGATTCTTTATGTTCCGCTACACATCCATTAACATGTCGCCAGTCACTTTATCCACACACAAATAAAGACCTGGTATTACTGCTTGAAAAAACATGGGTAAATAGTGCAGAAAAGATTCTGTTGGTGATTTGAAAACGAGGCTGATTGTCTCTTAATTTTTTACCATAAAGTTCTTTTCTATAGTATACATTTCTGAACTGAATGTCGGGCAAAAATGTTGTACATTTCGCGATTGATGGTTTAAAAAATACGCCCTCATCTGGACACACCATCAGAGAGTTCACTTTCATGAAAGTAGTCACTCCTGTCTTTATGGCATATTTCTCAATTCTTTGTATGGTCTCCGTGTGTTGTAACTGTAACAAAATCATCATGTTTACGTGAATAAATAGGTCACATAGTTTCAAGGGTTTCTTCATGGTCAGTTGCTTGTACAATCTTTAGGTTCTTTTTTAAATGTTCAATGTGAGAAATGATTTCATAGTACTTTCTATCGAATAAATGGGTAGATTTGAAAGTGCCCTTGCATCTTCTAAAAATATTATTCATATTCGTTGAATGTTGTTTGTAATTAAGCACAAAGTTACACAAAATACTATGTGTCGTCGTCCCTCTCAGGTATAGAAATCAAGTTTCTAGCAGTAGAAGTCGATTAACATACGGCTGTGTCGCGGGAGGCGCTGAATGTCTCCAGCAAACTTTGTCGTCGTCACGTTTGTAAAATATGCCATAACAGTGCCACCATCAACCAGAGCTATACTGACCAACTAGACGAGTTATTACTTCCTCATATCAATTGGTCACTTTTAGAACAACTGATCAGACGTGCGCGTGCGAAACAAATTAATTGGTTTTATAAATGTCTGAAAGACATCTACCATGATACAGTTTCAACTGTTGAAAACATATATTATTATACATTATACTTGCAAATATATGACATATTGATATTTGGTTTGTTTTGGATTTCGCGCAGAGCTACTCGAGGACTATCTGCGCTAACCGTCCTTTATTTAGCAGTGTAAGACTAGAGGGAAGCAGCTAGTCATCACCACCCACCGCCAACTCTTGGGCTATTCTTTTACCAACAAATAGTGAGATTGATCGTCACATTATAACGCCCCCACGGCTGAAAGGGCGAGCATGTTTGGTGTGACAGGGATTCGAAGCCGCAACCCTCATATTACGAGTCGCGTTCCTTAACCATCTGTCCATGCCGGGTCATTGATATTTGCAAAATATAAATTAAGTTATATAAACAAGAGAGGCTTTTGCGCTCAATGATTTCCTCTCGATATGGTTTCGATCTTTCAAGTATTATGACTGGTCAACGGGAGATCCTATAATAAACATTCAGTTTCTTATATGAGGAGTTGTTAAAATTTTCTGGTCAAAGTGGGTACAAACCGATTATTTAAACGAAAAATATTGACAATCTTATGGTCGTGAAGCAAAATCTTGATAGTTTACTTATCTTGTACCTGAAATGCAAAACTAAAATATATTATTGAATACTATTATTTTTGGCAAGATTCCTTAAATATTGGCAATTTTTTGCCCGTGAAAATGTACTGATTGTTTTTAGCAATTGTATCTGATAATTTGAATAGGGAGGACCGGGGCAAAGTGGAATAAGACAAGTACAGCCTAGTAAGTACTGTCATCTTATCTGTAATCTTTTATCCAGAAACTCACATGATCTCCCATTGTTTTGAATGGTAGCTATTTGAACTGAGCAGGTGAGTTTACCTGTATGCAAGAAAATAAAAATTGCATGTGTCATTTGCAATTTTTTGCTGAAATGAATAATTTGTCAAAATATTGTTATGTTGAAAGTTTTCGAAACAAGTTACATAGATGCACCTAAGCTATCTACGTGCTATATTCATGGTGATGTTATTAATATTTGGCCTAGCTTCTAATAGTGCATGGTGTATTGCTAAAAGCATGCAGTTGAGGCATTGTGGAACGTCATTCCACTTTGCCTCCGGCTTTGAGACATAAAACGAAGTTTGTTTGTTTTTTGTAAGATGCTTGGATCAATTAAGAACCGTGTACATTTTAAAATGGCTAATGTCACAATTTCAGTTGCTGGTCTGTTCGGGACAGCCTATCTAAACGTCTTGCATTCCAGAACAGTTATCAGTGGTTTCAAGAAAACGAATACATGTCAATTCAGCCTTACATATTTCCAGACCATATGCTCACCGCTGTTGAACCTACATATCCACTTGAGCCAGAGGATGTTATGTTTAATCTGGAGAATGATGACCCTAACATTGAAAATCCAGAACTGACAAATGCAGACAAAGTTAGCATGATATCGTCAGATGCCACAACGCAAGAATCATCCGATGTTGCATGAAGTTGCTCATCAACATCGTCAGATAAAGCAATCTCAGGTCCGGTGACTGTCACATTAGCTGCCAAAGGAAAGGATACGTTTCGCCAGCAGGTACTGTGGAAATAACCCATATTTAACAAAGTAAACAGAGACAACGCAGAGCGAAAAAGAGGAAAAAAACTTGGTAGTCTTTACCTGAAGGAATTACAAGTCGAAACAGACAAAGTTGGCAAGAAAATGAAAGCAGCAAAGAAAGTCCATTTATTTGATGAAGATCCAAAACATGGAAAGGGCAAGGGAAATCAGAAGAGAAAGGCAGATAAAAAGTAACAATAAAAAGGATGGTTAGAGGTAAATAATATGGAATTGATGAAATGTCAATTTCATTTATTGTTTAGACCTATATTCTGAATCAAACTGAATAACCGTGGGTCGTGTAAGGCACTTGCAATGATTGGGTCAATCAGAAATGTACAAGGGCCAATGATGATGACAATGATTTCAATTGTAAATTGTGTATGGAATAGATAGCTTAGGGTAGGGTTATATGCAAAATAAAAGAAACATGCAATGTAATGGAAAATGAAATGCTAAGAAATAGAACATTTCTCAAAAACAGAGAAAAGAGGAAACACTTATAGGCTAGAAGATAGTAAACTTTGGTTTAATGGGGAAAAAAAGAAATGAAGATGATCTAAGAAGGTCGAAATGTTGTTTTGTACCTTATTTTAATTAAAGAGGTAATACACATGCCAGCTGTCTTGAGAATACATTTTTACTACAAGTGGGTTTCTCGTCATCACAAGATAGCCCACTGTTTAAGCTTTGTGCTTAACTTCCAACAAATTAACAACCAAACCTTAAATATTACCTAGTTTCATCCTTCGTTTTAATTATTAATCTGCTTTTGTATAGATATTGGTTCGGATTCGATCCTTGATCTTCTTATTCAAAGTGCGTTACATAACACACTCACAAGAAGCCTGTACCCTATTCCGAATTTGAGTCATTCTGCAATTTGAAGATTTTCAAGGGAGGTTTCAAATTTTGCTAACGTTCCATATTAAATTTACTGCATATGTTACTAGTTAAACTGAAGTGGAATACCTCTTTTTCTCGTGTATGAATCACATCTTATCATTATAGTACTGTTTAACTTTGCGACCTTCTTACCTGGCATGATGGACTGTTACAGACAGATTGATATTATCGAATCTTGTACATTCATAAAGCTCCCAAATTCTGACATTTCTTGCTCTTTTATATTTCTCCAATGTATTGTAGTTCACATGGTTGAGTGTCTGTAATTTTGTTACTTTTTAATTTTGGTGTTTATCTTAGTTTCTACTTCATCAAATACTCTGGGTGTCCATTGTTAAAGAAGGTTGCACGATGTCTCTTTCTTCTTGCTTCTTAATATACTCTGTACAATAAACCCTATTAACTCTGAAAACTGGACATTCTATGAAGCCTGCTTATATAAAGTGAAGCAGTTTGATTTACAGTGAAGGTATTTACTGATATATTTATGCTTTCGTTAAACTTCTACCAATTATATGTCCTGGTAACCATCATACCAAGAAATATACACTTGCTATTTTTGCTATTTCCATTATGAATTGTAGTGAAGAATGTTGTCTGTTCAGGTAATTCTTGAATTTTATAAATTTATTGCCTTCGAAACAGTTGACAATCAAAACTAATAAGACTTTTGACAAAAGAAAAAGAAAATTCGTAATCAGGAGTTTGTGAAAACTTGGAAATAGATGAATTAAAGTTCACAACTTTTAATGAAGAAAGGTTATTATTTCGTTAAGACGATATTTAATACACCAGACTGTAAAGATGGTGCTTGTCTACAACCCTACGATGTTCATCGTATTGAAGAATTTCTAGCAATGCCAAAACATATGAATTTAAAAAATATATAGTTCTAACCATATTTATGCCCCATTAGTACGAAATGTCTACTATTAGTGGTCAAAACACATTTATAAAGTCTGTACTACACACTTTGCAGGCATCTCAGGATAAAAACATTGGGAACTTCTTTCCCCATTTCTTAGACAAGGCGTCTACCAGCTGATCAGGTGTATCTGATAGATAAGTTGGCATGAGTTCACCTCTAAAACTGGTCCCAAATGTGTTATAAGTTGAATAAGAGTGTAAGAAATTTAAGACCAATATGTTCGCACGGTTGTTTCTTATATGACATGCTCAGTGGGAGACAAACGTATCACTCAACAAAATCAAACCAAGTCCAATATATTCAGCAAAAGACCAGACTAGGATACTGTTTTAACATCGTATAATTCATTCTAACTCTAATAACGTTTAAGTAAGTACGTCTATAGTAACATATGTGTCACCAGCCATGAGAGAAAACCTTGTAAACTTGTCATGTTCACCAACTATACAGCCACACTATAAAGAAACAGACTTGTGTATATTGATGGGCACAAACATGTTAAAAAAAACAAATCCTATAACGTCCAACCAACGCTTACCTCAAGCAGCTAGAAGACGAAATGGGTTTTTATATGAATACAATTCAGTCAAGTCGTCACACTCACACACACACACACAGTGTCTATAGATTTCTATACGATTGGACAGTTGAAGTGTATGATGGATTATAGAAAATAATCAGGTACGGGAAGTGTGCTTTGGGTATGTCAACCTTATAACATAATCGTTTGAATAGGTACTACGATATAAGTTATACTGTCAAAATACACATTCGTGAGATATAGCTCGACCAAGAGTGACGACGTGTACTGAAACGACTTGGTGAGTTTCCTCCAAATCCGTTGTAGTACACACTCAATCTCCGTAATTGTAAAAGAAAAATGAGATAGTTTTATTATAATAAAAATAAATTTTACCGCCATACATTTGCTGCATAAAAATGCATAATATTTACATCTCAATCTTTAATGAATGAGCGAGTAAAGAAAGATAGTTTATTTATCTAGATATCATATTACCACCTGTTACTTTATGCTTACTTCTGAAACAAACAAATAATTTTACACCATGGCCACAGATAATATTACAATATAGAGAGGTTGAATATGTTTTGTAATTGTAACATTCTTAACTCTCTTTATTTATTAACGATCGTAAATCTGAGTTCAACAAGATTTGTTTAGGATTCGTGCAGAGCTACACGAGGGATATCTGCGCTAGCCGTCCCTAATTTAGTGGTGTAAGACTAGAGGGAAGGCAGCTAGTTAGTTACTACCACCCACAGCCAACTCTTGGGCTTCTCTTTTGTCAACGAAGAGTGAGATTGACAGACAAATTATAACGCCTCCACGGCTGAAAGAGGGAGAATGTTTAGTGCGACGGGAATTCCAACCCACGACCCTTATAATGCAAGTCAAGCCATGGAGTCCAACAAGGGAAAAACATGCACCTATATACCTCCTATCACTGAATCAATAAAGAGGCGTTGTACAATCACCTAAACATATATTTTTAACTTGTAATTAAAATTCCTCTGAAACAACAAAGTGGTTTTACAAGGCTGTGATCTTTGTTACTACTGATCATAAAAAAAGAGAAAAAACTTATTTCCCTATAAAACTCTATAATAACTGACAACTCCCTTTCTTGGTAAAACGCTAGTTGTTGTTTTTATTTGTTATGCCCCTCTGTGTTATATCGTTTTGTAATCATAAGAAAAACAATTATCTGTTTTATAAATAGTGTCACACAATAATTGAACTTTAATTACTATATACCATCGAAGTGAATTGGATAGGTTTTGTTCATCCTTACATGTTTCAATAACGATATACTTATTTTTACACTGTTTTAAATTAGCAGCACTCTTGTTTCAATTGAGATAAATGAAGCGATGGCCCAGCAAGTGCAGTCATCGCTAAATATTTTGCAGTTTTAATAAAGTTAGAAATGAGAAAAAATAACTTCGATATGATGAGTCAGAATGAGCACAGATGTTGAAAAAATATCACAATGTACTCTTGAAATGCTTATTGTTTCACAGGCTGACGTTTGAACAACATTGCAACATTTGGTTGCAAGTAAAAACTTAAGGTTTAAAGAAAAAAAGAGACATCGAAGAAAACGTCCCAATGGAAAGTTGTTATTCGATGAACTTTGACAACAAATAGAGTTAGAATATCCCCACAAAGAAATTCGGGTATAATAGTCAGTAGTACAATTGTTCGAAATTGGTTGAGGAAAAGTGACTCATGTGAAAAAGTTGTAGCAAACAAGCAAAACCATAATGTAGATACAGTCAAGCGTTTAACCTTTACAAAGGATAAGAAAATTGGAAAAATTTGCTCAGTATGGGTTGACAAAACAAATAATGAACTTTTCGAAAACTGACCAAACCAAGTGTTAGATAGACCGCCTAAAGCTAGTGCTTCCGAAGTGAGTGAATGGGTCACTCAGAGATCATGAGATTTTAATCAGGGTGAATAAGAATGACGGGATGTTTTTTTATAAAACAAATTCAAAAGCAAAAAATCGCTCCCTAGTGGCATAGCGATATGTCTACGGATTCATATCGCTAGAAACCGCGTTTTCATACTCTTGGTGAGCAGAAAAGACACAGCCCTTGTTTAACTTTGTGCTTAAATTTCAAACAAATAGAGCAAAAGTCATTATCACTTATTGTGGTTGTAATTTGACGTATATTTAGGTCATAATAAATATTTTGCATCTTATTAAGTGCTTTTTTTCGAATTTTATTTTCAAACTCAAATAAATGCAATGTTGAGTGAGGGGGGACGATATTGAAAAAGCAAAGAACAGGGTGATGGGTTTTTAACGGTTTGTTTGTTTAAATTTCGTACAAAGCTACGCAAGGGCTATCTGTGCTGGCCGTCCCTAATTTAGCAGTGTAAGACTAGAGGGAAGGCAGCTAGTCATCACCACCCACCGCCAACTCTTGTGCTAATCTTTTACCAATGAATCTTGGTAAATTGGATTGACCATCACATTTTAACGCCACCACGGCTGAAAAGGCGAGCATGTTTGGCGCGACAGGGATGCTAGCCCGTGACTCTCAGATTACAAGTTTAACACGCTTGACCATGCTGGGCCCGATTTCTAAGGGAGTAAAGATCTCTATTGTAAGGTTGGAAAATATTGCTAGGAATTGATGATAATATAAAGTGATACAGCTCTATACCAACACTTATGTTTAGCACAATGTGTAAGACGTTTATTTGACCTAATAATAAGGAAGCTAATAATTTAAAAGATATTGTCGTGGAGAAGAAAGCAAATACGAAATAATCAGCCTTACACTGACGCTAATCCAGTTTAGGATTTGTATGGTACCAGTTGAAAAGTAAGTTTGTGTAAGAAAAGTTAATGGATCTATTCGTGATTTGGGTGACTGGGCTGCAAAAAAGGAAGAAAAACACGATGACAGTTTCAACAAAAGTCGAGTAGCGTCCATGCTTGTTGTTTTTTGATGTATTCACAGAGGTAAAGTTAAAGACTGTTTGCTTGCTTGTTTTAAATAGGTAAAACGAAATTAACACACTATATCAGAAGTACCTATCTCCAATTTCTGAACTATTCTTGTCTGATTGAATAGTGGAATCTGACTGTTATTTTTATAGCTCACCCATGACCGACCCCAAAGAGAGGACCCAATTTTTGAGGTAACAAACCGTGAACAAATCCGTGCACTCTTATCACCGGCCACAATCAACACCCACACTTATTATGTGTCAAATCTGTAATCACCAGTATACTTATTGTGAGCAAACAACGCTTTCTTTTGAAATATTTTATAAAAGCCTTAATGTTGATACTTGGCTTAGATTTCTATCCAATACTTTAATACATGATTTCATGTATAATAATAATATATACATATATATGAAATGTGTCGTTAAAAAGCAATAAATGCACAAAACAATGTTATAACCTTTCATTTTCGAATGAAATAAGCTTAAGATTATTCATGTTAATGAGACACTATGAAATAAGGAACGTTAAATCTGGTAACTAGCTAATAAAGAACATTTTTCAAACTCACCCAACTGAAGAATTACCAGGTATTTCCTGAACAGGTTCTGCTGTTGGTTTCAGTTTAAAAGGTTTATTTTCAGGAGAACAATCGATGTTGCAAAAGTCGTTACTGCCTCGTTTTGCATTATAATTTGAGCTAAAATTATTGGCTATTTTATTACTCGAACAGTTAGGTTTCCCCTTCTTTATAGCTAATATAAAGCTGTCGTTTCTATTCAAGTGTGTTGTAGGAGATGAAGTTACACTGTCACTTTCGTCACACACATATTCATCAAATTTCTGAGAAAGGATTTCATTTGCGAGACATAATTCTGTGTTTCTTATCTCAGATGGGTTTTCTTGAAGGGCCATTAATAAGAACGACGGCTCATTCGTAATCTGAGACACTGTGGTTATAGAATCAGTCTGAACGGACGTAGATTTAGTCGTGGCGGACGTCTGGTTAAGAAGAATGGGACACGATCCAGTTTGATGTTGTGGTAAACTTAGAAACTTGGAAACACAAAGTAGTTCTTCGACGTCACAACTAAACAGGTATAAAAAATAAAAAAACTCTAAGAAAGCGCGCTTTTAACAGCTTTACTGGACACCTTTAGTGTATATAAATAGACAAGCAAGTTTTAACAAAATGTTTGAAAGCTACTGTTACAAAAAATGAAATCTTGAAGTGTTACTTTTTGATGTTAAGAAGTTGATTATTTAGTGACAGAAACGTTTGACTGCTATCATTAGAAGGAAAAAGATCTTGAAGAGTTACCATTTAAAGCTATGAAGTTTCGATTCTTACCATCCAAAGAGAGAAAGGTTTATAGAACTGCCATTGTATAAAAAGATTTGAAGGTTAAGATAATGAGAAACAGAAGTTTAAAATGTTCATATTTTAATATGTAGAAGGTATAGATTATGCATTGAACAGATAGAATGTTTTAAATGTTTACTTTAAACGGAAGGTAAGTTCGTACGTTATCGTTCAAAACAGATTTGATAACCAGAAAGTTTTACGTTTTCGTGATAATTTACGGTTTTACACATTATGAAACAAATAAATAATATGTAAAAAGTAAACTAAGTCAGTTTACATAATATTAATGTGTTACTATTACATCTATATTTGTTAAATGAAACCTATTATTTATGCTAATTTGCTCTAATGACTATGGCTGCATTGTGTTAATATGTGGAATAATAAGAAATTATTTGTGAAAACATTCAAAACTGACCTGTGGAATTGAGGCTCCTTAGAAAAGTAAATTCGTTTCTGAAGTAAATTGGAGTGGATAACCGACGAGTTAAGACTAGAAAACTGAATATTTTCTGAGTAAAAGAATAAATACAAAAGCGTTTTATATTATGATCAAGTTTTGAGCACATTACTTACACTAAAAACTATTACTTGTAATGTGGTTTTACGTTTACGAATAAATGATAGATAGTTTTTGTTGTTTTTTTTTGGGGGGGTTGCTTCAGAAACAATCTTACGTTACATATGCATGTGTCAAAAAATTCAATTTTTCTCTTTAATAAAATCTTCTATCAGTGAAGTTTAAGAGAATACTACACTATAAAGTTATGTAATTTATAACTAGAAACTGGTCTAAAACTGACTGATAAATGGAACTCTTCCAATCAGTCAGAATGGTTGCATAAAATTTAAACTTATTTATTATGTCTAAGCATTGATATTTATTACATCTAAAGATATATAAATCTAAAGAGGTCACGAAACAAGAGCGATTTAGAAAATTAGATGCTCTTTCTCAAAGCGCTTGTCTCATCGAGTTATTTGTTTTAATTAATTACTTTTCTATCTTACTTGCTTAATTAGTAGAAGCCATAAATCTATAGAAATGCATTCTACGCTATTAAGTATTACAACAGAATTAATGGAACAAAGTAAAATTAAATTGTCATAATGACTTATAATCTCAACTCAAAACTGTTCCTTAGAGCCTTAAATATGACCATGGTCGAAAATTATTTTATTCCACACACATAGCGATTTAATTATATTTCTAAAACTGCTTAGACTTGCTTTCATAAAACAACTGTTTACAGTGATTACAAATAAGATTCTGTAGTTTTATAAAAGTAAATTATTCGAAGAAGTAACGAAAGAGTAAGAATTTCACATCGTAAATGGAAACTATTATTATTGTCCTGAGCTGGTTTTCCCCCAGTGGCACAGCGGTATATAGTCATGACCTAGTTCTTCCCAGTGGCACAACGGTATATAGTCCTTAGCTGGTTCTCCCCAGTGGCACAACGGTATATAGTTCTTAGCTGGTTCTCCCCAGTGGCACAACGGTATATAGTCCTTAGCTGGTTCTCCCCAGTGGCACAGCGGTATATTGTCCCGATCTGGTTCTCCCCAGTGGTACAGCGATATATAGTCCTGAGCTGGACTTCCTCAATGGCACAGCAGTATATAGTCATGAGCTGGTTTCCCCCAGTGGCACATTGTAAGTATTATGGCTTATAATGTTATATATTAAATTTCAATACAAGTGGTGAGCACAGTACAGATGGTTCATTGTGAAGCTAAGTGTTTAATTGTAAGCCAACCGAAGTTGATCACAAAACATTATTTTCTTAATCTTACTTTGTCGTTGAGTTCTCGATGAAATTATTTTAAAAAGGTTAAATCACCTTGAAGTATATCGTCAACAGTAACTTTATTGTTCTGTTGATTCCATGACTCCAGTAAGCTTCCAGAAGTGGTTTTAGCACACTGGACTGCACAAAACTTAAAAAACGTCTTTTCTTAATCCAATCATTTTGTATATTGTTTTGTGAACATTATTGTTGGGGAAATGTCATGTTTTATTTGTCATCTAAATTCAAAATGTCTAACTTTCAACTACAAATGGAGCTAGCAATTACACATTTATCAAGCGAATAACAGAAAATTTTAAAATACAATGAAACTTACTCCCAAAAATAAAGGTCAAATATTTTTATCATTTTCATGAAAACGTATGATCTTCCTACATTATTAAACAGCTGCAATTTTCCATAGATATTGAAAACACAGCTGTTTATAACATATTTAACCTTTTTTTTTTCCAAATACGTGTAGTCAAAGGAGATATTTAACTTTCAGATCGCTGCAGAAACGTGTGAGGCAAATGTAAATTGGTTTTTATTCAGTTTCTTACCGAAAACGTGCTTAGAAAGTTGAAATATGATAACTTGAAGGTGGATGAACATTAATGCTTTCCTTTTTTTTAAGTGTCGATATTAGACGTAATGTTATTGGGAAGAGTGAATGTAATGTAAATTTATCAACAGGACAATAAACTCCCAAGGAATAAGATAATAGTCCTTAAACAATCTTAGGAGTCAATTGATCTAAAAAAATGCAATATAAAAGCCAATAACGTGACGGGAAGTAACAAACAAAGGTAATAACAAATGAAATAAATAAAAATGCATATCATCGTAGTATTAGGTTAAAAGATTTGGCCATGTCACTAGATTATGATAATCGGTAGTGTTTGTGTACAAACTTTTTGTAGTTTTTGTCTTTATCTAATATTTTGTAGTTTTATTTTGATTTTGTCAGACATTTTTCTGACTCCTGATTTACACTTTTTACCATAACTTCTTACTTAGACCTTCGTAGCCTCTATTTAAACAGTTGTTTTATAATTATTCTTTTATATTTCCACATTCTTTCTTTGATTCTTTACATATCTAAAAATAATATCGTTTTCCCTACGTTTCTGTATATTCTATTTCTCCTTGTTTCACTCCTTTTCAGAATCGACACTTTTTAATTTTATGGCCTCTTTATTTACTGTTGAGGATTCAATGGTACTAACGATAATTTGTTTCTGGATTAATTATTTACTTTCAGAAATATCTCAGTCTCTCCATTATGCTTTTATCACAACAGGAAGTATTTCAATTTTTAACGATCCTTACATTCAACCTCATGGAGCACGCTGCAACATAAAGACTAGAATAATTACTAATTTCGTAAAGATAATCAAACATTTTCACTTGAAGTACAGCCCAGAGATATTAGAATTATTTCACTTTAAAGCTCTAACCTGAATCAAAGAATTCACACCTCATCACTTAGTCTGCAAAATTTAGTGTCATTCGTTTTGTCCTCATTCCGAGAATAGTCCATTTTTATTTACTTAAACAGAACTCCATCTGAAGTATCCCAGCTTTCTCTCTCGTCGTCTACAAACTACGAGTGATCACTGACTATTCAGACTGACTTTTGCTGTCCATAATTTTGTCTTGCATTTTCTCAGATAATTTTTCCTGTAGTTATTGATTAAAGCACTGAAGTAAATCATATAAGTCAATTCAGAAAAATCTTTAGTGCTTCACGTTTCTTCTTTCAACAGATCGATATGAATTTACAATGTTTGTTCTGTAACACATTACTAGCCATTTTCAAACAATATACAAAGACATCCAGACAGACCTGCAACCAAATGATGGGCATTTTCCTATAGCACATACTGTTTCACCAGCTTTATAACCCTTTACAAAGTGTCAACACTATCATAAACTTGTTTTATATCTCACTGCAAAGAGGGTTGAATTGATGTGAATACCCAGTCTAACCAGATTTATAGTCTGCCAAATTACTTATATACATAAGTGTGTGTGATTCTTTTCGTTGTCTGACTATTTTAAATTTTATTAATAAAACTTTGTTTTCTATTTTGAACAAAACCAATTACCCTGCTTCTACAAGTAAATTTTGTCTCAGATATCTATTTATTTGTGTACAACCATCCTAAAACGGGCCTCTTATTACAGTCCATTAGTCAGTTCATTTTTTTTTTAAATCTAAGTTCAGTTGTTTTTTTTGTTCAACGTTACGACTCTTTATTTTTCTCTTAGATCAAATTACTTACAGGTATCATCTATAACCTTGATTCATAAGTACGAATTTAAAATGTGAACCAATTTGTTATCGACGAATCATGATATTAAGCGCAGTTGATAAGGGAAGCAATTAAAATACATACACAAAGAAAAGAATGACATTAACATAACTTACTTACATAAACAGAATAACTAAACTCCTTTTACAAGGACTACACAAATATGAAATTACATACAAAACATATCTTAAAATAGACTACATAAATCAAGAAAAAACAAACTGTAACATAAACCATGCAGAAATATCCTTTAACACAAACCACAAAATAGCACGCAGAAAAATCATTGCTCTTAAAAATGAGATTATTTATTTACTTTAACAAATCATGCTCTGGCCATCCAGACATTGATATTAAGAAAATCAAATAACATTATTTACTGTCACAGGTGACATCATGAACTTTGAATTTTTTTTATAAGATAAGAAAACTACAACTCTTTTAGCGTTACAATGTATACGGCTGATTGATTTAATTTTATAACAACAATTTTTAGTTGTGTTTGCTGAAGATTCTAGCAGTTGATCACAGATTTCATGTATAATACCTAAATATTTAGTTCTCAATTAGTTGGAGTGCCATGCTGCCATGGGAAAACTCTTTCCGTGGAAGAAAATTCATAATTAGTTAAATAATTGACAAAACACATATATCCTATTCTGAGATAAGGAATGAAACACAGATTAATAGGCTAGCTATTAAAATGTTAAATGATTAGCAGTTGATGAGAGTGACATCTAGCTGGTAGACATTGCTGTCATAGTCGCTGGTCCTGTTGTTGTAACTAACTTTGTTTTTTTAGACTTGAAAACTAATGCTTGAACTTTAGAAAGATGTAGCTTCGGTTAGAAGTGTGTATATAGTTGAATATTTTTATTTTTGTCTTCTTGAACCTTTCTTCAGAGCACAGGAACAGCTTAAATAGTGTTCATAATTTCTTTCTGTGTTTTTTCAGTTGTGAGGTACCAATGTCGATGATGACAAGTTTGTGATAGGAGCCCGACCATATATATATAGATATAGGCGGAGTTTTCTGAATTAGTTACACGATCAGATATGATGGAAGACATACCAAAGCTTGTTTGTTTGTTTGCTTTTTGAATTTTGCAAAAAAGCTACTCGAGGGTTATCTGTGCTAGCCGTCCCTAATTTAGCAGTGTAAGAGTAGAGAGAAGGCAACTAGTCATCATCACCCACCGTTAACTCTTGGGCTACTCTTTTACCAACCGATAGTGGAATTGACTGTCACATTATAACGCCCCCACGGCTGGGAGGGAGAGCATGTTTTGGTCGACGGGGATGCGAACCCGCGACCCTCGAATTAGGAGCCTTAACACGCTTGGCCATACCGGGCCCTATACCAAAGCAAACTAAAAGTTTTTGTTTTTCTTGTAATTATAATATAAACACGTTACATATGTCATACATAGCTCCCTAAAGGTCAACTAATGGGAGTCAATTCTAATTGAAAAAGGTAATCAGAGATTCTGAGATCTTTGGCTACAAAACAAAAAAACACCAGCAATCTATTATGATCACTTAAAGAATTTACAAACAAATCAACCAGATGCTATTTATCATAGACATATCATTGTATAATCCTTCAACCACATGTTTACAAGAGCAGGGCTATCGCTGTTTAAGACTGAGAATATATTAAACTATAATGTGCGCTCAAACATTAACTTTTACGAAAATATTGAAAAATGATTACAGATACGTTATTATTCTATTTTGTAAATTGAATTAGTTTATGATACTTGAATGTCATATGAATATAAAAAAAAAATATGTAAAAATTCTTACTGTATAGCGTGACTTTTATCACGAATATTACGCTCATTAACAATTAGCTATGCTAAGCTAGAGTTTTATTTAGTTTTTGACTGTTAGTCTAATTCCCTCTATGTTTTCAGGTTGAAAAACTTCCACTGTGTTTGTTGTTTCTCTCTAACATAATTATATCTGTCTCTATTGCAACAGGAGCAATAAATAATACATTTGCTACTTCCAGTATTTTAACTGTATTTTTTGTAACCCCACTCTGACGTTAATAAATTCTTGAGCAAAGTAAATATAGACATTGGTCAATTGTACGAAACTTTAGTCATTTTGTTCTAGTTCGAGTCTATGACAGGTTACTAGAGAGATGCGTCATCTCTTCAGCCAAGAAATGTAACGAGGCTGACGATTTATAGAACATAATGGACACGTGCGTGTATCAGTCAATTAATGAAGGTAGGCGTGTGGATAACGTTATGATTTAGAAATGAGATTCATTTGTGCACCATAGATAGAACAAATGGAGAAAAGTAGAAATAAAATGATTCATTAGCTAGCCGAATAAATTTAACTGGGTAAAAATGTCATTGGAAAATTTCATATTACTTTTTAACAGCTATAACGAAAATGTGTCGATTCAATGATATGTAGCGTTACTTTTATTACATTACTGTTGGTTCACTTCAATGATATGTAGCGTTACTTTTATTACATTACTGTTGGTTCACAGAATAGAGAATTACTTTTATTACATTACTGTTGGTTCACAGAATAAAGAATTATATTGATACTAATGTTTCATTTAATTGATGTGTTTAAAATATTTTAGTGTTTTCTTCACTAATTTCTGGTGAGACAAAATGTTTTTATTGTTCAGATAAGAATCCCAAGTATTATACTCATGATTAAATGTATCAGTTTAAAATAACTTTTACCAGAATATTATTTTGTTTTGACCTGGTCAAAACCACCAGAGATGAGTGTTATTACCCAAAAACAAGTTTAACGTAGACTAAGTAAGGTAAACAGTAAATATGTACCTGTTTATACTTTGATGAATATCCTGTTTAAAGAAAAGTATGGGTATGAAATATCTCTGAAAATGATAAGCACAAATATAAGCACAATTTGCTTATTTAGTTTCTATTATTGTGTTGATGTCTATTACTAGCCGGTTGTTTTAGACTATTCTGGAAATGTATCTATATATATATTGAAAATAAAGTGTTTAATGACCAAAAACACATTTTATGTTTTCGACTGGTTAGCGTAATAATGTTTGTTTGTTTTTTGGAATTTCGCACAAAGCTACTCGAGGGCGATTTGTGCTAGCTGTCCCTAATTTAGCAATGTAAGACTAGAGGGAAGGCAGCTAGTCATCACCACTTGGGCTCCTCTCTCACCAACGAAAAGTGGGGTTGACCGTCACATTATAACGCCCCATGGCTGGGAGGGCGAGCATGTTTAGCGAGACTCGGATGCGAACCCGCGTTTTACACAAATAACTTTTCTACTATGAGTTTCTCGCGTAAGTTTTGAAAGTAGATGTAAAATTTCCATTTGAGTAAAATTCAAATATAAATAGTTATCACCATTAGATTCCATCAAGGAACCTAGTGCGCAATCGCTTGCGGATTCTTCAACAGGAGAGTACAATTAAGTGAGTTGGTTGTTAGCCCACTGCATCAAGCCGTCCCTAATTTAGTAATGTAAGACTCTTGGGCTACTCTTTTACCAACGAAAAGTGGGATTGACCGTTACGTTATAACGCCCCCACGGCTAGGAGAGCGAGCATGTTTGGCGCGACCGTCAGATTACGACACGCTAGGCCATGACGGGCCTAGCGTAATAAACACTCACCAATGGGATTAACTTCACAGATAGTTCACTTACTTCTCTGATTCTATATTTCTGTATCTTCCAGGGAAACAAATAATATGTTAAAACTTAAAGAGTACATTAATGAAGCTCAGTGTATTTATCGTAAATAACCAAAACTATAGCCAGACCATTTCGTTTGCAGCTAATGTTTCGTATTTTCCATATTTCTTCAAGAACATTTTAAACGAAAGCAAAAGAAAAGAACTTTTTATAAAAATGATAAATAAGCAGCAAGAACATGAAATAATATAAAAATCGCCTAATTTACCATTAAAATCTGTAGAATTAAAAGACTGAACCTTTATAACACTAATTTCACAAGATGCTTGGTTACTATCATGTTTCAAACCTAAGCCTATTTAAAATTTTATAACAATCAACACCTGATAGGACTTATGTGAGGCCCTTAGGCGGCACTCAAAGTTGATAATACTTTGTTTTAAGTGTTCTGTTCAAAATAACATTAAAAAAACACGACGTTCGAAAATATTTGTCTTTACAAAATGTAAATATATAGATTTATTTGATCGTTCCTAATGATTTATGCGAAGTGAAAGTAAGAGATATTTAATTTTAAGATGACAGGCCTGATACAAAGCACCAAGTCAAGAGCTTTTACCACAAATACTTTTAAATAGTGGCATTTGAACTTTATATTTATAACGCACAAACTGGACAGTGTATTTTTTGGTCAAGCTAAGGACAGCGAACCATGAAACTTAGATTCACAGCCCAAGCACGATAACCAATGATTCCTGAATGATCCTACATATGTTACACTTTGTAAATACTCTCTTAAAACAATGAGTTGCTGAAGTAAGTTAGTATTTTTTTTTTCTCGGAGCAAGCGAGTTAGAAAGCAAATAATAGTTTTCTGATTTTCTTATAGGAATATTGAAGCATTTAACTAATGTAATAAGTTAAACGTTCACCAACTTTCATTTTCATTTACTGAAGTCCAAGTAAATTACTATTTTCTTTTTGTTAATTACATTCACCATAAGCAAACAAAGTTAGTGAACTGCAGTGAAGTTCAAATATTGACGGTTTGAGGGCTCGGGAGCCGAGAGGTTAAAAGAGATACATGTTTTGTAGTGAAATCCCAGTAGAAAGCTGCATGTCGCAGAGTTTTAGTACGCTACTCAACACTAATTTAAGTTAGCCTAGGGGAAATGTGCATTGAAAAGAGCAGATTGTTTTATTAAAATTTTCGTTGTACTACGTGCTAATTCTCTTCATATTACTTGAGTACACACATAGACCACGTGCTCTGGTGTATTGTAGCATTATTGTGTTGTTTTGTAGTGTATTGCATTATATTTTATTTTTTTATTGTTTGTAACAGATTTAATATTATTTTAATATCTATGCTTGTTTCAGTTTAATGCTTGTAACGTATATTGTTAAATGTGTATTGCGTAAGTTCTACCTGTTCTATACATTTGTAGATTCTCGAGTGTAACAATCAACAATATGTTTAACGAAAGCACTAACGTATCTTTGAATAGCTTTTGCATGGTGAAATTTCGAGAATCTTGCCTAATGAATATAAAAGTTAGCCATCGCAACACGCAGACAGTTTTAGAATATTGTTTGACTGCTATAGTCAGTATACTATTAGCCACGGAAGCCATGATTGTGGTAAACGCTTATTAATAAAAAAAACTACAAATATTTGACCATAAACGTGTGTAGATTTCGAACAATACAGATTATTTAGCTTCTGTGAATTAACGTCTGACGTTAATATTTCAACTACGGCAGTAGATAATTTCGTCAGGAAAAACTCACTTGTGAAGTACAAAGCCAGCTAGCGTTTCTGTCAGCTGAAGTACATCTGTATGTCAATATAAAAGTGAACTGTCGAGAAAGTATTTAGTTCCAGACTCGATAGAGGACTTAATGTTGTTTGTAAAACTGTTGTAAATAAATCAATATTTGTAATAACCGTTATTATACACTGTATTATTGTTTGTACATTAGAATTTATTTCTGTTAAGAAAGAAAACTGTGTATATCAATCTTACTGGAAAATACAAATTTAATACTTATCGACATTCAATTAACATCATAATTAAAATTGCCTCCTATTAGAAAACGTAATACGTAACACAACAGACCGGAGACTTGTCCGAGATTAACTATAAAATGTAACATGTTATTAATATTTTTATTTGTATATTACAGTGTCATTTCTTTCTTTCTTTTTTCTCGCGATCCGCATACTTGAAACACCAATGGAAATACATCACAAAGGCCGAATTCCTAGGACATTCAGGTAATGAGTCACTGAGTTTCGGACCTTGGCAGAAATTTGGAATTAAATGTAGCGTACTATTCAGTATTACACCCATTTAAAAAAAGTATACAATACGTTATTTTGTGACCCTCTAAATAGTGTGAAAAGTACTGAATTTTGTTTCTAAGCGCAAAACTGTACAATGGGCCATGTTAGTTGGGAGTACCACAGAGACAAGTTTAACGATGAGCCACCGGGGTCAGCTCAGAAGTTAAAAACCTACAAAGACAATTACTGTTCGTTTGTTTTTTTCTTAAATTAATTAATGTTCAATTCATTTCAATAGAGACAGCCGTAGTTTGGAATATTTTTGCATTGTCTTTCAACTAATTTTATTTATATAGAAGAATTATAAAATACTTACCAGGTTTAATTTCCAAAGCAGTTTGTGATTCCACGTTTAATCTGCATTAATACAATTTAGTATATGTAACTAATAAGAAACTTAATATACATGTACATATTTTTCTCGTTGAAAAAATATCACCCTATACTTTAAATCGTATAAGTATTATAAAAAGCCTGTTTTATTAGTTATATCAGTCAGTTGCGTATTAGATTATTCTTACGTTGGTTAACTTCATTTTGCTGAATTAATTACTTTCTTCGCTAAGTATTCATAACAAATGTATACGGAAAGTATCCTTAAATTTGTACTAAAGCAATATCAGACAGACAGTGACAGAATGTATGGTAAATTATCTAAACATGAAATACATTTTATGAGCTTAGTTCCTGATGCTCGTACTCTATAAAACTATACTAACAAATGTTTAAGACAACAATATGCGGGAAAAGATATAAATACGGTGCTAACTGTGATTATTTGAACTTAGATAGACAGAAAAACACATAGGCTGGCAGATACATTTTTTCTTCTCAAAACACATGCAATTGTTTAAATGAAAACGTTCCCAACACTACGCATCATCGTTTACACACATTACAAATCTTTTAGATGTTCACCTATCTCCGTAAACATTCGTGACAGTTTCTTACCTATTTTAAATGGTCTCAATCAGTTCTTCCAAAAGCAATTAATTTTCATCTTAGTATATTTATTTTTGAATGTGATTTATTTTTCATAATAAGCATAAAATATCACTTAAAATGCCATAAAGTTGTTAACGTATTATGCATTGGAAACACATATATATATATACACATCGAAAATATGTAATATATCTATATATCAGGGTGTGATATTTTTGAGCGTACATATATATATATATATATATATATATTCAAAGTACCAACAGGTTCAAAATAAAATTTTATAAAGCAAAATATTTTTCTGACATCTATAGAGAGCATTTATCTTTAAAAAATGCCTTTGGTCTGAAAAACAAATACTAGTTCATTATTAAGTTAACAAGAAAATCTAGATACAGAAATAACTCAAAATTGGAGAAATGAAGATTAAAATTAAAGCTTTAGAAATACAAGCAAATTTCTACTCAGTTAAAATTACATGAAGATGACAATGTTCTGAAATATTTTATCGACAAGCAAACAAAAATAAATTGAATGTTTCTCGATAAAATGGATTGAAAAATGTAAGGAAGAACAAGAGAAAAGTAGAACAAAAAAGGTTAAAAAACAAGACTTCTTTAAAAACAGTCCATGTAGAAATTATTTCAGAGAATTTAACCAAGAACTTTAAGACGAAGCAGTCAATGTCGAACATCCCTTCCAACTCCTTCCTGTTAATAAACACGAGAGAGGAATAATGGGATATTTTACTCTGGAAAGACGTGTATCATCGAGAAAATTATACGAAACAGCCTAAAAATTTCTGTTGGTAACAACTTCATAGCAACCTTCATTATAATTTTAGTAATAATCTTCAGAAAAATAGGTCAAATTAGTGGAATAAAAAAAGATCTAGGCAAAGTCATTACAGGAGCGATCGAATCAATCTATAGTATTATATATCTCTAATGTTAGCCTTAAAAATGATGAGATATTTTCACTAAGAAATGGTTTATTTTATCGTTCTCTCAGTAAGCCTAATCGTTTATAAATAAAAGAAAGGGTAATTCGTCATATTAGACAAATTTGACGCAGTTTTATTCAAGACAATATCAAACTGATAACGATGATGATATAATTTCGAGAAATACATCAATATCCAATATCTGTATTGAACTGGACCTATTATGTAATCAGATAAAAACCTACCTTTAATTTGAACTCGATATAAGAATTGTAATAATACCAAGAATATTACTACGTATATATTATTCTAAAGATATGATTAAAATATTGATAAATAAAGTATTATAGTTTTAATGTCAAATATATTTTGTAAAACAATGGTTATGATTATACGAAACTTTAGGAAAAAGGTTATGATAGAGACGTATTACAAAATATTAAATATTTTGCTCAAAAATATATGGGTCTACTTAATAAATTAAGTATAGATTATCAATTAAACTTATTTTACGCTTTTTATAATATAATGCCAATATATAATTGATATCGTTGCTGATAAAAAAGGACTGAAATGTTAGCTTCTTATGTGATGTCACAGTGCTTCAAATATATTTATAGTTGTTTCATTATTTGGAATTGAGATTTAAAGTGGATTAATTTTAGTCATGTTTTCAATTATTTAGATTCAAACATTAAATTTGCTGACGAAAAGTCTTATAAAACTTGTAAGGGATTTACCGTTATACGTCTAGTTTATTACCTCCATGCGTTTCAGTGTGATGTATGTGACATACATTGTTGGATGCGTATTGCGCAAGTCCCACCTGTTCTGTAAATTTATAGAAGATTCTTGAGATTAAGAGTCAACAATTTTCGTTTTACAAAACACTAGTGCAGTTTACAACATTGTTCAAAGTTCGAGAATTTCATGTGATTGTTATATAAAATCGACGCGGCGATAGAAAATTATTATTATTATTAGTCAGCAACAGTCGGTGTGCTAAAGGCCTCGGAAGCTATAATTTTGATTAACGTCTATTAATCGGAAAACTACAGAACTGGACCAGGAACGCTTATAGAATTCGAACATTGCAGATCGTTTAACTGCAGTGAATTACTTCGGACGTTATTATTTCTACAATGAGGCTAGCCAAAAAAGGACATCATTAGCTCAGGCGAGGTGTTACAATATCAACTTCGTCGTAGACTCAGATCGTCGATAAAATATTCAGTTCTAGACGAATATAAGACTTAGACTTGACTATAAGTTTGTAAAACTCTTGATTATAAACCATTATTTATTATAACTATTAGTAATAAACGATATTACAAATTGTATTGCTTTGTTTGTATATTAAAATGCATCTGTGTTAAAAATGAAAATTGTGTGCATCAATCTTGTTGGTAAATATCATAAACTTAATAAATATCAACATTTAACTTACTTTTAAATTAAAATTAAATTTTCTCGGTTATTCGAAATCGTAACTCGTTAATATACGGAACATAATAAATCGGAGACTCGTCCGATATAAATGATAATACGAAACAAACTATACATTTCTTGGATATACACATTGAGATATGTGACAATGGCTCTTTTGGAACTAATATTTCTTTTCTATAAGTCGATCAATTGAGATTTTAAAGTATCCGACCTCGGCATATCAAAAGAAATACCACAGATAAGTAAGCAAATAAAATTCCACAAATACTTAGCAACAAAGAAAAAAAGAATTATTACATTAATGAACTATGAATGATTTTATTACATATCAGTTGTGTTGTCCAAGAGTTGACAACCAATCAGAAGTGTTACTAGTCATTACTATATATATATCACAGATTTAATACTAAATACCCCTAACTCCATAAGAAAAGCCGTAATATTAATGTTATTGTAGCTTATATACAACCTAAGATCTCGAACCGTGAAGAAAATAGACAAGAGGATATTATTCAGTGTAAGAACCTAAGATGTCCTCTTTGTAATTACAGTATATTACAGATACTAACGACATTAAAAACACAGATGGAGTCTTGTCACAAATTAGAATCCGACAACATAGGAGTGACTGATAAATGCATTCACATGACATAGTCAATATATTCAACATAACCAATAAATATCTTGTGAAAATGGGACCAACAAGATATGGATTCACTACGGTAACGCTTTCTATTAGTTGTTCTGTTGCCTCAATCAGTTGGAGATTAAAATTCACAATATTTCATATAAAAATATGCTTTTCAAGTGGCGAAATGCAGAACCTATGAATTTCTGTGTGATCAGACGTCTGATGTGGACGTTGAGAAAGAGTTGTTTAGTAGACGAGACGGTTATGGAAAACTATAGAAAGGACCATATGTTTGAACATGACAACCTTACGAAGAACCTTTTGCAGAGGAAACCACGCTGTAGGGTTTCTTTAAGACGCACGGTGTTAAGACATGACCATACATAACTGCATGAACTCTAACAACGCAGTAAGGTTCCAAAACCGTTTTAATACAACGGTTTAACCTCTGTATAAACTTATTATCTACATGTCCACGATTGTAATAGTTTATTTTTTCACTATTGTTTTTTGTAACTAGCGATAATACTCAGGCAGGTGAGCAAATCATTTATCCATCGAAACAAACGTAGTTATAAATGTAAAAAAATTCTGAGTTTTTCCAGTCAGAAGTTATGCGTTACAACTAAATTACATATATTTTTAAAAAATGTTATGAGATATTGTTAACACCTGTGCATTCTAGAGTGCATCTGTGCTGCATAATTAGCACAATAAGCATGCTTTGTGTGTGAAAAATAATAGTTTTACCTGATGGACTGTTCTTTCATCTGATTCTGGGAACAATGGGAGATGCAAGTACCCATTATAGAAAGCCTTCTTCCTTACTGCTGTAGTCAAACTTGGTGTTACATTAGTAGCGAAGTCCATTAATATGTGATATTTGTGATATTGATAAATTCCACCTAGATAGGAAAAGCAATGAAGGATTACAGTCAAGTACCCTGCGATTTTTAGAAAGTTCCTTTGTAATGAATTTCGTATTTTGTCTCTCTTTGGTGAAAAGAAAAAAAATGCTTGGTAAAATCGTGATCAGAGAATGAAATACGCCAAATTATTTTTATAAGCCTTTGTAATCTCAGTAATGCTAATATCACTTAATAAATTGCAGTTTCAGTATTCTAAATGTGGTCAGAGAGTCTTACGTTGTAACTTATTTAAATAGTATTATATATTACAAAGGAACTACTTTAATGTACATTTGCACCCTGAAGTACAATTGTCTATAGAAATCATTGAAAATAATACTTGAGGGTGCATATAAGCATATAAGCATCAAAGTACATAAATGTAAAAACGCCTGGTTTGGGTTGATTTTTTTTTGTTTTTTTTTGTTACGTAGAGGTGCGAACAACGTTTCGACATTTTTCGGTCAACGTCAGGTTTACAAAGAAAGGAAGAGGGAACTGACCAGAAGCTTACCACATGTTTGAAAGGGGTCGTGTAATTGAGTGTTGGAATGTAGAGGGCGTGCTTAGATGTTTGAATATATAATTTTATATTATTTATTTTATTATTATTATTTAGTATATTATTTTTAATATAGGTATAAAGGTGTTCTTTTGTATTGGTTTATTTTGGGCTTGAGTTGTTGTATAAGTAAGGCTTCTTTAATTTTGCGTTTTTTTATGTTTGTTTCTTTATTTAGTATGTGGGTGTTTTCTATGGTTATGTTGTGTTTATTTGACTTGTAGTGTTCTAAAACGTGTGAAGGTGACTTTTTATGTTCTTCGAATCTGGTTTCCATTTTTCTTCTCGTTTTTCCAATATAGAAGTCGTATCAGTTATCACATTGTATTTTATAAATAATGTTGGTGTGGTGTTTGTCAGTGTAGTGTTTGCATAGTATAGACCTCAGTTTCGTGCCTGTTTTTTGAATAAATTTAGTATTAACTGGAATGTCATATTTTGTTACTAGTTTTTGCGAAATGTTGGTTATTTGTTTGCTGATGTCAGGAATATATGGTATGCAGCAATATACGGTTTCGTGATTTTTTGATTCGTGAGATATATTTACTTTTGTCAGTTGATTTTACTTTGTCTAGATGTGTGCGTATAATGTTTACTACGGATTGTGGAGGAAACTTATTGATGTTGATGAAGTATTGTTTTATTTTGTTTAATTCATCGTTAATTTTATCTGGTGAGCATAGTTTTATGGCTGTGTTTATCTGGTTTCTTAGTATTTTTAATTTTTGTTTTGTTTCATGTGCTGAGTCCCAAGAAATGTATAGTCCAGTATGGGTGATTTTTCGGTGGATTTCTGTTTTAAATTGTGTGTCGGTTCTTGTAATTTTGAGGTTAAGAAATGATATTTGATTGCTTTCTTCTTGTTCACGTGTGAAGTTAATGTTGGGACGTATAGCGTTAATGTGATTAAAAAAAATTACGTGTGTGTTCTGTAGATTTGAATCCCGCAACCGTGTCATCTACATATCTGTACCAGTACAGTGGTGGATGTAATGCTGTGTTAATTACAAGTGTTTCAGCTTGTGTCATAAAAAATATTGGCTAGAACTGGTGATACTGGGTTGCCCATGTTTAGGCCATTTGTAGTAGTTCTTACATCGAAGTAGTTCCTTTGTAATATATAATACTATTTAAATAAACTACAAATGAAGATCATCTGACTACACTTAGCAGACTGTAATTTATTAAGTGACAATAACTTTACTGAACTTGTCGTAGCTTTTTGTATGTTTGTGTTTGTTAAGTAAATCCTCATACTGTTGATCTACAGTTTTTTTCTGTTACTTATATGTATAAGTATTTTAATCCTTCTAAATTTCTGCATTAATATAAAAACTTGTAGCTTTTGGTTCAATGGAATACATATGACTTGGAATTCAACCAATGACAGTTTTTATGAATTCATTCATACATTCACTATGATCAGATAAGTTAGTTCAAACACAGTAGAATTCCTAGAGTTACCGACATCTAACCCACTTGAAAATTTTGTTCTGTAATAATATAAATATAATAATAAAAGATATTAAAAATATTACTTTTAACAGTTTATGTGGCCTTACATGCATTCCATGCATATAAAAAATAGGCCCCCGCTTGTACAGCGGTATGTCTACGGATTTACAACGCTAAAAAATTTAGCTCTCCGATTCCCCTCGGTGGGCTGAGCAGATAGCTCGATGAGGCTTTGCTATAAGAAAACACAAACAAATAATATGAAAAGTACCGATAAACGCAGTAATAATTAAAATTAGTATGTTAAAGAGTTAAGTAAAGGGAAATTGAACTGAAATTAGACCCCCAGTGATTAAGCGGTATGTCTACGGACTTACAACGCTAAAAACTGGGTTTCGATACCCGTGCTGGGCACAGCACAGATAGTCCATTGTGTAGCTTTGTGGTTAATTCAAAACAACAACTATAAATTAATTGATTTACAATGTATCATAAAATCAAATATACTTGAGAAAAGATATTCATTTTTTCTCTCTTTTTTCGTTTTCATCGATTTAAGATTTTGATTGATCAAACATGTTATTGAATTTATATAAATCTCTGTGCGCGCGCGCGCGTGCTTGTAAGAGAATATGTGTAATATTAAAAAAAAACACGTAACAAATGGCAACTGTAGTGAATGATGTATTATTTGAATTCGTTTTACTTTCTGTTGTATCTCATGAGGAGTGAGGCAACTGGAAAGCACTTTTTTCTGTTGCTTAAACTATAAAAAGTATTTGTAAATATCGATAAGTTATTAAATCGTAGGATTGATAGAATCGATGAGTTTTGTTTTAAATCACGTTTCGTACATTTTTCTTAGCAATGCTACACTCACGTGCTCTTCAGTACGAAACTCAATTTTTGTTTTACGAAAAACACATTTTCGAATGAAGAACGTATCGATAAAATTTACTTTGCCGAATTTTTCAACAGCAAACGTCAGAGCCGAATAATTTTAAAATTGAGAAGTATGAGCCAATTGTACAACTGGTTAGCAGCGTTATTATCAGGAGTTGATCTTATAACATCACAATACTTGTTCTTATTAACGCTACTGTGTATCAATATTTAGTCCTGTTGTTATACAAAATGAGTTAGTCTTGTTAGAGCTTGTACCAATAGATAGCCCTGTTATCATACAACTTACTGTTATTGTGTGATAACATTATTTGTGTTTACACAAGAAGAGTTATTATTAACAGTGTTGATAGGTATTACGACATAATCCTGTTATTAAATAATACCGGTATGCCGTACAGTATACTAGGTGTTGTTGTTACCATTACCAGCATATGTACAAGAATTGTTCTTATCCATGCTTCATTGTTTCAATAGTTAACCCTATTATTACATCAAATGAGGTGTTGTTGTTAGTTTTAGCATAGGCCATGAGTTAGTCATATTATATAACAATAATTACTATAATACGTGCTAGCATGTATCAAGAGTTATCCCTATTATTAGATAACAATGGTTAGATGTACCAGACTTACAGTCAAGCATTAATAGGTGTTGTTAATATTACCTCTATTATGTATAAAAAGTTCCCGTTATTACTAGCGTTGTAATAAAGAGATAATTCTCTAAATATATAAAAAGTTTATATTGTATGTATCAACTGTTAATACTCTAATTCTGTAACAATATTTAGTCTTATCAGTTCTAGCATCAAGAGTTAATCCCGTTATTACAATAAATGAAGTGTTCTTACATATATATTCTAATATATATTCATATTTAATTCTTATTTTACATAATAATATTTATTTTTACCAATGACAGTAAGCAACAAGAGTTAATCGTGTCGTAGTAACACAACAGGAATAGTTCTTACAAGTGCTGGTATAAAGATTTTAACCCTATTTTAGTATAACTATGATTGTTCTTGCAAATACTGATACGTATAAAGACTCGATCATGTCGTAACACAAGAAAAATTGTTCATGTGAGTACTGATACACATCAAAAGTTAGGTCATGTCGTAAAACAAGAAAAATTGTTCATATGAGTAATGATACACATCAAAAGTTAGATCATGTCGTAACACAAGAAAATTTGTTCATATGAGTAATGATACACATCAAAAGTTAGATCATGTCGTAACACAAGAAAAATTGTTCATATGAGTAATGATACACATCAAAAGTTAGATCATGTTGTAACACAAGAAAAATTGTTCATATGAGTAATGATACACATCAAAAGTTAGGTCATGTCGTAAAACAAGAAAAATTGTTCATATGAGTAATGATACACATCAAAAGTTAGATCATGTCGTAACACAAGAAAATTTGTTCATATGAGTAATGATACACATCAAAAGTTAGATCATGTCGTAACACAAGAAAAATTGTTCATATGAGTAATGATACACATCAAAAGTTAGATCATGTTGTAACACAAGAAAAATTGTTCATATGAGTAATGATACACATCAAAAGTTAGATCATGTCGTAACACAAGAAAAATTGTTCATATGAGTAATGATACACATCAAAAGTTAGATCATGTCGTAACACAAGAAAAATTGTTTATGTGAGTAATGATACACATCAAAAGTTAGATCATGTTGTAACACAGTAAGTACTAGTAATGACAAGAAACCCACTTGAAGTGAAAATGTATTCTTAATACGGCTATACTTTATTTTAATTAAAGTACTAATACCCATACCAGCCGTTTTGAGAATGAAAAAAGAACTGTTCTTATTAATACTAGAAATAAACAACCTTATAACACCAAAATGTGTTTTTATTTAATTAGATACTTAATACTCACTCAAGGTTACAGAGTAATATAAGAAAAATAGAATAAAGATAAAATAATTAAAATTATAGACACCAACCTCTGTCCCTATTCATTTGTGGTCGTTGTTGTTCGATGAGAAGAGATTCTTTGAATTTTACTAACCTACAATGTAATAAAGCCAATTGTCTTAGAAAAACGTGTTTGCAATTTAGAAAGTATTACTAACCAGCTGACATGTAACATCTAACATCATACACATACAGAGGAAACCAAAAGGACCATACCCACAAGGATATGAGAAGATACTGACGCTTTATATAAAGAACAACATGAAAGAAGGGTAATTGTAGATCTTATTTAACTACTTATGGACAACTACGACCACAGACGAATGGGGACGATGGTTGACACCATGGATAACTACGACCACAGATGAATGGGGACGATGGTTGACGCCATGGATAACTACGACCACAAGATGAATGGGGACGATGGTTGACGCCATGGATAACAACAACCACAGATGAATAGGGTCGATGGTTGACGCCATGGATAACTACGACCACAGATGAATGAGGTCGATGGTTGACGCCATGGATAACTACGACCACAGATGAATGGAAGCCATAGTTGACGTCTATACTTTTTAATCATTTTATTTCCTTTTTATCGTATTTTTTTTTATTTCTCTCTGTAACCTTGGTAGAACTTTTGTTTACTGCAGATAACACTTGATTATTTCAACAACACCTTTCATTCAGATTCATTCATTCTCTAAAGCTATGCAAATACGACATAAATTTCACTATAATTTATTATTTAAACTATTCAAAGCTTTGTACTGTCAGTTTCGGTATGTGTTTTAGTAAGCACTCCTGAAGAGGCTGTAAATTCGTTTATTCGTGGTAATGAATATATTTTCTAGACATCAGAGTGAACAGTAGAAATTAAATAAATAATAGTTTTTGCTGTGAATATTGATAATTTTAAGAGTTAAATGATGTCCTAACACAACAAGGATTGTTCTTTTTAGTACCGTTAAGTATGAATAGTTAATCCAAGCAGTACTAGTATATATCAAGAGTCAAACGTAGACACTTATTTATAAGCAGCACTAAACTTACAAGCACTAGTATATATCAGTCGTTATTAACTATCCATTATAGTAAAAATCAAAAGTTAATCTAACCGTTTTCTATACTTATTAAGAGAGAATTCCATCTGTATATATATCAAACTCAGTCTGGCCAAGAACAATGTATGTCAGAACTTTATCCTATCTACATTAATGTATGTCGATAGTTAACTTAGTTGGTATATATCTAGAGCTAATATGACTGCTGGTTGTGTATATATGCATATATGTATATTCTGCTTTGTATCAGAATTAAAGTTCCGATTTTGGGTGGATAAAACGTTTTATCGATGAGTAGAGAAGACCTATCAGAGATCAAAAATTTTGTTAGAGGTTTAATGAAGTTTGTTATAAATCTATCCGGAATCCGGATTATTGTAAGTGTTGTTTTTGCAATGCATTTGAAAATTCTAAACGACATGAATTAAAAACAATGTTCAAGATTCGAGTTTACCTGTTATACTTTACATTTATTTACATTTTAAAACGTGTTAGTTTAGTGTTGTACAAATCATATCAAATTATTTACTGATTTGATTTATAATAACAGTGTTTAGTTACATTATGAACTTATATTATCTATTAAATAATTTATTGTACTATACCTATTAAATGTCGAATCAAGATTAATGGTTTATTTTTAATGGAAACTCACAGGGAAAAACATAATATTATACGAAACACAAGTGCCCCAAAAAACTTACCGTTATTCAACTCTGGCTGTGAAAATACTGCCAATCGCAAAGAAGTGTTCCGTTTGTCTTTAGGGAAAACTTTTGAGAAAAGCTGTAAGTTATCATTCCTTAACTAACTAAGCATATAGAGGTTATGTAAGCACAGTCATTGTAATTACGTGCATATTCGCTCGCTGCTTACTGTCCTAGACACGCCTGGTTGTCAGTCCCCTTCCAATACAGAAACTAGCCAAGATTCTGTTTGTTACCGTTTCTCAACAGCCGATAACTGAAACGCGTAGTACAAGAAGAAAATTCTGAGCAGAAAATCAATAAGCTCGAGGCGCTCCGAAGACGCCCACCTCTGTCGTGAGCGCCTCACGTCAGTTATTAGAATCTCACGCTAGTAACAGTAATCAAAGAATTGCTTTATTTGTAACGATTTTAAAGTTATAGAAATAGTCCGGGAAACATCAGTACAGAGTTGCCAGAAACCGCTAATTGTGTATTAATACATTTTGTTCTGCCTAAATCGGGTGTGCTTAACGAAGTTGTCTGTACAAATCGCTGATCTTCATACTGAGCTGAGTTGAGATTGACCCTTTAACGTAAAGCCACCGGAAGTTATAAAGTTACTGTCTTATTGGTACTTTCGCTTCATGGGGCGTACTGTATCTGTAGATGTTTTAAGTTGTAACCTGTGTCTAATGTAAAAATGCTAATTTGTGTTTCACAGACTTGTAACAATGGACCAATAGCTGGTTTTGTGTCGTTTCACTGGTGAATTGTTGTGTTTTATTACCCTTAGATAGAATGATATAAATTGGTTTTCTGCAGCCAACATAGTACATTTTTTTAGATATAGTAATGGTAATAACTACGTAACTGAAACTAACTTTCAATTACAATCCACTTTTGTTTTTATGTTCGGATTTTTCTTTTAGTCACACTAGTCTAGTCGTAAACAAAATAGATTTCATACACTTTAAAATTTATACAGCTTTCCATGAAGGCAAACCCGAGATGTTCAGAAAATAGATTGCAAATCTTCAGAGTCTGGTGGCCAAGTGGTCAAGGTACTCGACTCGTAATCTGAGGATTATGGGTTCGAATCCTCGTCAGACCAAACATGCTCGCCCTTTCAGCTGTAGGGGCGTTATAATGTGACGGGTGTTATAGTGTGACCACTATTCATTGGTAAAAGTTTGTTTAGGGTCCGGCATGGCCTAGCGCGTTAAGGCGTGCGCTTCGTAAGCTGAGGGTCGAGGGTTCGCGCCCGAGTCGCGCCAAACATGCTCACCCTTCCAGGCGTGGGGGCGTTATAATGTGACAGTCAATCCCACTATTCGTTGGTAAAAGAGTAGCCCAAGAGTTGGCGGTGAGTGGTGATGACTAGCTGTCTTCCCTCTAGTCTTACACTGCAAAATTAGGGACGGCTAGCAGAGATAGCCCTCGAGTAGCTTTGTGCGAAATTCAAAGAAACAAACAAACAAGCAAGCAAATGTTCCTAAAAACAAGTTGGCTCAAACAAAAGTCTTCACGATGTGCTCTGAAGAAGAACATTTTGGTAGAACAGGTCAAATCGCTTGTTCTATTTATTTTCATTTCCCGAGCATTTGCAAAAATTATATAACATTCTAACTTTGGCGTTACGATATTCTAGTTATGCAAATGTTCCAGACGTTTCGAAATTACGTTCAATAGTTACTATAACTAAATCATTGTTCAGTCATAGTGATATATATATTCTATTTGATTAGCAATGTAATATATCTGTGAAATCAGTGAGAATATAACTCAAATTTTACAAAGTAATTATAATACTATTGCAATTTTTTATCAATATATTATAACATAAAACAATGATGCTTAATTGCACTGGACATAAAGGCTGATTATATTTTGTTTTTGAGTGACACTATAGCATTTCTGTAGACTTAATGACTAATAACAGATACGATAATAATCACAATAATAAAGCGATAATGCAGCTTTTTCATGTTACGAAGTACTTACATAAAAAGAGAGGAAAACCAGTGGTTTTAGTAAATTGTATTCAATTATATGTTGCGATTTACTTATAACTTATCTAAAAAGAAGATATCAGTACATTCTTCAAATTCAAAAACAACTGAAAATGTTGTTCCAGATTTGTCTTTAATACAATTTTAAATATCGTGTACTTCTAGTCCATAGTTATCATCCGAGTGACAATCTTGCAACAGTAAAAAGGAAAATGGAAGAAACATCAGATAATTTAAACACAACTCGTAAAGTTCCACAGTGAATGAATAAATAGCCGTTTGAAACGAACTATGTTTAAAGATGAATGTGTACATTCTGTTAAATTCACCAGTAATTTTGAAATGATGAATGTTTGTTTGTTTTTTAATTTCGCACAAGGCAACTCGAGGGCTACCTGTGCTAGCCGTCCCTAATTTAGAAGTGTAAGACTAGAGGGTAGGCAGCTAGTCATCACGGTCAATTGTTGGGCTACTCTTTCTCCAACGAATAGTGGGATTGACCGTCACATTATAACGCTACCACGGCTGAAAGAATGAGCATGTTTGGTGCGACCGGGATTCGAACCCCCGACCTTCAGATTACGAGTCGCACGCCTTAACACTTTTTACCATGCCGGGCCATTTCGTAAGTACCGTTTTCAGTCTCGCTATAGCACATTCATTTCTTATTTGAAAATGGTATCAAAACATTATTGTCACACAAGGCTTTACAGCAAAAGGGAAGAAACGAACATGAAGAAACTAGTAAAGTGTTTGTTGCTTTAATGTCAGATGAAATAGTCATAAGAAAACATGTGTAGTGAAACGGAAAGAAATGTTTTGGGTACGTTGATGTTGGCGTACATAAAGAAGACGATAGAACTCCTCATGCCAGAGATATATTCGTGTTTATGGTTGTTTCTATAAACGTCAAGTCGAAGGCGCCTGTTACGCATTTTTTTTGTTAAAGGCATGGCAGGACAAAAGCAAGAAAACTTAACGGAAGTACATCTACGAAAGCTATCAGATATTGAGATTAAAATGTGGAGCTTGCTTGTGATGATATAAGTCGCCACCACTCCATGTAGAAATAAATAGATGCCAAAAGACACCAGACACATTATCACAGCTATACTCTGGAAATGAAAAGAAAACAATATTTGATATATACTACATCCTGAAGCTCATTTGAAACACTTTTACACATGACAAAATTATATTAAAATGGAAAAAGGTGAATATTTTACATGGCAGTTCATCACTGATCTTCATAGATTGCAAAACTAAAAAGACTTACATCTAGGAAATAATGCATAATCAATACACATTCAATAGCATTTCCAGAAATGAAAGTTTACATACAAACTTAAATTCAATTGTGACAAATGCCATAGGACTTTGCAACAAGACTTAAACTTACCTACTTTTATGAAAAGAGAGTCATCAGTTAAATTCATAGGCAAAAAAAAAGTTGACACACTCTTTGATTAGTTAAACTCCAGAAATCCACAGAATAAACAATGAAATTACACTGCGCAATGATTGTATGCAACTCGAAGAAAAGCAACATTTATTAATTGTTGTTATAATATCTGTGCAGCAATCATACCAAACTTTAGTGTCATTATTTCTATCCTTCTTAAAGTAGCTTTTAAAATATCTTACAGGTAAAGTAACAGCTTTACTAATCAACAGTTCACAACTACATATAATATTTCTTATGTACCAAGAAATAAGAGCAAAAACAAAAACTACACTGCACAGGTTAAAACAAAAATTTTCGTGCCAAAAATTCACATGGCGCTTCCTAATGGAGTGATTGATAGACGTGTGTGATATGTGAGTATGACTTGGAACTATGTGAGCCAATACAGGATCACTATGATTACGCAGATCACCAAATTTCACACCTCTTTCTACCTTTAAGAAAGTAGCTGTAAGATACACGGCCGGCTGTGTAGACAGAGTGGTAGAAAATGAATGTATTATACGGATTGTTTGAGAGCATTCACAGGTTAAAATTTCAGAAGCTTTTCAAATCTATAACAAAGAAAAAACAGAAGTGGTAAAGACATTAACAAGTATGTCAGGGAACAGAAAGTTGTTTTGAGATACTGAAGTCAATAAAGCAATTACAATTAGCTTTAGAATACAGTGCTGTTTCTAATTGAATTTTACTACGTTCACAGGGCATATGTTTAATTATATAACAGAAGTTAACAGTATATACAATTTGACAGTGTATAATTATGTTTTACATAAAAATACGAATAACAGCCTCTAAACAACATACTACAAAAGTGGTAGATGACAAAGTGAGAAAAACTTTTAAAGTTAATTTCATTTAAATATTAGTCGTTTAAATTGTGTTAAATTGTATAAAATGTTTGTACAACATCTAAACTGTATAAGGTGTTGCTTTAAAATTTTCAAATATATATAATGATTTATCAACCTTCCAATTTGTGACATTAAATGTAAAATAGGCATATTAACATTACAGTGTAGCTTACCTAAGTAAGTAGTACAAGTAGGCCCAGCAGGGCCAGATGGTTAAGACACTCGACTCGTAATCTGAGGGTCGCTGGTTCGAATCCCCGTCGCACTAAACATGCTCGACCTTTTAGCTGTGTGAACATTATAATGTGACAATCAATCCCAATAATCGTCAATCGTTGGTAAAATAGTAACCTAAGAGCTGGCGGTGGCCTTCTCTCTAGTCTTACACTGCTAAATTAGGAACGGCTAGCGCAGATAGCCCTCGAGTAGCTTTGTGCGAAAATTAAAAAAACAAACAAACAAAACAAGAATTTGTATTGTGAAAAAAACAATAACTGGTGACATTTTGTTGGTCTACTGTATTAATTAGTGCATAATATACAGTTTTTAAAATTTCTTTTGGTACTGTTTTCACATGTATTTCAAGTATTACATGTAAAAATAATTTGATTTTCACTAGTATTATAGGCTTATATAGTTATATTCACTTTATGTTAGTCTTATTCTTCAGTTTGGAAGAGCTTAAAGCTAGTCGACGCATATATATAAAGTAGTGTATTTTTTCTCTTAAGGCACACCAAATTTTGTTCAAATTCATAAAACATTTAATCAAAATTTTAAGTTTTTAGATTAAGATGCATTACACAGCAAGAAACATAAAAATATAACCTTGCAGTTTGACTCTGATTTATATAAAAAATACCTGGACTCGATTTCTGGTGAACACCAATAGAGAAATAGACCTTTTCAAAATTTCTCTGAAAACGGCCTCAGATTAACAGGCGAAATGTAGGATAAACTTAATTGTAACTTTGGAAACTTTCTCTGAACAACATAGTGTGTGGGTAATTGATTTTGAGGAAAGAGAATATTAGGAAATGGCTTCACGTTGAATTAGGGATGTAGGTTTAGACTTGCTTCAAATAATTTTGCATTCATAACTAAATATCTGTACTATATTTGATAGTTACATAACTACAGGTTAAACCTCAATGACAACAAGGAAGGAAGCATATTATATTAAAAACAATCAACGTCGAATAAAACAGAAAAGAATCAGGATGGATAGACGGTTCAAGTCTAAGCTTATTTACCACTATCATTTACAAAAGTATGTTGGCTGGGGTAGAGCCAACTGGTTACTTTCTGAATCGACGTCACCAGAACTAAGTTAATATACTGTGGAGCCAAATGATCTTGTCGTGTTCACTTCCAAGAATGGATTAACCATCAGGTTCCCTCGACAATCTAATTGAAGAAAGTTTTATAGCAACAAGACTGAAAATGACGAGAAAAATGACCACAAAAGAGAAACCAACCAAAAGTATCTGGACAATAAAAAAGTGAAAAAAAGAATTTGCTGTTCGTATGTCAGTAATGATTTGATTTAATAGCTGTAATGTTTTGATTTTTGAATGGTAATATTGTTGGTAATCATGGAAGTTCAAGTCTGATGTCTCTTTTTTTTCTTGTAATGGAATTGATCAAGGGGCTTCACAACTCAGAAATAAACCAAACTAATGGCCTATATTTTTCCTGATCCTAAAATTTATATTGTTGTTAAACTGGATGGAGGTTCGACATAATTTTATGAGTGTGGCTTTAACGTCTGGAATCTTCTCCAGAGTATACGAAAAAAAAACAACAACAAATTTTAAAAGAGACAATTTTTGAATGCGTTATAGCGAACGATCAAGTAATTGATATTGTTAGTCAGTTAATAATTACTTAGCGCTTTGTTTACTTTGTCTATCACTAAAATTCAGTTCAATGCTTAATATATTAAGTTTGTGTTTCAACGCAGAAGTAGAGGCGCGAAATTGACAAGGAAGTAGAAATAAATTTCGATGTAGTTTATTTATGAAGTTACATCTTTCGGCAAACGTTCGTTGCGCGAAGTTCAAGAGATATAAAGATTTTGTTATCGTCAATGGACTGAACTTGTGTTATTATTTTTGGCATTTCCATTACGTGATTTAATATTAATCTATGTTCAAAATAGTCACCCGCTGGTAGAGTGGCAAGTCTATGAACTTACAACGTAAAAATCAGAAGTTCGATTTTCCTCGGTGGATACAGCAGATAGTCCGCTGTGGCTTTGCTAAAAGAAAAAACACAGTCAAAAAAATAATAATTCAAAGCTTTGTAAAAGGAGTATGAATTTTACAATTTTGAGAATAATTTCTATATATAAGTGTATCTGCGTGCGTATTTATGCATTGAGAGATCATTTTATATGCTCTCTTATGCTCTTATTCTGTTCAAACGTATTATTTAGATATAAAAGTAATATAAGTTAGATCTGTGAGTATTATTCATACTGACAAATGGATACTAAGGCAGCAGTGATACTAGAAATGCTATAAAAGGATCTTTATTCTTTCAACATTTCAACTACAAGTCTTCTTCCGAAGAATATGACATCATCTCATCAGTAAAATTACCCATGCATGTTGGGAGTTAGGTGTTTAAAGACATATTTTTATGCATCTACTACATTCTTACAAACATCTATAGATACAGATCTCTACTTCTTATTATGTGCTTGACCTGGTATCTTCATGAATCACTGTCGAAGGTGGGGTATATGCTGGTTGTCATTTTATTTCATTTTTTTCTTTCATATAACTATCTCCCGTCTAAAATGATTTATGAATTCAACTTCATACCATGAACGAGTTCAATCTTCTCATTCAAAATTAATAACAATTTTGATTGGTTCATTATCGTCGGCTACCACCCGTCCAATCAGTATTGTGTTCTCGTCTGTCAGGAATCTACAGTATTCTACAGACATTCTTATAAAGCTGAAGGAGAAGGCAAAGAACATAATAAAAAGGAACGACAACAAGAGACATGATGAGAGCAATAGGAATTTCACAGTGGTCCCTAATGCCCGGGATGCAAGTCCTATCAACAGACTAATAAAACATACAGCCGTAGTGATAGCAATGAAAACAGAAATAAAAATATTAGAGATGGTAAAGGACAGAAGACAGAAGCATACAACAGACAAAAGCATGGTATACAGCATTCTGTGTGGTGGATGCGGTAAAGTGTATAGGTGAAACTAGCAGAGGCCTGAGAACCAGAGTAAATGAGCATAAAGCAGACATCAGAAGACAGAAGAGAATCAATTCAGTAGTAGCACATGCAGAAGAAGCAGAACACCTGTCTAAATGGAAGGAAACTACAATTTTCATCCAAAGGATGGAAAATCAATAAAGAAAAGGTGTTGAACATGCTTATATTTTATTAGAAAATAACATATGTAAATATTACAGCGGAAGATCACAAATTGGAAGGAACAGCAACAAATCAAATGAGACGAGAGCAAAATGCTGATTGACTGCATAGTGATCGAAAGATAACGATAATGAACCAATCATGTAGCGGCTCGACTCTGTGACCAGGAACCTAATCTTGGAAAATTTGTATATATATATCCCTAACAAACACAAAGGCCAAATTTTGGGTCGCGGGTTCAAATCCCGGTCGCACCGAACATGCTTGCCCTTTCAGTTGTAAGGGCGTTATAATATGACGGGCAATCCTACTATTCGTTGGTTAAGGAATAGCCCATGAGTTGACGGTGGGTGGTGATGACTAGCTGCCTTTCTTCTAGTCTTACACTACTAAATTAGTGACGGCTAGCGCAGATAGTCCTCGAATAGCTTTGCGCGAAATTAAAAACAAATAAAACAGAATAAAATATTAAAATAATAACAAAATATTAATTTTTAACAAGTCTAACGTAAGGTCATTACAAGTTTATATACTCGTAGTATTAGGTACGGTAAAATTTAGCATTGAATAAACAAAAACAAAAACGTGCACAAGTTACAGTGTTAATTCATCTGTATAAATTCAGTTAAACATTAGTTTAACTAATGTTACAAGTGGATTTATAACTTAAACATTTCAGTGACTGCACTTAATTTCTTTTGTATTATTCTATGAAATTCCGTATCTGAATAATTACTGTTGCAATAAGTACTCTACTCTGGCCTCAAATATTTTGTAGATTTTCGTTAGAATACCACATACATAACAAGAAGAAAGCAGAATAAAGGTAAGGGTATAAACCTAAGATATACGTATATATCACTTCAAATAGAAATGCAGTTTTCGTTTTGTAAACATACATTTTCGAAAAAAATCCCCAAACGTATCTGTATCTAGATATAGTCGTTTCTTATTTTTCTCTTTGCTGCTATGTGACCCTGAAACGTGAATAGGAAATTATACCTTTTTCTGTTTGGTTATTATAGATAAATAATTATAACCCATTTAAGATGTAAGATTACTCTCAATAAGAAAAACAAGTCACCTGATACAAGTATTTCTTCTTTTGAGTATGGTCGAAGAGTAAATTGAAGTAAAATTATTACCGCTTGGAATTTTTGACTAACACTTATTTATGTAGACGTACCAACGAAAGCTCGAACAACTTTTTTGATAAATCTCAAAGTGGAAACTTGTTGATATCGAAATACGTCTTGTTAGGTACAGAATCTACCATAACTCGATAATGTCAAAGTTTAACCATAAGCTGATAATAATATCTGATGTTTTTAATGTAAACTTTCTTATCTATTATTCGTAAACTTTTATCTAACATTTAAAGTCCAGTTTTTTTGTTGATTCTGTACAGGTTTTTGATTTACATATGAAATTTTAAAAGTTTGACATTAAGTCAAAGCTCTGTAGACCGTAATCAATTTTTTTAATTCTGAAAGTTGTTATTAGATTAAAAAAAACTGTTGCTACTTTAAATATTATTCAGATTTAAGCATCGAACAAAGAATATGATATATGTGTATATTATTAATGTGGACGAAGAATATATTATATAGATGATGACCTAGGAATTTCCTCAAAGTAACCCAAAATTTGAATAGTTTTTTTTTTTTAATAAATCAAAATTAACTGCAATTTGGCAATTTTGAACATGTTCTTAAAATAATACTAGAAAACTAATGAGGTAAGGATTTGTAACTTGAATTCCATAAAAATACTTATTGTTCTAAAATTTTTAACTCTGATTTTTACCGGGTATATAAAGCCTCGATACAGTATTTTGTCACTAAATATTCGATCATATAACAATGGTTACACAGAAGTAAGGTAGACTAAATTGTGTTTAACTTTACTAAATATATCTAAATACAAGAATTCAGGTCAGGAGTTATCTTTCCTCATTTGAAAGATCTTACTATATTGATAATATTACTCTTTCGAATCTGTGATTCGTATGTAATACCATTCACCCATGGTAATTGAACCTTGGTATTATACGTCTGACGAAATTCCAGGCTTTTTAAACATAGGGTGTGTTGAACTTGTAACGAATTTATTGTTATACATTTATTTTTGTTTCAGTTTGTTGCATCTGACGTATATTGCTGGATGTGTATTGCGAAAGTCTTGCTTGTTCTCTAAATTTGTAGAAGATTCTCGAGCGTAAGAATCAAAAATATATGGTGTATTTCGAATATTAATCAAAAAGGCATCCAAGATAAATTATGATGCGTAACAAATTTCAATAAATTTTAAGAGTAAAAACACAAAAACTGATGTCTTTTTGGCTCAATAGAAGGTAATTTGTTTTATTAGTTACAGCCGGATGTTTACAATAATTTAGGGCTAGTGTTTAGTTTGCAAATTTTTGAAATATGCGATTCCGGAGAAGCCCTTGACACCCTGAAATGATACAAAATATTTCCATGCTTCATTATTTTCATCTTTTACATTGCCACCTTGCATTATAAGTTTCTTTTTTTAATTAAAGGAAAAATTTAAGTGTATTAAATGTAACGCTTTAAAAAGAAAATCGTAATCTCGTCGTAACTGTGACAGTGTTACTTTAAACCAAGTAACCTGTTTCTTTTGATGTCAAAAACATCAGATTTTTATTCTAATAATTATAATATTATTCAATTAAATATGCTATAGAATCTTTTTATGTCATGAAATATTTCGTTAGAGTTAGTTTTGGTTTCAACAGGAAATATTAATAAAGTTGTTTAGTTATGTGCTATCATAAAATGTAAAATGGGTAATATATGTTTGAAAAAAACCGTATCCTTTGGTTCTTCAACGAACTATTTTTTTGCTCATATATTACTTATGTAAATACTTCAGTAGTCATTATCATCAGCATTTTCTATAAAATTTTAGTTAGCTGATGAACCAAGACTTCAAAATGTATTAGACGGAATTTAAAGGTAAAGTAACGTTAATAAAGATGCTGTGTCATTCACTTATTCGTGTGATGAGATACCTTTACCGAGTGCATAGTATATTCATATCTACACTGTATAACGCTCAGCGAAACATGACATCAGCATATGAGGTTGTGTTACATTCAAAACGAAGACAGAGTTTCTTAATACGTAAATCAAAAACACAACCAGAGATGAAAATTCGTAGAAACCAAGGACGGGTAAGTGTTTTTTATGGATGTGTTGACTTCAAAGAAAATACGTGTAATAAACCTCTGTTGACTTCCTTCTTGCTGGTCAGTTTGAGCCACTCCACCTCGAAGTAAGAAAAAATAAAAATATTTAAATAAAACAAACCTCTGAAGTTAGAATAAAATGAAATTAATCTTTACAACTGCATAAAGAAACATTCAAATCATTTCAAAAGCTAGACAAAGTTAAATGCAGTAAATATCTAAAACTATTATAGAAAATATAAACTTGTATGAAAACTAAAAACTGGTTTAATAGCAACAACCATGGTTTCAAATATAAATCACAATAACTGAGTCACGTTACTCACGCAACATCCCTCAGAAACGTGACCTAGAGTCTCGAGTGCAAGAGAATGAGAAAAGTTGAATTGATGTTGTTTATTTGAGCGACTTTTTGTACCCAAAGTGAACTGAAGATTTAAAAAAAACCCTCAAAAATTTGACTTTGACTTGACCATTCTAAGACATTTACAGTTGTCTTTTGAAACCACTCTACTGTGGCTCCGTGCTTCAGATCATTATCCTGCTGAAATACGAATTTCCGACTCAGTTTTATATTCTGGGCTAACTGAAGAAGATTTTCCTTTAGGGCTCGTTTGTACTTTGTACCATTAATCTTTTCCTCAATTCTTACAAGCTTTAAAATCCCTTCTGATGAAACTCATTCTCCTAACATGATGATTCCAAACAGTTGGGATAGTGTTGACTGGGAGTTGTGGTATGTTGGGCTTAAGCAAGATGAAACGATTTTAATTTAAACAAAAAGGTCAATTTTTGTCTCGTCTGACTACAAAATCTTCTGCCACGTATCTGAAGTATTATTTACATCCATTGTCACAAACACCGGAACCGATTTAAGGTGATTATTTTCTAGTTATGGCATCTTTCTTGCTACTACTTACCCTTATAGACCAATTTTGTGTAAGGACCGGATTATTGTCAGTATATGAAAACTGATTCCTATCTCAGATATTGAACTTCGTAAGTCTTTCAAAGTCACTATTGCCTTCACATTATTTTCCCTAACCAGTTTTCTGCTTCTCTACCACTTTATCTCTGACTTGTTTGGAAAGCTTTTTGATTTGTCGTATCAATGTGTAAGCTGTGATTTGAGCACAGCTTGTGCTTTTACTCAGAAGTCAAGTTGAACTTCTTTGATTACACACAGACAGAGACCATTAAATTAATTCTGTGATCTTTCAAAACTAATATTTTGCATCTAAACTGATTTAGAACTGTCGTAGAATAAAGTTTGAATACTTATACACTTAAGGATATTCTAAATTTGTTTAAAAATCTAACTTACTTAAATAACATCATTTTTTCTTTAGTTTTTTTTTTCAATTTGGAACAGATTGTGCAGATTCTGAATATAATGTCCAATTTGCAAGTTTTACAATTACAAGTTCAGACGGCAACAAAATGCAGAAACTTTACAGGGGCCTGAATACTTTTTCAAGACACTGTATCTTAGTCCCTGGATTCTCACATATATGCTGGTGTGTATCTAGGAAATAATATTAAATGAATATTGCACTCCATGATTTGGATAAGTAATTTGCTTTTATGTTATTGGTAAATAATATCATCATCTGATATTATAATAAAATATCGTTTTTAGGCTAAGATATATCCATTTCTATAGTAGATCTCCTTGCTGAATTCCATGAAGCTGAAGATTAAGGTATATGTATTAAAATGTTCACGTTGCGAGTCTCCTGTATCATGTCTCATTATAAAATGCTTGAGATGAGATCAGTACTCGATATTATTTCAAAAACTTCATGTCCCTAGCGATGATACGTTCCTCAAGAAATTACGGTATTAAACGTGAAGACTTAGAAAATGTAAAATTTGTTAAATCCTAAATGCAACACATTCAATCAGAGTCCTACGCTTAAAATGTATTGCACAATTCCATAAACATGATGTTACAGATGTGTATTTTATGTCAGGATTAAAACATAGTTTATCATCTCTTCCAAAAAAAAACAAACTCCAACGTATAACTGTTACATACCTTTTCAGAGAGTTATGAGAACCACCCCACGGACTCAAACTTTTTGGACAAGTTCAGTTGCCATCTGTGAGGTTTCATAAAGAACCGTGATTGCATGGCAGATAATTTCACACACAACAAATGGTCAAAACCAAATTTCTAATTGAACACTCTCTTAATACAGCAAATTTTGTCATAACTATAGAAATACAATCAAATGTCTATGAAAGGCTCAAACGCCTGTTCGTTCTTACCAGGACATCTACAACACATCTTGGTTCAACTTTATATCACGGTGAATGTAGCCAGGCCATTCAATCGATCTTCAGTGGTGGTATTTCTCAAATACGTTTTGAGTCTTTTGAGAGTTGAAAACTAACATTCCACTGAACTCGTTGACACAGGCAGCATGGCAAATACTTTCAACAGTCTAGAAATTACTGGGAACATTTTTGCATTACACATTGCATATGCATCTATGACCTTTTTTGGTCTGTTGTTCTCAAGTGATTTGTACCAAACCCTAAGTTCACCTACTGCACCTAGTGAAGTGCTGTCAATGTCAGCCTTGTATATATTGACCAACTCTTTAATTTGGTCACATTGTTGTGCTGTAGGTTCTGACCGTTCTGTGGCAGATCCTGATGGTAGTTGACACATAAAGTTTGTAAGGAGAGTTTTGTAACTGAACAGACGGTCCCATATTTGTGAAAGAAATTGATCAACAAATAGTACAAATACAACAATACGAAAGTACTAATCAGGGTTAGTGGTTTGTAAGTTAGCACGGTACATCTGTCTTTTAGCCAACCTTGGCATTATGATGTCAATTTGAAGCTCACTACACAGAGTTTGAGCCTCACAGAAAATGTTAAATTCATTCACAGTATTATTTCTGAGTGAACGGGTTAAATTTTCCACTATTTCTGCGTGATGCATCGCAGCACCTAAATCAATGTTCTGTTGCTGCAGTAAGTTGCACAGAGGTAAACTAAAGGAAAACAATTTAGCAATAGTAAGTAGAGTGATGATGAATTCTGGCTGTGTTATAGAACACAACAATTGATTGGCTTGCGTGGCAGAATCTCTGTCTTGCCAACCTGATATGATCTCAAGGGCATCTGCAACTGCATGGAATAATTCTAGAAAGTCAATGACTGAGTCATGCCTCTCAACCTACCGAGTGGGGAAAAGGCCTTTCAAACTTTTTTTCGATTCAAGTGCTCTATTCTCCACCGAAAGAGCCAAAACGTGCTTTCGTTTGGGTGTTTTGAGAAAGTTTTCAATGCTAGACATTACTCCCATGCAATTTTGCACAGGAACTTCTTTACAAGCATCAGAAATTGCCAAGTTTAAGAAATTGGCACTGCACTGTGCTTTGGGTGGAAGTGAGAATTTATCAGTTATGTGTCTCAGGACACCATTGAATTTCCCACTCGTGGAAGCAGCACGGTCGTACCCTTGTCCTCGCAGATAAGCCATGTCAATACCATATTTTGTCAGATTGGTTATGATAACATCAGCCAAGTTTCTGCCTGTTATATCATAAATAGGTATACATTGCAAAAAAATCTTCTCTCATTGCAACAGAGTTTTCATTGGCATGCAAATATCTAACACACAGTAAAAACTGTTCAATGCCTAAAATATCTGTTGTTTCATCAGCTAATATTGAGAAACATTTTGCAGCATTAACCATGTTGACCAAAGCATCAAGAACATGAGTATTACAGGTATTGATGATTTCATTTTGAATTTGAGGACTCAGATACGTAGCATTCCTCTTTGTACTCTTAAGGCTTGCTGAAAGCTTGACATTACCCTTTGCTCTGTAGCGCAAAATTGCTAGAAAATTCCCATCATTATTGATGGGCTACTCATCAGTTTCACCAACAAACATTGGACCATAATCATGTTTTTCCCTCAAAGAGAAACCCTGTCTCCCACACAGCAATACAGTATAAATAATAGGCACTAAATATTGCCGGTTCTGTTCAATTTCTTGCTTGTAAGTTGCATCAAGCTGCAAGTGCACAGATGAACTTGTGTTTACGACCTGTAGAAAATTTCTAGCTTTTTTCTTGCTCTCTTGAAGATACTGTTTCAATTCATGTGCCTTGAAGTCTTCAACAGCCTTCTTCCAGTTTGTGTATGGAAATTTCGTTAGTTGTCCCAATTACTGGCTTCCAACACCAGCACCATCAGGAGCAAAAGGACAGCAGTACTTATAGAAAGCACCCTTTGCATGTTGACTGTAGAGTAGCCATCTTCATTGTGAAAGCCAACGATGCAGAGTGCTTACATGAATTTCAATACAAAATCAATATAATGAAGAGTCGACTTACCTGTTTACCAATGCTGACATCATCAGAAATGTAATTTCCAATGTCCCAAACTGGTCCTGAGGTGGTAGTGACAGCATTGGTAGAAGACCACGGTGATGACTCTGATAGATCAGTTGACAATTCTGATTTGCTGCAGCAGATTGATCAGGTTCAGCTTCATGAATAGGTTTAAAGAACCCATGCAGTGTCTTTTGCTTTTTCAGGCTTGATAAATGGAATGATTGTTTATCGTAACTTCTTTTGTTAACGTCACATTCACAGTATCATTGGCGCCATCTCTATTGAATCATTCACTATAAATGGCGCCAATGGTGCTAAATTAGTGCCACGGTGCCACCAGCTTACCAGCTTGTCTTCTCAGTTGGGCTCTAAAGTAAATGAATCAGTCTGTGTGGACTTTTGTGCTTTAGATACAACTGCGGTAAACAACAAAAGTTAAGAAAACGTTAAATAATTTGAAAGTGAAGTCAGTCTGCGCACTTGTTAGTTTAGCGCTGGTATTATTATATATTTTTCCAGGACGAGTGTCCGATTTGTTTTTTTCTTCTTTTGTTTTTTGAATTTTGCACAAAACTACTCGAGTGCTATCTGTTCTAGCCGTCCCTAATTTAGCAGTGTAAGACTAGAGGGAAGGCAGCTAGTCATCACCACTTGGGCTCCTCTTTTACCAACGAAAAGTGGGATTGACCGTCACATTATAACGCCCCCACGGCTGGGAGGGCGAGCATGTTTAGCGCGACTCGGATGCAAACCCGCGATTACGAGCGCATGCCTTAACGCGCTCGGCCATGCCGGGCCGTATCCGATTTGTTGTTTCATACAATACGTATTAAAATTTCAAATAGCCAGAAATTTTAATTTTAATTTAGAAGTTAATTAAATGTTAATATGTGTTAAATTTATATTTACCAATAAGATTTATACTCAAAATTTTCTTTTTTAACACATATATATTTGAATATAAAAATAACAATATAGTTTATAATAACTGTTATTACAAGTTCTTGTTACAAATAATAATTTATACACAAAAATGTAACAAACAAAATTCATTCTTCCATATGCTCTGTAACTGAATACTTTACCAACGGTCCAGGTCCACTTTGTGCAAATTAATTTTATGTTGATACACAGATACACTTCACTTGACAGGAATGCTACATACCTCTATTCTTCACACGTGAGTATTTTTACGATAATGTCCTTACAGAAATTATTACATCCGAAGTTGAACGGTTCGTAATCTTCAAAATCTATACTCTTTCCTGGTCAAATATTTGTAGTTTTTCCAACTGATAAGCGTTAATCACAATTATAACTTCCAAAACTTACAGTTTACCGACTATATTTGACCAACAATATTCTATTACTGTCTCTCAGGGAGATTTATATATACTCGTTAGGCGAAATTCGTGAAAGTTCAAAAGTATTCGAAGATACACAAGAATTTTCTACAAATTTATAGAACAGGAAAGACTTGAGCAGTATACTACTAACAATATACATTACATGCATCAAACTGAAATAAATGCAGTATGTTTAAAATGTATGCATAACAGCGATTTCGTTACAGCTACAACGGAAAATATTTTAAACTAAGTTTCACACTGATTTTAGTTTGTTTTAAATTTCGCGCAAAGTTACTCGAGGACTAACTGCGTTAGCCATCAATAATTTTGCATTGTAAGACAAAGGCAGCGAGTAATCACCACCCACTGCCAACTCTTGGACTACTCTTTTGCCAACGAATAATTGGATTAACTGAAACATTATAACGCCCCCATGGCTGAAAGGACAAGCATGTTTGATGTGACGGGTATTCGAACCTCTGATCCTTAGATTACACTTTGCGCACCCTGATCACTTTGCCATACCAGGCCTGTAGTTAAAGTTGCCATTTTGTAACGGAGGTTAAGTTCATTTTTGCAGAGAAATTTTAGTTCTTTCTGTTTTTGTTTATAGTTTATTTAAAATTTTTATTTGAGCTTTCTTTTATAATACTTTTGATTTTTACGTTGGGCTGAAGGTTCGCTTTTATTTTTAGAAACATTGGTGTCATTTTTTCCATTTGTCTAGTTTTCAGAAATATTAAATTTATAATCACATTCTTCTATTTGAATTGTTTTTTGCAATAAAATAAATTTCTGGAATGTATTGAATAACATATCTAAGTCTAGTCAATAAATCCTAATCAAAACCTAATATTGAACAAAAATTGAGAAAATTACTCAAAACACTATTAGAAGTATTAAGTTTAGATTATATATACATAATGAAAAGGTCAACATGTTTGGCACGACGAGGATGCGAACTCGCGACCCTCAAATTACGAGTCATACGCCTTAACACGTTTGGCAATGCCGGACCCTTATTAGTTGACAATTTTCACTGTTAAATACGAAAACTGTTGATGCATTAAAATGATCAATTCTTTTTACAAGTTTCAACACTACAATTAGATACTCTCTTCTTCTTTAAACCACAATTTTGGTAAATGTTCTGGAACATTATGTTTCCAGAACAAGTACCGAATTAAAAACATTTCACACCTTCTACAACACCTACATTGTTTAGACAGTGACATCATTATGTATAGAACTGTGATATCGTAAATCAATTTCCTCAAAACTCTTGTCATGCAGCAATGCATCTTATTTCGAAATTCACGAGACTCCATAAAGAGAAATAGCATGAAAAAGGAACACCAAATCGAACGGTTACAACTAGCCACATTTATCAGAGATTCATGTTACCTTCAGTTACACAGACATTCCTTGGGAAATCCGCTATTAGGCACTTAAGCCATTTTTTTTCTCAGATCACATAAAACAACATGTTATTTAACTTCCATTTTCAAAAGTATGCATTTTGGCTTAGATATGTAGATGACGTTTTCACTGGCTTTACTTGTCATGATGAACAAACACAATTTTTCCAACACATAAACAATTAGCATAAAGACATACAATTCATAGTAGAAAATGAAAACAACTACCCGATAATTACTTTTAATGCTAACATCATACGAGCCTTCCAAAGCTTTACTACTGAGATAGATGAAAATAAAACACGCACAGTGGAAATTACATAAACCAGTTTCTAGTCATGTAATCCACCAGAAGATAAACACTTTAAAATGCCTCTTTAAATTAACATATGCTAAATACATCACAGAAATTATCGATAAACAAATTGCGCAGATAACTTAGTGTTTTACTAACGTTAATTCCTCACTAAAGTAGATGTAGAAACTATTAAGAGTTTTAAAAACAACACGTTTTCACACTGCCCAAGCCTTTATCTTTATGTTGTATTATTAGCTGTCGGCACCAGTGAGTGGAACACATTAATAAATAATGTAAATTCTGTATTAAATGGTATTAGTTTTGCATCACCTGCGAACCTCCGCAGGTCAAATTTAGACAGATTCAGTTGTTAATCTTATTTCTCAAATTACTCCATGTACTTTGTAGCTTTACTTCTTTAGGTATTTACTGTTCTGTTAAAAGTAGGGTAGTCACAAAAGACTGGAATTGGTATTTCCACTGTTTCAACATTTGAAGTTTTTTTCTTGCTCAATACCGAATATGAAGAATTATTTATTTTAAATCTAATTATTTGTAAATCCATTTCAACAATACAGAAACATGTTTATACCATTTTAATTTGAATCTTTGTTAAAATTTGTGCATTTGCAAAACAATTACTTTTGACAGGACAAGACTACAAAAATTACTAATTATTTTGATATTAAAACAGGTAATTTACAAATTCCCTTAAAAATTACGGAAACACCAAAAGTACACACCAAGTTTCTAACCCCTGCCTTTTTCTAATTAATCGGATCGTTGGGATTTTTCTTTTGGGAGTAACTTCTGTCCTTGGAAATATATTAGAATATCTTTAAACAGACAGAAGTATTTCTGTAATCACTAAACCATGTTATGAACCTTGATCTATCTGATATAGTTAAATTGAATATTATACACAAAGATATGTTCATTGCAGCTCTAACATTTTAACTGTATAATCTACGATGGTTTACAATACGTAATGTAGATTACAGATGGTATCTACAGATGAGCACACTTTGACTTTATTATTATGTTTTACTTATTTTGTCTACTGTTGTTGAGCCTAAGGTTATGACGTAAAATATTGGTTATTTAATTATTTACTCGGACGTGCAGAGTAAACAAATATTTAAACAAATAAAAAGAAAGAAAAAGAAGAGTAATGAAATAAAAGATGGGTCCAGGGGATGAAATTCTACTGGTGCTCACTAGGACTTATTTAAGCTATTTTGTCATTTTAATGTTCTCACGTAGATTTGTTTTCTTTTTCAAAATCAGGTTCTCTTAACCAAGCTGTGTATCTTTTTACAACTTGTATTAACCTAATAGGCCCATGCTCTGTGTTAACAGCTCAATTTGGGTTTTATTCACGAAAAGTGTAATATTAGACTTAAAATTCAGAGAGTATATCGATTAGCTAGGACTATTGAACACAAAAGCCTGAGTTGCACTATAATTTCTTGTATATATATATGTTTAAAATTTCACATAGCCGTATTATATGTCCTGGACTATCTTTCATAGGACCAAACCCAATTACTAGTATGAGACTAATCTTAATGGCCTGGCATGGCCGAGCGCGTTAAGGCGTGCACTCGTAATCCGAGGGTCGCGGGTTCGCGCTCGCGTCGCGCTAAACATGCTCGCCCTCCCAGCCGTGGGGGTGTATAATGTGACGGTCAATCCCACTATTCGTTGGTAAAAGAGCAGCCCAATAGTTGGCGGTGGGTGGTGATGACTAGCTGCCTTCCCTCTAGTCTTACACTGCTAAATTAGGGACGGCTAGCACAGATAGCCCTCGAGTAGCTTTGTGCAAAATTCCAAAACAAACAAACAAACAAAGACTAATCTTATATAAATTTACAGATTGGTTTTGCATTATATACCGAAAACAGAGGTTCTTCATTATGTGCGATCTTTAGAAACTACTGTTTCTTCCTGTCTTTGCTCATATAAAAAAATTCCTTTTCGTACGGTTTAAAAACGTCGATACCTTAAATTTAATCACAATTTTTTTAGGAAACAACTCGCGTCTATTCAAAATAGTAAATTGTAAAGTTTGTTTGTTTTTTGTTTTTGAATTAAGCACAAAGCTACACAATGGGCTATCTGTGCTCTGCCCACCACGGGTATCGAAACCAGGATTTTAGCGTGTAAGTCCGCAGACATACCGCTGAGACACTGGGGGACAAATTGTAAAGTGTAAAGCGTTCGATAAGTGGGCTCGCTTTGCCTTCTATTAAGTGCAGTTTCTATCATCTAATATTGTTGAGCGTGATGTAATGTCGTAAAGTATCGCGTTACTCGGTAAGTTATTGTAAAATTATAGGCCTAATGTTTAAACTACATATTTATAACTGATCAATGGAATATGGACTAATTAAACAAAACTTGTTAAAACAATACGCGTTAGCATTAATAATAAGTATAAAAACATCAAATATCAAAACATTTATGTTAAAACTATTTAAAATGAAATTTATTTTAATAATGGCAAACGCTCTTCTTACATCATGTAGGGTTAAGAATAAATACTGTATAATTTTATATGCAAAAACGGCTCGTTTGGGTTGAGAAAATATTTTACATTCGCTCTTCCATGTAAAATATTTTCTCAACCCAAACGAGCCGTTTTTGCATATAAAATTCTAAACAAGTGGGTTTCTCGACATCACTGAATACTGTATAAACACGTCAGCATACTCTAGAAATGGAAACAGAACGAGTAGAAGTATAACCTTATAAAAATCTTTTAAAGTAAATAAATGATAGAGAGAGGGGGATAAAATGCGCTTAAATACCAGTTAAATTTTAATAACTCTTCGTCTCAAAACTCTTTTAAAGATAGTGTATAAAAACTAAATACAAACCTTTGAATGAGTGGAATAAAACTTCGAATAAAAACAACGCAGTGAATTACTATTTTTGTAAATTGTTTAGTGTGTTTTATGGCACAAAGCAGCTAGGCTATCTACTTTTTTTTGTTTGTTTAGAATTAAGCACAAAGCTACTCATGGGCTATCTGTGCTCTGCCCACCACAGGTATCGAAACCCGCTTTTTAGTGTGTAAGTCCGCAGACATACCACTGTGCCACTAGGGGGCAGGCTATCTACGATTGTAAATTGTTAACGCTGACTAAGTATAGACATAATTGTTTAATGAATACAACAAGCAACTCGAGAAAAAAGATGTTTACTTGTACCACTATGGCATTCATAAATCTTTTGTAAAGGCCTATTCTGAAACGTCGGCCCCCCCCCCCAGTGGCTCAGCGGTATGTCTGCGGACTTACAACGCTAAAATAAGGGTTTCAATACCCGTTGTGGACAGAGCACAGATAGCCTATTGTGTAGCTTTGTGCTTAATTCAAAACAACAACAAAATCAATTAATATATCGGGTACAAGTAATTAAACATTTTTTTCTCGAGTTGTTTGTCTTATTCATTGAATAATGGAGAGGATTGTATGGCACGGAATCAGTGAACGTTGTGTTTTTAATGATATTGCAGTGGAAGATAAGTTACAAAAGTTTATCGCGAGTAACAAGTTAATTTTGAACATTGGAATAAATAAGTTGGCCCGGCTGGCCAGGTGGGTTGAGGCGTTTGACTCGTAATCTGAGGGTCGCGGATTCAAATCCTCGTTGCACAAAACATTATGGCCCTTTCAGCCCTGGGGGCGTTATAATGTGATGGTCAATCCCACTATGCATTGGTAAAAGAGTAGCCCAAGAGTTAACGGTGGGTGATGATGACTAGTTGCCTTCTCTCTACTCTTACACTGCTAAATTAGGGACGGCTAGCACAGATAACCCTCGAGTAGCTTTGTGCGAAATTCCAAAACAAACAAACAAAGTGAAAACTTTTAAAATTTGAAGATAAACTAATATCTTTCTGAGCCACTAGGAGAAGATATGATTCTTTCTTAAATATCATACTGTCTTCGCATTTTTAGGATCGTATTCAAGTTAACGTTAGTTTTGAATTCAAACCAAATCTAAACCCTTTATATCATAATGACTCGGACCTTAGTTTCTAGAATTGAAAATTTGTACACGTACTGTTGACCTACGAGGGGATATAATCATCATTAGAGTCACATTATCAATCTCATGAAGATCTTTGGCGTGAATGGAATGGCGTAGCCATAAAAACTGAAGACAGTTTTTTAACAATGTGAATTAGAGGAATTCTGTGTTAGAAATACGAGAGTATTAACCATAACTACAAAATAAAACTGCATTCATTAATAAATATTATCAGAATTTATATTAAAAACAGTACATAACTACTTAGATGTTAAGTTATTGCTACACAAGAAGTGTGATGTTTAAGTAGTGCAGGTTGATTCTCGATAAATTAAATACAAATACATAAAAATACATTAAACTAAACGCTATAAATTTTATAGTTTGGTTAAATGAGATCATATATCATGGGGTGTAGTACACAGAACTGAGAATTGCCATAGTGACATTATGATACATTTGGATACTGAGTATTGCTGTAGTTCCAGTGTAGAAACTAATATATCGTTGAAATGAAAGCCTCATCCAAAATTTCAATGTTCCACATTCACTGGGAAAACTTCATAAAACTTGAGGATTTTTATTAGTATTTTTAGCGTGTTCCAGGTTTTAACTGTAGGAATGTCTTTCAGGGTTTAGCCTTATATGTTGTGAACCTGTTGAAAGTAAACACACATGTCATTGAAAAAAAAAAGTGGGTCATTTCTGAAAACTCACGGTCTTTTCAGCTTCTTAGTGTACTTTCATGGTTTGAACTTTCTTGTAATCGAAGTTATTGATTGCATAGCAAGTTAAGCTTAGGGACAGTAGCATGGATGGATGAATTGTTTCCTAGGCTGTTTCTGGTGGTGAAAGGTCCGGCAATGAGTTGATGATTGTGGAAGGAATCACTTGTTTCCAAGGTTTCTAGGTACGCCCATTGGCATTATTGGACAGAGTTAACATGTCAAAGATTCTACTAATAGGAAATTCCTATTCATATACTTTATATCAGCTGCGGTAAGGCTATTCTCAGTCTTTACAAGTTAAGAATACTCTCTAAAGTCATCAAATAACGCTTAGTATTTCATAATAAACAGGTGTGCAGAATGTATCAAACAATTTAAATGATAAGACAGAATTTCTGCCCAGATGAGAAAGAAAATAGTTTAAATGTCAGGGTTGAAAAAAAAATTGTTCAATCTGATTCCTGATTGGTTAAAAGCTTAATTAGAAGTGTAGGTTTGAAACTCGTACCAACTAAGATATACTGTAAGTTTGCTCCAAAATCAGATCTCAAACCTCCACCATCAAAGATTGTTTTGGCATAATCAATTGCTACTTCTGCAGGAATACTTGTAAAGAATGTTTTCTATACATCTTTAAGTTTGACTATTTGATAGTCATGCTGCTTACTAGAATTTTATATGCAAAAACGGCTCGTTTTGGGTTCAGAAAATATTTTAAATAGAAGAGCGAACAACGTTTCGACCTTCTTCGGTCATCGTCAGGTTCACGAGCCGTTTTTGCATATAAAATTCTCAACAAGTAGGTTTCTCGACATCACTGAATGCTGTTTACTAGTTCGTTGCTAAGAAGTACCACATGTAACACAGCTGCCACTCAGATCCTTTAGAGGTTTCAGTTACTGTCTTGTTGGTAGGACACTCACAGGTTTAGGGGACATGTTAGTGTTATTGCTGAGTGACTATATGTTAGAATGAATGCTTGGAATCTGCTTCTGGATAGCAGAATGATCAATTGCAAAGGAAACTCGTATTACTCTTTGGCATAAAACCAGGTTTTTCATGACTTATCATATCAGAAAAGCATATACTAAAGTGATAATGGCCAGAGTTGGATTTGGTGTTCCTTGATTGACAACAGTCAAGATGTTCTATAGAAACCTTCGTCTTCAGACTCAGGATTATCATGAATCACTCTGTAGACGTTAAGTTCTTCATAACTTCTGTTAGTTGAGAGTAACAGTTGTACTGTTGAAGCTTGTAGCAAAATCTAATATCTAGGAGATAACTTCAAGAACTTTTTACCCTCTTAGAATGTGATTTACATCAGTGTCAAGCTCTTTCCCTTGTTCCTGTTTTCTTTATCCAGAAAGTATTATTTTCAAGTTGTATTGAATAAAACACTTATGTTACACAAAATTAGAAAGGACTTTAAAACCATCAATAAAGCAGAAAAACTTTGCTGTAACAAGCTATTAATCTTGCTTCCATATTCTTTAATCATTTTTAGCTTCTTCTTTTTATTGTAAAAATATGCTCAAAAGTGAAATCTGTAAAATTCCTTGCAATGAATATAAACATAGAAAGAAAGGAGACTGCTTCGCCTGTGGCGTTTGTATATACTACCTACCTTTGGGTTCATGCTCGAATAAAGTGAAGCATATTAATTGGAAGCGGAGAAATGATGCTGAAAGTGAAGAAAGAAGAGTAATGAGAACAAGTGCCCTAAGAGATCAAAATCGAATTAGATAAGAAGAAAGCATGATATGTGATGTTAATTCTGGAGAAGATGGAAATGCTGAAGCTTCTAATGCTATTGCTGTTATGTAAAGCTGCATCTTTTTTATACCTCGTGGATTTCAAATCTGAAAAAAAATTTTGAACATTAAAGTCAATTAGTCTATTTCTACCAATCGGCGCCTTTTGAGGGATAATATTTCAAAATGTGGCGTGGCGCTTAAAGGGTTCGGTTTTGCGTGACGGAAGATCTTACATAGAGTTTGTTTGCTAAGTTGATGTAATAAAGACTGAGCACAATTATGAATAAAGACTCACGATTTCGACATGTAACTCTCCATAAGATTCTATATCTTGGTTGCCGGAAAAACTTCTCCTTCTTAATGAAATCTTTTCCCAACAGATAATACAAAGATAGTTTGTAGATTAATTCAAATATTGATCTTTTTAACTTTCAGTTTAGTTTCTTTGTACGTTTTCATTCCCATAAAAAATATGAGATTAGTTGTCAGGTGGGGTTAATATAATTCCTTCTTTTTGATGAGAATGATACGCCTATAAAACCAACCAGAAGTTTTTTCAGGTTTGTTCTGAACAAGAGTTACTTTAAAGTTGATTTAACCAAAGGTATTGTTGTGAGCAACACTGCTGGTGTCATTTTTTGTTATATAATTTTATGCATTTCTTTAAATCATCAGTTTTTACTCAGTGTTTTTGAAACAATTCTTGATACAAATATTGATGATATTTCCGGAGTATGGAATTAACACATTTACATGAAGATCATACTTGCACGTACTGATAATGTCTGGAAGTGTACAAGTGTTCTGGATGTCATGATTACTATGGAAAATGACAATTTACTTCTATATATTCTTAACATTACATATTATGTGCTATAACTTAAAGTATCCACCAGCTACTAAATGGATTATCATTAATGATCAGTTTAAAACTGTAAAATCTACAACACCATTGAATATAAGATGCAAGTTAGGATGAACCTTTAAAAGTTCAGTTGCATAATGGCTATACGTATAGTTATATTATTGAATCTCTAAATGAATTTGACTTACAAGATTCTAACAAACAACCGAAGAAAAAGAAGCTACCACACAAAAACACTGTTACATCAGTTATGCCTTTCGCGGCAGAATCTTTAACTACTCGGACCTATCAAGTAATTAGAAGATCTGGGATGGATATACACATAAGAAACACCGAAAACTGAGCTTTTAATAACAACAGTCTATGCAAATCCAAAAAGTGTCTTGCAAAAGTTAAATTGATTACAGAAGTCTTGCACACTTAAAAATATTTTTATGAAAATGACATACAGAATATTCACCATATATATATATATTGACATATAGAGGCGAATCTTGTATTATCGATTTCATCTCCTCCATTGTATTTCGTACCCATGTCCTTTCCATTGCCTCAGATAACACAAGTCAACATCTGTACAATAGAAAATCTTCTCCCACAGAAAGTCATTGAACATGTAACAAATCCTTCTCCATGTTTTCAGACTGTTTGTGGTGCCATTCAGTAGCACAACAGTATGTCTGCAGATTTACAATGCTAGAAACTGGGGTTTGATAACTGTGGTGGGTAAATAGCCTATTGTGTAGCTTTCTGCTTAACTTCAAACAAACTGTTTGCGGTACCAAAGAAAACCAGGAATTAGCATCATATGAACAATTTGTCCTACTTTAATCTCTTTTTTTCTTGTTCTGATTTACACTAGAGACATTTCTCACCTCGGGTGGGATTTTATTCAGGTTTATGGATGACCAAAGTAGATGTCACAAATGCTTATTTACATATTCCAATATCTCATTTGTTCAGGTACTACATTTGATTTGTCGATCATGGGATAGTTTACCAATTTCTTGGGCCCCATGTATTTTTTATCGAGTGGTCTAAGCTTTTGCCCAACATCTACATACTTGGGGGATTTTGCTTTTACCATTACATGCATGAATGGTTTCTGTTAGCTCATTCCAAACAGGAGTATGCTCATCATAGTCATCTGCTGTTCCTTAAAGGTTGAGGCTTCAAGTGGGAGACGTAATTCCTGAAACATGGAAAATATATTGTTCACTTGTGTGTTTTTACCCATTTCATTTTGGTTCAGTTTTTTCCTCTTCGACTCCATTTCATACAGGTTTCAGTTCTCTATGAACTTACTGCTCCATGTATTATTACTTTCGAAGTTCTCTTATTTGGGATTAGTTTTCTATGGAAACCCTATCCACTTAGTTGGTTGGACATGAGGTCTCTTCAGTGGGTTCTGCACGACCATTAGAACTTTGTATGGTATCCACTAAAGCTCCCTATTTCCATTTCATCTTCCCTTGTTAATGACCTGTATTAGTGAATGTACAAAGTTCACATGTTAGCAGATGTTACACTTCATCCTTTGTATATGAATTGACATATATTCATTGACACTTCCCTCCAGCATTGGGGGATATTTTTTTCAGAAATTACCTAGTTATTATTCATTCTAACAGTTCTATACTGGTGGCTTATATCATTCACCATGGTGTCACCTGTTCTCATTTCTAATGTGATGAGAGCTTGGATTTCTTTTTTTCGGCCAACATAGCACTTGTCTCCTTGTGTACCATGTGCTAAGTGCATTTAATATTGTCAGTGATCATATTTGCTATCCTTACAAAGTTTATCTGGTGGACATTTCTCTTCATCCTCTCATTTTACAGTGACTGTGCTTTTGATGTGATACTCCTCTCCTGGATGCATTTGTGATGCCTCTCAATACCAAATTACCTCTGTTATGGTTTCCAGTTCCTCATCTACTTGCACTCGCTGTTGATGGATTCAGTCAAGATTGGACCAATAAGTATCTTTACGTGTAGCTTCCCATTAATCTTTGCACCAGCGTTATTTGAATTATTCACAGCATGGTGTGTTGTACCATTCTGATTATTCCTTAATGGCCAGCACAATCATGATTTCCATGGCTATTCCAGCTCCAGTCTGTTCCACCATTATCTCTTCCTGTTACACCATCCATTCTATATTAGTCTCAGTCAGCAGTGTTTCACCCAGCACTTTGTACCTTCCTTCTTCATTTGAGGTGATCTGGTGTTGTTCATTTTTTCGCTCATTCCATTGCCCTTTCTTTTATGAATATTTATCAACATAAATGGAATGTTTCCTTTGTTGATCTTATGGAATTCCTCACTTGCCTGTTTTGTCAGGGGTTTTCAGTTTTCACAGTTTCATCAATAGTGGGTGTTCAGGCTACTTTATCTTACACTTTCTTTTTTTGTAGTACCATAAAGTTTTTACCTTTCATATGCATTCCTTTTGAACCTTTGTCCTCATGTTGGATTTTTCACTTATACTTTAAGGCCGATTTCCTCCTTCTTTTGACCTGTGGATGTCTTACGTGAAATTAATATGACATTGACATTTCACATACCATTTATCATATCATATATGTTCTCCTCTATCCGAATCCCTCTTTTGTTCCCAAATTGTCTGGAGCCTATGATTTTCTTTCATACATTTCCCATCTATATCCTTGTATTGATTTGAATAGATTACTATTCCCTGTATATGCTCTTCATTATTATATTGGCTGCACAGGTTCTTTCCATGATGCTCATTCCTATATCTTTATTCCATAGAAGATTCACTCCATTTCCCTTTCTCCTTCCAACTTTATAAACTGTGTTTGGCTTTTAATTTCATTGGCTTATAGTTTCTTGTCTTCTCCTTCCTATAATTTGTTCCAGGTGTCTTCTCATCAGATTAGGTATCTATTTTTTTCCTAGTGTCTCACCTAATTATATCTTGAAGCAAATTCTCCAGCTGGGTATGTTGACCACATCAAATACGTTCATCTCTCGCTATATGCATTCACTTGCTATTTCTTCATCAGTTTATCATCTTCCACCTGTGGCAATTTTTCAGACTTTCTATCTCCTTTTCTTCTGGCCCACCATGGCCAGGTAGTTAAGGCACTCGATTCGTAATCCGACAATCGCGGGTTTGAATTCTCATTGCACCAAACATGCCCTTTCAGCCATGTGGGGTGTTATAATGTGATGGTTAATTGCACTATTCAGTGATCATATTTGCTATTGTTTAAGAGTAGCCAAAAAGTTGGCAGTGGGTGGTGATGATTAGCTGCCTTCTCTCTAGTCTTACACTGCAAAATTAGGGAAGACTAGTGTAGATAGCTCACATATAGCTTTTTGCAAAATTCAAAAGAAACAAACCTTTTTTTACAGTGGAGTGTGGGATTCTTCACCACTTTCGAGTTTCAAAGTACTGGGGTAGAGGACCATGGATGTGTTATTCTGAATGTGACAGTGATATATGATATAAACAATGATGAAACCATTCAGTTAAGAATAAGGTAGTGGTGTTCTATTTGTGTAAATGATGTCTTTTAGTTTGATGCTCCACCTCTGTATAGGTTTGTCTGAGGGAATGTTGTAGTTTCGAAGCGAGCTATCAAAATTGCAATTAAACCACTTTGACTGTGATCTCTTTTTCAATTCCAATATTGATATTAGTTCCCACTGACTGAGTTTTGGACTTAGAGTTGAATCAGTCAGCATATGTTCACACAGATGTATTACATGTGTCTCTGTTTGCTCACCAAATTATACTCTTGTTCACTCCACCTGTGTTGTGGGTCATGTTAGTCATATATGCAGATTAATACACTTCTTCATCTTATCTTATCCCTCAAGGATTTTCATATATCAAGGAGACTTTTGCAGTGGGGTGATTTCTGTTAAATTGTTTTTGAGTAGCTTTTGCAGTGGGGTGGTTTTTGTCAAATTGTTTTTGAGTAGAAGTGCTTACTCTAGAGTCAATCATCCAGATTTCAGGTTCCTGGATCAGTCAAACAATTTATGGTTTTGCTATTGTTCGTTCCATTTACAGATCAGTAGCTACAAATTTTTCTTTCAGCATGCTGAACTTGAATATGGTATGATATTCGTTTCTGTCTGCACAAAATGGCTGGATTTTGGATTGCAGTTTACTTTGTGGCAGTATGATCCTCTTTCCTACACCAACATAGATGTCAGTTCCTGGTGGTTGGGTTTTGGATACAGTTGACTTGCCATTTCTGGTCCATCATGCCTAATCACACTACAGCTAGGGACATATCGTTTTTGCTATCACTCACATTCGTGTAATCTGTGCAATTTAGATTCAGATATTGCGTGGTTCTGATCCCTACCCAACCACTGTTCTTTCCCTTTTGGATATATTCTCGAATTTTCCACCCATGTCTCCATCATTTCTTTCCACTTGAAGAGTGTACTTGGTACAGAAGTTGTACAATCTCAACACAGATAAAAGACAGTTATATTTCTTTGATATAAAATGATGCAAGTACTAACTAGCCAATGCAGAGGCTTAATATGGAGCACCTAGTATATAGCAGAGCCAAGCAAGATTCTAGCTTTTACAGTATTAATTAAAAATTCAATCTTATGATCATTTATCATTATAATAACTACCATAAAATAAAAAGTCCATTGTTTTCTAAATATTACATTAACACTGGATATGAGCTGACAGATGCACTTGCTAAGTTGACAACCAGACCCAACTCATGTAGTATTAGTGAAAATTAGCAGAGGTGGCAGCATCTGCTTGTTGTCTCATTCCTTCTAATATTTATTGTGTTTTTAGCATGAAAGGTGTGTGTCTGATAGTTTTTTCTTATAACAGAAGTTGGACATTCATACAACTTTTAATCACTCATGTCACAGATGAAGCAGGTGATTATTCCCCTATGACTGTGACATTTTTAGAGCTATGACTTCAACTGCAGTCTTAAGTCTTATGTAGACAAGTTTCCATACTTAATATTACAACATGCATGTTACATAGATACTTTTGTATGTTATTCAAAGGTGTGCATTAATAACAACAGGTATTTTTTCCCTCTCTAATTTTAATCATGAAATTACATAAATGACAGTATTTTGTGTGAAGTAATGCTGGGTTAAAGCTTGGAAGTCAACTATAGCATAATATATCTTTAGTTACATAGAGCAGATTTGGCTTTTATGAGCTCAAAAGTAGAACAAACTAATTACTGCTACCATATGTTATGTATCATATATACATAAATGTTAAATCGCATGTTAGTATGTTTTCACCCCTATAGGCTAGTTATACATATTCTTTAAGTAAACATCCTAGTGTATAAATATATGGTTAAAAGGACATAAGTCAGTTGTGAAATAGCAATATGTTAAAACGAATAATCTTTATTTAAATGTATTAATAGTAAAAGCACAAAACAAAGTAAAAAAATCCTACATAACTTTTAGATTTTGAAATAATCATATTTGTTGTTTATGATTTTCCATCGCCATTATTTGTAAATCTAAAAAATACCATATTCATGTTTTATGTGCATAAACCTAAAGGTATGTTGTAGATGTAATAATATTGTAGCTCAATAATATGTAAATATATAAGTTGTTATCTACGTCGTTAATGTGATTAAATTTAATATTATAGTCAAAAATGTTTTTATAACGTTCAACTTGGTGATCCCTATATAAAATAAGGTTTTACAATGACATTTTAACATGATTTTCTTTTATAGATATACTAAAGGTAAATAATGACAATTTCATATACTGGAAACATTTCTGCTTCTCTGGGTTTAGCCAGTTTTGGAAACGTCTATTTAGGTAAGTTACCAGACATTAAGTTTTTGAACCTGTGGATGAAACACAAGTTGTGAATTTTTTTTATAAAACTCAAATATTGATAAGTAAAAGGATAAAGAGAGCAAGAGAGAGTTTTCTAAATTGATCTGTTTGTGATAACTCTTAGCCTTTTGTAATGGGTGTATTTACTTTATATTTCACTTTTATGAATACCATCCTTAGTGAATGTTCTTTTAGCAAAAAGAGAATATGCTACAATTTGGCTTGAGATTTGTGTGATAATTTTTGATTTGATTATATGAAATTATTTCTAGTTCTTTGTTTGTTTTGATTTATAAGATGGTAGTATCTGAATTCACAAACATCCTAGGTTGTGCATTTTGATCACATTTATTAACCTTTTATTATCTTAGGAAACAAGGTAATTATTTTACCATTAATTGTTTGAAACAGAAGTTATCTGCATATATCCTAGGTTGTGCATTTGATCACATTTATTAACCTTTTATTATCTTAGAAAACAAGGTAATTATTTTAACCATTAATTGTTTGAAACAGAAGTTACCTGCATATAATATTAAGTCATTTGTATTTTTAAGTGAACATTCTCTTTTTGACACAAGATTTAATGTTAGTTATATAGGATTTAAAAATTCTGGAATCTATGGAAATGGTAGAAATTCAAAAACTGTAGTTTTACAATTTATTTTACACACTGTGCTGTATGGAAAAGTTTTGAAGAATAAAGAGAGAGTATATGTTGCAGACCTAAGACAAAAATACTTTTTAAAAAAATATATCAGTGAGTAAGGTTAGAAAACATTAGGTAGTTATTTGATTTCCAAAAAACTACAAATAATGATTTGTCCAGATATTGACAATCCTAAATTAGCTAGCTGTACAGTTTTTAGTTTGTATGATATACCAGTATTTTGTGAAAATTATTTTTAATCCACAAATGAAATCTCTGTTTTTTGCACATCATATGTCAGTAAACCCCCCTACAGTTACTAAGTAGTAAAACTGTAGACTTATGTTGCTAAAAAAACAACTTTTGATTTCTTGTGGTGGGCACAGCATAGACTGCCCTCTGTGTAAACTTGTGGTTAACTACTAACAAACAACCCTGTAAATAAAATAGCAAACTGAGTAATTCTATAGAAATTCTAGTGCATAAACTTTATTTAGAATTAATGGCCAGTTTGAGACATATATTAGAACCAGTTAACAACTCGTAATTACTATTTGTTTGATATACCAGAGTAGACTGAATCACATATATCTAATATTTCAGGAATTTATAATTTAAACACGTTGTACAAGTAGTAGCTACTTAGCTTTGATCATGTGGTTTAGAATATTAACAAACGCATGTTATATTCAAAACAGGTATTAATATGATAAATAATTTTCTCAAGAGTGCATGCAATCTATTCACTACTGATCCGTTTATAAAGTATGCTCATTTTTAGGTACTTGTTTAGTATGTTATTTTCAGTATTTTTTATTAGATGGAAAGGAAGTATTTACAAGTTATTGGGGCCAGAACTGTATTTATATATTTCTCTGTATCATACATTAAATTTAATGTGTCGACTTATTCTCAGTGAATATAACAAAAGGTTAGTTATTCATTTTTAATATTTCATAAACTTTGGGTTTGCATTATTTTAAAAAAGCACTTTTGATATTTTACTTTAAATAAATGTTAATAAACAAATCACTATAGCTGTATGAGGATGATATGGATAAAGGGTAAGTAAAATAAAAATGCATATATCTACAGTTTAAAGAAGATAGTAATTTTTTTAGTTTATAAAATCAAATCAAAGTATTTTAATGTTGAAAAGATACACGAAATTTATCTAATATAGAGTCCATATGTGAAAATTAAACCATAGAAATATTCAATACTAAAAGCTGAATGTTGAAATGGCCATTAACATATAAAATAGTCATGTCAAATTAAATTGGAGCCTAGTATTAAAGTAGATCATTATATTACTGATAAGGCACAAATACCCACACTACCATATTCTTATTTTATTATTGGCTTTTGATAAATGACAGAACTGTAATAAAGATTTGTTCCTCCTTTGAAAGAAGAAATACAGATTTTTTTTTTTCCAAAAAAGGAGGTTAATGGCTTCAGGTAGTTATTGTAGATTAAAGATAAAGATATATATATTTTTTTAAGTTTAAGGAATACTATACATGATGTTAACTAAAACAATCAGTGATGTGATTAAAAGTTTGACATAATCTTTCTGTTTACAAAATATTTAAAACTCACATTTATGATATTTCATGTACATATAAAATGATATTTATAGGTTACATATAGAGTTATTATAGTTTGAACTAAAACCTCAATAAATTTGAGTGAAAAACAGAGAAAGACTTCAGTCAAAATAAAACTAAGCATTCAGGTTTAAAGCCACTACAAAAATGATAAGAAACAAAATGCATAACATTCAATTATTTTCTTCATTTTAAACAAATTCTTGAAAAAACAGTATAACTGTCATCCATAACCTCATGCTATACGTTTTCCTTTTGTGCATTTTGTGTGATGCTACCATATAAAGATCAAATAATTCAGAATCATATCAATACATTAAAGCTACCATATTGCAGTGTTAAGTATGCATTCATTATACATTGGTACATGCTTTATATTTTAAAATCATAATTTACATATTGAAACATTTTGCAGAGAATTAAGTTATTTCTTCTTTCAAATTCAAATGTATGTTGACACATAATCATTGCATGACATATATTAAAAATAATTTACAAGTTTCCTACTTTTAAACTGTCAAGCTAGGTTGAAGAGTTAGTTGTTTTTTTTACTATTGTTTATGCAGACGTTAACCCTGTAGGTTTTAATATACCAGAATTTGATTGTATTTGTTGCTCAGCAGATGAATTGGTACTGTTTCATTGAACCACTGCAACTGGTAAGGTTTTACTATATGAATATAGTAAATATATTTTAAAAAACTTATTTTGGACATTAATATATGAATGAAAATCAATATTTATATATTTATTTTATGCACACACACACACACACACATATTTTTAAAAAGTATAATAATTGGGGATGTAATGGGAAAGTAGTAGAGGTTATTTTATGTAACTCATATTTGAAGGTTTAAAAACCCAGGATTACTCACTTGTTTCATTTTTGACCTTTCAGAGTTGTTGTTGATAATCTAGTTATACATGGTATAAAAAATTTATCACAACTATTAACTATGTTGAAAATGCAGAATATAACTTTTTAGCATTTGTGTGTTATTGCAAATTAAAACCAAGTTATTATATTGTGCATGAATAAAAAGCATAAAAAAGAATTTTATTTTTTATCTATAAAATGTTTAACATGTCATTCCAAATCTAGCAGTATCAAAATGTGTTTAAATTTCAGCATCTTATTTTTTACATAAAACAGACTGGTAGTGAGAAGACATATGGGATTTTACACACACAATAATTTTTAGTAAGAACCTTCACTCAATCTTTTACCTCATAGCCCACAATTAAGTAAAATATAGGTCTGGCATGGCCAGGTTGGTTAAGGCGTTCAACTCCAAACATGCTTGCCCTTTCAACCATGGGGTCATTATATGTGATGGCAAATCTCCATATTTATTGGTAAAAAAGTAGCCCAAGAGTTGGCGATGGGTGGTAATGAATAGCTGTCTTCCCTCTAGTCTTACACTGCTAAATTAGGGACAGCTAGTGCAATTAGCCCTCATGTAGCTTTGCGCACAATTCAAAAACAAATAAAATTAAGTAATATTTTCAGTTTAAAGCAACTCTATGAATAAACTTGGAACTAATAATTTTACAAATTAATTTTGAGGTTTTATAGAGAATAATTATTTGGATGGCAGGCTTATTTAAATTGTAAAATAATGGATGATATTGTATTGAAACTACAAAGTATGAAAGAAACACTTTTAATTTGTTGGGACTAGACAATATTTTTGACAGTATTAGAAAAACTGATGTAATATTTGATAATATCTAATTCCACTACTGTTGTGGATTGGAAACTTAGTCATTCTATAGATTTATTTATTAACATGTTTTAACTTTTGTATGTTTGTTTGGATACTTTTAATTAAGTCAAATTTTGAAATATTATGATTTTTAAAGTATCCAAGTTTTCATAGATGTGATATGTATTAACATGTGGACACTGAATTGATATAAAGTCTTCTCTTTGTTTAATTTCATTGAAAATAGCCAGTGAAGTGGATTATTTCAAATTCTTGAAGACTGGTAGTATAAGTAAAACTTATTATTATTAATATAGACATAAACAGAAATAATGGGGTTGTTTCTTTTGAAAGAACAGAGATATCAGTGGCAAACAACACTGAGAGTGATATGCTAGAGCAGGTATTCTTCCTAATAAAGATTTTGTAATTTTTACTGAAAATAGTGTATTTTTTAATTATCAAAGATTACTTTATTTCTCCTAAAGGTATTATTATGAATCTTATTAAACCTGTCTGCATGGTCAGTTCTGACCAAGAGTCTCTATACATTTATAAACATTTCTTTGAGTTAGATACCAATTTAGTTTTGTTAAAATAAATATATTTAAAAATTATTCCAAAATACAAATTTGACATACTTTTGGGACTTGGTTCTAAAGATTAATATTTTATCCTTAATAACAAAATTCATGAAAACTGATAATGTTACTGTGGGATCTAGTTTATATCCCAGTTTAGCTAATGCATTCTATGAGAATAAAAACCAAATATAGTTGTTTTTGCTTAAACATCCAACAACAATTAAGTACAGAATCTGCTATTGAATTTGGAATTGTATATATATATTTAGTTATTTCTCTAGTTAGACACCCTTGTTCAGTATATAGAACAGGTTTTTAAAATAGGATGCTTTAATAAAAAACTTTTACTGGTGTATTTGCTAATTTTGAAACTTTTTCTCACATTCTTCAAATTTAATTGTTGTTTGGGCATTTAGTCTTCTGAATAACTAAAAATTTATTTGTCATCCAACACAAACAATACAACAGCAGTGAAATTTTTCAAAAGTAATTAACCACTTTCTTTTACCATCTACTATATTCAAAAGACTGTGAAGAAACAATTAAATAGACCAAATAACATGATTCTTTTAACTGTAAATAAACTGACCAAAATCTTTAATTCATTGTTAGACAAAGGGATATTGGTGTAATGATTAATCAGTCTTGTAACCTTCCCAGGCAGTGTGCTATTGCTAATAATAGGGCAAAAAATATTTAGTGTGTATCTAGAGCGATTATAATTTCATTGTATAAGTGACTAGTTAAACCACATTTGAAATATTGACTTCAGTCTTACCTTAGTGTTACGTTTTTTTATGTGGACTGAACGCAACAGAAAGACACAGATAACAGCTTATATGATTTATTACAATAAACTATTATATATGTGACAGATATAAAATAAATTATATAATAACAATGACAGATGTTCAGTTTCAATCTTTAAAATTAATTACAATACAAAATGGTACTGGCCTGTGTTTAATATAATGATCCAGAATGAAAGTCCAAAAGTTCAGATCAGAAATCCAAAATTTCAGTCTAGGGGGTGAATTTGGTCCCTCGAAGAAATTCCGAAGTTTGAATGGAGAAGTCCAAAAACAATTCACAGTCCAATAAATTTGACGAAGTTCTTTTTACGATATTTTTTATGAATGTCTCAAATTTGTCGTTTTCCAACTTGCTCCGGTCTCCCCCAAACAGTCCTATACGTGTTGACCTTCAGTATAACCAGCAATTCGAATGAATCGTAAAGATTGACGAAATAAATTCACAGCTTTTGTAGATCTAGCTCCAGTCACAAATCCAAGTTGAAAAGACACACAGCAAACGTTGAAAAATTCTCAAACGAAGACAACATCTCTTGAATCGAATGAAAACGAATGACTGACTGACTCGCCTCGCATCGCCGTCTGTTTATATACTAGTAGGCCTACTGTGTTCTCGAACAATCGCGTAACTTCCCCAGAATTCAAAAGTAATCTGGATTCGTCTCGTACAGACACCAGGCCAAAATACATTCTATTTATAGACAAATGATCGATCTACCTAATTCTAGAAATATCTACATGAATAACAACATATTTTATTGATTTGAACTTCGAGACAATAATATAAACAACAACAACAAAATGTTTTTTGACCAATAGATATGGAAATCCAAACACAACACGACACAACATTCCAAACGCTTTATACATAACACTTAGAAACAGCATTGCATTGTTAGAAATGTTCAGAGGAGTGTTACTAGAATTGTACTTAGAATGGAGGACCAGTTATATGAAAAAGATTAAGATACGTGAAATTGTTTTCTTATGAAGAGAAAGTATCAGAAGGTATCTGATTTGAAGTATTTAAGATTTTAAAGAATTAAAGGTGTCAATACATCATCTTTTTTATACTTAATGGGCAACACAAATACAAATTTTGACAAGGAAAGAGTCATCTTCAGCTAAGATAGTTTTGGTTTTATAACAAGATGGTTGCCTTTAGATATTTTGGAGGCAGTAAATTTAAGTGAGTTTAAGAGAAAGTTTCATAACCATACAAATGATAAAGGCTGGCTTAAAGATTTTTATTTTTTTATTTATTTACTTCATAGTTTTTGATTAATTTAAAGGATGGACAGCTGAGATGGAACAATTGATCCCATGTTTCCCTAAATATTATATTAACATTATATATCTTGTTCTTCATACTTTCATGCACAGAGCTTTATAGAACACCTTCTGTATGCTGAAAACTCTCCTGTTCTGATGGTAATAACTTTCTTTCCTCTTGATTGACTCTGGTTTAGAATTAAAATAAACAGAGATTGTCAGTATGCTTATTACAGCCATACTCCTTTATCAGTATTTGAATGAGCACATGTTGTTTGTTTAGAACCACTGTGAAATGTGTGGCATAAAAATTACACCATCATTTCAGCACTTTATTGAGAAAATAGCATTTCCTGATAAAATGAGAGTATAGAATGTGAAATTAGGAGTTTACTAATATATTGTGAATAATAATGATTCCAGCAAGATTCACATTAAACTGCAAAATCCAAAAATGAGCTACCATTAATGGTGAAAACAGAACAGTATGGAATTATATTCAGTTATTTTTGACACTTGTTAATAATCTAATTTTTTAAAAATACTCAAGAGAATTTGTATTTTTTTAAGTTAGGTTTCTTCTTATAATAATGTATTAAACTAAAGTATATTTTAAGTTTTAAATAAATACTGTGAACTTAAATACTTAAAGATTATAAAAGTGAACTTCTATTCATCTTGAGAATCCCAGTAATAAATAGATTCTTTGGTGAAAAATTAAACGACACAATAAGTAATTGGACTTGAAACTATGAGCTGTTTGTTAATGAATAACTTACAAGATTGAAGAAGAAAATATTGTTGCAGAGATGTAGTTTAAGATTATGTGATGAATTATTTACATATATATTTAATGGTTTTAATTACTTTAGTTATATTTTAGTGATAAAAAGTTAGGTATTCTTTACTTTTGGATGATATAAGAGCATACGTTAATGGTTTAAAGTCCTATTGTTTTATAAATAACTAAGATATGATACTTAAAATACTATAATACATTTGGCAAAAACAGTAGTAGTATTACCTTATACTTATATATTCCATACAATTTTAATTTAGCTAGATCAACAATTTTTGTCTCTTTGAAATTTGACTTTCAAAATGTTTTATTTGGGTTTTAAAAAATGTGATATTTTATCAATTGTACATACGAGAATATCTCTCATGTAAAATTAGAGGGAAATGTTTTTTAGTAGGCATAGGTATATCTGAATTTTGCAGTAAGTGGCTATAAATGTTTATTCAGATGTATCAAATTACACAGCAAATGGATTAAATAGGGTAAAATGTTTTATGGTGTGCAAGTAGAATTCCAATAATAACTATATAAAGAAAGGATTAAACTAAAAAAAATGTAAACACTTTTTTATTTTTTCATAATATCAGTCATTTTAGTGATCTACAAACACAGGCATATTCTGTTATGTCTCATGTGTTTACTTTCAGCTGTTTTGAGAAGGCTGTTCTATAGTGCCTATCATTTGCCAACTTAAATCCGTATCTTTTGTTCTGGGCTTCTCTGTTTCCTTGATTATTGGAAGATGTTGAGACGCTTATATGAGTGTGCCTTGCCAAAACAATTTGGCATTTTATGTTAGCACCTTCATAAATGGCCAATAAATAAAATAATAATATAAAAATTAGAATTACTTAAATGTGACTAATTACTACCTAAACTTTTGTCATTATATTTGTATATTTATTCTTTTTCACTGAAAAAGAATATTTACGTTGATTACGTAAATTTAGATTAGTTGAAAAATGTAGCGATCAGAACAATAATTAAAATGAATTTTTCATGAATACGTAAAATGAGTTCTTGTCTGTTCAATTTGCTACGGTTCTAGACCTACTTTAATCAAAATTTGTGTTTTGGAGTTAATAGAAAAAATGAACCCTATATTGGTGTTGTATATATTCTTGGTTATTTTTCCATTTATACATGCAAGTATTTGATTTTTTATTGAAAATAAGTGCATTTTATGTAATGTACGGTTGATCCACAAGCCAAAAAATACTAAAATATTACTTCTTCAGTTCTGCTACTTGTCACTAGCTTCTTAAGGCTCAATTTGTTGTTGACACATGTACATGTTCGCTCTTTCAACTATATGAACGTTATAATGTTACAGTCAATCCCTCTAATCGTTGGTAAAAGAGTAGCTCAAGAATTGACGATGAGTGGTGATGACTAGCTGCCTTCCCTCTAGTCTTACACTGTTTAATTAGGGAAGGCTAGTGCAAATAGCCCTTATGTAGCTTTATGCGAAATTCAAAAAACAAAACAAACAAACAAAATCTTGTTTCTGTCCTCTAAGCATTGCTTAAAAAGTTTTGCTTTCGATGCACCAATCTACATACCTATCAATTTCAGGCTGTTTATGAACATGTACATATGTATCACTTCACTTCTTTTCTACCAGTAGTATTGTTACACTTAAATTGGTGCAGCTGTCTCTCTCTATTATTCATACTCGATTTTCACAGTATTGTTTTTAGACGTGTTTTTTTTCAATGTGACTACAATTTCTAATTATGTCTCTTTGAAATTTCAAAATTTTAAGTAGTTTTATTTTACTCTCTTTCTATTCAGTTGTTTCAACAATATTTTTTCTTTTTTAACTATTAGTTAATATTTTTTTAACTATCTCCACTGAATATTGGTCCTACTTCCTTAGTTACCTCCAAAACCTAGGGTACAGTTTATATCTAACATTATAACCTGTGCCCTAGGGACTTTTTCAGTTAGTGCAGAATTTTGTTATTTTTGTTCAGGCTTGTTTTTGTTTATAACAAATTATTATTAGCCAGAAGTTTGGATCTGCTGTTTCATTTTATTTGGCTGTTTAGTATTAATATTCTAAATATATATACCCATAATTATATATTTTCAATATTAAAGTTACTAGAATAAATCAGGCTGCTGGTGGGGTTAACTTGGATGTTAAAGTCAGTTTGAACATGCAGTGAGATTAGCCATTATGTGTGTCAATCTGCTCCTTCTGACGTTGCTCATAGTCCTCCTTAACATGTACAACACAATTAGGATCTTCACAGCCTTCTTTCTCTTACTGGTTTTGCTGTATCTTAACTATGCCCTTACTGCTGAGTCAGCTAGTTCTAATATGGTATTTTTGAACATAATTTCTCAGGTGTGTTCTGTTTCATACATTTCACCAATATCTTATAATGCCCTTCATTCTAGCTAGCTTTGTTACATGATATTCCATCTTCTCAATAGTTTGTGTTTCCCCTTCCTCAGATGTTAGGGTTCACACAGAGTTTTTTGTCTCTCCGTTGGTTGATGACGCTAGCATGCCTCACCCTCCAGGGGCTTCAGATCAGTTTGTTTTAGCGCATCATCAGGCTGAATATCCATTTCTTGATTCATAACAGTTGGAATTGCTTATACCCATCTAGCAGTGGACCCTGTTGGTTTATCTCCTGTCCAATATAACCAACTTCTTACCTTATCAACTTTCCTACAGTACTTGTCCATCTCCTTTTCCTGAGATATTCCACCACAGTCCTGAGAGCTTTTCAATGGTTAGCCTCCACTTTGCCATATTTGTGTTTTTGGACGCTTTCCTTGCACCCGTGGTTTCTCGTTTTTTGGGTTTTACTCGGAAGGGTTGTTGTATTCTGCCAAATCTGTTGATCACCTACATATCTCTGAAACTTTCCTTAGACTTTGAAATTCTGTGTGAAATTGGTGGATAGCACTTGACGTTTACATTTTTGGTCGATTGTGTGTGTCTCATTCTTAGCCTATACAAGCTACTACTACTGTCATGATGTCATGTTCCTTCCCAGCCCTTACCAATTTCTACCTCATGGAGTTCCTCCTCGCGTCGTGATATTCAGTACGAATGGACATATTGCCAACGGTACTGGTAACTACCCAGTGGGAACTTGATTGACTAACTGTGTTCTTCTGTGGCGAATTTTCACCATAGCTCAGTGGGTTCTTTAAGAAAATTCTGAGTTACTTGTCATTTACTTTTTCTCCTTCTACATTGTATCAGGTATCCATTTTCTTTATATTGTCTCAGGATCATACCACCAGACAATGTCTGTTCAGAGGATGTACAAAATATACTCCTCCATTGAACGTGTAAGTAATTTTTCCAAGTTTTTATTCCAGATTTTTTTGTCACCCAAGAAAACTAGGGATTGGCAGCCTGCAATTGATTTTTACCACGTTATTTTATTTTTTGATTCTGCTCTTATTTAAAATAGACTTTTCTTACTCTCAGGTGTATTTTTCTCCTGGTTTATGGATGACCAAGATAGACGCCACAAATGTTATCTGCATACTCCAATACCTCATATGTCAATTTGCTATCTTTGGTTTGTTTATCATCGGGTAGCTTATCACTATCTGCATGTTTTATTGAGCTTGATTCAGCTCTATCTATCTCTTGTCGAGTGGATAGGCCTCTTGCTCGATAATTGCATGCTTTGGGAATGAGCTTCTACAATTAAATAAATGAATGACTTGTGTTAGCTTGTTCTAAGCAGAAGTCTACTCTTAACATTCATCTGCTGCTCCTGGAGGCAGCTCATGTGGGTTGGTTATTGAAGTTGGAAAAGTTATTCCTCATACAACAGTACCTTAAGAAACTGTGCCGTATTAGAAACGTGTATGTGAATTACCAATGCAGTTTAAAGTGAGTGTTCATCATAACAGCACACCTTGAGTTTTATTTATTTAGTTTTATAATTTCGTGTAAGTGCTCATAAAAACCAAAATGTTTTTTATCATATAAAAATTACATTTTTATTACTGGATTTTGTCTGTCACCCCTTCTCTATGCTAAAAGGTGGTTTAAAGATTTCTCTATGATTTAATTTAACATGTGGAAAATAATAATAATAATATGTCTATCTAGTGTTTGTATTTTAAAATCGTGGATAAAAACTATAGGTGAATTGAAATTTAAAAAAAAATTAATTTTATACCTCATGTTAAATTCACTAGCGGTCCTACATAGCCAGGTGGTTAAGGCACTTAAATCGTAATCCGAGGGCCGAGGGTTCGAATCCCCGTCACACCAAACATGCTCGCCCTTTCGGCCGTTGGGGCATTATAATGTGACAGTCAATTCTACTATTTGTTGGAAAATAGTACCCCAGGATTTGGCGGTGGATGGTGATGACAAACTGTCTTCTCTCTAGTCTTACACTGCTAAATTAGGGACGGCTAGCACAGATAATCCTTGTGTAGCTTTGCGCGAAATTCAGAACAAACCAAACCAAATTCATTAACCGTTACCAAGATGTTCTGGTGTGACAGTGGTTTAAGGTTGCTAAGATTTCGTAAAGCGATCCAAAGTTTCCAGCCATAGTCGCTCAAATAGCTACAACACGTAAGCTGCTAGTACTAACAGGCGTTTAATAGCATTACAAACAATCTGGTATAGATAATTAATATACTATAGGTATTAGTGTCGAAACTGGTTCAGTATGATAATGACTCCAAATTAACGGTTCGTAACATTGAAGATAAATTAATATGGTACTGATATAAAGATACCAACTTTACTTCTAATGATAATAACCTTATATAGCATTGGTTTAAGTTCTCGAACTATCACCTCGACACGTAAATTAATTAGCCATCTTTCTATGACTTTGTCCATATAACTTTCCTGTGTCAACCTTTTGACCTTCTATAACTATAATTTCCGGACAAATATTGAGCGATTTATCCTGTGTAGTGTCCAGCGTTTCCCCAAATAAACATACAGTGTAAACGTGATGATTGCGTTTTCTTTTTAGGCCCAATAAAAATGGATCCAAGATTTCGCGTCCCATTATTAAAAAGACAAAGTATCCCATACAAGGGAGCCGAAGATTTACCTTAAGACTGGTGATCTAATTCTGCTATTTGATTAAACTAGGCTACGAATTTGTGGGGGTTGCAGTGACTATCTGCTTTTCATCTAGTCTACCATTTGAAAAGTAGGAACAAATAGCCTTCAAGTAGCTTTTATGCGCAAATCAACAAACAACCTATTAATTCAAAATAGAATTGCAGACTCCCACCACTAGAAGCTGGTTGGCAGAACACAGGTAGTTCATTGTGAAGCTTTATGCTTAATTCAAAAGCGAACAAACAATCTTTCCACCCTTACCAACTGGGTTTAGCTTTCAATTTGATTGTCTTATACTCCCATGTCTTTTTGTCCTCATAATTTGTTTTAGGTGTCTTTTCATCAGATTAAGCACCTTATCTTCTTTTCGGCATTTCATTTCCATCAAACTTTGGAGGAAATTCTCTAGTTGGGCATGTGGACCACACCACTTATGTACATCTTTACTATCTTCATTGGATTGCTGTTTCTTGATAAGTGATTTACCATGTACCATCTGCAGTCATTCTTCATATTTTCTCCCACCTTTTCTTCTAGGGGAGATGAAATTTCTTACCACTTTCCATTTCAAAGTCACTGGGAGAATAGACTATGGAAACCTCCTTCTGAGAGTGACAGTGTTAGATGATACAAACAATGATGAAACTATTCAATTCAGAGTAGGACAGTGGTGTTCTGTTCGTATAGATAATATTTTCTCCAATCTGAAGTTTTATCTTTCTTTATTAGTTCCCAGTGGCCAGGTTTTGCGTTTCCGTCATAATTTAATGCAGAAGTTTGGTAGAATTGAATTGAGAAAGTCAGATGGATTAAGAGTATATGTCATACTCCTATTGGTGGAGCATTGTCATATGAAGATTTGCATGCCGGATGCAAATGAATCAAGTTCATATTGGGATATGTGAAAGCTCAAGGATTGTGGTGTGCGAAAAAGTTTGCATAGAGGGGCAGCACTGAACGAAAATAGCGATTTATGTGAGTGGAGGTAATGTACTGTATTGGAAACAATACTAGTGTAGTGTGTGAGAGGAGATAAATACCTCCTGGACATACATTTTCAGTATGGGAAAATAAATTTGAACATTTTTGAAGCTGTATGAAATTCTGTAACTACGGAGAAGGTCAAAAGTTGACCAAAACACGGTCAAATTTTAGGGAATATTACAGAAGACATTTGGAACAATGCAACACAAGCATGCATAGATAAACTATTGGCAGCATATAGCAACATGAAATCAATAAGTAATGTTTTGTGCAAATTAAGGAACTAACAAAATATCAGTGCATTGTTGAACTCTTTTTATTTTGCGTGATGTTTAATGTAATTTAATAAACTTACCATCTAATTCTTATTATTCCATAACTTTTCCATTACTGTATATGTGAATTAGCAATAATGGGGTTGAAAGGGAATTAGCAAAATAAAAGTGCTATTGCACCACAAGTCACTAGCTAATGACAAAAATGCTACAGTACTATTAAACAATTTTTTTTTCAAATATACATCCAGAGGAAGAGTATATGAATTATAAAACCAACAATAATTATAATGTAGAATAAAAAAAATACATTATTACAACCAATCCTTACAAAAATAGTCTCTATAAAATTATATTACCTTACCTTTGTTACCATGGTAAATTCATGTTGACCTAAATTAACTTCAGAACAATGAAACAGGTCCACTTAGCAGAAGCTTTAACAAGATAATCCAAGATGTAGAGTCTGAGAAATAAGAGACTCAACACAAAATAATGTATTAAGAGAACAATGGTCATTTGTGTGAAAACAAAATATTTGGTTGTTGCTATTGAACATGGGTGGTCACTTCTATTTGATGCTTTATGATAAACGGAGCAGGCTGTAGTCATTTACTACCCTCTGTAAACTCAAAATTCCTTACTTTGTAGATAACGTTGGATTTACACAAATGACTAGTGCTACTGACATGACTGGTCATTCTCATTTAAGCGTAGTGATTAAGCTGTATTATGAGATATTATCTGAATTACCAATGAAGGTGCTAACCGTTTTTACAACATGCAACATTTCAATTATCTTTTGCATGGGTAAAACAGCTGTATCTTAATAGGATGACAAGGAGCAAAGCTGTGCTAAAACAACATCAACTCTATGACTTTCTTGACCATGTGCTATTGAAAACTGTACAGATATAAAATAAATGATAAATTAAGAATAATACGATGTTTAAATAAGAAGATAGAAATGTAATAGGCACTTATGTACTAAATCTTACAGCATTGAATACAACTATAACAATAAGACATGATTGCAGTCTGATCCTTAAAACATATTGTGAGGGCCTGGCATGGCCTAGCGCGTTAAGGCGTGCGCTTCGTAATCTGAGAGTCGCGGGTTCCCGCCCGAGTTGCGTCAAACATGCTCGCCCTTTCAGCATTGGGGGGTTATAATGTGACGGTCACTCCCACTTTTCGTTGGTAAAAGAGTAGCCCGAGAGTTGGCGGTAGGTGGTGATGACTAGCTGTCTTCCCTCTAGTCTTACACTGCTAAGTTAAGGACGACTAGCACAGATAGTTCTCGAGTAGCTTTGTGCGAAATTCGAAACAAACAAAAAAACATATTGTATATGAAATGATAGAGATTGAACCCAGTGACATAACTGTGGTCAAAAGTTTGGAATTCAACTCGCAATTAGTAACAGTTTGAACAATTTTACATTTATATTCAAACAATCTTGTTACCAATTGTAAAAATAATAATAATATGTATTGTTTCAAGAGATTGTACAGAAATTTACAATTACAGGACATTTAAATTCTAACCTTTTGCTTTTCATTTTTTATGAATTTAGAAAGAACACTATTGTTTTTATTGTGACACCAAGTAGTTTATTAAACTAGAAGAGGATTTCTTTAGTTTTCTTCTGAAAACGGTACATTGTTGTACGGAAATAGAGGAATTACGGGAAATTATTCATTAGGAAAACTGTGGAATCGTTCTTTCAATCATAGTCTGTATTCTTCTTTTACTAATATTTATAGTTAAAGCTGCTATATACTTCCACAAGGTGCATTTGATTTCATTATGGGTTTATTGCTGTTGTTGTTTGTAGAAGATATTATATTCAATCAAATTAGTTTGATATTAAATTCTGAGTACCACTCTGACAAAGATAATTAAACTCTAATGCATTTAAAAATATGAATCATTTTATAAATTATTCAAAGAAAAACAACTAGCTACATAGTAGAGACTACATATGAGATTTAAAACTTTGATTAAGTAGTCAGTTTGAAAGATAATTAATAAATATTGTTTAGTAGACAGCAGCATTGCATTTTTTATGTTCATGCAAAATTACAATTTTCCATATTTAATAATGTTATTTCTTTTAATGAAAGGATGAACAAAGCTATTTAATGAGGAGTACTATTATGCCTTTATATGCATTTATCTTTCATCATCTTTGTCTGCATTAGTCCTGTCGTTAGGAAGAGATTTCCTTCATTGGATTATTTGGTTGAGACAGGTTGGTGAAATCTGAGTTTTCATTATTTTTTTTTGTAAATTTATTCACTTATAAATAAATATAAATACTTCAACTGAAGTATCAATATGTTAAACATTCTTAAATCAATACCCCTCAGTGGTACAGTGGTAGGTCTGCAAATTTACAATACTGGAAACCAGATTTCAATGTCTGTTATGGGAACAGCACAGATCACCCATTGTGTAGCTTTGTGCTTATCTACAAAGAAACAAACGTAATTTAAAATGTTTAGTTTTGAAATGTAGTTATTCTTCTGGTTTTGTTAGTTATATAAATTGTCAGTAGTATATATATATATACACACACATATATTTATTTTGTGTGGTATTCAATTATACTAACTTCTAATTAAAGCATGCTACCTCTGAACATCAGGTAAATATACTATTCTTGCATTTTTACTTATACTTTTATATGCTTCAGGAAGGTAAGAAAATTAAGCTATAATTTACTTTTAATATTAAGAACAGAATGCATTTCTTAATATAATTTGTTACCTCATTGTTAGCAATGTGTATTTTTTGCTATAAATTCAAGTTAATCTCATAAAGTTCAACCAGCTGAGGAGATTTACATTAGTTCTAAATCTATATCCAAGTTAACAATGCAAGACAATCTCTATGATAAAAAAAATAATAATAAAATTATAAAAGTAATAAAAATATACATGTTAATGTATTTAAATACATAGTTCATCTGTTTTATGCTTAGATTGATACAAAAAAGCATGAATTAGCAATAAAGGTTTAAATTTCAGACTTATTAGTGTCATTTGTATAACCATAGTATGATATGTATACATGCATTCAGACCAATACTTTTGATGAAAGTAATATTAAAAACAGATTAGAGTATACCTTACTGCCTAGAAGATGTAGGTTTTCTTGGAAATGGTATGCAAAGAAATGATAGAATCTAAGAGTGAATAAGCAAATACATAAACACAGGTGCAGAAGTAGAAAAATTAATCATATATTTAGTTTAACCTATTGACTAGTTTCTAATAGTATCATCTGAGGTAGAGAGAAAGTTTACATTTGTTTAAGACATAGACCAGAGCAAAAATAATTACCATTCAGAATCCTGCTTTGATGTTCCACAATCCTTAGATTACCTATATATCAGTGATAATTCAAACCAAATAAACATATTCAAGGTAGATAAATCTCTAACTCTTATACTAACTTGCACAAATCTTTGTGTCATCCTTTGGAATGAATATCACATCAACCCAGTAAGTACATGACACAGACACAGAGTCAAGCAAGTATAAGAATATAGATCGTGTAATGTAATATGTAACCTTTACCTACGGTAGAATATTTGTGCAAGTTTATGATCATCATATATCTGGTTTGCATGCCACTATATGCAGAATACTTTCACAAATTTTTGGAAAAGTTTCCTAATCCTAAATAAATATATTTTCTTCACTAGTTATGAAGGTGTAAAATATGATGACACTTCTTATCATCACACTTATTAATGCATTAAGAATAAAATAAATAGTACCAATCACAGATCTTAATAAAAATGTTGAGATTTTTCACGAATGAATAAATCTACTCACTAACATGATTAATTAAAATCGATAATTACAGGCAACTTTGGACTTCATGCAGTGAGATGTACAAAGAGTATTGGTGTATTTTTCTGTGTGAGGGAGACTGAAACAAGCCACTTTTACTTCTCGTCTTTGACGCCCATTTTATTGTTTTCAATGAACTGAAAAAATTAGATCAGTAATTTATAAAATTATGAATTTTTTTTACACCTGTAACTTGTAGTGCTTTTAAAAACACCATGTAGAAGTCAATTTAGTGATTTTTATTTTCAAATCTCTAAACAGAAGATTGTACAGTTTTCTTGATTTCATATTTTAGGTGAAATATAAATAAATGAAAAATTATTTTGATATTCTTATGGCCATTTATCTCGGACTATTTGCTTGTGAAAACATATTATAATATATAACTATGTTATTCTTTGTTTAAATTGAAGGTGTGCTACTTTGATATGAAAAAGATGTCATGGAGAATTTAAAAACATCTCACCCAAAATACGTTATGCCATTAATATGGGCTTTTAATATTTGTTTTCAGGCTAGGAAGGAAAGCAGAGTTTTCGGGATGACTTTGCATTAAAAACTTTATTTGATGTAAGTACTTTTAATGAACGCTATCAACTTTAGTTGATGTAAATACAGATAATGAACACTGTCACATGTGGTTTTATACACCTATATTAAATACTTAAAATGAACAATATTTGATCTTTAATTATGTTTCATATGTGTTTTTGTAGCATTTCATCTGGACTAACAAATGTTGTACTTATTTTGCTACTTATTATTATTTTTTTAATTGCTATATTCAAAATCTGTAAGACAAAAAATATGCTGTTAAATTGATAAATAAAAGAATTTAACTGTTGCATTTTTAAATAATACCATGTCTTTTAAGTAGTAAGAAATAATAATTCACTTAATTATTGATAGGTGAACAGAATTATAAATTACTTGATCATAACTATGAAATCCTTCTTGATCTTCAATATGATTTGTTTGATATTACCAAGACTTGTCCAGATTTCTAGAAAGCACATGGATTAAACATTTATGGTGTTATGCACAATTTTGCACATTAAAATAATTAATCTGAGTAAATGTTGTTGTTTTTTTTCATTTCATTACAAGTTTTTCACAAAATAAATATCTTTCAGTATTATTTCTGCAAAGCCACTTTTTTATGCTTGGAGAAGTTAAGAAAATTAAACAATATTATCTTTCTGGTATAAAATTAATGTTGTCATATTTGCCCAAATATAATGCAGTATAATTTTCTTCCATGTACCTAAACTAGTATTATTTGGAATATAATGCTGTAGAAAATTTAAAAGTTAGAATGTTTTTATTAAAACATTACTGTGAATGGTGATTTTTATTGTATTGTTTACCTTTTAATGTTTATTACAAAACTGCTTAATTTTTGAAAGGCTTATTGTACCATTGACAATATACACTGAGTTTGGTATTCATTGCTTAACCTGTTGACTGCCAAGTATTTCAGCTTCTAGACGAGTTATCTTGTCTACAGCACTGAACAGGTTAGAGAAATATAACATTATATGTAGTAACAGTGCTGTAAAATACTCTGGTCTTCTTTAAAAAAAAGCTGTTAATCTGCTAATTCTACTTTTTATGCGAATTTTTTTTTTGATTAATTGTCAGTACAGAAGCCAAATAGTGTCTATTTTCATCAACAGGAAGTTATAATCCATTAAAATTTCCAAACCTTCTATATATACTCTACCCAAAGTTTCACTGACATATCAGTATTTGACATCAATGTTATACATAATTTTCCAGGTTTATTTACCTTTAATAAATTAATTTGTGTAAATTTTCAATGGTACTTGCAGAAAAACTTAAATCAGTAAAATACATTCTTATTGAACAACATTATGTATGCATTTTTTTCTGTTAAATACAGCCAGGGATTATTAAATAATTTGAGCTGTGAAAAAACATAAATAGTGATGTTGCAGTTTTTGTAGTGTGCTTACTTTCATCTCTTAACCAGATATTTTTCATGAAGAGGGGATTAATTTTGCATGATTTTATTTACTGTTGTGTTTTATGTTTCATAAATCATTCTGGAAAACAGTTTTAGGAGTAATTTTGAAAATTTAATACAGCCTTTCTTTGATAATACCTTAGGTTTGATGTAAATCCATACTTTTTGTTTTAAAGATAATGTCATTTTCTCCAAATAATTTTATTTTTTGTTGTTAAGTATGTAAACCCCTCCCAATGGCACAGCAGTATGTATGCAGAATTACAATTCTATAAATCAATTTACAATACCTGTATGGGCAGAGCACAGATAGTGCATTATGTAGTTTTATACTTAATTACAAACAAAACAAATACAGTTAATTAGATAATTTGCAATTATTACTTGAATATGAAGTACGTATGTAATTCATCCAAGTATTAAATAGAATAAGTTAAAAATTGTTATTTCATTTTTATGATTTCTGATTTACAAATTTCACAGGAATTATTCATTTATCGTGGCTTGTGTGGAACTACATTTAGCTATGACTGGGTCAGTATTCCACTGGTATACACTCAGGTTAGAACTCATACATGTCACTGTTATTTAAAACAACAAAGATGTCTTTATGATATATGGGTTATTTTGTGTAAATTTAACAATTAGTTGTAATGAACGTTTAATAATAAGTTAAGAAAGACATTAAGAACATTTTCATATGTACATCAGTAAGTTTATAAGTAGAGGGGTTGATTAAAACTTGGAAATATTAGAAAGATACCACATGGTAACTCCCTTAAGCCACCATTACTTTGTTTTATTATTGTTCAACCTCTCTACAATGCACACGACTTTAAACATCATAATGGTTATCTTTATTTTTATTAAATAAAAGCAAGTTTTAACTCATTCTAGTACAATACTGTACTAAACAATTTAGCAAGAACTTTTATTTTTCAATTCTATATTTTGTTGTTTGCAATTTTTTGTTTATTTTTGTATATTTTTCATTACCTCCTCTCACATAAATAACTATTCTTGTTCACTGTTTAAGTTTAATTCTGTTCTCCATGTTCTTCTTGCCACTCCCTCTCTTACAACTTACAGGTTCTTTTGCATTTAGGGATTTAATCTTTCATTGAAGCCCTTATCATTTTGAGTTGAGCACATATGAGGTCTCTTCAGTGAACTCTGCATGACCAATGGAAAGTTATGCAAGACCTACAGGAGGATTCTATTTTTCTCTTTTTCCTTTCCTTTTATTGACGGTTGTAGATTGTTTTTCCTGTTCCAATAATTTTTTTCGATAGAATAGTCTCTTATTCTTCTTGTTTTAAAGTGGCTGTGCCTTCATTGTGGGTATTCCTCATCACCCAATGAGTACATGACACAGTCACAGAGTCAAGCAAGTATAAGAGTATAGACCATGTAATGTAACACGTAACCTTCACCTAAAGTAGAATATTTGTGCAAGTTTATGATCATCATATATCTGGTTAACATGCCACAATATGTAGAATACTTATACGAATTGTAGGAAAAGTATCCTGAGCCTAAATAAATATTTTCTTCACTAGTCATGAAGTACCAACTTATCTGTTTTGACTTTAGATTTCTCATTCTCTTGTTCTGCCTGTCAATGCAATCAATCAAGTTTGGACTGAAAAAAGACATGCATGTTTATCCTCATGTCTTTCCTCTTCACAGTGTTATTTCGATCATCCATGCCACTCTGTGTGAAACCTTTTGATTGCTTCTTACTGACTAGCCTAACCATGATTTGATGGTTTCTCCTGCATTAATGTGCCCCTCCATTACCTTTTGCTTTTATTTCATCCATTCTAAATCTCCCTCGGTGTGGATTCCTTTCGTGGTGACTGGCCCTCCCAGGGAAGGTTCTGTTCCTTCATATTACTTCCTCTGGGATATAAACACCCACTCACGTGTTTGTCACGCGTGGCGACCCGTGACGAAGAGAGGATCCTGGTGGTTGAGGGGTCCAACCCTAACACACCACTTTGGCCTTAAATTTCTGCAGACCGGCGGCCTTTGGGTGGCCCCTTTGGGTTAATCGGTTGGTCCACTTGGGCTAGAGTGAACCAAGTACCAGTGTTGAAAGTTCTGAATGGGTGTTTTGGACATTGCGTCTGATGCTGGTGTTTGGGTATAGTGCTCTCGAAATCCTTGCGTTGCTTCAGTGTCCTTATTTGACCTTGTAGTGCGTCCCCTCGTTGGGCTCCAGGGTGGGTGGGGTCAGTTCGCACCGAAATTTTCTATTTCCTATGGATCCTCCTAATAAAAATTTTAAATAAAATAGTGAAAAACAGTCTACAGGTAAACTTCCCCGTTTTTAAGACTCTGATCAGCAATCTTCAACGTCTCTACCACCAGTTGTACCTCATTTTCTCATCCTACATTCTCTTTTAGAAAAATCTTTAGGACAAATGTCCCCATTTTTATTCAGAAGGGACTGGAGGGACTTGCTGGCTCTTCAAAGTCAGTAAAGAAGCTTCGTTCTGGACACATATTAGTTGAAACATCCACATCTCAACACAGTGAGCTTTTCTTGAATTCAAAGACAATTGGGGATGTACCTATTGAGGTTATCCCTCATGCTACCTTGAATCCATCACGAGGAGTTATTGTTGAGAGGGATTTGAAGAACGTTCTTTAATCAGAGATTCTCGCTCGTTTCTCCACTCAAGGAGTTTCTGCAATGAAGCGCAAATCCACTCGCAAAGATGGAGTTACACTGCTGACAGATATCTTTGTTTTGACATTAACATTTCCCAGTGCACCTGCCAACATCAAGGCAGATTATCTAAGTTGCAGAGTACGGCCTTACATTCCAAACCCTTTCCTATGTTTCCAATGTCAGAGGTTCGGCCACTCAAAAACGTCATGTCGTGGTTCCCTGACATGTGCTCGTTGTAGTGGTAAGGATCAGGATGCCTATGAGTGTAACACGGACCCACATTGTGTCAACTGCAATGGTTCTCACCCTTCCTACTTTCGTTCTTCCCCTAAATAGTTGGAGGAAAAAGAGGTGTAGCATTTGAAAACAACTCATGACATTAGTTATCCTGAGGTTCGGAAATTGCTGTCCACCACTTCATCTCAGACATATACCGATGCACTTCGTTCCACAACTACAATGGGAGTGCAGACAGATCTCTTTGTTCCTCCAAGAGAATCGTTCTCAAAACAAATGAAAAGGCTTTTGACCTCCATGTTTAAAAAAGTTGATGAATCAACTTCTACACCCATCTCTGTTCCTTCCATACATTCCAACAAACCCCAAAATACACATCCTTTGGTTTCCAATACAGGCATTTCTTCAGATACATCTTTTTCTCCCACTTCAAGATGCAAAACAATCATTCGTTCGCGTCCTCATTCACTGGAATCCCCTTCCAACAACAAAGACCTGCCCACTCGACCCAGGGCAGGATCCTTGGAGGTTGATATACTTTCTTCGACTAAGGACAGTAAAGAAAAAAGACGTGGTCGTAAACAGAAGGGTTTTCTAGCCACTTCACATACCCGTTCTTTAAAATGGCCACCTTGATATAATGAAACTGTCGAGGTTTTATCTTCTAATCTGGATGACGTCAAAATACTGATTGCTTCCTACCATCCTGCATGCCTTTCCTTACAAGAAATATTTTTGAAACCTGCCGATACAATCACTTATCGGCAGTTTTCTCTGTACAGAAATGACAGGCTGTGTGATGGACGAATACATGGAGAGGTGGCACTGTTGTTTGATCAGCATGTGGCCACCCTGTCTTTGTCACTCAACCCACCCTTGGAGGCCGTAGCCATCCGTGTTTTCTTTGGTCATACCTCACTGTTTGTTCTCTCTACCTGTCCCCTGCAGAGACATATGATCATATGACATATGATGCTCTTACTGAACAGTTGTCGTCTCCCTTTCTAATCCTCGTGGACATAAATGGACATCATTCCTTCTGTGGAAGTGCTGTTATTGATAGGAGGGGTCGCTCTGAAAAGCGTATGCTTTTTGCTCACAACATTTCTCTTTTCAATACTGGTTTTTTTTTACTTATTTTTACGCACCGAGTCAGTCCTTTACTGCTATTGATCTCTTGACTTGCTCTCCTTCATTATTCTCCCATTTTTCATGGAGGGTTGACAATAATCCACTAGGCAGTGATAATTTTCCTATACTTTTGAGAGAGACTTGCTGTGGTCGATGCCAACCTACCCGCGTGCCCCGGTGAAACCTGGATCAGTCAGACTGGTTCACTTTCGCTGCTCTCGCAGAACCTTATCCTGCCATCGTCTGTCAGCTATGAATAGACGACTGTGTGGCAGTAACTATGACTCTCTTAAGGTAGCCAAGTGCCTCGTCATCTAATTAGTGACGCACATGAATGGATTAACGAGATTCCCACTGTTCCTATCTACTAACTAGCGAAACCACAGCCAAGTGAACGGGCTTGGAGAAATCAATGTGTACTTGATTACATAGCCAGGTAAGAAAAACCATAATATGAGATATCAATGGGTCCAGCAAGGAAAAACCCTTGACTGAAAGATCAACTTTGAAAATCAATCCACTTATACTGATAAATATATGTAAATGAAGGGGAATTGAATAATCTCAAAAAGAAGTGATCTGCTGGGACAAACTAGGCATCTTTACGAGAAATTAGATAACTATGTGGTAAGATTATGGAGGATATGAAGGAGTAGATTAGAGTCTGAAGACAGAGGTTAATCTAGCTTGGTTGATTTAGTGTTTTACGGCACAAAACAGCTAGGCTATCTGCACCAAAAGTCCGGTAAAAAGGTAAAAGTAAATATAGTAAAGTTCATAAAAAGAAATGAAGGTAAAACAAAACAGCAATTAAAAATATAAATGGCATAAAACCAATGTTGACATCCAGTCTATAATGTTAAGAGAGAAAATACAGAAAGAGAAGTTATAAAGGACTTTCTGTAGCATCTTGGTCACTATCATAACCTGCCAGGAAGACTAACAGTTAAGTACAAGAATCATCATCAGTCACCTGAAGTTGGCCTTTCCAGTCCTAGTTCCGTGTTATGTGTCTTTACAGCGATTATCAAAGGGTAAAGTAATAAAAGTGTTAAAAGACATGCACCAAAATTGAAATAATAATTCGCCAGGACGACTAACGAGTAGTTCAAACAGCAGCATTAGTCACCTGAAGTTGGCCTTTCCAGTCCTGGTGTCGAGTTATTTAATGTCATGGCCATTTTCTAATTTCAAATCGAACTACAGAGATTGTGACTCTTAAAAGGGAACCACAATAAAAAAGGTTTAATGAAGAAATATAAAACACTTAAATGACATTAAAAAGATTAATGGCCGTTTAAAAACTAAAAACTTTATCAAGGTCGACAGTGTTACCATCACCAATAAAACTATTTAATGTTATGGGCAAACCCTGGGACAGAACATGTTTAAAAGTGCCGTCGTTGAGAGTCGTAACGATGGCAAGAAAGTAAAATATGGCTGATAGTGATTTGAGTGTTACAGAAACTATACTGGTGCATCAGTTCCGGATAAAAGAACACGATGAGTTAAAAACTGTGACCAATGCGTAGTCTTGTCAGAACAACTTCCTCCTTTTGATCCTTACGAGAGAAAGACGGCCAAAGTCCAATATAGGGTTTTATTTGGAAAAGCTTGTTTTCGCGTTGCACACTCCAAGTGGACTGCCAGCTGGCACGGAGCCGAGCCTTGAATGCAGGACCATAATCCATGTATGAGACAGGTACAGTGGTGATTGTGCCAGAGCAGATAGATTTAGCTGCCGTGTAGCATGTTCTTTCCCGCGAATACCAATGTGGCCCGGTATCCAGAAAAACTGAATAGAAGTAGATGTTAATGAGAAATGGGGCAGTCGGTTTTAAATATCAGTGAGTACAGGGTGTTAACCAACGTGAAGCGATTCCAGGGCCAGTAGAGAACTAAGCGAGTCAGTATAAATAGTGCAATTGGAAAACTGCTCAGCTTCAATGTGATCCATGGCAAGAGAAATTGCATACAGTTCAGCAGTGAACACAAGCTGCAGAGAGGATTCTGCGCGCAACCAACAGACTGTAACACAAACCATGGCAGAACCCACAGAGTCACGTGATTTGGAACCATCCATAAATTGGAATGGAAAGATTGTTCGAAAGATGTTCAGTAAATAAAAGATGGTACTTCCAATTAGGGTATCTGCTTTTCTCATATGACTTAAAAACGGTCACATTTGAGGACTGTAATAAGCCATGGTGGGATGGGCTCATCAGTAGATTCTGCAATGTTATCCAAGGGCAGACCCAATTCATCCAATTGCGTCTGGACGCGAAGGCCAAAAGGAGCAATGACAGATCGTCTGTTTTGGAAAAGTATGGTCCACCGAAGAAGGAAAACACAACCCTAGGTAGGATGCTTTGGTAAGGAACGAAATTTAGAAGAATATTGTAAAGACAGTTGCAAATGGCGAAAGTGCAAAGAAGATTCATGAGATTCTGCATATAAGCTGGGGTTCAGCATATTTAAGGCCGAGGGTCTGGCAGAGCCATAGACCATTGATTCATGGTCGAGTTTCGATCGAATATGAGCACAATATATCTTTAACATAGAACATCGATCAGCTCCCCAACTGGTGGCAGAGAGGACATGGAGGATGTTCATTGCCCTTGTGCATATCACCCGTAGCTGCTTTAAGTGTGGTATAAAGGTCAGCTTATGGTCAAAGATAAGCCCCAAGAACTTGGTCTCAGGGACCACAGGCAGCGAAACTTCACCGATATAGAGTTCAGGATCAGGGTGAATACCACGTTGGCGGAAAAAGTACATTCAAATGGTTTTAGAGAGAGAAAAATTGAAGCCGTTCGTCGTGGTTCACTTCAGTACACTATCGAGAGCAGTTTGTAGCTGCCAATCAATATATCTCATGTTCGACGACTGACACAAGATGTGAAAGTCGTCGACATGGAGCCCGTTTACAACAGTAAGAGGGAGTTCTTCAGTGATGTCATTAATCTTTATACTGAAAAGTGTGATAGTCAAAACACAGCTCTGAGGGACCCCAAGTTCCTGTATAAAAGAACGGGAAAGTGTCGAACCCACACAACCTTGGAATCTCTTGTTTGTTAATTTTTTTAATAAACATGGGTAAATGGCCACGTAACCCATATATACGGAGGTCTCGCAAAATACAATACCTCCATGTTCTATCATAAGCCTTCTCAATGTCAAAGAATATTGACACAAGATGTTGTCGTTTGAGAAATACATCTCTGATTGAAGTTCCAAGTCGAATTAGGTGATCCATAGTACAGTGCTGTCGTCAGAACCCACAATAGGTGGGCGAGAGGATGTGGTTTGATTCGAGGAACCAAACAAGATAAGCATTAACCATCTTCTCTAAGGTCTTACAGAGACAGCTCGTCAAAGCAATTGGATGGTAATTTGAAGGAATCTTGGGATCTTTCCCAGGCTAAGAGAAAGGTAAGATAACAGTCTGGTGCCAGTCATTAGGAAAAACATTCTCCTGTCATATTTGGTTAAAAACAATTAGAAGAATATTAAGAAAAACAGGAGATAGATGGCGCAGCATGTCAGTGTACATCGTCTGGTCTAACAGATGTACTGCCAGATCGATGAAGGATCATTTTCAGTTCCACCAGTGTGAAGGGACGATTATAGTCAAAGAGACAATCAGTTCGAAAGGAAAGAGATGAACGCTCCATTCGAGTCTTGATTGCCAAGAAGGTGGAAGAACAAGCAGAAGTACTAGATACCCGGCAAAAGCTTTCACCTAGAGTATCGGTGATGCTTCAGACATCAGCTACCTGTTGACCATCAGAGAGTAAGATCGAGAGGGTTACAGAAATGTAGTGCTCACTGACCTTTCGAACCCTGTCCCATGAGACCTTTGAACTGGTGATAGAAGATATGCTAGTTGTGAACTTAATGCAAGATTCCTTCTGGTTTTGACGTCTTACCCACCTAGCATGTGCACGGGTCCGCTGGAAAGCGATGCAGTTTGAAAATGTGGATATCTACGGAAAGTATTCAAGGCTCATTTTTGAGGCTTTTATGCTAAGTGGCAGGCAGGATTCCACCATGGTCTCTTTGATCATGAGCTGTCGCACTGTCATATTCCACACTTTTTGTTTTTACAAGTACCATAAACTCTTTACCTCTCTTATCTTTTCCTAACTATTCTGTTCCTTCCAGATCAGTTGTTCACCTTGACATTCAGTTTATCGAGATTACGATTTTAGTGTGGTTTTTCACTGCCCCACTTTGCCTCTGTTTGAACATCTCCACATGCACAATACTTTACTTATCCCTCAAGAATTCTTTCTCCTATTATCCTGTGGACATTGTTGATCACGTTTATTCACAATCAATGTTTCACATGCATTATATCATTTTACATCTATTTTCCTTTATTGGAATTATTGTTTCCTTTCTCAAATTGCAGTGACTCGGGAGGGTAACTTCTTCTTGGGGATTTCACTTCCTTTTATTTCATACCTTTATCCTTCATTGGATATGGATAAACTGATACGTCTATTCTTGCTTTTCATTATTATTTTTTGCTCATGGATTTCTTGCCTACCTATTCATTCCTTGAGAGACATTCTCTGTTTGTTATCTTTCTCCTTTCACCCTAACCACTTGAGTTTGACTTTTCATTTGATCGACATATTCTTTCTTGTCGTCGTCTTCTTTTTATAATTTGTTTCAGGAATTTTCTTTTTAATCAGACACCTCACCTTTCTTCTAGTATCTCATCTCTGTTGTCTTTTGGAGGAAATTCTTCAGTCAGCCATGTGGACAAGCTCATTGTCTTCACTGGATCATCGTGTCTTCATCTTGAGGTTATTGTTTTCTGCCTGGAGTGACTTTTCAGAATTCAGTGAGACTGTGCTTGGGTAAGTTATCATATATAACTATCTTTACTTTCTTCTTTTGTACTTTATGGATTCACGTCTATGGTGATTGGTGCATGACCAGGGTATGTTTCAAATAGTCAGTCCGTGTTGACTGCATATTTTTAATTTTCAAAGCCATAAAATGTTCACTGTTGAGATGGGGTGTTCTGCAAGATCACTTGTAAGTGTTTCCTTACAATATTGATATGCTTCATTAATATACTTCTTCCATGGATTTTTATGGGTAAAACAGAAGAGGTAGCTGCCCATCTGTAACAAGGCTTTGATTGAAAATATTTTGCATGCTTTTCAGAATAATATTTGTCCAATTACATATTGCAGTGTTAATGGTCCTCCAGACTCTCCCTCATATTTTCTTTCCATGGAGTATGGAAGCCCCTACCACTGTCCATTTCCAAGCTGTTGGAATGGTGGATCATGGAACCATCCTCCTGAATTTACCATTGATGTATGACACAGATAATGTTACCACCATTCAGTTGACAGTAGGGTGGTGGCTTTCTGCTGATGTAGATGATAGATTTAACATTCAGAGCTTAATCAATCAACATAAGTCCTCATACATGTCTCATAGGTGTCTATATCTCACTCAGTTATACTCTTGTTTCCTCCACTCATGTTGTGGGTCACAGTGATTGGACATGTTGTTTAATAAGGTTCTTTCTGTATGCTATTTCTCAATGTTTTAATATACTGAGAATGTTGCTGAACCAGAGGTCAGTTTTTGTTGGATGGTTTTGAGTGAGTTGGTTTCCATTACTGAGAAATCTTTTGTATGCCGATCAAACAGTTTATCACGTTGCTATCACGTTTCCTTCTCAAAGCCACTGTTGAGTACAGCAGTAAGTTTACGGATTTACAATGCTAAAATCAGGGGATCGATTACCTTCAGTGCGCTCAGTAGATGGCTCGATGTGGCTTTGCCATACCAGAAACAAACACACACTTTCTCAAAGGGAGGTGGGTTTGTAATTCCCTTCATTTTACCAAACTTGAGGTAAAGATGGTATGAATCTCTTTTTTACCATAACTAGATGGCTGGGTTTTGGATTGTAGTTGATTTGCTACTGGTATAATACTCTTTCTTACTCCCACATAAATGTCCGTTCCTGGTGCATGTGTAAGGATTGTGACTTACTAACAGTATTGTTCTCATCTTACCCCTGTGTGGATGGTGATTCTTGTTTGGCTGGGTTTTGGAAGCAGTTGACTTGCATTCACAGTTTGTCAAGCCCAAGCCACTCTACACCCAGGGGCACATCCTTTTACTTTCACCTACATTCTTGTGCTCTATGGGATTAAGGTTGTTTATATGGTGGATCAGATTCCTGTTCCACATTTGTTCTCTTCCATTTGAATGTGCTTCTCCATTTTTCTGCACATGCCTGCAATACCTAATTTCACACTTGGCAAGGAGTACATTTATACAGATGTAGTGTGTAATCTCCCATTTATGATCCTCTACTGAGAGAATCTAGTCATTTACGGTATTCATTGGGTGCGTTCAAGGAATGCTTCTTTGTTTTTCCTTTGTACCTGTACCTCTACTTTTTCAGTGTGGGATTCTAGATATTTATGTGAGAGGAGGTAATGTACTGTATTAAAAGTTATAATTTTCCTATACTGAAAACATACTTTCAATTGGTACTTATCCTTTCAAACTCTCCATCCTTCCTCCTCACTAAAAAAAACAACAGTGCTTTTATTTTCTGTCAAAACTTGAAGTGATAGTTTAGTAGAACCTAACAGAGGGATTAACATGCATCAGGAGAACGTGCCACACTCACTTTGGTGATGAGTTGTTGCGTGATGATTTACATGTGAGACAGAGTTCAACCAGTTGATTGTAAGGTATGTGGAAACTCAGAGTTTGTGGTCTATGGAAAGAAACTTTATGTAAACCAGATAAGTACTTATTGAAAATGTATTTTCAGTATTGGAAAATAAGAACTTTATGAAATACATCATTTCATTTTACATTCCTGTTATTCTTCTAAAACTTAAATATTTTATATGAAGTTCTTACATGTTATGTACTAACTTATATTAGCAGTTGAATCTTTTTATGTCTGTGAATATTGATAGGAACCTTGTAAAATTACCAGAAATAGCAAAGTTAGTATTTCAGTGCAAAGACTGAAATAATGATATAATGATTGTAACAGAAATGAATTTTATTATAAAATTTTGCTAATTCATAGTTATAACATACATATATTGCTGTCTTAAATAATACACACTGCCAAAATCTTAAGGCCAATGAACATAAAGAAAAAATATGCATTTTGCGTTGTTTGATTCAACCACTCATTTGAGTAGAGCTTTGAAAGATGAAAATAAGGAAAGGGAAAATAAAAATAAAAAACTTTTTACCATTTAATAGGGAAAACGTGAGCACTATAGAATTAGTCTAAATATTACCTGGTCAAAAGTTTAAGACCATACCAAGAAGTCCTAAACAGGGCAGAAAATGCCCAACAAGAGGTCTCAGTAGTGAGTTGCACAGCCGTCATTGCGAATAACTTCAAACATTTGCTTTGGTACGGTCGATATAAGCGTTTGTAAAAGGCTGGCTTCACCTCTTATTCCAAGTGGTGTAGATGGCTTCAAGAATATTATGCATTATTTGGAATTAATGTGCATTTCTATAGACTTCCCTTACCATCTATCCCCCAAAAATTATCAATGGGGTTAAATTCGGGCGAACATGCTGGATGGTCCAAAAGAATCACGTTATTCGCCATGAAAAAGTTCTTTGTCCTGCGGGCATTGTGGATTGACAGATTCACACAAGTATTGGCCTTCCGTCAATAAAGATGCTCTCTCCAACCTTCGTCCACTTTTCTGGGTCCCATGTTTTGTGCTTCTCAGCAAAGTTTCACCGAACTGTTTCGTGGTGTTGAAAGAGGCGTGGCGTTTGAAGACATTTACAGTTTTTCATTATTTTCTTTTGTAGATGCCGTCTTATTGTTCTTGAGCTGCATTTTGCGTCCGTAAGGGCCATAATCTTGTTTGATAAATATTTTGATTTTCTGTACCATCATGACTATTTAATTGGTCCTTTATGAGAATAAGTTGATTCTATGCTAGTGTTGCATGCTGATGGTGTCTTTTGCTGCTGCTTTTTCTTTTAGTATTCTATGGTTTTTTTACTCAGTTTTATGGAACAGGAGTGCATACTCATCTGTTTTCTCTCTGTTTTTCTATATCTTCTTTTTTTGCATCTTTTTCCTCGATGTCTTTGTGTCGATATTTGTTCATTTTTATTCCAAGAATGTTTTTTTTTCCATTATACAGTTTATTCTTTTCTATACAAACGCTGAACTTCAGGGTTTAGTGTTCATATACATTTAGATGTCAGAGTGTTTTTCCACAGTTTTGGATCCATCTACTTAAAATCAGTTATGTCTTATTACTGCAACTTATTGGATTGGATATGGTGTATGTGTATATGTATTGTGGATGACATAATATTGCATATTCTTTGTTGCTTTTACTCATGAATTCTTAGAATTAACACAATTGTACAACCATTTTTTAGTTTAAGAGATCTTTTGTATTTTGAAATTATTCCTTTTGTGATTGATCTTCCTCCGGCTGTGTATATGTAATACGTTTTGAAATTCCTTTGAAAATTTTTTCAGTTATAGCTATGGCTTCTCATTGTTTTCAAATTGGTTGCAGTTTATTATCTTTAGCAGGTAGTTCAGCATCAAATGCTTTTGTATTTTATCATCTACTTCACAGCACCATGCCTATCATGCTCCAATTGATCTGATTTTTCATCCAACAGATGTGAAAAACTATCTTTTACACAAGTCACTGACCCAACTCTAGGTGATCAGGGGATATAAGTAGTTTGCTCTTGATGGCTTGTACTGAATGTGGGTTAAAACTTTTAAGAGAGCTTAATACGCATAGAGTTATCTCTGTTTTAAAGTTTTTTTGTGATGAGGCTTCAGCTCAATAACACATTTAAGTTAGAAGAAGGAATATTGCCACAGATTATTTATACTTTAGTTTGGTAACTCAATTGTTATTGTCTAAACTTTCAGTTTTTTGCTGTATTTTATTTTTGATGTGTAATTTTAGATTAAATATCAATGTTTATGGTTAATGATAATTTGAATTTTGTTGCCTACAAATACAGTGTTCAAACATATATTTGTTTTTGAAACAAGCTTTCAAAATGAACTCTAAGATTACCTTCTTCATCAGGTATAGTCAGAATACAATTATTGTTATGTACCTTTTAGACATCCAAATTAGTACCTGCTATTGCAGCATCAACGTTTACTACATCCACACATCATACAAATGTTATTATATACTGTTGACTGAGTTTAAACACTTGTAAAAAGTATGTGAAAGACTTGGTATGGACATAACATTATACAGATAATGCTGGAAAAAACAGTATATGTACAATTATGATAAATAATTAAAACCAACATTTCCTATTTACAGTTTAAAACTTTATTAAAACCAAACAGCTTCCACTTAAAAATTACCCTCTACATGCACAAGTTTCAAAATAATATACATCATCTTACACGACATATTTTAAACTGAGGTAGCTGAGCTTTTTATTGTATTATTTCTTACATAACCTTCATGTTTCTACAATTTGTATTTTAAATTTATCTTATGTTGTTTGTTTGTGTTTTGAATTTCGCACAAAGCTACTCAAGGGCTATTTGTGCTAGCTTTCCCTAATTTAGCAGTGTAAGACTAGAGGGAAAGCAACTAGTCATTACCACCCACTACCAACTCTTGGGATACTCTTTTACCAATGAATAGTGGCATTGACCGTCACATTATAACGCCTTCACAGCTGAAAGAGCAAGCATGTTTGAAGTGATGGGGATGTGAATCCATGACCCTCAGATTACGAGTCACGTGCCTTAACACGCTTGGCCATGCCAGGCCAAATTTCTCTTAATTTGTCCAGTATAAGTACTACTACATTCACATTCTATTTTGTTAATACATATTTTTTTCTGTTAATTCTGTTTTATCTTTAGTATTCTCTATTTTGTTAATACATATTTTTTTCTGTTAATTCTGTTTTATCTTTAGTATTCTCTATCTTTTTTGTTATTTATTGGTTTGAAAATAAGGTAAATACTTTGTATAATTGATTTTTTAAACCTAGAACATAAGGTAAATTTAGAGTTTAATTTTTGTTTTGTTTTTCATAACTAGATTTTAATGTCGTATTTTAAACTGTATTTGCACTTTTGTTAGATATTTTAAGTGCTTCGTCTACTATATTTTATTAAAATTCTCTTCTAATAGTTATATAATTAATCAATAACAATTTGTTGCTTAAACCTTCCTGTATTGAATATATTTTTAAAGCTATGTGTTTTATGTGATCTCTTGTATGTGTTTCATTCCTTTTCTCCAGTTTTTTCTGTTTGGTTGTTGATGAGATGTACAAAGAACAACCAGAATTAATTGAAGATTAATACTGTAATGAAGTCGTGTTACCAGAATTATCCTGCACTATCATTGCTCGCCACCTCTATAACAAATATCCTCATGGTTCAGCTGCTGGTATTAAGTGTGTTTCTACATTAAATCTCCATTGATTTTAGATGCTATAGTATGATTTACATATCAGATTTGTATGATAACAACTTCAGTTTTCAGCTACTTACATTTGTTAGTATCAGCTCTTGTATAGTTTACTTATATGAATCTTTACAGGAAAATCTGTATACTAAAACACTGTTTTTCTGCTGTATGACACATGTATGTTAAATCTCTACATGAACAACAGTTTAAATATAAATGTATTGATGGTCAAGGATGTACACAAGGGGATAAAGCATGGCACCTTTTCCCTAATAACTCCATGCATATAGACTTGGTTAGTTGGATTAATGTAATACTATGTATTATTTTGTATGTGACGTACGTGCATGAGTTGATATGGCTTATGCATATATGTATATGTGTGTGTGTGTAACAATCGTGCTTACAATGCCCTTTCTCAGTAGCTATCAAATTTTAATTCCTGCACATACCACTATGTAAGGTCAAATATTTGTAAAATATGTTTGATAACATCACGTAGTTCGTATGCTACTGATTGGAGAAGGTTTAAAATATTTAAATCCACTGATGTTTCAGCTTGTATTAAATCTGTTTGTTTCTCTTAAATTATATTATTTAGTAATATTTATTGATATAAAGCTAACTCTGAATGTCAGATGTTCACTGTGGAAGTGTTTTAGTTATTTAAAAATAGTTTTTTTTTCAAATCATTTTTTTAACATTTGACTATGAGAAAAAGAAATTGATGGAGTGAAAATTTGAACAATCAAAATTTCATTTAATTGAAAATATATTAGAATGATATTGTGTAATAATGAGTGTGTATTAAGATCCCACTGTGGTATTTTCAGGTAAGAAATGTTGATTTCTTGACAAGTATCAGATAAATGAGTAGAGCGCTTCTTATGAGACAACTCACATTGTCTTCCTAGTGTGTTTCAAACTAAACAAAGTCAGTAAAAATGAAAATAATCTTTATTCTTTGACATCAAAAAATGAGAATGCAGCATATGTACTTGTGCACACTAAAAGATGAATGCTTCTGCTAGGCTGCGCTTCGTCCCACAGTATATTTCCCTCATGATTGAGGTCTAAAAAAGAACTAAATGTAATGATTTTGATGCAAGTCTTTATTCAATGGTATCCTAAACTGAATTAAGAAAGTAAACCAGAATTCATGTATTTTATCCAGTTGACAGCATTACTCATGACCTTTGTTCTCAGTATTGGTCAACTTTTACCTTTAGACAACTCAGCCAGGAAAGGACATAAGTGTTAATTCTTTCAACCCAGTTGCCATATACTGCATACCCTCTTAAACAGAACAGACATTATGTATTCTGTAGAACAGAAAACTGGTCAAAGTAATAACCTCAGTGACCTTATGGACCAAGCTTTTATTGTAAAACTGTATAAAACCAAATAAATCAATAATTAAAATATATATTTATATATATCACTAAATCAGTTAGAAAACGTATGATTCGCCTGCATATCACATAATTTGTGTAATTTTTTGCACAAGCAAGTATTGCAAATTCTGACTTATTTTTCTAAATAACTAAATTATAACTGCTGGAATTACTTGTCACAAATGTTGAATACTTGTTTTGATACAGATTGTAATAATTTGCTCTCATAACCTTCCTTAAACTACACAGTAATGGAACAATACAAAATGTATGGGGACACTAGTTTTTATATTTCACATGTTCTCTTAAGGAGATAGTTATATTAGAAGAACGTTGTTTTTTTCACAAATGGTAGATGCCTTATTACATTCGTAATATAGGAAAAGGATTATATAATTTTAATATTTGTTATACAAAAAAACAATGTGTTAACTTGGTAAGAGGTACTTAGAGTAGGGCATACAATTTGAGGAATTAATTTTGTAGTCTTCAAGTCATACTGCTGGTCTTTTTTAGTGTTTCACCTGAAGTAGAATTTTTACCAATAACACTAGAAAAAGAGTAAGAAAATATTTCAGTGTAAAAACAAAGGTTATTAATAGAGATGAAATTACTAGCAGTTATATACCACAGTTTTATATTATTATATACAGATATATACTTTAGACTTGTTTTACAAAATGCATTTCAAATTCACATATTATTGTATAATAATCTGAGTATAATTAACTGTATTAGTTTCACTGTAATCTCTTTGACAGTAAGTATTGTTAGTTTTAGTTAACCTTAGCTAAGCATATTATAATGTTTTTACATTTTTGTTATTTTGTAGAACCATGATTGATCTGAAAAAAGAATCTAAAATAACCGAAAAGAACAACTATTGTCATAAACTTGCTTAACCATGTGAAACACTAGTAAGTTGGAAATTTAGTTTTCTACAAAATTATATTAATCAGTTCAAAATAGCATATGTAGTGTTAAGGTTCATTAATGTCTGACAGAAGAACTAAAAGTTCCAACAAATGCAGATTCAGACCTGTTGAGTGAAGAACAAATTCAGCATGAGCTGTAAAGGAAAAAAGTAAACACAAGTATAATTTGTAACACAAAACATCTTTAGTTGATCCTAACACAGTGTTTTATTACTTAAGCTTTCTGGATTGTCTGGTTCTGAGATTAATAAGAGAAAAGCTTAAAGCAAGATAATACCAAAGTCAAGAGAGCAAGGAATAAATCTAAAAGAATACCTGACTTAAATACTCCAATAATACAAAGAAAGTTGGATATCCCACAATAATATAATTTAACCAGTGTTCCAGACACAACACTAAGATAAATCAAACATACAGATTTCTGTATTGCCTGATTAAATAGGCTGTTTTCCAAGAAATTCGTATTATGACACATATATACCAGCTTTAAACTTGAGAATTAGGGTTAAAATGAAGGAGATATTTAATAAGAGAATGTCATAGCTAAATACAGAAATTAAAAGAAATTTAGAAACATATTATGTGAATATATGTGAATAACTATATATATTTCCCTGAAAAAGAAAGTTCCACCTTCCAAAAGCACTTGAGTTATTATATTTTTATTTCTTATTCTGATACTAGTTATGAAAGGGTGAAATTCATGACTATTACAGCCATTTTCTTGGTAAATGCAAAGATGAGTTTCTTAATGTAAGATGTGATAAAAGCAGACAAACTGAAGTGAAAATAAGATAAAATAAGTTTTTCTTTTTCTTGTCTGTCTTAACACAAGGATTAGATGTATAAAAAACATCAGGAATTCTGAAATGCATACCATGGTCACTGTATCTTAGAACTTTGAGATTTATCAAATAATATTTTAATAATAAAATATGAAGTAAAAATTAAAATTATTCTTATTATTATTTTGCCTCTCGATTCCATGAAGAAAAATAGGGCAGCAATCACTTGTGGACTCATTAACAGGCTGTTTTTTTAAGTGAGCAGATTATTAGCCTACTGCACAACCCCCAGGAGGAGAAACCTTTGCCATCCCTAATTTAGTAGTGTAAGACTAGAGGGAAGGCAGCTAGTCATCACCACCCACTGCCAACTCTTCAGCTACTTTTTTACCAACGAATAGTAGGATTGACTGTCACATTATAATGCTCCCATGGCTTAAAGGGCGAGTATGTTTAGTGCAATGGGGATACAAACCCGCAACCCTCGGATTACAAGTCGCGTGCCTAACACACTCGGCCATACCAGGCACAAAAATTAAAATAGTTACATGTATTTTCAGTTCTTTCTCAAACAAGTAATCTTAAAGTTTTAAATAAATAACAGAAAAATTAATGTGACATCAGTAAAAATTCTTCTATTGAAATTGACAGACCTGTAATGAACTGAACTACACTAAATGGAGAAACTGACTTGGTGACAGTGATACCCATATAATTGAAACATTTTTTCATTTGATATATATGGTTAAGTAGCTGGTAGTATCTTCAGATACCCAAGCATGAATGAAACTGTTTTGTTCTGATAGGTAAGTGAAACATTATTTCTGACACCATAAGCTGTCTTAGTATTATCTGTCTTCAAGCTTGACAGAATAACTCATTTTGTTGAAATTACACAGAAAACAGGAGAGAAAACAGAGAATTACACTATAGTACTGGTGGTATAAATGCATTTGTGTAGTATGACCTATTCAGGAATGTCTTTTAACATCCTGTATCTAAATACATTTCTACATAGAAAAGTTTGAGAAAAGAAAATGTATATGAATGTATTATATATACTTTTAAATTATAATATGTTTAACTGAATCTGCACAGAACTGGTCCATTAGATCAGTCATGTATTAAAGAAGTAATTTTGATTACAATTTCAAATTTACAAAATGTACCTTCATTCATTATAGCAAACTTTTAATCAACAGTAAAAGTCCATTGTACACAAAAACCAGATATGTTGTCTGAATATATTTCTGTGAAATGACAAAATCAGTTTAACATAAATTCTGGCCAGGTTGTAGCACAAGGTAATGTTCATTCAAAAAATATACTTTTCATCTTCTTAACTGGTTTAGAAAGTTTTTTCAGTATCTCTAAGATGGGTGTCCAACTGAAACTTATTGTGTTATTATATTTGAGTTTGCAAAATATCACTAAAAGCTTTAAGAGATGAATTTGGAAAATATTTATTGATTTTTCTTATTAAATATCATGATTACTGAAGCTGTAAACACACCTTCATAGTTTGGAAAAATCAACAATTTTTTCAGAATTAACATAAAACACAACTTCAGTTACAAATAACAATTAAATTCACTATTGGAGACTGACTTGAAAATGGAGACTATATCTGTTTGGAAATCCTTGAGGTAACATTGACCCTCAAAATTGGTCAAATTTACATCCTGAAGAAACTGTTAAATACTTGTTAATGACCCTCAAGTTGTATCTAAAACAAAAGTATGTTGTTAATTAATGTAACCAGGATAAAGAAATTCATAAAATAAATTGTTTTAATATTGTAACTTTACATAGAAATCATAAAAACGTCAAAATTTATGCACATGCTCTTTATGAATATTCTCATGCATTAAATTAAAAACTTTGCAAATTGTCTGCAATGTTAAAAAGCTATGGTCAATTAAGTTTAATTAATTTCTTCATTAGTTGCAGTTAGACAATTAGTAAAACATTCAGAATAAAAAAAAAAAACTCCAGCTATAGAAGAGTGTAATACCAGCAAGTTTCACGTTGATATTTACTTTAATGGTGAAGTTATCATGCTAATAAACTGGTTACAAGTGAAAACTGTATTTGAGAAAATGGCTGTTGAAACAAAAATGAATAATTTATATAGAAAAGACAGTGAACGTTCGATTTAGTAGAGATTTAAAAAATGTAATTTTTGAAATATTGAAGATGCTCTTTAAGAGGCAGTACTTATGAGAACAGCTAAAAACATAATTACTTGGGCTACTTGTCAACACTATTCCTATTTGCACCTTAATTGTTTAATATTTCTTACAAGTACCTATATTTAAATCATATTTCATAATAAGTATAAGAAAATATATATTCTTTTCAACCTTTCAAATTTGTCATTATTTATAATATGTAACAGGCAACAGTGTTTTGTTTTTTACTGAGAAACAGTCAGTTTTCAAAACAGTAAAGTAACGTATCATAACAGTACAGTTAATGTATTGTGAACAGAGTTAATGTTTTATAATTTTGTCTGAAACTCTAATATTTTATTTCAGCTCCATTGTTGACCTCTCAAACACCTGATACATGTACTTCTTTTGCTTTTATAATATTTATTTCAATTTTACTTAATTGAAGTTATTCTGTTAGTAGGACACTGAACAACGTTCCATAATTCACATTCAAAATTATCTCCTTGTACAGCTAGATGGTCCACTTTTGATATCAGTAAAAAGAGATCAATGTTCTCATCACTTTTCCTCTGACTACTGTGACAACTTGTTGAGGCCATCATATTACACACAAAAACCTTTTAACCAGTTAAAAAAATATACATAAAAGAAATAAAATTCTGCCAGATAACTTTTTTGTAAAGGGGGTGTGACTTTGATAATGTTTCATTTCTCTGTAAGTTGTGCTTTTTTTTTGTACAGAGTTGAATTAATTTGTAGAAAGGATAATTTGCAGTTAACATATTCAAATAATTTTTTAAAAAATGTAAAAGAGTTTTGAAATTTTTAATGTAATTTTTATATAAATCATAAATATGTATAATCTGTAGGAAATAGTGGGCTTTTGCACACTAGAGGCAGGGATGAATGCAGAGGGGGGACATCCCCCAACTGGCCAAACCAAAATTGTTTACGATTACTTGAAACTTGATATTTTAGAATAAAATCGATAAATGAGAGTTCATAGTCGTATATGTTTATTTTCTAAATTAATTCCATGAAATTTACATTGCAGTAACAAGGAAATGTTTACTTGGGGTCGGATTTAAGTCATTGTTACTTAGTTGATCATACCTCATCACCAAAAAAATCCTGTATCCACCCCTGTCTAGAGGATAAAAGAATTGGCATAGAGTTTAATTCCAAAGACACTGCTGGTTTTCAGAAGATAGAACAATCTATTCTGTTCACTCCTTCAAGCATGGCTGCAGGGTGTGAGGTATACAGAATAATACATAATATATTTAGTATTAATATCATTAAACAGTAGTTCGGGTGTGATGGACTTGCCTCTATTACTTTTAAAGGAAATAAGTCTACCTATGACAAGTTATCCAGCTAGCATTATATAGGGAATTTTTAAGCATCACTTACCCATTGTTTTAATCATACCTCAGTTATGAAGTTGGTTTATAATTGCATTGAAAGGAACCACAATTATATTTAGCCTTTGAGTTCCATGCATTCGTTTTCAACTTTCCGTATAGTTGTTACCTCTTTAGTGTGCCAATTGACATATACTTGTTTGTTCTGTAATAGGAGAAATTGTGTTGGCAACAGACAACTCTTTCCTAAACAAACCTGTTAATATGTGTATTTTTAACCACTTGGTTGTACGCTGCCAACCCAAACTTACATAACTTACATTAGATATTTCTTCAATATGCTTCACTAGTGTGAATTGTTTAGGTAAGACCGTCTTAAGGAATTCTCCAAATTTACTAGTTTTGTTATAATTAACTTGAGGTTAAATTGAAATGCAAGTTATTTTAAGTATCTTAGCACGTATATAATAGTTCTTCTTTTAATTTATAATAATTATAGATGCATTTTATGGCCTGGCATGGCCAAGCAAGTAAGGCGTGCGACTCGTAATCCGAGGGTCGCGCCAAACATGCTCGCCTTCCCACCCGTGGGGGCGTTATAATTTGAGGGTCAATCCCACTATTCGTTGGTAAAAGAGTAGCCCAAGAGTTGGCGGTGGGTGGGTCTTACACTACTAAATTAGGAACGGCTCGGTGCAGTGGGGTAACAACCTACTCACTTAAATACCTGTTGAAGAATCCGCAAGCGATTGCGGCCCTATGTTCCTTGATGGAATCTAATGGTGATAACTAACTGTAGATGAATTTTACTCAAATGGAAATTTGAGTAACTTTCAAAAGTTACGCGAGAAACTCACGGTAGAAAAGTTATGTGTGTAAAACAATTATAGCTAATGTGTAAGTACTTACACGTACAAATGGACACTCATATTTCTATAATAGAAAGTAAAGCGCACCTAATACATATTGTACGTAATATCTTCCCTGTGAATTTGAAGGTCTTTTTATTTTAGTGATTGATTGCTCCTAGACCATTCACGGAGATATTTAGTAACTGAAACATGATCACAAGTACTTACAAAATATCCACCTAATATTTCACAACCATAATTACATGTAAAAATTCAAAAATGGATCAGATGTTTCTATTCAGGTTTAGAAAACAGGTTAAATACACGAAAGTGTTTCATTATTTTTATGTCAGTTACTCTCTTGGCCTAATTTCACATCTGCTGAAAAAGCATACTGTTTTCGGCCGTCAAAGAAGTTTTGTGAATACTAAATCAACATACGATACAGGTTTGTATCAACTAGTTAATTTGTCAAAGAAGAGATCTTAACTCGTTGCTCTGAGGCTTCTTCAAGGTACTTTGGTTCCAAACACTAAAATGATGGTTAGGGAAGGGTGAGAAAAATCAACATTAAGCTCATTTAGTACAAGAGCGCATGCTCTATATGGTAAGCTCTATATTATGGCGTTAGCAAGCCGAGTTATAATCCATTTAGTATTTCAAAATATTCTACGCACTTTAAGCCGTGGATGCGTAATAAGTGTGATATTCAATTCCGTACTTTAATGGTGGACGATAGGGTGCTTTTGACTGACTTACCTCCCTCTACTCAAAATTAGGGAGAGCGGGATGTAAGTCATCAAAGCAAATACTTAATCTAGATTCCAAGTTATTCAGAATTAAAAAGTGAAATCTCTTTGATTTGATACAGTTTTGATAAGTTGTACAAAACTAACAGAACACTAGCTTTACTGCGTAGTATTATAGTCTTCCCATTGTCCCGGCAATAAGTCTGTAAACTCTTGGACAACACACAGATAACTCATTGTGTAACTTTGTGATTAACTACAAACAAATAAAAAGGTATATTTATAAGGGTTCAGTTTAATCTATACATTTACGATGAATGGGTAAAAAAAAATAAGTTATTGTTTCCATCTTGGATAAATTAAGGTTATTTTATACAATCCAATGCTCAATTGAAATTGCAAGATTTAAAATGTTCAAAAACGTTATTGCAAACACAAAAAATTGTTCTATCTCATCAAAAAAGATGTTATATAACAACATAAATTCCAGATATTGGTAGAAACTGTTATCTTTACAAATTCGGTTTATTTATGTTTATAGGCATGGATAGTTCATTTCACGAGTTTTAGTATTATGCGTTCATGAAAAAAAGCTCTTAAAAATTGACTTTAGAAAATTTCGTTTAAGCAGTCATTAAACAACATATAAATAGATATGTAAAATTTCAAGCAAACGATTTTCAAACCGTGGGTTAGTACTTTGGTACAGCTTGGGTTTGAAGCCGTGTGATATCATATGACACTATCCGCCCTTAAAACTGAGGGCACATAGAAACTGTGAGAGTAAATCACTTCGTGTGCGTGGTGGGGTTCTGTTTATTGGCTTACTTGTATATCTCTTGCACTTAATGGCATTGGAAAACAAAGAAACATGGATAAACTTGGGTCACCAGGCCATCTAGAAGAGACTTGCAAAACGTCGTACCGAACAAATCTGTTTTGTAGAGTCCTGGTGAAGTCTTAAAAAGGCCCAGCATGACCAGGTGGTTAAAGCATTCGACTCGTAATCCGAGGGTCGCGGGTTCGAATCCCAGTCACACCAAACATGCTCGCCCTATCGGCCGTGGGTCATTATAAAGTGAGAGTCAATCCTAAAAGAGGAGCCCAAGAGTTGGTGATGAATAGCAGCCTTACACTGTTAAATTTGGGGCGGCTAACGCAGATAGCCCTCGAGTAGCTTTGCGCGAAATTAAAAAATAAAACAAAGTCTTAAAAGTGAAACGTTGTTTCGCTCAAGTAAATATTTCTAGAGTAATATGGTCGTTTTCATTGATATGAATGATTTACGTAAAACATAAAAATCTCACTTATTGAACGTTTCGATCATCTGTTTCTACCTTTTGAAAACTTGTTAACAATATAAATGTGCAATAACGTATTTACAATTTACAGAAGGTTTAATATTTTAACTTCTGTGAATTATCTTTAATACAAGTATCCACAATTAATTTTTATCATGTAGTCGATCAAAAATTACTTGATACGCTGCTGATGGCCAAACGTGTTAAGGCGTGAGACTCGTAATCTGAGGGTGGCGTGTTCGCATCCCGGTCGTGCCAAACATGCTCGCCCTTAAGCCGTGGGGCGTTATAATGTTTCGGTCAATCCCACAATTCGTTGGTAAAAGAGTAGCCTAAGGGTTGGCGGTGGGTGGTGATGACTAGCTGCATTTCCTTTAGTCTTATACTGCTAAATTAGGGACTGCTAGCACAGATGGCCCTCGAGTACCTTTGTGCGAAATTCCAAAACAAAACAAATGATATACTGCTGTAATAATTTAATAACTATATTTTATTTCCAGTTTGTTAACCTAATTCTTTGGTTTGTTAATTATCAGCATGAAATTGTGCCATAATCACGCATGTACAAATAAGAATTGTCTGGCCAATCTATGAACTTCAAAGACATACATATATGTGTGCGCATACAAATAATAAATTTATTATTAACTATAAATATGTTATAGTTTTACAGTATTAACCTTTTTCTTTTTGTATTAAGTTACAAAATTAATCATTTGACACATAGAGCTATGCGAACTATTTTGTTCATTTGTTGTTTTTCAGTTTTGTTTTACGAAACAGTAACGGAATATGTAGCAGGTGTGAGGCAAAGGCAGGTAGAGGGTGGTGGTTACTCGAGACGTACACATTGATTTATTTAAATACTACACTTGTCCAACAAAATTTAGCCTGTGTCACTGTAATAAACGTATCTTTATTTATTTTATTTTTTATTTCAGTCGATGGACAGTTGCTCATACGGAAGATAAGTTACTATTGAAAGAATCATATAGAATTATCTAGCTACAGAACTACATACGATTTGTATTGTTGGTAAAGTGGTATATATATATACCACTTTACCAACAATACAAATCATTATGGAATATATATATATACCATGCTGAATTTATTATGGATACTGATCAGTTTATGTTTACATTCACATGACTACGCTTGTTGTTCCTTGTTCTATGTGAATAAACAATTAAACGTAAACAAAATATTTTAATCAAGAAACACACATATAGAATTTTTAAACTTTTCGTTCTCGTGGAGAAGTTCTACTTTTAATGGAGTTTGGCTGGAGCTGATTTATTAGTATGCTTTTCAGTTGTTATGTTTGATAACTGCTTTTTCTGTTTTAATTTTAAAATCTAGTGTTCTACGATATTAAATATGAAAAGGAGGTTGTTAATGTTTAAGTTATAGCTGTATTATAATATTATTCAACGGAAAGAATGAAAACTAGTAAAGATGATTGTTAAATAAATATATTTTGACAGAATTTATTTATTACAATATTATTGTTTTATCTTAGGTACTTATGAATTTTTAAAGTTGCAAAATTTAAGAAAAGTAAATATATCTGTCAATTTTAAGATATAATCTTTCATTGATTTTATATTTATGTTCGTGTTATTTTTCTGGATTTTTTTAGAGTTTGAATATTTATTTCGGAAGTGTTTTGACCTGTTATGCCGTCATTCAAAGATCATTTCTTTGACCCTCAAATTACCGACATATTTTTGTACCGTTCACTACAGTTGGAGTCCACGTGTTGCATTATGTTGACTAGTTTTACGTTTTAGTTTGTTACATATTGAGTTTAAAGAAGTGAAAAACAAATTGCTCGAAAGCATACATTTTATACGTTTAAGCAGAAATTATTGGGATAATCACAATATTGGTGGTGGCATTCTTTATATTTTGTGTAAAGGGTTCAATTACTTTACAACAATCATTCACATTACAACTTCTACTCCTTATCTCTGTTCAACTGTGAAACTGACTGTAAAATATCGCTTGTTAAGATTAATCACTCATATGCTGGCTAACTTACGCTTTCTTTCACTATGTAAGGTGTTGATGGAGCTTAACACGTCATCTGAGCATCAAGGGTTCGAATCCCCGTCACACTAAACATGCTCGTACTTACAGCGGTGGGGGCGTTATAATGTGTAGTCAGTTTCAATATTCGTTGGTAAAAGAGTAACCCAAGAGTTAGCGGTGGGTGGTGATGATTAGCTGCATTCCCTCTAGTCTTACACTGTTAAGTTAGGGACTTATAGTCCTCGAATAACTGTGCGCGAAATTAAAAAAAAACAACAAAAAAACCTAAGCTAAAAAGTCTTGTTTATCCAAACAACTTCCCTCCGATTTACATTCATCTATTGATGTACAGTCAACTCCTCGTCATCTGTGAAACATCATAACTTTCAGTTGAAGCACTCGACAATCGTTGTATAAAAATTTACCAATTTTTTGTGCTGAGATCGTTTACTAGCGACTCATGCGCTAACATAAAAATTAAGGATTATGAAAAGCGGGAAACGAAACGAAGTATGTTCCTGAAACATTATCCGCTTGCAATATCAACTTACAATGATAATTATTCAAACACAGCTTCTCATTACATTTGTATGTAAATATTTTTTTGTACTGTCCTCAGTGTTAATAAACAACGTAAACTACAGTTGTAAATATAACAGTTTTTAGTGATGCGAGTAATAAATTTTTTTTCATATTACTATCACAAATCAATGCTATGAATAATACTAGTTAAAAGAAACACAACAAAAAAGACTTAAAAGTGAGTAATAATACGAAATGACATACGTGTAAAGAACATAAGAAGAGAACAACATTCCTATGGTACATAGGGGTTCTTATCGTTTTTTTACCAACTGGACTGCATTAAATCGTAACGATGTTTGCACCGAAGAAGAAAATAAACAATCATCAGATTTGACCTTTTATCTGTATGCTGAAGGTTATTTAGATGCTATCAAAGAAATAAAAACAGAATTTCGTGCCATCGTTCTGTTGACGTTGTTATTACTATAATTTAATGTATTTATCTTTGTATGACACTGTAGGCAACACGTGTAGCAAGTTTTTATATTAAAGTAACTTGTTAAGTTATGCAGATCAAGGTTTCAGTAATGTATATATGTCAGCTTCCAAGAAAAATACAAATGAAAAAGAAAAGGATTTGTTTGTTTGTTTGTTTTGGAATTTCGCACAAAGCTACTCGAGGGCTATCTGTGCTAGCCGTCCCTAATTTTGCAGTGTAAGACCAGAGGGAAGGCAGCTAGTCATCACCACCCACCGCCAACTCTTGGGCTACTATTTTACCAACGAATAGTGGTATTGACCGTCATATTTTAACACCCCCACGGCTGGGAGGGCGAGCATGTTCAGCGCGAACCCACGACCCTCGGATTACGAGTGCACGCCTTAACGCGTTCGGCCATGCCAGGCCAAAAGAAAAGGAATGGTTATGTTATATATTTTCTTATTTTCAAACAATAAATACGCTAAAAATCTTTTGATACGCATTGGTACTTCTCATAAAAACTTTCCTATTATTGTGTGTCTGTGTAGTTCAGTTTTTCTTGATATTTATTTTATAAGCGTGAGTATTTTCATAAATTTTTAAACGCTTTCTGAAACCTAAATACAAAAAATAATAATATCTAAAAACATAAAATTCTAACAATTACACTTACAGCCACATCAGCGTATTTTCTTTTAACACCTGAAAACGGATTAAGATCGAACAGAGGACCTTTACAAGGATTCTCAAACTAAAGAATTGTTGTTTCTAATATGAAACTGCACAATAAGCTAAGTTCAATAGCAGGGATCGCACCCTCAATTCTAGTTTGCACTTTTTTTTGGTTGTGTTATGTATTAGCTACTGTTACATATTATAATTTACTTCAGAAAAGTCTCCGATTTATTATATTACGTGCGTTACATATTAAGATTTCAAATATTTGGAAATTTTAATTTTAATTTAGAAGTTAATTAAATCTTAATATGCATGAACTTTATTATATTTTCCAACAACATTTATACACACAATTTTCTTTTTTAACTTCAGTATATTTTGATATACAAATAATAATATAGTTGATCATCACAATTATTACAAATAATGATTTATATACAAGTGTTTTACAAAGTATACTGAGTCTTTTATCTGGACTAGAATTGAATATTTTATCTTTGGTCCAGGACCACAAAGCGCAAAATACTTTAATGTTGATACTCGGGTACGGTGGATTTAACAGATAGCCCGATATGTCCTTGCTATATGAAAAACACACCTGCATACTCAATTACACTTCACTTGACAGGAATGCTAGCTACCTCTACTGTTGTTTGGCCTCACGCGATTCGTTTGTTTGTTGGTTGTCCTTCTGAATTTCGCGCAAAGCTACACGATGGCTATCGGCGGTAGCTGTTCCTAATTTAGATGTAAGACTAGATGGAAGGCAGCTAGTCATCACCACTCACCGCCAACTCTTGGGCTACTCTTTTACCAACGAATAGTGGGATTGGACGTCACATTATAACGCTCCCATTGCTGAAAGGGCAAATATGTTTGGTGCGACGAAGATTCGAACCTGCGACCCTAAGATTACGAATAGAACGTTTTAACTCGCCTGGCCATGCCGGTCCCTCACACGGTTTACGAGCTAACTTTTTACGGATGAAGATATATAATGTCCTTGTAATGTTCGAAATCTATAAATGTTCCTGGCCAAGCTCTGTAGTCTTCTGATAAATAGGCATTAACCATAATTATAGTTCCCGAGGCTTAAGGTATAGTGACTGTAGCTAACCAGTAATATTCTTTTCTGTCTCTCGGCACGTCGGTCATATACTCTAAAACAAGACTCTTGAATGTTCGTTCAATAATGTTCGAAGACATGCTAGTGTTTTGGTAAACTATATATTGTTGACTCTTGCTCTAGGGAACCTTCTACAAATTTAAAGTACATACAAGACTTGCGCAATGCACATACAATAATGTAAGTCACATGCATCAAACAGAAACGAAATGAGATATTAAAATAAATGTATGTAACAGTATATCCATTACACCTTGTAGCTGTAGATACTTGCTAACACTTTTTTGACTAGTTGTACATAACATAGGACGGCTACGTCTTTGTCCTAGAGGTCTCTCTTTTGACTATTTAGTCCACTTTTCGCATCAGGTGTCAGTTACGTTGAAAGTAGTAAATACACTGTGTATTTTATCTTGTGTATATAAAACACCCATTACTTGATATAAATGCAAGTTGTTTCCCAAGAAACGCCATTCAATTAATTTTTTTTATATCTAATCATTATTTCGAAAGATTTCGTACCAGTGAATTTTCCGTTAAACCTTTAGTACCTATTAAACTTATAGAAATTCTTTAATTAAATAATCGACCTGTATCTTAAAGGAAATAATTTATATAAGCTTAAACAACACTCGTATTTCTGTCTTGACAAATTTCATGATCGTTTGTAATTTCATATATTCTCAACAAAACTGATTTTGTGCCAATTAAAGACTCATATGGCCGACAGCTCTGCTTAGAGTCCATCATCATCATGTATGTATTCGGAAATGTTTATTTTCGAGTGTACACTGCATGAATTTTTTTACATTTGAACTCCTAAAGTTTCATATCGATATACACATCAATTCATCAGCCTTCTTATATGCGAAACGTTCAACATTAAAAGAATTTATTAAGAACAAAAGTTTTACGAAACAACTAGACTTTCTACGTTAACTGATTTAAAATATATATCTCAAAGATAAAACACATAATGAGAGGAACCTGTTTAAGTATATATTGTTCAGTTTATATATATATATATAATTTTGGTATTATATACGTATATAATTTTATTAAACTATGTCGAATAGATTTATTTCGCCCCACTGTGGCACAGTGGTATGTCTGCGGACTTACACACTAAAACCCGGGTTTCAATACCCGTGATGGGCAGAACACAGATAGACCATTGTGTAGCTTTGTGCTTAATTCAAAACAAACACACAACTTTATTTCAGTTGAATTAAACATGTTCTCTTCGACATTTATTATAGAAATGCCAATCGTCAAAAAATACTCAATAACATGATAAGGAACGATGGAATCCTGCCAAAAAAATTTTGACCACTTTGCTGGGTGTATCCAAAATCAAATACTTTTCCCAGCAATGCACTATAATGACTCTTATTTCCTTAAAAATAAACGCATTGAAGTTTTCTTTATTGTAATAATGCATAGAATAATAAAAGACGGTTACAAATGGACAATCATATTGCATATATATTCTGATCCAAGAGATTAGTTTGATATTTATTCACAGTTACATTAAAAATAGTGTTGAATTATTTCAATGGATATTTGCTATTGTGCTTATACTTCACAAGAATTTGTTCAATGAAAAGTGTTATACTGTTATTAACGCTAGTGTTTCGGAAAATGTTTGTGAAACAGATGTTAGTATTTTAGAAACATCGCATATTTTGGAGATGCTTGATATGTTAGTGTTTTATAAACTGAATTTTCAGGATACGCTTGATGTTAGTGTTTAAAAACAGTTCATGTTCAAATGATGCTTGGGGCTAGTGTTTTATAAATAGTTTTTGTTCAGAAGATGGTTGGCGCAGATGTTTTATAAACAGTTTATGTTCAAAAAATGGTTGGTTTAGTGTTTTATAAATAGTTTGTGTTTAGGAAATCGTTGTTGTTAGTGTTTTATAAACAGTTCATGTTCAGAAAATAATTGGTGCTAGTGTTCCATAAATAGTTCGTATTAAGAAGGTGTTTGATGTTAATATTTTATAAACAGCTCGTTTTAAGAAGATAGTTGGTGTTCGTGTTTAATAAACACTTTTTGTTAAGAATATGATTGGTGTTAGTGTTTCATAAACAGTTTGTGTTTAGAAGATGCTTGGTGTTAGTGGTTTATAAACAGCTTTTGTTAAGAAGATGCTAAGTGTTAGTGTTTAGAAACAGTTCGTGTTCAGAAGATATTTGGTGTTAGTTGTTTGGAAACTGCACATCTTCAGGAGCTATTTGCTCTTTGTTTTTCAGGTGCAGTCCGTGATCGTGAGGTATTCGGTGTTAGTGTTTTTACAAATTTATCACGAATAAGAAATGTTTCTGTTAAGTTCCTAAAACAACAAATGTTCAAGGTATTTTAGTGTATCTGTATTGTAATATTATATAAAAATTCCCGAGACAGTTAATTATCAGTTATTTTAAAATGCAAGTGGAATTCCGAACTTGAAAGGCATCTTATGAGTGCGCGTGTAAACAACCCTATCAGACACCAAAGGGATTCAGATATAAAGCTGTTCCTACTTTTGAACTTCAGATTAGATGAGAAACATCTAGTCAGTGTTAATGTTTCAGTTTACAAATGTTCCACCACAAGGAATTTATCTAAGTCTTTGAATCAACTAACAGGTATGACTGTCACTTTTGTAAAGCACGTATAACTGAAAGTGTGGAGCATGTTCAGTCACATCAGGTATCAAACTTGGGATTCTTCGATATGCAGCCGTACTTACTTGGTAGTTGTGTATTGAATTATCTAAATAAAATGTCACTAAAGATGGAATAATTTTTTTTATATATATCATAGTGTTTAGCGATTCAAAGACAGGTCCAGATATACTACATTCAGCATGAATTTTTATATCGAACGAAAATTAAGTTTTTGAAATGTTTCACGGTAAGGAAAGGCAGCAAGTTAAAGTGATGCTAGAAAACATATTATTATATTTTACACTCTTATAACTCTTGGACAACTGTTTTACCAACGAAAATAAACGATTGACCCTCACATTATAAAACCTCTATAACTGAAAAGTGGGACTTCATTAGAACCTGAAATCCACACCTTGTAGGAGTAATTTTCAAACGTGTATGTGCTGGTCAAAGTGTGATTTTAGGCGCTCATCAGTATCCACATTAGTTCAGTTAACATTGCCTCTCTTGCAATAACATTTACCATAACACTCTGTTTTAGTTTTGTGCGAGTATGTGGCTTGAGGATAATCATAGATCCTTCACACGAGAGCTGACATCCTCTTGGCAAAAAAAAAAAACACTTGTGAAATTTTCAAGAAAAATGGTAAAATTAGTGAGTTCAAAATGCATTACAAACTATTCTATTTGAGGTTCTTTAGAAACTAAAAGCAACAACAGGTATCAATACTTAAGTACCAGTAAGGTAACCTACTGTTACAAACTAGTTCAGGCAACAACATCAACTCATACAAGTAACACTGCTTTAAAATGTTAGCTTAATGTAAAGCTTTACGTCTGAACAAAATGAATAAATGCATTTAATCATTATATATTTGTATTTTTATTATCTTATTCTCTCATTTTATAATTTAATCTCTGCAGGTATCTTGCTTTAGTAGGAAGATTCTCTGTAAATAGTTCTGATGCTAAAAATATTTTTTCTTGACATAATTTTCTTAGAATCATATACGTTGTGTAGCTGTATATTTCTACAACTATTTTCTAATATATACAAATATTTTTACTCAATTAAAGTTCTGATATTCATACAACTGAGAATAATATAATACATACGTATAATTAGGATAATTGTGGCTTGAATTAAAAGTCCTCTCTTATTTTATATTTGTGAAAAGCCCTTTATGTTATTTATACTGTTATAATCAAGATATTTTTTGCTCGAATTAAGTTACTTAGATTAGTACATTACAACAGTTTTCACTGTGGTAAGATAATATTCTCAGGTTAACTTTCAAAAGTTAATTAGACTAAATAATCTCAGCGACGACGACTGTGTGCTCTAGCATCTTAAAGAAACAATATTGGTTTTTAGAACACATTATTCATCCGTTGGTAATTCATGACGTAAAAGTAACAACCGTAGCTTTGTATATCAATAATTGTGGTTATTTTATTTATAACTAAACAATAATTTTAATTTACAAAATGTATGAAACGAAATGAAATAAATGATAAAGAGAAACGCGTGTGTGTTTTAACAGTGGCAAATACATGTAACATGTCATTGGAACAAAGTATCTACTTAGATAATTATGTTTCTATAATATATGGTTATAGAATTTTAGTTATAAAATTTTTGTGAAATATTCTATTGTCTCTAGCCGAGTCATTTAGAAAAAAATTATATTTTAGATAAATAATCGTCAATAACGTCAAGGGAAAGTTTTATCGGAATTTTGATATTAGTTTTTACAAAGTTTTGTTTTAATAATTCCTTACAAAGAGAAATAAGGGCTAAGGATACCAATAAGAAATTCGTGACTTCAAAAAGAATAAAATAAATGGTTTTGGAGAGGAGTTATACTATTGAAAGTATGTTTTCTAATATTGTTGTTATTTTGCTTTTAAACGAATTTTCAGACAGCACATCACTAAGAAATTGTAACTGAAAAATGCTGTTTATTGAAGTCAAACAGAGTCGCACACACATTTACGTCAAGCATATTTTTGAAGCAGATCTAAGTTTAGAATACACATCAAGAAATCTAGATCAACTGCAGTACTAAGTCTTTCTGTGTTAGTATATGGGAGAGTTTGTCAATATAGTGTATCCGCCAAAAGAGGCGCTATTCTAAAAGACAGATTGCTGCTAGATAAGCATTCCTTATGTTACCTGTTTTTTCCAAACTAAAATGTCATGAACGTTCTAGTCAGGTTTCTCTCAAGTTTTATTGAAGATCAAAGACCGTCGTTTCTCTTATGTTTCTTTAAGTGCATCATTGCAATTGGTACTGTTTACTTCAGTAGGGTTACAAAACATGTTGTTTTTTTTTCCTTCAGCAGCGAGATGTACAGTAAAATTATAATGTTATTAGTGGACTTAGAAACGGTACTGAGACTATTTTGAAATATTTACGTCACACGATGAGGAACCATTGTTTTCTAAACGAGTAGCATTTACTGAAAATAACGTGTAGTGTATCGCAATTTGGGAACATCTTGGCAACTATGTCAGTTTTTCAGAAAAATCAGAATCTCCAGGTGGCAACACAGATTATAAAGATACATGACGTCATAGCGCTTCTAAGAACAAACACATTTTACTTCAAATGTGTTTCTCGTCATCATGAATCATGAAGTTTACTAGAATCGTATGTCACTAGTGTCATTCATTGTAAATATATTTTTTAAACAACGGTAAGGAGATCATCATTTTTAGATATAAAGGTACAATAAAAAACCTTGAGAACATGTTTATTATAATATCCATATTAAAATAAAAATAGCCACTTCATTAAGAAAACTAAACACGTGCCATTATTCATTTTTAAAGTATTCATTAGTTTCATTCTAGAGAAATATTTTAATTGTTAAATGTTTAACTATTGCCTTTGATTTATTTCATAATAAACTTTAAACTAAACACGTGCATTTAAATCAATCTACAAAAGATACACGAAGTTAAATGTAATAAAATAAAACCTATTGCTGTATTTTTATGAAGCAGCTTTTTAATGATTCTCAGACTGACCTGCATATATAGAACTAGGTAATATTTTACTTTTGAGAATTAAGTGTATTAATTAGGTACTCTATCTAAACACAATTATTTTTTTCAGTCAGTAATTCTCTATTATATTTATTCTGACTACATGTTTAAAATCAAGAGAAAAGTTAGTAACAAGATAACCATCTCATGCTCCAGTAACTCCAAGGTTGCAAAATAGCGATATTTTAGTAACTCAATAACCGTAAAATAATCAGTCACCACTAACGTTGCTAATAGCAACATCCGAACAGTAATTCACTTAAGAACTGTAAAACGGCTCTCTAATTTTCTCAAAGATTAAACATCTTGCGATGTTACTACGCACACTGAATTCTAATTGATTTCTTCATATAAACCACCACTTATATTTTCTCAGAGCTTCCGCTGTAGTTCAAGTGCATTTAGAAAAGTTCGAATGTTTGGTCTATTCAGTATTAACGGCCTTCATGCACTACATCAAACTTTGATGTAATGTTACCGCTTTTATTGGCCAAACATGAAATACATGATTACGATGATAGTCATTAGATTAATAAGAGATTTTACTATAAAGACACAAATTTTAGTTTTTCATCATACCACCTATGAGGGTCTAGCTATTAACTTAACACTAAAATAAAACAAATAGAGTAATATACTTTAACGTTACAACTAAGTAAAACGACTTTAAAATCGACGTAGTATATTTTATGACTTTTATTTTTTTAATTTATGTATACAGCTGTTACATTTCTTGTTAATGGATTTGGCCGAGAAATTTAAAATGATGTTTTAAGGCTTAACAGAAAGAAACACAAATGAGCTATCGTAAATTTAATAACATTTTTTTATATTTACACTGAATTGATAAAGAAAACCAAAAAAAGAACTATTTTAAGAAAGTGAAAGAAAGACTTGAATACAAAATTGCTGGGGTATAAAATGAAATAGAATTGAACTTAAAATACTTGGGCTCGAATGTTATTGTTTGTTTTGAATTTCGCACAAAGCTAGTCGTGGGCTAGCTAAGGTAGTCTTCCCTAATTTAGTAGTGTAAGACTAGAGGGAAGGCAGCTAGTCAATACCACCCACTGCCAACTCTTGGGCTACTCTTTTACCAATGAGTAGTGGGATTGACCATAACATTATAACACACCAACGACTAAAAGAGCGACCATGTTTGGTGCAACCGGGATTCGACCCCGCGATCCTCGGATTAATAGTCCAACGCTTTAACACGCTTGGCCATGCCGGGTCTCGAATGTTGTTATTATTATTATTATTATATTGTTGTTATTTTGTTTCCGAAATTCGCGGAAAGCTACATAAGGCGACTAGTTAACAGTATCGAGCACCAAAATCTTTGGTTATTCGAAATGAATGTGTAATTGAAATGTTATTCCTTTTAATGAATCCATAGATTCCAAGTGCGGGATGCCAATTTTGTCAGTTCGACTCGAACCATAGATTATCCGATTCAGAAACTGGCACGTTAACATTAAGTTATTTCTGATCCAGGGGTACGAATGGACAAAAGAGTAGGGTCAACTGTTTCTCCCATCGTCTTGCCACTTTGATTTCTCATCTTTTACTGTACTCAAAGTTATAACTGACCTAGAAAAGATGATCACCTCTAATAGCTGGACCATTCATCAACAGAAGCTCTTTTTTTCTTCTTGACTGTATTCAAAACTGTTCAACCGACACGTCTGAGGCTTAAACTATATTTGAAAGGGGTTATTTCTAACAGATCTTCTGTTTGTCACCAAAACCAAGGAAAATTATTTTAATTTTGAAACATATCTAAAATTACTTGTTCAATTTCTAAACATCAATAGCATATACAAGCTTGTTTTGATGTTTTTAATTTCGAACAAAACTATACGAGGGATATCTGCGCTAGCTGTCCCTAGTTTTGCAGTGTAAGGCTGGAGGGAAGGTCATCAATACCTACCGCTAACTCTGAGGATACTTTTTTACCAACGGATTGTAGGGTTGACCACACGATCGAAATAACGACCATGTTTGGTGCGACAGGGATTCAAATCCGCGACTCGCAGATTATGAGTCAAGCGCCCAAATTACCTGGTCATGCATGCACAGCGTATACACGACTGAGCTATTGTTCTTAAGAATCCGAAAACCACTTTAACAATTTGTTTTCTTGGAGCTTCACTGAGAAAGAAGGGATAAGCTTACTTTACTTTCAGTTATTAATATTAGTCAATGTTATCGTTAATTGGAGGAATTCCCCCATATTAGCTTGGTGTTTCTTTGAAACATTTTGAAATCTGCCTGTGATGCAATTTTTATATATTTATTTAATATTTTGTCAAATCATTCATCTTGGTATCAAATATCATATCAAGCTATCATTAAAAGATAAGGGCGCATCCTTTCTCCAGTGGCACTGCGGAATGTCTGCAAACGTACAGCTCTAGAAACCAAGTTTCGATCCCCGTAGTGGACAGAGCGCAGAAAGCCCATTGTGTAGGTTTGTGTTTAATTTCAAACAAACAAACAAAAGCGCATGATGGCCTCTTTATTCACTAGTTTTATCGACGAAAGAAAAAATTCCGTCTGTTGTATAATTGATATTTATAAGACAAATACTCATCCTCTGATTGCCATAGTATTAAACCAGTTATACAATATGATAAACAGTTTTTTTTATATTTAACAGTAGAAAAATAACCCTTATTATACGTTATATACTATTATATCCCCCATGAAGTATGCAAGCATGTGGTTACTCTGACGAAAGGGAACTAAGACCTTTAGAAATTCATCATATGAACATTTCATACAAGCTTCGTTCGATGTTTTAGTTATAAAGACCTATGAAGCAAGAATGCTTTTTTTCAACAAATTAGCACGCCTACAATTTCATACGCGACCTATATAATATTAACAAATAGTTAAAAAAACTAGAACAACCATTTATTACCCTCCTTTGATAAATTAAGTTTTATTCCGCGAAATGCATTACCATTTACGCAATGCTTTTATAAATTATGTCAACCTAAAAACATTTAGTCTACTGATTACTGAAATAATTGTCTCAAATGATATGTTTTTGTTCATAAAATTAAAAAAATAGAAATATGTGCAGTAGTCTCAAAACTAAAACTAACTGCAAAAGATTATTAATAAAATTAACGATTCAACAAAAGCATATAAATCAGACTGATTTATTACACTGTCATCCAATACAACAATATATTTCACAATACTGGTAACAGTATGAGAACTCTAGATAAAATACAATTATTTAGTACAACCCTTTTCCGAAATCGATCAATTCTCGTGCTATCACATTACCTTCCTCACGCTAAACAATGTTTGTTTGTTTTTAAATTTGGCGCAAAGCTGCGTGAGGGGTGTCTACGCTAGCAGTTCCTAATTTAGCAATGTAAGACAGCTCCCATCAGCAACCACCGCTAACTCTTGGGCTACTCATTTACCAACGTATATAGAATAGGGATTGAACATCACGTAATAACGCCCCCACGACGGAAAGGGTTAGCATATATGGTGTGTCGTGAATTCGAATCCGCGACCCTCAATTACGAATTGAGTGCCCTAACCTTCTGGTCATGACGGGCCTCCAAACAACATCAAAATGTAATTTGATACATTCCGTTAAACTACGAATATATATTAACTGTGGTTGACATCTGACTGGCTGATCTGCATATCCAAAATCGTTTTAATAGAACGTACTCAACCATCCGAATAACTAACGATATCTATTACATTTAAGATTCTTTATATGAGCCTTTGTGTGCTACTTGTCAATAGAAGTACAGAAAAAAAATCATTATGTAATAGTTACCAAATTTCTAATAACCACACAATAATTATCAACTGGAAAGTTTTTACTAAACTCTTTGTAGAATAAAGTAATCAATTCACAACGTAAAATAACGTGAAATTCTTCTATACAAATAATTTCCAAATAGGCTTAGAAAGCACAAACCGCTTTTCCAGCAGTGTACACACTTCTAACAACGTCTACATACTTTGAGAAATTTAAATAAAGTTTGGCAATAAATCTGTGTCTAGCTTATACAATCTATCTCTTGTTGTGGATTATTGTAAGCAAGTCCTTCCTTCTAGCAGTACACATAGACTAGCTGTCAAGTTCAAACACGCATTTCTTCCAAAAAGGTAAGTCCCAAGAGGGTCAGGTGGTTAGAGCGCTCAACCCACAATCTGAGAATCGCGGATTTGAATTTCCGTTCAAGCAAACATGTTCACTTTTTCAGCTGTGAGTGTGTTAAAAAGTGATGGTCAGTTCAACTATTCGTTGGTAAAAGAGTGTCCCAATAGTTGGCGAGGGTGGTGATGACTATCTAGTTTACCCTCTAGTCTTTCATTGCTAAATTAGGTAGGGCTAGCGCAGATAATCCTCGTGTAGCTTTGAGCCAAAACGAAACCAAACCAAACTTTAAGTTGTTTTTTTATAACCATCTTTATGAACGTGATATTTCCATGTTCGTAACTTGTTCATACTTATCATTTGTGTCTTTACTAACTTCTGTCCATGACTTACTTATGTCTCTTAAAAGAACCTTCCGCAGTTACTTTATTTATCAGATTCTATCTACTTCTTACGTCTCTGTACTTAGCATTCATCCACAAATTGTACCTCTTTTAACAAGTTGATGTTTTTGTTCTTAATACTCAAACAAGTATATCATACGGTTCGCTGTTACTTAGGGCCATAATACATGTTTTATCAATGATTAATATAAACTTCTTATGTAATCAACCTATCAACATAAGTAATAAAAAAATCAACATAGTAATAAGTACAACTAGATAAATGTTTTGTTATTACGTTATACTTACAAGATTAAAATACATTGTAACACCATTTTAGTACCCTCGCTGTTAACGATATTATTGGACGCGTTTTTCATCAAGGTTTTCTCTATTTCTTAAGATTCTACATCAGACTTTATTCATAACTCTACTATTCTTTCAATTAAGAGTTTTCCTTTACTTATGTCCTGTATTTGGAACCTGTCTATGACTTCCTTATCTTTTCATAAGGTATTTTCCATTACTTATGGACCTGCATTCGCATCCTAATCATGACATTCTATATCTTTTCATAAGTTATTTTTATATTTATGACCATATCTCAGATTTATATCTATGACCTTCTATATATTTAATTAAGTTTTTAACATTAATAATGTTTTTGTAGTTTGGTTCTATCCATACTTTTTTTCTGCATCTTTATGTTAGGTATTTCCTGTTATCAGCATCTTTTCAACTGTTTCCCTAATTTAAGGATCTACGTGTGAGTTATATTCCTGATTTGTCTATTTCTTTTAAACAGGGTGCTGTCGGGTCTTTTGAATCTGTATAAAATTACAACTGATAAGTTACCTGCATTTTTCACTACACAGGTATTATCTGTTAATTTTACACTACATATAAGTTACACATATATCCACAACTTGTATGTATCTGTTTAATAATATTTTGCCTGTTACTTGTAACATTATATGTAAATTTTATTAAATCCTGAACATGGAACTTTACAAAAAAATCTCGTCTGTTGCTTATATTCCCGCAACAAGAATTTACCCACAAACTACATCTTATGAATTAAATACCATTTTAAGCACATGCACATAGATTCTGCTCATGAAATACTGACACCTTTTTAACTGGCTAAAACTTAATTCTAATGAACATAAAGAAAAAATATGCATTTTGCCCTGTTAGACCGAACAAATTATTTGAGTAGAGCTTCGAAATATGAAAATAAGAAAAGGGAAAATAAAAATAAAAAACTTTTTTGGCATTTAATAGGTAAAATGTGAACACTATGGAATTAGCCTAAATACTAGCTGGTCAAAAGTTAAAACACCATACTGAAACGAAGCGTTAATCGGTAAACACTTAACAAAATTTAGTCATTTGTGTTCAAACATTAGCGTTGTCAACATCTCCCACTGACACCTCCTGTGTTACATTGGGTAAAAACATGGCAAAGGCTGAAAAATTGACAGACTTTGAACGTGGCATAATTGTCAAGCTGCAAAAGCAAGGTCTCTCTCAACGCACAATCGCTGGTGAGATTGGACGTAGTAAACCTGCTGTTGAAAATTTCTTAAAATACCCTGAGGAATACGGAAAGAGAATTTTAAGTGGTCGGCCTATGAAAATTTCGCTGGAGTTGATCAGGAGGATTTGATGGGTTATCCGGTAAGACACCAGCCGATCGTCGAACCAGATTAAACCCCATACGGACGCAGAATGCAGCTCAAGAACAGTAAGAGGGTATCTACGAGATAAAGGCTTTAGTAACCGTAAACACCTACAAAGGCCACGCCTCCTTCCACAACACGAAACAGCTCGGTTAAATTTTGATGAGAAGCACCAAACATGGAACGTACAAAGGTGAAAGAAGGTTTTGTTCTGTGATGAGAAAATATTTAACCTGGATGGTCCAGATGGCTTCCAACGTCACTGGTACGATAAGGATATCCCACCGGACACATTTTCTACACGACATAGTGGAGGAGGTTCCATCATGATCTGTGGTGTTTTCTCCTTCCGTGGAACAATGGAGCTTCAGGTTATACAGGGGCGTCAAACAGCAGCTGGCTACATTGGCATGTTGGAGAGAGCACCCTTATTGACTGAAGGCTTTCGCTTGTATGAAAATTACTTGATCGTTCAGCAAGACAACGCTGGAATCCACAATGCTTGCAGCACAAAGGACTTTTTCATGGTGAATAACGTGATTCTTTTGAACCATCCAGCGTGTTCGCCCGAACTGAACCCCATTGAAAATGTTTGGGGGTAGATGGCAAAGGAAGTCTATAGAAATTGACGTCAATTCCAAACAGTTCATGATTTTCGTGAAGCCATTTTCACTACTTGGAATAACATTCCAGTCAGCCATCTGCAAACGCTTATATCGACCATGCTAAAGCAAGTGTTTCAGTTATTCGCAATGACGCCCGTGCAACTCACTACTGAAAACTCTTGTTGGGAATTTCCTACCCTGTTTAGGACTTCTTTTTGGTATGGTCTTAAACATTTTACCAGCTAGTATTTAGGCTAATTCCATAGTGTTCACAATTTCCCTATTAAATGCTAAAAGATATTTTTTTATTTTCATTTTCCCTTTTCTTATTTTCATCTTTCGAAGCTCTACTCAAATAAGTCGTTGAGTCTCACAACGCAAAATACATAATTTTTCTTTATGTTCATTGGCCTTAAGATGTTGACTAGCAGTCTATATGTCACTTCTTAATCATTTACTTGATTTATTCTGATATTTTATTATGCAGTTGAAGCGTAGTGTGTTTTACTCTTTCTAAATTAAGTACTGTAACCATGACTTGTCTACTGTCTCTAAACTAGGTGTCATAGCTACTTCTTACCTACTCTGCAAACTGCGACTTATATAATCGGTAAAATAAACCCTATAAATAAGACTCACTTAAACTTTCTATACTAAGTGTTATAGATAGGAGTTGACTAATACCCCTAAATTACACAATTAAATAACACAATTAAGAATAAATACTAACAATGCATATGTTCTCTACTGAACTCAGAAACATGTCAGAAAAAACACTCAGTGTCGAACTTCGTACATCTAAGTAATATTTTTGATGTGTTTGAGAATAAACAGCACACGTACACACACATTCTTCTCACATCTGATGAACAAGATGTCGCCGCGAATAAACAGCACACGTACACACACATTCTTCTCACATCTGATGAACAAGGTGTCGCCGCGAGACCAGAGATACATGTACATAACGACAGTTCAACCCAAACTATCAACTGGGTTTGAATGCTTACAAATAAATATTTTGAGGGACATAATTCGAAGTTTTGGTTATATCAAACAGTACCTGATACTAAACTACACGAGATGTATTACTAGATAAAAAACTTACCAGGATTCTCGTTGGCATTTTGAAGACATGAGATGGTGTAAGATAATGTATTTTATTACATTAAATACTAAATATCTTAATAAATGTCAGAAAAAAACACGTAGGTTCAAGAAGTATTAATATAAAATGATAAAAAACTCAGCTCAAGCACTTTCGGAAGGTGTAATTTTTTTCTTCGAGGGCAAACTGGGTAGCTGTTAAATATTATTAATAGCGAGAGTATTCAAATGATAATACAGTGCATTATGGTCATTATAAACGAGATAGCTTGAACGGTATATTTAATTAATTATGTTTGTTACTGGATATATTTCTAGTTCTTATCGATATGGATGGCTCGCTTTTATGAGAAGTTAATTTTTTATTGAATGTCTAACTGATATATAGAATATTTAAAATTATATTGGGTTATCTACTCACAACTAAACACTGACAATGTTAAGTTTGGTTTAATTTGTTTTGAATTTCAGGCAAAGCTATACGAGGGCTATCTGCGCTAGCCGTCCCTAATTTCGCAGTGTAAGACTGGAGGAAAGGCAGCTAGTTATCACTATCCATCGCCAACTCTTGGGCTACTCTTTTACCAATAAATAGTTGGGTTGACTGTCACATTATAACGCCCCCACGGCTAAAAGGGCGAGCATGTTTGGTATGACGGGGATTCGAATCCACGATTCTCAGATTACGAGTCGTGTCGACGTTAAGTAATATACTCACTGTTAAACAGTGGTGATGTTGGATAATCTTATCATTAATAAATACTGACGGTGTTCGGTAACTACTAAATATGAGAATATGGCGGAAACACCTCTTAGTTTTTGGGATAGGATGACACCACAACTTAAGAGAACGTTCTACACCATATAGGAATATTGGTTTCAGCAAACACTTTTAGAATAACATGACTTTCATACAAATAGAAACACACACACTACAATCAGTATAGTAACAAAACTATGGTATAATTGTTTTTTCGCCAGCATATAATTAACCGCACAATTTTATTTAACTGTTTCCTAATTGCATTGTGGATTTTAATATCAAAGTTGGACTCTGTCACGTCTCATAATAGCTTTCTCATATGCTGGATTGAACCGGTTCATACAGGACTGTGCCAGTTCTAAACAAATTCTCAAGAGTAAATTTATTTGTTTATTGTTTGTTAAATTCCGAGCTACACAGTATGATATTTATGCTGGCCATCACGGTTTTTAAACCTAACGTTTAGCATTACAAACAATCAGAATAACATCCGAGCCACCAAGGTGCTAGTTATATGAAAGTTAAATTACAATCGTATGTTAATTCAGTGAATAAATGCTTTTAAAATGATAAATAAAAACTTTATAATTCTTGAGAATAATCGAATTCTATGATAACAAAATCTCTATCTTGATATTTACAAAGAAAAATCCCCCCCAGTGGCTCAGCGGTATGTCTGCGGACTTACACGCTAAAATCCGGGTTTCGATACCCGTGGTGGGCAGAGCACAGATATCCCATTGTATAGCTTTGTGCTTAATTCAAAACAACAACAACTACAAAGAAAAATTTCGACACAAAACAAAAGCAAGGAATTATGTGAAGACATGACTATAAATCATTCTTTGGAATTGCTTCTGTTTTCTGACGAGTTATTGATACATTTTACTGACTCGTAACGCTAAAATCAGGATTTTTTCCCCTACATTGAACAAAACACAAGTAACCAATTGTGTAACTTTACGCTGATTGTTATTGTTTTACCAGGTTTTTAAATCGTTTTTTTTTGCATTTAAGGTTCTCACCTTTTTAAGATTGTCCAGTAACGAGTATCACTGACTTTAAATACTTCACTTCCAAACATTTCTTCATTTTTTTCAATCACGCAACAATACACATAGCCGTAAAATTGTAAGTGGCTAGTTTGTCGCACATATTGTAAGGCTTTTTTCAATACATATATATATATATATATATAAATATGTGTGTTTACTGTTACATTTTTATATAATTCAATTAGAATTAATATGACAAGATTTATATATGTAATATGTATTATGTTCATATATATTTATAAAGATTAACAACGCTTACAGTAAGCTTAACATTAAAAAAATAAACCATTAAATAGTCTTTCTTCACTTTCAATTGAATTTTAAGGAGAAATTCAGATGAAAAACAACAAACTAAAAACATCGCCACGCATGAAAGAAATACAACTGAAACTAAGCCGCTAATTCCAACGAGAAAATTGTAAAATATACCTTATTTTATATGCAAAAACGGCTCGTTTGGGTTGAGAAAATATTTTACATAGAAGCGCTCTTCTATGTAAACGAGCTGTTTTTGCATATAAAATTCTCAACAAGTGGGTTTATCGACATCACTGAAAATATACCTTAGTAAGAGAAGTAGTTCCAGAAAAAAGAATTCAACAAATGTGAAGATACACAAGGTTTACAATATCTAGCGGTTGTTATAATGCGACGGTCAAGTCCACTATTCTTTGGTAAAAGAGTAGCCCAAGAGTTGGCGTTGAATGGTGATGAGCTGCCTTCCCTCTAGTCTTACACTGCTAAATTAGGGAGGGCTAGCGCAGATAGCCTTTCTGTAGTTTTACTCGAAACTGAAATCAGACAAACAAACAATACTTAGATCCTCATCGCATGTAGAATAAAAACAAAGTCAAGGTGAATGGGTGGAAAATTATTATTTTATGCTCTTGCTTAATATTAATAATTTTGTTTTATACACGAACATATTACTCATATGTGTTGTTTCAGATATGAAAATTAGAAACAGTTCAGTGAAATAAAAGATGTTGGTAAACGTCGACAAATTTTCTCCAGAATTTAAATAATTTTTATACTCATAAAAAAAGAAACATACAAGGCAAAATTTGAGACAAATTGTTTTCAAGTTTATTCCGGGTAGTTCTGTATCACATGTGTGAAACTTTGCACATTCACTGCTGAACATCCAAAATTTGCAAAGGCGAAGTCCACGCTCACTAGTTGAAGTTTAACGTCACTCAACTTCAAGAACGAGTATACCCCCCGTGAGCATCAATAACTGCTTGGAATCTTCTGCCCATGGAAGCGATGAGATGACGAATTACATCCTATGGAATGGCTGTCCACTCAGTCTGCAAAGCTGCTGCAAGCTGAGGTGGAGTCTGCGGTTGAGGTTGTCACCGTCGCAGATGTCTGTCCAACTCGTCCCAAAGATGTTCCATAGCGTTTAAATCTGGTGATCTGGAGGGCCGGGAAAAAACGTTGATGTTGTGGTGTCTCAAGAAGACAGTGGTGAGTCAGGCTGTGTGAGGACGGGCGTTGTCATGTTGAAAAACGTCGTTGACGTTCACCATGATGGGTTGCACATGGGGCCTAAGAATCTCGTCGACGGTTGCGTACGGTCTGATCGAAAATCCTACACAACCCTGGTATGGTTGAGGCAATGGACGTCGCCGTGGTGGTCCTATCCCGAAGATGATGTAACCGGATGTAGCGATTTTGTGCAGGCGTGGTCACACGAGGTCTGCCAGATCGTAGATGGTCACGAGTTGATCCACGTTGTTGGTGACGATTTCATAGCCTTGTGATGATGCTTGGGTGGACATTCACAGCTCTGGCAACATCTGATCGAGATTCGCCTGCTTCCAAGCGACCAATGGCGCTGTTGTGTTGTGCTTCAGTCCGTCTTGGCGTAACTGTATTGCGTGTCGGTGGCTTAACTCTAAGCTATGGAAACCGAGAATCCGTCACTTTTATAGGGATTTTGCACATGCTGCACTTGCAGAACATGCAGATCTCTGAAACAAATTAATTGGACACGAATGAGTTTTGGCAAAAAATCCGTTGTTTTCCTCCGTTTTCAAAGTGCACAATTTTTATTGTCATTTTGGTCTGACAATCAGTGTCTTAACACATGTAGCATTACATATTCTGAGCTTGTAACGTTATTACATATATTTCTCTTTAAAATAAAAAAGTGTCCCTTTTGCGTTTCTTTCTTTGAAGAGTATATAATAGTGACATTCGTTCATTTTAATCTAATAGTAACCAATTATTTAGCTCTAGAGTCTGTGATAAAGAATTTACTTGTTTTTTTCTAATGCAATTCTTTAACGTTATTGCCCGACATGGCCTGGTTGTTAAGACACTCGACTCGTAATCTGTTGTTGTTGTTGTTTTGAATTAAGCACAAAGCTACACAATGGGTTAAAGGTATGTGTCCCGCGCTGGGCAGGGAGCCCAGGTTTCCTTGGTTTGTGCCAAGTTTCCCCAGGTCTACTTGCCAACTAGACTACAATGGGACCTCGTAATCTGAGGGTTGAGTGTTCGAATTCCCGTCACACCAAACATGCTCACCCTTTCAGCCGTGGGGGCGTTATAAATCGACGGTCAATCCCACTATTCGTTGGTAAAAGAGTAGCCCAAGAGTTGGCAGTGGTTGGTGATGACTAGCTGTCTTCCCTCTTGTCTTACACTGCCAAATTAGGGAGGCTAGCGTAGATAGCCCTCGAGTAGCTTTACACGAAATTAAAGAAAAAGCAAACTTTTTTAACATAATGGTTTGCAACAGTATTATTTAGTAAAGTGTTTCAGTAGATGCTATAAAATGGTATTATTCTGTTTGATAAATGAATAATTTACAGCATGAAATAAAACTACATGTAATATAAAACGAAATATAGGTTACTTCAATTGCATCATGCCTGTTTTGTCTCGAACCGCGTTTCAAGGCTATCTTTAATGACAGCACATGCGCGATAGATAGAATACTGGGTACTTAAGCTCATTCATCAAACTAAGAGCTCATGTTTACAGTATAATGACTAGAGTGGATGGTTAGGTGAGTTTGTCTTTTGATACTTTTTCGAAATTCGAAGGGAAACAATTATTTAATAGTAGTAATATTACCCTTTCTATACCATAGTTTTTACTGTAATTTTATTTGTAGATATCTCATGAGGGGCACTTTTTGTCTAGTTTTCTGAAGGTGAACCTCATTTATAAAAGTCTTGTAAAATGTAAACTAATCACTCGCAAAACTGTATAGTGTATATAATATATATATATAACAAAATGTTTAAAGGTTGGTTTGATGTGTTTTATACCATTTTCACATTATTTTTTGGCGTATAAGTCACGTAAATCTTTCTTAACGACCTCATTAGTGGTTTCCATGTAATGGTTGTGTGAGCTAATTGACTGCTTGGTTATTCACTTCCGCAACGTTTTTCATGGCTCAAGCCAGGATTGTTGTTTATGTAGTCGGCAATTTGACTCGTACACTTTCCATTAGCAAGGCCACTGACTTCGTCCTACCTTCACCTTCTGTAACAATCAAAAGATTTGGAAGACGAAGTCTATAATTTTTGAGTTTGTAACTCGTTGTTTTCGCCACAGGCAGAGAATGTTTTGAGTGGCTGTTGAAATGCTGCCATATAACCTTTCTCTCTTTATAAAGAACTTCTAACAAATTGAAAACAACACATAGAAGAAACTAAGCCTAACTAATTATCTTAACAGATTATTTTCTTATTCTGTTTCTTTATGATTTAGTTATTGCTAACACTAGTATTTTTGGTGATGGTTTTGTCGTTACTATCACTGATATTTTCCCTCTTGTTAGAAAACAAAAAAATTTTAGTGCGTCGAAAAATAACTTTTTCTGGGAAAGTTGTGCAGAAAAATATATTTAATTATTTTTTCGCTTTTTTTGATAGTTAATAAAAATTCAGAAAGTAATGGTGGTATTTACCAATAAAATACGAACGTAATAAGTTACGTCAGAATTGTCCCTCAGTGATTTTTTTTAAATTTCGTGCAAAACTTCACAAGAGCTATCTGTTCCTAATTTACCAGTGAAGTATAAGAGACAAGGCAGCTAATCACCACCACCCCAAACAACTCTTGGGCTACTCTTTTACCAAAGTATAGTGGGATTAACTATAACATTATAAATCCTCCATGGCGGAAAGGGTGAGCTCGTTTGGTGGGACGGAGATTCGAACTCTCGACCTTCAGATTCTGAATCAAGTGCTCTAACCGTTTGGCATGCTCTATATATCTCCACCCGGTGTACACAACAGGTAGCCTATGTTGTTGTTTTTTCCTAAATAAAACAACCAAACAATCATTTTGAAATAAATTAAAAGTATAATGGAACACAGAGAAACTGGAACGTCCGTGTCTGTTTAGTAAACTCGTTGATAATGAATATTAAAATGTGTTGCTATAAATTATATTTATCAGATAAAATTATATTTATCAAAGTTAAAATATCTTGAAATATAAAGTCACAAAACGATGATTAAAATATTGAGAACATTAATCACTACAGTATAAGATATTATAAGTTATAGTTTTATATACGTGAAACTTTGGATACAAAAAAAGCAATTGTGTGGGGTTTTAAAACGTTCGAAATTATAAACGTTCTTTTTGAAATCAATAATTAATCACGAATGTGAGAGTAAAACCATTGGTTTTAACTGTCAGCTACATCACGCTTCTATTCTTGAGAGCTGTTCCATTCTGAACCACCTGGCATAGTCAAACTCTTGCCAACGTTGCTATAGCAACGTAATAACACTATACTCTGTTGCTAAGCTCAACTTGACAAGTTAAACTAAACTTGTTTTCAGGATATTGCACGTAATTAACACACAGATGATGTTAAATCGTATTTTAGACGTGTGTATTTTACGTACCTTTTCAAAGTTCGTGCTCGTCACTCTGTTAGACAAATAGGTAGATGTTTGTTTACGTAAAAGAGAAATATTCAATAATAAATATGAAAATAAAAAATAGTATTTATTGTTTCTCAAATTCTGAACTTGAGTTTATTATCTATAGTATTATTTTTAATTCGATGGTGTGAATTCAGATTGTATTCACTAAATTATTTCAATATATACAAACACATTAATGTGAAAAAAAAAAGTTTAATAGAAATACGTACACAGTGACGTCTATCAACACACTTGTAGATATACTTGTAACCTATAAAAAATACAGATAAACCTATCATGAACTTGTCATGCACATAACAGTCTCTAACAATTCTTTTACAGAAATACTTGTTGTGTAATCCTAATAGACACATTATGTTTTATCTAGACGAAATATAACTACAGCATCCAGAATCGAGTAAAAGAAAATGAAACACGTCAGTACTAGGTTCATTCTCTGTTTACAAAATGTAAAATTTGTTTCTTAATTTTTATACATTTTTAAATGTAGTGCCTAATTAAGTCATTTATTATCAAGTTAAAAATATGAAAGATGGAATTATGTGGTGATCTTGCTCTTTCTAGAATTATTTCATTGATTATGAACATTAACAGAAACTTATCTATTAATAAGTGGAGAAATTTTACGTCATTCAAAAACTTTGTTTAGTTATTTAACGTATCAGAAACTTGGAAGTGAAAGCAGTACTTTTAAATGTTGAAATACTCTATATGCAGAATAGCTACTCTTGATTTTACAATAACAAAGTTTTTATTCATAATCTAATAGGAAAAATACAAATTTTGTGTGAAATAAATTCAAAACGGCACCTTCGCTCTGTTAAAATATATGTGGCTAAAACAAAAGCTACGGATACTAAAGTGAAAAATTTCAAGACTGGTACAAACAAATAATAAATTATTTTGTAATATACAGTCATATTTAATTATTAAACATTATATATGTATATAGATTATTACTATTTAAAACTTAGCTCTTAAACATATTTTTCTTAAAACACAGACGGCCCGGTATGGCCAAGTGTGTTAAGGCGTTCGACTTGTAATCCGCGGGTTCGGATCCCGGTCACACCATACATGCTCGCCCTTTCAACCGCAGGGGCGTTATATGTGATGGTCAATCCCCCTATTCGTTGGTAAAAAAGTAACACAATAGTTGGCTGTGGGTGATGACAATGAGCGACCTTCCCTCTAGTCTTACACTGTTAAATTAGGGACGACGACTACCGCAGGTAGCTCTCGAGTAGCTTTGCGCGAAATTCCAAAAATATACAAACTTTTGAATTTTTATAAACCTTCGTTCTCTTTTTTTTTTCTTCAAAATTCCATATTCATAACTACTTCGTCGATTCTGGGAAGTATCACACATTAAATTATACGCAACATTTGTATGGTTTCAGGATGGCAGGTTACTTCTCTACTAAAAATGTCGATAAAATATCTAGAAAGATCGTTTTAGGATGTTATGTACAAAGATCACTTCACTTCAGAGGTAAACGAAACTTCTTAAAAATCTTTGATTTGTTTTAAAATTGTAAAACCAATTGTTCCGGATAGTTGCTTAGACTGAATAGTAAAATGGAATAGATATATCCTACAATAACTCCACCACTCAAACATTTATTAATTTTTCATGCATTGTACAGATAAGAAGCTTAAAGCATCTTGTTATCTAATTTTTCTGATGTTTCATATTGTTTTTTGGAATTTCGCACAGAGCTACTCGAGAGCTATCTGTGCTAGCCGTCCCTAATTTAGCAGCGTAAGATTAGAGGGAAGGCAGCTAGTCATCACCACCCACCGCCAACTCTTGGGCTACTTTTTTACCAACGAATAGTGGGGTTGACCGTCACATTATACACCCCACGGCTGGTAGGGCGAGCATATTTAGCGCGACGCGGGCGCGAACTCGAGACCCTCGGATTACGAGTCACACGCCTTACGCGCTCGACCATGCCAGGTCGCTTCATATTATTTCAGGATTTTTCAGCTCAGCTCTACTTACTTTATCCTATACTTGTTCGTGTAGTATGTTTACATAAATTCATCACTTGAAAACGATATTATTATTTCTAAATCTATTTTAAAGTCAGGTTTCATTTTGTTTGTAAGTAATCGTGTCATTGTGTGCGATGTCTTAAACGTTTAATACATATTTTTCGTGTACCTTATCGACTTGTAGCATCGAAATTTTAAATCAGTTTTGCATACTATGTTTCCGATGCTTTTAGTCGCTGTGTTACGCATACTACTAATTTAAAGACAAATACACAACATTTATTTATCACAAACATCTCATTGATCTTGAGGATGCACACTGGAACAAGGCCCTTTTGATCGATACTGCTGTGAACTTAATTGGCCTACCTGTAGTACGTCTAATAATTAGCGAAAACATAATCCGTTATCATGAACAAATTCGTTTATCTAGGTATTATAAACAAAACAAGAAACAAGCAAACAGGAAATATATTAATTTTTAGCTATAATTAAGGTCTATTTACATAATTACCATGTCCCAAATGTAGCTGGTTAGTGATTCTCGAATCAAGTAGCCTTTCGAAATATTAGTTATTTAACCTTTATTGACAATGCCAAATGTGAAATGAAAATAGGCTAATTTTTGAGTTATGTGTATGTTGTTCTCTCATTAGTTCATATAAATAGTCACTCTATGATGCTTTAGTTTGATATTATATATATGCTGCTTCCCTGTGTAAAAGCATTGGTTTAGAAGGAAGGGTTTTGTCGTTAACTGAAATCTAAACAGACAACTGAAACGGTATATCACATGAATCCTGCTGTCTTTATGTTTGAAAAATTATATTTTAGATTTACAGATGTTCCCCGCTGGTACATCTGTAAGTCTGCGGATTTACAACTCTAAAATTAGTTTTGGTTTCGATTCCAATCTATGACCTCAACAGATAACTCGATGTGGCTTTGCAATAAAAACACAAACACCCAGAGTTTTACGGATATTACAATTCCGTTACATAATCTTATCTTACAAGAGAAACTCACGAAACCTTAAAATAGTGAAGAATATTTCATAAGTTTTATTATGTGTTTAAGATACATAACCGTATTTATTTTCTATGGCTTATATTTGTTAAATTAGAGTTGTTCTACTATTAGCTTACGTTAAAATAGTTATTGTTGAATAAGGATTAGATCACCATAAATTCTGTCAAATAAACTGAAGTTTAGAAACACGTACGTAAACAAACAGATCATAAAATGGCACGGATAATGATTGTGTTACTGTCTGTGTACTTAGAAGAGGGTGTATTATTATTTTTAATGTACCTTTAAATTTAGCATTAATGTTTCATAATACCTACATCCCAGTTCATCGGTTTCTACGTTGTTAAAGATTATGTGTAAACGTTAACCCTACTGGGCCTTATGTTCTTCATAACAGCAACATTGTAGGTAGCAGCATCAATTGATGATGGTCGCTGTTTAAAGGTTAATAAACTAATACAAGTATTCTAGTCAGGAGCAACATTTTGTTGGATTTACGTGAATAGTAGGACGGTGTGCAAGTGTAAGATGAATATTTATTTGAATCTATCTTGCGAAGAGTATTTTTTCATACATTTCAAATTAGCAACTATATCAACTGGATGAAACGTAAGGGCTTTCTACACATAGTCGTCGTACGTTTGAAGTGATAAGTTATAGGAGAGGCAGGTGGTTAACAATGTACTGCCAGTACTTGGGTTACCTTGTCTTAAAAATGATTTTGATTGTTTGTTTTGGAATTTCGCACAAAGCTACTCGAAGGCTATCTGTGCTAGCCGTCCCTAATTTTGCAGTGTAAGACTAGAGGGAAGATAGTTAGTCGTCACCACCCATCGCCAACTCTTGGGCTACTTTTTTACCAAGGAATAGTGGGATTGACCGTCATATTTTAACACCCCCACGGCTGGGAGGGCGAGCATGTTTAGCGCGACCCTCGGATTACGAGTAACACGCCTTACGCGCTCGGCCATGCCAGGCCAAAACATTGTAGCAGAGCGTGGTCTTAAAAATGAACTGAAAGCGCTAAACAAATTTGACCGTATGTCCTGACGCGATCCTTAGTCTTCTGTTGAACAAATTCGCATGATAACTTCTGGTCGCAAAAGAAAATATAAATTCAATACATACATACAATTTCACGCTCATCCCTTGACCAAAAATACTGAAAATACATCTTCATAATTTTGTCCTTGTCAATTTTAACTTCAACGCGTTTAAAAATGTGTTAGGGTTAGCAGTGCAATTTTTGCTTTTAAACGTCATGGTTATAGAATTTATATTTTGAATATGTCCAAACATATTTTCTGCTCTCTGTTTTCAATATTAACTGACAAATTATATTTATAAAAATCTATATTTAAAATAACCATAAAACGACCCTGATATTCCCAATGTTCTTACCACACTAATTTTAAGCAGTAACCATACAAACTCTTATTTAATAAACTCTGACGTAACTCTACAAGAAACGTCTGACGTAACTTAGAAGAAACCTTTGCGTTACACCTTGAGCACAACTACAAGAAATGTATCTGAGACTTTAGAATATTAATTACGTAACAATTTCTCTTTGTCAATATTAATGTTCAAAGTCGAAAAGACAAAGTGCAAGCACTTTTACAATAAGATGACTAAAATGTGAATGACGATTATTATACGTGTATATCTTTGTTGAAAATGGTGGTTATAAATGTAAGGAAGAACTGGTTAACGAATAAAACGATATATTTTCTGTTTAAAAAATATTTGAAAAGGGCAGACAAGCGATTATTCTTCCTATCTGGTCGGGTACTAATTTGTATCATATTTCAGTAGTAACCCAAGAAAAGTCGGTGAAAAACGTGTGACACGATGTGTATTGTCAGCAGCAGACATTTACTGATAATAAAAAAGTAAAAATAATTGTATGTGTACCAGCAAAAACTTTTCCGTTTTTTAGTTGCTAGAAACTTTTGCACATGGGTATCGGCACATAACCATCTGAGTTCTTTTAATTAATAAAATAGCTGAAGGCAGCTGATTGACAATACCCACCGCCAGCCTTTGAATTACTCTTGCGCCATGGAAGAGTTGGACTTAACTGTCACTCGTTTGTACTTTTGAAGGTGTAAAACGTATTTTCTTGTCAATAGCACGCAATTTATGGATCCTCTGAACACTGCATATGCATGCAAGATACTCACCAAGTCTCCCTCAGTGGGTCAGCGGAATGTCTGCGGATTTACAACGCTAAAATCCCGAGTTTCGATACCCGTGGTGGGCAGAGCACAGATAACCCATTGTGTAGCTTTGTGCTTAAAACAACAACAACAAGATAACGCATCAAGAAAACTCTGAATTGAATACTTATCAATACTAACAGAAAAAGTAGTTGTTTTTAGGGATTCCCCAAAAGAGCAAATTAACCAAAACTTCAGAAAAAAAACTGTACGTAGACACTCTGCAGCCGTCTCTAATTTTGATTTACTGGTTAAAAGGAATGCGTCAAACAATTCAAATCTACTATCTATTTTCTTTCCTATTTTGCCCGGCATGGCCAGGTAGTTTAAGGCGTTCGATTCGTATTCTGAGGGTCGCGATTTTGAATCCCCGTCGCACCAAACATGCTAGCTCTTTCAACCCTGGGGGCGTTATAATGTGAGAGTCAATCCCACTCTTTGTTGGTAAAAGAATAGCCCAAAAGATGGCAGTAGGTGGTGAAGACTAACTGCCTCCAATCTACTCTGACACTGCTAAATTAGGGATGGCTAGCACAGATAGCCCTCGTGTAGTTTTGAGCGAAATTCAAAAGTCAAAAACAAAAAAGCTTTCCTTTTTCCAATCATTGTTCATTTTATCTTTTCATTTTGACGACAACTGTGCCTTCTTTAGCAGTTGCTAACCATATACTGAAATATTACAAGTTTGGTTTGGTTTGAATTTTCTTGCAAAGCTACAGGAGGATTATCTGTGCTAGCTGTTCCTAATTTCGCGGTGTAAGAGTAGAGGGAAAGCAGCTAGTCATCACCACCCACCGCAAACTTTTGATCTTCTCTTTTATCAATCAATAGTGGGATTCACTTTCACATTATAGCGCCCCCATGGCTCTTTGGTGCGACGGGAGTTCGAACCCTTGAACTTCAGATTACGAAGCGAGTGCCTTAATCACCTGGCCATGCTGGGTCTCTAAATTGAAGTAGTGATTATTATTATTATAACTCATCCACAGCTCAAAGTGCTGGAAATATTTTATAATATATCACGGATTCAAACCCAGTTTTCCAGTTTCAAAATACAAATCTCTACCACAAGGCCAATCTGTTCTCGTATAAAAACTAGTTACCAATTGCTGTCTAATTATTGAAGAAATATTGTCGAAATAATAATATGACTTTGGTGGTCGTATAAATTATTAACCATGACAACTAATTTTCTTCCAATGCATCATTATTTAACCATAAATATATATGATATCACTTATGCTGGATATTTTAATTTTCAAAGTTATCATTCAATGCAGTTCATCACTGATATAAGGATCCTCTAGTGGTTACATGAGACAGTTGGTTATGGATATAAGGACCATCTAGTAGTTACACAAAACAGTTTATTCCGGATGTAAATATAGAGCACAAAGAATAGTACCTACTAGAAGTGTACCTACCATTATATCCTTTTAAAATTTGTAGAAGCACTTGCTCTTGCCCAATATCTTAAAAACAACTTCAAAATGGGAAACTTGGGGTCAGTCTATTACCTAAACCAACACATTATTTTACACAAGTAAATAAACGTAATGCTCTTATATATATTTTTTTTACATTAAGGTGGCTCATTAGTGTTTGAAAAATTGCAGTTTATTTTGGCTTTGCAGCTATATTTGTAAATTTAACTGGTTGTCTGTAGCTCTATATTCCATAGATTGTTTGGTGTTTTATCATAATAGTGATGTTCTATGATGGAACAGCGGATTTACGACGCTGCAATCATGAGTTTGATTCCTCTTGATAGATAAAGCAATTAGTTCGAGGTGGCTTTGCTATAGAAAAAAAAACACTCAATATTAGTTCAGTATTTTCGTTTGTATTGTCTAGTTTGTTCATTATTAATCTTGAAGAATCAAGTATTATACTGATCAAACAGCTCAAGGGGGCCTCATGGTGATAAAGTAGGGGAGCCTTATGACATAAAGAAAATTCAGAAACGAAAATTAAAAAATAGGTTTACCTTGGTTTCTTCAAATTAATCTCTGTTAAAATTTAGTATTTGTAAGTTTTTGCTACCCTTCACATGAATCTGTATAATGATATTGTCTTCTATTTATCAGTTTGGTCGAGTTGCACTTAATTCAAACTACTTGAATTCTATTCATATCCTATATCTATACAATTTAGTTATCCTCCAGATTATTCCTCGCAATATTGTCATCTAATTATTGGTTTGATCGAGTTGCACCTAAGATATTGATTTAACTGATCTCGGTGACTTAGATGATAAAATTTACATGCAATGGTGAATTACAGTACTTATTTTTGGCTAAGTCAGTGATGATGACCTCCTTTTTGATATGATTTAGATTACAACTAATCCTGGATAGTAAGGATAGTCACATGGTTAAAAACTCAAAGAATAAACAAAAGTAACGCCTTACATTCTGAGCTACCATAAAGTAACGTTCAGATGAAAATTAGTTTTACCAACTGAAGATAATTACCAGAACTCAAACTGTAGAAATAGCTTTGTGGCTCTTGCTTTCTAAGTCTTGAGAAGAATTCTGGGAAACAGCTGCAAGAGTGACCACTGCTTTATCACTATAAGTTGGGATGACTTGTTGATCATGAGATTGGTGACACCAAAATGGTGTTGCAAAAGTTGATATCGAAGCTACTGACTGATTTTTTTTAGATTAAATATCAAATTGTCATTGATCTAGTAATGGATAGTCAATGTAAAATACCACATGATCCTTGGTATATTCTCTTGAGTACACGTTGTGTATATAATTTCTCATTATATAATGGAATTTGTGTTTTTTCTAGAAGTATATTGATATGCATAATGTAATAACGATATGAATATTAATACTTGCTGATGATAAATGTAGCTAAAATCTCTTAACTTTATGATGCTGAGAAAAAACAACAACATCTGAGATTAATAGCCCACATATATCGCACATTACCTAGATCGCAGTAACTGAAACATAATTTGTTAAGGTAAGCAGAGATAGTTACCAAAGTAATTTGAGCATGCGCCTGAAACATTGTGTTATAAGCTATTTTGCACATGACAATAGGTAATGGATATATGTGTAAAAAATAATATATGTGCATAAATAAATATGTCTATGTGGTTTTGCACACTATTATGAATATTAGATACTCATTTATGAGTGTTGTTTAACACTAATGGAACAATTACATAAAGACAACATGTGAATGGAAATAAAGGATTTAAGTGGAATGTTAAGACTTTGTGATGCAAAATTAACTGGACTACTGACCTGAAAGGTATTATTGGAAGATACAGTAAAACTGTTATTTTCATTAATAATGATGAAACAGTCTTTCAAGTTTGACAATGAAACATCCAGCAATTAAATAAATTTCATTGAAGGATAAGAGTAACAAGGAAATTCCTCCAAATGTTGGAGAGAGAAAAACTGTTTCATCTACTTTTTGTAAGAGTAGTTTATTTGTTTAAGCATGAAGCTAAACATTGGTGCATCTGTACTCTGTTAACCACGTATCTAAAACCGGTTCCTAACATTGTAAAAATAGTACAAGATAACTTAGTTGGAACAAATTAAAATATCTGTAGGTAGGTTAAGTTATCAACAGTAAAACAAATTCACGGGAAGTAGCTTGGACATCATCCAAAATTCCGGTCTAGGGTGTGAATTTGGTTCCACGAAGAAGTTCCGAAGTTTGAATGGAGAAGTCCAGAAACAATTCACAGTCCAATAAATTTGACAAGGTTCTTTTCACGATGTTGACTTTCACTATAACCAGTAATTCAAATGAATCGTAAAGAATGACGAAATAAAATCACAGCTTCTGTAGATCTAACTCTAGTCACAAATCCAAGTTGAATAAACACACAGCAAACGTTTAAACTTTCTCAAACGAAGACACTATTTCTTGAATCAAATAAAAACGAATGACTGACTCTTCCTTTCTCCTCGCGTCGCCGTCTGTTTTTATACTAGTATGCCTCTCGTGTTCTCTAACAATCGCGTAACTTCCACAGAATTCCAGAGTAATCTGCGCATGTCTGTTTTTGCACGAGACTCGTCGTCTAGACATCAGGCCGACATACATTCCATTTATGGTCAAATGATTGATCTACCTAATTCTAGAAATTTCTACATGAATAACAACATATTTTATTGGTTTAAATTTCAAAACAATAATATAAACAACAATATGGCATTTCAAACGCTTTATACATAACAGCAGGTCTGACAAAATATGCAGTATAATATTAACAGTAACTAATCAGTTAAGATTATGTAAAGAATAGGTATTATCAGTGTTTAACTGTGTTGTATTTATTATAACGCTCTTAAATTTTAAAACAAACTTACATGCTTCTTTTTTTTATTTTAGCTTCACAAATAAACTTTTAAAATAATCAATATTGTGTTTGTTCTAACCAGTTACAGAACATGTACTGATTCAAGCGCTTGATATATATATATATATATATCTTCACTGCAACTAAAACTTCTTAAAACTTAGATATACATGAGGTTAGGCATTTAGTATGTATACCCCCATATCCTAACTTGGTGTTTAATATATTTTCAAAACATAAACATCATGAATGAATGTATATTACAAAAACTCAGTGCCTCCTCTGAACCAAACCAGACAATCTCAGTTTGCACACCATAACGAATCATAAATATCTTGTAAGCAAGCAAGCTTAGAGACGATAACCAGCATTTATAATATGGACACACGTTTATGTTGACCTTAATTACGCTGTGCGCTGTTACAAATACTGTGTATTATATACTTTAAAATCACATTTGAGAAGAGTAGAAAAATCGACACTTCAGCTGTTTAACCAAATATTGAAGAAAGACGACACTTCATTCTGATATTCGAAGTGAATTCGAAGCACATTGCTTGTTTTATGGAGACTCGAGTCAAATCGATAAGAAGATGGTCAAAAGAGAAACAGTGACTACTACAACAAACAGCGAACATAAAAAACCATGTAAAGAAGTCATATTTTTGTTTACTACGACAGACTGTGAACACTATAAATCATTCAAAGGAGTTATATTTAAATGTTAAAGTAGGATAACATGTCCTTGGCTCTCACTGATGAAACATTCAACGACGTAATGAGAGCACATTTTCAAGTATATGTATGAAACATGCACTGACCCCACATTATTCGGATGGTCGAAGGATCCTGTTAATAAAACATTACATCCTGTAATGCTTTAACTTTCCATACTACTTGCTCCAAAATCTATAATTAAGTTGGTTTAGTGTGCAACGTACACTAAGTCAAGATGTTAATGACATTTGACTATGCTGTCATACCAAATATTCTGTTATTGTGAAATTGGATCAGACTGTCGTAATGAGTGTACTAAAATTAATATAAAAGACATTGCAAATGAAGGGAACTAATTTAATGTTATTAACTTGTGCATGACAATGGTGTCATTTATTTCATTTTATGGAGATATATACTTCATATGGAATATACTGCTTTAGACATTTTACAGATTTTAAGTATTGTGGTTGAGATGTTTAGTTTACTGCTATTTTCAATGTTTGATAATAGTTTTATGTGCTTATCACATACGTTGTTTAAATATAAACTTTTGTAATCATGAGATGTTTTTGTAAGAAATCCATAAACTAAATTACACTCAGTTTGTAAAACTTGGTCTTTTGTTTATTTTCTCATACTTGCTATAAAAGTATAAAACATGTCTCAAATCAATAAAATAATGCCTTTAGTATATTTCTTTTGCCCGCAAACCTAGAAATGGACAGTTTATTTAACGTTTTACTTTTTGTAGTTGCTGACATATGACTTTTTGTATCTGTAAAATTATGCTTGAAATCGGGAGACCATGGAAACCAATCATTATTTTAAAATACCCAAGAGTGTCAGCGAAGTATACTTAATTTACTGATTGTATATAGTATGAAGATAAAAAGTCAACAAGGATCTATTGTCGGACCTTCATTACAAGGTTATCTCAAACTTTCATTAGACTATCATGATAAAATATACCCAGTGACGTACGTTGAAATACTTTCAACATTGTTACAGTGCAAAATACACTAAAAAATACATAAAATTTCGTGAGGAGAAGAAACCTGCATGTTGTGTAATATGTAATTACATCTCCATAGTATTAAAATTGTATTTGGAAGTGTTTAAAGGGAAGACCCATGTAAGTGCTACCTAGATCTCATGCTCAGTAATTAGGGGTTAAAGTCCAGCTCATGTGTTCAGGAACCAGTTTCTGCAGTCTCTGCTTCCATTTATTTCTTACTGTTCGCGAAACAACCAGAGTATAAGCTTTGTTAGCTGTTCCCATGTGAGTGGTAGCAGTGGGTTGCACGACTGTACGTTGTGATTTGAAACCTAGTGGAAGGAAGCATTCACAGTTGATAGGGTTAAATAATGCATGGAAATATATAAAGCCTAGAGAAAAATTACTTAGTTGAGGTACGAAAGATAGTTTTAGGTCAGAGCAGGTTGGTAACTGGATAGTTACTAGATAACATTATGTAAGACAAATTGTGTTCCTGGATAGTATGTGTTATTTCTTAATTGATTATGTTATAAAAGTACGGAAAATGGCCATTATTCCCTTTAAATTTTGCTTTTGTGAGCTGGATAATGAAATTTCAAAAATAACCTATTTTCCGTGTAAAAACTGACAAATCTGCGCATTTTCATTTACATAAGGTCTTAAAAAATAACATGAATCAAAATTTACATGTATTTACACTAAAGTTATACAAATATGAGCAAAAATATTTAGAAGTGAGTAGTTTTTCTAGATTTGCGACTGTAATAAAAATCACTTTCACGCACCAGCCCTCAAGTATAGTCCCCCATCATGCTTTCCTTATATGCTTCCAGGTCACAAAAACAAAGTTTGAAGAGAAAAATAGAACTTTTCTATTTACTTTAGGATTAAGCAACTGGGAAATAACACTTTCTGCCCAGGATCAAAAGAAAGTGAAATTTTGTAACATAGTGGATTTATTTTGCAATTTCAGTTAATTGAAACTATTATCAGATTAAAGGAGGTTACAAGGACATCTATTGATGTGATGGAGAGAATGTGAACCAAATGGTCATTACCAAGATGCATGTAATAAGCCTATCTTTCAGATTAGCAGAGCTTACGAATGAGGATACCAGAGTGAGTGATGAATCACCTGTGAGACCTCAAACTCGTGTGTTCTTCTTTTCAGGCTTCACAAATTAAATTATAATCAACAAAGATCTATTTAAATTTCCTTAAGTCAAAATTAACTTAGTGTCAGTACTACACGATATCACTATATAAACTCAGACGAAACACAACTCACCACATGTGGAAAAGTTGTATGCTCTATCAGGTGTTCTGGAAAAGATGTAGTGAAGAGGGTGCAGAATCATCTATAATGTTATTTTCACTCAAGTAGATCATATGAGTGATTCATATGAAATCTTTTCAACATTTTTTGCCTGGACAAAAATCACTCAGAAGTTTAGAAAATAAGAATTACAAAACCTTTTTAACAATTACTGGCACAAACATCTCCAAACTGTGTTCATCCAGTAGCTATTATCGAATATCCTATGGAAATTTCTTACAGTGAAACTTTGCTCAATAACTAAAAGTAAGGATTGTAAAGCACTTTTGGTCCCATTAATCTTAAAAGTAACAAATTGTTCTGCCTTTAGATGATTAAGTTGTAATTATGAAATGAAGAGCATACGCTGTTACCTTCAATGCCAACAGAAAGCGAAAATTACAATGCTTTTATCAACTGGGTTTTCATACTCATAAAGATCATCTTCAGTTATGAAAACAAATAATGGATTACATCTTATGGGAACAATCATTTTAACTTTATGCTAATAAAGTGGATACCACACAGTGTAGTGCACACATTCTATAATATACATGATTTGATAACTTAGAAAGCAACTTCCTTTTAACCAGGAATTCTACAATCAGTAATATTTCTAGCTATTGTTACTGCGTTTAATCCCATATATGTATAATGGAAGTTTGAAAGATCTCGACAGTTGTTCCATGATCTCTTAAACCTGAGACTCCCTTTTTGATCTGACTATTTCTGAGCAGACAGGTGAGTACTATCAGCTCTTTCCTCTCCATCCAATCATTTTAACTTTATGCTATTAAAGTGGATACCACACAGTGTAGTGCACACATTCTGTTTGTATTATGAGTGCCCAAGCACTCACCAACTGCTGTAACTCATGATTTAAGGGACAAAGTTATTGAAGCAAAAGATGATATCCTGTTAATGTCCTCTGTGATGCTGGCAAATACTAAAGCCACAAACAGTCCCTACTTTGATACATGTGTTCCTTCACTGTCTTGTTCTATGGTGGCTTTTACAAGTTATAAAAAAGCAAACTTGTATTTTTCAATTACTGTAGACTTCAAGTACACCACATATCCTTGTGGTGGAACATCCACTATAGATGGAAGATCATTTATCACGTTTACGAAAAGTAAGTCATTTCGCCTGAACATAAGCATTTTTGAGAAATAATATACTAAGTTATGTTCAGTCGTGCGACATACCATCATACTGCAGGTAAGTGCCCATCCCAATTGGTTTAGTTGCAATTAACAAACTTAGCAAGCACATACTTGAAAGTTTGTATTATCCATTTCATTAAACCGACAGACTAAGATTGCACATCTTTATCATCACTGAGACTATTACTTTATAAAATTTGTAGAACAGTTGTCTGTGAAAGTTATATTCCTGATCCCTAAAGATTTCTTCAGATTCTCCAAATTGGACAGATAATGAGGACATAGTAACAAATGGATAAACCTTAGCCTTTTTCACGAAATCGTTTATTGTGTTAAAAGCAGCCGATGATTTGCTATAACTTGTATTTTGATTACCTTCTATTCAGACGCCAAGTTAAAAATATTCTTATTTAATCAACAGGCCCCTTTCAATATCTCCATACATCAATACATTACTATACCAAAGTGTTAGAAAAAATTCAAAAATTAGATTTCAGGCTACATTCAAAGAAAAATCACAGGTAAATCACAGACGAAATATTAAAACTTTATTGATATTTCATGTGTCTCCATTTTGCTTTAATAAGTGCAGAAAGTCTTTCGACCATCGTTGCAACACATTTAATCAAAGTGTCCTTTGTGATTTTACTCGAAATGTCTCTGATACACCTCAATAAAATTTCTTTGGAAGCAGCTTTTGATCTATCAAATCCCAGATCAACTCAGTTTGGTTGAGATTGGGATTTGTAAGGACCATTGCATCATTTGAATGACTCCAGCAGCTTCTTTCTAAACTAATTTGTCCATAGGTTAGATTTATTTTAGTGATCATAATCTTCTTGTTTGAGGAATTCATTGCTAATAATACTGAGTATATCATGACAGATCATTATCTGATGGTACTTGCAAAAGTCCATTATTCCAAGGCCTGGCATGGCCGAGCGCGTTAAGGCGTGCACTCGTAATCCGAGGGTCGCGGGTTCGCGTCCGCGTCGCGCTAAACATGCTCACCCTCCCAGCCGTGGGGGTGTATAATGTGACGGTCAATCCCACTATTCGTTGGTAAAAGAGTAGCCCAATAGTTGGCGGTGGGTGGTGATGACTAGCTGCCTTCCCTCTAGTCTTACACTGCTAAATTAGGGACGGCTAGCACAGATAGCCCTCGAGTAGCTTTGTGCGAAATTCCAAAACAAACAAACAAACCATTATTCCATCTATTTTGCAAATATTTTCTGTCATCTTAGCAGAAAAAAAACACCCTCAACCATCACGCTTCCTTCCCCGTGCATCATGGTAGGTGATATGCATTGAATTAAGGATCTTTCATCTTTCTTTCGCCGTACGTATACAACCTACACTTTGAACCAAACATTTTAAACTTGGTCTCATCCAACCATAACACGCCTTTCCAATCATAAACAATCCAGTGTTTATACTTTTGTGGCAAAGTTTCGTCTCATGACAATATTTGGTTATGGAAGTAAAGGTTGTGTAACTGGTATATGACCAAATATTCTAGTCTTATTGAGTCTTCTTGTTGCTGTAGATCTGGACCTTTCTTTTCATTCAGTACATGGTCACTTATCTTATGTTTGAAATCAGTGGCAGATTTTCTTCTCTCTCATAAGCTGCATAAAGGAAGATACTAAATAACTCGTATTATTGACTTCAATTGTTCTGTCTCTTCCTTTCCTATTTTAAAGCTTACCTGTCTCTGTCTCACGATCTACTTCGAACTTGACAGTGTTTGTTTCATGTACTCAGCAGTTTGTTGGCGAGTCCAACCAGTATTAAGTAAAGCTTTGATACATCTCAGAACGGCTGGTATGGGTATTAACACTTTTACTAATAAAGCGTTATTAGTACAAGTGTCAATACCCATACCAGCCGTTCTGAGATGCATTTTTATTTCAAGTGGGTTTCTTGTTATCAGAAAATGCTTTGTTGCAAACTCTGTTTTTTATTGACAATTTTTTAAGCTTATTGGGCCAAGGAATGAAAACAAAACTTAATATATAGTGTTAAACACTATTTTTATGAAGGTTTATTTGTGGAGTGCTATAAATAGATATCTTCTAGCATTTACCAGTACCATATACCAGCTCCTTACCTGATTTTCTATATCGTTAAAACGCTAAATGTAGCTTTATGATTATTATTTCAGACCCTAAATTTGATCAGTATGTTCATTCAGGCAGAATCTGTATGGCTTAGTACAAGTATACGGGAATTCGAAAAAAATAAGTATTCTCACCTTCACTCTTTCAGTTGCCAATAGTAAAATATTATCAAAATGTTTTTAGCTGTCTCAGTAGTGGCTACATTCAGAGTTTCTCATATAACACGAGATCTATCAGTATCCTGGATACTCCAAGAGCTCTATTATTCTCCAACAGATGCAAGTCAAGACTGACCCAGCCCTGGGAGAGGGAGTTTGTTCATAATGTTTCTGGTGAAATATTTTTATTGCATTCTCTTAAGTCCATCTTGGTTTCTATAGTTTCCTGGAATTACAATATTCATTCTCTATTGTTGGTTCCGCTATACCTGTTCCATCAATGTTTACATTTGATAGCCTATAACTTTGCCAACTTTACCTCTTGGCAAGGAACAAGCAGTTCATTCAATAGTGGCTCAATACTCATACTCCAGACATATGCTTTTCTCCTCCTTCTTGAGCCGTTGGTCATAGTGGAATAGATGTCATGGATTTTTTTCAGCAGTGTTGAGTCTTATATCCAGGAAAGATCTTCTGGATCAGACAACTTTCTCATACGACCACTTGCCCTTTTGGTTCATTGTCTCTCCCTCTTGGCCATACATACATCTAGTTCTAGAAAACGCCATTTTCTTTAACAAAAAAAAGTGTTTTCAAGTTAATGCACAAAGGTTAAACTAAATCAAATACAGCGAACTGTGGACTGCAATATTTAGTGGGCACAGCGCTAACCTTTACTCACTTGCATTCACTCTATGACATATTCAAATAAAACTGAACTAGTCTTCGAGCTATCAGAAAAGTCAACTTAATAGCTGAATATTAGATCAAGATAGCAATAATAAAGAAGTATTAAACATCATGTCACTGAGTTGCAATGTACAAAGTAAAATACAATATGAACAACCTTTATTATCACAATAAGATACGTGTACCCTTAATGTTTTTACATGTAAGTCTATGGATCCACTACATTCATTTGTTTAAATAGCAAATACTGAATATACCAGATTTTTTGAAGCTAACTTTTTTTTTAGTTTTGTTTACAAGAAATGTCACATTTGCCCTAGTAACTAGTGGTACTCACCTGACTGGTTATTCTTGTTACAACATGCATAAACTCGAATTCATTACATATCGCTTGAACAAGAAATGAAGGACGCTATTGCCAACATCTTTGAACAATGAATAGTATTACAACAAAGAAACAAAGGTAACCAGAATGAAATTAATTTTATGGTGTTTTTGATCACATTATGCAAAAGCTGCACATGTATAGAATGAAGAATAGATTCAGATTAAATATAATCTTGTCAAAAACACCTTAAGTGTGAAAAAGGTGCCATCAAAAAGGACTGATTGTGCGATTTAAAGTAATGAAATTAAAACTGGGGCCAAACTGATAGACACTTATATTATCGATAACGATTTTACAGCAAATATTCATTCATTAGTTATCCAGACTAAGATTTTTGTTCAGTATTGAACAATATATAGCAACAACCACAAAAAGTTTTTTGTTTTTTTTTCGCACAAAGCTACTCGAGGGCTATCCGTCCCTAATTTAGCAGTATAAGACTTGAGGTAAGCCAGCTAGTTATCACCACCCACCGCCAACTCTTAGGCTACTCTTTTACCAACGAATAGTGGGATTGAACAAACATTATAACTCTCCCACGGCTGAAAAGGGCGAGCATGTTTGTTGCGACCGGGATGCGAACCCGCGACCCTCAGATTACGAGTCGCACGACTTAACACGCTTGGCCATGCCGGGCCTTCCAGCAAGTAAAAGAGTAACGCTCAATAGTAACCAACATTAGATTTTATATCGCAACTCTCTTATTCGGAACAGACCTATACGTTACAGAATCAACAATATTTTAAAAGTATATATTAGTTTTCTTTTCTAAAACAGTGTTAATAGCTAGCTTCCTTTATAGTACGCGCAGATAGCCTAGTTGCTTTGTGCCATAAAATGCCAAACCAACCCACCTACCCTTTATAGTAATGTCATTAACTTTAACTTGACAGTTTCTTTTCATCACGCCAATGCAATTAATACAGCTGCCTCGTTCATTGTTATTTATGCTAACAACTTAAACTAATATCACGTGACGCTAAACGTTCTTTAATTAGGAAATTTGTACTTAAAAGTTGGTAATAAACAATAACCGTCCGCTCGTAAGATTATTTTGAAAACTTATGTTAGAAACTGCTAATCTAGTTTTTTATGGCTTGCCCAATATTTATGTATATGTACGTCCTTTCATCTGAAGGGTTTAGCTGCTCTAAATAAGGCATCTTTAATCTGAAAGACAAACACAAAAATCGGTTCACCTTTTGGTCTTAGGTGAAACTGTATAAAATACATGGGATCGTTAACTTACGTAACTTTTAGCGCCTTACTTTTTGTCAAACTTTGCTGAATAATTTTCTATGCATGGCTTATATCTATACCAAATGAGATTCCTGTTTGTAGGTTTAAAAATCTATCAGTATATCAAATTTAAAAACAATCAATACAAGTTAATTGTATTTTTCAATCAAATAAAGTTTTCGTTATTTTGGTACGAAGAAGAAAAAAGAAAGAAACTCGATCAAAACTGGAGATGTTATATCTCAGATCTTTCTTAATGGATTGCTTTGAAATTTGGCAAGTGAAGTAAAACTCCAGTAACGCACAGCAACTAAAAATGTACCTAACTTACTACAAGTCCGAGATGTAGAAAATGGAAAATAGTTAAACTCTCTCGCAGTGTGTCCTGCAGTAGGTTATATGGACCACATGACATGCTACAGTGTGTCTTAATAATGCTAGACGAAGATAGAATTATGTGTCACGTGCATATACCAAAAGACCACCAGAAAGAGCACCATGGACTCTGCTATCAGTATTTATTATAATGGTTGAACCCAGCCTAAAGTCACCACTCTACAGGCACACTGGTGCAAGATAAAGAATTAACCATTAACCAGATGTAATTTTCTGTAGATAAGGTGTCCTCTCAGAGAATATGCCATGAGGATTCTGTTTGAATGAACACACTGATTAAATTTAGGGTCTGAAATAACGGTCATGGAAACAATATAGAAAAACTGATGAGAAGCTGGTATACAGTACTGGTATATACTAGAAGAAATAAATTTAATAGCACTCCACAAATACACCTTGATAAAAAATGGTGTTTAACACTATATATTAAGTTTTCTTTTCACTTCTCAGGGCCAAAGGGCGAAGAAACTTGTCAGTATTTCAAAGAGAACGCATCAAAGCTTTATGTAATGCTGGTTGGACTCCAACAAACAGCTGCACACATGAAATGCTCCCCAAACACTGTCAAATAACCCTAAATCGGAAAAGTGAAACGGATAAATTTTAAAAAGGGAAGGAAAAGGCAGAACAACTGAACTCAATGATAATTATGTTAAGTATCTTTGTTTATACAGCCTTTGGGACAGAAGAATGACTGCCACTGACCTCAAGCATGAGATAAACAACCATGTACGAAACGACAGAAAATCGTTGAGATCTACAGTATCAAAAAGACTCAATGAGAATGGAATACTTAATCATGAACCACTTAGAAACCTTTATATTGATTTCCAAATGTTATCAAGAGACTGAAATTTGCTAAAAAATACAATAATGCTCTGTTGATGATTGGAAAATGGTGTTATGGACAGATGAGTCAAAGTTTGAAGTATTTGGTTCCCAAGTACCTACCATGAAGCATGATGGAGGGAGTGTGATGGTTTGCGGATGTTTCTCTGCTAAAGCAATAGCAGATATTTGCAAAATGGGTGGAATAATTTACTAGCGCAAGTACCATCAGATACTGATCCTTCATGACATACCCAGTGGTTTACATATTGTTGGTAAATGATTTTACTACCAAGAAGACAATGACTCCAAACACTTATCCAACCTATGTAGAAATTACGTAGCTAAGAATAAAACTGCTGGAGTCATTCAAATGATGCAATTCCCGCTACAGAGTTCCGATCTCAACCCAGTTGAGTAGATCTGGAATTTGATAGATCAAAAACGTAACAAATCAAAAGTTATTTCCAACGAAATTTTTTATGGGAGTGTGTTAGAGACATGTTGAGTAAAGTACCAATAGATAGTTTAATTAAATATGTTGCAACAGTGCCTGAAAATTGTCTGCAGTTATTAAAGCAAAGGGGAAACACAACATATTAACTGTCTGCTAAACTCAACCACTTCCACTGAGTTTCTTTGCACTAATTAGGAAGATTAATAAAACTGTGTTTCGCCGGTGATTTACTTTCAATTGTTATTTTAAAATAGCTTTAAATATAACTTTTGACTTTGTCTTAGCACTTTGAAGAGCACTTAAGAATGTTTTTAAATATTTTATTTATTTTCAACTTATACAGTTTTACATATGCAGTCAAAAAGTCATTAAGTTGATTCTGTTCCATCTTCTTTTGTACTTATAACATTCTGCGAAGATAATAACTCTCTAATAGTTAGCCATGTGACAACTGAAGGTTAGAGATTCCTCTATTCTGAATAAGAATGACCAGTTGGGGGTGTAGCACAAGTCATTATGGAAAAAATATAATGTTTTCGGTACGTTTAAGTCAGTTGGTTGACTGTTTAGGATACTTGATGAATAAAAAACAGTTGATAAATTCATGAATACTATGAAAGATGGCTAATTACTGATGGCCTGGCATAGCTAGGTGGGTTAAGGCGTTCGAATCCCCGTCGCACCAAACATGCTCGCCCTTTCAGCCATGGAGGTATTACAATGTGACGGTCAATCCCACTATTCGTTGGTAAAAGAGTAGCCCAAGAGTTGGCGGTGGGTGGTGATGACTAGCTACCTTCCCTCTATCTTAAAATACTAAATTAGGGACGGCTAGCGCAGATAGCCCTCGAGTAACTGCGTGAAATTCAAAAACAACCAAGACTGAATAATGTTCAAAATGCACATGCACTGTTTCTGCCTTTCATTTTCTATTCTACATTGTGTCCAGTGTCTGTACTTCTTCGCTATTTTAGTTGAAATCAGTATTATTTTTAATTCATTCTGCTAGACTTTCCATTTTAAAGCAAACCTAGCTAATATATTGTCAGGAACTTAACTATGAAATACCATACTAGTGCAAACAATTTTGGAGCAACAACCTTATAAGTGTGACATTTGGTAGTTTCAACTGCAGCTAAGTTGCTAGAATACAAATCCTAAAAGTCAAGCATTAATGAACTAATATTGAAACACTACCAGAGGGATAACAATCATGAAGCAGCAATGCTTTCCTATATGACTATTTTAAATTGAATAATTGAATTAACTGTCACTTTTATAATATGATTGCGGTTGAAGGAATATCATGGACTCGAACCTTAAACTTTCTGATTCACATTCTGATATGTTAACTCCTAATCTACATCCAATCAATTTTAGAAAGGAACAACAAATTTATATTTTCTTAATTTCACGTGATTATCGAACCTCCGATCTTTAAGTGGTACTATTTCTGAAATTCAAGATATACAAACTTCATAAGTCAAAATTGCCTATTAAGAGTCTATTAAAGCATTTTTTCGTACATTTACAAAGAACTTTTAACTGCCAAATTAAAAAAAGCTCTAATCTCACCATGTATACTCCTAGAATATATCATTAATATACATATATTCAAATTTTGCTAATCAATGTTGGCAGTAAGGGTTATCATGTCTGTTCAGTTGATGAATCTCATGATCCTGTAGCTTTCAAATGACATCATTGGTTTTCATGACTTTTTTATTGAATTAAAATTCAATACTTAACAGGAGAAATTCCTTTAAAGATATACATTTACTCTACTTCAGCATACTTCTGATATCTGTTATGGTATCTATAAACTGGTCATGTGGCAACAAACTAGTCATTTCATGAGAAGTATCTGAGTAAAAACTTTTCTAAATTTTTTTATATAAGTTTGGCTAAGACCATTTTCTTTATATATGCTATTTCAGAACTTTGCTTGGTTACTTCTTTCTGGTTGTCACTCCAAACTGCTCAGCTGGAAGGTTACTTAATGTTGTTAAATATAGTTCTTTTAAATGCACAGCAAGATGAATAATTTGTTCTTTTCCCACCTATTCACCCTGGAAATTACTCAGAACTGAGCCTTATATGTCTCTCACTGTATCTTTACGTTATAGTGCATTAGTTTCTCAATTAATGTTGTTGAATTAGCTAACTAATTTCTGATGTTTGGTTTGGTATTCGCATGACTAAAGTACTATTGAAAACTCCTATAGTAACAAATGTAATAACATAAATGGTAATAGCTATAGAAAAATAAATTTTATAGTGGCTCGTGTTTCAGGTTGGAATTCTTAGGCAGATGCAGAAAGAAAAGTGGCTGATTTAATCTTTAGATCTACCAGTTATGTTTCAAATGTTTTACTTTGTCATTGTTTTCTTTGATTTTGTCATTACAACCTTTCTGTACTTTATTAATGTCATTACACACCTCTTAAAAATTCTTATTATAATCTTTCCATTCATCCCTAATATCTCCACAGGCCATACAATCAACAAAAATGATTGTTGTTCTTAATTTGTATTTAAGTATTATATTTTAAAACTCCTCTCTTAAATTTCTGTGCCTTATCTCTTGATCTTATTTTAACATTATGTAAATTTATTTTTGGTCTTTGAATTTTCTCTTATTATTCAGATTTTAGATTGTTTTCTTCTTGTTATTTTTTTTTACTTTTCTGTCTTGCCCTGCGGATTTTATGTTTGTTTGTTGATTATTAATTTTGTGCAAAGCTACTCTCGATCTATCTGCTTTAGATGTACCAAGAGGAAATGCAGTCAGTCAAAACCACCAAACTCATGAGCTACCCTCTGGCCTTTTCCAATAAATAGTGGGATTTACTCACATATTATAATGACATCACGAGAAAATTTTAGGGCTAGGATTCGAGCCTGCAGCTTTTAGATTATGATTTGAGTGCCCTAACTACCAGATTATGCTAGGACCGTATTTTATGTTTTTATTGTTCTTCTTTCAATTTACTTCTTTCTCATTGACCCACTTTTAAATATTCTTTCTTAATTTCCAATAAGGCTTTGATTTTCCTTCTTGTGTGGAATGTGGTATCGATGTTTATTAAAGATTCCATTATATTTTCCACCTAATAACTCCACTTTTGACTTCGATGTTGCAATGTGTGTTCTGTTGATGGGAGATTATTCAGTAAAAATATTTCCAAGTCCATACCAAATAACAATAAAAATGTTTCTTTCATCTGTAACATTTCTAAAAGCTACCCTCAATATGACGCATATTGTAAGTCTATGTGCACAAGTAATGTTTCAACAGAAATTTCTTGTAAAGGATACACGCATAAGTTACAAATAAATGTACTGTTACAATTCCGTAAAGAATGGATCAAGTAACTGGATAGACTTAAAACATGGTTGCTCATATTTATGTTGCACTTTAGTTTTAGATGTTTGACAAATCTTCTCGATTATTGATTAATGAACTTTTAAAGTATTACATATTACATCATCATCGTTGTTAACAGCTTCCTCTAATAAAAATCTAAATTAAAATATAGCTTTCAAAGTATTTATGCGTGAAGGTAAATAAAATGTCAACAACGCCATAAGGAAAAATACCACTTTATTATTGGCGAACTTCACTTCTTATTTCTGGATTTGGACTATTTTATGTTTCTATGATAACAGCTGCATAAGTTCTTGTTACTAGGTTATAACATATACGCTTAGATATCTCAAGACTGTTACTCGTGCTTCTCATGAATATTAGAATTCATGTGCAGAGAAATTTCATCGCCCAGTTAAAGATCTACTGAACTACCTACCTATACGCAGAAATGTAATTAACCCATTAGAGAAAGGTTTAAGCTCTTTTGCTCTACGTCATCAAACGAATGCTGCTGTCGCATTGCTTTTGGTAACGCGGAGTCGAAATTGTTCAATGTCTGTGTTTCAATTTAGTTTGAGTTAATGATCAACGGACTACTTTTGCTGAACTACAAGCTTCTTTCGAAATTTGACTCGGTGAATCATTTTTGTTTTACTTTTTATAAATATAGATTTATTTTTATTCATTCATTATTTTATTTTATTTAGAGCTTAGTACTACATGTCTTTATTGAGTGACTAGCGTTAGTAACTCAGTATTACTATCAGAGAGAAGTAAAAGATGGATAGGCTACAGCTGAAGGTTGTGGAGATGCGAAAAGTTGTGTAGAGTAACACTCAGACAGTGTGGTTGAAATGCTAAAATCTAGCAAAAAATTGGAAAACCAGTAGGCCTGAAACAATTTGTTTTTTGATATTTTAAAAAATCTTTCTTTTTAAAGTAGTCCTAAGAACATTATGACACTAGGGGTAGTTTACTTCCACAGTACCAATATCATGATCATATTGTTCTTAAAACATTAGTTATTCAATGTAATTAAAATTAAAATATATTCAGAAATTATAAAATTTAATGTGTTAATTAACCACTTTAGATTAATTAATAAATTGAAACTAATTAGGAAGGCTATGTACAAAGATTATTGTGAGGATTACTATGGTATGTGATGTCATTTATTTTGTAATTTTATTATAGTATCGTTTACTTTATTATAAATTTAAGTGGAGAAATAGAAACTGATACCAATTAAAATCAAATTGTACTTGTGTAAATGCTTTAAACAAGTTATAGTCCCACGTTTTTGACATCTGTGATCCAGTTTATCTGTTATTGTTAGAGCATTTTTAAGGTACTCGGTTTGATCTTGTAATATTTTTGTATTTGTAAGCATTACAGATTAAGATACTTAAAACTCTGGTTTAATATGTTGAATTATTCAGCATTTTCTAAAGTTGAGTAACTCTAATCAGGCCTGTAATAAAGATTTTAAGTGTTACACCTAAAGAATAGAAACTTAAATTTTGTAGTTTAATTGTTTAATTAAAATTTGGAATCATTGAAACTAAGATATAGATACTTGAATATTTAAGTCAATCTTGTGTTGTTTTTTTAAATTTTTGACAGAATGGTTAGACCTTGATTGATCCTTGGTTAATAGTTTGACTTTCCACCCTGTAGTTTTCATGTATTACTTGGAATTTCCAATTAGCACATATAATATAAACTATTCAGAATAATAAAAAAAAAATAGTATGGCATGTACAATGTGTATGTATTGCATTCTGGGAGAAACTGCAACTGTATTAGCGTAAGGATGTGATAAAGTAGCTGTATTATGACATATTTTTAGGAGTAAAATATTTTTACCATTGGACAGTCTTTCATAAAAGTAATATAAAAAGTGAGGTGAAAGAAAGACATTTAAATTTTTAGGTTATAACATAAACTAGTTTAGAATAAAAACATTTTTTGTAACATTCAGTGAATTACTAATTTTTCATGATCTCAAGTTTAAATAAGTCAGATTGAAGAGGGCTGACTGTGTTATGTTAAGATGAATTTGGAAATGTAAATCAACAAGTCACATGATAACCACAGTCAGTATATGGCTGAATTGTAATAGAATGTATTTGAACTATATTATAATTGTTTAGTATTTTGTAGATAGTGTGATGCCATCAGTAAATGTTTTGGAAGTATTTGTAATAGCAAAATATTCATACACCCAGGTCATGGACGTGTTCAGGTTATGGATTGAGAAATTTTATGATAAGGATATGCCCTTCTATTTAAGGGTGTTTAGTAACATAGAAATATTTACCTACTTGGACATCAGAATAATCCAGAAAGATATATGTGAAAAGTTGTACCCCAGGTGTTGTAAGCAAAGTGTTACAATTGAGAATTCACAGACATAAGGGCCAGTGGTAGAAGCTGTACATGTGTCCCAAGCCACATAATAAATTTCCTTTAAGTAAAGTGACAAGGTTTCTTTCATAATGTAAAAACTAATTGGTTGCATACCTCTTGTAGCAGGGAAATGCGGTTGACATTAGTATTATTTCTTATGAAGGTATACAAATTGTCTTTGGATGCCTGTAGATTTTTGCATGAATATATTCTTGAAAAGGGTGCTGGGAAACCATTTATTATATGCTAGGTGAATAATGGAAAGTAGCAAGATGAATAGAGGTATACTATGAGCATGACAACCTTATGATGGAGCCTTTTAGAAGGGAACTGAACAGTAGGACTGTTGTCAAGTGGAGCTAGATGGTATTGTCTGTGAGCATCTACTACATAGATTAATATAAAGTTACAATTAATATCACTAAGATAATTAACTAGTGTTTGAGATCATTTATTGTTTCATTTTACAACTGTTTGTGTGTCACATCAGAATAATTAATTAGTTGAATGTAATAGATTGACTGAGGCTGACAATCAATGTATTAACAAATTCCTCTAATCTCTTTGCTCTGTTGTCAATATACATGGTCATAGGAAAGAGCATGACTAGAAATTAAGAGTTATGACATTGAGGCTCCAAAATTGTTTTAATATAATGTAATTTTAATCTCTGTATAAGTTATTGACGGAACCAGATTAACTTAAAGTTTGAATAAACATCTGCTTTCTCTGATAAAGTGTAAAGTTGTAAAATTTAGTAATTTAAAAATTTAAATCTGAGGTTTTGTGGGAAAGGGTAGACCTTTAAAACTGAAATTGTTTATGAACCCAATGTTGTATTAGTCTGATGGTTATTGACCTCTTGATCCTAACTTTATTTTCATATGTGTAAATTGTGTTAATCAGCTGTTATTGCATTTAGTTTCAATTATTTTAAAATAATTTGAAAATAAAATTTTACCTGAAGTATGATTTATGAAGTATGTTGCATCCTTAACTCATTAGTTTAACCTAGTTGATGCAGAGAGCATGGTAGTTATTCACCATCTGATGAACTTGTTTATGTAATCAACTTGATTTATTAAAAATCATAATATTACATGACTGCAGGCCAACTACTGTGAAGTAAACCTCAGTCCAACTTGGGGACAGTAAATTGTCTTATTGTGACAGCAGTGTTACAGTTAATTCTAATTGAGAGTAAAATTAAAAAGCAACTCAACTAAATAACAAGAGGACATTGTTCACTTGTCATTTAAAATATAGCTTCTCAAATATTGCCTTTCAGACATTTTGTCATTTCACCTTTAATTATGCTTAATACTAAAAAAGCAGAAAATTATGAAACTTGTTATATATATGGATTATTTTTTATATATAATATTGCCCCTGAGCTGTGTTTCACTGCCACATTCAATACAATGCAAGGAAAACCTCATGAATGACAGTGATAAACAGTGTTATATCAGTGACAATGCATTTATAATTTCTTATCTTATGGCCAGATTTTATTCACTTCTAAGTTAATTTCATTATGCAATGTGGTTTGAGGACTTGTCTGTTTGGATCAACTTACTTATGTGATTCTACTGTGTTTGAACAGTTAATCTCTCTTGATGAATATTGCTGTAATAGTTTTTAAGCTGGTGATTCCATTTTTGTGATGGATTTTAAAACTTTTTCAAAATCTTTAAGTGACACAATAGTCTTTGATGTACTAACCTGCAGTTAAATCTGCAGTGATATCCCATTAACTCTTTGTTTCCATTTTACATAAGTATATAACAGCATAATCCCAAAATTCCTAAATTTTTGTGAAATTTTCTGATTTACTAAACAGGAAGTCCTTAACTACAGACTTGTTTAAATGTTTACAGTGTTATATATATTTCTGATAAAATGTTAGAAAGGTGTTGATTGTTTTAATTTTGAGCTTACAAAACTAATTAGTGCATAAAAATTGAGGGAACTGTATATTTGGTATGTAGAAGATAGAAAACTTGAGTAAAAGCAGCAATGATTGCTTCATATATGTGTACAAATTGGTGTACATACAATGAAGAACATAACCAATCTTTTGGCTGTTGCTTTGGTTATCAATTTCATCCTTGTATATGTCATTTGTGTAATATTACTAGCTAAAGGTGATACTGATAAATTTTGAACCAGAACTTGTACTCCTTTCTCTTTATTTGAGATAAAACTAACTTTGTTCTCTATAGATGCTTCTGAAAAATACCTGTAGCATACTTTGGTTTTGTGTATGAGTTGTAATTTTAAGAGCTATAGTTGCTCACTAGGTGGAGTATGTCTTTCTTTCATTCCTGTGTTTTTGTATGTCTCTAGATATCATATGTTAAAAATTATAATTATTACAAAAATATGCAAGTTTTTTATGTGCTGCCACTTACAACAGTTTGTTTTCAGTATATGATATACCTCTTAAAATTTTAATATAAATTTGTATTTTCTTCCTTATTCTAATTATGGGTTAGTCTGTATTTTTATTCCAAGTTCTAAGATAGTGTGCCTCACTAGTGTTATTGTTATGCTATAAAATTTGAACAGATATTACTTTTTATTCAACTGTTTCATTACTTTGAATTATTTCTTAAATTTTTAAATGATTTGGAGAACTTAAGTTACCTAAAATTATTAATATCAATAGTCATCTAAAATTGTAGCTTAGAATAACCTGAAACATGACTTTTTATTGCAAAATGTCAATGTAACTTAGAGATAACTTCTTTACAATGAATTGCAACTCAGACCTGTGATCATAAGAATGTTTTTTAAGTGTTTTTAGATTTTATTACTGCATTCAATAACATTATAACATGCATGTAATATCATTGTGTTGCGTTTCAGGCGTTGTAGTGAACACTTGAGAGATTGTCATTTCGACAATAAGACAAGAAGAAACATTTTTCCATCAGTTTTTCTGTTTTATAGTTTTGATAAAACTGTCTTGAAATTTATTTATTATGAACTGGAGGATAAGTTTTTTAACTTTATTACCAAACTAATATCTTTAACTTAAAACTGGATGAACAAGTTTACAACTTGGTATTTTGGTGCTAAGAATATACAGTCATTTTGTTACATGCTTCATTTATAAGATTAGGTAATGTTATTAAAAAATAATTTTTTTAGTTACTTGAAATTAGCATCTGTAATAGACATAAGTTTTATGCATTATTTATAGTAATATTTGGCCTAATTGCTGTAACTCAATTTTTTAACTTGTTTAGACTTCAAGATTTTTAATTGTATGCTCATGTTTTGATTGTTAATATATATATATAAATTTTTTTCAGAACGAAACAATAACACCTTGAAACTGCTGAAACCTTCTGTGTGCTTTATTTTGCTTTCATCACATGATGGGAAAACCTAAATGTTTCTGCGGCTATCTTCTACTCCTCATTGATACAATAAACAGCTTTTGTCTTCTATACTGTGTGGAATTAGGTACTTAAGACTTGACATGGGCTTGACATAACAGATCCGAAGAAAGTGGAGTGTGTGTGTGTGACATTTTCTGTGGCATAAATTCTTAGTAGTACACGAATTTTTATCTTGGAGTTTCGTAATTTCAAATACTGGCTGCAATATAGAGAAGTTGTTCAAGATGACAGTTACGTACTCGTTAAATGTATCAAAAGCTCGACTTTTGGGTTTTGCTAAACTTTTACTGAGATGGAGAGGCAGCATTTATAAACTGTTGTACAGAGAAATGATCATTTTCTGTAGTTTGTACTACAGTCTCAGTGCACTTTACCGGTATATCTTAACAGAAAACCAGAGAACGTAAGTAAACACTTTTGTTTAGATATAGAGTAACGTTGTTTCAAATGTTTTGCATATTATATGTATTTAATTGGGTATATAATTTATACAACTTGGTAACATTTTTAAATAATTGAATTGCTCATTTTATTTTGTAGTATGTAGTCTTTTAAAGTTTCATCTGATACTTGAATGCTTCATAGATTTTTAAAGAAGCCTTGTGACAGTAAAGTTAACTTTTTCTGGGAGTTTAAAGTACTTTGCATTTGTTGATTAGTACTTTTTAATAGTGGTTTCTTTCCTTAAGTGTAATTTCAAAATACTTCAGATATTAAGAAAGAACAATTATATTTAATTGATGGAACATAATTCAGCACTGATTTTCTGTTTATTGTTACAATCTCTAAATTTTATGCCTCCAAAACAAAATCTTAAGTTGTCTGCATGGTGTATGTGGGAGTGGAACATCAGATATATATATATATTAGCTGTGCCCAGTCATGAAAAAGTTAAGTTGGAGCAATGTCAAAGTGTTCATATTAACATTGTACAAAGTATTTTGGAGGTTTTTTGCACTATAATACTTTAGTAATTTTCTGAAATGTACCTAATTCTCCCAGCATAAAGGTTAGGCTGAAGGATTTATCCTGTATAGAATGTAATTTTTACAACAGGAAGAATGGAATGGTACTTACCCATTCATGTTGTACTTGGAAACTGTACCATTGGCTATTCAGTTTGTTTCAATACATTATGGTTGTACTTAGGATACTAATTTCACTGGTAAATTCAAACAAATTAGTGAGGTGTGACCTGTGATGTACAAGTGTGATCAGGGGTGTAGTTCCTGAGGCAGATGGGGGATATGGTGCATACAATCATCCACTCCTACAGTTTGATCTGTTGAATTGTTTTATTGCATCACACACCAACAAATTGTGTGTTTGTTCTTGTGATTCTTACCAATTGAATTACATAATTAGGCCTAGATGTAGGCTTTTTCATAAGTCGAAATGTATATCTTTAATATAGGCGTGCTTCTAAGCTTTTCAATCTAAGCAATAGTTCGTAACTATCAGTCAGTAGGCATAAGTATACATGTAAGTATCATGGCAACAAAATTACTCTGTGAGTGCATGTTTACATCTTTCAGGTTCACGTAATCAGAGATTACCGATTTGCAAATTGAACAGTCCACATAAGTGGTTGCAAAAATCATTCCCCCCATCAGATGTAATATAATCTGTGCCCCTGGGTGTGATAGTGTTTGGTGTATATGAAAAAAACTGTCTGCAATAGTGGAATTTATTTATATCCTATACAATACATCATATTACATATTGTCATCACAAAGATGTTACTAAAAAAATATTAAGTACGATGATTATAAAACCAAAATTACATGGTGTGATATTTTCAGAAGAGAGGTCAATGTTGTATAAAAACTTTAACTTTTAATGTTTATTCTCTATTTAGGGATTATTATAAGTAAAGACAGATGTATCAAATTTATTAAATGCAGTTTAGTTGAGCATTTTCCATAGTGAAGTTGGACTAGTTTTATTTTCTTTGATTTAGATATTTTTTTAGGTATTCTAACAGCTATATCTAACATTAAGGTGACTTTTTATGTATAAAATATTTTAATAAAATTAATATGCATTATTTTCAGTGTATTTGAGAAGTTGGCTTTCTATTGTGAAGCCTTCACCAATCTCATTCCATTGTCTTTCGTGCTGGGTTTCTATGTGTCCATTGTTGTTTCTCGTTGGTGGCAGCAATTCATGTCTCTTCCATGGCCAGATAAGTAAGTATGGTAGATAACTTCTGTGAAGGGGTATTGCTCAGTGTAAAGTAAACATTTTTCTGTGTATATTTGTTGTATGTAGTTGCTTACATTAGATGTTTTCATGTTTTTTTAAAAAAGTAGTTCTCTTTAAAAAGAAGTGAATTCAAAAAAATAAAAAATGTGTAGCTCTTGTTAGTAGTGTATTTGTAGGTTTGTAAGGAGCCAGGTAATGATAATTTAGTTATTACAGCATGTTTTGCTTTTAAGTTATGCACCTAGATTATTAGTACACAACATTCAGAAGCTAAAATTTTTTTATTTTACAGGCCTTGTATGCTTATATCAGCATATGTTCATGGTAGAGATGAAAGAGGCCGCATGATTCGTCGAACGCTTGCTCGATATTTAAGTCTGCTTTCTGTGTTGACGTTTCAAGGTGTAAGTACTGCTGTGAAAAAACGCTTCCCTACTCTGGACCACTTAGAGGAGGCAGGTATGGAGTAAAGTGATTTATTCAAGGTTATTTGATATCTGGCTTGTAAATTTCTGCAATGCCACTTGTGTTTTCATCATTTTTTGTTGAGTAATATTACTTGGCTGTGAGCCAAGTAGATTAAAGATGTCATTATTGCTTAATACTATATATTATGTTTTAGTCTCTCTCTCCTTTAAATTATCATTTGTTCAGTTTAAGATATTTAACTTTTTCCCAATAACAGAAGTAGATTAATACATAACAAGCAGATTACTGAGAAAGTAAATAAATAATCTTTCTGTAAATGCTAGTGTTCTTAAATGAATGTGTACAAATGAGTAAATCGTTTGAGCTAATAATAAAATAAGCACTTTGTTTTCTTTAGAGATGTAAGTTTGTAATTCACCAGTTAATATTCTAAAGAGAATGTATCTCACATTTTTGCAGTTTTGTTCTGCCAGCACTATTTTGTAGAATGATGTTGAATTGAATCTTACTCTTAATAAAATTTCATTAAGTAGTATTTTGTATCATTAAGTTATTAGTATGTTCAATGACCTTTTGATAGGCTTAATGACCAAAGAGGAGCGTACAGTCTATGAAGAAATTCCAGTTGTCCATGGAAAATGGTGGATCCCAGCTCAGTGGTTCACAGCTCTGACCATGCGTGCTAGAAAGGAAGGTCGAATAAAAGATGATATCCTTTTGAGTAACCTGTTGAATGTAAGTTTTCAGTGTTGTGTACCATTTGCAAACATTTTAAAACTTGCAATGTACTTCTCAGATCCATACATTTTACATACATGATTAATGTTTTTATCATTACGATTTTAACAAAGTAGTTAGAAAATCCCCGTTCACATTAATGGTCTAAAATAACAAATGCTCTGAACTCATTATTGACCATCAACTTCAAGTTCCCCATTTTAAAATTACTGGGATGGATATAGTATAGTATTTAGCATGTAACTGAGAGCTTGTGGTTTGCTTTACATTTTTATTCTGCAGGTACACTGTAAGAATGAAAGTCAAATCCCACTATGTTGCTAAATGAGAATATTTCAAGAACTGTCAGTGGGTGTTATTAAATATTTGCCCTTCCACCTAGTCTGTCAATTCAAAATTAGAGATCACTTTGTGCAGATAGTTTTGAAGAATTAACCTTTCCATGAAAAGCTTATAACAAATGAATTAAAATATTTTACTAGCCTACAAAGCTAGTAACAGTTTTACTATGGAGCTTAAAGAACTAATTAAGAAAAGTCAAAGATTTCTACAAAGAAATTGCAAATTTAAAACATTATAGGCATTTTATAGTAAATAAACAACCTTAAACACCACTTTATGGATAATGAAGTATTAATGAAACCTTATATTTATTTTTTGGTTTATCTTGTAATTTACAAATATAATGCATTTTCAGGAAATGCATACATTTCGTGGGAATTGTGGAATGCTGTTCAGTTATGACTGGATTAGTATTCCTCTTGTGTACACTCAGGTGAGTGTTAGCTTTCAAATTCTTTTTATCAACATCTTCTGACATCCATATGTTTTGACTTTTATGTTGGTTTGAATTTTCTGTACTTACCTACAGAATAGATCTGTCAAATATGAGATGTCTTTAAAATTTAGGTAAAGTATTTTGAAAAACATATGAACCCAGGACTGAAAACTAGCTATACTCTAATATTTGTGGATAAAATATAGTTAATTATCATTTGCAATAAGATGTTTCTTTCTCTAAATGAAATAAGCTTTAGTGTGATAAGACGTAAAATTAATGTAATAAAATTCGAGTATGTCATTTGAAAAAATATGAGGTCTAAGTAGCTGATTTTTATTATAATTTACCCTTTTAGCAATAGTTTTAAGATTTTAACATTTTTCAAAGTGTGCGAGTAGGGTCTTTTAGTGATGATACAGGTAGGCTAACATCTGATTAAGAGAAGACTAGGCTATTATTCTACTTTTATCTTCAACTTTTTTAAATTTATGTTATTTCTCATCTTGAATATGTGCTAGATGAAAACAATATCAAATAACATGATCACATTAATTCTGAGCTTATTAATAAAACAGATTGGAAGCTTAAAGAATGATAGTTCCAAATACTTCTAGGTTTGTGAAGAAAAGGAAGGCTTGGATGAGTGAATCACATGATAGTATTTTTTTGTTTGTGTAAGACTTTTCATTTTTTGTGCTTTATGTCACATAAATGAAGGAATTTATATAGATGTAATAGTATTGTCTGTTGTATGTCGATATAACTACTTTTACAAACTGTGGATGTATCTTTTCCAAAATTGGTACAAATGTTCGTTAGATCAATTTGATGCATAGAAATTTTAAACTTTACCTTTGGCAATTTTTATGGCTGTTTTTGCATATTTTACCACTTCGTTCCTTGTTGATGGATCTTCCAGATTTGTCAAGAAGGTTTGTTGGGTCTATGCAGAGATACATGGTTTTACATTCAGCCCTTCTGTTTGACAAATTGATGGAAATCCATGTAAATATACAAGTTACATTTGTTTCTGTCTGTCAGGTAGGTTTAAAGCTAGAATGAACAAAAAATTACAATTAAGAATGAAAATTGCCATTAGTTCAACAATTTTCCATCTTCATAATTGATTTATGTAGCATTTGTGGCTCAGTTCTGCTACATCTGTTGTGTTGGTTCCCATGAAATCTTTGTTTCCTTCCAAAGTTTTTCACACTTGACATTGATCTTCAGTATGGAATGAAAGGTAAATTCATCCAACTGTTGAAATTTTTGGGCACAAAATAAAACTTTCAGTGAGTGAATTAACTTACAAAGGAGAAAGAATTGGATGTAGTAACCAGAGAAGTATCTCATGGAGTTAAACATTGTTCACTGTAAACTTTCTTAGCTCTACCATAGTAAGTTAGCAAACAGTTTCAGTGTTGTGAGGGTTTCTTTTTTTTTAGACCACCTACATTCATTATCCAATGAGATTTATGTCACGAAAACTGAAACAAATTACTATCAAAGAGATTATGAATTTTCATGAATTCTGTTGCTAGGGTGGTTGCTGTATGGGAATAATTTAATTTTCAGTCCAGGATTTTCATTTAAAATTTTTTTTTATAGATATCTGGAGATGTTTTGACAACACATTGAAGAAACTTAAAGTAGACATTTTAAAGTATCAAATATATATTTAAAAAAAACAACTGAAAATTCAACAATTGGGCTAGAAATACCTTTATAGTCTTATGGAGGAAAAAGACATTGTGTCCTAGTTAATCAGATTCTTAAGCCATCCAAACTGTGTGCTGTTGTCTGAGGCATGGCAACTAGAATTTTAAGTTGTATCTATATAAATGCAAGTCTAAAGAAGTTATTTCTTTGTTTAGACCACATTTAGTGTTGTGTTCCATAATGGTCTCTTCATCTTAGGAAGAACATTGATTTGTTGAAAAGGGTTCAGTGAAGAAATGAGGACAATATCTAAGATGCATAGGTTGTCATATGAGTACAAATGGAAATCTGTGAAATTGACTTCTTATAAACTTAGAGCAAGTGTGAGAGGTTTAACTTCAAGGATATAGATAGTGTTGGTGATTCATCTTTTTCATTATTATTCGTGAAAGTCATAGGGCTATGTGATATAAAATATAGATTAGGACATGGTTGAAATAAGATAGCTTAATTTTTTTCTAACAAGGTGGTTGAATTCTGGAATGTGTTGCCTTCAGATGTGAGTAAAGTTTAATTTAAAGAAGTTTAAGGGAAGGCTTTATAAGTAATTGAATAATTGACTTTGAATGTTTTATTTTTAAAGTTTAGTTTAATGGATGGAATAGTCAAGATAAATCTAAAAGTCTCTTGTTCATAAATTGTGTTTGGGTCAGGCCTAGTGACTAACATGTCTAGATTCAAACTGAAATTTCAATGTTTACAACTTACCATCACAAAAATATGCTCATGCTTTAAGGCCATGTACATACTATAAGAATGACAATCAGATCTCGGTATTTAATCATGTAGGAGTAGTGTAAAAGTTTGGTTTCTGTGAACTAGCTGCCTTTCCTATAATTTGTTAATTCTGAATTATGGATTGTTACGTTTTTGTTTTTTTTTGTTTTATGTTTTTCGTAGACCAAACGCAACAGAAAGACACAGATAACAGCTTGTATAATTTATTACAATAAACTATTATATATATATAACAAATATAACATAAATTATGTAACAACAATGACAGATATTAAGTTCAAGCCTTCAAAATTAATTACAACACAAAATGGTACTGGCCTGTATCTAATAATATGATCTAGAATGAAAGTCCAAAAGTTCAGATCAGAAATCCAAAATTCCGGTCTAGGGTGTGAATGTGGTCCCACGAAGAAATACCAAAGTTTGAATGGAGAATGACGAAGTTCTTTTTACTGTGCTTCTTGATGAACGTCTCAAACTTGCCGCCTTCCAATTTTCCCAGTCTCCCGTAAATAGTCCGCACGTGACAACTCTGAGCACAACCAGTAATTCGAATGAATCGCAAAGATTGACGAGACAAAATCACAGCTTCTGTAGATCTAGCTCTGGTCACAAATCCAAGTTGAGTAAACTCACAGCAAACACTTAAACTTTCTCAAACGAATGACTGACTTTCTTTCTTTTCATGTGTCTCCGTCTATTGATATATTAGTAGGCCTAGACATCTCGAACCATCGCGTAACTTCCACAGAGCTCAAGAGCAATACGCGCATGTCCGTTCTTGCACGAGACTCAACGTCTAGACACTAGGCCGCCATACATTTCCGTTTATAATCATATATTTGATCTACCTAATTCTAGAAATTTCTAAATGTTATTTTAAATGAATAACAACATATTTTATTGGTTTAAACTTTGAAACAATAATATAAATATGGAAATATAAATAATAGAAATGAAAATTTAAACACAACACGACATGTTGTCGTTTACAAAACATTTACATAACATGGATGTATAAATATAATCTTTGTGTAAAAATTGTTATTTTTATCATGAATATTGTGTTAAGTCTTTTGTCAATGTACTCAAACTTGAACTTGATATTTTAGTAGAAAAGAAGAAACTGAACTATTTGTACATGTGCATTTTCAGTAAAAACTGAGACTTCTTTGAGGTAGTTCTTACTGCCTTTTTATTCTTTTTAAATGTTTTCATATGTTCAGAAAACTTGTTGGTAATTTAAAAAGAAATTGCATTTATGTTTTCTGGCACTTTCACTTAAAGATCAAAATTAAATATTTACTTTCAAAAGTAAAATCTCTATTAGATTTATCTGCTATACCCCTTAATTTAAACTTGTTAGCAGATTCACGAACCTGTTGTAAGCAGATATTGTGGGACTAAAGGTCAGCATTTTAAACTTTCAGTATACACTAAAACATTGGTTCAACAAACAATATAGCTGTGTTATAAGCAAGTGACAATATCTAAAAGTAGTGTGAACATTGTGTTGTACCCATGATGATCTAATGCATTAGTGCTATAAGAGCGATTGACGTGTGAACAATGTCCGTCATTTTCTCTATTCTTTACTCTATTTTTTACATTTAATAAACAAGACGTAGAATGTATACCTTAGGTTTACCCTGAAGGAGTTTATACTGAGAGAAGTTTGGGCTTTAGATGGCTTATTATAGTTGACTTGTACATTATGCATAGATATCTTGTTGGAATAACATTCCTTTTTGCTTTACGTAAACGGACATTGTGGTACGTGTTCCTGTTAATGTAGTAATCTAAGTTTCTAGAAAAGTTAGCTTAGCATTTTATATTTTCATATTTACTTGCAAAGATTTTTGTTAAAGTATATTAATTTACCTCATTATACAACTTGTATAAATGTCTATCACAGCAGTACTACTTTCTCAAGTCTAACTACTTGTTCAGATTGGTGCACGCACGCACGCACGCACAATTTCAAAAATTATGTAAAACAATAAAGCTAATGAAGTACAGTAATTGTTTGCAAAGAGTGTTTATAAGAACACATGGAAATATGCTGATGATGAACCATGAATTATTTGCTTTCATAGGTTGTGACTCTAGCAATTTACACATATTTCATTGCATCTGTTATGGGGAGACAGTATTTAGATCCAGACAAAGGATATCCTGGATACGAAGTAGATCTTTATATTCCTATATTTACAATTCTGCAGTTTTTCTTCTATATGGGTTGGTTAAAGGTGAGTAAAATGTCTTGTATTATTATAAATGAGTCTGACATATATTAATGTTTTTCATATACAAATGTCTACTTGAGTTGTAGTTGTGAACTTAACTCATTGTAGTTGTAAGAATTATTAATACTTTCATTTGTTGTCATTTTTGTGTTAATTTACTGACAAGTTTTTGGTAATTGTATAGATTGTAACTATGAATGGGGAGTTATTCCATGACAGTTTTTGATTATTAACCATCTAATGATAATTATGTAAGCATGACCAAAAGCTTTCAAAATATTAACAATATTCACTCATCAATTATATTACTATGAAAATAATCTGAAATATTTATGAATTATAGATTTTATTCAGATGTCACTTTATAATGTTCTCCATAATTAATGTCAATGAATTTATTATTTGTCTTATTTTGTACTTCAACATTATCTTGATATCGGAAAGTAGTGTTTAAGACTGTTAACCAAATTTTTAAAGCATAAAATATTTGCTTATGATTAATAGGTAGCAGAACAGTTAATTAATCCTTTTGGGGAAGATGACGATGACTTTGAGTTGAACTGGTGCTTGGACAGAAACCTTGTGGTGGGTATGCTTTCTTACAGAAAGTAATTATGGTGTTTATGTCATATTTCTTTTGATAATGAAATATTTATTCATACATGCAGTATTTGTGATGCATCAAGTTTTCTTTGCACAATTTATAGGAACGTGTGGTATTGAAGAACCACAAGTGACTGGTATTTATTTATATTTAAATCCCTTTTTATGTAATTATTGATCCCTTTTTGTTGATTGCAAAAACTTGAATTTTCTGTTTCTTTTGTTTTTGTGTTTTATTTGCATTCTCTTGTTTTTTACAACAAAAACAAAACTGTTTAACTGACTCTAATAACAAAATTCAAGTACAATTGTGTATTGGGTATTGCTTTCAGTTAACTTTGTTTTTGCTCTAGTCTCAGTTATATTTAATGACTTAGTCACAGTATAAGTTTACTATCAAATTAGTACCATGTGTTGTGTTTAGCAACTTTTGATGTGAAATTTTCTTTCAATTTAGATATCATTCCTGATAGTAGATGAGATGTGTCAACGGCACCCTCGTCTCATCAAGGATCAATACTGGGATGAACTGGAGCCTCAGCTTCCATACACAAAATCATCATTTGCTCTTCGTACTCAACCTCACTTAGGTTCTGCTGTCAACTTAGAGTAAGTTAAGCAGATAATGTTTAATATTTCTTTTGTTTCATTTTGATTATACCATGTCTTATGAAAACGTTTTGTGAATTATTCTTGAAAATCCATTTTCATATAGTTTTCCATGATAAACATCTCTTGGTGAAATCAAGAAACTGTAATTATGACTAAGAAAAAAATTGTTAGGTTTTAAAACATCAACATTCAGAAAACTTAATGGTATTACATGTGTATACATATTCATTTTGGTATTGTTACTAAGATGCATTTTTAGACATAACTATTTTTTGTGTTTCTAGTATTACATTTTCTATACTTTATGGAAATTATGACATAAGAATCTGAAAAAAAACTTGTAATTTTTTTAAATTTTAGTATTAATCCAGAGGAAGCTGAATTTGTTCCCATGGAAACCATCTTAGAAGAAGATTGTGGACAAGGAAACATCTACAATAGTCCTCCAGTTAGCCCCAGCACAGAGTTGCTTTATCCAGGTTTCCCTCAACCAGAGAAGCCCACCACTCCAAACATTGATGAAACAGGATCTCAATCAGGCATGAAAGTTTTCCCAGATTTTCCTGGAAGCAGGATTTTAAATATGTTGATTGGTCACAATAGTTCTGAGAATGTTGCACAAACTCCTAAAAAAGAAGGAAATTTGATGCCCACTTTCACGCTAAAAACACCATGTCGAAAATTACGTTCTAGTTCCATGAATGAGAGCTTAAAGAATCATCAGAATGAAGTAAATTGTGATCAGCAGCTAAGTGTAGGACAACAAAAGTCCCAAGGAGATTCAAAATGGGATGCTGCAGGGACAACAGAGGAACGAACTTCACTCATTATAGATATTCCTGCTGAAACAAATCCTCCAGATGGCCCTACTACTTTCTCTGAATATTTATACACAAAGGTAGAGGGCATTGAACCAATCAAAACTGAAGAAAATACTGTAGATGAAGAGAAAAAATTGGTTGTACTTGAAGGACAAAACGATCGGTCTAAAGATACAATTGTAGATGTTTGCTCTGATCCTGACACTCCAACAGAAGTACGATCACCTTATGAACCATTATCTTCAAGAGAGAGTCTTACTACCTATGTTGAAAGTAACCAAAGCACTGTCAGTAGTTACACTCAACTCTTAGGGAAACAGTAATTATATTTTGTTCCCTTCTAATTGTCTAATGTAATGATTTGAGAATCTTGTTTATATGTTTATGCTTTCCCTAAGATGTTTATATACAAGCTGTATTATTTAAATCCTTGTTCTAAAATATGGCTTATAAATTATTAGCAGCTAAGTCTGGGTATAATTTTGTCAGACTATTCCCTTTTGAAATGTAATACCATAGCAAGTTTATGTATTTTACTTTCTTGTCTAACAGTACTTTCCAGTACTTGCTTTATCAGTTTATAATTTATGTAATTGAGATATAAAGCATAACAATTTTGGTAACAGTTGAAGTTTATTTTCCTTGTAACTTACGTGAAAGCTAGTTATTTTCTTGGTAATTTCTTGAACTAATTAATATATTTGTAACAATGTATATTACAACCTAATGTTTACTCATGTTTTCAATGAATTTTAGGCTTCCATCTTACTGAGGGTTCTTTTCCACCATGTGATTATCAGAATAATATGTTTTGATTGTGAACTTTATATATTGTGAAAATATCGTTACAAACATACTAATTACTTGTTAAATACCAAGGCTACAGTTTTTTACAACAAAATAGAAACTGAGAAAATTTTAATGAGCAGTCAGCTTAATATACATTTCGTAAGGTATACTTTATTCTCTTTAATATTAGAAGTATTGATTAGAATATTTAATACATATGTTTTATTATTATTTCTTTGTTTTTGTTGTGGTTTTACTGTAGTTTATTTTACATTTTTGGATCTAAGATCAGCTTAAAACATTTTTTAAGCTGGCAGAACCTTGTGAAATATTATTTTCAGCCACAAAATAATTTTAGAGTGAGGGTACCCAAGTGATAGTACCAATTTTTATGGGTCATTTCTTAAAGGTACTCTTGATAATTATTATTGTAGTACTAGAATCATTATTGTAGTTATGGCTTTGGAGAGTATTCCTTTTGAATCATTTTTGTGATGAGTGTTGTTTTTTTATATTAAGTTGGTTGCTTAATATTTAATAGCAAACAAATATTTCAGTGATCAGTGTTTGCTGTGAAAACTGTTATTGTGATGACAGTGTGAATTAGCATTAGTATAAAACTGTTAGAGTAGTGAGCATACCATGTGACTGCTTTAGAACTTTAAGATATCTTTGTTTTTCTTGTGGCTTTATCATGGTGTAATTATTTTTCCATTTCATGAAGTGGAATTTTATGTGTAGCTGCTGTTTACAAATAACTATTTAGATAGTGTGATAACAAAGGTTGCATTTTCAGGGTTATCAGTATTAATAACTAAGTTATTTTATCTTAAATGTGTGTTGTTTAAGTGATTGACTGTTCTAACTGACATTGAACATATTAATATATTATTTCCTGATTTGTGAAAAATTTGCCATAATTAAAAAAAAAATGAATTTGGTAATTAATGTTGGATTAATGATATAGTTCTTCAAAGTGCAAATAAATGTTTAGTGATCACACCAATCAATTTGAATTTTGAAAAGAAAACAAGTCTATAAAAGAACTTATTACACAAAACAAGGAGTTATCAACAGCCATGGCTGTAATTAGATCTCAAATTATTCAAGAGATGGAGCTATGAGCTGAAAGTTTGTATTTGGGGAAAAAGAACTCATACTATGTATGATCTGGTATACCATACTTAAAAATATGTTCAGAAACTTGGTTTGGGACAAGATATCTTTAATTTTTGTCTTCCAAAATACATGTTTACAGCAAGTTACTTTGTGGAAATCTACTTCTAACATAGTTTATTCTGTAAATATTCAAATAAATCCCCATAATGGTAGAGAGAATCTTGGGGTAAAGTATAATTAAAAGCTTCCATTTTCTATTATTCACTATTCTGTTGTTATTATTTACTGAAAGTTTATTATTTCAGGGTCAGCAAGGAATTTGTTTTTCTGCAACTGAATTCTTATTACAAAGATTTTTATAAAAATACATTTAAAATAATCCCGGAAAATGTTAGTGAAAATTGAAGGAAGCTCATTTTTTGACAAAATATATGAACTTAACTGTTTTGCATCCATTCCAGTTTAATTCTCCTGTTCATTCTTTGGTAGAATCAATGGTTTTTTACATGCTCTCAGTTATTTGAAAGATGGGTGTCATGAATTTGGGTTCATGCTGTTTTACTGAATTTTAGAAAAAATCTTTGAAAGACTATGCTTAATTGCAACTGAAATAATGGTTTTAGTTTCATTTAACTTAAGAGTCAAATACAAGACAAAACTGTGAAAGTTGCTATTAGGAAAGAGCTAATATGCTTGAGGTGATGTATTTGTTACAATGACTTGTATATAAATAATAAAAATAGGTGTGTGAAACCAAAATGAAATATGTATAGTTAAGTTTTTGTGAAAGTGTGTGTATATATATAATAGGTTAACCTTCCTTAGGTGTATACAAAAAATGTATGATTAAAAATCTTGTTTTAGCATTTACTTATTGTATACAAAAAAAAATTAATTATATAGAAAATAGCAGAGTATTAAGCCATCAAAAGTGGTTCTTCATATTGGCTTTGAACATGTGCATAATGCATGCTATTCTTCTCTGCAATATTTGTGTAATAAGCTCTTGCAACTTATATTTGTCTTGTACCAAAAGGTCAGAGTATAAGTTTCATTATGTTATGATGAAAAATTGCAAAGAGTAAGTTTAATTTATTGGATAAATACCTCTCTTTTTTGTTTGAAGTTGTAATAAGCACCCACAGACATCTTTGTGTGAAGAAAAGTCTGAAATGGTGTATTTCTTTCATTTCCAGGAAAATGATTAGAAAAATGGATGTATCCATATGATTCTTTAGTAAAATTTATTCAAGTAATTTGTATTTTTACACTTACGTATATTTGAATTTTCAAATTGTTTATTATAGAAGAATTTGTTTTCATATATAAACTGTTATCATATTTATTGTGTTTGAAAGTTTAACTGGTATTAGTGTCTTTCTGTTAAAACCACAATACTTTTCATGTGTATATACATAGTTGTGTAATACAAGTAGCTTCTGTTTCAATTTTCTGATGTTTTATTTTATACTGTATTGTAATGTGGTAGTCTTGTGAAGTTACTGATGCACATTCACTGTTCATTAACCTCCTTGTGTATATCAAGATTATCTCACTGGGTTATTCTGTAACTCGGTGTTCATATACAGCATCTGATAAATTAGATATTTACACACACACACAAACTTTTTGTATAGTTGGTTTTTCTAGTTCAGTTTTCCCAAAATTTTAAATATTTGTTGCAGAATCATCTTAAGAAATAATAAATATAATAAGGGAAAAATATTATTATAAGTTTTATATACATTAAGGTAGATAATTCAGTGAATATTTTATTAAATGTCACATCCCTCTTAAATTGTTTTTGCCTTACCTATTTAAAATCAGACACGCAGTTAAAGGAACAGTTTATGAGAGGGTATTTTAAGCTAAATATATGCTCAGGGAATAGTTAATATCGAAAACAATAGTTAATCAGTGAAAATAATTAAAATTTTCTATGTTGCTGTAGAATCTTAAATTATTGTTGGTTGCTGTACTAATTAATAGACACAGCCATTTGTACATAATGTTTTATGAAAAAAACTTTTAAAGTATAAAGGTTATAGATCTGTATCTGTTATTAAATTAAACTCGTAAGATATTACACTGTAGAAAATTTTCTTGCCACAGTTTCTTGTAACAGTTTTGAAGAGATGGTAACCTTTGATGTAAAATAATGTGAACATTAGTTGATTTCATTTAAAGATTCTGTGGATAGTTTAACTGTAAAGAAAGATGGATAAGATTAATGTCCACTCTACTGTGTAAATGACCATGTTGTTTTCCTTGTGTGATGAAAGTTCAATTTAATAGCACGTTTGATTTAGTTGTGCTGATGTTTTCCCAAACTTCGGTATTTAACTGATCATGGTACTTTCTCTGTTATCTTTAATTGGATATGTTTCATTTTTCAATGTATACTGAAGTTAATAAAATTCAATTGCTAAATCTGGTTATAAAGCAAAATAATTTTTTGAACAAAAGTATCTAGAAGTAAATTCACCACCAGACTGCTCTTCAACATCCGTATATTTTGTATTTGTTTGCTATTTTCTGTAGAGCACATTTCCTCTGAGACACATTGTATTTCTATGATTGTATTTAGTTTAAAATAACTTTTAATGCAGTTGTTTACAATTGATGGAACTTAAAATGGTCATAAAGGGAAATTATCTGTGATGTTAACCATGTTTAGCACCAAGTAGCTTAGTTTTAATGAAAGCCTCTCCCTCTCCGGGAGCAGAGTAGTATGTCTATGGACTTTCAATGCTTAAAAAAACTGGCTTTTTATAGCAGTGTTGGACAGAATTGCCCTTTGTGTAGCTTTGTGTGTAATTATGAACAATAAGTTTTTGGTTAAAAAAAAAAGTTTGTGCAAGCTGTGAGGACTTAATATTTTCCTTCTAGTTAATTCATATACATTTATGCATTTTCTCACATAATTGTAAAAATTTATTACAATTCTTTTTTCTGCTCTTACAGTTCATGAATGAATATTTATTATGTATGCAGACACTGGCTAATGATATTTATTGTAAAATTTTATGTGAGTGTATATTATACAACTAAGTTTGTTGTATTTCAGAGTTCACCTTAAATGTATTGGAAAAATAAAATGTTTAATAAAGGTATGTAAGTCAGTAATTCAATGCTAGTATAGTTGTACACAGCTTTCTACACAGTGTTCTTGATAGATAAGTGTATTCTCGTATTTTGAATTAAAACTGATAGAACAATTGCCTTTCACTTACTATATTCTAGCACTGCTTTTGTTTCTTCTCAATAGTCTTGTTGAAAGTTTACAATGGCATATTTTTAAATATTAATGAAATGTATAAATAATCTGCATACACAAGAATAATCAATACAAATCTAGTTATGTTTGTTTTTTTCTTTAAGCTGTTTGTGTTATAAGCAAATGAAAGAAGAAATAATTTGTTCCTTGTTATGTTTCTCTCTATCAAAAAATTTCTTTATATCTCAAATTATTTTACTTAGTGTCAACAAGTGACATAATTGTTTCTTGCCTTTAGAAAATATAATGTATCATTCATCTGGTTTATTGTCTGTTATCAGCAAATACTGCTTCTCACCAGATACAATTTTGTATCTCACAAGAAGAATATTTTCTGTCTTGTCAGGTACATTTCCTTTCTGTTATTAGATTACATTTTTCTTAAATTGTTTTTTCTTTTTCTCTGTAACCAGGAAATATCATTTGTCTCCAACAAATAAGTTATTCTCTAGCATCAGGGAATATCATCATTTTGTTTTTTAAAACTGATGCTATGATACACTTGTCCATACTGAAGCAGTTTATATAAATCAAATATTTGATCAGACATGTGATATACATGTGGCTGTCTATTTATCTTGGTTTATAATGGTCTTGCATGCTTTATTTTTTGATATTTTATAGTGAATTGTAGAGCTTATAACTAACTTTATTTATTCATAAGCCATGATTAGGCATGAAAAAATACATCTAGGTATTTCATTCATATGAAGAGATTGGATGAATGGAAGCTGACAAGTATGCCGTTGAAAATTAGCCATAAGTGTTTGAGCATTACGAACATAATGAATTATTCTCGAATCAATAGTATAGTTGTTAAGACAGCTAGCTGGTGGATTAATCAGTTCCTGGTCCACATCATAAAATATCTGGTTCGTTGTAATCATAAAATTGTCTGAGATTAAATCAGATATTGCCTTTAAACTGTGATGGCATTCACAGTTGAAAGAAAATGGTACCTCTGAGACACTCTTGTATGACCTGCTGCATCTTTTTTAGGTTAAGCACTAAAGCACTTGGAAATAGTTCTTTCATGATACTGAATTATAGTAATTCAAAACTTTTAGCATTCAGCATTGATTCTGTTAAACTTGCTGCAAGTAGAGAAATGCCATGAACAAAAGGATATAAAGTCATATCCGTTAAATGTTTATTTACAAGCACAGATTGAGTGGCCAATTATTTGTATTTTAAATCACGTGCTTTTTTTTTGTAGATAAAATGTTATGCATTTCAATTTCTGTAATTATTTTGTATATTTGTTTAAAGAAACAACTAGATTTCAGGTTTGTTAATTCCAAGTATATATTGTTTTCATAAGAAGTAGACGTAACAATATGATATTTGACGTGATATTTTCTATTAAATATAATTTCTTTTCTAACATGAACATATTTATTTATCATTAGATTGTTTCTTATTTCTCAACAGAAAAAATCGTTTGTTTTTACAATGAATGGCTTATTGACCGTAATCGGAAAATGTCTTCTTTGTTAAACATATCACAACTTGTTCTGTGTTGCAGAAAATATATTTTTCTTGCTTTGTTTTGTCCTCTGTTGTTACAACGGTAAGTCTGTGAATTTACAACATTAAAATCAAAGATTCGATTCTCTTCAGTGGACTCGACAGATAGTTCGATGTGGCTTTGCTATGAGAAACAGTGTTTTAGTTCTTGAAACATTCCCTGATTGTTAATATTTTCTTTTTCTGTTACGTGAACAATTCTTGGTATCTTAGTATATTCTATTTCTGAACTGACAAAAAAAATAATTCCCTGTCCTTTACTATGCTTTATTTTTATAATTTGAAAATGTTCAACCTTATACGTATATTTTTTTTTTGTCAATAAATGCTTCCGTTTGTCACTAATTAGACCTCTTGGTATAAATTGACAAAGTAATTTAGACAATATTAAAAAGAAGAACAAATTACTTTATCAAATACCTTAAATACTTATTTTTTCTTCACCAATTTCTTTATAAAATGTTGGGTAGGTTTCTAATAGTATTGTATTAATATTTGATATTTTCAATATGTTCGGTCTTCGAACTGGAGCGTGTAGTCAATTGATCTTTGATTGGTATTCTTTCACTTGGAGTCGATATAGAAACACGATTGCAGTTCTTTTATTTTGTATAGAACCGTTTGACAAAGAACACGTTGATAACTGAAAGTGTGATTGCAAATATATTTATTAATTTCCAAAACGAATATGCTGGTAGTGGATATAAAAGTAAAGCATAGATTTCATTGTATGTGAATAAATGTAATGCGATTATATTGATAACTGACTTATAATGTATTCTACTTTATTTGTATTAATCCTACATGAATGTTTTGATTGTTGAATGTTGATAATTAACTGTTATGAATTAAATTAGTTCACATAATATGTTGCAGTTGAATTTCCATAGATTGTTTTGTTTGTATGAATCTAATAAGCATGTGTTGATAGTTGGTTTTTAATAAATTACAATATAATTAAATCAGTCCACACGAATGTGTTGAGTGTTGATAAACTTAATTTTAACGTGTATTAATAGTTAAATTTTGAAAAATTTTATTTTATTTGGTGTCAGTTTAAAAGGAATGCGTTAATAGTTGATTTCTAATAGATTCCACTTTATTGCACAATAATGAATGTGCTGATTGATTAACATGAACATTTCTACTAATCAGTTTTTACTTGACCTAAGTTTTTGTTGAACATCACAAATTGAATGTTTTTCATAGCATAATGAATCACTTGGAGGGAAGCTTACGGTAAAATTCGGTTTCAACATAGGAATTATTTTGTATTTTAGTTTTAATTTATTTTTTTTTACCTTCCTATCCACAATATAAAACTGGAAGCACATGACAATGAGGAAACATCTGTGTAGTTAATGTCCTACATGACGAAAGTGTTTTAAAAGATCTAAATTTGGAAACTTTTATTTCTATTCTTCATGTGGGGATGACTTTCAAGAGTAGCATTAATTACATTTAAAAGTTTCTTTCAAGGCTTTCCAGATATAAAAAAAAACAAAAAAGGTTAAAGACAAGTCAGCCTGTTCCATCACAGCGAATTTTTTTATTTTTTTTTTTATCTACCGCAAGTGTTTGATACAAGATGAGAAATAATCATTAATGATATGTTGACAACTATATGCATAGAGGAAAGGTACCTGGTTCGTCTTTGGGTTTCATGTTTGAACTGTATACTTCCTTTACTAGGGTGAACTTTCCGCGACGTTTCCAGATTAAGTTCTAATTGCCTTGAAACAAACTTCGTGACCTCCTTTAAATCGACATATTTATAAGCTTGTCGCTGTTTATGGATAACGTTAATTGGCTTTTCGCCCGAAGCCTTTAGAGTAAGTTTCAAATTTTCTTGACACATCCTAGAGGTACGATATTACTCGTCATTGAGAATTCAGAATCAGAACACCAAACTTCTGGACAAACACATCTGCAGCAGTTTCTCTGTTGAGGGACGAAAGAACTGATTTTATTCAGTTAAAAGTCCTCATTACATTTTGTTAAGAACTGCCCGATTAATTGTTTAGTAGGGATGAGGATAGGTCTAAATGTATTGCTCTATGTTCCTTACCCAGATTCTAATGACGCGAATAAAAACTGACACAACTTTGCGTGTGTTTTAATTTTTAAATGATAAACTAGATGTAATGCAATTTGTAAAACCGAGTAGCCTCCAACTCTTGAGCTACTCCTGCTTTATTTAGAAGGATTTACCATTATATTATATCCCCCATCACGGCTGAAAGAACGGGCAGGCTTCTATCCCATAACATGCAAATCGTCCTCCAAGCTAGGCCCTTTACGTGTGAATGACGTACCAACGAAATATTTTTAGTGTAGATATATATTTTATCCGACCAATATCAACTTTCATCTCGGTTAGCTCTTAAATGATTAACTGCATTATAAAGTGAATTGAGCGTGGTTGCACATGATCGATGGAAGTTGATGATATGAAAAATATTCACGAGTGAGAAACGTTTGGCTAATGCCAGTGAATTATATTTTACTGGAAAAGCCTTGGAACAACCTCTAAAGCAATAATAACATTTTTTTTGTAAGTTATCTCCCACACAAAAGGTCACATAATCGGGGGCTTTACCATCTCTCTAGATGCATTCTTACCGAGCAGGGCGTGCATCAGGAAGATTTTCTTACGCATGCACATTCTTGAACCAAAGCATAATGTTGTCATTCGCATATGGTTCGTGTCTCATGAACCATAATGTGGAATGAGGGGCTGAACTGGAATTTTTTCTTTCAAATTTGGAAAATAAAAATACAAAAAATAGCTCACAGTATCAAATTAGAATATTCATTCGGAATTTTTCTTCGACTTTAATTTGGACCATAGTTCGTGTATAAATACGTTTGTCAGGTTGACTCTTTTACGGAGTCACTACACGTGGTTTGTTACTGCTATATCAACGCGATTTCAGCCAGTTCGGGTAGAATGACCATTTGCAAACACGACATGATAAAACCACAATAGACATTAAATTTGATGAAATATAAATTGATTTATTTTCAACGATGTTTTTGTTATTTTATTACTTTTAATTTCAGTGTATTGTAGCATTTCTTTTAATCATAGTGATAGCTATTTGAAACAATGAATAGTTAAATATGTTATTTTAAGCTGTTTTTAAAGCTTGTTTACTTTTATTTATCGGGCACATCAGTTATTTACTTAAATGCTCTAAACAAATTAGTCTGTACCATATATACTATCTTCTTAGCGTTTCGGAATATCATGCATTGGATGTGTAAAATAAACTTTCACTAATTTTGACTTCCTTAACTAAAAGGCCTGACACTCAACTCGTAATCTGCGGGTCTCGGGTTCGATTTCCGTCCCACCACCAAACATGTTCGCCCCTTTTAACCGTGGGCGTTATAATGTTATAATCAATCCCACTATTCTGTTGTAAAAGCGTAGCCAAAGAGTTCGCGGTGGGTGATGATGACTAACTGCCTTCACTTTAGTCTTGCACTGCTAAATTAGAGACGGCTAGCGCAAATCGCCCTCGTGTAGCTTTGCGCGAAATTATAACCAAGCCAATCCTTAACTAAAATGGTTTGTGCCTTCGTGTTATTATGTAATGTTGAAAAAACAACAAGAAAAAACGTTGCGTCGTGTTTTTTTCATTATAATTGTGCTTCCATGTAATTTCACGGAACTTTTGTGCAAGTCACAACATATTCACAAGATCATCATGAGAGATACAATCTTTTCCTATTTAGAATGTACTGAGCCTCTCGTTATTTTAGTTCATTCCATACTTAATATTTAGTAACTTATTTACATGGTAAACATTATATTCACCACATTTATGTTAAGAATGTGTTATACTCAAAAACAAGGCACGTTTCACACGCGCTCCTAGCTATGCACGTGATGTTTAGCAGATGTAATCAACAAACATTATGATGATAATTAAGGAAAGCAGAGAAAATACGCTATAAAATATTTAGTTTTATTAAAAAATATATTATGAAATTATCCAGCGACTTATTTTATTTTTGCTTAACACTAGAAATGCTGGGATTTTCATACAAAATGTATAAAGTAATTTTATAAATTTCTGTAAATTTAATGCACTCCTAATAATTAAAAAAGTAATTATTACTTTTGGATATTTTCCTGTTAATTACATCTTTCAGGTAATACTGTCTAACATATTTAATTAGGATGTTGTATAACGTATTTTGAATAAAAAATATTCCAGTTCAGCTCATTTAAAGTCTTTTTTTTTCGATTAACAGTTAATTAATTATCAATAATAATTTGTTGATCATCTGGGTTCAAAGTGAACCCATTTTTTGAATGAATCATCTTTGAGTTATTTTTACATTTGAATAACAGTAAACATTTTAATTTTTACTCGTCAACTTTGGCAGACTGCTTAGTTTTTGCCACCGAATTTAGTAAGCGATGAGAAGTACAAGTGGGAGAAATTTTCTCTACGACGTATGACAGGTACTCAAGACTGGACAAGGGCGTCACTTGTTCGTCAAAACCTGTTAAATAATTATATATATAACAATGAAAAAATGTAGCACGTGGAAAACATATGACAGAAAATCTAAATACAGCAGAAAACGGAAAATAAAGTAATACATTTTTCCTTCAATACTGATTTCTAATATTGTTTTCATTTGTTTCAGAGTCATTAAGTTGACATTGTCCAAAGCGAATATTGCGCGCTTGAGGTTTTCCTTGCTCAAATGAAGCGTCATTGACAAAACTACAGTATGTTCCAATAAACGGACTTGAGGTTGATTTTATAGACATAGAAGATAGTCCCACTGAGAAGTTGAATTATGAAACATAAATTAAATCATGAAGATTGGTGTCCTTGTCCTTGACCGAGGTAATGTGCCCTCTAAGTTTTAAAGTACTGATATCCAAATATAAATTGCAAACACATTAAATTTTTATGAAATGTTTCATTTACTTCAGTCAATAATAATATACGAAAATGAAATAAAGATTAATTTTTGTTGTCGATTTTGAGTAGAGAGTTGCTCTGTTGACGTTGAAACATTAAATAAAATAGCATAAAAAAGTGAAGTTATTAGCAAAAGTTATTGGCTTTAGATTTGAATCATAGCCACATATAAAGAAGCACTACCTAATTAATATTCCACGTGATCATTAGTAGACAGATATTAAGTTCAATATCACAGTCAGTGACTTCGTACGTTTGTGACTGATAGTTGAGTGTATATGAACAGGTGTTGTGATATATTTTATAGACTTGCAAATCAAAAGCTTCAATAAATAAGTAAATTTAAAAGGTTAACGCTCATAAATTTCAATTCAGAAGTGTCTAAAGTATTATAAATCTTTCTACAAACACTTTTAAACAAAATATCCCGATAATATTGAGGTTAATTTCACTTTTATGAGAATGATATTCAAACTTCTCGCACTATTCTTGGAACTACTTACATTGCAGTTTTATAAAAACGATGTTGAAAGTTCTGAACCATTTTTAGAACTACTTACATTGCAGTTTTATAAGAACGATGTTGAAAGTTCTGAACTATTTTTAGAACTACTTACATTGCAGTTTTATAAGAACGATGTTGAAAGTTCTGAACTATTTTTAGAACTACTTACATTGCAGTTTTATAAGAACGATGTTGAAAGTTCTGAACTATTTTTAGAACTACTTACATTGCAGTTTTATAAGAACGATGTTGAAAGTTCTGAACTATTTTTAGAACTACTTACATTGCAGTTTTATAAGAACGATGTTGAAAGTTTTTAACTATTTTTAGAACTACTTACATGTTATTATTCTGTTGATTGTACCAGGAGTTAGTTCCATCAATAGCTTTCTGTCTCGGAACGTTCTCTTTCATAACCGTAGTCTTCGCTTTGCGGTTGTGTAGTTTTGGGGCTCATTGTATCCTTAACAATTTTCTGTGCGAGTTATTCTGTTGTTATGTTCACTGTAAAGTTCTACATCGTTTAGGCATTTTATAATACGAATATTCTTCTTTCAAAGGCCCGGCATGGCCAAGCGTGTTAAGACGTGCGGCTCGTAATTTGAGAGTCGCTGGTTCGCATCTCGGTCGCGCCAAACATGCTCGCCCTTTTAGCCATGGGGGCGTTATAATGTGACGGTCAATTTCAATTCGTGATTCGTTGGTAAAAGAGTAGCCCAAGAGTTGGCGGTGGGTGGTGATGACTAGCTGCCTTCCCTCTAGTCTTACACTGCTAAATTAGGGACGGCTAGCACAGATAGCCCTCGAGTAGCTTTGTGCGAAATTCAAAAACAAACAAACAAAAGGCCGAGATAGCCGTAAGCCACTCGTTGCAATAATACACTGTCGAGTGCCAAATAATTCATTAGTTAACTGAGTATACTGATGTGAAAGTGTGACACCGTTTTTATCTGCGGCGACACGCCACTGTGTTAAGATCTTAAACGTATTTAAATAAAGTCCGATTGTTTGTTTGTTTTGAATTTCGCGCAGTTACACGAGCTTCATTTGCACTTACCATCCCTAATTTAACAGTAATAGACTAAATAAAGGGATGTAAGTTAATTCAACGCCGTACACCGACAACTCTTGGGTTATTCTTTTACCAACGAACAGTGGGACTAAGTGTCGTATTATAAGTTATCCACAACTGAAAAGGTGAACATGCCGGCGACAGGAAATTTGAGTCCGAGATCTAGAAATTGCGAGGCGCCCTATCCTCTAGATCAAGGTTCACCAAACTACAGCCGCGGGCCGATACGGCCTTCGAGGTCATTTTGTCCGGCCCGCCAGCAGCTAGCCGCTTGGAAATAAAAAGTGACATTTCATCAAATGTCCGACTGTCATAACAAAATAAATCACACCGATGACCGCTTTAAGCTGTCAAACACAAGACGTTATGATAAATAAAACAAGGCTGTCACGCGCATTTTTAACCAATAGGAACATTCTTCTTTCGTCCTTTCTGCACGTTTAATTTATCGAGACATGTATCAATGAAAGCATTAGGAGTTCGAAAAGAAGTACAGACTTAACCCTCGTTCTATCGATTTACCGGCCTGGGGTTACCGCTTCAGCAATGAAAGCATTAGGAGTTCGAAAACAAGTACAGACTTAACCCTCGTTCTATTGATTCACCGGCCTAGGGTTACCGCTTCAGCAAGCTCATTTCTCTTAGTAGTCGGGTTATGTGCTTTTCGTAACTCGTTCTTCGATAAGTGTCATGGCAAACGTACGTTTTAATATATTTTGTTTGTTCTTGGACCAGTACAATACTTTTCTCACAGTGCTTTGTGTTTTTTATTTTCAGATCCTGTTTTTATCACCCATTGTTATAGCTGCTTTTAAAAGAAGAAAAGTGGACTCTGAGTGTCGTGTTTTCAATGAAGAATGGGGAGAAAAGTACTTTGTGGAAACAAAAAAACCAGAAAGCTACTTGTGTGATATGCACAGAAAGTGTTGTCGTTTTGAAAGAGTAGAATTTTCGGCGTCACTATGAAACAAAACATCTATCAACATATTTCAGATTTTTAGTAAAGTTCCGTTCTGAGAAATTTCAATCCATGAAACGTGTTTTTGAATCTGCAAAGAATCTCTTCACGAGAAAGTTTGCTGAAAATGAATCTGTCACTCGTACAAGTTACAAAATAGTGCATAGGATGGCAGAGCGAGGAAAACCTTTTACTGACGGTAACTACATCAAAGAGTGTGTGATGGAAGCAGCAAATGAGCTGTGTTCTGAAAAATCCAATCTCTTTGAAAGTATCAGCCTTTCAGTAACTTCAGTTGTACGGAGAGCAGAAGAACTTGGAGAGAGCATTGTATTACAGATACGCTAAAAAGCTAGAAACTTCCTATGGTATTCTCTGGCATTGGATGAGTCTACTGATCTCTCGAGTACGTCACAACTTCTCTTCTTCTATCGTGGAGTCAATTTGGACTTTCAGATCACGGAAGAGTTGGTATCAGTTTGGAACATGCATGGAAGAACAACTGGAGAAGATATTTTCATGGAAGTGCATAAAACTTTGCAAGACTATAACTTTCAGTAGAATCAGCTTAAAGGTGTAACAGTTAATAGAGAAAAAACATGGCTGGAGTAAAGAAGGATCTGGTGAGACTGATCAGGAAACAGTTGGAAGATCTTCAACTCCCAAGCGCTTTGTTCACACACTGCATCATACATCAGCAAGCACTCTGTGGAAAAGACTTAGATATTTCTTGCGTACTGAAACCAGTTATTTCTGCAGTAAACTTCATTCGGGGTCACGCACTTAATCATTACCAGTTCAAGGCGTTTCTTGAAGAAATTGATTCGTATTTCTGTGACTTGCCATATCACGTGGTGGTGAGGTGGCTCAGCTGTGGTAAAATCTTGTCTCGTTTTTATTAGCTGAGAAGAGAAACAGATATATTACTTAACGAGAAATATAGGGCTAATCCACTTCTGTTGGATCCAACCTGGTTGTCAAAGTTGTCATTTTTGGGTGACATCACATCCCACATGAGTGAATTGAACTTGAATCTTCAGGGGAAGAATAACCTTGTCTGTGATCTCTATAGAATCATTAAAGGATTTCGGAGGTAGCTGTCATTGTTTGAAGTACATTTGGAAGAAGGAAACCTCTCTTATTTTCAGCGTTTCAGTGAGTTTCATGTTAGAATCACAGAACCCGGAGTTTCAGAAAAAGATTATTGGTGATTTAAATAAGCATTGTTAGAGAGATTTTCGGATCTCGACAGAATCGAAAGTGACATTCTCCTTTTTCAGAATCCTTCTGATTGTGTCATTGATGACGTGTCAGTGGAACTTCAGCTGGAGGTCATCGATTTGCAAGAAAATGACTTATTGAAAGCAAAACACAGAGAGTGGCAACTTATTGGATTTTACAGCTGCATACCTGAAGATGATTTTCCAAAGCTGAAGCAGTTCACATCTGGTATGACATCAGTGTTCAGAACAACTTATGTCGCTGAACAAGAATTTTCAAAAATGAAGTATCTGAAGTCGGTACATCGATCAAGGTTGACTGATGAACATTTGAAAGCATTTCTAATGATTGGATGCAGCAATTCAAAACCGAACACTGAAGATATTTTGAAAGCCAAATGCCAATTTCATAAATCTCACTAACTTTTTTGCGGCTTAGTGAAATTCAGATATGTACTCGCGATGTGCAATGTGACATTTGTTTTTGCTGATGTCACCTTCTTTGATAACCTTTTGGTAAATAAAGATGTTGGTTGTATTTCTGTTTGTTTTTTATTATATGTATGTATTGCATGCTTCTCCCACACGGCATCCTAAACTTAGTGTTAAGTCTTTTACACATAGCTTTCGTTCTGGTTTATGAGTATTGAACATAATGATCATGTGGCCCGCATTTCTCATTCCCAAAGTAATCTGACCCCCAGTGAAAAAAGTTTGGTGACCTCTGCTCTAGATCAAAGTACGATTAACCTTCAGTTTTATATATTATTTCCATTATATGTATCGTTGATCTTCATATTGCTTGCAACATTTTATGACATTTCCAGCAACGCTTTACTCTAAACATCCTTAAAATTGTCCACAAGGGAACTCAGTTATAATGTATACCCAGGAGTTGGCAACCCCGCAAAGATCTTTTCTCTTTATCTCAGACCTAAAAATTTCGAAAGCCGCAACATGCCTTAACGATCTAACCTAAACAAAAAACGAAGGTCCTCTGGTGGGACAGCAGTAAGATCAGGAGTTTGATTCATTTCGGCGGACACACCATGTAGTCCTAGAGCCGCAGGGGGCTTTCTGCTCTAATACCACCATTCTTTGCTTCTTTTTGGAATTTTTATAAAAAAAAAAAACTGCACTAATGAGAAGGTAGCTAATCAAGAGTGGCCACAGCCAATTCTTGTATCCAAATAGTGGGATTCCACCGTTATAGCAATACGAAGTGCAAAGTGCGTTCTCACAGCAACGAAACGTGAACCACAAATAGATTGATTTGCAGCCTACTCACGTTCGTGTTTTTTTAGCTCAAAAGGCAAAACTATACAATAAGTATACGCTCTGTGCCATCTGCAGGGATCAAACCTTTACATTTAGAGTTAGAAATAAACAGTAATACTAATACTAGAGCCAACTACGGTGACTAAAGTTTTAAGTCACTAACATTGTATTAAATTGTGTCAAGTAAAACCGACATCATTGAAGAAAACTTTCTGATTTAAAAAAACGTTACGTCAAAGGTAACAAAATTTTTTTATAATCTTAATTTACTTCATCAACAATTGAGAATTCTTTTGTTTAAGGTTTTTTAGTGTTAGCAAAAACATTTTTGTTAAATTCTGCTTATTGATATATTTAATCTTAATGCAGAAAAAAATGTCTTATTGTCTCTAGCAAGTCTTTGCGCTTATAACGCTAAAATTCTAGTTTTAATTCCCGCAGTCAGCAGAACACTGATAGCCAATTCTGTGGCTTTTTACTTAACAAAAATACTTTGTTTGTTTGTTTTTCGAATTTCGCGCAGAGCTACACGAAGACAACCTGCACAAGCCATCCTTAATTTAGCAGGGCAAAACTAGAGAGAAGGCTGCTAGTCACCACCATCCACCGCCAACTCTTAGGCTACTTTTTTACCAACGAATAGTGGGATTGACCGTCACGTTATAACGTTACCACGGCTGAAAAGGCGAGCCTGTTTGGTGCGACGGGGATGCGAACCCGTGACCCTCAGATTACGAATCGCACGCCTTAACCCACCTGGCCATGCCGGGCAGACAAAAACATCCACGACACTTTGTTTCAGAGTAAAACTACACGGCATGGCCACGTAGTTAAGGCACTTGACTAGTAATTTGAGGGTCGCGGTTCGAATCTCCCTTATATCAAACATGCTCGTCCTTTCAGTCCTGGAGTTTTATAATGTTACGATCAATCTCACTATTTGTTAGCAAAAGAATAGTCCAAGAGTTGGCGGTGGGTGGTGATGAGTAGCTGCTTTCCCTCTAGGTTTACACTGCTAAATTAGGGACGGCTAGCCCAGATAGCCGTCGTATAGCTTTGCACGACATTAAAAAAGAAACAAGCTATTTGCTGTGTTTACCGCGGGGAAATCGCGCCCCGCATTCTAGTGTTTTAAGTGTGTAGACTTCACTCATCAGAGGGCCAAACAAGACAGCAAAATACAGGAATATATGAATAGCTAAAATTCAGTTACCAACGAAATTCTTAGAGTAGACTACAGTAAGCAGCATTCATACTAAGCAGCTAAAAATAACACTATATATATACATATATATATATACACACGTCGAAAATAAAATATAATTTGAGATAAGAGAGAAAAACATCGGTAGACTCAAGTTCGTGTTATGATACTTCATAATGTTAATGAATAATTGACTTAAAAGATCAGTAAAATAAAATATGAGCTAATTAAACACTTAACTCACATCAAGAGCTAATGACGTTATCTTTGTAATCTTATCTGTAAATTCCTTTCTTGGAGACGCTAGGAATACTGTAATTAAGACAATGTTACTTTATCTTTTCCTCGAGAGAAAGCTGAATGCCTTGCGTGAACGTTAGAGGAAAACTGCAGATAAAGTTACAGAAGACATCAATCTGAATGGCCTTAATTAGATACGTTTTTAAAGCACTTAAAATTTGTATTATTTTATAGTCCAGTGTTTTCTATCACGTTCATGCACCAAACATAATTACTATACATTTTTATCTTTATTGAACAGTTACATGTGTACATGCAAAATTAACTGTTGTGAAAATGAAAGTCAGATAAAATGGTAAATATTCAGTCTCAAAGAGAGATTTATTTTGTACAATTGTCTTATTACTCTTTAATATATCAGTTAAAGACAGTTTTCATAATGAACAAATAAACTGACCAGTTCAGAGTTACACTGGAGGACTTATCTACAAATGTAACTGAAGTGTAAAATTACGTTTCGAAAAACATCTGACAAAAGATGTTAATCCCAAAGCATATAGAAACAGACACTAATGTTTTCTAAGTGTTGTTAAAGTAGCGATAAATGAAGACTAATATATGTCTATAGCACATGAGAAATGACCCAATGTCTTGGACTCAGAACCTAACAGAAATCTCTAAGCACACAAACTAATAAATAAGAATTGACATGAAGTAATAACAGGCACATATTATAGTAGAATGTTAAGAGAAAAAAATAGGATAAATTAAATTAATCTATGATCGAATAGTTGTATATATATATATATTGCTATATGTTAATCTGGACCTATGCTTACTAAGTAAGTATGGTGCAAATTCCATACGCACTATTTTGTTTGTATTGTTTTTGAATAATTGATATTAGCCATCCCTATATTTACTTCATTTTCTGAAATGTTTTTCTTAACTTGTTTGCTTGCTGTTGTTTTTTAATGTAGTGAAATGTTTCAATAGTCATAGGAAAGTTATATTTATAACCAAGTTCTAAATACAATAAGGTTCCAACTGTGATATTTATTGCTGATTTATTATTGGCTGGCAATTCCTGTTTCACTATATACTTAAGTGTTTTTTTAAAGGAACATCAAATGCTTATGAGAAGGTTACCTTCAAGAGGTAATAATAACAACGTTATGATTTGTTTTACATCACTACTAGTTTAAAATACCTGTTAAAGCGAATACATCGTTTGAATCCGTGTTACTTCAGGAAATTGGTTGACACCATTGTTGTGGTTTTGAATTATTACGTAATAGAAAATAAGCAGACTTAACAGATATTCCAAGTACTTATTACTCAATCATTATATAGATATTGTCATGAAAAAAACATTGTATAGTATTGTAAAATTTTGATGACCTATTAAAGAGATATAAAAAGTACCATTTCGACGAACAATCCGAGCTATCCCTACATAAACAATGCTGTTGCCTACCTGATAAAAACAAGATTATATCTTTAACACAATTTAATAGACAGGAGCCGAAAGGAAATAATAAAAACAAGCTTGTGTCTTTAATCTAATAAATAGAAATTGAGAAGTAAACAAGTGACATATTTAGAAAGAATAAAACGAAATAGGTAATAACTAAAAACAACTGATAAACGCATTAGCTTCTAGTGTACTTAAAATATATAAGAATCTAAGAGAAATAAAATGACAGCGAATAAGATAATCGATCAATGGTATTAGACCTAGTAATATGTAACGTACAGGAACTCATTTAATTAGGATGTAATGGTTGTCTAAAAAGTATTTTTATCTGTATTTAGTTGTATTTTGATTCCTGTTTTGGTGTCAACTAACAGAAAACTAACCTTAGTTTTACTCAAGAGACTTTGTTACAGAGGCGATATAAGGCTTATTGAAAGACTCAATTATTTGCACTAAATGCCACATGCGCAGTTTAGTGAGGTTTCCCGCGTTATGTATCATTACAATAGTTATATGACACTAATATATCTTAAAATATCAGAAGACTTTCAATTATCACATTGTTTTACATTGTTATTTCAACCAAACAAACTGAAAGTACTTCAAGTGAAGTTTTACTGTGATTTGGCGAGATGCTTGGGGTTTTATCCTCGTGGTAAATACAACGCTGGTAGTTTCTAGTGCGATTTTGCGTTAAAAAAACGAACTAAATATAGGCTTAATGAATCTGTGTTTTTACGTTGTATAAAGTTGTCTGATTTATGACTAGAGCATGACACAAGATATACAATTTTAGATGGTTTGAGCTCAGTTTATTTTTTAACTTATAAAAATTTAAGGTATGCAAATAAATGAATCTTGTCACGCACTTCTTGACATCAGATATAGTGTGTGTATACAATACTGTCAAATTTGTTTTCGGAAGACCTAAAGAGAGAATATGATGGATGTAGCAAATATTTCAAAAGCTACAGAATAATGATGTTTTATACTTGTAAACTATAAATAAGGTAGTTAAGAATTACGTATGTTACTTGACAGGATAAAAATGGATGTCTTTCATCCTTAACCATACTTACAAAATATTTAATATACTGTGCAATAACTTATTTTTTGTCTCAATAAAGAGACGTCCTCAGAAATAGCTTTCTGTGTAATGTCGTGACGTATCACACAAATTTGTCTCTGTCTAGGTCATCAGTGTACTTTTGAGGGCTGATACCAGATTTCAGCAGAGCTCTGCCAGCATAAGAGTGTGGCTTAAACTCCCTATAGACTCTATATCAGGTGCTGGAATTGACGTAGCATGGTTTCGTCGTGACACACGTGCTCTACCGCAAGTGACACTTAAATATATATAAAAAAGGTTCCAGCAAAAATTAAATTATTTACTCTTGATTCATTTATGGGTGTTTCACGTGCTACTGCTTTCTTTAGGCATATCTTAGCCTTGTAGTCAAAGTTGTCTTAGAAACGTTGATTCTCGTGAAGTCAGCCTCCGAAAAGTTGAGTGAAAAGCAATTACAAAGAAATTTCTTATTTAGAAAATTTCGTGTTGCATTATTAGTATTTTTTTCATGGTTTAAAGTTTGCGGTTAAGATGTAGCTATCTGGAAATAGATATTACAGTTTTATACTAGGGTAATATTAGTACGGCATTGTTGAATGTCACCGTGTTGAAATATTTTCTTTTATAAACGGAGCAATTGAGTACGTTTTCTTTTTCGTTTCTTTTAAGCACAACAAATTAAAATATAACAAAATATTGTTGCAAGGAAAATATAAAGTTAAATTTAAAAAACTGAACTGTTCAGTAGTAGGTTTAAATTTCCTACAATAAGGTTTTTGGCGACATGATCAAAACTGATAACAAAAAGCCAACAATTGATAAACAAATGATAAATAAAAAAATCAGTAAATATGAGAAAGGATGAAAAGAACGAAATATATTTTTGTCTTTTGTTATATCGAATGTTTGGTTTCCGTATCTTAACAGAAAGATACAGTATTGATCACTAAATAATATGTGAATACTTAACTTTAACAGCTTGAGATTTGTTGCCTTGAAGAAAGTTGTAGGTGTTGATGTCAAACTGTGTAAAATATACAGAACAACAAATTAACATTTATGAAACAACAAAATACTTTAACAATGAACTGCTAATACGTGAAATATATTAAATTATTTGTTTAAGTCTCGAGAGATGAAGTAATGAAATAGGCATAAAACATTGCTTTTGTTTGCTGATGCACATCAAGTTGGAATAAAGACAACTAAAAATTATATTTGTTTGTTTTGAATTTCGCGCAAAGTTACTCGAGGGCTATCCGTACCTAATTTAGCAGTGTAAGGCCACTAGTCATCACCACCAACCGCCAACTCTTGGGCTACTCTTTTACCAACGAATAGTGGGATTGACCGTAACATTATAACACCCCAACAACTAAAAGGGCGAGTATGTTTGATGCGACCGGGATTCGAACCCGCGAACCTTGGTTTACGAGTCGCACAACTTAACACGCTCGGCGATGCCAGGTCAAGCGAAAATTAGAATAATATCTATAACATAAGTTTTCGAAGTAATGGGTTTATGAGAATAGTGTACAAGAAATCATTAGTTTTATTATGAAACAAGAAGTAGTAACAAATATCCATTCAGATGTAAAATACATCAAATGTTTCTTTTCTTTTTTTTTAAGAAATAAAATAGGATACTCGGAAATGAACACAAAGAAGATACAGGTTGCCTGTTGTTTGTCAAAAAATATCCTGGCAAACTTCGATCGATTTAAATCTTTTGGATCTTATAGGTAAATTACTATTTTATTCATTCGATGGGGAGGCACCGTAAGTTTACAGATTTAACACTAAAGCCCGAGGTTCGATTCTCCACGGTGAACACAGAAGACTGTTCAAATGAAACTCTGCTCTAAAAACAAAGAAACTGTTATTTCGGTGTTCTGTTATTTAATGTTTAAATACATATATTCCACTAACTCTTGTATAAGAAAAAGAGAATCGTGAAACTTCAATATAATTCATATTTATCATTATGTTAAGCAAAGTAAAAATTTGTTCATTTTGGATAACAACATATCGAGTTGTATGCCCATCCAAACATTTCTTTTTTCTGCTTATTAGTTCACTTTTCCAGCTATTTATCTACTTGAAGCTGTTTTATACTGAGCGATATTTTTGTATAAGACTGTACCGTATCTTAAAATTAATTAAATAATTAATATACACACTTGCACAATTTAACTTTTAATTTATTTATTTAATATTAAACAATATGCCGGTAACGATCAATGATACTCGTACTATATCTTATTTAGATACAGCTGTTAATCTGTCTTCACGTTGAATTGTTTTTGTGTAAAACTTACAGGCTTAGCTAGAAAGAAGTATAAATTTCATAACATTTTGAAATATGCAACCTTGAGAGTGTGTTGAACATAATCAGATAATAATACACAGTCCTGTCAAACCGAAACTGTCATATGATTTTTTTCTGTTAAACTTTGTTCTAGTCAAGTGGCAGCAAAAGATTGTGTTTTTTTTTTAATTTGCGCAAAGCTACACGAGAACTATCTGCTCTAGCTGTCCCTAATTTAGCAGTGTAAGACTAGAAGGAAGACAGCTAATCATCACTAACCACCACCAACTCTTGGGCTACTCTTTTACCAACGAATAGTGGGGTTGACGGTCACATTATAGCGCCTCTACGGCTGAAAAGGCGAGCATGATTGGTGCAACGAGGATGCGAACCCTCGATCCTCAGATTACGAGTCGCACACCTAAACCCACCTGACCATGCCGGGCCAGACAGCATAAGGAGAATTTAGTGGCTATTTTCTGGATCGTAAAGTATCTGTTGATGTTGAGTTTGAGATTGATGCGTTAATGAACTCAACGAGCTTGATAATCCGAAACGTGAGTTAAATTGAGTTTGATATACCTAATAACGCATAACTTAAGTATTTTTAGAGGTTCATTTCGCAGAGGTGGTTTTTATAATCGAGACCAACGTGGGAAACGCTGGAAGTCGTAATTCTTGGTGTAGACATTTATCAGAATGTTTTCTTGATTTTTTTTAGTCGTCACAGATATGCAGGTCAGCTTGTAAGTGACGTTGCTAAACAAACACAAACATATGGTAGCAGGAAAGCTGTGTGAGTACGCGTCAAGAATTTTGAAGGAAATCAAAACGCTTTTGATTTCACACTTTTGAACAGAAATAAAAATGATCAACATTACGTTGATAAAGAATCCTTGACCAAAAGACAGATAGGATTTTAGAGACTAAGATATAACAAATGCTTACACATGTCCACGTCTTTAAATGTTTATAACTTTAAATAACATCTTGCGAACTAATTATGTGACATATAATTTTGAGTGAACAACTCGAACTGATACAACAACAACAAGAACTATGGAATCGGAGAAGTCAACATCTACGTATATTTATTCTGAAAAGCTTCGATAGCGGTAAAATGTGTCAAAGAAATAATCTAGGTTTTGGTTTCTTTTTTTTTGTTCGTTTTATGAAAACAAGAGAATAATTCGCAAACTGAAATTCATACATGCATACAAGATATAAAAAAGGGAGAAATATAACATTTATTAAACTATTTTAACTAATTAAACAGCTTATTTGTTAACAGCGAGAGTTTCTGTCGTTGTTTTTTTCTGGAGGAAGAAGCCGTCCTCCGAAGCTTCTGTGCAACTGTTGTGTGTGGAAGGATGTCATTAAGTTGCTAGCTAGCTACGCTTGAAGTGCAGGTTCGTTACTGCTGGCTATCATAATGCACAGTGCGGGACGTCACATCTCACAATCTTGTGGCGTCCCTGGCAAACTGACAACCCCTTGTTTTTAATCTCTATGTGATAACTTACAGCACCTCGGTGAAAGGTTGTACACTAATGACAAGAGAAAGTTGAGAAAAAATGCATAAGACGTCTTCTATCTATCTATCTATATACATTTATCTATTAATTTTCTCTCTGTATGTATACATATATATATATATTAATTAAATGGCACTGCATAACGTAAAGAATACACAGATAAACCAAAATAGGAATACAGAGTGGGAAATGTGGAGCGTATTCTGACAGACGTAATTTCTGTTGAAATAGCGATAAGTGTTAGCAGATTCTACCTTATTTTGCAAACTTATCTTTATATAGGTAATTTACAATTAACAGTTACTGTTTTGGATACTCTTACCTTAACAACATGTACTTAATCTATTACTCACTATCTGCACTTATTGTTAGGAATAAAATTGACTTGAACGAAACAGAAATGAAATATATGTTTTTAAATATACTACTGGTGGTGATAAAAATATCTTAACAAAATAGATTCTTAAATACAATCTATTTGAGAGGTAAAAATATTATTTTAATGAAATACGTTCTTAAAGACACAACATTAGCGGTAATAAAATCATCTTAAAGAAACATATTTCTATAAACGCTACACTAGAGGTGGTAAAAGTAATATTTTAACAAAATAAATTGTTAAAGACTTAAAGCGATAAAAATCATATTGAAAGCACAAATTATTTTACTGAAGTTGACATGTTGAGAAACTAATATCAACAGTTAGGGCCAAAAGTATATAATGATCAGGTAAACTAAATGTGTGTTTGCGTGGCGCCTTTCGCTGCAAACACACAATAACTTCTGTTCATTGCCATTGAAAACGTCTTACTTCAAAATTTTTCGCTTAAGAAATTCAACATATAAATTTTATTGGAAGTTTGTTTGCTGTTGAGCGCGAAACTACAAAAAGATTATCGCTTCTCTACTAAGAGCAGATATTAAAACTTATAAGCCTTAGACTCACCACTGAGTCACGTGTTTAAATATGTCTTACCATCACACATAAATAAATAAAATTGGCACATTATTATAGTTATTTTGACCAGACATATTTTTCGTTGTTATAAAATATAGAAAAATATATTATTAATATAATCGAATTTTCATTGGCTGCAAGACATATTAATGTGTGTTTGGTTGTTTATTCAGTACCATGTTTATGTTATTGTAGTAATTAACATACAAACCGTACAGTTAAAAGTCACTGATGTCGGTATAATTGTTAATTTTATTCAGTACCTTTAGATATTAATGTAATTAAGATATAGACCGTCAGTCAAAAGCTATTAATGTAGGTTTGGTTGTTTATATTTATCCAAAACAATTATATATTAATGTAATTAAGACACAAACCGTCACTTAAAAGTCATTGATATCGGTTTGGTTGTGTATGTTTATTCAGTACCGTTAGATATTAATGCAATTAAGACACAGACATTCAATCGAATGTCATTGATGTCGGTATAGTTGACATTTTTTTTATTCAATTTGATATCTTCTACAAAATATTGTGTGTTATTTCATGACATATCAGTGAACTTCTGTTACCCTTATGTGGTTGTGACAGATGGCATACGAGCCAGCTTACTTTCTCTTTCAAGCTGTCAGGTATGGGCAGGATTCTTTACAACATATTTCTCTGACTTGCCGGCAGTGAATTTCAACAATAAACGGACAGCACACAAAAATCAACTTGTTTTGAAACAACATATTTAAAATATATTCTTTACTTGTCTAATATCAGAACCATTTTTGTAGGTAGTTCCAGCTGCTTTGCGTTGAATATTCTGTTGCTTCTTGTTGACATCAGACTTGCACCCTCTCGCAATGTATAGTATGTCTTCTTCCTTCTATCTTTTGATTTCTTGTCACCTTTGGTGGCACCATGCTTCTTATCTGACACTCCTCGTTTTGACTTTAACTGGATATTCTTGGACTTGCCAGTTAATCTCCTTCCACGGGCTTCCATAAACTGTTCTGCTAGCTTAATCATCTTGTACACGTCTTTTGGCACTTTCTTCTTTAAAAACAGTGACATGTAAGTTGAGTACACATAAGTTCACGTATAAGTAAATCTGCTTGTCCCTCAAAACTATTCTTATACTTGGCCATGTCAGTTCATCTTGTCAAGTATCACTGTAGACATGTCACAAACTGAAATACAGTTTCTTCGGTGTCAAGTTTGACTTCTCTTAAATTCCGACGAACACCTTCTTCGGTAAGATCATAGCATTTCTACAAAACCGTTATTAGCATGTCATAATCCCTGGTATTATCTGATGTCATCCTGCATGCACTTGTAGGCCGTTTTCTGCACGAAGTGGATTGAAACAGACTACCCAATCACTTTTGTCCTAATTCTGACTTAAGGCCAATTTTTTACATCCCTCAAAAAAGCATCTACGTCGTCTTTCTGTTCATCAGGTTTGGGCAACTTTGTTATTCTTGGGGTCCTTCCTCTTTCTGTCGAGTGAGTTTAGTAATCTGTTATTTTCTCTGTTTCCAGTTTCTCTTCTTTTTTATCTTCATAATCCCTCATTTTCTTCTTTCAGTCTTTGTTTCTCTCTTCCCCTCTCTTCTGTTGCTACTGTTCTTTTTCTAACTCTTGTTGTTATTTAACAAACTCTAGTTGTTCTCCATCTTTGAGCCCAAGTCGCTCTCCTCTGTCTATTCGTTTATCAAAGTCAATCAACGTGGTTAAAGAGTATAGTTTCTAACTATTTGATATTTTGGCCACCACTACAGCTGTGTGTTCATGTGAATATTTTTGTTGTCGCTCATATTTTATTCTACCGCTATTTACCACTGAATATTCCTGGCTGGCTCCCATTTGTTAGGTTTTATAACTTGTATATAAGCAGGATTTTTTACAATATATGTATGTGTGTTTTTTATAGCAAAGTCACATCGGGCTATCTGTTGAGCCCATCGAGGGGAATCGAATCCCTGATTTTAAGGTTGTAAATCTGTGGACATACCATTGTACTAACGGGGGGGGGTGCAGGTGTCTGTGGCTTGTTGGCAATAAAATACAAGAAGAAACAAACTACAGTATACAATTCAGTTGTTCTAAAATAATATCTTAAAAACAAGTTAAGCGTATGTACAAAAGCTCCTTACACTATTGGTTGTATCCATAGTTTTATACCATTGTCTCTTTTCAATTAAAGTCAATAAAGGTACGTTCAATTGCTTTAGAACACGCTTCGACCAGACAAACTATTATTCTCTATCTTTTTTATTACAATACGATTTGTAAAACTAACTGGAAATCACCAATTACAGCGAAACTCGCACAGTCTAACTTAGCTTTTTTCACTTTTACTTTCACTTTCACTAACGTGGTCGCATATATATATAAATATATATTGTTGGACACTTAAGCCTAGGATTTTATACAAACTATGAGATGTTATAATGCAACAATACCAGCTTAAACCAACGAGAAAAATTTGAAAGGTTTGAGTAAAATTATGTTAGTTCACAACATAAAAATTGATTCGTAAAAGGTTACATAAATAGGCGCTCCTCAGTGGCACAGTGATATGTCTGCGGACTTACACACTAAAAAAATCGGGTTTCGATACCCGTGGTGGGAAGAGCACAGATAGTCCATTGTGTAGTTTTGTGCTTAATTATAAACAAACCAAACAAAATACATAAGTAAGCTTGCGACAAACTATCGCTTCCAAAAATATTAAAATTAATACTTACGTTTTAAGACCATCTAAATCATAAATATTATATTAAATTTAAGCGAAACAGTCATGTACATATAACAAAAACTTTGCAGCATGTACAATTCAATATCACGACAGATTAATTCCAGATTCAAAAAGTATCAGTTCTCATTTGGCTTATCACGTTCCTAGCAGAGAATTCCTCCTGTCTCTAAAAAGTTGTGTTTGATTGTTACCTTCTTATACAAAGCCAGGCATGGCCAGGTGGGTTTAGGCATTTGACTCGTATTCTGAGGGTTGTGGGTTCGAATCTCCGTCGTACCAAACATGCTCGCCCGTTCAGCCGTGGAAGCGTTATAATGTTACGATCAATTCCACTATTCGTTGGTAAAGAGTAGCCTAAGAATTGGAAGTGGGTGTTTTTCACTAATTACTTTCCTTAGAGTCTATTACTTTAAAATTAGGGACAGGTAACATAAGCAGCTCTCTGATAACTTTTGCAAAATTCAACAACAACCAAACGAATATTTTTGTATATTACTGACTTTTGAGATGTTGTTAGTCTTACAAGAACGTGAAGAAACGATGCCTCTGTGATGCTGTATCATGATATCAACAGTACACATTTCAAACATCTGTAATTACATTGGCCATGGCTTAGCAATATCATGTGATGCGCAATTTTCTCATCATATCCTACACACTCTATTATGATTCTACACCTTCAATGGATGCTCTTCTATATTATGTATACAAAAACACAACCACGTTTTCCACAATCTATAAACAATCACAGAAATGGTCAGACATCATAAAGCCAATTTTGTCTTATTACTTTTCTTTTATGGTAGAATGTTTCGAGTTTATGTATTTCAAACGTAAAACCTTCACTCCTTTTCAAACCAATTATATATTTCATATCTTTGATTATTTTATTTTTGTAATTTTATGCATGTGAAAACTTATACAAGTTTTGATTTCTCTAATTTTCTCAGAATGTTAATTTTCAGCAAGACAACCCTGTTCTTGATAATTACATACTACGTGCTACTTAAGCGCTAGGTGAGAAAGCACTTTCTGAATTTCCTACTTATTTTTGTGTCAGAAAACGTCTTCGAAACGTTTGGTCTCAAGTGTAAGTTTAAAACCCTATATTGCTCTTACTCGAATATACCCTGAGTAAAGAATAAAACGGACAGAAAACTATTTAGACAAGTCAGAACACTGAAAACAGGTCATAAACGTTGCCTAGTAAGCTGACAATATGAAGTAAGAGTCGTGATGTACTTTGTGAAAACAATATGAGTTTCATCAGAAAATAATATTATAGCACCAATTTACAAACATAACACAATTATGAATTATTTGTGTTTACGGCGATTGAAATACTTCAAATTAGGATTATTAACAGATAATTTCAAATGATTAGTATTAAGTTAAAACGTAAGTTAACACGATATAGTAATTTTAGTTGTTCTATTGGAGTAATTTGATTACTGTATAAACTACTAGTACTATATATTTAATAGTTTAACGAAATATCTCATTAATTAATAATGTTTTAGAATAGTTTAAGAAAGAGAATTATGCTAGTAGGACACGCTGAAATAAAATGTTTAATGATAAGTTTTAAAATGTTTTGGACACAGTCGTGTATTGATGTTGTATTAACTTACATTGTCGGTTTTGGGTTCACCTTCAGACTCAGGGTCACATCTGGTACAGAAGGAGTTACATCTGTCCCAAGAGCTGTGCTTACTTTGAAGAAGCCATTTAAGAGATTCAATGTAAACAATCGCATTGCGGAGTATTTCTACTTTAGGAAGTTTCTGGTTTGGGTTAACGCAAGTCCGCTTCTTTAAAACCTCGAATGCTTCGTTCACTTTCCGGAGTCTTCGTCTTTCCCGTAAAGTCGCTGCTTTCCGTCGGTTAACTGTTGTGTTCTTTCTCTGACAGGCTTTACAGGCCCATACGAGACATGTTCTTTGGGTCTCGTCAAGAGGCGCTGGAGCTAGGAAGTGACCAGAACGTTCTGTTTTCATGTTTACTCCTGATGATGCTATAGGAAAAGCTGTACCCAAGACTGGGCCAGAACATTTCGTGACGTTTTCGGGTTTGAATGATGAAACAAATGTCGTAGCTGACAAAATTTTCGTATTTCTAGAACCGTTAAAGATGTTCGAGTCTTGAATTGGGATGTTTTGAAAACCCACAGTATTTGATAATTTGAGAGACGCTGCATTCATTTCAACTATTCTCTCAAACTTAGTCCTAGCTTCAAGGTTAACTTAACCACGAACGATATTGTTAACTACGAGAATTATCAAGTGCTTCCTCTTTGTCTTAAAACAGCATCGCAGCTAAGAAATACAAAAGTCAAAATGCACGTAAGTTTCTCTTTCATCAGCCCTAGTGACAGAGACATGAGATAAAGGATAACTGACACACCCACTAAACCGGAGACTGGTTAGAAGAAAGTGACATGCTCAGTGGCGACACAGGTCTGGAGGGGAAACACGTTTGAAACTAAGACCACGTGAAGTCGGGACTTTATTTCCAGAGTATGTTTTCATCTAATTACCGCAGAAGCTTCTTACGTGTTTTTTACATCTGATGCACGTAACTCTGGGTTTATTTACTTGAGTGTTGTATTCTTAAGGAAGAATGAAGTTGTTTTCAACAGATATGTTAGGATAAATTCTTTAAACCTAAAAAAAAAATGTTAAACGATTTCGTTTGTCTGTTGGTTGGTTATTTATTGAATACAAAACTACACAATGGGCTATCTGTGCTATACCCACCATGAGTATGGAAAAATCAGCATATAAGAGAGAGTGCGAGAGTGTATGTGTGTTTTTGTTTAGCAAAGCCACATCGGACTATCTGCTGAATCCACCGATGGGAATCGAGCCCTTGATTTTAGCGTCATAAATCTGTAGACTCACCGCTGTACCAGCGGGAGACAAGGGACAGAGAAGAAGGCCAATAGCTTATTCCTTTTAGAGTTATATAAAAATATTAGTTCTATGAACAGGAAAGGGCATGCACAGTTTTATTTTGGCATGAGGTTTTTGCACTGTGTCACATCCGTCTACAACTGTGGCCCACCAGTACTGAGCATTTTTCTATTTTAATGACATCTTTGTAGTTAAATGTACACTATACATTGAAACAAGATAAAAGAAGTTTCTAAATCAAATAGAAGGTATTCATTAAGAAAACGTTTGCTAAGTATTATCAGATAAGATATTTTTACAGTGTTGTTGAATGATGGTAGAGATTAATAACGTATTGTGATGGGCGTAACTTAAAGTGGGGGACTTTATCCAATGATTTAAACCACTAAGGTCAGTAATAAATGTTAGTTAGACTAGGATAAATGATAATTTATTTTTGTTCAGTTAGAATATATTGATGATTGCTGAGTTGGCGAGTCTGTTAGTCAATTTGTCAGTTAGTTTAGCTTTATTAATATGGAATTTGTGTTTCGACGAAAAGTAGATACGAAAAACAATAGCAGATTCAGGATTTTATCCAAGAGGAAGGAATATGGCGGTTGATTTTGTTTTTGGAATTTCGCACAAAGCTACTCGAGGGCTATCTGTGCTACCCGTCCCTAATTTTGCAGTGTAAGACTAGAGGGAAGGCAGCTAGTCATCACCACCCACCGCCAACTCTTGGGCTACTCTTTTACCAACGAATAGTGGGATTGACCGTCACATTATACACCCCCACGGCTGGGAGGGCGAGCATAATCGTATCTGGGAAAGTTGAATGTCGGAGACGTGGAAAAGGATTGTTATGGTAAGTAGTGTCAGTGCATGTTTACACATTTAGAAATGCTAGAAGACAATAAAAAGAAATTATTTTTGATTAATTTACATTCTAAAATCTTAATTACTTAGGCGCTACAGAAAGTCAGCTTAATACGAGAAACGTTTCTTCTGTCATCCAGGCACATCAGGAGAAACAATTTTTCGGAACAAAGACTACTTCGTCAAATCCACACAATCTGATCAACTATATGTAGGATAGTCAGTTATTATTTTTTCACTTTCAATGAATTGCAGTGCTCTTCATTTTATCTCGGAATGCAAGAAACACACTTTCAGAAGTGAGCGGCCTAACATGTACCCAGTGTCTAAAAGAAACACACACACACAACACAGTTACACTGTGCGGATAAAAACAAATATTTAAAACTTGTTTTATTTCTTATTTTTGCAGAATTGTACGACGAAATCAACTCTTTTCCGAGTGCTATAAAAATCATATATATTCTGTCTGTCTATGGATAAGTACCATAGATATGAATAGCCCACTTCTAGTATTATTTTTGTAATTAGGCCAACCGTTTGGTGAACGTAAGGTTACTACGTAGAACTTGTAGAACCTTAAGTGTACTAGAAATTGGATTCTTATTTTTACTGAATAATTTAAAATAACTCTTCCAACGGTAGAAACAATTATAACAGTATAGAAATTATGAGTAAAGACATTTACGAAGAAACACATTGTGAAGCCATTTGCCATGCACATACATCGTGATGTTTCCAAATGATACATATAGTAACAGGTTTAACAATATACTCATCAAAAATCTTTTACAACGTGTATGCTGTACGAAGACATTTACAAATGAGACACATGATGAAGGTGTTTTCACAGTTTTAACATTATGAAGGCGTTTATAAAGTATGCACAACATTAAGTCTTTAGTGTATGATTCCCGGTAGAGGGCTTAGAAGGGAAAAGTGGTCTGACAGAGATTAACATTTTCTGTTTTAAATTTACTGATAATTTTACGAATAAATATTTAAAAATAGAAGAAAAAAACTTTAAAGTTTCATATAATAATAAAAGCTAATTAATGTGGATGAGAAAAACATTTTGAAATAGAACCACTAAAGTAACTTGTCAAGAACACATAGGTGTACAGATATTGACAGTAATTTCAACACAATTCAACAGCCTATTTCCTTTCTTCGTACAGTAAGAAGAAAGAAAGGTTACCTCTCAGCGAAACTTGAATATTTATTACACACTATACTTCCTGACGATGAACTCTATGTTGCATTGTCAACACACTTTTGTTTAAGTATGATTTAAAGTGCATGTCTTCCAGTGGCATAGCGGCATGTCCGCCACCTTACAATGTCAGATGCCGGGCTTATATACTTCTGGTGGGCAGAGTACAGATAGCTCATTGTGCAGCTTTGGGATTAACTTAGAAAAAAAAAAAACAGTAAAATCACGTATGAAATTTACATTGAGTTTCTGTATAGATATCGAACAAGAATAATTATGATACTTCATTCTATTAGATGTTGGGCCACTTGCTGTTGGAATAGCAGCAGAGGTCTAAGTTGCGGGGATGGCTCTGTCAGAAATAGATAAAAAGTACATATCTAAAGTTATTCTAAATAACTTATCATTAACTTTTAATCCGCTTTTAATAAATCAAACGAACCTTTCTATACCTCTTCTTTTAATTCTAAAATTTTGTTGTTTAGGTACTGTAAAAGTTCCTTGAATATTAATTGCTACAGTGACAGAAAAACTTAAGTCACGTAACTCGTAAGATATTTTTTTTATTTTACTAATAAGCATCTATAGAGTTAATATTAATGTTCTTTATGCGTCACTTTTAAAATTAATATCCATGTGTCACGGTTTATTGGATAAAAAAGGTCTTTTTAGCAGTGATATTTTTGTAAGTCATCTTTTCATAACTTGTAGTAGTATAAGAAAATCGTTTGATTTGCTCGTAAATTAGCTTCCTTTAACTTTAATTAATATAGAAAAAAAATCATTTGATCTTTTCGTAGATTAGCTTCTCATAACTTGTATTAATGTAGAAAAATCATTTGTTCTATTCCAAAATGAGAAGGATCCATCATATGTAAGTGAATATTCATGTAGGAAAAGTGCATGTGATGAATTAATTTTGTCAACGAACAGTTTAATAAAGATATTATCACGTGTTTTTATTTGCATTTTCATTAACGTGCGTTAGACACGAAAAAGAACCAACTTACGTTTAAATCCACCGATTTTTGAAGTTGGAAATTCTTGAAAAAAATGATTTAGATAATTCGAATTCCCGTCGCGCCATACATGCTCGCCCTTTTAACCGTGGGGGCGTTATAATTATACAGTCAATCCCACTATTCGTTGGTAAAAGAGTAGCCCAAGAGTTGGTGGTGGGTGGTAATGACTAGCTGCCTTCCCTCCAGTCTTACACTGCTAAATTAGGAACAGCTAGCGCAGGTAGCCCTCGTGTACCTTTACGCGAAATTCAAAAACCCTTTTTTATATTAATTGCAGTTGCTTTCTGCCATCTATTGTCAAATGAGTGAAATAAGTACAACTAACTTTGTACTGTTTTCATTTTGAATTTCACGCAAAGCCGATAGTGGGTGTCGAAATCCCACTATCACTAAAACCAACTGCTTAGCCATAAGCTGGCTACTCTCTATAAATATCATATAAAAACGTTTAACCAAACTTACAGAATGCGGACGAAATATTTTTTTCCTTAAATTATGACGCTTTGTGCTGTTTCTCTTTTATTTAAAACAAAACATTAATGTATGTTGTTCTAAGAATACTTGTCTTTTTGTCTCAGATTTTTTAAAATTTTAATATTTTTACTTTATTATTTACTGTGAACAGTACTGTTGAGGTTTTCTTTTCTTTTTAAACCTGCTTCACCTTTACGTCATACAACTCATAAGCTGTAAATACAATTCAGTTCTCATTGATGTTTTTTTATTTCCGTTTTTGTGCGACATCTGCTTAACGACTTTAAACTAAAAAAAATGGAATTTTATTATTACTGGTGGGCAGATGAAATATGATTCATTTTCGCATAGCGTTTGCGAATGACGCCACTAAGTTTAATTTACGATCCGGGCGTGGTCTAACGGTTAGCATGAATGTATATCGAATTAGAAGATTCGATGTTCGTGAACCGCTGCCGTAAAAATACGCTCTGCACTTTTGGACTATGGGCAGACTGTAAGAGTGATTATTAAATCCTACGTTTTGGTTAGGTAAGAATATGTAGTCCACGAGTAAATGGTGGGAGTTTTTGATTAACAGCTTTTCCTCTAAACCACTAGTTATCAGCCCCTTTTCGCACTGTTTGTATTTTTTGTGATATCTATTCATACAAATACACAGATGCATAGCTGCAGAAATAAACTAATATGTTAGTGTCACTAAAGCTTCAAACGAAGTGCGCCATCTATTAAAATAAACAAACATGTAAATATACAGAAAAGAAAATGTTATCTAACATACGACTTATTCACTAAGAAATGTGTGTATGGACATTCCACGCCTTCTCTCGATGTGGGCGTGTACCACCCAGTTTGGAAACTACTGCTCTTGTCTATTGATTTAAACTTAGAGAAGGTTATAACCCTATTTATTACAGAGTAACAGAAAATTAAAATCGCTGATTTTTTCTGAGGAAAGGTTTTTCTGTATGAAGGAACTGTTCAAACTATATTAAGGCAAGCCATATTATGTGCCACTTTTGTGAATGAATTATGACCTTAATCTAGGATTTACGCCCTTCACCCTGCAAGGAGCATGGCTTCCGGTTATTCACGCGATGACTAGTATAGGGGGTTTCAAACGATAGGACTATCTTTTTACAGCATAAAAAAACAAATAAAAAAGCGTGTTGGAATTTTGTTTCTCAGTTTGTAAAACTATAAAATAATCAGTAGCTATTATATTCTATTAGTGAAAACTTACTTATATTGTTGTTATCTTTACTAAGAACCTAAAAACCATAAGATCTCAGTGCAGATATCGTGTATCTTAAACAATGAGCCTTGTATTTTGTTTGGATGACTATCCTGATGTCTTGTTTGTTTCTTTGAATTTCGCACAAAGCTACTCGAGGGCTATCTGCTATAGACATCCCTAATTTACCAGTGTAAGACTAGAGAGAAGGCAGCTAGTTATCATCACCCACAGCCAGCTCTTGAGATACTTTTTTACCAACGAATAGTGCGATTAACCATAACATTATAACGCTCCCACGGCTAAAAGGGCGAGCATGTTTGGCATGACGGGAATTGAAATCCACAACCCTCAGATTACAAGTCGAACCCCTTAACCCACCTGGTCATGCCGGGTCCTCCTGATGACTTATGGATCGAATAAAAACGTGAAGAATAATTCTCATATAAAATTCATTGTTTTCCATTTTGAGTATATTTAGAAGATTTAACGTAACATAGTATTTAACAATATTATAAAAAATAATTTTAAATAAGAATCAAATTTAATGCTTACCAGCTGGACTTATTAATAATATTAGTAATTTTCTGAAGGAATGACGTCTCTCTTAACGAGTGGTTGTTTATTTATATTTTTAGTAATGTTTACAATACTACTGTTGGCCCTCTGTTGATACATGGAGTTTAGTTTTCTAACTTTGAACGGATCAGAAGCCCCAATTTTCAGGAGGAGCCAGCTCTCATTTAGAACTACTAATAAGAGCTCCCTCTTATTAAATTAAGGAGTCAGCTACAAGGCTACTTTTATAATTTGCGTATTGCTAAAAGCGCGAAGAGTGTTTAGCTTCTTACTAATACTCGAACCCTGGATTTTCTCATCCACAGCCTGGTACACTTAACGAGGTTGCACTCACTTGTGCCCTTACAAAGATAGAAATACAGAACTAGGAACAAAGAAATCAACTAACCACATAACAGCAGGGCTAAGATAATAATATGAAAATTATGTTCATTATAGAGCGAAATTCTTCATATCAAACATTCATATTTACAAACTTACAAATATAGCACTGTATAAACATCTATTAGGTCTCTCTAAAAACATAGACACCACCATACATACAGTGGAGATATGCAGTATATTTCGATCAATAGTGTACCATTGTTTTATATTATCAAACCCCTTAGTTATTTTCTATGTACGCTTATTGGTTAACTGCTTTGTCCTCATTTGAGCTATTAACGAACAACAACCAATTAGATTCTCTCGTTCAAAGAAACTAGACTCACTAGAGTGTTAGGTGTAACTATAAAACTCTAATCAAAACGTGCGTTTTCAAATAAACTGGCAGGGGTAAATACTACTGAATTTAGAAGCGTTAGATTAACACGTAAGAAAAAATAATTTAGAATAGAATAATTTTCATATCTACAAAACGTTATGTCAGCTGAGAAGATTTATTGGATCTTCACCATTGTTTTACAACTGGTTGTTGATTCCACAGGGACTTATGAGAAATTGTATTATAAGCTGTTGACCGGTAGCCGACAGACGAACAATATCTTGGAAGTTCTGGACACTGTCCAAACCATTGAAGAGTGTACCTTAGTTTGTAGTTACAAGACCACAGCTTGTCGGGCTGTTAATTTCAGCTACAAGAGTAAAGTTTGCGAGCTTTTAACATTCGTGGGAGAAACGGCCAATATTACGAATGAGCCCTTATTTTCCGTCTGGTCTCAAATGGTAAGAAAAAAAAGGATTTCACTTCCAAAATGGCGTTTATCAAACTTGACGAAGTTTAGTATTTATGTAGAAACTACAAATTGAAGCATGCTAGTTTACTTTTAGATAATTACACAGCTTCTTAATTGGATTTTATTTATTATAGATAAAACATTTACTTTTAAATTGTTAATTACTTCTCATTATCTTTGTGACTTAAAATAAACTTAGAAACTAGGTGAAAAAGTTGAAGAATGAATATGACAATTATATTCATTAAATGTAAAATGTCAACATTTGAATTACTTTGAGAGAATCCAAATACAACTAATTTTGAAATGAAACAACCTTTTGCATAAAATTATCAAATATTAATATGAAGCAAATGCATTTTACTTTGCTATTATAGAAACAAAACTGCAAAATTTAAAAGTAAATATTTCTTAGATTTCAAGATATTTTGAAGTTGCAACATAGCATAAACACAATTTACATTTTTTAAATTAAAATATTACTGAACATTAAATTTTCTGTCAAATTTTAAATCTACATGAAATACACGATATTTGGCCTTCCAGAGTATAATCTTGATTTTGTATTGTAACTTATTAACTTTAACGGGCACCCTGAGGACAATTCTAAAGTTATTCTAAAATCTTCCAATGAATAAGCAGTAAGTTTTCGAACATCCAACGCTAAAGTCCGTAGTTCGATTCTCCGAGGTTGGTAAAGTGAAGATGGCCCAATGTGCAGTTTTCCTCTGAAAACAAAGCAGGAAATATAAAGAGGTTAATCTAAAAGAATGTAAGAAGCGCAAATTTCTTGATGACTTCAGAAACAAACTTGTCCATTTCATAATACAAATATTTGTAATGCCCCCCACCCACAGTGGTATGTCTTCCGATTTGTACTGCTGTAAATCGAGTTTGTTTTTTTTGTGAGTAGTGCACATTATCCCATTTTTAAATTTCCTTGGCATTCACGTACTTGTTTTTGTCTTTCAGTTTGAGACATAATTTGTCTTTCATTTATCGTAAGCAACTGTTTCGGGAATTTGAAATGGAAAAGACGAAATTCGAGGAAATATGGAGTAACGCAAGCAGCGAGCTAAAACTAATAGTTTTCCATGTATAATCATGGTTTAGGGTTCTATATGTTACCAGATCCATTCTCTATCGTTTTCACTCAGTGCTAGGTATTCCAATTTTTATCACACTTTTTTTAGCCAAACAATATATTTTTTGTTTAAAAACATTGTCAAATATTATATTTCAAAGTTCAATTTTATAAAGTTTACCTCTAAAGAAGAAATACGAGTATCCACGTGTCGAAAACTGCTCAGGTTATAGGTTTCTTATGATTTTGTATTGTTTGTTTTTGAATTTCACGCAAAGCTACACGAGGGCTATCTGCGCTAGCCGTTCCCAATTTTGCAGTGTAAGACGAGAGGGAAGGCAGCTAGTCATCACCACCTACCGCTAACTCTTGGGCTACTCTTTTACCAACGAATAATTATAACGTTCCAATGGCTGAAAGGGCGAGCATGTTTGGTATGACGGGGATTCGATTAATCTTATGTGATTATTTAACATTTAAGATGGGGGCACGTCGACTTTTTAAACACATCTTTATTTTTCTGAGCTATTTATGCACAAAACTGCTTATGGGTCATGAATTTGTTCGTTACATGTCCTTAATAACAATAGGAGTTACACGGAACAATAACACAAAGTTATATCAGTATTACAGTTTACCTTAGTAATTACAACTGGAGCGTTCTACATATTTCACACAGGAAATCAATTATTTCACCAAAATGTTTTGTCCGTTCTTTACATTGAATGTTGTAACAAACTAAAACGTAAAATAATTCAGTATGATACGATTCTGTGTGGAATTCACCGGCAAAGAAGCCAATCGAGTAAGGGTTAACATGGTACGTACGAGAATTGTGGATGCAAAATGATTTGGTTTTCTTTCTACGAAGGTTTCAAATCACAAAATGTGGAAGAAATGAAAAACTAGTGACTCAAGCAGAGTCTTTACTGTTACTAGAAGACAAAGCTAGTAAAAATCAGGAAGACCTAATAAATCAAATGTTCGGAGATGTTAGACGTTATAACCTTATAAATTAACTGTGTTATTCGAACGACTTTATTCCGTGATGAAATGCGTTAATCATACGCTTATGCCTTCCCGTGGCCTAACTAAGAAATGACTCGCGATTATTCAACGGAATATTCTGCAAGTAATAAGGACAGCGTAAACTTTCAGTTATGGTCAGACTGGAGAAAAAAATCCACTTAGAACCAAAAGTTAAAAGCCAAGGCCAGTGTCGATATCAACTGATGTTTTCACGAATGAAGACGCCCTCTATCTTTCTAAACCTTGAACTCAGTTTGTCATGATTAATGTAGCTTTGCAGTGACATTATCCATTGATTTTGCTTTACTCTCCTAGTCCTTTGCCTGTATGAAGAGACATAAGAGTAGGTACGTGGAAAAAAAGGGCCTATGAAGTATTTATGTTTAGTAACGTAGTTAGCACAAGCTGAACATTTAAGTCAACATTATTTTCGTTTATGAAGTTTTATACATGTTGTCGGAAATAATAACTAAGACAAATTAAAATAATGAGAAATGTGTTTAGTGACGTCATCTAGATGCTTCTCTTCCTTCTTCTAGTTTTTGCGTTTGCAGAAAACTTCAAGAATATTTTAAATTTGTTTTCCTACGGAATCTAAAGCAAACTAAATACAATGTATACCACAGTTATTATATACATGTATACAGACACTATAAACTATTAGACTTAATACTAATATATATAAAATGGGCCAAACATGATTTATAAGAAATGATAACACGGAAGGTTGTTTCGTACAATTCATCACTGATGCCTATCGTTAGTACTTTCGCAGAAATGTAGATTTATTTTTTTATTAAAATATTGACTTCCTGTTGGGTTTCAGAAAGATTTGGAATATAATGTGCATAGTCATGACATTAATGGAGTTCTTGGACTACCCCATCGTTTCTGACCAAATAAGAATTATAAAATATTTATAACGGAAACCCCAAGTTTTTTCTGTTCTTTACTATAAGAACTCCACCCTAGTGGATTCAGGTTAACGACTCGAAGTTTCTGAAATATTAACTTGAGTTGACAGTCCATAATAGCTTTATGGCTAAGTTAATGGCTGAAAACTATCACGCAAGGACTATTAATTCACCAAGTCTATTTGTTTATAAGCGTAAACAACTTAGGATCAGAGAAACATATATATAACTTCTTTCTCATAAAATTCTACACTTTATTATTTTATAAAATACATTTCAAAGTCGATATTTTAATAACAAAATCTTCCGTAACAACCTATCTACTCAAGTGAAACCAAAACACAATCTGGCAATAAACACAGGCAACTAGATATGCCATTTTTACGCTACTACTTGTAGAATTAATAATACAATAGTACCTCGGTTCTCAAATTTAATCAGTTCCAGAAGGCTGATCGAAAACCGATTTGTTCGAAAACCGAATCAATTTTTCCCATAAGAAATGCTGTGAATTAAATTAATCCGTTACATACCTCCAAAAATTACGTATTATGAAGCATTTTAAGTAAAAATATTGCTTATTTATACCTGTATAATAATATTTATATGCATAAAGTCAACCACAAACTATAAACACAATTAAAAAACAATAAATGAAAATTTAACTGCACTTTACTTCTGCTGAGGAGAGCTGGTGGTGTAAGTGAAAGGTGGTAAGGAACGTGGAAAGTAGAAGGGTTATTATTGTTTGGAAGGGGAGTCACCTTCTATAAAAACGTCAGGTAATTCTCCTTCTGGGGTTATTTCTCTTTTCTATCTCTTTGCACCGCTACAACCTGCTTGAGATCCACTGGACCTATTTCTCACCAAAAATTTGTCTCATGAGGTTTGTTTCTGCCTGCACTATAAAATGTTTCTGAAGTAAGACATGACATTGTCATTGAAAATGTTTATGCTGCGGTTTACTACACCTTTGTCAGGGTGAAAGTTTTCCACAAAACTTTGTAACTCTCCAGTTTTCAACACGTTTCCTTGATTAGTGAACTAGGAACATTCTCCCTTCCCTCCTCCTTATCTGAAGACACTTCCTCTGTTGCCTTCTGTTGCTGCTCCTTCTGAAGGTCTTGAAGATCTTCCGTGGTAAACTCAGTGTTGTGGGTCTTCCACCAACTCCTCCACATCATCACCACTCACATTCAAGCTCATACACTTGCCTAGTGAGACAATATCCTTGACAACAGGCTAAGCCTCAAAGCCTTCAAAGTCTCTATCTGCTACTGAATCTGGCCACAATTTTTTCCAGGCTGAGTTCATGGTCCTCAAAGACACTTCCCTCCAGGTTTTGTCTATGATACTCAAGCAATGGAGGATATTAAAGTGATTTTCCAGAACTCTATGAGGGTTAACTCTGTGTCAGAGGTCACTTCAAAGCACCTTTGAAACAGTGCTTTGGTGTAAAGTTTCTTAAATTTCGTTATGACATGTTGGTCCATGGGCTGAATGAAAGGAGTCATGTTGGGGGCAAAAGCTTCACCGTAATGAAACTGTACTCCTCCACCAACCCGTCCTCCAAGCCTGGTTGGTGAGCAGGTGCATTGTCCATTACAAGAAGGGCCTTGAGTGGCAACTGTTTTTCCGTAAGGTAATTCTTTACACTTGGAGCAAACACTTCATGGACCTACGCCATAAAAAATCACTATTAGCCCTCCATATGGCATTTAGTTTATTTTTCAGGACATTATTTTTCTTAAAAACCTCGGGTTCTCAGAATGGTACACAAGCAAAGGCTTAAGTTTTAAGTCCCCACTTGCATTACTACGTAACAATAGAGTTAACCTGTCTTTCATTTGCTTATATCCTAGTAGTGACTTCACCCCTTTGTGATGTAAGTCCTCTTTGGCATTTTCTTTCAATAGAGGCCTGTCTCATCACAGTTGAACACTTGTTGGGGAATAAAACATTCAGCTTCTACATAGTCCTTAAATTCCGTAACAAATTTATTAGCAGCGTCTTTGTTAGAACTGGAACCCTTCACATGTCTTCACCACATTATGTATGCCACTTCTCTTCCTAAATTTTTCAAACCACCCCCTACTAACGTTAAAGGCATCACTTGTATCAGCACTCGTTCTAGGGGTGTTTTTCAGGAGGTCAGCATGCAACTGCTTTTCTTTCTCACAAATGATGGTCTCGGAAATGCTATAACTAGCTAACTGTTTTTCGTTTACCAAAATCAATAATATTTTTTCTACCTTTTTTATTGTTTGTGATCTTTGTTTTGTGAGCACTGTCACTCCTTTTGCAACATCAGCTCCTTTGATGACCTCTTTATTTTTCAGTATGGTGCAGACTGAAGACTTCGCCATACCAGACTGTGTAGCAAGGTCAGACACGCGAACACCCCTCTCATACTTCGCTATGAGATCTTTTTTCACCTCTATTGTGGCTCTAACAACTTTTCATTTTGGTTTGCTGCTTTTATTATCCTTCTTTGACCCCATGGTGGCTTATTTAATCAGAATATTTAGAAAAAACAAAAAAGAAAAACGAGAGCGTTCACAGCAGATTTTAGCGATGTGTGAACTGAGCGACAGGTGCGGGTAAAATGTTTGGGCAAGCTTGGCGTGGGCTGAAATGGTCAAAGGATCGTTCGGGTCATTAGTCGGGTTATTTCGGGGGGTTCGAGCCACGACAGCTTGATTCGGGAACCGAGTTTATATTCGACAACAGAAATATTTTTTTCTCAAACAATATGTTCGAAAACCAAATTTTTCGAGAAGGAGGTCGTTCGAGAACTGAGGTACCATTTTACATTGTTTTATGACTTGGGTTCACTCAATGCTAAAGACATATGTGGCCATAAACCTAATAATGTCTCACGAGGTTAGGCTGTTTAGGAGAATTAGGTTTTTCATAAATTAATATTATAAGCTACCGATGAAAAATCATGCGTATAATAACAAATAAAAGTTAATACAAATATGTATATATATCAATCATTGCAACAAATATTATCAACGAAAGTAAACGCTAAAAATATAAAGTAATTCTTACTTTCGGATGAAGTAAATTACAGTTTTTTTAAAACTATAAACTAATCCTACAGTCCATAGAAAATCTTTTTAATAGAAATACTATTAGAGTCTATGATTTAGTGTTCTGATTTTAACGTTTTTTACTAGTTACTAGAGGGAGTATTGATATAATGTGGTAATGTGTGACGACTAGAGCACGGTATATGTGTTTTTGACAGGGTGTCTCGAATATTTCTTGGACTTTGACAAGAGTAATGCGGTAATATAAAAACATCAGAGATAGTTTTTTTTTTAGAAAGTTAGTGAGTCGTTTATGTTGTTAACTATCGATAACTAAGTTAGTGAGTCTATTCGCCAACCAGTGTTTTGCTTGTGTCATTGATACGGAAATAAATTTAAAAAGTAACTGACTATTTAGTTTTATGTGTAAGTTAGGCCTATCGCTCGTTGAGGTAGGAGAGCATTGCTTGTCGTGGACCAAAGTTTCCATTATTTTTTTACCATTCAATTAAAAATAAATTTATAAGAGTACAGACTTATCTTTAAAAGAAAAAAAAACTCAGTCATGATATTACACTTTTCATGGAACAAAAATTTTGACTAAATGTTTTATTTTAATATGTTTAACTTAGACAAATGTCCTTGAAAAACAACTTCGTGTTGCATGAAAATGCAGAATGAAATAACTTATTCACATTTCTTAAAAATGACATTATTTCAAGCACAAAGTAAAGAACGCGACAGTTATAAATATTTTTGACCACCTGTCTATACTGTATTACCAATAGTGGTTTAGCGGTAAGTCTGAAAGTTTATCATACTAAAAAACCGAATTTCGATACCAGGGGTAGGTACAGCACAGACAAACCAATGTGTAGTTTTGTGTTTCAAAACAAAGGAACAGGATAATTTATTCTATATTAAAATAATTTCATAAACTGATTATGGAGTTGGGTAATTCGTAGTTAACTTTCTTAGGTGTCTGACAGTCTTTCAGCTGGATAGCGGTAAGTCGTTGGATTCACAACACTAAAATCAAGGGTTCGATTCCCCTCGTTGGACACAGAAGATAGCCAGATTGCTTTGCTATAAGAAGGCATGCGCACACACATGCACATATTTGACGAAAATGAAGGCATAGTGTTTAATGTAGTTGTATATAAATATTTGAGGCGACAGTGTATCTGTACAGAAACAAACAAATAAAATAGTAGTAATAATATATTTTCATCTGATACTAGGGATCGTACGTTATGATGAACTCTTAGGTTTATGCTGTAAATGAATCGTTCAATTACAGATAGGAATGTAAAGTCCATTTTCTGTCATCAGGCAGAAAGGATACACAATAGGCTAACTGTGCTGTGCCATCCACGTGTATCGAAGCCCAATTTTTATCGTTATAGGCCTTCACACTTATCGCTAAGCTACTAAGAAACTATATATATTAAGAGTAGCTTTTTTTCATGAAATAAAGGATGTAGAACATTGGAATAAAATTGGTTAGCAGAAAAATAATTTCTTTAAGCATATTTGTTGCTAAACATAGTTAACTGATCTCTAGGAAACTTGTAAGGACAGGCCATGCCATCATGAAGGCCACTGTATTGAGAAAATTCCTGATCTACGTGACTCTAATGGGTTTAAATGTGACTGCGGGTTCTGGTTCAGTGGACCCACATGTGAAATGCGTAAGTTTATTATCCATTACGATAGTGATTAATCTATATACTGAAATGTAGTAAGAAAATAAAAACATTTTGTCCAAAGAAATAAAAAACAGAATTATGTGAACTAATATGATGTACATATCTTTCGATTATATCAATAATTAACGTTGTATTTCACACCCAGGAGCTTCTCTTGAAAGGAACAGTGCTTTTAATAGGTTTTCCGCGTTGAGGGAGCTGAATGAAAAGCTCGTGTATTTTATGTATATGTAACCACAAGATGCAGCATTATGCAAAGTTTCTACCAAACCAAGAAAAGATTAAACGCTTTTTTTATTAAGAATTTTTTTCTCTCATTTAAAACGTTTTGGTGCTTAAACGTTTCGACGAACAAATCTTTTAAATTTCAACACACTAGATCATTGTCACCTTTATGTTGATGTTGTTTTCCTCCAGGAGAGTTTGATGCGGAAATTTCATATTGATGAAATGTTGCTTCGTCCATTTATCTGTTTGGCTTTTTTTTTTTTTTTTTGATAAAACTAAGGTAAAAGGACGACAACTTTAATTTGAAAAACTAGAAAATATAACTATGAAGTTTATGTGTACTGATAGATTATTTTATTTAAGGGTGACTAACCAGTAGGGACTTGAAGGAATAAGTGTTTCAGCTTTAACATTAAGAGCATGATGTTTGTTCGTACACCATAAAACGAAATATTACAAACTTATGTCTTGCAGCCGTTCCACCTTATGTGTCATTCAGAAACTCTTTCTTCAAGCTGTCCGACTCTAGAATGATGTGGAATCAGTCAAAAGGAGCGTGTGAAGAAGAAGGAGCTAAGCTGGCTGTGGTTCCTGACTCCGCCACAAATGACTTCCTGAAAAACCTTATCAACACCACGTACCAGGGTTTTCCATTGAGCCACTGGATCGACGTTAGACGTTTGAAAGAGTGCAACTATACGACAGTACATGGGTTTACTGATTGGGCCCCTGGCCAACCTCTCTGTAACTACGACTGTGTCCACTTATGGTCGGCCTCGAACTTGATGTGGGACGACACTGACTGCAAGCATCTGTTCAACTATATTTGTGAAATCACATTTTTTTAACCATCAAGCTGGTTGTTCTATCATTCTAAAAATGTATCGTCGTTCTTAACTAAAAAGAAATAGATTAAAAAACTAAAGAACTTGTAAGTTTGCTGGTTGTTTTTCTAGCAGGTTTTAATATTAGAAAAATAGAAATGGACACTGAAAACATCATTGCTTTGCGTCTACCACTAATATGTAAATTTTATTACGTTTATATAATGTTAAAATATAACTCTAACGGAACATTTTCTTGTAAAATAATGTAATATATATAATAAATTTACTTTTTAGCGTTCTTCAATAATAATATAATACACTTTAATAGCTCTGTTATTGTTTCATACCTTGTCACTGGTTATTCTGTGTTATTGTTTCAGACCTAGTCACTAATTATTCCGTGTTATTGTTTCATATCTTCTCACTAATTATTCCTTGTTACTGTTTCATATCTTCTCACTAATTATTCTGCGTATTGTTTTGTACCTTGCCATAAATTTCTGTGTTTTTGTTTGATACCCTGTTACTTATTATTCTGTTTTATTGTTTTATACCGTTATTGATTATTCTGTTTTACTGTTTCATATGTAGTTACTAACTACTCTGTGTTATTGTTTCATATTATATCACTAGTTATTATGTTTTGTTGTTTTATACCGTACCACTAGTTGTTCTGTGTTATTGTTCATATCGTGTCAGTGGTTATTTTGTGTTAGTCTTTCATACCTTGTCAATGGTTATTCTGTGTTATTGTTCTATAATATATATGAACGATCCCATGTGGTTGTTTTATTTTATTACTGTTAGTGTACGTTACTGGTTTAAAATAATTTTACTGGTTATTCTATGCTAAAGTTTTATGCCGTGTCACTAGTGACTCTACATTACTATGTTTTTCTGTGTTACTGTAGTATATCGTGTCGATGGTAGTTCTCTACTCTTGCTTGATGGCATATCGTAAACTTGTTTATACCGTGTCGATGGTAGTTTTGTATTTGTATTCTTGTTTAATGTCTGGTGATAGTACTTCTGTATTCTTGTTTTGTATTGTGTTTATGGTACCAAGCTGTTGCATATGAAATGTCGGATTTTCAGACGCAAATTTGAAACTCGATTTTTATTGTCTGAAAGAGAAGCATAATCGTAAATTTGTCAGAATAATATAGTGTATTACCTGGTTAATTTCAACCTCACTTTATTTTTCAGAAACTAAGTCACATTAATAAAACGGATAAAATTAATATTTGTGTAATTTTCTTGTGCGAGTTTCAAATTTGGTCACAATGCGGCGACAGCAGCTCCTAATATTATCACGCATTTGGTGATTGCACAGCTAATGAGCACGAAGCACAGCGTTGATTTAAAAGAATTCGCTCTTGTAACACAAGCCTTCAAAATGAGCCTTGCAGTCGTCCTCATACGGTCATTAATGAGGAAGAATTGAAGGCCTTATATGAATTAGATACCTACAAACCAGTGAGAAAACTTGCCGAAAAACTTCTTGTCCATCATTCAACAGTTTCCCGACATCTTGAATTAACTGGTAAAGTGAAAAAGTTCGTTAAATGGGTACCTCATAAATTGACTAAAAACTATCCAAAAACACAAGTTGAAATTTGTTCTTCACTCCTTACTCGCAATAAAAACGACCCGTTACTCAGTAGAATTGTCATTTGTGGTAAAAAAAAAAAAGGATTACTTACGATAAACGACGACGATTCTGATAGAGGCTTCACTATGAGAAAGCATCAAAACCAGCTTTTCACCCGAAGAACATATGGTGATCATCGGCAGGTGTGACCCACTATTTATTCTTAAATACAAAAGAAACAATCACAAAAGAGAAATATTGTTGCGAACTTGAAACTATGCATTGAAAAGTGTCACGATAACATCCAGCAACAGTCAATCGCTGTGGACCCATACTGCTTCGTGACAATGCTCGATTTCATGTCTTACTCGTCACTATCCAGAAACTAAACGAACTACAGAATAAAACTTTACCTTATAAATTAGGTTCACAGATCTGTCTGCTTCAAATAATAACTATTTTAAACATTTGGGCATTTTAAAGGAAAAAAAAACTTTTGCAAACCAAAGGTCAATTGAAAGTGCTTTCGAAGAGTCATTTGCATCAAAGGACACCCAGTTCTAGAAAGATGGCATTGATAAACTAAACAAAATGTTGGTAGGAATGTGTTTAGTCTAAAGAAGCTTTTTTTGGTTAAATAAATTAAACAACAAAAAAGATGTACTTGTTTCACATCGTATTTAAAAATTTGATATTTTATATGCAACAGTATCATAGTTCTGTATCCTTGTTTTATACCATGTAGGTGACAGTTCTGTGTGTTTTTTTTATACTGTGTCGTTAGTAGTTCTGTATTCATGTTTTATACCGTGTAGGTGGTAGCTCTGTATTATTGTTTTATACTCTGTCGATAGCACTTAAGTATTGTAGTTTTATACCTTGTAAGTGTTGGCTCTGTATTATTGTTGATACTGTGTCGATATCTGTTCTGTATTTTTGTTTTATAACATGTAGGTGGTAGCTCTGTATTGCTGTTTCATACGATGTCGATATTAATTTTGTATTTTTGTTTTATATTGTGTCGATATTAGATCTGTGTTCTTGTTTTATACCGTGTAGGTTGGAGCTCTGTATATTTGTTGTATTTTGTGTGATTAGTTATTTTGTCGTTCTTGGTTGGTCTCTCTATATTTTCTCTGACGTTTCATAATACAAATAAATTTAAATGTTTTACTCGTTAAGTTTATCTAACTTGAACACCTACTTAATTAATTCCCATTGTAAATTTTTCAATAACTGTTTTCAAGTTAGAGAAAAACTATATTTGTTTGTTTTTGGATTTCGCGCAAAGCTACTCGAGGGTTGTCTGCGCTAGCCGTCCCTAATTTAGCAGTCTGAAAATAGAGGGAAGGCAGCTAGTCATTACCATCCACCGCCAACTCTTGGGCTACACTTTTACTAACGAATAGTTGGATTAACCGTAACGTTATAACGCCCCCACGGCTGAAATGGCGAGCATGTTTGGCGCGACGGGGATTCGAACCCGCGATCCTCGGATTACGATTCGCACGCCTTAACCCACCTGGCCATGCTGAGCCAGAAAAATTATGAAGATACTGGATGATTTACGGTCACTCATGCACTGTTTTTGTTGTTGTTGTTTTAACCATCGAAAATCATGCAATATACATTATGTTACCATCAGATATATAGGCATAAATAGCAAGATCTTTTAGTTATGGTCTTGTAATGCTAGATTCTTTGGTTCGAATCCATGTCACTCCAAATATGCTCACCCTTTTTGTCGTGGTGACGTTATAAAGTCACGGTCAATTCCACTATTCTTTGGTTATAGAGTAGCCCAAGAATTGATGGTGAGCGGTAAGGACTAATTGTCTTTTCACTGATATTTATAGTGCTAAATTAGGAACGACTATCGCAGATAGCCCTCTTGCTATCTTAATTTTTGAAATTTGATCATTTTCTTTTTCAAAATTCTAGCTATCACCCTCTTTCTCCGTTACAATGGTTGTAACGTGTCGTTGATGTTTGAGCCACATTCTCCGAAAGTGAATCAAATAGTTTTGTGAGCACTCAATCTTTATATCAATTTATGAACACATTTCAAGTAACATACATGACCCCCACACTTCACTTTACACGCACAAAGAGATGTGAAGACAATATCCCGCTGTCTGGCGGGGATAAAAATAAATACTTATTGAGTGAATAGTAATACTAATTTTGTCCAATTATGTTTACATATCTTGTCAAACAATTTCATTACATGTACAAAACATTCCCATGATACAGCAGAAGACAAACAACAATAGACAAACATTACGCTCAACCTGGACTTTAGGCTATTTGAAATTATGTAGACAAAAAAGATTTATATTTATTAATGAAATATCTAAATTAAAAGTGCCGTTTTTATAAGAGTTTAAAATATTGAACGGACATGCCATTAAAAGACTGTAAATATATCTGAAGCTTCGATAGATGGCAGCACATATCCTAACTTGATCGCTACTACAAATTAATCTTTGGGTGATGAATTAAAATCTTGTAATTTTCGAACCGACGTACTGAAGTTAACAACAACAAATAAAACGAGTTTTTGATGAGTTCAATTTTAACAACATCAGGAAATCAAATACACTATTAATACGAAGCTGAAACTGTGGCTACAGAACATTTACCGATCTTCCTTATCGAGGTTTCAATTCACCACAAACTACTTCCTCCAGGACTCTTTGTACATGATTTTCATGCATTAGTAGTATATATAACGTGTATTCATTTCAGTGAATGTTTTAACATACTTACATCTAAACAGTTCATCAAACATCATGTTATTATTAAATATTGATCATTCACGAAAAGAAAATCAGGTTTTGATTAACATATCAAAATACATGGTGCACGAATCAGAGAAAATACAAAAATACATCATATTTTGACGAAGGCTAATGGTTATTATATAGGAACTACTTTCACACTGAAAATATTGAGATGGAACATTTTTCATGTCCAACAGTGGTAATTTTACATACTTAAAACTTTGAATTTCGAGATTCAATTCCCTCTGTGGACACAGCAGTTAGCCTAATGTGGCTTTGCAAGTAAACAAATAACAAATCGATTCATTCCAAGTAAACCGTTGACTCAATAATAATTTTAATGGCTTATATGCTAAACATCAGATTTCGATACTCGTTATGGCTACAGAACAAATAGTTTAGTGACAAAAGAAAAAGAAAATCATTGGTGAACATTAATCCTACACATACAACAGAAGTTGTTTGGTCGAATTTCGGGTAACTTTTATCGTTTATTTGTCGCCGTATTTGACCATTAGAGATGGTGTTCTAACTGAGAAACACAGCCACACTCTAACATCTCCATGAAACTTGAGTCTTGAATATATTTTATAACCTTCCTAAGAATTGTTTCACTCACCGTGATACACCAGAAGGTATAACTTGTACAAATTAAATTTAAAACACTAATTTTACATCAAGTAGATGTGAAATATGTGTGATATGTTCAGCACTGCCACATGAGGTTTTGTTTGATTTATTTTGTTAATGGCCGGACCACTCGTTTGATTTAAAAGAATCTCGTGCAGGAAAAAAAAAAATAATTAAAACTTGCGTTTATCAGGCTGATATGATATGTTCAAAAAGTTTATTATATGCGCCTTCATATCAGTTTGCCCCTCAGTGGCTCAGCGGTATGTCTGCGGACTTACAACGCTAAAAACCGGGTTTCGATACCCTTGGTGGGCAAAGCACAGATAGCTCATTGTGTAGCTTTGTGCTTAATTCAAAACAGCAACAAAACAACAACATATCAGTTGGTACTTTGACTATCAAAATCAACACTTCTGGTATATCTCTTAGTACGAGTTCTACGCAGAACGTTAGCGGGAAATGAAACGCTAACACTGACGTTAGAGAAACGGTTTTCAAACTGCACGCACTTAAAGCGTATTGCATGTTCTCGCTGCATCAGCTGTTACATTTCGGAATAATTAGCGTTAATTTTATTTATATGTTGTGTACCACATAAATACTTCAGGAAGTTCACTTAAACCTAAATGATTACTGCACACTGCGAGAAGTGTTGAATTATCAATCATCCGCGTGTAATCAGCTGTGAAGTTAGACACCCTAAAGTGTGATCCATTGAGTAAGCTAAGTAACATCAGTGCTCAGCAGTTTCCTTTCAAGAAAATCAATCTCTCTTTCTAAGTTTGTCGATTATATATTGGGTTTTAATTTAACGCCGTTAATAGCTCGAAATAATAAGCCTTTTTAGTTGACATAAAACGAACTCAATTCTAGGTTATTAAAAATTAACAAATAGTGTAGAAGTTAGTAAACGTTTGTATTTTATTTAAATATTTTAAACAAAATTAAATACAGTTATATATTTCATACTCAGAAGCGTCAAAATCTTAACGCTATTCATGGTTTGAATTTGGCGTTATCTGCGCTAGTCGTCCCTAATTCAGCAATGTAAGACTATAAGGATTTGTTGTTTGTTTAGAATTAAACACAAAGCTACACAATGGGCTATCTGTGCTCTGCTCACCACGGGGTATCGATACCCGGTTTTTAGTGTTAAGTCCGCAGACATACCACTGTGCCTCTAGGCCAAGACTAGAAGAAAAGGCAACTAGTCATCACCATCCGCTACCAACTCTTTTGCTATTCCTTTACCAAAGAGTAGGGCTTGACTGTCACTTTATAATGCCCCCACGGTAAAATGGCAAACATGTTTGGTGTGACAGAGATTCGAACTCGTGACCACGGATTACGAGTCGAGTGCCTTAACCACCTGGCCATACCGGGTCATGTTTCTTACCAGGTAATAATATTTATTTTATTTACTCGGTAAAAAGACCAACAAAAAACACAACAACAAAGATTTGTTAAATTTACGGCCCGGCATAGCCAAGCATGTTAAGGCGTTTGACTCGCAGGTTCGAATTCCGGCCACACCAAACATTCTGGCCCTCTCAGCCGTAGGGGCGTTATAATGTAACGGTCAATCTCACTATTCGTTGGTAAAAGAGAAGCCCAAGAGTTGGTGGTGGGTGGTGATGACTAGCTGCCTTCTCTCTAGTCTTACACTGCTAAATTAAGGACGGCTAGCGCAGATAGCTCTTGTGTAGCTGTGCGCGAAATTCAAAAACAAAAAATAAACATTGTTAAATTTACACCACTTCCGTGACATCACACATACAATATCTCACTTGTGTCGAAAAACAAAATCCAAGTTTCGCTATATTTCTTTTATGTAATCGTTATGTCACTACTATACCTTTTTTAAGAGAATAGGTAATGGAGTATAATTGAGCTGCCTTTGAGGATTTTAGAGGCTTATCTGGAAAGAGAAACGTCAAAATAGATCCTACAATATTGAAAACAAGAATGTATTTTATTTTAACACAACCTTATAGAGCATCGAAAAAACTTTTCACAGAAAATATTGTTATATTCTGGTTGGGGTGTGCCTTTTAAGCTATTTAAGAAAGGCGATGATAAATATTATTAAAATTTTTACTATAACTTTATGTTGAAGAAAATTCGAAAAAGTGTGAGACTTTGTCAAGTGTTGAGATAAATTAAATAGTCCTTGCTCCCCAAATTTCAAGGTTTTTACTTTATTTCCAAGGTAATGACTTATACCTTCTATGAATTCAGAATAACTCAGAGTATGAACAATCATGGGTCGACAAACAAGAAGAGCTGAGTGTGTGGTTTGTTCGCTTATTTGTAAGTAAGCAAAAAGCTACATGAAAAGGTATCTGTGCTCTTCCCACCATGGGTATCGAAAACCGGTTTCTAGTGTTGTAAGTCCGCAGACATATCGCTGTGCCACTGGTTGGGGGTCTCAGTGTATGGACGATCATGGGTCGACAAACAAGTATCAAGAAGAGCTCAGAGTAGGACTAATCACGGGTTGGGAAAACAGTAAAAAGAACATACATGTCACCAACAAGGAGACACTTTTATTGGTATTATTAAACACTCTAATGTATATTTTAATCTTTAACCTTTCATCAATAAATCATAGATTTACATTTATGTCAAATATTACTGTTCACGTAAATAGAATGCTTGCAGTTGCAAACTTTAATTTAATGAAATGTGAATACAGAACCACACTTCCTGGAACATGAATGACATATAAACAGGCCTGCGAACTTTAACTTGTTTTGGTTTAATAACTGATCATCCATAATTCAGCTACGTAGATTTCGATAATATTATTCTATTTTTTTTTTGTATCACGTAAGGATTTTTTGGTTCGCAAATCTGAAAATAAAAAAAACCCTCTTACTTTGATAAAATTATTATTTTGTTTACCACAATTAAATTTTTTTATTATTATGTTTGGGTTATAGAACGATTTATAAGATGAATGGTCTAAAGAAATCTATAGCCAGCGGTTCTCAACATTTTAAGAATAACAAAATGTGATCTGATTTCAATGAAAATAATCCACTTATATAAAAGCACATATTATGATGTTTGGGAAAATTTGTATGTCGTGGTGAAAAATATATATCATTTTAACATGTTTTATAGAAATTATTCTAAAACATGGAAAAAGTTCAAGACAACAAAGCTATTGCAGGCATGAGTCACTACACATTTTCTTGTGTAGAATTTAATGTGCTGTTTGATAAAGAAGATAAATGAATAAAACATCTATAAACGAGGTCAAAATAGAATTAAGACCATACATAGCATTTCGCCAAGAAGCATAATCACGTGTACCTGACAACATATAAACATCAACTAGTGATGTTAGAGTTACAAAACTATAGTAAATAGCCGAATTCCTTAAGTTTTGTTCATCAGAGTTTCTTTGTTTTATTAAAGCTGTTATTTCACTTTTCAACTCTTTTGTCTTATTCTCATAACAATAAGTTGTGATATTTTTATTTTGCTTTCATACTCTGTGATTTTAAATAATTATAGGTGTTTTTCATTTCCTTATAAATATTTTAAATGCGTGATACCTCAAAAATATATGTATGTTCTAATGACTTTTGAAGCGACATAATAAATAACATAAAGGTATAGGAACAAGACAAATGTGGTGTAGATGTATTAAATAATGAAGAAGTTTATGATTTATCTGTTGTTGTTGTTGCTATACACGTTAGATATTTTTAAATCTTTTACATCGTCACGAGAACATTTTCCCACACCATTACCTCTCCTCCAGCAGTTTGCTCTAAGGGAACAACAAAAGCAAGTCCAGTGTGTCGTACGCGTTTCTTTATATTCATACTTTACAATTACTTCAAAATAAGATAATATAAAACCCAATCATGCTTCCAGCGAGTCACTGTCTATGTTTTGAGTTCTCTTCTCTTTTCATATAATTTTTTTTTAAAGAATGGTTGTTGACCGACATATGACACTTGCAAAGTTCTTTGCGTGATATGGAGACCATTGTTGTTTGAATGGCCAGTCGAGGTACACTTAGAAAACTGTTGCATTGTATAAAATTCTGCAGTCGTCTTTTCCTATTGCTAGCCACAGTTTCTTAAGAGGTAGTTGTACCCCCTTAAGGAATTCTATGCTGATAGACTTTAATTAATGACAGATGTGTATAATTTAAATAAGTAAAGACAAGCTAATGGTTATCAACAAATAAATATAGTATTATCATGAAACTTCAGTCTTCTGATGTAACCCAAATTTGTGTTGCCACATTTACAACGAAAGGGTAATATTTATTCATGTAATTTTTAATAGACTTAAAAGAAAAATCAACACATAAGTTTCAAGTTGTGGGTTTACAACTTTGTTGGATTTGGAGCAGGAGTCACTAAAAATCTTAAAGAGAAATAACATCAACAGTGTAATAAATTCGTCTAAATTTTTGTGGACTCCTCTATATACACAGAAAAGAAATTACTTCATCCAGTTACTTTGTTCATTCGTTTGGACCGAGTGTTGTAACATATAAAGAGGTAAAATTACCCAGCATAACACGATGTGGAATCCGCAATGTTTTAAACCAAATTAGAATTTGAGGACAAATGAGGGTCAGCGCTTCTCAAAACATAATTTATCCGCAGGTGAAAATAATGAAATAACAGAAAAAAAATCAAAGCTTCTTATTTTTACATTTACTGCTCGCTTGATGCTCGTCAAATAAACTAATCCGATGTTTTAGAAACATTTAAAAACATCGTTTATTGCCTTTTATAAATGGTCAAAACTGAAAAGTACTTCAACTCATAAAAATAAGGGTATACCGATTGGTATCGTCTTGATCAACACCAGAGGTTTTCTTATTGCGCGTTTGATCACAAATTGTGCACCTGTAAAGATATTTTTGCAGTTGAAAATTCACTCACGTTCAAGTCGATAAATATAAAAAAACACTTTAAATATTATAAAATACTATTCTACAGTTGAAAAATAAATGTAAAAATTAAAATATTCTTTATTTCCTGAATTATTTTAATAGTCCTGTATGTATATGAGATGCAATAAGGTATCATGTATTAAAAAATTTATGATCCTAAAATACCATTGTGCAATTGAAAAAAGTATTCAAGTAAGGGTGTGGCTGATATCCGATGATTACCAGACCATATTAGTTGATACCAATACTTACTATGAGTGCATTTAAGGTTATTTAAAATTAGTGAAACAAATTAAACTTTCACCTATAGTTGATTTTTTCCTGCTACATTTATAACAAAAGTCTCAGGTAATATTTATTTGGTGCACTTTGTTCAAAAAATTAATATCAGGCTTAAAAAGGTTAAAAACAACAATTTTGCATTAGTGCTTCTAGCAACACTTAATAAATAAAAACACTCGCACGTGTTATGATTATAATATTCGTTAGTTTATAGAAGAAGCTTTATATATGTAATCATAAAAAGTATTAATTGTTTTAATTTATTTCATAAAATGCGGCCTAACAGTTTCACCACGTCATTGAAAAAAAGACAGTTTTCAGCTTTAAAATTCAACGCGAATATTGGGAAGGTCAATCTAGCATATTGAAACAACAGCAGATGCTGTGCTGTGACGACCGCACCAACTTGCCACGAGGTTCGTAGAAAGTTAGCTCAGGTTAGAAATATGTCCATTTCACTTTGAATAGGCCCGGCATGGCTTAGCGCGTTAAGGCGTGCGCTTCGTAATCTGAGGGTCGCGCCAAACATGCTCGCCCTCCCAGCCATGGGGGTGTTAAAATGTGACGGTCAATCCCACTATTCGTTGGTAAAAAAGTAGCCCAAGAGTTGGCGGTATGTGGTGACGACTAACTATCTTCCCTCTAGTCTTACACTGCTAAATTAGGGACGGTTAGCACAGATAGCCCTCGAGTAGATTTGTGCGAAATTCCAAAAAAACAAACAAACACTTTGAATTATGATCAGAGAAATCCGTTAAAAAGTGTAGAATGTTCAAAAAAATTGAAGAGTTGCTTTAAATGAACACACAAACGTGCTTATAATAAAAAACACGTTAACGTCACTTACTATGTTAATAAGTTCAATATTACAATATTACGAAGATCAGCACGCGGAACACTTGACAACATTAAACTTGACGACTGGTAGAATGGTACGTGGTCATGGTGGCATTTGTGTAACCACGGCCATTTTCACTGTCATATTAAAAACAGGAAATTCGAGCATTATGTCAAAGTGGTTAGGACTTAGCTTAGAATCTAATGTCGTAAATTTGACTACTCATCCACGAAATATGATCTCCCTTTCAGCCGTGGAGGCTCTATAATGTTACATTTAATCCCTCTATTCATTGATAAAAGGGTAACCCAAGAATTGGGAAAGGGTGGTGATAATTAGGTGCCCTCCTTTTAGTCTTTTCCCGCTAAATTAGGGACGGTTAGCACAGGTAGCTCTCGTATAACTTTGCGAGAAGTTCAAAATACGCCAATCGAGCAGTGAGGGTAATAACATGCTGTGCAACAACAAGCAAAAATATTGGTGTATGTTACCGACTACAACAATACAAGCATTTTTTCAATTTAAATTGGTGCAAATCCCATCGATATATGTTGATGCATCCATACATACAGAAAAAAAACACACATAGTTTTTCATTAGTTCGGTTGTCCGCGCAAAGGTACACAAGGGTTAACTGCGCTAGTCGATCCTGATTATGAACTAAGACACTAGAAGAAAGGTAGGTAGGGTTGAATCGACTGGTGGGATATGATATCCTCTGTCATGGCTCACAAAAACGCGGAATACCTTTCCTTGGTAGTGTATTACGAAACGTGGATCCTATAGCATGCATACCTTTCCTTGGTAGTGTATTACGAAACGTGGATCCTGTAGCATGCATACCTTTCCTTGGTAGTGTATTACGAAACGTGGATTCTATAGCATGCATACCTTTCCTTGGTAGTGTATTACGAAACGTGGATCCTATAGCATGCATACCTTTCCTTGATAGTGTATTACGAAACGTGGATCATGTAGCATGCAGTCTGGCACACTAACCATTAGATCACATAATGAATGATTTTTAACATTCGTATAAAAAGTAATCTATTCGGTGTTGATATACTTTACAACATACAAAATTTGTTAGTGTCTATGCCTTGTCTCTGTACGTGTTCAATTTGAGGGTTCATGGTTCTCAACTCGTTGCTGCGTAAACGTACTTTGGAGTTGGTGGTGTGTCATAAAAGAAGCTGTTAGATATTTTACCAGACAAAAGCTAGCTAAGAGCTGGTATGGAGTTGTTCACTATCTTTCTTCCATCTATTATATATTATAGGAAAAATTCAAAAACTAGATTTCAGGCTGTTTTGAATTAAGCACAAAGCTACACAATGGGCTATCTCTGCTCTGCCCACCATGGGTATCGAAACCCGGATTTTAGCGTTAAGTTCGCAGACATACCGCTGAGCCACTGGGGGGCAGATTTCAGGCTATCAGTGGTGTCGAGAAACCCACTTGTTGAGAATTTTATGCAAAAACGGCTCGTTTGGGTTGAGAAAATATTTTACATAGACGGTCGAAACGTTAATCTTTCTATTCATTGATAAAAGGGTAACCCAAGAATTGGTGTTCGCTCTTCTATGTAAAAATATTTTCTCAACCCAAACGAGCCGTTTTTGCATAAGATTTTAAATACTTTCAGAGAACAATGGAAGGTAAGTCACAGGTGAAACATCAAAGTTTATTAATTTTCGTGCAACAGAAACTTAATGGAAGTGCTTGAGTTCATTACACAGTTAATATTTTGTGTGTCCCATTTTGCTCTAATAACTGCCGACAGCTTTTCAGGCACGTTAGTAACATATTTAATTAAACTGTTTTTTGGAATTTTACAAAAAATGTCTGTAATACACTTCCATAAAGTTTCTTTAGAAGAAATGTTTGGTTTGTCCAGTAAAAAAAAGACACTTGACATCAGTATCATCGAGTTTAGGTGTTCTGTCTTTTAATTTTATATTTCCAAATTTACTTGTCCTGATGTTACGATCTAAAATGTACTTTAAAGTGTTTGGGTAGCATTTCAAGCCAGCAGAAATGTGTTGGATAGTCCAACCAGCATCACGTAAAAGCATTTATACGAATTCTCTTCTCTACTGAAAATTATTCATACTTTTTGGGCCTTGGCTTGACAACAAAACTCTATATATATATAGTTTAAACACCGTTTTTATCAAGGTTTATTTGTGGAGTGCTATTAAGATGATTTCTTTTAGCATACACTGATGCCATGTGCTAGTTCCTTGTTAGTTTTTTGCTATATAGTTAAGACACTAAATAGGGTACCATGAGAGTTATTTTAGATCCTAAATTTGGTCAGTATGTTCATTAAAGCAGAACTCCTTGGTACAAATAAATGGGAATTTTAAAGAATGATAAATATTGTCACCATGGCTCAATCAGTTGTTTTCAGGAATCAATGAAGCATTAGTATAACGTTGAAATTTACATTCTGCAATGACATGAAAGAATTAGCAACATAAACTCAAAGAAATGACAAAATATTCTCTAACCCTAACACTTTTGTACAGTTCAACTAAAACCATGTACGTTTTGGCATTCCTTCAGAGTTTTTAGTGCTTAAGCTCTATTCTCACCAGTAATTGTTTTATTGACAAGTTGAAACGTGGCTATGAAAAAAAGAATTACCACATTTTTTAGTTCATGCATTGGTTAGAAAATGATGTTTGTCCACATTCCTCTAGTAAACAAAGTAAAAGCACTCTCATGATTAAGAGTCATTAACGAAATAATTTGAATTTGTCTCTCCAACCTGAAAAAAATATTAGATATAATTTAAGTATCAAATCTAGGACCACATAATGGCCAAGTGATCAAAAGTATGTCTATCGAAATGTGTTAAATTATGATGCTTGGTTATTCGTTAGTAATTACAGATACAGACAAATCACACATAGGCCAGAATGTCACTCCTTTAAATTAGTCACAACACCTACATATTCACATTCAGCCAGAACTTCAGAAACGGATCTTCTTATTTATGACCGACCATCAGATCATTACTTCTGATGGGTTTCACATCAAGCAAGATAGTGTTTCTTATGGCTTTTAAAGTGAATACGTTCATGAAAATCACATTTCACGCCTTCATCGCTGGCATCCGTCTACAGATTACCAAACGGAACGCAATGAAAACACTCTATATTTGTTGCAAAATGGATTTCAGCCCATTGTTTTTGCAAGCCTGAAAAACGAACGTTAGGAAAACATTTTAACAATACTTTCGTTCAATATGTTGTACTATAACATCCCATTCGTGCCATTGAACGGGCTCATGCTTATAATAACCCATGATCAATCACTGCAACGATCTTATATATCGATTTCTCATATTTTCAGCACTTTTCTTCAATCTTATCATTCAATCTGGATAATTTTGCTTTTATCCAATCAATTTCTCTATATCTTTGCATGATGTTATGCACAGTGTTCAAGTTTCAAGAGGATATAAAATTTTCCATTCTTTTATCAAGATAAAATTTGTCCTTTCCCTCTAATTCACGTAAATGATTACGTTTTGGCATCATTTTTCAGTTTTATATCACTGATGTTTCCATTTTAACACTCCATGTAAAATACCATAGATGGCTCATATCATGTAAGAAAATGGATATTTATCTCATTCATTTTGAAAGGACAGTAAAGAGAAATACACACGCACCCAGACAAAAAAGAAACATAAAAAAATAATTTCTTAATTTCAAATATATATCCCGTTAAGAGAATAACAAAAACAAAATACTTTACTAGAAACAAGGCCAAGTGACAAATGTATGATATTACTCTGTTGCGTATTACATAAGCACTGATAATTAAATTGGTGAAATATCTTGAAGTTTATACGACAAATAAATGTCACGTGATGTTTAAGGATGATAAGCCAGTGCAACAGAACTATTAATGTTGCAGCTTATTGCTTAGTAACAGAGAAGATGCTGTCGCATCTTAATCGGAAGTAGAGTCTTTATTCTCAACTAAAAGATGTTTAAGTCACAAAAAAATAGATACGCAGCATTGACTTCAAGTCAAACGCTTATAACAGACAGCGAATGTCAAATGTAATTGTTTTGGAACAGGCAGACTACCAAACCTAATTATTATTGATATTCTTGCAAATATCATACATGCTGTGGTAAAAAATTATAAGACCTAATACTTGCGATAAGAAGACGAGTGTTAGGTTTTTTATCAGTGCAAAACTTCTCAGTACTTCCTCTACCTACTGATGGTTTGTTTGTTTGTTTCTAGGATTTTCTCGCAAAGCTACTCGAGGGCTATCTGCGCTAACCGTCCCTAATTTTGTAGTGTAAGACTAGAGGGAAGACAACTTGTCATCACCACCCACCATCAATTCTTGGGTTATTCTTTTACCAACGAATAGTATGATTGACCGTCACATTATAACGTTGAAAGGGCAAGCATATTTGGTGCGACGGGGATTCGAACCCTCGACCCTCAGATTACGAGTCGAACGCCTTAACCCACCTGGTCATGATCTACTGCAGGAAATCGAATTCCGTGATTTAAGGTTATAAATCAGCCAACCAGCCGCTAATGCACCAAGGGAGGGACTAGATGTTAATAAATGTTTGTACAGTTACTTTTTTTAATTATTTGTTTGCAAAATTTGAATTTGTGGCATCTTCGGAAATGATTTGTTTCATACGAAAGATAAATCTGAAAAGTTCTGATTAGAAATTCACAATAAAAGAAAAAAGAAAAAATGCATGCCTGTGAGAGAGAGTTAAGTCTACGGATTCGTACTGCTAAAATATGGGTTTAATCCCTGGTAGTGGACACATAGTAGCGTCATCTAACTTGTCATAAAATAAAAAGAAACGTGAAAAAAATAAAACATGTATCCGCTCTGTTCTGTTTTGTATCTACAAATGTCAAAAAGAACGATGAAAATACGAATTGGTAGTTTCACTTCCTATTATTATATTTTAGGTCCTTATTATATAGTAGATTCACCAATCAAAGTAAACCATCGTGACTGAAGAAGTTATAAATTTAAAATTGATAAGTCAACGTATTTTGGAGTTAGAAGTCGTTTAATTAACCCAAACATTTTAGAAATATTTAACATACACTTTTACATCCTCATTTTGATTTATGTGGCGACTAACGCCACTTCAGAAGAAATGAAACATTTTAAAATCAAGGCATTGAGGTTTGTTACTGCTGTCTTTCTACTTGAAAGAAAATGAGACCGAATAAAATACATAACAAGGACAAATGTAGAGCTTATATAATTATATTACTGAATAATTAATTTATTACAAACTGTTTATTTGTTTGTTTGTTTTTGAATTTCGCACAAAGCTACTCGAGGGCTATCTGTGCAAGCCGTCCCTAATTTAGCAGTGTAAGACTAGAGGGAAGGCGGCTAGTCGTCACCACCCACCGCCAACTCTTGGGCTACTCTTTTACCAACGAATAGAGGGATTGAGCAGTAACTTTATAACGCCCTTTCAGCCGTGGGGGCGTGCGACTCGTAATCTGAAGGTCACACGCATTAACCATGCCGGGCTTATTACAAATTGAATTATCACTAATTCCAGGCAACTACTACGTTAAATTTTTTTTAATGTTCGACGCTTCGGTTTCACCTTTTATCAAGTGCCTTTTATACAAACACCTAACTAACGACTGTTTACTGGCCGTTCATTTTCAAAAATCGAAATGCTAGTTGTATAAAAATTATAGTACGTGTTACAAACATTATCATAGAAAAACTGATCGTATAAAAGTTATATTATGCGTTACAAAAATCAAAATATAGTACTTGTATAAACAATTATAGTTTAAGTTACAAACACTAACACTGGTTGAATAAAGATTCCACTATATGCTACAAACATTAATATTTAAAGACTGATAAATATTCCACTACTTCCTACAGTCATTAAACTAGAAATACTGATTGTAGGAAGAATCACAATAAATCGACTCTTCAGAAATTGTCAGTTTTGGTGAAAAATTTGAAGAAGAGAAAACCTGTTGGCTGACCATTATCTTACATAAAATTTTGATTAATTTTGGGTCCAATCTTTTGCTTCTAGAAACGCAATTAATATACAGAATTATTGTTTTGGTGTTCATTAAAAATATTTTAAAACTAAGAGTACTTTTGGACATTCTGCGTACTTAACAGATTTTTTGGTTGTTTTGAAATTTGGGCAAAGATACACTAGAGCTATGCACACTAACCGTCTCTAATTTAACAGTGTGAGATCAGATGGAAAGCAACTAGTCGTCACCAACTCTTGGGCTACTCGTTTACCAACGAATAGTGGAATTCAGCTGAGACTATGAATAAAGATTACTTTTGAATATTCTACCATTGTATAATGATTAGTTTTAGCAATTGAAATGAGTTTTCTATAGGTAAACTACTTTACAAGAACCAACAGATACTCACCAAAGTCTTGAAATAAACGAAAATAATTCACTTTCAAATGAGGTTTTGTTTTTTTGTTTTTCTGTAAGAGATGAAGAAATGAGCCGAAAACTGGAACTGATCACAACTTAGAATACTAAGTTATTGTTGATAGGCATTTTCTTGTGTTTTTATTATCCTTTTGGCAGACACTGTTATGACGAAAGCAGTTACTAGCTTCTGTTCAATCGACTGTTGATTTTTTGGTTAAATAAATCGACAAAACGAAAATTCGATAAGTTACAGTTGTGGCTTAAATCAGCCGAGCGAAGGAAGGAGAGACCCGTTATATAATAGCTATACGCCCCAAAAAACGATATCCTATGACCTTTTAAAATTCATGAGAAGAGTTAAAATAAAAAGGAGAAAGGGCATCATATCTTTGTGCTAAGTTGATTTCTTAAACCTATATGTTTTTTAACGTCATTAATAGTTATACGGCCAATATGATAATAACATCTCACAAAGCTACACAATGGACTATGTATGCTTTGCCCACAAAAGATATAGAAATTAAATTCTAGCATGTGAGTCCGCAGACATACAAATGTGCCATTTGGGGGTCAGTGTCTAACTGAAATTTTTCTTTTAAGTGTGTGTGTGTATATCTCGCATCTCGAAAACTACAAGCATGCCACGTTATCTTCGTTTCTAAACTGCACACAATTAAGTAAGATATATCTTCTATCTACAAGGAGGAAAATTTTACACAAAAGTAAATAATCTTTTCATTTCAAGTTCCAAATCACTAAAAAACAACAAAAACTGTCAAAAATATAACAAAAGAAAAAAGTCGGTTTGAACTTGGGTAAAAATAATAATTAGTGTTTTGATTTATTTTAATTCAATAACCCATACATCTGCTTTTGTTTTCGGGCAAAGACATATAATGGATTACATGAGCTCTGTCCGCTGCAGAGAATCGAATCCCCGATGTTTAGTTCAGTTTTGTTTTTATTATTTCCGTACAAAGTTACGCAGGGACTATCTGCATTAGGCCCGGCATGGCCAAGCGCGTAAGGCGTGCACTCGTAATCCGAGGGGCGCGGGTTCGCGCCCGCGTCGCGCTAAACATGCTCGCCCTTCCAGCCGTGGGAGCGTATAATGTGACAGGCAATCCCACTTTTCGTTGGTAAAAGAGTAGCCCAAGAGTTGGCGGTGGGTGGTGATGACAAATGCCTTCCCTCTAGTCTTACACTGCTAAATTAAGGATGGCTAGCACAGATAGCCCTCGAGTAGCTTTGTGCGAAATTCCAAAACAAACAAACAAACTATTTGCATTAGACGTCCCTAATTAAGCAGCACAAGACAAGATGGAAGGCAGCTAGTAATCACCACCCATCTTCAACTCTTGGACTGCTCTTTTACAAAATAATAGTGGGATTGACTGTAACTTTATAATGTCTCCACAGCATGTTTGGTGTGACGGGTATTGAAAAATAATTGTATAAAACTATTTATTCATACAACATTGTGAATATTACATCCTTGTAACTATATTAATATTATTACAATTAAAGGCAAGAGTTCCAATTGAAAGGTTGGATTAGTTTCTATAAATATTGGTTATTTTTTTCCCCACATTCGTTTTATGTTTTGAAATTTCACTAGGATCTTAAAGTTAAAAATTACGTGATACATAATCCTTGGTATTTCAGTTAACCTTGTTAAATAGTATCACGTACATATATACTAAGTGCTAAGGGATAAATTTAGCAACTTTACTTAAGGCTTTAGACCTGCCTTGTTAATTATCCAACCCCTCTCGCTGAATTTACAACTAATCGTAAATTCTTTCTTATGAATACGCATGACACTGGTCTACGTTCTTTCTGTCACGTAGGTAATGGTATCGATGTTTGTGCATTAGCAAAAGTAGTGAGTCTATCTGTCGTTATCCCTAATTAGGAACTACAGCCAGTCTACAACATCCTACAGCATCCATTATAATGTGACGTCAAAGTGAAATACAATACTGAAAAAAAAGAACGTGTGTAATGCTAATCGAAATAAAGCATTACGTGTTTGATAAACTGATGATCAGTACCTTTCTGATCGTACGTTCTGCTAGAACGTTCCAACAGTCACATTCGTACAAGTCTAATATTTCATACATTGCTACATAATTTTTGCTTTTTACATATCTCAGCACACGATCAATTAATTTGTTGTTGTGATTCAATTAGAAGATATAAGTTCAATCCACTTAAATCTAACACTACTGTTAGTATTTAAACACCTGTTGTTTCTGTATTTTATGTCCATGACAAAGCTACTTAATCTGTAAGCCACCATCCTTATTTTTGAACTACTTACCAGAGGGAAAGTAGTAACTCGATTGTTCTCTGCCGCCTACCATACAAGATTTTGCGACGAACTCAACAACTTAAAGTGTGGGGAATATTTTGTGGTGTTAACAATATTTAACATGTTTGCCCAGCTCTGAAATACAGTGTTCCAACATAGGATCAACCGATGCCCGACGAAACAATACCTCGAGGTTTTGAGTTGTGAGAAAACTAATGGCCCTTGAATGTGTTTAATTTTTGCAAACACGTTTAGTTATTCATTTAGTACTTCTGATAAGCATCGTTGTAATTTATACAGAATTTATTTCGAATATTTCTAAATTTTGAAACAAAAATTATAATATTTTTTATTTCTTTAAGGAAATTTTGCTAATGAAGTTAGTGAGTTCTTTTTCAATAAACGAGTTATTGTTTACTTAAGTTGTATTAAAATGTAATTCTGTAAGTCTACCTATAAGAGCTCCATAATCTAAAGTCTGAAACAAACATTTTTGTTACATTTTTTTTTCAACGCGAGAAAGTATTAGCTACAAAAATACACATGTGATATACCACAAGTGTAGTCAATATTATTCTTCATGCATAATTGCGTGTTTCTATTATTTACAGTTTTAACCTGTTGTTTACGTCACAGTTATACATACTTACTTTTTGGAGAGGCTTTGTCATTTAACTTTATTTGTTTTGTATTAAGTGAAAAGATACAAATAAGCTGAGTTGTGCTCACAACAGGGATCGAACCCCGATTTTACCCTTTAAGCGTACCTCTAAGCTATCGAGGTGGAGGGTGAATTAATGTGAAATTATTTAAAAATACTCATCGTTATGTAAAATCGAAATAATTATTTAAAGTACATCACACTTTATCAATTGACTGCAGTTCAACCTGTTTTAAATGAGACCCGGCATGGCCAGGTGGTTAAGACGTTCGACTCGTAATCTGAGGGTCGCGGGTTCGAATTCACGTCGCACCAAACATGCTTGCCCTATCAGCCATGGGGGCGTTATAATGTGACGGTAAATCCCACTATGCATTGGTAAGAGAGTAGACCAAGAGTTGGCGGAGGGTGGTGATGACTAGCTGCCTTCACTTTAGTATTACACTGCTAAATTAGGGACGGCTAGCGCAGATAGCTTTCGAGTAGCTTTGCGCGAAATTTAAAAAGAAAGAAACATTAACGAAATAAGAAACCAGGACATACTCAAATTACTATCAACTAATGATGATCATTTTAAGCAAAAATGTCGGATTGTTTTCAAGGAAATACTTGCAGTGATCCAAGAAAGAGTAATTAACGGAAGAACATCTTTTATTACAAAGACGATAAACTCCCGCAATAGCGAAGCGTAACAGCTTCACATCTCTGCTGCAAACAAACAGAATTTCAGTTATAGTTTTGACTGCAGTGGGTCTAGACTAGCTGGTGTCGTCTGGTATTGAACGAAGGCTCTCTTTAACAGTCGTTTATAAAAGACAAAGGAGAAATCTGAAATACTATTTTCTCTCCTGTTCCAAGACTTGTGGTTAGACAGTAAAAACAGTAAAATATAACTTAATCAATATAGTAAAATAAAACCTGATCAAAATAGTAAAATAGAACCTAATTAAAACAACTGTAGTCAGATGCCATGTTTAATTGTTTGTATCCAATAAAAGTCTGGTTTGTAGGAATATTTTTTTTAAATTGTTTAAAATTGTTCAAACAAAAGTATAACAGTTTTAAATTGTTTTATACCATTATTAGAATGCGGAAACATAAGTTTTGATTGAAAGAAAAAATACAAGCTACAACATACACTGCTGGCCAAAATCTTAAACCCAATAAACATAAAGAAAAAATATGCATTTTGCGTTGTTAGATTCAACTACTTAATTGAGTAGAGCTTCGAAAGGTTAAAACAAGAAAAGGGAAAATTAAAAAAACAAAAATTTTATCGGAAAAATGTGAACACTATGAAATAAGCCTAAATACTAGCTGGTCAAAAGTTTTAGACCATACCAAACAGGAGTCCCAAACAGGGTAGGAAATGCCTAGAAATAGGTCTCAGTAGTGAGTTGCACGGCCGTCATTGAGAATAAATTCAAACATTCACTTTGGCATGGTCGATATAAGCGTTTGCAGAAGGCTGGCTGGAATGTTATTCCAAGTGGTGAAGATGGCTTTATAAAGATCATGCACTGTTTGCATCTGACGACCATTTCTATAGACTTCCCTTGCCATCTACCCCCAAACATTTTCAATGGAGTTCATTTCGGGCGAACACGCTGGATGGTTCAAAAGTATCACGTTATCGCCATGAAAAAGTCCTTTGTCCTGCAAGCATTGTGGATTCCAGCGTTGTCTTGCTGAACGATCAAGTAATTTTCATACAAGCGAAAGCCTTCAGTCAATAAGGATGCTCTCTCCAACATGCCAATGTACACAGCTGCTGTTTGACGCCCTGTATAACACGAAGCTCAATTGTTTCATGTAAGGAGAAAGCACCGCAGATCATGATGGAACCTCCTCCTGTGTCGTGTAGAAAATGTTTCCGGTGGGATATCCTTATCGTGCCAGTAATGTTGGAAGCCATCTGGACCATCCAGGTTAAATTTTTTCTCATCTGAGAACAAAACCTTCGTACACTTTTCTACGTCCCATGTTTGGTGCTTCTCAGCAAAGTTTAACCAAGCTGTCTCGTGGTGTGAAAGGAGGTGTGTCCTCTGAAGACGTTTACAGTTTTTAAAGCTTTTCTCTCGGAGATACCGTCTTATTGTTCTTGAGCTGCATTCTGCGTCCGTAAGGACCGTAATCTGGTTCGACGATTGGCTGGTGTCTTGACAGACAACCAGTGAAATGCTTCTGCTCAGTGCCGGAGAAATTTTCTTGGGCTGACCACTTGAAATTCTCGTTCCGTATCCATAAGGTCTTTTAAGAAATTTCCAACAGCAGGTTTACTACGCCCAATCTCACCAGCGATGGCACTTTGAGAGAGACCTTGCTTTTGCAGCTCGACAATTTTGTCACGTTCAAACTCTGTCAATTCTTTAACCTTTGCCATTTTTTTACCCAATGTAACACAGGAGATTTCAGTGAAAGATGTTGCTAACGCTAACGCTTAAACACAAATGATTAGATTTAGCTACCTGTTCAGTAATTAATGGTTCGTTTCAGTATAGTCTTAAACTTTTGTCCAGCTAATATTTAGGCTAATTTTATAGTCTTCATATTTTCCCTATTAAGTGCTAAAAAGTTTTTTATTTTCATCTTTCGAAGCTCTACTCAAATAAGTGGTTGAGTTTAACAACGCAAAATGCATATTTTTCCTTTATGTTTATTGGCCTTAAGATTTTGGCCCAAAGTATATTTTATTAATAACCGCGTCTGTTAGACGACCTTTTTTTAAAAAATAAGTAAATTTGCTTTTACTGTTTCAATACACATAACTTAGAAATGTTTTCATATAAGTGTTTGAGGTTAGTTAGGATTTAAATAGGTTTATTTTCGTGTAAACGTTGGTTGATTTATCATCATTAACACGTGTCGTCGATCCTGGATAAGGATAGTTAAATCCTGTATATGTTTTTTTTTCTTATAGCAAAGCCACATTAGGCTATCTGCTGAGCCCACCGAGGGGAATCGAACCGCTGATTTTAGAATTGTAAATCTTGAGACATACTGCTGTACCAGTAGGGGACGTTTAAATACGGAGTTCTTTTTAAACTGCAACTGAAATTTAAGCAATATGTAATCCTTTTTCATTTATTAGCTTAGTTAATTATTCGTCTGAGATATTCAAGAGATACATTGAAACGTGGTCTGTGTTTAGTGTCTCTATCATAAATTATTATATGATTATAACTTAAGAACAAAAGTGGTTTGGATTGTAACCTTACTATTTCGGTAAATTTCAGAGTACATCCTAAGTTTGAACAAAGGATATCATTATCCTATGGTTATGGCCCCCCGCTAATACAGCGGTATGTCTACGGACTTACAACGCAAAATTAGGGGTTCGATTTCCTTCGCTGGGCTCAGCAGATAAGACCCGCATGGCTAAGCGTGTTAAGGCGTTTGACTCGTAATCTGAGGGTCGCACCAAACATCCTCGCTCTTTCAGCCGTGAGGGCGTTATAATGTGACAGTCAATCCCACGATTGGCGGTGGGTAGTGATGACTAGTTGCCTTCCCTCTAGTCTTACACTGCTAAATTAGGGACGGTTAGCACAAATAGCCCACGTGTAGCTTCGCATGACATTCTAAACAAACAAACAAACCTATGGTTATATATATTCTATTGTTATTTTACCCACTTTACACTGAAGACAACAGAAAATGTCTTTTCCTCTTTTTTGCCATTTTTGCTTCAATACAAAAATAAATATGATTCTAAGGGAATTCAATATACGGTTCTTACGTTTTGTACGTGAAACGACAGTTCGTTCCCGGAAGTATCTAATATGAACAGTAACAAACACCATTTCCTGTTTTTAGCTGTTTTCAAGACGGATGGATATCCAACAGGTAAAGTAATTATTGTGTAATGAGATTTTTCAAGTTGTGTCTTCAGTATAGCGTTACATTGCATTTATAAATATATTTTTGTATCATATTTTCTGTCGATTTCTTCCTTTCATCGGTTTGACAAACGTAATCGAATTAGAATGTCGTTGCCTCTTTCTACAAAAGTAATCTATAGTACTTAAACGAGTCACTGATGTTAAGAGGCTTACGTTATATTTACTTATAACGTAGGAGCCAAAACTTGAGTCGACGCCATTAAGAATATATATAAATAGAAAAATGTGCCATGCCAAGAAACAGACCATAAATTTCGCCATAACCATGCCGTGAATTATTATAGACATTTAGTTTCGTGACAATTAGTGCAGCATTAAAATAGCTTCACAATAAAATAGTGTTCCTTCTGTTGACGTAATAGGTAGGACGAAGTAACCGAATTATCGTGATTTCTTGCTATGTTCATAATGTAGATTTATCGTTTTACTCGACGTATTCACAAAAGATTATGGTGTAGTATGTAAAACATAAAATTAACATAATCAGAACATGTTTGTACTTTTAGATATGAGTGACATTCTAACTTTTAGAACATACTATTATGATAAGCATTAATAAAATTGAAAACTTTCAAATAATTGCTGAAACATAAGTTTGTACATAAAGTTATATGTGACCGTACAAAATAGTGATTAATAATAACAAAAACACGTAATCATCGATTCCAAATATTTAATTTTGGATCATGTGCATATGTAACAGCTTCATTGTAAAGAGAACGATAATAATTTTAGTCAGTGTTTCTTATACAAAAGCCACAATAGACTACTTACTGAGAGCTCCGCGGGGAATTAAACCCTTCAATTTAGCGTTACGAATCCGTAGACTTATCGCCATACCAGCGGGGTACTAATAAGTTGAAGGTATGTGCATGTGATTTAAAACAGCTTTTATTGGTGTTATCAATACCATTATGGGATAATGTATATCCCAAACATAGACAAATGAAAATACGGACAGCACCATAGTTATTATGAATCTGAATCGATATAAGATGGTAACTAGATAAATGAGTGAAAGTACTCACGCAATTTATGATTTGAGATCTTACCGACAATAATTGATATTCATTGATTAATAACTTCCATTAGCTCGTATCTTCTCGCTAAAAATATGAAGCTTCACAGTTAATGAGCTTAATATAATCTCAGAATTCATTTGAATATTATCATACGAAAATTACACTGCACAACAAAGTTTTTGGTTCTTGAACTCTGTTGTGTGTTCCTTATAGATTTTTGGCTGCTGATTACGAAAATTACATCCAAATTTGCCTATCACGTGCCATTTCATCGAAATCTTCAGTTTCACCAGGACTTTGTTACAATGGAAAAACGATGTCAGGGCAACTGGAATCCGTCAATGCTTGCTGACTACTGTTGGACACTGCAACGTGATGTACCGGACATTGAATGCAAACGAAAATCAGGAGCAAAACACTTTTAATTATGTTGAACTCAACAGCATATTAGAAACATAAATGCAATTAAATACGTTATTGCCGGTAACAGTTAACTGTCTATTTCTCAGAGTTCCTACGCGATGAAGCAAAACCAAAACTGTATTTGTGCATAGCCACCAAGTACCTGTCACTATCAGCAAAAACTTTTCAGGAAGTAAAATTTTTCAAAAAAAATTGTTGTGCAGTGTTATGTGTTATATTCCTGGATTCTGAAGATCTTGTGAGATTTTCTCATCACGCAAATAGCTCAGTTTAAGTTTATAAGTTTGGTCCATAAACATCGAAGAAAAATTGGCAATTATTAAAATTTACACTTTCAACTGCCTTATCACGTTTTTTGCTGTTTTTTTAACTTCGTGTGAAGCTAAGCGAGGAATATTTTTGTCAGTCACACCTAATTTAGCAGTGAAAGACTGAAGGAAAGGCAATCATTTTTCCCTACCCACCGCTAATCCTTGGGCTACTTCCTTACCAACGAATAATTGGATTGATAGCCACCTTATAACGTTCACACGATTAAAAGGGTAAGTATGTTTGGTAGGACAAGGATCTAAACTCGCAAATCTCAGATTCCGAGTCCAACTTCCTAACCATTTGGTTTATGCCGAGCTCATTTTGTGGGCTTTTTTTTAAATTTAAATCCAAATGCCATTATTCAAAGCCATTACTAGAATCTTTTTTTTTTGGCTCAGTCAGGAATAAAGAGTTTAAAAACGTGAGTTTTCACACTTTTATATCTCTTCAGATTCGGTATTTGTAAATGTGAATTATTATATACCAGATGCTGTGTGCTAATTTTTTTAATAACATTCTGTTGTACAGTAGAGGATCTAGTAAAATATAAACAGAAAACAAATTATAAAAATTCCTAGCAGAGCGAGTAAGTGGAGAAATGACACAGGAATGATCATCAAACTCTCTAAAGCAACAGTCAAGTTCTGCACAATCAACAACAGACATACTGATGAAAAAAAGACATCATCGTCTGTCATTTCCCTTGAAAATAAAAAGCTGGAGTAATTCGGGGTCACCATTGGCAAATCTCAAATCCACCACAACATTTTAATATTATCATAACTAATTTTTCCAAGATATCAGTATGCAGACAGCTGTGGGCAGGAAGTAAAGTTGGAGAATGTTACCTACTTACGCTCTACCAAGGTTTTAGCCACTCCATCTTTGAGCATAAATGTAACTTAGCTAGAAAAGATTGAAAAGATACAAAACAATATTTTATGACTGGTCATGTGATGCATTTCAGCCAACATCATCAAGATCCTGATACACCTTAAAAGTATCAGCACGATTAAAGATCACCAACAACTATTTCATGCACCATTCTTCACTATATCCTTGTAATGTAAAGACCAGATGTTCCATCCTAAATTTGCTGCTCCTTTTAATTAAAAATTATCATTTACACAGGATAAAGTTGGCTATACCAACCAACCAGAATATTATTTAACAGGTTTATTAGGAAACATTTATGAATGGATGGGTGCTGTACAGCTACCACTGAGATAATCCGTTGCCATTACATCTCAGATGAACCATGTGGCACCACTGGAGTTTATAAATATCAATTCAGACAGAAAATATAAAACTTCCTGTAGTTATACTTAAAATAACATGGACTGTTACATGTCATCATGGCCACAGATGGTTTCTACACCATAGAAAGTGAGAGAGCTGGTTGGACATTCATTGTCTTGTGGAGAAAAACATTCTATATAAACTAGTGGAGCATTTAAGCTTACCAAAAAAATCACAACGAAGCCACTAGGAAACTTCCCATAAACAAAATATACGTAACTGACAAACAAGCAATGATCGTAATATTCAATGTTGTTGGTTCCAAGATTAATGGCAAAAAGTAAAATAACTGTATGTTAAGGCTACCTCCTGGATATATGTGTATCGAATATATGTAAAGCTAAATTAGAAAACTGAAATACTGTTGTGGAAGCTTCTTCACAAAATCCTGCACTAGTTTACTCTAAAGGTATATATCTTCTTTGCACTAGTAAGGTAACAGTGGTAAACATGAAAGTTTTTTTTTATCAGGATGAAAATGGAATGTATTTGCTAGAAAATTAAGTCTAATTGGAAAAACAGAGGATGGGAAATCAAACGAACAGTAGAGGTATACTGCCACTGGTAAAACCATTACAGAAACCCTATTCTCTCTTCTACGAGACATCCAGTCTCCACATGTATGGTCAGTGCAATCCCTGAGATTGCCGGGCCCGGCATGGCCAAGCTAGTTAAGGCATTCAACTCGTAATCCGAGGGTCGCGGGTTCGAATCCCCGTCGCACCAAATATTCTCATCCTTTCAGCCGTGATGGCGTTATAATGTTACGGTCAATCCCACTATTCGTTGGTAAAAGAGTAGCCCAAGAGTTGGTGGTGGGTAGTAATGACTAGTTGCCTTCTTTCTAGTCTTACACTGCTAAATTAAGGACGGCTAGCGCAGATAGCTTTCGAGTAGCTTTGCACGAAATTCAAAACAAACAAACCCTGAGATTGTCATCTATATCACTCAACTTTTTACTTTGTGCATGAGTATATAAGCATCAAGAACCTTTGGCTAGAACATTGGAATTAATGAAGACGAACATAGAACATTTTAAATGGTATATCATCACCTGACTTGTTTGATTCAAAGTTTTTTAAAGTTCGCATATGTTTCAAACAACAATGTGCTAACTTTAAAGAACGTTTGATCATTGTTAATGCAGTCTGTGAATGAGTTTGTAAGATACATAAACCAAAATATTTCTGTTACATTTACTTTGTTAACTATAACAGAAGTAAGCTTGCATATGAAGTGAGAGATGTTAAAGTAAGACAATCTTTGCAATTACAAGCAATTAAGATTATGTTTACAAACAATTTACTCATCTGTGGATGATCCACAGAATACAAACCTTTTGAAGGATTTAACAGCTTGAACAACCTTTAGAATAATTAATGAAAATCTGTGGACATCTTCCAAAAAAAAGAAAACTTTTTACACCGATTAACAATACATAGAATATTAGGATTAATTAATCTTAGGACAATATATTAAAGGCTTATACCATATGAACTTTCTACACAAATTGGTAATGAAAATACCGCATGGAGTAAATCGTTATTTCATAAAGTTATTGACATTCTACATGATAACACATTCTATTCTGATCAACAACACATACAATAAGATAGTGTGATTTATAGTGCTACCATTATTTAGATTAAATCACTGTTGGACGATGTGGACGAATAGATGATATTCAAAGTAAAACTGTTCTCACATTGATTAACAGTGTAGCGTAAGATTATTTAACTAATTAATGATATAAACATCCAGTGAAATATTTGAGCACCCTTTCAAATGATCTATAGCAGAGGTGGCCAACTCCATGGCCATTCACCACATGTGACCAGTGAATAGCATCATTCTGGCCAGCTCGAGTTTAGGAATCAACTTTTTCCATCATTTATTTTTGTATCGTAAATTTGGTAATCAGCAACTGCAATACCTCACGCCATCGCTAATGTCGCGCGCTTCATCACCGCTATAGACTCCGCCCATTTTGTAACGTCAGTGTGGTTTTGATGTTTATTATCGAGTGAGCGTTGTTATGTCATTGCAAACATATTTTTCTCGTGCAGTTTTCGTGAGTTTAAATATATTTTGTTTTTAATCTCATAATATGGACAATTCGAAAATGAAATAATCCAGATGATGGTGAACATTCAGAAAATAAAGATAATTTAATTGATTTTAACAGTATGGTTGAAACGAGAATGACGTATGTGTGTGTGTTTTGTGTTTTTCCTATAGCAAAGCCACATGGGGCTATCTGCTCAGTCCACCGAGGGGAATCAAACCCATGATTTTAGCGCTGTACTAGCAAGGGACAAATGACGTGTGACTAGAAACACATGAAACGAGAATTTAATGGAAGTTGTGAGTTGAAATTTGTAATGATTAAAGTAAATAATAATCCAGTGTGTATTATGTATAACAAAGTTGTTAGGAATAATAAAGTATACAGCTTTAAGCAACACTTTAACAGTTTTCACAACGGATTTGATGTAAAATGTCCAGTTGGTAGCAAAAATCGTATGAATGAAACCAGCCGTCTGAAAGTTCTACTTCATGAACGAAAGGGAGGTCTGAAAATATTTTTATCATAGACAGAACTAGTTATGTTAGCTAGCTATAAAGTAGCTTGGATTCTAGCTCAAAAAAAGAAATCGTTAACTGATGCTGTAGTAGTAAAAATACTGATTGTGGTCATTGAAACTCTGTTGGAGAATTATGATTCAGCAATAAAAGGTGATATTCTTCAAAAGGTAAATAATTTGCAATTAAGTTGATTTGTTTCTCTGTTTGTTTTTTGAATTTCGCTTAAAGCTACATGAGGGCTATTTGCGGTAGCCGTCCCTAACTAAGCAGTGTAAGTCTAGAGGGAAAGAAGCTATTCTTCATCACCCACCGCCAACATATGTTTTTCATTACATCATATAATATTCGCCGAAAGAACATAGAGCACTCAAAACTAATACAGTCACAGATTATGATAAAAAGTTTATTGTCATGTTTAAACCTAGACATTAATTTCAAGTACCATTATCAGTTAAGACTAATTGCAATACTTTTGAAAGTTTGTTTTATTTTTGTTTGTTTTTTTTAATTTCGCACAAAGCTACACGAGAGCTATCTGCGCTAGCCGTCCCTAATTGAGCAGTGTAAAATTGGAGGGAAGGCAGCTTGTCATCACCACTCACAGCCAACTCTTGGGCTACTCTTTTACAAACGAATGGTGGGATTGGCCATTACATTATAACGCCCCCACGGCTGAAAGGACGAGTATGTTTGGTGTGGCTGCGATTCGAACCCGTGACCCTCAGATTACGAGTCGAACGCCTTAACCCACCTGGCCATGCCTGGTCATATTTATTTAAGTCGAAGAACAAAAGTCCACAGAATGTTTAGCGAAAGACATAGAACATTAGTTGCTTGAACAATTAAAAGACTGTTTGTATTTTTTTAGCACTAGATGAGTCAACAAATGTTAGTGATACTATACAGTTGATATTTTGGCTTCGATACGTAATTTCAGATCTTAAAGAGAGGGAAGAAATGTTTAGCTTTTGCGAATTAGAAGATCGAACATGTGGAACAACTTTGAAAAATTTCTTGAAATGTCAAAAAATTCAATCTGTATTTAAAAAACTGGTTTTTGTGACAACAGACTGTGCTCTCGCCATGACTATGGAGAAATTAGGATTTGTTTCTCTTTTGAAGCAGCATTTAATTGAAAATAGCGTGAAGTCCACTCTGCCATCTTTCCATTGTATTTTATATCAGGAAAATTTATATGCTCATTTGTCTAAAAGTGATGAATTGAATAATCTAGTGAACATTATTGTAAAAATTGTGAATTACATTAGAAGTGGAAGTTCTCTCATCCATCGACAGTTTGTCAAGTTTTTGAAGAAAAGCAGTGACTGTACTTTTGATGCTCTTACTGATTTTGCAAATGTAAGATGGTTAAGTAGAGGAAAGTCTTGGAATGATTTACTTCCTTATTTTTTCAAATAAAACAGTATCTTAATGAAAAAGGTAAGATTTAAAATTTCCCTGAAATTGAAACATTCTCATAGCAGTGTGATTTTCACTTTCTGTTCAATATGATGGCTCACTTGCATAATTTGAATACAAAGCTTCAGGAAAAAGGTAAGATAATAAGCAATCAGTCTATTCATGAATTTCAATTGAAGCTAAATCCCCTTGCGGAACAATTACAAAAGAATGATTTGACAGATTTTCAAAGTTGAATAGTTTTCTAGAAAATAAAAAGACTATGATTTCTCTGATGCTAAATATGTTTTGCTGTTTGTTTGTTTTTTGAATTTCGCGCAAAGCTACTCGATGGCTATCTGCGCTAGCCGTCCATAATTTAACAGTGTAATTTAACCACCCACCGCCAACTCTTGGAATACTCTTTTACAAATGAATAGTGGGAATGGCAGTAACATTTTAACGCCCCCACGGCTGAAAGGACGAGCATGTTTGGTGCGACTGGGCTTCGAACTCGCGACCCTTGGATTAGGAGTCGAACGCCTTAACACGCTTTGCCATGCCTGGCCTGCTAAAAATGATCTCCATGTAAACTAGATCAAAAATCTATCTCAAAAATTTGAATCACGTTTCTTCGAATTTAAAAATTTGAAATTGATATTTTAGTTTTTGCTTCATCCATTTGAATTTTACTTGGAAAATTTAAGTAAGAAAATTACAACTTTTTCGTCTTTGGATAAGTGTGAATTTGAAGACAAGATGCTTACCCTGCAAAATGTAGAACACATGAAAGGTAACATTTACTCGTATTGAGGTTTTGGCAGTTTAAACTTCACAAAAATAACAGAAAATAGCAATTTGTACACATTATTTAAAATAAGACAATCTATTTTCAACATACAGAGTATTCAAACAGTAGCGAATGGTTAATATAACAATACTATTTTTAATAAACACAATAAAATAGTATATATATTTTACATATGCATAAAGTAGATTTGTTAACCAAAGCCCACATAAAAAAAACTCTGTAGGGGCTACAATTGTTTCGCTTGGAAATCTCAACTGGTCAAACAGCTAGTTCGTTCACACACTGTAAAAAATGTCACTGTTGATTTAAGGTAAAAAGACTGGTAGCCGAGATACCAGTTATTTTACCACAGAAATATGTTTAGAAGCCTTAAATTAATGTTTGTCTTTTGTTAAGCTCCCAGAAATTCCGTTATCTTGTGCGGGAATATGCTATAAAATAACTATTTTAATCTTTATTCTCAGTGCTATCTATTATTATTCTGTAGAGATGTACCTTAAATTAATAGTTCTTCTACATAAAACATGTGTTTAGGAATATACTTCAATTACTTTGAAGTGTCATTCCAGAAAAAAAAAAAGTGTTTAATCTATATAATATATATTTCTGGTGTTTCACCAATGTCAATCTCGAAATAAACATTTTAAAATTAATCTACATAAACAAGCTTTATTAAATATTGCATTTTGTTTCTTTTTCAATTTACAACTCCACAAAAAAGTGCTTTAAATGCTTTATTGTTTAACAGTATTCGTTAGTTGATTCTGGGCTGGAACAATACTCTCTATGATTTCAATTATAACGGATTTAATATTAGTTTAATATTTATGTTTGTTTCAGTTTAATATATATTTAGAAATGCATGTAGCGTATATTGTTAAATGTGTATTGCACAGTCTCGCCTGTTTTCTAAATTTTTCAAAGATTCTTTAGAGCAAGAATCAACAATATGTTTTATGAAATCTCTAGCGTATCTTCGAATATTATTAGGCCAACTGAACTTTCTAAAACTTTACTTGAAGATTATAAATCGATTCGCTAAGTGACAGTAGTACACTGTTGGCCTGTTACAGTCAGTATACTATAAATCTCTGAAGCTATAACTGTGATAAAGGCTTATTCATCGGAAAAATACAAATATTTGTTCAGAAACGTTTATAAACTTCGAACATTACGAACCGTTCAACTTGGGATAATTAACATTTGACGTTAGTATTTCTACGCGGACATTAGATATCTGTCTTGATATCTGTCATCTATGTGAAAACTTAGCTCGTAAACCGCGTTAGGCAAAACAAAGATATAGCTAGCTAACTTCCCCGTCAAGTAAAGTGTATCTGTGTATCAACATAAGGTGAATTCGCTCACCCTTGACCTGGACCGATGATAAAATATTCAATTCCAAACCAGATAAGAGACTGAATATTATCTGTGAATTTAAAAAAAAGTTTTGTATATAAATTATTGTTTGTAATGGCTATTTGTAATAACCGTTATTATTAATTGTATTGTTTGTATTCTAGAATATATTTGTGTTAAGAAAGGAAATTGTGTGAATTATAAATTTAATACATATTGACATTCAATTAACTTCTAAATTCAAATTTTAATTTCCGGATATTTGAAATCGTAATACGTAATGCACATAACTTAATAAATTACAATTCGTAACAATACAAACATGACTTTCCAATGCATCTTATTTAATAAATTCCTGTTTTCAAACTCATAAACAACATATAATATTGCAAGATCTTCATTTTTTATGAAATGTTCGGTGATATAGGTAATGTTTGTAGTTATGTATACATCTTTTATTTTGTATGTCTGGTTTTTAATTTGGACAAAATCTCATTAATTATTTAGCACAGAATGTTGCAATCCTAAAACTAACAATATTGCATCACTAATTTTTTTAGTCCAGTAGTCTTCAGTCGTCCCTGAAAGCCGCAATACAATTTGTTTTATAAAATTCAAAATGAACAACCATCATATGATAAGGGCCTGGCATGGCCGAGCGCGTTAAGGCGTGCACTCGTAATCCGAGGGTCGCGGGTTCGCGCCCGAGTCGTGCTAAACATGCTCGCCCTCCCAGCCGTGGGGGTGTATAATGTGACGGTCAATCCCACTATTCGTTGGTAAAAGAGTAGCCCAAGAGTTGGCGGTGGGTGGTGATGACTAGCTGCCTTCCCTCTAGTCTTACACTGCAAAATTAGGGACGGCTAGCACAGATAGCCCTCGAGTAGCTTTGTGCGAAATTCCAAAAACAAACAAACAAACAATCATATGATAAATATGTAAATAAAATAAAAAAATAAATTAAACATATGAAAAATTTAAGGTAATAAAATCTATTATTTCAAATATTATATATGAGCTCGAAAAAACACACGATTGTTTCCTCGATTTAAGTATAGCGAAACATGCAATAAAAATGCATGTTATTGACACTTGCGAAACAACACGAAGCAGACAAATACAGTAAAGGTAAAGCACGAAAAACAATTAACCTTTTAGTCAAAAAAACACTCACACTTGGAATAACACAAGGGAGTTTCCTCAAGGACTGTAAAAAACTCATCAATTTTAAATTTTAAAGTGACAAGCACGCCTGTCTTTTGTCTTTTGTAAGGTTTGACTGATGACACCTAGGCCTTACTGATAATAATAAGATTAATATTATGTTTGGTTAATTTATGCACTTAAATCTAAATAAAGATATGAAACAGAAACGTGTTCTCAGCAGTGTTGCTAAACTTTAGTTACTTGGACTATTCCTGTCTTTCTATTTTTTTTGTATGCAACAAAGTGTCTACTCCAATGTATCTCAAATACAAAATGCCCTCCTACCACGTTTTCTGCAACGTATGTTGGCCAAAGACAGATTGTGTCTGTACTGTATGAGAAGAAACTAGTTTTATTTGTAACTCGACACAAATTTTGTTCTCTCTCTTTTATAATCTTAGTTTAGTTTACATAATTAAAAACGTATATTGTGAATAATTGTCTCTGATGATACCGCAGAAATCCATTGGTTGTATTTTTATTCTCTCAGCGTACGGATGTAATATCTGAAAATTTGCCAACTTGTTCGTGAACTACTTATAAAAACACGTAAACGGTTTGAATTTTAAAAGGAAAAACAACAACTTAGACCACACACGAACATATTTATAATACATTCCGACCAGGTTAACTGTATGGTCAGGGTCAGAGTGTTAATTCTTAGTAGAAAAAAATATAAAAAATAGATGGTTAAACTAGATAATTACATTACTTTTCCGATCAAATAATTTTCAAACAGTTTCACATTGGATTTGGTGGATATATCAGTATTATAAAAAAATGATTCTATACCATAAAGACACTTGTGGACAATTTCAGTAGAACTGAGCTATTCAAGTTTTTTACACATTATTTTAATATTTTTAACCATGCTTTAAAATAAGGTTTTTGTTTGTTTTGAATTTCGCACAAAGCAACTCGAGGGCTATCTGTCCCTAATTTAGAAGTGTAAGCCTAGAGGGAAGGCATCACCACCCACTGCCAACTTTTGTGTTATTCTGTTACCAATGAATAATGGGATTGACCGTCACATTATAACGCCCCCACGGCTAGGAGGACAAGCATGTTTGGCACGAACCCGCGACCTTTAGGTTACGTAGCGCACGCCTTAACGCGCTAGGCCATGCCAGACCCCGAGATTTTTGTAATTGAAAAATTACTTTTAATCGCATGTATATTAAAGAGAGTTTCACAGTGTACAATTTTGTAGCCAAAATTGTCGTGGGTTCAGATAAAGTGACAAAAAAATTGCTGGTTGAAATAATTTTGCTATAACTATTGGCATTAACTTCTTAAACACATATCTATTTATTATTTTAAACATGTAGCAAATCAGACTTTTACCACAATAATTTCCCTGAAAGTTCAAAATCTAACGCAGGAGTGTTTTCATTTGTTAGGCCTAACATGACGGTTGTTACAATACTCAATTCGCCACCAGAAGGTCATGGGGTTGAAATCTGTCACCAAACATGTTCCATCTTTCACTCGTATGAGATGTATAATGAGACATGACTATACCATGATTCATTGATAAAAAATGTTCGAAGATTGACGGTGATGTGCGTCGTTGTTAGCTGTTTTCTCTCTAGTTTGTTTTTTTTCAAAATTACGGACAGTTAGCGCAGGTAGCTATTGATTAGCTTTGCGTGAAATTCAAGAATATGAAGACTAGATATAGTAATACCAAACAAATACATTTGAATAAAACTTCTTTTATAAGCCATTTAGGTTAAAAGCATTTATAACTAATAAAAGTTACGGATAAATTATCATTAATGTTTTCATTGCAGAAAATAAAAATTCTATATTTTTATACATTATGTCTATACATATATTGAAACGGATTTTCTATTATGTATTTAATAAAGAAATTTATTTTAGTTAAATATGTATTAAAAATATATGTAATTTATAGTGTTAAATATGTATTTTAAAATTCTTGTATATTCTTTAAATTTATAGAATGTTCTCGAGTGTAAGAATCAACAATATATGTTTAACGAAATATCTAGAGTGTTGATGGACCATCTGAACTTTCGAGAACCTATTCTTAACCTTTATAAATCGATGCACCAAGAAACAGTTTATATTGTAAATTGTTTGTTTGCTACTCAGTATACTGAAAATCTCGAGGCTATAACTGTGAAAAACGATTATAAGAATAGAGCTATTCGTTAAGTAAGTTGTAATGATATCAACTCAAAATTAATCCTCTCATCGTAAAACATCGTTAAAATAATCAGTCCTAGACCAGAAAAAATACACAATATTTTTTGTAAGTTTGTAAAACTTTTGAATATAAATTATTATTTCCAAATCACTATTTGTAATATTTGTTATTATAAGTTACATTATGATTCTTATATTAAAATATATTTTTGTTAAGAAAAAAAACTGTTGCACCAATTTTGTTGATAAATATCATAAATTCGATACGTATCGTCCGACATAAATTATAATACATAACAATAAACTTATATGAGTTTAAGTAATTTCGTTACAAAATCTACTCTAAAACGATATTAATTAACCAGTTTCATGATATTTAATGACATATTTTGTTCTCGTGTTTGTTTGTTTTGTTATGTCTTATAATTTATCTTGGAGGAGTCTCCAATTTGTTATCTTGAGTATATTGTGTATTAAGATTTCAAATAAATGGAAGTTTTAATTTTCATTTTGAAGTTCATTGAGTCTCGATATGTATCAAATTTACTATATTTACCAACGAGATTAAAACACACATTTTTCTTCATTAACACAAATATATTTTAATGTATATACAACAATACAATTTATATTAACGGTTACTACAAAAACTATTTATACAATAAAATTCTACAAACTCACAAGTAATATTTAGTTTTCTATATGGTCTGAGACTGAATATTTTATCAACAGTCCAGATGCACGACCAGTAAATTAATTCTGACTCGATATTGTTATACATTGCTTAAGTTAGCTAGTTTTCTTTGGATGGCTTCACACCTCTTACAAGCTGACTTTTTACCGACATATATTGTTGATTCTTACTCCTAAGAATCTTCAACAAATTTAGAGAACAAGCAAGATTTGGGCAATACACGTCACATGCAACAAGCTGAAACAAACGCAGTTATCAAAATGTATATATAACAGTAAATACGTTACAGTTTGTAATCAAGCAAAAAGTTACACAATAGGTTGACTGTGCTCTGCCCACTCCATGTGTCGAAACCCGATTTCTAGCGTTTTAAGTCCGCAGACATATCACTGTGCCGCTGGGAAAATTTTTATTCTTCTGAGAAAAATATTAATATTTCAAAACAACAGATTTATTCTGTTATTTCTATAAATAGTCTTTCATTCCCATGGATCCCGGCATGGCCAAGCGTGTTAAAGCGTGTGACTCGTAATCTATAGGGTCGCGGGTTTGCATCCCCGTCACGCCAAACATGCTTGCTCTTTTAGCCGTGGGGGTGTTATAATGTTACGGTCAATCCCACTATTCGTTGGTAAAAGAGTAGCCCAAGAGTTGGCGGTGGGCGGTGATGACTAGCTGCCTTCCCTCTAGTCTTACACTGCTAATTAGGGACGACTAGCACAGATAGCCCTCGAGTAACTTTGTGCAAGAATTCAAAAAACAAACACACAATCATTCCCCATGGAGAATAATTACTGATTTGCTGAGTGTAATTTTCTGTAATTTACGAGTGTGCTAACTGATGAATGTTGAGATTAATTCAAATAGATTTTGCTATTTTGTATTTTCCTCCCTTTTTATATTAATTCTTCATCAATGAGGAAGTTCTGACTACTTCTTTATGTTAGTTCTGTTTGCTACTTTCTGGTGTAGACATTGATATAAACAAGAAAGAAGAATTGTTTTGATGTCAGAAAATAAGAGGAACTTAACCTGCTCTCCTGATGGACAGCATGGTTATTTGAGCTAAATTATAATTACGTGTAAGATCAAAGGTTGTGTTTAGTCTCCGCAAGGAAAACGCTTTACTCTTTAGAGATGTGTTAATGATCGGCTTCGTTTTCCATTAATTTGTTAATTATAATACTTTTAACAGCAGAAACAGAAACGCTCCTCGAAGCCACATTACTCAAAGTCAGTACCTTCCATTTGTTACCCAGAGTTTTGTCACGCATGGTAACGTTTATACGAATTCAAAGGTCTCCTTCTGTAATATTTTCAGTTCAATTTTTTAAATTGGTTTCTTTCTTTTGTCTTGACGGAAGTTTATTTAAGGAATTTTAGTCCCAGTTTCACGTGAATAATTGAAATCAGTGTTTTTAGCTTCGTGTTTCTTTGTAAAATTTCTTGCAAAGCTACTCGAGAATGCTAGCTATCCCTAATTTAGGTATGTAAACTAGAGGAGAGTCGGTCCGATGGTCACGGGTTCGAATTCCAGTCGCACTAAACATGCTCGCCCTTTCAGCCGTGGGGGCGTTATAATGTTATAGTCAATCCCACTAGCTGTCTTACACTGCTAAATTAGAGACGGCTAGCGCAGAAAGTCGTCGAAATTAAAAACAAACAAACTAGAGAGAAGGTAACTGGTTAATACTTCTTGACGCCAGTTACTCTTCATTAAGAAAGTAGGAATTACCATTGCATTATAACGCCTCTAAGGTTCAAAAAGATACCAAATTCGGTAAAGGGATTAGAACCTCCTACACGCAGTTAGTGAGTCGGGTACCCCTTGTCGACAAGCCATGCAAGACCAGCTTTACACAACTACTGATCAGAAGTATTATCAACATTTTTTTTTTATTTTCGAAAGGAAATATCACAAGATCACATAAAATTATATAGGCTTTAGGTAACTGTAGGATTTTATAAGGCTTTATTTGTCAGACTTCATAACTACAAGTTCAACCTTATAAATTCATTGAACTGTTGCTTCTAATAAAGTTTTTACTGTACGCTGTTGCTTCTTCTAATTGTATTTACTGTGATAAGAAATCTAATTAGACCTCTTTCCATTTATTTTCAGAATCAAAGTAAATAAACCAGCAACAGTATTCTGAAGTATCGTCTATGATCTATTACAGCTCTTTTTCTTTTTTGTCTACAATTTTTCGCAATTCTTTACTGTTTGTGGCAGATTTTAGTTTTTTTTATTAGATGTTGTGTGTGATTGATTATCAAATAAACCTGAGCTAAAATATTAAATCATACTCCAATTTCATAATTACTCAGGACATGAGCCAGAAGTGCATTAAAAGTTATTTCCCACGCAACGAGCAATTTATTTTCCTAATAAACAAACAACAATAAGAGAAAAACACAGCCAAAGTCACTTTTTAGAACTGAAGCAGAAAAAAAGTAAACAAGTCACGTGCAGAAAAAAAGCTAACTGGATATAAATAAACATTATAGAATGTTTGTTCGGAATTTCGCACAAAGCTACTCGAGGGCTATCTGTGTTAGCTGTCCCTAATTTAACAGTGTAAGACTAGAGAGAAGGCATCACCACCCACCGTCAACTCTTAGACTACTATTTTACTAACGAAAAGTGTGATTGACCGTCCCATTATAACGCCCCCACGACTGGGAGGGCGATCATGTTTGGCGTGACTCGGACGCGAACTCGGATTACGAAGGGCACGCCCTAACGAGCTAGGCCATGCCAGACCAAACATTATAGAAACATTTAATGATTACAAGAAAGTAAAAGCTGCGTAACTCGTATCAAAAAGCTGTTTTGCTTATTTGCGATTTTTGTATATCATTCTTCGCTATACCTCTAAGATGAAACTTCTTTACAACCAACGTTTGTGGTGAGTCGTATTTCTCTTTCATTATGTACTCAACTAACTATTCTTCATGAGTGGGCTTACGAAATATCACTTACAGTATAAATAACAGAACAATTGCTACGCTTCTGCTATTAATGCATTTGATAAACAGGTGCATACCAAGTACTCGAAATTTACACAATTACAATGAAAGCATCTGAAAACACGAAAGACATTTTGTATATCTAATCCTTCTCAGCTCGAGAAGGTGGTTGGTGAAGTGTACGCGTCACTGTATTTCTTAAACACATTTCAACAAACATATCTACAAATTAGCTTTTAAACAAACAGCTCCGTGTAACTGAAACCGACCTATAATCCTAGTGAGAGTTACACGCTAAAAGAAATAAATACGGTACTCATTATCTAAAGAGAAGTGTTCGACTAAGCAATTCTTTCACATATAACTACAGTTATATTCCTTATATAAAACAAACTGATAAAAGAAATTTTGGCTTGATTTTTGATAACTGTTTCAGTCATTTATACAAACCTATCCTACCACTAATCTGTAATTTAGCGAATGTATTATAGAAAATTGTATGCGTTGAGACTTGCTTTTAAAAGTTAAGTTTTAACAACGGCTCACAGGAAAGTTTGTATGTCTTGTTGTTTCCATATATAATAAAAGTTTCATTTATTTCTTATTCATTAGCGTAATTCCTACAGTGTAATTACGAATGTTCCTTTTTATATTAAGGTCAAGATGCATCAAAACATAATAACAGGCTTATTATATGTATTATACTCACACATGCTAGTTTTGTAGAATAGAGATAATGCTTTCTACACGAATAATGTTTAGGATTCCGCTGTATATTATAAGTAGATATTAATACAAGCGTTGCTACAATGAAGTTATGTATTACGGTTAGTAGTATGCTAATTATTGGGAATGTATTTTTAAATGACTGATATTGTAGATTAAGTATTTAGTAAATCAGAGCTTAATATCATTGTTAAGATGAACAAGGACCCAGCATGGTCTGGTGGTTAGGTCGTTCTACTGACAAATTGCGGGTTGCGGAAGCAAATATGTTCGTAATTTCATTAGTGGTGGTGGTGGGACATCATAATACGATTCCTTGGTAAAGTGTGGTCCAAGAGTTGCCGGTGAATGGTTATGACTAGCTGTCTACTCTACGTGTTATATCAGTTCAAAACTGGCGATGGCTTGCACAGTAAATAGTCCCCGAGTAACTTTGCGCGAACTTCAACAAAACAAATGAGCAAACACTGAGTAGGCGCCAAGACGACTGTACACATTGTCATCAACCAGAACTTCAATCTTTAATTTTTTGACGACTTCTCTTTAGATTCTGGTTTTACTACTAACTGCTCAACAGAAGTTAACAGTAAAACCAGAATTATTTGTTGGATGTTTGCTATAGGCCTAGTAACTGAGTTTATTAGAACTATTGGATTACAAAACTTCAAAGCGTTGTAGCGGATTTATTTTCATACATTTATTTTAATACTTACGTTTTTTTAGTTTAACGTACGCTGTTAAATGTGTATTGCGCAATTACTGCCAGATCTCTAAATTTGTAGAATATTCTCGTATGAAAAAATCAGGCCCCCCAGTGGCTCAGCGGACTTACACGCTAAAATCCGGGTTTCGATATCCGTGGTGAGCAGAGCACAGATAGCCCATTGTGTAGCTTTGGGCTTAATTCAAAGCAACAACAATGAAAAAATCAACAATATATGTTTTACGAAAGCACTAGGGTATCTTCGATTATTGTTGCGAAATTCATTTTCGAGGTTCTCGCTTATAATGCATAAAAGCTATATAACGCAAGACGCGGAGAGACAGTAATAGAATATTGTTTAGTCGCTACAGTCAGTATACTATAAGCTACGGACGCAATAATTATGATTAACGACTATTAATCGGAAAACTACAGAATTTGATTAGGAACGTTTATAGGTTTCGAACATTAAAAACAATTTAATTTCAATGAACTATCTTCATACGTTAGTATTTTTATGAGAACATTAGATATTTTCCTCGGTAAAAAGTCGCACCAAACACGCTCTCCCTTTCAGCCGTGGTGGCGTAACTGTCATGGCTAATCTCACGATTCGTTGGTAAAAGAGTAGCCCAAGATAGGGCGGTGGGTGGTGATGACTAGCTGCCTTCCCTGTAGTCTTACACTGCTAAATTAGGAACGGCTAACGCAGATAGCCTTAGTGTAGCTTTGATCGAAATAAAATAACAAACAAACTTATTATCTAAATTTCTTTTCAAATTTTAACCATTTTTCTTTACCAAACTTCTAGTTTATAACCATTGTAACGAAAAATAGCAGTTGATTAAGTAATATGAGGTCATGGGTACGTTATAAAAGTGACAATCAGATTCGACTATTTGAGTAGTGTAGCCCAAGTGTTGGCGGAGGATACGATTTACTTACTTTCGTTCCTGCAATCTTTTATTTTAAAATTTAGAACGATCAGCAGAGATATCCATTATGTAGTTTGTATAGATGTTAGAAAAATAAAAACCATACATCATTTTATTACACTTTATAGTGGTTTCAGGAATAACAGTTTTGGACTTTTGCAAATTTATATTTTAGAACAAGTAATGATTAAAACTAAAGATAGCATTAAAATTTTGAGAGAGAATAAATTAAAATATCAAAATGATAGTAAGATCATTTTTTTATTTTCGAACAAAGCTGCTGTCCCTACTTTTGAAGTGATAGCGTCAACATCCTGTACTAATACTTTAGCTGTTTTTGTCTGATTCAAACACTGTCATTATTACGGTACACCCGTGTTCCAAAGTGTGGAGCTTCTGTTTGATAAACCTCACGAGCCATGAGCCTTTGGAATCACAGTGCGACAACACCGAAATCCAAGCAGCGCCAGTCAATATTCTATAGTGAGAACACTTGAGATGTATAGATTTTCCTATATGTGTGTATATATATATATATATATACACATACACACACATAAATATTGCATGGTAAAACTAAGTGTGTTTGTATGTGTTTTCATATAGCAAAGCCACACCCGGCTTTCTGCTGAGTCCACCGAGGAGAATCGAATCCCCGATTTTAGCGTTATAAGTCTGTAGACTTAGCGCTGTACCAGTGAGGGCCGGTAAGACCAACCACTTCGGTTTCTATAGTATCTACGTATAATTTTTCGATTATGCCAGAAAAAGTGAGTTTTACATGTTTACATTTCTCCTGTTAATATAAAAATTCTGTTAGAAAATATTATAATACGAAAATTTAGATAAATACCACAAACACGATTTTTTAGGATACTATTTGAAATTCTTGTCACACTCTGACTTAGCGATTTGGAACTAAATCTCTGAATAACGTGTTATCTTCTGAAGGTAGTTGCACAGAACAAGTAAGTCGATCTTCAGTTGACTGAAACTTTCTGTTTGGAAACGATACATCGATTTTTTTTCCTTTCATTAAGTTCAGTTACGTACAGTTTTTCCTCCAGCATATTTGTGGTTAGAGCTCAAGTGAGAACAAACAAAACAAATTTGCACAATTGTGGTTTGTTTGTTGTTGTTTTTTTTAATTTCGCACAAAGCTACTCGAGGGCTATCTGTGCTAGCCGTCCCTAATTTAGCAGTGTAAGACTAGAGGGAAGGCAGCTAGTCATCACCACCCACCGCCAACTCTTGGGCTACTCTTTTACCAACGAATAGTGGGATTGACCGTCACATTATACACCCCCACGGCTGGGAGGGCGAGCATGTTTAGCGCGACGTGGGCGGGAACCCGCGACCCTCGGATTACGAGTCGCACAATTATGTACAATGACATTTAAAATTATACGCTGTCCTCAACATGGCTCAAATTAGAATTGACTGTATATAGAAAGATCTGTATTAACCAGTGAAGTAAAATTATTATGAGATATTTGATATCTTCATGAAATACGCGTTTCGTGTTATAATGTGTTAAAATAGTTTCTTTAAATTCGTATTGCAGTGAATATACATTTCATTTCTCACTAACAATTATTTCTCATCTCGCCTATAAAGTAAAAAGTACAGTGAATACTAATATGTAAATATGTGATAAATTTTTCTATTGCTAACTTGGTGACACACAACTAATAGATGGCTCTTATCCGATAGTTTCGTTACTACACCAAAATGGAACGACTGTTTCAAATAGGTTGATTTTTATTGAATTATTTGAAATGATCTTATGGCAGTATTGACAAATAATTCGATTATTTTATTTGTCAAGTTACTCTTGAGCTGTTGATAATAAGATTTTATCAGACTTTAAGAGTGACACAATGTATCAGGAAGCTAGAATTTTCTCTAGATTATATAACTATGTGATGTGAGCCCACCATTCAGATCAGCAAAAACTGTTTACATCAATGAAAATACATTTGTTAAAGAGTAATATTTTTTCAGTTTTCGCTTCATATAAAGGAAGGAATCTTAAACTACACAAGTCGACCGGTAAATTATGTTAACATGTTAACCGACTATAACACACCAGTTAGCGTTCCGGGCTATGAAAGAGGAGGTCAAATTTCAATATTCTGCTGAGCATGTCTCGCACTTTCAGTTGTTGGGGTAGTGTAACTAACAGTTGATTTCACTACTCGGTTAAGAGCGACCACTTAGACTCATGCCTGGTTTTTCTTCTTGTCTCAGTTGTTTTGAGTTAGGGTATGGCTGTGTAAATCACACAATGTTGCACAAAGTGCCACTCATTTCGAAAATTACTATTTATGTCCATGTTTTTGTTGTAACTGCATATTCTGTGAGTTTTAGCTAATAGACGTCTTTAAGGGTAGATAATTATAATTTTCTTGAAGAAGTGAAATTTATGGTCAGATGGGCTTCAGAACCTATGGCTCTGTTACCAAACATATGCTTTTACCAACTAGGCCATAGTTCTTCTGTGTTTAACAGGCAACCTGTCTTAGTTCAAGTGTCTTACAAATTTTACCCCTAAGAAGTAATAAAGTGAAACCAAGACTTCAATAACTCATTAGGTTTCCTTGTGTAATTTCGTGCACAGCTGCTCAATGTTTTTTTGTTTTTTTTACAGTTGTCCCTAGTTTTGAAGCGATGAACTAAAGTGAAGGAGTTAATAAACATCACTCTCTGTTGTAATATAGTAGCAGGATGTGACCTCATAACTCATGAAACTTATCCACGGTCCCAAGGTGAAGATTTGTTTTTTGTTTGAATTTCGCACAAAGCTACACGAGGGCAATGTGCGCTAGTCGTCCCAAATTTAGCAGTGTAAGACTAAAGGGAAGGCAGCTAGTTATCTGTACCCACCGCCAACTCTTAGGCTACTCTTCTACCAACGAATAGTGGGATTGACCGTAACATTATAACACCCCCACGGCTGTAATGGCAAACGTGTTTGGTGCGACGGGGATTCGAGTCCGTGGCCTTAAGATTACAAGTGGCCTTAACCCATGCCGGGCTTCCAAGGTGCGGAGCTCAATTTTGTTTTCCGGAGATGACCGGACACAAACTACGATAGACATCAGGTGTATTTTTCAAATAACAGCTTTTTTCACTTATAAAATTTTATTTAGTAAGCTTAAATGTGTAAGAAAAACATACTGATAAAAATAACTTAATAATCTGGTACAACATTAGTAATTTAGATTGAAATCCAGAAATTATATGATTTAAATTTAGGTAATGGAAATACGTACAATATAGATAATTTTATGATAAAAAGATACTCATATATATTTGTGTTTAAAAAAGCCTGTACAAACTGAGTGTATAAATAAAGTATATTTAATAGTATTTGTTTTTTTAGGTATAATCTTGTTCTATATTTTTGAAACTTCCTCATCAATGCGCAGCCACAACTTTTTCTACTTTATGTATAACTTTTACCAAAGGTAAATCAGGTTCTATGCTTTACTTGGAAGTGGTGTGTTTCTCAAAAAAATTCTCTTCGAATTTTAAAAACAGAACTATTTCATGTTTGATCTACAGAGGTATAATCTTGAAGTTGTACGAGTCTCCACCCCTTCTGAGAAAAAGGATTTTGATGTGAGAGAAACAATTATATTATTACTGTTTCCAAAAACAATATTTCTTAATATCTGACTTAAAGCTGACATGTCCTTCTGAAACTAAAATTACATTGAAAATTAAATTTCAGTAGACAATAAGTTTTATATCTTATTATCAAAATACAATAAAATCGTGTTAAAAAGTAGGAAAAACAAGCGAAAGTAAGAAGTGATGTTTTTAAAAAACAGTTAAAAATAAGTTGTTATAATGGAATATCTAAATTTAGTTCTGTAAATAAAAGTTTGAAATATTTAGTGGTTTCAACATAGTGATGGAAATTCTATATCGAATATTTTCTCTAACTGGTTATTTATTTAAGAAATAATAATCAATATTAAATTTCTTAAAACTTTGTGACGGTTCATAGATATATCTAGGAGCTTATAACGGAAAAATTGAGTTGTGATATCTATGAGGAGCAGAGTAATGATAGCAAAAGCATCTCGAAATAGCATCTTTCAGTTGTTGTATGTATAACATAGTATCGATTGTATCTTTTTCACTTGTTATATAAAATAATACTATTTTTTTCCCTTCATTTCTTATAAAAGTTAATATCAGTTATGTCTCCTTCAGTTGTTTTGAAAGTTAATCCCATATGGATCTCCTTTAATTACTATATAAAAATACTGGTGGTGAATCAGTTAGTTGTTAGATACCAACTGTGTTACCTTTAGTTGTTGTATAAGTTAATACCACTTGCATCTTCTTTATACATTACGTGAGTTTCACGAGAATTGTATCCTGTACTTGTTACATAAGATAATACTAATTGCGTCTTCTTTAGTTGTTATTTAAGTTATTAGAGTGTGTTTCCTTTATTTGCTATATAACTTCATACCAGTTGTGTCTACCTAATATGTTATATTAGTTTTAATCTCTTTATTTGGGTTATATAAAATAATACTATTTTTGAGTTAGGGTTTCGTACATCTTATTTTTGGAAAATTTATTTCTGATATTTCAAAGAAAAATATTTACACGAAAAGCACAGAGCAAGTAGGAATTTCTAACGAAATAAAACATTTTTTTAGGACCAATATGTTTTTAAAGTCACCGAAAGACGCACAAATGAAATGGTATAAAACAGCAGAGTAATATTTTGTACTAATACCATTAAAATGTAGCAATACAATAGTAGGTGTTACACAATAGGATAATAATTAGTAAACCAATAATAGATTCACGTCTCACAAAGATTTTGAAGTATACAGTTTTGGTCATGAACATGGCCAGGTGGGTTAAGCGTAAGAATCGTAATCTGAGGGTCGCGGGTTCGATCCCGGTTGCACCAAACATGCTCGCCCTTTCAACCATGGGAGCATTACAACGTGATGGTCAATCTCGTTGAGATTGAGAGCGAGCATATTTGGTGTGACCGGATTCGATTCAGTGTCCCTCAGATTGGGAGTCGTGCGCCCTAACCATCCGGCCATCCTAATAAGACTCGGTTGTCCAAAAAAATGTAAATGAAAGATATCAACCCCGTGTTATTTAGCTGATCTTGATAAAACTTTGAACGTGGGCTTTGGGTATAAAAAAGATTAATTAGGCCCGGCATGGCCAGGTGGTTAAAGCACTCGACTCGATATTCGAGGGTTGTGGGTTCGAGTTCCCGTTACACCAAATTTGCTCGCCCTTTCAGACGTGGGGATGTTATAATGTGACGGTCAATCCCAGTATTCGTTGGTAAAAGAGTAGTTCAAGAGTTGGTAGTAGGTAGTGATGACTGGTTGCCTTCCCTCTAGTCTTACACTGCTAAATTATGGACGGCTAGCGCAGATAGCCTTTGTGTAGCTTTGCGCGAAATTAAAACACAAACAAACTGCTCATGGATAATATGACACCCTAGCAAATACGTAGAAAAAAGATGAAAAGAATAAATGTTTGAACAGAAATTCATTTCATCAAATAAAATCTATTTCTGAAAATGATGCGTGATTTTGAAGAAAAAAATGTCTTTGCGAATGTTGTTTTCAAAAATAAATTATAAATATATACAACATCCCTAAAGCCAAATTTGTAGAATTAACGGAAGTGACTTTTATGGGCTAAAGAGACTTTGTGTTGGAATGTCTAGAAGTTACCCCAATGACAAATCACATCTCAATTATACAACTTATTATGTTTTACTCGTTTCGATACTTTAGTATCAGGTCATAATTACATACCATTTGTTTCAAAATAAAACCACATACATAGAACGATTCGTTATGAAAATAGTGTGATAAGTAAATGCCATATGTGATAGAAAGTATATGAATAGGTTCATAAATATTGGATCCATGCACATATAAAAATAAAGAATTATTGCTCGCATCGAAAGTAAATGTTGCAAAAGACGTTTATTTTCCAAACTATACTGAACTTAATGGACTTTTCAAAACACTGCCGAATTCAAGTTTCTTCTCTTAGTTCAAATGAATTGTCTTATTCACAGATATATATGAATCATTCATAAGAGTCTTTAGTTCTTTATTAATTTCAGAAAATAAAAGTATATATGTTTTCATTTTTATGCAAATAGGGTTCTTCCTGAGTTTAAACCTCCGGATTCAGATGTTGTAAACATGTTTAGACCTGCGTTGTACAAAAAGGTTAAAATTACCTTGAACATTCGCATAAAGCTACACAGATGTTTTGTCCGCTACCTGACTTTTATTTTAACGTGATAGAATGACTAGATAATAAGAGGCAGATAATCAAAATCATTCATCGCCAACTCTTAGGCAACTCTAATCAGATAGTGAGATTTGAATGTCACTCTTTTAACTTACAAAATGCCCCAAAGTGCGAAGTTTGGTTTAGCGAAAAAAGGAAGTGAGCAGAAAACTCGTAGATTCATATTCCGCGTTATTCACGAAGTCAACATCTAGCTTTGAAAAGTGAGAAATAAATAATATTTTTCTAATAATAAAATTTATGCACAAAATACGTAGAAAAAATATTCTCCTTTGTTCATGATCTTATTTATCATTTCGTATTGTTAAAATGTCGTTCTACATCTTTCAGTAAGTAATATGACAAATTAAAATAATAAATTTAACCCTTAGGAAATGCTTCATTTAATGCTTTCAATGATTGTAACTTATAAGTATGAAAGTGTAGAATCGATCATTTTTAAAAGATCTTGCATTAAAACTATTTAATGTTAGTTTTTGTCTTCTCAAATTTTTAGGATAACTAAAAGAAAATTGTTGATTTGTTTATTAAGCACAAAATTGGACGTTAATTTTACAGTAAGCATCACTGCTAATTCAATGTTATTCTATAGCAGGCATTAAACCCTGATTTTTAGCATTATAAGTCCTCAAACTTAACGTTGAGCCACAGATGGAATTGAAAATATCGTGCCCATCCACTAATGGCACAGCGCTATGTCTGCGGACTTGCAACGCTAAAAATCAGGTTTTGATATCCGCGATGGACAAAGCACAGATAACCCATAATATAGTTCTGTGCTTAACTGTAGACAAGTCAAATATAAAAATTGTCTTAATTTTAGGTCTTCAAGTACTTGATATAATAAGAGAAAAAATAAAATAAAAGGATCAAAAGAAATTACTTTTATTTATAAATCCTAAGGACAAGGTTAGAGAAACATTACGTCATTTGTTTACCTAATTCTTAACTATTTCAGAAATGACGACACAGTTACATTATAGTTTATTTTTATCACATTTTTTGAAATAAAATACCTAGTATTCTTAACTACGGCAAATTTTTTCAGAAATGACGGCACAGTTACATTACAGTTTATTTTTATCACATTTTTTGAAATAGAATACCTAGTATTCTTAACTACGGCAAATTTTTTACTTCATATAGACCAGAGATCACATAGGTCAGAAGTAAGTAACTCTTTTTGTTTTTTCAGTTTCGTCCAAAGCAACAGGCGGTTCCTAATTTCGAAATGATAGGTTTGAGAGAAGGTACCATTCGCGGTCAACTCTTGGGCCACTTTTTTTACCTATGAAATGTGGGACTGAACGTTCCGTTATAATGTTCCCATGGCTATGAGAGAGAAGATGTTGGATGATAAGATTCGAGCACCGCCCCATAGCTTAAGAATAGATCGCCATAACCGTTTTGGTCAAGCCAGGATTTATATGAATTAAAAACCCAAAGATTGTGGCACAACCATCTCTAATTTAGGACTGCTAGGCAGACTGAAGACAACCAGTCAAAAGGACCTGCTGCCTTCGTAGCTACTTTTAACCATCTAGTTCAGTAAAATATAACTGTTGAAACTCGGACCTCTGGCATTCACAATTAGGCACTACACCCGTTAGGCTACATTATACCTAAAATATAGCGAAAAACATTGTGAATTAGTTTGAACTTCAATGGGTGAAAAACTGAAAAACTATTTGAGTACTGCTAAGAGGAAAAGGTGAAATGAATTTCGTAGTATTATATAACAGAAAACCTTTGTTAAGGAAATGTGCAAATTCTTTAATTTTTGGTTATTGCTGTATATTTTATATATATTACAGTTAAATGTATACATTTCTTAAAGTATTATATCGTGTACTAAATACAGTTTGGAATCCCTGTTTATTCATGTGTTTTTCAAATAATATGATGTAGTGGGGAAATAAAACTGTATTACTCTTCTAATGATTCAATAGTTTGTACTTACAGCTGTATTTAGCGTGTTTCTATCAACAAACAAAAGTTACGAAACGGTTTTATGTCAACAGTCAATCAAGTACTAGTGAAAATAACGCACGTTAACTCTGAAATATTTTACATTTCCTAGAGTAACTGTGTGAAGTGAATTTGCCTTAGAACGAGCTTTCTTCGTTTGTTTGTAATTAAGCACAAAGCTACACAGTGGGCTATCTGTTCTCTGCCCACCACGGGTATTAAAAACCAGTTATATAACGTTATAAGTCCGCAGGCTTAATGTTGTGCCACTGGGGGACTAAAAGAGGTACTGTCAAACAAATATAATACCAATGAATATATTAGATAATTAGAATGGAACAAAGTACCAGTAAAAAATGTAGAAGTTAATCAAAGTTAGGCAAACTAAGTACACAGTCTGCCATTTCTCTATAAAGAAATCCGCCGAAAGGTGACTGTATCGGCAGGTTTCAGAAATGTTTCCTGTGATGAAAGACATACAGGATGGTAGACAGCAATCAGTGTTTTGATATCATCAAAAACTTCGACAATTCCATTGTATCAAGGTGGCCATTTTTATTTATGTGTAAGTGAATTGGGTGGAGAGCCCTTTTGTTTCCTTCCACGTACATTTTTTTCATTTTCTTTATTCGAGGGAGGTCTGTCAACCTTCGTGGATCCAACTCTCGGTCGATTGAGCTGCTCTCTGTCGGTGAAAGAGGACTTCAGCAGTTAACTGATTACGTTAATGAACGATCGCTTTACATCTTGAGGCAGAAGAAAATGTGCCCGAGAAAACGCCCGTACCCAGAACCCAAAGAAGTGGATCTTGGGGTTTTTCGGAATGTATGTTTAGGACAGAAATGGGTGTTGATGTTGGTTCATCAACTTTTTTTAACAATGGAGGTCAAAAGACTTTTCATTTGTTTTAAGAACGATTCTCTTGGAGGCACTGAGAGATTCGTCTGCACCCCAACAGTAGTAGTGAAATGAATTACAGCAGCATACATCCGAGATGAAGTGGTGGACAGCAACTTTCGAGGCTCAGGTTAAGTAAAGTTGTGAATCGTTTTCGAACGCTGGATCTCTTTTTCTTCCAATCATTTAGGGCAAGAACGAAAGTAGGATAGGTGTGAGCATTTGCAATTGACAAAATGAGGATTCGTTTCACACTCATAGGCATCGTGATTCTTGCCACCACAATGAGCACACGTTGTGGAACCACGACATGACGTTTTCGAGTGATCGAACCTCTGACATTGGAAACATTTAAGAGGGTTTGGAATGTATGACCGTACCCTGCAATTAAGATAACTTGCCTTTATGGTGGCAGGTGGATGAGGTGATATAAGCGTCAATATTAAGACACTGGTCGGCATTATAATTCCATCTTTACGAGAGGAGATATGCAGTACTGCCGAAACTCCTTGGGTGAAGAAATCATTGAGGGCCTCTAACTCGGAGATGTTCTTCAAATCCCTCTCAACAATAACTCCTAGTGATTATTTCATAGTAGCATGTGGAGTAATCTTAATGGGTATACTTCTAATGTTCTTAGAATGTAAGACGAGTTCACTGTGTTTAGATGTGGATGTTTTCACCCATGTGTCACCGGAGCGAAGATTTTTGACTGATTTTAGAGAGCCAGTGAGCCCCTTCTGAATGAAAATGGAGACATTTGCCCAAAAGGATTGCCTGAAATAGAATGTAATACAAGAAAATGAGGTACAGGTGTTGCAAATGTTAAAGATGGCTGCTCAGAATCTCCAAGACGTGGTCGTTTACCTACGGACTGTTTTTCACTATTTTATTTAACCTTTTATTTAGGGGATCCATAATAAAGAATAAATGTTTCGATGTCCGCTGAACTCCCCACCATGAAGCCCTACGAGAGGACGAAACTACAATGCCAAACAAAGACACTGCAGCAACGTTAAAATTTCGTGAGCATTATACCCAAACACCAGCATCAGATACAACACCCGTTAAGAACATCCAACGCTGGTACTTGATTCACCTTAGCTCAAGTGGACCAGTCGATTGAATCTAGGAGGCCACTCGAACGCTGCTCGTCTACAGGAATTCAAAGCCAAAGTGGTGTGTTAGGGTTGGACCCCTCATCCACCAAAATCCTCTCCACCCCTTAGATCCCAGAGGGGCAAAATAAAGAAGATTGATACATAATTATCACAATTATATTTTATCACATCATCACTACAATTTGCAACAGTGAAAGAACCTTGATTAAAATAATGTATCGATGGTGTTTATTATAGCCCCACCATCACCCGCCAGTGGCACAGCTTTATGCCTGCGGACTTACAACGCTAGTAACCGGGTTTTGACACCTGGGTTTGGAATTTCGTGCAAAGCTGCACTCGGGCTAACTATGCTATCCGTTCCTAATTTAGCAGTGTAAGACTAGAGGGAAGGCAGCTAGTCATCACCACCCACCAACAACTCTTGAGCTACTCTTTTACCAACAAATAGTGGGATTGATCGAAACATTATAACACTTCTATGCCTGAAAGGGCGAGAATTTTTGTTGTGATGTGAATTCGAACTCGGGACCTCGGATTACGAGTCGAGTGCCTTAACCACCTGGCCATGCCGAGCCCATTTTTATACCTGTGGTAAAATAAAATATGTAAAACATATTGCTACTGTCATAATAAAACATAAGACATGAAGTAAAAGTGTAAAGTCACTACTCTCCGAATCGTAAGCCACTTCAAATGAAAGGCATTAAAGTCAGTAAAAAACAGTAGTGTAAGAGTGTACCATCGATATTAAAAACGGCATGACCAATATTCTGCACTATAAAGTGTATCCTTATGAAATGTTTTGTTACAAAAATAACAATATAATTATAAGCGGACTGGTCTTAAAAACTTTTAGCTGAAGGTTTGTTGTTAGCTTTAATCAGCAACAAAGAAAAACTTGTTTGAAAACGTTAAGTTTACGAATGTCTTCTGATTCTGTTAACCTTGACCTATAGTGAGTCACCATGTACCTATGAGAATATCATTTATATCTAACTTAAAATGGTTCACAATAGTGACTTGAAAGAAATCAATATAGGTGCATATGGATATCACAGAGAATTGCTAGTGTATTGTAAAGTGTATTACCCTGATACCTGATATCACAGAGAATCGCTAGTGTGTTTTAAAGTGTATTACCCTGATACCTGTTATAAATCAATTTACGAGTACAGAGAGTGAGGACAGTGGCAGTCTCCGACAAACAATAGTTTTGTTGTCTATTGTTTGGAGAAAGACTTTCATGTTGTGTAAGTCGAAAATTATGTTGTTGTGTATGGAAGTAGAACACGTGTACGCATTGATACACAATATACAGTTCAATAAATATGGTTCATTTTTGTAAGCTTTAAAACGGCACCGCCGTTAGATAGGTGACGCTGAGGGAAAATATTTTTGGCTTATTGCCACACTCGACAGTGCAGCTAAGCCCACGCACCAGTATACGGTCGGTGGTTGGGTTTTCGTACAAGCCGATAAATAAGGAGAACGACACACACAACTGGAGTAGACTGTCAGCCAGGCAGAGCACCACGAGGAGTAAAGGAGGGGAGAGAGAAAGGAATAGCCGCTTCCTGGACAGCCCACAACAAATTCTTTGTATTGGTACAATGTAACCTAAAGTAAACTTGTTGTTTTTGGAACTCTTGCTGATGATCCACGCGCAGACCTATATTTAATTGTGGTAAAAGTAACTGTGTCGCTTTCTGAAGTTTCTTTTTTTTCGTTTACATCAGTTGGGTGCTATGTTCACAATGCCAGGTAAGAGGCTTGTTTTTAAGTTTGTTTTCTAAAGTAGGGTTTTTTTCTGAAGCTGAACTAATGCCAATAGACTCAAGTTTTGTAGTTGAGAAAACTACAAAAAGCGACTTACATATAAAGATGATACAGCTTCAGAAAGACAAGTTTTCTGAGGAATTATTAATATAATGTTAAAAGGTTGTTACCAAGTTTATGTTCTTTGAGTGGTTCAACAAAGGGGACGACTAGATATTTGGTTTTGTTTTTAGGGACAGTAAGATAAGTCTGTGATGGATATGATACTCTGTATTAGAAGGTTAAAATCTGTAATGGTTCTGATATTCTGTTCATTAAACTAAAAGTTAAATCCTCCATTGTATCTGGTGTTCCATACTTTAACCAAGCCTTGATGAATGTTTCATCAAGAATCTGTTTCGATATTAATTCCGAAGACTTTAAATAGGTTCTTTGTTCAACTTCGTTTAGTGCAAAAGTCGGTCATTGTCTTTCTAAGAGATTCTTCACTAAAGAATGGTTAAATGCATAATTTTACTTAATAATAAAATGTGTGTTGATTAAAATAAGTCAACTGCTTTCTTTCTGGCTATCTCTTATCTCTAAATGAAGGTTAAATGTACATTCACTATATATTTAAATAGCTCTCAAGTAAAAGATGGTTAAATGCATGGTTTTATTTATTAAAAAAATATACGCCACTCAGTGGTTTCTTAAATTGCTATAAAGTAGAAGAAAATTTAATATTTCTAATCAACTATAGCTTTATATTACTTATTATCTTTATCAATATACTAGTCATAACTTCTTAAATTGATGACAAACTTCATCATTTAATAATTGTTTGGAATTAATATTTTCATTCTGCATTTCCTACATAAATATTTTGTGATACTATTTTAAATATTCAAACGCAAAAAAAATGTTGTTGTTTTTTTGTCTAATACATGTCAATTTTTCGTATTCGAGCAATTAAAACCAGTGCTCATTGCTGTTGAGGTCCTTCTACAATTCATAAAGTCTCCTGAACTGATTTCTCAACTTGAAAGAGATCCGTTTGGTTGTTTTGAAATAATCTATCAGTGCTTGATGATGGATGAACAAGCTTTACTTCCACATATAAACATGACCGAAGAAGAATATCTGGAAGCCAACATGGGACCACAACAAATAACATTTGTAGTGGTAGTGCCCATTACAGTTGTGTACGTTCTAATTTTTGTCAGTGGAATAATTGGAAACGTCATCGTTTGCTTAGTTATCACGAGGAACTCCCACTTCCAGACACCGACCAATTACTACTTGTTTTCTCTAGCCATTTCCGATTTACTCATTTTGTTATTTGGTAAGTTGACAGATTTTAACTTTTCTGTAGATTTATATGCACATGACATATAACTGAATATCAACTTGACGTTTAGCTTATGTTTTTTTAATTAAATGACGGTAAATGACTTTATATATATGTCATTTGGAGAATCAACGGTTCATTTCTTTGAAGTTAAACACAAAGCAATACAATGGGCTAGATGTGCTCTGCCCGCCACCGATATCGAAGACAGGTTTCTGGCATTCTAAGTCAGTAGACATGTCACTGTGCCACTTCTGCCGACATCACATAAAGAAATAAATACCATTTGTTCTGCTTGTCCCCTGTTTCAGTCTTTTTTTATTGAATATTTATTTTATGTAGAGAACGTTTAAGTTATAGTTACTTAAATATATCTGTAATCCATCATATTAAAGGCTGTAGTATATTTTGTTATTTTTAATTTTTTTATGAAATTTTGAAAATAATCCACCAAATTATAGGAAATAACATGGTCTTCAGAAGTTTTATTTCATTTAGAAATTGTGTATAACATTTATGGAAGGACAAGCTTTCATAGTGATAATCGTGCCAGAATAAGGATCTGAGGGTCTATAGATGGCGTCTCGTTTTGGCAAAATCGTTTTTTCATTTTGAGACGAGGGCTATATTATAAGAACAATAGTAAAATCATGCTATTTGAATAGAGAAGCTAAAACGTTTTTGGTCGATTCTGTTGACTAGCGCCTTCCATTTGGCCAGGAGTTTAAAATGAGAGATAGTGGCGAATAAACTTAGTAGTTTTGCTATAAATACAATTATCAGCCTCTTTATTCCATCAGTTCAAAACTAAGGATGACTCATACAGCTCTATTTATTTATTTCAACTTTGTTTATTCTAAAGCTTACCTATAATTACAATATTAGTAGGATTACGTATTAGTTTTCTTTGCTTTGCTTTTCTTCCTCAAGTGCATCTTAACTTTACTCTCACAAAAACTTAAAAACACATTTATGTTAACCTCACTTATTTGGTTAAAACAACCTGTCACGTGTAAAAGGAAAGTAACTTGATTAATGAATAAAATATATTTTACGAAAAAAAGTAGCATAATACAAAAACGTTGAGTGCATACTGTGTCCATCTTATTTCTAACAAATGATGACTAATATGTTAAAAACATTATGAGCATATATTTAATTGTTAAAAAAGAATTTTATTTAACGCTGTTTTATCAACATACTAAATAATTTCTAAGTGATTAATTTCTTTGCTGTTTATCTTGAAGCTATATAATGGACTGTTCTGTGCCTAAAACAGGTATAGAAACCCGAACATTGGCCTTATAAGCCCTGTAAATTAGTGCTGAGCCATTGGCAGGTTTTCAAGATGTCAATCTGGGAATCTTTAATCGTATTCTGAGTCAGATGGAAAATTCTAGAAAAGTTATCAGTTCCAAGTAGCGATTACAGCGAAATGTAATAAATATTTGAACGAATATGAAACAACATAATCATGGTATAACTAACGTTCATCAGTTTGTGTCGTAATGCACTGAGTATGTTACCGTATAAGTAATTTGTGTTGTCAGTTACCAAATATTTCTAAGCACTACATCAACTCTAAGCGCATATGTTTTCAATATGGAAACATTTTCTTTCATGTTAATTGAGCATATAACGTACACTTATATTTAGATGAAGAGCGGTCATGTCACACTGATATTCATTTTGAGAAGCTTTATTGTATATTAGTATTTAAGATAATTCTATTTCATTTCCAGATAGCTCTAGTCTTTTAGAATGTTTCACATTCTTTAACTATCTTCATCTTTTTTCACTAAGTTTATCGGAGAAAACCGCTCCAGTCATTAAGAAGTGATTCATCTTGACCAGGCTTACAATAATTGCTGACTCGTAGAAACATAATTTTAGAGACATAAATGCCTTAATACTAGAAACCCAATAAAGGATAAATATCGTTTATATTACGTTTTCATGTAGAATTATCGAAATAAACTCTATCTTTCTTTTTTTTTCAACCAGCATCTGTAAAGGAAATAGCACTTTTACTCATACACACATAAGCTTTTATAAGATCAGCAGATGGAACTATAAGCTTAAGTGGATATAACAAGTGTATATTTATTAAAGCATTAAGACATCTAGCTTTGTAAAATGATGCTTTAGATCTGAATTTTTCAAACATTTTTTTTCACGAAATTAGCGTTATGGCAAAAACCTCGGGGTAAAAATACAACATAATACATGGTGAAAGGTTGAGTTCATGCTGCTAAAAATGTTAGCTCCTAACTAACCTTGACAATAAATTGCAAAAGAAGACAGTAGCAGAGAAACTCAGAATAGCCAATCGACCATCGCTGAAAATCGCATTAAAAATCAGGTTTAATATTATGCTAGTTTTAAATTACTGAATCAACACTATCGCAATACTTTTCAGTAATAACATCGAAGGGTCAAAACGACGCAGATTCAAAGTAGAAACATTGTTCTGGTTGTAGGACGATTTGTTTAAGAAAACGTTTAAAATTTGATTCATATATTTGACACGTTATTATGTAGTTGACTTAGACAAGAAAGGCTGAAATATATTAATGTGCCAATAGATGTAAAACATATTTCAAGAAGTCAGGTAGATAGTTTTACATCGTGTGTGTATGAAGCTAAAATATATTAATGTGCCAAATGATTAACACATGTTGTGTCAGGAAGTCTGGAAGATAGTTTTAAATCACGTATGTGTGTGATGTTATTCCTAAGGTTAACAGGATTAACTATATATATACATATATATAAAAATTATGTTCTTACCTTGAAGAACGCTTATATAATTTATTGTGTTACTTCAACCGTTTTTGCTGAGCATTGGTTATTTTTGAAGTTGTTTTTAGTTTGAATTAAATAGACTGTTGCTGCTATGAATTCGATTACAAATATAGATGGGGTTTGTTCCTGCAATAAATAAATATTTTGAATTCTTACAGAATTAATAACAAACATTATAATTATTGATTCTAATATATTTATTCAAATTACTGTAGTTTATTACGGGGGGCGTAATAAAAAAAGCAGCAGGTGCTCTGTGCGTGATACATGATCCTGTTGGTGCTATGTGCGTGATACATGATCCTGTTGGGGCTATGTGCGTGATACATGATCCTGTTGGTGCTATATGCGTGATACATGATCCTGTTGGTGCTCTGTGTGTGGTACATGATCCTGTTAGTGCTATGTGCGTGATACATAATCCTGTTGGTGCTCTGTGTGTGGTACATGATCCCGTTGGTGCTCTGTGTGTGGTACATGATCCTGTTGGTGCTCTTTATGTGATACATAATCCTGTTGGTACTCTGTGTGTAGTACATGATCCCGTTGGTGCTATATATGTGATACATAATCCTGTTGGTACTCTGTGTGTGTGGTACACGATCCTGTTGGTGCTTTGTGTGTAGTGCATTATCCTATTTGAGATTAACATTGACTGTGAAGTTAACTGAAGTTTATAGAGTGGAATCCTCTTATCAAGTTTAATTACTAAAATATTTTGATTATAAGTAAGCTGTCTACATTAATTAGAACAAAGGTAAAAATATTTTTTGATTAAAAAAGCTGTCATTATAGATTAAAACAAGGGTGAAAATATTTGTTATGCTTATCCTGTATCACAAACTGACAATAACTAATTAATGTGTACAAGTACAGAAAGGAATTAGAACGCGAATTGATTAAAACACATTGAATCGACAACTAAGAACACTTACCGTTAGAGATTCATATTATCAGCCACAATGCCAATTAAAACTCAATATTTTCGGACGTGGTGGGAGATTTAGGTTAGTGTTTAATGGATATATTAAACTAACAACGCAATATAACGTTTATAAGGATAAGGATTATTTAAGAATTAATCATAGTTATTTTAAACATTATATTCGATATTATTATTAGTGGAGCTAACATGAAGAAAATGGACTAGATTATTATTTACAAAACACCTGTGGCCTTAATATATATAAAAGCATTCATACGCTGTAGTAAACATAGCACAGCCAGCAATAGAAAAATAGTAGTGCTCTTACAAAAAATGCTGAAAGTCATATATAAAAAAAACAAAAAAAAACAACTATTTACTTATATGGATAATTATACCGATTTATGTCACTATTGATTCCCTGCGGATCATAATACCTCACTAATAGATTTATTTAGTACTATAATAAAGCATTTGCTTTCATAAGGAATTTCGTCTTCCTGTAGTGTGGAATATATGAATATTGGTATTCCGACTATCAAGTAGCTGTTACAATGTGATGTAACGCCTTACTCCGGTGAAGCGTGATTATTAGATTGGCATGTTTAACCGACCTGTTTAGACCTGGTATTGTGCGATAAGTCTCGTCGGCAGCGGCCTGTAGCACGTAAGGTATGCAATTGTGATGTTATTATGTTCTTACTAGAAGTTCGTTTAGTTAAAACGACTTGTTGAAGATGTGCTATTCTTAGTCTTAGTATGGTGTCACAAAAACACCGATCAGTAAAATAAATTACTGACACATTTTTGTGACAACCAGTTGAGCGATTTAAGTTATGCTGGTTTGTTTTGGTTTAAACATTTTTAGTGTTTGACTGCATTTCGCTCTCGACTTTTGTCTCCACAAGTTGACACACTTACTTTTCTCAAACCAGACTTACTGATGATTCTTAACGCTAAAAATTGGGTTGTAATCCTTTTGGTGAACAGAGCATTGACAACTTATTGTGTAGCTTCGCGCTTAATAACAAACAAAGAAAACAATCACAGTCATTTATACTTAAAAAGTATATATTCAGTTAATACAGCGATATATTTCGCAAACTTGCGTAAAGGGAGTTTATTATTGCCAGTGTTTACATAAAACAAAGAATAAAATGTTAATCACGTAAAATGAAATTACAGGAGCAAAGAAATGTGTTTAAGATTACATTTTACTCGGTGAAACAAAACGTATTTCCATAATCAGATGCAATTATTTGAAAAAAAATTACCTTAAATCTCCATCTTTCTATCTTCAAATAGAACACATTAATAGATTTGATGTTGGTGTTGACTAAAAAAATTCATATAATGATTAGTACATATCTTTCTACTCATAGTTTCTCTCATACAGAAATTAACCATGTTAGGTATTTGAACGTTTCACTTGTTAGAAATTAGGCCGCTAATTGTTTTATCATGTTAATACAGAACTGTCCCCTGTTAGGGAACAGTTGTATACAGAACTATATCTATTAACCGGATCTAAACGTACTGCGCGTAAAGAAAACTGTACTAGTCACATGACAAATAACAGTTTTATATAGAACTATACTTTAATTTCAGATTTAAACTTATTAGTTGTATACACAATGGTCCCAGTTATGCGTTAAGTAGCAGTTTTATACAGAACTGTAGCTTATTTCAGAAATATACTTTTCTTTATCTATGAACTGAGCATTTTATTTGCTTGAATATTCAACTTTTATTTATAAGTTAGAGTTATCAGTTATGCGAATGTTTCAGCTGTATCTATAAGTTAGACGGTAGGTTAAATATTTCAGATTTCCAGAAAAGAGACTTTATCAACTAATCCAGAAGAACCGTGTCTGCGTTTTACCTAGAACACTGGATTACTTTCTATCTTGGGAACACAATAAAATAGTTATAAGAAACCAATACACATACGTATAGGTTTTGCAGGTTACCATCTTCAGTTTTATCCGTTTAACCCTAAGCTTTATATAGAGCATAAACCTCACAGCATAAGAAGTTGTATCTACAACGTTCACAGTTATATAAATACCTATATAAAGCAAGACTGCGTGAGCCGCCGTCATGAAATAGATAGTTACAGATATCTCGAGAGTTTATAGAACGAACTGCGAAAGTACTGATTATTTCTCCAGATCATTTAATCAAACAGAAGTTATTTGTAGGGTTTTATTGAAAGGAGGTTTCTGTTGTGCTTGTAAAATGAAGCTGTCTTGTCACGTGACACACAAACTCGAAAAGCTCTAATTAGATAACTCGCATTTACTATTGTGGTGTTGGCAGGCTGACAATAGGCGTTGTCATAGCATAAAAAGAATTAAAGGTTGGAAGTAAAAACGTTGCAGATACTTATTCTGAAGATTTAAGTTGAGAAACTTCCAAACGTATTTTCTTGTTTTGTATTTTCAAAACGTCTCTTAATGGGATTAATTTAGTAGTGAATATATTCTGGGTTTTACAGATATCTGGTCCGTTAATTATACAAATATGTTTATCTACAAATTATGTATGCTAATTATTTGAATGCATTGCACTCACCTAGAAATTAGCCATGTTCATTCTTTCGATATTTCTTTCTTATATAAATATTAGGCATGATAATTATTTGAATATCTTTATCTATAAATTACCCATTTTAATTAATTATTTTATCGATATTATTTAAAAATTAGCCATGCTAATTCTTTGAATATTTCACTTTCACGTAGATATTAGGCATGATAAATGTCTGAATATATTTATCTATAAGCTGGATATTTTAATTGTTTAAACATTCGAGTTTTATTTATTAATTTGGGATGTCAGTTGTGCACCAATATTAACAGTATATAGAAATTAGACGTCAGTTTGAATATTTTATTATTCTAAAAAAATATGTTAATTGTATTGATATTGCACCTATATAGGTATTGTTATAATATTGCACCTATATGAGTATTGTTATAATATTGCACCTATATGGGTATTATTATAATATTACATCCCTACATAAGTATAGAAAGCAGAAAAATATAACTTTTTCTGAATTTGCTTGCCTTGACCTTTGTGTGGTAACTGTTATTGGAAAACACGTTGTGCATTGACATCATCCACTTTGAATATTCTACACATGTATATTTATCCATATATATAAAGGAGTATACGGGTTTACATGTACTGTGATAATTTTGTTATCCGTGTAATTAATGTATACGGTTTTTCCAAAATAAGCTATATCCATAGGTCTCTTACAAAATGTATTGAAAGGTCAAAAGTTGCCTGGAAAAACATTTATTTGAACCGAGAAACTTGTAAATTTGTGGCCATCACTTTCACAAAAAGAATGTATTATAGATTCAGGCTATCTCCAAATTGATTATATTAACAGCTGATAAAGTGTGTCAAGTGTCGGAGAGTGAGTGTGGTTGTCTCCTTCGTGAGGTTATTTCTGTCGGTTTGTATAGGATAGCTCCCTCACGTGTTGTTTCCGTTTCGGTGGTGGAATTGCCCTAGAAATGTGAATAGCTTGTATTATTTCCCAAGAGAAAAACTGTCCGAAGCTTGACGTTAAGATAACAGTTTGTGTATTTGTAAATCGCGACACCAACTATTTCGTACAAGTGCAGTGTAGTTTGTCACTAATTATTGAGCAAAAAATGTTAAAAATTACAACCAGAATCCGGTAGCCAGATTGGGAAAAAATTTTTGAAGCAAGCAGAACATGATGTATTATAAATAAACTTCGTACGGAATTTAAGACGACGTCAAAGTGCAATACAATATTTAAATACAAGGAAGTGTGTATTGCTAAATGAGCAAATACATCACGAACTTGAGAATTTGGTGGTTATAACCTCCATGGTTCTCTGCACGTTTGAACAGTCACATTTATAAAAGGCTAATATTTCATATATTACTGCATATTGCTCTTGCCTTTTACGTATTGCTTATTTTCATTCGATAAGCATATATAAATTCAATTAGCATAAATCTAGCACATCTATTAAAACACTTGTGCGTATGGCAAAATCTGTCAGCTGCAATCCTTAATTTTCAGTTACTCGCCAGAGGCAAAGTAACCAGTCTCTAGCACCGTATCAATTATAAAATAGACTAAGGGACTGACTGTCACTTTTGTAACACACCTATAGCAAAATTTCACGGAATCGAAACCGGCGCACCTTCTCCGAAATCCAGAGTTCTATTACAGAGCTAATCCTCACCTTTTCTCTACTAAGCATCGCGACGTGAAAAAAGATGGTTTAGATGGTGACTTCAGATAATATGAAATTACTATTTTGTACAATAAGTTTATGGTGAGTGTTTGATAATTACATGTAAACAGTGTTTCAGATAGCGCAATGGAGATACTGGTTTTGGCAGTGACACACTGGTAAGGTAAGTGACACAGAAGAAAGGTAAGGAAAGCAGACATGAAAACAATATTTTCGTATTATATATATATCTTTGTAATAAAGATATCTGTATTTTGTATTTTTAAATTACATGATGAGCGTATATCTTAATGACTATAGTTTTTTGGAAATTTTGGAAATCTGTGTGAACGACATAAAATGCCAGTAAAGGGAGAGTATAAGATACTGTTGAGAGATTAAATAATCAACGTAGAGTACAAACAATTAAAGCCTGAATACTTCTTTAAAAGAAATCAAATAATTAACTGATTCAAGGTCAAATGAGAGAAACCTTAGTCAAGTAGATAACACAACAGACTTCACCAAGAAGACCGCATACTGAATTGTGCTACAGCCAATAGAGAACAGAAAATAGTCCTTCTCAGGACTTTTCTGAATACGGAAACAATTTAGCACTTGAAACGTGGGATACAGAGTTGTAGCCACTAATTAATTATTAGGTTTGTGATTGTATAGGTTACTGACTATTGTAGCAAGTGAATTGATAGGTTCATCTGCTGCTTTAATTTGACGAATAATAAGTTTTTGTGTCGATGAAGAAATACAGAAACGAGCATTATCGTAGATACAAGAAAATTAGTAAGTAAGTTGTTGTTTATAATTATTTGTGAAGTTAGATCTACGTTTATCAATTTTTTCCTGAAATTGTACATTTGTAGAGCTTGTAATTGTATGAACAAAACACTTTGGATTCTATTAAGTGGACTGGGTCCAGTGTTATATTTCGTTAAATAATCCTTAAGAATCAGCCCAACAAGAGAAACTGATATAATGTGTTTTGAACAATGATATAGAAGTATTGTTTTAAACAGTGACATGGATTTACTATCTTAAGGAAGTGACACATAGATATTTTCGAACAATAAATTAAAGAAATGATTTCGAATAATAACAAAAAATTAATTATTAGTTTAGAAATAAATATTTGTTACACTGACAGGCATAGAGGTTTTGCTTTGAAAAATGATATACAGTAATATGTATGGAAAAACGGCTCGTTTGGGTTGAGAAATTTTTTTTTTTACGTAGAGGAGTGAACAACTTGCGACATTCTTCGGTTATCGTCAGGTTCACAAAGAAAGAGAGAGGTAACTGACCGGAAGCTGACCACAAGTTTGTGAGTGGTTGTGTAACTGAGTGTCGGAATGTAGAGGGCGGTGTTAAATGTTTGAATACATAATTTTATATTATTTATTTCATTATTATTATTTATTATATTATTTTTAATATAGATATAAAGGTGTTCCTGTGTATTGGCTTATTTTGGGCTTATGTTGTTGTATAAGTAAGGCTTCTTTAATTTTGCATTTGTTTATGCTTGTTTCTTTATTTAGTATTTGAGTGTTTTCTATGGTTATGTTGTGTTTGTTTGACTTGCAGTGTTCGAAAACGTGTGAAGGTGACTTTTTATTTTCTTCAAATCTGGTTTCAATTTTTCTACTTGTTTCTCCAATATAGAAGTCGTGGCAGTTATCACATTGTATTTTATAAATAATGTTGGTGTGATATTTGTCAGGGTAGTTTTTACAAAATATAGTCCTCAGTTTTATGCCTGGTTTTTGAATAAATTTAGTATTAACTGGAATGTCATATTTTGTTACTAGTTTTTGCCAAATGTTGGTTATTTTTCTGCTGATGTCGGGAATATATGGTATGCAGCAGTATATGATTTCGTGATTTTTTTTTATTCGTGAGATATAATTACTTTTATTGGTTGATTTTGCTTTCTGTCTCTACGGTTTGTGAAGGAAACTTATTGATGTTGATGAAGTATTGTTTTATTTTGTCTAATTCATCGTTAATTTTATCTGGTGAGCATAGTTTTATGGCTGTGTTTATTTGGTAACTAAGTATGTTGAGTTTTTGTTTTGTTTAATGTGCTGATTCCCAAGGAATGTATAATCCAGTATGGGTGATTTTTAGGGGGATTTCTGTTTTAAATTGTGTGTCGGTTCTTGTAATTTTGAGATTAAGAAATGATATTTGGTTGGTTCCTTCTTGTTCACATGGGAAGTTAATGTTGGAATATATAGAGTTAATGTGTTTGAAAAAATTAAGTATGTGTTCTGTAGATGTGAATCTCGCAATTGTGTCGTCTACATATTTGTACCAGTATAGTGGTGGATGTAATGCTGTGTTAATTTCTTGTGTTTCAACTTGTGTCATAAAAATATTGGCTAGAACTGGTGATACTGGGTTGCCCATGCTTGGGCAATTTGTTTGTATATAGTTGTGGTTGTTGAACATGAAGTTTGTCTACATCGTAGTGAATTCTATGAGAGTTGCTAATTGGTTGCTGGAAATGTCTATAGATGGGTTAGTGTCTCGGATACAGTGTTCTAATGCTATCTTGCAGACTTCAGCGGTTGGAAGGTCTGTATAGAGGGATATAACATCGAAACTGGCCATTAAGGCTTTATGATTAAGTTGATTAAGATTAGATTTGAAATTAAAAGAGTCTTTGATGAATGAGCTGGTTGACGTTACATATTTGGAGAATGCCCACGCTATGTATTTACCAAGATTGTAATTAAACAATTCATATGTGGACATTATTGGTCGTAATGGACAATCTGGTTTATGAGGTTTGGGGATGCCGTATATTTGTGGTGTGCGTGAGTCGGTTTTGCGCAGGTAGGAATGAAGAGTTTGTGAAATTATGTTGGCTTTTTTAATTTCTGGTAGTATTTTATTTAGTTGCGTTTCGTGTGTCTTTGTTAGATTTGTGTGCATTGATTTAAATTTGTTAATGCCTGATAGGATGTTCTTCATTTTTTGGATATATTCTCTCGTATTCATTATGACTATAGCGTTTCCTTTATCTGCTTTTAGAATTTTAATGTTTTTGTCTTGTTTTAGGTTTTTAATTGAATTAATGTCTCTTTCTGTAAGATTATTTTTTAACTTTCTGTTTTGTGCAATTACATTGATGGATTCCGGTCAGTTATCTCTCCCTTTCTTTGTGAACCTGACGATGATCGAAGAAGGTTGAAACGTTGTTCACTCCTCTTCGTAAAATATTTTCTCAACCCAAACGAGCCGTTTTCACATATATACTTCTCTACAAGTGGGTTTTCTAGACATCACTAATATACACCAATGTTTTAACAGAGACATCGGGTTACTTTGCACAACAACATCGAGAAATTATTTTCACTGGGAATTGAAAATTTTGCCATTCTAAAAGTTGAAATAATTAAATGACACGTGTTGGCAAACTTTGGATTATATTTATTTGTCGAAAGCATTTGAAATAAGTTATGAATTTTTTTAGGAGTGGAATATTTTAAAATATAAACGAACCGTTATCACTTAAAGAAAAATTTCATAAAGGTTGTAATAAATCAAATATTTAAACGTTGTTCTATAGGTAGCGATTTTGTAATCACGAAACTTTAGTTTTGTGAGCTGTTTTCAACAATGACAAAAATTATGACTTTTTTAAACTTTAGTTCACAAATGTTAATATGAACATCGACATGAACATTTTCGTACTGCATTGTTAAAAGAAAATGATTATACTTGATCGATGACAGCGACATGGATTACTTGTTTGTTTTTTAATGTTGCGCAAAGCTACACGAGGACTATTTCCAGTAGCTATTCCTAATTTCGCACTGTAAGACTAAAGGGAAGACCGTTAACTCTTGAGCTACTGTTTTACCAACGAATAATGGGATTGATTGTAACTTTATAACGTCTTTCACTGCTGAAAGAGCTAGCGCTATGCTTAGTGTGACCGAGACTTGAACTCGCAAACCTCAGATTACAAGTGGATCGCATGACAGCGATACGTACTAATCTGATCAGTAATCAAGTGGATTATTTAATACAGGATATTAAGTAATGGTTTTAGACATTAACGGCCTACACTGTGTTTTAAAGAGCCATTTAGAAGTATCGCTCAGAGCAATGACATATTACTATATGATTGTACGTTTGAAGTTTTCTTTACCCTCCATAAGCAACCTATATATGTATAGAAGTTTTGTAATATAATAGCTTTACTGCCATTATTATATTATTTTGAACTCTTCTTCTGATAAACTGTACAAGAAATATTTTTTCAGCATCAAAATAAAATCCCATTTTTCTGTTAGATTTCCTAACTGCCCTCGAATTAGAGTGATTTCGTGGAATTTCACACTTAGTTAGCAGTCTCATCAAGCATCTTACAAGATAACTTGTAGCTTATTGTACGGTAGTAAGCAGCTATAAAACTTGGCACAATCTCTATTTCCATTAACAAGACAGTAAACAATGGTTTAAAGCTAATGAAGAACCATAACTCAAAACTTTATGAGCTTCTAGTCACTGCTGAAAATCACTGACTGTTTTCAGGAGAGAAACGGCCGAAGAAAATGGAATAAAAAGAGTTTGATAGGACTACAGACACACCATATTGTCCGACTCAGGTCAAGTAAATCCATTCCATTGAACTATATTGCTTTAGGCTTACCTAAACTCAGAATTCGATATCTATATTCAGTGAAAAGATTGTGGAATGTTATGTTTACAGTAGCAACAAATCAAATTTCTAGATAGATATTTATTGTGCATTTGGATTTATTGTTTGAAATTAAGCACTAAGCTACATAATGGGCTATCTGTGCTTTTCCCACTACGCTGTATTGAAACCGGGTTTTTAGTGGTGTGAGTCCACGGACACACCGTTGTGCCATTGTGGAACGGATATTTGGATCTTGAACGAATTTTAAAAAGCAAATAAAAAGTGCTTCTAGCTTGAGTAACCTTCTGCTAGTATAATAATAGGCAGTATAATAAAATATAATAAACAGCAACTTATAAGTATAAGGTTTGCTTTTTTTTAATTTTGCGCAAAGCTACACGATGGCTATATGCGCTAGCTGTCCCTAATTTTGAAGTGTAAGACTAGAAAGAAGGCAAGTGGTCATCACCACCCACCACCAACTTTTGGGCTACTCTTTCACCAACGAATAGTGGGATTGACCGTCACATTATAATGCTCCGATGGTTGAAAGGGTGAGCATGTTTGGAGCGATGGAGATTCGAACCTGCGACCATAAGATTACGTGTCGAACGCCTTAACCCAGTTGGCCATGCCGGGCCGTAAGTATAAGGAATAATTTTATTTACTGTGGAATATTCTACACGTTCCAACAGAACGTTGCTTTGTACTTGCGAAATACAGAGTGTGTTTCAATGAAATTCGTTGTTATGCTTGTAAATCATTGTTTTCTTTCCTCTTAAAGTGTTACTTGTTGAAAGAGAAAAATTATATTTAGTTTGTTTAGGTTACACAGATCTTAAAATATTTAACTTTATATCACACTTTAACGAGTAATTCAACATGTATTTTGAAAATACTTCTGATTGTTGGATGTCCCTCAAGTGGGTAAGCAGCAAGTTTGCAGGTTTACAATACTAGAATCGTGGCTCAATTTCTCCTAATGAACAGAACGAAAGATGTCGTGTTGTATGGCCAATATCATCAGTTTTCTTTGTTTTTTTTCTTGTAAAACAATCTTATTTACTATAGATAGCAGAATTTTGTGGATTTATTTTGAGACATTTTAAAAAATAGCCTCGACAAAGCAAATAGAGTAAACGTCCTCTAGTGGCACACTTGTATGACTGCGAACTCACACAGGTAAAAACCGGGTTTCGATACCCGTGATGAGGAGAACACAAATAGCCCATTGTGTAATTTTATAATTACTTAATTACAAACAAGAAAACAAAGTCATGAGTAAACATGTGTTTTTTTATTCATACTCACTATATGAGATTTAAAATGTAAAAGTATGAGCATCAATGTCATTGTTTTCACGCGTAGACAAGCATTTATTTGCTACACGTTTATGATCTTTAGATAAATATATATTCTATGTGTACAAAATAGGTTTAACAAGAATTGCAGAAAACGGTAGAGCTAGAGGAGATAAGATCCAAAAGGGAGTGGCACAGTGGTTTGGAAGAATCCTAAATATGTCTATAGCAGCAAACGTATTTTAGGAACTGCACAATAAATCAGAAAAATTATTACAGAAACTAGTGTCAGAAAACATCTGCCTTGTGAGAGGAAAGTTCATGTCGTGCGCTTGAATAGAGGAAACTCCTTCAGGATGAATGAATTACTATTCAGGAGAATCCAGTTGACAACAATACTTGTGTGTCATTTGTATTTATTCTCTGTACTTAGATTAATGCGTTGCTAAATATACTAGTTGTGATATCGTAAGTATAATTCATATCTACAACTTGTATAATTACCGACGTTTAGAATCTGCTTTCTGGATAGCAATATAGTTATCTAATGAAGACTGATGCATACTTTAAAGCTTATTCTGAAGGATTTAGTCCTTGTTTTAAGAAGTAAATCACATATTACGAGATAGTCGTACTGAAATTGCTTCTAATTTATCGCAGGAGACAGAAAACATTTTTCGGTTGAATTTAGCATATCTAGTTTGTTTGCACAAAGCTACTCAAGGGCTATCTGTGCTAGCCGTCTCTAATTTAGCAGTATAAGACCAGAGGGAAAGCAGCTGGTCATTGCTACCCACCGCTAATTCTTGGGCTACTCTTTTTTTCACCAAAGAATTGTGGGATTGACTGTCTCATTATAACGCTCCCACGGCTGAAAGGGCGAGCATGTTTGGCGCGACGGGGATACGAACCCGCGACACTTGGATTACGAGTCGCACGCCTTAACACGCTTGGCCATGCCGGGCCTTTGCATATCTAAATTTATATCTTTTAGTTTGTGTATGTTATCATTTAGAAAATGCAGATATAAACAAATCTGTTTGTTTTAGTTTCTACGATTCGATTTTATTCTATGGTTCTCACGGTAATCTCTTTGTCCATTATTGTGAGCCTTCATGTGATCTAAGAATGCTTAACAACCTTTCTGACCATTAAGTGTATACGAATTAAGTCATACGTAAAGGAGCTGTACTTAAATATCATTAAAACAGGTATCATCAGTTTGGATATATTTCCAGTTGGCATCATTGCATCACGTGTGTGTGGTAACTTGACTAGTAGTTTCAAGTTGTCGTTTATAGAATACAATTACAGTACAAACAAACTCAAGACATAATAAATAAAAACAATTCTAACAATGTCAAAGAAATTTGAGACCTGTCACTTGAATACAACTACAGTACAGACACCCCAAGACATAATAAATAAAAACAATTCTAACTATGTTCAGAAAAGTATAAACATTTCACTTGAATTCAAGCATAAATTGAAGAACTTTCTTTTAACATTCTTATATATACATCATTATTGCATTTAACATCGTCACCATCTTTATTCTAACCTTACTCCAACACAAATCTAAACATTCATAACACCATGGAGATTTAATACCTGTTCTTTCTGACTTCCCTCAAATTATTTGCTAGTTTTTTTAACTGGCTTTCCGAAATGGTATGTTTTGGTTTGAATTTTTCATAAATTTCCTTTCAAATGTGGCCTTTACCTTAAGTAAGATCCCATGTTAAATCAACAGTGAATCCGCAAATTTACAATGCGAAAACATTGGATTGGATTCCACACAGTGAACAGGACTCACAATAAACAAACTCTAAATGCGGTTGTGGATTAAAACAATAACTAGTTTAATTGCATCAGAGATCATATAAGCATAAACTATTTTGCAGTTCTGAAGGAACCGAACTAAAACTTGCCACAGATGAAATAAGATGAAAGTTCATATACATTAATGTAATTTACAATATTACATTTAATTAAGTCAATGTATATTCTAGTCATTTGTAGTACTAGGATGCTTTAATATATAACATTGCATTGATAAGTAATACAATGAAACCTCACGTATGACATTCCTGTTTCAGTTCTCAGTAATCCGCTTAGCAGGCCCAACCCTGTCAGGTGATTTTAAAATAAGGCCGAAAACATCGCTAAAAGCGAAGATACTTAACTGACCATTTAAATCAAAATGGTCTAAGAGAATTTTCGCAGAATTAACACAACTATAATTTTAATTGGAAATTTTAGTAATTCTTCAGGTGAAATTTATTAGCCAATTAAAAATAAATTTCAAATGATCATGTTTTGCAATAAATAACTTTATAATTATTTTGGATTAATCAAGAAATTTGGATTTTTCTACAATTAAATCTTTACAATAGAAAAAAAAAGTGATGATTAACCATCTTTTTTCGTTCGTTATGCGAATTATGTTTAAATTTTTCTAAACGAATCCTCTAGTTTTTCAACTATTTTTGTCATAAGATTTAGAAGTAAAAGTTCCTAACCTTTATTTTCCCATTATTTCAGCCATTGTTCACATTAGCTTAACACATACATTCTTTAGAAGAAGGATTGAAGTTTTACTAATTACCCGGTGGGTCATTAGTAAGTCTCCGGGAACCCGGCATGGCCAAGTGCGTTAAAACGTGCGACTCGTAATCAAGGGACGCGGGTTCACATCCCCCTCCCCCCAAACATCCTTCCCCTTTTAACCGTGGGAACGTTATAACGTGACGGTCAATCCAACTCTTCGTTGGTAAAAGAGTAGCCCATGAGTTGGTAGTGGGTGGTGATGACTAGCTGCATTCCCTCTAGTCTTACACTGCAAAATTAGGGACGGCTGGCACAGATAGTCCTCGAGTAGCTTTGTGCGAATTCAAAAACAAACAAACAAAGTAAGTCTCCGGACTTACAACGCTTAAATTCGGGGTTCGATTATCTGTGACAGGTACCGTGCATATAATTTGTGTGTAGCTTTACAAAAACAAAGAAATCAAGTTTCGCAATTCCTTCAATCAGTGTTCTTATTATACTTAAGAAAGTAGAGAAAAAGGCTGAGGTTTTTCTACATTTCCAACCTGCATTTTTGTGCCACAGCGTTCTGTCTAGAGACTTAATGCACAAGCAATCACTGGGTTTCGATACACGAGAGGAGCAGAGCATAGAAAGTCCATTTTGTTGTGTGGCTTTGTGTTTAATTCCAAATTCTTTCCATACCATTTTAACAGCACTTAAAAGAAGGTTAACTCTTATTTTGCTTTTACTTTCTTCGGTTTGCAAATTATGTTAAACAATCTTTGGACTTTCCTTCTTTTATGAACTTTGTTATTTGTTCTTAATTATTAATTAACAGCAGCACATTGTATACACAAAATATTAAATTTGTTACTGGTTTTCTAGTTATTTTTAACAGTAGTGCAATATGGGGATCTTATTATTTCTCTCCGTCTGCCGCTTGTGATTAAATCTAGTACAGTGTTTATTATAATGCACTCTGTAAGAGAAACTTTGTACTATTATCCCATAACACCTGCATTAATATTGTCTTTCTTTTAATCTGTTTTTCGTATTTAATTTTAATATAGAAGGTAGGTACAACCATGTACTGCTTACTGGTATTATTTGACTTAATATTAATAAATTCAACGTTTCTAGAAATCGGTAAAGTTGTTTAGCTGGAAGGACGAATAGCGTAATGTGATGGGTGTGGCCTTAATTACAGTACCCTTGTTGAAAAATTAAGAAACAGATTCAACCGTACATAAAAGCAATTTAGAATACAGTTAGTAAGACTGAGTTAATGAGTGTCTGAGTTTGCTAATCAATGAATAGTCAGTGCATGATTTGGTCAGTAGTCTGTTACTCTCAGTTAGTTATTATTTAGTTAATTTGATGTGAGTTTTTAATTTATGTTTAGACAAAGAAATACAGAAGTGGGAAAATTAGCAAGTTAGTGAACTTTCTCTTAGTTTATTTGTAAAGTTAGAGTTATACGTGAGCATTATTTAGGGTAACTATAGAAATAAATTGAAGAAATAAAAAGCTTTTGTTATCGTTACGTAATATAGACTTTCCATTATTATTTATTGAATAATTAAAAGAAACTGTCCAGTAATAAAAACCATTACGAGAATATTTAATTTCCATGATTCTCTTACATGAAGTTAATTCTTGTATACAGAATGTAAGAAAATATGTCGTTTACTCTTAACTATTACATATGTGTTAATATTTTTTCTCTGTGTGTTGAAGTTTAACACAACACTGTATGCTTAACATTACACTGTTTGTTAAGTTTAACACTACACGGTCTGTCTGTTTAACACTACACTACCAAGATAACAAACCTTACATTTTCTTGCAAATATGTTTTTGCATTAGTTTTTTTCTCTTTTGGAGTTACCGAGTAAATATAAAAATAGTGCAATGAATTACTGACTGTCTTTTTTTTATCTCTCTCTTTAAAACGTTTAAAATCACTAAATGTGTGAGTGTAAATTGAACTGAAGTTGTTCGCGACTAGTTCTCGTGGTCTGTTGATTAAGTTTAGCAACACTTTAGAATCACTGCCGAGTTCTATTTTTCAACTTGCTAATTAAATTTAAAAGTGGACCACTGTTTTTTTAAAGGTTTGAGCTGTTGTCTGAAGTTATTGCTGTTTTCGTTCGTTCTTCAGTTTGTAATTAATTTAACAGTAATTGAGTGTATAGGTTGAAACCTAAACTCCTATACAGAATTATTAGCTTCTACCTGCTGCCCCCCCCCAGTGGCTCAGCGGTATGTCTGCGGACTTACACGCTAAAATCCGGGTTTCGATACCCGTGGTGGGCAGAGCACAGATAGCCCATTCTGTAGCTTTGTGCTTAATTCAAAACAACAACAACAACAAGAAATTCTACCTGCTTTTTCTCGATTTGTATATACTATCCGATACTCGCTGTACTCACAACCGTATTTACTTGTACAATTTACCTATCACTTTACACTAAATTTTCAGGCCTAATATAGTAAACTTCAGATATTTGTAAATGACATTTGGTAAATCAAATTTATGTTTTCTGCCTTTTATCAAAGATAACTTTTCCAACATAAAGAGGAGGGGGAGAGGAAGTTTGTGCATGAGCAACACTATAATTTATTCCGTATATAAAACATTAAGTTTTCATGGCACGATGGCTTTCTGTTTAATCAAACATATGAACAAATCTGCATTAGACAGAAAGATTGGAATCACAAACTAAATTTCCGAATTTTCAGTTTCATTTACCGTGACAGGTAGCACCACCTAGATGTATAAATTCTGGTTCGGATTGTGCATGGTCACGTTTTCTTGGAATTCATTCATTTTCGCTCACGTATACAGCATTGTCACGTAACTATAATAACCAATTTGCAAGATCGATGGCAACAATAATTTTATTTCCAGCGAAACATTTGCCAGAATGTTAATTGGATATTTGCAACTGTATTGATAATGCAACTGAATATGACTAAGAAATACAAATATTTTGAAAACGGGGATAAATGAACGTAATAGTTAAACTCGTGTAGCTTCAAGACCGTCAATAAAGGTGATATATTTTCGAACATATTGTATAACACAACGGTTTATTTTCGAGAAAAATAAATTCGGAGGCTTTAAATAATCGATTCCCTTTCTGAAGTATATGTACTAACGAGAACAAAGCTTGATCATTTGTTTGGAAAGTCAAAGTGAAGTTACACGAAGAGCACTTGAGCTAACCGTCTTTGATTTAGAACTGATAGATTGGAGGGAAAGCAGCTAATGAAAAGAACCAAGTCTCAACCCTTGGACCACTTATGTCTAGCATAACATCAGGATTTGGATTTGACTAGCTCTTTTCTGGTGCACCATCATCCTCAAAGAGTGAAACTCGTTTTTGTATCAATGGGTCAAGAACTATAAACCATTGTATTCACAATTCGGCATGATTATGTCTAGGCAACGCCCAACCCTGATGAGAAAAAACTGTTCTAAATGACAACAGTGACTTCTGTCTCAGCTTTTTTTCCATGTTGCTGTTTCTAGATGTCTAATGTTTACTAAGATCATTTCAAACTTTGGACAGTGCTTCAATAGGAACTCGTGAAACAAAGTGTTGGATTTTTTACTATAAACAAATCAAATATTTTGGATAAGTAAGGAATGTTCATTCTTTAAGGATTACAAGCTCCAATTACCATTTCCTAAAAACTCTATAAACTCTTATAACACGTCTAATACAATAGCAAAAAAGTTACATTAATAACATTTGTATGCCGTTAGGTAATTGTGCTGACAATGAAGGTAGTACAGTAAATTTTATAAAAGGTATAACCAGGACTTACATTAAAACAATTGTATTTGTTTACTGAAGTCATAAGCATATAATCATTTATTTAATTATGATTTTTGTATGGTAATAAGATATCCACTAGTGTATTGATGAAGAAAATGAATTACAGAAAGGCGTTAGCTTGGATTACAAACGAAAATGAAAGATATTTGAGTTAAGCCTTGTTTTAGTTATACCGTAACTCCTTTGTCAGACGATTGAATTTGATCAGCTACTTTTTTTACACTCCTGATTTACCGACTTGAATGTTTTGTTTGAAACTCTGAATGCACCTAGAAGTTTACAAAAATTGTCCCTATCTTGTTTTCTACTGGCTAGAAATGTATAAAGACCAGTCGTTTGTGTAAGAGTTTTTCTTGCGCCTATATCCATTAACCAGATCATTCATTCAACGTTATTGATCGTAACTGGGATAAACGCCGATCACATTTCTATTGCTCTATTATTTTTCGCGGGCGTAACGGAAAATGATGAAGATTCTTTGACGAGACAAGACGTGTGTAACAAAAGAACAGCCTGCTAATGCTTTGTTTTTGTGTAAAACTGCTGGTTGCAGCTTCGAGTAAATGACCTTTAAACATTTTAGAACGGGCAAACGCAAATATTTCCAGATCTAGTATGTGAAAAACAACAACAACGCTCCAATTTCTAAGTAAATATAAACCTGTATACTGTATAAATAGAATTATTGAAAAGGGGATAGGCTAGTAGTAATAAACATTTCTGTTTTGTTTTGTTTTTAATTTCGCGCAAAACACACGAGGGTTATCTGCGCTAGTCATCCCAAATTTAGCAGTGTAAGATTAGAGGGAAGGTAGCTAGTTATCACCACTCACCGCCAACTCTTGGGCTACTTTTTATCAACGAACAGTGGGATTGATTGTAACATTATAACATTCCTTCGGCTGAAATGAAGATCACCGCCAACTCTTGGGCTACTTTTTATCAACGAACAGTGGGATTGATTGTAACATTATAACATTCCTTCGGCTGAAATGAAGATCATGTTTGGTGTGACAGGGATTCGAATCCGCCACCCTCAGAGTCAAATGGGCTTAATCACTTGGTCATGCCGGTTCTTTACGTTTTTGTAATAATAGAAAACTTATAAATTTCCCGCAGAGTACCGACGTTTAAAAAGGAGTTTTTAATACATTTGTTAATAAGGAGATTAGTTTTTGTTTTAGGTGAAAATTACTGCTGTATGTAAATTTTACTCTGTCTTGTTTATATATGTATAGTCAACCCACTTGATAATTTAAGAAACAAAATTCCATGAAATTACTGTAAAAATACATTTAAGTTGTAGGAAAAAGATAATCTTTAAATACAAATTTTATAATAAAATTATTAAATCATAAGAGTTGGAGACAAATCAATGGCTGCAAAGAATGTTAAGCTGTTTGTATTTTTTAAACTATTGCTCTTCAAATTTCAGTCTACATGATAAGAGAGTACGATGATAAATCACGTAGTATTCTCTCTGTAACACTGGTTTTTATTTTACTTCTTATCTGGTTTTATGATTTATTTGATGATACGCAATTGTAGTATCTCCAAAAAGAACAATAATGAGTTACTCGCTTCAGTTAGTGTGACAAAGCACGTGCTCTCTCCACCCAAACTTAGCGTTTTGTGATGTGAGGAGACCTCTTTACCATGTGTTATGGGAAGTTAGATAGATTATATCCCAACATTTTAAACATACAACTATGGTTACATAAAATCAATAAATAGTTCGTAATTTCCCAATTTACTATTCAGATTAATCGCGCCAAACTAATATTAAGTTATTTCAGTTTTAACTTCTTTTGTGTTTTTTGGTTATCATATGATATATTATTTTGTGAGAAAAATACAAGCCTTACGATCAGATCTTGTAAATCAGTTGTAGACTATCTCTCATATAAAGTGATTTGTGCAATATTAATAACTTAAAACAGAAAAATCTTATGAGTAACGGATTGAACAACATTGAGGTGCAGTAGTTCTCATCAAGCCTAGTTAAGACGAAAAAATATTTTGGAACCGTTTACTGAATTTATTATATCCCAAAATAATACTATTCAGAAATGTTTAGTTTTACTCATCATTAAAGAAAAATTAACCATAATACAAACTGGAGAACAATATCAAAACTGAAATTCGAGTTTAAACTGCCATTAATTTTAAAAGAACTTTGTTAGAGGGGGAAAAACATAAATTAATTAATGCATGAGTTTTCTCCAATTGATGTTATGTTAGTCAAAATCGAGAAATAATCGAATAATACATTGAAAAATCAAATTCTAAAGAAGAGTGAAACGTTAGTAACGTGTAGGAAAACTTCCAGACCACAGATCTGAGCGAATGACAATCAGTTAGGGTTACGTTTTGATGAAACGTCTGCTTTACTCATTATGAATGGAATGATTGCTCCAAAAGAACCCATTAATATAGGTTATCAGGTAACTCGATATATTGTGTTTTTACAGAAACACTTTTAAATATCAATTGTGCTACCTAAATAACGCCAGCTTTAAACTTCACTTTCCAGGTGCTGTGAATAGGACCCGTGTTTCTAGGTTACACTATTTTCTATTGTTACAATACATTTTGTTATTACCATTGACGTGAGTAGATGTGTGAAAACAACTACAGTGGTTGATTAATGTAAGATTTTCGTGATATTTTGTGAAAATAAGTAACAATGAAGAAATGATTTTTTTATCCGTTAATAAATGTTTGAAACGCCCAGAATGTACCTACTTAGAAAATCGTTATTGTGAAAATGTTTTATCTCAACAATATTTCAGATTGCTGTGCGTGAAATATCACTTTCTACTGTATTCTCGCATATCAAAAATCAGTTATCAATACCGGAGATAGTGGAAATTTAGTTAAGGTAAAAAGAAACTGGTACATAAAATTTTTTACTTAAACTGAAATTGTATTTTATTTAAAATATCTCTACATTCTCATTCAGTGTCGTAAAATATTTCTGTAAATTGTATATTCACAATAACTAGGAATAATGTAAAAACTAAGAATGACTTATGTAAAGAACTTTTTCTTCCGTGATGTCGACAAACCCACTTGTTGAGAATTTTATATGCAAAGACGGCTCGTTTGGGTTCAGAAAATATTTTAAATAGAAGAGCGAACAACGTTTCGACCTTCTTCGGTCATCGTCAGGTTCACAAAGAAAGAGGTAACTGACCGGAAGCTGACCACATGTTTGGAAGGAGTTGTGTAACTGAGTGTCGCAATGTAGAGGGCGGGGTTAGATGTTTGAATATATAATTTTATCTATAAAATATTAATATAGGTATAATGGCGTTCCTTTATATTGGTTTATTTTGAGTTTAAGTTGTTGTATAAGTAAGGCTTCTTTAATTTTGCGTTTGTTTATGTTTGTTTCTTTATTTAGTATTTTAGTGTTTTCTATGGTTATGTTGTTAATATTTTATAGATAAAATTATATATTCACACATCTAACCCCGCCCTCTACATTGCGACACTCAATAACCCAACCCCTTCCAAACATGTGGTCAGCTTCCGGTCAGTTACCTCATTCTTTGTGAACCTGACGATGACCAAAGAAGGTCGAAACGTTGTTCGCTTTTCTATTTAAAATATTTTCTTAACCCAAACGAGCCGTTTTTGCATATAAAAGAACTTTTTCTTGTTTGTCCAAATTTATGCATAAAGTTACACAATGAGCTAACTCTTCTCTGGCCACCACGGGTATCAAGCTCGGTTTATAGTGTTGTAAGTCCGCAAACATATCACTGCTCAACTGTGGAGCATTTTGTAAAGATTTTTACACTTTCTTACAATGGATTCTTAGGGCATAATTAATATAATTAATTAATTATAATTATAATAATTAATTAATATATTCATCTTAAATTCTATAGAGGCTGTTTTATTTTACTATAATATCATATGTACTTCTAATATATAGATATTGTATTTGTTTAGTTTAGTTTTGTTATCGAGTGACAAATGAATAAGTAAAACAAAATATTTCTTCACCTTTTACAAATACGTCGTTTTACTACAATTATGAATTCCCGCCAAACCTACGTTACTAACTTTCTTTAAATTATGGTTTTCAGAAATAATTGTTGTTGTTTTGAATTAAGCACAAAGCTACACAAAGGGCTATCTGTGCTCTGCCCACCACGGGTATCGAAACCCGGATTTTAGCGTGTAAGTCCGCAGACATACCGCTGAGCCACTGGGGGGCTTCAGAAATAAAATATTAACTTTCAAGTTCTGAAGAAAAGACAATTCCAACAGATAATTACAATAACTGTTGCTATAAAATTTAAAAACTTACTTTTATTGCTCACATAAATAAGTAGAAGGTTAAATTTAATGATTAGATTAAATTATTTACACGCCAAAAGTCATGAATAACTTTTTCTAATGTTCGAAACTTCTGTAATTAAAGATACTTAAAGGAGAAATCAATTCATTTACTAATTACACCTAAGAAACTACTACAGAGCCCAGCATGGACAAGTAGTTTAGGCACTCAAATGGTATTCGAGTTCGCGTCGCACCAAACATACTCGCCCTTTCAGCCGTTGGGGAGTTATAACGTGATGATAAATCATACTATTTGTTGGTAAAAGAGTAGCCCTAGAGTTGGCGGTGGATGGTTATAGCTAGCTGCCTTACCTCTAGTTTCACACTGCTTAATTAGGGACTGCTAGCGCAGATAGCCCTCGTGTAGTTTTGCGCGAATTATAAAAAGAAAACAAACACTTTATTCACGACTGTGTGTTTTAAAACACTTTCCTGCATCTCAAATTTTTCGAGGTATTTTTGAAACCATTAACATTTAATGACAGTATTTGCTAGCATAAACGGAACGCTCTTTTTTTATTGCAATCCAATATAAGATCCATATAAACAGAGTTCCCTTTTATATAAAATCCAATTTAAAATAAATATTTTGAATAGCATTTTGTAACAGTACAAATAAAAACTATTACCAACCAAACGGTTATTGATTTGAGAAGCTTACATTTCATTACGTGTGTATATATATATATATATATATGTTGAATTCTTTCGTGAAGTGATAAACTGGAAGGAAGGCAACTAACCGACGCCTCAAACGCCAACTCTTAAGATATGCTGTTTCCAACGCATAGTGGGATTGACTATCATATTATAACGCTCTCACGACTGGAAAAATGAGCATATCTAATGATGGAATTCGAACCCGCCACCCACTATTATCGAGCCAAACGTCTATATTACTAGACCATTCCAAAGTTTGAAGTTCATTGTCTTGAAATAAATTAGTTAAATTTTAATAAAAATGTAATAGAAACCCTTATAGCCCGAGCGCTTTCGAAAGGTGGACCTTTGTTCCTCAGGGGCAAACTGGAGTGTGATTGAACGAGCGATATACATGTTGAGGGTGTTCAGTATTATCATGGGGGTCATCCGGTTTTCCGGGAATCGTTTATTTCTCCGTGCACTGTTGTGAGCGTCTCATTTCTGATGCAATGTAACCGATGGCGAGAATGTGTGTGAAAAGGTGTTAGTGATATTTTAATTCCTAAATAGTTAAATGTATGTATGTTTTTTTTTAAAAAAAAGCTTAGGTGTTTAGGTAACATAAAATAAAAATAACACCTGAATAGTGATTGAACAAGATATGTTATATTAATCAATTTAAAAAAAAATGAGTTTTGATATTTCATGAAAAAAAAATGAAGAATAAAGTTAGTTTTCTGACAGAGATGAAACTACTGATCCAAGATCACTGATTTATGGATCTAGATCTATTCAGAAAGTTTGAACAGTGTTTAGCTTGGTAATTCAATAAGCTTCTTTTATTTCTCTTTCTGCTTTAGTTCTGAATCCTGTTTCACTGCCAGTGAGAGTAACATCGTTAATAAGTGTTGTCACTAGACACCCTCTCTCTATATATATATATATCACTCGTTCTATCACACCACTTCTCTCAGTTTGCCCCTAACGAAGAAAGGTCTCCCCTTTGAAAGCGCTCAGGTTATATATATAGTTTCTATTACATTTTTATCAAGAGTTCTTGGACCTACGTGTTTTTAGAACATCATGAATGAATTTAAGATCGCGGGCAAAATAAATAATTAAAAACAAACTAATTACGTGTACAAACATTATTTTTATTTGGATAAAAACTGGAATTATTAAAAACATGTCAACATGGTACAATGATAATCTTCAGAGCTTATAACGTTCAATTTATTGATTTTCGATACCCACAGCGGACAAGAGTACAAACTGTTCATTCATTATACAGCTTTGCGTTTAACAAGAAACCAAAACACACTCCACTAGTACAACGGTACAGTCAGGGGTTCAATTCCCCTTCGTGGGCTCAGCAGATGGCCCGATGTGGCTTTGCTATAAGAAAGCACAGAAACAAATATCCATGATGTAAATAATATTAAAATGACGTTTTTCTAGTGGTTGCCTGGCATTCTAAAGCACACCCATATTAACACAAATACTTCTAAAATATTGTAACAAATGAATATGTACAACAGTTTTGAATAAATGTAGAGTTGCCTTCTTCTAATTATAAATCTATATAAATTACTTAATCTTCGTTTTACTTACATCTGACTCTGTGTTAAGAACATTTACATTTTTACTGAGAAATCAAAATATATTTTAATTGTATGTTTGAAAACATAAAAGAGTGAGTGCACGTGCTCCTTCTAGTATTTATTTCTCGTTCTTTCTACCCTTTATAAAATTATTCACAATTATATATAATTTTATGAATGCACTTAGGATTTTTGGATTTAGACGTATTTCTTTAAAAATAATGAAAAAACTGAAGAAAATTATTATTTTTTTAATTCAGACTCTAAAAACTTCATTCTATGTATATACTTTTATCCAATTCTGAAAAAACACACAAAGTATTTTCATTAAAATTGTTTCAATATACCGCTACGTATGTTTATCTGGTTGCTGCTGCGGGATTTTTGTTTGTTTTGGAATTTTGCACAAAGCTACTCGAGGGCTGTCTGTGCTAGCCGTCCCTAATTTAGCAGTGTAAAACCAGAGGGAAAGCAGCTAGTCATCACCACCAACCGCCAACCCTTGGGCTACTCTTTTACCAACGAATAATGGGATTGACCGACACATTATAATTCCCCCAAGGCTGGGAGGGCGAGCATGTTTGGCGCGACTCAGGCGCGAACCCGCGACCCTCAGATTACGAAGCGCACGCTTATCGCGCTAGGCGATGCCGGGCCCCGAGATTTTTGTGGCTTGGACTTAATTCATGTTTTTGAACATAATATGTACGTTTGGTTATTTAAAGGATATCAAATAAATTAGAAATGGTAATTTGTTTTTTAAGTAAGAAATATCAGTTTACTTTAATGATTAGTTTTGTTCCACTTTGAAAAAAATACCCAATGAAATAAGTTTAATTATTTCAAAAGAAAAAAAAACAATCATTTATAAGTTTGAATATCTTATATTAGTAATTGCAATAAAAATAGGTATCGGATCTTGGATTTTATGGCTGTAAGTCCGTCAGCCTGCCACTGACCCATCGCGAGACATGAAGATTCATCTGTTTCACTAACTAAAACTACATAAGATTAATACAGTGTATTATTGTGTAGTAATTGAAGTTAAAAATAAGGTTATTTATGAACATAATTTAACTAAGAATGTAACTTAGCTGTTAAACAGCTTTGATGACGACTTTTTAACCATAGTTTCAAAAACATTTTACGAGCTTTAATCAGCTCAGAATATATGTAGATTGTTTAATAAAACCCATGACTAAACTATCTCAGTAACTCACTATAGATGGTCACTCTTGATAATGTACTAATTAAACTATCAAAGTTATTTATTACAGACGATGACACTAGTTAACCTTCTAATTAGACTATTACAGAAATTTACGATACATGTTGACTCAGAATATACATGTTATAAAGTAAACTCCAATGTTTAAGTAATGATACCAATTAAACATTATTACGTACGTATATACAACTGTAAAATATGAAATAATGTATTATACAATACTGTGAAAGTTGTTATTACTTAAAATACAATCTAGTATTATAATTTTTAATAGTTAGAAAATTATTATTATTATTATTTTAATTTTCTATGAATAATTTGATCTACTAGACTGTAAATATAAACTTAGGACTAAATAGCGATCAGACTGCTAATAATCCTTCCTCTACTGTTAATCTCCCATTATTAGGAAGAACCAAATTGACGTGATTAATAATATATTCCCACAAGAATCCATATTTTTCTTCGAGGTGATATTTATGAAGTTAATTCACCAGAGCTATCATATAGTGAGAAGTAGATCATTAACGATACATAAGATTTTTTTTTTCAAGAAGCATGAGTTTATTAAGATCTCCCATGACAGCAAAACGTAAAAACTTTATGATAATACCATCGATCACATACTGGAGAATCAGGATATGAAATACACTTGGCGTTTGTAAATTAACATGTGGAAAGATAGCAATCTTAATTCAAATTTGCTGTTATGAAAGGATCATTCTCTGCTTTAATCAAATAGATGAATGTTACCAGCACATTCTGTTTCAATAGAAATAAATAAATTAATTCGTTTGAACTAAAGAGCAGTATAATACAAAGCTACTTAAAAAACAAACAAACATGAATGATGACTCTAGCTAAACTATTTAAGTAATTTACGATGAACGATGACTTTAGCTAGCTTTCTAATTAAACTATCAAAGTAACTTACGATAGACGATGACTTTAGCTAACTTTGTAATTAAACTATCAGAGTAACTTACGATAGACGATGACTTTAGCTAACTTTCTAATTGAACTATCAGAGTAACTTACGATAGACGATAACTTTAGCTAACTTTCTAATTGAACTATCAGAGTAACTTACGATAGACGATAACTTTAGCTAACTTTCTAATTAAATTATTGGAGTAACTTACGATAGACGATAACTTTAGCTAACTTTCTAATTAAATTATCAGAGTAACTTACGAGAGACGATGACTGTAACTAACCTTGTAATTAAATTACCAGAGTAATTTACGATATACGATGACTCTAGTTAACTTTCTAATTAAATTATTAGAGAATTCAATACAAACAAACAGTTTAACTACCTCTCTGCCTTATGTGTCAGCCATTTATTATACATAAATACTTCTAGTTAACTCTTTACTTAAACTATCATTTAGTGTCTTAAGATATTACAATATTGCATGTAAGTTCAGATAAAATTAGACATTCACTTAAAATTAAATTTTTGAATTGATTCTATATCCACGTTGAGCAAGCTAATAAATTTTATAGCTTTTACATTGTACGAGACTTGAATGTTTTAATTTTGAGTTGAGCTAGGATAATAATATAATGTTTGTATTTTTAAATTACTTTTTACTATATCTTAAAACAATTGGATGTTTTTGGTCACGCCCAACGCATTTTATATTAGTTTTGACAGTATAAGAGTGTGACTAAGGGCTAGATGTTTGCATTAAAAAAAGAGATTGACACTATAGAAGTATCTTTCCGTTTCATTTCCAAAAGATAATATAATATATAATTAGAAACAAAAGATGGTGATAAAACAAGCGTAAAATATACAAACAAAACTAGACGTATTGTAGATAACACTACAACTCACGTAAAAAAGGTACACGTAGAATTAAACGCGAAGATTTAATTAAGTCCTTATTACGGTTATTTGTACATTCACGTACACATTTTTGCTTGTAACATATTTAAACCTTATTCTTTCATTTTAAATAATTGTAGGCAATGAAAAGTTTGTTTTTACAATATTTTTAGTAAAAAAGTGTAAAAGAAAATAAATATTGTTGTAACGGTTTTTATTGTTTGGTGGATCCTTTAGGGTTATTCAGTACAATAGAAACTGTGTAAGATTTTATCCCTTTTTAAATTTATACTGCTATTGCACGATGGCGGAATAAAATTCATTCACACAGTGATAAAAAAAACATTTTATTTTTTTTTACTACATTTTCTTCTATTAGCTGATCAAATCCCCGTCGCACCAAACATGCTTACCATTTTAGCCCGTGGGAGCGTAATAAAGTTACGGTCAATCCCGCTATTCGTTGGTAGAAGAGTAGCCCAAATGTTGGCGGTGGGTGGTGATGACTAGCTGCCTTCCCTCTAGTCTTATACTGCTAAATTAGGGATGGCTAGCGCAGATAGCCGAAGTGTAGCTTTGCACGAAATGCAAAAACCAAACTTATTTGCTGCTCTCACAGGTCTAGTTCACAGTAGACGCTAATTCAATAATTTATTTACTTACTTTTCTTTGCGTATGCGCGAAAATACTGTATCTCTATTTTTTCTTTGAAACACAAGTGCAATATTCAGGAGTTAACTTCATTGCTGACAGTAACAGACAAAGTCGTTAGCTCTATAATAGATTTATAAATCAATCATTAGGCAGGGACAGAGAGGAACGTTTATTTTGAATAGCAGGGGAAGAGCTTCTGTTTATCTATTTTAATCTTCATACGTGCTTTTATTCTTGATGTCACTGAAGTTAAAATTGGCCGTGTCTGTTTTACTTTGTCTTCCGCGTGTGCACTGTTGTATAAAAGTTGCGAGGCTTGTTTTATCTAATGACATAATTTTGCTAAAAAATTCAAAGTACTCAGTATAAAATGCGTTTTTTTATTTTGAAAGTTGAATACGATTAGTGATTATTATTGATAGAAATAAAAAATAGATGTAAATAAGTATTATTCATCTAAAATGGTTCACTGTACGTATTTGCTATAAATTACAACAATGCCACAAGTATCAGTAGAATATTTCTGTTTGTTTTTTGAAGTTTCGCGCAAAGCTACACGAGGGCTATCTGCGCTAGTCGTCCCTAATTTAGTAGTGTTAGATTAGAGGAAAGGCAGCTAGTTAGTCATCATCCCCCACCCCAACTTTTGGGCTACTTTTTAACCACCGATTAGTGGAATTGATCGTAACATTATAACGCCCCCACTGCTGAAAGGGCAAGCATATTTGATTCGACAGAAATTCGAACCTGCAACCCTCAGATTACGAGTCGTGTGCTCTAATCGCCTGGCCATGCCAGGCCCGTATTAGTAGACACACCGAAAAACCAATTACTGCTTAATCTTATACTACAAGTATTGTAAATTTGTTTAGTTTATACAGTTTGTATGTATATTAAGCGCGTAGCGGTATATGTAATATTTTTATTATAATGAGCACACATGGTACACAGATTTACAATATGGCCGCTTTCCAGTGGCACTGCGGCTTTACTGCGGATTTATAATTGTAGAAACCGAAGATCAATACTCCTGGTGAGCAGAGCACAGATAGCCCATTGTGTAACTTTGTGCTTAACCTCAAACAAATAAAAAAGGATCAGAAGTAGTACCATAGTCTGCGAGGAAAATAGAAAGAAAAAAAGAATATGCTCCCGAGGAGCGAGAAATACAATAACGTGAGCTACAGGCAGAGGCTAGTTGATAAGTATAGGGGGTTTATAACAGCATTTAAAGAAAACGATCATGATTTAATTGCATTCGGAATACCATCGAAAATTAATTATGAGAATTAAATTATAAGTCGGTCACTATGGCTAAATGCTGGGCTTAGGTTAGTATGTAAAGATAAGTAAATTGGCTGTTCTACGTCTTTGTTTGTTATTAAATACAAAGCTACACAATAGGCTGCCTGTACTCTGCCAACCAAGGGTATCGAAACCTGGTTTATAACACTGCAACTCAGAAGAGTGGTCATACAGGAAATTAGAACATAAATAACGATGTATGAAAAAGGTTGTATGAAATGTTTAAAATAGTAGTAAGGGCATTTTAAAATACATTAATGATAAACATAATTTTAGAGTGTGGTTAAGACCTTCAGATGAAGATAAAGGAAGGCTTGTATATGAGATGATTGAATTATTAATTCTGCTTTTTGCTTCATGTTTTTACGAATGTAGATTTGAATCCTTATCTTGAACAGTTGATAGATGGGAAGAAGATCATCACATTAATTTACTTATGAAAAAATTGAGATGTTTGAAAAAAGATAAGGTCACTGGGCCAGGTAATATTTTCACAAGCGTTTAGATGGAGGGGATTGAATATGTGACCCACTTGCTACTATTTTCATAAATGTTTGAATATTGGATAGGTACCAGAGGATTTGAAGTAAGTTAATGTAACTTTTGTTTTGAAGGGAGGTGATATAAAGTGTTCCAGTAATTGTAGGCATATTAGTTTTACAACAGTTTTAAAAAACGTTGTAGAAAGTATGATAAAAGTTGCTTTGCAAATTCATTTAACAAAGCTTAGAATTTTACTGGATAGTAAAGATATTTCACTAAGAGAAAATTTTGCCATACAAATATTTTGACATTGTTTGAAAAGGTTAATGCTTAAGTAGATGAAGCTAAGGGCGTGGATTTGGAGTATTTGGATTTTTAACGCTTTTTGACAAGGTTTTACATAAAAAGCTTGGATAAAATGATCTCTTTGGGTGTGGAGATAAATTAGCTAATAGATGGATAACTTGATGTAAGAAAGCAGAGGGTTTTCATATATAGAACTCAGTCAAACTGAATTAATATTACAAGTGAAATATTCCAGGGTCAGTCTTAGGACCTTTCCTCTGTTTGATTTACATCGATGTTATAGATTAATGAATGGTCAATAAACTATTTAAATTTGCAAACGTTATTATAAGGTCTTGGGTGTTGCTAAGTGAGGAGGATGCTGCTGTTTTACAAAAGGATTTAGATCATTTAGTGAATTGGGAAAATAAATGGTAGATGGGTTTTAATTATAATAAATGCAAGATAATGCATGTGGGTTATAATAATTTGAGTTATAAGTATAATCTGGATAGAAATATTCTTAATAGTGTCGTAAAAGAATTGTATCTTGATGTAATATTTGATCACTATCTTAAGCCATTCGAGCAGTGTACTAATGCTAACGGTAAAGCAAATAGGATTTTAGGTTGTATGTGCAGAAATATTAAATATAATTCTTAAAGATTTTCTTTGTATATATTACTAGTTACGCCAAATTTAAAGCATGCTAATCTTTTGATACTTACCTTATAAAACAGATTGATTTGTTGGAAAGGGTTCAGAGGAGGGCTATTATAATGGTGCCTGAGATGGAGCTGTTGTCTTACAACAAGAAGTTAAAATCTCCAAAATTATTTTATCTTGTAAAAGGAAGAGTTAGAGGGATCAAATTGAGCTGTTTAAGATTGTTAAGGGAGTTGATAATGTTGATGTATTATCTTTTTTTCATACTTAATGGCAAGAATTGTAGAACTAGTGGACAGAAATATAAATTTGAACAGAGTTTGATGTTGTGGACGCAGTAAATTCATATGAGTTTAAAACAAAGTTTAATTACTATACGAATGATAAGGGATGAATTTGAGGTTTCTTATGGTTAATAGTTTAACCTTAGTTTAGAGGATGGAGCAGTCTTGTTGTTCCTGAACATTAAACTATGTTTGGTTTAGAATTATTATGAACGTGGCAATGCTTGGTCGTCAGGTAATATTGATGGGGTATAAATCTTTTCAAACACCAAAACATTCAAAAGAAGACTTCTGATAAACTTATATGTAGAGGACTAGACAGATCAACAACTCTTTAAACAATTCTTTAGTATAATAATGTTGAAGTTACCCATGAAATTTCATTCATGGACCTTTTCACCCACAGTACAATATATATAACTTACGATAGCCCTTTACAGGTTTCTGACATCTGACAAGTAAAATCATTCTCTTAGCTTTTTCAGCTTCTTTTAAAATAGTATCTATTTTAAAACCTTTTGATATTTTATGACATTCACCTTAAATAGTGAAAACTGCATTATTATCTCACCTTCGTCTATAAATTAACATGTTGCAAGGTTTCCCGCCATTGACTCTTGAACTTTGAAAAAAGTAACCGTTTATTTTAAGTTCAATCAATTCATGATTTGCTCAGTACGACCTCTGGTAGTCATATTGAAGGTATTGTCTCTTAAGTTATTAACACCTGTTGATATATTATAATCTAGACTGTAGTGTTAATATTTTCCATAGTTATAGCAGTTGCTCTTTTCCAAAATTGTTTTAGATCGGTTTTTACTTTTTCATACTTGTATCAGCTTTCGAAATTTTATTTTGATGTAAAACTCAAAAATTTGTTTCCTAAGATCCCGTTTAATTCGTGGCAAATAGTTGTTTTTTCCCTTTAAAGGCTTCTCAATGCTATTAAATCTGGTTATATTAAGTCTGCAATAACATGTATATCTCGCTGTTCAGTACTGCATACATCCTCTTTGACAATTATTTCAAACTGTGCCTAATTTGTCTCCCAACGTATTTTTTATCACAACCTATTGGTTTCTAGATTGAGCGATGTTTTAGAAATTGCTTATTGAATTATGTAGATTGATGAGGTAGTTATGTAACAGAGATTGTCCAAGAAGGCCTTTTAGTCATAGGCAATATAGTAGTAGTAGTAGTGACAGATGAAACTAGGATTATTTTATTACACAGGGCATATTTTATCATATTTGAGCTAATGGAGAGATAGAGGGGGTGGTTGGTTTAGTCCTTTAGTTTGACAGCTCTGTTTCTAGATGTTTATTTTTAGTTTATTAAACTTATTGTTAACTCTTCTAAGCATCTCCAAAAACATGTGTAATCTTGTTATATTTTTGTGCATTTCACACGGCTTCTTTATGTTTTATATGCAAAAACGGCTCGTTTTGGGTTCAGAAAATATTTTAAATAGAAGAGCGAACAACGTTTCGACCTTCTTTGGTCATCGTCAGGTTCACAAAGAAAGAGGTAACTGACCGGAAGCTGACCAGTTATACAACCCCTTCCAAACATGTGGTCAGCTTCCGGTCAGTTACCTCTTTCTTTGTGAACCTGACGATGACCGAAGAAGGTCGAAACGTTGTTCGCTCTTCTATTTAAAATATTTTCTGAACCCAAAACGAGCCGTTTTTGCATATAAAATTCTCAACAAGTGGGTTTCTCGACATCACTGATGGCTTCTTTATGTTGTTTTATCCTTCTATAGTTCATTAAAGTAATATTGGGTTTCTTTGATGTCCTTTTGTACTTCGTTGATTCTCTTGTTATAATTTTTCTGTACATCACTTCTGGCATCTTCCATTTGAAACTGCACATTTCATTCAGTAAAAATAGTGTAAAGTCCAGTTTATATCCCCACAGTACTTCATTCCTCCCAGTATAACTTATTTGATAAGCTTAACGAACACTTACTGATAGAACTAGCACAATAACTTCACTCACTTTTTGATTCGTATCTCTATTTATATGACATAAATAAATTAACTGACAAACTCGCTAAGCCCTCAGCTAGTGTAACAGACTCATAAATCAATCATCAGCTACAGAAGGTAACGTACGTTACACTAAAATTATGTTAAATGTCATAATGAGCACATAACTTGACAAAAAAAAACGAAATAAGATCGCGATTAATTGAAAATTGGTTGATTTTGAAACGGGTATGTAACAGCCTTTTCCGGCGCAAAATGTACTGACAATAAGTTCATAAAGATATGTCTTGACTGGGAAGCTAGAATTTCCAGAACTGAGATGTCTTTTGTACTTAATGGCAGCAAGAAGAAAAAGGAATATGGATAAAATTGAGAAGTCTAGATTATCCAAGAAGGGACTTGTCACATGATAAGCAAAGTGCTACTTCTTGTAACAGATAATAATCTATGACAACACAGGTTTGGAAAACAGACAAAAGTTGTTCTTGTTTCCCAAGCAGCAATTAAGAAGGATTTCCATTAGGTAAAGCAACACATATCAGGTATACACAAAACAAAATGATTTTAAGGCATATACATTTAATTATCCTATGCCACATTTGTTTCATGCAAAGGCATGCTTGCCAAATTTCTTGATGCAGTGCTTAGGCAGTTCCTATGCGACTAAGCATTGAGAAGCCTTCTTTCTTTTATAGTAGTGGTTTACAGAAGTGACTCAGAGAGGAGTGGTGTGCTTTAAACATGACAATCTTATGATGGAACTTTTTGCAACAGAAATTACACCAAAAGACTATTTTTAAAGTTAAAAATCATCAGATAAAGCATTAACTACACTTGGCAGCATGAACTGTAATGACGTGCTGTGATTCCAAAACCATTTAAATATAATGTATTATACAAAGTATTCTAAATCCGTAGGTTCTCTTTTGCTGGAAAACCATTATTTTTCAATGCTATTTTTTTATTTTAGGCATTCATGTATATAATAAAGAAATGTGCAGTCGTTGTAAAATAACGTTAAGTATGACTTGGACTATAGGAGCTAAATGTAAAATGGAGCCTAGGAGTTTGAATGAGAAGACCGTAAGAGTTCACTGTGGACATTTATTGTTACAGGTACCACATAGAACTGAAAGAGTCATTCTTCCAGTGTAGAATTACCATGATACATAATTTGGGTTGGGACTTTGAAAATTGTTACTGGAAGAAAGGAGGTAGTGCTAGTGCAGTATTAAGTTTATAGCACTGTGCTGTCGAAGATGTTTTAAGTCATAAAATGGCAAGGAGTTTCAACAATTACAATAACTTACCGGATGTTATTTACCAAAAACTTTTATAACTTGGTTGGGATACATAATTTACTTCACACAATGTAATTCGATACATTCACTATGGATGATATTCCATTAATCCTTTAAGACTGTACGCAAAATCCAACTAATCATTAAATTCCTACAAAGGAGCGTGTTTACAATTGAATCTTGGAATCCATCATATGTTCATTCTAAAGTCTATATTTGGCTGTTCTGTATAGAATGTTTCTTATTTATTGTCTTGTTCATACAACATAAAGTAAGGTAGTGGGAAAATAAATTATTTAATTCAAGTTTTGTTAAAGATATCTATATTGAAGTGAAACATTGAATTGCACTTTGATTTATATATGTAATAGATATTGAGGCAATGGAAAAATAATAGATATAAGTTTGCATATGAAATATCAATACTTAATTGAAGAGACTGTTGTTACCTAAACCTTTTATTTTACTTGTCACTTTGATAATTATATCTACCAAAGATTAGAAGCACATTCCAGAAAAAAATATTATTTATCTTATTAAAATATAATGTTGCACTTTCGACAGATGTTAGTTATCGTTATTTCTGTGTGTGTATGCATCGATTATACAATAAACAGTTTGGATTCATGTAACTGTCGGAGCTGTAGATAGAAATATAGAAAGATATGATACTTTTGGAGAAAAAAATCTGAATTGGGGAGCTATCCAAAGGGAGGAGAGAATTTGGGGACCATGCCTCCTTGAAAAACTTGTAACTATCAAGAGAAAAGAGTGCCTTTTGATGGTATTTTTGAATATTTTTACACCTTTTAAATATGACGAAATTCTTGAAACCTCACATAAAGTAATATTAACATGAGCATTACATAAAGTAGCATGAACATTGGGCAGATGCTTTACATTTCTTCTTTTACCTCTTTTAGACGTTTGATTATTTAAATAAGTGAATAACCAAATCAGTTAAGATCGTTACATAAATCTCCTTCATTAGCACACTCTAATGTTTCGTTGAGAGCAAAGTTTTATTTGATAATTATACTTATCGTGCACGTAAAGATAGAACAACAGAAAGTTAATAGTGATCTGTAAGTACAGTATTTATGTTTTCATTTAAAAAATGCAACAAAATAAAGGTGGAAAAATAATTAGTAAAGTCCAACGCAGATTTCCACTTTTATTCCCTGGCCCGGTATAAGGGTCGCGGGTTCGAATTCCCGGCACTTCAAACATGTTCACCCCTTTCATCCGTGTGGGCGTTATAATATTCCGATCAATTCCACTATTCGTTCGTAAAAAAATTAGCCCAAGAGTTAGCGGTGGTTGATGCCTTTTTTCTAGTCTTGCACTGCTCTAAATTATGGATGGCTGGTGCAGATAGCTCTCGAGTAGCTTTGCGCGAAATTCAATAAACAAATAAACAATCACTTCCCTAGCACAACTTACAAGCATACTTAACAAAGAGATATAGTTAAAATATTGAATGAAAAATGACTGCAGCCCGCTTAATTATTAATACTTAAATTAAAATTTTATATTATACATTCTTCTTCAGAATTAAAATAATTATTTCATGTATTTTAAAAATACATAAGTAGAATAAGGCAACGTTTGGGTATCATTATAGGTATTAATATCAAAGTTAACAAAAAATTTAGGTTTATACCTTAGAATAGGTAAATAACAGTTTTAAAAATATTGAAAACTACTTTCTCAACGCTAAGGCTCGGAGTTAAACCTATGCTGAGTGAAAAGTAATGCCGTTTTTAAAACACTCTAAACAGAGGAATGTTTGATATTTAGCAAAATTGACCTTAGATAAAAGAACTGAATTAAGTCTTCAGAGACAGGAAGTAATAACCTAGAAAGCCTTATGGTCGATAAAGCCATGAGGTTCGGTGATGTTTTGACGAATAGTGTTATCAAAGCCTGCATGTTTCTGTCTGAAGTTCAGCCTTACTCAGTGTACAATTAAAAAAAACACACATTAATCTGAACATTGGATATCGGTATGTCTTTTATACGTCTGGTATGCGACTAATAAAAGTTTATGATATCACCAACATACCAATACATAAATATTTACTTAGAAATTGAAAACTATTCTGTTTGTTTGTGTTTTAACTCAAAGTCATATGGAGCTACGTGTGCTGTGACCTCCGTGCTTATCGAGTCCCGAGTTTGTAGTGTATAACTTCTCAAGCGTACGGGTATGTCATTAAGAAGGGTTGAATTTTAAACACTAAAACTTCAGTAAATTGATAAAGAATAAACATATAGTTCAACTAAGTTGAAATACGTATCAGCAATTGGTCTATTATTCTGTTTATCTTCATTGTCAACATTTAAGGATTCGAGCACTTCTTGACATCATATTTCTTGCTTAAAATACATTTTTTCGATATGATCCTAGATATGAATGAATTACAGTGTTATAGTTATCTTTGTAAGATGTGAATACACTTTTCAGAGCCCAAAACAACAGTTTCTTTCAGTTTTAGTTTTTTACAGACTTCCTAGACTTTTGTTGTTAATATACTATTTGAACTGTGAAACAATTCGAAGGAGAAAACGTTTTAGTTTGCGTCTAAAACTTCACAAGAGTATCACGTATTTTGTTGGCTCGGTAGGTCTTTTACGAATGTCCGCCGATTATTCACTGTGCATCACAAACACTATGTTTATCCGTTGTTGGCATTTACCTCTTACTTGTTGGTCGATGAACAGTTAAAAACCAAATAAACAAAATTCTTCTCATTGCACAGCGGTACAAAAACACCAACATCTGAAGTGCCTTTTGGTGTTACGAGAATGTTAATAGGACAAAAAAAACTAGTTGCTTAATCTCAGAAAAATATTTTTACTTTGCGAGTGCAAATATTTATATTCGGTTCAATAAGTCCTTCAGAAAGTTCGATTTGTCAGTAAATAGTTTTGTCTGTTTTATTTGAGAGTACTGAGAAGGACGATAAAAATACATGATAATAAAAATTTCTCATAGTTTCATAATGTTGGTATTCTAATAAAAAATTTATAAAGTTAAATTCGATTTGATTCACGTTGGAAAATTTATTTGTTCTAAAGTTTAATTGTAAGATATCCTATTGTTTGTTTGTATAACAGCTTCTAATTCTGACCTGAGATGTGAAAGAAAAGAGTGAAATTTGACTGTCACTCTTATTGCATTCCTATAGCCCAAAGTACGGAGCGCGAATTTTTTTAAAGTCACAGTCCAGACACGTTAAAACAACTAAGCCTCGCCCATTTGTTGTGGAAGACGTATTTTGACGTTTAAGAATGTGTGTAATATCATGTTAGGTATTCAATTACTACTCTTCAGAAACCTTCCAAACACACTCGTTTTTTTTATTTGTTTCTTAAGCGGACAGCCACTTTAAACTTAATTAAACAACATTTCTAACACTGTACGTTGAGTTTTATTCCCATTAATAACAAACTAGGCGCATAATAAATTTCCACCAGAACTGTATTAATTGAAAAGGATTTTTTTTTTGGGGGGGGGTTCACAATTTATTACATCTGTGGGCGAATTTATACGGACTAAAATCATGAAATATTTATGAGCATAAGAAAAGTTTCTTCTATAATATTAAGTAACGCTTTTTATTTACAAGTACTGGAACGTTTCATCCAACAAATCTGTGTTATTCATCAAGTGTCAATGCAACTCATTTAACCCCAGTATATAGTAACAGATTACCTACCCGCAATTTTTAGACTGTCCTGACTTGATGGAAAAAAATTGTATTTTATGAAGTGTAGAAGTAGCTTCATTTGAAGTAGATTTTTTTCATCTGTTATCTCCCATTCTTCCTATTGTTAATAAGCAGTAACACTTAGGAGTTATAATACTAATAATAAGGTTTTGATACTCACTGTGGGCACGCCACAGATAGCCCACATGTATAGCTATGTGCTTAACAAATAAACAACCAATACTTGGTATTTTAATTTAATTTAATGTATACACAAAATTCCACTTAGATCGCTTACATTAGATCGGCTCGACATGGCCAGGTTGGTTGAGGAGTTCGACTCGTAATATGAGGGTTGCGGGTTCGAATCCTGGTCCCACCGAACATGCTCGCCCTTTCAGCCGTGGAGTCGTTATAAGGTGACGTTCAATCCCACTATTTGTTGGTAAAAGAGTAGCCCAAGAGTTGGGGGTGGGTGGTGATGACTAGCTGCCTTCCCTCTAGTCTTACACTGCTAAATTAGGGACGGCTAGCGCACACAATACATCAGGTAATATGTATGTATAGAGTAGCTAACATGCAGCTGCTATTATTGAAAAGATGCTCATTTCTCGATACAGCTACAAGTTTTAAAGAATATTAGATTAATATATTTGCACAGGTTTAGTGGATGATTGTATGACTGATTTTGAAGATAATTCCAACAAGCATTTTAGGTTTCTTAATTTTAGATTTTAAAATAATAAAGTACACTTACCAATCTCTGCCACGCGGAGCTTATTGGTGCTAACTTCATTGGTTTTATAAGAACACTCTCGTAACCAAATTCAAGATATTTTATATCTCATAAGTTTTATATCAAATAAATGTACTTCATAACATAAACAAACTATTGCGGTGATATATATTAATCTTTCATCACTTTTAGCTCATATTTTGAGTCAGCTTTACCTAAAATATAAATACTATTTCTCTGTAAAGTTATTTTTGTAGAACAATTAAATGATAGTTTTAAAATTATCTTTCTAAAGATTAAATACAGCGCGTCTCTCTTTGTCAGAGAGATGTAATGTATTAGGTAATTTTAACAATTTTTGGGCTCGATATTTTAAACGATACAATGAGAAATTCTGAAGTATATCCTGCACATCAGGTCTATCAAATCAATTTAATCTGATTTATACCTTAGATTTAAAATCTTAAGCTGGATCATAGCGTTTGTTTAGTTTCTTAACTTGCTTGGTACACTATTCTCTCTACTTTGTTTCTTAACTTGTTTGGTACATTATTATCTCTACTTTGTTTCTTAACTTGTTTGGTACATTATTATCTCTACTTTCTTTCTTAACTTGTTTGTTACACTATTCTCTCTACTTTGTTTCTTAACTTGTTTGTTACACTATTCTCTCTACTTTGTTTCTTAACTTGTTTGGTACATTATTATCTCTACTTTGTTTCTTAACTTGTTTGGCACACTATTCTCTCTACTTTGTTTCTTAACTTGTTTGTTACACTATTATCTCTACTTTGTTTCTTAACTTGTTTGGTACACTATTCTCTCTACTTTGTTTCTTAACTTGTTTGGTACACTATTCTCTCTACTCTGTTTCTTTACTTGTTTGTTACACAATTCTCTCTCTTTGTTTTCATCATCAGATAAGTATTTGTTTCTTTAATCTGACCAATGATTTTGAGTTAATTCGTTATTCACGAATATATTTTGTGTTTTGATTTAGTCAACATTCCTGTCGTATTTATTTCTCTTACTTTTTAATTTGGTTAATATTTTTATTTTCTTTCGCTAGTCTGTTTCATACTTTAGTTTTGTTTCTTATTTTATTTATGGTCTATCACTTATATATTTCGCTCTGTATCTTTACTTCCTTTCTTTAAACTAGTCTTTATTGATCTGGACTGTGTGTTTGTTGTAGTATTCAGCTTGGTTCGCTACCTTGTGTTAATTCTTTAATGTATTAAAAGGTTCTGCATTGTTGATTTCATACACTCAGCACTTCGTTTAAAACTTCTGTTTCGTTTCCCTACAGAGACCAAAAACTTTTCTAACGATAATAAAACGAACAATGTTTTCATAATTAAGTACCCTCTGGTGGCTCAACGGTAAGTCTAAAACTTGTAATATTAAAAATCGGGTTTCAATAGATGCTGTGAGTAGAGCAGAAACAGCGTAATTATGTAGCTTTGCATATAAGAACAAACACATCATAGTTAAGGATTATATGTACCCTAAGATACATTTGTGCAGGACTAATGAGAGATAAGCATAAACATATTTTTATCATAGACCTCTAATATTGTGGAGCATCGTAGGCTATTTATATTTACTTTTATCTTTTCGAGTTTTAAGGATATGAAAGTTGTATCAAGAGGGATAAGTTTAAGAAAGAGCAGATGGAAATGAATTGAAAAATATTATAAAGCATTAATTTATAATTATATTTGAATAACTTGTACGTGCAAAAGTACCGAGTTTAAGTCAAAAACACATTTTACTACCCCTCCATAAAGCTGGTTACACATGTTATTGTTTATATTCTTTTATTTATAATTTTCCGCGAGGGAAAAAGTACTATACTTTGTAAGCATAATTCAATAATTATACATAGAACATTATATAGAAAAATATATCACAATAATAAATTCCTTCGTAGCCCCTACAGTAAATATACCTTTAAATAAAGTTGTATGGTTGCTTGGTTTTAACGAAGAAAATTTCAGATAAGACAACATTTACTTATTTTAATGGTGTTACGCTTTTACAACTTAAATTTTGTCTTTTTCTATCTTCTCGTAATATAACAAGATGCTTGCAAACATTGCTAGATTTAAAAGAAACTTTAATGAATTACACAAATATAAACTTTTTTAATCATAACTATAGGTTACAAGTTACATTTAACTTCAGTCCAGGAGTAATAAGAGAGAAGAACTTGCAGAGAAATAACCTTTTACCCTCGTTCATCTCCATTTTTAATTTTTTTTTTTTTATAAATTACTATTATGTATGAAGCTACACAATGGGTTATCTGTGCTGTAACTACCACGGGGATGAAAACATTTTTCTTTCTTTATTTAGCGTTGTAAGTCTTCAAACTTGCCGTTAAGTCGTTGAAGGGCACTTTTATTAGAAACGTTTTAATAAAATTTTAACTTTAAAGTATATCTTAAATAAAAGTTATTTAAATACTTGAGAGGACAGGAAATTCACTATACATTGTAAACAAAAGTACAGAGGTTAAACTTTTGTTTGTTTGTAATTAGTCACAAATCTACACAATGGGCTGTCTGTGTTCTGCTCAACCAGGAGTATCGAAACCAGGTTTCTAGCGTTATAAGTCCGTAGACTTACCGCTGTACCACTGGGGGCTTCAGAACTTGAGCAGGTAGTTTATTTTGATGATTTATAAGAGAGGCTTGGTGTTTAGAGATATCGTCTGTCAAGCTAGGGTTCGCAGGTTCCAATACCTTTTATCGAACATGCTCGCCCTTTAGTGTTGCTTTCAAGGTCAGCAACCTGAGTTTAAAAAGGCTTACCGATTACAAATGAACACGGATTAATGTAGGCTGAAGAAGTTTATTATGTGTTAGAGGTAGCTCACAGTGCAATAAAATTGTTACGAAAAATGTTTAAACAAATGAAAATTGAGATTAACCAAGATTCGATCCTACGTCCCTAATCATTAGGAAATTATAAACATAAAGAAACTGAAATAAAAAAAACAACTCATCATTCTAGCTTGTTACTTCACATTCAGTCAAAATTTATCTAGCTCGAAAGGAAAGTAAATATTTTTTAAAAAAAATTTACAGGCAGAGTGGAATTAACATGTTTCCTGAGTAAAAGTGTGCATTGAAAGTTGCAGCCTTTGAACCCAATAATTATATTGTAGGAAATACCTTTGTTAATCATGTGCGAAATTCTGATTACGGTAACCAACAAGGTTAACAGGAGACTTGCTAAACTTTAAATCATGTCCTACTTATCCAGTCGATGCTAAAAGGCGCAACATTTGTGCTGAATTCTAAAGTACGTCTTTGAAACGACGTACACTAACTATAAATTTCTACCTGCCCACTGACAGCACGTAGCTTTCATAAAATTATCCAAAGCTGACTGTATATGGGAAGAAAACTGCTGGTAAGCGCATGCCTCATGTCTTTCCCTCAGGGGAAGATATTTACTAGTTATTTTATCAAATCTTTCTTAAGGATGGATGGTCTTACTTGTTCGAAATAAGATTTAAAAATTTTTATTCATCTTTATCTTTTGTTTTTAGCAATAATTACTACTTTTATAAACCTTAACACACACAGAGAATCGTTTCATTGAAACTGTTTAGTGTTTCTCATAAAAGTATCGAAGTTATCGCGCCTGGACTGTAAATCTGAAAATTCATTGTTTGAGTTTCAGTTGCCACAACGCACTCTTCGAACTTTGGGTCATGATTAATCAGTAAGAGTAACGGTCAAATCCCACGACGGCCCGGCTTGGCCACGTGGTTAAAGCATTTGACTCGTATTCCGAGGGTCGTGGGTTTGAGTCTCCGTCACAACAAACATGTCCTATCTTTCAGTCATAGGGGAGTTATAATATACAGTCACTTCAACTATTTGTTAGTAAAAGAGTAGCCCAAGGGTTGGCGGTGGGTGGTTCGCCGGTTTCATGTAAGTATTTTAGATCGTAATGAACAATAACGTACACTAGAAAGATGCGTTATGTGCAACTAAAAGAAACAGCAGAAGAAACCATCAAACTTGTGGCGAATGACTAGCTGCTTTCCTTCTAATCTTACACTGCTAAATTAGGGACGGATAGCGTAGATAGTTCTCGTGTAGCTTTGCGCGAAATTCGAAACAGCCCAACCCAAATCCCACTACTTGATCACACAAGATTAGCCTTAAAGTTGGCTAGTGGATATTGTTTATTAGCCGCATTCCTTCTAGTCTATCAGCTCAAAATCAAGGACGGCTATGTATCTCGGTGTGTGATTTTACATACACACTAAAACAAAAATGGTCAGCCTTCCTCTGTCAATATCAGTTAAGCGTTTACAAATTTTATCTTACCCTTCCGCAGCATCGCCGGTTTCATGTAAGTGTTTTAGATCGTAATGAACAATAACGTACACTAGAAAGATGCGTTATGTGCAACTAAAAGAAACAGCAGAAGAAACCATCAAACTTGTGGCGAGGTGCAGGGTGTTCGGAAAGTCACCGTGCAGTTTTGTCTGTTAATAAATATATAAGTGCACAGTGACTTTCCGAACACCCTGTACAAGACATTGCGCGTTTCTCAAAATTAATGACTCATTTATAAGCACCAAACATACGCAGAGAGCGTCCTAGCAAAGTTGTCAACATAAGTCATAGACCTGGAATAAGTGTGGGTTATTCCTACCTCTGCTATTTAGGCAAAAGATGTTTTGTGTCAAAGTTTCTAACTAGAGATAACTGAAAGTTATGACGATTTTTCGTGTGTTGAAGATAAAGACGTCGTTGAGTTCTGTTGATGTGTATCATAATATTTAAATATATCTATCAGTTATCTGGATATAATCTTCTTTATAAAATCTGATTTTCCTTCAGTGCCTATGGGATAATATATTTATGATAGTTGAATATTTGAATGGTTTAAGTGCAACTCACTGATTTGGGGGCTGTATGATTTTATTTGCAATTAATACATATGCTAGAATTTTCAATCATGAATTTGTCTGATTAAAAAATTTGGACAACATATGTAGGTATGTTATCCGTTTTGATAGATGGTCACTAGAAAGTATTTCTTATTACTTTGTCACATATTTGCACCCCGCTAGTACCGCGGTATGTCTCCGGATTTACAACGCTAAAATAATCAGGGGTTCGATTCCTCTCGGTGGGCTGAGCAGATAGCCCTATGTGGCTTTGCTATAAGAAAAACACACACACACACTGTCACATATTTGATTAAATTATGAATATATCTCTAATACCAACACAAGTTCTGGGTTTGTATTGAATTATTTGTAATTCTACCACAGATCTGGTGCTGGGGCTGACCTCGTAATAAGATAAGTTCTGAGTTTGTGTGACTTTGGTGGTTGTACGACTGTACTTGTAACTCTGTCACATGTTTGGTAATTGGGTGACTGTCCTGGCTGTATATGATCATCTTTGTTTTCATTAATAATCTAACACGTTCTACACTATAAAAGTCATTAGTCGCGTTTAATAATCTATTTATTTAAAATTCTGGTAAAAAGTAGAATAATTTTTTAAATAAAATCTGAAATATATAAAATCTTAAGCATCAGTGAAGACAACTCTGAGTAACAAATGAATTATTGAAATCATTAGTACACCACTTAGCTGTCACCTATAATATCAAAAATCTAAAGAGGTTAAAACGAGGTTTGCTTGTCGTTGATTTTTTAAATAATAGCATGAAATATCACTACGCTTCACAAAGGTCTTAAAACTGACCCTGGAATATCCCACTTCTAGTATTAATTCAGTTTGACTGAACTTCATTTATAACAACCCTCTGTTTTCTTACATCCATCCATTAGCTAATTAATCCCCACATCGAGAGATATCATTTTTTTCCCAAGCCTTTCATGTAACACCTTGTCAAAGGCGTTTTGAAAATCAGGATATAAAAAAATTAAAACACTCTTGCCCTCACCTACATACGCAGTAACCTCTTCAAAGAATGTCAAAACATTTCTATGGCATGATTTTCCCTTAGAGAAACCATACTGACTATCCAATAAAATTTTAAAATGTTTTAAAGGACTTTGCAAAGCATTTTTTTCTTTTTCAAATTTTCAAACACTTTGCTCACAATTGATGTAAGACTAACATGTCAATAATTACTTGGACAATTTTATCACCTCCCTTGTAAACAGAAGTTACATTAATTAACTTTAATCCTTTGGTACCTGCCCAATATTCACTTACTTACGAACATAGTACCAAGTAGCTCACATATCTAATCATTAATCTCCTTCAGAACCCTTTGGAAAATACTATCTGGCCAAATATTATCTCACAATTTCATCTTAATGAGCTCAAAATTAATGCAATCATATTGTCTGATCTAGTTTCTATCTCTCAATTTTTCAAGATGAAAAATATTACTTAAATCTTCATTACTAAAAATTAAAGAAAAAGCAGGATTCAGTGATAGAGTAATCTCAGAACCATTATATATGAGTCTTCCTTTATCATCTCTAGAGGGTCCTGCCACTATCCTAACCTTTCATTTAGACTTAATTTGTTTTAAAAATCTTTGGTATTAATTATTAAGTTTTCGACCGACATTTTTATATAGATGTACATATGTAATTGCATTTTTCAAAGCAAGAAATTCAATTCAAAACTGACAAAAATTTATGTGATACAAATGTTTCTGTTTTGATTATATCGTTATGTTAAACACAATGGGCTGTTTGTGCTATGCTTAACAAGGGTATAGAATCCCGATTTCTAAAATTGTAACCTCACAGATATACTACTTTCCCACTGCTGGTCCAAGAGAACATATTAATTACCAACCTTATTTTTTTATAAAACAAATAAAAAAGAAAACAACAAAAGCAAAGTGAAAATGATTTGTTTTAATGTTGATTAACGATCCTGGAGCTAAAATAAAGCGCCTGATTACCTGAAAAAAAATCTCAATGATTTAACGTTACCTCTGAAAAACAATTGTGAATTTTTCAATCCTGCTTAATGCAGTACCTAATTTCCTATTAAAAACATGCAGCACAAAATGGACGCTTTTTGTTCTTTTTGTAAAGAAGGTTCATTTTATGCAATTTTTTTTGCCATGTAGGTTTATTCTTTAGAAAGACGTGTAATAAATTTAATAATTTTAGTTTGTAAGCGGAAAACTTTGCACAGTGTACTTTGTGAACTGTAGATCTTTTATTTTATTAATTTCGCGCAAAGCTACACGAGGGCTATCCGTATTAGCCGTACCTAATTTTTACCAGTGTAAGACTAGAGGAAATGGTAAATAGTCATCATCACCCATTGCCAACTCTAAGGCTACTATTTTACCAACGAATAGTGGGATTGATCGTAACATTATAATGCCCCATGGCTGAAAGGACGAGCATGTTTGGTGCGACGGGAATTTGAACCAACGACCCTCACATTACAAGTCGAGTATCTTAACCACTTGGCCATTCAGGGCCTGTGGACTCTACGAATAGTACTCGTACGTATTATAGAATATGCAGCATTAGGCGATTACCCTCCTGATCAGTTGTTTTTTGTGTTTATTATACTTCTTTCCTGAGCTTGTTCGAGGGTCGGTGTCAAAACAATTTTTTTCGGGCTGTTTCTTCATTCTATCCTTCTCACCATCTTATGTTTGTCTTACAACTTTTCCAATGCATGGAACTAACGTGAAATAAACAACAGTAATTATTCTTTTTTTTTTAGTAACCATTTATGTATTTAGTTCACAAAAATTGTAAACAAGTGTTTCTGTGATAAAATTTTGGAAGGGTCTTGCTATATATGGCAAACTTTTTGAAATCGTTTAATCGAAACATGCAATGAAACATTACCTATGATTCTATTAGTTGTTGTGGTTTCTACTGATACCAAGTATGGTAGATTTACCGCAGATTTCAAAACATGGTTCACATACATGAAGAATATAGGAATCAAAGACTCAAAACTTGTTGTTTTCTCTTAGAAAAATCTTACAAACATAAACAAGCTTTCATTGAATTCATGAGACAAAAATGTGCTTTTTTGTTCAAAATGTTCAATGAAATGTTGAAAGAAAAAATATTATAATGTGAAACAAATTTGATTTTGAACAGTATGTTCTGTTCTCTTTTCGTTTCTCTCTTTTTTATGTTCTTGCTCTAAAAGTGAATAAGAAAAAAAGTTTATAATACCTACTAAAAGACCTAGTGATAACGTGTTTGATTTTGCGCAAAGCTACACTAGAGCTATATGCGTGGCCCGGTATGGTCAAGCGTGCTAAGGCGTGTGACTTGTAATCTGAGGGTCACGCCAAATATGCTCGTCCTTTCAGCCGTGGGGGCATTATAATGTAACAGTCAATCCCACTATTCGTTAATAACAGAGTAGCGCAAGAGTTGGCGGTGGGTGGTGATGACTAGCTGCCTTCCCTCTAGTCTTACACTGCTAAATTAGGGACGGCTAACACAGATAGCCCTCGAGTATTTTTGTGCGAAATTCCAAAACAAACAAAAACTATATGCGCTAGCCGTCCCTAATTTAGCAGTGTAAGACAAGAGGGAAGGCAGCTAGTCATCACCACCCACCGTTAACTCTTGAGCCACTCTTTTGCCAACGAATAGTGGGATTGACCGTGACATTAAAACGCCCACACGGCTGAAAGAGTGAGCATGTTTGGTGTGAGGGGGATTCGAACCCGCGACCCTCGGATTACGAGTAAAGTGATTTAAACAGCTGATCATGCCGTGCTGATTCTAAAGAATAACATCTCTTAGTTTAATCTTGAAGTACATTTACAGGAAAATGCCGTGTAGTGCCCTGACAACAGTTACTTTTACTTCAAATAGGAAGTAAAACCAAGTTGGAAAATAAAGTTCTTTATGCAAATTGTTTATCATGTTTGAGACAACAAATTGATGTTTTTGTTCACTTATTGATCGTCCGTTGGAGACGAAATGTCTAGCAAGCTTATCTTTCTTACTGAAGTGTGAAGTTGTCGACCAAGCTCTCGTAAAGAAAGCACGTAGTGTAATGAACGTAATGGAATTATTGTGACTGGTGGTAAAGAGAGAACATTTTAAAACTAATATTACTTCTCTATACAGTTACACAACTCTTGTGAATGTTTCAAAATCACCAGTTAAAAACTCCAAAATATAGCTAGATTTGCTTCACGAAATTAATTTAATTAAAACTTAATGTTTCTTTGGTTGGATTTGTGAAAGATTTCTTGACACTATATAAAAGCAAAAGAGTTTAGTGCCATTATAGGTCCTATATATAAAGAAAAAATAAGTACAATTACAGTCCAAACTTTAGATTCATGCATCATATGTGTAGCACCACAATGCGCATGACCACATAAGATATGCCAGAGCTGCCATGGCTGCGGCTCTGTCTGTTTCCAGTAACAATGTTGTAAGCTATACATAGACAGATTAACGATGCCACAGCGTTTCTGCACATTACTGTTGTATGATATCCATAGAAAGTATAAGGATAACACGGTCTCTTTTGAGGTTGTAATTTTCTCAATCAGTAAGAAATAAATTTGGTTTGTTTGGAATTTCGCTCAAAGCTGCACGCGCGCTATCTGCACTAGCCGTCGCAATTTTGAATTGGAGTAGTTGTTTTGAATTGAGCACAAAGCTACACAAAGATCTATCTGTACTCTGCCTACCGCTGGTATCGAAACCCGGTTTTTAGCGTTGTAAGTTCACAGACATACAGCTGAGCCACTGGAAGGGGCTTTGCAATGTAAAACTAGAGGGAAAACAGCTATTCATTACCACCAACTGCCAACTCTTGGGCTACTCTTTTACCAACGAATAGTGGGGTTGACCGTAACATTAAAACGCTCCCACGGCTGAGATAGAGATAATGTTATAGAACAAAGTCTCTACTGTTGTTATTATACAATAATATCATAATATTGCCACTAAAATAGTAAGATACAGTATTTAATGCACAATCAAAGACTAAATATTTATATTATACAACAATAACAATATTAGTCCAACTAAAAATTAACGTTTCATATAATACAACAATAACATACCAAGTTCAATTTCAAGTTTCAATATTTATGCCGTAGAACAATGGTATTTCATATCTAAGTACAGAGTGAAGTTTGTATTGTATTGAATTGCTTTATAATAAATATACCACTATATTATATCATTCCAATATAATTTTCTAATCTTAAATTACAATGAAAATAATTAACTTTAAATTCAACTGATGTAGAATTAAACAATGACATGGGAAAAAATTACTTAAATACAAAAATGTCAGATTTCAAGCTAAGATGTGCACTTAAACTTCAGTTGAAAATGTTTTTGTTTTCAAACGGAATTACTGTGTTACCCGAGGGAGTTTGAATTGTTCTCTTTAATAGCAGCAGGACGTACGTGAGGCGACTGTTCTCCTTGGTATTATATACAAAATACAGTGATTATTTCATTTATTTTCTCTTTAATCATACAGATATTAAGGACTGTGAATCTCCGTTAATGCAAGTAATTAAAAAATTATGTTTAGGTTATTAAAAAGAGCTAATTGTTAAATTATCACTAAATTCGCCATCGATGTAAGTCCGTTTGATAATGTTAGATTTATAGTGTCGTTTTCTGAATAGCAAAACCTAATACTTTGAAATTGAATCAATTTATCAGCTGTTACTGCTCTTTAACTAATTCACAACATGATAAATGAAAGATAAAGCAGCACACTTGGAATACACGTTTCTTTACTTAACCTGGAATAATGTTAGTTTTGGACGCAAAAAGGGGTCAAAGTTGAAAATCACATTTTTTTTTTTTGCTAGACTTAGAATGTAGGTTAATATGCAAAGCGAGCGTCACAAAGTAAAACCTAAATGTTTTAATTTATATCAAAGATAACTTCTCTTTTAATGTTAACTAAACATATCAATACGTTTCTTGTTTCTTCTGAAATGTGCATTGGCAATGAGCGTCTCATAAATCATAGAACCTAAGGGTTGAACCAATTATTTTGTTTTTCCCTGTATTTAAACACAGTTATTTCGTTTATGTAGTGATGTCTCGTGGAGCTAGTTAAACCTAAAAGTCGTCAAAAAAAGAAAAACATTTCTCTAAGTTTTTGATTAGAGTTTCTAAACAATTACAAGTGCAGTTATGTCATGCAAAAATGTTTGAAGGCTTACATTTGATATCAAGAACATGTTGTTCCTATTTATAAACAAAGATTCTTCGTTACCACATTTCACGGGATTCTTTGAATATGTAAACAATGTGCTGCGTGGTGTATTTTTACAACTGTTTTGTGTGGTTTGATGAAAGATGAATACACCTTCTAAGCGATTTTCAAATTACTTTTAATATGACGCAAAGCACAGATCGATTTACCTATGTATTTACACAACTCGTGTAAATAAACTATTTGGAAATGTCATTAAATATTGACATCGCACTCTACAAAGATTATTTACAGTAATTAATAAAATATTTTTTAGTTGTAGAAAACGGGTTTCAAAATTATTTAGGAAATGCGTAACTCCATGACGATTCGCAATTCTACTGACTAAGTGTTGTTAGAGGTCTGAAATAGCCCATTAACAAGATTTCCGGACATAAAATTGCTCTGTGCAGAGAATGGAGCTTCATGTAGCAGTGAGAAAGAAAGAACGGATCTTATATATCGACCAATGTCACAGTACGATCTCTAAGAAAACGTTGAAAGAAAAAAGATTAAGAAAGATGGATGTGAACAGTATTGGTATGGATGACTCGTTCCTCCTATGCTAACAGATCTTTGTCGATAATAGTGATTCTCTATAGAATTTTCAATTCAGCTAGTCTCTCCGTCATTCAAGTAGTTTGATAAGTATTGTTGGATTTCTAAAGCAATTCTTATTTTCCAAAACAAGCTTATCGTTCAGAATCATCAAGTAGATTTTATTAAAAACCAATTGTCAAAATATTAACAAAAGAAATTCTGATTGATTATCCCAGAAATACAGTTCCAATTGAAAAAGTAAATCTATGTAAATGTTCTGAAGGACGTATCCTTTCTTTATTGTCTTCAATTTAGATCAAACTGTTTACATACTGTAAGGCACTGTAGCTTTTTCAATCTGGCTTGTGCACATGAGATTAAACAAACATTTCAAGTAAACAATATCAGTTGTTTTATTATATATTATACCCTAGTTCCATTATTTGAGCAAGTCTCCGAAATTATTACCAAGCTACATATGAAGAGAATATGTTTTTTTAAAAAAAATATCTATGTATTACATAAAGCTTTAAATTCGTAATTTTCAACATGGGCACACTCTGTGTTACACGTGAGTTAAGTGGCTGCTCTAAACCACGGTTTTAATTCTTTTACAGATATCTAAGGCAATATTTCACAGATCTGATCTTGACTCCGTGATATGCAACTCTTCATGTTAACAACTATACCACGCCCTGCCAAAAAAATGATAAAAATCATGTTGAATTAAAGGATCATAGAGAAGTATTCTGTTCGTTATACAGAAAAGTTTTCTGACATTTTAAGCGGGTTATTGTTTTCAATTCCGAAATTAATTTACCCAGAATTTGAAAAGGCTTAAATGATATAGAACTCAGCAACATATTTAAAAACATTATTGAAAAATTGAAAAGTTTTATTACTATTCACCGAAACTCCTGAATTGCATATAAAATTGAAGAGAGCATAAAGTTATCTACCATGCTTTAAACAATCTTGTATTTGCACCGCAGTAGATAAATTAGAACTATGCTTCATCTTTAACATATATATATATATATAATTTTTGTACTTATTTATTTTATTAATAGGTTTTTCTTTTAATCACTCTATATGAAAACTACGCCTTGGATAGTTATAGCATAATACATTTGTTCCTATAGTTATAACGATATTGATTTGCTTTCAAAGATTGAAACTTTGTGTTGATAAAACTTTCTAGCTTTAATGGTACATTAACGAGTAATTCGATTTAAACAGTCCTGAAAGCACTGACTTCAAACGATCTTGATACATACGTTGCAAATCAGTTTTCCTACTTTTAAACATAACGGCAAAGAGCTGTTGCTTTACCACCATTAACTGATAGCTTAAAAGATGCTTTTTGTTCTATTCCATATAATTTGTTTACTTTTGTCCAGAATAACAGAATATTTGCTTAAACAAATTACGATTTCTTAGTGAGGAAGACTTCAAGTCAATCACAGTGTTAGGATATTTTTAGATTAAGTAAGCTGTAGTTCAAGAGAAAACAAACTATCTTAGAATACCATTATGCTGTAGTTCAACAGAAAACAAACTATCTTAGAATACCATTAAGCTATAGTTCTATAGATAAGAGATTAATCTAAAGTGCCAATAAGCTATAATTCAAAATATAACAAAGTATTCTAAAGTACCATCAAAATTTAGCTCAACATTAAAGAAACTCGTCTAGAATATCGTTAAGCTATAGCTCGACAGAAATAAAATCTTGCAGAGTCCCAGAATTCAGCAAAATCATTTGCCTTCTGAGGAAATATTTATTAAAAAACACTGCCGTTCTTAGTAACGTACACAATAATACGACCTTTTCAAACATTGTAAAAATATTGATGACAGGCTCTTTGATATTTTCGGGCCTAGACATAAAGAGCTTTTATTTTACGTTTCACAAACAGTAAAACTATATTAAAAATTTCATACACTCGTACATAATAATATATAGAACACCTATGTTGATTATTACAGCTGTTGTTTGATACCATATGGAAGAAGTAAAAATAATATTATTATCAATCATTGTCAGAGGTCTGGTTACACCTGGCAAGAAGCTGCTCCTTCACGTCAGAGTTTGATCAGGGAATCAACATTCTATCAGTTATTTATCTAACTAAAAGATTGTAAGTGACAAACTAATCACACAGTTGAATCTAATAATAAGTGATTTTGTTTTCCATTTAATATACGAATATAAAGCGCAAACTCTAACGAAGGATTAGTAAAAACTCTAACGGAGGATTAGTAAAATTCAAACATTTATAATCCAAAAATATTATAACTATTCAAGGAGATCTTTCATCATGCAGCTCTTCAGTGGCTCAGCGGTACGTCCGCGGACTTACAACGCTAAAACCTGAGTTTCGATATCCGTGGTGGGTAAAGCATAGCTAGCCCATTGAGTACCTTTGTGCTTAATTCAAACAACATCCATCGTGTATTTTTTGTTGTTTTTAGGTTAAAATAAAATGAAAAACAAAAAAAATAAACAGATTAAAAATACTTGGATGGAAGTGTATTGCACATTAAATTAATGTATAAAAAGTAATTATAAATTTACAACAAATACGTTAAAAACTTTTGCTTTATTACTCATGTTTTGGGTCGAAAATTTTAAAACTGAATTCTCTTTGGACACTCATGCATTTATTAATAGCTTTGTCTTCGTACTTTCAACGACGCACAGTCGTAGAGCAGTGTTTACAGCAAATATTACATGAATAATATTCACATTTTTTTGCGGACTTACAACGCTAAAATCAAGGGTTCGATTCACCTTGGTGGGCTCAACAGATGTGGCTTTGCTATAAGAAAACACACACACAATTTTCTGACTACGTTAATAAGGATAGAAATATATACAAATATAAATGTGAGAATTTTTTTTCGATATTTCATAAATCATGATTTTAATTATCTAATTTATATAAAGACACAACTTAAATGAAAAAACCCATAAAGTTGCATATATTAACCTTGAAAACCTATCTTGTATGACAGGAGAATAAAGAATAGGATGAATGGTTGTGTAGTGAATATTATGTTAAAGAAATGCCTTATATAAGCGATTTTGCCAGTGCTTAAAAGTTTTTTCTTGTTACAACAGAAAACACCATACATCAAAAGATGGTTATTTGATAGCGTTCTTCCCCTTTATCACCATCAGCACCTTCATCCTTACTTAATTCAGAACTCTTGATTTGATACAGGGAAAAGGCGGGAAAACTGATCTCTTTCTCGTGTATAATGGAAATTTCAAGTTATCCGTTACTTGTTGTTTTTTTATATTTTGCAAAACTGTTCTTCCTATTTTTACATTAACATTGCCTAATGAAAATTATAAGGTCTCTTGCTCAATACTAGCTAATTAATGACAAAAACTCTTTCTTAAAATAACCAGTTACTTTCATCCTATTCTACTGTTAAAAACGATCACAAAATGCCAAACGTATATGAAAACGTGATAAAAATAATAAAACACACACAAGTAAATGGGAAACCTGTCTACAGATAGCAACATTGCATGAAGTGTATATATATATTCACACATTACAAGTTATTCATGTAATGGCTATAAGATTTCTTAAGTTTTTGCTTACAATTTTCAAAGTTCGCAATTTTTTAAATAAATTATCTAAAAACTACTCTCTGTAAATACTTACTCTTCAGCTTATTTCCAGTTCATCGGGAAAACTACACATAAGATTAGTTTCAAATATATTTTTTATTAAACTTCTCAGCCACGACCAGGAAATTTCTCACATAAAGTTAGTTTTTCATGAGTGTTGCAATGTGTTTTAAGATTAAACCTGTTACGTGTTATAATTTATTTCGCACGAGTTACTACGTTTTATTAATAACTGTAAAGTTTAGTTTTAATTTAGAAGTTAATTAAATGTTTATATTTATTAAATTTCATGATATTTGCCAACAGGGTTGATACACTCAATTTTCATCCTTAACACAAATATATTTTGATATACAAACAAAAAACTATACAATTTATAACAACGGTCATTACTCATAGTTGTTACAAATAATGATTTACATACAACAGTTTTACGAACTCAAAAATAATAATCAATCTTATACCTGGAACTGAATTTTTTATCATTGTCGACGTTCACAGAGAACTTTATCCTTTGCTGATACGGCTATACACTTCTTTTGACGGTTGGCTCAGATTGGAGCACCCGAAAGTTTTCACTGAAGACAATATTTAATTCCTAGTAAAACTACTAACGTCCGAAGTTAATTCACTGAAATTGAATGGTTTGTAATGTTGAAAATCTATAAACGTCCCTGATCAAATTGTGCAGTTTCCAGTTATTAGGTGTTAATCACAATTTTAGCTTTCAAGGCCTGTAGCACACTGACTGTAGCTAACTAATAATAATTTTCTATAACAGCCTCTCGGCTAGCTATCTTTATACAAATGACGCAAGTTTTTCGAAGTTTAAACAGTGTTCGAAAATGCTCTAGCGTTTTTATAAAGCAAATATTGTTGATTCTTACTCTCAAGAATCTTCTACAAACTTAGAGAACAGAGGAGAGTTGCACAATACACAGCCAACAACATCCGTCACATATAAAAAACTATGGTGAAACAAATGCACGTATTAAAATAAACGTATAACGGTAAATCCGTCACAAACGGCATGCCATCTCGAAATGCCGAACTCAAATGTAGTTTTTTTTATTAAGTTTTATAGAATTCTGACTCTGGTAATCAGGACAAACAAAAGTCATTATCTGTTTTCAGCTTACGCTTAAAGCATGTTGCGTGCCACTCTTCCATTGGATAATACCTGTTTAGAGTTTATTTAGAAACTAACACACGCTCTGTATCATTACAGACATTCCACGACCAGGTAGAATCGTGTTACTTAAGTTGTATGTAAATTACCATGCCCAAATTTTGTAGCAAATAGTAAGTAAATTGAAATATAAAACATGATATTTTCGTAATTATTATTTGCTTTTGAAGCTGTAGTTTGTCGGATTCTTTTATTTCGCATCGTGACACATTGAGCTCTATCAGCATCTAAGAAAGAAGCACCACAAATTTACTTTCACATTTCACACGTCACTTTATCAACAGAAATGGAACCATGCGCTTAATAAGTACGAAAAGAGACCGGTTATAGGAAAAGTGTATATGGTGTGTCTTTAACCGTGATGCATCAAAACAATGCATGTTAAAACGTGTTAAAATTACAGGCGAATCCTTTGAAGTCCCCTGGTGATACGAGCTTTAATGTATTTTTTAAACCATTCACACGAACTGAGCGGCTTTATCTGGTCTGTAAATATATTTTCTGCGCTATTTAGGTTAAAAGCATTTAAAAACAGAATATTGAAATCAATATTAAATTCTTGTAACAACAAAGTTCAACTTTACTTCAAAACAGGGTTGAGCTAAACGAAATTTTCTTAATCAAATTTACCCGACAAGTTCATTGCTATAGACGGGACCATTGGTTGTTTTCTTCTTTTCGCATGAATTATTGGATACCAGACAGCCCAATGTGGCTTTGCTATAAGAAAAAAACACATAAATACACTTATGAATTATATCATGTTTTAATTTGTGCGATTATAACACGAAATTCACTCATTGACAAATAAACTTACATTGATATAAAATGATATCTCACAAATGTTAATCCTAATCCTAAGCCAGATTGATAGTTTCTTTAATGAGTTTTTAGATATAACTCGTAATCAAACCCTAGCAAATAAAAGATTTTCTGTGTTGTTTTTTGTTTTTGCTCATAAAAAGTTTATCACTGCAACTGTAAATAAATGGTATTTAATATGTCTAAAAAAATATAAATAATAATAATTTATTTCTCCTGGTGGGACAGTGCTATGTTTTTTTTTGGAACATAAAATGATAAAATCTGGTGTTTGACTCCACGCTATAGACATAACAAATAGTACAGCATGGCTTTGTTCTAAACACACTTCAAAAAAATGAACGATGTTATTCCGAACTGGCTCGTATTCTGTTTTCAACACAATTGTCAAAAAACGCTCGTCATGGCCAAGTGATAAGGACCCTCTACTTGTAATTTGAAGGTCATTTGTTTGAATCCCCGTCACACCAAACATGTTCGCCTTTTCAGCCGTGATGGCGTTGTAATGTGACAGTTAATACCATTATTCATTTGTAAAAGAGTAGCCCAAGAGTTGGCAGTGGGTGGTGATGACTAGCTGCCTTCCATCTAGTCTTACACTGTTAAATTATGGACGAACAACGCAGATAGCCCTCGTGTAGCTTTGCGTGAAATTCAAAATAAACAACCAACTGTAAAGGAGATATATATATTACGATCTACATTTGTTGGGTTTGGGTGAAGTACATATACAATAATGAATCTGAAGTGAATATTAAAGCAAAGATTAGATAGTAACTGGAAGTTTCGATGAATGAACAGATCTTTTAAAAAAATTCTATAGTGATGAGTTGCTATATATCTTGCCTTTCAGTGTAATAAATATTCTAATTCCATGGCGAATTCATCATAGAATAATTAACATACTTAAAGTTCTCACCAAGCACCAACCTGGAATTGTATTCACCTGACATACACTGGTTAGTTTATTGAGAAAAAAAAGTCATTGTTACTCATCTGCCAGGATCATTCCTTAACCTAAAGTTTGTACTTACTGTATCACTTATTGTAACAGATATTTATCCATATCCATGATATCACAAATGATGAAGTTCCAATTCTCTCACGGCCCAGCATGGCCAGGTGGGTTAAGGCGTTCGACTCGTAATCTGAGGGTCGTGGGTTTGAATCCCGGTTGTACCAAACGGGCTCGTCCATTCAGCCGTATGGGCGTTATAATGTTACGATTAATTCCACTATTCGTTGGTAATAGAGTAGCCCAATATTTTTTCTACTTGAAAGGCACACTAATATCTCTTTAGAGGCTGTTTTTCCTGACACAGCAGAAATTTTGGCTACAAATACAACTTGTTTACGATATTCCTACTTTCTCAAATCTTTCTTGAAGAAATTTTGTGTAAAAATGAACCAAAACAGGAGTAGCTGGGCCTTAATAAACATACTCTTAAACTCCTGGAATGATACGTTATTCTTCAAATTAAACACACAACTATTCAAGAAAAGAATCAGTGTAGGATGTATTGTAACAGTGTTGCGGGGTAAAAGAAAAATTACTTGGTGTGATCTTTCTTTGTATTAAAACTGATTAAAGATGCAGTTAACAAAGGGTTTTAAAAAATCTATAATACTGACCTCACTTGAGATTAAACCCGTAGTAATGAATATTTTGACGGCAGGAAAGATGAGATTTGACATAAAGGTGAAAGCGTAACAAAATTTTGTAAGTATTCTGCAATCAAGGAATTGTATTTATAGTACCAAAATACGTAAAGTTACTAATGAACTATATTAGAATAAAGTATTTGAGAAATATCATTAATTTAATTATAACGAAAAATTCAATGTTTTTAACCACATATCAGACTATTTTATGTTTTCTATGACGTCATATTGCTGATGTTTTCGAACACATGTTTCCTTGAAGGCTCCTAAGGTTTTCGCATCTGAGAATTAAGATGGCACGTTACCCATCCACAGTCAGTCTGAGATGTTTCATGCCTCACTGTATTTCAAGTTATATAAACACAGTTCTGTACATCTTAATTTTAAACAACTTAAAATGACTTAATTTTGGAAAGAAACGCTTTTTTTAAAACTTTTTAGTGTACTAAGTTTCATGTAACTAGCTAATCAGATGTTTATTTCATATGTTTATATGTTATCAGATGTATTTTTGAGTCATTAAATACTGTCAAACAGTTAAGGGACCTTGTTTGTTTGTTCTGAATTTCATCCAAAGCTACACGACGGCTCTCTGCCCTATCCGTCTCTAATGTAGAAGTGTAAGTCTAGAGGGAAAGCAGCTAGTCATCACCATCAACCGCCAACTCTTGGGCTACTCTTTTACCAATAAATAGTTGAATTGACCGTAATTTTATAATGCCCCCACGGCTGAAAGGACGAGCATGTTTGGTATGAGTGGGATTCACCCTAATCACTAGGCTATACACTAATAAGAATATTTTCAGAAAAAAAATCATGTTTAACTAAATTTTACATTCATTGAATAATAACGTTTCAAAGTTTATTACTAGGTTTATTGGGTATAAAATATAATAAGAAAGTTGCAAAATGTTCCTACTGGGGTGTACGAGAATATGAGGAGGGAAACTTTTGTTAAAAGACGTGTTAGCTCAGCTAGCAGAGCATGACGTAAAAATACAAGTGTGTTGTTATATTACAGTAACACCGTTGACAGGTTAAATTATGTATCCTGTGTCATAAGCGGCTGATATAAATGATAGTTTAGCTTAGTATTTGCCAGTTGAAACTCACTCCAGTGTTGAATTATGGAACTAAGTGAAATTCCTCGTCAGCAGCAATGTATAACAAACGAAATATAATTATTTTTTATGTACATTATACTTGCTGTAAACCTAATTTGGTCAGAAAGAATAGCATGACAAGTCTTATCATTAGTTTGAGTTGCATGTTACATCATACAAATACTGCTAAAAGATTTTTGTTTTTTTTTTCAAATAAAGTGACGTGATTAGATTCGAATTTTATATTGGATTCCAGTATCAACTGTATTTCGGAAAATAAAGCTTATAAAGCATGTTTGTCTTTTCCAGGAATTCCAAACGATCTAAAGCTTTATTGGCAACAGTATCCCTGGTTGTTGGGAGAGACAGTGTGCAAACTACGAGCCATGGTAGCTGAGATGACAAGTTATGCTTCAGTACTGACAATTGTCGCATTTACAACAGAACGCTACATTGCTATATGTCATCCTCTAAGTATCCAGACCTTATCTTCTCTTTCCAGAGCGATTAAGATAATTACGGCTGTGTGGATTGTGTCGTGCATTAGTGCAATACCGTTTGCTATCTTCACCAAAGTCAACTACGTGGAATATCCTAAGGGATCAGGGAACAATCTTGAAGGTTCTGCCTTTTGTGCACTTCCAATGGAAAGTAATGATGTTAGCTTGCCTCTTCTGCAATTCTCCATCTTCGCCTTTTTCATTCTCCCGATGTCATTGATCATAATTCTGTATGTGAAAATTGGACTGACACTGAGAAACTCACGATTCAATCGTGTGTCATCTGGAGAATCTTCTAAACGGTCATCGTCTGGCGATAATTCCAGAAAACTTCGTGGTCGTCGATCGGTGCACAAAATGTTAGGTATGCCAATAATATCGTATAATACATTTTTAAAATTGTTTAACTTTGATGCACAGATAGTTGTCAAAGCAGGAAATGAAAGTATAGATAAACAATTCAGACACATTTTAAAACATAAGTTGAGATAACGTGTAAAGTTTGGTACTCACAAAAAAGAATGAAAACGTGAAAACGTTAGCGTAATAGTGCAGGCTTCTGTTGACCAGAAAACTCAATGCTTACTCAGCTTTACAGGCCGGAAGTCATGCCGTAGAGATCCTGGATTTATGATGCCAGACTATATCTAATATAAACATAACTATAACACCTTCGGGCTCTTACTGGTGATTTTTAACAAGTTATCACCCGTAAGCTGTAATGTAGTAAAAGTAAATTAACTATCAAAATTAGTATCTGAAAATAACTGAAAAAACTAAACACATACATGTTAATGTGTGCAAACTTAATGCAAATCATGAGAATATTTTTTATTCAACTTATTCTCATAGAAAATTTCATTATATGACTTTCTTTAGGGTTAATTTTTATTCCTCAGTTATTTATCGTTTGAACTTCGTTACCTGACGTGAGCTACCATTTCGTATTGAATAAAATACAGTTTTTTCGATATTTACTTCACTCTGAAAAATGTAGTAAAGAGCTTATTTAAGAAATAAAAGCTACAAAGTAACACAAGAAATAACGAAATACTTCAAATATTGCGTATCATGTTTTTGATGATATGATATAATGATGTAATGTTAGTTAACGTTTTTTGTTACTTTTGGAAACACGAAACATAGTGTAAGGAAGTATGAAAAATACCCTTTGAAAAAATAACTTTGAAAGTAATAGTGATTTGAATAACTAATACGTCTAAGATAAGAACAGAGTTCTGAAAGAGAAAAACACAGATAGAGATGATTTAGTTTTGACGAACAAAAAGAGAAACGTAATGGTTTTGTTATAATAGATTAATTATATGAAATAACAAAATGTATAGATATGCAGATATAATACATTAATTCTCTGTATAATGTCTTATGTGAACACATCTTTATTACTAAAAATCTTTAGCAAATATTTTTGTACTAATTCACGAATTCTAGACGAACTGGGTTTACACACTCGTTTTTGGCTAACTACTAAGATTTATTTGTCTTCATACTTAGATTGTTTGCTGAATACGTCTCAACAAGCTGTCTAGTATATTGGTAGCACGTGAATTTAAAGAAGCTAGAAACTCTGGTTTCTCTTATTTTTGATGATGTGGATACATTGTATGTTGAAAGTTCGTAGGATGTAATACAGATTTAAACAAAGCTCATATTTACACCACTGATCGATTGATGAAATTGACTGCTTGTAATTTAGGATATGGTAGCAAATATGGCTAGCTTAATATAATAGAACATTTCAGAAATGTGTTTTCTTGGCTTTGAAATAAAGAATCCATAATATAATTTTCTTTTTTCCCTCTTCATTTGTGATTTTCTTAGTGAAAACCTTGTGTTTATTCTCTTTATCTTTAGTCAAGCCACCTACATTTACTTAAAATTCTGTTAATCAAATGTTATTGATCTTATCACGGTCTAAACTTGCCTGTTGGTGTCAATTTTATCTTAGAATACATTAAACTAAGTTTTTAAGTGCAATTTGGTGCCAGAAAAAAGGAATAATGGTATCAGAATTTAAGTTTGTTTGGTTTTATATTCTTTTAATTTTCTTGCACTTTGAACTTTGTTAGTAGGAAATATAATTTCTAAAATGAAAGAGAAAAATTTCTGGAGTGCACTAGTCGTTGAAAAGCTAGCAATGGGCTCGACGATCCTCTTATTTAAACTAAGTTTCTCACTTCGGATACAGAGGGACATGCAGGAGTATTATTTTGTTTGACCTTTATACTAGGGTTACAAGTTGGAACCTGGTACCTTGAGATCTTCTGGCTTGAGTCTCTTTATCAATCTCACCCCTAATATGTGGGAATATTGAACACCTTATTATGGGAGAGTAGGTTTCTATATGGCTTCCAGGTTGTCAATTTCTATCACTTACTCGTCCAACTGGTGACTTGAAAGTATGTAGAGAAGCCACATTAGGATAGCAGCTGTGAGTTGCAGTAACTCCTCCAATATGTGGGACAAATTATACTTTTAATTATCAGTGGATAGTGAAAGATACATAGTTTCTGTTTCCATGGCAACCCTGCTCCAATAGAAATAAGGTTCTAACTGATGAAACTCTGAATGAGACAAATAAAGTACCTGCTCTATGCGTGAGCTGATTGGATATTGAAGAAGAAATACTCTGTATGTTTAACAGAAGTGACGGCGAAGCTATTTCAAAATAACTGTTAGATAAGAAAAGAAAGATTAATAAAAAGCAGTGATATTTGCTGTTCTGGTTAGATCAACCTAGAGAAGTCTGTGTTGGTTCTGGCTACCAATTAGGGTGCATGCTGCTACTTGCTTGTTTCCAAATCTGTGTCTACCAGCTCCGTTCATCCAGGACTAGATATAACTTGTTATATGTGCTTGTAAGCACATATTGAAATTAATGCGAAATTTTGGTAAACACTGATGCTGTTAATCATTGCCCTATATCAAACACTACAAGTGAACCAATCATTTTGACTAAACAAAACTGTCTTTGTTATTACTAATTGAGGTAAGTTCGTGGTAAGCAAAACATAATGACTCCCTCTGGTTACTGGTACTGACTATCACAGGGTAATAGTCGTGGTCTCTAACGTTGTTATGGGCTGTGATAGGGGTAGATGTGGTGCAGAACTTACTGATAAACAATGTTTGTAGTACAGGTAAGTTGCAGTTCACAAAAATTATCCGATGTTGAACAGTGAAAACCCATGGACAGTGGGGCATAGATAACACTTATATATATAGAAAAATAATTCACCATATTTGAATTTCAGGTGCTGTGCTTGGTGTACTGCAAAGTCAGTCTACTGTATATCCATTATCTGCTGGGATGATTGTATTTAGACAAAAACACACTGCTCTTCAGCAATGGAACTGCATTTGCTCAGAGAATTATTGCTCAACATAATGTTTTATGCCATTGTTAATTGTAACTGTAGTCAAACAGCTGATCGTATTCTAGTTATAATAATTAAACTAACTGTAAATGAAGAAAATATGAATGATTTGAGCACTCAAGGTCACTTGTATTAATTTCATATTATGTCATTCAACCTGACTGATGTAGTTTACAATTACGTATCTTGCAATGAAAGAGCAGTATCACTTGTTAATGAGATAATTATTCCTGTTTACACATTCAAGCCTATTGAAATGTTTTATCAAATGAAGAAGATGGGTAGGAACTTAAAGTGTCCAATAATATATATAAATGTAGATAGATACAAATAAAAACCCTATAACCCGAGCTCTTTCAAAAGGTCCACTCCTATCAAGACTTCTTGAACATAAGTATTTCTCTGACATCATGCATATAAGTGTAGATTTTCTTAATAATACAATATAAAAGGAATAAATGTTCACTGATCCCACTAACATTACGATGGTTAAAGATTTATCATTTCTAGCCTGAATCTTCGAAGTAAGCCATCAGCTTTCTATACTGTGGATTATATTATCAACGTGCTAATGTTTTAAACGTGTCAGTACTACTGACTAAACTAATTTCACGTCTTAGACTGACTAAAGACTGTAATCAAGTACTTAAATCTGACTCATTAAAATATACTTTAATTAATGATCCAACATTCATTCATCACAGGTACAATTTTCATTAATCTTAGTAATTAGTAATAGTGAAATTGTAGTGACGTTATAAAAGGCAATGGAAAGTGTGCAACTTGTAATAACATATGCCAGTTATATGTTGACAAGTATTGAATCTTGGTAATAAATTACAAAGTGCTTACAACTGTAGTATTTATCAAACACTGCCTCTTCTACTTGTATAATAAAACAAGTTTACCATTCGAGTGAACAATGCATTACTGATATCTTTGATTAACTTAAAAAAACCCAAAGATGTGACCATATGAAGTACAATGGTGCAGGACCAAAATTCTGTTATACAGCATCATCTAGAATAACATTATACTGAGATGTTATTTCACGATATGATGTGATCTTGTTCATTATTTAGAAACCGTTATTGTAGCAGTAGTGATGCTAAATATTAGTAGCAATGATGATTTCACCAGTAGATTCAGTCCGCGAATAACAGCCAATAAATTTCAAGGAGAGAAGACAGTAAAGTTAGATGCTGCTTGGGTGTTTATTGATGTTCAGTTGTGTACATACGTTTTAAACTTAAGATAAGCACACAACATCACTGGACTTTTCAAGTAGATACGACTGCATACTTTTGTACTGATTTAATGCTATGAAAACAGAGACTTGGATCGTGATCTGAGGTGTAGCTACTGGTCCTGAAGTTTAAGAGGCTGGAGATACTTCGTACTTTACGCATTTTAAGGACTAAAACTCATCAAGAAGTGTCACACCGTACAGACACCGAAGGTTTTCTTTTAATTTCGTAAATTTTGAAACAATGTAAGGTTATTTAAGCGCAGAATTGTGTGTGCATGTATATGTTGTTTAGAGAAAGAATATTCCATGCTAGAAACCAACTTAGGTAGAGAATTACGACGTTTTTTGTTTTTTTATAGAGAAGGGTTCTGAATATTTTTGCTAACTTGCTAATGGTAATCAAGAAATAATGGCCATTTTTATTACTTTATCAAATAAGCCAAAGATTTTCATCCACTGGTTAACATCTTACTGTGTCAATAAGGCATTAGCTGAATAGTACATAAAATGATTCAAACATTTATAGAAGCCTATGTGAATTAAAGAGCAAACTTTTAAAGTCTGGTCAAAGATCAAAACACTTCCACTTGTAAATTAGTCATATATAGTTTAAATCATGAGCTTCATGATGGTGTATAAAGCAACGGAACAACAGTTGGCTGTTTTTTAGCCAAATGTACTGATATTTGAACTTAAAACAAGCTCACACTACTCAAAATAGATGTGTCAAAGTGCCTAGAAAAAATGTGAAGTGGTTATGGGAAGTGTATAAGAAATTGTGTTTTACAAAACGAGTACTAAAGGTATGCATTAAAATCATGAAAACACAACGAGTGCACACAAGTTCGAACACATAGGTCAGATTTGTTCTTGGTATACAATAGGAACACCGTAATGGTCCACTTTTGGCAGGATTAAGGATCATATTTTGTACCTAACATCCAGTTTACTAACGGGCTATATAAGTCATAGCATATGTGACATTGACAGATAAAATTATATAGATACACTCCACTGGTACAATGGTATGTTTTAGAACGTACAGCATTAGTAAGATTGTTTCAATACCCGTGGTTTTCAGAGCGTATACAACCCATTATGAAGCTTTGTTCTTAATTACAAACCAACCAGCAGCCAACCAAGCAAACACAAGCCATATAAATTATTTATAAACCTCTCATGCATTTACTTGAGAGGATATTGGTGTTTGAAGAGACTGATTAAACAGAATATAGTGAAAGCACTAGGTCTAACTTGAGTGATGACGAGGAAGATAACACCTTCCATGAGTATTCACTATGAATCAGGGAAGAATGGCCTGATTCAGTTAATCAGAGCATCAGTCATGATATCAACAATGACCTGTCTATAAATGTTATTGAGACTGATTTGAATGGCCTGATTCAGTTAATCAGAGCATCAGTGATGACATCAACAATGACTTGTCAATTAATGTTATTGAGACTGAGCTGACAAGCTATATACATGGTGCTATGACTATTGGCTACAACCATGTGTTGATGGTGAAACCTAATACCTGATATGACAGAAAATATTCCATATTCTAAACTATGGTAAATAGTTATTCTGTGTTCTTACAGGGCAGACCATTTGAGACTCGTTCAATAAGTGAAGATGATGTGAGAGCTTATCAGTAAACACATCTAGAATTTTAACACTAAGCAGTAGTTGGATTTCTTAATTTTTGATATATTGAAATGATTTAGTATACAATATCTGAAGGATATTTGATATTAGCAACTCAATTACAGCAATATGAGCATTTATTTTATTTGTAGCTTTTGTACAGGTCAACAGATGAAGGCATTTATTAATTCTTACTTTCTAGCACAACGATGGGAGTTTATAGGTGATTCTAGGCCACTTGATCTTAACAGATAAAACAACTGATTATATGAGATACAATAGTTATAACGTTAACAGCTGAAATGAATAGTTTATAATTATTATTATGATATTAGATAAATATAAAAACTAAAGGAATCAATTAGCTTTGCTTATCAAGTCTAAATTGAGTGAATTGCAGTTTAAAAGCTTCAGTCTACTGAATTTTGTGTGCAATAATTCCCTCGTAATACCTGTTTAGTTGGGTTTTCTAGCTGATAGATGGCAGCATCGTGATGGGGTACCACCTGCAAATGTTGGTTTTGTTTCTTTGGAAGTTTGCGCAAAGCTACACGAAGGCTATCAGCGGCCGTGTCCTTAGTTGAGCAGAAAAAGAGTAAAAGTAAAGCAGTTAGCCATCACCATCCACAACCAAGTCTTGGGCTACTCTTTTAACAACGAGTAGTGGGATTTATCATCACATTGTAACGCCTATGTAATAGGAAATTGAACCCGCAAACCCTCAGATAGCGAGTCGAGCGACCTAACCATAAATTCATACGGGATCAAACAAGTATTAATAGTTGGTCTTGTTGACACAGATGTATCACTGATGGTATGTAATATAATCTAAATATATACACATTTATTAAATGTGTTATGCTGGGCAATACATATCCTGTGTACAGAAATATACAGTTTTTATTTGGTCTTGTATGAATTTCTTTATTTATGTTGTGAATTACGGATAGAAACGTATATATATGCAAATAACACAATCATCTTGTAAATATTTGATCAGAATATTGAGATATAAATATCATTGATTCTGGTGAGTAATCAGTTCAGTTGACCTGAAACACATGTAAGTTTGCAAGCCATCAACTCGTAAAGTAAACATGTTATCGCAGCTTACGTCTCATCGAGAGTCTGTCTGAAGTTTTCACTGCTGATGATGAAAAATATGTTTAGTTTGGCAAAAGTAAGAAATTTATAAGCTTTCACACTTATTTGAGGATATCTGGATAGTAGTACCCACCATATATTTAAGCATTTTAAATCTAAGATTGTTTTAATTCAGTAGTGAAGTACTAGAGGGAGGATAGCTAGTCATTACCACCAACTGCCAACTCATGGGCTATCAACCAATATTGGGTTGGTTAACACATTATAACGCCCCACGACTGAAAGGGCAAGTATATTTGACGAGACAAGGATTTGAAATTGCTACCATATAATTGCGAGTTGAAAGCCCTAACCACAAGGCTATGTCATACCACTTTTAATCTGATAATGAGATTTACTTTTACCTTTACAAAACGTCCATAGTTGAAAATGTAAAGTGTATATCATACTTTGGGTTGTAACATTGGACTTCTCGATCTACAACCCAGAACACTTATTATTATGACTGGCCCTTCTTCACTGAAAATATATATCTGCCAGGACAAGAAAGAAGTGGTAGGAAATACTCTCATGCATGTAAAAACGTAGCTATGCTATTTTGTAGGAGTTGTTGTTGCTAATTAGTGGGGTATGGAACTTGGTAATAGCAGCTTTCCTTTTGGTTCAATCAACATTTCCATATGTGCTGTGGAGTCATTTGTTGATGTTGAATATGTGCATATAACATTACTGTTAAAAAGCACAGCATTCTGTTTTAGTGCTAATATTCTAGGTTACAGTCAAGATACAACATTTAGCCATAGCTTTCCGACTAAATTTCTGGAACGACTGAGGTGAGGTCGAGTTAAGCCATCATTTTCAATCATGAGTCTTTTCTATTCTAACCATATTCATTAAATCCAACAGCTGAGATTGCTTGATTATTGACTAGTACGTAGAATACTGATTGATTGGTAGTTTTGAATTAAGCACAAAAATACAGAATGAGTTATCTGTCCTCTGTCCACCACAGATATCTAAATCTAGTTTCTAGCGATGTGAGTCCGCAGACTTATTGCTGTACCACTGGAGGGCACTGCATAGAAGATAAAAAATGTAATTTTAATTATGCATACACACATACGAAAAATACGAGTTAAGATGTGATGTTTCCCTTGAAATATATATATAACTTGTAAGCCGTTCTGAGATACATCTTTCAGTTTGTAAAGGTTAAATGAGAAATTTTTTTGATGTACGAGTCTTGTAAAGTTGTATAGTAAAGTTTAATCATTTTGATACATGACGTATAAAAGTAAAAAATATATTGCTTGATATTTGATGTGATTCGATTATTATGTATTTAAATGTATATAATTTAATGTTAACTGGTATTTCTTATATATACAAAATCAATATTCTGTGTTAAAATATTTTTTTATGGTATTATAGTATTACACTTTAATATTATTTTATTAGATAATATTTATTCTGTTTTCTGATTTGCTATATAATATGTATTTCTTTATTGCTTCATTACAGTTTAATTTTAGTGTTATTAATCGGTGTACGTTACACGCTCCCTTGTGTAGGTTTCCTTACATCTTGTGTTGTCGGTTTTCTGTACTTAGTTATAAGTTCTAGAAGAAATGGACGTGACCAGATTTGAACTTGTTGATCTTACCTTTAGGCGCTTCACACGCCTGTAGGGAAAACCAAGACCTTATTTATTTTCTTACTGGGTCTATTTGCTGCATATGTTCTTGAGAGACACGACAAGTTGTCTAGTATACTGTCTAGTATGTGGCTTGACACTTTGTGAAATTTGAGATTGAATATAATTCTAAACAAAATTATTTCTTGCTTAGATTTGCTGTCGTGATCGTTTGATGGAACTGTCTCCACATCCTTGAGTGACAACCATAAATATGTGGCTTGAAATAAATTTGTGTTCTGCTCTATGGTTTGCTTTTCTGAAAAGAAATATAACTCTGTTTAGCAAATCTTATCAAACTTCCTGTTACTTTTGTAGTTTAGCAAGTTTGTTGCTTTAAACTGTACATTTTCAGCTTTAGTAAAATCCATAAAACTCTGAATAATATTCATTTTTCATTTATAAATAAATGTCGCCCAATAATTATTTGATTTAGAAGTATCGCGCATCATTTGGAGCACAGCGTAAACACATACGACACACAATATATTGTCAATATCTCACTCAATGAAGAATTAATTAACTTTTTAATTAAGTTCCTTAGTTACTCAGTGCCGTATGAGTATCATACAGTCAGCTAAGTAATTAATACCGACTTCTTAGGAGCACATGGAGTTCATACCATGATAATTGAAACTTGGAAATAAAAAAACTCATTCAAGCAATATTATTTTCCATTAACATTATGTCTCACCTTTTAAACATTTACCCTATTGTTATTATTAAAGGGTAAAAAGATACCTAGATAATCCTAGATAAGGTGTTGTTACTATGTTATTCATAAACTATAGGGCAAGCATGACCCAGACTGTGTATGCGCAGCATTTGCTCTGGACTTTGAAACCTTGGATATGCTGTGAGATAAGAGTCGCCTAAGAGTTGACAGTGAATGCTGTTGACTAGTTAGTTGCCTTATCTCTAATTTGTCAGTTCATAATTACAGAATATTTTAAAATAAATTATTTTAAGTAAATGGGTTTGTTGTTCTTGTTTCATCATTTTTAAAAATTGAAACATTATTTACTATCTGTACATGTTTCAAGTATTTCTCAATTTCAGTGGCAGTTGTTATTGCATTCTTTCTCTGCTGGGCTCCTTTTCACGTCCAACGTCTACTTGTCGTTTACGTCCAGAGAGAACAATGGACTATGATGTTACGCACCTTGAATGAAGTTTTGTATTATCTTGGTGGTGAGTATTAGGTATTAAAATCATAATAATTATAATAATACAATATTATATCTTATACATATTGCAAACCGTGGTTTATGTCCCAGCGTTCGTCTGTCTTCCCTTTTGAAAGCCCCCCAGTGGCTCAGCGGTATGTCTGCGGACTTACACGCTAAAATCCGGGTTTCGATACCCGTGGTGGGCAGAGCACAGATAGCCCATTGTGTAGCTTTGGGCTTAATTCAAAACAACAACCCTTTTGAAAAGCTTTACACTCAAGTAAGCCTCAACATTCACGTTAAAAATGAAGGGAGAACAAAAATGAATAATACTGATATCAAATTTTATTCCACAATCAGGATTTTCTACACTAAATTGTAAAGAATTAATTATACTACCATTCACATTTGAAGATGTGACGTAGCTTAAACAGTAAAAATGTGGGTACACCGTACGTTATTGTTGATAAAAGTGACTACTGTGCTTAACAATTAGTTTTCGTGGTGAGCAGTATAAATAGATTAAGTTTTCACTTCCCTGGGGACGGGCGATTTTGCTTGTATATAAATATATAACAAAAACATAGAAAAAATATTTATTTGTTTCTCGTTAGAATCAGAGTTACACAATGCCGTGTAAATCAAGCCGTGTTTTGCTCACAAATGATATCGAAAATGGATATTTAACAGTATAAGCTTTTAGAATTATCATTGTACCATTGGTGCACATAACTGTTATGTACCGTAATTTACTTAGAATAAACACGTCAAAATAATTAAAAGTTTACTAAACCTAAAACACATACGACAGTTTATTTGAAATGATTTGAACCAGATCTTATCTGATACGTCATTTACTTGGAATGTTAGAAAAGAGAATAATATATATCGTTTGTTTAACATCTATGTTCTTTGTTTGGAATTTATCCGAATATAATAAAAAATAGATAATACCGTAAGTTATGCTTTATTGTAAGAAAGCCAACGAAAGTAGAAAAGATTTACATTAAATTTCAATTAACTAAAACTACTTTTTACAAGAAAGAAATATAAGTTTCATATACAGGGATAAGATAAAGCCCATGTAAAACCGTCATCTTTTATTCTTTTGTTTGAATAGCTTCAACAAAAGGAACAGAGCAAATCATCAACTTGTTAGGTCACTTATTTTCGTTGACATCAGTAGTAGTTGCAATCACGCAAAGTAACATAAGACTTTTAGCTTTTCAATATCTTTGTTAAAAGTAGAACTCAAAAAATAGTACACGTCACATAAAACTAAACGATTTAACTTCGCTAAGACTAACCAAGCTGCAGTGGCGCTCGTTTAATTAATACAGTTTTCATCGATCAACAGAAATTATGAAGCATGACAGTTAGCTCGGGCAAACACACACATACATACATGGATTTAATCATATTCTCTTGCATTACGTTAAGCTTTCTATTTAATATACAGAGTTTTAAGTTATGTCTCTGCCAGCCAGGATCAACCTTACTTCACACCAGTTTTATGTGAAGTCTACACCAGTCAATAGCAACCTAACATTACATCAGTTTAAGTGAAAGGTACTCAAACCAGCAGTAACCTTACATCACACCAGTTTTATGTGAGATCTACACCAGTCAGTAGCAACCTAACATTACATCATCTTTATGTGAAAGGTACTCAAACCATTAGTAACCTAATGGTTACTTTCGTTTAGATTAAATCCACATTAAGGCGCTTCTGTTAAACTTAACAGTGAAGATAAGTTTAAAAGGATTTTTAGGCTTTTTGTTGAGTATTAGATACTTCCAGTAGCAAAATATACATGTTTATTCTTCCATAGACATACCCTCTGACTTAATATCTTCTATCCAGAGAGTGCTAACACTTAAGTATTTTCATGTGCTCGAGGCCTCCATTGATTTTGTCAAGCAGCACAAGCGAGAATGAATCTTTGAATTTCATGACGTGTCTAAAAGTCAGTTACTGTAGTGACCTCCCACTGTGTTAGTTCCTTTTTTATAGTGTTAAATAATAAATGCTCTGATGCCCAGCCCATCTAAAGTAGCTTTTGATCCCTTGACTTATAAACATATCGTGTCATAAGCCAAGTTAAAAATATTCAAGATTTCTTTCTTACCGCCTTCTACTTTGGAGAACTTCTAAGAAAAATAGAAAAGTGTTTTAGAGTCTTTTTTTAACTTACAATCGGTCCCAGAAGAATGCCAGATGATCTGTTAGAAAAACAAAACTGTCTAAGCTGAAGATGACTAAATCAAGCAGAGCACTTAGTGTTTGATCAGTTTGTTTTCCCTCTATTACCAGTATCAAGGGTAATATTCTAGAAAGGACTATGAATATTTAATGTAACATTATCGATCTCTCAGCTTAACAAAATACATCGTTGTGTGATAAGAGTTTCGATTCGATTAACTTTGCTCTTATCGTTATTTCTGATCGGATTTGTTTTTAAATCTACAATCGACTGTTGTTAAATTTGAAAAATCAATTCATTAGCACATTAAAACGTACGATGGGAATTTATGGTGTAATCGGAGATAACTAAACTGCATGAACGAACTTTATGACTGAACCTAACCTCTAAAATGGAGACTTGTATTTATTGGATATTTTTATACAGATATCTTAAAATAACAATAATACATACACTAATTTGGTAAAATACGAAAACGCAAAACAAAACTAACACTTTCTTAAAACCGTATCAAAGTCAGATATATCCAATTAAAGTGAATCGATGGTCATTAGTCGCTAGTCATTTTGTGTTCTGTATGAACGGTTAAATTGATTATTACAATTTTGTGTAATGTATTATATTAAAAACTATTTTGTTGCAGAAACCTAAACCTTAATTATTTCTATATAGTTCTAACTATCGTAAATTTCAGTTGTGGTCACAATTTCGTATATATTCATTGGGCTCAATTTCAATCACAAAACCAAGCCATAAAACAAGTAACGTTGCATATGTCATGCAAATAAAACTATGGACAAACTATAGTGTATGTGTAATCTGTTGTGTTTAAGTAAAACAGCTATCCTGCTGAGATAGAAATAACACAGTGGAAGAAATACGCCTTCTTCTCTCCAGTGTGACATGTGGCAGGAAATTAGAAATTTAAAACTAAATGCAGGAGTTTATTCTAAAGGGCACGTCTCAGATCTTAAATTATGTCTGAACTGTCTGAGCTCAATCTTACGAAGAGAAAATTAGTAGCTACAATCAAATACAAAATACCAAATGCTGTGAAATAGGTCATTATTAACAATTCAATAGGAATGATTGAACAAAAACTTCCTTTCAAAATTGGTTTTGATTTCTTTAATTTGTTTTGAATTTTGCACAAAACTACAGGAGGATTATCAGGATAATTTAAATCCTTAGCCAGGATTTTTTCTTTGAGAGGGAAGGACAAGAAATTGCATTTTTAGAAGCGTCATCAACACTTACATTTTATTTTAACACAACTAAACAGTAAATTAATGTAACTTGAACCGATCCGGTTTTTTTAGATGATTTTGAAGGAGCCAGGCCCCTCTGGGCATCTTTCCTAGCTACACACTTGGATCAATGAATCAGGCTAGTTATTCTGTTAACTTCACCACTATTCTCTGATTGGCTAACACCCATTAGCTAAGTCCTATCAGCTCTGTTGAACTAGGTTAAATACTGAAATTGTTTGTTTTGTTTGTGTTTGAATTTCGCACAAATCTACACGAGGGCTATCTGCGCTAGCCGTCACTAATTTAGCGGTGTAAGACGAGAGGTAAGGCAGCTAGTCCTCATCACCTACTGCCAACTCTTGGGCTACTCTTTTACCAACGATTAGAGGAACTGACCGTTACATTATAATGCCCCATGACTGAAAGGGCGAGCATGTTTAGTGTGAAGGAGATTCGAACTTGCGACCTTCGGATTACGGCCTTAATCACCTGGCCATGCTGAGGCTCCAAAATTGTTATTTAAACATCCATACTGGTCACATAGTCACACGAACAGTATGATAATAAAACGTAAGCGTTCAATTTTGAGATTTCTCTATAAATACCATAAATCATCACAAACAAGAATGTTAGAATATGTGTACTTCGTATTTTTCACATGCATTCCTATATCACTGTAATACATAATATAATAATAAATGTAATCACAGTTTGTTTGTCTACTGAATAAGGGCGATCAACAAATGATCGCTGTCATTTGATACTGGCTACACGTAGTTAAATATGAAACGGCTACCAAATTTTAACCGTTTGCCCGATTAATTATCTACTGGAATGTTATTTTTTGTTCGGGGAAAGAAAGTGGGCACGTGAGTCCCTCTATCAAGTTTCTTAAACAACAGATATGTCCACAGCAACTTTTGACTTCAAGACAACAGACAGAGGATCAACCCCACTTTTTATGCTAAAGCTTTTTTTACCTCTAATTTGTTAATAAACAATCAAAGTACATATGCAAGGCCAAACTAGAAAATTATTCATACTAATAAAACAAATCTTTTTTTTCTCACTTGTTAAACTTGTATATTTGCATATTTCGGCTGTTTTGGCGACCGTTTGTAGCTGGTCAAACACGATAATGATTTGTGAAAGTTGGGAGTTTCTCACTTCTGATGACTTCTTCAATGTTTTTAGTATAGTTGTTCTTCAGAATTATATGCATATGCGAAAGTCTTTTTTTGTTTACTGTTTGTTTTTAATACGATCCATTAATGCAAATAGAAATGCTTTTAAAATTCTGGCAAACAAGATTACCGATTCTTACATTCTTTGCTTATTTTGCAGGCTGTCTCTACTATTTTAGTGCCACCATCAACCCTATTCTCTACTCTTTGATGTCAGAAAAATACAGAGAGGCATTTAAGGCAGCTTTATGTTCTTCATCAAAAGAGACTCGTCCCAGAGATCACTCGACCTTTCGGGATCCACGTCGTCCGAGCCAGAACACCCTGGGTCCCAGTGAGCGTCATTATTCAATACGAAGTGAACGCAAATTCAGCGAAGAAGGTAAGATTGCAGAAGACAAGTTACGCACTAGTGCCAGTGAAACCAATCTTCTATCACACAGACGATATAGTTGTGCTCAAAACTTTGTGTCAACAGAAAACAAAATACCAACCACGTCTCCAGATAGTACCAAAGAATCAGTTCACGACGCCAAAGAAGCGAAAGCGAATGAGGATACGTGTTTGAACAATAATCGTAATGGTGTCAGTTTGGGCCTTGAACTTCCTGTCCCAGGAGAGTCTTCCATTCAAAATGACATAACATGTTCGCATATTTCTCAGTATCACAATGGTAAAATCAGCCATAAAAAGTTCCATGTGCGAAAATACGGTGGTATAAACATACCGAACATTCTTGTGACGAAATATGATTCTGAAAAATGTAACATTGAACAACTTCCAGCAAACAATAGAAAATTGTCAGAGTTGTTGTAAATAACATAAAAAAATAATTCCAGACTTAAATATCACAATGTATTTTACGTTCAATGTCAGTTACAAAAATGTAAATATGAACCAATAAAATTAAATTTAACTTAAATGTAGCAGTTTCTCTTTTGTGCATTTTGTCTGTCAGTAATAAATCTGAAGTCATGGTGTTTCAAGGCTTTACTTTTTGTTGATAGCATTTATTTATTATTAAACTCAAATCTACGCAACGGGCTATTTCTGCTGTGTTCTCCACGAGTATCTTAATCTAATTGTCAGTACTGTAAGCTCTCACACTTCTTAATAGTATAATTGTATTCTATTGTAACTGAACTAACTTTAATCGTAATTACTTAATGCAATTTCTAATTTAGGTCTATTCAAAATGTTGATAAGGAACTAATGTATAACTTTCAAAACGACATATTATCTTAATTAAACGGTCAGTAACAATATCACTTGATCATACGGTCAGTAAGAATATCACTTGATCATAAAAGGGACTAGCTAGTGTTAAAAAGGTTCACAAAGGGCTATTTGTGCTCTGCTCAACACGGGTATCAAAACTCAATTTATAGCGGTGTGAGTCTGCAGATGTACCGCTGTGCCACTGGTGAACATCGACTATAGGATAAGTAATAAGAGTGAGTATAGCTCCCCAGTGATAACTGTTTGTACCCTACAAATGTTTTTTTTTTGTTTCAATTAAATGAGTCAATTCTATATGTTGTATTGGAATCTGGTGAAATCAGCTTATTCATTTCGTAATCAGAACAAACTAGATGGCTTGAAACGAACTAGTAATTAAGTGAACTTGTTGAATAGTTGAATCAACGATTTTCTAATAAGCATTAACAACAGGCTTACAGTATCAGAAACATTTATTAAACTCTACACTACTCAGCAAACCACGTCGGTTCAATGAAGCTTTGTTACTTTAAATTGATAAAAATGTATTGTCCCATACATACACAAATTATATACAAATTCTCTGAAAGCTGACTGCATCAGACAGTCTTCTGGTGGCACAGTGGTACGCTTGCGTACTGCCAATGCTAGAAACCGAGTTTCGATACGCATAGTGGGTAGAGTCCATTTTGTAGGTTGGTGCAGATCTTTAAACAAAGCGAAAAGCTTTAGGTGTCCATCCCCTCAAATCTCTGAGTGGTCTATTTTCATTGTAACGAGTTTTGTCTTATTCAATAATTGAACGTTTTTGTCGTTTTGCTCGTTTTTTTCCTCTAAAAAATAATCACTACTGTGACTCATCGGTAAGTCTGGGATCTTATAATATTAAATATAGGCTTTCGATACCCGCTGCGGAGAAAGTATATTTAGCTCAATGTGTAGATTTAAGCTAAAAATAAACAAATCCTACAAAATTAGATCTTTGTTATAAACTGTAACAATCGTTTAAACACACAAACATTTCCAAAATATCAATACTGATAACTAAAGTGTAATTTCTCACCTAGTACTGGTCTGTCATTATAATATATTTATATAATCGCTTTAGAACAAAACTGTTAATTTTACTCGATTTTGCACAACCTAATTCTTGGTTAGGCGTCTTCTACTTTTAATTCTGGATAAGCTTCTAAACTTTCACACATCATCTGAATAATTTTATAATCTTAACTAATATAAACTTTCACGCATGTTGCTGTTTGACTTGAACGAACTTTCTGTTCTTTGTGGTATCACGATATCTATAAATAGATAGATATGTTCCATACACTCTTTTATCCTTAACTGACGGACGAATATTTTCACAAGGGTTTACATTCTCCTTTCAAGAGTTTCGATTCTGTTATCTCTTCTTTATATAGTATATATTGTTAATATGCTTGTCCCTTAGTTTTGGTTAATACAGTAATGATATAGCTTTCGTTGGTATCTACAAAACAATGATGATTCTGAAAAAAATCCTACAGGCTACAGTAAGCACCGTTGATACCTTACTATCAATGCTGAAAAAACCAAAGTCACCCTCTTCCAGAGTTTTGCATCTACCACTTCTGCTACGTTTTCCCTTGTCTGACACATGGTTACATTGTCTAAGTCCTTGCCTCTGTCTCTTTTACCACAGACTATAACAGATTTTGGAGCGTTATGCTTTCCTGATAGCCTTCAGCTTACAATTACTTAGTCCTACATGGATCTTAGTATATTTCAGAGAACCACCACTCTTCTGGACTATTTCTTCCTGTTTGTTACTGTCTGCTCAGCTTTTCTTAAACCATTATGTAATGTCCCTGCAGGCAGATACTCGCAGGAAGAACCAACCAAACCGTATTTATTCTGTGGATTAACTTTTGGTTGAATATATTTACTATTAATTCAACACCCTTCCATCTTCTTGGTTGCAAAACGAAACAGGAATATTTTGTGCATGATCCATCTTCATCATATAACGAATTTCATCTCTTGCACATCCATATTACCAGTCATCACTATATTTTCGTATCGCCCAGCCGAAGAGAGGGTGTAAACCTCTGCTGGCCCCCAACCTTCTTGGCTACATATACACAGATAAATTCGTTAAGGTATGCCTTAACCATATAAAGCCTTATTTAATGTAATATTGTAATTTATTTTTATGTTCTAGTTACTATACTTCCATATCACATAATTTGGTTATTTTTTCTTTCAAATAGTTTTACTCTAATATCATAATTCCTTTTCTATGTTTATGCTCTTTTAGTTTTATCTTCATTTTCCCAATTAAGGTATAAGTTAGCCTTATCTCATCTCACTTAAGCTAACCTCATAGTTTCCTTTGTAGGCTTGAATTATATATTTAACATTATCTTTGTTTTTTGGCTTGATCTGCTAGTGGTCTATTGATTACTATACTAGATTGTGAGTCTGTTAGCCTTGGTTCGCCTCGAGGCCTGGCATGGCCGAGCGCGTTAAGGCGTGCACTCGTAATCCGAGGGTCGCGGGTTCGCGCCCGCGTCGCGCTAAACATGCTCGCCCTCCCAGCCATGGGGGTGTATAATGTGACGGTCAATCCCACTATTCGTTGGTAAAAGAGTAGCCCAAGAGTTGGCGGTGGGTAGTGATGACTAGCTGCCTTCCATCTAGTCTTACACTGCAAAATTAGGGACGGCTAGCACAGATAGCCCTCGAGTAGCTTTGTGCGAATTTCCAAAAAACAAAAACAAACAAACTGGTTCGCCTCCTTTTGTCAAAAAAATGCAATTTTTACTTTGGGTACATATATACGTTACAAGAGTGATGGTTGAATCCCACTATTAGATTGAAGTAGAGTTGGCGGAGGTCTGATTTCTCTCTACTCCATCAAAACAAGGACTGGCTAGCACAAATAGCCTGTTGTTCGCTTTGCGCTAATAAGTGAAACAAAAAACAAACTCCTTTAATTTTTCATATCAGTGGTTTATTTATTATTTTACATTAAACCAATCGGGTAATTTATTCTCTTATTTAAACTAATCTGGTAATTTATTCTCTTATTTAAACTAATCTGGTAATTTATTCCCATACTTGAATACATTTCGATAACAGGGTGTAAATATTGAGAGAATAGTCGGTTAGCATTAATTCAAATGTTCGATTTGCTCTCCTTTAATTTCTATATAACACGATGTAAGACATCTTTAGTGCCAATCACGTTATGTAGAGAAAAATTTTAACTCAAGTATTTACAGTGAATATCCTAACAATATTACTAACATCAGACTTACACTTTTAATTTTAATACATATCACGTAATAAGCAAGTTACAATCTCATCATCACTTTGCATGAGTATCTATGGTCTTTATCGTAATATGTTTTAATTTTAAATAATTTATAGTCAAGAGAAAATTAAAAATAACATGCTTTTTTAATCATCCTCTGTTAAAAGTATTTTTACCTGTAGTCACAAAATCTTACGTAATTTAATTAGCTCAACAGATTTATGTCAGTCTCAAGTACATAAACTAGCTCAAAAATGCAACTTATGATCGTGAAATGTACTTAAAAATACTGTTTAAATCTTTAGAAACTTAATAAGATAACATTTTTGAACATATTATCTTACCAGTTTTGTAGAGGTGTAAAGAACATTTTACATTCATTCATCTTATTTAAGATAAACCGGTCATATTTTAAACGTAGATCTTATTTGAGAGTCCCTCGCTAACAGCGGTCAGTCTTCGGATTTACAATGCATAAAGCAGGGGTTTGATTCCCCTCGGTAGAGTCAGGAGATAGCTTAATGTGGCTTTACTACAGGAAAAGCCCTCAGTGGCTCAGCGATATGTCTGTGGACTTCCAATACTAAAAACCCGATTTCGATAGCCATGGTGGGCCGAGCACAGATAGCCCCTTGTGTTTAATTTAAAACAACAACCTATAAGAAAAACTCACACACACCTTATTTAAGATAGTATTGCCAATATTTCGTCAGTGTAGTATTAACTAACATTACGTTTAATTAATAAATAAATTAATTTGTTTAAGTACAGAAGCAAAGCTCACAATTTGTGTTTACAGTAAATGAAATTTTATAAATACAACCAGATATATTTGATAACGATACAAATATATTCTTGGATAAATAACAAAATAGTGAATTATTTAAAAGTATGATGCTTTATTTAATAGCAGTACAATGTTTATTTTGAAGAAAAAACAGTTGGATTATACAAGAAATCTACCCTGAAAAAAGCAATATTTTATGAGTAAGAAAAATACAAAACACTACATCTTTATGCTTGTCCTATTGGAGTTTTCTTAAACTGTTGATTTTGTTAAGAGTATTTTTCATCTAAATTTGAAAAGAAAACAATCAAAAAATTAAAATAAATTTCATCATAAAATTGGTACGAACTAAATTTTATGATGCAAATAAAAATATATACAAAAAAATTAACAACTGGACTTCAAGTGACACATACTCATGAGATACTGTTTAGTTTCCAAGCCTGATAGTGACAAGAGTTGTATATTTCCATGGTAACTCTGTGGCGCGAGAATAGCGGCTATGAAAAGAAGATATATAATCTGTAACTTTTGATTTTAATATCCCCAGTAGTTGTAGCTGACACCAGAAAGTGAAAACTACAGTAACAAAAAGTATGAGAGAAAATAAACGAGGCGTTATGGTTTGAGTGCGATTTTTGTCTTGAAATGGCTTGGTTGTTGGTAGAGATGAGCGAAAAAAGGATAAAAATAAGTTCTACAATTCGTTTAAAAGGAATTTTGACGGGTGAACTTACTGACCGCTGGACTATAATAGCAACGATTTGGAGTAATTAAATAAACTTATTGCGGAATATGTCATTTTGCAATAAGTTATTACACTTTTGGGGAAAGAAAATAAAACATTATTTATTAAAAAACTATGGTTTATAAAGATGTCTTTATTAAAATGCATAAAAACAGATACTCTAAAACTAAAACCTGGGGATTATTCACAACTTTTTTGAACAGCCATGACTCTCAATTATCGAATTATCACTTAAAAATAAAAAATCTGTCGATAGATGGCCTACTTGTAGCTCAATATTTTATATTGATCGTTATATTGTGGACCATTATTTAGTATTTGACTGACATGGGAGGTTTAGAAGACCTTTTCCTCTCTTATACATCCATAGTTGCTAATGTTTTTAGCCCTTAGACTGAGCCACAGATGGGCTTATTATAACTTAATTGAATTTCACTGGAACATCACAGGCTCCAGAATTTTTTTAAAACAAATGATCAAGAATCAAAATAAAAATTAAAAATTTAACAATTAAAAATTGCTAAAGTTAATATGATGAAAACACTTTAATAGTCCATTATTTGTAACTTATTATGAGTGACTAAGACTAAATGCTGAACATGGGTATGTAACGGTTTGGTGGTTGGATTTGTAGGACCAGCTCAATTGCAAAAAGAAGCTTGAAGGAATGGGTGGTTTACGTTTAAATTAGGTAAGGATTAGCTTGTTTAGAAAGGCTTTTGACTCAACTGTAAATATATCTTTATATTACGATTAGACAATGGAAATGATCAGAATAATGAAGAAAAATAAGATGTAGTGAAGGTGTTTGTTGTTGGAACAGAAATCTGGCTGAATGTTGACAACTGGTATGAGAGAAATATCTTTGAAATAAACTTTTACAGGCTGTTTAATAGTAATATAATAATATACTAATGGCTTTAAACGTAAAATGTAGGTTAAAGCTTCATCAAGTTCACGATACTAAAGGTAACAGCAATAAGTTTGAATCTATTCGGATTTCTATTAGTAGTTATTCGAGGAGAATGCTATTAGCTAGAAGTGTTACAGATAATCAAATAAAACAGAGGACAGTAATGATATGTTCTACAGTGAAATGAAAAATATACTGTTAATAAGGTTATATAAGATACACATTATTAAAATATCAGTATATAAATGTGTATCGTAGTTCTAATCACTTCTCAGGTGTTTAAAGAATCCTTAGTGACACGTTGAGATTAAAATTCAACTATTAATGAGGTTATATAAGCATATAGACTAAGAAATGTTAAGAATTACATTTTTATAGAAGAGGTTCAAGTTTTCCTTAAACAATTAATCAGCAAATCATTTAAAAACAATGTTAGTTTAGATTTATTGTTAACTTCTAATGAAAAAATTGATGATGTGGTAGAGAGTGGAGAACATTCCTCATTTAGACTTGATGTTTTGTTGGACACTAAATATAGAATAATAAGAGTATGGTTCCAAGTTACAAAAAGTGAATATTGAAGAAATGAGACAAGAATTATCTGCTGTAAATTAAGTAAAGGAATTGGTTGAAGATCGTGATCAAATATGAAAAATATTTTGAAGTAAATTCTTAAATATTTACGAAAGACATGTTCTTACAGAAAAAAATAAATTGGTTGTAAATAAAAAAAATGTAGGTTGGCTCACATACGATGTAAAGGATAAAAATTAAAAAAAGAAACATTGCAAATATAAGAGAATTATCAAAAAAAATTATTACGTCAAAAACAATAAAAGGTTGGTTGAAATGTAAAAATGAATAGTAAGGATTTATTGAAACATAAGGCAAAGTATTAAGATTAAAACAGTCTTTTAGGGATGAGAAAGAAATATTGATATAAAATGCTAAAAAAATGACTGAACTCTTAAACTATAGTTTTATAGGTTTTTACTAATAAGGTTTTGAATAATATTCCACATTCTGAACAGTTGCTAGATGGGAAGAGGATTGGACAAAATAATCACTTTAATTGTGACCTTGTTAAGAAGTAATTAGGAAGTTTAAAAAATGTTAAAACTTCTGATCCAGGTAATACTAACCGAAGGATTTTGAAGAAGATTAAGGATTGGATACGTGAGTCGCTTACTCCTATTTTCACAAATCCTTGAAAAGTGGGCAGGTGCCAAAATAATTGAAGTTGGTTAATGTTACTTCTTCTTTTCAATGAAAGTTGATAAACGTTGCCCTAGTAATTATAGGTCTATTAGTATTACACTAGTAGTGGGAAAAGGTCTTGAAACTCTGATCAAAGATGCTTTACAAAGTTTTATTGGGTAGTTAGCATGGTTTCACTGGGGGAAAGCCTTGCCTTGCTGATATTTTGATAATCTTTAAAAAGGTTACTGCATATCTAGATGAGAGCAATAGTGTGGAGTTCGTGTATCTGGATTTTCAGAAATCATTTTACAAAGTATTACATGAAGGGTTTGTTAAAATACTATCTCTGTAAATATGAGGGGAAGGTTAATTCATTACGTAAGAAGCTGACTGAATATAAGAAAGTAAAAGGTTGTTATAGATGGAGTGCACTCAAACTGGATTAATGCTGCAAGTCAGATTCCCTATAGCTTAGTGTTAGAGTCTTTGCCTTTTTTTTATTTACATCAGTGACATACGTATTATGTTTTATAGCTTCTTAAGCCAGCCAATCAATGAGCCGTTACTACTGTCAGTGCAAATAAGATTTCAGGTTGTATCTACAGAAATACTGAACACAAGTCTAAAGACTCTTACTGTGCCATTTTATCTGTCACATATAGAAAGCTTGTTCAGTTTTGGGCTTCTTACCTCGCAAAGAACATTGAACTGTTGAAAAGGATTCAGAAAAAAAGTACGTAGGTGATACATTGAATGGAAAGGTTGTTATATGAGGATAAGTTAAAATCTCTAAAATTGCTTTTCTTTAAAAACGGAAGCGCTAGAGAGTATCTGATCGAACGCTTTGAGGGAATTAATAGTGTTGATGTGTTATCTTTTTTTTCATATTTAATTATAATGATAAGTCGAGAGAAACAAATATAAATTTTGGCAAGACATAGATCATTTTTAGCTAACAGTGCCTAATCTTCTTAACAGGGTAGTTAACTTTGAGAACTGCTTATCTTCGTATGTGGTAGATCTATTAATTTAAGAAATTTTATGGAAAAGTATGAAAAATATTTCAGTAATAAGATTTGGTTTTGGGTTATTTACTGTTCAGTTCAGTTTAGTGGATAGGATGTTCTATACGCACAAGAAAGTCCCTTTGATAGTTTAGTAATATATTAACTAATATTTCATTCTAGTCCCCTTACTGTCTCGAAGTGCTTTGTTCTACGGTATTCATATGAAAAACAATAACCATTAACAAAATCAATTCATGCTTTAGACATATGAAGTATTAAAATAATTTTTTTCGATACTGCCTTTGTTGTCCGTAATGTTAGAAAACTAAAACGTTCTACGGGGTTTTCCACATTTCATTTAATCCTATTAAATATTAGCCCGGCATGGCCAAGCGTGTCAAGGCGTGCGACTCGTAATCTGAGGGTAGCGGGTTCGCATCCCCATCGCGCCAAACATGCTCGCCCTCCCAGCTGTGGAGGCGTTATAATGTGACGATCAATCCCACTATTCGTTGGTAAAAGAGTAGCCCAAGAGTTGCCTGTGGATGGCGATGACTAGCTACCTTCCCTCTAGTCTTACACTGCTAAATTGGGGACGGCTAGCACAGATAGCCTTATAGTAGCTTTGTGCGAAATTCGAAAAACAAACAGACAAACCAACCTACTGAATAACGAGATTCTCCTCTATAGCACAGCGGCATGTCTGCGGACTCGCGTCGCTAGAAACCGTGGTGGGCAAGGCACAGGTATTACATCGTGTAGCTTTGTGTTTAATTTTAAACAAACAAACAATAACGAAATCAGCATTTATCAATAAAATTACAAGCCATATAATTACAGTTTTGAAACAAAACATTTTTAATGAATGGTTCGAAATGTTTGAACATTTAGAAAATCTTTGTTTTTGGTTATGTATAAATTCTTATGTGAAATTTTCTAACCAGTTTGATTTATTATTCACTCAATGCGTTATTTGTTATTCCTAGCGCTAGTGCTGCCCGCTAATGAGCACACTCGAATACATTAACACTTGTTTATTGCCGGATATATTATATGTATATATAGTATAATATCTATTTGTTTTAACGTTCTACCAGACATTATCAACTACTAAGGTATAAAGATTTAACTCGTGATCTAGTTAATATGAAAAACTAGCGGATGGATACATCAGCACTTGATTGGCTGAGTGCAACATGGCTGCAGATATGGAAAAAACGTTGAAAATTGTCAAATAATTAGAGATACTTTTCTCTCCAAGAAATATTTGATAAAGAAATTAATTGAGAAGCAGCCAGATTAATAAATAAAACTGAAAAATATGTCAAAAGACAAACTGTGGAAGGTTCATTAAACATTAATCTAAATGTTGCCAAGCTTCAAACACCACTGAAAGTCAGTTTAGGCTGAAACCTTCAATGACGTCATTTGCAGTACAGGAACTTGACATTTCCGTTATTAAATAAACAGTATATGTGTTTTAACTATCGATAGTTGCATGGAAAATAACATGTAAAACTTTCGAAAAGTGTATTCAAATCTATTTTGTGTTCTTCCGAAATAGTGGTTTTAAACATTATTTTAGATATTACCCGGTGTTATGTATAACCTGCTTTTAGACTGTTAATATTTTATAGTTGTTTGCCTCGACCTGCAATGTCAAAATGGTAAGTCTGTAGTTTACAACGCTAAAATCTGGAATTCTATACTCTTAATTGGCACTGTAAAGATAGCCCATTGCGTAACTTTTCGATTAACTAACTGCAAAAAACAACTTATAATCTTAAATAAAACTTTGTAAAAAAATAGTTTCTAATGCCTTAAATTATGACATATGTTCTAATACACGGTTGGCATTTTCGATAGACTAATATAATACAAGTCTATGATGTTAAAACTCACCTTCAAAATAGAAAAGATGAAAGAAATATCCACATAAATTCAAAATTAGGTGATTTAAACAAAGGTTAGAAAAATAAAACTGTACTATATTAATAAGGTTTCTTTTATTTTTCTGCCGGTTTGTGTTTTTTTCCCTCTGTTGAGATTTACAACATTTTCAGGTTGAAACGAACGACCATGTTTGATCACGTGTTCATAAGCGAAGAGGGTTTCCTTTTCTTCTTTGGCACATGTAGGAACTTGTTTCTCCCATGTAAACTCGTCCCTTTGCTACATTCAATACATGGAACCAGAGCTATCAAAATAGTGGTATTCTTTTATAGATATTGCTTTAGTTTTATGCCAGAAAGAAACACGATCCATAAGAACGAGTTAATTTGAATTTTTAACAATTTTTCCCCGAAACATTCTGACTGAATGCAAAACTTTTTGAATAAAAAGAACTGTGCAATAATTAGAACCTTCGTTATTAGTTGACTTGCGCTGAGACTTTGAATGTTTCATTGACTTTATAATTAGCTTTGTTAACGTATTCTAAAGGAAAACTGTCTTGGGTTGCTAAGTCATTTTTCAATTTGTCAAGTTCCAATGGAAAATGTTCGATACCGGAACAAATAGTCTTGATTTTCGAAAATGGTCATGGTGTGAGTGTGTGTGTTTCTTATAGCAAAGCTACAATAAGCTATTCGCTTAGTCCACAGAGAGGATCTGAACCCCTGATTTTAGTGTTGTAAATCCGTATACTTACCGTTATCCCAGGGTTGGCGGATGAAGAGTCATAGTAGAAGTTCCAAAATATGTATAAACCTATATGAATATTCTTTTGATAACTGGATGTATGGAACTTATCGTGTTCTTTAACAAGAACATTCAGAATAGAAAGTAAACGATTTGTTTTCATGTTTACTGGTAAATACAATTTCAGGATTGGTTAGATTCAGGTTCGAAAAGAACTCTTCAACGGATGATGAATCACTGAAACTAGTAAACATGCCCTCAATATACCTTACCCAGAAGAACGTGGAAATAACTTGATCTTGGATTTTAATCATGAACATGTTTGGGAGAACAGATGCAACTGGATAGATCATGCTTATTCCTTCGATCTGGGCATAATCGAGATGTTCATGTTGAACGTTGTTCCAGGAAGAAGTAAAATGGAATACGTTTTAAAAAAATTCCCAAGAAAGTAATGATGCCAGAAAATAATTCGCTTGTGAAACAATCAATGCTACAATTCATTGCTTCGGAAACTGGTTTGTGTGTGAAAAATCTTTTCACGTCGAAACTGACGATAACAGCAAGTCGTTCGAAATATTTCAGCTTTGACAAATATTTCGGAATTTCTGACAAATGATGAGTCACGTTTGACAATTGAAAATGAAGAATCCGTAGACAGGTTGTAGACGGAAAGCAGATTTATGAACTGTGACTTTTGTGTTTTGTTTGTTTGAATTTAAGCACAAAGCTATCCGTGCTCTGCTCAGCATGTGTATCGCAACCCATTTCCTAGCGTTGTAAATCCATAGACATACACCTGTGCCACTGGAGGAGGGGGGTTTAGTTTCGGCAATGCGATGAATGTGAAGAGTTCTTGAATTAATTGTTCTGAGAAATGTTATACAGATCGTTTGAAAGAAGCTCTAATGTGTTTTACAGAAGTAGATACCTTTCTCAGGTAGGTGTCAAGTTCGTTGTCAATGAGGTGAAACAAATCTTATCTTGGAGGATTTCTTTAACTTTTGTGATAATGATCCATGATTTCAATGGAGTTGACTTTCAACAAAATAGGACAATCAGGCTATATCAGTGTTTGAAAATGTGTAATGTATAGAAGAATTATGTTTCAAACACATAGTTTACAATGAAAGATAATCGAAACTGTTTTATTCGGACGATTATAAGAATATTAACAATCTAACAGCAGGTGATACACAATTCTGTGTAAAATCTAAAATAATGTTTTGTATCACGCTAACGAAACAGCACAAAATCGATTTAAATACAGTTTTCTATACTTTCACGTCTTCTCATCTCTTCACCGACTGATATGTTAAAACACAAACTGTTTATTTAATAACGTAAGTTCCAGATCCCTAAATTGTAAGTTATATCAGAACGGGAGGTTCAACTCAACTAACCTTCAGTGGTGTTTGAAGTCTGGCAACCTTTTGATTGACTAACTTTCAACACCTTTTCTTTTGATATAATTTCCAGGCTCATGTATTAATTTGGCTGATTTCCAGTTAATTTTGTGATGCAGGTTTCTCACGTATAAAAAACAATATTACTTTTATGACAGTTTTCAATACTTGTTTTTGCTGTCTTGTTAGGCTCAAGCAATTAAACGTTATTAATGTATACACCCTTCACTTTTCCTATTATCTAGACCATGAATTCAATCTTTGTAGTTGTTACACCTGAATAGGAAAGGTGGAATATTGTAAGCATAAATATTACACTCTGTATATTGAACAATAATCAAGCTTTAAATTTTACATAAAAGCGTATTTCATTTAATTATTTAAACTCAAATACATTTACTCTTTTAAATGAAACATAATTTTAACTTTTGATATATCTGTTTACCAACTGTCTGTGTACTTAGCAGTTTAGGAGATTACACATCAAACTTGATGTGTAAAAGCTAACGCAATTATTAGTTTTTATACACTTAGGGAATTAAAAAAACGACTTGTTTGCATAAAAAATTTGGTATTAAAGAAAACTTGTTTTTTTTCGGGTATATGTGTTAAGGCCACATGTAAAGATTTTTTTGTTATCCGAGTAAAATTCTTTTTCGGTTGTAATGTTTTTACTACTAAAGTAGCTGCAGGTTACATGATGTTCTGTTTTAACAATGTAGTACCGGATTAACGTATAGGCTACCTAGGCCTAGGACCCCATCGGCCACTTAAGTAGAAAAAAATTATGGCTCGTAAAACTGACAGAATAGAGCCTAAAATGAGTCATTATTATTGTCATGATCATTATTGTTATTCACCATTGTTACCTGGGCCTAGAGCCTGTGCTGTAAATATATGTTATTATACAAATCATTTGACTGTTCTCGTGAAGAAGCCACGAAGTTTGAGACTACAGACTCCAAACTTCTCTGAACGTGATAAGTCGTTCAAAACTGAAATTCTTGTTTTAAATATATTTTTTTTTTCAAACTAAAGTTGACGTACACGAAGATAAAAATAAGGTCACGAGCATATGCTAGTAACTGTGTAATTTATTGTCGACAAAAAGGTACAAACTTTATTCTATCGATATAAAAATGTTTATATTAACTACAAAAAATCTATTTTTGCTCCTTTATGATAATAGTATCAAAATAAGATAAAAAACACTTTTTAAAAGTAAGCTCTAAATGAAGAAGATTACTGCTAGACGTTTTCTTGGTTATTTTCCAAATTTCAAGCTAAACAAAAGCTAAAATAAACTAAATAAGTTCTCTACCACGGACAGTTGGTTTGGTCAGTATGCTTCAGGCCATGTCTGTTAATTTTGTTTTTATCTAAAAACTTAATGATTTTCTTTTTAGTAGTCTGGCTTACGGTTTTATTCCGAGAATATATCCAAAGGTTCTCTACAAAGAAACGAAAAATAGAAGGTCAATATATATTAAAGTACATTATTAATAGCAAAAAAATGTACACTTCAAAAAAGTAAAATAAAACCATGAAGTATTTTATTTATTTAAACGTAAATAAAGACAATAATATAATGTTTAGCTTCTTTTCTATCATAAAAACGAGGTAATGATAGCTCGTTAACTATTTATTAACTTTTAATTTTGGATATAATAAACCCTTGAAACTTTCCAACATATAAGAAGGATACAATATTTTCATATGAAATAATGGATGCTTTATGTTGAGACAAGTGCTAACAAAAATTGTGTTATATTTATTTAGACAATATTTTCTAACACATTTAAGATTAATATTTATTTTATCTCGCATAAATTATTCAAAAACCTTTTGGCAGATACTGTGCAAAAATACACAAGCGCCATCTGCGCTGGAAGTTCCTAAATTACAAGTGATAGGCTACAGGAATGCAGGTAATTAATGACACTTGATTCAACTGTTGGGACAGCTCATGTCTGATCAAGTGCCTTATTGAGCACTCACGACCGAACGAACGGAACGTGTTTTTTTTCATTGCATTAACGCGACAAAGACATTTAACCCGATTATTAACATACGTAGCAGCATAATAAGCAAAAAAGTGAATTAATTTGAATGGACTTTCAATAAAAAAAAATCAGATAATTACCTGCATGTGCTACTTTCAATAAAAAAAAATCAGATAATTACCTGCATGTGCTACTTTCAAAAAATCGGCACAGGTCCAAAGTATAGAGTACTCCTTATAGTCGGTGTCCAATATCCACAGCTTCAAACGAAAAGGAACTGAAAATAAAGGCATCGCAATATGGATGTATTAACAGTTTCGATTTTTTATTTTTTGAATTTCACATAAAGTTACTCGAGGACTATCTGCGCTAGTCGTCCCTAATTTAGCAATGTAAGTCTAGAGAGATGGCAGCTACTTATCTCCACCCACCGCCAACTTTTAAGTTACTCTTTAACCAAAGTACAGTTGGATTGACCGTCACCTTATAACGTCCTCACAGCTGAAAGCGCGAGCATGTTTGGTGTGACGGGGGTTTGAGCCCGTGACTCTCAGATTACGAGTCGAACGCTTTAACCCACTTGGCCGTGCCAGGCCGTATTATTAACAGAAGTGTTTTGTTTGTTTTACAAGTATATAAAGAGACGTCGCCTGGGTGAAAATCAATTGTCAGGTTTTAAGGTATAGACCAAGTTTTTCATGGTAGGTGTCTTGGAATTGTTAGTGATAAATTTAAATAATAAACAGTCCCTTCAATTTAAAATAATATATTAAAACATAATATATTAATTTATCTGTCGAACGAAATTTCCGATGGCCTGGCATAGCCAAGCGCGTTAGGTGTGCGACTCGTAATACGAGGGTCGCGAGTTCGCGCCCGCGTCGTGCTAAACATGCTCGCCCTCCCAGCCGTGGGGGCGTATAATGTGACGGTCAATCCCACAATTCGTTGGTAAAAGAGTAGCCCAAGAGTTGGCGGTGGGTGGTGATGACTAGCTGCCTTACCCTGCAAAATTAGGGACGGCTAGCATAGATAGCCCTCGAGTAGCTTTCTGCGAAATCCCAAAAAACAAACAAATAAACGAAATTTTCGACGTATATTTATCCTCCGAGAGAAGCCTAATTTGTTCCACACACCACTAGAAATTATAATGCAATAATACTCGGTTAAAACAATCAGTAAACCAAAAAGGTTTCAGTTGCATGACGCAATAGCATAACAACATCAGTTCACAACGCCTGAACCACTCAACGTATGATTGATAAACATTATGTAAACAAACCTACGATGAACTACGACATTTAAAAATAATTAAATGTAACATTCGCGCTAGATAAACAATTAAATTAATAATACTCGCATTCAACTTAAACTGAAACAATCGTATATATATCTAACAGAGACCTGTGTTCAAATTCTATTTGATAGAGCCTCGGATCTACAGTTAGTGTTTTGAAAATTCAGAATAAGAAATCAATGAACGATATCTTGTTGAAGCGCCAGATATTTCGAAACCTAAGACTTTTAGGCACCTAAAGACAACTTAATTGTCCGTATGATAAATAAGTTTTGAAATTTAAAGAATGTAAGATTATGTACACCATTATACAAAAATTCTAAAAAGAAGTACAATTAATTTTAACATAACATGCTGTTATTAAAACTTAAAAAAATAAGTTTTGAATATGGTGTAAAGAAATAAATTATATAAACTTCAAAACTAGTTCTTATGCCTTAATTATGTGTCATATATAACGCTAAGATTAATTCAATTATTTAATGGTTGATCAGTGTCAACTTGTTTTCATATACCAAATAAAGAAGGCGTGCCTTCAGTTCATACATTATTTTGTTTTATAAATATGTTATCCTATTTTGATAAACCTTAAAAACGTATGTTAATAACATCTCTCGGGAACATTTTCTACTTTTCAGTCAGGTATTTGATCTAATCACTGCGATCTATGTTTTGGGTTTGTCACTGAAACTCCAGCTATCATTGTAGTTCATGATAAACATACTTATCTCATGTTTATCATGTCCAATGAATTTAACTTTCTGTTTCCTATCCGTATAAAATGTGTTAGTTTTTGTTACTGGTGACTTACCGACATCAAACGGTTGGAAAACAAGCTTAGCTGGTTCCTTCGGATCGAGAGGGTTAGTCCTTTCATAAAAAAACAGTTTCGTGCTACTGTAGAAAAAAAATATATATATATATTGTATACATGAATGTATATATAAGTTTTGTGTATTAATAATATTAAATATAAATTATAACACCTAATCACGGTTTGCTATAATTTACTAAATGAAACTTATTAAAAATATATTATTCTAGTTACCTACTTACAGCCGTTATATCAACACGTGTTTGATATCTGTGAAAATAAAAAAACAAAACAAAATGCAGACCAATTCTAGTATGTTAAAACATATTTCAGCCACTTGGTTGTTCGTGACTTCCATTCCAATCTTATGAATCACGTCACGAAACACGAAATAAAATTCAGCGAAAACAAATACTATGTATTCAAACTACTTCAATAGCATTTAAAGATATTTTGAATAATGAAACAATTAAAAACCAGGAAAAAGCCTTGAAGTTTCAGGAAATAATCTGCAACATGAAATCTTAGTTCAATAAATTAGTTACTTCTCCCTGTGTTAAAAAGTTTCTAACACTGATAAGAAGTTAACGAAGAAGTTATTTAAAGTAAGAAATGCTATCAACATTTGCGATATACTTCCAATGTATTTATTTTTTCCACTTGGCGCTACAACTAATGCGCTGACGAGCTTTGGGTGTGAGGTTTTTAATTTAGCGTGACTGATCAACATTTTATAAGATATGAAACCAGTAGCAGAATTAAAAAGCAAAAATCGCAAATAACTCTGAGCTACTGTCACGAACATACAAAATTATGCTAGTTATTTTACAAGCGTCTGAAAACCAGTTTAATCTTGCAGCGAGTTATTACTATTAAAAACTAATAAAGAGTTTTAATAGCAACGAAAGTGCTTTAGTGCGGCTTATTGATATGTGAGAAACTGTAGTTAACATGAATAAACCCATGAGTTGCTGTAATACAGAACCAGGACCATTGAACTAATAGTAAATACGTATTCCTTCTAAAATAACAAACACATATATAAAATCCTAGATGTATTTTCTTAAGGCACCAGACGTGTTATCGTTCCAGAGTAAATAAGACCATAGTTAAGAGTAACAAATAAAATAAAACCTGTTTTAGGCAGAATCGCACGGAACCGAGCGAAATTTTCGGCTTAAGCTGGCTTTCCGTCTTATGCAATGAACATACATTTCCTTAATTATATATAATTTTTCAGCGAAACGCTATACTTGCTTGACTCAAGGAAAGTAAGACAATGGTGATTAAAAATATATTTGTTAAAACGGCTGGTTTGGGTTGAGAAAATTGTTCATGTAGTGGAGCGAACCCGACGATGACCAAAGAGGTCGAAACGTTGTTCGCTCTCTACATAAAAAATTTTCTCAACCCAAACCCACCGTTTTTACAAGTGGGATTTCTCGTCATCACTGAATTGTGAATAAAGTTATTATACTCTTTATGCTATATTTATCAGAATAAGAACAAAAATAGACATTCAAAATATACATAAGTACATAAAATATTAATCAAATTTATTTGAAGAAAATGTCCAATTTCAACTGTTTCGTTTTTCTAATGGGCTTTCTCATGCGCTTAAAAGAAAACGCCAATTCTACGGCCTTTCCATGAAGCTAATTTTCACCCTTTATATTTCCATACAATTTTATGGAGTTCATATAACTTAGCACTTGCGATGAAGTAGAAATTTTTATTTTCTCACTACCTTTTCCACTTTAGTCATCTTCTGAATATATCACACTGTTACCATCTTGCGATTTTATTATAGATTTTAACTCAATTTCATCAATTTCTGTTAAAACATTCTTGTCAACGTTCTCAAAACTTTCTTTGTTAACAGAATCATCTGCATCAATCTTTTCAATCAGAGTTTGGATTTCATTGGAATCGTCAAAAGAAACAACTTTTAAAAAATGAGAGTATTTAGTAGCTTTTTAAAAATGATGGTATTAAACAAATGTTTCCTAAATTTTAAAATTAGGGAATAGAGGAATTTATTTTTCCCGTGAGAACTAGTTTGTTTGTTGTTATAGAAAAGCCACATCGGTCTATCTGCTCAGCCCATCAAAGGGAATCGAACGCCTGATTTTAGAATTGTAAATCCGGGGATATACCGCTGTACCAACGGGGAAACTTGTTTAAACTCTTTAAAGAGTAGAATTTGTGCTCTTAAAAAACAAATAAAATGAATCTAATTTAACTGCAAAGTAATGACAACAGAAAAAAGAACAGAATATATTTAACCAATGCTTACTGTTACAAAATGTCCGAGAATTTATTAATATTTAAAGAAGTTATCAATTAAATGAGAAATTAATATTTTATCAAAAACATTTTTTCCGCCTTACTCAGGTTCTAATCCTACTTGTTGATAGATGAGGAAGGTGAAAGAGTTTCCCGTCCGCGTTACGCAGGTTCCGCCATACAGAGAGCCTTTTTATAAGAGAAATCTTAAGATAACGCCGCAAAATGTTGATATTTCCGGCTTGAATAGGTTTCCGCCCTATGCAGTTTTAGGCTTACACAGATTTTACTGTATTTGCTTTTGAAGTACATTTGATGCTGTATTGCATGTATCTTTCAGAGAGCGTAATTAATTTTCCTCGTGATTCATTTCATGAAAACGTTTTAATAACGTTATGAAAGTATAAATTACAATGTTAAGCGTCCCTTATGTGACGTCATTCTTGAGTCTACTGACTGAATGATAAACAACACATCATGGTGCAAGTGGTTGAAACAAGAGACCAAGCCAGACGGCCTTGAGCACAGTTTTGAGCAAACGATACATATCCATATTTACACCATTCGATTAATATGACTAACTATGTGTTAGCTAAATAAATTAGGAACACATAAGATGCAATTAGCAAAAGGCTATCGAAGTCATCAGTCAGTTTCTTTTTTTGCTTATTCTTTTTCAGTTATTAAAAACAAAATAAAATCATGTTTACTCTAACTTATTCGATAAAATCTTAATAAAATAAAACTCTTAAACGTTTATCAGGTATGATATTTTAAAACTGTATTGCTCTAAGCAAACAATAATACTGCCTAGAAATAAATATTTTTCCAGATTTCAACATTCATACCACTACTAGAGTAAGACCATGTACTACCATCCACACCTCAATAGTTAACCCTAATCTCATATTTCATAGCTAACTGAAATAAATACAATTTGAGAAATAAAGCTTGACCGACAATGAGATAGAAAAGAGCAGTCGAGCCAGTCGGACGTTGGAAAATTCCTTTGTGAACCAATCAAAATTAAGAATGCTCATGAAACAAATTCGTGGCGTATCCATACTATATAAAAACAGTGTGTCACCTTAGGTTTCATTTCTCGAAGTAAGAAAAATCATAAAAACCAAAATGTATCTATTTAAATAGAATAATTCGATTGCTGCCTGCTCATTATAAGCTTAATGAATTCCCGTCACACCAAACACACTCGCCCTCTCAGTCATTGGAGCGTTATAATGTCACGGTCAATCCCACTATTCGTTGGTAAAAGAGTAGCCCAAGAGTTGGTGGTGGGTAGTGATGACTAACTGCCTTCCCTCTAGTCTTACACTACTAAATCAGGGACGGCTAGCACAGATAGTTCTCGAGTAGCTTTGTGCAAAAAAACAAACAAACAATCTATCTGTCATGCATGGATAAATTTTGCTACATAAGCTGTTATTCATATCTCAGCTAAATATTGATCAGCATTTTGATTTATTTTTACGATTAATAGTATTTCCATACAATGTTTATCACGTATAGAAACCTATCCACACACTCCTTACTTGTCTTAAAATCAGTGGTCTTTTAACACAACGTTTACGACGTATAGGAACCTATCCGTTGGCTCTTAACTTCTCATCAGCCTCGTAAACGTGAGAATAACGATATTTATACTATACAACCGATTCTGTATGTCCACAATGTTCTTCTAGCTTGTTTTTATATTTAATTAACCAATGTTACTAAAGTTTAGATATACTCACAAAATGGTTACCGCCTTGTCCAGAAATCCGAGGACCTTGCCTCCTAGATCGGTAACGTTTGAATACACACATCTCCAGCCAAGTTCAAACCACGTAAACTGCCTTGCCACCTCATACCATTCACCCAGAAACTGGAGAGAAAATGAAAGAAATTTTTATAAGGTATCTCGTAACTGAAATCATTTCACAATTTTACTGTGTTTGTGCAATTTTTTTCATTGAGTGATAAATCCATAACAAATATTATCAAAATATTGTCTGTTACATTTAATGTGTATTTGGTAACTTTCAGCTGATTGCACCGAATGGTATACTTGAAAAAAAAATAGTTATCTGAAGAATACAAACAGAAATAAAAGTCTGTTACCAGTATCTTAACTGATCTAGAATTTTCCAATACTTCTAAAATTATAGCCTTAAATTTCTTCAGGGTTAGTAGGATATATATATATCTGTGTGTGTAGTTTCTGCACAATAGTTTTTGGGAATTAAATCTGATGTCATTCTGTTCCAAAGTGTTGAACTATTATTTGATTAAAGTAGTTGCTTATATTTCTCAAACAAAGATTAATTTGTATTTAATTTAACCTTTCTTAAGGTTCACAAAATTCATCTTTCAATGTTTGTTTGTTTGTTTTGAATTTCCCGCAAAGCTACTCGAGGACTATCTGCGCTAGCCGTCCCTAATTTAGCAGTGTAAGACTAGAGGGAAAGCAGCTTGTCATCACCACACACTACCAACTCTTGGGCTACTCTTTTACCAACGAATAATGAGATTGACCGTGACATTATAACGCCCCCACGGCTGAAAGGGCGAGCATGTTTGGCGCGACCGGGCATCTTTTAATGATGGATAATATATGATTATCACTTTTTTTCTGAATATATTTAATATAATATATTATATAATATAATATAATACGATAGTTATCTTGAAATCAATATATTAAAAACACTGAATATTAATCTGACTTGCAGTAGCCTAGTTTCGTTTACAATATGAATAAATTGGATTTTGTTTGTGAATTTAGCATAAAGCTAAACGAGAGCTATCTGCGCTAGTCTTTCATAATTTAGCAGTGTAAGACTAAAGGGAAGACAGCTAATCATCACCACCTAATGCCAACACTTGAACTACTTTTTTACCAACGAATAGTGGTATTGATCGTTACATTATAACGCACCCACAGCTGTAAGGGCGATCATATTTGGTGTGACAAGGATTCGAGCCGGCGACTCTCGGACTATGAGTCGAGTGCCTTAACAGCTTGGCCATGCCGGGCCTAATTGGATTTTGTCAGTAGCACTACTTTATGGCAGTGTTTGTTTGTAATTAAACAGGAAGCTACACGATGGGTTAGCTATCTTCGATCTGCCCATCACGAGTCTCGATTACCGGTGTCTAGCGTTGTAAGTCCGAAGACATACCGCTGAGTTACAGTCGTAGTAACAAAAATAAATGTAAAGAAAGCACAGCTTATGTATCGTGTACTACTTTCACGACAGTAAGCATCATGTTAACAGTTATACCACTCATTGTTCGCATTAACCCGAAAACAAACTTATTGGTGACCATTTGAAGATTTTAACAATTATAATTTTCGACACCTTACTAAAGTTTCCACATAATAACAAGCATTTGGCTCATCTTAGTTTCGTTTTTTATGGTCAGGTATTGTTGCAATAGCGTTGGTATATTGAGAAATGGTATTCTTAACATCTTCCTTATGTGTATTTTCAAACACTGCTATTTTATACAAGTAACGTTTAACAATTAAGTTATGGTGAAGAATGAAAAACCTTACTCAGCCTCGTAGTAACAAAAATAAATGTAAAGAAAGTATAGCTTATGTATCGTGTACTACTTTCACGATAGTGAGCATCATGTTAACAGTTATACCACTAATTGTTCGTATTAACTCGAAAACAAACTTATTGGTGACCATAGAAATAATATTTCAATGCATAGGGTTATATTTAAAAATAATTAAAATTCTATAAAACAAGTGGCCCGGCATGGCCAGGTGGCTAAGGAGTTCGACTCGTAATCTGAGGGTCGCGGATTCGAATCCCCGTCGCACCAAACATGCTCGACCTTTCAACTCTGGGGGTGTTATAAAGTTACGTTTAATCCCACTACTCGTTGGTAAAAGAGTATCCCAAGAGTTAGCGGTGAGTGGTGATGACTAGCTGCCTTCCCTCTAGTCTTACACTGCTAAATTAGGGACAGATAGTGCAGATAGCCCTCGAATAGCTTTGCGCAAATTTCAAAAAACAAAACAAACTCTAAAACATTTAGATGAATAAATAAAAAATCCAACAGAAGCCTAAGTTCTGCTATTTCTATCTAATACATAATTATGTACCTTGCGATAGTCAAACTTCTCCTTTACTGGATGATTTGGGCATTGACCAAAACCAGGCACCTGAGAAAAGACCTCTACAGGACCAAGAATGCAGAGAAGAAAGAGTGGAATTTGTAACAACGATCCCATTGTGTTTCCAACAGTAAACGATCAAAATCTGTCAGGTCTCATATACCAAGATATTTAAATGAAATAAACTTTCTCACACCAACATTGAACTACCTCACATCCTTTGAAAATACCACGTGATGCATTGGTAAGCTCCTCGTGACATTTCTGTGGCGTATAATTGTGCAATATATCTCCTTGTTATTCATCACGAGACAGAAAGTAAAGTAGCTGGCCTTGAAAACAAACAAGCCAGTGTTTAAATGCGGTTGTCACTAACGGCACCATAAAGTTTAAATAAAAAGGTACATTTTTTATTCATTTATGTGGCTCATTCTCTTGTGGTTTCACTAAGGTTCACCTTAACTTTCTTAATTTTTATGTCATGCAACTTTGATTACATGTCTGTCTCTCACAGAAAAGTAATAGTAGAACACATTGATATGCTGCCCTAATTTTTTAAAAAGTATAGACAGTATTTACTTTGTGGAATGTTGTGTGTCTTGCAGAGAGGGAAAAGAGTGTAATTGCATGAAAAATAATCGCTTATCCTTATATTATTAGGATTGTATTTTTGTAGGGAATATACTGAAATGAAATCGTATTAATACGACAAATAAATGACATTACTTATAGTTTTTTTTTATTATTACTTAGACACTCAACGTTTCAGCTTCTCCAGGAGCGTTCGTTGAAGCACAAAGCATTTAAAGCTTTTAAATTTCGGTTTGTGTTTCGGTGAACTCTCCTAAAGAAGCTGTGAAGCGAAGCAGAGAGTGTCTAATTAAAGAAAAACAACATTTTGAGCATTTTGAAACGTATGATGTAACTGCGTATTCCTTTTTTTTAAAAAAATGTTAACTGTAGTTCATTTTAAATAGCGGTTAATTCTTTGAGATCTGCTCACATTATTACGTTTTTAGTCAGATAAATATAGTGTGAGACATTATTTTGTCTGTGAATATTTGTCGATGAATCATATTAAATGTGACACTCCTCATGTTCAACATGATTTTGTGACGGACAGTTCCGTAATTATGTTTCTTGAATAGAAAAAAATGTCTGTTAATCAAGCTGTTACGCAATCCTTATCAGACCAGATGACACAAGAAAAATGTTTTTGTTTGCAGTATGTCATTATTAACTGTGATGTTGCCATGTATAAAATCATCTATACCTCTCGCATAATTCTAATGGAGTTGGGAACAACAATGTCTGAAATGTTATACAACCACTACAGTTGTTACTGACTTTTTACAATGACCACTGAAATATATATTAAAGTTTGTTTACTTAAATGCAAAACAGCATAATTGACTGTCTGCATTTAACCCTCCAGAGGGTTTAATTCCTCACATTTAGCATTTTAAACCTCCAAGCTCATTGTTGAGCCACTGACGAGAACTTCATTAAAATTGAAGATCTTTACTGAAAACAGCGCACCAGAAGCCGGAGATCTTTAATCAGTTTGTTTATTTTTTGTATTTCGTGCAAAGCTACTCGAGGACTATCTGCGCTATTCGTCCATAATTTAGCAGTGTAATACTAGAGGGAAGCCAACTAGTCATCATCAACCACCGCCATCTCCATGGCTACTCTTTTATCTACGAATAGTGAGATTGACCATCACATTATAACGCCCTCATGGCTGAAAGGGCGAGCATGTTTGCTATGACGGGGATTCGAACACACGGTTCTCGGATTACGAGTCGATTTCTCCCTTCTCGCTGGGCTCCCTTCTACATGTTTCTTATAAACTTGTTTTTCTGATAAGTTGTTTACGATGTCCATTGAACTTGTCTTGTTATACAAATAACATGTTTAGCTGTTTAACATAGCATACATCTCTTAGTTTAACAGTGCTAAGTGTATTTGTATTCTATTTTAATCATAATGATTTTATTTGTTACGAAATATGCGAACATTTTATCCAAGACTATATATATACAGTCATGTGAAAAAATTAAGACACCCTATGAAAGCCTGTGTATTTTTGTAACATTTCTAGATACATAGATATTTAATCTCAATTTTACCAATACTAAGAGATTATAGGAATATAACTAAACAATTAAAATTGAAGAAAAGACTTTTCAAGATCTTCTGTAAATGTCATGCTACAAAAATGCATATTCGAACTAAGGAAAAAGTTAGGACATGCTCTACCCCCTAAAAGCTAGTGTTACCCCCTTTGGCCGAAATAACTGCAGTGAGACACTTCTTGTAGCCATCTACCAGTCTCTGACATCGGTCTGAAGAAAGTTTGCCCCATTTCACAATGCAGAATTCTTTCAGCTATGAGATGTCTGAGGGGTTTCTTGCATATACAACCCGTTTCAAGTCACCTCACAGCATCTCAATGGGATTAAGATCTGGTCTTTGACTCGGCCATTCCAGGACTCTCCATTTTTAGTTTCCAGCCAGTCCTTGGTGAATTTACTGGTATGTTTTGGGTCATTGTCGTGTTGCAGGGCCCAGTTCCACTTCAGCTTTAATTTTCGTACAATTGGTCTCACATGATCCTCAAGCATCCTCTGATACACAGTTGAATTCATGGTGGATTCTATGATTGTGAGCTGTCCAGGTCCTGCTGCAGCAAAGCAGCCCTAAACCATTACACTTCCACCTCTATGCTTCACAGTTGGTATGAGGTTCTTTTCCTGGAATGCTGTATTTGGTTTACGCCAACATGTCCTCTGTTCTGGTGTCCAAATAATTCAATTTTGGACTCATCTGTCCAAATAACATTATTCCAGAAGTCCTGGTCTTTGTCTAAATTCTCTTTGGCAAACTTTAGTCTGGCCTTGATGTTTCTCTTAGACAGCAAAGATTTTCTCCTTGCACACCTTCCATGCAAGTTACACTTGTGCAGTCTCTTTTTGATTGTAAAGACATGCACTTTCACATCAACAGTAGCCATAGCCTGCTGTAGGTTCCGTGATGACTTTTAGGGTTTTTGAAGACCTCTTTTAGCATCTTGCAGTCTGCTCTCGGGGTGAACTTGCTTGGATGACCATACCTTTGCAGTTGTTTTGAAAACCCTTCACTTGTTGATTATTTTCCGTACAGTGGAATGGCTGATTTCAAACTCTTTTGAGATCTTTTTTAATCCCATACCAGACTAATAAGCTGCTACAATTTTCTTTCTGAATGCCTCAGACAGATCTTTTGCTCTCACCCTGGTGCTCACTTTCACTTCAACAGTCAGGAGCACACCAGACTAAATATCTGAGGTTTAAATAGGGCAAGATTCATTCACAATGCTGAGTAACGATCTTCTAATCATGTGCATCTGGTGTGATACACCTGTATGTGAGTTGAGCCATTTTATGTGGGTATGAATGTGGGGGTGTCCTAACTATTTCCTCAGTTAAAATATGCATTTTTGTAGAATTACATATACATAATATCTTGAAAAGTCTTTTTTTTCAGTTTTAATTGTTTAGTTATATTCCTATAATCTCTTAGTATTGTTAAAAATTGGGATTAAGTATCTATATATCCAAAAATTTTACAAAAATACACAGGCTTTCATAGGGTGTTCTAATTTTTTCACATGACTGTATATATATGAAAAGTTGTTTTACATAAAACAATGCAAATAAATTATGTGACACAAAACATGTTTCTATATAATATAATCTACTATAGTCATTGGTCATTTACCTCGACATTCAAAAGATGCTCATTGATGAACCTGAATAAAAGTAGTAAAGATTAAAAGAAAATAACAAACTTAGAACTCTCTGTAATTTGAAACCACATTGTGAACGTTCTCGCAGTATATTCCAGCGTTATTTGTATAGTTACTCAACTTTACATATCTATTAGCAACTGTTACTTGTATAGTTATATAATTTTGCATAATCATTAACAAGTGTCATCTTTATAGTTATTTAACTATAAATTGCAAATTTGAAGTTTAAAGAGAAAGTCATAACATAACATACTGTTTTGGAACAACATAAGACCAATTAATCCCTCTCGGCTCTCCTCTCCTTTAAACTAAAAATATTAATAAATAAATTTAAAAATCTATATTAAAGCCATCTTTTATTATTCATATACGCAACAAGCATTTTCTTAAACTCAGTTAAATTTATTGTCTTTACAACATCCAAAGGCAACTCATTCCCAAGAAATATCACCCTATGACAAAAAATCTGTCTTAGATGAAGATGACTCCTATCCTGCCAAAATTTATATTTGTGTACCCTTGTCTTACCATTCTCACCATTAAGTATGAAAAAATATGATGCCTAAACACTATCAGTACCTTTTACAACATTAAACACATCAATCAGATTCCCTCTAACTCTTAACCTCTCCTCGTACGACAACAGCTTTTTTCTTGGCACCATTATAGTATTTCTTCTCTAAACCGTTTCCAGCAAGTCTATATCCTTTCTCAGGTAAGAAGCTCAAAACTAAACACAATACTACAAATGTGGCCTAAACAATGACATAAATAATGAAATTATAACATCTTCAGACTTGTATTCAATACTTATGTAGAGAAACGACTAAAATCCTACTTGTCCTTCTACCAGCAACAGCATATTGGTTAAATGGATTGAGAAACTGATCAACTATTAAATCAAGATCTTTTTCTTTCATAACACTTGGGAGGTTATTCCCATCAAAATAATAGTTATAATGCAAATTATAACCCATATGCATAATCTTGCACTTATTCTAATTAAACTCCTATTTGCCATTCATTTAAGCAACTCACTAAATGATCTAAATCTTTTACAAAACATCTTCCTTCTCATAACCAGCAAAACATAAGAACTTCATACCACCAGCAAATGCAGGTAATTCATTAATCATTCCTTGATCTATGTTACTGATGTAAATAAAAAAGAGCAAATATCTTACGACTGAACTCTGAGGTAACACATTCATGATATAGTTCGATCCAACTGGATTAATATCCCGTTTATTATATCAACCCTGTAGGGTCAAACTATGTTTATTACAACCCTTTGATTTTTTCCATCCAGCGACTCTTCTATCCAATTATTTAACTTATTTCTCACCCATAAAAGGTATGTTTTACAAGCCTTTCATGTGGCACCTTGTCAAATGTTTTATGAACATCCAGATACACTAAACATCAACCTTTTCAGAGAGTATCAAAGAATTTGTTAAGCAACATTTTTCCTTGATGACGAGAAAATCCACTTGTAGAGAAAAATATATGTGTAGAAACGGCTGGTATAGGTTGAGAAATTTTTTTATGTAGAGGAGCGAACAACGTTTCGACCTTCTTTGGTCATCGTCAGGTTCACAAAAAAAGAAAGAGAAAACTGACCAATAGCTAACCACATGTTTGAAGGGGGATGTGCAATTGAGTGTAGGAATGTAGAGAGCGTGCTTAGATGTTTGATTATATTTATTAATATAGGTATAAAGCTGTTCCTTTGAATTGGCTTATTTTGGGCTTGAGTTGTTGTATGAGTAAGGTTTCTTTAATTTTGTGTTTGTTTATCTTTGTTTCTTTATTTAGTATTTGGGTGTTTTCTATAGTTATCTTGTGTTTATTTGATTGCAGTGTTCGAAAACGTGTGAAGGTGACATTTTGTGTTCTTCAAATCCGCTTTTCATTTTTCTCCTTGTTTCTCTAATATAGAAATCGTGGCAGTTATTACATTGTATTTTTCGAAATAATGTTGGTCTTATGTTTGTCAGTGTAGTTTTTACATAGTATAGACTTGAGTTTTGTGCCTGGTTTTTGAATAAATTTGGTATTAACTGGAATGTCATATTTTGTTACTAGTTTTTGCCAAATGTTGGTTAATTTTCTGTTGATGTCGGGAATATATGGTACGCAGCAGTATACGGTTTCGTGATTTTTTAATTCGTGGGATGTATTTACTTTTGTCAGTTGATTTTACTTTTTGTCTAGATGTGTGCGAATAATGTTTTCTACGGTTTGTGGAGGAAACTTATTGATGTTGATGAAGTATTGTTTTATTTTGTCTAATTCGTCATTAATTTTATTTAGTGGGCATAGTTTTATGGCTGTGTTATTTGGTAACTAAGTATGTTGAGTTTTTGTTTTGTTTTATGTGCTGAGTCCAAAGGAATGTATAGTCCAGTATGGGTGATTTTTCGGTGGATTTCTGTTTTAAATTGTGTATCAGTTTTTGTAATTTGGGGGTTAAGAAATAATATTTGATTGCTTTCTTCCTGTTCACATGTAAAGTTAATGTTGGGATGTATAGAATAAATGTGATTGAAAAAATTAAATGCTTGTTCTGTAGATATGAATACCGCAATCGTGTCGTCTACACACCAGTATAGTGATGGATGAAATGCTGTGTTAATTGCTTGTGTCTCAACTTGTATCATAAAAATATTGGCTAAAACTGCTGATACTGGGTTGCTCATGGTTAGGCCATTTGTTTGTATATAGTTGTGGTTGTTGAACATGAAGTTTGTATTTATCGTGGTGAATTCTATGAGGGTTGGTAATTGGTTGCTGCGAATGTCTATTGATGGATTAAAGTCTTGGATATAGAATTCTAAGGCTATTTTGCAGGCTTCAGCGGTTGGGACTTCTGTAAAGAGGGATATAACATCGAATCTGTCCATTAAGGCTTTATGATTAAATTAATCAGGATTAGACTTAAAATTTAAAAAGTCTTTAATGAATGAGCTGGCTGGTGTTTTCTTTCTGTTGATTGTTTTCGCTTGTTTTCTTGTTTTTGTTTGCTGTGGAAAATATCACAAGTCTCCTGGCTAGGTCTTCAAAACATGTTTTAAATTCTAAGGTTGGAATGTACCTAGGTGCTATTGCGAAGTTGAATCCTTTGTTAAGTAGATGTATCTCGTCTGTGTTTAATTGTCGGTCGCATCTGTTTATTACGATGCTAGTCAACAGTTTGTCGTGTTTGTGTTTTCTCTGTTGTTTGCATCTTAGTTTTTATTGTTTTTTGTTGTGACAAAAAGTCACCTTCACCCGTTTCACAACACTGCAAATCAAATAAACACAACATAACCATAAAATCACTCAAATACTAAATAAAGAAACAAACAAAAAATTAAAGAAGCATTACTAATACAACAACTCAAGCCCAAAATAAAACAGCACAAAGGAACACCTTTATACCTCTATTAATAAATATAATCCAACATCTAAGCACTTCTACATTCCTATACTTAATTATACAACCTCCTTTAAACATGTGATCAGCTTTCGCTCAGTTACCTCTTTCTTTCCTTGTGAACCTGACGATGATCGAAGAAGGTCGAAACGTTGTTTGTTCCTCTACATAAAAAACTTTTCTCAACCCATAGCAGCCGTTTTTACATATGAATATTTCCCTTTAGTGAAACCACTCTGACTATCTAGTAAAATCCTACATTTTTAATTACTTTGCAAAGCATATTTTATCAGGCTTTCCACACTTTCCTGAAGTTGGTTAAGGCTCTATAATTACGGAGACAATTTGAATTACGTCTCTTGAAAAGAGGAGTGACATTAACGTCCAAACATATAATATTTGCCAATTATTTAAGGACTTACAAAAAATGGTAACAAGTAGCTTACATATTCAATCCATAACCTCCTACAAAACTCTTGGGGAAATATTATCTGGTTCAGAAGTCTTATCATTCTTTAAATTTTCTTAACTCACTCACAATTAACGCAGTCATTTTGTTCGATCCTGTTTCAATTTATCAACTGTTCAAGATATGGAATACTGTTTGAACCTTCGATAATCTTTTAAATCTCCTCTCACACAAGTAAATTAACATTTTTTAATTATGATGCTTTTCTTTAACTTTATCTCTTGTACTTTTTGTTTAACAATCTGGTTGTTTACTTGAAGCTATCCCTTCTCTTTATAAGGAATATGTTTACCTTAAGTGTTAAAAAAATTATCTTTAAAAATTTTCCACATATGATTAGTGTTTCCAAACAATTCAGCTGATCAAGTCACAACAAATAGTTCTTGTCAAATCCTATCAAAATTTGCGTTTCTGAAATTTGTAACCAAAATGTTCCTTATCTCCTTACGCAGCAAAATATTGAACCTAGTAGAACGACGGTCACTTGCACCCAAACGCTTCCACTGTCTTGATCATTTATATATTTGAACTTAGTAATAAATTTTAAAAAAAGCATTGTTTTTTAGTAGCTTCCTTGCCTAATTTTCAAAGAAAGTTATCTTTAATAGTTTCTAAAATGCTTTTCTTTATGGTTTGATTTAAGCATTTCTTGATCAGTATGCAGAAATTAAACTCACCCATAATTATAACCTCATTAAGAGTTGAAATCTTAATATTATTTTAGAGTTTCCCACTAATTTCCTTAGTATCATCTGGGTAACGAAATCCTACTATAGACCTTGTTTTCTTTATATCTACTAATAGAAACTCACATGAATTCAGTCTCCTTGCTATTATCTTCCAAATCGTCAACTCCCGCAAGATGTAACTCATATTTTTAATATAAATCCATTCCTCACCCCACCGTTAATTCTCTATCCCTATTAAATAGCCCGAAACACTGTATTTTAAAGAAATGTCTATCATCTAAATTGTGTACATTTAACAATGTTTCTATTATTATCATTATATCAAAATCCTCCATTCCTACTAATGCTCTAAAGTAATTTTATTTTATTTAAAGTTATTTTATTTCTTGTACTTCTAGTTTTACAATAGCAACAATTAAGCCTACTCTTATAACTACTTCTATACTAATTTCCTGTACTTAAGTTTTCTCTATAGCTCTTTTTTGTATTTAATTTAACCTGATACTTACCACTGTCTAGTCCTAGTTTAAATCTTTGTTAGAGCTATTAACTCGCCTGCTAGATCCAAATCTAAATATGGCAGGATCTGGCTCTTATTTCAATTGGTGGTCCGACATGGGCAAGCGTGTTAAGACATGCGACTCGTAATCTGAGGGTCGCGGGTTTGTATCCCGGTCGCGCCAAACATGCTCGCCCCTTCAGCCGTGGGGGCGTTATAATGTGACCGTCAATCCCACTATTCATTTGTAAAAGAGTAGCCCAAGAGTTGGCGGTGGGTAGTGATGACTAGCTGCCTTCCCTTTAGTCTTACACTGCTAAATTGGGGACGGCTAGCACAGATAGTCCTCGAGTAGCTTTGTGCGAAATTCAAAAAACAAACTTATTTCAACTGAAACTCTCTGTCTCAGAAAGCTTACTTCTTTCATTTCACTGATCCCACAAATCAGAAGAACTAATCTACTCATCTTTACTTACTAAGCTAAGCCTAGCATTTAGTCCAGTAACCAATTTATAACTTCATCCTAACTGTTAATTTTAAGAACTATCTCCGACATAATTTAGTTGTGGCCTTTTTCTTTAAATGCTTTTATCAAACCCTGGTAATTAATAATTAGCTCCTTTGATCTACCTTTCCCTACACAATTAGTCCCTATGTGCATAAAACAAAAACTACATTTCTGCTAGCCCTCTTTATTACATTTTCTGCTTTGTTATTTATATCCTCCGCTTATGTCAGTGGGTAGCATAATCTGATTATTTTCTTCCTATTTACCTGACAGACAATCCTATCCACATTCCTTCGCAAGGAATCGCCTATAATTAAAATCACTTTTTCATCCACATCCTTCTCTGACCTTTTTATTTTCCTTCTTTCCGATAGTTTCTCGTTTGCAAAAGCCAAGGGCTGAAATTTGTTGTTCAATAGAATAAGCTCATAATAGTTAAATCCACTACTTTTAACCCTAATATCTCTTTTCAACTTCATTAAAGTATTTATTAGCTGAGGTATTTCTTGCATGTAAAATTTTAAGCTCCTCTTGAAATCCTGCTGTTATTTTACCTCCCAGTTTACCATTCTCGTTATCAATTGATTCTACTTTAGTTATAATAATCTCTGACTTCTTCTTCAACTAATAAATAATACAGATAAATTGCACTTGTTCACTACCAACTTCCTTAAAACTACATACCAGTCCAGAGTTCCCAAATGAAACTAATTAATTTTACCTACTACATAAAAAACTGTAAACACTTAATTCCTATACGTTAAATATATGCATTATCAAGTGTTATTTGTGTAGTTACATGTAAAAAAAATAATAGCCTGTAAGTTTCTTCTAATAAGATGTACATATATTAACTGTGTTTTTCTTCAAGAATTGAAATTAGAAGAGTTGTTAGAATTTTAAACGATGTGAAGGCCAAGAGATAAGAAATTGTAGGCGAAGATGGGCTGTGCGGTATCATGAAGTTCGAGGGCTAATCTATACCAGTCGTACCTGCTTTAAAAGCAGTAGACTAAAGGGAAGGCAACTGGTCAACATCACCCACCAACAACTCTTAGGCTTTTCTTTACCAACGAATAGTGAGTTTGACCATCACATAATTACAATCCACGGCTGAACGGGCTAACATGTTTGATTATGGGGATTCAAAGCCCGGAACTATAGAATGCCCTTACCACTAGGCCTTACATAAATTGGTGTTATGACATCTAGTTACTTCACCTGCAAATGCTGGAAGCCTACGTTTACATATGTGTTTTTGTTATAGCAAAGCCACATTGAGCTATTTGCTGTGTCCACCGAGAGGAATCGGAACCCCGGATTTTAGCGTTGTAAATCCGAAGACTTACCGCTGTCTCAGCGGAGGACTACATTTGGATACTAATGTTACTAAGCATTGATAACACTCGTATGCTTTTTATCTGTTGTCTCGGTCTTCTTAAGGGAAAAGGTTGAAGAGCTCGTTTTTCTAACTGATCTCTCAAATGCGATACCCTGTATTCCATTTACCCTTATCAACTATTGTTTCACCTTCACTGAAGTTTCGTGTTAAAAATGCTATAACAAAAAAGACCGCATTCATCACCACCGTCTTACTGTTGAACATAATTTTCTTAGAAAAATAATCAACCCTTATAATATAATACAGACATTTGAATCTGAAGACTTACTGTAATAGATGCTTTTGGTTATTAATACCTAAAAAAGAAAAAAAAATCCAAGACATGAATTATATCATAGATCCATGATCACCCTAAAACGAAAGATTCCAATAATTTTGTCGGTGTGATGGACTTCACAAATTCGAGTGCTACCATCTGTAACGTAATGGAACAAATATGAATATTAATAGTTTGAAATGTTTACCCTTTGCTCCACAGGTGACCATTTCAATATCTATATACATCCATTTCAGAATCACAATATCCATTCTGACATTTAGTTTGTTCGTTGTTTAACACAAAACTACATAATGTTTTATACTATGTAACACAAATTTCGTTCCTGGATAGTATGTGTTATTTCTTAACTGCTTATATTGTAAAAGTACAGAAAATAGCCATTATTCCCTTCAAACTTCGCTTTTGTGACTTGGATTATGAAATTTAGAAATTAACCTACTTTCTATGTAAAAACTGGTAAATTTGCTTATTTTTATTTACATAAGGTCTGAATAAAACAACATATGATTCAAGACTTACATGTGTTTTTAGTGTCATAAGTTCTCAGACTTATCCCTGAGCCACTGGAGAGCAAGACATTTAGCTTGCGATAAATATTACGAGTATGTAATCAATGTACAATATTTTAATTTGTCACTATGTATCAACACAACTTTTAAATTTAATTATATCAAGATACCATGCTTGCATCCGTAGATTCTGTATAAAATATTAACTTCGAAATAAACGCCTTCGAATACGATACGATTGATATGGAAAAACAACATGCCTTGTACTTCTGCAAAGATAATTTCATGACGACTTCTGCTCCGTTCAGAATGAGCTACAACAATAAACAGAAGAATTTGTTTGAAATTGTAAAATAACTCAATGAATATATGTTTCTGTAGGATACACCAGAAACCAACAAACAACCATGAAAGGAGGATGACTACTATAATCACACACAATAACACCTATTCGGTAGCAGTAATCTTCACACTGCTGAAATTTGATGTCATAATTTATTCATATTTTACTAACGACACGACAATTAACATAGGAATTATTCACCTACTTAGGTGATCGCTGAACCAGAGGAACATCAAGTTGACTGCATTAGAAAGATTGACTTAGATTATTACAGTGCATTCAGCAAGTTCTGCTATGTTCAATAACTTCTGTTTATATGTACACAACACCCTTTGGTGACTTGTCGTCAGTATCTTTTTATTCAATATTCGAATTTAACGACCATATTTAATTCGATTTTTTGTAATTTAACGATAGTTAATAATGGAACTATATAGTGGAAAGTATAAAAGATTATCTTGAATTTATTTAACACATCTTATAAATAAGAATCTAAAATAGGGTTATGAACAAGTTATTATATTTTGAAAGCAGGGTTTTTGTATTATATTGCAACTAAATGTCACTATCAAAAAGTTGGAGCTTCGTAAAAAGTGAAACTGATAAAGTACAGGAGGCTGTCTTGGATTTTCTTTAACGTACCTCATAAAGAAGGATCTATAGTAGTGTAATGAATCAGCCATTATACACATGGTATATATTTATTATGTTGTCTAGTCTTTATAAGTTTCGCCAATGAGAGGTTATTTTGTATCAAAACTCAGACTAGCTAAGAGACAAAGTTCGAAATAAAAAGCACATTGTAAAATTAGGACGTCGTATTGGATTTTATTGAACGTATTTTACAATGAAGAATGTTATGGACGAATTATTGAACGCAGTAAAAATATTGTTTACGTTTTAATATCGTTATATACTCCATCGTTGGGCATCTAATTTTGAAACATGGCTCTCACAGTCTACAGTTAAGAAATGAACTAAAATTAACAATATAAAGTATTTGACGTAACATCCGGCTTTATTTAATGAGTCAGCTTATATTAGACACAAATTATTCTATTTTTAAAACTGATGTTTACCTGTAATATTATTCAGTCTCCATTGAAAAATTGGAGATTTTTGCGTCTTTTAAATTACGTAATTTAAATATCGTTGATAATTTATTTAGTAATTGATGGAAAATTAATAAAATAATTATTTTGTAAGTTTTACTTTTTCGGCTTTGCGCAATATATACACTCATAATAGTCTTGGTGGTTAGGGCGCAATATTCACAATTGGTGGGCACCACGTCATCGAATATGTTTTACATAATTTACAACTGTTGATACCAGATGAATTTTGTACGAGTTGTAAGCTGTTTCTTCTTCATGGGGTAAAAATGTCTTTTGGTGATACATAAAATCAGAAAGGATCGGGTGCGGTTTTGGCCTGTTCTTCCTTCCTTGATTGATGAGTGTTTTGTGCACATTTTATGCTGTTGTTTTGTTTTTTAAGGATAGTACAAGTATCATTACAACCCGAAGATCACTGATTGTGCCAGGTTGATTCCTAACAAGGCTGAACCATAGTGGTATTTCATATCATCAGTCCACTTTCTCTTCATTTGATTTGTGCATAAATAGATATTAAAACAACTGCCAAGTACTTTTAACAGTGAAGTAAAAGGCTGGTTTGTTTTGTTTCGAATTTCGGAATCTTCATTAGTCATATATAATTTAGCAGTGATATACCAGAGGAAAGACAGCCAGTCAACACCACCCAACGTTACAACTGTTTATTTAAACATAAAACAAAACTAATGCAGACAGAATAAGTTTGTGTTTATTTGCTGAGTGCTGAATATAAGAGTTAGAATATTACACCTTTTAACATATGAATGAAGGTAACTCATTAGTAGCTTCTATTGTCAATTATAATCTTCATATAGTGAAAATGTATTTCTGATAAGCATTTCTCACAAGATATACTTTTCCCGTTTTGTGCTGCTCTCTATGTGTGAACTTTTTATAAAACATGCCATAGGCATTAGTACCTCCGTCCATTGACATAAAAAGTTCAAGCATGTCTCTTCTATAGATCATCATGTGTCATCTATCCACCAATATGAGATCCTCACTTTCACGTGACTCCCTCTGTGCAATCCTACTGAACCATCATTTTAAATTTTGGTAGAAGACGTAAGCACTGGAAGATTGTGGAGAAAGGGTGGGAAGTATGAGGACAGAGAAGTGCCTATTGGAAATACACTTTCAGTATTGGAAAATTACAGTTTCCAATAAGGTATTTCCGGAACTCTTTTCATAAAATAAGCTCTAATTCCACATCGAAAAGGAAGAGATTCCTGTGGAAGGGAATAACAAACATATCCCTTGAAAACATCCAAATTATATTTTTGTAAATGAAAGAAACAGATCAGACGATCAGAAAAGGGGCACTGCAGTATATCTGAACCAGGTTTCTCACCATTACCAGCCAGAAACAAACATGGTGTAACAGGAAGGGAGAACATTCGAGTGGAAGAGAATAATTCAGGAAAGTGATCCCAACTGGATAAGTGTGGATGCTCTATCCCATAAAAATGATAATAGAGAATGTGTCCCGTAGTGTGAAATGGCTATAACACAGGGACTGCAATTATAAGTCAAATACATCCAAAACATCTTCATTACGTACAGAAGACTACACGAGGGTAGGATGATAATCATATCGGCTTCAAGCCCTAAAATTGTGGATGGGACGAAACACCAATTCTAGAGCACGATACAGGATTAGCTTCGAGCCAGAGATCTGGAAATGTGTCAACCATTATCAGAATAAACTCCAGTCCCATGCAATCAGTTCTCGTGACCATAAGACTGATCTGAAATGTCCAAAGTCCATTAACATCACAACTGCAAGAATGAGGTAGTGCTCAGAATAGAAATGGAAACATCCTATTTACACCCATAGTGACTCATTAGACAGAAGGAAAATTGAGGGAGGAAGATGGACAACATCAAACCTGTGTCAGAGCTTAAGTTGATTGGTTCACTCAATATCCAAAACCAGCCTGTAGGGTACTGACATCATTGCAATGGTAGAGTGAGGACACCAAATCTAAGAAATGAATTGCATTGAAACATTTCACTCGATAGTATGTGTTATTAAATCCAAAGGAAGGTGAGCCTTCTACACTAGCTAAACATCACCATCTGACTCTGAACTGAATGATTATAGGCTATCTCTGTAGAATCCAGCCACCAGGATGCTTCCATGGTCAACCACTCCAGTAACTTGGAATAGATAAGGACTTTCGTACTCCACTGAAAGAAAGCATTGGAGAGACTGGAAGAATAGTTACACCCGCGAGAGGCCAGTGGTTGATCATAAAACTATTTTGAAAGGTAGGCCACCCTGATTTATTCAATCAAGAAATGGTAGGTAGGGGAATCTAACACCCCTTGCTTTATCCATGCCTTTCATGGATGGTAATGTCTGGGAGTGACCTACTTATGAAGCAAATATTACAAGGTTATTATTGACTATTCAGTGATCTTGTGAAACATCCTATCTCATGAGTGAGTGTGTGGAGCCATGGAAAGGGCACAAAAACCAATATGGCGTATGGTGCAAATTTGTTTGTGCAAAGAACATTTGTTGAGGCACCAATTACTACAAAGTGGAATCAAAGAAATGAAATATGGGCCACTGAAAGAAAAGAAAGCATTAATAAAGACTTACCTTGTGTCATGGCTGCACCAAAGATCATCACGAAGGGGATAAAAAGAAATAAGCCAACTGGATTAAACAATAAACCTAACTAGTAAGAGTAAAGGGAGAAAGAGTTCAAGAGAAAGAAGGATGCCACACGATAAAGAGATGGGAACAAAGACATATGAAGGAAACCATGCAGGCAATTTAACAAAAAAGTGCACACACCAAGTGTAAACGTCTCTCCATATAAAAATGAGGCTAGAGACGAGAAGTAGAAGGAAGGAAAATGGGCCAAAAAGGAGGAGTCATACTCATAAGTGATACAGTATGTGAGTAATTTCAATAGCAAAGAAATTCAACTGGTGCCATCTGCAGGCCAAGAAGAAAAAGAAGTATGGCTTAAGAAGTAGGTAAAACGAAGAGCATGAGGCAATAACACAAACAAAGGTAAGGCAAGGGGATGCAGTGTCATGTTAATGTTATAGTACAAAAGTACCTAATGTATAGACAGCTGACATATCTGTAAAGAATGGATCAGAATGGTGAGGACAGGGAAATTCTATGCCCTGTAATAACTAGAAAAATGGAAGGTATGGGATAGGGCTGCCTGGTAATCTGATATTGAGAAGACTGAACACATCTTGTCAAGAAAGCCATGTAATAAACATGGAAATACCAGCAACCACTGGACAAGAAGCTTGGATAACCTGAGTCAAGGTCCAGGTATGAAAAACATTCAAACTCTGCTGATACACAGACGTCAATGAAGGACAAATGGGTAGAGCTAAATTAAATGCTATTTAATGTGAAAAAAAAACTGAGATATCTTCGCCAGTGACTGAACAAAAAGATGTGAAAATGGAATACATGAAGCATAGGATGCTGAGTTAACAACTCAGGTTCACAAAGAAATAAAGTAAGAGGGGTGAGAGGAAACAAATATAAATGGAGTATTTGAGGAAGCTATAGTTGAGTGGGCCAGTAAAGAGCAATCAGAAGAATTCTACATGGAATAGTATGGATGAGGGGCCTATCCAGTAAAGTAACTGGATAGGAGAATTAAACATAAAGGAACTTGTTCGACCAATCCTGGCAGAAGGCATTTACAGCCAAAGCCTGAGGATGGGGAAAAGAGGACCAAAATAAAAGTAACTGGTGGTTGAGGGTGGCAAATGCATTCTTATGAGGAATACTCCACTGATTGAAAAGTTACTGAAAAACAAAGGGATGATGGGACCATCCAGTCGGGTTGTGGAAATAAAACAGCACAATGTTGAAATCACCTGGTATGTAACACACTATCAAACAAATAAGATAATCGTGGGCGCAGAAGATAAGATATTTCAGAAAACATAGGAATTTTAACCATATGTCACCTTGGTGATTGATATGAGTCACCATTGTTGAATTGTTAGAATGGTTCATGACCAAACAATCTGAATCTTCGAAGATGGGAAGAAAGTGATCTAAACCATAAGAAACAGCAAGGAGTTCAAAAATATTTATTTGAAGAGAACACTTTTTAACATAGTAACCACCAAAAGTTTCCTGGTGATTGACCTATACACCATAGCCCTAAAGGGACGAATCAGTGAACAAATGTAAATCTAACCATGGAGCAGGAAACCATCCGATATATGAGCCTTGTCCAATCACCATTGAAGATCATTCCCAATGTAGAAAGGAGGGATTATAGGAGCACCTAAGGGATTGCAGACAAGGTTCCATTGGTCGTGGAGGAACCACTGAAGAGATCACACATGAGACTGGCTGAGGGGTACAAGAATAATAATAGAAAATCACATCGAAAAGTGACAGAAATTCGCAAGCAGAAAATGAAGGAGCAGATAAAGCATTATCATGGCCACTTCCACAGAAGAGAGCCAGAAAAGAGAAGGTTGGACTTGTTTGAGATAAATGTCTAAGAACACACATAGATCAACGAGGTACTGGGTAGAATTAACCAAAGTCTTCTCCAATTTGATCATCCTATTGACTCGAGCAGCTTCAAGAAAAAAACTTACAAATACGACAGGCTGACTCGTGTTTTGAATGAGCAAGAAAAAGCTAGTCATCCATGTAAACGTGAAAGCACCACCCCAGTGCACATGAAGATAAAGAGCATAAGTTTGCACTACCCAACAAAAAACGTGTTGCACAAGGCTAGCCTGGAGTATAGAGCATGAAATGGCTACATCACCACACAGTGGACAAACTAAAGAGAATGTACAAGAATTCTCCAATATGTGAAATGCAGATAAGCAGTGGAGACATCCATTTTGATCATTCAAAGACCCAGAGAAAAGGCCTACTAAAGATTAAGGTGGGACGAAGCATAGAATGTGAACATATTGAACGAGACTGTACATTTTGGAAACTACAAACAGGCAGGAGTAATATCATTTGAACTGCATGGAGCAGGTTTCATAATCAGCTGTGTGAGGACTTGACTATCTTGGATTGATACTGGCACGATAATGGATCCTGGGGAAGAGGAAAGAAAACAGTCACGTGGGGCAAGGAAGGGTAAAAAAGGTGTTAAAAATCCCACTAACAAAACTTGGAGAACCCAAACACTAGAGATGAAAGAGCCACACTGATGAATGAAGATGGTCAGATGAGCTCCCACTTGATAGTCACCAAAACCATTAAAGGTGTACCATGCATAATCGTGAAAAATTATGAACAGTGGCACTGTGAGAAAGAGGAGCATGGAAGAGCTGTGAAGGGAAAGGCTGGGAGACAAGAATAAATGGTATGCTCGGCTCCAGCTGGGACAAATGAACCATAAGATTATAAATTATAAATTGTTGTTGAGCTGAAGCTACTCTTCATTCCATTGACTCTAGGATCATGTCAAACATGAAACATTTTAAAAACAAGGCTATCCAAAGGTCCCCTAGATGAGAATCCTGGTCTATGACAATATAACATCATGACCAAAAAGATCCCAAACAACAAATAAACCAGATTTGCAGGGCTAGAACCAAAGACAACAAGCAAGCCAACAAGGAAGTGAGGATGTTCCCAAAATTTCTTCAGAGTTCATCTGAAGAGACTAAGACAGGAGATGGATTGTGGAGAGATAGCACAGGAGAATCATCAGGGAAAGACAAAGATAGCAATATTTGGCATTGGTAAGCTGAAGGGGATATTCTGATCTCATCCTCTTTAGCCTTATCTGAAGCCCATTTGGGATAAAGTATACCAATACCATCATATAACTGGGAGGCAAAACATTTAATGTGAACCCAAATATCATGGAATGGGGAAAATGGAAAAGGGTTGGGAGGCAGAATCATTTAAGAGGGAAGGTCATGGACCATAAAAAATGGGAGCAATGGACAAAAAATCATACTTAATAAATAAAATTCAAGAAGGCTGTAAAGGGCCTTACAGAATCCTCAGACTGGGCTTGAGAAGGCATGGTAAATTCTGGCAGAGGGAACAAATGATAAAAATTTTTTTTAGCCTGGTTCAAGAGGCTTAGAAGGAAGAGGGACAAAAGTAGGAGATAAAGATTGTCTCATATGATCTTCAAAGTCTCTGCAAATTAAAGCTGATAAACCTCCTGTCATGTTATCCCCACCTGTGGCCTGAATTATGATATCAGACAAATAAGATCTTCCTGAAATGGTAACATTTGCTTCAGCATTCATGCTTCTTACCAAACAAACAAGTGAAATTTTTCATGTCAATAAATTGGTACATGAAATAGTTTGGAAAATAAAGTGAAAAAAAAGTCTTGAAATATAGCAAATTAAATGAAATCAAACCATTTCAACAATCAATGAATAAAAAGAAAGACATCTGAACTTAACCACTGCAAACCGAAAAGTTATGCTTCAGTAAGAGTGCATAGACGGAGTCACATAATAGAAGGACTCTGTTGTAGGAAGTACTTTATCACAATTACACAATGTCTAACTGTGGTGTTGCAGCTCCTCTACTTCCTTTAGCTAATGTATGATTTCAAACTATTTATACTTTAAATGTCAGCTGACATATATCATGTTATATATTTATGAAGATGCTTTACATATTTTTTCTTACCCTGAACACAATCTGCAAGAGGTTCACAAGTTTTCTGTACACCATGCTGTAACGATTCTTAAGCATTGTTCTTGAGCTGGCTGTGCTTATTATTTTCTCTTGAACACTACCTAATTTTTTTTTTTCAAATTACTGTTCCATGTCAACCAGAATGTGGTGGATCTACCACCATTAAAAATTAGGCATGCTCAGTATAAGCCTAGGCATTGTCCACCCAAATATATTTTTTGTTTAATTTCAGATAATGGTAAATTAGTCTTATGTTAAGGAACATGTTAGGGTTAACTGAGCACTAGACCTACAATTATAGATGCACCTTCTTTTCAAAGAACTTACTAGGAAAACGATATACTGTTACAATGAGGGTAATGGTAAATCAAAATGGAATCAAATTGGTGAAAATATGTTTTTATTATAAATGTAATAATATACATCAACAGAAGCCAGGTGAACTTAAAAGAAAAAAATATGAATTTAGAAGGTATATTAAGGTTAAACAATTTGAGGGGCACATGTTAGTTGGTACTTTTTAAAAAAATATATTTAATAATAATTTCAAATTTAAATATATTTTGAGGTTTTCCCATTCCTAAGGGGCCTGCCTTTTATTGTTGCACTTAATGTATAAGCTTTGGAAGCTTATAAGTTAATACACCCCTACACATATTTATGTATAAATATCTAGCATTTAACTGTACTGTTTATGTATGTCGAGTTTCAAGTACCTATGTAGCTGATAAATTACTGAAATTTTAAAAATGAAGCAAAGATTAGTTACCTATGCATTATAAAGCTTTTAAAATATTAAGGTTCAATTTGCAGTTTGTCAATAAAAGTTAAAGAAACTGCATGCTCTGTTACCTTTTTTCCATACTCCAATGGGGAGATTTAACATAAATTAACAACTGATTCACTGTCCCACTAAAAATGCAAAGCTTCTTTTCTAAATGACATAAATTACAATTCAGTGATATCAAAGACACTGTTGTGCTTTTTTCTTTCTTCCTACATATTCATTACTGACTTAGATTTTAAAATTTAGAATTTCTTTATAGGGTCACTCTCATCAGGAAATTAAATATTGAGCTGCAAAACAATAATTTGACTTTTATTAGTAGTTTTGATCTTGGAAGAAAATATTAATCATAAGATAACTGGTTATTAAAATGTATTATGGAAATTATTATGAAACAGTGATATTTAATGTAATGGATCATTACTTGCCAGCTGATTAATGTATCTGAAAATGACAAATGATGCTTAATTCATTATCCACAATATTTAAATATGCTAGGCCGTATTTTGGATAAAGAATATTTCATACACCACAAACCTTTATTACTTGGTTAAATCAAATGCTTTAACAGATGTTGTCTAATGATCATAAAATAAAATATTAGTAGTATATTTCAGTGATCAAATAAAATTTGCATACAAACCCAGATAAAATACACCACTGACTACAATACTGAATTTGTGTCATAAGACACAATTTATTTTTTTGACAAAAATATTATTACATTATATTCAACAATGAAATAAAAAAAAAGTTAGCCTTTTCTTAACATGTCCTCCTGTAACAACGTGCACTCAAAATGTTCTACAAATGCTTGAAGAAAATATGTAGCTGCTTCTGTAACAGTGATATTCTTGCCAAGTTCCTCAGAAAGAGACGTCACTCCCTTATCTGGTATACCACAAGGCACAATATGATGAAACCAGCTCATGTCAGTGTTGCAGTTAATGGCCACACCATGGCTTGTCACATACCTACTTCCATGAATTCCTGTAATAAAAATAATATGAATTGCCTACAAACGTATTTAGTAATCTACAAAATGTTTCAGAAGCCAAACATTCTTCCTTTTCCATGATTTCAGACTTAACATGCATGTTATTTTGATAAATATTTCACTTTTTATATCACTTGTACAAATTACAGTTACATTATTTCACAGCAACCACATTTTCTACCTCTGATACTTGTGAATAAACCTTACATGTACATTATACATATTTTTACATAAGCAACATAAACACTAACTTCTAAGAAACTGGATAGCAGGAACTCATTTGGTCCTTAATGACTGTCTCTCCATACACGTTCCTCATAAAAAGTAAAAATTAAATCCATCCTATATCTTTCAAGTATTAACTCTTGTAAAGTGCTGGCCTCCACCACTAGTGGTGACTCAATCCATCTGCTAAATGAGAATTAAATATTAAAAAAAAAACTGCATTCTTCTTGTACCCTTAATTAAGGGTTGTAAAACTTTTCCTTAACTTTTCACCACATCTTGCTGGTAGACAACTGTGTGTTTCTATTCTTGTTTTCCTGTCCTTTCAATTTTTGCCCTATTCCCTCTTCCTTCATGACCCAAAATTTTACTCATATTTTCAAAATCACAAAATTATTACCACACCTGCTGGACACTTAATGAGAAAAATATCTATAACTGAACTAATCTTGTTAGAAAAACAAACCTTTCTTAAGTGGATTCTAACCTGCATTTTCCTAATTTTAAGCTTGTCTCTCTCATCTTGTTGTCTTCATTATTTAGAAAAGACCATCCCATCAATATCACACATAATCTTGTATATCTCAACAAGACCATGTCTAACACTTCTTTTCTTAAGAGAAAATAAGTTAAGCAATCTTAATCTATATTTGTAAGATAACACTTCCATTTCAGGAACATCCTAGTAGCTTTCTTCTAAACCTTTTCAATATCATTCCAAGTAAAGACAACTATTAATGATGCAAGTTACCAGAAAATTTTAGTTTCCGAAAGTCCTATTGATCAATGTCACTATTAACCTTTTCCGAATAATAAACATTCTGTCATAACTGTGTCACTTATTCTAACTTTGCTAATCAGTGTTGTTATTTACCTATAGCAGCAATTTTTTTGTCTTTTACCCATACACCTGTATATGGCGAAGTAGATGCTTGAATTCCATAATATTTGCACATATGTATTACACATTGTTCTAACTGACAAACATACCACTTCATACTCTTTTTAGGGTTGAAATCACCTAAATAAAGTATAGGATATGCAACTAGCTGTCCTGGACCATGAAATGTTATCAGACCACCTCGGTTAGTTTTCACAAAATCTGCTCCTAAAGCTCTGAGCTTCTGTTCTTCACTTGCTGTATATGTTGATGATCGAATTCCAACAGTATAAACAGGCTCATGTTCAACCAGAAGTAGGAAATTATGCCTATAACCACAAAGTGGAATTTTTTGGGATGCTAAAGTCTCTTGTAACTGTTGAACAAGTTTCTTTTGGATAGTTAGAGCTTGCTGATATGCTAAATATCCTAACTTTTTCAGAACAACAACTGGTTTTCCTGATATCATGATTCTGAATTATACCTTAATAAAAATTAAATTAAAGCTTACACTGGTATTGGTAATGTATCTTTAATGCAGCAAGTTGAATGTATTAAATCCAAATTACACTAGACATTACAAGTTACATTTTTGCTATTTTAATACCAAAACTAACATTTGTACATACATATTAATATTTAAAGACTAAGAATAGTATAGCCTACAATTTACAAAGCAGCCCCTGTAGTGCAAAATCAAAAACGCGAAAGTTTAGAATAAACATGATATGCATGTATATACAAGGAGAGAGTGATTAGAATAATGAAATTGTTCATCACAATCGATTTATTCATTAACTTTTTTTTACTTAATATAGTTTAATTTTTTATTTTTATTCTTTTCCGTTATCGTAATTTTCCCAATTTCTCCATTTATTATGCTCACCTAAGATAAATATTTTCAAAAAATTACCCAGAATGCTTTGAGACACATGCTCCAAGTGATACCACAAACGATTTGGTCATGTCAGTAGTTCACGTTATTTACACCAGAGTTTTCTCGGGTAACGTAATTGAAATTTCTGTGTAGGAAATAAACCGCCAATGAACATTTGACGTTACTAACTATACGTATTTTTCAACGTTTAGCGCTTTCGTTTAAAATGGACTTTGTTTACGTAAGTGTTTAAAGTTTTTTTATCGTATATATTTAAAATAAAATCAGTTTAATACTGACTTATATGTGTACATAATACATTATAAAATTACACGAGTGACTTAATTTTAAAGTTTTAAATTCTCTACTTATTTTTAAACTTGAGTTATGTCCAGTGTACTCACTTAGGCCTATTTTAAATTGAAGTTTTGAATAATTAACCTGTAAGTTTAAGTTTAATTTTCCATTTATTAATTATTCCGTCTCACTTCCATGGAGACTCGCTACAGTTTTTAGTATTTCTAATTCTAATAGGCAAATACTTGGAATAATTGCAAGGTTAGTCATTTTTTATCCTATAATTAAATATAACAACATTTAAACTTTCAGCTAAGGTCAATAAGGTACCCCTAAACTTTGAAGTAAATAGTAATGCATTGTTGCTCTGTTAAAGTCCCACCGACCTCCAGGTCTAACGTTAGTAATTTATAATTGTATTTATCACTTATTTTTAATGCTGAATGGTGGACCCAAATATTGGTCCAGTGGCTTAATGACTCGAGAATAATGACAAGAATTCACTTTTTTTTTTATATTGACTGTCACTGTACGTTTTAAGAGTAATACTAGACACCGTTCATTGATTTACTTCTTATTGCTGTTTGAAGACTAATTTTAAACAAAAATAATAACATGGTAAAAGTAAAACTTGGAGACTAACTGTCCAAGTTTAGAAATTGTTTTTATAATGATTGGGTACTACTACTACTACAGAACTATGTTTTAAGTTTATCAGGTATTAAGCTCAGTAAAATGTAAAACATGGGGCAAGGGATATTAGTATGAAAAATAATAAATATAAAAAAAGATTAACTTGTTAGCAGATTTTGCTAATTTTTGTCTTTAATCTAAATATACAAGCAACTTCTCTTTTTACATGGTAGCCATGTTGACAGTTGGTCCTTGTTAAGATCTGGAACTTCAGTGAATGTGATTTTTAGTAGATAGTGTTGTAATACACATGTCTAATGCACTTGATATATTGAAAGATCACATTTGCATGTTTTGTTATGCAAGTTGACAGTTTTATTTATAAAAGGAATATAACTGGATACTGACAGCAAGGAAGGTAAATTTATAAACAAGAATTTATGATTCTTAATGAAGGAATAACAGTCATTAAAGTTATAAGAATATAATACTACAACTGAGTTGCAGTCAGATTTGAAAATACATAACTATGTTTAAGAACATACTCTGTTAAGTAAGACTCATGACTGAACTTTCACATTCATTTACTAATGTATTATAAAGGTTTAACTAATGTCAATTTGAGAATATCAACCATAGATGGTTTATTGAAACTGCTTGTTCAAGTAATTGGAAAATATTTGGTCAGTTTCACATATAAGAAAACATTTTTACATAAGAAGCATTTGATATTTACTAAATTCTTCATGCAAAATTTCATAAGTAATTGAAAATCTATGGGGAAAATGAATTAAGAAATTAATTGGATTGTCTTTAGACACAGTTAGGATAAAGCTTGTGAATTTAAAATACAAGACAGTGAATGTTTTCTTTAATGGTAAATTTTACAGTTAAAATTAACATCATGTTGGTTGAATAGTAATTAATGTGTTAAATTTAAGTGACATTGCAGTATTACCATTTTATTATGAAAAGTAACTTCAGGTTTGTATGTATTAAATATTCAAAAAGTAAAATTGGAATTACAGGATAGGCTGTAACCTGTTAATCAACTGACTGCTTTGAAAATATAAAAAAATTTACAATAAATATGTATGTATGTACATAGATGAAACAATTAAAATATTGAAATTATGCACTTGCAACCTACATAATTACTTTCTTAAATAATTTTTTACATAATACAGTTTCAATTAAACTTCTGTTTTTCTCACATTATGAATGTACATACCTACAATAGTATAGCAATTTAAAAAATACAAACTCAAGAAATCCTTAAGTAATTTAAATTGTAGAAACATTCAAGTCAGCATGAAACTTTATAGTTTCTTCTAAAAGTATAATCATAATTTAGAAACTGAACATCATAGCTTGGACAATAAATTTTAATATTGAATATTAATATTTTTAGTGTATATAAATACTGTCTGTATTAGTAAATAAAGCCTTCAGGAAATCAACTGAAATAATAGTCAAAGCACTATTATTTCTAGTATTTAAAACTATAGGCTGAAATAAAAACCTTTTATTTTTTGCATTTTATGAAGATAATTAAAATGTTTCTAGATGATTCCCTGAAGATATAATTCTTAGATACTGTTTCTAATTAAAACATCTTTTTCAGATACCTGTTAATTATAAGTTTTCCTTATATTTGTAAATATTTATAGTATCAAAAGTTGTTCAGGGACCATAATTTAAATATAGGGTATATATTTAACAAGAGTTGAGATGTTTATTTAAATCTTATAACTGCTTGCAGCATTTCTTCGGTGTGGTTATAAAATGTTGCTCATAAATTAATTTTATACTGTTGTCAGCACCTATAACTATATTATAAATTGGTGTGAAGGAACATACAAATTCAAGGTCATCAAATGAATTAAGTGCACTAGAACATGTGCTAGGCTAGTGATAAATAGGGTCTCTGTATAAAATAGAAACTGCTCATACAGAAACTAAGACCAGATTAATCAAGTCAGTTCTATTTAGAATTTCATCTCAAAAATGTGCATTTGATATTATGTGACCAATGAAATTGATGTTGGTTTTGTGGTAATTATATACAACATGAGTTGTAATATATAATCCTAAACTCAAAATTATAATTTCTGATAAGGTACTTGCCTCATTTCATATGATTAGCTATTCCTATTCTGTTCTACTCTTTTTGTGTAAACTTTTCTTTCCATATGCTACAAGCATTCTGTATCCCCTTTTGGAAGTACAAGATTCCAACTTATCTTTCATGCAAATAATCATGTATCATATACCAATAGGAGCATGACATATGTCTCCCTCTACCAAACTGTCACTTACATTTGACAATGTTTTAGTTTGATGTGTTTTTTTTTGGCTGCTTAGCTTAATGCTTTATTTTTGACTGTCTTACTTATGAAGTGGTTATATTTTTACTCAATTTGTTTTCATTCAACCAAGTTCCAATATTAATATTTAACAGTTAATTCTAGTCACTTTATTTTTGCACTTAACTTTGGTGAACCTCTTCTGTGCAATGAAATCCAAATTTAATGTGACCACTTTGGGGGGCACACCAGTTATCAGTTTTTTTCTCAAGCTTCAGGTGCAACTGATACAATGGTAGATTTATCTCGTACATTGAGAGATTGAACATTACATGGGACAACTTTTGTTGAGCCTTGGTAGGCTGATAAGGACTCTAATTGTCTTTTTCCATCTTCAAAGTCTGCCGTAACTTTCCATTCTTAATTTGAGGAATCTTCTAAGTCTAATTTGGTCTCTATGGATTTTGTATCACAGGTTTGTGGTTTTATCCTTTCAATTAATTTTTATTCACTTCATCCTTATTGTATGAGCAGTATTTTTGGTTTTCTTCCTTCTCCTGATATTCAGCTTGATGTTGATCAGTTTGCCTCACAGGACTTCTGATTGGTTTTCCCATTCTTATTATCATGCAAACTATCCATTTTTAGATCAGCAGTTGTAAAGAAGTAAGTTATCCCATATTCTTTTTGAAATATTGTTTCTGGCAAAAACATCATTTTGAATGCAAGCTGTTTGTTTGTAAAATATAAACTAGGTAGAGGAGGAGATGACTAGCTGGGACTCCCATTAATTTATATGTAGTATAGCCCTTTAGTCCCCATTTCTCCAAATCTCCTTACAAGATACGTATGAGAAAATAAGAGATTTTGTCCTATCCAAAGATAACTAATCCATCTCAATAATAATTTTAGTAACTCTCCTCAGGACCTTTTCCACTATCTCATTATTCTTTCTTGTGCAAAGGAACTAAAAATGTACATAGTACACCATGTTCATTAGAGACAGTTACATTATTTGGTTTAAAGTCAAAATGTGTGTAAATACTTCATATAATTTAGTTTTACTGCAATAGAGCACTTCCTTAATGGCATGAATAACTTATAACAGTTAAGCACAGCAAGAAGTACGTCAATTCAGTGAAGCTGCATCCACTGTCAGTGACTGAATTAAGCTAAATTAAACAGCTCAAAGCTAGCCCTTGTATACCATTGTGGTGAGATCCTTGTCTTCATTCATGGTATTGAGCAGATTTCCATCAATACTAGATGTGTGATCTGAGTTATGATGACTTAAATGCATTATTTTGTATTTAGACTATGACAAATATGCTTCAAAAATTTAGTTTTTCAAATATCTAATTTTTGTACCTGACTGGTTGACACCAGTGTAATAAGCGGTATGCTTCATGTGTCTTTAGCATCAAAATACAGTTCCTCTTTGTTTATTTGTATTTTCACTTTCAATGCTTTTTTTTCTCTAATTTTCACACTTTTCAGGATATAAAAGTTCTCCCGAATTTTTAAAATCTTAAAACTGATCTGTAAACAACATATTTAATGTGTAAATTCAGCCTCTTTTTATTCCCTGATGGGATACCTTTTTACAATAGCAAATACATTAATCCAAATTTTCAGTCCATATGTATCCTTCAGTGCAGAAGATAAACTTGATCTTCTCTATAAATCTATGAAGGTAAAAAAAAATTCCTGCATGAAAATAAGTGCAACCTAGCTTTCAAATATTATATGAATGGTTTACTTTCATGATTCTTCATATACTGAAAACCTTATCTACATGTAGAAATTAACTTTTTGGAATATTGTGTATTAGATAAGTATACACCATTTTTTTCAGTTTTCACAAGATTTTCTCAGAAATTAGAAAACTTGATAGGTTTTATATGAATTGTTATATAGCTTAAACCAAGAAAATGTAAGTTTTAACCGTATTTTTCATTATTCCAGGTAACTACTGTGTAGGAGTGGAGTAATAAAATGCATTGTTGGCATAAGTAGAACAGTGACCAAGATCTGAATACTGTAAATTTTTGTGGACACATATATAGGTTTAATTAACCAAGGCAACTAACATGGCAGAAGGGAGCTCCTTAGACGTGGGTTCATCTGGAACTGGAGGTATGAAAATTCTTAAAATAGTTATTAGAATTGTTATGTGAAGTGTAAAACTGAATTTCTACTCATGTTTTAGTGGTATTAAAGGAAGAAGTTACTAAGGTTGTATGCAGTTATATATTTTACATTTTAGGCAACAACCAAGACTTGCATTAACTTTCTTAGCACCTGTTAAGTGTCTTGTAGCTTATAGTAACACTGCCTTGGTGCATGCCTTCTTGCATAGGATATGTCCTCTGTTGTAAAACTTCATAAGAAATTAGGAAATCTGTTATTAATTACTCTTGGCTCATTTTTGTTTACCTTTGATAATAATCTGTCATCATGACAAGTGATCAGATGTGCTGTGATTGTTTATTCTAGTTGTGACAAAAACATTAATGCTAGTTTTCATGGGTTTCCTATGAAAGATGAACAGGTACTTTAAACTTGAACCGTATATGAAAAAGATCTGTCCTATAATGAAGTAATTATTTTAAGTTCAACTTTAAAAGCTGAACTATCTTGCAAAAGTAAACCACAAATAAAGCCATGCAATATTTCAGGTACTGCTGTTATTGAGTTTTAGAAATGCAACTTATAATGAAGTGAAATAAAAGAAAATGATATAAGAAACTTGTAAATGTGATCTGTTCATCATCTGCTTTATGTTATAAAAATGGAGCTGACATTGAAACATGCAATTAGAGTTCTTCAGATTCAAACCAGCATATTTTAATAATTGAACTTGAAGCTACGATTGGAAAACAGAGAAAAATGATAAGCTCATAAAAAAACAAATATAACTGTTTTAAGAGCAAAAGTAATTTGCAGAAGGAAATTCGGATTTAAATGCTGAGGTTAGAGTTACCAAATTATCAAGCATCAATTATGTCTGAAAGATGCATCTTTAAACTTTATGATAGGAGATAAATAAAACCAATGAATGTACATTCTTTCATAAAATTGTTTTGAATTTTACACAAAGCTACATGAGGGCTATTTGTAATAGCTGACCCTAATTTAGCAGGATAAGACTAGATAATGCACCAACTCTTGGGTTATGCTTTTAACAATGAATAGTGGGGTTGACTGTCACAATATATAATGTCCCCATACCTGAAAGAGTGGAGCATGCTTAGTGTAACAGCGATTCAAACACGTGACCCTTAGATTGTGAGTTGAGCACCTTAAACTTCTTGCCATGTTGGGCCCTTTCATAAAATAATTACTTTAGAAATTTTTTATCACTATATATCCAAACATTTATGACACTTTCTGAAACTCAAAACTTTTGTGACCATAATGTGCTCTTTTACCTTTAGGAAGACTTCCTTGTGCATGCGACTTGCCTGAATCTTCTGATCAATATGATAATTGATGGAATTGAAATTATATTATATGTATTAATTTTCTTTTGTAATTCAGACCGTGTAGTTAATCATAATATAGTGTTTTACTGTTTAAAAATGAAAATACTTGCTGCTGTGAGAGTTGCATGTTTGTTTTGTGTCATACTTCATGCATGCAAAGTAGCCAGGCATAGACAATTTTCTCTCAGCCAGTTACAGTGCAAGTACCATTTGAGTTTTGTAGTGGAATTGTCCTAAACTGACTTAGCAATTTCTCATATTTTGTTTAAACTTAATTTCTCAGTGGAAATACATATTTTATCAAATTTTTAAATGTAATTTTGGTGATTGTGTGTTATACTTTTGATACAATAAATAAAGAATATAACTTATTCATATGCAAGATTAAAATTTTACCTTGCATAAAAATTTTGAAATACATTATTTTTGTACAAGATATTTCATGTCACTGTAAAAAAGTCTTTTTTTCCTTTTGAATTATTTTACTAATCCCTTGTTCCAAATGTTTTATAACACTTTTGTATTTGATATGAAACCATAACTAAGCTAAGGGAAAAGTTGTGCTTCATGTACATAGTATTTTTTGGTTATGTGTTTTTTGAATTTAAATGCATAGAATTTGTAATATAAATTTGCCTTTAGCTTGAACAAAATTGTGATCATAGCCATGTTTCAAACTAAAGTTATGATACTTTCCAATGTGGTACATTCCCTCTTTTCACATAAATAACCCCTCGGTGTGGATTCCTGTACGTGGTGAGGGGACCTCCCAGGGAAGGTTCTGTTCTGTCTGGTTACCTTCTCTGGGATTTAAACATCCACCCACGTGTTTGCTGTGTGTGGCGACCCGTGAAGGGGAGGAGAGGATCCTGATGGTTGAGGGGTCCAACCCTAACACACCACTTTGGCTTAAAATTCCTGTAGACGGGCGGCCTTTGGGTGGCCCCTCTTTGGTCAATCGGCTGGTCTACTTGGGCAAGAGCCAACCAAGTACCAGTGTTGGAAGTTCTCAATGGGTGTTGTGGACATTGTGCCTGATGCTGGTGTTTGGGTATAGTGCTCATGAAACCCTGGCATTGCTGCATTGTCCTTGCATGACTTTGTAGTGTGTCCCCTTGTAGGGCTCTGTGGTGGGTGGGGTCAGTGGGTACCAAAACTTTTCTTCTTTCCAATGGATCCTCCAAAAAATTTAAATAAAATTGTAAAAAAACATTTAATGGGTAAGCGACCATGTCTTGAATATTCAGAACAGCAATTTTCAACATCAGTAATACACGTACCTCATTTTCTTATATTGCATTCTCTTTTGGAAAAACCTTTAGGGCAAATGCCCCCCCCCTTTTTTTTTTTTTTTTTTCAAAGGGACTAGAGGGACTTGCTGGCTCTCCAAAGTCAGTGAAGAAACTTTGATCTGGTGACATATTGGTTGAAACATCCACATCCCAACACAGTGAACTCTTCTTGAATTCAAAGGCAATTGGGGATATACCTATTGAGGTTACACCCCATGCTACTTTGAATTCTTCACGAGGAGTTATTGTTCAAAGGGATTTGAAGAACGTTCCCGAGTCAGAGATTCTTGCTGGTCTCTCCACTCAAGGAGTTTCTGTAGTGAGGCGCATCTCCACTCGCAAAGATGGAGTTACACTGCCAACAAATACCCTCGTTTTAACATTTACTTCACCACGTGCACCTGCCACCATCAAGGCAGGTTATCTCATTTGCAGGGTTTGGCTATACATTCCAAACCCTCTTTAATGTTTCAAATGTCAGAGATTCGGCCACTCAAAGACATCTTGTTGTGGTTCCCTGACATGTGCTCGTTGTGGAGGCAAGGACCACGATGCCTATGACTGTGACATGAACCCGCATTGTGTAAACTGCAATGGTTCTCACCCCTCTTACTTTCATTTTTGCCTAAAATGGTTGGAGGAAAAAAAGGTGCAGCATTTGAAAACGACACATAACATTAGTTATCCGTAGGCTCGAAAATTGCTGTCCGCAACTCCATCTCTGACATTTGCTGCTGCACTTCATTCCACAACTACAGTGGGAGTGCAGACAGATCTTTCTGTGCCTCCAAGAGAATCGTTTTCAAAACAAATGAAAAGCCTTTTGACCTCCGTGGTTAAAAAAGTTGATGAATCGACTTCCACTCCCATCTCTGTTCCTCCCATACCTTCCAATAAGATCCACGTCCTTCAGTTTCAAATACAGGCATTTCTTTTGATACATCGTTTTCTCCAACAACAAGAGACAAAACAATTATTCATTCGCATCCTCAGTCACTGGATTCCTCTTCCAGTAACAAAAACCTGCCCACTTGACCCAGAGCAGGATCCATGGAGGTTGATAGACCTCCTCCGATTAAAGACAGTAAAGAAAAAAGACATGGTCGTAAACCGAGGGGTTCTCCAGCCACTTCACCTACCCGTTCTTAAAAATGGCCACCTTGATACAATGGAACTGTTGAGGTTTATGTTCTAATCGGGATGATATCAAAACGCTGATTGCTTCCTACCATCCTGTTTGTCTTTCTTTACAAGAAACATTTCTCAAATCTGCTGATACAGTCTCCATTTGGCAGTTTTCTCTGTACAGAAATGACAGGTTGTGTGATGGTCGAGTACATGGAGGGGTGGCACTGTTGGTTGATCATGTGCCCACCCTGTCTTTGTCACTCAACACACCCTTGGAGGCCGTAGCCATCCGTGTTTCCTTGGGTCATACCATCACTGTTGTTCTCTGTACCTGTCCCCTGGAGAGACATATGATAAATCAGAATTTGATACTCTCGTTGAACAGTTGCCATCTCCATTTCTAATCCTGGGGTATTTTAATGGACACCATCCCTTCTGGAGAAGTGCTATTATTGATGGGAGGGGTCGATCTGTAGAGCAGATGCTCTCTGATCACAATCTTTCTCTTTTCAATACTGGTTCATCCACTCACTTTCATGCACCTCGTCAGTCCTTTACTGCTATTAATCTCTCAGTTTGCTCCCCTTCATTATTCTCCCATTTTTCATGGAGGGTTGACAGTAATCCACTAGGCAGTGATCATTTTCCAATCCTTTTGAGAGAGACTGGCCGTGGTCGATGCCACCTTACCTGCGTGTCTCGGTGGAAGCTGGATCAGGCAGACTGGTCCACTTTCACTGCTCTCGCAGAACTTGATCCTGCCATCGTAAACCATCCATCAATAGATGACTGTGTAACAGTGGTAACTGACTGTATTATACATGCAGCTGCTCAGTGTATTCCTAAAACCTCGACAAGTTTTCCACGATATCCTCATCCATGGTGGAATCTTGCTTGCCACATAGCACGGAATGCTTAGAAACAGGCCTGGGATACTTTTTGTAGATATCCCACACTTTCAAACCAGGTTGCTTTCCAACAGGCCCGTGCACATGCTAGGTGGGTAAGACATCAAAGCCAGAAGGAATCTTGGATTATGTTCACAACCAGCATATCTTCTACCTCCAGTTCCAAGATCATATGGGACAGGATTCGAAAGGTTAATGGGCACTATAATTCTTTCCCCCTCTCGATCTTACTCCCTGATGGTCAGGAGGTGACTGATGTTCGGAACATCGCTAACACTCTGGGTGAAAGCTTTTGTCAGGTGTCTTGCACTTCTGCTTGTTCCTCCTCCTTCCTGGCCATCAAGACTCGGGCAGAGCGATCATCTTTTTCCTTTCAAACTGACTGTTTCTTTTATTTTAATTGTCCTTTTACCCTTGTGGAACTAAAAATGGCCCTTCATTGGTCTGCCAGTACGTCTGTTGGACCTGATGATATTCATTATGACATACTGCACCATCTATCTCCTGCTTCTCTTGATGTCTTTCTCATTGTCTTCAACTGGATTTGGCAGGAGAATGTTTTTCCTGATGCCTTGCACAAGGCTATTATTTTACCTTTCTCTAAGCCAGGGAAAGATCCGAAGATTCCTTCAAACTATTGTCCAATTGCTTTGACGAGCTGTCTCTGTAAGACCTTAGAAAGGATGGTTAATGCTCATCTTGTTTGGTTCCTTGAATCAAACAACCTCTTCTTGCCCACCCAGTGTGGGTTCCGTCGACAGCACTCCACCACAGACCACCTAATTTGTCTTGAAACATCTGTCAGAGAAGCCTTTCTCAACCGCCAACATCTTGTATCAATATTCTTTGACATAGAGAAGGCTTACGACACAACATGGAGGTATGGCGTTTTGCGAGACCTCCATACATATGGGTTACGTGGCCATTTATCCATGTTTATTAAAAAAAAATTTAATGGACAGGAGATTCCAAGTTCGTGTGGATTTGACACTTTCCCGTTCTTTTGTACATGAACTTGGAGTCCCTCAAGGCTGTGTATTGAGTGTCCCACTCTTCAGTATAAAGATAAATGCCATCACTGAACAACTCCCTCTCACTGTTGCGAATGGACCATATGTGGATGACTTTCACATCTCATGTCAGTTGTCAAACATGAGATATATTGAGCAGCAACTACAAACTGCTCTCAATCGTGTAAGGAAGTGGACTCTGGCGAACGGCTTTAATTTCTCTCTCTCCAAAACTGCATGCTTGCACTTTTGCTGTCGACGAGGTATTCACTCTGATCCTGAACTTCATATCGATGAAGTTTTGCTGCCACTGGTCCCGGAGACAAAGTTCTTGGGGTTTATCTTTGATCGTAAACTGACCTTTATACGACACTTAAAGCAGCTTCGGGTCAAATGCACAAGAGCACTGAACATCCCCTGTGTCCTCTCTTCTACCAGTTGGGGGGCAGATCGCTGTTCAATGTTGAAGATATATCGTGCTCTTATTAGATCGAAACTCGACTATGGTCTATGGCTCTGCCAGACCCTCGGCCTTAAAGATGCTGGATCCCATTCATCACCAAGGACTTCGACTCTGCACTGGGGCTTTCCGTACCTCTCCAGTTCAAAGCATATACATTGAATCTCATGAATCTTCTCTACACCTTCGCTGTTTGCAACTATCTTTACAATATACTTTGAAACTTCGTTCCTTACCAAAGCATCCCACATGGGAATGTGTTTTCCTTCCTTGGTGGGCAGTACTTTTTCAGAACAAATGATCTGTCATTGCTCCATTTGGCCTTCGCATCCGAGCGCAATTGGATGAATTGGGTCTTTCCTTGGATAACATTACAGATTCCACAGGTTGGCTCATCCCACCATGGCTTATTACAGCCCCCAAATGTGACCTTTCTTTCAGTCACCTAAAAAGGCAGATACTCCAGATTGAAAGTACCGTCTTTCATTCAATGAATATCTTTCAAACAATCATTTCGTTCCCATTTATTCAGATGTTTCCAAATCAGGTAATTCAGTGGGCTCTGCAGTGGTTTGCTATGGGTCAGTAGTTGCGTGCAGAATCCCCTCTACAGCTTCTGTTTTCACTGCTGAACTGTATGCCATATCTCTTGCCATGGATCATATTGCAGCTGAGCAGAACTCCAACTGCACTATTTATACTGATTCGCTTAGTTCTATACTTGCCTTGGAATCGCTACACGTTAGCTCACATCCTATTCGAAACCGACTGGCCCATTGCTCATTAGCAGCTACTTCAATTCAGTTTTTCTGGATACCAGGCCACGTTGGTATTCACGGGAACAAACTTGCAGACATGGCAGCTAAATATGTCTGCTTCAGCCCTGTCACTCCTATGCCTATTCCATACATGGACTATGGTGTTGTCTTCAAGGCTCGGCTTCATGCCAGCTGGCAGTCCACTTGGAGTGAGCAACGCAACAACAAACTTTTTGAAATCAAACCCAAAATTGGAGTTTGGCCATCTAGCATCCATAAAGTTTGGAAGGAGGAAGTTCTCACTAGGCTACTCATTGGTCACAGTTTTTTAACTCATCATTTTCTTTTGTCTGGAACTGATGCACCAATGTGTAGTTTGTGTGACACTCAAATCTCTGTCAGCCATGTTTTACTTTCTTGCCATTGTTACAATTTTCAACGACGGCAATATTTTAAACATATTTTTTCCCAGGGACAGTCTGTGATATTGGGCAGAGTTATTGGTGATGGTGACTCTGTCCACCTTGATAACGTTTTTAATTTTTTAATGGCCATTAATCTTTTTAATCTCATTTAAGTGTTGCATATTTATTTATTACACCTTTTTATTTGTGGCTCTTTTTTTACAGTTTTAATCTCTCTCATTCAATTTGACATTGGACAATGGCCAAAACAATAAATAACTCAAAAAACCTGGAATGGAAAGGCCAACTTCAGGTGACTAACGCTACTGTTTGAACTATCCGTTTGAACTACTCGTTAGTTGTCCTGGCGAGTTGTTATTATACTTTTGCTGCATATCATTTCACACTTTTACTACTTTACTTTTTAGTACTGGCCGTATTGACTCATAGCCCGGAACCAGGACTGGAAAGACCAACTTCAGGTGACTGACGGTGGTTTTTATTCTTACCTGTTAGTCTTCCTGGCGGGTTATGATCATTACCATTTTGCTACAGGTAGTTTTTTACATCTTTGTTGACTGGATGTCAACATTGGTTTTTACACCATTTTCTGTTTTACTTGCTGTTTTGTTTTTACCTTCATTTACTTTTACAAATTTTTCTTTATTTACTTGACTTTTCTCTTTTTACTGGACATTTGGCTACTCATTGTTGCGATTTTGCTATGTGTCTTTTAAAACTTCTATATTTTTACATATTGATACTGGTTGCTATGACACATAACCCGGAACCAGGACTGGAAAGACCAACTTCAGGTGACTGACGGTGAGTCTTGAACTTACCTGTTAGTCTTCCTGGCGGGTTATGATCATTACCTTTTTGCTAGAGTAAATACCTTACAACTTCTTATACTCTGCCTTCTATCTTAACGTTGTAGACTAGGTGTCAACATTGGTTTTATACTTTTTTGTTTTACCTTCATTTCCATTTATGTCTTTCACTACATTTATTTATTTTTTATACTTTTTTACCGGATGTCTTGCGCATATAGCCTCGTTGCTTTGTGCCATAAAACACTAAATCAATCAATCAGTCACATAAATAACTGTTCTCATTAAGTGCTTCTCTTTATATTCAAAAACATTTTTTATGCCCATCACAATCATTCTGTCTCCTTTACTTTGGAATGTACTGATTTCAATGCATCTCTCATTGTGCATCAACTCTTTGAAAAAGTGTGCTCTGATCTTCCATATGACTCCCTTTACTCAATAGAAAAGCTATTTATGTGAGTATTAATTACACTGTCAGAAATGTAAGTTTCCTACACAGACATTGCAACTCTCTACTTAAAACAAAACTATAAATAATTAGTCAGATATATTCACTGATATCTTGCAGTTTCTTATTGATCAGGAAATTATTGAGTGTGTTGATTAACATTTTTTAAATAATGTTTAAAATTTGTAAATATAACCTAGGCATTAGAGCAAATTTGAAAGTGAGAAAGGTTTAGCCCTAGTTCATGTTATATAAATACAGCAGTCTATATACATCTTGTAAGGAGGTTTGGAGAAATAGGGACTAAAGTGGTTTTACTACGTATAAATTAAAGGGAGTCCCAAATAGTCATCTCTTCCTCTACTTTATATTTTGCAAACAACCAACTTGCATCCATAACTGTTTTTGCTAGAAGCACTATTTCAAAGAGAAGATACAATAACTTATTTATAGAGACACGTAACAGAAAATGAACAGGTATAGTGGTTTATGTGGACACAAGTATAAATTGAAATGAATATTCATGTCATTAATATGTAATATCAGCAATTTCACATATTACCATGTCTCATATTTAGTCTTTTTTTTCTAACTTCTTAATATAGGCCTACAAATTGGAGTTTTACCTCCAACCTTGCTATGCCACCTCTGAACTACCTTATCGACATGTACTGTTTTAAAGAGAAGTGTAATAACACTAAAGGTTTTTTTATATGTTATCAATTGTTGTTACATGTGATTTTTTAAAATACATTTATGCTAAAGTTTATTGTTTGTATGGAATTAATCTGAACATATGATATGCAGTCTAGACATTCCTTTGTATCGAGTTACTTATTACATTTGTATGTTGTTTTAGCTCCAGGAATTTTGCTGGACAGCAGAATCTGTATCATTGGGGAGAAACTGAAGGAGGATAAAAATGTTATTAAAGCTGCAGAAGTGAGTGATGGTAGTTTTTTTTATCTTAGTGTTTTATATTGTGGGTCAGTGTACTTTCAGATAGCATCTCTTTGTAACGTACTTAAGTTCTTACCTTAAAGGTATGAAATATATAATGACAATCTAGTGCTGGGTGGTTAACATTTAATCCATTACAATTACATCTAATAACATCACATAATTATGTATTGAAAATTATGATTAAATCTGTTAATATCACAAAAATAAGTAATTAATGTAGTAATTTGTTATCTGTCCATCATCCAAGTTATCAAAATATTGAGTTTATTTCTTAAATTCTCATTATTATTTTTTCAGTTAAGTTTGTTGAGCTTTGGGGTTTAAATTTGTAAGATGACTTTCTTTGATTTAATTTTTTATCTGTTTTGGGCTGTAGTGATGTGGTGATTTAGGGGGTTTGCCTCATATTTCAAGGGTTTTTGCTTCAGTTTGCATTGCTATTTATGATCATCATCTTTTCAGCCTGGAGAATGTTTTACTTGTTTCCATGTATTGGGGATATGGCAAAACTACTGAGTTACTTTTCCTAGTTTAGAATTGTCATATAGAGATGTCAAATGACTGTCAGCAACCACCACCAACTCTTTGGCTACCTTAATGTTAAATAAGGTGTAAATTTAATGTTTACACTATATTTTGTTTGTAATTTGTAATTACAAATTATATTCCTGAATGATGAAGTAGGTGTAAAAATTATTTTTCTTACATAGTATACATCGTAACTTATAATTTGCACAAGTGTATTTTTTGGTGTTAAATGAACTGTAAATTTACTTTTTGTACTTTGTGTATGCTATATTTGAGATACCACACCTATTTCTTTCTGAAATGTGTGTTCCAGTAGACAATGTGACAGATATTGGCTACACCTTAAACCTTCATTTCTGGTCTCTGGGTAACTATTTCCAAAGCAATTCTCTTCATTTGCTTATTCATGCTATCCTTTGAGTCATGTGATAAATTACAAATGCCTTGCTTGGTTTTCAATAAATATTAAAATCAATAAAATAATAGACTAAAATTTTCAAATATCAGTCACTATTATGGTAACATACTTAGGAATTGGTCATATATAAATAGGTTTCAATTGCAGTACAGGTTTTATAAAGCTCAGGAAAAAATTGCATTTGTGGTAAGTTGGCTGACCATTAAAGTTGGGATCCTTTTCTTTCAAAATATGTCCGGAGAACATAACCATAATTGACTTTTTTCTCTGTCATTTACATGAGCAAATTTCATAATGAATATATGAACAAAACATAACTTTGATTAGATTGAACTTTGTATTTTTATTCTATCATTATCTTGTTAATTTTTAAATTAATAAGCACTCTTGCATTATTCATGCTATATTACATGTCAGTATGTTTGTACAAGTTTTGTACTTTTGTCTTCCCAAAACATAGAATGAAATGTATTCTATTTTTTGTACAGCAATGCTTGTTTCAGTTTATTAATCATAACAATGCCAATATTATTGTTTTGTGCAACAGTTTCTCACAAAGTATTCATTTATTTAATGCAAATTTAAAAATTGTTATGCGCTTTTAATAAGTGTAACAGCAGTTACCTCATTGTCTTGTAGCTACTCTCTTTTGATGCCGTTGTTAAGTAATAAATTTGTCGATTCAAGAAATAGATTAATGTGCCAGGGTCAGAAGGCCTCTTGTACCTATAATTTTTTATTTTAAGATCAGGGAATGTTTTCTAGCTCATTTTAGAATTATTGCAAATAGCCTGTTACCTTTGCAAATATACATGATTATTATAAAAAGTTTGGAAACTTGGTGTCTATTTTATTCAATTGATTGTTTTTGCCAAACAACTTAAGAATTCAGAAATACAGTAATACATACTTACATATTAGCTAGTCTGAATTTTTTGTTCAACTTTGAACACAATGGTGAGTGAAACAAAATACTGCTAATTAGTAAATGATATGTGCTGTAAGCTTCTTATCAATGCTGCAAATATAACTACCAATTTATCTGCCAAATATGGTTTCATTCCTTTCAGTCTTTTTTGTCCATTTCTTTTTTCACACCAATGAAACACAGCAAGTAGAACAGTGACATTCGATCGTAACTCACATCAGCTTTAGGACTGCAACCCTATTGAAACAGATCTTTAATTTGATCTAATTTGATTCTTCAAAATATATGGTGGTAGTTTTTCCAATCTGATGGAGAGTTTTCACAGCTTCATTTATAATAACACCATGGAATTATATTAACAGGTTTTTGTAATCAACCTCATGCAAATGAGAAAGTTACATGAAGCATTATTACTTTTGCTAATTGCTTAAGCTATTATCACATGACACCAAGTACTCTTTAATTAGGTTTACTTTAATAAAATTTAGTAAATGTGTGCTGAAAAGCTGGCAAGCACTTAAACATTTAAATAAAACTGGCTAGGTAACGTTTAATGCTTTCAAAAGGGGGATCAAAGGCTGCTTAGAGAATCACTTGTTATAACTACTTACACCATAGTAAAGTAGCATGTTCTCTGTCGGTAATCCACCTAGTTGACTCTTTTGAAAACATGAGCTAGAAACAGCTAGAGTGTTGGCTGGCACAGAGATCCCCTTTATAGCTTCCTGTGAAATTAAAAACAAACCAGTCTAAATCTTTTATTTGTGAGGTTTGAATTTTTAAGGTGATAAAGTTAAAGTATAAAAAAAAAAGGTTTGCAAATATTGTGAACGAGTGCTTATACTCATCAACAAAAGTGAAATGGGTTTACTGCAGTAGTCTTGTGGAAATTTGTAGAGAGAAATCTATTTAATGGTATTAATAGAATTTTTTGCTTGCTATGTTACATTGTATATATGTGACATTTTTCACGTACAATAGTTTGGGATTAAAAAGGTAAAGTTAATTCTAAGTCATATTACCTAAAATCTTTATTATGATAAAGAAAGTAATTTAAATATGTTTCAATCCTCATAACAGTCTGAAAATAGGAAGCTTGGTGAAATGTATGAATAATTAATTGAGTGCAGTCAGATTAATGAGTGATGATTTATTAGTAGATTTCACTAATTGCCCAGATTTAAACTTTTTGTTTTTTCAAGTCACGTATCAGATAATATACATATATATAAACAAGTAAACAGTTGAATTTGAAAATTTTTAATGGCAAAGTTCAGTTCTAACAAATGAAAGTTGATATGCTAATTAATTTTGATGTGTTTACATTTTAGAGTTTTCAAATTCCAATAGTCTATAGTCCTTCAGGGAAAGAAATTCTAACTGATGGGAAGGATTATGATAATGTGTTTGTACTTGATGAATTTGAAGGACCAATTTATGATATCCTTGTAAAGTCTGGTCATAGAATATTGGGTTCAACAGCTTTGATTCAGTTTGCTGAAGCAAATGAGGTAAATCATTACAATACATATAGTGATGTGTTTAAGCACACTTAGACTGTTAAAGATATTTAAGAAATTCAGTCTTAAATTATGAACATGTTCATAATATTTAAGTATTTTAGATTTTGACATTAGTGAATTTGAAACGTGATACGTTATTGAATACAGTTGGGAATCACATCAGAATCCATATAATTTTCTGTTTAGTTTAACCATTTCTAGACCAATTGAAACCTTTTTGGTGTTCAGTGCATATCTGACTTCAGAAGTTAAAATTAAAATATTACTTCAATGTCTATTTTAACAACGTTTAACTAAAAAATTTCAGAATTTAATTAGTGTAATTTGAAAAGATAAATTAAAAAAATGTTCAAACCTTTATTTTTGTGTAGTTCTGAGGAGTCTTACCTTTCAACAGTGCACTTGTTCATTTTTGTTCTGCCTATCCTAAAACAGTTTTCACTTGCTTATCACCTGTTAAGAATTCCTTAACCAGTTTTTTTTTCTTGTGAATTTCATTCTCTTTCTGATTTATTATTACAGGCCTTTATTCACATCACATGCTGTGATGTCATAAATATATGTAATTAAAATCATTGAAGTTGAAACTTTCTAATAAAATAAAAATTAAATATAAAGGAGAAAGGAAATATTTCTAATGTTTTTAAAATGCTTATAACAGACTTTTGGTAGTTTAAGCTATACAAAATTATAGAAAAATAATTGACTTTTTTAAACCAAAACTAAATACTGTTTAGTAAATTTGTTCTAAATTTCATGCATTTTGGATAAATTATTCTGCACTACTCACTCTCATGAAAGTCTGGAAAGGGTTAAAAAAAGATAACTGAAATTCTGTATATTCTTCACTATTGTATGTGTTATGCACTTAAGTTATCACAGGTTAATATTAAATGGTACAAATATTAAGGTTTCTTTAATTTTATACTTTATAGATATCTCACTTTTAGTATTGAATGCCATTTATAGTGGAGTTAATGTTATAAACTTTTATTTTTCTAGCCGCTTCCATACAATACCCGTCCTCTGTATACGACATCAATGCGTCAACTGATTCTTTGTTTTACTGGCTTCAGGAAGAAAGAAGATATGGTGAGTAGTAATGGATTAAAACATCAAATAACATTGTAATTTTTTGAGAATGATCCAGTTTGATAACATATACATAAAGAGGAAGTGATGAATGATAAATTTTTCAAATGTTTTGAAATACCAAAAGTAAATGACTGTTTCTAAATAAATTTTGTTCTTTGTGTTTCAGTATTGTAATACAGAATAGTTCAGTTATTTATGTATTTTAAATGAGAATTTCAAATATATCCTGATTTTCTAAAAATTCTTAAAGTATGTTTTTTGTTTTTAAAGTGCAATATGGCAAATCTGATTCATCATATGGGTGGGAGTATTAGGAAAGACTTCAACACAAAAATAACTCACCTTGTAGCCAATTCTACTGCTGGAGAAAAATATAGGGTAAGAATAAAAGTATCTACAAATACATTTTTACCTTTAAGAAATTCTTACATGAAGTTCCAAACACTATTTTTGATTTTTTTTTTTGAATTCTATATACAAACACAGTATTTTACTTAATGTCCATTTATGATTTATTTTTCATTAATGATTGAAAATTTCCATTTACTGGTGTGGTTGAAAATATAAATTGTAATATATGTTAGCCTGGGAAGTGGACTCAGAATTCTGTTCCAGTAATGACAGAATTTTATTAGCTATTTCCTATTTTGTTATGAATAGTAATACTTTTAAGCTGTCTTAACAAAGTTTTCCACTGTTTGCTTCCTTGTTATGAATTGTGTAAACTAGTTGAACATAAAAGTCTTAACATATGGATCATTAAAGACCAGTTTATCTTTCATACAGTACTGTGGTTAATGGTGTGTCAGTCTTTTATAAACTGTGAATATACAATCCTAAATAAATAATAATTGCAGTTTGTCATTAGAAAGTTACAGCAGTGACAATACATCTGTTGAGAGCATATTAGGTTTAGCATAATAGTGGCAATGAATCTGAACAATCAGATTGCCCGAGTAAACCAAATTTTTCTTTTCACAGTTTGCATATGAGGCGAGATGCATCAGGTACGGTGTGTGAAAGGGTAGCTACTTATACACATTTTATTTAAAAGTTGTATGTTGTACCTTGAATTAATAGTTTAATATTAAAGATAAAACAAGTGAAATATAATGTGGTTTATAAATATTTATGGAGAATTTTGCTATTATTTGCTTTTAAACATTATGCTGTGTAAACCCCAAGTAATAGTCATTAAAAAATTATAATAAATTAAAAATCAAAACTAAAAACATTTTCTTTGTTGTTTAAGTTTTTAGGGTTCACACATATTGAATAGTCTTGGGAAAATGTGTGATTTTTTAAGCCAAATCTTAAAAGTTTTAGAAAATCATAGTTTTTAAGTAATTTAATATTTTTTCTTACTTTGTATCTTTTGTCACCTGAAATATTTTGATAGACCAGTGATTGTAATGTTTGTATAATATAATTTCTTTGAGATATATACTTTGAATATTTTATTCAAGACAGTTTTATTATTATCTTCTCCCAAGCAAGTGATATTAAAATTAAACGGAAATATGTTGTAAAATTAAACACCTGCTCATTCGAATGTAGGTTACAGACTCATTTAGGTGTCAAATGTATATCTTGATATTGCATTTTGAAGTTTTAATGACAATAAAGAATTAATATTTTGTTGCAAAACGTTTTTTTTCAAATTTAGTAATGTAATTCATAAAGAAAATGAAAATATTTCAACTTTCATCCCATTGGCATGGATGTTTGTACATGGTGAGGGGACTTTCCAGAGAAGGTTCTTTTTTTTCAGTTTATCTCCTTTAGGATTTGAATGTCTATCCATGTGTTTGCTGTGGTGACCCATGAAGGGGGAGGAGTGATCCTGATGGTTGAAGGATACAACCCTGACACATTACTTTGGTATTGAATTTCTGTGATGGGTGACCTTAAGCATGTCATTCCTCAGGATCATTTAGCTGTTTCTGGTGAGTTGGGGTCAACTGATTACAGGTATTGGACATTGTCTGTTGCTTCTTTCTGGACATAGTGATTATGAATTCCCAGTTGTTGCTGCGGTGTCCTTGTTTGGTATTGTGGTTTATCCTGTTGTAACACTCCATGGTGGGTTGGTGTGGTCAGCAGGCACTGAATATTTCTTCTTTCATTATGGATTTCTCAAAGTCATATAAAATAAAAACAACAACAGGTAATCTCTAAATGGCCTCATCTTGAAGACTGCATAGCAGTCTCCACCTGTACTTTTTATTGTATTACATTCTTTGTTAGACAAACCTTTAGGACAGATGTCTTCCCCTTTTCCTCCTCTTTTTTTATCAGAACAGTAACGTTAAAGGGTTGCTGGTTCTCCTAAATCAGTCAAGAAGCTATGATCTGGAGATATATTGATGTAAACATTTACCCCATAATATAGTGAACAACTTGAGTTTGAAGATCATTGGGGCTATATCTTTTGAAGTTACTCCCATGCTACTTTGAATTCTTCACAAGTAATTATTGTTGAAAGAAGTTTGAAGAACATCCTCTTGTCAGAAACCTTCACTTGTTTCTCCACCCAAGGGGTTTTTGCAGTAAGGCATGTCTCCACTTTTAAGGACAGAATTATGTTACTGCCCAGTGTTCTGATTTTGACATTTACATCACTGTATTCACCCACTGCTGCCATGGTGGGTAATTTGAATGTAAGATATTCCCAACCTACTCAGATGTTTCCAGTGTCAGCAGTTTGGTCACTCAAAGGCATTGTGTTGTGGTTCTTTGAAGTGTGCTTGATGCTGTGACAAAGATCGTGATGCCTGTGAATGCAAACTTGACTCTCACTGTGTTAACTGTAGTGGCTCTCACCCTTCGTATGTTAGTTCTTGTGGGTGGAGGAGAAGGTATGGCATTTGAAAATGATTAATTACAGCTGTTATTGTGAGACTTGGAATTTGTTGTCCTAAACTCTGTCTTAGACATATGCTGCTGCACTATGATCCATTATTATTGTGGGAGTGCAGACCGTTCTTTCCATGCCTCCAACAGTCATTCTCAAACTATGTAAGGAGTCTTTTGTTTTCTGAGAGTTGACAAGTCAAAATCTACTCCTGTCTTTGTTCCCACCTTTCCTTTCAGTGACAACTCATGTCCACTTCTTTTGACCTTGGCTTTTGGTGTCTGCTCAGGTCCACCTTCTTTCAGCTCTTAGATTGAGAATGGTTATTCACTCATGCCCTCAGTTGCATCTACTGACAAAGAACTACCCACTTGACCCAAGGCAAAATCCATAAAGGTTGACAGACCTTCTTTTAATAAAGAAAAATTATTTGGTCATATATCAAAGGATTCTACACCCTGTTTCTCTCCACTTAAATAAAAATAGCCACTTTGATACAGTAGAACTGTTGAGGTCTGCATTTGAATCTAGATGGCATTAAGGCCTTGACTTTTATTATCCTGTGTATTTTTCCTGACAGGATACATTTCTGAAATTTACTTATACACTAAATTCTTGGTAGTTTTCATTATAACAAAAAGACAAGTTGTTTGGAGGCCAAGTGTATAGAGCTGTACTTTGGCTAACTGACATGTGCTTTCCCTGTTTTTTGACACTATATACACTCTTGAAGGCTGTTGCTATTCATTTCCTAGGGTCATACCATCACTGTTAGTTCTCTCTACCTGTTTTCTGAATAACTTTATGATAAATCAGACCTTGATGCTTTCATCAAACAGTTGCCATCTTTTTTTTTAAATCTTGAGAGACTTTAAAAGCTACATTCCCAATTGGGATGGTGATAATATTGATGGGAGGGACTGTTCAATACATAGTATGCTCTAGGATTACAACCTTTCTCTCTTCATGACTTGTCATTATACTTTTTTTTGTACACTTAGTCAGTCTTTTACTATCATTGATCCTTCTCTCTGCTCTTAATTTTCTTGGAGGGTTGACAGTATTAATATTCCTGTCATTTTGAGAAAGATTGGCTGTGGTTGATGCTACCTAACTCATGTGCTTTAGTGGAAGTTAGACCAAGCTAACTGGGCTTCTTTCATTGCCCTTTTTGAACTTGACCCTACTGTTGTCTCTCTACCGTTGATAAATGATTGTGTTGTAGCAGTGACTGACTGTATTGTCCAGGAAGATGCTCAGTCTTTTCCAAGACTTTGACTTGTTTTACATGGCATCCTTATCCATGGTGGATTCCTGTCTACCAGGAGCCATGAAAGGTTCAAAAATGGGCCTTGCACAGGTTTTGTAGGTAACCGACTCTTTCAAACTACATTGCTTTCTATTGGTCATGTGCTTGTGTAGGTTAGATGTCAAAGCCAAAAATCAACTTGGATTGTGTTTGCAACTAGCATCTTTTCTACCACCAGTATTAATATCTTATAGGACAAGATTTGTAAGGTCGGTGGATTTTATACTTGCCCATCACCTTTTCATCTCACTCTCTATTGGCCAGGAACTTGCTGATGTACAAAGCATCTCTGATACTTTTGGTGAAAGCTTTTTTTTTGTGCATCTCTAGAACTTTCTTCTCCTACTGTCTTGACCATCAAGTCTGTTGAAACTCAAGCTTACTCTTCATAAGCTGTATATGATAATGTTCACTATGAGATGCAGCACCATCTCTTTCCTGTCTCTCTGTATAGTTTTAACTGGATCTGGCAGGAGAATATCTTTTTCGTTATTTGACAATAGGCTATTTGTCCTACCTTTCTCTAAGCCTGGGAAGTATCTCAAAGTTTCTTGTAACTATTGTCTAATTGCTTTGATTAGACAATCAACAGTTTTATCAACAGTTCTCCACCGTGGAGATCAGGGAAGTCTTCCTCAAGAACAAACATCTTCTTTCTATGTTTTTTGAGTTTCAGAATGCTACAACAGTACATGGAGACAGCATTTTGCAGGACTTTTACTCCTACAAATTATGTGGCCATTTACCCATTGTTTTCCAGAATGTTTTACTGGACATGTGTTTCCAAGTCCATGTGGGTTTGTCACATTAAAATTTTTTTTTGACAGGAACTTGGAATCCATCATGATAATCATTACACAACTTCTTCATACTATTTCAAATAGGCTCTACGTTGACGACTCCACATCTTGTGTTGATTGTCAAATATGAGGTTTATTAAGTGGCAGCTTCAGTCTGCCTTCAAGTGCTTGTTTAAGTGAACCACAGCAAGTGGTTTTACCTGTTTTTTCTTCTAACTGTTTGCATTCACTTTAGCTACCAACAGGGTATACACCTTGATTCAGAGCTCTGTCTCAGTCTTGTTGCCTTCCCATGGTCTCTAAGGCAAAATTCGTGGAGGGCTTATCTTTGACCATATATTGGCTTAACATTTTCCTTGTGACCTTCCTTTGAGTCATTTGAGGAAGGTAGATACTTTCAACTGGAAGTACCATCTTTTCTTTGCTGAACATCTTTTGAAGAATGCTTCCATTTCCATTTATACAGGCGGTTCAAAATCAGGTGACTATAGAACTTGCTTGTGTTTGTTATGGCTTAGCAGTTGCTCCCACAATTCCCTTTTCAGTTTTTGTGTTCACTGCTGAGTTTTATGCCATTTCTCTTGCCATGAATAGGAAGAAGCTATGTAGTACACTAATTGTACTATTTACATTGACTCTCATAACTCTCTACTTGTTTTAGAATCACTTAAGTTTTTTTTCACCCTGTTCTCATCAATACTCACAAATGACTGGTCCATTTTCTTTTATTTCTGTTTATTTTTCTGGATACCTGGTCATGTCAGTATGTATATAGGAATGAGCTCGCTGACACCATGACTAAGTCTGTCTGCTTTAGTATCATCACAGCCATGCCTATCTTGTATATGGACTTATGGATGTCTTGTTTCCATAAAAATTGGAAGTAGGAGGTTGTCCTAACTAGGCTATGCATTGGTCATAGTTTAAATTGTATTGTTTTATCTAGGTATGATCTACTAATGTGTAGCTTTTCTGACATTCTAGTCACAATAGCCCATGCTTTACTATCATGCCATTGTTACAACCAGAATCATAGCACAGTTTTTGCTATAGCATTTTTATTGGTTTACCCCTAATGTTGGAGAGCAACATTGGCTTTATACTGTCCAACTTTCTTGAGTTTTTAAGTTTTTATAGGGCATTGGCCTTTTTAATTCTATATAGATCTTTTATTCAAATTTTGATTATAATTTGATTTTTTAACTCGTTATAATACTTTTACCTTTTTTACTGGTTGTTTGGCACAGATGGCCTAGTTGCTTTGTGAAAATAAATGGCAATCAATCAACCACCTATCCAACAGATTTTCATTTCTGTATTTTCAAGCTGTCTCACCTGTCAGCAATGCCCATTCCTATTTATATATTGATTTATATTTGCTAAGAAACTCATCTCTTGACAGCATGATTCATGTATTGTTTTTATTGTGAAGTTTTCCATCAGTGGATTTATGATTACAACTCTACGTCACTACTGTTTTATGATGTAATGCATGTGGTCTGAACAATTACCAATGAAACTTGGGTTTGTAAATAACTTTTGCCAACTACTAAATTTTACTGGATAGATTATATTTTACCTTTATCCATATAAAACAAGTTAAGTGATTTTAGAAGTAATATAATGAGAAACGTGGAAGACATGGAAAACAAGAGATGTTATTTCCATTCCTGAAAATGTTTTCACATTAAGTTTGATCTACCTGAGAATACAGAAATTTTCTTCTCTGACAGTTCATTGGGTATTAAAGTTTTAGTGAGAATGATAAGCATCAGCAAAATACTTTGATGTTCCAAATTATTATTTATTGAATATTGTATTGTTTAGTTTATCTTTTAAAAATAATGTGTATGTAAATAAAGGATGATGATATTACTGTAAAGAAACCATGCTGTGGAACTGTTTATCTACATGTTTGAAAGACAATGGTTTCCTGGCATGTGAAATACATGAATAAATGAAGTATTATGTGGACAACAATACATTAATGAAATACAGAGAACAATACATAATAACAATGTTTACTGAAGGTGTCTGCAGCAGTTATAAAAAGAACAACAACAAAACTTTAAAATGATGTTCCTTTCATGTCATGTCGCTCATTTTCTTATATTTAAATAAAAAATCTAAGTTTAGTACTTTTTTTTAAGTATTTCAAGTTTCTTCTCCACTAATAAGACTACTTATTTTCATGTTAAGATGTGCTATGTCTGTGAGTATAATCTTCTACTTGGTGCTGGTTGAGAAGATACTGGTACAATACGTTTTAGAATAAAGGCTACTTTTGTTGTATAGTGCACATGTATGTATTATACCAAAACTGGCAATGTAACAGTGTTGAAAGTTGGCAGGGACAAGGGGCATGGTTAATTGAAGTATTTAGTGAATTGGTCACAGATAAATGATGTTTTACTGTTTTTGGTAAATAAAAATTTATCTAAACCAATAACATCGTTTGCAATGTCATTATACCTAGCTTGTTAACAGTCATTGTAACACCATTTTGAAAGGGGAGGGGAGCTAGGTTGCTGAAAAGTCTGTGATTTTGTCATATTTTTTGATTTCTACCTGGAGGTGGTTACTACTACAATCAGCAAAGTATCAAAGTAAATAAATCGATGTCAAACAAATTAAAACTGAATAGATACCTGAAATAAAACATTCTGATAAACTGTAAAAATGATAAAAAAACAAAAACATTATATGAATTATTTCAAGCATAAACTACTTAAAGTCACTGTGCACTTATGTATTTATTAACAGACGTGTTTCAATATAGAATACAGGTGGTAAATATGAATAACAATTATAAACAATGTTGAAAGTAACCCTGGCCTGTATTGACATCAATACAGGCCTGGATCCTTCTTATTTTGTTTCTGAACACTGCTATCAGTTGCTGGCGTAAAATTGACTGAATAAAATATGATTACACAACTGCACAGTGACTTTCCAAACACCTGTAGATGCCTGTTAGTATGTTTCTACAGAGTTTCATCTAATTGACCATTTCATGAGAAGGAAGAAATTAGAATGTTGGAGATATACATACACTTCAGAAAGGACTGAGTACTGGCAGTAAACACCTCAGTAAACTTGTTGTTTTCCAAGACATAAGATAAATTTCCATGTTGAACTGGCTAGTATTGACAAGTTACTATTAAACATAGTTTACTGTTATTTTAATTTTATTTACTTATGTTTATGAAATTTAAAAATTTAATAAAATTATAATTTTATTTATTCACTTAAGAGGTATTCATAGCAGAATTGTTTCTTCAAATATAATTTGTGAACCAGTCCAAATCTGTTATTTATTGATTAACATTCATTTTAACTTTAGTTTCTAGTGCGTGAGCCTAGAATTATTATGTAACTGGTAAACAACATGGTACTTTATTTAATAGTAATTATATATATCTTTGTAGTAAATATGAATTTGACAGTAAAATACGGTCTTAAGTCATTTTATTATTTGGCTCAGACAATAATAAAATAAACTGTAATTCAAAATTTAATTATTTATAGATTGCAGTCACTGCTTTTCTAACAAGTACTAACAAGAAAATTATTTTTTACTTTTATATTTATCATCATAAAAAAATACTAAAATTAATAGACATTCATAAAGTTATGAGATGTATACATGTAGGAACGGTTCAAGAAGTATGGATCCTTGGTGTGGATTCCTGTTAGTGGTGATGGGACCTCCCAGGGAAGGTTCTATTCTTTCAGTTTGCCTCTTCTGGGATCTAAACATCCACCCATATGTTTACCATGTATGGTGACAAGTGAAAGGGAGGGAGAATTCTGGGGGTTGAGGGGTCTAACCCTAACATACCACTTTGGCCTTGAATTCCTGAAGATGGGTGGCCTTGAAATGCCCCCCTAGGATCAATTAGCTGGTCCATGTGGGTTAGGGTCAACAAGGTAGCAGTGTTGGGTGTTCTCAGCAGGTGTTGTGGACATTGTATCTGATGCTGGTCTTTGGGTATAGTGCTCACAAAACCCTAGCATTGCTGCATTGTAGTGCATCCCTTTGTGGGACTCCATGGTGGGTGGGATCAGTGGACACCAAAATATCCTTTTTTTTTATTATTATGGATCCTCCAAATAGAAACTTAAATAAAATGGTGAAAAACAGTGTATAGGTAAATGACCATGTCTTGAAGGTTCTGAGCAGTATTCTTCAATATCTGTAACACCTGTATCATTTTCTTATACTACATTCTCTTTCAAACAAATCTTGAGGGGAGATGTCTCCCTTTTTAATTCAGAAGGAACTAGAGGGACTTGCTGACTCTCCAAAGTCCGTAAAAAAGCTCTGCTTTGTCGGCATATTGGTGGAAACATTCACATTTGAACAAAGTGAGCTCCTCTTGCATTCAAAGGTGATTGGGATATACCTATTGTGGGCACACCACATGCTACTTTGAATTCATCATGAGGAATTATTGTTGAGAGGGATTTGAAAAACATCCCTAGATCAAAGATTATCTCTGGTTTCTTCACTCAAGTAGTTTCTGCAGTGAGGCATATCTCCACTTGCAAACATTGAATTATGACAACTGGATGTCATCCCTTCATTGGTCTAGCAGTATATTGGTCAGACCTGATGATGTTCACTATGAAATGCTGTGCCATCTATCTCCTGCTTCTCTTGCTATTCTTCTGATTGTTTTTAACCAGAACTGGCAGAAGAATGTTTTTCCTGATGCCAGGCTATTATCTAACGTTTCTCTAAACCTGGGAAGGATCCCAAGATTCCATCAAACTTTTGTCCAATTGCTTTGATGTGTTATCTCTGTAAGACCTTAGAGAGGATGGTTAATTTTCATTTTGTCTGGTTCCTTGAATCAATCTCCTCTCACCCACCCAGTGTAGGTTCTGACTACAGGACTCCACCATAGACCACCTTATATATGGGTTACATGGCCATTTGCCCATTTTCATTAAAAAAAAATTTTATGGACAGAAGATTCCAAGGTCATGTGGGTATGACATTTTCCTGCTCTTTTCTACAGAAAGCACCTCATCCTTGAAGATGCTGGACCCTATTCATCATCAGGGACTTATAGCCCCTACATGTGACCTTTCTTTAAGTCATCAGAGAAAAGCAGACACTCCTGATTGAAAATACTGTCTGTTATTTGCCAAACATCTTTCAAACCATTTTTTCATTTCTATTTATGCAGATGGCTCAAAACGAGGTGACTGAGTGGGCTCTACCATGATTTGTTGTGGTTCATTGTTTACATGCAAAATCCTCTCTACAGTTTCTGTGTTCACTGCTGAGCTGTATGTTATTTTTCTTGTCTTTGATCACGTAGAAGCTAAGCAGTACTCAAATTGCACTTTATATACTAACTAGCTTAACTCTCTTCTTACCATGGAATTGCTTTAGATTAGTTCTCACTCTGTTCTCACTGATTTTCAAAACTGACAGGCCCATTTTTCTTTAACATCTACTTCTATCCAATTTTTCTGGATATTGGGCCATGTTGGTATTTGTGGAAACGGGCTTGCTGATACCACAGCTAAATCTGTCTGCTCTGGCACAATCACTGCTGTGCCTGTTCTATACACGGACTATGGTCCTGTATTCAAGGCTTGGCTCCATGACAGTTGACCATCAACTTGGAGTGACCAATGTGAAAACAAGGTTTTTGAAATAAAACCCTATGTTGTACTTTGGCTATCTTGCTTCCATAAGTTATGGAAAGAGGAGGTTGTTCTAACTAGACTACACAGTGGTCACAGTTTTTTAACTCGTTGCTTTCTTTTACCTGGGACTGATGCACCAGTGTGTTATCTGTTTAACACTCAGGATATACAATAAGCAATATTTTACTGTCTTGCCGTTACTATGACTTTCAAGAACAGCACCATTTTAAACATTTTGTACTAAGGTTTAACTGTAATGTTAGACAGAATTATTGGTGATGGTGACACTGTTCATGTTAGAAATGTTTTTAGCTCTTTTAAAGGCTATTAATATTTTTAATGCTATTTAAGTTTTTTTTATTAATTTATACATTGGACCGTTTTTAATGTGATTTCCTTTTAAGAATTAAAGTACATCTAGTTTGACTTGAAATTAGAAAATGGCTGTAATGTAAAATAACTCAATCAGGTCTGGAAAGGCCAACTTTAGGTGACTGATGTTGCTGTTTGAAGCACCTGTTAGTCATTCTGGTAAGCTATAATAATTAAAATTTTGCTACAGGGCTTTTAAAACTTTTATTACTGTACTTTCTAAAAGTCAGTCATAACTTTAAATAACTTAAAATGCAGACTGGAAAGGCCAACTTCAGGTAACTGATGCCAATTTTTGAACTTACCCATTAGTCATCCTGGTTAGTTCTGATAATTACAGCTATGCAATAAAGTCCTTTACAATTTGTATTACTGTAGTTTTTCTCCTACCACTGTAGACAAGATGTAAAAATTAGATTTAATGTTATTTATGTTTTTAATTCAAAAATTAAACTTTGTTTTGTTTTAACTTAATTTCCTTTAATGAATTTTAATAATTTTAACTTTTTACCAGATGTTTGGGACAGATAGTTTAGTTGCTTTGCATCTTAAAACACCAAACCAGGAAGTAAAGACTGATCAAACACAGATTTCAGGGTTTTGAGCAGGATATAACTATGACTTGAAAAAATGTATGATTGAAATATTGCTCATTTGGTTATTTAGTCGATTCATGTAGTATTTTCAGATTTTTTTTCATATTTTACAAACTGACATGTAAATTGTATTGGAAGTGTTCAAAGTTGATGTGTGTGTGTGTGTGCATGCACTAAAACTATGTTGTCAGAGGTCTGTAATACTGTGTAATAAGTTAAGAAATGCATATAAAACAATAATTATTTCTCAGCCAGAACCTGTATAGTTTTTAGTTTCAAATTTATGACGGAAAGTGTTTTTATTTGTATAATTGTCATTCATGTGTTAGAACATTTGGACAAAATTTCTGATATTCATGTTTATTAGGAATAATCAAACTATTAACATCAAACATATCTAATCACAAATTCTATCTGTTCCTGTTGAAGTTTCAATGTAAAATCACAATTTAACAGAAAAAAACTTCTCCACACTAACATTGTTATAGTACTTCACAAACCACAAAAGTAAATATCTTGCTGAAAATCATTTTATACATTGGATTATTTTGTAGATAAACAAAAAATATATGAATAATAAACTACAGTGCATCTAATATCTTTGAAATATTTACTGGTATATTTACTGGTTCAGCAGATTTATTATTGATTTATGTAAAGCAATTAGTATAATTACTATTTTGTTATTTTATTTAAATTAATTATTGCATATTTATGACAGTATGCAGCTAATTTAGGCATTCCAATCATGAGAGAAGACTGGATCTACAGGACCTGGGAAAAAAGGCACGAGAAATCTTGTTTGGCTACTGATGAACCACTGGTATGCAACAGCATTTTGTTTAATATTTTGTTTAGTTATGCATACATTTTTTAATAAATTGTTGCTAAAAAGGTTTCTAGTTGTTAAAACAGCTACAAGTATGTTTTTGTTATGCATGACAGGCGGTATTAGTGAATTATATTCAAACTTTGATTAAGCTGCTTTCTTATGATGTACGAATAAACTTGGAGTGAGAATGTAGCTAATGAAGTTTTATGTTTTTAATTTGTTAAGGCAGTATTAAAAGAAATTCTGAATGTTCCCTTGTGTTAGATTTGTGACATTTCCCCTATCAGTGTTCCCTCTATTTTATTTATCAACTCTCCAAGAAATATGAAATTTAATGCAAATCACTCATTATAATGTTGTCATCACTTGGACAGAGCATTAGTTATATGGTTCCCTCTATTTTATTTATCAACTCTCCAAGAAATATGAAATTTAATGCAAATCACTCATTATAATGTTGTCATCACTTGGACAGAGCATTAGTTATATAGCATTCAATGTTATTTGATTACATTGCCATAAAATAGATGTCTCTTACCATATACACTTATTGTATTCTTTTAGAAATTGCCAATAGTTTTTTTTGACATTTAATACTATATTATTTATAACCAAATGAAAGCCAAGGCTTTAATCTATCAAATGTCATATGGTATTACATTGTGGAGAACTGTCTATTTTGTATCCAGTTAAAATTTTATTACAATGGGAAGCACACTGATGAGCTTACTGAATTTTTAACGGCTCTTGTCACAGTTGGAAAATCAGGAAAATTGTGACAGTAATGAGATGTTTAATTTTGGAGTGTTATTTAGTGTATTATTTAATGCAGTAGTTTCATTTTGTTATTACGTAGGTTTAATTCTATTTCTTATTTTTCATGTGCATTCTTTATTATATTTTGTTATAAAAAGTAACTAAATTTTTAAAATTATAAAGTTTTTAGGTTAAGTAGAGTTTGATTAGGTAGAATAAATAAATATTTTCTTGCAAAGGCAAAGTATGCTCATAAACAACTCAAGTAGCATGTGCATTATGTAATTTGATAATCAGTGTGAGCTACATGTTGCCAAACGATTTACAAACTTTATGGTGATAATATTAGTTATGTATGGTTCAAAGAGCAGTGAAAGAATCAAATGTAAATATAAACATGTTTACTGTTACAAGTTTAAAGCTATTTAGGATAAACAAATATAACTCTATGTTGAAGTCATTCTAGAAAGAAAGGGTAATTTAGATTTATTTCAATGTCCATTATTTGGTTGCAAAGCTGATCAAACTGACCAACCTTGTATAGGATTAGAGTGGAGAAAGTAACAGCTAAAATATAAAGTTTTACTAAAAAAAAATTTGAAAATTTATTTAGGGGGTTTTGGAGATATTAGAGATTATGCAATTGAAATTTGGGGTACTTTTATCACATGAAAAAGTATTTTTACTCTTAAGATGAAAAAACTTTGTATTTGGAGCAGTAAAAAATTAACACTGACTATAATTTTGTGAAGAAATTTTTGTTGAAAATACTTCATTAATAATTCTTATTTTTGTCTGCAAATGACTATGAGCTATAACTTAGAGCTTGAAAGAGATTGTGAAGACGTATTAAAATGTATTAAGTTATAGTATGGAAACAACAAAGGTCAGTATGGGTTCATGAGCTTGACTGATTTGACTGAGCTCTCAGTGAAAGAGTTAAATGTTTTATACCAAGTTTCTTGAAAGTTTTATCTGTAGTCATTTGCAATGTGTCATTATATGCTTGCTATGTATTATTGTAATGAAGATAATTTCCCTTGCAATGTCTCTGTTATGAAGATGTATTCTCCCATTATACGTGTTAGTGTAACAAAGAATGTGCACTATATGTGCAAGTTTAATAAAGATAAGTTCTCATTTTTATTTAGTTAATGGATAAATTTTAAACCTTGCATACTTTGTAGAACATTAGGATGTTGTATCAAGTTACAACACTTCTTACATCGGAGAATATTAATGAATTCTTAGCATATACTATAGATTTAGAAGTTTATCTTTATCTTGATCACAGACTATGTTGTCACCAAAGTCTGTATTTATTGTTAAATACTAGATTCTAAATAGTAACTACTGTTTATTCTATCTTCTGGTCGATTTTCTGCTGCCATTTTTGGGGAGTCCTGAAAAGGATACCATATGTGACGGTAGTGACCAGTATTTGATTTTGGATTTTCTTGGTAAAAACAAACAAACTAGCATGCTATCCACAAGGACTAGAAACAACTAATTATTTGTTGCTGAAAACCTTTTATCACAGGTTTGCTGTCTTGTATGCTGAATGAATGTTATCAATTAGGTGGATGTAGAAAGTGTGCTTTACTTTTGTGATTTATATTTTGTTACTTTTATATTGTTTTGTTTTGATCGCATTTTCTGGCATTATTGGGTATTGCATATAGATATTCTTAAATTCTGCTCTTTTGAGCTGGTTTCTTCAATGTATTAGAGTTGACATTCACAAGGAATGTTTTTGGCAAATAGTGTTTTTCTTCATTGGATTTTTAGATAATTTGGTGTGTGTTAGCTGCTGTCTTGGTTTGTTGTAGCTTTTGAATATTACTTTGGCTATGTTCTGTTTGCAAATCCACTGTTTTTTGTTAGACATTTGACACAGGAATATGATTGTCTAATTTTCTTCTTACTTATTTTTGGTGTTCCTATTAATTTTTTTCATTGATTTAATATTCATGGCATACATTATCAATGAGGGTTTTTGTGATGTGTCAGTCTTTCTTTAGTATAAGCTGTGTTACAATTTTGTCCTTTTGGGAAACTAGGCAGTCTATAATGCCCATCTTTACATATTACTTTAGTACCAGTGATCAGATTCTTGTTACCACAAAGATGGTTCTTTTAAGGACTACCCTAAAAATGATGGCAAATTAGCAGCCAAAATTTGGGATACATGTTAGTATCTAAAAATAAATTAGTATTTAATTACTACATGAGAACATGATAAAGTATATGTATAAAATTTACCCTTTTGGATTTTTAAATTATTTTAAATTTTTAATACATTTTATTCTACCTGAGAATTAGTAAGTTTGAAGGATTTAAAAAGTAGTTTGAATTTTTTTTTTATATAATTTCAGATGAAATTAAGGCTTCAACCTTTCTTTGGGTGTAGGCTAACATTCTTAGGCTTTCAAGAGGATGAGAAAAAACACATGGAAGAAATAACAGTTCAAAATGGTAAGTGTAACAAAAGATTGATGTGGTTTCAAGTTTTAAATTATGAAATTAACTGTAGATGCAGTTGGAAAATAGATTGGCATAAAAATGTGCAAAGTTATATGAACATTGATTCATTTTATATAGAAAATAGCTTTTAGTCATCCTTGTTTTCAGTATTTAGTTGGAAACTAATATCTTAAGAAGATTTGAAGGTGTTTTTAGATATGAAATCAGTTCTTTCTGTTTGATTGGTATCATTACACTGATGCTCAGTAGAATCCAAAAAAAGAATTAAAGTGCATCATGATGCCTGCTGTTTTTGGCCCACTATCTCTTCTGTTATTCTTACCAAGAAATAAATGGATTTGAATTTAGAGCATGTTAATACTAATCATGGCATTTACCATGAAATTGGTGGGTTTTTGTAAAGAAAGATAAGTTCGTAGATGACTGTGTTACCCTATTGGGAGCTAAGACTTTGATACTTGAAATGTAGTTAGCCTAGAATAGTAATGTTACAATTTAATTTATATCAGTGTCAATTTAATATATATCATATATTAATATGAGAGTTTTGTACTATATTGCTGTATGTAGCAAGGCAGGAAATTCATGGTGTCAGTTGCTACCATAATTTTTTTTTTAAATGGCTGTGGCACTCTTTCATGGTCACAATGTCCACCATTTGGCTGTTTTGTCTTCAAAATCTAAATTTGTATTGCATGCTGCAGTAGAGAAAAACATTGGGTATCACAAACATTAAACTTACAACCTACAGAAACTGCCTTGTTGAGAATAATATATCACATAAAATGCATGTAGTGGAGGGAGCAAAGTTTTTGATTTGATCAGCAGTAAAACCATACCATACTTTAGACTCTTAGTTGAATATTACTTTGGCTTTGTTCTGTTCACAAATCCTGTTTTTTGTTAGACATTTGACACAAGAATATGATTGTAATTTTCTTCTTACTTATTTTTGGTGTTCCTATTAATTTTTTTATTGATTGAATATTCAGGGCATACATTCATAAAATGTTTCCAATATTTTATATTATTTAAAAAACTTGAAGCTCATACCTCTGTCACCTCTTGACTGATTTAAGATCGAATTACAGTTTTGAACTTGAGAGGTCAGACACTTGATTGATGTATTTGACAATGACTTAGGTTCATTGATGAATTTACTCTGATCCTGCCTAAAAGAATTTCAAATTGAGGGTAAGATGATGAAGATTGTGATGAGTAATAGACTGAAATTGGGTATACTTGTACACCATGCTTGTTAGTGCTGGTATAACAAAATATAGCTAATAAAAAGGGAAAAAATCCACCAAAAAATTCTATATTAGCTAGACAGGGTTAATATTACTGAACTACAAATAGTAGTATAATATGTGACACTTGTGATTTGTAGGTTATGATCATGTACTGCACTGCAGTGTCAACCTAGTTTAACATTTATTGGTTCTTGCCTGTTTTGGAAGTTATGCAAAAAAGTACTAATAATAGTATTGTTTGGAAATAGAATGTTTACCTTATGCTATGGCAGTGTGTCTCTCGATCTATCTATCTGTCCATCAAAATTTTCAAGAGGCTGCTCTTCGGAGACTTTTTAACTAATTTTGATCAAGTTGTCAGACATGTTGTGATTGAATATTACTAATAGAAATTAGGCTTTTAAACTTTTCTTCCCAGGGATTCATCTGATTGTTCTAAAAGTCAGATAAAGTAATTAATGGATAGAGGTGCATAAAAGTTGTATATAATTCTTAGGTCTAAAATCAGGAGGGGCAAAAGCTAGAAATCTTGTAAAGAACTTGTTCTCTTTATGTGCAAGTCTGATGTTTATTAGTTGTATGAATTAATAAGTGAGTATAGATGCCTAAAATTTGTTCTGGGTTTGTAAGGCCACCATAGGTCAAATCCAAGAAACCTTTAAAGTGCTTCTCTTTCCAGGTAGTTTATTTCTTCCTTCTTATAGTGGAAATAATTGCCTTAAAGCTGTATATGATTTTCAGGTCAGATGTCATTTGGGATCAGAAGGAAACAAAATCTGTGAATCTTGTTAAGGTCACAGAATGTCTTAGATCAGTATAATACTTTGTTTTTTAATCTTAAAACTTGTGTAATGTTAAAGTTAATATGTACTAACTGATAAACGCAATCTGGAAAGATATGTCACCTGTTCGAATTCCTATGTTTACTAAACTAGTTTGGAAACTATTTTTTTCCATTAACATTAATGTGTACTGTGGTCTTAAAGCTCTGATTTTTGTTTTGCCTTGTTGCCTTTGAAAAGAAGTGTAGGTCCAAGGTCAAATGACCTTGCCCAAAAAATGATGTATTTTCTGTTTTGTAACTGGGAAACTAAGTAATTATTTTAAGTTTAGATTACAAAATTGGATATTAATTATTATTAAAGCTAGATTTGCAAGAATATTTTTCAGGAAATTTGATGTATTGTAATGTATTTGGACTATTTTCTGCATGATACAAGGGCTGCCTTATTGATCAGAGGTTATTGCTTTTTTAGTGGCATTCTGTGAACATGTTTTAGTTTAGCTTGGAAGTCTTGGAAGTTTAGCTTTGTTTTATTGATAGAAAACAGTACAGTTCAGAGAGTTGAACTTTTATTGTAGTTTAGCTTTGTTTTATTGATAGAAAACAGAACAGTTCAGAGAGTTGAACTTTTATTGTACACTTTTGTAAACAAAGAATTAATATATGGCAACAGTTTCCAAACCATATGTATTTTTTTAACATGAAGGACTGATATATCATCTTAAATTCTTGCAAGATATGCAAGTTTTGGAAAAATGAACATGTTTTATGCTAAAGTTTAGCAAAATATCTATTAATGTTGCTTGTTACATAAATACACAAGGTCAAATACAGAAACCAGAAACATCTCAAGTAGGTGAGTGTGAAATCTTCTAAATTTATAAGTATTTTTTACGTATTGAATGAATCATTGGATAGATAGTTAATTGGTATTTCTTTTGACATCAGGAGGGCAAGTTACAGAGCCTAATGAATCTGCTTGTTCACATGTGGTTGTGGAGGACATGGGAACATCTCCTGTTGTTGTCCCTGATGACATCAGTCCTAAAGCATATGTGGTTAAAATGGAGGTATATACTGATAATTCTGATTTACTTTTAAAAAACTTTGAATTTTTTCTTGTAATATACTTGTGAAAAGTTAAGCTAGAAATGGCAGATAGAGAAACACTCAAAAGATAATATTTTAGTTTTACCATGATATATCTGGTAAAGTGATACAACTTGTGGTTATGCAGTTCAAAGGATTGAAAAAATTGAACTTGGGATTTGGTGTAATTTATGCAGCAATGAAACATTAAAAATATAATTTTCTATCTTAGCTGTTTGATAAAAATGTTATCAAACAGTTTAATGATTATAGAAAATATAAATGTGGGTAATAGGAGATAAGCAAGCGTAATATAAAGAAACTTATAAAGTTGTAGTAAGGTGCAGTATTGTGTTACCATAATATGTAAATAGTCAGTCCATTGGATATATCCTGTATTAGGAAAGAAATGTTGATTATAATCCAAATTCACTGTGTTTCTTCATGAAATGTGGCAAGCTCTTAGTCAAATCTACAAGTTTCTTGTGTAGAAAAACTCAGACATGCTACAAATGTATTTGTACTGAAGATGTATATGATATCAAGTGGTGCCATTAGTGTGATTCATACTGAAATGTTAGAAGGAATGCAAGGTGTTGTTCATGTCAAGAATGATAATATTTAATCAATCATTCAATTTGCATATTGCATTTGTGTAACTTCAAGGACATGTAAAATGCATATGTACAGTATATTTTAGTATCCCTCTATGTATGTGTGTGTGTGTGTATGTGTGTGTGTGTGTGTGTGTGTGTGTAACTGCATCATCAGTGTAGGGTAAAATTAAGAGTTTATAGCTCTGATATCAAATACAATAATGACACACTGAATGGTATTTCATACCATTGTATTATCTACACTTTGATCCTTGTTCATGTTTATATGGTTAAATCAACTTGTAGAATTAAATGTGCATGTGTAACATCTCAGCTCTGGAGATAGCTGGACCAAACTAGATAATAGACTTGGGATGCCAGTACAACATTCTTATATATGGCATAGCACCCTGCCAAGAAAATACCTCTGATAGGTCATAGAAGCATGATGGAAGTTTTAAAGTTATATTTGAAGGTTGCTGAAACTGAATCTGTATCTGAATTATTGTTATAGATTTGGGTTTTCTCATTACTAAGTACAGTAGAGCTTAGTGTGTGAGGATGGGCAAAGAAAATTGGCTGCCATTTAATCTGTTACTCTACAACTCTTACTAGTAACTGCTAAAGTTGAGTTATAACTATACTCTTATTTGAGCATTTAATTGCCATTATTAACTGCTTCACAGTAATATATATTATTTTGAATTATAAAAATAAAATAAATGCTCACTAATCAACATACTTCATTGAAATTGTTGAAAAAAAGAGTAAACATTGAATAAGATTTTTTGTGGTTTTGTGTATCCATCTATACCTTGTCTCTGTGCTGTTTGCCCACACATCATACTTAATTTTTGCAAAAATTAAAAATTTTGGTGGGTTAAAATACACATGGAATGGAAGCTTACCCAAGGTGTGATGGTGGTGTAAGAGTGCATTTTCAGAGATATTGGATTTTATATTTTGAGCCCATTGCAAAACCTGGAGGACACCATTGTTTGAAACTCTGTTCATCACAAAAGCTAATGAAACTGAACTTGTTGTATCTGCCCAAGTATTGTGGGCAGATTTTCTAAAAAAATTTTTTTCTTCTTTGGTACTCTTCTTGGGGGTAGCTGAAGAAGTAAGTGTAATAATTGAAGTGTGTACTTAATGTACTAGGTCCTTGTGAGCTATGAGGAGACAGTTGAACCCATCACAAATTGTGTTTTTACTATTACAGTACCAGTAAATGATTTTGTCAGTAGAAGTATGTTCTTGTATAATAATATTGCTAAATTAAATATTTGAAGGAATTGCATGGAAAAGTTCAGAAGTATTTCCTGTAAAAAAAAATGTTTGTATAAATAGTTGTGTAGTGTTATATTTTTAGAAGGTATTTGTTCCATTCAAAATTCAACTTTTATGATTTCAGTGGTTTTGGGCCAGTATACAGATGGATGCATGTGCAGATGAAAGTATTTATGTTTACAAAGAAGTAAGTAATTATTTAGAGATAACAGTAGCTACTTGTGTTTAACTGGCATTTCACTTTTAGCTTTCTTATGACTTAATTTTATGATGTGCATAGTGTTTTATTTGCATCATTACAGCAAAATAATAAATGTTATAACAAAGAGTAGTTTAAGAGTGGAATTATTTAGTTAATCGCTGACCTCAGTTTAAATGTTTAAATTTAAGTTCTGAAAAATGAACAACTTTGAAGAATGGAAGTGATCTCTAGATCTATAAAGGAAATATAGTAATTTTGGATAAAAAGGATTATTTATAAAAGGTTGAAGATGTTTTGAATGATTTAATATAATTTTGTGATGTTATTACATCATGATTTTATTGATACTAGAGTGGCTATATTTCAAAGGTATTTACTTAAACTAAAGAAAATTAATACTATAAGTTGTAAGCATTTGAAAATCAAATCATCAAATAGTCCTCCACAAATTTTTTATGATCTTCCTAAAATTCATAAATAAAGAATGTACTTTACAATCTACAGTTTGAAATATTGAAACTGAAACTTGATTTTTACATTCAATAATCGGAGTTTGATGGGAGTGTTTTTTTTATAGGAACTTTGTGTAGTCTGTTTGTATATAGTTATACCTCAAGAAGGAAATATATAGTTAAATGCTGATTTGATTTTTACTGACTTTGATTGGAGTATTTTCAAATTAGTATTTCTAAAATTTTGAGTTTTACAATTAAATAGTTTCATTTTGTGCATGGTGGGTAGGTTAATGGGGGGTAGTGGTTGTGAGTATTAGATTCAATTGGCAATTTTTTTGGCCAATAATTTGTTGTCATGAAAAGCAATGGTCGGAATACTCTAGTTTTTGAAACTGCTATACTCTCATTGGTACATAGAACACTCATTTTATTTAGAAATATTGATTCATATTTCATGAGTGCATGAACAATAAATTCACTGTTGTTCATGATAATGAATTTTTTGTATTACATTTTAACAAATTTGCTGTTGGATGTGAATAAAATAGGTACATTTGAACACATTGATTCATAACAGTGATAGTAACTACAAATGTGAGGTATATCAGAAGATACAAAAAGTTACTGAATGGCATTTAAACATTGGAAGTCTTATACACACTTTGTTAAAAGACAATCTGATTGAAGTCTTATTTTGTGTTACATGAAGGATTTTGTAATATCAAATAATTGTTATGCAAAAATGATTTTCCCATACATGTTATTGATCAAATACTTGAAACTGTGCTTGTTCAAAGAGTTATTTACAAACAATCTACATACAAAATTATTAAATAGCAGTAAGTTATAACTTTGCTAGATATTGGTAAATACTTTTTGAATATAAAAATAATTACAAAATATGCTTTGCAGAGAATGTCAAAAAGTATTAATATGAATTATTTACAAAACCTTATTTTTTTAAACTTAATGATTGTATTCATTTGCTGAATTATCATTATCAAATATTTTATTTTATAAATGTACTTGTCTTTGTTTGCTCTTAGTACGGTTATATTAATTGTATTAAGGGGAAGCTGTCAATTTGTGTAATGGAATATTCAAATTTAAAGTCTGTGAATTAAGTGTACTGGAACACATTCTAAGTGATTTAGTCAAACACTAGGATTGTTTTAAGTATTAACAATGGTCCAGAATGAACAATCTCCATGTAAAAGATAGCTTTTTTATATGCAAACTGAAGCCAGAGTTAATTCAAGTGAATTCCACTTAATATACTTTTGTGTACTGTATTTGTTCAGATATTCAAGGAAGATTGATTACTTGTGTAAGAAACTAGTTTTTTATTATTTTGAAAATTTTCCCCACTTTTAACAAATTTCAAAAATAAATAAATATGAATACAATTCTAATTTTTATAATTCGAGGTTGTTGAAGGAAATTTAATAGATTGATTATATTTCAGCCCATTCCAACAACTCCCTTAAAAGGAGGAGGGACAAATCTTTCTGTCTCCTGTTCTCGAGGGTACAAAAGGAAACGACTTAAAGAGTCAGTTGCCCACCAGTTAGCTTTAGAAGGGGCTCAGGAAGAAATAGATCCATTAGTAGGAGCCCCAGAACACAAACGACGCTCCAGTGAGCGAGCGAGCTTATCAGTTAGTGGTTCTTTTTTAGATGCTACATTTTCACCTGATTTTTTAGGTAAGAATTTTTTGTAGCAAAGTTCCATTTAAAACTAACTAGTAATTGTGTTACAAATTCCATTATTATAAAGCGTAAAGGCAGAAAAATTTTAAATGTTTGTTTTTACCTTTAGAATATTATATTTAAAATAGTGTGGTATAAAAGAATCTTTTGGTCACTAAAAACGATTTTACTTGTACATAAAGGTTTGTTTTGTAATTAAAATCTTATCTTATACTTATGTATTACAAATGTATATTTAATATTTTTCTTACTTTACAGATTTGATTTCATGTATTACATTGTTATAGTTATGTTTAAATAAACAATTTAAAAGTATTGACTTACAATAAACATCCTTTGCAACTTTAGAATATTTGGAAAATAAAATTTCTTTTATTTACAGAGATTATAATTACCTATTTGATAGCACTATGTAACAAAATTTTTACTTTTTCTTGTTCCTGGGCAGAAAGTGTTATTTTCTATTTGCTTATGCCTGAAGTAAATGGAAAAGACCTATTTTTCTCTTCAAACTTTGCTTTTGTGACCTGGGTAATGAAATTTTCAAATTACCCATCTTCCAGAATATTCCATGTAGATTCAGTGCTGAGTAGCTGATGGAGAATTTTCTTGAACTTATAGGGATTTTCAAGAACTTTCTAGAATGTTGTAGAACTTACAATAATTTTCTAGGAGAGGAGGAAGATGTCGAAGACCCTAATTACAATTTCAAAAATGCACCTGGTGAGAGAAACCCATACTACCCCAACCAAAGAGACCTAAATGACATGATCAGAGATTTTGGTCTAACAAAGTTGAATGCTGAGCTTTTGACATCTAGGATCAAGGAGTAGGATTTGTTAGATGAAAATGTGCAAGTCTGAAATCAGAGGAAGCATCACTGACATTTCTCAAGCTTCTTCACTCATCAAAGTGGGATCTGCTTGTGCCACAATGTATCTAGTCTGTGTCAGGCAATTGAAATTGGCTGTAACCCGAACAAGTGATGCCTTTTCATTGATAACTCATCCAGAAGCCTCAAAGCTGTGGTGCTTCATAACAGGAATAAGTATCAGTCTCTTCCCCTGGCTCATTTGGTGCACCTCAAAAAGGAATACAACAGCATCAAACCTTGCTAGAAGTTTTGAAGTATGATGAGTATGGCTGGGAGGTTATTGGAGACTTCAGAATGGTGGCATTTCTGATGGGTCTCCAAGGAGGCTTACCAAGTTTCCCTGTTATCTCTTCTTTTGGGATACCATGGACACTGCAGTGCACTAGAACAGGGAGCACTGGCCACAACTGACCAATTTCTTTGTGGGGAAACATAATATCAAGTGTGGTCCTCTAGAAGGTGTTGTTCCCACCATTGCACATAAGGTTGAGTTCTGTGAAATAATTTGCCATGGCTTTTGATAAGGAGTCTGCAACCTTCAAGTACTGTTGAGACTTCTTCCCTAAGCTGTCTGAGGCATAGGTCAAAGCTGGTGTTTTCATTGGACCACAAATAAAGAAGATTCTGGAGTGCACAGAATTCCCCAAGAAGCAGCTTTGTTGCTTCTTGGATAATCACAAGGCTGAATATTATGTGGAACTGGTTGAGGCTCTGATGAAGAACCATGGCAAAATGGGCTGTAAGATGTCCCTGAAAGTCCTTGATGCTCATCTTGATATTTTCAAGGAGAACATGGGAGCATACTCAGCGGAGCAAGATGAGTGCTTCAACCAAGATATACTAGACTTTGAACCCCACTACCAAGGAGAGTATGACAAAAATATGATTGGAGTCAATATTTCGAGGCTGATACATGAAAGTGATTTATATTACAGTTGCAAATCTCGAAAAACTACTCACTTCTAAACATTTTTGTATAACTTTAGTATAAATACATGTAAATCTTGATTCATGTGGTTTTATTCAGACTTTATGTAAATAAAAATGTGCAAATTTGACCATTTTTACATAGAAAATAGGTTTATTTCTAAATTTCACTATCTAGATCACAAAAGTAAAGTTTGAAGGGAATAATGGCCATTTTCTGCACTTTTACAATATAAGCAATTAAGAAATAACACATACTATCCAGGAACAAAATTTGTGTTACATCGTGTAGTTAAATCATTGTGATTTTACAGAAGGACCACCTGATATTCCATCAGAGACTTTAATAAAAAGTCCAGTGGAATTCAAATCAATGACCCATCGGCAGCAGGTATGCATGGAACTGCTACAAACAGAAACCAATTATGTAGGAATATTAAGCACCATTGTAACAGTAAGTATCAGTAAATTCTAGTCATGATTGTGGTTATTAAAGACATTGTTAAATAACTGAATTCTATAAAAACATGTTTAAAATTGACAAGTTCTTGCTTTTTATACCTTACTATTTTTGTTTAGATAAAATTAATGCTTCAGAATAAATGACATTGCTAGATGATTGTTGTTAACTGGAAAAACAATTTAAGTGGTAAATGCACTATTTCTAATTTTTGTCTTTGTGTGTGTGCGTGCAGGATGGCCTGTTACGTGTTTTTTATGTGGACTGAACGCAACAGAAAGACACAGATAACAGCTTATATAATTTATTACAATAAACTATTATATATGTGACAGATATAAAATAAATTACATAATAACAATGACAGATATTCAGTTTCAACCTTCAAAATTAATTACAATACAAAAAGGTATTGGCCTGTGTCTAATATAATGATCCAGAATGAAAGTCCAAAAGTCCAGATCAGAAATCCAAAATTCCAGTCTAGGGGGTGAATTTGGTCCCACGAAGAAATTCCGAAGTTTGAATGGAGAAGTCCAGAAACAATTCACAGCTCAATAAATTTGATGAAGTTCTTTTTACGATGTCTTTGATGAATTCTCAAATTTATCGTTTTCTAACTTGCCTCGGTCTCCCCTAAGCAGTCCTGAACGTGTTGACCTTCAGTATAACCAGTAATTCGAATGAATCATAAAGATTAACGAAATAAAATCACAGATCTTATTTAGATCTAGCTCCAGTCACAAATCCAAGTTGAATAAACACACAGCAAACATTTAAAATTTCTCAAATGAAGACAGTATCTCTTGAATCAAATGAAAATGACTGACTCTCTCTCCTCGCATCGCCATCTGTTTATATACTAGTAGGCCTACTGTGTTCTCGAACAATCACGTAACTTTCACAGAATTCCAGAGTAATCTGCACATGCTTGTTTTTGCACGAGGCTCGTACAGACACAAGGCTAAAATACATGATCGATCTACTTAATTCTAGAAATTTCTACATACGCTTTATACATAACATGGCCATAAAAATCTGAAATTTGGGAAAACTTTAGAAGGTTGTCAGAAAATCAAATGAAATTAAATAATTATCTCGGATATAAAGTCAAAGAAAACTGCACTTTTAATCTCTTTTTTTTTTTTAACCTACACATGTATTCTAATTTTGAGGCTTATCAATAAGTCATTTATTGGCTCATAATGATGTCTTGGTTAGTCAGTTATTTTATCTGACAGTTATTGTTTAATGTTTTTATGTCTTATGTTAATATTTATATTATATGGTAAACAAAATGTTTTTATAATTTATAAGTTTAACATTTTTATTACTTACCATCAAGTGGCAATTTCCTTATTTAAAGATCTTTTGCTTTGCTATAATAAACTTAAGTTTCTTGTGAATATTTTATTACCTCGTAAAATGATTGGGTAAAATTATGAGGTAAAGTAAAATAACAATGTACTATATCTATACACATGTAAGCCAGGAAAATGTTTTGGAAAGAATGTAGTTGGCAAATCTGTTGTGAAGTAACTTTGGAGACTGATAATACTATCTTTTTCCACTATATATATATTTTACATCTATGAATACTTTAACACCTTTAAATACTTGATAATAGATTTAATTTTATTTGAATTTCTGAAATACTACTGAGTAAAAACTGCGATAGTTAGTTTTACAAGTTTTATTTTACCATTTTTAGTTATTTAAAGAACCATTGGAACAACCTGATCAAGTAGGTGGATCGCTGTTAGATGCTACAGAGACAAAAATCATTTTTGGAAATTTACCCCCTATATTTGAGGTTCACAAAAAAATCCGTGAAGAACTAGCAACTTTAATGCAGAACTGGAAAGAAGAACATAGTATAGGCAATCTTATTCTTCAGCACGTAAGAAGAACAACTTATGTTTTTTTGCTGTTTTTCCCAGTTTGATAAATACTTGTTTGTCAGCCTTTGTTTAATGTCTTTACCTTTTTTGAATTTTTAATTTTCAAATTTAATTGTGCTTTAGGAAAATGATTTATAGCAGTACATGAACAATTTTGATTATATAATATGAAAATTTTTAATTTTTTTTTAATAAACTTACAGTCTGGTGATCTCATGAGAGCTTATCCACCATTTGTAAATTTTTTTGAGAAGACCAAGGAGATGCTTCTTCAATGTGATAAGAATAAACCAAGATTTCATGCTTTTCTTAAGGTAATGAGCTTTGAAACATTAACTTTCATTTAATGTAATATATTCACCAATATCTGTCTTTAAGTATTTCTCAGCATATAAATATGGACAAGCAAAATTTAGCTCAACTTGCATTTATTTATTGACCAAGTTCTCAAGTTTAGATAGATTAAAATACAGTATTGTAAATTTAGTGTAACACTATATGAATTCATGTAAAATTAGTTAAATGGAAAGTAAGATAAAAGATATGGCAACTTAAACGTGCTTAATTAACCTGTGTTTAGCAGATATGATGTACAAAGGTAATTTCTATATTTGGGGTGTGGTGTGTATATGTAGTGTAAGAAATAGTCTAATAAGTGGAAAATATTAAGATAGTATTAAAAATCATCATTTTCATCACAGTTTGTTTGGGTTTACTTCTACAAATCTGTCAGAACAAACATTACATGAAATTAATTCCCTATTGTGCACATAAGTTGACACTCTTTTCATTATGGGTGTAAAACTCCCAAGTCCACACTTGTGTGGGTTATTGAAATGCTTTCATTGTGCATTTAGACATTGGAAATTCTAACTGGTGAGGATTATTGCTTGAGTTCTACTCTAAGAACATAATATTTATAGTTCTGTGTAATACATCAATATTGTGAGTCATCCATTCATGTTTCACCTTATGCATTAGATATGTACATCTGTATGACATATATTCTATCCTGCTGAGTTTTTATATTACAAGCAAAATCCATTAATGTTAATTTTATATAAAAATCTTTATTAGATGCACAGCTTTTAAAAAACATGACTTCATTATAATAAATACATGGAATGTGAGGAACAGTATACCATATATTCAAGTGATTTTCCATTGGCAATCCTTCATTTTTTCTTTTTTATAATTTGTGTACATGCATGAGAAAGATTTTATCATTTAAAAGCTACTTCCTGCATGTTACATTTTCTGAGAAGTGAAACTATATGACAGACATCACTGTCATAAAATGGATACAATTATTTATGAGAAGTGTTGCTTAACTCCTTATGTGAACTAGTTAGCTTATGTACTCAATTCTCATGAAATAGATGACTGTTAGTATTTATTGAATCCAGGCTTCTAAAATATAACCTGAACTCATTAAAAATAACTGCCACTTTGTATGGATTCATGTTTATGGTAAGGGGAACCTCCCAGAGAAGGTTCTGTATTTTCTGTTTACTTTATCTGTGGTCTGAACATCCACCCACACGTTTGCCATGCATGGTGACCCATGAAGGGGAGGAGAGGGTCTAACCCCTGCATACCACTTTGGCTTTGAATTCCTGTAGAGAATGACTTTGGGGTTTTGGACATTCTCTGTCAGTGTTGTGGACTGTCTAATGATCGCATTCGGGTATAGTGCTCGTAATCCATGGCATTGTCATCTGTTCCCTCTTATGATTGGGTGATGGATGGGTGCACCATTAATGATCCACCAAATTCAATAAATTAATAGTACGATCAGATCATTGGTAAACAATCTCCGCTCCTCTGGGTTTCATTGCCATTTGCTCATTTGTATCAAGAACCTTTTACAGGAGAGGCACTCCAAGTTCATGTGGTTTTGCATATTTTCCTGTTCTTTTCCACAGGGACTTAAGAGTCCTTCAGTGCTGTGTCTTGAGTGTCACACTTTTCAGAATCAAGATTAATGTTATCACTGCACAACTTCTTTCTACTGTCACGAATGGGTTCACACACATTGTACTATTTATGCCAAAAAGTGGAATTTAATTGTTCATTTTAAACCATAATTCAAGATACCCTCAACATTTTTGGGACCCTTAATGTTTAGATAACATTTAAGAGTTTAGATGATTTCTTTTAATTTGCATGGTGAAGGGTCTACTTTGGAAGGCATATGAGTTATAATTAATTTTATTTTTGTTTTCAAAAGAGTTCAAACTTGCTTGTTTTCTTACATCATGAATAAAGTTCACAGTAATGATAGAATTAATACAGATATATTTTTCAGTAAAGATAATTAACCTTTCATTTTGATATCATGTACTAGAGAAATACTAAGTATTTTAGTAAGTCAATATTAAAAATAATACTTTGATATTAACTGAATATTTTATTTAATTCAGTTTAGCTGACATTAGAGTCATCATGCTGCTGATTTAAAACAAAGAATTAAACAATTACTGTCAGTTATTCCCAAAAAATTTTAATTTTTCATTTTGACACTGAACAGAACAATTAATTTTCATTAATTGTTAAAGAATCAAACTAAACCCACTATTAATGATACAACTATGTCAAGACTCAAAAATTTGAGAAAAATAACCTTATCTTTCAAATGGACATCATCATTACCTTTATAAGAAATCATTGTTTGTGTATATTATTTGAATTCAATAAACTTAAAATGCTAGAGTAAAATTTAATATTGTTAAAATGAATTTGTGTTGTTTGATTAGTTTGTTTCAAGCCTAACCTAATATACTTGCTTATGTCCTTAAGTAATGATGTTTTATAATAGATTAATTCTGTTTTTCAGTAGGTATAGTATCATAGAAAAAACTTCAAGTATGAAAAGAAAATCACAAGAATATATCGGAGCAAAAAAACTGATTTTCAAATGTTATAGTTTTTAATTTTGAGTTTCAAGTGACCGTTGAGGCTGAAAGCAGTTACTTGAAACAAAGTAAATTGATTGGCAGAAATAAATCTTTTTTATGCATATATTATTTCAAATAATATAAGAGCAACGTATAACAGATTATAGCAGTCAAATGAGGTTTCACAATTTATTTTATTTCTGATATACAATTGTAATACATCATTTCTCATTTTGAACTAAACTCCTTTTAGAGTATAAGAGAAAAAAAGGGTCTGGCATTTGACCATCCATTCAGCACATTCACTTTGTACATCCTGACTTAAATTTATATATATTTTGAACATAAATGTATATGAATAGGCATACTGATATGTACCTATTTTTACAGCCATCTTTACAAAAGGATACTGTTCATTTTTAGTATAATTTATTCTCCTTTGAACTTTGGAAATACAATTTTTCATATAATGTACCATTAGCTTGAAGAACAACATGATTGAATGATTTTTTTATACCATTTAATGATAGGAAATTATAGTAGATAGACTCTTAAAAAGTAGATTTTTTTAGTATTGTATTGTGCAATTGAATTTTATAATTTTTATCTACTTGACCAGCGTTGTCAAAGTAAACCTGAGTGTGGTCGTCAGAACCTGGTTGAATTACTTATTCGTCCTGTTCAGCGTCTTCCTAGTGTAGTTTTGTTGCTAAATGGTATGTACAAATTTCAGTTTTACCTCTAAATTCTTTTTCTGTAGTTCATATTGTTATTGTTTGTTATTTCTTGAAGATCTGTTGTTATCATTGGAATATAAGCTCCATGATATTGATGTTTCATTTAAAATCCACCAAATCTAGTATTATTCTTTTATATTTGATATTCATGAATGGTATAAAATACTGAAGTATTTACTTAAAGAGAGTATTATGATTTTTTTTCTTCTTAAGCTAGAACTTTCTAAATTATTAAATATAAATAAAATTCAACTTGTACAATAATTTTCAATGACAGATATTCTGAAGCATACACAAAAAAGTAACCCAGACCATGAAGCTGTAGACAAGGCTATCAGGTCTCTGAAAGAAGTCATGATGTGAGTAGTTTTTGTTTTGTTTTTAACTTATGAGATTTTGATGTTTGTGGCTTTAAATATAAATCTGAGTTTGTACATTTGTTGAACAACAGTTATGTGAAAATTAGTTTCATAAGAGCTTTCAGGAGCAATTATTGTAATGTACAAAAGTCAAAAGAACCTAATATTTAAACTTACTCTTTTTTACAATCTGCTTTTCAAAGAGATTGTTTTTAACTTGTTGAGTTTCATGCTTTATATTTTAGAAACTAATATTTCTATTTAGTACTAATTTAACATCTGCAGATGTAAACTGAAATTTTGTTAAATTTCATGCTTCACATTTTAGAAATTTTCTTGTCAATAATTAACTCTTTTGCTGCAGGTCATGGTTGAAGACCACGTCATCGCATTTCTTAACTTGCTTTCAAAATTTTGTTGAACCACTATTTTATGAATTTATTTAAATAAGTATTGGAATTAAATTTTAGATTATAATTCAAACTTTAATACTATATATGAGTTGATTTCTTGTTTTAAAAGTAAATATTAAAAGAATACACAAATATAGATTTCAGTGAATGTAGCACAGTTTAAAATGAGATGTTTGTGATGTTAAAATACTAACTCTGTAGTTTCATATAAGTTAAAAACTCAAATTATTAATATTATTGACCTAGAATATAAAATTAGAATCTCGTATCTTTTTATTTTGCTGAGATATGACTTGTGTACTGAATTAAACACAGTGTTTAATTTACCTCTTACCATATTTGAGAATGGTCCCTTATGTACACGTATCTCCATATGTAACATATGAATAATCAATCAACAATTTAGAATGTTCTCAGAGTGACTTTCTAAGCCATTTCAGTTTGCTCAAGGTTTCATATTTTTTAAAATTTAATTCATGCTTTTCTCATGCTAGAATGACTGTATAACACTGACACAAATGTTTTAGTGTAAGTAGCTTAAGTCTCATAATGCTATATATTTACATGTACACTTATTTTTCATTATATAGACTTTATGCCTAGCTAATGTTACATAACTTGCTTGATGTGGTGCATGTGCACTCATGTTATGTATCTAATTATAGTTGAATTATATGGTATCAGTGTAGTTATTTATGATTTTTTGGTTATTTGACTGTATATATAAATCCTTAAAAAACAACTTGATGTTCTTCACTTGCAAAATTTTAAAAGGCTGAGTAACCTATAACCTGTAGCAACCAAGTATGAGGGTTGTAGCAAGAAGAGATAAGTGTTTGCTGTGCTTCCTGATTTATTGTTTTTATTTTAAGACAAACAAGTTTCATAACTTATTTTTAAATAGTAATAATCTATATATATATATACATATATAATGTATAAAAATTGAAGTGTAAATGTATTTTACAAAATACTAGTCCAATAAAACAGCTGAGAAAGGGAAGACTAAAGGTCAATTTTATATCACTGGATACAAAACATGAGTGCACCGTGTCAATGCAACTTATGTAACATTAGCTGGGCATATAATGTCTGTAATGAAAAATAAATGTATATGTAAATACATAGTATTATGAGACTTAAGCTACTCAGACTAAAACATTAGTGTCTTTGTGTTATAATACATAGTCATTCTAGCATTGAAAAAACATAATTTATATTTATTTTTCTTTTTTTAATGGTGGTTTCATGGTTGGTAAACATGATTAGACTATAGAAAATACAATGTAAAGTCTTGCTGAAAACAAATGTTTGAAATATTTTTAAGAGGTTCAAGCGATTACACAGTATTTGAGATTTTAGGGCAAAGAAAAGTTTTATTTTTTTCAATCATAACATGAAATAATTTTACACTCAGACAAGTAACAAAAAAGTTTACAAACAGATTTTTAGTTGAAATAGTTCTTTAAATAATCTCATTTTTTGTTCACAAAATGCATGTGGTCTTTACCAAAAATATACCATATGTGAATTTAACAAAATTTAGTAGGGTTTTAGTAAAGATTGAAAATTTTTTTTACACAAAAAATTGGATTTTTTTTAATAAAGCATAATTACTAAATATTTGTTTGTGAAAACACCAATTCTGTTTTGCTACTAGTCTGAATGCAAAGTGATTTTCATGTTATGATTAAAAACTATCTATCTTCATCCCCAAAACCTCAGATATTATGTGTGCAATCTCTAAATCCTTCTAAATACATTTTAAATATTTCTTTTCAGTAAGATTATGTTTTGGATGTTTTTTTTCTCTGACCTCTTAACTACCATGAAAGATTAGGAAGTATAAATTATGTCTTTCTAATTCTAGTCTATAGATTATAACACAGGAATAAAAAATGTTAGCCAAAATAGTTTAAGTCGCATAACATTATATATTTATATTTACTGTTGTTCTCATATTGACCTTCCATTCATGTCTGGCTAATGTTACGGAACTTGCATTGATATTAACATATGCACTCGTGTTACTGTGTCTAGTAGTATAAAACTGACCTTTATTATTTACAAATGACTTTATTTTGGCTGTGTTTTATTAGACTAGTATTTTGTAATGTACAGTCACATTTCAAATATTATACATTATATATGTCTATAGATTATTGCTATTTAGAAATAAGCTATTAAAATTTATTTTTTAAAACTTAGACCAGTAAATAAAGAAGTAAAGAAAACAATTAACTCTTCTAACTGACACAAATATACTTGGTGTTGTTTCTCATAGGTTAATAAGGCTTAAAATTTTGCACATGGAGGATATAAATTTTTCAGGTTTTATGCATGTATAGTTGAATAAACCAAAAACATAAATAACTGTATCAGTTCCATAGAATTCCATTATAATCTATTAATCTTGGTAACTAAGCTATATTTAAATCTAAAAAAACAATATATGAACTTTTGAGCAAATTGAAGACAAAAGCTTTTTAAAATATTTTCTCAAAAGAATGAAACAGCTCCTAACACATTAAAATGGGTGTGAAAGCCACAAGGAAGACATTTTAAGCTGTTGATTGGTTATTTGCATCTGGTTTGTGTGTTGAAGTAAGCATTTATAAAGAATTGCTTTCAAAAATATAAAGAGTGGAACATATCCACTATGTTTGATTCAGTACTTAAGCAATATCTCAGCAAAATGAAAAGATATGACATTTTATATACTTGACAGTATTGGTAATTTGAGTTTTTAATTCACATAAAACTGTACATAAACTCAGTATTTTAACATCAGAAACATTTAATTTCAATCAGTGTTGCATGAACATATCATGTGACTCACAAAATTATTTATTTAGGAGTGTAATTTTAATATTTAATTTTAAATTAATAAAGTAACTTATATATAATGGTAAAATTTGAATTACAATCTACAACTTAATGCCAAACTTGTTGACAGAAATTCATAAAATAGTAATAAAAAAAAATTTGAATGCAAGTCGTTAAACATGATGACATGGCCTTTGAGCCATGACCAATCATGATAAAGGCAATTGAATTTGTACATTGGCTTCTACCTTTCAGAGTGAGATTTTTTGTAATTGATACAGACTTGTATGTGAGTTACTTATAACAAGGAGTCTGTTTTGAACATAATGTTTCACATTTTGCATACTACATTGTTAAAGCCTTTCAGATCAGTACTTTGTAATGAGAATACTGTGTGTGTTTTTGTATTGTTTATGCAAAACTACTTAATTTCTAAATGCTATATAAACTTAATTTAATAGTGTTGTCCTATTCATTTATCCCTCTTTAATGTTCAGGATGTTTTTCCTTTAGGCACATCAATGAAGACAAGAGGAAGACAGAAGGCCAAGTGGCAATGTTTGACATTATAAATGATATTGAAAATTGTCCAGTAGGTTTCCTCAAAATGAATTCATTTCCATTTTGCAAATATTAAGACCTTGGCACTAATCTAACAACTTCATTAAATGAAAATTTTTGAATTTATATTAATTTTAAATTTGACGTTACTCTTGCTTTTGTTGTTAATCATGAATGTAATAATATAGTGACTGTATTTGAATGATTGTTTTTGATAGTAGATTTGCCCAATAGCTCACTTAGAAAACAAGAAAAGGTTAAAAAAGTGCAACAAGTAATAAAACATACTTTAAAATAACATATAGGTTAAGTTTACTGAGAGTGTTAAAAGTTTGTGTATCAGGCTGCATGTATTGAGAAATCAGCATTGATTTATGATTGAAATACGGTATCATTAAACCATTTATATAATAATCACACTCTAAAAATAAGAATTTTAAAGTGAGAAAAGATTAAATCTTGGGCTGAGTTGGTGTTTTGATGATGTGTCACTTTCTGCTTGTATACTTCAGTTTATGATCAACTTGTGTAGCATTTTGTGTGCGCATGTGCATGTCAAGATTTGAAATTGAAATTAAATTTACACTACCAATTAATAGTTCACTTCTGAGTTCATCTTCTATTATAAACTGCAAATGTGGTAAAAGCAAAATATATTAATTATAAAAGCAGTAAATGGAATAAAACCAAATACCACAATGCCAAACAGAGAAAGAACAATTGAAACAATTCATTATACTTTTGGTTAGTCATATATTACTGTGTGTAACATTATTCACTCTGTTATGTTACATTATAGTTTTAGTTATTGTGAATTAAAATATTTTAATAATTTGTTTACATGAACATTTGCTTCTTATATCTCTTACAACACCATAATCATGTTAGGTTTAATGAGTGTGCTACTTTTAATATTCACACCAGCTTTTCTATTGTTGCTGTATTTGTACTTTGATTTTTCAGAATTTTTTCAGCAGTTGTAGTTTGTTATCCTGTCGACCATACAGTGTGTTTTTTTCTTATTACTTAATCTTTATTAGGTTTAGGAATTAATGTATGTGTGTAGTGGTTTGTGTAAAGAAAGAATTTTTGGTTTTAGAGAAAGAAGATTGTAATCATATGCAGTTAGTTATTAGTCTTAATTGAATGTTTGTTTTTATGTCTTTAAAAAAATATTTTTTAAGTTTAGTTTTCTTTAATGGTATGAAATTGTATCATTAATTTTTATTATTATTTAATCTTGTGGAGGTTTTTTAAGGTAAGGGTTTACACAATTCAGTTACTAAGGTGTTAAGTAAGTTTACATAGTTTTTAATGAATTTGTAAAATGTCTTTTTACCAATAACCAAAGTATGTTAAAATGAAAAAAATACTTCCATCTTAATATATTTTGGTGTTATCTTTCCTTTGTCATATTGTTGAATGTAAAACTTGGAAACATTTGATGCTTAGATGTGTTTCATAACTTTTGTTTAACAAAACCTAATTTTCAGGCTCACCTATTGTCTTCTCATCGAAGTTTTGTAACAAGGGCAGACACTCAGGAACTAGGAGATAGCATTAGTCGTAAAGGAGACACTATTACCATGTTTCTATTTACTGATATGCTGGAGGTAATTGTAAACAGTTCTTGTATCTCATCTAATAATACGACGGAAACGTGATAAAACATTTTGAACAATGTTAACAAAAGTTTTGCTGTGTACATCGTATAATAATAATAATAATAAAAAGCAACACTTCAGTTTGTTTTATTATAAAAGGTTTTTAAGGCTGTCCAGCTTTATCAAACTTGTAGTTTAACTCGATAAGTTATGTATAAGATCATTTTATGACAGTTGAGCTCAAAATTTTCACATCAGCTTGTTTTTTATTGTTTTTTTTATCTACAACGGAAGAAAATAATTTGGTGGATTTGATTAGCAGAAACTGCTAATCAGTATTGAACTTGAATAGCAATTCTGCAAATATTGTTTAGAATCTTTTTAACACACTTCAGTGTCAAGAACAGGTTACTACATAATGTATGCAATATGCATATCATAGAGTGATAATATTCTACATGCTCTTTAGAGGAAATTTTCAAGAAATGAACTTCAATTTTGCTTTAGATGCATCAAACTGGAACCTTAAGGTATTTTCATTGTGTCATAGGAAGTCTCACTACACAAGAAAGTGTTGATTTGAATGCTACACTAAGAAAAGAGAAAAACTGCAATACAAATCTGGATATTTTGTCCCCTGTACTGGCACTAGCTAACAAGTTAATTCTTTAAATTAGTTACTAGTATATTCACTTGGTGAACAAAAAGACTCCAGATCCCCACTACTTATGAATATTTTGAAAGTTGGCTTTAAATGTCTTTATTTCATATTATAAATTTATAGATACTTTAACCTATTATGTAGTTAATTTATATTGTTAAGTGAATTACTGTTTTGTTGTTCTCCAAATAGATCTGTAAAAGAAGAAGTCGAGGAGTTGGTGCTGGCAAAAGTCCTGGTATAACAACTCTCTCAGCAGCAGGAGCAGGGTTTAAGTCACAACAGAAATGCTTTAAACATCTTCAGCTGATGCCTTTACCCCATATTAAACGTGTAGTGGACATAAAAGAAACTAATGGTAGGCTCGATTAATTGAGTACATAGAACATAGAAATAAAAACTTGAAATTGTATTAGTAATGGTAAAATAGTGGTAGTGTTGAAATGGAATTGCAAGTAGTAAATACAAATCATGTTTTTTTATCCAGACTGCAAGAACACTTTTGCTCTAGTAGTACGGTCCAATCAGGAATTGAAAGAACGACTCTACACTTTTATTCTACTTGGTGAGGATGTTGACAAAGGCCATTTCCTTCGGTTGTTATGTAGACACATGGCCAATGCTGTATGTCGAGCAGATGCTGTAAGGGGTTTTAATTTTTTTAATTAATTTATCTGGAATGTGTTTCAAAGGAAATTAACTAATTATTAACATTAGTGTCAATAATGTCGTTTCTTAATGTGTACCTTTATTGAAATAGTTATAACTGTATTTGTTTTTTTTTGTGTGTTGCTTGAATTAGTACCAATTTTGCAGATCAGAAAAGTTGTTTATCTCCATACACTGTTGATATGTGAGCTTTAACTGTAAACAAACAAATAAAGCATGTTTAGTAAATTTATCTTTCATCTTGTAGAAGAAGATTGGCTATTTTATTCTTTGTAAAAAGAAAGAAAAACAATTTTAGATAAATGAATCATTCTTCTGCTTTTATCCATTTGCTGTAAATGTTATCCATTTGTTTTATTGTTGAATGATTTTGGAAAAAGTGGTTATTACAATGGAAGCTAAAAGAACTCTGATTAATAAAAAACAAACAAACTTTGTTTTAAGAAGATTTGTTTCTTATAATATCTTGTTTAATTACTTGTTATCAAAAATAATGTAAATTATCTAATAATGAAATGAATATTCTGTACTGTTTGGTACTATGAGCAATTATGATATCTAGTCCTAGTAATAAAGAAACAGTTACAAATATTTTTTATTTAATTTTTATTTAAGTTAGTCAGAGCAAGGGAGCCTAAGTATGAATTGTGTAGAATAAAAAGTACTAAAGTAATTTATGTTTCAGTTATTGAGTAATTAATATTTTCATCATCAAACATTGCCTTTACAGAATTATTATAGTAAAGATATAATCAAATCCTTGCATGCAGTCCAAGTGAAAGTTGCGTTCTTGTTGTGAGGAAAGCACTTTTATTTAAAATTGTGTTTTGTTACAAACAAATGGTTGTTGCACAGACCACACCCAGTTCTTTTTAAATATCTGAATTTTAACAAAGTCAGTGTAAAATTTTATGAATTTTTCTTTGTGGTGCCAGTGAATAGATGGCACTACTTAGTTATTTTGGTCACATACATATACAAGACATGAAGATTAGCATAACTGTTAGTTGTTTCACATCTTAATGCAAGGCAATTGAAAACATTCACCAGTTAACCATTAAATTGCCAGAAGCTGTTTAATTTGCATTGGTAATATAAATATTGTGAAAATTAATTCATTTTGATAAAGTAAACAAAATAACAAGGAAGGACTGTGTTAAGAACAGCAAATCCAAACTTCTGACTAATTATATTAGTTAATTATTTAAAAGAAAAAAACAAGTTGAAACAAAAAATGCTGCAACAATTGTTTACTTTTGTGAACAAACAAAATTGCTCCACTCGTTTAATTTATTTTTGTAAACAAAAATTGCTGTACTAATTGTTTATTTTTGTTTTGGCTTGTATTTTAAGTTGTAACAAACTAATATATAATGATTTTTCCTTTACATTCAGCACTATATTAGCATATTACAAATAATGGTTTCAAATGTTTTCATTTAACAGGAGAATTTCCTTACATGTCTGGAGCCTCAGCAACTGGCCATTGAAACTTCTGACATCTCAAGCAGTACTCTCACTAGAGCTATCAAGTTAGTTTGTTGGGTTTTCAACTGAACTTACTGTTTCTACTTTTTATCTAGAAACAGTAGTGTAAAGAAAAGTACTTCACAGATATTTTTATTTTATTTTGTATTACAGAAAATCATGCAACATCCAAATAATATATCGGAACTTGATATTGAATTTAAGAAACTGAAACCAATTAAAAGTTTTGTAACACCAATAGGATGCAGATATTTTTTGCGAAGCATGTTTATGCATTTAAATATTGTTGTCAAATACCTAAAAAAAACATCAATGAAAAAATGCTTCTTTCTTTTAATTCATAACTTCATTAGAAGCTACTACTTAACAGATATTTTTATTTAATTGTATTCATTCACAGAAGTTAAAAAAACAGCACATTGAAACTAAGATATAAAAACTACTGAAAAGAAGATAAAATCTATGCTGTTCTATCAAGCAACATTGATAAAGGATATATTTGTTTACTTAGGTCAATAACTTGCTAACTTTCTGATCATATAACTGACAGTTAAACTTTGTATTCTAATGTTAATAAATGTATAATTCAGTATCAAAAGAAAGTGGACTGAACATTAAAACTTTTACACTATTGAGAATTGTTTGACTGAATAAAATGTATTTTATAAATATTTTTTAATTATTACTTATTTATTTCATAAACATATGCATATTATATTTTCACTTGCTAGTAGTATTTAGCTCAGATTTTTGTTTTCGTTTTTTGTCGAAACCTTGTTTTAAAAACAATGTACTTAGTGCTCATGTTTCTGCTTGAAATTGCTTTCTTTGAATATTTTTGCACTTATTATCAGATTGCAAGAAAGTAACAAACTAAACACTGATTGTTGCATAAGTACAGTGTAACCTGAAGTTATATCACTTACCTATCAGTAACTATGAATTTGTTACATTTTGTTGTGGGTTGGGACAGAATAGATGAATTAACAATATATTATGCCCTTTTAACTTCTACCAAAGAAAAGTGTTTTTGCACTTGCTTGTAGTGAAGTTATTACAGACATTGATTACAAGTCCAAAGAGGTATTTATTACTATAATAATGATTTGGTATGCTCACTTTTAATATTGCATACAATTTGTACCTTTTCTAAAAAAGAATACTGATGTACTTGAAAGGTTCAGATGTTGGCTACAAGGTTGTTGCTAGGTTAGAAGGGTTATTTTATGGGAATACGTAAAGATGTCTTAATGTCTAAAATTATTGAGAGAAAAAAAGGTTAAAAGTTTGAAACAATACCTCACCTTTGTACACAAAATTATTTCCATCATGCATCTGCCTGTGACACCTGCATGCCACTAGTCTCAAGTAAACTTACACCTAAATACACATCTTTAACTTGACTGTGCTGGTGCTTGTTGATGTCGTTATTCAACAAGAATATCCCACAAATATCAGGGCAACACATGAGGCAACTGTTCTTCAAATTCAATGGGTCAAGTTACATCTCTCCTTTCCATATATCTTCCTCCTACTTGTATACATGGTCTTCGTCGGGTTCTTTCTTCGTCTGAATGTTTGTGGTGGTGTTCACTTCTCACTGGAAACCTGGATGAAAGTTCTATGAGTTCTCATTATCTTCCTGAGTTTTCTTTTTTCTTAACCTTGTTCTTTAACTCCTGTTTCTCATCAGTCTTTGCCTAACCTTCCCATATCCAGATTTCAGACCTTTTGCTTTTCTCTCACTCTCCCACTACCCAACATCTAGTTTGTTTGATTTTTTGTCAGTAACTAACCTGTCATGTCTATCTCTGTGGTTTCATTTCCTTTCAACAGTCATTTTTAATTTTAGGTTTAAGTTTAGTTACTAATTAAAACAGTTTTATTTTCCAATGATACATTATTTATGTTAGTTATGGTGGTTGATGTTTTACAAAAGTTTATTTTGTGGGTATAATTGATACTTTTTTTGTGTGTTTATAAGAACATCATTCAAGAACCTAATTGCCCCTTTTATGCTGTGTAATATACAGGGTGGTCGCTAGAAAAGCGGAAAATTTGAGGGTCAGATGAGATCATAAATAAAATGCGTGCTTACTCATTTCTATTTTGATTTCTTTACATCATGAATAAAATGCATGATTTTAATAATTTTGAGCATCTATGAGTGTAATATAACATATACCTTTAAAAAACTTTGTAAAAGTTATTCTTTGTAAAAAAATAAATAGCTGTTTGACAAATTTTCTGCTTTTCTAGCGACCACCCTGTATTTACATGTGACTTATAAAGTTGTGGTGTATAGAAGAGCTAAAACATTGCTGTGATGATTACATAGTATTTATTTAAATCACTTGTTTATATATTTGAACTGTAAGTTGCATTGTACATTTTGTATAGCTGTTTCATCTTTTGATGTAGAGCTGCTTACAAAACTAGAGAGAAAATAGGAAGAGCTCTATCTACCAAAAGAAATACTCCAGGGAAGCGGGGACTCACACGAGCTGTGTCTTCCATTATAAGTCCTTTACGTTCCAGAACCACTCCTACCTCATCATTAAAAGGTTTACGACTAGCTTCAACCACAAACTTGAAGGTGTGTACATGGATTGATTTTTTCAACTTTTGTACTTATTTTCATTTGAATTCTGTTTATGTTTATCTGTAACTGTTATATTGTGTGATTCATGTCATCTTTTAACTTTTGATTATTTATTAATGATAATTTAGAAGCCTGCTTACCCCCACAAAAAAAGTCATTTTAAATGTCTTGATTTTTTAATGCATTTTGAAATGTGAAATCCTGTTTTGTGCTAAGTGAAATTTTAAAAGCTAGTCAAGTATTTAATTATGTGTTTGTTTCGTATCATTAAAAAAAATAAATGATTGGGGTTGTACATTTGTTGCAAAGAATATAATAATTGTGATTGCATCCTTATTATGTTGGATAAGTAGTTATAAAAGTCTATTAATTATCAGCATGCCCAGTATATATGAACATGCTGTTAGATAACAGGTAAGACTAATAATAATTTAAGTATAATTTTTTGTATTGGATCCTTAATGAAAATAAATGCTCATTAGAACTTCAACCATACATTTTTTTTACACGGCTGTCTTTCTTTAGTCCTTTTCATCCAAACTGGGAATCTGGTTGTGCCACTTTGAGCATTCTTCACTGTTAAACTTGTTTATAAACTAATCATATCTGATTATATGGGTTAAAACATTTAATTCTATAAAAAAAAAACAGTTTAACTTTGAAATATTGTTAGTGTTTTCATGTATTCATTAATTGGTTAAGAGAGATGTAGGAGTCTATTTTGATACATGTTGGTTCGATTGTGGTGTATCTATTCATTTGTAAACAAATGCAATAAGTAAATGTGTTTGAATATTTTATGACAGGATAAAAGTCTGTAATTCAATTTTGATTAATGATTATTAAACTAATATCACAGTTCAAAAACGATGTGTTTTTGTATATAGGAAAGCTGGTATCACTGGGAAGAGGTTAATATTGTTCTATAAATTCATAATTGTCAAATGGGCTGATGTGGATTAGGGGCAAACATTCTTAAACTGAATGTTTGTGCATACTCATTTGCTGCAAAACATTGGTGGCAGGGACGAAATGTAAAAGTGGCAGTTAAAATCTGTTATTTGGTCAAACAAGACCAGTCTGATAATTGTTGATGGCTGCTGTTAACTAACTACATTCCTTCTAGTCTATCAGTTTAAAATAAGTGGCTGTGTAGAGATACAGCCACTTTATACAGCTTCACTGATATTCTGATACAAAAATAATTTATATAATGAAGTTATCTGTGTTGTATGTAGGATAATAAGAGTTAATATATTTAAATTTCATGATTCATTGAGTTTTTGTTTGTATTTTTTTAATATATAAAATTTAAATACTGATTATTTGGCCATATTTGTTAAAAATTTTGTTTTCGAAATTTATTTTTTTTACCATAACAGAGTTTTAATTTTTTTTATTTTCTAGTCTGTGACTACTTTTTACAGTTCTTAACAGTATAAGAAAAAAACAACTTAAAAGTAGTGTGTGTGACTGGCAAGAATTATTTATAAAATTAGTATTAAAAACCTTTCAAAATTGTAGGAAAACATTATTGAATGATTAAGGAAAATATTGAAGTTTAACTAAAACAAATTAGATTGTATCCCCATCAGTCATGCAGTAATTCTTTAACCACTACATTTGTAGTAAAAACTACACACAAAAATAACATTATCATGAACAAAGTTAGATATGTACTCTGAAAGACATTTAAATTGCACTTTTGAATTTTTTCACTGTATTCTAGGTCAGGAAAAAGAAAACATGGTGCAGATCAGACATTGTCACACATTTTCACCTCTTTTGACTGTACATAGATAAAGATATATTTGCTAGTAATAAATGTTTATTCTTTATGTTTTGAGGCCAAGTAGGTAATATGTGTTAAAATATTAAAATTTATTCACCACTTAAACATTTTTAAACACACTGTAACATTAATAACAATAGGCCTATATGTAGTTCACAAATAGTAGGTTTAATATGTAAATGTAACATAATATTTAGCTGAAACACTTCTTGGTAAATTTTATTTTGCTTTTGGCTGTGGCACAGTGTCATAAAACTTCTGAATTAAACTAGTTTGCTCTGATATCACCACCATTATCAAGTAGTAAAGAATGAAAAAAAAACATCTTTCCAACAAATCAAAATTAATGTTAAGCATTCAACATAAGCACCATAGTTGGCCTTAGAACAATTGGGTGATGGTTTTGTTGTAAAGTGATAATGTATTGGGTTTTCATAAATTGTTTGACCTCTTTAAAATTAATATCTTCAAATATATTATAGATAAAACGCTTCACTTTTATTTAACTTGTCTCTGTACACTTTCATGTGTGTACCTTTTGTTGCTGATAAAGAATGTCTAGGCAATACTTTATTTTCGTTCATGTTCTGTTCAGCATCTCAGGAATTATAATTCTTATTGCTGTGATTATTCTATGAAGATTCATGATATTACACAGGTGTTGAATATATCTGACCTTTCACAACCTCCCACTAGAAAAAATATTCAATGGTGTTATGTCAGGGGAACGTGGGAGCTATAGAGTTGGTCCACCTCTCTGGAAATGTGTTATTCAGGAATCATTTTATAGAAATGTTTCTTCAAGAGATCTACAGTGAAAAGAAGAAAAAATGTTATTAGTTATTTTTCAAGTTAAATAAAACTGGAGTGTTCTACTTATAACACGTTTGAAGTTAATTTTTTAAATGGGGCACATGATTTATGGATGTCCTGTATATTGTTCAAAATTACCAAAAGAGAGTGTGAAAGTGTTCTTGAAAAGAGAGACAGATGGTATGAGACGTTTTAGTTAGTTATTATATGTATAAATTTTTTTAAATGGACAAAAATATTTTGTAGAAAACTTTCCAATTAACTTGTAAATATAATTTAGATACAGCATATCGCAACAGTAAGAAAATAAGCAAATAAACGCCCATTGTTTATAAAATTATTTTGGGGATTTTACTTTTGAAAAATACCACACTGCAGGTTGGTTATCAGCATTGGTAATGACACAAGTCTTGTTGGGAAAACCTTTCAGCACACTTCTTTTCATAGTAGTAGTCGTATGTAAACTCTGTTTTAAGTTTTCTCTAAAAAAGCACAAATATTTAGTTATTGTAAATGTAGTAGCTAAACAGATTATAATTATGCTGTTTAACTTAATACTGAAGTGTGCAAGGAAGTTTCCATCATTTATTTGTGCTACAGTAAAGTGTTAAACTTACTTTTGTAATTGAGAATGTTTAGAAAAACGTGTTAAACTTCCAGCTTTATTTAAGACATTAACAAGTTAAAATTTAATAGTATGATTTGGTATAAATTATCAACTGTGGCCTTAATTTTATGGCAAAGTGCAACACATCTTAATATATTATTGATGAAAAATGTATCAAAAGGTGCATAAGAGAGAAGGTGAATTTTTGTACTTATAGTATTATAAATTCTGTGTTTTTTTAATAAATGTATGTATAGGTGTGTCTGAACTTGTGTGTAAACACATAGTTGTACCTATCTTGTTAGTGTCTATCATTAATCAACACTGCTTATTAAATTTAACAGCATGTCAACAGTAGATGTTGATTTTGTATTATGTAGTGTTTTGACAAGTGAAATTCAAGCAATAAGTAGGATCTAATAGTCTTTTGCCATTTTTTAAAGGAACTTGGGAACTCGTCTTTGGCAACTAGCACATCCAGTCTTCCAGTGACCCCTATGTTAGGAAAGAAAGTAAAGAGTGCATCCTTGGGGCCTGCTACCAGTAAATATCTGTAATCAACTGTTTGTCTGCTGTTTTATTATAGCTTGTATTGAAGTGAGAAACATTGCTGTCTTTTTACTCTGTTTATGAGCAGTCTCATTCTCTCAAAACAGTTTTGAAATTTTCATACAGCTAAGCTTAAAAATGAAGAGTGGTTACATTTTTTTAAGCTGAAATATACTGTGTTTGTGTATATTGCAATAACTGTGAATTTATAAAGTTTATGTTTATTGTTGCACACTGTAAATGTATTAATTATGTTGTAGAAAACCTCCTTAAATGTGTTCATACAATAGAGATTTCAAAGAAATGTGGTTACATCATTACCTTCAAGCTTCTCAGTCTGATAGAAGTGCCACTAATTGAGTTTGAAAAGAGAGAAATCTTGGGATTGAATAAATCATAATTATCTGTTTAAAACAGTGGAAAACTGAATACTTAACCCAGGAGATTTGTCTTCCTTGTAGCAGTGAAGATTAAGTCGGCATCTAAATTATTCATACAGAGACTTGTAGGTAGTAAAGACTAGCACGAGTAATCTCTTGAAAATATCACTGTGAGAACATAATCTTCGTGTGCATCCAAACTAGTTTTCCTTGCTACCTTAAAGACAGGATTATTTTATTACTTAATGAATAAAGAATTGCTACATTAACACTGACATAAGCACAGGATTACAGTGATGAACTTTAGTTTTTATTTAGGTGTAAAGAAAGATCTGTGTTAGGTGATATTCAGATAAACACATGTGATTTGTAAAATGTCTAAGTTTGAAGTTGATTCTCCAAAAATCTTAAAATTGTTGTAAAATAGAAATGCACGAAATTGTAAAAAAAAATTTTTTTTTTTTGTGAATTACTTATACCAACATGTTCAACAAGCAAGTTACTGAACAATGTTAGAACAGTAGGCCCTATGGACAGGAGAAGAAAATAGACCTTTTATTTCATTAACCACTGTGTGATGCATAGATTATCCAAATTTAAAATATAGGTCAACTAAATGAACAGCAGTTCAACATCATCCACTAAAAACTGGAGAAATATTCACAGAATTTTCAAAAACTGTACGATGATTTTGTGATATTAAAGAAAGTGTTGTACTTATGGAATTTCCTTTTTTTATTTTTTTAAGAGTTCAGTATATTTTCATTTTTTTGTGAAAACTTGATTATATATTTAGTACATGATTTAATTCTGATAACATATATGCATATGTTAAATAATTTTATTTATGTTTGAGTTTCAGTTTTAAGACAATGTTGAATGAAAAAAATAAGAAAACATTTTTCAAATAATTTGTTCCGGCTTTAATGTAGTTAAAAATATTAATACTAACATTGTTTTTCCTCTGTGTAATAGACGAAGATCACTTATTTTTCGTTTTTGCATTTAAGTCATTTTTGTCTAATTTACACTTTAAAGTAAGATAATCTTATATAGTTGTTGTAGTCGTTACTTACTTAGAAACTTCTTAGACCTGCAGTTAAAGTAACTGGTTTTTAGAGAGAGTACTTCATTTCGTGGAGGTTCTACAGTTCCCCAGGAAAACTTAAATTGTTTTCAGATAGCAAATATTTTTATATCAAATTAGTTTTCTCTGTAAATATAATTTATGAATGTCTTGACAACTGTCGTTTCATCTGACGTAAATCCAAAAAAAAAATATATCGACAAAATCTGTTGCAAGTTTTTGTTAGCTGGTTTACACAAAGAATGTTCAAAGTGTGTTTCATAAAAATTCAATTTCTGGTGTCGTGATAGTATAGTTTAACATTTTAATGAGTTGCCGTATTTAGTCGGGAAACTGGTTAAGTGTCTAGGAAACAGTCCGAGTAAACTAGACTTGTTAACTATAGTTAAAGATTGAGAAAAATAAGCTTGTTGAAATATTACCTTCTGAATATCTTTTTTTTTTATTTTCTCAATACTGATTTGTTACACATATTGCAACTCATTGAATAATTTTATTTTTATTTGTTCAAACATTCAGTTTGAAGAACTACCCCCCCCCAAAAAGTAAATTCACTAATTTTATGTGTAAAATAACACAGGGGTCAACCCAGCTGTAATTAGTGGGGTTAATTATGATTTTGGTGGTCTTTTGAGGTGAACTTACTTGCCCACAAGCAGGGAAGTGATTCAAAAAAGTTTTGGAAAGATTCAGATGGAATATGTAGTTTTAGGGTTAACAGTTTGGTATAAGTATCGGTGACTACACAGATCATGACAAGCACTTGAATTGAATGCACGCTAAAATATAAAACAGCATAATGCTGTGATGGAATGTCTCACAAAGTTTAAAATAAACCACGCTGATAAATTGTAGTTTTTTGCATATATTTCTGACATATTAATAAACACGTTTACCAATGGATAACAATAAACTGAACTAATAAATGGTTTGAAAAAACGGACAATGAAACTGACTGGTGTCACAGTTTTAAGAAGTTAGAAATATTGTACTTGTTACAGATTATACGACTTTGTCAAAAGATACAGTTACCAAGAATGATGGTGTGTACGTCTCAAAACTGGCTCAAGTCGCTGAGAAACGTACATTTGATTCAATTATTCATGTTTTTATGAATCGATGGGATATTATCAAAAATAAAACTATGACGATGGAAGTCTGATAGTGGAGGAACGTTTAAATGATAAATGAACAGACGTTATGAATCGTTTAAAATAGCTTCGCTAATTAAATGTTTTATGAAGTTTTTGTACACGTGCACATTATTTTGTACCTTTATGGTACCAAATATTCTCGAGTATGCTTGTATGTTATATTCATGCATTAAAGTATTTTAGAGTATATTTTGGCATACTGGTAGCATCTGAATTATTTGGTGTTTATTCTTAAAGTTAATCTTGAATACCTTGTGTATTTATAGAGTATGACTGAAATTATTAAACAATGGTCAGACCAACCGGCCTGGCATGGCCATGTGGTTAAGGCACCCGACTCGTCATCCGAGAGTCGCGGGTTCGAATCTCTAACGCACCAAATACGATCGCCCTTTCAGCCGTGGGGCCGATATAATGTGACAGTCAATCCCACTATTCGTTGGTGAAAGAGTAGCCTAAGAGTTGTCGGTGGGTGGTGATGACTAGCTTTTTTTCCACTATTGTTACACTGCTAAATTAGGGATGGCTAGCGCACATAGCCCTTGTGTAGCTTTGTGCGAAATTCCAAACAAACCAGACCAACCACGTCTTTAGTTATCCCATGCCTTAATAATATACTTTGTCAACTTCACTTTCCTTATGAAGTTGTTTTCTGTGCAGAAACGAATTTTTGATTTTAGGAATTAATGTTATTTTAATTTTGTATGAAGAGTAGACTAATTTGTAACAGTTGCAAAAGTTGTGAAACTACAACACTAAAATAAACCCACACTCTTCAAGATGTTTGGAATTACAACTGCATGGTTTTGAGGGTTTTAATAAAAGCCCTAAATTTAAGATAATGCAAAGTACATGTTACATTGATAAACAACTAGTGCCAATCATGGGATTTCCTTTTTTTTTTCACATTTTAGTAATAGATTCCGTTATTGATTAGTTAAAGTATTATTTTACTGTTACAGAAAAAAATCATTAAAGATGTAAAAAATTGTACAATTTGAATGAGCATTCAAACGTTGCTATCTGGAGATTTATCAAGAAGTAATCATCAGACGGTTTTTCACCAAGTGTTGTGAGTACCGAAATAGCATCAGCTGGTTGGATCAGAACGTTACCAATTCATTTTCTTTAGTAACATTAAAAATATAGACTTTCATGATGATAAAGTTTGGTGCAGTGTATACCAGATTTTCTCGGTTCACTGCGCTTTTAGTGTGTCAGCAGTTGTTTTTTTTCACAACATCCCTAGGCAAAAAGAAAAATCTAATAGTTCCGTTTATTAAGTAGTTGGGTCCAAACAACTAATAAGTTTTTATGTCTTACCAACTTAGTATCCATTCAAAGAATATTACACGTAAATTGAAAGTAAAAACAATATTTCATTTTTAAGTAACCACGATTACTAATGGAATGTGTGCGCCTGATTGGTAGTCCGCAGCTTCTCAAACCTTGGAATCGAGTTGGGCATCGCCTACCTCATTTCCTGTTACACATTTATTTTCGGTCGGTATTTGCTTCTTATAACTACAACCGCCGAAAACCCAGCTTCGCAGAGATATTGCTTCGCAAATGGAATTAGGATTCTATGACTGATAGTACTGTTGGATAAAGATTCACCAACCATAATATTCGCCGTATCGACTGCTGCCGGTAAAATCAGTTCTGTGATGGTGTGAGGGTTTTTACATTTCGCGACCTTCTAGGATACTGGTAAAGAATTGCTTGTTTCAAAAATGTATCTTTTTGCTCTTTCAATTCTTTTAACTTTCTGGTAAAATAATCATCAGATTTATTAGTCATGTTAGGATTACTGATCTCTAAATGGCCATTTTGTTTACTTAGAAGTGTTCTCTCTGGAGCCAAAACGTTGATTGACTATTACCAAAATCTACGTAATTATCATCATACTTCCATTTCTTCACAATTTTGTCACTGGTCTGTGGTTCCCTATCCTTTTCCTCACTTTTACACTTATTATTAATGTTCAAATATCTTTCCGTTTTTCTGCACAATAACTACAAATCAACAAAATAATTCACTGAACTTCGCTAAGCCTTGTAGACGCTGTTTCGATTACTGACGGACACGGAGAGTCGACAGGTATTAAACTATATGTAACACAAATTTTGTTCCTGGGTAGTATCTGTTATTTCTTAAATGCTTGTTTTGTAAAAGTACAGAAACTGACCATTATTCCTCTCAAACTTTACTTTTGTGACCTGGATAATAAAATTAAAAATTAACCTATTTTTTACTTAAAAACGGAAAATTTACATATTTTCATTTATATATGGTCTGAATAAAACAACGTAAGAATCAAGATTTACATCTATTTATACTGAAGTTATACAAAAATGTTTATATGTGAGTAGTTTTTCGAGATTTGCAATTGCAATGTAAATCACTTTCACGTACCAGACCCCAAATATAATCTCCCATCATGTTTTCATTATACGTTCCCAGGTCACAAAAGCAAAGTTTGAAGAGAAAAATTGGTCTTTTCCATTTACTTTAGGCATAAGCAATTAAGAAATAACACTTATTGCTTAGGAACAAGGAAAAGTAAAAATATTATATAATGTTATTTAAATACAAAATTTAAGAAACGAGAAAGTTTGAGGAGTTACTGATGAAGTAAATAAAAACACATCTCAAACATTCGAGAACGTTATCGAAACGAATGTAACGCGATCTAATGTTAAAACTGTGAACTACTTCTAGCAAGTTGTTTGAGTGATGCCCAACAGATGCCGATATCGCTGTGTTTCCCTAAAAAAAAAATCCCGCGGCGCACAGTTCGGGAACCATTGAATTGGCTTAGAGTATAACGCATGCTTCTTTTCTTGGAAAACATTTGATAGTATTTTAATTTATATGCTGTTCTCGAAAAGCTACGAATAAATATTTTGTCTGCGGCATATTTTGTGTAAACACACAATATCTTGAAAAGTATGAAATGTGAAATAAAGTTTTACATGTTTGTTAGAAGACGCATAATTTTTAACGTCAAAAATTTAAAAAAATATATTTGTTCAGAAGCTGAGTCAAGCCATTCATTCTGGTCAATCGATTGTAAACTTGAATATGTATAAGTGAAATACGCGCAGCTCACATACCTAATGAGCCCGGCATGGCCAGGTGGGTTAAGGCGTTCGACTCGTAATCTGAGGGTTACGGGTTCGAGTTCCCATCACATCAAACATGCTAGCCCTTTCAGCCGTGGAGGCATAATAAAGTGACTGTCAGTCCCACTATACGTTGGTTAAAGAGTAGTCCAAGAGTTAGCGGTGGGTAGTAATGACTAGCTGCCTTCCCTCTAGTCTTACATTTCTAACTCAGGGACAGCTAGCGCAGATAACACTCGAGTAGCTTTGCGCGAAATTTAAAAATAAAATTTTTACCGTAGAAGTGCAACAAAGTGTGATATTTAGTATTTTAAAATAAATGGTATCTAATGTAACTATGTAAAATCATTGTGGAGGATGAGTCCTAAAGCCCTTGCCAGTTGTCGCAAAACATGTTTTCTATAATTTTATAGCGGTTATAATGTGGTTGACATATCATCATTTATTTTAATACTATTCCTCTGTCGTGCGCTTGTTAAGTATTTCATGCGCACTTTTAAAAATTAAAAACTTCCATCGCCAGGCGTATATTTTTAGACATTTTAATATTTCATTACGTATTTGTAACTTGAATCCGGGAAGTAAGTTTTGGGAAGCTAGAAGAGCAGTAATCTCTCTTCCTGGTAATAAATTCTGAAATTACATGTGGTTCATATCACCCTGTATAAGGGTAAAACAAAGGTTATATATTATGTGTCATGGCAACGCTGTGTAGGGCACGTTCCCACGACAGTGAAATGATTAAGGTCGACTTTGGCAAAAATTGCAGAATTGTTGTTGTCAAACAGTGTAATACAAGTTTAGAGTATGTAAAACACACACACCAATGAAAACGCTTCTTTTATTTGTGATTTTAAGGTATTTTCTATGAATTTCAAAGTTTCGGGCATGGCCAGGTGGTTAAGGTGCTCACCTCGTAATCTGAGGATCGCAGGTTTGAATCATCTTCATACCAAATATCCTCGTCCTTACAGCCGTCAGGGCCTTATAACATACGATCAGTTCCACTATTTGTTTTTAAAAGAGTCGCCCAAGAGTTGATGGTAGCGATAACTAGCTGCCTTCGCTCTAGGCTTTTACTGCTAAATTAGGAATGCCTAGCGTAGATAGTTCTCGTTTAGCTTTGCGCGAAATTCTAAAAACAAACACAACAATTCAAAGTTTTGTATTAATATTGTGTTTGTGGTATTCACCGTAAGGCATGGAATATTAGCTGGTAACTTAATACATAAGTTTTTTTTACTGGTTAATTATTGAAGTATCAAAGATTTTCTAAAAAGTCATGTTAGTAGCCTAATAAGTACTAGTATTAGTAGTATAATAAGTACTTAATAATAAGTTAGTTCTCCGTCTTCTTTACAATTAATCTTTGTACGTATCTCTACAAGTCTATATAAAGTAGGATTAGCATGACAAAGTGGTTATGGCGCTCGACTCGCAATCTGAGCGCCGTCGGTTCGATTCTTCGGAGGCTTGGCATCGCCAGGTGGTCAAGGCACTTGACTCATAATCTGAGAGTCGTGGATTCGAATCCTCATCGCACTAAACAGCCATGGGGGCGTTATAATGTGACAGTCAATCCTACTATCCGTTGGTAAAAGAGTAGCCCAAGAGATAGCGGTGGGTAGTGATGACTAGCTGCATTCCTTCTAGTCTTACACTGCTAAATTAGAAACGGATAGCGCAGATAGCCCTCATTTAGCTTCGTGCAAAATTCAAAACAAACCAAATCGATTCCTCCAAACATTCCCCTTTTAGTCGTGGAGCGTTATAAAGTGCAGTCAGTCACACTATTAGTTTGTAAAAGAGTAAAACAATCACTGGTTGTTATGTCTAACTACCTTTCATCTTGTCTTTTAATGCTAAATTAGGGACAGCTAGCGCAGATAGCCCTTGTGTAATTTTGCGTAGTTTTACAAAGTATACAACAAGTACTTAGACTGGTAACAACAAACACGAATGTTTCTTACCACCATACAAAAATAAATAAATATGTAACACAAAAATAAAGTATCTTAGATCGCAAAATACATCATATAACAACTTTTAAATTTTGTAATAAAACCTAAAGTTTTTACATAATAAAAAAGTGTGTTTCACGTGTTTCAAAACCATTATATAGAACTTATCAATCAGTCTTAAAAGGTTTGGCTTGAATTTCGTGCACTTCCTGCGCTAGTTGTCTCCAATTTAGCAATGTAAGACTAGAGGGAAGGCAGCTAGTCATCACCACCCACCGACAACTTCTGGATTACTATGTTACCAACAAATAGTCGGATTAATCGTCATGATATAATGCCGTCACCACTGAAAGAGTGAACATGTTTGGTGGGACTGGATTCGAACCCACGATCCGTATATTGCAAGTCAGAAACCCTAGTTATCTGGCTGTACCAATCTTAAAAAGAAAGGTAGTAAACGTTTTTTTTTCTTTCTAAAGTAAAAATAGAATTACCGATAGACTATGTAGATTAAGTTTGTTTTCTTTCTCGAGAAAAAACTATTTATTAATTTATATATTACGTAATTTCTCACAGATATTCCGCTCTACTTAGCACACAACTGAACCTTTAAGGTTAACGAAACCTTTCACTCTATCAAACACCAAATAATACTTAGATCGGACATCTATATTTATTGAAATCAGAATGGAGATAATTTATACATTGGTGCAAACATAGAACTGTAATTATAGTTTTACACAGTGTCTCCCTCTTAAGTGGTTCTTATTCCGGTATACTTCTGAAATTATTTTAATGAATAACGTCATTCGTAGTAGGCACGTAGAGATTGGTTATACTTTTCTTAGTGAAATCGAGGTTGAGAAAAAAATAAAAGTTTTATCGCTAACAGTCCTTGTGTTATTAGCAGAAACGTTCCGTCTCCATAAGATAGATGGCGTGCAACTTCTGATTTCTGTAATAGTACTTCTTGTATTAAGGCTCCTTTTATCGTAGGACTGTTTTAATCGAGTGTGTGTTTAAATGATTTTTATGGTTGTAATAAAGTCGTTTTTACGCAATTTGTTTGTACCTTGTGTTAAAACGTATTGACAACAGTTCTGAAAGCATGTTTTTAAATCAGTTTTTATCACGTTGGTCTAGCCTTCATTGCATGTTAGGTATGTCTTTTTCTGTACCATCCATTTCTTGTACATGTATCTGCCAACAGAATAGAATTTTTCCAAAGTATATTATTAAAGAAATATGCAGACTTCTAGGTCTATTCCTTCGACTTTGCCAACTTACATCTCAACACTATAAGAAGATAAGTGTACATAGAACTTTCAGGGTTAGATGCAAAATGATGCATGACCTCATACCAACTTCCTTTCAGCCGTAGAGGCGTTATTATGTGACAGTCAATCCCACTATTCGTTGGAAAAAAGAGTAGCCCAAGAGTTGGGGGTGGGTGATGATGACTAGCTGCCTTCCCTCTTGTCTTACACTGCTAAATTAAGGACGGTTAACGCAGATAGCCTTTATGTAGCTTTGCGCGAAATTCAAAACAAACCTTACCAACGAGAAATGGCAACTCTTTTGTACAAGTTTTAGCAAAATACTAGAACTTTATCCAGCAGTCATACAAAAACAGAATTGTGGAAATGTTTAACGTTAATGTTCACGCATATATTTAATTATTAAGTTTCTAATATGCGTGGGATGTAATTACAATATGAACTGCAGTTGTGCTTGTTTTGAATAGAAACTTCACTTATGATGATCTTATGGCACCTTCATTTCTGTGTATGTGGTAAACATTTTCATATGTCACCTTTACAAATATTTATCAGTCAACCTTGGTGCTATAATTGCGTGTGTAAGAACAGGGTGGTAAAAAAAATGACTAGAGGTGCTGTAACCATTAGAGTTGATACACACCCTGTGAACGTAGCGCAAGCCGTATAGTGACAGGGAATGCGTTGCATCGATTTTTCGATATAGATGTTGCTGAAGGGGTTGAAATTATTTTACAGAAGGTCTGGCACCGTTATAACGATTTTGACTTCCACAAAGTTGGGTGGAATGACTCATCGACCTGATTAAACTTGGTTTTATCGTTTACAAGAATATGAGGTTTGTTTTTATCGTGTAACTAGCACTAACTGTAATCTATTCGTGAAAGTTTATTTGTTTTTGAATTTCGTACAAAGCTACACGATAGCTATCTGCGCCGGCCATTCTTAATTTAGCTGTGTAAGGATTGACGGAAGGCAGCTAGTTATTACAACCCACCACCAACTTTTGGGCTACTCTTTTACTAATGTATCGTGGAATTGACTGTAACTTTATAACACCTCCAGTTGAATAGACAAGCATGTTTGTTGTGATGGGGTTCGATTCCTCAACTCTCAGATGTGCTGAGTCTAATCGTGAAAGTCAGCCACACATCTCCTTTTATAATTTAGTCTGATTTTTGAACAACTAAGGTATTAGTTAATTGTGTAACTTTGATTAGTTATTGATAAGGTTTTTCTATATTGTTCGTCATCTTTAATTACTTTATAAACTAAGTATTTGTCATATTTTTGTAAAATAACTCAAATATTGCTATGTAATGTATCATTAATTTACATCTCAAGGGTATTAAAAAGGTAAGCTTCTTGTAACTCCAAAGTTCCTTCAAGGGTAGATACGAAGAGCGATTGTTTTTCTTATCGATGTGAAAAAGGAACGTTTTTGTACAAGGTTAAAAAGATACTGTAACTTTATCGACAGTTAGATTTTACGTCCAACTAGTAGACTTAAACAAACGACGTGCCTTTTCAAGGTATTTCTAAGTAGCTTAGATTTTCACACTTCTTCGGGTATAAGCAATTCTCTAAGCTTGTGTTAACAGCTCCAAATCAGTAGAATAAAGTGATGGCATGTTTTCAGAAGACACCAACTTGTCTTTTTTGTTACATTACAACGTTGTTCATTTGTATTTTTATAAAAATTGTTAATTTTTGTATATATGCTATAAAATTTAAATAAATATTAACAACTAAATACAATAAATATTTTATTACGTATTTCTGGAATTTTTCTTAATCCAGTTTGTTATCATAAGCCTGTCTGCTGTTAACCATGGATTTAAAATTGTTTGTCAGAGATAAATAAAATATGAGCTATTTTTTTTATTCTTCAGCCAGAATAAATTTTTACAGAAGGGTAATTTTTTTATGATTGGTTATAAAATGTTTTATGGTTTTTACAAAATTTGTCCATTTTTCTCCATTTAATTTTAGACGGCCCGTCATGGCCAGGTGGTTAAGGAGGGTCGCGGGCTCGAATCCACATAACACCAAACATGCTCGCCCCTTTTAACCGTAGGGGCGTTATAATGTGACGGTCAATCCCACTATTCGTTGGTAAAAGAGTAGCCCAAGAATTGGCGGTGGGCGGTGATGATTAGCTGCCTTCCCTCTAGTCTTACACTGCTAAATTGGGGAAGGCTAGCGCAGATAGCTCTCGTGTAGCTTTGCGCGAAATTCGAAACCAAACTAATCTTAGACTATTAGATGCATAGTAGTATTAAAAGTGCTTTCCAAATTTAGTAAAAAAATTAGATTGTTGCAAATGAAGCGTTTCGGTCTAGTTTGTATGATTTATGTTGTTTTAGTTCCACGCTATATGAATTAATTAGTCTCGAGTTTCATTAAAAATGTAACAAAAATTTCATTTAAAAATCTAAATACGGTTTTTCTCAATTCAAATTGCTTTCTGTCAGCTGGAGATGTTCTACTCGTGAGACAATTTTACCTGATTGCGACAAAAATAAACCAGTAAAAATTTAGGTATGAAATGACATATAATTATTTTACAAGCAGTTAAGACTAACTTTATCTTTCATGGCCGAATCGGCACTGAAAACCTAATTGTAACAAGTGTAAAGTTTTTCTTTCAGGTTTTGATAAGACCGTTATGTGGAAGTAATAATATACTTAATTTTGAGTTGTGAAAAATTTAAATAAAATTTGTAATAATTATACTTAATTCACGTAATCTTGTTCTCATCAGTTACGGTTTATGAAACTGGTGATATAAATAGCACCTTGACGACTGCTATGTCTCATAATTCGAAGCTGCACTAAGGTAAAAACAAAAACAGAAAACAGCAGCATTTATCGTATTTAGGCATATTTTGGATGGGGGATAATAAGCACACGAAACAAATCTTGCAAGGTCAGAATTTAATATTTTTTGTTTCGTTTTTGAATTTTGTGCAAAGCTACTCGAAGGCTAACTGCGCTAGCCGTCCATAAGTTAGTAGTGTAAGACTAGAGGGAGGGCAGCTAGTCATCACCACCCACCGCCAACCTTTGAGCTACTCTTTTACCAACGAATAGTGGGATTAAACGTCACATTATAACGCCCCCACGGCTGAGAGGGCGAGCATGTTGATGCGAGTGGGAATCGAACCCGCGAACCTCGCATTACGAGTCAAACGCCTTAACACGATTGGCTATGCCGGGCCTTAGTATTTTTTAACGTGATATAAGAGGTAGGAAGGTTATGAAGCAATTCGAAATCAAGATCATCGCACAAATTGGTTTTCACTTCCAGGATGAATTGCTCAGTTTTCGTCAGTGGTCACACAAATATTTTGGTATATGCTAGATAAATTACTACAGGCAGTACAATCAGATCTCGTAAAGATAGCGCCTTATTACGCCGTATGTTAGCTATTATCCAAAATTAATTTTTATCTTATATCATCGTCTTGCATGGTAAAATGTTATTACTCTTGAGATTGAAATACGCAATGAATACAAAAATACAAAATGAATTATATATTTTACTTGCTGGGTCAATCAAATAACACATTTTACTTTGATATTAGTCCTACAGCTTTCAACTTACACGGACATAAATACTTTACTAGACTTCTTTATTTAAATTTTGTTTGATTCGGACATATAACAAAACACACTGTATTGATCTTAGAAATATAAGCCTTAGGATTCTCATGTCGGAGAACTCTCTGCTAACGAAGATTTGCTGATTTATCTTGATTATGAAAAAACCTTAAACCTTAAATGTACATGATAATTATTCCTGAGTTCATGGTGCTTTGAATGAAATAGCAATTATAATAAATACAACATAGCGTATTCCATGTTTACAAATGGTGCATGCACGTGTACATAGTGTATTTTCCACAATTATTTCTATAATTTGGTTTCGATTTAATAGATTTGATGATGTATAAGTAATACTTAATTCGAATTAAAGATAATTGAAGCCTATACAATGGTTTAAAAATAACAAAAATAGGAAACACTTTCATTCAGTATTTGAAAAACCTTTCTTATCTCATAAATGTTAATACGTTTGGATTGTAGATATAACGGATTGTCTAAACGACTGACTTTAGACATAATATTTTCTGCGGACATATATTTTAGTATTGGGCAAGTCGTTATACTTATAAAAAAGGGTGAAATGCAAGCACTAGAATATCAATATATGTTATTAGTGGAAAATTTTCGAAAGCTGTGCGATAAAATTAGATAAGAAAATTGTTACATATTAGAGAAGGAAGTAGATTTAACTCCGAATAGATTCTTGCAATGCAGTGTCTTCGTGGCTAACCCATTAGTAAAAATATGCAACATTTTTCTTGTAGATCAGTGTAATTAATTACACACCGAACAGATACTTAACGATTTCAGATAGTAGATATATATTAACAGTATAGGCAATGTTTGAAATACATTATCACGATATCTATATAACAGATTCTCGATTTCTTTCGCTGTCGTCCTCACTCGCATTGCTAACGCTGCTAGCACCTCGTCCAGTGCCACAGATTTGTAACTCTATTTCGGCAAGCCTGTTTTCTACTTGCCATTGTTGTTGACTTAGTTTCATATTCAGGGAAGCATTTTCAGTTTCTAGTGTCACAAGACGCTCTCGAAGACGTTTGATTTCAGCTACTAATGCTTCCTGGTGGTTTTCACGAGAAGTATTGACACTGATTGGGCTTACACTGCCACTACCTCTCTGTATCGGCGATGGAACAGAAAGGTGGCTCGAATGAGACGTATGACCACCGAAAAATACTTGGTCCAGACTCGCTGGACTTAATGCCGAGTAGTCTGTAATAGGAGACACATCTAATGTGTTAGAAGCTGGTGAATGGACGAAGTAGGGTGAAGAAGGGCGGGGAGAAAGGAGATTTGCTGGAGAAACTTCTCTGAGGCCCTTTCTCCGTTCCTTAATAACGTTGGTAAGGAAAGAACGTGTGGGCGTTGGTTTCGGAGACTGAGGGGTGTGAATAATCGGAAGTATTGGTTCTAACGTCTTATGAGGCCTGATGTCTGTTTCGGTACTGCTGCTTTTACTGCTACTGGCCCTACTTGTTGCACGGACGCCAGTTTGAGAAACAGGTATCGTGGTCGTCTTCTGGTGGTCATCATCCGCCAGAAGATAAGCAGCAGATGCGGAAGGATCTCGTGGCGCCACCTGCATTTCTTCTATTGAGACTTTGCCCCGAGATTCGACCAATCCTGGTGTGCTTCTGCTTCTTCCTACCGCAACTGTTGAAAACAAAAAACTAATTAATTTTTTCTTTTTTATGTTTTTCTTTAGTGATAAAGTACACAATGGGATATCTAGGATATCTACATTGTCCACAAAGGGGAATCAAATGCCAGATATTAGCTTTATTTATTTGCTTGTTTTTAAATTTTACCAAAAGCTACACGAGAGTTATCTACGCTAGCCGTCTCTTGTTTAGCAGTGTAAGGCTAGAGGGAAGGAAAGTAGTCATCACCATCCACCGCCAATTCTTGTGGTACTATTTTATCAATGAATAGTAGGATTGACTATACATTGTAATGTTCTCACAGCTGAAATCTCGAGCATATTTGGTATGACGGGGATTCGAGTCCGCTACTCTCAGATTTCAAGTCGAGCGACTAAACACCTGACCATGCTGGGTCTCTTTTCGCTTTGTAGCTTTGATTTGTTTTGAATTTTACGTAAAGCTATAAGAGGCCTATCTGCACTAGCCGTCCCTAATTTAGCAATGTAAGACTAGATAGAAGGCAGCTAGTCATCACCACCCATCGCCAACTCTTGTGCTACTCTTTTATCAACACACAGTGGGATTGACCGTCACTTTATAACGCCCCCCACGGCTAAAAGGGCAAGCATATTTGGTGTGATGGGGGATTCGAGCCCGCAACCCTCGAATTACGAGTCGACTGCCTTGACCACTTGATCATGCTGGGTCTCTTTTAGCTTTGTAGGTCTCTGAACTTTCCTATGATTCATAGAAGAACTACAATGATTAAAATCAAGCTATTAATATTTCAGTCATAAACATCAGTTTTTGTTTTTTTATGCAAACTAAAGATCTTTCAAAATATTAGACCCTATATTTTTCAAAATTTAATGTTTATTTCGCTCTCATTAAATCTTTGTTGTTTATCATACATGTACCAAAAGAAGAAAAACGCAAAGGATTCGTAAAATATTACCTGAATTAATGAGTCTACTAAAATATTTTGATGTAAGAAATACAGTGAATGTGCCATAATACGGATTTACCTATTTACATAACAAACCAAAGATATAATTCACTGATTTGTAATATATTTCCTGGAGCAATATAATCTTCACCGGAATAATATTTATGATGTATTCAATCATTCCTTTCAATCATGCATTTTACTTGTTTTTCTATCTTTCGTAGATAAAATGCACTTGGCCAAGTTGTTACATAAAATTTAGCAAACCACGAAACAGAAATACGTCGCACACTGTACTTTCAACTGAAATCATACACTAATAAATCAGCTTTGTTTCTTATCAAAGATTTTGTTTGTTTGTTTGTTTTGGAATTTCGCACAAAGCTACTCGAGGGCTATCTGTGCTAGCCGTCCCTAATTTAGTAGTGTAAGACTAGAGGGAAGGCAGCTAGTCATCACCACCCACCGCCAACTCTTGGGCTACTCTTTTACTAACGAATAGTGGAATTGACCGTTACATTATACACCCCCACGGCTGGGAGGGCGAGCATGTTTAGCGCGACGCGGGCGTGAACCCGCGACCCTCGGATTACAAGTCGCACGCATTACACGCATGGCCATGCCAGGCCCTTATCGAAGATGAAGCCTGGTTTAATTAAATAGTACTAAGGTAATGAAGAATCAATAAATGGTAGGATAATTGTAATTTATTTGAAGCGGTGTCACTGAGTTCCCTTGATTTAAGATAAGCTTTGAATTTAGAATTATGAAAATTATATAATTGTGAAAATTATTAAAAATCACGAATTATTGATTGTTCTTCTTTAGCTACCAAAATACTGTCAATATTACATTTTGGTGAGGCATGCTGTTCAGTGCTTGATAAAGACTAAATGTTTGAAAAATATATTGTTGTTGCTCTTTATAGGAGTTATTAAACACCCGGTGATAGAGTATCCACGTGAGAAGAGCTTAATATTTATCTTATATATTATTATACAGGGTGGTCGCTAGAAAAGCGGAAAATTTGAGGGTCAGATGAGATCATGAATAAAATGCGTGCTTACTCATTTCTATTTTGGTTTCTTTACGTCATGAATAAAATGCATGATTTTAATATCACGGACGACATTTTGAGCATCTATGAGTGTAATATAATATATGCCTTTAAAAAACTTTGTAAAAATTATTCTTTGTAAAAATAAATAGCTGTTTGACAAATTTTCCGCTTTTCTAGCGACCACCCTGTATTACTCTCATTATTTACAACAGCGTATTTAATAAGCAAAATCACACACTGAAGTTTACGTTGATCTCTTATGAGAAATGTAAAACGCCACTGATCATCCAAAAATAAGTAAATATTGTAAAACACAGTCCTGAGTACATTACCCTTCCAAAATGGTTTGAGTATATAATACGGCCCAATCAGAGTATCTGGCAAAATACTGAATGTGAAAATATGTGTAAGTCTAACCAGGTAATTAGACTTTCAAAACACAAGTAATGAAATCGCAAACAGACTGAATAAATGTTCTTGGATTGCTACGCTTCAGTCAGGTTCGCAGGCGTAAAGAGATTAACTGAGCTTTACAAAAGACTTACATTTTCATGATTCACAATATGTTAATATCACATATTTCTAACTAAACGGATAAAATGGATTATATATTTTGTCCGTAGAGCAACTTTAACTTGTTGTAACCGATATCTGAATCAGATGAAATGTAAAGAGATAGTCTTGAGATGTTTTACAATTAATAACAAAGTGGCCATTCAAAGTAGAAGAATTAAAAACGTTTTAAGAAGAAAATCAACTTTAACAAAACATTCATCATCTTTATCTTAATACAATCATTCTTAAAAACAACTACACATTTCTAAGATGATCGACAAAGAGATCTCGGATTCTGTGATCTGTTTGCAACTTCTTACGGAGCACTATTTCGCGTGAGTTTACAAAGGAATTACGGGAAAATTGTTTACTTGTTTACGTTCTCTCCAAGCTGTTAACATACAATGTGCCAAATACTTTACCCATCCATCTAGCGCGTTTGTCCCAGCTATTGCAGCAGATGTTAAATTGCAGGTTCCTTATTTATTCAGTAACAAAGTTGTTTTTCTTATTTATTTACCATATATATATATATATCGGAATCATAACTATGGAGAAATATACTCATTAACTTTTGTATATGAGTTTAATACGATTAACTCGCTAGAGATATACAGGGAGGTAGATTACTTAAGTGCTGAAAAATGTCAGAATATTTTGAATTGCAGGACTTTGACAACGGGAGGACCACGTGTTGAAGATTCGAAAACTATTGTGCTTGCGCATTTCTGATTCGCTGTATAAAACCATTTTATGGTTTTGTGAACTTGCAGTACGACATCCGATTTAAAAATCCTTATAGTTGGCCATTAGGATTTGAAAAAGTAAAATAAATTACATTCATAACATATTCACTTTATTGTATCCATTGTAGCCACACCCCAACAAATGGTATTTATGAAATTTGTACAACGTGATTTTGGTGAACAGTTGGTACAGTTTGAATATTTATACCGACAATAATAATCACGATGACCGAAGAAGGTCGAAACTTGTTCGTTCCTCTACATAGAGTTTTCTCTATCCATACCAGCCGTTTTTACATGTGTATTAATACCTACAGCCCCCCCTTCGCTAGTACAGCGATAAGTCTGCAGACTCCCCTATGTTGGTTCAGCAGATAACCTGATGCGACTTTGCTATAAGAAAACACACAAACACACACACAATACCTACACGGTTTTATTCTTGAAAACACAATTATTCAATCATTACCCACCAAAACCGTCATCACTGAAACTTTAAAAACTGATTGTGAATTTTAGGGAACGATAAGGCCCACTTTACCTACTTTCAAAATCACAATTAGACATAGGAACAGTTGCCTAAAAAGTCCGATCATGGACTGTTCTATCAGCTGTAAATGATTGTGGTAGCAATATTGCATCCTCAACATCAGATATGAGACCTATTCGAAACGTGTTGTAACCTCTAAATGGTAAAGCGTATCAAAAGAACTTAACCTAAAGACTGACCTTTATTGATACCAATTGCAATCAGCGGCGTCCATATACTCCATCACTTTGAGTAATTGTATGTTTTTGCCTGTTACAACATACATTTCAATAGCCCAAAACCAATGAAGTCAATAATTTTTTGTGTAATATACACCAGTATCTCCACCACCAGTCATCCTTAGGTAACATCATAGTAGTTCAGTTCTAGAGATGTCAGTATTTCTCACAAGTGATGTAATATAAGCTATTTTAGGCCAATTTTTCTTATAAATGCCACGTTTTGGTTTGCAGAATAGCAACTCCAATGTAGGTTCTTGTTTAACCCCAAAGAAGCTCCTGCTAACCCTCGTCTTTTTATTTTATTAGAAAGTTTAGACGCTTTACCATGAAGATGTTAATTGGAAATATCATATCATTTCCTTAGAATTTAAAATTACATGCCAATGAGTTTTTTTTTCTAGTTTCTTGGTCAATGTTCAATTCTTTGCTCAGTATATCAAAATTGATTCTATTGTACTTTTAAATATTTTTGTATTTGCTTTCTTTCTTGACAAGTTTGCTAATTTCCAAAGCATTTGCATTTTTTACAGTTATCCAAGAATGACTTATCCAATTTAACGTATTTTCTGTTGTTCTTGCTCATTATTTTAGGTCCGCAAAACTAATCTATTCAATCATCTCATTAATGGTGTAATGTTTTCAAATCTCTATCAACATCTTCCATATTGCTGAGGGTCGCGGTTTCGAATCCCCATCACACCAAACATGCCCGCCCTTTTGACTGTGGGGGCGTTATAATATGGCGGTCAATTTCACTATTCGTTGGTAAAAGAGCAGCCCAAGAGTTGCCGGTGTGTGGTGATGACTAGCTGCTTTTACTCTATTTTTACACTGTTAAATCAGGGAGGGCTAGCGCAGATAGTCCTCGAGTATCTTTGCGCGAAATTCAAAACAAACAAAACGTTAGTGAATAATACTCTAGTTAATTTCAGGGTGTAAGCTGAGGGTGAGCGAACCAGAGAGCCATTCTTGTTGTCCGAAAGTGTTGCGAAAACGCTTTTATTGTTAGAAACCTTTATGAAAACGTTCTTGTCGTAGGATTTTCAAGGACATACTTAACATTAAAGATAAGTTATCACAATCTTACCAATTCATATCGTTTAGATAAACCTACTTTGAGATCATTAATATTTTACTTTGCGTTGCTTTTCTCTGTTAACATATATTGTGACATCATCAAATAATCGAAATAACGGGATCTGACTGCTCCCAGACCCTCATCTTATAGCGACTGTAAAACTGATATCCACTTGATAACTTCACACAATTCAAGCCCTGGTTAATTGTAACTGTGAGAGTTTATTTCATCTCTCAAAACCTATACTCTACCCACTAGTGGTGTGTATTCAGCACTGTTACCTCTCCAGTGCAAGGATTTTTAACCCTAAGAGTATTATGTATATCCTTTAGCTCGAAGTTGTTTTAATCCTACATGTAAATATGTGATACCACACACAATTCTTAGATACTCCATCTTTTGGTTTTAATAGATAGCTCTAAGGCCACATCTGACGAAAATTATTAAACTTTTATTTAAGATAAACATTTATTTTCAACAAGCTGGAGAGGTTTATTATCGAAACTGTAACATACACAAACATTAGTTTCAACATACTTTAAAAACGATACTTAGAAATGCTGATTTACATTTAAGATCCTTCAGGTTATTTAAAATTATGGCACGTGGCGCGTAATGTGACTCGAATATGCTAATTTACAATGACATCTCATTGCACAATGTAAATTTAGTGCCTTCAGATCTTACCTCAATACATCTACGAATATAATTAGTCAGAATAAGGTCAAAGAATTTTTTCTAAAAGAACACAGGTAAGAATAAAGTCAGAACATTTGAGTGAACTTAGGCTCAGTCTGAAAGTGCTGGATCGGGATTCTAAATCGTTAATCCCTTAATTGGCAAACTAACATTCACGAGATGTTAAAGTCACATATGTCATTCTTTGATCTCCAGACACAAATACATCGTACGTTTTATCTTCTCTTTGTAACTATACTCATCTTCATTTATAGCTATTTGTATGATAATTTATAAAAACAAAATCAATAATGCAATAGTATTGGATTGCTTTGTGCGCGTGCAAAATAAAGACCTGAAATTTGAAAAACAAAACAAAAACAGTTGGTTTTAAAGCCCCCAGTGTCACAGCGGCATATCTGCGGACTTATAAGGCTAGAAACCAGATTTTGATACACGTGATGGGCAGAGCACAAATAGCCCATTGAGATGCTTTGTGCTTAATTTCAAACCAAGTTATATCTTAATATTTATATAAAAAATTAAGTTGCATTTGAAATAAAATTTGAGAAGAACGACTGACATGTCTAACATCCAACTTCTGAAACAATACTTTTTGTCAGCGGAGTTTCTGGATAAACTTATGTAATGAAAGTATTTTTCGTGTTAGAAGAACTACACGCTTGCTTGTAAATTGAAAGTGTAATTTTTGAGCGGTATTTTAAACTAAAGTGAAGTATTTACAGTTGGTGCTTACAGTAACAACGTAGTGAGTTTCTCTTTTAAGTTTATCTTAATGAATGTCATTTTGTGAAACAGGGGCTTAAAATAAGTGTTTCGCATTACAACAAGGATGTGAAAATTTGAATTATTTTGGTGAAAACAAAATATAATTTTTATTAAAATTTCAAGATGGCAGCATGATCATAAAGCACAATTACAACTATGTTACAGATAACGAGACAGTTAAAAGTATGCCAAGAAGAAAATTACAGAAAATTAAAAGACTAATAAGATATATTAATATATATAGGTACGAGAACTTGGAAGAGTTTCAAAAAGTAAAAACCAGAATATAAGAGACGAGTTGAAATAATAAAATATAATACTTAAAGAAGAACTAAAAACAAAAATAAACCTGGTAAACATTATGAAGCTAGTTGAGAGTTACAGGTGGATTAATAACAACAAGATTGAAGAGGTTAAGAAAGGCTCTAATGATGAAAATGAGGAGTTAATGACATATATTTCAAATTCATAAAAACTATAAAATTAAGATCATTAAGATGTAACAGAACATTAATGATGGAGTAAAATATTTTAAAAATTAGTTGGTAAATGTAAAAATCAAACTAGTAATACCACTTTTTAATTTACTCAACGATTTCAATCTAAACATTTATTATATTAAATATGGAATAGAATAACCGGTTTTTTTCTATACCTGTTTTCTGTTCTGTGATCTATGCGACGGCTAGACTATCCTGAACTACTCAGGCCATTAAAATATCAAATCAAATTGCATAATTCAAATGGTTGGTTTAATAATATTACCAACTGAAAAACAGTAACAAAAGAAATAACCACCAAAAACAAAATATAATGGATTAAAATGCATCATAGGAAGCATATCAGGTTAAGTTCTAAATACCGGTGTGAACGGTTAAAAACAGCTATTTATCTTGCTTGCCAATTTAGAACAGTTAGTATTAGCTACATTATGTAACCTCCAGGCAAGCAAGTTGATGGAACTTCGAAAAGATCTCCATCACACCACAAAGGATCAGTATCCAGCCTCATTCTGTTGCTTTAACATCTATACTCTTCTTTCTCTGCATTAACAGACTTGAACAAGTCACAATAAAGTTATCTAGTGACTACAATTTGTAGCTAGAAGTCATTCCAGGAATTTTTAATAGTGAAAGTATTTAATTTCTTGTGTAGGCAGCATCACAATTGTACTTATTACCAGAATGTTTGTCTTTCTGGAAGCCTGAAACTAGTGCCAGTCTTTGACTGCCACAAAATGATATCTTTGTTTGATTGCCCCAGACGTTCCTTCGTAAATCTGTACTCATTTTATAAAACCAGAATTAGTTTTGATACGGTTCTCCATGTTCTTTACAAACTTTATAGAATGTTTAAAGTCCCAGTAATAAGTTTCCATCGCATAGTCCATCACAACAAATGTTCACTGACTGATCCTTGTCTCACAATGAACCAAAACATTTCAGTACAGTAGCATGTTCATTTTCTCTTCATTGTATGTTTTTATGTAGAAATAATCAATATTTTTAGGAAAGAAGTTGCCTATCACTCTAGTCAAATTGAGTATATAACCACCTCCTCTGTTTCTGAGCACAGCTAGACTTGTCAGTGGCGAGACAAAAAAAAAGAGTCAAATATTTCAGTAAGAGCATCTACCTGATGCAAGACTGGAAGCATTTCTTAGTCAATAAAGAATATGTATACATTCAGATTCTGTTCCATCTTTATTCTCTTTCATGCATATATACTTACATGTCATCTCATTAACATCCATACACGTCATAGTTTCCGTTAGTTTTCCACTTATCACCACTTTTGTTTCTTTGTTTTCTCTTGTCATGTAGAACCAATTTCATCAATGTATAGTGGCCATTTGAGTTACAAATATCCCATAATACGCCATTCATTACGACTTGACTGATTCGATTCGAGACAATCTTCATAGTGTTCAATCCGTTGGTGTGCTCCACCACAGGTGAAGTAATTGTAGACTCTAGCATTTCCACAGTCTTTGTAAAGATTCTGAAGCACTGACCACATGCCATGAACATTCAATGGGTTAAAAATGTTTTGCCTTCCACCTGAACTAACACAGAAACCTTTAAACCTTCAACGTTCTTTTAGCTGATACCTAAACTAAATGTCTAAATATAGACATTGCAATATGTAAAGATATAAAGGTAGTTTTTCGACATCAAAGTTCATCAAACTTATTCACATTTTATGATAGTTGTAGAAAATTTGGTATTAAATTGTGACATAATAGATGATAACGCAAGATCCGTATGGCTAGTTTGTGGAAATTTACAGATGATCATGCTAAAGATCACGTGAGTTGCTCATGAAATACTGTATGAGGATTACTTCTTCTGTTAATGTCATGATTTAGGTTACACAAACTATATATCTCATAAATTTATACTGAAATAATTGACTGAGTCAGTCAAATAATTTACATTTGAAAAACAGGTTAAGGCTTTTAAAGAAATTGTAGACATAAAGAAGAAAAGAAAAATATAGCCAAATTCCACTTCTTTGTCATCATTTTTTGTACTCGTGAAGAAGAAAGATGAAACAAGAGGTTCTAATGAAATTACAAGGAGGAGAATGAAGTTATATAGGAGGATGCCTAACCAATACCTAGGACTGACTCTATCTTGGAAACTCTAGCTGGATCAAAATGGTTTTCAAAATTGGACCTCAAGAGTAGATATTTCAAACGGAAGTTGATAAGGCCAGTTGAGAGAAAACAATCTTTAAAGCAGGAAATGAAATGTGTAAACTCGTTTCATTTCTATTTGGACTGTGTAATGCACCTGCTACACTACTACATCTAATGGATTGTACTCTCTCCAGCAACTATCCTAAAGCGTCATACTTATTAACTGAACGACATAATCGCATACAGGAAGATATTTGACAATGTTTATGAAGAGTTATGGAAATTTCTGAACTGGTTGAGAAAAGTCGAGCTTAAACTGAATCCTAAAAAGGTGAATATTTCCATCAACAGTCGAGCTTCCCAAGATATATAGTGACAGTGCGAACATCTACAAATCTGAGATTGCAACTTGCACATCAAAGAACTTGTAAGATGTAAGAGAATTTTTGTAAAATGCTCTTAATACAATACTTTAATTTTATAAAATCACTCTTTAACATAGCTCCTCATCTACACAAATTACTTGAAAAACCAAACACGTTTTGTTGGAGTGTTGATTATGAAAAGCATTCAATAAACTGAAGAAGAAGCAGTGGGAGCAGTGTTATTCCAATTACAACATGGAAAAGAATATGCATTTGCCTGCAATAGAAAGGTAATACATGTTACAGATCGGGAAATAGCTAATAAGTATTGTTTGAGCCTTAAAATATTTTCATCGTTATCTATGTTGAAAACATTTACACTCCAAAGAGATTATGTAGCATTGAAGTGATTAGAGACTGTGTCCAAATAAGATCACTTTGCAAGAAAGCTCTAAAATTCAGAAGTACGATTTTCCATCTGCATTACCCTACAGATAAACAAGAAAATGCTGATGTATTATCCCCAAACCATGTGTTAATGAATAATGTAAACACTTTGAAAAGAGGGATGTACAAGATGATAAAGATGAGCGACCTGAAGTTCAAGAAAGAATATCACAAGATGAAACATTCACACGTAAGGATGAAGAATTAGTGTTGTCTAACACTCAACTGAAGACACACAAGAAATAAATGTATTTGAAGCTAATTAATCAGGGGATGAATAAAACTGTAGAAAATCTCTTGTGACAAACAGTTGTACTTTACAACCTGAAGACTAAAATGAACTGAATATAGTGAGATTCAATCTTCTTAACAGAAGATTTTTGTATAAAAAGTAAAAGATACCAGTGGACATAAACAATGAACACAACAGTTTGTACTTTCACAGTCTCTACATTCTCAAATGCTTTGTCATCTCTACAATCTTCTAATGGGTGTACATGTAAGTGTTAAGAAAATATAAGCGAAATCAAAATAACAAAATAACATAGAGTAGGTACAGCATTACTGTGTTCGAGTGTTAATGTCAGTGTGTTTCGTTTCTTGCCGCAGAGAAATAGTGGAGATAAAAACATCAAGGTTGCAATAGACTAATTCGCCAAATTGCCAAAAGCATATGTTTTCACTAAATAGATAGCAAAAATTAAAAAAAACTTATCAATGAACAAGTTTCAAAGTTTTGTTTGGAGAAGTATATCATATATTTGAAATATAAAAAAATAGAACACAAGTTAATGGTGTGATGGAGATTAAAACCTCACATCTTTAATTCAGTCAGTTATTTATCTGGATGAGCATCAGCAAACGTGGGATTAAAATAATCCAATATTACCTACGAGCTATCAAATGGCACTACATGAAGCTATAGACAACATACCACCATCGCTAATGTTTGAGAGAAAACTTATACTGCCATTGGACCTTCTTTACTCACATCTAGAAAACAACCACTCAGCAGGGTATTGTAGAGAATGTACAGAGATGCTAAGGGATACCATTGATGTCCTGAATGATTTCACTCGATAGAGATTTAAATCATCTAGTGATAATATGAAAAGTTTTATGACACTTATGTTATTATGACTAGATTCCATAGAGAGTGATATGGTATGGTCGTATATCTTCCGCTGAAAAAAGGAGAATCTTCACATTTAAGCAAATGGATTGGGAAGAGCCATATCTTGTATTGAAAATAATTAGGGATGTAGTTTGAAGAATCCAGAAAGACAGACAGTTTAAGCCTAAAATCATTCACCATAATAATCTCTGAAAGTACTTTGGTTAGAGAATGGTGACCTGAGAAACTTCAGAGAAGAACCGGTCAATGGAAAGTCGACTTATTGAAGAGTCCTACGTTCCTGTCGAAACTACTTCCATTTAATAGAACCTCCAGTGCATTTGCTCGACCACCTATTTAGGAATCATGTCTTCACAAATAGAACATGTGTAACAATAAGGGGCATGAGGTCATCCTATCTGTATTTCATAACCTTCGAAGAAGAAGACTACCAAACGACTCAACAAATATACAGTTAAGTTTATTAGGATTCCACAATCCAGGAGGAGGCAGTGTCACAGATATGTTTTAAACATTTTAATTTTTGTATTTGTTTACTATTAGGTGCATGGAGTTATGAAAATAAATATGAAAATGAGCATTCATTAAGGTATTGTGTGACTGAGTTAGTTCGATGCCAGTTTAACAGTTGTATAACACAGTTAGAGGTAGACAGAAAGGGTCAGTTTGTCTTTGATGGAAATTCTGGAAGCAAGTTTTGTATTCGTATATATCAGATGAACGTTAACTTTTGGGAGTTCTGTTGAATGTTACTATGTTTATTTACCCTTATATTTGATGTATACATAACTCCCAATAAACGGTTATTTAAGAAATAAATAAATTATTTATCGTTGCTTGGATTACATTTCGTATTATCTTTACCATGGGAACCAAAAGAACCCACCCAATCAAAGAACTCATTACAACTGAATATAAAAATTAAAACTTTTGCTAATACATCTTCTTATGTGTGATATCAAAATAATAAATATATATATATATATTTGCAGTGTCTGGTAAAAACAATCTCATTGAAACTAACTAAAGTTAATTAATTTTTACGGGTACAACTTTGTCGCATTTTATGTTTATAAATGTTCTGCTCTCTAAAGTTAGCCCCCGCTAGGACAGCATTAAGGCTACGGATTTACAACGTCAAAATCAGGGGTTCGTTTTCCTTCGGTGAGCTCAGCAGATAGCCCAATATGGCTCTGCTATAAGAGAATAAATACTATACAGTGTAAAAAATAACAATAGTTTATCAGTGCTACGAGATCACCAGATGCTGCTGCTTTTCATGATTTTTAGCACATCGGGTTAATTGTTTTACAAAATTATGTAAGATTCGTCTGCGTAAAAATTATTCAGGAAACCTAGAATATTCCTGTTCTTGAACATTACACTTTTGTTTTAAAATTAAAATAAAGACAATAAACTTGAGAACATAATTTTTGAAAGCATGAATTCGAGAGAAATAAATTTCCCTATATAATTAATTTTCCTTGTGCTTCAGGGAACCTGTATATCATAACTGCCTAATACAGTGAAATAGTATTGCTTTAATTAGTGAGGGTCAATGACGCACCACGTCTCTAGCGGAGTTTCGTGTTATGTTGATTTATGTTTCTATGACTACTATGTGTGAAAAAGGAAAGGGTAGCACATAGATCAATATTTATTATCGATACTTTCACAGAAACTTGATCTAGCGTATTGGATATATAATTTCATCAGTTTATTTATGTTATGCAATAACAAACGTACAAAATTACTATATGTATTTCCGTGCGAGAGAATATGTGTATGTATATCAAGTTATTTAAATTTTTACACACAATTTGAATGCAAATATTCATGAAAACGTAATCAGATGAAACAGAACTGAATAATAATGACATTGCGAAAAAGCACATTCAAAGGTAACACAGTGATAACATTTGAAACTTGAGAAAACTTAAAATATAACATAATTTATTGATCTTTAGTTATGGTAAAATTTGCTTATATTTTATCAGTTGTTTTTATTCTTTTCATTCCTCTTAGTATCCCGAACAGCTGTAAGTCTTCAGGCTTACTCTACTAAAATCAGGGATTCGATTTCCCTCGGTAGACACAACAGATGGTCTGATGTGGCTTTACCATAAGAAAAAACACACAAGCACACGAACCAATCGTCTTGTCTAGTATTAAGTTACTGTTCTGGACTTTCAATGTCTGTATGTCGGTACAGAGGAAGGTATGTCTTTATTAAGTACTGAAAACAAACTTACACAGACATCTTTGTTTGTTGACAAAGACAGAAAGTATGCCTATATTAGATTATGTAAATTGTTTCACACAGAGTTATAAAAGTCTCTAGAAGCCATCATATAGAGCCGTTATTAACAAATACTATGAATAAGCTTTGTTGGTTCTAAGACACGTTAATTAAGACACACCAAAAATATTATTAAAATATTTTTCAATTTGGCGGCCATCATTCTGCATTATCCAGAAGGAGAATGTCATAAATAAAGTTAAACTAATGAAATTCTTTATACGAATAAGTTTAGTGTTATTAAAGTCATTCCCTCTTGCAATTGTGAAGTTTACGCTGGTGAAGTAAGAGGTACTCTTAGGGTAAAGATTTTATAACGTCAAACACTCCACACGGTTTGGTAAACCTTTACGAATTTACTATGGTAAAGCATATTAGAAGTACTGATTATTTAATTAAGTGGTATAGTGTTCAAAAACTCAAAACCAGCCCTTATCCTTGGAACAGTTATAAAATAAGTATCTTAAATTTCTTTAAATCAGCTGCATTCGTACTAAGCACTAAAACTCTATTAAAAATAAAGTTTTTTTTAGTTAAATATGACTTCTATCTTGCACTCTTTATATCTGTATTTTCTATTCTTACAATTCTCATTATTAAATACGAAAGAAAGAAAAAAGTGTTACATCAACATTATAAGTTTTCTTTAGAACCTTAAACTTAAATGTAACCTCATCTAACTCAAAAATCTTAAACTATGAGAAACCTTTCATCTCAGTTATGATCTTAATAGTCCTCCTTTGAAACTTCTACAACAATTAAATGTTCTTTCTTAGGTAGCAAGTCTAAGACTGAACGCAGTACTCCAGATGTGGTCTAATCAATGACATGTATATTACAACCGCTTTAGACTTTTATTCAATATTTATGTTGATATAGACAAGTATTAATACATACTAATATGTACATAAATTCTGTCACAAATACGTTTAATTTACTTTATTATTTTTGTCCATTATTATATTACTACACTGCATGCATGGGCTATTATGTAGAGATGATGCAAATACTATCCTTACTATCTTGTTTGGATTGGTTTTTAATGATTGCATCAGCCATACCTACATTTATTTCTTTTTTAAACTTTTCTTTACTTGTTCCTAGTAGGTGCTCTAACAAATATGAGAAGGGAACCATCCCAAACAGTTTCTAAACAAAAAACAACCTTTGTCACTCATTGTTTCAATCTCACTCTATATGCCGGAAATGAAAATTTTATACACTAACATTGTTTAAATCTCAGTCTATACATCTGAAATGAAAATATCATATAATTATAACTTCACTAACAGTTAAGTTATTCATATCCTTTCACCAGTTTCATCTGGTGGTCTGGAACAAATTCTAACTAACAACTTTCTCCCATAATACCCATTAAAAGAAACCCAAATAGAATAATCTTAATTGCTATTGGCTTTGAAATCCTCAACTTGAACCGGATGTAACTCCTATTTTACATATAAATTCACTTTCCTCTATTTTTGGTATTCTATCCTTATCAAGCAATCTCTGACTCTGTATTAAATCATTACGTTCGCCAAAATTATCTCCGTGAAATTTATGTTCTGACCAGTGCTTTAAAGTGACTCGTTTTACTTTATACATTTGGAATTATAATAATAACAATCTAGTCTACCATTAAAATTACTTTTGCACTTTGTTTTTACACAATACGTTTCAGTACATTTTATTCCTTCTTCATTATTCAGGTCCTCACCACTGTCTAGATCTTGTTTGAAGCTACCGAAACAGTTGAATTAATATTCTATACAGACATCCCAACCCCTACCTTATGTAAGTGAAAAAAATCACCAATGCCAAACAGCTCCTTTTTTCTATTAAACTGATCCCACAAATGTTTCCAGTCAACCTGTTCGTCCTTACATATTACGCTCAGCCTTATTCTAACAATTAGCTCATCTGACCTACCCATTCCTACATCATTAGCCCAGAAATACAATACAAATACTGCATCACTATTTGCACTCTTTACTGTGTCACTAGTTCTGTCAGTTACATCCCTCCTCAGAGCATAATCTAATCCTTTTCTTTCTGTTCATCCCACAGGTTATCCTATTTACGAGTCGTACTATAACAGTATAAAACATCCTTACGTTTTTTATTCTCGTCCTATTAGTTGTCTTTTGTTATCCTTCCACCTTTTATTTCCTCATATTCGCATACTAAATTTTAATGTTTTAAATGTTTAGTTAATTATTTACTGTCTAGTCACAGACATGAGCATTTAAAAATAGATTGGCATGACCTGATACGCTTGACCTGACCAAAACCTACATAACCATAATGATTTAAAGTGGCCTTCAATGACTTGAAATTATGTAACTTAACTTGATATGACCTGAACGGACTGACTTGTAATGAATAAATTTATCTATATATGGTGATCAAATGATCTTACTTTGACTGTTGATTACTGACTACTTTTTACCTTTTAATATTTTGTATTTGTTTTTTCGATAAACTCATACTAATTTATTTCATTGATTAACGTTTTCCATATTTATTGCATCTTTATACGTATTTTTGTGCTATGTTGTTTTCAGAAAAGTCCATTTAGCCTATTTTGACCTTCAAATAACCTGCGTGGAGTCAAACTTAAGTGAAATGACCTAGAATTTGTTATAAGATAGGAAAAAATACCTGCCAATTTTTAAACTTTTGTTTTTTGCCAGACCGTAGATCTATCTTACAAACTCAACTTATAAATTCTACATTTTCACATTAGTGTCATGAAACGTGCACGCCAGTCCGGAATTTCCAAATAAAACCCACTCGTTGCACCTGTTTCATCTAACAAACTGTGAGTGCTTAACTACTTTTAACCATGAGAGTTTAGGATTAAATAACCAAAGTTAAATAAAACAGCTAGCCTATTAACAACGCTCTTCGTCAGGGTTATATTATAAAAGTAATAAATAATCTCTTAGTGTAAGAGGTAAAGCTCTGCTGACTGGCTGCCTTCGTCGTTGTGTTAGGTAAACAAAATACAAATACAATTTACATATCAATGACTCAGAAAAATATCTTATCGGTGTACTTTATATAATTAATTTAGTTACCAAATAGATTACAATTGATTCGATATTCATTTAAATAAATTGAAAAGTATGTGATAAAGTTGGATATATAACAGGTGTGGTATTTTCTCTAAAATCTCAGCGACTATGCTTATCCCAGTTACAATAATGTACAATGTTAATACTATATCATTTGCTGTAGTAGTTCAGATATAAAATCGTGAATCTCTGGTAAGATATATTCATAGTGCTATATCATACTTTCTTTTCACTGGATTGAAGCATTTTTTCTTCTAAACAATACGTACTTGGTGTATTGTAATGTAATTCTCATCAGTATCACGGATGTTGTACCTGCTGTACTGTAAAGTATTTTCTTAATTTTTTATACTTCATAATTACTCGAGTACCACAAGTTTCAGTAATAATGTACCTTCGTGTCTCTTTTGTCTCAAGTAAAAACACCGATTTTGACAATAAATAAATTCCCAATGAAAAGATTTCATAATAATTTCCCACTACTATAAATTATGTTTCTGCAATCTCGAATATAACTTCAGTTAACCGCTTACAAAGAGTCATAGCTGTCCCCTCGTTTTTTCTATTAGCTTACCCACTTACAATTTCAAGTCACACTTAATAAAAGGTTCTCATTAACACACCAATTATTCTCTTGAAGTTGGTCGCAGCTACAGCTAATTAGTAACAAACGATTATTTTTCTCTAGTAACTAATCGAGTTACAGGTTCAGTTAACTAGTAACAAAGGGTTTTCTTTATCATACCTTTCTTTGTAATAACTTGGGCACAGTTTTATTTAACTATTAGCAAAGGTTTATCTTTGTCATATCATAGAATCTTGCGGCAATTACAATATCTCAGTTCAAACTAGGACATGCAACTGCCTGACGTTTCTGGAACTTTTGACTGTCGTCTTTAAGAATGCTATTGAGAAATAACGAGTATTTGTGGTTCGTTCTGTTTGTGTTAATATCTCGTGTAAACCATACATATAATTTTTAACAGTATTTGTCTTGCATGAAACAAAATCCTACTTTTTTTAGAAGAAATGGTAGTTTACTAAGCTAAATACGAAACCGATGATAAAAGTTAATGGGGGTGAAACCGACAAACAAGTAACGTTTATATTAGAAAACACAAGAAGTCAGTTACAAATAGTAAAAAGCTAAGTTCTTCTGCATTGTTTATACATTTTAACATATTATTGTGTAAACTGTAGTTATATCAACGTTTCAAATTTTGTATCATAATTACTGAAATAATATTCAACCAAAGCACAATTACAGTTTTACCTTGATGTAGTGGCATATAAGTAATAACAGTTGTTAGTTATCGAAACTTAGATTTGTAAAATATCTTATTTTTGAAGTTAGTTTTTAACAAAAAATTTAATTTACAGTCCCAGTACTAGGAATCTCTGTGGTATTGCAGTACTTAGACCCTAACAAAGGCAGATTTTATTGTTCTCTGTCTTTGAAAAACCTGAATATTGGTTTCACTACTAATGCATTTTGTTCGTGACACACTATTTTAAACTGATGTTTCTGGTAATGCGTGAGTTTTACCATCAAATTAGCGTCTTGAAACTTGATGGTTAATTCTAGACTCTTGAGTCCGGGATCGATCAATCTAAAGAGTGAAACAGACTTTCTCTGCTACACTGCTCTTTCTTTAGCGACTAGTTACTGTCTCAGTTTAATTAGTAAATTAAATTAGTGTGTTATTACTAATGTTCTCATTTTTTCTAGTAACTTGGTTGCTACATCCTTTTCACTACTGGAGTAAATACTGTCTGACTTTAAATTATTTATTCTTGCTTGGTTACTGCATTGATGTCAATAAAAAAAGATACTCAAACCGCATAGTAACAATGGTTCTGGATTGATTTCATTGGTATATTCGGTTTTAATTATCGTATCATTTTTTTTAGTAATTTAAATACCATTTTTATTTTATTTGTAAAATAGCCCTTACTTTCACTTTCTATAACTTTGTTTTTCAGTGGAACAGCGGTAAATTTAGGGATTTATAACGCTAAAATTCGAGATTCCCCACGATGGACTTAGAAGACAGATTTTGCTTCAGAAAACAAATAAATAAACTACATAACTCTGATCAGTTTCACTAGAGAAGTAGGTCCATATTGTAGAACTATTCTTGTTTATGTGATTACGTCAATTTCGCTATAGGTTCTTATTGCTATATTAAGATATCTAATATGTTCGTATATGGCATCAGTTTCACTAGTAAAAACAGATATTTCATACTGTATCTTTCTTTCTTATAAGTCAGTAACATATTGAATAATTCATATATGTAAAAGTGTTCATCGCAAACACAGAAACACTCACAAAAAAGGTGTTATGTTTGTTTCTGAGCAATAAGAAATCATGTAATACTCCTTTAAGCCGTACTTGGCATAAATCGTGTATTTATTACATGTTAAGTGAAAGTTTGTTGCAAGTTCTTATCATCAACTGTAAACTAATCTTGTTTATCTACGCCTGGGGCTTGTAAGTTTTTGGAATCGTTCCAGCAACTTACACATTCCCAGTGGAATGGATTGTCTGTTTCAATTCACTCCTGAAGCTAGTAGTGTTTCTTTGGTGTAGTCAACAAGTCAAACATCACCTGGACGTCGCCGTATATTTAGTTTATATAGAGGTTTTCCAATATTTTCCAGTGGCTTCTTGCAGGAAACTTCCAAGCTTCATTAACAAACAGGCTAGAGCTTGAAATGACTTTTTAATAAACGAGTTTATTGAAAGGTGAACTCATTTTGAAATATTAAAGTTAAAAAAAGATCGCTATGTGGTTGCAAAGACATTTTACGATCCTCAGAAATCCTTAATATATTTTTGATAAGAACTGATATTTAAGCACTTTGAGTAGTAGACTTAATATAAAAGTAATTAAAATAATGTGTCAGTCACGTTTCATTTTTATATTCGATTTTCTTTTGACATAAAAGTTTGAATTTTATTGACAAAATAAGTATGTATATATATAAACATAACGTTTCAAAAGGTAAGTGTGTGTGTTTTATAGAGTAAAGCTACATCGAGCTAACAGCTCAGTCCACCTAGAGGAAATTGAAAGATCAGACATTGGAAATGCTATTTTCAGCTATGAATCATTCATACATTCATAATATATGATAATAAAGATCATGTCCATACTTTTGAAAACGGCCCGTCATGGCAAGTTTGTTAGGGCGCTCGACTCGTAATCTAAGGATTAACAGTTCAAATCCCCGTCACACCAAACATGCCGTGAGGATGTTATAATGTGACACTCAGTCCCACTATTCGTTGGCAAAAGAGTAATCTAAGAGTTGGCAGTGGGTGATGATGACTAGATGTCTTCTCTTTGGTCTTACACTTTTCATTTAGAGATGGCTAGCGCAGGTAGCCCTCATGTAGCTTTGTGCAAAATTAGAAACAAACAAACTTTTGAAAACTGCACAACAAGTAGAAGCGCACATCAACGATAGTTTCGAGCAATTTAAAGACACGTTGCACTAATAATATCTATTGTCATTCTAAATGTTGCTCGAATATTTTTAACCTGTTTTAAGCACATTTTAATGTGAACGCATATAACAGATACGTAGTAACAATGCTGGAAATATGATATGTCGGTGTTTAAGTTGAAGGGCAAACTGTCAGCATTTATAAGGCAATTTTGAATATCTGTACACATAAAAATTGAAAATTTTGATGTTTGTTTTTGATTTACAGAGCAATATAAAACTAGATTTTTAGTATTTTATAACCTTTTAGATTTGAAATTCAACATTAATGATACTTGCTGGAGATGTACCACGCACTACAAAATTAAAAGAAACAATAAGCAATAGCTGAAATGGAGTTTAAATTTTGAAAATTGCGAAACACTTTAAAGATACTGAGTATTGTAGTGAAAATAAAACTGTTGACATTATTTGTTGAGAACTTAATATTAATAAACATAAAATAAAAATAGATATTTTAATATAATAAATAAATCAAAAGGAAAAGGTATATGTTTATGATAAGGTCAAGGCTATGTTCGTGACGTCATCAAAGAATGTACTTAATTGCCCGATTTAGTTGTGTTAATATCCATTGATGTCACGATAACAGGGCGACAAGCTCTTTAATATGATATGTTTTCTACCCCATTTTAGCTGTTTTTATTTTAACATCAATGTATTACAGACTTTTAGGCCTGGCATGACCAGGTGGTTAAGGCACTCGACTCGTTATCTGAGGGTCGTGGGTTGGAATCCCCATCACACCAAACATACTCCCCCTTTCAGCCGTGGGGGCGTTATAATGTGACGGTAAACCTAACTATTCGTTGGTGAAAGAGTAGCCCAAGAGTTGGCGGGGGGTGGTGATGACTAGCTGCCTTACCTTTAGTCTTACACTGCAAAATTATGGACGGCTAGCGCAGATAGCTCTTGAGTAGCTTTGCGCGAAATTCAAAATAAACAAAACAGACTTTTGATACAATTCTGAAAACGACTCCAAAGCTGCTAAAATATACAATTATTTCATTTCTGCTCATGTTTGAAGTTAAGCACAAAGCTAAGCAACGGGATATATATTCTCTGTCCCCCTGGTATCGAAACCCAGTTTTTAGTGTTATAAGTCCGCAAACTTGACGCTGTACCACTGATGAATTTTGTAATTTAAGCAGAGAATTCGGGTTTTATAAAGCAGTATATGTTGCTATATCATTTTTAAACATAAGAAGCTTATAGAGATACGCCTTCCAGCATAATAGGTGTAGATGTAACAGAACATAATAAGTATAGCTTGTTCTTCTGTTTAATGAATTCCTCCAATAACAATGCTGTAAAATTACAATAATACTGAACTACTACTAAGTATTTAATCCCTCACAATAGGGTGAAGAAATATTTCACTATAAAACGACAAAGAAGAACGTGTGTAAAAGAGGAAAAAGGTTGCTTCAGAAAAATCTAAAAATTAATGTCTAGAGGGAGCTTGTTTAATACTGCCCAAGGCTGCAGTTCCCGATTTTGAATTGATAAAATAGAGGGAAGACAGCTAGCTAACATCATCTACCGTCATCTATTAGGTTATTCTAACAAAATAATGCGATAGATCCCCACATTATAACGTTCCCATGAGCAATAGGACGAATATGTTCAGTGATGAGATTCGAGTTCCCGACCATCAAGCCCATCTTAACTCCATATAGGGAGAGCGAGAGCGAAATAAAACAATCTAGAATAAAAGAAAAGGAAAATATGCATCACGTGACTTTTGTTTCAATGCATACTAAGTACTGACAAATGGTACTAGTACTGATTAAATAACTGGGTTGGAATTGAGGAAGAGTATCCCTGAAAGATTTGATTAAAAAACATTTTTGAAGAGACTCATCAGAACCATTACGTATCCTAATGTGAACCAAAACATAGTTTTAATTAATATCAGAGGACATTTAGAAAGAGTATATTGTATCTGAAAGTATTTTAATGCAATTCATCTGACCAGGAGATGTTTAATAATGTTTTGAATTACTATCTCAGATGGCCCTGATGAAAATTTTTTATAGCAGCTTGAAACTTCATTCATTAATGTCATCTTTCAAGGACAATGTCAGAGGTCTTTATCTGAGTGTTGAAATATATGAGAAATTGATTATACTTAAATCTACGTGCGATATTAAACTAGGCACTTTTAAAACACTTTATAAGTAACAAGGGTGTGGAATGACCTTATGCCATAGCTCTGTATTTCGGAGTTGTCGAGCTTGGTTTTGAATCTATGGGATACAACAAAATATTCTCTGCACTTGAAGTTGTGGATTCATTAAAATGAGCTGCAATCAATCCCGTAATAATCACTGGATTTCTTCCCTCTAGTGAGTAGTTCACAATTGAATACAGCACCAGATATTTTTATTAGTTTTGCAATAAGAAATAGCTTAAGAAGAGGTTACAAAAATTGAAAGTTCATGTTTAAAGTTTTGTTGTGTTTTGAATTTCAAGCAAAGATACACCAAGGCTATCTGCGCTAGCCGTTCCTAATTTAGCAGTGTAAGACCTGAGGAAAGGTAGCTAGTCACCTCCACCCACTTCCAACACTTGAGCTACTCTTTTACCTACAATTTACCTTTACATTAGAACGCCCCCACTCTTGAGAGGGCGAACATGTTTGATGGAAGGAGAATTCGAACCCGAAATCCTCAGACTGTTAGTTGAGCACCCTAATCACCTTGCCATGTCAAGCTATGTTTAATAGAAAAACATCATATACAATATATACATTCATAACAATGGAATACTGGAATTCAGTGTTTTACATTTGGTGATTTTTAGAGATGTTCAAGATTCAGTTTCTGACATCGTGCTTCAGTGAGACGATGAGATTCTGTCAGTCTGGGAAACATATGTTTGAATATAAATAGATAACTATTATCCCTATTATTTTATTTATTGCTTGAAACGAATATAGTTCCGCAAGTTGATGTCTGCCTCTTAGCATTTAAATCAAATTATTTTTATATGTAAGGGCAAAATTCTACAACGATTTCGAATTATTACAGCATCGTCAACATGGGGTCATTCACTAGCAAAATTGTTTCTTGATACCACATTATTTTCTTTCTTCATAGCATACTGCGTACAACAGATTAATTAAAACATTATCACTGATTTAATATCCCCTCTTTTAATTCTGGTTTTCTATGAGTTTAACTACTAAAAATGAATTTCACTGCAATACGTTGTTGTTTTTTTCTTGTAAGTCGGGTGCTCCATTGGTTTCAATGGTAAAGATGACCCTCGTTATTATATCATTTTATCCAGTTACTCAAGAATTCCATTGGTTTCAATGGTAAAGAGAATCCTTGTTATTATAGTATCGTATCTAATTACTCAGGAACTCTATTGTTTTCACTGGTGAAAAGGATTCTTATTGCTATGTCATCCTATCTTGTTCCTCACGAACTTCATTTTTTTTCAGTGGTAAAGAGTATTTTTACTCCTACGTCACCTTTTTTGTTTTTTGTGGCTCGGAAATTCAGTTCATTTTACTGTTTAAAAAATTCTCACTTCAACATCACTTGTTTTTAATTTCGGAACTTCATTCATTTCACTAATAAATGGCCTTCATTGATATATCTTTTCTTGTAATGCGGTACTTTATAAGTTTCAGTCGTAAAGCAGATTATTTATGTTATACAATTATCTGTATATATTGTGATACTTTATCGATTTCTTCAGTCAAAAAAGTAATTAGTGATGTGCATGATTGGATTAACGTTATCCATTCGTTATACATAGCAAAACTACAATCAAGCATCAATGTTATAAAGAAACAATAATAGAACAGAAATATAAGTGTAGCAGCAGAGAAAATTGTCAGAAAGGAAAGAAATAACAAAAATAATGTAATGTTGAAAAGGATAATTAGAAACAAAAAAAACCTTGCATGGCCAAGTGGTTTAGGCACTCGACTCGTAATCCGTGACCCTAGGATTACACCCCCACGGTTGAAAGGGCGTTATAATGTGACGGTCAAACCTACTATTCGTTGGTAAAAGACTATCCTAAGTGTTAACACTGGGTGGTGATGAGTAGCTGTATTTCCTCTAGTCTCATACTGCTTAAACTGGAACGGCTAGCGCAAATAACCCTTGTGTATCTTTGCGCGATATTCAAAACAAACCAAGAAACAAAAAAAGAAGTTAATATCAAAACCGGAAATTAGAAAGAAAAGAAAACAAAAATTCAAAGGTAATAATGAAATAGAGAATTATAAAAAAGGCAGAAAAACTGGATTAAATGTGTTATAATTAACTGGACATTTGAAGAAACTCAAACTATAAATATTTAGTTAACGAGTATAGTTGTTAAAAGCAACAATTTACATTGTTTGTTTGTTTTTCAGATGAAAAACTAGCTTATTAATTAATTACGTCATAGACTCGTACAGCAAAAAGTATAAGAAAGAAAAGTGACAATTATTTAAAATATCACGATAAACTAACAATAACTAGTAAAAACTGGTAAGAAAACCTCATAAGAGTCGCAGCAAGAAACAAAAATAAATTAAAAACGAGAAAAAAGAGGAAGGTCAAAAACCAATTAATTTATTTTTGCTGAAAGCACAAAACTATGTGATGAATTGTTTATGCTCTACCTTTCATGAATATTGAAACTATATTTTTAGAGTTATAAGCCCATAATTTAGCCCTGTGCGAATGGGCTGGGGAGCAGAAAAAGCGAATAATTTTGTTCTGATGTGACCTCACACATACATAAGACAGGTGGGAGTAGAATCATAAAATGAACAGAGATATAAACATATAATTTCATAAACGTATAATATCTTCTTTATGATAGATAACTATGGCTTAAATGTTGTGTTTTTTTATTAATCAAATTCCATAACACGTTGAAATCAGTTAAGAAAGTTTGTTTAGTAGTTAATCATTCTAACAGTTAGATTGACATTAATTTCCACAACAATGATATTGCTATTGAATATAATGGTAATAAAGAGTTTTAAGGGAACACGAGCTGTCTAAAGAATATAATATAAATTTATACATATATTACACTCGAAAATTTTAGCTTATTACCCCTCTAGTACACGGCGACGCAGAAGCACCTAGTGTTGGTGTTGGTTAACCGAAAAACTTCAGTGAGTAATCCAACAGATACAATAAGATTCATGATGACACTAAAAGCGACATCAAAATGGTTTCAAGACCTCTTGCATTACTGCTCTTTAAAATATAACGTATTAATCACATTGTATTGTAACTTATCTGACTGAATTTACTAGGGGTCTTTTCTCACCTAAAGAAAATAAACCTTAGCAAGCAGATGCTGAAATAAAAATTATTAAAAAAAAGAAGAAAAGTCGACAATTACTTACTTTTCCTAAGAGGTTCTTTTCTGTACTTTTCTAACCTTTTAACAGCAATAGCTTCCAGTCTGATGCGAGCGGCTGGATAGTCCTTCAGAACGTCCCACATGTCTTGTTTGTACAAACAGAAGAGGTCCGAATAGCCGACGGATCGCACTGAAGCTGTACGACGATTTCCTGCAGTCCCCATGTTGAGAACACTAATTTCTCCAAAGTAGCTTCCTGCTCTGAGTGTAGCCAGAACTGTTTTACCATTGTCTGTGACTACCTGAAGACGTCCGCGGTTCACTATGTACATTTCCTTTCCCACTTCTCCTGTTTATGTAAAATATAAAAAAGTTATTGTTTCTCACTAAAAATACATTATAATGAATATGATATCAGTTTTGATCAAAACATAATGAGGTTAGAAACATTTCTATCCAGGGACCTCATAGGATGTTTTTGTTCCCTCGGTGTGATATTTTAAATATTTTTATATCGGATGTAAGTCTAAGAAGGTGGAACAAAGCAACCTTACTCAGGAGTGAAATTGTTGCTCCAACGAGAACAATTTTGATTACTATTTCAATTGTTTTCAGTCTGCTGAGTTATAGACTTTTTAATGAAAGAGAATTACGTTTTGAATCTTATACTGCGATATTGTTGCTAAAAATTATTTTATACATATGTAAGGTAACAGAGATGTAGGTTTGTTTGTACATCACGAAGGATTTAGGTCTGATTAGTATAATTTAACATTTAGTTATTTTTCTCTATATGTTTGAATGACCAATAATACAAAGTGTGTTACAGAAACAAGTAAGATCAGTTTAATTGATAAATAAAGCAAACTGCAAGTTCGAGGGATGTCAGTTACAATAATAAATAACATAACATATATGTAACACATAGAAGAAAGATCAGTTTCAATTATCATTACATGAAGTATATGTTACAAGAGAAGTCAGTTTACATGACCAATAAAACAATAGTTGTGTTGCAGATACGAAAAAGATAAGTTCAATGACCAATAGCATAAAATGTTAGTTATATGTGGAAGAAAGATTAATTTCAACGACCAATAGTATAAAGAATGTGCTACAGATAAAAGCAAGATCATTTTCAATGGCCAAAAACATAAAATATGTGTTACAGATGTGAAGAAGATCAGCTTCATAGATCAATAACGAAATCTGTGACTACGAGGGATATATAAAGAAGATAATTTCAATGCCCAGTAGCACACATGATGCGTTACAGATATAAAGAATATCAGTTTCAATGACCGATATAGATAATTTAAGTCTGGACGAACAGAAAAATATGAAAGGAAATGTATTGCTAAATGCTAAGACTTTGTGTAAAATTATGCTTTACAGCTTGGCAACTTTATTAACTGTCACGTAGGACTTACATGTATAATTTACCATTGTAAATAATCAAGTGGCTTTTAAGTCTAATTAACTTGGACTTTTCTATAGGCGCTGAACAACAACTAACAGTATAAAAACTATCTGGGAATCCAACCTTTTACTTTGATATTAGTTTTAAGTTGTTGTTTTCTCTCTTCAAAGTAAGTTAACTCATCAAACAAATACAATATAATGTACAGTTATCTTTCATAAATGTTTTTAGAGTAGGTGCTGCATAAGTTTGTTTACTTAATGTCTTTTACTACCATTTCGGTCTTCCAAACGACAGCTAATTTAAACCTCACGCGGACAGAAAAAAATTTTGAGTTTTGTACTCAAAAGCGAGACTAAAGAATTTCTTATAAGTTTAAGAAGATTTTTTCAGCCCTGAAATGTTCATAAATAATAAATATCTCTCAATACCAGTACAACTAAACTACCTAATGGTCTTGTTTGTCAGATGAGATACACAAGCTCAACTAGATGTATTTCCCTTTGGATCTAAAAGAATAATGGTTCCTGCAGTATTGTTTATCTGTGATTATTATGTAATTGCTAACAACTCCAAAAATCATGAATTGGCTACGGATAAAGGAAATGTTGAAGAAACCTAAAATAACTAATTTTAATTTACACTAACACTAAATTAACAAGTTTAATCAATACAACTGATTATTTAACAGTAAACTGCAAAAAATTGCCTTTAAATTTTAAAGTAAACTGTTAGCAACTAGTTACCATAGCAACTACCATCAACCGTAAAAATAAATATTAAAGTAATTTGAGTTTCCCAGTAAATTTTGTAGTAAAATTACTGCTTTTGGAATTTTAAAAATATATATTATAATGACTTTATATCTGTGTATATGTATATATATATATATCCATATAATGCACCAATGTAAACAACCGTGAATGTATTATTGGTTAATTAAAAATTTGCTTTATTTTACACAAACACTTTGAGCACCTGGTGTTGAAAATGCTACGTAATAAACGGCATTTATAAAATTGTTCACAAAAATTTTTTGTTTGTTTTGGAATTTCGCACAAAGCTACGCGAGGGCTATCTGTGCTAGCCGTCCATAATTTAGCAGTGTAAGACTAGAGGGAAGGCAGCTAGTCATTACCACCCACCGCCAACTCTTGGGCTACTCTTTTACCAACGAATAGTGGGATTGACCGTCACATTATACACCCCCACGGCTGGGAGGGCGAGCATGTTTTAGCGCGACGCGGGCGCGAACCCGCGACCCTCGGATTGTGAGTGCACGCCTTAACGCGCTCTGCCATGCCAGGCCCTCACAAAAAATAGCTAAGTGTAATGTGAAAATATCCCAATAACGAAGAAAGTCGTCCATAATTCAAATGATACTTGTAGTTCCATTCACTACTTAAGAATATTATTGCTAAATTTCTTTTACATTCTTTTCTTTGTACAAAAGAACTTCAAGTATTCAGTAAATTGCAAAAGTTTTTGGTTTCTGGTAGTTTCAATAATGATGTCTTTAGCCAATTTCTCGTTAATATCTGCTCATACAATCAAAATCCGAAAAGTCTTTAATAACTGTGAACACACGCAGGCTTTTGTTCAATGAATTTCTTACAGTCTGTGACTTTATCTCCAGGTTTATGCATGTAAAATACCTGAAATTAAAATGTTAAAAAATTAATATAATAATATAATGATTAATATGAACAACCCTTTTTAAATTTTATATATTATGGTAATGTTAAAGAAAAAAACTGTCATCTGTTGATATTTTAGGCTTTTTATGTAAATGAGCATTGTTAACGAGTTCATACAATTCATTTTTTACATTTTAGTGAAAACGTTCTCTTAATATACTATCTTGTTCAAAATTTAATTACAGATCTGTTATTCTAAAACTGAAATCCAGATACGCGTTTATTAACCGCAACAGTTTTAATATACGTGATTAGAGCAAGAATTACCACAGTTGATATTAAGCTTGCCCTCCTATCGATCTTCAATTCAATCAGGAGTCTTGATAAAGTATCGTATAGTTATTTATCGTCACTTCTTACCCGTGTTGTGAGTAGGTAATTTGTGTTCTTGCTTCGTTTTCTAGAATATGGCAGGTGTTTCTCAAACATTATATTTAAGGATCTGAAAGTCAGAGTTAAATGTTCCTGAAACAGACACATAAATGAAGAAAACAGTGGGAAGAAACTTTATGGAATTTCATAGAAAGTACATATGTAATACGATAAATGTTTGCTTGTTTGTTTTGGAATTTCGCACAAAGCTACTCGAGGGATATCTGTGCTGGCCGTCCCTAATTTAGCAGTATAAGATTAGAGGGAAAACAGCAAGTCATCACCACCCACCGCCAACTCTTGGCCTACTCTTTTACCAACGAATAGTAGGATTGATCGTAACATTATACACCCTCACGGCTGGGAGGGCGAGCATGTTTAGCGCGACGCGGGCGCGAACCCGCGACCCTCGGATCACGAGTCGCACGCCTAACGCGCTTGGACATGTCAGGCCAATACAATAAATAACAACTATAAACATACTATACAAAACAATATGAAATTTTTTCACGGTAAATGTTGTGTATTTATCATTGATTCAGTGTTTATGTAGTGTATCAAAAAAGCAAGGAGAACTATACACAAACTGGCTTCAGATAAAAAAAGTGCTATTATAATAAGAAATATTTGTGAGTGGATACAGAATAATTAGCGGAAAGAAAGGTAGTGGTTCTTTTTATGATGTAGCACATACTCTAAGCAAATCCCGGATTTCAGCAACTTCAAACACTCCAAATGGACAGAAAGGATACACGTGCGTTTTGAAGAAAATCAAAATGCATTCAGTGAAGAAGTTATTATTTGACAAATGTATTCATCTTTACACAGATACCCCAGAGGTCTAGAGTCATGCGTAAATATGACCAAATTTCCTTTTACCTACTACAATCATCAATGCAACAGTTATAGTTAGACCTGACTAAAGCACCTAGATCCACTTGGATATGTACAGTCTCTTCTATGTCTGTAATTATGTGATTTGGCTGCAAAAATAAAAATAATTTAAGTATAGATTATTACTAATGTTTTGTGTATTGTAAGCGTTCTTACAATTCGGTGAACTCAGGTGATAGCCCGATGTGGCTTTGACGTAACATAACATACATACACACAACTCGATTCACAACTTATTGCTAGATATTCCTTTTACGAAAACTCAAAAAACACTTCTGATTTTATTGTAAAAATATTCAAAACAAATACCTTAAATTACTTTATTACTGACCATTTAACAATCAAGTTCAACAGAACTTTTTTCTTTAAATATATTTGTACGAGGTCTGTTAAAAAAAATACACGGACTGTTTGAATTGTGCGGCTAAAGTTGGTTCCAGGGGAATCCGTTTGGTGTCGCTAGGTTTGTACAGATCAGCTGATTAGGACGTCATTTTCCGATTGCAGATATCTTTATTTGTGTATTAGCCATGCGGTTTTAAGTGAAGTTTTAAGTGCGATTTTTTGTTTGGCGGATTTCAGAATGAATAACCTGAAGGAGCAACGACTTGCTGTGAAATTTTGTGTTAAACTTAAGAAATCTGCAACTGAAACTTTTGCTATGCTTAACACGACTTACGGTGATGTTGCTATGAAACGTACGGCATGTTTCAAGTGGCATGAATGTTTTATGGATGGTCAACAGTCCATTGAAGATGATAAGCGTCCTGGACGTCCTTCCACATCAACTGACGACCCACACGTCGACAAAATCAACACCCTAGTGCGAGCAAATCGACGTCTGACTGTCAGGGAGCTTGCTGAAGAGTGTGGGATATCAATTGGATCTTGTTACGAGGTTTTGACCGAAAAATTGAAGATGCACCGCGTTGCTGCGAAATTTGTGCCTCAGAACTCGTGAGTTTTTGGCCAAACACTCGATCACTGTTCTTTACTACCCCCCTCTACTCACCTGACCTTTCTCCTTGCGATTTTTTCTTGTTCCCCAAACTCAAAAGACCGTTGAAAGGAAGAAAATTTGAGACGATTCCCGAGATTAAGGCAAATGCGACGAAGGACTGTTTCAATAAGTGGAAACACCGTTGGGATAAGTGTGTCCGTTGGAGAGGAGAGTACTTTGAAGGGGTCCCAGACCTGTAACTTCTAAATAAAGTACATTTTGTTTTATGACGTTAGTCCGCGTATTTTTTGAACAGCCCTCGTCTATAAACTTAGCTTAAAGAGCAGTAAATAAAATTATTTAATCTATTTTTATACTGGACGTAAATATGATATCGTGAAAGTATTTTCGTTATTAAATTTTGGAACATATTTTCTATCCTTAGAGACTACAATTAACCACATCGATACTTTCAATGGTCATTTCTATACATTTAGCAAACATTTATGAAATAATGAATAATTTGTATTTAATAGCATCACATAAAAAGCAAATTATAAATTTTATAAATGTTACTTACTTTAACAGTTGGAAATAAACTGTCTTCCCCAAAATACGTAACGACCTACAAAACAACAGCTGGAAGCTTAATTTTTAAGGTCATCAGCTTCTTCTCTTTTAACTTCAGTTTCAGCTTTGAAACCATATTTGACTTCTTTTCATTTTCTGTAATTCACTTTATATACTTAAATATTTTTTTTCCTCCATTGCGACTGAAACAAAAAATCGAAGTCTTTCTCACAACTGGAACAGACCGTGATGGCTGTATAGTAAGTAATATGTAAGTCTGAACCATGTTGAACATAGTTGAACTTTTTCCTAAGTTTCAACTCGTGAAACCCCAGTACAGTCTTGCAGTATTTTATTGTTTTATAGGTTAGTTGCGATACTTTCTCTCTTCTCATGATATAATCCTATTATCCTCTAATTCTTTTCTTCTGTCAACTGATTAAGTAATTCCAGTATAATCTACGTACAGATTTGTATTCTTCATGCACGTTCTAAACTTTAGATGCAATAAAGTTTCATTAGTTAATTCTTGTGAAAATGTATCTGTGCGACCAATAGCATCATAAAATACAGTTAAAGCTTTTGGTAAGTCCTAATTTTTCCCTCTGAACATCTTGATGTGGCCAAAAGTCCTTGATGCACCAATATTTATGAAGGCGAAGATGAGAATTTTCTTTTTCATTAAACACTGTGTATGAGTTTTAAAAGGGCCATACATCTTTAAAATGATCAATGTATGAGTCTGGTTGTTATGTCACTCGACTCGAAATCTGTAGACTGTAGATTCGAATCCATTTGCTGAATATTCTAGTCCTTTTAGATGTGTAGATATCATGACGTGGTAGTCATTTCCACATTTCGTAGATTTGGCGGTAGATAGCGTTTATTAGTTGCTTTCAATCTTGTTTATCCTGTGTATCACAGCCATAATCTATCCAGCTTCTATCACTTATAAATTACGGACGGCTAGCGTGGACAGCCCTGGGGAATCTTTGCGCAAAATTTAACAAACAAACAAAACCAGGTTGAAAGGGCGAGCATGTGTGGTGTCACGGGGCTCAAACCCGCGATTCTCAGATCACGCGTCGAACGCTCTAGCCATCTGGCAATTGTGTAGTTTTTTTTTTACTTAACAAAAACACAACCGAATGAATCGAATAACGTGGTTGGCTATCAGTCTTATGAAACACTGCTGCTTAAAGTTAAGTGTGTATCAGCGAAATCACGCCACGAACATCGGACTTTTCGATCTATAATTAACTACAATAAATTATACCATGTTAACGAATACTAAGACATAATTGTCTTAAGAAAAAATTGTTTGATATACGTGTATATATTAAATATTGTCTGTGATGAAGCGTTGACACTGAACAAGTTTTTAATTACACATTCTATCATCTAGCTAGTACGTAAACATAAAAATATAAGAAATATATATTTATTGATCAACAGAATCATTTATGTATTGGATGAATAATATTAAATATTAATCCCTTTAATAAAATCATCAGCGTCATTATGAATGCAACTGTTTTGAAACCAGGTCTAACCATTATAATAAAGCTCCATGTGATAGTCGAATGGTACTGTAATCAAAATATTTAGATTTAAGTGTATTGCTTATTCCCTGGACTTTAAATCCAAGTCTTCATGGTTCGCAATTTGTTACTGCAAAACACGCACTCCATTTTCTGACTCTCCTATCAATACCTATAGGAGATGCGCCAGAACTCACAATTTGTTCATACAAAAACAGCAGGAATTAGAGGATGGCAACACCGACTAGTTATCTTCCTTTTAGTATATCACTGTTGAAGCAAACAAACAAGCATAAAACCTATTCTTACGAGAAAATATCTATAACCCTTTGTTACAACTGTAATTTAAGTATTACCTTTCCGACAAATGTAGTCTCCGGGACTGAAAAGAACAGGTCGCAATCTTAATACCAGCTCACATAGGAACCCAGCTTCTGTGTTTTGAAATATCTCTACACGTTTCAAGGTGTCCAAGTGCACGTGAATGGCTATTTCGGCTTTAAGTTTGTCGGGAAGACAGCCAACAGATCTTTCTTCGTCGGATGATTTCTGAGTCATCCACAAGTAGTCAAACCATTTGATGACCTTGTTTTGTAAATGATCAGGCACTCTGCGCATGCGCATGTAGGTTTTGACTGCATCTAATTTTGCTGAAAATAAACAACAAAAAAATGTTAAATGGAAGCTACGTAAAGGCATGATTCGAAATAATATTTTCATGTGTTAAACTTCATGTTCTCTAGCCACTATTTACTGATTACCACAGACCCTAAACTATGCATATAATTTGAATTTTTGTTTTGTTTTGAGCATTGAATAATTCGTTATCTCGTATGTTAATACATCTGTACACGTCTTTGCAGCAGTTTTCAAATCTATAGCGGATTCTTACTCTCATACCCAAATAAATATAAAACACATTATGAAGGATAAGGTACAAGATTAACAGACATAATAAGAATTGGTTGTTACTAAATACAAATATATATAACGGGTTTTCCGTTCTTTGCTCTCCAAGGGAATTGAAACCCGAATTTTAGCGTCATATATCTGAACGCTTACCGCTAAACCACTGCAAATAGAAAAAAACTTCTAATACTTGATTTATTGCCAGATTACGTCACAGTAGGAAAATATTGTCGTATTACGGCATAGCGATGTTTACAAAACATGTCGTAACCTTCACAATTAGAACAAACTTTATTTCAGCTACTGATGTAGCTAATCTAATACACGTTTCTAACTAAAAATGTGCAATACCATAAACTAACAATGTATCGTAAATAGGATGCATTGATTCATCATTTGGGTTATCTTCTCTATTAGCACTATTATTAGTCTTAATAATACGACTAATTCAGGGGATGTGGGCTTGTACTAAGTCCATTTAATAAACAAACAATGAAAATTAACCTTAATAATGGAAAAAATATGTTATAAAACAAATCATACATTAAATATTGTTAAAATAATTCCTATCTATTATGAGTTTAGAGTTTAATATTAGTTTCAATTTCTTGATCGCCAGAATCTCGTTCTTACTTCCTCGTGGTTTGAACTACATATCATCTCAGAATGTCGTCAAATTCCTGATCCAGATATTTTTAGATATTTGATGCTTCAAATGATCTTTTGTGCGCTGCTCTAGACAATGGGTGATCCATCCTACATAATCCTATCCACACGGAGAGACAACATATCAATAAACAACGTAGGGGCATTGAAGTATATTAATTATCTCCTTTATCTTGAAAATGTTGCCGGTCCTTAATACTGATTTGAAAGTTGTACTCACGCAACTCTGTTAATAGTGTCATTCTTGTATATGCTTTATGTCGTTCATACTTCGGATTTATAACTCTAAAATCATGGGTTTGATTTCCCTCGATGGACTCAGCTGATGACATGATGTGGCTTTGCTAAGAAAAAAAAGACGCACATATTCATCAGAACATAACTAAGTGTCTTTACCCATAACTTGACAGCTTAGAAACATCAAACTCACTTTGTAAGGGGTGTCATTCCATTTGTATACCATTTGTAATGCCCTCCATTGCTTTAGCGACTGGACTAGGAGTTTTTGAGACTTAGAATGAGCAAAGTACAAATCGCTTATTAAGCGGTTTTGAGCTTAATAACAAGCGAGCTTTTTAAAATATTGTCAAGTAATAAATGATACGTTCATTATTCGAAATAATTTTCAAAACATTTCTTTGTTTACTATTAAACACCATGTGTGGAGGCTTAAAAAGTTTTATTTGTAAGATGTTTGCCGTGTGTTTGAGGCTAATAGTTTGTATTATACACCTGGCCTATTCATATTATCAGTACTACGGTACTTATGAAATCAATGCATGATAGGAAACAAAACGTAAATGGACGAAAATGTATAAAAACTTGCAGATAGTTCAGAAAATTTGCAACATATTTGTACAAAAGTCAATATGAAAAATTATCAGATGGTTAACTGGAACACTAAATCACCTGGTTATAGAAACTTCAAGTTAATCTTCCAATTGACATATTCTTATGAGATGTTAATCCCTATGGAGAAATCAGGATAGAAGTTGACATCTCTATACATGTCTTTATATGATATGCTAAATTTCTTAGAGAAATCAAGCTAGATTCTGATAAATTCCTCAATGTATTCATATCAACAAAGTAATTGTTGCATGTGCGTGATGCATAATATTTCTGTTAATTTTCGGTGTTGTATTATCGTTTTTCTTTTTTGTAAGAACAAGGTAATTTATAACATGATAAGTCATCAGTTACTTATGTAAATACTGTATATTAATGTACAGGGTGGTCGCTAGAAAAGCGGAAAATTTGTCAAACAGATATTTATTTTTACAAAGAATACCTTTTACAAAGTTTTTTAAAGGCATATGTTATATTACACTCATAGATGCTCAAAATGTCGTCCGTGATATTAAAATCATGCATTTTATTCATGATGTAAAGAAATCAAAATAGAAATGAGTAAATACGCATTTTATACATGATCTCATCTGACCCTCAAATTTTCCGCTTTTCTAGCGACCACCCTGTATTTTACTGTATTTATTACACACCATAAATTACACCTTTATATTGTTTTAGCTTATGCAGGTTTTTAACTTTGAGTTTCATATATATTTAACATCAACACTTGATTTTTGCTAGGAAATGTTGTAAGAAGGCGAGTTATATACAAGCAATACACAAAATTTATATCTCCTTCACGTTATAGGTTAGTTTTTACCTTTGGTGTTTGTTATGATTGCGAATTTACAACGCTTGAAACATGGTTTGGATATTCGTGGTGGGCAAAACATGGATAGCCTATTGTATAACATTGTGTTAACTGCGGAAAAAAAAGCAGTTTTATGCCCATGCAAGCTTAGGTGTCTAAAGTACTGGCAGAATGGAGGTACAAACATAAACAGTTAGGCAATTTCCTGAAGGCTTGTTTGTATTATTTGTCACTCTATAACCAGTTGCTCACGGAGTAGTTAAAGCATAGGTTAAAGGAAGCTTTAAAATACTGAAAGCAGAAACATGGAGTTTACGTATTGCGAAAATATAGCTTGACTTTTAATTAGAAACATTGAGCTTGTGATATATTTTGACATCAACACAATTATAAGACCTCAGAACAAGAGAAAGCAGACTACAAACAAAACCATCTCTTATGAAACTTAGCTCAACGTAGAATTAAAATAATCAGTGTTCGTCGAATCTTAAAGTTAGAACAACCGAGTTTCATGCTGCTATTACAAAGATAATTGGTTTTTGAATTTCCGACAAAGCTATTCGGTCCAGAACGTTTAGCCTATAGTAACTGCAATCACTATTCTGATGGTATTGAACGTGGCTAGTAAATGGGCGGTCGTTTAACGAGAATCAGGTTTTTATAGAGATTCTGTGGCCAAATAAAACACATCTACTTAACCTCATGAATACCTGAACACTGCCCACAAAACCATAAAATCTTTGGAACAACCGATTAAAGTAATACTATAGTTGAAGAAATTTCCTTACACGTAAGGCAGTAAAACACGTGTTGCAGTAAGAAGTTGCCATTCCTTTTAAAAGCATTACAATGTTGAATCAGTCGTACCTTGTTAAACAAGTCAGGATTTTACACCGTATTTCAGTCTCTATAAATGCCACGTTACGAATGCCATTACAGATGTTCTACAACTATACTGACATTTATAATCTTAAAGGTAGTTAAGTGATTTATAAATGAGGAGTACAATGTATTCTCATGGATGAACATTTGTAACCTTTAAGTGAAACACGTTTTAAATGAGATACACTATAGAATATTGAGTAAAATCACTAGTTTTAAACTTAACTTTGGTATAAGTTAAATACTTGCTAAACTGGACATTTTAATACTAATGCAGATATGTTATGAAGTAAATATTCCTTAGTTTATCCAGAATGAATAGTTGAAATGTTCAAGTTTAACAACATTTTGCATATGTTATTATAGCTAATAATATTGATAAAACGGTATTTCAATTTCATCACTCATTGCATCTTAATTATTTCATAATACTGCAACCTCCTAGTTAGAGTGATATAGTAAATGATTAATTTATTTACCAGGTTAATGTTTTAGTTCTGACTCATGATCAGGAGGTGTTGGTATTTCTAATAACTTGTTAGATTATCCATATCGTTTGAAACAAAGGTTACATGAAAACAGAGTGACTGCAGTCTCTAGATTTCGGAACGAGACGATTTGTTTACTCGGGTGTGTTTTTCTTCAAATTTCTCTTTTAGTTTTTATTCGTGGTAAAATGCAGACCTACCTAGATATTATATTATTGATGTTTTAGTTTCAAAAACAGCAACAAAATCTTAGCTTTTTTTGTTTCAGGAATTACGCTACTGTGTAAATTGATCAGAGTTTTAATATACAGTTGAAACCATTTGGACAAGTTAACCTCTCATTGAGTACTTCGAAAATAGACCTAATAGTGCCAAAAAATGTTAAAGAACAAAAGCTTGTAAAACTTTAACGAATGTTCATAATAAAAGCTCCGAAAACGATGCAGAAACTTACCATATTGCTATAAAACCTACTGGCACACGTTAAAAGTTCAAGAAAATATTATAAAATTAAAAGGAGTAAAGTGTTCTCACGCTTTACGAATAAACTGACAAAATACAAATATAACTTAAATAGCTTTCATAAAACCCTATTAAAGACAATGAAATGTTTCGAAACTTAAAATATCACTCGATATCAAATAAAGATAATAAATTTATAAGAGGTATGTGGTGGTGTTTTATTACTCATCCTTCACTGTTCCTTAGGCCCTGCATGGCAGGTTGGTTAAGGCGTTCGACTGGCAATCTAAGGGTCGCGAGTTCGAATCCCTATCGCATCGAAAATGCTTACCCTTTCAGCAGTAGGGGCGTTATAATGTGACCGTCAATTCCCCTATTCGTTGATAGAAAAATGGCCTAAGAGTTGGCGGTGGGTGGTGATGACTAGCTGCCTTCCCTTTAGTCTTACACTGCTAAAAGAGGAAAAACTAACGCAGATAGCCCTCGTATAGCTTTGCATGAAATTCATAAAACAAACCTCAACATAATATTTTTTTTTTAAAAGTATTTCGGTTAAATTCATTCATCACAATGAAATCATTCTTGTATTATAAACGGTGTTATAATAACATCGTTAGTAAATTCAGTCTAACGAAAATTCGTTCTATTCATGAATTTTTAATTCGTTGCCCGAAAACATATTTAGTAGATCAGCAGCATGTTTTAGTTCAGGAGTTTTCCAAACTCTGGACTCTGTGCTAGGAATTCCTTAAGCCTGATCGGACCATAGTTCATTATAGAACTATAATTTTACTCAAGTACACAATGTTGGTTTGGTAAAGTAAAAAAAAAAAATACAAAAATAATATGAGATACTTCATTTATTATTAAGCTTCTTTGAATAAAAAAACAGCAAAACTAAGTATAACTATTCTTTATAGTTTTCCTAGTATCTATATATTTTGGTTTAAGTGAGAAAACCTTCATTTAAGACAAAATCGAAAAAGATAGTGTTAAAAATATAATATTAAAAACCTAAATGCACTGTACAAGAATGTTATTGTTGTGAACGAATCGATTGGTAATGTTTTAATAAAAGAATAGTTACTTACATTCGCTTCTCTGATAATCCTTTAATGGAAGATGATGTGTGAAAAATTTAAACAATAATTTTCGATTTGGAAAATAAAAAGTTATAAAACTTTCCTAAAAGGTTGTTTATTTTCTCTTGATTCCATGTTTTATTTTAACAACACTAACTGTATATTTTTGAAATAAATGTTAACAAATTCCTAATCTTTTGTGGGTCCGTAGAACAAGCCCCCTTTCAGTGACACGGTGGTATGTCTTTGGACTTATATTGCTAGAAACCGGGTTTCAATACTCGTGATGGGCAAAACACAGGTAGCCCTTTGCGCAGCTTTGTGTATAATACCAAAACAAACAAATCTTATAATAATTTTAGTCTTGAGGAATTATTGTTGTTTTGAATTAAGCACAAAGCTACACAATGGGCTATCGGTGCTCTGCCCACCACGAGTATCAAAACCCGGATTTTAGCGTGTAAGTCCGTAGACATACCGCTGAGCCACTGGGGGGCATCTTGGGGAAAGAAATAATTATTTTATGAAACGCTTTCAGATTAAATTAAGCCTTGAAACAATTAAGACTACTAAATTATAAAGTTAATTTAACTAGAGATGTGATTTAGAAGGTAACGTTGCATGTAAAGGTGTTTACATCAGGCTTGTAGACGAAGTTTTGTGTCGATACAAGATTGCATTTGTTAACTCGAGACAAGTAAATATTTCTCTGTTGTATATTCTATGTAGTTTTAAATTGTGTCTTTTTTTTCTTGAATACAAAAATGTGAACAATAGCAGAATAAGTACAAAACATTAGTTAATGTATTTATAATGAGTAGACAAAAGGAAATACTGCAAATGATTTTTAAGTGAAAGAACAATTTTCTTTATGTTTAACAAGGCACAAGAATGTATTACATGTGTGTTCTTACATAGTCTTATAAGTGGAAAATTTGCATAAAACCTATCAACAGAAATATCAAATGGAGTTTTCAGTATCGTTCATGAAGTTCATCTAAAGGTAAAAACACGTTTTTCTCTTACTTGGAGGCTTTTGCGTTTGTGAAAAAAAATATTAAAGATAATATTTAACTTCTCGTCTATCAGAGAAGATGAAGTAAATTTGGAGTAAAAACTTTTCTCAAATAGAAATTATGCAGGAAAGTAGGTTTCATATTATTCTGATTTTTAAAAGAACATTATGTATATGTACAGCTTTGCCTGAGTATGGTTAGATATGAAATTCAACAAGTAGGAACTTAATTGATACACGTCAATAATAATATCAATATCTGGAGCAAACGTACTATTTTAGTTATTAAAGTGCTGGTGTATTTAACGAAAATTGTATTTGAATACATAAGTTACATGAAACAAATGTCATTATTTATGTGAAATGAAACAAGCAAATTTATTTTTCGTTAATCACTATTTTTTTAGGTTAATACTAAGCACTCTAATAATTGTGATAATGTCTTTCAGCAACAGGATTTCCATTTCTCGTTCATTTATAGTACGTGTTAAATAGAAATTATATTAATAAGCTACTTTCTAGAAATTAACCTCATATATGCCATAAATCATACCACTGGGTAATATTTGAGATTTTAATATCAAAAGATAACTGAGGAAAAAAGGCAAAGAAACATATATAGATAATTTCTCTAAAAGGGTATCACAGGAAACCTGGAGGGTGCACTCATTTTAACCACTAGCATCCCAATACTGTAAGGTATTGTATGTAAGTCAGTCAGCAGAGCTAAACGACGTTTAATAAGAGAAGCTTAACGTTGCAATTAGTACCGTTGTGACATCAGCAAAATGTGTGCAGGCCAGTAACCACGAGAAGAATTATGACTTCTGTAGACTAAAACACAGCATGACATATAAACTTCAAAAACAAGGAATAAAATATATTTCTTGCTCTTAATTTTGGCTGTACTTACTTTTGAATCGAAACATTTTCGGAGACCATATATCTGAGTACAGAATATTGCTGTACAGATAAAAGAGTTCCCTGTAGATCAGTGGTAATTTTACGGACTTTCAATACTAAAATCCAGCGTTCGGTTCCCCGTTGTGAGCAGAGTGCAAATAGCTTTGCACTAAGAAAAAATCCAAAATTATACAAAACGCTGAAAACACAATAAAATATATTGAGAATTATCAGAACAATATCACTATTTATACACATGTTTGACAGTTTTGTTCTTCAATTCATATTATAGACTCGCCCATCAGCTTGGTAGTGCCTCGTAGTTAGACCGCTCGATTCACAATTTGCGGGTTGTGGGTTTGTATCACATCACCAAACATGCTCACTCTTTAAGCGTTGTAATTAGTAAGTCAGCAAAATGAGCAAGACTTACGAGTTTGTATAATTTACTTATTATGAAATGAGCAACAAATTTATATTGTCATTAGATCTAAATATATGTAAGAAGTTTCTTTATATGTCTACATACACGCATGTTCTTCTGGGTGATCAGTATTCTTCGATACGTTGACTCAATCATACGAAACGGGAGTAAACATATATTTAGTTAAATGTTTATATTTCGTGATTTTTATCGTGGTTTCTTTAACCTAAGCATTCCTATACTTTCAATATTTTCCTCTAATCCCTCGTTGTTTTCATACATTTGTTTCTGTTTTAGCCCAAATCATCAGCGAATATTCGAACCCAGTGAACATACTGCTGACCAACAGACGTTTCTAAAGAAAAGCTCGTTTTTTTATGGAAGATGGAAAGTTTCGAGTTTACTACTCTCCAAATGGAAACCTTAGACTCCTATGCAAAATACTTATTTTTCATCTTTATTATGTATACATTAGGAGTGCGTATCTCATCATATCAGTAGTCGATACAATACATATTTCTATATAGACATTCAACCAATGGTTTGTTACAACGTTGGACAATATTGTCTGTATATTATCATATATATTACTGACATTGTCTCAATTAGGTACTTCATACTTTACAGTACTTTTTCAACTTCTCAGATTTTAACAACTAAATAGTAGTCGGCAAGAGAAGTAAAATATAAGGTTGATATCTGTCTATGTATTTTCTTATTGTTAATTTCTTGTGTTACTTTATTTGTGATGTTTTTCTTGAAAGAAATGAAGTCAGTATGTAGTTAATATTCATCTTCCTTTATTGAAGGCACTCGAATCGTAATTCGAGGGTTGCGAATTCGAATCACCATCACACCAAACATGCTTGCCCTTTTAGCCATGGGGACGTTATAATGTGACGGTCAATCCAACTATTCGTTGGTAAAAGAGTAGCCCAAAAGTTGGCTGTGGGTGGTGATGACTAGCTGCTATCCTTTTAGTCTTACACTGCAAAAGAGATGGCTAGCAAAGATACCTCTCGTGTAGAATTGCGTGAAATTCAAAACAAAGCAAATAAACCTTCATTGAACCACTAATTGTTAACAAAAAATAACTTTATTATAAATTTTGATTTTTTTCTGTGTAAAAAACATATTGTTTATTGAAAGCTTGCCAAATTTCGTGAAAACAAATAAACCGTATTGTAACGCATCGGACGATGTATCAATATAATGGGTAACGTATCGTGTCGCCGTATTGCCACATTTTTAGCATGCAATATATAAGGTATTCGAAATTGTATATCTTATTGTTGTTTGTGCATGATTAGAGTTCATTTTGTGTATCGATATTTTATACAGTTTGGTAAGTTATAGTTACATGAGATAAAATCTCGAGATTTCAATAATTAAACAAATCAATATTGTCACTATAATGAGAAAATAGTTACGTAGACTGAAAACATAACATGAAATTCATATTTAAACTATTCAGTTCTAATTAAGGTTACCCCAAGATTCATAGCTAGCTTACAATTGCTGAAGGTAAGTCACATGTAGTGAAAATACGAGATGTTAAAACGAGTTCACGATGAGCAACAGACCTTAAGATTCCTTTATTGAATATCGTGTTTTGATAAAGTTTCTAGAATCCCGTTCACGTCAGTAGATTTGGCGAATTTTTTATATTTTATTTTTAGAGCATCATCTTTGAGGTCTCTTGTGTAATATTGTCTCGATTGTTGAAAGAAGATAGTTTCTGTTCAGTTGGTTGGTTTTGCAACAATAGTTTGTGATTAGGTGATCTTTCAGGAACTCAGTCCACAGACTGCTGATTTCCGTTCCTGAGTCTCTGTTGTGTTGAAGGAGTTTCATACCGTCGTGTTAGAGTCTCTTTTGCTCTCTGATTTTTGTATCGTTTACTTTGGCAATTATTCGGCTTTCGTGCCATTCAATACTGTCACCTCTGTCCATAATGTTTAGTGATAACAAAATGGTTGGGCCTCTTTTGACCTTACAACATTCTGTCGTGTTTCGAATATTTATATCAAATATTTTTCTGTTTCTCTCATATAAAACAAACTATAGAAATACCAAAACTGACATATAACATCTTTAAATATCCTGGATGATACTTAATGTTTGTTAGAAGGGTCTTCGGTGTTGTTCTAATTTCCAAACAGACCTCAACTTCGAATATTTTTCATACTTTCTGGATATTTTATTTGAGTGATAAACGGAATGATGATTTTAGTTTTAGGTTTTGTTTCTTGTCTATGTTTGTAGAGTGGATGAAGCCTTCCAGTGGCTCAGCGGTATGTCTGCGGAGTTACACGCTAAATCCGGGTTTCGATACACGTGGTGGGCAGAGCACAGATAGCCCATTGTGTAGCTTTGTGCTTAATTCAAAACAACAACAGAGTGGATGAAATTGTATTTAACATCCATTTCCTTCACTGTTAAGACATTTTAATACAGTGGTTCCCAACCATTTGTATGTCCCGCACCACTAAAAAAATTAATGTTCTCGCATCCTCTCACAGTAATTATTTGTTTAAGAATAAAAATGTAGGTTATCAAAGCATTTTTTATAATTAGTTTTTAATGATATATAAACAAAAATGAAACATTTAAAAAATAAAAAATTATTACAACATACTAAAGTTCAATGAACCCTACATGGCCTACAAAAAAATAAATTTTCATCCATGCATGAAATGAAATTTCTTTGAATTTGAAATGTTCAAATGTTCATAAGCCAATTTAAATTTAATGACTCTTTTGTTCCTGCTTATTACGAGTTTTTCAAAGCGTGGCGCTTTGTTGCTAATAGCAATCCGCAAGTCTGCCTGTGCACCCAAGTGATTTCTAGATTTTGTCTTGAATGACAAAAGGGCACTAAATCCAAACTCGTATAAGTATGTCGTCGCGAATGGAATGAGTACATCGAGTTCAGGAGTTTCAACAATTCAATAATAACTAATTCTTTATTATGTGACCCTATTATAAAGGTATCATTTGTTGTGTTTCTACATTTTTAACTTCTTGGTGACTATTTATAATGCTAGGTTTTCAACTTCTTGCATGGAGAGATCACTATCTATTTGTGACTAGAAGGGAACCAATCCTTAGTTAAACTTTATTTTGCTTATTCATAAGAAAATACTTTTGAAGTTGGAAATAGATTAGCTTGGTACGTAAAATAACTAACTGTAATTGTGTCCATGTAAAGCTTGCTTCGGTTCAGTTAAAACAGTCTTAGTAACAAGATGGCCTTAATGCAGTGGGAGGTCATTTATTTATAAATTTTGTTGGACTGTAGTTAAGGTTTCTAGTATTAGAATGTTGGTAAATATATCTTGAATACTGAAACAGGCGAGAAGATTTTGGAGTTGATTTGTAATAAAACCTGTCTAAGACGGAATCGTATGGGACCAAGTAAAATTTCCGGCTTAACTAGATTTTCCGGCTTAGACATAGCGAACATGGATTTCCTTAATTATGTATAATTTTTAAGCGGAACGTTATACTTGCTTCATTTAACATAAATAGGGCGTTTGTGGATGAATTATTATACTGTTTTTGAATAGAATAAGAACAAAAATATACATTCAAAATATACATAAGTACACGAAAATCTTAATAAAATTTATTTAAAAAAAGTGTTCAGTTTCAACTGTTTCGTTTTTTAATGGGCTTTCTGATGCGGTTAAAGGAGAACACCAGTTTTGTGGACATTTCATAAAGTTCGTTTTCCCCCTTAATTTTTGCATAGAATTTGATAATGTTATTATAACTTAACACTTGTGATGAAGTAGGAATTTCTATTTCCTCACAATCTTTTCCGTTTTGTTCATCTCCTGAATATATCACACTGTTAACATCCTGCGATTCTATTATAGATTTTAAACCAGTTTCTATTAAACAATTCTTCTCAACGTTCACAAAACTTTCCGCGATCAGAAAATCATCTGCATCAGTCTTCTCAATCAGAGTTTGGATTTCACTGGAATCGCCATAACTAACAACTTGTTCACAAAGTTCGCCATTATCAAAAGTAAATCCATAGTTTCGAAAGCACTTTATTACAGATTTGATTGAATCACTTAAAAATGCAATTACATCTAACACGTCAATTTTCATGGTCATTTCAGATGCTCTCTTACAGCTGTCCATGTTTACAATAAAATGCTGAAACATCAGTTTTTTGTATTTCAATTATATACACTGTATAATTCCATTATCTAGTGGCTGTAGAACTGATGTTGTATATAGAAGTAAAAAGACTAAACAAACATTTAAAAGTTGAGCCTTTGGGGGACAAGTTGCATTATCTAGGAAAAGTAAAACATGAATAATATTTTATTGTTCCATTCTTTTGTTTAATTTGTTAAAAAATTCCTCGAATGTAGCACTTCTTATCCATGCTTTATTATTCGCTTTCCGTTTCCACAGGAAGTTGATTCTTCCTTAAATTTTTGAAACAGTGCAGATTTTCACTTTTATCTATTACCCATGGTAAATTTTCCCTATTTTTTTAAATTAGAGAAGATAGGAATTTATATTTTTCGTGAGAATTATTTGAAGAGTAGAATTTTGTACATAAAAGACAAATATATTCCTACAAATCATAAATCTAATTTAACTGCTAAAATAATGACGACAGAAAAGAGGACAAAATATTTTAACCAATACTTACTGCAATAAAATGTCCTAAAATTTATTACTATCTAAACAAAATATTATTAATATTTATGAAAATTATTAATTAAATAAGTAATTAATATTTAATCAAAAACATTTTTTCTGCCTTATTCGGGTTCTAATCCTACTTGTTGATAGATGAGGTAGGTGAAACAGTTTTTCGTCCGCATTACGCAGGTTTCGCCATATAGAGGGCCTTTTATTAAAAAATCTTAAGATAATGTTGCAAATGTTTGGTATTTCCGGCTTGAACAGGTTTTACTCTATGTTATTACGCTGAAAGAACAGGGAAGAAGAAACTTGCAATATGATGGTAAGGTGAGTGAATGATATTGACTATAGGGAAGAGTGTTTGGGATGTGCATCTGGGAGAGCTTCTATATTTTGGTACTTTCGAAATTTGATACCCTTAATTATTTTGTTATAGCAAAGTCACATTGGACCATCTGCTGTGTCCGCTGAGGGGAATCGAACCCCTAATTTTAGCGTTGTAAATCCGTAGACTTACCGCTATGTCAGTGGGGGGACTACTCTTAATGTCCGAGAATTCTTTAAGTAGATTTTATTGTTTTATACAGTTCACAGTTCTGTTGGTGAGTTTTTCACTGTAGTTGAGTCTTTCGTTACTTTCTTGTAATACTGGTTCTGTTTGATGTTTTTAAGTCGTTGTTTTTTTTGCAACAGTCTTCTTTGTTTTAATAACTGCAGAATTGTATTTATCAGTTGAGAGAAAGTTTGTGAAATTATAAAATGTTTTAAGAGTTTCAAGGACTTAATTTATTCTGAGGTTATATTAATATTGGATTCATTGGAGCGTTGTTATTGTTTGTTATTAAGCACAAAGATACAGAAGAGCTACCTGTGCTCTACCCACGGGTACTGAACCCCGGTTTTTATGGTAAACGTTCATAGATATACCGTGTATATATATATATATGTTCGTAGATATACATATATAAAGTTTAATAGGGTTTGTGTTGAAGAGTCTTTGGCACTTTTTATTTACTCGCAGCACATTCTAAAAAATGTACGGTTCTGAAGAGATAATAAAGTGGTTTCTCATTTGCTGAAAATTATGATTCCCTATAGTAGTGGCACTGTTGTTTGTCGAAGTCTTCTTGTGTTACTCTGTAATAATGTGTCATAGTGTTTTATTAAAGTTTTTCTAAATAATAAGTCAGATTCGTTCTTTAAGTATTCAGCAGAATTCTGAAGCAAAGTTCCCTTCTTGCGGCAGGCAATGATAGCTGGTGTAAAATCTGTTGTTAGTTTGTTTCTAAAATAGATTCAGTCTTTGAAGAGTATACAAACTTTACCTTCAAGTCTTCGGAAAAAAAGAAAACTGTTTAGATATACAACTGGGAAAGTAATATGATTTTCGACATTAGTCAAATATCTGAATTTGAAATTCAGTTTGTTGAGTTTATGAATTACTTTCGTTCCATAGCGAGTAGGTACAGTTGAAGTTCACAAGTGGTTTAAAAATGTTATTCAATCACATACATACATGTTGAATGTTTTACTTTCTATAGTTTACAATATCTGTGGTACCTGGTACCAATGATCCATCTCTCTGTAGCTTAAAATTTTCTTTGTTTCTTGTTAAGTACAAAGCTACAAAATAAACTATATGTTTTTATGCCCATGACAATAGTCTAACTCCGATTTTTAGCGTTATACACTGTCAAGTTTAAAGATGAGTCACAGGTGGACATATGTTAGAGAGTGTGTTCCTTGTATATGTAGTGTTATTTTTATCTCATAATTTTTTTCATTCTAGGTTGCTTAAATCTAATATTAAAGTGAAAAGAGCCCAGTGAGAAAGTAAGCTAGAAAGTTTCCTCCTGTTTCTTTGTTTCGAAATTAAGCACAAAACTGCACAATGAATTATCTATGCTTTGCCCACCATAGGTATGGAAACCCAGTTTACAGAGTTGTAAGCCCATAGCCCTACCGCTGTTCTAGTAGGCGGCTTTTCTTTTTGTATACATTTCAGGCAGGTGCCTTTTCTTTGATATTTGTTCCTTAAGAAATATAGAAGTATTGCCACACAAGACATGACTGACCGACCTTTTTATTGTTTTTTATGTAGTACTGAGCTCTGTTAGTACTTGTGTCGAGTGTTATTTTCTGGAATCATAGCCAAGAAGTCGTGTTGATTAATGTGACATTTTTTCTTAAACGTGCTTTAAGCAATACCATAAGTAACCAGTTATATTGTAACATGTATTTGTTTTTATAAATCTAATCATCTCAATATTTACGTATCTTTTACAACCTTTTCATTACTTGACTGTAGTGTTATCTCAGTGGGATTACAACCATAATTCTCATGATCACCGTTATAAATTTCACCGTTTTTATTTATAAATTATCCATCTTTCCTCTAATAGTATACTTTAACCAATTCTTCACGTACGACTCAATTCCATTAACTGTGAACATAAAATAAATAACTGTTTATTTTGATTATGGATTCAAATCTACTTATTGAAGTAAATTGGACTACTGATACCTCCTTTTTGAAGCCCCTTAGTGAAACAGTGGTATGTCTGCAAACTTTTACTGAAAAATCCAAGTTCAAATGCCCGTGGTGGGCAGAGCATAAAATAGCCCTATGTGTATCTTTGTGCTTAATAATAAACACGAACAACAAAAAAACATTCTCTTTGGAATTCTCAATCTTTCAATTACTTTCCTTCTGTCTAACTCTAATTCTGGTGCCAGTTTGTTTGATCGTATCCATTTGATCAATTTCGATTGAAACACGTTGTAATAGTAGGTTCCAGATAGTGGAATCTGTGTCACGACATTGTAACTGAATTTTATTGTCAAGATTCACTTACACACGTACAGCAACGCACTGCTTTCTTTGGCAGATGTAATCTTACCTATTGTAACTCTTTTCTTGCTATATAGCTGTTTTTTATGGTTGATAATGATATAAATGTATTAAAAATACATAACGAGTTCACATCTAACTATCTATCTGTCGTCAGACAGATATTTCAGCTTTTAACAAAACAGGCACGAATAATTCTATGTGCTTGAGACTGGGAGATTAAGAAAATATTGTAACTATTGTTTCGCTGCGTTAAGGAAAAAGTCCAGAAAATACTTAATTTCTCTTTTTTTTCTGATCCAGTTAGCGTTTTTCCGTCGTGAAACGTCACACATACATGTGTATTTCAAACCTTAAGTTGTTATATATTTGTTTCTATTCCAGAGCCATCAGCTCTAAGCTCATTACTGTACCTTTCAGATATCTTGAGAGGTTTTCTTGTGAAGAAAAACAACAACCAGTAACTCTGATGAGTAATTTAAAGAACAAGAATTGACAGACATGTCGTCTTTCATTGTGTCTCGAAATCACTAATTCCAAAACTAAAATATTCCAAGAAACGAAGCATTTCAAGCACGTAATTTCTTTCGTAAATTGTCGTTGTTTTGAATTAAGCACAAAGCTACACAATGGGCTATCTGTGCTCTGCCAACCACGGGTATCAAAACCCAGTTTTTTGGGTTGTAAGTCACATACATACTGCTAAGCCACTGGGGGCCTTTAGTAAAACAACAACGGGATCTCAACATTTGGCGAAACAAAAACTATTTTTATACAAATAATCAACTTAATTATATATTTTTGTCTTACTTTTAATCGACGCCTCATAGTAAAATTAGTAACTTCGATTTAGATGGGCCAGTTACGGAAATATTTGTTTGTTTTTGAATTTTGCACTAAGCTAGTCAAGGACTATCTGTGCTAGCCGTCCCTAGTTTAGAAGTGTAAGACTAGAGGGAATTGGGCTACTCTTTTACCAAAGAATAATAGGATTGACCGTAATATTATAACGCCCCCACAGCTGAAAGGCGAGGATGCAAACCTACGACCCTCAAATTACGAGTCGCACGCCTTAACATGCTTGTCTATGTCGGACCACGGAAATATTTAGTTGTACATAACTGGACCTAATATAACCATATATTACAAGAATAAAATTACCATTCTTTAAAACTGTGTTTCCAACACGTTTACGACGAACTTCTTCCTTGTTTTTCTTAGCCTTGAAACGACTTTTTGGGATCTATGTTAATAACAAAAAATACCCAAATATAAAAAAGGGATCAGCAATGAGCCAAAAACGTCGTCAAGACCATCTGGTAAAAGTAAGTCGGGATCGGTTTTATGCCTTAATATGATAGTTGAAAACCAATGTTCTGCGTAAAACCTAATATCTGACAAAATTAGAAACTGAAACCTCTTCACAAAAACATATGAAACAGATATCCTTTCAAAAGCCTTAACATCCAGAAATCTAATGGTCATCCAAATTATAAATAAAGCATGGTTTTACATGTTATAATGTGAGTACTCATTTTTTTCTCCTTGTATATATATATATATATATATATTAAGATAAATTTAAATGGTGTAAAATATAATACTCAGTTTCCTGCAGTTTGGAAATTTAAAATAATTACGACAACAAAAAATCTCTTAATCTTTCGAGGTTACATAAAATGAATGAAATTATCTAAACCAATGACGAAACTGCCAGAAAATAAACAATAAGGTACATAAAACATTTATTACAAGTAATCTCTAAGGCTAATGCTGCTTGTTGTGGAATAGTGGTGAGAAAATTGCTCTTTAGTAGGGTTTGGGTTCTTCGATTTCTCAAGAATGTCGTATAACTACCAAGATATACATGAAACTAACAGCCAATTGTATTTAAATAAAGAAGCACATTATATTAATATAATAAAATATGACGAAAAATTGAATATAAACACAAGAAAGAGCTTTGCTGATGGTGAAACATGCCAACAAAAGACAGACCAATGTTCTGTTGAAACTTATAGTGTGTCACACAACCAATAAAGCTATCACTGATATTTATAAATAGTTATTTGCCTACTTATTATTATTTGTCATTTACACCCATTCTACACAAACAAATAAGTTTGTTGTTTTTTTCAGAAGTCCACTGCGCTCTATTTTGTGACAGTGACATTAAATATATTTCCTATTCAACAAAATAACTGGGTTCGTAATGGACTGAGAATCTTTAAGATAATGTTAAAAGTCACATCCATCTTGATAATCCTCTAATAATATCAGTGAATCATATGCTGGGGATACTTTCTCACAAATGAACTATAATCAAACGAGACATCTTCCAGCGTCTTATCATTATTATGGCTAAAAATAATTCAACTTAGTATTAGGTGGAATCCCAATAAAATAGTTATCTGAACTCATACAGAATATGTAGTCTTTGTTCCCTCACGAATTCACATGACAGACATGACGAAGTTCTGTATAATATTTCCAAACAGATGAGGTTCGGCATGGACTGATGGTTAGGGCACTCGACTCGCAGTGAGCATCGCGAGTTCAAATCCCCTGTCACAAAACACATGCTCACTCTTTCAGTCGTTGGGGGTAATAATGAGATAGTGAATTCCATTATTCGTTGCTAAATAAGTAGCCCAAGAATTGGTGGTGGGTGGTGATGACTAGCTGCCTTCCATCTGGGCCCGGCATGATCATGTGGGTTAAGACGTTCGACACGTAATCTGAGGGTCGCGGGTTCGAATCTCCGTCGCACCAAACATGCTCTCTCTTTCAGCCGCTAGGGCGTTAGAATATGACGGTCAATCCATCCCACTATTCGTCGATAAAAGAGTAGCTCAAGAGTTGGCGGTGGGTGGTGATGACTAGCTGCCTTCCCTCTAGTCTTACACTGCTAAATTAGGGATGGTTAACACAGATAGCCATTGAGTAGCTTTGCGCGAAATTTAAACCAAACCAAATCAAGCCTTCCACCTATTCTAACGCTCCAAAATTAGGGACGACAAGCTCAGATAGCACTTATGTGGCTTTCCGTGAAATTAAAAAAAACAAATAAACAAACTTAACAAATGTAAAACATATATTATGATTAACAGTTTTCTGGTACTCATTCTATTCATTCTTTTGTGTTTATAAACATAGATGCCACAGTGTCGAACATGAGTTGTAGTATTTCTTAGTTTTAGTGATTTTAATATGTAATACAATTCAAAATTGACTTGTGCCATTTTTTGATCGAATATCGAAAAGCTTAAAACCAAAAGACTGCCTGTGGTTTAAGTGAACATATTCATTAGGTAACATGCTAAACACTAACAGTAAAAAAAGAGGATATAGTTCGAAGTCATAGCAAGTTGTTTACTCATAACTACCATTGAGTCATATGTATTGTAGTATATAAAGATTAATATTTCTGGATAAAATTTTATATGTTGGGTTCAACACAGTGACAACCTGAGTTCTAGATTCATTTACTGTAATTCAATCCTACTTTTTTTACCTCCTGCATTTCCACTGACGCACAGAAACGTTTCACTAATAGCCTATTGAAATTTGGTGAAAAGATCTGAGCATAAAGTTCATATTTCACCTGATGCAGTTCCATTGCGTCTGTAACTTTCTTAATGGCATAGGTTAAGTATACGGACGATACTGTATTTCACATTACAGTTTCGATGTAAGTGTATATTCTCTGAAAGACGTTCCCTCTTTTTGCTTGATCTAACCAACCAGAAATCTTTTGAAGTTCCTGCACCACAGATGTTATCAGATATTTGTTTTCATCTCAGTCGGAAGAAAAAAACATTTAAATGCTGGAAAAGGCGCTTCGTGGCGGCAGGTGATTTTGTTGGGACTCAACAAGATATCTTTAAATAACTTTAAAGCTGTAGAAGTTTTGACGACGAAACATCTTTTGATACACTTTTGACTACAGTAACTCCTCTATTGAAACTTTATATTTGATATTAACGCTGTTCACTGATCAGTTTGTTTGTTTGTTGATTTTTAAATTTTATTACAGAGCTACAAGAGCGCCATCTGCGCTAGCCGTCTCTAATTTAGCAGTGTAAGACTAGAGGGAAGGCAGCTAGTCATTACCATTCCATCGCCAAATTTTGGGCTACTCTTTTATCAACGAATAACTGATTGTTACATTAGAACGTCTCTACGGTTAAAAGGACGAGCACGTTTGGTGTTACGAGAATTCGAACCAGCGACCTTCAGAGTACGAGTCGAGCGCCCTAATCCCCTGGCCATGCCAGACCTCACTGATTAGAGTACCCATACTCGATACCCAACATATTACTCTTATTATTACACTATACTTTGTATACCTGAAATATATAAATAATTCATAGTCATAGAATTTTCTATCACTGTTAATGTATTAAAAACATACATAAATAGTACATGATGTGTAGATTGTTACGTTGAATTAAGCACAAGGCTACACAATGGATTATCTCTGATCTGCCCACCACGGGGACCGAAACCCTGTTTTTAGAATAGTAAGTCCGCGACATACCGCTGAGCCACTGGGAGGCTGTTTGAAAGGTTTAAAGATTTTTAAGAAACAGTGGAAGAGCTGATAGTAAGTTTTTAAGCCTTCACTTCATCTTAGTTCATGAGCAATGTGTTGTTAATTTAGCATCAACTCGATAACTTATTCCCTTGCTGTTACCTGGTCGTGATTTTCTAATAATAAACACGATTTTATTATCGAACGAAATATTTCAGTACGCAGATTTTTAATTTTCTTCGTATTTTTCTGTAATTTACTTTTAGTTTAAACGTTAAATATGCTTTACCAGTCTTCAGAGAAAAGTAGAATTACACATTACCTATTTTAGTACCACAAAAACAAAAGAAAACAGGTATGAATGGGAACAACAATCTCTATGAAATTACTGTGGATTATTATAAGTATAAATAATTATACAACAAGATAATAGGACCATGATACCCGCCAAAGCTCTATAAAATGTTATATTGAAAACTAAGTTTGATCATTCCTCGATGAAAAACAAAATTTTACTCTTCCATTACTAAAATCATTTTAGTACAAAGTAAGTCGATAATTCGAACCATTCAGCAAAAGCTAGGTCAAAAAAAAATCTAAAACACCACATCTACATGCAAATATATTTATAAACCATAATTTAACTACTTTAACGAGACCTGGTGACTTTTGAAACACAACTATTTTAAGTACTGTCTCATTACAAAAATCTATGTATAAAGATTAAAATTTATTGAAAATAATACTATAGTATAACACGAAAGTTAAAACGTCAAAAGTCACAGTTGGTTCACAAAGTTAGTCTCGATAATGTATCTTGGAATGTCGAGTTTTGTTTTGTGTTTTCATGTCTAATTAAACAACTGTGAACGATGTAGACAAATAAACGATTTTCTTTTTCAGTTTTCTAAACATTAATACATTACTGAACTATTTTCAAACACTTCTGATATGTTACAGAATCTAAACTGGGATGATATTTACACTTATATCAGCAAACACTTTAAAGTTTGTACTGGAGGCAACAATTTCCTCTATCTGGTAAAAATATCCGACACATCAATGATGGTACGAGAATTTGGTTATATCTGACAAGCAATAGTTATTATTAATTACTGAAGACACAGGTTTATCGAAAAAAATGATATTAATCAGTTATAGAAGTATTGTTTAGATGACGTTGTCTATAACAATTCTCTAGAGGGTTATTAATATAAATTAACGTTCTGTTGATTTGTAATATGTATAGGATATTAAAAATAACAACTACAAAAGCTAATAAGGAACGTGTGACATGAAAGCATAACCCTATATATTTATTTTACTGGATACAATCCGAAGATTCAAATCATCATATACGTTTATGAAAAAAAAAATAACTTTCGCTCTGGAGCTACTAGTCCAAATAATTTCGAAATATATTACATAGTACGCTTCTTATTCAAGGTAGAAAGTGCACACACACACTTCTGACAGAGTTTTAGAGGGTTAAATCTCTCATATGAGATTTTCTATACTTTAACACTGCATCCAGCATGAGAAATAACGAAACGTGACCAATCAGACGACATCACACCATCTGAACTCTTATAACGCTAAACCTGTTTTTGATACCTATGGTAGTCACAACACTGGGTTAACTCTAAAGCTTATTGACCTTGAAAATGTCTGTTACAATAGTAAGATACAATGTCGTTATCATAACAGCTTTCTTCAGATTACGAATAATTGCACGAATCGTTATTTCAAAATGAATAAAAAATTGCATTCTTATACAAACAGATCAATTTAATTGAATCAAGTTAGTAAGACGTGCTGCTTTATTAAAGTATATTGAATTAAGTTAGTAAGATGTGCTGTGTTATTAAAGTATATTGAATTAAGTTAGTAAGATGTGCTGTTTTATTAAAGTATATTGAATAAAGTTAGTAAGATGTGCTGTTTTATTAAAGTACATCGAATAGATGAAATCGTACATGTGCGTTCAAGATTTTTAGCTGAAATTTGAAAAAACAGAAACAGCAATCCACTGTTAGAAAATAAATTACAAATGAGAAAAAATCAGTTGAGAAAATGAACTATTCGTTCCTACCCAGTTAGTTTATTTAACATCCATTATAAAATAATCTGAAGACGTTAAAGGAGAGTACTTAGGGTTATTACATTTAATAAGATAGCTCAAGCTGTGAGCGAGCCAATCATTATAGATAAATTAAATATTACACGAATAACACTGAAAAAAAAGTTCATTGATCAAACTATTCCATATAGTAAAAAAAACACAAAAAACGAGATATCTAAGATATCGAGTAGCTGTCCCGAAAGATAAATTGTTGTCTTTTTCTCTTTCACTGAACAAACATGCTAGGTAACAAGATTTGCTAGTGAAAAATCAGAACTCTGTTATTACGTAAGGAGTTCTATCTTGTTTGAGTCAAAACTGTATATATATATATATGTTTGCCGCTTATAGTTCATTCTACTTTATGTTATTTTCTTTTGGTAACGAGTTAGTATTTGGACATTATTATGGGCATAGGTAGCACGTAAGTTTTGTTTAGGTTCGCTTTTCTGTCACTTGTGAGTATGTGCGTGTAGAGGTTTGGGAAGATTCAGTTCCAGCACATATATAAATAAACTCTTCTCAGATCACACATGTTTCTCTCTCCACATACGTATCGTTTAATATTTTTATGTTGGAGAAAATAATAGGACAGTTTATCTGGGAAAGCTGAATCTTTTATATACGTGCCGCTTCTGAATAAAGTGAAAAAGACAAGTATACGAGCATATCAGTTAATTATAATCGTTTATGTATAACATATATAATTCTTAGCTCCTACAATAACTCTAAAGTATAATGTAGTGGCACGGGTAGGTAAATGGTTCGAAATGACATGTGTGAATAAATTTACTATTGTTTGTTTTGTGAATTTTGCACAAAGCTACTCGAGGGCTATCTGTGCTAGCTGTCCCTAATTTAGCAGTGTAAGACTAGAGGGAAGGCACCTAGCTATCACCACCCACCGCCAACTCTTGGGCTACTCTTTTACCAACGAATAGTGGGATTGACCGTAACATTATAATGCTGAAAGGACGAGCATGTTTGGTGCGACGGGGATTCGAACCCTCGACCCTCAGAATATGAGTCGAACGCCATGCTGGGACTTATATTCCTTTCATTCTTTATAACCAATTAATCTTAACTATTGTTTCTTGGGAAGAAGATTTGGAAAGGATAAATTACCAAAATTTTTAATACAAAATAAATGCGTTGCATAAAAATCACAAAACTAGTACATGTAAAAGAGGAATAGTTATTATTTTATGTACTGAGTTTCTATCTCATACAATATGTACATTTAATTTAAGTTTCTTACGCGATTGTTATGTGAAAATACATTAATGCTAGACAGAAAGTTAAACCTCTAACTCGTCATGATCTCTATACATGGTGGCAACTTACGAATGTTATATCAACAAAATGTTTCCAGATGGCTTTGAGGCAAGTCTGATGGCTTATAACTCTAAACTTCTGGTTTAGAATTCCAAATGACAGATTATATAAAAAAGCTACGCTATTGGCTTAATATATTTAAAAACGGCTGGTATGGGTAGAGAAAGCACTAGTAGAGGAGCAATCAACGTTTCGATCACACCAACATTATTTATTAAAACAATGTGATGACTGCCACGATTTTTATATTGGAACAAGTAGAAAAATGGAAACCAGATTCAAAGAACACAAAAAGTCACCTTCACACGTTTTCGAACACTGTAAATCAAATAAACACAACATAACCATAGAAAACATGCAAATACTAAATAAAGAAACAAATATAAACAAACGCAATATTAAAAAAGCCTTACTTATACAAGAACTCAAGCCCAAAATAAACCAATACAAAGGAACACCTTTGTACCTATATTAATAAATATAATCAAACATCTAAGCACGCCCTCTACATTCTTACACTCTTATTACACAGCCCCCTTCAAACATGTGATCAGCTATTGTTCAGTTATTTCTTTCTTTTTTTGTGAACTTGACGATTACCGAAAAAGATCGAAACGTTGTTCGCTTCTCTACTAGAGCTTTCTCTTCCCATACCAGCCGTTTTTACATATATAATTTTCTCTACAAGTGGGTTTTTTCGGCTTACGAGTCGAACGCCTTGACACACTTGGCTATGCTGGGCAGTTCTCGTTAGAACTTTACTGATCGAACGATAATTATTAATATTGTCTAAAAGCACATTGCAATAAAACTTCTGAAATTTTAGTTTGTTCAATGTCCCATTACTTTCGCTTTCATGAGATACTAAATAAATAATAAAAGCTTTAGCAGTATTTATACTTTCAGTAAACTGAAGACAGAAAACCAAAACGAAACGTGTCACTTACATGTATAAGTTATATTAAAACGTTTTGAATATGCAAATTAGCAATTCACGTAGCAATCACAGCGGCTTATACTGTAATAAATTGGTGAAAAAGGAAAATTATTTTAATATAACGCACTCAACTCTTTGTGTAATAGTAATAAAACTTTTAGTGTGAAAGTAAATTCAAAACAATATAGTGTGAAGTTTATAATATTAACGTAGTGGAACTTAAAGTGAGTAGTTAGTCAGTTTGTCCTCTGCTATAGTGGAATAAACATTAATAAATGTGTTTTTTTTTCTTATCGCAAAACCACATCGGGCTATCTGCTGAGCCCACCGAGGGGAATCAAACCTCTTTAACAAATGAGATATAATGTACGAAATATTGTTTGTTTGTTTTTAAATTTCGCGCAAAGCTACTCGAGGGCTATCTGTGCCAGCCGTCCCTAATTTAGCAGTGTAAGAATAGAGGAAAGGCGTGACCCTCAGATTACGAGTCGTACGCTATTACCTACCTGGCCATGCCGGGCCGAATTACGAAGTAAATGACACTGTAAAGATATCTTTGGAATTCGCACATTGCACATTAGTTTAACATTTGTCCTTCTAATAAACGTGGTTGAAATATTTCCCTTTCATTTCGATATTACATCGAACTTTATAAAATTTATATTATTCTTTCTGTGCCAATTATATCAATGGTTGGTTTATAATTCCTTTACCGTTGAAAGAATAAAAAGCAAAGAAAAGAGGAGAGATGTCCTATTCAATTTAATACCGTTTTTATCAATTATAATTTTTTTTCCAAGCTGATCTAAACTTTCTTATGTAAGTATATTTTAGGACCTTTATAAGTGTTAAGAAATAATCTCAGGATTTCTAATTGCTTGCTTGATTGAAATGAAGCACAAAGCTGCACAATGTGCTATCTGTGCTATTTCTGATTGGAATCCTAACATATTTCACTATTATATTAAAGCTGATAATTTAAAAGAAAACACATTTGTGTTCCGTTACTACAATGGAAAAACGAATCCTAGTGCTCGTGAGTGGATAGCTGAGAAAACAAATACTTGTATTAGCTTAAAACATTTGTACAGTTTTGTACAATAGTGGAGTCAAGTGTAACAGTATGGAGTAATATACTTCATAATGACATATTTTCCATGGAAATAATGCAAAACAAATTTTAGACTTTATGACAGACGTTATGTCTTAATTCATGAGACACCCTAAGGAATATACAACTATTTTAATTTTAACAGATTAGGAATTTGTATCGTTGAGAAACAAGTTTTCAAAATTAATAGTCAAGATGGTGTAGTTTTTTGTTGTGCTAAAATCAAACAACTCTAATGTACCTGTTTATGAAAATCAGCAACAGTATTGTGCAACAGAATAAATGAGAAAAAAAAACAGAAGTTTTAATTATAGTGGTCCTATGTTAGTAATACTCTATATAAATGTAATACTGTTGTTTGTTGCATATCCATATAACAACTTCAGAGAGTGTGGATGGATCTTCACCAAAATTGGTTTGGTTTGTTTTGAATTTCGCGCAAAGCTGCTCGAGAGCCATCTGCGCTAGCCGTCCTTAATTTAGTAGTGTAAGACTAGAGAGAAGCCAGCTAGTCATCACCACCCACCGTCAACTCTTGGGCTACTCTTTTACCAACGAATAGTGGGATTAACTATAACTTTATAACGCTCCCATGCCTAAAAGAGCGAGCGTGTTTGGTACGACAGGGATTCGAACCCTGTCCCCCTCAGATTACGATTCGAGCGCCTTAACTACCTGGCCATGCCGGGCCACAAAAACTGATATGGAGGCTCATTTGGTTCGTGGAGAAATGCATAAAAATTTTGAGTTTTGCATTTTTCGTTTACCACAATTACATGCAATGGAATAAAATTTTTATTTTTTAGGACAACTTTTTCTTAATCATGAAATTACATAACTTCCGTCCAAGGGACGGAACTTCAGCTGGTAAACAATATGTTTACACAATTGTTAAAATATCGAACTCACTTATAGCCAGCATAAAAATGAAGGATTACTTTACCAGCCGGATGACTTATATTGTCAATGAAATGATGTGAAACTTACTTGAAATAAATTCACGGTCGTCAAATAGAGCGTGACCAAAATTGGACACTAACCATGTAATAAGCATTCAAATTCCTTTTGATATAACGTGCTCATCTTTCGTATACGACAACGCTGCAGTAATATTTGTGAAAACGTTAAATTATTTGGTACGCATCATTAGCTTTAATGTAATTAATATTTGATTTGTTATGGATTTAGTTTAGTTAATCGAACGAATTATTTATACGAATAATCGTGGCTACTGCGTGATATATATATACATATATATCTTACACAATACTCAATATATAAATACACCTTATATCTTAAAATGAGCCCTGATACGGCCCAACTTTGTTAGATAGTACTGGGATTAAGGAGAGAAATATTACTGAGGGTAAAAATAATCAAATCATGACATAACGCAACAACACAGTTTAATAATTATTTGTGTTATTTTCTCGTTACTTGATATATGTTATGTTGTACTTGGAACTTATAACGTAGGAGTTCTTATGTGTATAATTCATGTGAGATAATACAGTATTTCATTTCACAGCCAAAACAGAACGTTTTTACAACAAACCATGTATATATTTAAATATATATATATATTTAATTAAGATAACATAAGAAACTACTTTCATCTAGGTTAGTTTGAAAAGAACGTCCTGACCTCCTAAAACAGATGTTCATTTTGTGATTATTAATCGTATGTAAACTGTGATGTTCCAAATATGAGCGACTCGAGCGTTTTTTGATCTTGAAAGTGACAGACAGAATTTCAGTTATGTGATTGACACATAACTGAGCCTTGACAACTTGGACTCAAAATTAAATTGTCTTCATGATTATTTCTATTAAATAGAAATGTGATAATTTTACATTGAACCATTGTTTCTAAGTACTTCCTCGTAAATCTGCTTGAATCTTCGTTTTCAAAGATCTTGCTTGTGTTATCGAGAAGAATATAGAAGAGAATATAATGTACCGAGTTGTATACCTTTTCATGTGGGTTAGAAACAATTAAATAAAGTAGATGATGATAATGGAAAAAGTGACAGTCAAAAAGAGGTCAGTAATTATTAAAAGTTAGGCACCAGTACTTCCATAATTAATCTTTACTGCCACACCTATGTGTGTGATATGTTTGGTTGTTTATTTTTTTAATTTCCCGCAAAGCTGCACGAGAGCTATCTGCGCTACCCGTCCCTAATTTAACAGTGTAAGACTAGAGGGAAGGAAGCTAGTCATCACCACTCACCGTCAACTCTTGGTACACTCTTTTATCAACAAATAGTTGGATTGATCGTCCCATTATAACACCCCAAGGTTGAAAGGGGTCAAGCGTAGCTGGTGTGACGAGGATTCAAGATCATGACCCTCACATTACCAGTCAATCGTCCTAACCACCTGGCCATCCTGAGCCTTGTTAGGTAATTACTTGTACTGGTTAGTAACCTAATGAGTTCTGAGAGATGATTTACTTGAATGGTGTTAGACACTATTGTAATCAAAATCATTTACATTTGGTGTACGGTTAAGTAAACACGTTTTGAACGATACGTGTTTACTGAAACGTGCAAGAGACTGCATGAGCTCACACACGTAGTGAAAAAAGGAGAAACATAGTTCATTGAACAAATGATAGAATCAATACCTAAGCGTGCGTTAAGTATGTTTTAAAACATGTAAGGTTCGTGTTAGAAGAATAATTTATATATAACGTCAGCTTCATAAATGTTGACATGCTTATTATATTTAAAACCATTGCATCTCGAAAAGACGTTTTTGGGTAGATTTCGAAAGATCCCACCTGAATATCATTTATATGTTGCCAAACCACAAATTTTACGTTGGATTAGTTGAAAACAATCAGTGTTCCAAACTGTATTATTGATGTTTAGTATTTTGATATTACTGAAAAGCACCATATGGTACAGTTATAATCTTGGTAACGGTTGTGTTTGCTCTTACATTATGTGTTATTTGTTGTATCTGTTTTCATATTATTTTACTGAAGTTAAATATTATGTTCATTATTTGCGCTACAAAACACCAGCTGTTTATCACTGAGCTTGAAACTAATAGTTAATCAAGCTTTCAAAAGCCAGTTGTTAGCAAAATACCATGAAGCTAATATACAGATAGTTACAACTGTTTACGTACTGTTGTTGAAAAGATATAAATGTTTATTAATGTAAATATATATTTCTAAATACAATAAAAATAATATTTATTGTGAAATTTGTTTTAAACTACAAAGCATACAATGTCAACTTCTCTTTCGTGAATATATCTTAGTGCTAAGATATTCAAACAAAACGCAATATAGCAATTGAAGTACTTTCTCTTGAGTATGATTTAATATTTTTGTATGTATTAATTTAGCAGGCATTGTCGCGTTTATCTGTTAAGGATCCAAAGAAGTATCCATATCACCTTACAAACTGAGTTATACAATAAATTAGGTCTAGCGTTATGGTCTTTCTTTGTTGTATTAGGTTATCCAGAAATTTGTTGTTGTAGTATAGAATTAAGCACAAAGCTGCACAATGGGCTATCTGTGCTCTGCCCACCACGGGCATCGAAACCCGGATTTTAGCGTGTAAGTCCGCAGACATATCGCTGAGCCACTGGGGGGCTTATCCAGAAATAAATGTCAAAATTATCATGACGACATTTAGAAGCTGAATATTGAGTAATTTATCGTTGGTTGGTTAGTTTAATCCAGTGTTTGTCGCTCACAAGGTGTCTTAATTGTCTGTTGTTCCAACTCTATTCAGAGTAAGTTTCTCAGCCCCAAAGGCAACATGAACAAGAAGGACTTTCGTCTGATTTTCCTCTACAACTTCAAACTTGGACCAAAAGCTACCGAAGCTAGACGGAACATCAACCAGGCATCCGGCTGTGGATCTGTTACTGAACGTACAGTTTAGCATTGATTCTAAAGGCTTCGACATGGAAATAGAAGTCTTGAAGACTAGGAAGGTTGTGGAAGGAAGCCATCCTTAGATGAAAACATATTGAGGAAAGTAGTTGAGACAGACCCTCACACAACAGTATGTGAGCTGGCAGAAAAGCTGAGCACAAACAAATCAAGCATTGCGAACCAACTAAATGCGATTAGAAAAAAAGAAAAATTGGACAAGTGGGATCCGCATGAGCTGACTGAAGATCAACAAAATCGGCGTTATGGAACCTGTCAAGGATGATGCTAAAAAAATTGAATGAATTGAGAATCGAGATTCTGCCTCATCCATCTTATTTCCTAGATCTTTTCCTTACAGATTTTCATTTTTTCAAGTATCTTGAAATTTTGAATAATAAACGCTTTTAAAACCAAGCAGCTGCAGAAGAAGTTTTCAGGGAGTTCATAGAAACTCTGATTTCTAAAGTAGTAGCAAAGACAACATCGTTACAGTTAGTAAAGTGTGTTGAAGCAAATGGTTCTTACTTTAATTAAAGCATATTTACAACATTGGTGCATACTTTTCCAAACTTCGCAGTCCAAAAACGACATTATTTCTGGACAATCTACCACAAAGTACACACTATTATTATAATAACTAAGTGTATGTTTGATTTTCTTGCTTGTTTTATTTGAACATTTTTATACTTGTACACACCACTAATATTAAAGTCCACCGATTGGACAGAGATAAATATAGTCATTTAGAACGCTAAAATTTAGCTGATAGGCCAATACGACTTTGTTTTAAAACAATGTTTAAAAAAATAAGAGTTGTTTTAATAATCTAAGTCAGTTTCCGAATCACTGATTATTAGATCACGTTTAGTTAATTACGAGGTCCATTAGTCACTTTGGCCTGGCATGGCCGAGCGCGTAAAGGCGTGCACTCGTAATCCGAGGGTCGCGGGTTCGCGCTAAACATGCTCGCCCTCCCAGCCGTGGGGGTGTATAATGTGACGGTCAATCCCACTATTCGTTGCTAAAAGAGTAGCCCAAGAGTCGGCGGTGGGTGGTGATGACTAGCTGCCTTCCCTCTAGTCTTACACTGCTAAATTAGGGACGGCTAGCACAGATAGCCCTCGAGTAGCTTTGTGCGAAATTCCAAAAAAAAAAAAAAAAAAATTAGTCACTTTACATGACGTATATCTAACGATCGAGGAAGGACTGTGGGGTATGAGTTAAAATTCGAACCATAAATTGTTAAATTCCCGTTTTTGTTACTTGAGAACTCTTTTTTTTTCCCTAATACATTTTTTTCCAAAAAGTTGTTTATTCTTTTATGTTGTGACTAAATATATTTTAAGCTTTAGAAAAAAAACTAGCTATCAAACATTTACACACACAAATATAACATTTACTATAAATACAGGGTATCCCAAAAATGTATACACACTTTGAATGATTATAACTCACTCAAACTTTCTTTTTTTTTACAAATGCAACTGATTTAAAGTAATGGCAAAAGCAAGACTAAGTTCTAAGGAAAGAAAATTTATCTTAAAGTGTTACTGGAAGTGTGAGAACGTAGCTGAAATATAAAGACGGTTTAGAAGGATGTTTCAAACAGATCCACCATTACTCGAATCAGAGATAAGTTTGAAACAAATAAAACTGTTCAAGACATCCATAAAGGACGTTCTGGAAGACCGCGGTCGTCCACCAGTCCCATATGAGAAGCAGAGTTTTTGGAAAGTTTCCACCGATCTCCAAGGAAATATGTTCGGCAAATAGCCCGTGAGACAGGAATCCTAAAATCGAGCGTCTATTGCATGTTGAACCAAGTTCATTGGAAAATTTTTGTTCCGATATTAGTTCACGCCTTCAATAAAGATAACCCTGGCCAGAGAGTTGAATTATTTGAGTGGTACCTGGCAAAATCTGCATAGGATGCACAATTTCAAAACAACATTGTCTGGAGCGATGAGGCCACATTTAAGTTAAATGGCTCAGTTAATCGCCACAGTTCCATTTAGGGGCACCTCAGAACCGCATGTTATAGTTGAACTCCATGTAAACTTACCAAGGGTTACAGTGTGGTATGGATTATAAGCGCTGGGCGTAATTCGACCATTTTTTTCGGAAACACAATCAATGGTTTCGTTTATTTGAAATTGCTGAATCTGTCACGCCACGCATTCGAGAGTAATTTGGAGAAAATGAGTTTTATTTCCAGCAAGATGGGGCACCTCCGGACTACCATCGTCATGTGAGGGCCTATCTTGACAAAAATTTGCCGAACAAATGGATTGGGTGAAGTGGTAGCACTGAATTTCCCCAGGTTCACCAGATCTCACACTTCTGGACTTTTTTTTATGGGGATACGTCAAAGATGAGGTTTATAACTTAAAACCTGCAACAATCAATAAGCTAGCGTATCAATTGAAAGACAATGCACCCAAATACCAAATGAAATAATTCGTAAAGTTTGCAATTCTAACTATCCGCGTTATCAGCAGTGTCTGGATCAGAACCGTCATCAGTTCGAACACCTGCGGTAACTCAAAAGATTCTACTCTTGTCTTCTTAAATTTAGATTATAAAACCTAGAGATATCTCAGTAAACACTGTATTTATAATCATTCAAAGTGTGTATACATTTTTTTGGGACACCCCGTATATAGATTTACGAATAAATTGGTATACATATATTTAGTTTATTTATCATACATAACACATTAATTATTCCGGAAATTGACTAATAGGAATTTCTTAGCAGTTCAAACTAGCAAGTATATCTTACAGTACGTAACTTTATTTTTTATAATTTTTCATTATAAATTCAAAAAATAATTTTAGAACCAATACGACAATTCTGTGTCATGAAATACGGCGTAAAAAGACTTCTTGTCCTTGACTAAGAAATCCTCATAAAGGAAAATTTCTTTTCCTTGACTTTAGAATCGTTAAAAAGACGATTCGTTTTCCTTCACTTGAGAACCCATTAAACCTTAATCTTCTTTCTCTGACTCAAAAAAAACGATAATTATAAGGTAAACTTCAGCTTTTCAGGATTGTAAGAATAATAGCAGGTGTCACTGCAGAATTTCTCTAACATTTATAATTTTGAAAACTTTCCCATGTTAGATGGTATCCAATCATATCTTCATAACTTGTCTAAAAGCTTTGGTTATTTCTCACTCTCAAGGTGTGGAATAAATTATTATGATTTTCATACTGTGTTCTCATCACATACATGCATCCACTATACTTTTTTCATACTATTTTTCACTACTTTGAATATAAATATTTAGGCGACTGGTGATAGCCACTGGTTATAGGGTATGGGGTAGTGAAAATAGCATTATTATTCCACAAAATGTGACCATAAAACATTTTGGTAGGACAGGCTGAAAACAAAGAGAGATCATATTTCGTTATTACGTTATAGTTCCACAAAGTAGAACCACAGAGTACAGGAATCATGACAGACAAATGACGTCACGACAACTGAAGTTGTTCATAAACTGTCTTGCTAGAATACCATGATAATCTCATTATAGATATATCAAACGTTTCAACGTGTCTTCAATGGATAGTTTTAATTATGTTTTAAAAGTTAAAATAATACAGATATCTGTCACTTTATATATAAAACACTTCACTGATTCATTAGTTATATACTCAACCATACTTTTGGTTGTTTCTAGAGCAAGTTAGTGTCACTATCAGATGTAATATTCCACTGAAAAGTTTTTATCACACCTTACGGTTTTTATAAATATTGAGCAAAACAGCTAATAATGTTTTAACATACTAATTATAGTTTTAGTTTCTATATTTAATGATACTTTTGTATTACATAGCGTTTTTAATTTCTATGACTATTACATACTGTCATGAAAACGACGCTTATTTAAATATGATGCAGCATAACTTCACTAGATTGTTTTATTCACTCCATATAACTATAATTTGTATTGTTTTTGACAAAATATATCATAAATTTATGTACTTTATAAGGGCCAAAGACGTTAAAATCACGAGGTAGACAATGTTCCGTATGATTTTAACAAATCTGCTGTTTCACTTTCATGAGTCAATGAGTCAACTATTATAGTATATATCAGTTCATACAGATTATCTGTTATTTCATTATCCCTTACAATGAACTGTATTCTAATATACTCGAATAGTGATAGCATTAGCTGTTTCTGATTAAAGCTGATAAACTCTGTTACAAGTAAACACATGTACTAACTTTTAATATTGGTCTACAACGAATAGTTTGGAGTTCAGTCAACTCTAAGTAATAGTAATATTCCAAATATAAATACTCTCTTCCTTTCATCATTAATAATCAAACTTTTGCAGTTCTACAACGTGGAATAAAGAATTATAAACGTAAGTTTATTGATTATTAATGATTAAGCGTAAGTATATCATTGCATATATTTCTTTAGTTATAAATCTAATTTCAGTGCTTCTTTGATATAGTAATGTCATATTCATTTTAATAAATAATGTTGATATGATTTGCTAATTATATAAAATTCTATATTTTAGACTATTAAAATATAATAACTGCTGCTAACATTAATAAAATGGCAAAAGTAAAATCTAGCAGTGAAGAAGAATCAGTAAAACAGTAAAAACAACATTCAGGATCCTCTACTATTATAGAACGTGAGCAAGCACATAAATAATCTCATTTTGAAACAACAATTACATCACTTTATTAACTTATGAGGATAATTTGAATATTCATATTTTACAGTTCAATAACCTTGGAAAACAAAAACTACATCCGACTAAGAAAGATATCACGTTTTCTTCAACAAAATGAGAGAAATTTGAATAATGGATTTCGAACATTTGTGTAACTGAGAAAAGCAAAACTGAACAATGTTTCGTTTTAAAAAAAATGAAACCGTGTAATTTGTATCGTGTGTGCAAATAATATTCCTCTATTTTTAACGTATCGACTTCATTATGATGATATTAACATGACAACCTAATACAATTCGATTTGTTTTATCAAATTTAAAATGGCGGAATTTATGTCCAAAAATTTATTATTTTGATGCTTACTTGATAGTTCGTAACAAAAAGTAATTTAATAATCACATTAAATCAATTCTTCTTAATGTATATACTAAAAAAGTGCACAAGTAAAGAGAAAAGAACAGTGTAAAGAATGTGAAATTAATTACTTTAGTCAAATTCTTTCTTCTTGTAACTTGTTAAACTTTAATGAACGCATATGTTTATATTTCAGATGTGCATTGACAAGACCCCTCCGTGCCACAATGGTTTGTTTATGGACTTACAAAACTAAAAATGTAGTTTCGATATTCGAGGTAGACAGAGCACCGGTAAAGCACTATTTATCTTGTGTTTAACTCTAGATAAACAAGCACTGACAAGAGGGAATACATTTATTGAAGAATCTATATTTAATTAGAAGTTAACACAGTTAAATTTATCAGACCTCATCAACGAAACTTTCTGGGATACTGTAAGAAAAAACGATTTTCGAATATTTGTAAAATATAATGTGCATTTATCCAACCTTTGAAAATTTTAAAAACAAACAAAACTTCTAAAGTAACTGTGATAACAATAACAAGTTCTTAACACAATATTTCAATTTCTTGCTTCTTACAATAAAATAAAGCCATTACGTAAGCAATACAAAGTATATTATTACAGAATATATTTTACAATAAAAAGCTATATTTTTGTTATACTGTAGTGGATTTTACATGCGACTCAACAATCAATAAAATAAATTTATAAATTCAGACACTTACATAACAAAAATACAGAAAACTGAATGTACGTTAATGAAATTCTCGTTATTTATTAGTACACTAGGATACTGTTTTCTGTTTTCATGTTACCACTTTCTTTTTTTTACCTAAAATTCACATAAAAATAATTTAACAAATATAAAACACCAATATCTCTATGTAGTATAACTTCTTGAAGGTGTAATTGTTTAGACAGATAAATAAACAACAGTTTTGTGCATCACCTTAGAATTTGATCCGTATTCTTCAACCTTTTCTGTAGGATAAACTCCTCTGACAAGTTGATGGTTTGATAGCATTTGATACTTATAAATAGCACAATCTAAAATATGCGTAATTTATAAATACTGAATTACCATTATTAAATTGACTTTCAAAGACGTCTCGTACATTACAATTAGTGTACAATTATTGCATACTTTATACTCAGCTAGACTCCCCCACTGACCTTTGTTCATTTGTCACGTGGTTGAAGTGTTGGTGAAAAGAAACATTTTATGGACCCAGTGTGTGACGACAACTTCGAGGTCTTCCAAGTAAAACTGCTTATAAGCACTGAAATAATCAAGGATTTTCCTCGTGCAGGCCAACAAGAAAACTTATGCTCAGTTTACGCTAAATGTACGACAATTTTCTGAAGTGACTAAAACATCCGAATTTGTAACAATAAACGTGTTTTTATTGCAACGTTTTATCAGCTTTAATTGTATAGAACTTCAAGAGAACTGTAAATGTTAAGACTTTATACAGATTTGATAATAATACATTTAAACAGTTTATTGTTCATTTATTACGTTTGATTGTAACAAAATGAGATGAGCGATATCATACATTAAGAGTTAATGTAAGAATATGATTTGAGCAGATATTATAACGTATTATATATGAATATATACTTACAAAGTGAAACTGTAAGATAAATTATAAGAAAATTAAATAAGTGTCTTTTTCAAAATACATATTGGCCGTAATAACTGCCTCACTCAAGTAATGGTTAACATGTATGGACTGATATGCAGTATAATAGTTGTCTCGTTTACTTGTAAAAGCAAAATAATGATGTTAAAAATCATTAGGCCCTTGTCTGCCTAAAGTACAAACACTATGCTTAGTAAAATCCTGTAATGATGACATCTTTCGCTCATAGAAACACTGTAAAAAGTAAGTGAAATGGCATAGTTTGTCAAGAATGACACAAGTTACAGTTATGTGGAAATATTAAAGACAAACCAGAGCAAAGTGCAAATGTTTATGTTAAATTATTGCACGATATTTAATTAAGCATCCTTTTCAGGATAACATACTATTATTATCGAAATGAAAAATTCAAAAAATACAAAAATAGGATTCAATATAGAAATCAAATTTCTAATCAGTATTTTAAAATATAATCACCTGTCTCGTTCAATATTTATAAAATTAAGTGTAATGAAACTTTTAAGTAGAATATTAGATCTGATAGTGACACTATCTATTTCTAAAAACAAACAAAAGTATGATTAATGTAATTTATAGAAACATCAACAAGATACGATTTACAGATTGATGTAATTAAAGGTTCGAGGCATCACAAACACACAATTAACAGATTGATGTAATTAAAGGTTAAACAGATTATTAGGAGATGGTTAACAGACTGATGTACATAAAATTAGGGACGTAATCAAGGCACCGTTCACATGTTGAAAGAAATTCCAATATTTGAATAAAACGTTCTCTGTTATATATTGAAAACTTTCATACATGTAATTAAGATATTTTTGGTAGATATACCTGAGGGTTAAAGATAGATATCACATCAGATATTCAAGTAAGATACACTTCTTTATTTACTGATTTTCTGTTTACAAGTAGATTTTGGCATTTTAAGTTCCTGCTCTTTCAGTGCTGCAGGAGAAGGGAAATAAGTGTGTCATATTTGATGGTTTCATTCGTTGTATGTTCGATGAGCAATACAACCTGCAAAACTAGCCCTTGAGTTGTCGATACAACAAATTGCAACTTGCAAGTCAATTGCAACACAGAAAACAATAAAAAAATATTTTTTTTACATTGTTCCTCCTGGTTTATAACAAGATTTAGTTTTCAGATGTATCCAGTAACGTTCGTTCTTCAAAATATTTTTTTCTGTAAGAAAGATTGATTTATACACGACTCAAATGGATTAAAACAGCATTGACAAAACATATACTTTGCATAATGTTTTTTCGACTACAACTGATGGTGATATAAAAATGACAGTAATATTTTACACTTAACAAAAACAATTTAATTAAAATATGTGTTGCAGATGTTAAGAACATGCTCAACCACCCACCATGCAATGTCTGAAGATTTCTGTATATTGTGTGACATATCCTATACATACACACAACATGGCGTTCAACGATGATTACACTTTATTTGTACTTGAGCTTCTTTTACAAATTTACTTTGTGTTTTCTTGAAAGTTAGGAAAAATACAAGACATTACTTTTTTAAATAAATATACTCGTTTTCTTCTAAAGAAAACCGTACATACAAACAAACAGCCTAACTTACCACCATCAAAAGTTGCTCTATAAAGAAGAGTTAACATTCATTAAGTACCGAGAAGCAGTCACAGTGACCCAAACTCGTATCTACAAAAAATATCGCTTTGAAACATAATTGTCTCCGACTAAAAGCCGTTTGTGACTCACCAACGGCGTACGTGGCACAGAACGTATTAATATACTCTTCAGAAAAAGAAACACAAAAGGCAAAATTTGAGACATATTGTTAACAAGTTTATTCCGCGTAGTTCTGCATGACATGTGTAAAACTTTGCCCATTCACTGCTGAACATCCAAAGTCTCCAAAGGCGAAGTCCACGCTCACTAGTTGAAGTTTAACGTCACTCACGAGTATGCCCCCTTGAGCATCAATAACTGCTTGAAATCTCCTGCCCACATAAGCAATGAGATGACGAATCACATCCTGTGGAATGGCTGTCCACTCATCCTGCAAAACTGCTGCAAGCTGAGGTAGAGTCTGCGGTTGAGGTTGTCGCCGTCGCAGACGTTGGTGCAACTCGTCCCAAAGTTGTTCGATGGGGTTTTAATCTGGTGATCTGGAGGGACAGGGAAGAACGTTGATGTTGTGGTGTCTTATCCCGAAGGTGACAGAACCGGATATAGCGATCTTGTGCGGGCGTGGTCACACGAGGTCTGCAAGATCGTGGGCGGTCACGAGTTGATCCATGTTGTTGGTGACGATTCCATAGCCTTTCGATGGTGCTTGGGTGGAAATTCACAGCTCTAGCAACATCTGATCGAGATTCGCCTGCTTCCATTCGACCAATGGCGTTGTGCTTCAGTCAGTCGTGGCATAACTGTGTTGCATGTCGGTGGCTTAACACCGAAAACCCGTCACTTTTATAGGGATTTTGCACATGTTGCGTTTGTAGAACATACAGATCTCTCAAACCAATTTATTGGACACGAATGCGTTTTGGCGAAAAATCCGATGTTTTCCTCCGTTTTCAAAGTGCACAACTTTTATTGTCATTTTGGTCTGACAATCAGTGCCTTAACACGTGTAACATCACACACTCTGAGCTTGTGACGCTATTACGTATATTTTTCTTTAAGATAACAAAAATATTCCTTTTGCGTTTCTTTTTTTGAAGAGTATATTTTTAAACTATTTCATGAAAGATATTACGCATTTGTGATGGATGAATCACAGTAGAAATACTGAGAAAAAAGGTTTGTAACAAAACCTTGTCATTAACATAATGAATGAGGTCAAAGTTTGCTTTAGTATTGTTACTTTACTATTCTACTCTACTTTATTTCGGTTATTCAAAAATATTTATTACCCGTTGGATCGAAGGTAAGTTTACGGACTTACAATGCTAAAATCCTGGGCTCGATTCTCTGCGGTACATATATAACACAGCTAGCCAGTTGGGTAGCTTTGCAATAAAACAAGCAAACAAAAATATTTTAAAGCTCATTTTGAAATGCTTTCAAGCAGTTGCTTAAGGAAGTTTATTTAGTTAATGAGTAAGTTTATTTTTTGTTAACTGGATTAAAGAATATTCCTTCTGACGATTATTAACATTTTACTTTTTAATTTGCTTACATTATGAATCAATATTTATCGTAGTTCATTTGGTGAATGTCACAGCATTCTGAGTGCTTAAATACTTCTGCATATCACCTGATAATATTTGTCCACCTCTTCTGATATCACTGCACAACAATTTTTTTGAAAACTTTTACTTCCTGCAAAGTTTTTGCTCTTTGTAACAGGTACTTGGTGGCTATGCACAAATATAGTTTTGGTTTTGATTCATCACGTAGCAACTCTGAAAAATAAACAGTTAACTGTTTACCGGCAATAACGTATTTAATTGCGTTTATGTTTCTAATACGCTATTAAGGTCAACATAATTAAAGTGTTTTGTCCTGATTTTCGTTTGTATTCAATGTCCGGTACGTCACGTTGCAGTGTCAAACAGTGGTCAGCAAGCATTGACTTAATCCAGTTGCCCTGATATCGTTTTTTTCATTGTAATGATGTCCTAGTGAAACTGAAGATTTCGATGAAACGGAAGGTTATGAGCAAATTTGGATGTGATTTTCGTGATCTGCAGCCAAAAATCTATAAGGAACAAACAGTGTTCAAGAAGCAAAAACTATGTATTTATTTAATTTTCTAATAAAAATAAAATCCCTTTCAAGAAACGCATAGCCTTATTTATTTACAATTTACATACAATCATAACAAGAAAAAGTTACCAGTTTTTACTGAACGATACATACATGATGTTCGAAGTTTATGTTTCACGCAATTAAATATAACAGATGTTCCAGTCAGAGCAGTGTCAGTCTGACTAACCAGAGTGATGCAGAAATGTTTGTATTATATTAAACGACTCTCCCAGCGTGCGGTGAAAATTACCTTCAAGACACAAGTAGAAGATGCAAGCACGTGGATGGATCGATAGCTCCTTCATTGGTTAACGAGGAAAATCCTTTGCTAGAAATATTTCTTAACTTGACTGACCTGCAGTTCTACTGATATGCTCAAAGTCCGTGTTACGAGCATTGAGCCATTGAACAGGCCACGTTTTACAGCCTCACTACACACTATGAAATGAACTTATAATTACTGTTTTTCCCAAGATGATAAGTTAAGGACAACAACAAAAATATGAAGCTTTGCAGTAATTATAAGGCAATGATATGAAACAAAGCAAAAGTTGAAATTATTTGAAAGTTTCTTGACAACAATATTTGACTTGAAATAGATTTAAACTTCTTTCTTTGTCTTTTGTCTTTTGATTTCGCGCAAAGCTACACGAGGGCTATCTGCGCTAGCCGTCCTTAATTTAGCAGTATAAGACTAGACGGAATGCAACTAGTCATCACCACCCAACGCCAACTCTTGGGCTATTCTTTTACCAACAAATAGTGGGATTGGCCGTTACAATATAACGCCCCATGGCTGAAAAGGCAAGCATCTTTGGTGCGACGGGGATTCGAACCCGCGACGTTCAGATTACTAGTCGAACGCCTTAACCTACCTGGTCATGCAGGGCCCAAACTTCTGTGCAATTTTTCGTAAACTGAATAAAAAAAGAAAAATTCCGTCCTTACGGGGTAAAACGTTAATGACACACATTATAAACCGAAACGAAAACTTAAACTAAGGTTTCTAGCTACTTACAGCTATATTTCAGTCTTACTGATTTTCCTAATCACATATGCATCATAAATATATTGTAGGCTGACACGGTATATTAAACTGGTTTAGTTTGAGAAATCGAACGTTCGTTGTTGTTTTTTTTAGGGAGGATAATGACGATCGAGTGTCACCAGAAATTTTTGAGATAAACTCTATATTGGTATAAAGAAAAATAGTAACGACACTAAACCTTATTCATTACAATCATCACGTGCAGGCTTTTTCAATATCTCTGCTTTTTAAATTACTCTATCAAAAGTTCAAGGTTTCCTTTTCATAAATATTAACGTTTGTCATAGTTTAGTGATGAGTGCGCTGTATTAAAAGGTTCGAATCCTGTTACCGAAAATGCTTGTCCTTTCAGTCGCGATTGCATTATAATGTGATCGTTAATCATAATTTTCGATTACGGTAACCCCAGAGCTGAGAACGGGCGATGTTGACTACGTTTAGTATATCAATTCTAGCATAGGGAATACTAGCTCAGGTAGTCCTTGAATAGCTCCACGCGTAATTTAATAAAATCAGAGTTTTGTAAGGCAATGATTTTTACGGTTAAAAGTCCAACAAAAACAATTAAACATATTGCAATACATGGCGTGTGTATAAATTTGATCTCAAAATGATTTATGTTCTACATTCTCAGAGGATTTCTCTGTGTCTCAATGGTAAGTTTCTGGGCTTATATAATTTAAATTCGGGGTTCAACCACTGCAGCGCAGATAGCCCCATTGTGCGCTTTAGCAAGAACAGAAACAATAGTACCATTTTGAGTTGTTTTATTATTACAACGAAACATAATAGGTTATATTGCTCTCTGTCCTCCCCAGGAAATCACACCATGGATTTTAGAGTTCGAAGTTCATAAGCTTACCCAATCCATCGGTGAATCATTAGGAACACGGTTAAATGGAACAAGTTCATTTTGTCAACATACTTTACTTATGTAGACCAGTGTAGAAAATGTCAATTCAGAAGAGACACTAATTAGAACCATAAGCTCTGCGAGAAAAATCATATAGAATGCGAACTTGTACCGTAACTATAAAAAAAAATGTATATATTAGATCCGCGACAACGAACACTGTGTATTAACTTCTTAACGTATATCTTATAGCTAGCGTTGCACGAAATCAGAGTAACATAAAAAAGCTAAGAAATAGAAGGAAAAGTCAGATTCAGTTAGTTAATTTTTGTAATAATATGTTTATGAGAAATACCAAAATTAAAAATGGTTTACATAAGTTTTTTATCACAAAAACTTCGAAATAAAAACAAGTATGTTACCGTATAAAATCAGATGCCTGTAAAAATTCGTTTTGTACAATGTTTAAAGAGCCATGCTCTAGGTGATTATTAGTGTAAAGCTACACAACGGGCTTTCTGTGCTCTGTCGACCACGAATAATGAAGCTCCAGATTTTAGTACCGGAAGATTATAAACTTACTTCTGCCTAACTTTCATATCAAATAATAGTGTTAATCACATTATATTTGCATGTTTGAACGGCATTGGTTTGTTGTTATGAAAACGGCCTTGTCCTTTAAATACATATAATACTTTCTGCGTGAGTTGCAATACTAGTGGTAACTTCAATAAGAAAAGCCCACAGGGAGAAGGCGGTAAGTATTCTGATTTACAATGATAAAATTAAAAGTTTGATATGCTTCCGTGGACACATCAGATAGCCAGCCCCACGTAGGTGTGCTGTAGGAAAACACACACACATTCGATAAGGCATTTTAAGGTTTAACAAGCGATTTAAGGTTTTGTGTAGTTGGAACTGAAAATAGTGTATATAAACATCAGACGTTTATAAAACTCAAAATTAAACTAATAATTCCAAATAATATATTTTCTTTTCTTGAGGATACTTCGGCTTGTTGAATCACATTCCTTTCGATGAAGGATACTCAAAATATCCAAGAAGAAGCCTTCCTGGAAACAAATAAATTGCACTCAATTGCAAAGTAATTACTACGACACGAAAAGGCACCTTCTGACCCGTAATTATCCATTCTTATGAAGTTGGGCATATTCTTTAGAAGCGTTAAAATTTATTAAATATTGATTTGAAATTCATAAAGACGCACAAGTAAACGGTTCACAAAGTTTCAGCCATTTTTTTGTAATTATCAGAAAGATAGTTGAATAAATTGAAATCTCAAAATGTCTTTCAAATAAATACTTGTTAAAAGTACCGGTGCAGCTGTAATAATTATTACTCTTTAGTATGCTGAAGCATGGTTTTGAGTAGATGAACGCATATACCGAAGAGTCTGGAGAAGTTTTGTCAAAAAGTGTGGTTTAAAACTGACTTCGCCGCTCTTTGTCATAGATTGTTGTAGTAAAAGCTGCCTGTCAGGTGCACAATCATGACTGACGTAGTTCAAAGGGCAACATATAACCTGGATAATTATTCTTATAAAAATTAATTAAAAGTAGATAAAGGTATACTTTTCTGGACTCCGGACTCTAAGAATATATCAATGTCCACAGCTAGAGTGATCATTTATTTGAGATCCATACACTGAGAATCACATAGTGTTAACCTTACATATTGTATAGCTTTTCAATATCAGTGTAACAATTAAATAACACGCTGTGTTTAATTTCGAATTTTAACTGAGTTACAACTGTAGGTAACTACGTAGCTAGTTATGGCCATGCATATATCAATCTGGACCTCGTGAACTAGAAATGTACCCCGTCTGTCTCTGTGACATTAAGATAATACTAAACTGGACTTCGTGACACTCAATATATACCAATATGTTTTCCGTAACATTACGACTGCCTACTATGGACAACACAAAATACGTATCAATCCAGATTACATGAATTAATAATATATCAACGTGGACCATATGAACCAGAAATATATCAGTCTGGACTACATGAATTAAAAATATAACAAATCTGGTCTCTGTGACAAAAAGAATGTCTCAATCTTAACTTCATGGCGCTAAAAATATATATATACCAAATATGGTTTCTATGACACTTAGAATATATTTAAATACAATACTCTAAGTAATTTTTATAAGAATCTGGACTAGATGAACTAAAAATACATCAGTCTGACCCCTTTTACACTAAGAATGTACTGCATGGACTCCGTAAAATGCGAATATATGAGTTTGATCTTCTTGAGAATAAAAATACACCAACATGGACTCCGTAAAATGCGAATATATGAGTCTGATCTTCTTAGCAATAAGAATATAGCAACATGGATTCCGTGAAGTAAGAATATACCAGTATGGTCTTCTTGGTAACAAGAAAATAGCAACATGGACTCCATGAAGTAAGAATATACCAACCTGGTGTTCTTGAAAATAGGAATATAGCTACATGGATTTCGTGAAGTAAGAATATATCAGTCTGGTCTTCTTGACAATAGGAATATAGCAATATGGACTCCGTGAAGTAAGAATATATCAGTTTGGTGTTCTTGACAATAGGAATATAGCAATATGGACTCCGTGAAGTAAGAATATATCAGTTTGGTGTTCTTGACAATAGGAATATAGCAATATGGACTCCGTGAAGCAGGCCTGGCATGGCCGAGCGCGTAAGGCGTGTGACTCGTAATCCGAGGATCGCGCTAAACATGCTCGCCCTCCCAGCCGTGGGGGCGTATAAGTGACGGTCAATCCAATTTTTCGTTGGTAAAAGAGTAGCCCAAGAGTTGGCGGTTGGTGGTGATGACTAGCTGCCTTCCCTCTAGTCTTACACTGCTAAATTAGGGACGGCTAGCACAGATAGCACTCGAGTAGCTTTGTGCGAAATTCCAAAACAAACAAACAAAAAAACAAAACAGACTCCGTGAAGTAAAAATATATCAGTCTGGTCTTCTTCACAGTAAGAATACAGCAACATGGACTTTGTGAAATCCAAATGCATCTAGATTGGCTATATGAATTAAAAATGTACCAGTCTTGCATCATTACACTGGGAACATACACATTTCGACTCAGTTAAGGATGGAAATATCAGCGTTGACTTCATGAAGTAAGAATATGTCAGTCGACAGTGTACACTTATGCCAATCTCGGCTTCGTGACACTGAGTAGCGTATATATATATTTATTACATTCATCTGTACTCTGATGTTCTTGGTAATCGACTTTTTTTTTTTAAATTCCTAGAGATATGAGAAGGAATACAACTTCATCTGAATTTAAATAAGCTAAGGGGTATACTTTTCAAAATTCTGCTGTCTTAAGAGAGCACACACATCTTTTCGAGTTCCTTAATGTAAGACCTGAAAATATGACCCCACAAACTTCGTAATGCAAGGTTGTGGTACATCACTTTGAATTTCGTATCGCCTATACGTCGTATAAAATTAACGACGTTTGATTGGCATTTACATTATTTTAAAATTCGCAATTAAAGGCACAGGAACATCCACCAAAATTCCATATCAGGGAATACATACGTACTAGTCCAATGCGCGGAAATCACAAAAGGGTGCTAGATAAAAGAGGTGGTGACATGATTGTGTGAAAGTCGATAACTTATCATACTTTATGAGTTTGAAAATTAATGGCATCGCCATTTCTGTTGTTTTATAAATACTTTTAATTTTCATTAAAGCTTAGTAGGTGTGTGTGTGTGTGAGGAGGTTCTATTTATATCAAAGCCACATGGGGTTATCTCCTGTATTCATCACAAAGAAATGAAACCCAGTTTTTAAAATTGCAACTCAATAGACTTACTGCTGTCCCATCGATGGGACCCCGTTCATGCAGTAGTAAGTCTACAGATTTACAATACTAGAATCAGGGATTCGATCCCTCTCTGTGGGCTCAGCAGATAGGCTGATGTATATCTGCTATGAGAAGAACACACACAAACACACACACCCATCGATGGACTTGAGTAATTGTAATTTTCAGGCTATGTATATCTTACACGTTGTATGGTGACATTATACCCAGATAATTTCCATAAATTACTATATTTCTTATCTAACAAGAATAAATAGAATATTATTTTATAAATTCACAACCTAAAAGATGGTCATGCGTATATGATTACTTAATAGGTGACAGGGGAATTTGTGAAGCAGCTATTTACATAACAATTTACAAGCTGCTGCATACGGACTAACAAAGGTGCAGATGGTTTGTTTTTAGTTAAGCACACAGCTACATAAAGGTGCAGATGGTTTGTTTCTAGTTAAGCACACAGCTACATAAAGGTCTATCTCTGCTCTGCCCACTATGGTATGTAAACCTGGTTTCTAGCAGTTTGAGTCCGCAGACATATCACTGTACTACTAGGTGGCAATATGAGACGGATTATATAATACAGATATATATGTGTGTGTGTGTGTTTAAAGTTTGTAGATCGAAGAAGGTAAAATTGTAACTCTTTCTACATGTCGGAAGTAGCAGTTATGTTTACTTTGATTACTAACTTGTAACTAGCACCTGTATATGCAGTTTAACAGTACACAACTGGCAGTCAGTTAACGAATAGGTTCCCTGTAAATAGGTTGAACATGAATACTTTATATGCATCTTACCACAGCAACCAAAGCAAGTGACCCATGTCATTTTATAACAGCGTAAACTGTGTAGTCAGTTCAGATATGACACAAATAGATACAGGAATATTGTTATTCTTCATATAAACTTGACAGTAAGATATGAAGTATAAATAAGAGCTAAGTGAGTAAGCTAGTTATTTCACTTCCCACATTTTCAATGAGATGAAAGCTCATTAGACATACAAAATAAAGACCACTTTGATAGCTGTTTGGATATTATCACCTAACAGTGCACAAAAGGTTGCAGAACATGCGTTATAAAGACAAGAAACAGTCTTTGCTTATTGGAACGATATAATGTAGTGGGCTACCTGAATAAATAAAGAGAAGGATCTTCATAAACAATAAATAATGAGTTATTTTTCCTTATCTTCAAGGTAATTTATTTACTCCTCTGTGTTTCAAAAATGTATTGCAGGTAAAGCACTGATTATGTTTTATTAATTCGAAACTTTTACATAACAAAAATAAACACGGTTAATATTTTAGTTTTTTCATATTTTGATGTGTAAACAAAAACGTTATTTGATTTCTTCCTATAAATACACGTGAGTTTGAAATTCATCGGTTTTCAACAGATTCGATTAAATTAACAATGAAGCTTTTTTTTAGTTTTCAAGCTTCATTACCACCATCAGAATCCATAATTTTAGTTCAGTGTTTGGAAATAAACTGGTATAAATTATAAAAGATAAATGTTTGATCCAAATACCTGAAAATGAAACATTACTTTGGCAGGTGTTATAAAAGAAAACATGAAAATATATTTGGAAAAATTTCTAATCCGAATGCTTATCATGCAACAAAAACAATTGTCATAATTTTGGGATATCCTGAAAATTTTACATGTGATAATATAGACATTTGTAATCATTATACCTTAATCAGATTAAAGCGATGGTTACTTACTTTTACCCAAAATTACCCTTATCACTTACAGTATCTGATTTCTTCACTTAGCTGTATATATATATATATATATACTCTTCCTACTATTGCACTCTGGGTAGCAGTATCGCTTCGTGACGTCGTATACATATACTCTTTGAAACATAGTAATGAATAGTATGTATATACAATTAGATTAGCAATTTATGTAAAATTAGAAACTTTCAAATTATTGTATCGTCAACCTGTTGCACACACGCTTTACGGAAATAATAGTTCATAAACTGTTATTAGCTTGTAACGAAATCTACATGGAGACTCAAGTGTTGTAAGTTTACTTTCGAAGAACGGTAGAGACATCTTTGTCAGCGAATAAAAAATGTCTGTCGAAACTGTCACTAACGTAAATACTGCGTTAACTTTAAATTGCATATTCTTGTTATCCCAAAATCAAACACTACAAAAGGAAGGGTTAACACGAACCCATAAGAAGTGTGCACTTAACCCAAAGTTTCTAATTCACCCTCTTGTATTACTCCAACATCTATTTTTATCCGTGATAAATATTAATCACAATGTATCGTTTGAAATAAACAAAACTAGTTTCTCATGGATTAAACTATTGTATATATAAAAACGACAAATTCCAAGCACGAAAACTATAAAACTGGATAAAATATGAACGGCCTAACATCGAAAATTATTTTGATGAAATATTTTTCAATTTTTGAAAGTATAATACTGAAGTAAGTTCAAGAAATAATATAAACTTTAAAAGATTTAGAACATCTTTACAAATTAATCACTTTGTGAATTTACTGCTACTTTAACGGCCCGGCCTGACTAAGTGGTTAAGGCGCTTGACACGTAACCTGAGCATCGCGCGTTCGAGTCCCCGTCACACCAAACATGCTCGTCTTTTCAGCCATTGGGCGTTATAGTGTGACGGTCAATTCCACTGTTCTTTGGTGAAAGAGTAGCCCATGAGTTAGCGGTTGGTGGTTATGACTAGCTGCCTTTTCTCCAGTCAAAAGAGGAATTCAGAAACAAACCAATTATTACTTTACTGCGAACTATTATATAAAGAAAGACAAATTGCAAAATCATTAAAGTACGAAAATAAAATACTATTGAATTAAAAAAAAGCTTTAAAATATAAAGTTACTGTTACAACATGTAGAACTTACTAAAGCTCTAGAACATCAATAATTGTTTACATTAAACCGTAACTAAAACTTTGCTTTTAATGCTTTGAGAAAAAAAAGCCGAACTCTTCCTTAAGAGTTGTAGAAAGTTTCTCTAGTGATGTACTCCTTGCATTTAAAGTTAAAAAAAACTGTCTGATAAAAATAAATTCTCATAATTTCAAATCTGTTTAATGTGGAAAACAGTATTTAAACACAGATTTTGTAAAAAAAGTACCTTTCGGATTTCTATAGTTTGAAACGGAATCTCAGATTTTGTTTTTCACCACTTAACTATGATTATATACCACACAAGACAGTCTAACTAGTCTTCTATGTGTGAAAAGTATAGGTAAAAATCAATGTAGAACACTACTTGGCCCCAGGTAACAAAAAAACAAGGCATTGTTTTGTTTGTTTGTTTTGGTTATTGCGCATAGTTATACGAGGGTCATCAGTGCTATAAGTTTGCTTATTTACAGAATTGTTTAGGTCTCTAACAGGTAAGAAAAATGTAAAATAGTAATGACTTCGCAACGTGAATTATATTTCAAGTCTTTCAAATTTTGTTGTATCACGAATAGTGTGATTAACTGTATATTATAGCACCCCTGTGGCTGAAAGGGCGAGAATGTTTGGTGTGAAGGGATTTGAACTTGTTACCCTCAGATTACGACTCAAGTGCCTTAACCACTTCGCCGTGTTGGGCCTTATAAAGGTGTAATGAGTACTCCAGTTTCATATGAAGATAAAATTGGAAAATTTTTACCTGCTGTGTAAACTCGTTGGTAAAAGAGTAGCCCAAAAGTTAGCGGTGGGTGGTGATGACTAGCTGCTATCCCTCTGGTCTTACACTGTTAAATTAGGGACGGCTAGAGCAGATAGCCCTCGTGCAGCTTTAAGCAAAATGAAGAAAAACAACAACAACACCTTTGTAAATGTTTTTTTCGAATTGATAATAAAAATAACCAGTAATAGTAACATGACTGTACATATATCATCGATTTTGGAGTTTTAGGCAACTCGGATGTTAGAGTAGCGAATTTTGTATCCGACAGTCTTTTGTTCACGTCGTTACTTTAAAAAAAAATCCAAAAACACAAAAACATTGCGTTTCTGCATTTTGAACCTTTCATAAAACTTCTCTGAAAATACAAATAAATCGAAACATGCACTAATATACGTATTACATGGTAAGATGGGAATAACGGACACACGACATTACGGGAGTATACTTTGTACTGAAACACGGGTATAAAAGTGTTATAATGTAATGAATATAATGTAGCATTACAATACCGTGTAAAGGTTACATGGTAGAAAGGGTATTCGATGGGTACATGGTAAGTTATAACAGTGACATAAGTAAGCGCACAACGATGACATGATACACGGATATAACTGGAAGTATTTCACAAGTAGACTAACCCTATAAAAGTGCACATCGGGATATTTAAATATGAATGGGTTTGATTTCTCACAGCTGCTTAAATAAGAATAGAGTTGATTTTCTTACATATTCAGATAATCGCATTTTAATGTAGCTTTGCTCAGATCTCTTATAGTTCAAGTGCTACATTATTTAGAGTCTGACATGCAGATACCAAATCCGTATTTAAGATATACAGAGTCTATATTTCATGTGCAGCATTATACCTGTTTTTACTGCATACCTGAAAGCTATTGAGAAACACTATGGTATTTTGTTTAACGGTAAAGTGGCAAAAAAGACATCAACAAACATGTTTGTTATCCTTCATACGGAGCTCTTGTTATGACTTGGATGTGAAGTATGTTTACATATTTTAACATTGTAACTGATTTTCAAATGTATACAATGCTGCGAAAAAAGTGCCTGTCACGAAGAACACGCGGTGCGAGATTATAAAGAATTGTTTTAACGATAAACATTATATTTTTGGCAGTATTACTAAAGTATCTGTAGAACAAATAACGTATTTTTTTCACGTCGTTTAGGCAGATATACAGTAGTATTAAATTATTTTTAGAGAAATAATCATGCCCACTCGATGTTTTGGTAAAGCTAATTTAAAACATACCAGTTCTTGCTTCATGTCGCTTAGATACACGCGGGCGATGTTATAAAGCTAACAAGATGGCAAAATTAATATTCAAACCACGTCAATTTTCTTTATTTTAAAGGTGTCCGTCCGCGCCTGCACTGATGGAACAAGATGAATGCCTTTCAATATATTAATGATGACTGCCAAGTATTTCAGCTGCTACAATACAATTCTAATGCTTTTTCATTTGTAACTTTTTTTCGTGACGCCATTTTGGATCGAAAGTGAAACAATTTGTAAGTAGGTGAAGTTAGGTATTACTGAGAACGAATTAACTCGTCCGTGGCACTGTGTTACCAATCGGCTTGGACGAGTTATCTCGTTTACGGTACTGAACAGGTTAATGATGACTAAATAGGCTCAATCCGGAAATTTTAATGTCACGTAATAAGGCCTAAAGACTTATCTAAATTGTATTGAGTAAATCTGTTCATACTGAGAGATCAGAAGCTAGTAATAAAAAAAAAACATTATTTGTTCTTTCAAATTTACACGTGATATTGAAGCCTAAAGCTATAGCAGGTATCTACATAAAACTCTTTGGTCTGTCTGTATAAGCCAACAACCATTGCACTTAGGAACTATGCTAAATTAAAGATATTAATTAGTATTCATGATGTACTTTTTGTCAATAAACTTTTGAAGTGTATGTTATACTGCGTGTAATACTACACTAGGCCCTGCAAGGACAAGTGGTTGTGGCGCTCGTCTCGTACTCTGAAAGTCGCGGGTTCGGATGTCTGTCACATTAAACATTTCCATCCTTTCATCCCTGGAGGCGTCATAATGTGACAGTCAATCCCACTCTTCGTTGGTAAAAGAGTAGCTCAAGAGTTGGCGGTGGGTGGTAATGACAAATTGCCTTCCCTCTAGTCTTACATTGCTAAATTAGGGATAGCTAGCGCAGATAGCCCTCGTGTAGCTTTGAGCGAAATTCTAAGCACAAATAAATTCATACTGTTAGTAAATGTATACTAAAGTAACGAGTCAGGTTATTTATGGCAATATTGTATAGGGAGAAAGAGGTTCAACTGTCTTTCAGAAGAAGTGAAACAGAGATCGAAAAAGATTCTCTCCAAGTTCGTGTTTGTCATGTAGATACTTAAGTTATCAGGTATAGAGTGCTGCTACTAACGAACATTTTTGAGTGTTTACACAATTTGATCTTCTAATAAACGAACTGGCTGGGAACAATAACATTCACTGATGAAAACAAAAGAAAAAACAATAAATATGAATTGAAAACTTACATTTTGAGCGTAGAGACGACTGAATATATTTTTGAAATTTAACCGAGAAGTTGAAACACTTTTTTTCATCCTAGAGTTTTTTTTTATCTTTGTTCAGTTGAAGCAATAGATATCACATTTATTGTCCTTAGCTGGTATTGAACATGGAAGACATTTGTGTGATATGAAATCTAAATATGCATAGAAAGTTTTATCGTGTATATCTATATTCCGTATCGTGATGTAACATTAAACACAAACACACCTCTTTGATATGAAATGAAATTCAAGTATGCCAAAAAGATTTACGTCTTACAAACCCTAATTACCCTGATTCGTCATTGAATTTTAAATAGTTCTCCGATATAGAATTAGCGCATGCAGAGAAGATTTATATATGGACTTAGTAAAGGTACAATTATTGATATGAGAGTAAAGCTTCTATTGCAGTAATGAAACTAATAAGCTAAAGACCCTCATGAAATTGTCAATGTTGAACTTGGAAACAAGAAGAATGCTCAGTTAAGACCATTTAGCACTAACGATTAGTGTTAACTTACATTAACTTATTTCTTAAATCAAAGTGAGAGTTTCCTAGAAGTTCATGAAAAATAAATAAATAGATGAAAAACAAAATGCTCTCTGCTTAGTAATTTATCGTAATAAACTCAGCACAGAAATACAATATTTTGTCGAAATACTTTAATACAAAATGGAGTCGTTTGTTGTTAAGTGCTCGATAAGTGAGAATTCATGCACAAAAAACTTTTATAAAACAAATTTAATATGGTTTTCATTATTCTCTCCTTTCAACGATACCCCCAGTGGCTCAGCGGTATATCTGCGGATTTACAATGCTAAAATCCAGGTCTCGATACCCGTGGAGGGCAGAGCACCGATAGCCCATTGTGTAGCTTTGTGTTTCAAAACATCAACAACTCCTTTCTATGAAAGTATTTACCTAATGCTGTTATCAAATTCATTAGAAAAAAAAATCTCACATGGCTTTTATTTCCGTATTTTATCATAATGTTTTCTCAATACTGCTATAAAATTCACTAAAAATATCACTCACGTAAATTTTTCCTATTTGTCAACACTTCTAAATACTGCTGTCAAATTCAATAAAAATACACTCTACGTGAGTTGTTTTCTTTCATTTCTTACAATATGTCTACTTGAGTTACAGTTTCAACATTTATTGCAGTTTGATGGCTAATTTTAACTCAATTCTGATGCCCATTTTGCAAATTTTGAACATCTTGGCCAACTTATACGTTATTAGGAATTATCTCTCCATAATTTTTTACGTTTGTTTTTAAGTGCTCGATAAGTGAGAATTCATGCACAAAAAACTTTTATAAAACGTACGTCGTTAATTCAGTCTCTTTTGTTAAAAACTAATGCCGTTTGCAGTTGCCATTTAGTAATTTGTTGAGCGCCACCTGTCGTTGGAAAATATAGATGAATGTATTGGTCTACAAATAAGATCATTCCTCTGCCACAGTTTATTCTTATCTAGCGTTTGGGAGAAAAGCTTTGTACCCCTTCCGAAGCTGTTCGTATTAATAACATACTGTAGTGAGCTCCAGGCGAAACAGATAATAAACATAATGAGGTCTATACCTCACAGACTTTTGAACAACTTTTTCGAACTATTTATGACCCGAACTATTTATAGGTTAATATTTTTTTTAGTTATAGCACCTACAGTATCACAAGAGTCACACAGAAAATGTGTGATTTGAGTCAGAGCGTTGTGACAGACAAAAGTATAACAGTAGTCAGTAATGTAATTTATGAACCCGTTAGGTTGTGAAGACCACATAAGAAGTCGCTAATATAATAAACTAAGATAATTTAAAACACCTATGTAGTGTTAAGGTGTATTTCACCTATCACAGTGAATCTATATTCATACATAATATATACCATTTATACTATTAATTTATTCTTCTCAATTATTCAGCTGTCTATGATATTTGAAGTACTTATGAATTCCAATCTATTAATTATTTAATCCTTTGTTACTGGAAAACACGCTACTACCGTGTTTCTCCGAAAATAAGACAGGGCTTATATTAATTTTCACTCCAAAATATGACACTAGGGCTTATTTTCGGGGGATGTCTTATTTTGATATATTAAAAAAATGAAGTTACAAAGTAAAAATTATATTTTTTTAATGTTGCAAATTATTAAACTAACAATTTAAAATAAACTATTATTAAACTATTAAACTAACTGATTAATACTTAAATAAACTAATTAACTAACTATTAAACTAATTAATAAATTATTTTTTTTATTTCTTTCCTCTTCCTGCCACTCTTAACTAGGACTTATTTTAAGGGTAGGGCTCATATTAAAACTATCCCCAAAAATCACACTAGGTCTTATTTTATGGGTAGGTCTTATTATCGGAGAAACACGGTACGTACTATAAAAAAACCTAATCTCACCGAGAAACGTATTTATATAGCATACGCGCCAAAAGTGTGAGACCCGTGTTAAAGCGTGAGACTCGTAATCTGAGGGTCGCGGGTTCGCACCCCCCGTCGCGCCAAACATGCTCGCCCTTTCAGCCGTCATAATGTGACGGTCAATCCCACTATTCGTTGGTAAAAGAGTAGCCCAAGAGTTGGCAGTGAGTGGTGATGATTAGCTGCCTTCCCTCTAGTCTTACACTACTAAATTAGGGACGGCTAGCACAGATAGCCCTTGAGTAGCTTTGTGCGAAATTCAAAACACAAACACAAGCCAAAAGTGTGAGAAGCCTCACGTCGCGGGGAAACTTCTTTATATTATATGCGTACGTGAGTATATTTTTTTCAGTCAGAAGAATAATCTTTTTTATATTGTATTATTGGAATACAATTACATTAACTGGCTTCTCCAAACCGTTTTTCGGCTCTGACGGTTTGTTTGTTTTTTCAGGAATTTGCCCCCCAGTGGCTCAGCGGTATGTCTGCGGACTTACACGCTAAAATCCGGGTTTCGATACCCGTGGTGGGCAGAGCACAGATAGCCCATTGTGTAGCTTTGTGCTTAATTCAAAACAACAACAATTTTCCTGAATTTGTGCCGGGTTTTCTTGACCGGGGATCTTAAAGTAGTCACACGTGAACCTGTGAGACCTATGCATGAATATGGATATCAGTTGTCAATACTGGAACTTTAATAACTGATAGCAAATCTTATACGGTAATGAAAGATGCTTAACTAATCTTTGAAGCGTTGGTCAACTTAAGAGCAATATGTTGTATTAACTGTGAAGAGGTGTTTGTGGAATGTTACAGAGTAATCTGCATACTTGGGCACAGATATATATAAACAATCCTGCCATTTTTAAATAATCAGGTTTCAGTACCAACGTGTAGTTTTCTTTTTAATCATGAAGATAATATTTCCTGCAAGTAATAATGTATGTATTTGTTTAGATTTAAAATTACCAATGCTCGTCTTTAGAAAAAAAACAAAAAGATTTCCAGTCATCAAGTCCTCATAAAATTGTTGGTGGTATCTGAAAGTGCTCATAATACTGACTTTCAGTCGCCATTATTAGTCTAAGTTTTTGAATCAAACATGAAGATATTTGCCCCAAGGGTGGTGTTATGTTGTATTAAGATAGTAGTCACTATATGACTAGTTGTTCGCAGGCGCCGAACTTTCTTTTTTCGGGAAGGAGGAAGAGGTAAGGTAATTGACATGTGAAGACTTTATTAAGCTTATATATCCTACAATGTACGTTTCACAGGGGTCCCCGTAGCCCTATGTTTTCAGAAGGGCAAATGTTTTCTTGTTAGGAATTAGTGATATAATGCGTACTTCAAAGGTGATTTAATGCGTACTTCAAAGGTGATGTTGTACTTGTTATTCTTCTGGAGTTACTTTTGGAAAGTATATTACAATTATTATGTGAAAATAAAAATAAGACTGTACAATCGATATAAATAGGGAGTTTAGAATACTGGAATGTTCAATATCCTATGTTTTATCGCAAGAGTTTTGAATAGGTTATTGGAACCAAAATAATGCAAATAAATATATCGCCGAGAAAAAAAAAACTGCTAAATAAAGTCAGTTTGAGCACTGATTTGACTTCTCATAATTATGGAAATCCAACTGTTGCTGTCTCATTGCGCATTAAGACATTAAGCAGCATTTTCGTTTATATTTAAGATGCAAATGATCATTGATCTTGTGAAGACCATAGCTTTAAATAGCCAATTTCACACTCTTTTATATAACTTTGTCAATTACGAAACGACAATTTTCCAAGCATGTGTAGCTCAAAAGTTCATCAAATACGAACAGCTTTAGTCAATTAATTTGTTATTTCTTTTGCAGATAAATAAAAATACTAAACAAAGGATTCAGTATATACGTGTATACGACGAGACGTGTATTTAAATGAGAGTATTAATGTTTCTTGTCCTTCGAATGTTTGCCAAGGAAAAAGGAATTGTGATGTGTAAAAAGTAACTAAGCTTTAATTGTATAATGGAATTGCATATTCTTTCAAAATGAAATGGCCCGACATGGCTAGGTGGGTTAAGGCGTTCGACTCGCATCAAGCAACATTCTCGTTCTTTCAACCGTTGGGGCGTTATAATGTGACGCTTAATCCCACTATTCGGTGGTAGAAAAGTAGCCCAACAGTTGGCGGTGGGTGGTGATGACTAGCTGCCTTCACTCTAATCTTACACTGTTAAATTCGTGACGGCTAGCATACATAGCCTACGTGTAGCTTTGCGCGAAATTTAAAAACAAACAAACAAACTTCTTTAAATAACGTGACTTTATTATTCAGAAGGAACATAAACTGGAAACAAACAAACTTAACTGCTTCACAATTATGCTGGTTTTTAAACAATGAATGTCAATTATATAAATTTAAATTATAAATGGATCTTACGTATTACTCACTCCTTAAGACCCAAAACCTTTAAACAACACTAACTGTATATCTCGAAAACAAACAGTTTTGTTAAAATGAATCTTAGTACAAAAAATACAATAATACTTAAACATACAATAAATGTACTTGTCTGGTCTTGGTTATAGCTATTCATTTTGTCGAAAAGTAAACCACATATTTATAGTACTATTTTAAATATTTCGGAACATAGCCTTCGAGTAGATTTGCGCAAAATTCGAAACAAACCAAACCAAAATTATCTAAAGTGTTAGATTCATCTAGGATTTATAGGGTAGAGCGCTCATCTGTGATGTTCAACTGAAAAGTCCTAAGGATACAAAATATGAGCCTGCAGCTCTTAATCACAATAAAAATTACTTTAAACACTTTGGAATGTGTCAATGTTTAGTGATAATAAACATTTTATGAAATAACTTGCCTTTAAGATATATCGTTATATTTAAGGCACAGAATTGATTTTTATGTAATAGCACAGTAATTTCAAACTCTATTAATCTGTATTTGTATATTAGACTGTTAACCGCATGATATAACTAGAAACACCATACATGATTTTGGTATTTGTAAGTTAGACTGTTAATTAAACACTTAACCTAACTAAATTCACTAAATAAGATTTTGCTATTTGCTATTTGCTAAACAATGATGATTTTTATACCATTGCAGTATGCATACCTTAATTTTGATGTTTATAAAAGAAACATGAAACCTCTTCCTGCTTTACTCCTACCGTCATATTACCTTACTCAAACAAATTTAGATCTGACATGAACATTGTTTTCATTCCTCGACACATATATTCTTCTTTATTTTCCATGTATTTACTTACTACTGTATAATCCACGTAAAACGTCTTACAAGATATAGTGTGCTACAAGAACACGTTGGTAATTTGTAGACTGTATAGCTAGTAAAACCTATGGAAAACAAGAACGGTTCGTCTGCCTTGAAAGTGATGGATGGTCAAATGGCTGAAAGCTTTTTTTTTTTTTTGAGGGATGTGACAGGTTTGAATTAAACAAGTACGAGAGAATGTCGCTATAGCATAAAATTCACATATATGGGCAGACGAGAGAGGTTTCGTGTGCAAACACAAATAACAAGCAAATATGGGAGGTCACTGGTCAACGCCAACAGGGATTCCTTCATAACAACAGCATTAAATAATTCGGTGCTACGTAAACATGGTCAAATTCTATCAGCGAGATTCTTGGCGGGCTCAGAAAGTCCAGCTAACAGTCCATAACTATTTTATTACGCTTCGGTAACAATGCATTTGGACCTTAAAACTCGAAATTGATATGTGATAATGTCTTCAAAAACTCAAACCTCCAAATAATTGGACAAAAATGTCGTCTTTTAAATAATCGAAAGATTTTTTAAAGTATTAAATCATTTAGCGAAAGAAAAACTAAATATCTTATCTCCTCTATCGACTGTGTGATGATCTGTGAAGTTAGAAAAACAAAATTTGTTCACATAAAGCATAAGTTAAAAACAAAAAAATTAAGAAAACTCAGGATTTTCGTTGTCTTTGTTCCTTTCTTATGAGAATACAGTTCAAGAGTTACTTCCACTCACCAAAGTACTATACAACTAGTATTGCCTCAGCAAAAGATGAGAAAAATGACTTATTTCATGCCTAGACATGAAAAAGTTAAAATGTTAAGCAAGGGAAGATAATCTTATGAATGCAGTAACTAACTACGATGTTAGTTCCATTTCCAAGTTCAGATACTAATATTTCAGGATTCGGGTTTCTCCTGCTTAATGTGCTGTAAAGATACAACAACATCCAATTGTACCAATCCAGTGTAATCTTTTAGTCCATAGTACAAGATAAAAAATTAGAATATTAGTATTAATATATTTTTATACATTTTGCTAAATTGTAACATCAAAATTGGGCCATTAGATGAAACTTATATTAATTTAGGGCTAGAGTTAGATTTTTTTAAAATAATTCCTTTGTATTATTCAAACAGTTATCAAATGGAAGTGCAAAAATAATAACATCCTGACGATAACAGACTGGACATATGAGATACGCACAAGAAAGCTCGGTGTTTTGACTATACGAGACCGGTTAAACTTTTATTATCAGGTTAATTTCAACAGAGCGTATAGTGTATATTTGAATAAAATATTTCGAAATAAATAAGACCAATAGCTCAAGCTTCATCGCAAAAGATGACATAGTAAACAGGATTTGATGAAAAAGCATCTTACTACTTGTTCTGTATCAAGAATAAAAACTTTATAAATGTGTAACAAAACAGTTGAGAAAACAATCAACTGACTATTCTGCATCACGAATAAAAACTATAAAAAATGTGCACTTAAACAGTTGAGAAAACATTCAAATGACTGCTCTGCATCAAGAATAAAAACTTTACAAATGCGTACCATAAGAGGAAGAAAGAGTGAGATGAACTGTTTGTAAAATAATATTACAGGTTTTGGTGTTTCAAATAGAAGCATTATGTAGGTTAGTTAAATATATCCTGTTATTGACAATTTTTGTTATTGACTAAAAAATGAATTGTCTGGTTTAGCCATAAAATTTAATATTCTTTTTAAAACATACAGGCAGATACACGTGTATACTTTTTCTCTCAACATTTCATACGAACGAACTAAGAACCAGATTTTAATGTGTTAGACGATGGGAAAAATGATTCACCAATTTTTTCGAAATTGTACAACTTAAATTACTTGTTGAAAAACAGACTTTGTGCGTTAGATAAAATAAAAGAATGAACATTATTTCATTTCCAACGAATTAAAACGACTCTGTTTGTCTTAATACATCCTCAGAATCACCAAAAATATTTGTTGAAAAATGCATTATAATAAAATTATTGAAAATAATTTGCATTACAAACTTGAGAAGAACTAGAGTTACACGGATTTCATTGATGTTCAGCGGGATAACTAGACATCTCACAAGCTTTTCTTGTTCCGTCTGCTACTTCCTAAAGGAATGAGTTCGGTTTATTTGTAACTTTTATATCCAAGAAGGGAAACTTGTAAGTTACATTGCATTTCTAAAGCGAATCGTATACTCATATTTATTAGTGATTTACATAAGAAAGAAACTTTCAAACATCTTTAATATATTCATTGCAAATAGCTCTATAATTCCTTCTTTCTCGTGAGAAATACATACTGTATTCTAATTCACCATGAGAACAAAATTTCTATTTAGCCAGACATTTTTATTTTGAAGTACAACAATTACGACATTATCCTTAGAAAATTCATTTCCTCACGGTTTGGTGACTTATCAGTGATTTAAAAGAACTGACAACACTACTGCTGAGATAAAACTGTTTTCGAACAAAAATTAAGGTTTTCTCCGAGAGTTTTCTATTATATATTATCAGCCTTGTTCTTCGTGTGAACAAGGTTGTTTTGAGTTCACTGTGATATCGTTGTGAAGCTGCATCAAGGATCGTGGTAAGAATGAAAATTCATTTATTTTAACAATAATTAGAAAATGAACCACATTAGTGTAACACACACTTTCCTACTTCAAAATATTTTGTAGAACCACATAATAAGAATGTATACCTTATTCACCTTATTCATTGAGCCAGTCGAGTGTATCTTAAACTTTGCACTACTGAGCATACAGTTGCACCGATGAAAGTCCCAGGGTGATATAATCCAAGTAACAGAGAAAATCGAAGGGATCTACATGGAGTTTGTCAAGTTCTTGTTATAAAACCAAGGCTTACCCAGAAATTACCTTCTTGGTAAAACCGATCTTCATGTGTGAAGAGATACGGAGTGATAATTTAAATGTTCAATAAGGTAAATGAGAGGAGGTGGGAAAATATCATTAAAATTGATAGTTTCTTTTAGAAATAAATAAAACAATATTTTGCTGTAACTTTTATTGACCGTAAAAGTCAACTGACTATACATTATATATACATATATAAACTACTCCTAAAATGAAACCAAAGCCATACTTTTCCCGTTTATGATGTGATTACATTACCCCCCCACGGGAAGGAAAGTACTAGATTGAATTGTCTAAGCTGCAAGAAACTCGTAAAGCGTTATTAGGTTTATGGCCGAAAATACTGTTAAGAGCGAGGATACACAAATGGTGAATCAATGCATTCCAGTTTTTATAAGCAATAATGTATATTCAATTAGCCATCTTCAGTACCTAGCTATATTTTAATATATTTCTAGGTAACTTCTTCTCATCAAAAGTCATATTAAACACTCTAGAGTATGAAACAGTTTATTTTGTCTCTCTTAAAGCTCAAAATTTCAAAACTATTTTGTTTCACGTATTTTCCAAACTGGAGGTAAAGTACCAAATCCAGAAAATATATTGAGAACAAACATTTTTCAGTGATGGTCAAATCTCACTGTCTGTTTTAAAAAGCGTTGACGTTGGGTATTTTCTCAACTTAAAAAAAAGAAGGAATTGTTATAGCATATATTTCTTACGCGCCATAGTGCGATATTACGAAATAAACAACTAATCATTGTTATCGAATCATATACAAAAATTTTCAAAAAAATTAAAATTTTACTTTCGTGTCATTCTTTTCATGCATTCCGTAATGTTTAATTAAATAAATGGATCATATAAATATGTATTATGGGAGAATGTAGCTAAGCAACTGGAGTTAATCAAAGGAAGAATTTCACAGTAAAATATACTCGACAGGCAGCATCCAGTGTATTAAATATACTTAGAGAAAAGCATAACAAACTTATCATTTATTATAGATTTTAATGAAGTTCTCGTCACCAACATGAATAATTTAAATGATGTTTTATTATAATGTATAGGTTTTTGATATGATGCAGAAAAATGAAATTATTACTTTCTAATAAGTAAGTAGAACATACAGTAAACGTCATTATTAGCGCAAGTTTTACTTTCAAATGAAGTTATGCTTCTTGCATACTAACATATTTGAGTTCGTCCTTTGTTTAAACATAAAATAATAAAACAGCGTAAAATTAGTAAAGTAATGAATGCATGTTAGAAAATAATTACTGTGAAATGACAAGCAAATACACTTTAGTTTTGTTAATAGAAGATCTGTATTTCACTCGTTTTCTAAAGATGGATTATAACTTGTCTCAGATGTTACCATGAAGAAACTGGCAGAGATCTCCACTAAACAAGCGCAGCAGTTTGATGATTAATAATACAAATCCACGTGGTAGCTAAAGGTTTAATTGGAATCTTAATTTGCTTAATATTGCTATTTTAATGCTGACAATATTGAACTATTCTAAGGTACCACGTACCTTAAATATATGTATAACAACTAGAGTATATATTTTTAATGTGGTTAAATTATTTACAAAATATATGTATATTTGAAAATGTTGAAAGTCATTCAAGGCGATATAAAATAATAGGTTAAAAAGTAATAATATTAAGACATTTGATGTGCAAACAAATATTTTTTTTCAAATAAACCATGGTATCAAAAAAAAGAAAACAAAATATCGCAATACAATAATTTATATAGATAGAAAAATAATTTAGTTATGCTTGTCTAATAGGCTTAATTTACGAAGAAATAATAAAACTACATTCAGCCTACATAAACACGACACAAATTATCGTGTATCTTGTTTACTATCGTTTGCTTGAATTTTTAACTAATGCCATATACCAAGCTCATCCCGCGTACAGCAGTAACAAGATTCATTTTGTGATATTCGATATTCCGGAGTTCATATCACACACATGGATTAATGATGACTAGAATTTCTGTTTTTTCCTTTTGCCTTTTTTCCCCCTGACCCATTTAAATTACCTGTTCTATTATCTGTTATTTCTCAGTTTGTTTGATCGAAGATAAAGTCCTCAAACTGGAATCCTTAGAGCATTGCTAGATTGATTAAACAATAGCGTACACACAAATGTGAAAGGTATCGCCCCCTACTCAAAGGGCGAGCATGAATCTATTTTGCGATAGCAGTACGTTATCAGCTCATCGTTGTGCTCCATACCTGTGTTATATCTCGTTTTGATAGGCTTCATTCTACATTAACTACGAAACAGAAGCCTATATCTTTAATTTTACTATAATATAAACTTAACTGAAAAACGTAACAGCAAACTAATGTAAATTTGGGGTTGTGGTAATCTTGTTTCGTTTTCGTTTTTTTTTGCACTCGTTATTTCAAGACAGAAGCTAAAATACAACAAAAACGTAAGGTCATTGCCATCTGGCAACAATAATATTTTGACATTTATGGAAACGTTATTGATATAAGATGATCTCTTCTGTTTAACAGTTACTTCATAAGAAACAGATCCGGAATGGCCAAGTGTGTTAAGGCGTGCGACTAGGTAATCTGAGGGTCGCGCCAAACATGCTCGCCCTCCCAGCCGTGGGGGCGTTATAATGTGACAACCAATCCCACTATTCGTTGGTAAAAGAGTAGCCCAAGAGTTGGGGGTGGATGGTGATGACTAGCTGCCTTTCCTCTAGTCTTACACTGCTTAATTAGGGACAACTAGCACAGATAGCCCTCGAGTAGCTTTGTGCGAAATTCAGAAACAAACAAGCTTATCGCAGTGCTGACTATCATGATACTTCAACCTTCGCTACCAAATCACAGCTGAAATCCTTCGTGTCTAATTTAAAACTAAAGATAAAAAGGTGGTAACAGAAGTAAGCATACAGGTTGGCAGTTGCTGAATTAATGATGCTGAGAATGTGGCTTTATTGACACATACTGACTTTACTCACAAAGGCTAGACCTTAGTAACAAGTGGTATGCGGACTTGAGGATGTTGTGTTTCATTTAAACATTTATTAATTAATAAACAAAAACTTGTTTTGACAAGATACGAACGAAATTAACCTCTTTCGTTCGAATTTCTGACTTAATGTATTTTCAACATTAAACAAAATGTGTAAAGACACTCCTCTTTGGCTCCTAAAGGACATGTTAAAATGTTTCAAGCGTTATCATTCTGTGACATCTAATGAACAAATATTCCAAGTTAAATATATTACTTAAGTAGCTTGAAACAACATGGAAAGTGTTGCTTGTTGCAGAGGTTAGAGCTAAAAGATGGAGTAGCTGTTCTATACTCAGCAAGAATACTGAAACACGATTTTTAATGTTATAATCTCTCAGACCTATTGCTGAGACAGCTGAGAACGCAGAATGCTGCGTATCAATCATAGTAACATAACTCCTGAGAAAGTGGTATGAACCAGTCCACGAACATGTCACTTTAGTGGATTTACGAGAAATTACGAGATGTTTCTTCACTATCCTACATATATAAAATGTTCACAATAGTTTTAGAAACATTAGTTAATTGTTTAAAACATGATTTTCAAAATAATAACTTGCAGTTTGAAACCAAATATTTTCTTAAAATGTTCTTTCTTTATTATTGAACTGTTTATTCCACCGGGATGAGTGTGAAAAGGAAACTGGATTCTGGCGTTCTAGTTCAGTGAGCTTACTACCATCTTGCCAGAGGACTTCTTATTATTTTTGATTTTTAATTATTATAATGTGTTGTTATACAGTTTGTTAATTAAATATACCACCTATTTATTTTATTATTTCCTTGAAAATCCCAAAACTGTCATTATAATTTTCATTACAGACACTGGTGGCACATCGGTAAGTCTTCAAACTTACAACATTAAAATTAAGAGTTCGATTCTTTTCGGTGGTCAAAGCAGATAGCACGATATGGTTTTGTTATAACAGTAACAAACATTACATTGTGTTAGATGCTCTATTTTTTAAATATTTCAAAATTTAGTAATTATTATGTCACCAGACATTACGAATTGTGTTAATTGGCAAAAGGTAAAGTTTTTCTTTGCTAATTACAGTGACATAATCTTTATAAATAAAAAGTAGCTTGATAGACTGCTTAGTACGTTATATTCACAATTTCAGTTAGTGTTAATTCTTAAATACATATAAATAAAATCCCTCATAATATGAAAGATAAAACAATAATAAAGGTAAATTTTTATATTTTCTATTAATATAGACCTTCTAGTTGTAATTCTAGGTATATCACTTTGACAGTTAGATATATACAATCCAGAATTAGAGAACATATTAATTAAGATGGCTAAAACTGTCTAGTTTGTAGCAACATGTAGAATTAAATGAATTTGATGACCTACCACATCAGAAGTATTGCTAAAACTATTAACGAATAAGAGTTAAAGTATTAAGAAAATATTTTAATAAATAGACACAAATCGTAATTAAATGAAACGTGTAGTACTATAGAACTGTTTTAACATTATAAATCCCCACTTGTTGTTTTCAATTTTGAAAAGTATATATAATTGTTATTTCCCAATCAAAATATCACCTGGTAATGAAGTTACAGTGACGTCTAAAGATTGTGCGTTTATTAAGAAAGAAATAGTTGGCCAATGTTTTAGCATATTCCTGAATTAATTTCGGTTGTGTATGTGCAATCAGTTTTAAGTTGTTAAGTTACTGCATTGAATGTACAACACCGAGTAATAAAGATTGTCGTAACAGGTTGTCAGAATAAAACTCAATGCAAATGCTGCGAACATCAGGAAAACTAATCCTAAATGGTTCAAAATCAATGTCTAGCTCTCAACGCAAAGACGATGCTGTTTGCAAGTTTTAATACTGTAACTTTAGTTGTTATTAGTTATCTAGTCTTCTGATTATGTTTTGTAACACAGAACATTTGTTTTGGAACTTATGTAGTTTTAAATTTGAATATCTCTTGAATTATTATTCTTTTTTTATAGCTTATAATATCTGTATATCGTTTGTTTGTTTTTTGTTGAATTTCGCGCACGGCTACTCAAGAGCTATCTGCGCTAGCCGTCTCTAATTTAGCAGTGTAAGACTAGAGGAAAGGTAGCTAGTTATCACCACCCACCGCCAACTCTTGGTCTACTCTTTTACCAACGAATAGTGGGATTGACCGTCACATTGTAATGCCCCCACGACTTAAAGGGCGAGCATGTATGGTGCGACAGGGATTCAAACCCACGACCTTTAGATTACGAGTCGAACGCCTTAACCAATCTGGCCATGCCGGACTCAATTATTTTTGAATTCCATGAAAGTAAAGCTATAACTGAAATGCTAACAAATTAAAATGACAAAACGATTATTAAAAGTTTCAGTAAAATCGAAACGTTTTATTATATATATTATAAAACTTTACTAGATCTACAATTATTACAAGAATGTTAAATGTATATATATATTTATCGAAATATCTTCAATTTAAAATAGCATTGATAATCGAAAGAGCACAAGCAAATTAAAATGCGATTACTGAAATAAAAAAAAAATAAAATGTTCAAGACCATTTAATAAACAGTAAAATAATAGTTTGGGGAGATATTTTATATATATATAGCAAACTGAATAGTTAACACAAAACAGCTTTTGGTCGGCTGAACTAAAAAAAAATAGATTATATTGCTTGAAACTGTAGTTTTCAATTTGACATTTCTGGGTTTTGTTATTTTTGTAAGCGCGTGTGTTTTCACGTTGCCTGATATAATTATTCTAATAGAATGTCTTCGTGAATTCGAGCAGAATGCTGTGTTGTTAACAGTGTCTAAATAAGAAGTTTGCACCAGTTTATGTTATGGACAAAGACATTTACCTTCAAGAATAGAACTTCCATTAATTGCGGCCCGGCATGGTCAAGCGTGTTAAGGCGTGCGACTCGTAATCTGAAGGTCGCGGGTTCGCATCCCCGTCGCGCCAAACATGCTCGCCCTTTCAGCCGTGGGGACATTATAATGTGACGGTCAATCTCAATATTGGTTCATAAAAAAGAGCAGCGGTGAGTGATGATGACTAGCTGCCTTCCCTCTAGTCTTACACTGCAAAAATAGAGACAGCTAGCACAGATAGCACTCAAGTAGCTTTGTGCGAAATTCTAAAACAAACAAACAAACCTTTCATTGTAATGATATTTTGTCATTAATGTCTATGATTTCATCTCTCATGTGATTTCTTGTAAACAGTTAGATATTTCTTAGTGTAAAATTTTGTGCGATGGAATATTAGCTTAGATATAAACCACCAACTGATAGCACATGAAGTTCTAGGATTTTATTAATGGAATATAAGTTAGAACTAAGAGGAGAACAGACAAGTACCACATGACTACACGTAAAATCCTACATCCATACTTTAATCATAAAAAAAGAAATTCAATAACCCAAGTATTTTCGAAAGGTAAACTTTCTTTTGTCAGAGGTGAATGACAAATGACCAGTGTAAGTAGGCATATTGATCAGTTATGTAGTCTTTATATAGCAAGTGTGGCGTGACATTCTTATAAGCAGAATATAGAATTGTAGAATATACTTTTGTGTGCATGGAAGTATGTAACATGGGGAAACATATAGAAAGAGTAGTTTTGAAATTGAAACAGCTTACAAGAATTTCTGTTTAGAAAGAAGTAATGGCTAGAACAACTTGGAGGTTTGTTCAAACAAAAAAACATTTAATGATACACGAACTGCATGTTTTATTGCCTCATTTTTGTGTGTATTTGGTAATAATTACTGTTAATGCAAATATTTTTCATGCAAAGGGTTTGACTGTAAGTTGTTTCATGTTACGTGGGGTGGATGACAGCTTTGGTGGGTGTAGACTTTTTTGTATAAGTCAGTGTATAAAGAACAACCGTTTACGAATACAGTGACATCAAGAACATTAAGTGATAATTTTATTGAGTGGTGGAAAGAGTATTAATGGAAAGAAAACGTTATGAGGGATTTCGTGTCAACAATCCAAATTAAAAAAAAAGTTATCAATATATCTTTTTCCGGAAGTGTGGTTTGACAGAACTTCTCCAGGATTTGATTTTCAATCCCACCCATAAAGATGCTTGAAATGTCGAACACCATTTTAGTTCATTGCTGAATTCAGAAATTATTTAGAGTTAAAACAAATGTGGGTAAATCAACTAATTCATTTAATTCATAATTTTTGAAAAGGTTTAAGACAGTTTTAAGAGATTTTAAGTGTTTATCCTCTGGAATGTTAGTGTAGAGGGATGAAACGTACATAGTATAATGAAGACTATTAGAAAACAGTGGATCATTACCATAAATACTGAATAATTTCAAAGTGTTTTTGATATAAGAATGAAGATAAAATGTCTTTTATTCGGTGATCAATACAAGTTCATCCTTTCTTGTAGTTGTATTAGAGTTAAACATAACAGGAAAACCTGTGGATTTGAAGTACAGGTTGCTCCTTTATTTGTAATGGAGCTGAGGTTAGTTTTCGTTTGGACAGGTCTTCCACTTCATGCAGTAATTTGTTTCTGCAATGATATAAAGAAAACTAAACAACACATTTTTCGATTCGACGTATTCGGGTCTAATAATTAGAATTAAGACAAACTAGGATATTGCTGGAAACTCAGTGTTTAAAGTTTGCGACTACAGCAGAAAGACAACAGGAGTTTATAAAATGGAGTTCCTTGTGAACAAGAAAAGGTAGTGTGTGGTAGTGAAGAGATGTTAGCGTAATTAAAGAAAACAAGATTGGCATTTTGTGGATTTTATTTGTTGTTTTATTGTGTTGGCGATAAAGTGAGAAAATTGAAAACTTACAGAATCAATATGAGTAAAATTCATGTTAATTGCGTCTTTTATGGAGCATAAACTAACGAACTTAGAACGAACATAATGTTCAAGAAAGAAAATTAAGACTTAGTTTAAGCATTTTACTTTTTAAGTTAAATCTTTGGATTAAAATTCGTACAAAGGAAGTGAATATAAAATACATATGGAATAAAAACAAATGAGACATTTCAACTAACAACAACTGAAAGTTCAAATAAAAACTAAATTTACACCAGAATACTTCCACGTGGCTGTATTTAAAGAACAAAGAAAAAGAGACAAATTACAAGATCGTTCTTCCAAGTCTGTTTTTTGTTAAGCACAAAAGGCACAAAAGGCTATGTGTGCTTCTTTCAAGTCAGTCATGGTTCAATAGTCTTCTTGTGAGAAATGAGAATGTTTGCAGCCGTGTTGTGCCAGTTACCAATTACAGCCAGAATACAGACATTTCTCCTGCCCTACTTGATGAGAAGGTGAATCTCCACACACGATTAAGTGTAAATAACAAATGTCGGAATGACCAGTGAGACGACAGTGACAATCGGCAATACGGCATCAAAGCTATACTTCAAAATTAAAGCCTCAATCTGTTTAGTAAGAGGACGTGCTGTTTGATTACAAAATACAAACATTTCCAAAACATCTTGTAGCTCACCTGTAAGTAATTTATGAAAAGGTGGAGTTTGTTGTGCATACTTATCACAAAAAAAAAGAATCTATTAAACTTTGTGATGTATTGAGATATGCTCTAGTGTAATGGCACACGTTTGTAAAAGTAACTTGAAACTAAATAATTCAGTTTAACAGTTAAACGCTTACACATTGTCTCATAATTACTATTTGTAAAGTAGATTAATATTTCATGCAATTGTCAGACTGTTTATCTTAGTAGCACTCCGCACGTTCGTTTAGTCCCTAATGTCACAAAAACACGTACACATGCACTAGTCTGCCGGCACTTAGGATAATAATTTAATGTACAAATACATGTGTAACCGGGAAAAGACGTGATGTCATGTTAGGTGAAGCCATGGATCGCGTGTGACAAAAATGGTATTTTCAAGAAAAACAGAAATTAAAAAAGAATAAAACATGTTCTATAAACGTGGAATGTATCAGAGAGAAAAACATTATTTTTTCTGTGAAATAGATTCAAAACAACAAGATTTTTCATGTTCAAAGGTTTTACGTTTATCATTTATTAGGTGGAGCCCCCCCTCCAGTGGCTCAGCGGTATGTCTGCGAACTTATACCCTAAAATATGGTTTTCGACACTCGTTGTGGGCAGAATACAGATAGCCCATAGTGTAGTTTTGTACACAATTCCAAACAGCAACGACCAGCTGCAGTACCCACTGTCGGACGGGTGAAATAAACACTCGTTTGTAACAATGATAGGACTTTTTTATCTTCACCAATAAACATTACGAATGCAATTAAAAACAATAAAGGTACCAATACGGAAAATAAATAAGTATTGTTTTCGATAATTCTAACAATAGTGGTTACGTAATTCATTTTTACCCTGAGGGATATACAACATTGTTAATTTTCCGAAATTAAATATGAAATTACTGAAGGGAATCCATCCCTTCCATGAAATGCTTCATATTATCCGATAGCATTGTTGTTTTGTTGTTTTTTTGAATTAAGCACAAAGCTACACAATGGGCTATCTGTGCTCTGCCCACCACGGGTATCGAAACCCGGATTTTAGCGTGTAAGTCCGCAGACATACCGCTGAGCCACTGGGGGGCTATCCGATACTCTCAAATGAAACAATAACAGCTACAAGTGTATACCATCGAGAGATGATTGAAATAAACAGAATATCACTTCGGTACCAGATAATACAAACTGATAGTTGAAATAAATGTATTTTTTCTGTAACAGACAACAAGAAACTTGATAATCTACAATGACTGATGTGATACCATACATGTTTCCGCTGAAATGTCAAGAGCATTTCAATTAATAATTCTTAACGAAGAATTATTATTACTGATTACTTCATCATTTTCTGTTTGTTTGTTGTTGTTTTTTCACGATTGTTTATGTGGCCTAACGTAATGAAATAACTGTGTAAGTTTTCATCAACCTATGTTTAAAGGTTTGGCAAAGTTTAGGTGAAACGTGAACGCTTCAAACATATTGAATCTATTATCAGTAATACACGTAATACATAGAGACATAATGTTTAAGATAATGACTTATACTTTTGAATGTAAATTAATTTTTAGGACACATATATTTAATGAATTACAAATTACTTAAACTATGCTATTCTTATTCATACTCTTGAAAGTACGTTTAAACTACACACACATATAAAATATATCTTATTTCAACTACATAGAAACGCATTTCAACTGCAAAATCGTTTATGAAATACTTAGTTGTTTACTTGAAATTTTCCTTATCAAGAAATTGTTCCCACTCAGGTGTGGTTAAGTAGTAAAAAAAACTATAGTCATCGTCTCATTTTACTTTACACACACGAGCGCACCTACATATACAATACACTTAACATTATCTGGAACTGACAAAATTTCATAAGCCACTGATTAAAATAAAATAACAAACTCCAAAGTTATTAAGTTTACATTGCACAGAACAAAACAAAGAGAACAGTTCAATCATTTGCAGCGTTTAACCATGTCACTGATATTTAATGTTCTGACTTTTGGATATGCTTTATTCTACGCGATCTAAACTTATTAACACGTGTTTGTTACAAATTAAAGATATATACTAATACTGCCGTCAGTGACACAGCAATATGTATGCAGGCTTACACCGCTAAAAACTGATTTTCGATACTGATGATTGGTAGAATACAGATAGCCAATTGTATAGCTTTGTGACTAGCTACAAGCAGTATATAAATATTACATATTCCTGAATGGAATTATATTTCAAATGATGAAAGACATATACAAAACAGTGCATATATGTATGTATGTGAGTGCATGTGTGTTTACATATATATATATATATACACACGATCAATAGTGTGTATTAAGAAAGAATTCGTAATTAAATAGTGTGTAGATTATCAAGTTTCTTGTTGTCTGGTACAGAAAAAATACATTTATTTCAACTATCAGTTTGTAATGTGTATACATCGAAACACTGTATTTCGTTAAACTATTTACAATACACAATGACGTCATAATACTCTAACTGCAGTTGAACTGTCTACATACACTAACAACAAGTTAAGGCTATTATAAGCTTTTGTGGCCCAAACGACAAGTATAAACATGTTCATGTTTCTGATATTTATCGAACTTTGAAGACTTCGACTATATGTGTGTTTAACTTCATTCATCAAATAACATGAAATACCAATTTATAATATTTTTGTCATTAACAGCATGATAAGGAATACTTAATCCGGCTAATCGAAAGAAAGAGACAAAAACAGTTAAACTGTTTTCAATGTTTTAATTGGTAGTACCAAACAAATAACCATAATAATGTATTTTCAATCAAAACAGATGGAATAAGTGTTTATCTTGGAGCAACATGAAAGAAAATGAATACATTAATTCATAGAAACACTTTCATCGAACTTCCGCTAACTTTATGGAACAGATGCTTGTGACAGCGACATCTTTATACATACAGTTCCTTTTGAAATTGTTATTAGAAGAAGTTAGCGTTTACAAAATAAAAAAGTCTTAAGTTTAAAGGATTAAAGTTGAAATTGAAATGTTGGTTAAAATATGTCTTTGCGTGTTGTTGTTTTTTTGTCTTTTTACTTCTGTATATCACCTACCACGTTATTTTAGCAACTAATTCAGAAATCATATTCGTGCTGGTTAGGGGTAATGCTTTATACAAATAAGGAAACTCGATCTACAATTAGAAAAAATTGTATATATTTCTTCTTAGTATTATGATAGGAATACGAATTGGGGTAATAACAAAATATGTCGTCACTGTAAGAACCAATGACATAACAGCAGAGTACCGGATTTTCTAGGTTGAAACCTTACTCAAACTGTAAGGATCAATGACATAACATCAGAGTACCAGTTTTTCTAGGTTCAAATCATACTCAAGCTGTACGAACCAATGACATAACAGCAGAGTACTATTTTTTCTAGTTTGAAACCATACTCTAGCTTCCACCCGGTCGCGCGCTTTTTAAACCATTTGTTAATATCCGAAAGCTCTGCATGTTTCCTCCCCTGTAATTAAAAACATGATCTCATATATTAGTCAATGGTAATTTGTATGTAAAACAGCTCGTGGAGAATGTTTAGTCTTCGATAATTTTTGTTGATATTACTTTCTACACATGAAGTCGTTATAACTTTCTTAATGTAGTCAAACTATCTACCGCACATGACGTCAGAATACACTATAAGTTGTTAAACTTTCTACAATACATTGACATCGAAGCACTGTATTTCGTTAAACTATTTACAATACGCAATGACGTCATAATACTCTACCTGCAGTTGAACTGTCTACATATACTAACAACAAGTTAAGGCTATTATAAGCTTTTGTGGCCCTAACGACAAGTATAAACAGAAAAAAGTCACAAGAGTTTTATTCATATTCAAGATTTTACAAAATTCTATTTTAAAAACTGAAGAACAGTAAGTACACGTGAGATGTGAGACACACATTGTGGTCCAGAACTGAATAACAGTAAGTACATGTGAGATGTGAGACACACATTGTGGTCCAAAACTGAAGAACAGTAAGTACACGTGAGATGCGAGACACACATTGTGGTCCAAAACTGAACAACAGTAAGTACACGTGAGACGCGAGACACACATTGTGGTCCAGAACTGAACAAAAGTAAGTACACGTGAGATGCGAGACACACATTGTGGTCCAGAACTGAAGAACAGTAAGTATACGTGAGATGCGAGACACACATTGTGGTCCAGAACTATATAAAGGTAACTTTAAAGTGAAATACAAGAATTTCCTAGGTTGTTTCATGGAGGACGTTAAACAGGAGATGTGGCAAAATTATTTTTAAAACTATTTGCACTAGAGATACTCTACAAATGTCTAGAGTCTACGATATTTACAACATTCCTTCATATGGGTATAAAAGTTAAAAAATCCTTTCACGGTTCTCCTTTGCACTAAAGAAAGATGAAATGCATGTGGTCGTTCAGAAAGGCCAGAAAAATTTCAACTATTAAGATTTATTACAGATTCACACCAAACTTGATACTGCGTAACATTATACATTGTATTAACACAATGTGTATGGGATGTTCACTTCAGTATTTCATACAAGCACAAAAAAAAATCACAAGTGAGGTTTCATTTTATTTTGATTTCAAAATTCAGAAATTGGCTACAAATTGCACGTATGTCGCTTAGCTCGTTTACTTAGAACCAAATCACCCACACTTCCTGCGATTCATAATGGCCGCTACGCTATCTCTGAAATAAAAAAAATGTTCGTTTTTTGAATTTCGCGATAAAGCTACATGAAGGCTATCTGTGCTAGACGTCGATAATTTAACAATGTAAAATTAGAGAGAAGACAACTATTCATCAACACCACCACCAACTTTTACCAACGAATAATTGGATTGAACAAAACATTATAACGCCCCCACGGCTAAATGGAGGAGAATATTTGATGTGACAAGGATTCTAACCCGTGACCCTCAGCCTGCGAGTTGAGCACCCTAGCCACATGGCTATACGGAGCTCAAATAAGAAAAAAACACAAACAGGAGAATACACAATCTCACTAAATAAAGCGATATTTTTTAAGAAACTTGTTAGTTTTTATTTAAAGATATGCCTTTATCTGAAGTATTTTGTGTGAAAATATATTTATTCACTCTGGTTCTAACAACAAAATGTAATTTTTGTACTTTATGTAATGTTTGATTAAATAAACGTTTAGATATAAAGATGTGCCTGTTACTCCTATTTTTAATTAACGTCTTTAAATACTTGATTTGAGAATTACGTTCAGAAGATTCAGCTATTAATGGTTCAAACTTGACACTCGATGTGATAGTTTCGTGCTACATCTATGAACAAAGTTCAGAATAACATCCATTAATTTATATTCTTATAATCTGTTATACATCACAAGCATCATGTTGACTACGTGAACATAGCATTGAAACAGTTTGGTACATCAGTTGATTCACACTGTCATTAACACCAAGGTGTACACTTAAAGACGCTCTACAACTAACTTGTTGGTATAAGCTGTAGCGTCATAGTATACAAGTGAACAGTGTTTACAACCAACTTGATGACGTAGACTTTAGTGTCACAATGCACACTCAAACTTTTTATTTTTATTTTTTTACAGTCAGCTTGTTATTATAAGCTGTTGCGTCGTGGTGTACACATTGTTTACCACTAATCTGATGACAGATTGTAATGTCATGACGCACACGTGAAAATTGTTTACAAATAGCTTGATGACATAGGCTGCAACGTCACTGTGTATACGTGAATATTGCTTAAAACTAACCTGTCTCATCAACTTACACTGTAATATCCTAGCAAAAATGTTGCTCATAACTTACTTTTTTGATAATATATGTAATATCATGGTATACACGTAAACATTACTTACAGCTAAGTTCTTGACATTGCTTAAAATACTGGGGTTTATTGAATATTAATTACCAAATGTTTTTGATTCTTTGTGTCTTCTGCTATAAGAATCTTGTCTTTTTTTATCGTTACACACAATGAACTTGAATGCATCAATTACAGTACCGTGATGTCTTTATCACCACAGAATAGAATCAACTTGTATGCGCAACTTATGATACCATGTTGTCTTTATTATCGTTAGGTATAAGCAACTTGTGTGCGTGACTCACAGCATCACGGTGTCTTTCTTATTGTTAGATGCAGTCGATCCATATGTATAAGTTATAGTATCATGTAAAAACACCATTATTGTAACTCATATAAGTCTTCCTTATAAATTCATTAAGCTAACTTTTGAATAATAACAATATCTTAATTCCAGTGTTTTCCTTTCGTAAATTGCATTTCATATGCTTCACGGTATCTATATATGTTATCGCGGATTAATACTTTGCAAAAAAAATGACATTCTGAATGTCATATTATATCAATAAAAGAAGGGTTTTAAACTGTAGGTGTGATTTAAAGCAACAAGTAACTTTAAATACTGAAAATCTTTTTTCTTTTCAAACTCGTCCAAAGAAATTCTAAGAAGTAGCTTTATACTATAGCATTCTAGATGTAAAACTCCACGTGCTTCTGAATAAACATTGCTTCATTTCGAAAAGGGTTTAGGTGATCGAGTTTCATTCACCGTATTTGATTCGTTGCTTGGTTCTACAAAATAACTTGATAACAGCAAGGTATGTTAGATATATTTTATTACTATTCACAAGGTTACGTATTAATGGTTATCAACACATATGTTTTGCAGTCGAATGAATATATATAAAGTTCAATTCAAATATAATTTTAAGAGGACCAACTTACCTTGAAACTCCTTTCTGGCGGCACTGACATTTGTGACAATATTAGCCACGTGGCCTAAGACAGCGGCAAAAAGAAACAACCCAAATACCAGCTCTAGCACAATAAACATATATTCTCCTCTGATCCTCGGTCGGGGAAGGTCTCCTATGGTGGTCCAGGCCAGTGTACTCCAATAAAAGGAGTGGAGATACTCACAAAGAACATCGTTACAGTTTTCATCTCGTGGATTAAACCAATCACGTGTCCCAAACCCACCATTTTTGGAGATGATGTGAAACAGACAAGCATTCCAATGAAATATCACCAGAAGGTAATGGATAAGAGAGAGAGTTCGAAAAACGTTAGGGTAATTGGTGTGTCTTTCTGTACGATCGAGGAAAGCCCAGAAGCGATAGATCTTTACAAGACGTAGGCACCGAAGAATTGAGTTAAAGCCGATAGATAGATACAGAAAGTCTAGTGGAAGTAGACAAAGGCAGTCGATGTAGAACATGGTCGAGTTCATGTAATGTTTTCTAAGTTTGTCATAGTCCGTTTGTAGGACTCCTTCTTCTAAATAACCAGTTCGAAAGTGAAAACAGATGTCAAGAATGTACAGAAAGTCTGCAAGGTAATCCAGAGTAAGCCAGGCTAAGATAGTTTTCTTATTTATTTCTTGGAAGGCAAAACGGTAGATCATTACCCAAAAATTGTAGAGGAAAGCGACACTTACAATCATGGACCAATAATAGCAAAGTCTACCTGATGGATCAAATACAAAAGTCCATGAACAGACATTTCTATCGCTGCCGGAAGTTGATGTGTCCCATTTTTCAAATTCGCGTTTGATTTCCTTTCGTCTTTGTTCTCTTGTTTTACGAGGGATTTCTAAGTCAGAGTTGATATGAGCTTTATTCACAAAAGCCATGGAGTCACGTGATCTTCGCTTCAGGTCCCCTGTGTGAAACTTGTTGGCCATGCTTTCCAGAAGACTTTGTCTTGATCCTGATTTCATTTTTAAATTTTCTGACGATTTGATAGAATAAACTGGTGAAACAGTGGGTTGTCGCGGGCAGCTCACAGACACGCGTTGTTCTGACACGAGCCGTGTACGTTCAGTACCCGTTGAGGTGATGATGCCTGGGACCACACGGGGTCCGTTAGCGGTTAATGATCCACTTCCATATTTAACATTTTCTGGTGCTGCGCTGCTCACAACGGCTATTTCATCCAAGTCATCATCCAGTTGCGGTTCCTGTTTAGTGTAAGGTGTATATTTCACAATTTTCCCTGAATCGCGATTATTCCTCATGTTTGGAATGGTGAACCGTTTCATAACAGTACGGATGTTTGTTACTCCACTCTAACGTCAAGAATATATCTATTCCAGAAATCGACTTATAAAGATTCACTAGTCAAACAATTGTCATGACACTATTGCATGTTGTCAGTTCGCACTTTTTAATTATGTATTCAATGCAGGTTTTATTTCAACGAAAATTTCCAATTTAACACAAAGAACCATCTAATCCCGTCCTAAAATTCGCGGATATACCAATAGTAAATTTTTTTTTTTTACAAAACTCAGGACAAGAAAACAAAAAGGAATTTTCACAAACCAGTTTCTGAGATCTCTTCATTATTTCAGTTGTCTTTAAACATTATGTTTAGTTCTTGTTTTGTTCACTGTACTCGTTCTTTAGCAGATAAAAGCTAATAAAATAAAACTCCACATATGTTTACTCTCATTTTATAAAATAGTGCCTCATAATTCTGGTGTTGCAGCTGGTTCATGATACATGAGACGGCTATCCTTCCATACTTTCTACCCACAAGAACATGTGCATGTAACAGGTGTACGTTTAGCTAAGTATTTAAGCTATTTGTTGTTGCTGCATTCTATACTTTTCTGTTCTGTTGATTATTTCAAATAGTCCTAAATTACTCCTGGTATCAAATCATAGATCACTTTGCTTTAGTAGAGGTTGGTCGATGCAGCTAATTAATAAGAATCTTCTTACGGCTAGGATGTACAAAATAACAGTGTTGAAAGTAAGGTTAGGCTTACTAAAAAAATATTCAGCATTCATATCCACAAGTTCTGTGTTATACGTAACCCACAGTATCTTTTCTTTGTTGTTGTTGTTTGTTTCACACTTCAGTGAATAACAGCTATGAACAGCTGAACAATGTCACCAGCAATAATGTCTGCTTGAAGTGGTATATGCTTCGTTTCATAGAAAGCACAACTTCACAAAGGCCTGTTTACTATCATTGCACACTTTGGTGAGCATACACATTTTCAACACTCTAACCCATCTAAAGAGTTTTACAAAATTGATCTACGTAAATTCGACGCAAGGATGATAACTTGGTTAGACGATCCACATATTACCAGTACACATGCCGAACCTCGAAAGACCGAGTACTCTGAATGTCACGGGGAATAAATGAACAGCTAGACCACCCTGTGCAGCTGGCAGCTCGCAGCTCGCGCCGGTCTCGAGGCAGGCGCTGGGATAAGCTCACTCGTTGTAAGGGGTGAACTGTTTTAAAAGATGAAAACTTATACTGCTTATCACACAGAAAGTTCCTTTTTGATAACTACCAATATTAATATTAGATAGTATGTGTTATGTATACAGAGAGTGTATATAAACTCTACTGGAAACTCTGTGAGTCATACACTTTGGTTGCCGTATTTTTTCAGTGAAAGTTTACTAATCGATTGAAATTAATAACTAACGGCTATGAGTGTTATTTAAAATATGAAAATAATACATATTTTCACTGTATTCTGCTGTATTTTGTTGAATCTTCTTACGTATACTTCTAACTTCGAAACGTGGTTTATGATACAATTAGTAATACGTACCAGTTTATGCGAGTCAAAAATATTTGTGTATTTAATTGGTTCACAACAGAGTGCTATCAAAACAATGACAATAAAAATCAACGTTATATGGTTATGACCTGTTCGTCCCTTACAAAATGGATTAGTCGCAATAATGTGACAAAAAGACAAATGATCAAAGGCAAATTATAAATGTTTTTGTTTGTTTCTTTTTAATGTGGCGCATAGCTACAGGGCTATCTGCGCTAGCCATCTTTAACTTAGCAGTTTAAGACCAGAAGAAAGGCAGAAGAAAGTCATCGCCAACCACCCCCAACTCTTGGGCTACTCTTTTACCAACGAATACTTGGATTGATCGTCATATTTTAAGGTCCCCCGACTGAAAGGGTGAATATGTTTGGTTCGACGGAGATTCGAACCCGCGACCCTCAGATTACGAGTAAAACACTCTAACCACCTGGCCATACCAAGCCGTAAATTATTTTTGTCTAATGGAATTTAATATATTCCAATGGATACATTGTAATAGACAAGGCAAAACACTTAAAACATTCGTCACTAAAATATATTAGTTTAGTGCTTAAAAACATATTGCTAAAATTGTTATTTGCAATATTTATTTTAACAAACTCGATATAATATGTTTTTCAAACTTCTCCATTTAAAATATGCGTTAGTTAGTTAGTTTGTTTTTTTAATTTCGCGCAAAGCTACACGAGAGCTATCTGTGCTAGTCATCTCTAATTTATTAGGGTAAGATTAAGAAGGTCAGCTAGTCGTCACAACCCATCGACAACTCTTGAACTACTTTTTTACCAACGAATATTGGGATTGACCGTCACTTATAACGCACCCACAGCAGAAAGGGCGAGCATTTTGTTGTGACGGAGATTCGAACCCGCGTGCGTTCCACGGAATTACGAATCGACCTTAACCATCTGAACATGCTGGGCCTATTTGTTAGTAACTCTCTGGTTTGCACTGACTGTTTCTGAATCTATACTTTTTACTGATGTTTATTATACGAGTTCAAATTATTGTATTTAAAACATTGTTTTATAGCACCTATTACTAACACTGATTTGTTGTAAGAGAAAAGATTTAGGAAAACCACGGTCAATTTTCAAATAAAGAGAGATAAAATTAATTATTTGAATTGCTCATGTAACGGATAACAACCATTTGTATTTAACTAGTTATTGGTGAATATGTATTTAACTGCGAGAATTCTTGAATTAATATTATATAGATTATTTCAGATCAATGATTATATATTTTTCGGTTTTCCGTTTAAATAGCTTCTTTATTGATTTATAGATGTAATTAAAGTTAATAAAAACTGAACGATTACAAGTATTTATTAACAACTAACCACTAGGTAAGTTTTTCGATACTTAAAAAACTAGTGTGTGTGATTTCTTATAGCAAAGCCACATCGGGCCATCTGCTGAGCCCACCGAAGAAGATCGAACCCTTGGTTTTAGCGTTGTAAATCCGAAGACTTATCGCTGTTCCAGAAAAGAAAAAAACAAACTAGTAATATCTACTTTCCGTAATGACCTCACAACATTCATTAAAAGCTAAGTTATTTAGCAGTTTTTACTGAGGGTTAATTACCTTTTGTTAACTGTTTATCTAACAGTATTTGTAGACGGCTAATCGTTAATAATTATTACTGGGTTATTTATCTACAAAATCTTCTTGTTGATGACTAGTTATGGGGCAGTTTATGTTAAAAAAGAACTGTCTAGGAAATTTCTAGTTATTTGTAATTCTTATATTCTACCTTGAATACCAATAGTATAACGGCAGAAATAAAGTCGCATTTATGCTTAAAACTCTATATAGTGATTAACAGAGCTACAACTGTACAATGTTTTCGCTGTATGGTTAATATTTCCCTGAAAAATATCCTCTCAAGAGAAGCGCTTCCTGCTGACTTTAAATTAGCTGCCTTTTTACTTGATAATCCTTGCTGGTACTTTACTCCAGTCTGAGTCCACTTTTTCAAACACTCACGTTCTCCTTAAGTTTGTGTCTGTTGGTACTTTAACACTCTCCTATGCGAGCGCACGAGCAACGTATTCGAAACTTAATAGACGTAGTTTAGTGAAAAGCTTTGCTTGAGTATATGTGCGAAAACAAGTTATTTTGTGCGAGCAGTGAAGAGGACGTACTTTGTGCGTATTTAGGTCTTTACAGAGTTTTTGTATTCAGTTTTCCACTAACTATTCCGCGAAACAACGTTAAACTTTACGTGCTGTGAGATGCTTTCCACCGGAGACAGTAAATCAACGTTTAACGCCAGGTTGTCACATGATGAACTCAAACCGGTGTCATCTGAAAGTTGTATAAGTTGAACCAGCACTTGCAAAAACAGAGAAAAAATTTTATTTTAAATAATACCAAGAAGAAATCTAGGAACAAAGCAAAACAGAAATAATATCTTAACATACAGGTATTACAAAAATATAACTTCACTTCAATTTAAAGCCACACCGTACAACATTACCACTAACTCAATTTAATTTCTGTATATAAAATTGTTTTAGTTAATAAAGAAGGATATTTCCTTAGTTCTAGCAGATGTCAAAATTAGTTCGCTTCAAAAATAATTGAGAGGGTTACAATATTTTGAAAGACAATTTATTCGAATTTCAAAATACAATCTATAACTATGTTCCTTATGGCCAATGTACACATAATACTTGTTTTGAATTAAGCGCGAAGATACACAATGAGCTATCTGTGCTCTGCTCACTACGGGTATCGAAACCCGGTTTTTAGCGTTGCAAGTCCGCAGACATACCACTGAGCTGCTGGTGGCCACAAGTATAACTTCTGATAAAAAGTTACTAGTTAAGTACTTAAACTAAAGAACAAAAAGTTTATTTTATCCTAAAATTAGATCTTATATATTTCAGTTGCATTCCCAAAGGATTATGCTTCTTTAATATGATATTGTTTTAAATAATTTTTGAATAAAGAACACGCTATAATTATCTGACAACTGCAGGTTTTCAATAGTCTTACCTCTCATTAATCCAGCTAGGTCTACAGAAGAAATTGTCTACTCATTGAATCTTGATATTCTTATATTTTGTACAGCTATATTGTTCTTCTAATGAGAGTTTGAAGCTATTCAGATTTTTAGCCAATATTTATAACATCAATTGAGAAAAATTCGTTGTTATTTTTAGACAAACAATAAATGCAAGTAAATTATTCACATAAAATTATGACGAGAGCATAATATGTTAGAACTCATTATCATTGGTCAACGATGAGACCTGAAACTATTTGGTCTTGGCAGAGTTATGAAATTACTCGAACTTGCGGTTCACAACTATTTATATGACAGGGGCTACATTGCATCAGATGAGCTAATATGTTGTCTTTTTACAAAAGTACAGCAGGGTGTAGGTGTTAAGAAGTGTTATGTATGACAGATATCCTGATATTTATTCAATATAATAGTTCATTTATTTCGGCTCCCCGCTAGTACAACGGTGTGTGTCTCCGGATTTACAAAGCGAAAATCAGGGGTTCGATTCCACTCGGTGGTCTGAGGAGATAGTCCTTTGTGGCTTTGCTATACGAAAAACACACACGCACTCATTCTTTTCGGAATTAATGTTATTTTATTAAATAAAATTGAAAGATTCAAGACTCATGTTGAAGGCTACTTAATTTTTCATTTCTAATCTTTAAGGCAGAAACATGTTTCTACGTTGTATTTATAACATCTGGGTCAATAGGATTAAATTCCATTTCTAGCAAAGATCTTGAATTAAAGTGTCTCTAACAACTGATTTTTTGATATACTTTCACATGAAGAATGATCTGGCCCTTTGCTTTGTTTTGTTCTGAAATTAAGCTCAAAGCTACATAATGGGCTATCTATACTCTGCCCGCCAATGTCTCTTTGCATGCTCGATTCTCTTCACGTACAGTAATCTAGTAAGATAAAGTAATAATGCCCTCATCAAGAAATAATGATTTTCTGATTTAGACAGATCAAATAGGAACCATAACTTGCGTGAAATCATTGCCTCGTTCGATAAGCTGGTCCTTTCTTTGAAAATACGATATATCTAGCAGCATTCATAATCCATTTGACCAAACGACACTTTACGGCGTAACATAAAAACTGTCACAATTTTTCCGAGCTTGAAATTAGTTCAAAGAACGTTCTTGGAACGATAATCGTCAAATTTAGTTGCATTCATTTTTGCGAGAATTCTGTAAATCTGGAAAATATTAGAGCACCCACAAGACAGGAATAAACAATATCAGCATAGCTGCTGATGTCGACATACGAAATATTAAAGAGTAGAAAGCTGCTTCCATCAAAGTAGATTGTTAATTTGTAATTACCATATGAAGTCTTAAGTTTCTGAATGCAATTCATTCTTATCCCAATAAAAGGCTTACAAAATTTAATATAACACTACGTTAAAATATTAGCAAACACACTCTACAATAAATCAAGTTAACTAAATTGAATTGTTTTTCTTTAATTTGTAAATATTGAACATGTTTTGATGGATTAAAGTTAATAAAATATCAAATAATAGTAGACTGAATGAAAACAACTGTAATGACATACACTATAGAAACGAGATTTTGTACTTCATATGTATCAGTAATATACTACTTACTTTCATAACAACAGAGTTGTGTGAGTATACTGGTAATTAACAAAATTCTTATGTATCGGTTGTTTATGTAATTCAGTATACCAGTGTACTATGACCTTTATATGGTTGCATACGAAAGGCGTCTTTCTATATCACCTATTCTTATGTCCTGTTTTCTTTCTCTGTATTTTGAACAATGCCTTTTCCAATTGTCTTTTAGGTGCCCTTTGCTTGATAGATTAGATTCAGCGACTGATGATGAGACAAACACAATAATTCCTAATGGTCTTTATTCCACCTCCTCCTTGCTTTCAGTACGAATGTTTCGGACATTGACAAAACCAATCAGAAAATAATTTCCTTTTTGTTGATATTTTCTCAGTAGTCCTGAAAAACAAAAGTTGTGACGTTGTAAAGAAACGATTATAAAACAGGAAGCTTGTCGATACGGCAGTACGATGCTCTACCAAACGTTATGGAGCAGCATGGATGAAAGAAATGATTATTTTTAATGATTTCAAAATAGAAAGAATATGAACAAAGATACCGTCAACTTGGATGATAAAGAAGAGTTCATATTGTCGGTGGAAATGAAACAGAATGTCAGTAGGTGTAACAGAAAACGATGTGTTTTAGTTGGTTGACAAATAGAAATGCAGCAAAAATGACAAAAAAAAGGGGGTGAACAGTCTGTGATGGCGAAATATAAAATCAGTATGGATAACAAAGAAAAATAGTTCATTTCTAATAAAAAATCGATAAGGATGACAAGCAACATGTCGTTCCAAATCTGTTCAGTGGTTTGAAATAAAAGTTCGATACGTTTAACATATCACCTGTCTTTCAACGAGTTCAAAAAGTCTGTTAAGATAACAGTACCAGTCTGCCCTTTTAATGACTGAAAAACGTGAGGAGTGATAGATGAGACAGACAAGATCCTATCTCTTATCGTTGTGAAATAGGAAAACAGTGTCAACCTATAATTCTTTTCTTAATTTAACTGAGTATTTTTTTCACAAGTTAAACAATAGTAATAACATATTTGTTGCAGTTCCATTGGTGGTAACAACTGTATTGTTATTGTTGTACGCTGACAAAACCAAGAAATGCACGTACAGAAATACAGAGTTTGTTTGTTTATAGTTAAGTATAAAGCTACACAATGAGTTATCTGTGCTCTGCCCAACACGGGTATCGAAACCTGATTTCTAGCTTCGTAAATTCGGAGACGTATCGCTGTGCCAACGGGATACGATAGAAATAGAAATAAAAATAATTAACTTTGTTTTATTGTGCTTGAGATACGCATGTCCTCATGTATTCAAATAACGAATTTTATATGAAGTTTAGATATTCACGACAAAGTCAGCGATACATGTTGTTAGTTTATGACGTGAGATTTATTTTTAATGATCTATAACAATTCAACATTTAATTGCAAGAGTATTCTCTTCAGTAAAAACAGCATCAACCCATCCTTTAGCACCAGATGAAGCTTAATAATTAAGTTATGATAAAACAACTGTTTCATCAACTAAAACAACCTACACTTACCAATGTGTATACACTAGAGTTATAGCTGGAAGGTTTTTGTCATTAGTCCTAATTAAGAAGAAACTTTAACGAGTCAGACTAAAAGTTTCACATTTGGCTAAAACTAAATATATTGCTTTATCGTAAGATTTTTTTTTTAGTTGATAAAAGCTTTTGATGATATTTTGTTTGTTTTGTTTAAGAAAATTGCACAAAGTTACACAATGGTAAGTTGCGCATAGCCGTTCTTATTTGTTTATAATTGATTAATTTGTGTGAAGGCAAATTAACGTATAATATTCACCATCAACTTATTAGTTGGATGCTACTTCTGAAATAAAGAAATTTGACACACAAATCCCAAATGCACCAAACAGCGAGTTGGGGTATGCTAACCATTAGGCTAATTACAACATAAAACTTCGTTTATATTTTTAATATAGAGTTTTAGAACTTTTGTCTCTATCTTTTGTGCGATTTTATAAGATGAAAACTTTCATCTGCACGAATATATATAATATTGACTTTTTTACCTTATTTCATAACAGAAGTTTGATTTCTGTTGATCTTCGTACAAAGCTACACGAGGGTTACCTGTGCTAGTTTCTCCAATTCAGCAGTGAAAGACTGAAAAGAAGACAGCTAGTGATCACCACCCACCACCAGGTCTTCAGCTACTCTTTTACCATCGAATAGTGGGATTGACTGTAGCATTATAACGTTTCTACGGTAGAAAGGGCGAGCATGTTTGGTGACGCGGGTATTCGAACCCGAGTGCTCTAACCACGTGGCCATTCCAGGTCTGATATCCATCACAAACTTGCTTATGTGAAATATAGCAGCTCGGTATCACTATATGTAACTTTAATTTCAACTTAATGATAGGAGTAGGCTTAGCGCTAGATGTTTCCATTATACAGTATTTTTGCATACTTTATTCGTTTGCTAACTGAAGCAAAGCGAAAGCTAAAATTAAGTTATTTAACATATCTGACTTTTTATTGCAATCGAAAGAAAGAGAAGCAGCTATTTTTTAATAGATCTGTTTACGGATTTCTGGAAGATTGCTGGGCTTAAAATGGCATCTAACATCCCATTAGACGTAATTAAGTATACAGTTGACTGGTTTCATCATCTTCATACCAGCTTGTCATAATTCCAGTGTATAAAAAATAACTGCATAAAAGCAAACTGATAATTTCTGCTACGTTAAACGCGAGTTGTACATACTATATGACATTTTATTTGTTTAGAAACCCGAAACCCATCCACCAAATCAAATACATTAAGATCAATCCCTTTATCTTACCATGTTCATTTAAGGAAAGGAAAACTCTAGACCGAAAAAAAAATCAAATATATGGACTGTGAAATGTTAATGTAAGATAGAGGAAATATGTTTAATTTGAATTTCGCGCAAAGCTACATGAGGATTATCTCCCGTAGCCGTCCCTAATTTAGTAATGGCAAGACTAGAGGGAAGGTAGCTAATCATCACCACCCACTTTTAGGTTACTTTTTTTGTTGCCAAGGATAAGTATGATAAGACGACACAATATAATGCTATCACCGCTGAAAGATGTAAGTGGGATTTAAATTCGCCACCCTCTGCTTAGAAGTCGAGTGCCTTAACCACCTGACCATGCCGGACCGGAATAAAGAAAGAAAAGCCAATCTCTTTGTTCATTTACATGTGTATAGAAGCACTTAGAACTTTTGTTATGCAAACACGTGTAAAGTGATGTGTTATTGTTTTCAAATGAATATACTTGAATCGTTTTAGAATATACATAAGTTCATAACTCGCATTCTTTACTAATACATTCTACTCTTTCACAGCGATGCTATGTGTAAGTTAATAAATGCAGTGGAACCAGGAACAATGTGTTTATAACACGGAATGAATAAACTTTAAAGGAAGAAACAACAACTAAACACATGATAAAGAAATATTTGAACATGTACGATTAATAGCTTGAATTATCCAGTGCATTCTCAAAAAATTATTAAATTCAATTTGTTACTTTTAGCTTAACAGTGAACTAAAATGTTTGAATATAATATACTGTATCAAAGCTTTACAATATTACAGTATTTATATTTACAATATAAATAGTATTTTAGGCTATAAATTTAATACCACGTGAATTCAATTATTATAAAACATTTGCTTTTATAAATCTCGAATACGTTCGTAAGAAGGCATATGATCAAATTATTTTATAAAGTTTAACGTTCATAACTTGATATTTGGATACCTGAAAGCGTAATATTTTAAAATGTGTCTAGAAATGAAACTGAGAAAAAATATATAAATATATATCATTAACATTTTATTAATCTAAAAACCACAAATCTAGATCAAAATATTTTAATCTGTTATTGTTTCAGTTGATTGAATGGTTGTAGTTAAGCCCAAAGCTACACACTGGGCTTTCTGTCCTCTGCCCATAACGGTAATCGAAACTCGATTTCTATTGTTGGAAGTTCGCTGTGCCACTGGGGAGATATTGTTTACGTTTTTTTAATAAGTTCAGAAGCGTTTGTTTGTTTGTTTTTGAATTTCGCACAAAGCTACTCGAGGGCTATCTGTGCTAGCCGTCCCTAATTCAGCAGTGTAAGACTAGAGGGAAGGTAACTAGTCATCGCCACCCACCGCCAACTCTTTTACCAACGAATAGTGAAATTGACCGCCACATTATAACGTCCCCACGGCTGAAAGGACGAGCATGTTTGGCGCAGCGGAGATGCGAGCCCGCGACTCTCAGATAACGAATGCACGCCTTAACACGCTTGGCCATGCCGGGCCGTTCAGAAACGCTGAAAAAAAAAGTAGAGTTTTAGCAGCAGGGTATTGACATGCTTAAACGGATGTTTTCAATAAGAATATATTGGCTAAGTAAATATATAATAATTGATAACACTTAAAGAAAAGAACACTATTGCATGATACGGTTTTTGACAACTTGAGACTATTACAGCAAAATCTGGGATCGAGTTGTTTATGTTTTTGTTTGTTATTAAGCACAAACGTACACAAAGGACTATCTGTACTCTGCTAATCACAGGTATCGAAACCTGGATTATAGCAGTATACTGCTGTGCCACAGGGGGGCAACGTGCGTCGATCAATAGCAAGTGGAATCTAAGGGAAGTTTGTTTTGTTTGTTTGTTTGTTTTTATTTCGAGCAAAGATAAACAAGAGCTATCTGCGTTAGCCGTCCCTAATTTAGTAGTATAAAACTAGAAAGAAGGCAGATAGTTATCATCACCCACCGCCAACTCTTGGGCTACTCTTTTTCTAACGAATAGTTGGATTGACCGTCACATTATAACGCCCCAACGATTGAAATGGCGAGCGTGTTTGGTGCAAGAGATTTCAAACTCGCAACCTTCGGATTACGAGTCGAGCTCCTTAACCTACCTGGCCATGCCGAGCCCTCTAAGGGAAGACAACGAAACATTTCAATTGGAAATACATGAAAACAAATATTAACGTATTCCATAATTTACATAATCATCATTTCTGATATTGGATGCATAATTATTTGACACCAAATGATATTTAACTGGAAATAAAAATAAAGTTTCGATGGAATCACATTCGTTTTCTTCATTTGATGACATACACATACACACATATACGAAACTTCAGTTTGGTTAAATGTTCTTAAGTTTAACTTTTATGTTTTATTTTACCCTTTTAGTTCCTAAATTCCAAATTTTGAAGTGATATATTTTTCTAAAATATATGAAATATATATATACTCTTCAAAAAAAGAAACGCAAAAGGCAAAATTTGAGACATATTGTTAACAAGTTTATTCCGAGTAGTTCTGTATGATATGTGTGAAACTTTGCACATTCACTGCTGAACATCCAAAGTCTGCAAAGGCGAAGTCCACGCTCACTAGTTGAAGTTTAACGTCACTCAACGTCAATAACGAGTGTGCACCCCGTGAGCATCAATAATTGCTTGGCATCTCCTGCCCACATAAGCGACGAGATGACGAATAACATCCTATGGAATGGCTGTCCACTTAGCCTGCAAAACTGCTGCAAGCTGAATTAGAGTCTGTGGTTGAGGTTGTCACCGTTGCAGACGTCGGTCCAACTCGTCCTAAAGATATTCGATGGGGTTTAAATCTGGTGATCTGGAGGGCCAGGGAAGAACGTTGATGTTGTGGTGTCTCAAGAAGAGTCGGGCTGTGCGAGGACGTGCGTTGTCATGTTGAAAAATGTCGTTGACGTTCACCATAATGGGTTGCACATGGGACCTAAGAATCTCTTCGACGGTTGCGTACAGACTGATCGAAAATCCCACATAGCCCTGGTATGGTTGAGTCAGTAGACGTCGCAGTCGTGGTCCTATCCCGAAGGTGATAACCGAATGTAGCGATCTTGTGCGGGCGTGGTCACACCAGGACGGTAACAAGTTGATTTATGTTGTTGATAACGATTCCATAGTCTTGTGATGGTGCTTGGGTGAGCATTCACAGCTCTGGCAACATCTGATCGAGATTCGTCTGCTTCCAAAGGACCAATGGCGTTGTTGCGTTGTGCCTCAGTCAGACTTAGCGTAACTGTATTGCGTGTCGGTGGCTTAACACTGAACTATGGAAACCGAAAACCCGTCACTTTTATAGAAATTTTGCACATGTTGTACTTGCAGAACATGCAGATCTCTCAAACAAATTTATCGGACGCGAATGCGTTTTGGCGAAAAATCCGATTTTTTCCTCCGTTTTTAAAGTGCACAACTTTTATTGTCATTTTGGTCTGACAATCAATGCCTTAACACGTGTAACATCACATACTCTGAGCTTGTAACGTTATTACATATATTTATCTTTAAAATAAAAATATCCCTTTTGTGTTTCTTTTTTTGAAGAGTATATTTTCTTAATTTCAGATTAAATTGCTTTTAAGGAACTAAAATATTAAATAATCCGTGTACATGTACGTGTCACCTTTTAAAGCAGCTTTAGCAAATTAAATCCCTGCCTATTGTGTTATTGATAATTTTGTTCGTTGTTAAAAGCACAAAATTACACAATGGAATGTCTCTGCTATGCCCACCGCGGGTATTGAAATTTGGTTTTTAGTGTTATAAGTCCTCAGACGGAAGGCATTATGGGTAGAACTATAAATAACATGTTTCGAATCAAAATCATCTATAACGAATATTAATTTTAGTTAAAGATGAAAATAAGAAAATAATGTTTGTTTGTAAGTAAGTAGAAAAGAACAGAACTGACTATCTGTGTTTTGCCTGTCAGGGGTATTGAAACTATTAGTGAGAAACAAAGAAGTAAAAAACAATCAAATATTTATACATCTAATAACTAAGACAAAATTATGCTCTAGGAAATTATGTTCTAGCCACTACTTACTAAAATAATAAAAAAACGTTTAATGAAAAACTCATTGATTTCTATAATTTATTACTTCAAGTAATTCACTTTCAACTTTTGAAAGTATTTAAATCCTGTTAATAAATTATATATATAAAAAACCAAAATATGCCTTTATTGATTTAGGATAAAGACCTGCTTTTTCTTAGAAGTTTCTCGATTTAAATATAAATTGAAAACAACATTGTTTTGTTCAACAGGCGCTTATCAGCTAATGAGTTGATTGTGTGTGGGAAACAAGGAAATATATTAAAAAATGAACGTGTGTATGTATGAATGCTTACACATTAGTGAGTAACTAATTTAGTAGCTTACTACGTAGGTATACAATGATAGGACACCGTAATTATAATAATGGTGTTTTGCACTAAATTATTTTAATTGTATATGAAAGGCTGTTACCGACTCCTATATGTATCCGCACGCATAATTTAAGTTATTGAATATAAAATACACCAGTGTGAGCGTAAGAGAAATCAATATACAAAGACGAAAGACTACTCCTCGAGCACAACGTAGTATGAGTTTTGCTGTTCCACTAGTGATAGTATTAATTCGTATTAATATTAAGTTTTATTGTTCATTTTTGGATGCTGGGAAACAATAGTTAAAACAGATAAAAGTGTAAAAATCTGTATTTTAACTTATATATATTGAAGCTTCGCGGACACTGAGGGAGTGAGAGCTGTTTTGGAGAAATAGAATCTAAACTTATCTTGTTTCAAAATTCCTACTTCAGTACTGTTATTTGTAAATTGAAAAAGTAAATACTGAAACAACATTTTCGTATTTTATTAACCAAATGTCAGTTTTTAATGTTTTAGTGTTTCAACTGGAATAGTTTTGAACTGAAAAAAACCCAACAATAAACTAGTATAAAGTGCGGTATTGTGCAGGTGGTGTAAACCAACGCAGCTCCTACGTTGTACTGTGATCTAAAAGTTTTATATACGTATTGCTGGCGCGAAAACTCCTGGTCTCATTAAATTAAACCGACTGAAAATAGTTCAGCATAGAAAATGGGATACATTACTTTATTTTCGAAGTATTATTCCTTTTCAAGATTTCAATGTAATACTTTTCTCACGATGAAGGGAAAAGGAGCGGGGAAATAACCTATAATAAAGTACTTAAATGAAGTAAAGTCATGATTTGAAACAATTTTAAAAGGTTTTAATATGTATATAGTATATACTTCATTACATTCCAAAAAATTTTTGTTTAAACTCAATAATTTCAGATATGTTTAATATACTGGCAATAACATTAGAGAACGTATAATTAGCATCAATAAACGAGTGTATGTAAATTAGTAATTGCTTTATAATGTAACAAAGCCGTAAGTATTAGTGAGTTTTCGAATGCAAATATTCATTAGCTTCTTCTGAAATGATCACAACAAGTAGGAAAGTTATCTTGAAACAATTGCTACCAACTTATCTCGCAAACTACATTTATGTTAGAAGGTACTTAAATATGACTGCAATTCAACAGTTAATAAATCATAATTTAATAATCGTGAGAGATATGGTTTAATATGTTTTAATTAAAACAGTGCTAAGAATAATTACCCGAAATAAATGGTAGAGAATTGGAACTAAATAATTATAAGAACGTAGAATAAAGAAAAAATTACAACGAATTAATTTTAAATACTATTTTAACGAATCTCCATAATGGTGTTATTACAAGTACAATAAACTCATTGTAATATTATTTTTTTGAAATATCGGAGGTTTAGTAAATTCACAAATTTAGGTTAAAACCGGACAGAAAAACAAACATATATCAGTCGGAGAATAGGATGAATGGGTGAGCATGTTCGGTGTGACCGGGAGTCGAACCCGCGATTCTCACTTTACGAGTTGAGCGCCTTAACCATTTAATTTATAGTATACATTGTACTTAATATAAACAATATTTTAGTAATTATTTGATGATCAAATCTCATGAGGTACTTTAATTTATTATTGATGTTTTTTAAAATTAAAAAAAATTAATTTGTTATATTTACTTTGTATAGTTCTAAATTATGTACAATAGCGATAAGAAATGATTAGACCTAGCATCAAAGGAACTTTTAAACTTAAAATAAAAATTAAAGCAACTAATCAAGCGGCAATTTTGTAAAGAAAAATTGGAATTACTTCTACTTATTAATACCTGCTATGTTAAATGTAATCTAAAAACAACCGTTAATAAAGAACAGCGCTTAGAATAATTAAAACACGGGTCACGTTGCTGCAAGCGAAATAGGACATTAAAGTAGCACATGCGCGTTATTTATCTAATCAACCTGGAGTATGAAACTGAAGTTCTTGCGATTACACTATTACACTCGCTGAAAAACAAAACCTAAACTTACAGATGAAGTGTTAATGATAGATTACACTGATGATGATGCCTGCAACGACGTGGAATTGAGAGCTCGTTAAAGAAGGAAACAAAATGGGTAATCTCTCTGTAAGACAACAAAACTGCTTTCCACACGCTTTCAGTTTGAAGGAAATTTGATAATGAAAAAAGTGGAGTTAATTATTGCGTATATATATTAATTACAAATTTTAAGCAATGGACAAACAATAAAAAACAGATTTTTATAGTTTGTATGGGCGTATAATAAACACATCTTCAGCTTATAAAGTCAGAAGGCACTATTTCCAAACTTCTATTTATAAACTGAAAATAAAGACATTAGGTTGTTGTTTTATACACTACTGTTATGGCGATTATACAAAGCGTTTTATTTATCTTCAACATATATTGGTCAAATAATTGTTGTTGTTTTGAATTAAGCACAAAGCTACACAATGGGCTATCTGTGCTCTGCCCACCACGGGTATCGATACCCGGATTTTAGCGTGTAAGTCCGCAGACATACCGCTGAGCCACTGGGGGGCTGGTCAGATAATAGGTTTTGCTTCGTGCCTTTAATAATACAATTTGGGTTTCCTAAATGATGAGACCTTTGACCTTTAAAACATAAATGATTTGCTGCTGCATATTTATTCAAAAAATAATTTATGGTAAAAAATTTGGATGGTAAAACTGAATTGATGATGGTTGATATTTAGAACTTGGTGATTGATGATGGTTGATATTTAGATCTTGGTGATTGATGATGGTTGATATTTAGAACTTGGTGATTGATGATGGTTGATATTTAGAACTTGGTGATTGATGATGGTTGATATTTAGATCTTGGTGATCGACGACCGTGGACTGGATTAAAACCTCAGTCAAACCTTTAACAAATATAAAGCAATGGGAAATTCATTTAACAATGTGGATCAATTTATCATTTGTTTTGAAAAGCTCTTGGTAAAAAGACAGCGACCTAAAAATAACACTATTAATTCGAAAATGTTTTCTAGATTCTAAATACACTTCATTATTTCAAATATTTCGATTTTGTTTTGAAAAATGTTCACACTGACAAGTCATAACAGGATTTCCTAGTGGTTAGCATGCCGGGATATTCAATACTAGAGCGTTTGATATACCACTGAACAAACTTCGCGCTTTCATTTCTACAGGCCAACAACAGTGATACTCAATTCCAATATTCAGTTAAGAGTAGTCGGGTATACAGCAAGTATTTATCAGTGGTTGTTCCCTATTTATAGTTCACACCTTAAAGTTAGAGATGGTTGTACACGGAAGTTAGAGATTTTGATCTAGCTGTTAATGTATCATTCATGTTTAAAATACTAAATATTGTCATGTCAGAAATAGCTCAAAATCTCACAATTAATTAGCTGTTTTATTACAAGTTATACTTGTTACAGAGTTTATGAATTTCGCTTATAAGTTACCAACATTTCTTTTATTTATTATAAATGTAATAGTTATGTGTATACTAAAACTTCCTAATTTGAAGATACTTTCCTTGTGCAGCTAAAATCATCTTCTTAATATTTTTGACTCTGGACTTCAGTTTGCTCTTGGTAATTTGTCCGACTAGTTTTTCTACAGGACTGTAATATTGCTGCTGTTTGTCTGAGTTATGATACTGATAGATAGGATAATGTCAGATAAGGTACTGTTTGCTCGAAGAAGAAATTAAAGAAAAAATAAAACAGATATAAAAAAACGATAAACTGTCAAACTTCAAGAAAAATGATCATACCTAAGAAGATGAAAAATGATCATATCTTAGAAGATGAAAAAAGACGTGAAAAGAGTAAAAAAAAAGAAAAAGAAATAATATGGCGTTCAGAAGACACGTGGGACTTTAGGTAAAGTAAATACTACACATATTGGTAAACGACTTATCTGAATTCAAAACTCAAGTACGAAATTGTAAGATTGCGGTAATCAGAACAATGATGTGAGAGAGAGTCAATACCACCACCACCATCAAACTGGTGATCGCAGAACATTTGGGTTTCAGTATCACGGAAAACGAAAGTACATATTTAATATAAAAGATGTATAAAACATTTCTCGCACTGAATTAACGGAAAATTTAATGCATTTACAACTCTAAAATCTGGGGCTCCATTTCCCGATGGGCGTGCCCACGGTGCAGATTTTCGTTAAATTAAACAAATATATAAAAATAAACCTAATCAAAAACATGAACTTTAAGATAATATGTTGCCATTGAACTAAGTAGCAGTCTAAAAATAAAAAAATAAAATACACACGTTCATGCAACTTACTTTCACTGAACGATTTATTGTTTTAAATTCTCATTGGCAAGAGTGACCTACTTTAAGATGTCCAAGATACCAAAAAAAATAAAAAATGTTTACACAATTCTCTTCTCTATTCTCATAATTCGACAAAGCAGTTTTAAAGTCAAAACATTATGTGTCAACTTTGGGAGTTGTGAAAGCCCCCCAGTGGCTCAGCGGTATGTCTGCGGACTTGCACGCTAAAATCCGGCTTTCGATACCCGTGGTGGGCAGAGCACAGATAGCCCATTGCGTAGCTTTGTGCTTAATTCAAAACAACAACAACAAGGAGTTGTGAAAGGGGACAAAAACGAAAATAAGGAATTCTGAAGTAGTATCATTAAAACAGTACGTTTCTAATAATTTCTTTAAGCTGAAAAGAATTGCAACCTTAAAAAAATGTTGAAAACCTCGTTTATATACAATTTTTTTCGGTTATATTATTCAAATTTCTAATATTTTATATCCCAAAGCAACATGTACCCTTCTCTAGGTTTTCACGTATAAATCTGATGAAACAGCGCTGTATTTGATAACAGCTGAAACCCAGCAGTTTCAAAAAGTACTTACTCTCGTCTAAGACGAGAATATGAGATCAACACGAGATTACTCAGTATGCTTTTAAGTGGAGCCATTCCACTTTAGTAGCATTTATTGATATACTTGACCTCAACACTTGTGTAACGACCGGCTCTCAGGTCTGGCATGGCCAGGTGATCAGAGCACTTGACATGCAGTCCAAGGGCTGCGGTTTCGAATTCACATAATACCAAACATGTTCGCCCTTTTAGCCGTAGGGGCGTTATAATGTGACGGTCAATCCCACTATTCGTTGGTAAAAGAGTAGCCCAAGAGTTGGCGGTTCGTGGTGATGAGTAGTTACCTTCTCTCTAGTCTCACACTGCTAAATTAGGGGCGGCTAGCGCAGATAGCCCTCGTGTAGCTTTACGCGAAATTCAAAAAACAAACAAACAATTACAACCCACTCAGAAATGATAAATTAAAATCAAATTATAATTTATATAAAGGTTTGTGATTTTAAGTTCATGTTTGTCTTATTTAACAGTCATTCTAACTTTTGTTAAAAGAGCACATTTCGTAGCTTATATGAAAAAATAATCAGATAGATACAATATGTGTGACTGAACCAAGTACGTGACGTATTAAACATAGTGGAACGTAACTGTGGAAACAATGCACGAGGCCCAACTAATAAATATATTTTTAATTTGTATATTCATTTGGGTGAAAAAGAAACTGTTATAAGTAATGACAACGTATATGTTGATTTAATTAACGTTTACACAGGACACTAAAATTAGTTAATATGCTTGAAAATGAGAGATAATTCAAGCATAATATTGAGTATGAGAAGTTGTGTCTCTGCATTTAGGTTTCAACTTGACTTCCAAATACAAACACACTGTTGGTCACTGGTGTAATGGAATCAGTTTATGAATTAGTTTTTTAAATAGAAGAACAAAAGAGTACAAAGTCTCAACATTTGTTCTTGTTTGTTTGTTTTTTTAATTTCGCGCACAATTACAAGAGGGCTGTCTGCGCTAGCCATCCCTAATTTAGCAGTGTAAGACTAGAAGGAAGGCAGCTATTCATCACCACCCACAGTAAATTCTTGGGCTACTCTTTTATCAACAAATAGTGGGATTGACCGTGACTTTATAACGCCCGCACGATTGAAAGGGCGAGCATGTTTGGTGCCACTGGGATCTAATCCCGCGATCCTCAGATAACAAGTCGAATGCCTTAACCCACCTGGGCACGCCAGACTTGTCCCAGCATTTGTAAAAACTACATGTGATTTTGTTTTCTTGAAATACGTCTGCTAAGCTCTAATGTCAAATAGTGATGCTACACGAATAGAAAATCGTCTTTTCAGTAGTGACTGTCTGATTTTCACCTAAACTCCTGTTAAAATTGACTAAAATATAAAAAAAAAGTTAAACAAATATATACTTAGATATGAAGACGTATGAAGATATGACAAACATAAAAATGATTTTTCTGAGCCACGAAAGATGTGAATATATTTTAACGTATTTCTCAGTTTTGCTTACATAGCATGTCAAATACAGACTCATACGACTCGCAGTACACACCAATAACGTCGACACATATGTCGACAAGAGATTTTAGGAAAACCGTTTTTTGTAGTAAATCTCAACTAGGCTTAACAGTGATATGAGTGAAGTTAGTTTGCTTAATAAGATCGTAGGCTTCTACGAAAACTTTCTACTACGTTAGAAATCATGAATATTGTAGTGCAAAATAATTTAGTTTTGTGTTTAAGTGTACGAAGTGTTTGAGTTATGTTTTTTCGTATCATAAGGGGTTGAATATCTTTAATGTAATCCTTCTTCGTGTGTGTTTTAGTAAGCTAGCTGGTTGTTTTGTTAAGATTTTCATCCAATTTTGCGTTCGACACTTTATGGTGACGGTAAAACGGACTAGGAGAAGACTCCATAAGATGTTGTCAAGCTCAGTTGTAGTTTATTACTCGACGAGAATGGTCTGTGATTGGGTTATAAATCTTGGCAAAGGATTAGGGGGGAGAATGTAGTCACGTTTGTTTTGTAAGTTACGGTGGTCAACAGATATTATATCATCCTCACTGTCATACAAAATTAAAACTTTATATTTAAGTTTATAGATTAGCATTTATATAAGCTTAGGATGTGTAAATCTAATCACATTAATTAATTAAAATATGTGTAACACTAATTAATAAATAATCCTTTGGAAATTAGTAAAATGTATTTTAAATATGATTATATTTTTATGCTTTTTGTACTACGTAATGCAATCTTTTGGAAATTTTTATAAACTCCTTGAACATTACTTGAAGCTTTTAATTACCGAAACAATTTGGGATACTTACTCATTTTCTCTTTACAACTAAATATGAAGTAAAAAGCTGTAAAAAGCAAGTTCAATTTTAGAAAATGTTCGTTGTAAAATTGTATATTTTCAGTCACTCGTTCTGTTATACTAGTTAGTAACCTGTCTTTTTTATCTTTACCTAAGGCCTATTTTCAGTTACACGTAGGCACAACATTAGCTCCATTAGTCGTAAAAAATTAAGATTACGTTTTGTTTAGAAAGTTAAAACATTTGTCACTATGAAAAAGTGATTACGAGTATTTAATTAAGGTCAGAACAGATCTATTTTACCATTTTTTAAAAAAAATTTGCACTGCTTATTCCTGGTACACAGTTCAAAATTAGAGACGGGTGGCTTTATTATTTTTGCTAGATACATATACAAATAAACTCTGCTTAAAACGTAATTGTTTATTGTGACAAGTGTTGGAGACGTATTTTTATCAGTGATAATTCTGTGGAAAACGTACTTATCAGGTAGTTGTTCTGGTTAATAAAAATTTTGCTCATTGATAAACCCAATGGCGAGTTGGTTATAGGAGATAAAGGCTTAATTCAATAATGTGTATTTTTATCATTTATTGAGAAAACACATGCTTATTAGTTCATATTCTGTCTTTTTCTTAGTTCGTCAACAATATGCCAATTAGAAAATATCGATCAATACATTTATTGAGGCACGTGTGCGGAGACGATCAACATGATAGTACACAATCGTTTTCAATATCTTACAAGAACCGGTCTTCCAGAAAATAAAAAAAGAGCTGTTCCAAACCTGAGGAATCCAGAATATGAAATTTATTAGCATTTATTAAACGGCCTTGACTGTATGAGTTATTCGCAAAGTTTTATTACATTTCAAAACGCGAGTTGTGAGTTAAGGTAGCTTTGAAAGTGTGAAGGCTACATGGTGACCATGTTCCCATAAAACACCATTCCGTGCTTGGAAAGTCTGTAAAAAGGCACTTTGTCCCTCACTTTTATGATGAACATAGATCGCAAGTTGTCACGTTACAAGAGGGATTACGTCTGGAAGACTGTAGGTGTATTGATAGTGTCTTATAAATATATTACCATTTTCGTTATGAGTACTTTTTAAGAGTGTTTTACCAATCCATTCCAATACTCTGCTGGAACTTTATTATTACTTTTATTGGCCGATGAATAAATAAATAATTTAATTCTTTGGTACAGTGAATTTCTTGATGAAAGAAGCAGAATTCTTTTTCTGCAAATATGCAATTTTTCACAAATAAAATTAGTAATCACTTTTCTAATTTCTGTTAAAAATTATAAGCTGTAACCTCTACCAATGTACCATAAAAACTTAAATAGGACTACATACACAATTTCATATTTTATAAATGTGCAATATTACAAAAATAAAATTGCTAACTACTATTTTGATATATTTATCTGAAACGTTTGATTATGAAGTTTCTCTTTGAACTTGGTAAAGTCAGCCGACTTGAGTACAAATATTTGCCTCCATTTAACTTACAGATGGTTTTAGATTTGATGTGCCCCCAGTGGCTCAGCGGTATGTCTGCGGACTTGCACGCTAAAATCTGGGTTTCGATACCCGTGGTGGGCAGAGCACCGATATCCCATTGTGTAGCTTTGTGCTTAATTCAAAACAACAACAACAACTAGATTTGACGTTAAGTTCTGTTATTTTGTTTATGAACCGTTGTAGCTTAGCTGTAACAATCATATATTCAGACATCAGAGAAATATGCAAGATCAGTAACTTCAAAGTTTAAAAATTTTAATTAGAAGGCAGGACTCCTTTATCACCTCTACTTTTTTTCATTTATTTTCCGATCAATACAATGGCTAAACTCAAATGATAAACGTTGAGTGTGCTCAGTAAGAAAAGATCTAGCATGACAAAGTGGTTAAGACTCGTAATCTGATGGTCGCGGGTTCGAATCCCCGTCTATCAAATATGCTCGCCCTTTCAGCTGTAGGAACGTTATAATGTGACAGTCAATCCCACTATTCGTTGATAAAAGAGTACTCGAAGAGTTGGCGGTGGGTGGTGATGACTAGTTGCCTTCCCTCTAGTCTTACACTGCTAAATTAGGGACGGCTAACGTAGATGGCCTTCGTATAATTTTGCGTGAAATTCAAAAACAAACTAACAAAAATAATATTTTAATATAATAATAATATCAGGTAATTACATAGTTGAAATTAGAAGGCAGATAGGCATATTTTACTAAAGTGTTTGGGTTATTGGGTATCTTGTTTTGTGATTTATATCTTTTATTCTACAAGATTTTTTAGTGTTATGAACTTGAAACACACAGATGCTAAACAGCTGACAATTCTATCGTTATTGGATAAAGAATATTTATATTTTAAACCAACAACGAGTTTGGTTTTGTTTATAGAGTAAATCTAAACGATATTTCCTTTCAAAACGCTATTTTAATGTAATAGGATAGACAAAGACTTAGCGAACTATTTATTGACATGGAAAGTGTCACATAGTACTATTTACAATTGTTATTTTCTACAGAAAATTTACTCATTACTATCGGAATAATGCCTTTTACGATTTTAATGAAATTATACCAAAATAGCTGAGACACCTGGTGCCCTGGACGGATCTATGTAAACTTGTGATAAATGAAAGGTCGTCTTAACACATGAAAAATTGTTTCCTTTACATATGTCCCCTGCTAGTACATTGGTACGTCTTCAAATTTACAACGCTAGAATCAGGGGTTCGATTTCCCTCGTTGTGCTCAGTTGGTAGCCCATAGTGGCTTTGCTATAAGAAAACACACACCTTTACATATAATTAAAATAAACACTCAAAACGTTCATATAAATAGCAAAGTACAAACTGTGAATCCGTAAATATGCATATATCTCCTTATGGACCTTACAAGTCTTCATTTAGTGAAAATCCATCAACGGAGGCGAAGTAGTAGTAAAACTCCCGCAAAAAACTAATACAAACCGCAAAATGCAAAATTGAAAATCTATGTCTATTTCCCCATAGATTTTATAATCCTCCATGTCAATTTTGGTGAAGGTCCATCCATACCCTGCAAAGTACTTGCATGGACATACAACAAACAGTGCTATCATATTCATATAGATGGTGCAAGTGCATTAGATCCGCGTGTGACGTACTCATGATGTCATATGGTATATGCACACAGAATAAAATTTCGCGAAGTTGGGAGTTGAACATTGCCTAATAAAATAGTTTTTTCAGCATCACATAAGCAAAAGTTTCATTATAGTATGATATACACTTTTTTATTTTCGTGGGGATTGTAAATATCAATGAAAGCACATGAAAAGTATAAAAATATAGTGAAAAGCTGTGTTACTGTTCTTACTGCTACGATTTTCTTTGTTATTTAATAAAGAAGTCATCATGCACTAAACACAAATTATTGGCGTATATAATTTTACAAAACTATTACAATGAAGACCAAGCAGTATAAAAATAAAGAAGCTACAGTTGATTTCTTTTTTCGTTTTTATTATATACAGATAAATGAAATACAAGAGAAAGGTTTTCGAATAACGTTTCTAACTGTCTTTCCAGGACAGTTCTTACTCTCTCAGGGAATTTGCTGCTTACTTCTTTACTTCTAAAGTAAATAGTCCAAGAAAGAGAGTAATAGCATCAATATCAGTTACTAAGTGCTTTTACCTCATGAAAACTTATATAGATACAAGAGTGTAATGATCACTTGTATGTGTTTTGTTATCTAGAGATCATCACTGAACATTACGGTACTGCAGACTGACACGACACACGTAAGTATGTTTTCTTTTTGATACAATTAAAACATTAAGAGATGGCACGACCAGACTTAAAAGACATATGTATCAAACTGCAAAATACGTTTGGGAAAACTTCCTGGACGTAGGACATTTAAAATATAAATATGATGTCCATCAAATGTAAGTTAACATCATTACGTAGTGGACACTTCTGAAATCGAATGGGATAATATGACTGGACAGATGGCACTATTCAACACTACTTGCCAACAACTCTAGGGCTACTTTTTATCATAGAGTACTAAGATTGACGTTCTCACTCGTGAAAGGTCATGCAAGTTCGGTAACGGGTTTCACTCCCATGACTAAAAAATTACGAGTCGAATGCATTAACCACCAGGCTGTTCTAATCTCATTAACCATCAAGCTGTTCTAATCCTATTAAACAACGATGATAAATCTTAGGAAAAAGCTAGAGTAGTATTTGTGGTAGTTTTTAATTGTTTCCGTTTGGGTTGATTTAAAATACAGTTTATTGGGTTTCAGTGGTGGGTCCATAAACCCATTATCGACTTCCAATTAATTTGTTTGGCTTTCCGTTATTCACTCGGCGACAGTGTTTAATGGTGTCAATTCAATTCATTATTGTGACGAAATCATTTTTCACAATTGATTGATGGGTAACATGAAAATAAACAATGTAAATTTATCACAGTTAATCTAGTAAAATCGCAAGTTATGATAATTTTAAGAACAACCTTTATCATTCTGAAACCAGTGTCATATTTAATTACAAATTTGATAAACAGATTGTAATTGTGGATACAAAGGATACTTTAACTTAAATAAATAAAGATATAGCTCAGTCAGTGTGGTTCATCTAGTCAAATTGATAGACGTTATAATCCAATCAAATACGTGATGTATGTAAAGTGTGTTGGTTTGTTTGTTTTGAATTTCGCGCAAAGCTACTCGAGAGCTATCTGCGCTAGCCGTCCCTAGTTTTGCAGTGTAAGACTAGAGGGAAGGAAGCTAATCATCACCACCCACTGCCAACTCTTGGACAATTCTTTTACTAATGAATAGTGGAATTGACCGTCACGTTATAACGCCCCTACCCCTGAAAGGGAAGGCAAGTTTAGTGCGACCGGTATTCGAACCAACAACCCTCAAATTATTAGTCGAACGCCGTAACCTACCTGGCTATGCCGGGCCTCATATGTAAAGAAAAACATGGTTTGTCGAAATCAAGTATTTCTCAACTTACATACATTATCGACTAACGCATCAAGAACCGAAACGATTCAGTTTTCTAAAACCGTAAGACAAAGGAGCTTTTTTGCTTTACATTTAAATAGACTTGTCCAGAAAAATTCTATATATTTCCCAAGTTAGTGTGAGCCAACCTAACTCCTATGATCTAATAACATGAGAGATTTGTACAGTTACTAAAATATTAATGATGAAATGTGTAATCATTAATAATGCACACGCCGTACTGGATGATCCTTATCGGCCATCAGGCTGACCAAACTGACTTAAAATAACAATCGTAACCGTCCTACAACTTGTAATATAAAAATGGCTAGCGGACATTGTCTGCTCTTCAGAGTAAACATCTTTACTACAGAGTTCTCTAACATTAAGGATAGTTACAGGGCTATCGATAACATTGAAAAAATTATTAATAGCACAATAACATGATGTTCGGTCAGAGTAGAAGACAGAATATGTTTTAAATTCGTTCATTAACCTGTTGACTGCCAAGTATTTCAGCTTCTATAATACAATTTTAATGCTTCTTCATTTTGCAACTTTTTTCGTGACGCCCTTTTGGATCGAAAGTGAAACAATTTGTATGTAGGTCAAATGCATGTATGGTGCTGACATCTAACGTTGAAGTTAAGTATTATTGAGAACGAATTAACTCATCCGTGGCACTGTGTTATTGATCGGCTTGGACGAATTATCTCGTCAACGGTATTGAATAGGTTAAGCTATAAACTTAGAGCACTATTCATACATGCAAAACATAAAGATATATGTGTGTGTATTTGTATACTGAAAACAAAATCTAAACAATATATCAATATACTGAAGTGATCTAGGTGTAATTGTTAATATGCTGCGTTGAATATCACAAATTCTACAGCTCAAGCCATGATATACCTCTAAACACATTCCGCAGATTTGATTGTATGTGCTTTTTCGCTCCTCCCCCCCTTCCTTCTCAGTGGCACAGCTGTATGTTTGGGGACTTACTTCACTAGAATCTGAATTTCGATACCTATGGTTAGGATAGCACAAATAGCTTATTGTATAGCTTTGTAATTAATTACAAAGTAAAACAACAGCACTTTTATTGCTGTGATAGTCATTCGATTATAGTGATATCGGTAACTGATTGTTTTCTTTCTTTTATCTACTCTTTGAAATCAGATAAAGTTACACATTAGCCTTGGAGCTTCTAGTCTGGCTTGTAAGTCCATGTGATCCTTAAAGTATCGATGAAGTTGGATATAACGAAACTACTTTCCATACGTTTTTATTACTTGGATACACAGAAACGCTCAGGTGACTTGTAAATGTTTCACTTTCCATTATTCAAGATACATGTCTATCATAAAGGATACATCTGAGGATTAGGTCGCACCGGAAAAGCAGAGCAAATGATGAAATTTGAGTACAACAAGGGTACAACTTGAGCGCTATAGATAAAACACGAAAGTTTACAGAGATGGATATAAATTTGTTCGAGAGTCGAAAGGAAAAAAATAACTGCTGACGATATTCCCTGTAGTGTAGTTGAAAGGTTGACGAAACGAAAAGGTGGCAAACGACAATGTTTTCGTTTGCTTTTTTTTAAAGTTGGCTATGAAAATCTACGCGTTTAATTCTACAATAAGAGGAGAAAGTTTCAGTTACTGTGTTAATTAAGGTATAGTTCAATGCACACTCTGACGCCTTGTAAGTGAATTTACTTTCCCTTGGGTACTGCTACCGGCTATGGAGAGAATCTTCTAAGAGAAGTGTGATACGTTAGCAAAGACTATTAATGCTTGTGGTTAAAAAACGGACATCTTGAAGAACAACATTAGAAAGAATATTTATTTATTGAAAAATCAGAAACCTTCGATGTATGAGTTTTCTATAAAAATAAAAGCTTGGTAAGTATTCAGATATTAAGTTTATGCCACAAAAATTAGTAAAGAAAATCAAATATAAAAATGATAAAAACTGTTTTTTTAAAAAGTAACAGTAAAGTAAACATTAAGGCCTGCTATGCGAATATCCAGTTATTCATGTAATAGTAATATAATAATAAATAGTTTTTCAATTAACTTGATGATTTCTCATTTTAAAGAAGAAATCTCACATATTATAAAGCAGCTTTGATTTATCAGAAACTTTTTCTGTTTCTGACTAATTTTTTAAATTAATAAATTCACGAACATATCCACAGTTTCTAATTAATTTGTGACTTTATATTAAATGTTTAACATCAGAGTTTTTCATTAATGACTCAGCATGACCAGATAGTAAGAATGCTGGTCTCCTAATCTGAGGGTCGTGACCCTTCCCACTTATCAAATTCTGACTCACCAATTATCCTCGTCCTTTCAGCGGTCGAACGTCATAATATTACGGTCAATCTCACAAGCAGTTTCTGCAAGAAGAGCCAAAGAAGTTGCTGTAGGAATTGGGTGATGAAGAGTTGCTTTCCCTCTAGTCTTTCACTGCTAAATTAGAGACAGCTAGCAAAGATCATCATTATGTAGTTTAGCGTAAAATTCAAAACCAACAAATGATCTTGAATGTTTCATTCTGTTAAAATTCCCCAATGGTTTTGAAAGTACTTGCACTTATTAATCGGAGTACTCGTATTTTGAAGTTTGACATTTAGAACTTCTTTATATGTAAGCAATAACACGTCTGTTTTATCTGAAATAAATCTGTGTAATGTGAACTCTCATTTATAGTGGGTCTCTTAAATGTCAAATAGATTATTTTTGTGATGTATTTGTTTGTCTTTTTCCTATCTGAAACAAATTATTTTTATATGCGTGTGTGATCTATAACACATAGTTCTAAACAAAATAAATAATTTTAATGTGTGTACTGTTACTGATAATGACTGTTTTAATATTGGTACTGTGATTAATAAAGTGTCTGTTCCACCTAAAACTAATTACTTTTATATCTGTACTGTGATTAATGAAACGTCTATTCCATCAAAAACTTACAATTTTAATATCGGTACTCTGGTGAATGAAACGTCTGTTCCACCTAAAACTGACAATTTTAATATCAATACTCTGATTAATGAAATATCTGTTCCACCTAAAACTAACTAGTTTAATATCGGTACTGTTGTTAATAAAGTGTCTGTTCCATCTAAAACTGACTATTTTAATATCTATAAAGTGATGAATCAAACGTCTATTCCACTCGAAACTGACTATTTAATATTGGTACTGTGATTAATAAAGTGTCTGTTCCACCTAAAACTGATTATTTTGATATCGGTACAGTGATTACCAAAGTGTCTGTTCCACCTAAAACTGATAATTTTGATAACGGTACAATGATTACTAAAGTGTCTGTTCCACCTAAAACGGATTATTTCAATTGCTGTGGTTGGTGAAATGTCTAAGACTGTTTGGAAAGCAGTGTGATGATGCGATCGTAAAAATCCAAGACTGAAAAAAGGCTGATGAAGGATATTATACAAAATAAATAGAAAGCAACTTAATACTACCAGAAGAGCACTTATCTATTATAAAGCACGATTCTCGTGTTTAACAGTCAAATTTTCTGAATATTCAGAAAACGCTCAGCATGGGTTACTAGGACCATGCTGATTTAGTCAATGGTAAATACATCGAGGTCCAATCATTGATTGATAATATTAACCGTCTTTAGACTTCTTGATTTGATAAGAATATCGGACATAGCTTAGTCGTTAGCGGGGTACGAAATATTATTTTGTGGATTCATGGTTAACAACCTGTTGCTGAAAGAATAGTCTAAGAATTGATGGTGTTATTGACTTGTGTCTTCTTTTATTCTACTGCTTCAAAACAAAGGACAAGTAGAAAAGATAGTCTTAAACAGGTTTTAGCAAAATTCTGAAGCAGTCAAACAAAGTCAATATGATCCTTAATTAATTAGTGCATACTCTTGACGGCTGATTCTAAGACAATGGAACGTCTGAGGGGTCTACACTCATAAAAACCGTGGTTCGATAGTCGTGGTGGGTGGAGCACAGATAGCCCATTCTGCAGCTTTGTGTTTAACTTTAAACAAACAAACAAACCTAAGTTATTTTTTCACTTATCTTTGCGTTATATAGGTTATCTTTAAATATATGAGGAAAAAGGTTTGGAAACTGTTATAAAACACTTTTAAGAGTTAAATTATTACAATTATAGACAGCCGTCTGTTATACAGTTAATATCATTTAATGCTCAGCCTGCGAATTAGAGAGACATCTTTTGTAGGTTCACCAAAAAATATATTTCCAATATTCTCCCTTTAAAAAAGAAACAATTCTGAATAGTAATTTCAACTCTTTACGATATTTAAAATCAAAATTGCTCATAATTGTGGTCGAATTCAGACAAGTAAGCAGGGTACGATGAAGTAAAACCCTTTCCCTCTTTGAAAAATCCACACAAAACAAAGTAATGGGTGAACTGCCTCTCAGTGGCTCAGCGGTATGTCCATAGACTTACACGCTAAAATCCGGGTTTCGATACTCGTGGTGGGCAGAGCACAGATAGCCCATTGTGTAGCTTTGTGCTTAATTCAAAACAACAACAAGAACAAAGTAATGGAAACACATTTTGACTTGTCTCTTCAGCTTTATAAATCCGTTTTATTTGCGATTTTCACGGGTTCTATAGATAGAGATATACGATATACCAGGAAGGCCTGAAGAAGGTTTCTTACTACGAGAGGGTCACACAGATCTATATACTAGCACAGATCTGTATACTAGCACCAATACTTTTCTTGTTGTACGTAAGCGATACAGCAGATATTGAACAAGCTTGCTTAGTATAATTGTACGCAGATATAACTATTGTATTAAGTGGTGTAAAAATTAAAGAAATATTCCAAAAGAGCTTTGATAGATTAAGCAAATGTATAAATATCAATGTAATATTTTTAGTTAAACATGATTTTTAATGTTCAAATTACTTTTTCCAATGAGCTTCCTACGCTATAAGCTCCCACACACATCTCTATTTATAAATGATTAAAAACATGGATTTTGTTATTTCTCCTAAGCATTGATTTCCAGCAGCTACATTAAAACTACTCAGTGTTAATGTGTATCTTGATTGGAGATAATGATCATTCTTATACTTACAGCTAACTCGTTGGCAACATTCATACTGGATTATTGTGTATCGTGTCTGTTTGTCTACCAAACAATATGTGATACAGTCATAAGAACTATCCATAAAATAAAACACTTATATGTTATATGATACAGATGACTAATAGTATGTTACTAAGGGTAATGTGATTGTCTTATTTACGTAGTACAAAAACTGTTGAATTCATGAGAATATTATACAAAAAAGTTCAGTAACGCGATACCATAATAATAAAATTGAAAGGTAAACATCGAGAATCACAAGACATAAAAAAGTTTTTAGTATATGTACTTAAATATTATCAGATACCTTGCAACTGAACATGAATCACCCGAAAAGCCAATGATTATATGGAATTCCGGAAGCAAAGAACGCAGTACAGGAAGCATTAGTGAAAATGCACAGATGACACACACGAGAGTAACAAACAATAGGTAATTGCAAATAATTTGCCAGTTTGTTATTTATATATACATTATTACAGATAATATAAAAGAAGATAAAGTAACAGTGCACAGATATTTTATATTCACTTTAAACAGAGAAGTATATACTGATTTTGTATCAATATAAGTTTATCAATGTATGATTGAAAAATAATGTTTGAAGTGTTTGTGCTACTTTACATAAATCAGCCAAGTTTACTGATTGACCTTTGACCTTCTCACTTTCAATTTAAGTCCGCACAGCCGTAATACTATTTGTACCAATATACTGTGCCGGCCATACTAGAGTTGAAAGTATTTCAACCGTGACCTTTTTTTCTGTCACTTAATGTTTCACTAGATATGTTACGTACTCGGGGTCACTGTGGTTGAGAGAAGATTAACCCACAACCAATGGATTGTATTTCTGAGGAAACGACATCAGAGATATAGCTTCGCTTGTGTTCATCAACACTAATTAAGGACGCGAACAGAATTGTCAAGGGTGCATCCTACATTTAAACTGGTCACCTGCGTGCTACACTGGACACGTTGACCGCCCTACTCTTCTTCTCTCCACCATGAAATAAACTATCATTGTTTGTTGCCAAAATATTTTCAGTTAGATTCACGTATAAAATAACTTTATTTTTATTCACCAACTTTTATGAAGTATGATATGTATTTAAATTCTTTGTTTTGTTTATCTCACCTAAGCGTCGATATTTGAAAAGCTGACACATCCAGTGGGGTCACTGTGCATTAACGTATATTTTACTGCTTTGAAAGTAACACTCATGCTTGGATTTATAGCTACGTTATTGACAAGATTTCTAACAAATTGTTATGTCTTAGGTAAGGAACTTACTCTGAATAATTAAACACTATTTTTAAAGAATTTGGGCTTCTCATATCAACCTTTTCTATTTTCAATTGTAATAGTTTAACAATAACTTCCTCAGAGTTTCCGTACAGCCCCTAATGATGCGACTTAACCTTTTTTTTTTTTGTAGGAGCTACGGGTGTATTTACCACATTATTGCTGGGAATACTGTGTCTGCCAATATGCTCATTAAACATTATACAGAAGTGGCACTGTGTATTAGTCTGGGTTACAGCCCATAATAATGTAAACAATCTATACGTAGCTACACTCTGATGCATTTCACTTTTCGGTAATAAAGAAAGAGTGCTTATATAACATCTGCATTTATTTACTGTTTCAATAACTATTTTTGATACTGTGTATGAGCGATTAGCCACTGAAAAAGCAGTTAGGCTTTTGAAAATGCACGTACTATACAGTTTATAGCATTAGTACGTACCAAATAAAATATGATTTTGTAATCTCAAGACTGCTGGTATGGGTATTAAACCTTTAATTAAAATAAAGCAGAGAACAGCGTTTCGGCCTTCTTAGATCATCTTCAGGTTGACAAAGACAGTTCGCAACTCAGTATTCCATTTGTACATTAATAATTTAGATAACAATTTGTAAGTAACAACAATAAATAGTTTTAATGAACTATTTATATGTGAGTACTGTAATATATACTGGTGTCTGTTTTTCATGTAGTTTGAAGTCCTTTCAGGAACCTACCATTTCTCGTATTTAAAAATATTGTTCTGAAGTGTAAATATTAAATGTAAAAACTGTAGCTATAGGAATTAATCCTCATGGCTTTGAGAATCTACGATCAAAAAATTAGATATTAATTATCATATCAAATAAATAGTTTCTAATTAGAATACAAGCAATACATTATTAGAATTTAAATAATAAATATGCATAGATAAAAACTGGTAGTTAGTCAGTACCTGGATTTAGGTTATCTTTTAGGCTAGTGATCACAATAGTTTGGAGTTATATCTCAATTCATCGTCTTTCAGTTCTGTGCCATTCTTTTGTGTTTTACAATTAGTAGCTTATCTAGTATTTCTAAAACGGATTATTTTTACGTAGCTGGAATTGACAAGAATTTTGTTGTATACTATATTAACTTATTTTAACGCTGGGCTTTTTAACCTGTAGAATGTCATTAACAACGTCCTTATTGATTTTGAAACGATTCATTAATTGTAAATTTTACAAAATATTAACATTTATTTTATAAAAGTTATTATTGTGCTCAGTTTATTATTTCAAAATTTATTTTCCTGACATTAAGTATTGAAGCTCGATTCAGCTTGGATGACAGCTTTGGAACATCATTACGAAAATTAATGCAACTTACATATGGGAAAAAATCTAGTGGACGATAAATGTTAAACACATTTCTTGTTAAATGTAACAAGTTGACAAATTAACTTGTGTAATTATTCTCCTTCTTGTTACATATAACAAGTTAACTTGTGTAATTCTTCTTCATCTTGTTAGATATAAAGAGTTAACTTGTGTAGTTTTTTTCGTTCTTGTCTCGGCGAGTTGAGACAACAGCAATCACACTACTGATGAATCACAAGGTCATATAGAAAAACGTTACAAGATATATTGTATTTCAGCCTACCTACACTTTGTTCCTGCATATGTAGATAGGGAAGTGAGCTAAACGTTCAGTAGGTAGGATTAATAATGACATTAATGAACAGTCGATTCCTACAAGTTCAACGTGTAATAACTAGCTCAGTCATAATGACATGGAGAATGTGCAGGAAGTTGTAGATATATATTTCATGGAAATTCCAATAAATTCATATATGCTTGATTATAAATACGATTACAGGTATCTGTATAACAGCGATGTTACTAATAATATCTGATAGTATGCTATGGTGCTACACCTCGTGGTATCTGATAGTGGTACACATAACGGTCCATGGATTCCGACGTGTAAGTTACATGTTTTAAAATAAATGTTTCTGCTATATTAAGTTATTTTAGCCTGAAATTCCTATGTAATTATATTTAAATGCAGATGTCTGGTGATTATGGCTCATTATGGATCTTCTGTTAGACATAAGAAGTTAACTTATATAATTATTCTCCTTCTTGTTATACATAACAAATTAACTTCTGTAACTTTTATCTTTCTTGTTAGATATAAACGATATGTAAACGACTCCATACTTAGTAATTAAATTATTAATATGATTTATTTTGGAAGGCTATATATATATATATGTTCATAGAATAAAGTGTAGTGTGAGAAAAATATAATTAGTTAACGTATTATGGTAACTATATGTGCTCTGAAGCAATATCTAACAAACAGATATGTATGAACTAATTTTTTACCATTGTCTCTTCTGTTACTAAATACAGAGTTCAAATGTTTAACATATTAAATAACAGACGGGTAAACATAAAACCTTTGCAATAAACAATGAACAAATTACTCGATTAACGGTACTAATGTTGGTGAAGTCTTCCCTCTAGTCTTACACTGCTAAATTAGGGACGGCTAGCACAGATAGCCCTCGAGTAGCTTTGTGCGAAATTCCAAAACAAACAAACGCTCCTATTCAGCTACATGAGCATCAGTGAGGTCAGACACCGATTCCAATTCATGCCAAATGTGTTCGATGGGGTTGAGGTCAGGGTTCTGTGTAGGCTAGTCAAGTTCTTCCACACCAACCTCGCCAAAACATGTCTTTATGGACCTCGCTTTGTGCACGGGGACATTGTAATGCTGAAACAAATAAGGGCCTTCTTCAAACTGTTTCACAAAGTGGGAAGCACACAATTCTCTAGAGTGTTATTGTATTCTATAGCATAACGATTTCCCTTCACTGGGACTGAAGAGCCTAGCCCAAACCATGAAAAACAGTCCCATACTATTATTCCACCTCCACAAATCTTTACAGTTAGACACTATGCATTCAGGCAGGTAGCGTTCTTCTGGCATTCGGCAAACCCAGGTCTGTCCGTCAGACTGCTAGATAGTGAAACGTAATTCACCTGAATTTTGACGAACTGGCATTGTTGGAAAGGTGGCATTCTATGCAACGTTGAAAGTCACTGAGCTCTTCAGTACAACACATTCTACTATCAGTGTTTCTCTATGGAGATTGTGCTCTCTTTACCGAGGTTGTTTTTATTCTCATCGATACTATATGTGTGAGGTATTTTAACAAGAATTGTTACTAAAAGTTACATTCTATTGATAAAAATGTTAATACTCATACCATCCATTCTGAGATACATTTCTATTTAAAATGGGTTTCTCGTCAACAAGAACTAAAATTCGTTCTCTATGAGAAGGTTGGCATAGTTTGTTGGCTAGGGTATTTGACTTGCAATCTGGGGTGGTGGTATCGAATCCCTTTATGGTCATGCTTACTCTCTGAACGTTGGGGGCGTTATAATTTAACGGTCAATTCCATAACTCGATTAGAGTAGCCCAAGAGTTGGCGGTTGATGGTGTTGACTAACTGTCTTCCTTCTAGACTATCTTATTAGAATTAAGGACAGCCAGCTCCGTTAGATCTCGAGTAGCTTTCAGCAGATTTCAAGAAATAAGTCCTGTGGGAGAAGCGTATAACCAGTTGTTTAGCTTAGCGCTTAGAAAACACTTCATTAATATTATTGTTCGCCAGTTCTAATAGAAATCTACTACTCTCAGCGATTACGGTTACTTCTAACTGTTTTTTTTATTAACAGTAGTGTTGTTGAGCAACTGTAATCATTAGTTTGATATTATCAGTGACAGTGGTTACTCTGAAGAATGATTTTGTTATCCTCAACAAAGAGACTTTCAATTATATAAAGTTAATTCAATCTCAACTTGTTAGCTAAACTAAAGCGCGAGTAGGATATGATTGTTTGTTACTCTAAAACAAGTTTCTTACTTTCGGAGTTAGTGTTGCTGTTGTTGTTGTTTTGAATTAAGCACAAAGCTACACCATGGGCTATCTGTGCTCTGCCCACCACGGGTATCGAAACCCGGATTTTAAGGTGTAAGTCCGCAGACATACCGCTGAGCCACTGGGGGGCCAGTTAGTGTTATTTGTTGCTTTTAATCCATTACATTCAGAATAAATTAAGAAGTTGCTCTTAAACAGTACCTTGTTACACTTTTCTCTTTTATACTCTCGGAAAGAGTACTACAGTTACCATAGCATTTCTACTCTTAGCAATAATGCTGTAAATTATACATAATTAAAAACTTGTTTCTATTATTGGCAGCGCCGTTAGTTTCTCTTAAGAAGAAGTTCATTATTATCAGTTAAAAAGATGTTACTTACTCATAACCAAACGCTTGTTAATTTCAGGGATTTTTCACTCTTACCAAAACATTTTAAATTGATTCATACTATTTTGCCAGTCTAAACCAACATGTTTATCTTCACTGGTGTAATTGTTGGTTACTCTGTTATATCAGCAGGGATGTTGTTAGTTTAGCTTAATTAATTTTTCACCCTAAATGTACGTATAGTTAATTATTGATAATCAATTTTTTTATAAATTTAAGTTACTGAGCTGTGGATATTTTGTAGTTGGTTTTTTTTAAGTTCAACAAAACAAATTATTGGATATGTTTGACTACACTTACTGGTAAAAATATTAGAAAGCTCAAACTAGTCATGTCTTAATATAAGTCTTAGTTAGAGTCAATGTGATACTGACTCAGTTAGTGTGTGGAGAGCATTAATTTCAATCATTGACTATCTAAGATAGCCTCCAATCTAGGTGTAATTGACATTAATAGAGTATACATCCTGAAATATCCGTCTAATATCAGAGAACAGTGCAGGATTAGGCATGTTTTGGGACCCTATATCAACCATGAACGATCTTTGCTTTACGGTTGGTTGTATTACCATCCTGAAAGTAACCATCTCCATTTGTGTAGAAGTGGACCCGTGTAGAATACACTTGGTCAGTTAAAATGGTCAGATATTTGTGAGTAGATATATGGCCATTCGGAAAAACGCGTGTACTTACATCATGCCATGTAAATGATCTTCAGAACACCAGACGGCTTCGAGAACCTTAAGACTAGAACCTATGAAGCATTGGTCCGTAAATACGTTAAATTCTCACTGCTATAAAAATTCCATTATTGAAGAAGAGTCTAACACATGATTCATCCGGTCAAATTACACATTTTCATTGGAAAACAGTCTAATCGCAATGGTCTAGTCACTGGAGACGTTTTTATCGACTGTTGGCAGAGATAAATAGTTTACGTAAGCGAGCACGCTTACCAAAGTTTATTTCACTCAGTTCCCCATACCCACTGGTCAGATGTAAATGGATCGTTATTACAGTTATCTGTGGATACAAGCTTCATGGAACGTTTATTAAACCGAAGAATCCCTGATATTGTCCCCTTATCCCTGTTTTATATCTCTCTCTTATTACCACAGGGTGCCTTATTAGACGAATTGTTTTTATCTGATGACCAGGATGGACTCTAGCAGCCTCACAATTTGGATCGCATGTCACTCAATTCAAAACAGCAACTCCCCTTATTATAACTTTATCTTTGCCATTATAACAACAATTTATGTTCATAAAATTAGTTGTGTTCATTCTCAGACCCCTCATGGGGTTATTTCTTTACCATGCATATACATACGTTATATAAAAACAAAGTGAGAGTATATATGTTCTGTAAAGAAGAGTTTTGACATCATGGCCTGCTATTTTTTACTTTTTAATCTCTGATACTAAACGGATGTTTATTATAGTCAATGGCAGTGTTCTTAGTTACTCTTAAGTGGTTATTTCTTTCTTAACTAATGTTTTTTAACCAGGTATTTATAAGTACCAATGAAAGAATTGTTGATTATTCCTAACCAAAAGATGATATAGTAAACTACAGTTACCAGAATTTTGCAACTCTTGGCTATAGTATTAAATTTACTTTTAATTATGGTTATTTTAGTCTTAACAGTATTGTTTTTGGTTGCACTTCAATTTGTTACTGTTAGTAACGGTATTGTTGGTTATTTTTCACCACTATTTATTTACGCTCAACAACAGCATTATTGTTGTTTACTATTAATTGAAAGTTTATTAATTTTATTGTGTAGTTTTGTTGGTTACTGCTAAACAAAATTTGTTAGCGTGCGTAATAAAGTTCTTGGTTGGTTAGTCATTGGTTTTAATTACAGAGATAGCATTGTTAGTTAATATTAACCAAACGTTTCCTGTCATGGACGACCTTTGACTTCAGATGAAATAAATTTGCATTTCACAACGTTTCGACTTAATACTCTATTCACAGTACAGAGATTACTGAACCTAAGCCCAACTAAGAGTGTTTTGCTTTTTTTAGTTATGGTTCGAATTTCGTGCAAAGGTAAACGAAGACTATCTGCATCTGTTAAATTAGGGATAACAGACTAGCTGTCTTACCTCTAGACATCTCTACCCACCGCCAACTCTTGGGCTACTTTTTTACCAAGGAATAGTTGGATTGATCGTCACTTTATAACTTCCTCATGGCTGAAAGGGTGAGCATGTTTGGGCGAAGGAGATTCGAACCTGCGACTCTCAACTTACGAGTTATGGCCTTATCTACGTGGCCATACTGGGCCATTTATTGCTATTTGTATCATTGCAGTGGATTATTTTCAATCATGATTTCTTTACCGTGTGTGATCATGTAGTTACTTTATATTAACTTAAAATATATCAGTAGTTGTTTCATTGATTACTCTCAATTAAATACACCTTACTCTTTACTATAGTGTCGTTGGTTGTTACAATGGAAATTTTGTCATCCTGAATTTAATAACCGTTGGTTACCTTCAAACAGAAGCTTGAAACTCTTTGTTACTTTTATTCAGAAATTTGTAATCACTTTTGCTGAGATATGCTCAGAAATATTCAACGTCTGTATTAATGTTTTATTTTAAAGCAAGTTTTGAAATGTTTTCTGTTTTTGTACAATCAAAACAATTTTCTGAAAGAGGACTTTGTCCAAATTATGAATAGCAAAACAAAAGCTCTAGATAAAAGGATGACTTTTGTCTGTAATTCATAATGAAACAAACTTTTGTTTCTTTGTTTATTTCGATTTTTTTCGAAAAATTACGCAGCAGCCATCTGCGCAAGCTACCTCTAATTTTAAAACACGAGGAGTTTCATCTAGTCAACTGCACCTTCCGTTTACTTTTGAAGAACTCTAACCGGATTTGAACATTACTCTTATAATGCATCCATTACCTAAAATCTCGGAGAGAGATCTTACGATAAGATAATGTGAAGTAGGAATAACTAATGACATGCACAAAAATAAAGTTATAAATTGCACATAAAATACGGGTAGCAAAAAAACTTATATCATTCGATTGTAACTTTTTGTAATTTACTTGCACGACAGTGACGTCGTTGTTTAAATATAAAATAATTTAAAAGCGTATTTCTATAATAATTTCGACTTTCCGTTCCCAGAGCTATTACAAAATTCCAATATAACACGAGAACCAAAACATACTGTTTTTACTAAAAGTTTTTTTGGTAATATTTGAAGAAGATGACAAACATATTGACGGTATGATCGGAATCATAAGAGAATATTTCATTTTCATAATCTCTTAAGGCGTTATTAAAGAGCAAATTGTTTCATTGAAATAAGATTGCTATACAATGAATATTTGAATGAACCGGTTCCTTGTAATTTATTAAAGAAAATGTATTTTTCAAGCCGTGAGTCGTATGTCAAAATGCTGTAAATGAAGGAACCCACTATACTGTACTATAAGTGTTCGAATTAAAATCCAATTGAAATTAACATTTACCAAGTGAAGTTTTTGTTGTTCTATTGTCTCGATTATTACAAGAGCTTTTAAACTCATAGTATTTGGAACAAAATCTTAGAAATACTTCATAGCCATGAGTAAATTAAAAGCACGTTGTGTCACATAGTTCTGACATTCAAATGCGTTCTATACATAGTTGATGTTTTATTTTTTGCTCCTACGAATTAAATTATCACATAGATTTTAACAATGAAGTTTTGTTGGTTGAATACTGGTATATTTGTTGTTAATAATAACTTTTTTTACTGTTGGCGGTAATAAAACGGTTGGTCTAAAATTATAGAAATTCGGTAATAGTTCCACACAAGTGTCATTTCTTATTTTTAAAACTCCCTTTAAGCTCTTTAGAAAAATATAATACACAACGTTTCGTATTGATAATAACCAGGTATTATACGAAAGCATTTAAGAATTAGTACAGTTTTTAGACGTTTCTATTCATTTCTAGTTTTGTGTAATATATAAATATTTTTACGCCAAACCAGAAGTTAAAGCTTTCATTCCAAAAATTAAAAAAAAATTACTTTCTCAAACGTTATAGGTTCCGCGAGCGCACAAATAAATTTTCACATTTCTGTAGTTTTCAGATCAATATAGAGTGTATTTAATAGAGAAATTTTCGCGCCTGTTACGTACTTTGTGCATACCAACTTCATTTCTCTGGTTTAGCCAAAAAAACACAAACCACAAAAACACTCGTTTTTTAAATGCATGAAACTACAGAAAATATTCGAAATTTTATCTTATTTTCAATCTTGTTTCAAGAAATCTTTTAATGTATCATTTTGTTTTCAGATTTTATTAAACTATTAAGTTGATAACATGACAAAAAATATATATTTGTGTTTGTTCGACAAAGGTTTATCTCCATAATTGAACCAATCTCTTAATAATGTATTTTGTAAATTCAATAACTGGTTAAATTTTACAACAACTGAGGGTACTTGTAATGTTTAATCTTAGATTGACAGCTTTTTATCGTTACGAAACATTGTCATATCTTTTTTTAATAAAAACGTCTTATCATTTCTCTAAACGCGATTAGTGTTTAGTTTTTACAAAAAGACCGCGTTGTTCACGGAGAAGACGGTTAGAATTAAGTGAAACATTCGTTCTTATTCAAACGGAAAAACCCTCAAAAAGAAGATAGAATAAAGATAAGACTACAAGCCTGAGCTTCTAAGGTATTACTTTTTCTCTTTTTAACAGAATGAAATATCCTCAAATGCAACAACTATTTTTCTAAATGATATTCAAAACATGTTGGCCAGATGGTTTAAGGCGTTCGACTCGTAATATGAGGGTCCCGGGTTCAAATCCCCCTTGAACCAAACACGCTCGCCCTCACAGCCGTGGGGGCGTCATAATGTGACGGCCAATCCTACTATTCTTTGGTAGAAGAGTAGCCCAAGAGTTGGCGGTGCGTGATGATATCTAACTGCCTTCCCTCTAGTCTTACACTGCCAAATTAAGGACGGCCAGCACAGATAGACCTTGTGTAGCTTTGCGCAAAATTCAAAACAAACAATCAAAACATCTTTTGTTTAACTCAAATACACAGATTAAAAGCATCATAAAGTACAAACTTTTATTATGATTTTCTATTTTAGGAGCATTATGAATATTTTAGTTTAGCTGTAAGCTAATAAAGCTAAAACGTGGGTTTCGATCCCCATGATGAACACAAATTATTCTTTAAACAATTTGATGCTTAAACAAAAAAGAAGTAAAAACCTTTATAATTTTATTCCTATAATGCGACCATACGCATACAGATTTGTGTTTTAAACATGTCTTAATAATACTTTTTGATTAGTTAAAGGATATTTAGTGTATCTTTTGACAAGTAATAAAATAAGATAATGTTGTAAGTCAGAGTAATAGTAACTTAATTATTAGCTGCACGCGAAAAAGCATCAGAGTTATAGCATAAACATGAGTATTGTACACATTCTTAATTGGATGAAATCATTTGATTGAATTGAGCGCTTGATATCGTCTAAATTAATCATATTTAATGACAAAGTAGTGACACTGCAATTTTTTTAGAGTAATTATTTACAAATTAATTAATTTCTTGAAACTGTTAATTATTTTGACTATACCTTCGTTTATTCTAATATACAAAAGTTCGTGTGTTTTCAGAGCATAAAACTCAATACACTAGACGGACTCGAACAGCGGGTCTTTAAATAATAAATTTATTGACATACAACTGTCCCATTGAGTAGCATACAGGTATAACCGTTTTGGGAGAAATGGTTTACACCAAGCTGTATTAATGTTGTTAAGAAATGTATGATTTCATAGAACATTTATTATGTCATATAATATATATTGTCTCTAGAGTAATATTAAAAGATAATTGTTTATGTGTTGTAAATTGAGTTTTAATAGATTCTTAACATGTTCATAAAATCTCTTCATACCGACAAACAATTTATAAATCAACCCTCTTGTGGCACAGCACTAAGTCTTTACGTTGACTAAACGTGTTTTACTTCTGTTTAGGCTTGATATAGTGCTTTACAACGATATTTAGTTTTTGTTTCTATTTTTGACTGTAGAGGCTGCTGTACCTACTTAGTTATATCTCAGATCTCTACTGATGGTTGAGCTGGACAGTCCATGCTTATTGAAGTGTTTCATATTAATCAAGCTTATACAAGCTGTTATTATTCAGTTTGGTACTGACTTCACTTCTATTGTAACTCGTCCCGGGGATTATAATATTACATTTATTTTAACTCAAGACTTTGACCTTGGGATAGATCGTGGGAAGGGATATTCATGCGACTCGCGAAGTGACCAGTAAGACGATAATTGTTTCATTTTTTGGTGTACGTCACTGATGACAGCGGTATTTCTATGTTAAACTATTTTGAGTGTGGAGTTATGAGAGCTATCGTGTGTAAACGGGACCGGGAAATTTATAATTGTATTAGGTTTATGATTGTGTCTTTGTTTTTAGTTGTCGATTGTCTGCCTTTTGTAATTAAAGTGATGGACCTTTTTGGTTAAAAGTATCTTCATTAAAACAAAACATGAATGACGTGTGTGTGTAATTTGTGTCTCTCTGAGGATCATCTGCACAAGGACTATCTCCACTGACTTGTGATCGGTAAAGTCCCCTTGCTCGACATTGTAGAGGACTTGACGATTAGTCTTTAGTCGTGGCACCATTAACTTATAAGGTTGTAGGGGTGGACTATAATAAGTGAAGGTGGACCATGAAGTTGGTGACATTAATTAACTTACTGTCACAGATACTGGCTTAATTCAACTATGTTATTCGTCTACTAAACGTGATAAAGAACGTCCTACGGAGACTCAGAGACAATCTGGAAGTTTATATGCTGAATGCAATTCTACATTTCTAAAGTTGGAGAAGAAATCAGAAAATGATTGAACTTCTTCGTTGCTGGACAATGTTAAGCATGACATATCTACCCTGCAGAGCTGGAAATATTCTGAAGTGGTTAGTATGGAGATGATATTTTTGCCCAGCAAACGAAAGATTGTTTGTAGATTGCTGATATTCATCTCGTGTGAGTCAGACTACTTATAGACTGCAAGTTTTAAATATACTTCTATTTAATTCATGTTTCTTTTCTCATTTAAAATAGGATGGTGAACACGAACGGCTTGAAAGTGTTTGGAAAATTGAGAAAATATTTAATGTATTGTAGTTCACACTATTTATAATTTGTTTTCAAGATACATTTTTTTTTTTATAAATGACTATTTTCAGTTGAATAGCAAGTTTTACCCAGGGTCTTTTTTCACGTGTTTAAAATTAGTTCAAAGTAATTATAAAAATTAGATTTGGACTTTTAGTTGTATAATAGTACGTGTAAATTATAAATAGTGTGAACTGCAGTTGTACAATAGTTTCATTTACACATACTATTTATACTTCTTTCTTAAAACGATTACACGTTCGAATTATTTTGTATCACTCATCCGTGATTTCGTTACATGAAAAGAAATTGCCATTGAAATTTTGTACATTCATATTAATAAATATTGGTTTTCACGACGTTTTTACTTTAGCTTGTTTGTTTTTGAAATTCGTACAAAGCACCTTTAGAGCTATCTATGCTAGCAGTCCTTAATATAGCAATGTAAGACTAGAAGGAAGGCAGCTAGTCATCACCACTCACCACCAAATCATGGACTATTATTTTACCAACAAATAATGGGATTGGCAGTCAAATTATAATATCCTTACGACTGAAAGGGCAAACATGTTTGGCGCGACGGGGATGCGAACCCGCAAACCTCAGATTAACCGATATTTGAAGTTAGGGTTTTATAAAGACTGAGAACTGAAACCGGGTGGGTCTCAGTTTTCATGGAATACAAATTATCGTTGGCGCAACGATACCTTGTGAATGTCGTGCAGCAAAATTACAGGAGGTTCTTAATATTGTTGCCAGCTATTGTGGGGTTCCAAGCTTAGCTTGAACAGTTTTGTTTTGTTTTTGAATTTCGCGCAAAGTTACATGAGAGCTACTTGCGCTAATCGTCCTTAATGTAGTAGTGTAAGGCTAGAGGAGAGACAACTAGCGATCACCACTAATTCTTGAGCTACTCTTTTACCAACGAATAATGGGGTTGATCGTAAAATTATAACGCTCCCACGGCTGAAAGGACGAGGATGCTTGGTGTGACGGGGATTAACCCGCAAACTTCAGATTACGAGTCAAGCGCCATATTCACCTGGCCATGCTGGGCTTAAGTCATGATACTATCCAAAACTTGCTTCCTTTCAATACAATAATTGCAGTTGACTTTTATCATTTATGTATATTAAGTAACATATGCTTAAGAATAATAACATAAGGTTATTTAACGTAAGTAAGGACAATACCCCGTAAAACTCTTTATAATTTAAATTCGTTGTATTCGAACCCGACATCTTGGTATTAATTTCAATTGATTTCATGAAAGAATTGGCAGTATATAAAACAAACTAGCCATTAAAAATTACTTGATATATAATACTTTTATTTTATTTTACTTGTGCGAATTATTTTGACAAACACACACGCACAAACCCATAAGGATTATGAAAGGTTCTAGCCCTCACACACATCCCGTTTTACAAACATCTACTTACTTTACTAATCCCTGTTACCATAATAAAGTTAACAAACTTATGTTTGCATAAGTTAATTACAGTTCAGTACCTGCCATTTCGATCCGGAAGATGACAGTATTCATGAAGTTAAAATGTCACCATGACTAAGAGGTAAAACAGAATTAACAGCTTGTTAAAAATAAGTGAACGAAAATATTGTTATGTGTGAAAATAAAAAAAACTAAGATAGTTATAAGTAGTAATTGTAACACTTTGTTAACAGAGATCTCTCATGTTATCCTATACAATAAAGATACTTATGAGTAGTAGTTTTAACACCTTGTTAAGAAAGATCTATGATGTTATCCTATACAACAAAGATAGTTATGAGTAATAATTTTAACACCTTTTTAACAAAGATATTTGATGTTATCCTATACAACGAAAATAGTTACGAGTAGTAATTGTAACACCTTGTTAATAGACATCTCTGATGTTATCCTCTAGAACGAAGATAGTTATAAGTAGTAATTTTAACACCTTGTTAATAGACATCTCTGATGTTATCCTGTACAACGAAGATAGTTATAAGTAGTAATTGTAACATCTTGTTAACAGAGATCTCTGATGTTATCCTATACTTGGTTACTCTTGCAGATGTGCTCTTATTCTTTTTTTTACTACTTTCCACACTAACACGAGTGAAATCAATACGTATCTTTAGGAAGGAAGAGAAATAATTTAGCGACTAATAGTTTATTGGAAAACGAAAGAGGAATATTTGAGTCACTGATTTTTTCTTTATATGTATAAAATTTTAACGATAGGGGTAAAAAAAGTAGACTTAATAGTCACAGGAAATTATATATGTATTTCCAAATCGTGATGTTCTTTGGGTGAGAATGGTAAGTTTACGGACTTGTAACAATAAAATGTAAGAGTCGGTTCCCTACGGTACATACTGTAAGTGTTGCTGTTTTTTTTTATATTGTGAGACTCTGTTTTTCTATACCCTTATTGTATCATGTACAAACAATTTTAACAAATAATTCCGACCCTCGATGGTTAAAATATAAAAACGAGTCCTTATTTTGTTATGATTCAGGTTTATAACTCCTCCATAGGCACAGCACAGGTTTTTGCATAGAAACAAAGAAATAAATAGCTTCTTATTGATTGAATGAAATTAAGCACAAAGTGACACAATGGGCTAATTGTGCTTTGCCCACCATGGTTATCAAAACTTTGTTTCTAGCGGTGCAAGTCAGCAGACATACCGGTGTACCACTATTGTAAAATATTGGTAGTGAATGTGATTTAGGTAAGGCTGTGTCACAATATATAAACAAGCGAAATATCAGTCTTTTAATGACTTTTTTAATGAATATGGCTCTATTGTTTTTATAATTGCTTTAATCCTGTGTGAATTATTATTTAGTTACTATATTATATTAATCATTTCGACCTTTTTTAGACGTTTAATTAAAATTTTCAAGATTTTGTGTAATAAATGACGCAAGTGCATTACTACTTTTCTTTAGAGGGATTTTATGTAAAGCATATACACAGGATATGTAAATTTGAAACCCTCAGACCCAGGCAGGTGGATACAATCCATAAAACCCTCCAATCCAGTATTATAATATTACTCTGTAGTAGTTATAATTAGGCATTCCTTGAGTTTCTCAAACATAGAATCTGTTCTGACTTTCTGATATACACACAATAAGTTCTCGAACAAGATCGTGTTGTTCCGATAACTAAAAATCTAACGATTCAATATTTAAAGTATACGAGGTAGAGAAGGACATTATGAGATTTGAAACAATATTTTAACATGTATCCAGACATTTTTCAACTACCGTTGCTGTGATCAATTATGTACTTCCAACTATAACTGATGGAAAACATTCCTGGATATCTTAAATTTGTTTTTCTAATTAGTAAACGTAAAATTTCCTTCTTATAGTTTCACCATCCTTTTTGTTATGAGTCTAAAATGTCTTCTTCGCTAAACTGTCTCGTATTTACTGAAAGCACTTGATATAAAAAAAAAAGCCAGTGTACGTACTAAATCTAACCAAACTCTTTCTCTCTATGTAATACTATACCCGCCATCTTATTTTTCTTCGTCTGTTTCAGTTTCAACATTATAGATTAAGCAGCATTCAACACATCCTGCTACTGTTGCTAAAGGTGAGCTCGGTCAGTTTCCCATTTTTAGTTACTTACTCGCAGAATATAGATTTATTGTAAAATTTACCCTTACATCTCAATGTGGCTAAAAAGAACTGTTTTAAGTATCAACAGGTTATTCAAGAATCAAAACTGACTTATTTTATCTAAACGTAGAAAAACTATGAACGCTGACCCTATGCCACAGTGACATTAAACTCCTACCATTGCCATTCATCCGCAACCTTAGAGTCTGCAAAGACTGGAGATGCATTACTGGTTCAGAGATTACAAAAGAATAACTGCTGCAGATAAAATATCACTGTTTTTTCTATCAAATAGATTTCCGTACTTTTGGTAAAAAAAAAATCAATCGATATTGAAGATTGTATATTTCGTTTATTTCGTAATACATAGCTATACTAACAGTTAAGAGCCGTTACTGAAACCAGTTACACAGGGCGATAAATAGATTATTATAATATTTAAACGGACTACTGGAAAACAAAACAAACATAGTTTGTAAATCTGTTTTATATAAATCATCACTTGTGATAACAGTTATTACAAACTGTATTGTTTTTCTGTTTATATATTGAAATATATTTGTGTTGAAAAAGGGAATTATGTCGAGCAATCTTGTAGGGAAATAACATAAGTAACATAAATTGAATACATATTAACATTTGATTAGATACTAAGCTCCAATTCAAATCTCTCATTATTTGAAGTAGCAATTCCTAACGTGCGTCACGTAATAAATTAGAGACTTGTGCGAAATAAGTTATAACACGTAACATACATTCTATAGTTTAGAAAATGGATATCAGTTAAAAATGCATTTTTTATATTGCGTTACATTTATTGCAATTAGCATTGCAGCTTGTTGATACATTTCACTACGGTGAAGTGCCTTGTTAACATAAGCGTTACTAGATGGCAGCACAAAAACGGTTTCTTAAATACTTTAAAATTTCGTGCCATTATTCACAAAACTGAAGGATAATGCACATTTAACAACGTCACCAATTGTTTTAGGTTAATATTCTCATCATTATACACGAACATACACATTTATAACTGAAATGTGTTGGTTATATTCTGTGATATAGTAGAAAAAAATACTAGCTTTTTATGGATAGCTATGAAATAGTACTGCTAGATCGTAAATGTCTCTATAAGACTATATATAACTCCAATAATAATATTTTGCCTAATAAACCATCACATTAAAACTACGAAGAACAGAGAAAGAGATCATGAATGTGATTGGGAATCTATATAGTCATAAAAATAAAGAAAAATAGAAGTGAAAAAGTTGTGTGAAGTAATTTTAACGTTTAGAAATACGTTACGATACTCTTTCCTTCAAAAAATCACTATAATTATACCTTAATTGATGCAAAATGTTTTGTTTTGATAATCTATTATTGTGCAAGGATATGAAAGATTATTTAAACAGAGATGGTATATAATCGCATAACTTCAAGTTTACAATAAGTACATGGTCTGGCATGGCCGAGCGCGTTAAGGCGTGCACTCGTAATCCGAGGGTCGCGGGTTCGCGCCCGGGTCGCGCTAAAACATGCTCGCCCTCCCAGCCGTGGGGGCGTTATAATATTACGGTCAATCACACTATTCGTTGGTAAAAGAGTAGCCCAAGAGTTGGCGGTGGGTGGTGATGACTAGCTGCCTTCCCTCTAGTCTTACACTGCAAAATTAGGGACGGCTAGCACAGATAGCCCTCGAGTAGCTTTGTGCGAATTCCTAAAAAACAAACAAACATACAATAAGTACATTCTAGACGTCTGTCGTGGAAATGAAATTTGATGTCAATGTCCTTCAGAAAGTTTCATTTGCACGAAATGTCCGTTTAAACCTTTGTATACACATATCCTGTTTAACTTGGCTTTAGTGTACCCATAGGCTACATTTTACATGCCAGGTTTCTTGTGTTACTCTCGTGCGGTGGTAGTTCCAAGGTGTTGAACTATGTCGAGAGATATGACATCAGCAAATGCTTTGTCTTAAGTAATTTTAAGAATGTTTCTGTTATCTCTGGGAAGACAGATTATATAACAGTGAATAATACTTTCCACAGTTCGAGAGAAGCTGACGGACTAATAAATGTTTATGGGATTGATTAGCTCCAAATATAAAGTTCGGTCGAAGTTCTTTCTGACGTAAGTTAGTTAGAAACAACAACAAAAATTCAGCGTTTCCTTTTATGCAAAGCTTGATACAAAAAATTCTTCATAGAGAACCTTATCAGAAACTAATTTTGGATTAGAGAAAGCAGTGTCTGGATATCTATCTGTAGGCGCCTTGTTTTATTTTGTTTAGGATCGATGCAAAAGCACTTAGTAACTCATTTTAAAGGCATTATCGGGTTGAAAGAAAATTATCATTTTATTTATGTGTCACGTCTACTCTTAGCTTGGTCATTTTAGGTGAGTAGTACTTTTTTGTGAGACACTACAAAAATAAATGTAACGTTTTATATGCTGGACAAAGCTACACGTGACTTGCATGAAATTGTTTAAATCTCTTAAGGTTTATAAATGTATTTGTTTCATGAACAGCTCTCCCAACGGACCAAAACCTAGATATCCAGTACGGCGTTATGTATTATACTATATGACATTTAGTGGACGTGCCTGGACATGGCTGATGATCACTTCCATACTACAAATTGCTCAAGGAGCAGAGCAGTGGGGTTTATAGCGTAGAAGACAGAAGGGTCGAGTGCTATTAAATGTAAAAAAAAAATAGGTCTTTTTCTTTTAAGAAGTATATTTATTTATTTTTTAAATTATGAAACAAATCAGCTCGAGTTCAGTTTTTGCCCAACTTTGCATCAGTCTGATGCTGTTTTAAGCTGTCATTAACTTCACATCTGGGCCTGACATGGCCTAGCGCGTTAAGGCGTGCGCTTTGTGATCTGAGGGTCGCGGGTTCGCGCCAAACATGCTCGCCATCCCAGCCGTGAGGGTGTATAATGTGACGGTCAATCCCACTTTTCGTTGGTAAAAGAGTAGCCCAAGAGTTGGCGGTGGGTGGGGATGACTAGCTCTCTTCCCTCTAGTCTTACACTGCTAAATTAGGGACGGCTAGCACAGATAGCCCTCGAGTAGCTTTGTGCGAAATTCCAAAACAAACGAACAAACAAACTTCACATCTAGGTCTTATCTAACCTAGATGTAAATTTTTCTCTTTACGCTACACATTATGGCTACCCCATCCTCGAGAAAGAAAATATAATATTTTGGCCTCAGCGTAGTCTATAATATAACGAGAATGTAAGAATGTTAAAAGACTAAATCTTGATATTTTAAACAGGGTCTACTGTGCTAAGGGTATAGTTTAGTAAGAGGTCTGATAATGGGAGAAATGTTGCTGTTTCAAAGGGTTTCAGTTTTAGGCATTGCAGAAAACAAATCATTTCTGGCAATAGTAAAGAAAACGTGCATGACAATCAATTAAGAAATTGGTAAATAGCTAGAAAATATCTCAAAAGTGTTACATAGAACAAGAGGGAGATGAACAGAAACTGTAGTTCATACTTTTTATCAATCTTAATAATTTCATTGTTAGTGATGAACGAATTACACGTTGGTGTAACTGATATTTCTTACTACTATTGTTGGTGTTGAGGATTTACATATTAGTGGGCATTTATCGGTCCTCGTGACTTCACTGTTGGTGATGACAGCGCTACACATTACTTTAACTAAGATTTGTTATAATTCTCAGAAACTTCGGTTCGAGAATAAGCGTCTTACGTTTTAAGTAACTTTTGTTTGTTGATCCCTTGACTTATGTTCTGCATGAGTTAATCAGCTGTCTTATTTTTAGTCTTTCAGCTCAAAATTGAGGCCTGGCATTGCTTAGTGGATAAGGTACTCGACCCGTAATCCGAGGGCCATGGGTTTGAATCCCCCTCGCACCAAACATGCTCGCCCTATCAGTTGTGGGGACGTTACATATTATGGTCAATCTCACTATTCGTTGGTGAAAGAGTAGACCATGAGTTGGCGGTGGGTGGTAACGACTAGCTACCTTCCCTGTAGTCTTACACTGGAAATTAGGGAGAGCTAGCGCAGATAGCCTTCGTGCAGATTTGCGCGAAATTCGAAAAAAAAAGAACATTTCTTATTTCATAGAGTATTTTGTTTTAATTATTATTTAATTTTTAAATACATTTGAATAGTAACTAAAATGAACTTTTCCTTCTATGCCCTTAAAGAAAAATCGAGAATATCTTATACACACAGTGAGATTTTTATTTAGTTAAAAGTAAGACAAATGACACTGCTTGTTTTCAAGTTGTATTTCGTCCAAACTTCACAACAGTATCGAGTTGTAAGCATCTGATTTGTTGAAGCAGCTCTACTTTCGCTTCAATTCGGTTTTATCGAACGTGTTCTTGTTAGTCGTTTCAACGCTTCTTCGAGACTTCGTAAAAAAAAAAACGTCTTGTAATCTAATTCAGTCATAAGTAAAGAGTTACTGAAGCACATATGTTGTCCCGCAGAATTTTGCCTTGGACATTTTCAATCATGCAAATTAAATACACTGTCAAATAATTTTAAGTTAAAAAAAACTACCATGAAAATAGCTTCGAAGTGGAAATGAGCTACAAAATGATTGAAAGCTCCCGAGTTATAAAAACAAAAATTATTTTATTTTCTTGAAAAAAAAACACAATTAATTTGAACCAGCGTTTACTTAGAATGTTCTTCCTTTGGTTTTAATAAAATAAAGTGAAAAAGCATAATGAACATTTATGACGAAGCCACATAACAACTTTGGTAGAAAACTGAAAAATTAGTTTGTGTGAAGATAGCTATGAGAAAATGCTTACGCACAATTTTGTTATATTTGACCAACAACTAAATAAATCACGAAACTGCAAATTATGTTATATTTATGTTATAATATTTACACGACTTTATTAAGCTATCTGATAGGATACGTTACTCCAATACTTTGAAAATTATGTTTATTCGTTACATGTGTACATATTTACCAAGTGCTGCAGAAAAGCTATAATTAGTGTGTCGCGCTGCATTTCGAGGGTTCGAGACCCGATTCGGCTCAATACGTTCCATATTTTCAGTGGTTGGTTTGTTAAAGTCATAAGAATACTTTGTTTTAATGAACAAACGAAGTCTTTGTGGCAACAGATGATGTTAGCTGTTTACCTTCTGTTTACTTAGTCGTTCAGATATAGGAACGCTAGACACAAGCTCTATTGGGCTCTCTGTTCTGGTTATTTAGTCTTTGTATATAAATTCAATACAAGGTAATGCACTCTTGTTAATATTTTCAATTTGAGAGGCACCTTAAGTAACAGACTAGATAAATGGCCAGGTCAGAGAATCCTAAGATTCGAGAGTAGCCATCCTTTATTTATCACTTCTGAATAGAATGAGAGAACGGCAAGCCAGCAGCGCTTTACTGGCCATGTATCTTGTGTAAAAAAAGAAACGAAACTGACTTTCACAGTTATAACTCTGGGAGTGTTGAACATGCAAAGTCCCATATTGTTTCTCGAATTTTGAAACTTACGGCTTGTAGCTCCAATATTAATCATGGATTAATATTGTGTATTTCTTATTACATAATTAACTTAAACCTTTATTGCTAATACATTGAAATACATGCTTAAAATTGGAAATAAAAACAGCACAATTGTCTGTAGTAAGTGTGTTCGCTCATGAATCGATGTTTGAGTTTAAAATAGTTGTGTTAAAATCAATAACCTTTATTATTGGCTAGAATTTTTGTTTATTGTTTTCTAATTCTAACTTGTATGAATAAAAATGCAGTAGAATACCTCAATGGTCAGAATAAAACTTTTGTAATCCTGCTGAGTCTTGTCAATGAGAATATTGAAGTTAGTTAAACATTAGAAACAAATTAACATAATCTGGAGTCTGAAAAATCTGGAACCATAATCAATTCGACGAATTTTACAGAATGTTAACAGCAGGACTAACAAGACGTTAGTCCTCTATGTAAAATATTTCTCAGCCCAAACGAGCCGTTTTTACATATATATTTGCTTTACAAGTGGGTTTTCTCGACATCACTGAAGACCTTCTCATGTTTTGACAGCACCATGGTTAGTTTAACAAAGACTGCAAATAACCTATGGTCTTAGACTTTTCAGACACCCTGTAAATCAGTTATTAAGTGTATTTTTTATTTCTTCACGAGTTTTGTGGTTTGTAGATAAAAATGTACTCAGTGAAATACGCGTTAGTTTATTTAAATACTTATAATCAGTATTATGATGGGCGGGCGATAAAAAACAAACACGGATCATTTTTAATTGGTAGTTTCTGTGATATAACGCCACAAAAAGAATAATTTTTCACACATCAAATCGATTTTCATAATGGACGCTATATTGTCTTGCCATCTACTGATATGATTTGTTAATAATAATGTTTATTCAAAAAATTGATAAAAGTATGTTCTCATACGTCATTAAGGATAAGATATTACGGTAATTGAACGGAGTGTATGGAATATATATAGTATTTCTGAAACCTATTTCTCCCTTTTTCATTGAAGTTAGTGCAAAGAATGATTTCTAACATTTACGACGGAAGTGTTGTTCCAGCCACACGTCTATAAGTATTTTGAATTTATTATAATCGTTAAAAAAACAACCATATATATAGCTCTATTAATCTCTTCTGCAAATGGAACTTTCAAAAGAAAATTATGTTTTTAATTAGTTTTAAAACTTTTTTTTTACAGTTAAACACAAAGCTCGACACTGGACTATAAGTCTTGTACTTACTGTGAATATCAAAACCCGATTCTTAACGTTAAAGTCCGCAGACTTTCCACTAAGCCACAGAGGAACAGGCGGGTCACTTGTTCTTAAAATAAAAAATGTTAATGCTAATTGTGGATCAGAGATGGCAGCACTACATAGTGTCAAAGTTACGACACAAAATCAACATGTGTTTGTAGTTAAGCACAAAGCTACACATCGGGTTATCTGTGCTCTGCCAACCACAGGTGTTGAAACCCAGCTTCTAGCAGTATAAGTTTGCAGATATATCGCTGTGTAGAGGAGTAGGGGAGAACTTAACATTCCATTCTCTTAATATAGAGAATCCACTCATGACAATTTTATAAAATGTAGATCTAAATCGTCAATATAAGCAGAGTATTTACAGTTCAATATTTTAAATCGACTTTATAAGTTTAAATAAAAAACAATAAAGAAAACAAGTAGTGGAACAACAAAATAGTTACCAAGAATGTTCTGATATTATTTGTTCCATTTATATAATGGTCTCAAAATAACACTTCGATTTTTCCTTAATTATTTGATATTACCACCAAAATACGTTAAGTATTCGGAATTACGTATCTTAACATAAATGTAAATCTCTTCTTCAGACACATTAGGTGTTTTTATTTCGAAACAACTCAACTTCATTTTATGTGCGTCTTAATGACGACAAAACTCAAATTCTTTGTTCTTAATAATAAAGTTAACAAAAATTACAATCGAAAAATTGAAAGAAAATATTACATTCATTACCCAAGAAATGTTCCTTCAACTTATTTAAAAGCGTGATTTTTCTTATATTAAGGCCACATTAGACTATCTCCTGAGTTCACTGAGGGGAATCGAACACATTATTTTAGAGCTGTAGATCTGTGAAAGCAATGAAACGCTAGTTTTAAATATATCAGTAACTGAGTATTTTTATAGTGGTGATTGTGGTTTATAGAAAATAACACAAAAAATATGTATTTTAAATAATTTAAGTTATGTTGGCTTTCAACAAGCCGTTGGGCTTACACAATGAATGTATCTAAGTATGTAGTAATTAAAAGCAGCCATGTTTTTTATCTGTTCAAACCCATCACAAATCGTCTTTTCTTGACTTCTGTTTCAGTGAAGGTGCTACCATCTGTTGATGAAGTTGAAACTTCTTAAATTGGCCGTTTTCTTATAACGGTCAATCAAGAAAAATTATCCTCGAATTATGTCAATGTAATTTAAAGTAAGCACGTGAATGTATTTAAAAAAAAAATTCATTATTTCATATTATGAATGGACAAATAAACATGACGAAACAAGAACTGTACAGAAAATATACCTTTACGGAGTATGATATTTAATGAACATGGTGGAAGAAAGAAAATAAAAAAATAAATAATAAAAAATACAAAGACAACGAGATAATTAAACACCAAGAAAAGTAAGAAACGCAACGGAAAAAAATCAGTGAAAAAAAGCCAACATTTAATTAAAGTTTTCGAACGCGAGCAGAAATGGGTTTAAAAGTAAAACAAATACAGGAGATTCTTGTTAAATTCTGTTGAACAGCTAAGATTTTTTTTTGAATGTAAAATAGTCTGAAGTTAAGATAAATTGAGGAACTTCGAAACATTTAAAAAAAAATAATTAACTAGATTTTTTTCACACAAAAAAATCTAATGATTTCGTAAATCCCTTCTTTACTTCTTACTCTCAGATACTATAGGGTACTGTTTATCACCTTTAACAGCTCTCATCCATGGAAATTATTGGTTTAAACTTTTGAAGTTTTTTTTTACAAGGACTTAAAATTCTCTTTTAATATAAATAACATTTCTCAGTGATTAAGGCCCTTTCTCAACTGGAATACTTGACAATAAATTTTAAAGTGATGTATAGATATTTTAAAATGTTGCAAAATTCAGTTTAAGAACGTTTCAGAGCGTACTAGCTTTTCCTTTACCAAATTTTAATGATAAAATAACATAACATTTGAAAAAGTACTTTTAACCTTCTTAAACTAACAATTATTCCCAGACCTTTATGACACCAGTTCTACTAAAACACCAGTGTACTTCAAGATGACTAGTTTTTGAACTCTTTGAGAGGACCGAAGACGGAAATTACATAATGCAAGATAAGAATTGTCCACTTGAACTTCTCAGTTGTAAAGGTTAAACGGCAGGTAAAATTGAGCGTAACATTATCATGTTGCTGGACAACATCTAATAAAAGTTCTCTATTGACTAATTAAAATAGTTTGGCGTCGGAAACAACGTTACTTATATCTAGTTACACGTGAGACAATGTGTATTTTTTACTCATATTTTTCGGAAACCTCTTATAATGTGATGTTGAAGAATAGTTTTTTTTGTGCTGTATATTTTTAACTTTTAAAAATACTAAATAAGAGACAGGTTATGATGAATAGAGGAACATATTTACACAGCGATAAATCTGAAGGTTTACACAGCTACAAACCCCGAGGTTTCACACCCTTGGTGAGCACATCATTGTGTAATTTTGTGCATAACTTCAAGCATATGTTTATATTATGAATATTTCAACGTCATTCAGCTCATTAACATTTTCAAAGTCTTGTAATTCAAAATCCAATCAAACAAACAAACCACTCTTAATTGATAAACATCAAATCTATTATATAACTCTTTCTTTAAATATTCACTAAATAAGTGGGCGATTTTCCAGCAGGATGCAGCACGTGTTACTTGAATGCTTGGTTTTTATGTTCCGTTTAGATAAATCTCCACACCTGTTCAGTGAAAATAGATGGTTTTGCAGGAGTCTAATGACCCGTATTTGTGAACGAAATTCAATATCACAAATAAGTTACGTTAATTTCAGACTTGACTTTGTGCAAAGTTTTCTAATATAAAAACGGGAAATTTTGACAAGTTCATGTGATACCAAATATTATGCAGTGATGCACGAAACTCGTTAAACATCTTTCACGCACGTGTCGCTAGATTCAAAAACTTGTACATGAGCGTTAGGTACTTTTAGTGTTTCCTTTGTTTTCAACATCGTCATATTTATCTAAAATATCACTGTTGGTACTACAATGAAATACACAGAACTGTGATTCTTTGTGGACAAAACATGTACAAGTCATTTATGAACTCAAATTAAAAATCATTCTGATTTCCAGCTAAAAAATGTGAAGTTATTAATACAGATGATGTAACTAAGAATCTCTGCGACCTTGAGTTTTATTTTGTAAAAGGACTGTTAAAATAATTTATTTTGAATAAAACGTGCCATTATTTTATTAGTGCAAAGATGCATAGTAAGTTTACCGTGAAGAACCTAACCATAGATTTTAGCTTTCTAAATCCATAAACTTACTCCTTATTAAACAAGGGATTATTTTAAACAATAGGTTTAGGATTTGGTTGTGGTTCCAGTTTCTATTCAAAGAGTGTATCATAATCGGTATGACTTTCATTAGCCCCCCAGTGGCTCAGCGGTATGTCTGCGGACTTACACGCTAAAATCCGGGTTTTGATGCCCGTGGTGGGCAGAGCACAGATAGCCCATTGTGTAGCTTTGTGCTTAATTCAAAACAACAACAACAACGACTTTCATTAATTCTTAATGTATGTCAAATGTATTTTTTACCAACAAGACTTTCTACAAACAATAACATTCAGATAATACCCTGAGCTTTCGATTTTTTTAAATTATATTTCAAGTTTCACAACCATTTATTGTAATATGACTTACCAATATGAATTATTTAGAATTAAAATCATTAATAGCGAATTAGTGGAAAGGTCACCCTCTGTTCCTTTTGCAGAATAATTTAATTTTTAACACAATAAAACTGCAGCTAAAATCAACGATAACTTCTTTTTTAATCTTACAAATTTGTTAATTATAATGCACCATTTATAAATAGCAATAAACTATCGGTAAAAACAGTAATTTAAATACATGCGTATAAAATAACAAGCACTGAGTTTATCGAACATAATAAAGGTAATGTATATGAAAACAAAAAACAAACTTATAAATAAGTGCACATTTCCTTGAATTTCAATATGTTGAATGTGTAATAGAATAAAACTGAATTTTAGAGCATTTACGCATGATATTACACCTGCGTCTATATAGCAAGGCCCAGCATGACCAGGTGGTTAAGGCGCTAGACTCGTAATCTGAGGATTCCGGGTTGAAATCCTCGTCATACCAAACATATTCGCCCTTTTAGCCGTGGGGGTGTTATAATGTTTGGTTAGTTTTACTATTTGTTGGTAAAAGAGCAGCCCAAGATTTGGTAATGACTGATAATGACTAGGTATGTTCTCTCTAGTCTTACACTGCAGATAGCCCTCGTGTCGTGTCCTCGAGTCGGAACCCAAAATTAAATGCACGTGCTGTTTTGAAATTTCAAAATTAATTTCTTTCATTTCTGTACGAACCGTATATAACTACAAGTTGTATTAAAATATTTAGAACGGTTATTCTTCTTGTCTCAGTCTTATTGATTTTGATTTCATTAATTAAGCGTGACTCTATTTCATTTTACTTTTTATATTTAATTAAACATTTTAAATTATTGCTGCTACATTTTGAAAGTAAGGTAAACTTTATCAAAGGTATCGCTTCAAATTTTGTAACGTGTTTATATCTATGGGATTTTGAATTTTGTCTTCATTGCTTTGTTTAACACATACGAGAATTATTGTTTTGATTTTAGCTTAATATAAGAAATCAAGACTAACCTAAATTTCTTAAATTTCACGTCAAATATCACTGGGATTTTAATCTTTGTATTTTGTTTTCTACTGAAGCATAATTTCATGCAAATATAAATATGTAGGTCTTAAGTTACATAATTGACTAAGTTAATGTTATGAAGTAATGTCTAAGGAACACTGCTTGAAGTTGAGAGATGTAAGAAATAGTTGGTCAGTCCCTAAGTAATTACGAGATTACGGCGCATTAGAAAATGATCTAAGTGAGCGGCACCGCTAATAAAATAGAATGTTTACTTTTAACTCAGCCCTACATTCTACTACTCGTTAACTTTGATTCGTCGAACATGTATTTTGTAGATTTAAAGATAAATAAATCAAAAACATTTACGACAAAGTAAACAATATTTCACACTAACATCAGATTCCCACATTTACAACAAAGTAAACAATATTTCACACTAACATCAGAATCCCTTACGAAGAAAAAAAAAACATTTTAAGTTACATGAACGTAACGACAGAAAGAAATGCAAACTATTTTTGTTTTGTTTAAAATTTCGCGCAAAGCTACACGAGGGCTATCTGTGCTAACCGTCCCTAATTTAGCAGTGTAAAACTTGAGGGAAGGCAGCTAGTCATCATCACCTTTTTTACCAACGAATAGTGGGATTGGCCGTCATATTACAACGTCCCTACGATTGAAAGGGCAAGCATGTTTGATGCGACAGGAATTCGAGCCCGCGACCCTCAGATTACGAGTCGAGTATCCTAACCATCTGGTCATGCTGAGAAACTATATTTCCACCAAGATCTGGTTATGACAACAAGTATGTACAGTGGGATTTCACTCAACATAAAATTAGATCATCATTGTCCATTTCTAACAGTTAACATGTACAGTAGGAGTAATTTTTAATATGAACTAGAATCCACATCTGATACATTTTCAACAAATGCCCCCTTATCAATAGTTAAACATATGAACAAATTCAACAACAGAAAAAAACGGAAAAATAAATCAACGTAAGCTCCAAAGGTGACAATGATAGAGAACAGCTTACTTGAATTTGCCAGCTGTATAGTTTTCAAAATAAAATAATCCATTGATAAAGCTGTCTATTTGACTTCTATTTGAAGCCATTACTCGTTACGAAATTGTTAGAAACAATTTGATTTACTTTATAATGTTTGGATATTGTTAAATTATCTTATTTGCTGAAATTTCTATTTGTTTAATTTTATACTCAACAAATATTTAACGTATTCGATTAAGATATATATATATATATATTTACTTGATAATACCAGTAATAACAGTTTAAAGTGATGTTACCTCCCCCTCTACATTTTATTCTGTTTACACAAGTCTTCTACGTAAGAAATAGGTTTAATTCTTTGAATTTCAACGAAAATTAAAGTAAAGGCTTATAATATCTGAGAAACTAAACACTCAACTTTTTATTTAATCTGATATAATTTACGGAAATAATACACCATATAATTATCAGATTTCCATCTAATGAATTAACATATTTTATTTATAAAGAAACAGTATTGCAGCGTACAAGATAAATTGAATTTCAGCTTTTTGGGTTTTGAGATAAAGGTGGGTTGTCTGCAAAAGTATGTATGTTAACTCTACGAAGGTGAAATTTTGTTAACTAGAGTTTAAAGAATTTTTTTTGTTTGTTTTGGAATTTCGCACAAAGCTACTCGAGGGCTATCTGTGCTAGCCGTCCCTAATTTAGCAGTGTAAGACTAGAGGGAAGGCAGCTAGTCATCACCACCCACCGCCAAGTCTTGGACTACTCTTTTACCAACGAATAGTGGGATTGACCGTCACATTATACACCCCCACGGCTGGGAGGGCGAGCATGTTTAGCGCGACGCGGGCGCGAACCCGCGATCCTCGGATTACGAGTCGCACGTCTTACGCGCGAGGCCATGCCAGGCCTAGTTTAAATAAAATGTAGGTAGCATAACAAGACGCATTTTAATTAATCAAAATACCTCTATTGTATATCTCTATAATTAGCACATTGCTGTTTGCATTTAAAGTAAGTTTTTTTTCTTCTGATAAACAGCTTTAAGGAACAATAATAGACTCCACAGTCAAACTTCGGTAAATGGAGAGGGTTAGGTGAATGCCAAAAAATAATTGTATGTTCGGAAAAGGCTTTTTTTCTCTTTACATGGGTTTCAGTTGTAAACAGACAGATGTAGGTTATATTAAGTAGACGGTAGGCACTGTCTACATAGAAATGACTCGGGCTGTTCAACGAAATAATATTTCAAATATATTCTTAATTTGCCATCAGAACTACACAATGATAAACAGTGTTTTCTTTTATCACAATATCTAAGTAATGATTGAGTTGCAAATTCTTGGAAGTCTATAAATATCATAGGAAAAAGGTTGTAATTTATTGTTCATATTTTTCTGGTTCTTTCTATTACATAATAACTAAAAAAAACAACAATGTCAACCAATTTCACTGAGATAACAGTTTTAAATGAATTAACCGCTTTTATGAGTCTTGCTAACAACTGATAATAATATGAAAAGAAAAATAATAATTCTAGTATAAACAATGTTATCATTATCCCTAGAAGTTAGCTATTCTATATAACTTTGGTATTCCTTCAAAAAAGGTAAATACAGGGTGAAATAGGAATTGCCAGCCAATAATAGATAAACAATACAGAGATAAATATTACAGTTGGAATATCATTGTATTTATAACTACGACCTTTCTATGTCTATTGAACTACTGCATTTGTATTTGCACACAGTGTAGGAGAATGTTAACAGACAGAAATAGAACAAATCAAATTCTGTTGTGAGTGAATACTTACATGTGTTGCTGCATTGTAATTATTGTATTTGCTATTGTTTAGAAATGATGTATATTCCATCCCTATTATCTTCTTTGCATGGTTTGGAAGGATTTATATTAACTATACATAAAACTACTTCCTTCATTAAGTTCTTATTTACTTTTTATATATGTATTCTTACGCTGATACATTTATGGTATTTCTTATTGGGGAAAAATATTGAAATATTTGTTTATTTGTTTGTTTTTCTGAACTTCGCGCAAAGCTACTCGAGAGCTATCTGTGCTAGTCGTACCTTATTTAGTAGTGTAAGACTAGAGGGAAGACAGCTAGTCATCACCACCCACGGCCAACTCTTGGGCTACTCTTTTACCAACGAATAGTGGGATTGATCGTCACATTATAACGCCCCCATTGCTGAAAGGGCGAGCATGTTTGGCGCGATTGGGACGCGAACCCCCGACTCTCAAAATACGAGTCGAACGTCTTAACCCACATGGCTATGCCGGGCCATCCAGTGAAATCTCATTTTGTTAAACAGTTTTCGCAAAGGCCGTAAAGAATATATCTGTTTTAGTGCTGAGCGATTCTTTGTTTCTTGAAGCGTAAAATATCGAGCCCGAATTTTAGCATTGAGCCACGAAGCATATTAGACAAGTATCATTTAGGGATAACAAATGTTGGTTTATCTAGGTTGTTTTTTTCACTGCACCAAATTATTAGAAACTGTAAACTGAACCCTTATAGTTCAAATATTTATCACGCCTTCTGTTAAGCTTCCTCAAATAAACTGCTTCCACAACAGCTGAAGCCAACCCACATCACAAACCCGCTACCCTGTAAGAAAAACGAAAGCTGTATTAAGTGAAATCAAATCCAACTTTGTCAATATTTTAAATGTATCCACTAGTCCGACAGCTCCCCCCATTACATACAAAAAACGGTTATGCATCAATACAGCACACTGCTTTCACTTCTTAAGCAGTAGACAAATCTGAACACTGATATCTTTTCTCCCGCAACACTGTTAAGGTTATTTTCATCAGAATTATACCCATAATTAAAAGTAAGATATTGCATTTTCATCACTATACATTATCATAATTGAAACCCCTGTGTCATTCATTTGTCTAGCTCATATAAAGGCTCGGCATGGCCAAGCGTGTTAAGGCGTGCGACTCGTAATCTGAGGGTGGCGGGTTCGCATCCCCGTCGCGCCAAACATGCTCGCCCTTTCAGCCGTGGGGGCGTTATAATGTGATAGTCAATCCCACTATTCGTTGGTATAAGAGTAGCCCAAGAGTTGGCAGTGGGTAGTGATGACTAGTTGCCTTCCCTCTAGTCTTACACTGCTAAATTAGGGATGGCTAGCGCAGATACCCCTCGAGTAGCTGTGTGCAAAATTAAAAAAACAAACTGATATAAATCCATTTGTAAAAGAATAGCAATACCTGAAAATTTAATATCACTGGCGCATTTATGTAATTTATAGACTATCCCTTCATATACGTCATTGATGTTAATCAAAAAAAAGGAGAGATACTAACACTAATCTTTGAGGTACCCCCGATATGAAATTATTCGAGTTTGATTTATAACAGCCATCTGCTTTCTTCCATTCGTCCAACTTCTTCTCCACACTTATGAAAGTTATTTTTAGCAAGTCTTTCGTACAGCAAATCCAAACACACTAAATAAACACTTTTATCCTCACCTGCATAAGCAGTGATTCTTCAAGAAAGGTTCAAATATTAATAAGGCGACATTTTTCCTTATAGAAACCGCGTTGACTATATAACAAAATTTCAAGCATTTATAGGTAACTTTGCAAAATATTTTGTCACAGAAATGGTTTCAGGCTAATAGGCCTATAAATATTAGGAAACATTTTGAAGATATGAGTAACATTATTCAATTTCCAATCTGTTAGTACCTGCTCAATGTTTAAGGACTTACTGAAAACAGTAATGGCTCACAAATTTAATTATTAACTTGGAAAAATATTATTTAACACGGAATGTTTACCAACCTTCAAGTTTGTTTTTTACAGGCTTAGAATTGATTGGGTCATCTTTTTCGATTTTGATTTCATTTAGCAACTGTTCATCTTTAATCTTCTTTAGTAAAAAAGCGAAGAAAAATGGAATTTATCAGTTTAGCATAATTATCAGATACAAGCCTTTCTTTATCATCACTCAAAGGTCCTACTTTTATCCTGACATTTAGCTTAACTATGACGAATCCAATAAGCTTGAAACATTTTTCATAAATGAATTTATAGTTTAAGCAACTTTCTTGATATTCCATAATCCTCAAGTATCCTTTAATAGCAGCCAATTTAAAATTGTAATTTTTATTAATTTTCATTAGTTTCATCTCTTAAACTATCTGTGAGTCATCTTTTTTATATTTACAGCCAATCTCTTACAGATAAATTTGAAAATATTAAATAACATACGTATTATCTACGATTGAGTGTCATTTAATCAATCAATAGCATAGCGCTAAAGAGGTAAAGAAACTAACATCATTCCCACCAGTAGTATGGTGAATATATAAATACTGATTTGGTGAAGAAAACGCCCTATAACAAAAGTGTAAAAGTAAACGTTTAGCTATTGTCTTAATAACTTATATTCCGTGCGACGCAAAACTCCATATCATGGTAGGAATTCTAAAGAAATTCTAACACACAGCACTCTTCAAAAGTATTCAAAAGTGATGTGAACTTATGATGTGAAAAGTGAAGTTAATGTAATGAATAATGCTTTGCACGAATTTCACAAACAAAGAATGTCTCTTTTATAATTTTAGTTTTAATAATTGCTACAATGATGTTATCTCTGCTACATGCATTAATTCTGTGTAAATAATTTTGTTTGAGATAAGGTTTAGCATAATACTTGAATTAAACTTTCAATGGACTACTTTTGTTCTTAGTCCTCCAGATGACGCTGTTTATGTTTTCACTTAGAGACCTGATACAGACAGACCGAAACGTCTCCACAAAACTTCAGATAAATACACTTCGTTCCTTCCAGATGATTTGAAAATAGAGCAAGTGCCAGAGAATCACTTGGGTATGAGGTGAAATTAGACCAAGTGATGGACAATCGTGTGAGTGTGATGTAAGAAAAAAGCAAAAGTTAGAGGGTCACTTTGATGTGATGTAAGATTAGAACAAGTGCTAGACAGTCACTTGGATGTGATGTGAGAATAGAACAGGAGTTACAAGGTCACTTGTGAGAAGAGAACAAGTTCTAGACGATCAATTGGGTTTGATGTTAAAAATAGAAGAAATGCCAGACGGTCACTGGGATGATGTTTTTATTAATAGTGTAGGAAACCAACAATTTACTAAAAAAGTTAAGTCGAAAACTACTGTTAAAAGTAGATATAGAAAAATCTCTAAGGCTCGAGATTACAGGACAGCGGTGAAGAAAAACAGTTTAAATTCACAGTTTATAAATTCAACATATGTTGTGAAGTAAAAAAAACAGCAAGAGAAAAAGTTGAAAATGAATTGTTTAAAAACAACAGCTTGTAAAATACAACAAACAGATACAAGAACAAAAAAACGTGTTCGGTCAACAGATAAGAACTACAAATTGTAGTGAATACCATACTTGTATTAACACAGGCAGGTATATAGAAAGAATGACATAAAGCTAAGCCAGTAAAAGCAATATCGAAAGTGTGGCTACATGATTGATTAGAATGTAGTTTATTTTCTTATCTTGGAAATGCAAAATAAATGATTTCGTATCATATGTTTTATTTAAACATTTCTTTATCTAGAGACTGGATCTAATAATGAGTGATGACGAGAAAACCCACTTGTAGAGAAATATATATGTATAAACTCAGTTACACAACCCCCTTTAAACATGTGAGAAGTTATAGGTCAGTTACCTCTTTCTTTCTTTGTGAACCTTACGATGACCGAAGAAGGTCGAAACGTTGTTCGCTCCTCTACATAAAAAGTTTCTCAATCCATAGCAGTCGTTATTACATATACGGAGACTGGATCTAACTGGATAGTAAAATAATATTGTGGTAAACGTCTTCCTATGTAGGTAAATAGATACATACAAAAATAAAACTTCCACAAAGTGAAACTGCCTTATAGGTCTGTAACTAAAACTTACTGCAATTCAATTCCGAGGCTTGTTCGAGAAATTTCTGTCCTTCCTATACGCGCCAAGAACAAGGTTTGTGCTTCCATGAAAACAAGAGTTAATAGGGAAAATACGCATGAAATGTGCTTGGTGAAGAGCTTGTTATTACGATAGTGGTGATGGGGAAGTTTGCACACAATAATGCTTATCGAAATTATATACTACTCCTGTAGGCACAGTCATTGAAATTCCTAACACTTTGAGAGTCGTCAACAGCCATACCAGTTTTCTTCAAGCTCATAGATATGAGTACGTTTCCTCCCCGGGGAAGGCAATAAAGAATTCTGCACGTGAAGCGGAAACTCCAATTGGGTCGGTAAACGCCGATAACAGCTTTTCGTCCCGAGAGAAGCAATATTTTGAGACTAGTAAGTCTACATAAGTATCATTTCATCCGCTACGAAGCCACGTTTCGTTCCCTGTAAGTAACAAGTAAAGCAACTAACAGAAACATATAAATTTGGATGCTTTTCTCTGCTTACTACTTCTTACTTTTAAGCAAATTAGTTCACTGAAATTACAAATCGTTTCATGAAAAAATAATATTTTGCAAAAAATATGTAACTTATTAATTACAATACTCCTTAATAAGTTACCTTATTGACAAGAAAATTACGAAATGTTTAATTTATAAACGTAAATGTTTTATGGACGTGGGTTAAATTTAATGAAGGTAACGTCTATTACAAGAAAGGCTATTGATTCCAGAATGTTCCTTATCAACATGTACCTTAAACAGAAACCACCATGTTATTTTTCATACTGACGACGTGATCTCTTCCGCTGTCAGATATTGATTACCATAACGACAATATAAAGTTTTTATCTATGATATCTAATTAATTATTTTCAGCAGAATTATCTGTCTTAGATTTAATATGACGTTTACTTTTTGTTTATTATTCAAACTCAAAATATAATTACATATTTAATAGTATACTTAAAGCTCTTTTTTAAAGTATTTATGATAGTTTTAGTTTATGAAGAAACAGGAAAAACATTATTTGGTAGACACTTGAAGTTCTGATCTTTCAAACGGGGTACAACTGTTATGTAATAAACTTGAAAAGTACCTATACTAATTTAGTTTGTAGAGACAGCATGGCCAGGAGGTTAGGCCACTGGCATCTTTATCTAAGGGTCAGGAGTGTTACTTGAAAGCAAATGTGAAGTCAGACTTTAGATTCTTTAATGCCCGCTTAAATCAGTACACTATCTTGTAAAACACTTGTTAAGCTACGAAACCTTATAGTTACTGCTGTATCTCTAAGTACGAAACGACAAATACGGTTCGCTGAAGCAACTGTATAAGTATATCATTATTATTTCATCTTATGTATAGATCACTTGTGAGGCCTCATTTGGAGTACTATTTGGAGTTTTGGATTCTCTTCCTCAAAAATGACATTGCATTGTTAGAGAAGGATCAGAGTGGATTTCATTGAAGCGTTAAGGGTTATTAAGGGTATTGATAATATAGATTTATCAAACTTTTTTGTGTTTAGCAGTGAAAACGATGTAAAAGTGGGCATTAATTCAAATTTTGTCAGTGTAGGAATATTTTGCAGTTTAGACATTACTACTTTTGAAACAAGGTAGTTGACATTTGGAATGAGCTGCCTTCAAAGGTGGTGGAAGCAAAAAATTAACTCAGTTTTATAAAAGATTTAATGAATACATGAGTAGTAAGAAGTGGTTATAATTTATTGTTGAAATGGGCATTTTTGATGAGCTGATAAGCTCTTTTTATGTAATCTTAAAATGTATGAGATTATAAAATAGAACTGTTTGTCTGTCAATGGACTGAAGTTGTTGTGAACAAATCCTAGAACCAACTTGAATTAAATTTAAGAAACTAACAACCGGATAGACCCCAGAAGATCCTTTTAAAGTATAAAAGAAATCGGATGAACTTTTTAAGATTCGAATTTTTTTTTATCTTATCGATGCTCTTAAAGTCGTGAATGAAGGTCACTGAGCGAAGAGGTATATATGTATCAAAATACAATACGCTAATGTAAAAAAAAAAGTGATAATTAACGCTACGTAATAATTTGCAACGATCTGTCGATTTTTGAACAAAGTAGTGACCCTCCAACCAGGTTAGAGCACTACTTTCTAATCCTGACCTAAAAACGGTTCACATACGACTTATGTGAATAAAAAGGATTTGATAGTCAACTCTGTAGCTACAATTATAGCATTGGTTATAATTTTACAGCAAACAATTATTCATTAATTAATTAGACCAAGTATTTTTGTTTACTTTATCATGTTCCAAATTGAACAAAAACTATCATTGTTTTTGGCCACACCTTTTTTTTCATGCGCAAAGTGTTTTGGATTAGATATTTTCATCTCTTGTCCATATAGACGGGTAAAGCACAACAAGTAAAAAGTTACACTCGCTAGTAACCTTTTATTTGGAACAGATTTATACTTTAAAGAATCAGTCAAGTTCTCTAAGTATATGGTGGAGTTTTTCTTCTCTAAAACAGTATTAATAATCATGATAATTTTGTAAAATTTAGCAAAATCGTGCTTAAAATTGGCAATGAATATTGAATAATAACCGTCCATCTTATGATTCTTCCGAAAATTTGAGTTAGAAGCTTCTATTTTGTTTTGCCTGGCCTAACCAATGCTTATACATCTGCTCTTACTTTCACTTTATAGTTTTTTTTTTTGCTCTAAATCGGCCGTCTTTAATCTGAAAGACAAAAAATTAAAATTTGTCTTCTTTTACTCTTACTTGGAGCTGTAGTAAATATTCCAGATTGATAGCTCGTATGACAATTTACGTAGACGTTTGCAAAACGTTTGGTGAAAACCGCGATTTTTATTGAATAACTTGGCACATGTAGCTTTATTTGGTCAAATTTAACACCTTGTTGTAGGCTGTAAAGCTCTATCAGTGTACCACATTTAAAAAGAAAAATCCATGAAAGTTGAGTATATCTACCGAATAAGTGTTTCAAACTTTCTGAATGAATAGAAAACAAGAAGGAATCTCCATTAGCCGTGGTAATGGAACTTTAGGATGACCTAAAATAAATTAATTTATTTAACCCTTTATTTCTCTCTTTATTAGCTGTATTTTCGTGCCCCAGAAATAACAAACGTGAAGAACACTTACATTCGTTTTGGTTTTATTACTCATCAGAATCTCTACTAACCCACTCCCAAATTGAAATTATTTTAGACAGCATAAGAGTAAATTAATTTGTGAGACTATGCGCATGACCTCCTTTAGACCAAAATGTAATTAGTTCTGAAATCGGTCAAGTGACGATAGAGCTATGAGCTTAAAGTTTGTACTTAAAAAACTCTGAGCTTTTATGAGCTACTATGCCGCGGCTAAAAATAGGATGAAATTCGATCATAATCGAAAATTTTATATCTCGTGTACGTTTTGATGGTATGCGTTGAAATTTGGTATGCGAAGTAAGGTCCAGTAGAGTACATCCATTGAAAATATGTTATAGTATGAAATACCACAGTCAGAGCTTCAGAAAGTGGAAAGTCGCTGTTAATAACACATACTGTGTCCTGTTGGTCGTTTTGGCTGCATGACAAACTTTTTGTGATATTATACTCTCTAATACATTATAAAGGTTGAATATTTTAACTTCCGGAGTCTTTTTGATAAGTTCCTTAATGAAGTGCTGTCCATTTTCAATGTTTCTCAAATGCAGTGATATGTATTAGAATATAAGCACATGATTTACATGAGATCTTCAAAACATTCTTTATATTAAACAGACTTGAAAACTTTGGGCTTAAGAGAAGATTGTAAAAACCTCGTTGTAGAAGTAGGTATGAAAATATTTGTTTTAAAATCCAACCAAAAGGCGCTATTCATTTTGAGCATTGCGTTTGCTATACGTCTTTTTACCTGATTGGCCACCATATCAATAGTCTACAAACGCCAAGTTGGGACATCGATCTTTTTATTTAACTGATTTGTAAACGCGAAGCTATGATACTGTTATATTGAGAGTTTTACTATAAGCTTGATTTGTTCTTTGTTGAATGGGTGAAAAAGTGTTTAATAAATAAATATATTTAGAAACGCCTTGGCTACACGAAGACTATCTGCGCTAGCCGTCCCTAATTTAGGAGTGTAAAACTAGAGAAAATGCAGATAGTCATCATCATTTATCGTCAATTCTTGGGCTACTCTTTTACCAACGAATAGCTGGATTGATTGTCACATTATAACGTCCCCACGGCTGAAAAACCGAGCATGTTTGGTGTGAAGAGGATTCGAACTCACGATCCTCGGATTACTAGTTGAGTGCTTTAGCCATCTGGCTATGCCGGGTGTTTAGAAATGGTTACTTTGTTTGTCTCGGATTCTTATGCAATGCTACACAATGGTTATCTTTGCTAGTCATCCCTAATTCTGAAGTAAGAGACTATATGGAAAATTGTTTGTTTGTTGAATTTCGCGAAAAGGTTTACTAGAGGACTATCTGCGCTAGTTGTACCTAATTTAGAAGTGTAAGACAATAGAGAAGGCAGCTAGCCATCACTAACCACCGCCAACTCTTGGGCTACTCTTTTGCCAACGAAAAGTGGGATTAATCGTCACATTATAACTTCCTCACGGCTGAAAGGGTAAGCATGTTTGGTGCGAGCGGAATTCCAACCGCGGCTCTCAGGTTACGAGTAAACGTTTTTAAGCCATCTGGCCATACCATGCCTACATGAAAGAACATGAATTGACAAAATCCATCTCACAATTTTGAGCTACTGTAATCAAATAGTGGGAGTAAACAGTTACTCTTATAACACACTTTGAAACTCGACTTTTTTGTTAGATTACAGGATGCAAACAACAGACCCATTTAAGAAAAAATAAAAACAAAATATTGGGAAATTACTTCGCGTAAAATACACGACTTTACATTTTACTATTTGTTTTTCGTTTGTACGATTGATCCGTCGTTTAATCTTATTTTTTGCGGGGATTTACTTACTAGAGAAACACATCGGGATCTTTAATGGATAGAAGATATTCAGAAATAAATACTCACATCTGTAACACCGGATTTACTACGACCAGTAAGCACGTACTTGTTTGTTGGTGTATACTGTACTTTTTGTTCAATAATTCTATCAATCTTATCTGCATTTATATAAATCGATTAATATAATAATCTATTAATAAATCTCATAAACGACTTTTACTATTATAGGCTTTCTCACATTAGTCTGTTTTAAAGCTTATCTGAACGGGCTCAAAGTATAAAGAACATCGTTAATTGATACATATTAAACGAAATGACTTACTGGAGTCATTTCTGTTTCACTATTTTGCATACTTATTTCTGTTAGACTGGAAATAACCTTTGAGAGTTTAGATATACCTGTCATTTAGATTAAACTGAAGTTATTTACAGAATATTTAAACTTTATATACCAAACTCAGCACCTGTGGCCTTGATGTATATGAGCTTGTTGTCTTCTTGAGTTGAAGTTTAAGTTAGGGATATAAGATTTTTTATCTTGTTCTAGATCATTCTTTTATTACTTAGAGAATTTTTATTGTTTACGTATTCAAAAAGTCAGCCCTTTAACTATGGTGGGTCATGCTGTCTACTCATGTCTGCGTGTAAACCAGGTCAGTAAAGGTTAAATCCAGAATAGTTATATTAACGTAATTGTAAGATCATATTTATTTTCCCTTTGTAAAATATCTGCTAAGAATTTACTGTTAAAGACAAAACACTAGGTATTTTTTTAACATTTTATATATTTTTGTATGTATTTAGATCGCGGTACCTAGCTCCAAACTTGCATATATTTGGTGGTTCCAAATGTGACCGCTAGAAGGTATTTCGTGAGTTCATGCGAATCTCATCCTCGATAAAAGGCTCGTAAAATATTAAAAAAAAAAATTACTTGGAATTCTTTAACTGACAAATCAATATCTTCTAGGAGTTGAGTGCGCATGGAATTTCGAAATTAAAAAAAAACAAAATAAAAACTTCTGATTCTATTTCAAACAATTTAACTCAAGAATCTATATAAAATAAATATCAATATGCGTGTGTATATCTGTTCCTTATAAGTTTCTACATTTCTTCATCAATCATGTGAGTCTTGCCTGAAAACAAAATATATGTAGAGATTTGTTTAGAATGTTTTTGCCCATCTGAAATTATAAGTTTATATTTGCCAAACAAGTATAGTCCTCAGAAATAAATTCATGTCCCGAGCTAGTGTTATAACATTGAAATCCTCAATCATCCCACTTTCATCATAAAGTCACAACCTAATTCATATGTCAAAAACTGATTTATATGTCGTTATTTTATTCTAATGTGATTTTTTTTTCTTGACAGTGATTTTAGCACTTTACTCTATCGGTACCAGAATGTTGTCTGAACTAATACTAATAAAGTTTGGCTTTGAAATAGCTGAAGTCAACATTAAATACGAATACAAACTATCTTTGTCAATATAGAGTAAATAAAATGTTTTCAAGCAGTGATTTATTGTTTCTCGAGATATTTACTAACATAAGCTCTTATACGGGTGATCAACAAAATTAATATAAAGATAAGCACAATCAGGAACCAATCACAGATTTACGATTCACTAAAGTGTTTTTTAGATGTTCGTGACATTCCACAAATATTTTACCGTGTGTGTGTGTGTGTTCTCTTCTAGCAAAGCCACACTGAGATATCTGCTGAATCCACTGAGGGGAATCAAACCTCTTATATTAGTGTTGGAAATCCGTAGACTTACCGCTGTATCCGCGAGGGATATGTTTTAGTGTATTATTTGTATGTTTGTTTTGGAATTTCGCACAAAGCTACTCGAGGGCTATCTGTGCTAGCCGTCCCTAATTTAGCAGTGTAAGACTAGAAGGAAGGCAGCTAGTCATCACCACCCACCGCCAACTCTTGGACTACTCTTTTACCAACAAATAATGGGATTGACCGTCACATTATAACGTTCCCACGGCTGGGAGGGCGAGCATGTTTGGCGTGACTCTGGCGCGAACCCGCAACCCTTAGACTACGAAGCGCACGCCTTAACGCGCTAGGCCATGCCAGGCCATTTTTAGTGTGAATTATGTCAGTTTGAAAACTAGATTCGGCATGGTCTGGTGGTTAAGGCGCTCCACTCGTAATCTAAGGATCGCGGCTACTAATCAATGTCACACAAAACACTATCGTCCTTTAAGACGTGGAGGTGTTATAATGTGACGGTCAGTCCCACTATTCGTTGGTAAAAGAACAGTCCAAGAATTGCCCGTGGGCGGTGATGACTAGTTGCCTTCCCTCTAGCCTTACACTGCTAAATTAGGACGGCTAGCGCAGATAGTTTTCATGTAGTTTTGCACAAAATACAAAAAAAACAACAACAAACAAACAAGTAAACAGTCCTAGTCTACCATTATTTCGATGACTCATTAATCAGAAGTAACAATTTAACTTCATTCTTTTTTATCTGTATATTTTACAGAAATAAATAAAAAATATATTAAATGATGAGTTTGAGTTGTGCGTATGATTAATTGTTTTATTTAAGGTAAAACCACGTGTTATCTGCTGTTTCCACCGCAGGGAAACAAATCTCGGATATTAGCGTTTTAAATCCTTAAACATAGCCGCCCTCCTACTGGGATAACGTACTTCGTGAACTTGGCTTTGAAACTGAAATCAAAACATATTATACAAGCTATATAAACATGAAAAATATTAGCCTTTAACTAAGTTCAAAATTAATGTTTACAATATTTATATAGATACTTTATAAAAATGTAAATTTTCACTAAATATATATATATATGTAGATTGCATGTGTTCGAGAGGTATTCTGACACATATTACCACACTTTAAGGATGATGGTAATCATCAGATTTCCACGATATGTGAATCAAGCACTGAAGGACATTTTATGCTTTAACATAAATAAAAGTTATTTACAACTGTGCATACAAAAAGCTGAGTAAGAAAACGAGAACAGAAAACTTCACATACAAAGAAGAATAGATATGCAGTGAGTTAAATGTACTCTATTTTTATTCATATATTTATTGAGGAAACGGATGAGTATGTCTCAGTGGTTTTCGCCCCGATCTGCGAATCCAAGGACTCATGATTCGAGTCTCCATTGATACAAAATAATGGTCCACACTAGGTTATTGGAGCGACAGTCAAATTTCATTATAAAAGTAAAGTATTTCGACAATTGACGGTGAGTACTGTTGACTAGCTGCCATCCCATTAGTCTGTGGGTTCAATATGAGTGACGATTAGTCTTTAGGAAAATTTGAAATATATTTGAATCAGAGTTGAACCGCGTCATTTGTGAAGTACGAGTATCTTACGTAATATCTGAAAGTCTTGCATTGGTATTTTCATGAAGCCCGGCATGGCCAGGTTGGTTAAGGCGTGCGACTCGTAATCTTAGGGTCGCGGGTTCACATTCCGGTCACACCAAACATGCTCGCCCTTTCAGTCGTGGGGGCATTATAATGTGATAGTCAATCCCACTATTCGTTGGTAAAAGAGTAGTCCAAGAGTTGGTGGTGGGTGGTGATGACTAGCTGCCTTTCCTCTAGTCTTACACTGCTAAATTAGGGACGGCTAGCGGAGATAGCCCTCGAGTAGCTTTGCGCGAAATTTAGAAAAAACCAAAACGAAAAGGTATTTTCATGAACAGTTTTAAGGTATTTTAATTTTTTAGGGAACATATAATGGATTGACTGTGTTAACGTTTTTTTCAATATGCATAAATTGTGAAATTCATTATGCGATTCAATTTAGATTCATTTAAGAAAATTGAACTTTTCATCTGAAAGTTTTGATTTGTTAAATCATAACTTATCAGGAGACTAAACTATCTTATAAATTGTTACGATTATTTCAAATGTCTAGTTAAAGAAAATTTTAAGTTCACCATTCTCTTATTCTCGTCCTATTTTTTGTTAGGGTATGCTTACTGACTTACAACACTAAAATTTGAGTTTCGATTCCAAGTGGTGGACATGGTACAAATATCTAATTGTGTAGTTTTGCGCTAAAAAGGCAATAATAACAATTTATTGTCCTTTGACGGAAGCGTTTATCTCAATCGCTTTATTAGTAAAAAACGATTGCTGTATAAAATATGAAACGTTTTTATGCAGAACGTACAAAATAATGTTTCCTTTCCTTTTACCAAGAAATGTGGATTGCATTACAAACCATCATTCTGCAGCCATGACGACATGAAATAAATTCTATCTTTTATTATTCATTGAAAGCCAAACAACTTTATGGACTTCATGACCATTGCTGACACATAAAGATCTGTTTGACAATCACCCACCAGTGTGATACAATATGTTCAATGCTTGTCAAAAAGTCAGCAAATACAACTATTCATGTGTGTATTTCTTATATCCCAGTGTTCAGACGCCTGTAGCACATCAGTATGTCTGCAAACTCCCACCGCCAACAATCGGGTTTCGATACCCGTAATTAGCAGATAACCAATTGTGTGGCTTCGTGCTTAGTTCCAAAAACAAAATCTGCCGTTTATTTTTTTGCTTCGATCTATATATGTTAACACGACATTTATAAGCCACTTTGATTTATACAAATACACGTGTGACATAAACCTTGAGCATGTATTTTTGAGTCAAAAATATTATTTGTGTGTTGACTTATACAACAAGCAATGTTAAACTGATACAAATTATAAAATGAGCCTTTGATTCAGCTCTCATTGATTTCAGATTATTTTGTGTTTAGTTACTAACTACAGTTTATTGTTGTTGTTTTATCAATACTAAAAATGTGTTATTACAAGTAAAAATGTATAAAATAAACTTTTTGGTTTAGTTTTGACTGCTCTCAGATTACTGTGTTTAACTACTTACCATAAAAGTATCTAATTAATATATAAAGTAGTGTCATCAATAGTACAGGGTTATAAAGTCAACTATTTGGTTTGTCTCTAATTGTGCTCAATTTACTATGTGTTCAATGAATTACCACACTGCCGTATTAACAGTGTTATTAATAATACAATGTTAAAAGTCAAATTTGGTTTAGCCCTGACTAATTTAAGATTGCTAAATTAGGGACAGCTAGCGCAGATAGCTCTCGTGTAGCTTTGCGCGAAATTCAAAAACGAAACAAACAACAGTGTAAAACTAGAGGGAATGAAGGTACTCATCACCACCCACCGCCAACTCTTGAGCTACTCTTTTACTAAAGAATAGTGGATTGATCAAAACATTATAATGCCCTCACGGCTGAAATGACGACTATGTCTGTCGTCATGGAGATTCGAACCCGCGACCCTCAGATTACGATTGAGTGCCTTAACCACCTGGCCATGCTGGGCCAATATGAATAAAATTAACACGTAATAATAAACTACGAGGACTAATTTAAGCTCCATTATTAAAATGGATTTGTGTGATAATTCTTCTTCTAACTGAGCCCAGCATGGCCAGGTTGTTAGAGCACTTGACTTGTAATCTGAGGGGGTTGCAGCTTTGAATCCCCGTCACACCAAACATACTCACTCTTTCAGCCGTGATGGCGGGCAATCTCATTATTCGTTGGTGTTTAGTCAAGGAAACTCAGTGAATGCGAGGTTTGGTTATGTGAGATGACTATAATTATTTTACGATAAGTGTCTAGCCAGAACTTTTAAATAAACTTATAACAATAATGATTGTGATGAAATTTGCTAACATAAACTCGAACCCTAGTGACTTATCAATACAAACAGTATATATAATTTTCGAAACATCCACTTTGTACTACAGCGACACCTGTGAAATTTATAGATTTCTTAAATAGGTTAACTCTGTTGTTGTAAGATGCATACCATTTGGCTCATTTGTAAGCTCATTACGCTATAATCCAAGAGTTGATCCTTGTCGGAGGAGTAGCATAAATGAATATCCTCTTTTGCAGTTTTGTACTATACGACAAATAAACCTTTATAAAACAAAAATTAACAACCAAATGCCTTGAGTCAAACGTAACTAAATTATACAGTTTATCTGCATTGTTTTAAAATTATTTCAAAATATATTTTTTATATTGATTCGTTTATAAGAAATTATAAAAAATATATTTTTTTAAATTATAGTGAAACATGCATCTCATTCCAATGTTACCATTAAACTGCGTGTATTGTGTTATACTGGTGTTTGCTTTTTTAATTCCAAACTTAGTTGATTTTAAGCTTTGTTTTTTGTGTGTTTATCGTAGAAACGGTATCAAAGATTGCTTTTCATTTCCATTAATGCATATTTCAAACGTTCTATTTATAAAGTATTCAAAGTGCAATTTCAGAGATAATGTGTAGTTTTATAACAAATCGGTCGAGATGTTTCCATGAACACTACGCTATTGTGTTAACAATAACGAAGATTAATCCTCGAGTGGTAAGGAATCACTTGGTGGTACTAAATCATGTTTCCTCTTCTATACCACAAGAGACTGTAACAATAAAGAATTTTCTTTTTGCTTTCCGTAATAAACTCAATGTTACACATAAGTAAAATAAGTATCCATTTACATCGAATGTTTGTAACCAGTTGTAGAAACATAAAGGACCAGTAAAAATGAGTCCATTAACAGAGAATACATATGGTGTCCATAAGTCGCTATAATTATACATAGATACACCATAATTAATAACAACAACTTAATATGATGTTTCCAGCCTTTAGTACTCAAATTATTACGTGTATATATATATATGTAGCAGTTTCTTTCCGTTTGTATATAGGTTATTCTAAGAAACTGGTTTGTCTAATTTTGCTGAGCTCGAAAGTCCAGTTTAAATGAATCAGTAATTGGACAATCGGTTCGACTTTGAGAGCTATTTTAATTCTGGAAACGAGAGCTCAGTGATGTCGAGGAAACTCACTTGTAGAGAAAAATATATATATAAAAACGGCTCGTTTGGATTTAGATCTACAGAACACACACTTAATATTTTCAATCACATTAACTCTATACATCCTAACATTAACTTCACATGTGAACAGGAAGAAAGCAATCAAATATCATTTCTTAACCTCAAAATTACAAGAACCGATACACAATTTAAACAGAAATTTACTGAAAAATCACCCATACTGGACTATACACTCCTTGGGACTCATCACATGAAACAAAATAAAAACTCAACATACTAAGAAACCAGATAAACACAGCCATAAAACTATGCTCACCAGATAAAATTAACGACGAATTAGACAAAATAAACAATACTTCATCAACATTAATAAGTTTCCTCCACAAACCGTAGAAAACATTATTCGCACACACCTAGACAGAAAGCAAAATCAACCAACAAAAGTAAATATATCTCAAGAATCAAAAAATCACGAAACCATATACTGCTGCATACCATATATTCCTGACATCAACAAACAAATAACCAACATTTGGCAAAAACTAGTGACAAAATATGACATTCCAGTTAATAACAAATTTATTCAAAACCCAGACACAAAACTGAGGTCTATACTATGTAAAAATTACACTGACAAACACCGTACCAACATTATTTATAAAACACAATGTGATAACTGTCACGACTTTTATATTAGAGAAATAAGTAGAAAAATTGAAATCCAGATTCAAATAACATAAAAAGTCACTTTCACACGTTTTAGAAGACTGCAAGTCAAATAAAGAAATATAACCATAGAAAACACTCAAACACTAAATAAAGAAACAAACATAAACAAACGCAAAATTAAAGAAGCCTTACTTATACAACAACTTAAACCCAAAATAAACCAATATAAAGGAACATCTTTACACGTATATTGAAAATAATAAAATAAATAATATAGAATTATCTATTCAAACATCTAAGCCTGCCCTCTACATTCTAACACTCAGTTAAACAACCCCTTTCAAACATGTGGTCAGTTACATCTTCCTTTCTTTGTGAACCTGCCCCCCAGTGGCTCAGCGGTATGTCTGCGGACTTACACGCTAAAATCCGGGTTTCAATACCCGTGGTGGGCAGAGCACAGATAGCCCATTGTGCAGCTTTGTGCTTAATTCTCAACAACATCATCTTTGTGAACCTGACGATGACTGAAGAAGGTAGAAAAATTGTTCGGACTTCTACGTAAAAAAAGTTCTCATCCCAAACGAGCCGTTTATGCATATAAACGAGAGCTTAACTGAGCGAGGAAGTCGGTAACCATAAGTGTGAATCAAATGCTAAAATAAATAACATTTAAATGCCATGATGACACTGATTCTTTTGTTTTGAGCAAACGGATTGCGTACTGCAGATTGAAATAATGGAATGGGTGGTGCAAGCTCCTATATGTATCATTAAAAGTCAAGGATATGCATGTATTTTTCATGTATACACATATATCTGTGTATAAAGAGTAAGAATAAAATATGGCAGAAATAAAGAATATCACTCAGGGACCAGTTTATTAATTTAAAACAAAATTAAGTAAAACTGAGTGTATAAGTACTTTTTTTTTCTTTTGAGTGTCAAGAAGATTTTAAAACTATCAAGTGGGATATTTGTTGGTGGGAGTATTGGGCATGAATAAGTATATGACAAATGAAGCAGTCAAAATGATACATATTCTTGAAGATTCGTCGTGGCCTAATGAATCCGAGACTCGTAGAATATAATATATCGTCCCCCGAGCTTTGAAGTTAAGGGAATGTTGTAAAAGTGATGGTTTAACATCACTATTTAATTAGAGTAGCTCAAAAGGTGTTAGTGAGAGCTGAGTACTATTGTCTTCCTTCCATTCTATCATTTCAAATTTAGGGACCATTCGAGCAGTTGGTTCTTCTGTTGCTTAAGTAAATAAATCCACTAAAAGGAAAAGCAGATCAATAGAGCTGTTTGCTGGACTACCACTATCTACGCTGTTTTAATGCTCACAAGTTGGTTTAGAATTAAGCACAAAGCCCACAATGGGCTATCTGTGTTCTGCCCACCACGGGTACCGAAACCCATTTTCTGGCTCTGCGGATGCACAAGCGCATTTATTTTCTTTTAATCCTTTCTTATGAGACCGAATGTTGTACCCCTTTGCTAATTTAGCGGTAAGTCTACGGATTTACAACGTTAAAATTAGGGGTTCGATTCCCCTCGGTAGGCGCAACAGATAGCCCACTGTGGCTTCGTTATAAAAAAACACACACGCACTGAATATTGTTGTTTTTTGTACCACAACAAATCTCAGCGACGATGCCTTTATTATTTGTTTTTTATAATAAGATGTTTTTGCATTTTTTGATGAATTGTACAAACTTATTAGCTTATATACAAAAACGGCTCGTTTGGGTTGAGAAAATATTTTACACAGAAGAGCGAACAACGTTTCGACCTTCTTCGGTCATCGTCAGGTTCTATGTAAAATATTTTCTCAACCCAAACGAGGCGTTTTTGCATATAAATTTCTCAACAAGTGGATTTCTCGACATCACTGAAACTTTGTAACTTGTATTAGATAACTAAACTAAACCAATCATCTTAAAGAATTTAAAGAAAAATTACCCAGCAATGCTGGGTTTATAAAATAATGTTATAAAAGGGGCGTGAATCGTACCATTTTACTGTTTTGACCCGTATTAGTACAAGAATCCATCAAAAATGATGGGTAACAATTGTTGAATGATTAACAAAAACTAAATAATTTAACTAAACCAAACTTGTCTGTACCTCTATAATGAACGTACTCTTCCCTTATTTCGTCAGTCTTAAAGTAATTCTTATATTACTACATTTTAATTAGAACTTAGCAGAAAAAATGAAATATTATGTAAAAAGTACGTGTGCACTTTGAAAGAGACATAAATAACACTCTTGAGTCTTTTCAGTGCATTCACGAAATAAAAAACATGGTGTGGACATTCCGATAAATTTTCAAACCTTTTGACAGTTCAAAACAATGAATATATTTGGCAGTAATACACGTATATTTCTCATTAAGGCCACGTGGTTAACATATGTGTTAAAATATCAAACGAATATTTTTTAATTAACGTTTATTCACCACTTAAAATTTTCTAAACTCTGACTCTATAATGTTGGTAAGCTTATTTGTAGTCTAAGTTAAATATTATAATTAATGTATAAATGTAACATAAGGCTTAGCTGAAACACTATTTGGTACATTTTATTTTGTTTTTGACTACAACTCAGTGTTAAACCTTCTGAATTGAACTATTTTGCTGTTATATCACTGAAGTTATAAAAGAACTATAGAAAACCTTTCTAATAAATGAACATAAATATTGAGCATTCAACATAAACATAGTTGATTTAAGAACAATATGGTAATACGTTTGTTGCTTAGCGAATATGCCGACGTTGAGCACGTAAACTAAAGGGATACACAAACAACTACTTTACTCCAATATTTAAATTTGATCGTCATTCACACGACGAACCCAGAGTCCCAAAGTATAGAAAGATATTTTGTTTGAATGCAGACTCAAACGGACTATTTCAATACAGTTAATTTAAAATAGTTTCAAGGTAGAAGAGTAATAAGTTTCGGACTTACAATGATAAAATCCAGTTTCGATTTTCCGTGGTGGACATAGTTGACAGAAACACGTGGAAAGATAAGTGATTTCTATATTTATATTGTCAAAATCATATTTCGGGTCTAAAATATTTTTCAGAAAAGGCTCGCATCAAATCATTCAACCTTGATACGTCAATTCTGACAGTAAAAAATACTTAACGAGATAAACAAGAAAAAAAAAGCAATTTCTGTGTTTATATAAAGTATATATCAGGCCTAAAATCATCTTCAGGAAACAGTTCTTTCGAAAAATTTGGGTCTCATACGCCTATTCGCACATTGAAAAAAATTACTTAATGTTACGTCTCTATCTCGCACGGTTTACTATAACTCACGTCTCTTAAACTGAGATTCGCCTGACGAAAAAAAAATCTTGTTCATATAATCAAAATTAAATACAATCCATTTCAGCCAATGTACTGATAAATTAAAAAGATACATAAGTACTTTATCAAATGTAAAATATTTTTTGTTATGACATATTTACAGTTAACAGCTACTTTCGTGAACAATTTTTAGCTTCTTTACAGGGCAGATTGCAGTTTGTAATGACAAAGATAAAGCTCTTGCACTTCTATAATTTGTTTCCAGAAGTTTTGTGTTATTAAATGATCTGACAAAACGTTTAACTGCTGCCGAGAAGGATGAGAACCATCTTTGAGCATCGGGTGTTGTTACAGAATATACAAGTAACCAGCAGCTGACTTCTGTCAAGTTTCCATTTTAAATATCTTTACATAATGTAAATAAGTTAAGAGTTTCAAAGCAAACAGCTAAAAATCAAGTAACAAAAAAAATTTATTGCCAAAAAAGTCTCTCTCTTCCTTCTTCTTCCCACTTGTTTTGCGATATTTATTGTATCAGTTCCTACAGTTTAATACAACATGTCTCTGAATGTCTGACATATTGTATTGCGTAGTCAGAAAAAAAAAACGTAATTGTCCATTAATGTATGCTTCTAAAGTAGAGAAAATATTATTGTGATTTATAGTGTTCATTTTAAGGAAAAACTTAAATAATCTTTGTCCATAATATCTGAGAAAACAGAACCTGTTTGTGTTTATAAAAACTTGCCCAACGTTTGAATGTTCAGTAGAAGCTAAGTTTTTAAAGTAAAGTTTTGGTGATAACAGTTTGTTTCCAGTGAATGACAGTTTAGTTCAGTTCGTGCCATAAATTAAACTCTTTTAGTCCTACGTGTTTTGCATTGTTGAACAAAATATTGATCCTGTAGTCAGCCGTCTTGAGAAAAAATGTTTATTTTTACGTCATCCAGTATCCGCTGTTAGAAATGAACGTTAACCAGCAAAAAGTGTTTTTGAAATGTTGGTATCCAAAAATTTAATTTCTGAGAGTAAGACGGCTCTGAAATATAATAATTATTTTTTATTACTTTGTTTTTAAAAACTCTACAAGCGCTAATTTGACTTCGTAGAAAACTAAGCAATGTGTTTCGCTTTTAAAATATTATGTTTACTAGTTTGCATATTAGGTTCTCTAAAGTTTTGTTTTCACGTGTATAATTTGACTTGGAGAATATGCAGCTAACTTTAAACAAACACAATAACATTTTCAACACCAACGACAAATCGAAAATTAAATCAGAAACCAGACAAACATTAGTGCTCATTTTATCGAAAGGAAACAATGGAAGTGTACAAAGTTCTGACAATTATATTTTTAGCTACGACTGCAGTTGCAGATGAGAGAATGTTTTATTCGTATATTGTAGAGCTACAGCTGGCTCCTGTCACTGTTCCATTACAGTTACGTTAGAAGGTTTGTTACAGCTAGTGCTTGTAATGGTAATATCAGTACTGAGAATGCTAATACTAACCGACATTTATTAAGCTCGGGTGTGTAACATTATAAACATTCTCACTCAAAATTGTACAAACCATGCAGACAACTTTTCTGCGGGTTTTCAGTAAAAGTATTAACGTTAAAAAAAAACATTATTACTTCTAAATTTGTAAATTAGGTTTTACTTTGTTACAAAAGAAATACTTTTTATTTCTTTTATTATACACGTGTTTTTACGTACGTATGTTTTCGTATAGCAAAGCCACATCGGGTCATCTACTGAGTCCACCGAGTGGAATCGAACCCCTTATTTCAGCGCGTATATCCGTAGACTTACCACTGTGATTTACCTCTATACCAGCGGCGGACATATTCTTACGTATGGCTAGACAAAAACATATAACTTTCACTGTTTATGTACGATAGACTTTGACCTGAATTACCTTCCATGGGATGTTGTATTTGATTTGTGGATCAGTTTAACTTTGTTACAAAACAAATACTCTTTATTTGCTTTTTATAAATATGTTATTATGTATGGGTAGATGAAAAAATACAGCTTTTAGTTTTTTTATAAACTATGGACTTTTACCTGAAGTACAATCCATGGAATATTGTATTTGAGGATTAATTTTTTTTCAAGATGCAGTTCTGTATGGAAGAAGTAAATCAGCGACTCTTCTCCCGTTTATAGTTTCACGTTTCTCCTCAGAGTTATTCGTCACATATATATGTACCAAGACGATATTTTCACACTTGAGTTTTCAGTTTATCAAAGCAAGAACCAGCCATAACAACATCACTCATTTCATTGTTATTGTCGCTCACAGAACTAACACATTGCTTCATTACGGCTACGTGAGTTAATTGTTCCTAATTTTGAAATGTCGGACTTAAAGGATGGCAGGTTTTTATACGTGGGCGAAATGCTATCGATTCACTTCACTTTGGATTATTTGCTACTTAATCTGAGACGTGGACGAGATGTTAAACAAAAATATGCAAAGAAGTAAATTATCATCAGCCTTTCTTTAATATAAAAGTAAAACAGTTATCGCGGTATACATGTATATAAACGATACTCTAACTAAGATGAATGTTTTAAAGGTGAATAGAATCATAGTACATTTGTATCAGTCATTGCGTTGCATATTGAACTTGTGCTTAAGTGACACACTAGTACATTCTGTAGAAAAGTGAATTGCTAGGCGAGATTATAGCTTATAAAATATAATAAAAGGCCCGCAATGGCCAGGTGGTTAAGGCACTCGACTCGTCAATCCGAGGGTTGCGGATTCGAATCTCCGTTTTACCAATGATGCTCGCCATTTCACCCGTGGAGGCGTTATTATGTGATGGTCAATGGTAAAAGAGTAGCCCAAGAGTTGGCGGTGGGTGGTGATGACTAGCTGCCTTCCGTCTAGTTTTACACTGTTAAATTAGCGACGGCTAGAGCAGATAGCTCTCGTGTCGCTTTGCACGAAATTCCAAAACAAACCAAATCCAAACCAAAATATAATAAAACTTGTGTATATAAATAAGATGTTCATAAGCTCGTAAGGGTGTGCAGTTCGTTAACGGCGTAAGGAAAACTCATAATAACTAGCGGATCGAGGATTTCATCAATGAGTGTATGTGTATGTTGTTAAATGACGTGAAACTGTTAAAATGAAAATCATGTTTTACATGGAAGAAACTGTAATTTGTTGTTGCAATAAGTAAACAAAATAACAACTTATGTGTGATAAAGAGAGTAGAGTGGAACGAACAGTTAGCTCATCTGATTTGACAAATATAATACATTTTGATGGCTAAGCCAATGAAGTTAAGTTACTTGGTTTGTGACGACTATATGCTTTCACTTGACAACAGGTAGCTATTTTGATAAATCTGTTTCTTACGTTATGTACGCCAGATATACTAAACAGAAAAAAAAGTATACAGATGTGTAATCTACTTAAAATAACATTAATTCAATACGTGAACAAAATTGGACTACCTGAATGAAATCAATGTTAGACAAATACACTCATTTTAATATAAATATAAAATATAAATGGTGTAGTTCATGACACTAGATGTCGCACGGAAGGAAAAAGGGTTTTGGCAGCTGTTTCAGATAAAACGCGTGCACTAGAATCAGCCTGTAACAAAGTTTATAGGTGAATAAATGCTAACAAAGCTTAACAGGTGAATGACTACTAATAAAGTTTTACTAATAAATACTAACAAAGTTTAATAAGTGAATGACTCCTTGTAGAGTTTTTGTTCTTTTTATTAATTTCGCGCAAAGCTACTCGGGGGCTATCTGCGCTAGTCGTCCCTAATTTAGCAGTGAAAGACTAGAGGGAAGTCAGGTAGTCATCATCGCCAACTATTAGGCTACTCTTTCATCAACAAATAGTGGTATTTATCGTCACATTATAATGCCCCAACGCTAAAAGAGCAAGCATGTTTGGCGCGACGGAGATGCGAACCCGCGATCCTAGGATTACGAGTCTCATGCCTTAATCCACTTGGCCATGCCGGGCTCGAGTAAATACTCCCAAAGTTTTATAGGTGAATGGATACTGAAAACAAACCTTTTTTTTTTTTTTAATATATTACCACGTAAACTACGTATCATGAAGCATGACTTTTATTTAGTTTTGTTTATGATTACGTCATTTCAACCGACAAACGAAATATGTCTGCTTAGGTGTAACGAAACATACTGGATGACAAACAACATGAAAAGTTCTTTATTATATTGTGACGTTCACAATTAACAGAAAATAAATATATTTAAATATTGGAAGAAAAAAATAATGTTATACTTTTAATAAATTCTTGATTACTAATTTTTGAATTGTCGGTTTTGGAAGATTTAGGTGTCCGATTCGAAATGTGCAATGATTGCGATCACAGAGACATTTCCTTAATTTATGGGTAAATTATCGACGTTTCTGGCTTCAGTTTTCAAGTGATTTTGTACGTGACTAGATGTATAAAATATATCACTTCACCAGGTTAGAGAAATATGTTATTACAACCGTATAACACTTCTGCTAGGGTTTCAAAATATATAAATATTTTGAAAATGTAATTGATTGATGAAAAGTGTCTTAGCGTAACAATTTGGACGATTTCGCAAGAAATTAATTAATCCAAGATGACGAGAAACCCACTTGAAGTAAAAATGTATCTTAGGACAGCTGGTGTGGGAATTAAAAGTTTAATTAAAATTGTGTATAGAATAACGTTTCAACCTTCTAAAGATGTTCTAAAATGGTCGAAATATTTTTCTGTACTTTATTTTAATTAAAGTTTTAACACCTATACCAGCAATCTTCAGAATACAAACCAATAAATTGTTTTTCTCTGATTTGAAACAAGACATTTAATTCATAAGTGACCAATATATTATGCAGAGTGTAAATAAACATGATTATTTGAGCTGTTTACAAGGCCTAGCAGTTAGCCTGTTAGGCTGTGGATCGCGAAGTCTAACATTCTGCTTCACGATATACTGACTTGTTTTGTTTCATAAATATATATATGAGGTTTGATCAAAAAGTTCTAAGACTTCTTCTGTCACAGCTGCCAGCACAGAGGCAGTAAGCTTCACTGAGGTGTGTATTCTGTTACAGTTGCCAGTACAAAGGCAGTAAGCTACACTAAGGTGTGTACAAAGTATTTGTTTGTTTGTTTAGAATTAAGCACAAAGCTACTCAATGGGCTATCTGTGCTCTGCCCACCACGGGTATCGAAACCCGGTTTTTAGTGTGTAAGTCCGCAGACATACCACTGTGCCACTGGGGGGGGGGCCTGAGTACAAATGAAAATAGTCATTTTCCAGACTTTATACCGGTGTTGCCAAAAACGTGTTTAAAGACAGACGTATTTCTTGCCCCTGTCGTAATAAAAATGGACAGAAACAAAGAGCAACGTGTTTGTATCAACTTTTGTGTGAAAAATGGCAAAAGAGGAACATAAATCCTTGAAATTTTAAAAACTACCTTTAGTGATGACTGATTCTGTAAGCCTTTCGTTTATGAGTAGACAAAACGCTTTCAAGATGGCCAGGAATCGGTCAAAGATGACCCACGTTCTGGGCGACCGTCGACATCGTCCACTGTTGAAACGGTTGCTGATGCAAAAGAAAAAAAAATCGAAGTGATCGACGATTAGCTATCCGCGAAATTGCTGATAAACTGGACATTTACTGTGGATCGTGTCAGGCGAGCTGTGGGAGAATGGTCACTGGTTTTTCATCGTGACAACGCGCCTTCACATATTGCTGTCTGTTCAAGAATTTTTGGCAGAAAAAAACATTTCTGTGCTACCACACCCCCGTATTCTCCCAATCCTGCCCTCAGTGATTTTTTTTCTGTTTCCCCCCAAAAATTAAGTTAAAAGCATAACTTAGTTGCATAACAGTTGCAGACTTCTAGCATTGCTTCGGAAAATGGCAGGAACATTGGAACAAGTGTGTATCAGCTGGAGGAGATTTCTTTGAAGAGAAGAGCACATAGTACTGATGATGTACATTATCCTTCGGAATAAAAACGAAGTCTTAGAACCTTTTTTATCACGCCTCGTATTTAAGTTATGCTGTGCTCCTGTCGTAATTTTGCTTTTAACGTCCACTAAACCAATCAAGAAATTACATAAATCATTAATTTTGTTTTTCATTTCCATGGAAGTTTTAGCCTCTCATGTATTCTGTATGTGAGAGACGAACGAACACGTAGAAACAACTTCGTGTTCAAAACTGAACTACTTTACCGTATGGTTAATTATAGAGTTTGATCGACTATTTATTTTCTTAAAAGTTTTGTTTCGTACATCACAAAACAAATAAGAATAGGACAAACATTTTTTTTCTTTATCTGATTTTTTTCTTCCTTAGGGAACTAGCCAAGCAAAAAAATAAATTAGAAAAATCAAAAAGCAGTAGCAGACTGAACTGCACACAACTAGCTAATCTTGAAAAAAAAACCAAAACAAACAAAAGGTTTTTGGACTTTGAGTGAAAAACTTCTTTCCTTTTCCCTTCGAAGTTTCAACATAAGGATGAACATTCCTGTGAAGATTAAATTGCTTCTGTCTCTATATGCAGTTTAATACTATGCACTATGTAATCCACTCTCTTCCAAGTTAACCTGATTTACGAGGGCCCACGCGACCTCTAATGTCGCTATGCTCTTAAGCTTTCCTTTATGGTAGCGTTTGGATGCTATTTGTCGAGGCATTAGTACATGCTAAATGGAGAATTATTGGACCCTGACGACAAGGCATCGTACTAGCCGATCTCCATGGAGACTAGGACGAAATGAAGCTTGGATAAAGTCATTCCTTTGAGATTTCTGTTTCTTTATGGACTCATAAACGACGCATATCCTAAACCCTTTCTCTTCTACCCCTTTACTTTCTTTATATACCTAAATTATATTATACACATAATTTGAAGTCCCACACCTTAAGTTGAGTATTTTCATATATGAGTAATTTAATTTTTAAACAACATCAAATAAAGCTAATACAAGTAGTAATAAATACAGCCAGTAGAAAGAGCAGTTAATTTTGAAAATGATGGTATATTTTAGGAGTAAAGACAAGTTGGATTGAGTTTGGAACCCACAGAGAAAACGAAAATTCTAAAATACAACCTGCAATACACTATTAGTCTTTTTAACAGGTAAAACGATAACGAATACAAATCTAATATTCATGAAGATTTCACCAATAATATATGTTTTTAGTTAAAACAATGGCTTATGGTCGCCATATAGTACTATTTGTGCCAACCCACAATGGATAAAAGAACATAAGAAACATTACAAGGAAATCCCGTATTCTAACAGCGTATACATAATAATCAGAGCTTATATCCATGGTGTTATGTTTGGAAATGAAAGTTCAGTTTTAAGAAGAATACATAGCAGTAATTCACGTTTCTTTTATCTTAACTTGCAAGATAGAACAACGTCTTTATAATCAAAAACTTTTCAAAAGGAATTTTCCAGAATAAACGTTACTTTCACGGTGTGAAATATAACTGGATTAGGCCTCAAAACTAAGAATTCGCTCCTGAAGAATGTACATTATACAGATAATATTTGTATATTGTATAATGCAATTTATAAAAAAGTGTTGTATGAGATACCGTGTAACTATTGATAAATAAATAAAATAATAAAGAAAATAAAAGTTAAAAACTAGCTTAAAGTAAACATCAGATAGTGAACTACAGTCGTTGAATAATCATTCTTCTTTTAATAGGTATAACTATTCGAAACGCCTGAAGGTCTGGAATGGCCAGGTGGTTAAGGCATTTGACTCGTAATCTAAGGCTCGTGAGTTCTAATCCCCGTCACACCAAACATGTTCGCCCTTTCAGCCGTGGGGGCGTTATAACGTGACGGTCAATCGCACTATTCGTTGGTAAAAGAGTAGCTCAAGAGTTGGCGGTGGGTGTTGATGACTAACTACCTTCCCTCTAGTCTTATACTGCTAAATTAAAGACGGCTAGCGTAGGTCGCCCTCATGTTGCTTTGCACAAAATTCAAACCAACAACGCCTGAACTGAAAATTTTAACCGCTATCGTTTGGAGATTCAACTGATTCCTTACAACGTAAAACAAATTTATCGTACTCGCTTTCAATCAGCTTCGATGTCGTATCACATAACCAACATAAATTAAAATGGACATGTACGCCTTGATTCTACACCTTAAGTTTGATTCTAGTCTTAAACTATTAGAAGACCCTTCATTTTTATCTGGTTGTAAAACATTGGAAGTAACAGCAAAATTTTACAACAAAAGAAATATTGATTTTAGTATTTTCAAATAATGTTATTATGAGGGATATTTATCGATTTTTGTATCTTTGTTGACAAGACAGTAAAACTAAAATGACAGAAGTCAGACTAGCTGTTTATGAATGTTGACGTTATCTCTTTCTACATAGCAAATATTAGAGGTTAAATATTAAAATTAAAATACGAGGGCTGTTCAAAAAATACGCGGACGGACGCCATAAAACAAAATGTACTTTATTTAGAAGTTACAGGTCTGGGACCCGTTCAAAGTACTCTCTTCCCCAACGCACACACTTATCCCATCGGTGTTTCCACTTGTTGAAACAGTTTTAGTACGCTTCTTTTGTAATGTCCTCCAGCTCCTTCGTCGCATTTGCCTTAATCTCGGGAATCGTCTCAAATCTTCCTTTCAAGGGTCTTTTGAGTATGGGGAACAAGAAAAAATCGTAAGAAGTAAGGTTAGATGAGTAGAGGGGAGTGGGGAAAAACAGTGATCGAGTGTTTGGCCAAAAACTCACGAGTTCTGAGGCACAAATTTCGTAGCAACGCGGTGCAACTTCAATTTTTTGGTCAAAATCTCTAAACAAGATCCAACTGATATCCCACATTCTTCAGCAAGCTCCCTGACAGTCAGACTTCGATTTGCCCGCAGCATGGTGTTGATTTTGTCGACGTGCGGATCGTCAGTTGACGTGGAAAGACGTCCAGGACGCTCATCAACTTCAATGGACTGTCGACCATCCATAAAACGTTCATGCCACTTGAAACATGCCGTACGCTTCATAGCAACATTTCCGTAAGCCGTGTTAAGCATAGCAAAAGTTTCAGTCGCAGATTTTCTAAGTTTAACACAAAATGTCACAGCAAGTCGTTGCTCCTTCAAGTCATTCATTCTGAAATCCGCCAAACGAAAAAATCGCACTTCACTTAAAACCGCGTAGCTAATACACAAATGAAGATATCTGCAATTGGGAAATGACGTCATAATCAGCTGATTTGTGCAAACCTAGCGAAACCAAGCGGATTCCCCTGAAATCAACTAGAGCCGCGCAATTCAAACATTCCGCGTATTTTTAACAGATCTCGTATATTACATCATACATCTTTTTATAGTCTTTCTTAAAGTATACAAAATGCTAAATATCATACATCTTTTTATAGTCTTTCTTAAAGTATACAAAATGCTAAATATCATACATCTTTTTATAGTCTTTCTTAAAAGTATACAAACTGCAAAATATCATACATCTTTTTATAGTCTTTCTTAAAAGTATACAAAATGCAAAATATCCTTCTACGTGGCGTTTGTTGCGTTTGTCATATGTTGATAGAACATCTGCTGTCAAGATTGTTTGTTGTTGTTAAAAAGCACAAAGTTACACAGCATACTTCTGTTCTGTGTCCATCACAGGTATCGGAACAAAGTCTTTAACGTTGTAAGTCTTCAGACTTATCGCCGAGCCATTAGAGGACACGAGCCTGAAACGTTGAAAATATGAGAGAGGTAATCCATGTTTAATGAAAATCATGAGCAAGCTAGTTTAATCTTGGTGGCTCAAAATAAAATTGTTTTACAAACACAATCAAAGTAGAAATATAATAAAATTATTAAACACATTTTAATAACAATAAATATAAAATATCTTGATATAATCTCAGCATCAGTTATATATTTGCATAATGTTTAAGTAAAATAAGAAACCTGGTTGTTTATCTCGGCTGTCTCACCCTCTATGTCAAATTAAAATTATTTGAATATTTAAAACCAGTCCCTACCCCTATCATTTATATGAATTAAGCTTTCTTCTAAACTAACTCAAATTTTCTGCCTTTACAACATAAGGAGGCAACCCCTTCCAAAGGTCAACCACCCTATTTGAAAAATAGAATTGTCTTAGCTGCTGATGGTTTCTGCCTTGTTAAAATATATATTTGTGTCTCTTAGTTATACTCAGCGGTATGTCTGGGCACGTACAACGCTAAAAATTGGGTTTCGATACCCGTGGTGGACAGAGCACAGGTATCCCATTGTGCAGCTTTTAAACTTAATTCAAACAGCAACAACATTCTTCTAGTTAAATAATTTTCGTTGTTAAGTATGAAAAATGTTAATGGACCAACACTATCAATTCTTTTTACAATCTTAGACACTTCAAATAGATCCTCTCTGACACTCCTTTTTTTCTTCAAGAGAAAACAGTTTAAAGAATCCTAATATTTTCTGGGCTCTTTGCAACAGTTCAATGTCCTTTCTAAGGAGTGATCTCAATACGATTTCAAACACCGTTTAATTCTTTTTGTTTTTATTATGTTGTCCTTTATTTACCTATTTCTGATGCACAGAAAATGAAATAATTTGATTGTAAAGAAGAGAGTGTAAGTAATCACTTTCTGTCATTTCACCGTCTTATGACACCATAAGCTCTTAAATATTCCATACCATAAAAGAGCTTCAACCAAGGCAAAAACATTTCGGGACTGTTTGCTACTTTTTTTGTTTTTACAGCACACAAACTTCTTCATTTAACAGTAAAAGAGTAAAACATTAATCATCTGAAAAAAACAACAACATCTTTTTCCGCTGATTGTCGACCCCGTTGTTATATCACTGCACTAAGCCTTCGTATATATTGGTGTGTGTTATTAGACTTTTCTGAAGGGCAGATATACAATGGTTACTCATCTTGGGCGTTTAGCCTTAAGTTCTTTTGAAAGAGATAAGTATTTGTAAGTTAAGGTTTCGTTCAGCACATACCTTTGACAGTGTGGTCTTATGGGCTCGCCTCACCAAAATTGCGTGAATGCTCATTTCGCACGATCTATCAACTTTTTTCGACAACTATAATTTTTTCTGGTTTTTATTTTATAACGTCTACCAAGACGTATTGTAAACAATATTCGTAGGAATATATTCATTATTCTCAGGTGTTCAAATCATTGATAATCGAAATAGGCATTCTTCTCCAATTACGTCCCTTTGGAAATCTGATAAATTTTATCTTCACATTTTAGAACTTTCTCTGAAAAGCAAAATAAATGTATAATATTCATGTACTTAGAATCGTAATTATATAGAATAACTTAATGCACAGTTAGATTAGTTTCCTGCATTAGAGACACCAAAACTTCAAGTTGAAAAAAGAAAGTGTTTCAACTACGTTATCCAAACTCTGCGTAAAATAATCAACTTAACTCAAAGCGCTTTCACTTTAATGTTTAATGAGTAGAGCTAGGCTCAGTTTGTACTCTATAACAACACATGATAATTGTATTTATAACGTTTGAATTTAGTTATTTATTGTTTTAGTTTATAGGAAGGGAGATTTTTCAAACTTTGTATGATTTTCTAAGTATATTTTTAACGTGGGTACATTTTTAATTATATACTAACTTTTACATTTAAGCCATTGAGAAAACGTTATTTGAGTAGCAGAACGTCAAGCATACCACCAAATAAATAGAACTACAAGCATTATGTAAAAAGTATGAGTAACATTAATGTACTGACCAACTAAACATGTTTGTTTTGGTTTCATTTTGTATTCTTGTACGATATTAAAAATAAACAAGTATTTTCTGTTCCAGAAAACTGAACGAAACGTCGAATTCCGCGAGGTTTAATTATTTATTAATATTTTTAACATCACCGATGTATCTTGTCCCTACTTAAGTAAAACAGTCTTATGTGAGATGTGTAAAGCGTTTGTAAGAAGCCAACCATTTGGACAACTTTATGAACATCACACTTAAAAACTGTTCTATATCATCAGTCTTATCCACTGACCTAAAAGGTTTTGTTTCACTGCATTCATCAAGCGATAATTAAATGGAGAATCAAAAAAAAAGCACGTGTAATATTTATAACAGCTATATTATAAGGTCAATAATAAACTAAAGTAAATAGCGTTTAAGTATGTTGTTTTTATATGAACCTGATTCATGTTGTACAGTATTCTACCTTATTACTACGTTGTTTTTATCTGAATGAAGTTCATGTTGTACACTATTCTACCACAACACTCTAATGTTTTTATCCGAACGAGGTTCGTGTTGTACAGTATTCTACCTTAATACTATGTTGTTTTCATCTGAACCAGGTTCATGTTGTACAGTATTCTACCTCAACACTATGCTGAATTTATATAAAAGAGGTTCATATTGTACAATATTTTAGCTTAACACTTTATTGTTTTTATTTGAACGAGGTTCGTCTTTAACTCTATTCTACCTTAACACAGTACTGTTTTATTTCAACAAGGTTCATGTTGTTCGTACAGTATTCTTCCTTAAAAGTATATTGTTTTTTATCTGAATGAGTTTCATGGTATGCAAAAACCTATCTTCAAACTATGCTGTTTTAATCTGAACCAGGTCCATGTTCTACGGTATTCTCCCTTAACGTAATGTTGTTCTTATCTGAACCAGATTCATGTTCTACAGTATTCTACTCTTACATTGTGTTGTTTTTATTTGAACCAGTTTCATGGTGTACAGTATTCTATCTGAACACAAAGGTTTTTTTATGTGGAAAAGGTTCCTGTTGTAGAGTATTCTACCTTATTACTATATTGTTTTTATCTGAAAGAGGCTCATGGTGTACATTATTTTACCATCACGTTATATTTTTTTATCTGAAAGAGGTACATATTGTACAAAATTCTACATTAACACTATGCTGTTTTTATCTGAACCAGGTTGATGATGTACAATAATCTACCTTCACACTATGTTGTTTTTATCTGAACCAAGTTCACATTGTACAGTTTTCTACTTTAACACTATGTTGTTTTAACCTGAACCCGGCTAATGTTGTACAATATTTTACCTTTACACTATATTGTTTTTCTGAAAAGCTAGATATTGTATATTATTCTACCTTAACACTATGTTGTTTTATTCTGAACTAGGTTCATGTTGTTCAGTATTCTACCTTAACATTATGTTTTTTTTTGTCTGAAAGAGGTTCATGTGGTACAGTGGTCTACCTAACACCATGTTGTTCTTATCTGAACGAGGTTCTTGTTTTGCAGTATTTACGTTGTTTAGTATTCTATCTTAACACCATGTTGTTCTTATCTGAACGAGGTTCTTGTTTTACAGTATTTACGTTGTTTAGTATTCTATCTTAACACCATGTTGTTTTTATCTGAAAGAGATTCATGATGTACGTTTTTATCCCTTATCACTATGTTGTTTTCATGCGAACCAGGTTCATGTTGTTTTCATGCAAAGGTTCATGTTGTAACTTATACTACTTTACCACTATGTTGTTTTATCTGAAACAGGTTCATATTGTAAATTATTCTACTTTAACGTTACGTTGTTTTTATCTTAACCAGGCTCATATCGTACGGTATTCTACCTCAACACTATGTTGTTTTCATCTGAAAGAGATTCATGTTGTACAATATTTTACCTTTACACTAATTTGTTTTCATATGAACCAGGTTCATGTTGTAACTTATTCTACCCCAACACTATGTTGCTTTTAATTGAACCAGGTTATTGTTGTACACTATTTTATCTCCACCCTATGTTGTTTTTATATGAAATATGTTCATGTCGTATGATATTCTTTCTTCCTGAACACTGTGTTGTTTTTATCTTAACCAGGGTCATGTAGAACAGTAGTATACCTTCACACTATGTTGTTTTTACCATAACCAGGTTAATGGTGTACATTATTCCACCTTAACACAATGTTGTTTTTATGTGAACCAGATTCATGTTGTATAGTATTCTACCTTAACATGGAAGATAAATTTCCAAAGTTTATGTGTTTACAGTTCAATCCCAGGTTAAGGTGAATGTTTCTAAATTGTAAAGAAGTGTTAATATATAAATTTACTATGGGTTGTAATTAACAGGCTCGTAGGAAGGAATGTTTAACTGTTCTTCAACAGATATTTTGTGTATATATGTACTTTGAATGTGCTCGAGAGAAATGTATTCTCAATAATTTTTTTTCTTTTCTAACTATGTGTACATATCTATGTATAAGAGACGATATGTGTGTGTGTATATATGGCTAGTGGGAAAGCATATACAATCCTTCTTCATAAGTATGACATATCATAAATATATATATACAACAAGTGGAAAAATATAACCAATTCTTCTGCATGATTATGATATCCTTTAAAACTTACTAAAATTTATTTTTAACGAAAAATACCTTTTTTGTCAAGGAAGGACAGAAATGAACAAACATTCGTTCATTCATGGATTACCACGACAACAGAAATTGTTTATTCGAGACTGAATTTTTCTTTACTACTTTTAATCAAACAGAGTATCTAAGTCACGGGTCTTAATCTCTACATTTATCACTATATATATACAAACTGTTCTTCATAAAATACTATCCTGACCCAGTTACTTCAATAACTGCTGTTAATCAACACAAATATAATGTAGTGACGGCTGCAATCATTATCAAAGTCTTGAACAGATAAGCCGAACATAATTCAGAGATCAGATACATCTATCGTCGAGGTGTCACTTTGATCTATTGAAATGACTGAAAAGATTGCACATTTCGACTATTCGGTGCTTCAGACAGAGGAAAGATAGATGGTGTTTCCATCGAATTCAAGCACGCACGAATACCTTAAGCTCCTCTCATCCTTACGAACGTCTTTTTGGAGATGTATTTATGGCAGCTTGAAGGAAATTTCGGCTTTAGAATGAGGATCGCTTGAATACCGAACTGCTGCTTGTAATTTTAAATAGCAGGCTCGGATTCTTCGCGAGAAATTGCATAAGCTGATTGCTGAATCTACGAGCCTCGCCGTTATGAAGCTTAAAGGATCAGACAGCTCCTGTAATTTATTAACGTCAATCGGGATTCAATACCCCCTTCACTTCAAGGTACTGTTGAAGTTTGTTCTGAATCAGAAGGAAAAGTTTCTGCTGTAATTAATTATTGAATGTTGATAAATGTTTAAATAATGAAGGATATATAGTTTTGTTTATTGTTAAGCAGAAATAAGGTTACATAGTGCGTTATCTGTGGTGTGCCCACCATCTAGCGTTACAAATTTTCAGATTGCTTCTGAACCAATGTGATACAAGAAAAATAATAATAAAAAAATAAAAGGTTAACAGATTTTCTTTACACGTTTGTTTTACAATATGATATATAAAGTAATGGTTATATTCACGACGAAATAATTCCATATATTACAGGATAGGCTACAGCGACCCCTTCTCCACAGGTAAATATAAAAAACCGAAGTATCACAACAAATCTTTCTTTAAGATTAAAATTCATTGAAATGGCCGCTGAATTAGTCTAACATTACAAATGTACAGTACTCATATTGAATAAATAATAATGCAGCATTATTATCTTTGATTTATTTATGGGGGATTCACTATATCCTATCCTACCCTTGGGTTGTGAGCTGAAAACATACAACCACTGTACCAGTTCACAAAATAGAACAAAGATTGCAATGTATAGAAATATTACAAAATTTTTACTTTTTATTGGTTGTCTCGCTTAATGTATATAGTTTATCTATATGCCCACATTACTTAAAGACACTCTAAGATACAGTACTGCTTTGTATTTGTTGAATTCAATACATATTTTGTTACTGTTAAGCACAAAACAACTCCAAAACTAGTGCTCGCCTAGTGCTGGTATCAAAAACCGGTTTTTCGGTGTGTGTTTTGTTCTTTAAGCCCTCAGACTTACCTCTTAGCCACCAGAGTCTTTTTTTGACGATGATTAAACATTCAAGAGGAAATTAACTTCCCAACAATTTATAATGCACGCGAACACTACCATGGACTATTTTTTTATAAACATTTATTTATCCAATAATTACGAGAAAAAACAACGTGAAAAGTGATGGACAGATAGATATAGAAAAGTGTTTGACGTCTTAATTCTGTTAAATGAAGGATCTATTTAATTTCAGCGTTCCGTTCAATGTCTTCGTTGAGATGTGCTCTTGAATATCTAATAAACTGCATGCCTTGGATTCAAGTGTTTAACTAACTTTTCTTGGTCTTAAATTGGTTTAAGTGATTACCTTAAATTAGAAATTCAGGCCTATACAGGCCTTGGTGATAAAATTTGCAAAAACTCATTTAGATTTTGTTGATAATTTTCAACTTCGAAACTTTTCTCGAATCTTTGAATTACAACATGTAACATAAGTGTCACCTTACTTGTTCACTATTAGTTTTATCACGAAATCTCTTTTCTGGCAATTTTCACGTGTCGACTTGCAAAACTTCTGATGAATATTGAGTGTGTACACAATAATCTTCAAAGTGTCTTTTTTTTGTCTGCATTGTTGATAACCAACTGTAACAAAGCGTTACTTCACGTTAGCCTTTTGATTATCAACACTTACTCTGTAATAATATCACATAAAGTTAAACAATCTTCTTTCTAAAGAATGTAGTTTGAAATGGACTACTGTTGTGCGAGCTGAAAGAAGGAAAAACATATAATGGTTTGAAAACGAAGGCGGAAGATAGAGCAAAATGAATAATAATAATAAACAACAGTAAGAGACTTTTTATTATTATTATTTGAGTGCCAGATCTTCACACTGAAGCAGACCGTTTAAATAATGATGAGAAACTTAATGAAAAATCAGACAAACAATTAAAAATAAAACTACTATGTACAAAAATAGTTTATATTTTCTTACAGAGTAACAGTGAATTAGTTTTCAGGAATTGTGTTTTCACTATCTTGGACTTAAGTTCGAACTTTAAGTTATTCTTCTGTTAACAGTGTTGAATCTTCAATGGTAAATGATCTTGTTGACAGCGTAATTTTTAGTTAGATTAAATAAACATAAATTGTATTTTGTCCTTATAATACTAACGAATATTTCTGGCTATACGTTGATCTATCAAATTTCAAGTTACTTTTAAATATAATTTGGTTTGTTTTTAATTTCGCGCAAAGCTACACGAGGGCTACCTGCGCCTGCCGTCCCTAATTTAGTAGTGTAAGACTACAGGGAAGGCAGCTAGTTTTCATCACCCACCGCCAACTCTTGGGCTACTCTTTTGCTAGCGAATAGGGGGATTGACTGAAACTTCATAATGCCCCCACAGCTGAAAGGGCGAACATGTTTGGTGTAATGGGAATTTTAAAATATGATTCTAGGTATTTGTTTGAATCAAATTGTTTGTGAAGTGTTGCTGAGCTTTTAAAAGATTGATTTAAAATTAAAAGCAGGTTTATAAACTCCTGAAATTAATTTTAAATCGTTATCATTCATGGGATTTTATTAGAAAAAACATCCGATAAAAGTAAAAAGTTTTTACCAGTTTGAATCAATTTATTGTTTCATAACAAATAAAAACAATCATTATCAAATTGAAAGAAAATTAGCTTATAATAAGTTTTTTAACTGAAAAAGACAATTTTGTTTTTTCTATCACTAAGAAGATTTGAATCTGTGTTTCTATATCAGCTTGTACCCACATTGTACATTTAACACAATGTTCAACAAGTTACTTATTTTTATTTTTATTTGCAGTAATAGTACCGCTAGGTGGTAGAGTTAACCAGTAATAGTACTTCTATGTATTAGTGTTAACCAATAAAAATATCGCTCTGTAGTAGTGTTAACCAATAATAGTACTGCTATGTAATAGTGTTAACCAATAATAGTACTGCTATGTAGTAGTGTTAACCAGTAATAGTACCGCTATTTAGTAGTGTTAACAAATAATATAATAATACTGTAATAGTTAGACGTAAACATTACTGTTTTTTTAATATTGAGCTTAATATCTGATCAAAATCTATAAAACTAAACAAACCTGGTTAGAATATAAAAGCCAAATGAACCTGATAAGAATTTTTAAACATAATTATTATGATTCCTTCTCAATGAATATTAATGAACTACAGAAAAGTATTAGAAACTTTTTGGAATGTAGACAGAAGATCAGAGAACATACTGGGATCGAGCTTTCCAGAAAGTATGTGACGACATTCACGTGTAGAAGTTTTTACAGTCTAGACGTTTCTAGAGTTCTATGATAGAATTTAAATGTCTAAGGGTGGTATGAAGTTAGTACGTTCTGTAAAGATCTAACTGACTGACGTCATCACTGTTGTGCTTTTTTAAAAAAAGAAAAAAACATTTCAAAGTTTTTGTTATGTTTAAAAACTACAACTGGAATTGTATTTGATGGAGAAATTGGACTTGTTAAGATATATTATATTAACAGGTCAACTAAGTTTCAGTGTATTAGTGATTGTGTCAATGTTGTCAGTTTAATAATTGTGTAAATATTGTTAGTTTAATAATTATGTAAATACTGTCTCTGTAAAAATTATTATTATTCTTAAACGTGAGTAATTTTTGGATTTAAAGATTGATAATTTCTACCGTAGCAAGTACCTTTAACAGTAAGCTCACCACGCTATTTCTTTACAGAATGTTTTGTTGAAAGAGTGAGTTTCGTGGTTTATTATATTAAATACAATAAAGTGTCTTTGTTTTTCAACGATATTGTTTATTTATTAATTTCTTTTCGGAGAGAAATGTCTCTTTGAAACTTATTATTTTTATGCGTTTATTTAATTTCTAAAGGTTTATATTTTTATTTTTCTGGCTTTTCAAAATTGCATCAGTAAGTTCATATTACTAAACTTAAACTAGTACGATAAATTTACGTCATAGCTACATACGTCTTACTGAACGTAAACTAATATAACATTTACAACATAACTCTATCTTACTAAGCTTAAAGCAATACAAAATAAAAAAAACAAATTAAATACGAATTATTTTCTTACACGATCAACCCTAATACTGTTTTTGATATGCAAGTTAGCTCGTGTAATATTGCTTTAGATCTGCCACCTAGTGTTTCCAGATGACGTTAATCTCCAGCTCACCATTCCCTACTTTTCTATGAGACCGTTGAGACGATCTTTCTAGTACTGTTTCTTTCGCACTCATTAAATATTTACAACAGTCATTTTTTTGTTTTGTAACTCATGTTATTTGGTAAAGACATCGACTTTGCACGAAATTCAAAACAAACCAAACTTTCGAGGCGCAGATATCCGAATGATGATCAGATCTCATTATTCGATTGGGTGAGAGCACCCGAAAAGTTGGCAGTGGATTTTGTTTCATCATTTTAAAATTAGAAATGTTATTCACAACTAACCCTCTGTGTAGCTTTGCTCAACATTATGTAACAAAAGAACTTACCTAAACCCATCCATCTTAACTCTGACTTTTTGTCATCTCCGTAATGTGCTTTGCTGCTTAAACTAGATCAGCTCTTCTCGGTCATTTCACTTTTATATAGTTTATCGCTGAATACTAGACATTTTTCTTCTCTTTCTGACACTATACATAACTCTTTATCTGCCCGACTGTTATTCATATTACATTAAGATATTTAAAACTTACTTAACGTCTAGAAACTGTATTTTAAAAATCGTTGGATAATTTTAATCTTTAATATGAATGCAAAAAATATTTTTCATATCAACTATTAACTAGCTATTTTTAAAATATTTTTTACAGATGAAAAACACTAATGTGTAAATTTTGAGACTAACTCGCGCTAATTTTTTTTAACTTATGGTAAAAAACTTTATAAAAAGGATTATCCAAAAATAATCAAGTACATACCAAAAAACTAATTTTGAGAAGCCGACTTTTTGTTCTTCAAGAGAAATAGATTGTTGTTACATTAATAAATTAGGTAGTTAAGGCCTCGACTCGTAATCCGAAGGTCGCGAATGCTCGTCACACCAAATATGCTCGCCCTTTCAGCCATGGGGGCGTAATAATGTGGTGGTCAATATCACTATTCGTTGATAAAAGATAACCCAAAGTTAGTAATGGGTGGTGATGACTAGCTGCCTTACTTCTAGTCTTATATTGCTAAATTAGGGTCTGCTAGCGCAGATAGCCCTCGTGTAGCTTTACGCGAAATATAAACAAACAATTATTTAGATACATAACAGACAGTTTTACAAAATTAATTCATAAATAAGTATGTGCACAGAATTTTTGAGTTTGGAATATAATTGAGAAATAAAAAGTGACAAACCAATGTAAACTATTAGTCACTGAATTTACAAACACACTTTGGTTCGCTGCAGTTGCAGTTAACAACGTTTTCAGCTTTAAACTCAATAATACATCGAAAAGGTAAGTCTGCTGAGCACCTATTTATTAGGCTTGAAGGTGCAGGTTTTTAAGTTTAAACGATATACTTTTAAATAAGTTAAGCTTAAGATATTAAAACTTATGACTTGTTAAACTAACGTTCAAAACGTTACGCCAAAAAAGTCTTATTGTGTTTGTTTGTTTTAAATTTGCATAAAGCTAAACGAGGGCTATCTGTGCTAGCCGTCCCTAATTTAGCAATGTAGACTAGAGGGAAGGCAACCAGTGATCATCATCACCCACCTCCGACTCTTGGGCTACTCTTTTATCAACGAAAAGCGGAATTGCCCGTCACATTATACAGCCCCACGGCTGAAAGGGAGAGCATGTTTGGTGCGAAGGGGATTCGAAACTACGACCCTCAGGTTACGAGTCGAACGTCTTAACACATCTGGCCACGCCGGGCCCCGTATCTAAATAATGATGTCAGTTGATGTAATTGTGGAACTTGTACAATTCAGAAGTTTTTAAAAGATACGAAAAGAAATGTTTTGTTTTGTTTTTATACCGGAAGATTGTTGTTGAAGATATTGTGTTTACACAGATAAAAGTGCACTCGATTCAAGACATCTTATAGATAGCATCTCCCTCTATCTTTATCAAAATTACGTTAACTACTCCAAATCCCCAAAATTTCTAAGGTAAACGTAGTCCACAAAATGTGCATTCAAGTAAAGCTTTCACATCTTGATTTCTGTGACGTTTGGTGTTATTTTTTAAAAACTTTCTACAATCGTACTGAACTATTTTTTAAACATTTACCACTTTCTATGGTTGTTTTATGTTTAATACAGAAGCATAGATTATAAGAAATTGCAAACACGTTATGATTTTGTTATGTCGTACAGATTAAATGTTTTCAGTCGATATTTATTTTATAACCCGCCTCAGAAAAGCCTTCCACGGTATATTTAACAGGGACATAATGGAAGAAACTGTGGAGGCTTTGTGTCAATGATCTGAATACATATGGTCCACAAAAGCAAGACACTAAACTTTATCAAAGTTCTACAGAAAGTCATATTTCATTCATGGCTGCTTTCTTTTATTTTCTAATGGCCCAAGTGTATATTGTTATATATGTTTCTCTCCTCTTCTCTTTGTCGTATCGAATGAACATACTCTCTCAAATAATTCTATCAATCATTTGTTACCACAAGAGAAAACCGAACAAATAACCCACAATATGTTGACTGTATTTGTTACGCAAAGTATTCAAAGAGAACCTTAGGACTTTCATGAGCGTTTTTATAAGTCCTTATCAAAAGTTTATCAGGTCCAGAACGTTTGTTTTACTTTGAAATATAAACTTTCCTTTTGTTCTTTTGCCAACTGACAACTTGTGTTATATAAACGGTAAAGAGTTGATAGCTTGAGATGATTCTGCATTACTTATTTAAACTTACAATGCGGTTTCTGAATTACTTATAGATGCTTAATGATCATTGGGCAGTGCTAGCAATCAAAGCGATTTAGCAAAAAAATAACATATTTCATCAAGTATGAATGATCGGCACTTATGTGATGTTTAAAATCAAATAAATAATTCAAGAGCAACGATTCGTACGTACATAACTAACAGTTAATAATTCTGATAATCAATTTCACTTAAAACCACATTCGACAGATTGGTGTATTTCAGTTACTTATATGACATTACATATTCCGAGAATAGCCCCAACTCGCACTGTTTTCAACAGTAAGAAATGTCATTAATAAATTCCCTCATCTGGCTCCAATATATTAGATAATTCTAAACCTTATGGCCATCAGATATGATACACTATTGCAACAGTCTGTAATCTCGTCTGTCGTTTTTTCCCTAAGAATATAATTTAGTAATACTATATTTTTACTACACCTATCTTATTAAAATTATGGGTTGAAAAATGCACATCTAAAGAGAACGTTATAAGCAGCTGCTTTAAAGTATTCTTAATATTACTATTAATAAAACAAGTTCGAATTCTATCTACATTGAAGGAAAAATAAAAACACAAAAAAGAAGCCGTAAATATTGTTTTAGACGTACTGTAGGTGTTTACCAGATGTAAAGATTTCAAACTATGTTTATTTTTTGAATTTCGCGCAAAGCTACTCGAGGGTTATCTGCGATAGCTGTTCCTAAGTTAGAATTGTAAGATTAGAGGGAAGGCAGCTAGTCATCACCACCCACTACCAACTCTTAAGCTACTCTTTTACCAACGAAAAGTGCGATTGATCGTATATTATAACGCCCCCTGGCCGAAAGGGCGAGTATGTTTGGTGTGGCCGGGATTTGAACCCTCGACCCTCAAATTAGGAGTAGAACGCCTTAACCCACCTGGCCATGCCATACCTCAAACTATGTTAAAAATGTATAAGTATTACTTTATTTATATTATTTCTATACGTAATGTGATACAAAGTAATAATCATGGTGGCAAAGATGTTTTTAAGAAAAGTCGTACCTACTTGAATTAGTCGTTCTAAGACAATGACAAAGACTGCTTTCTGTACGGAACGCAATAACTGTTTTTTTGTTGTTGTTTTTTTCCGGGGGTGGGGGAGTCAAGAAATGCCTGTCAGTGTTCTTATCGATATTGATAAAGCCTGCACCAGATCAATATATCAATCCTATAGTATATATATATATAAATTCCAAAGCTAAAAGTTACGTAATATTTGTTCTAGTCACATGGTCTGGTCAGTTATTTTTTCACTGTTAAATACCTATATTGCAAAATGTTTAAATATGCAATACGATAATAAATTTATCTTATAAATGGTACTACATTTGGACAAATATTCCGAAACAGTAGGGTTATAGAAATGTATCGCCACATAATGCACAAGAAACTACATAAATGTTTGAAAAACGAGTTAATTGTTGTTGTTTGAACTAAGCACAAAGCTACACAATAGGCTCTCTGTGCTCTGCCTACCACGGGTATCGAAACCCGATTTTAGGGTTATAAGTCCACAGACATACCGCTGAGCCACTGGGGAGCAATATTTCATTCTTCATCAAAAAAGGATATTTCATTATATTGATACTGTTTTAACTTGCAAAAACGAAAAATTTTAACTTAGCATTGCTTCAGAGTATAATGTTACAAACGTAAACTGAACAAAAACATCAAGAGTTATGATCAGATATTTATAGTAAATCTTACAAATTTTTATAAAACTTATTATACAGGGTGTTCGGAAAGTCACTATGCACTTATATATTTATTTACAGACATGTTTCTTTATAGAATACAGGAATATGAATGACAATTATAAACAATGTTGAAAGTAACCCCCGTTGGCATCAATACAGACTTGGATCCTTCTTATTTTGTTTCTAAACACCGCTATCTATTGCTGGCTTGAAATAGACTGAATAGACATATAATTACAAAACTGCACAGTGACTTTCCAAACACCTGTATGTTTTTGTTCTTATCACAACATTACTCTAGCAGCGCCATTTTTCTTGAAGCGTGAAACACGAAACTTAAACCAAATTAATTATAGAACATGCAAATTCCAATTTAAATAGTTAGGCACGAAGAGAAATATCATTTAGAAAGCAGGACTGTTTATATCATAACGGAAAACCTATTCTGTTTTGTTTAAAAATCTAGTTAAAATAAATCGAAACCACGAGCCTTTCAATGTCACGTTGAAACCGTCGTGGCTGGTGGAAAACTGTCACTACGTTGTACAGAAAATGCCGTCCACAAAAATTCGATAAACCTTTCTCTACCCCCAGCATAAACGTTACGCGTCAGGTTTCTATTTTCAGAACACGTTAGAAGATTATCAATTTTGTGTTTGATTAGAATAAAAACGACAATTTTACTTCCACGAGTGCACTCAGAATGCACAGTTTCCTACCAAAACGTTTCAGAAAGCAAGTGAAGGGAAATACAATGTATGAAACTTTTCGACCCAAGCCCGTTAACCAGTACTTTGAATTCTCACGTTTAAATTGAGAGAGAGAAGAAAGAACGTCTGCTGTTGACAGATTTTTTTGTTCTTGTTTTTGACATTCTTTTGAATTCACCAAACATAACTTCACTTTCTTACAAAATTGAAGTTTCCGATGCTTCGAATGATTGTTGTTGAAAATTCACGCTTTCTTCTAGAAGCTTCTGATCTCATTTGATTTAGCCAAAACACACGAATAGATCAATTTATTCTATGTACATATATAAAAAAAACGATAACAAAGTTCCCAGAATAAGACACTAATTGTTTAATAGATCACTATCTTCATTTTACAACATTCTCTTCCGTTGTTTATGGTAAGGAGCGTAAGTGAACATTTTGTGTTATGTTTTACAAAGTTACCTGTTGAGAATAATAAACTCTAAGGAACCGGTAAGTCTGAAAAGTTACCACGCTAAAAATTGGGTTTAAATATCCGTGGTGGCCAGAGCGCAAATAGTCTATTGTGTAGCTTTGTGCTTAAAAATAAGCAACCTTAAATAAGGCTATTAATACTACACAACTACAGCACAATTTTAAGCAATATGTAAAACATAAATAATAACGGAAAGTAAAACCTTTACAAAATTTTCAGTCTTTTGTTTCGCTCAAATATTGATTTGATCGTGTTTGCATTGGTAATAATATACATGTGTGTCTGAATAGCATAGTGGTATCTCAGTTTGTAAAATTTGCTTTTTTACATAGAGGTAAAATAAATTGTATTGACTAGTTGTTCTTTACACCCTTTATCTGTCCTAGTTTGAATAAGTGGCAGGAGTCAACCTGCTCAGAGTGCAGTGGACGAGCCTCATTTTGAGGCAGCCATCTTGTTTTCTGTTAATTTAAAATTTTTCGCAAAGCTACAAAATGGCCATCTACGCTATTCGTCCATAATTTAGCAGTGTAAAACTAGAGGGAAGGTAACTAGTAACTTGTCGTCGCCACCCACAGCCAATTATTGGGCTACTTTTTTACCAGCTAATAGTGGGATTGACTGAGTTTAATAAATTCCTCATGACTGAAACGAAGAGCATGTTTGGTGTGACAGGGATTCACACTCGCGACCATCGGATTACGAATTCATGGCCCTAACCACCTGGCCATCTTGTCGACCATGGCATATACAATGCCAGATAAGTATGTTTTTATTTTGATTCCTATTTTTATTTTGAAGTACAACAAATATTTTAAAAAATTCTAAAGAAATATTTACAATTTAGAAGATATAAAATAACAATTCAAATATGTAAAAAATGACAAATACACTAACCTAAAGTGTTTGAAAGGACGCTATTTTCCTTTTTAAAGATATCAAATATGGTAATCTGTTTACATATGAATACAGAGAAAGAGATATACCCAAAAAAAGTAAAGAGGTGATAAAAAATTAGGACTTACTCTAGAGTTTCATAAGTTGATTTGATCTCTTTTGTTGTTTAGATCGGCAGTAAATGAAGATTTTAATGTCATGTACAACTATTTGTAAATCACTCTGAACTGTCAGAACAAAATGTTTATTTTCATCACAATCACCCAGAGCTGCTGTAAAATAAGTTTCAACATGCATTTCATGTTTTGATTTCGTGTTTTATTATGACAGCCATATATAAGAAGTGTCATTCTTATTTAGTGCAATTGAAATGAATTAGAGAAAAAGTCACGTCTCTGTAGTAATCAGAAACGTGTTTTAACAGCCGAATTATATTATGCTTCGAGTGACTTGATTTTGAGAGTAAGTATAATGCGAACCAATGCCGTTGTTTATTAAATAGTAGTTTTAACCATGTAGTCAACGTGACACTAAAACATATGTTTCTGCTTTTACTCTCACGTTTAAACAGCACACTTTTTAGATACTAAATCATTACTTATCAAGTAAGCAGACCCTCAGAGATTTTAAATCTAGAAATCACACCATTATTAACCATATAGTTCTTTTAACCAGAGAGATTTGTCGTTTGTTAAGTGGCGAGGTTCTCAGTATTAACACAATTTGATGAGGTGCTTTAGGCAACATAAATCTTTGAGCTATGATATTTAAAACCTTATCTTTAACCAGGTATTTTAAAAATCAGTTTGTCTTCTTTTAACTAACATAACATGTTTTAACAAGAGAATTATTGTGTTTCAAACAATGTGAATGTCTGGATTAGTGAGATTGGAAACTACTTAACTATATACGAGGAACGTGTTTCAACCACCGAATTATTATGTTTTTGTGACATCATTCTTAGAATCAGTTCGAACCAATATCGTTGCTTAATAGATATTTGTTTTAACCAAGAAGTTAATCTTTCTTGAACGAATAACTAAATGCACTTACTTGTCTGGATAAAGCTTCGCAACATTTTATCAGGCAGGTGTTTTAACCACCGAAATTCTGTGTCTCAAGTGACGTGACTCTGATAATTATCGACCCGGCATAGACAGGTGATTAGGATGCTTGACTCCTAATATCAGGGTCGTGGGTTCGCATTCCCGTCGCACCAAACACGCTGGCCATTTCAGCCATGGGGCTTTACTTAACGCGGTCAATCCCACTATTTGTTGGTAATAGAATAATTCACGAGTTGGCAGTAAGTGGTTATGACTAGCCGCCTTCTCTCTAGTCTTGCACTGCTAAATTAGGGAGGACTAGCTCAAAATTACAGTTATTGATACTCAAAACTACGACAAGGTGTTTTTAAATAAATGATTTATTATGTTTCAAGTAATGTGAATATAACCCAAACCAAAGCTGTAAAACAAGATGGAGCCATGAAGGACAAAAAAAAAAGAAATCGACAGAAAGATCTGAGATCAAAGTTTGTAGCCGAAATGAGAAAATGTTGATAACTAAAATTACATACGAACTGTTGTGACTAAGCATTGAAAGTTTGTACAGTATGCATATCTACTACAAGAAATAACTATTACTGCTGTTTTCATTTTTGTTAATAATACACGGGGTGTCGTGTGCTTCTTAGTTTTTATTATGGCCACATGACACATTACTGTAAGTTTTGACCTTAGACTTAGCGAGACGTGAAATTTTAGAATTATTTACAAGGAATATCTTTTAACCGCTGTGTTATTTTTAGAATATAGCCATCATCGCTGTGTATGAGTTTTAACCAAAGAGTTAAATTATCTCGAACAAATGAACTGAACATCTACGCTTACTCATCCAGCTATAAAAATTATAACAATTTTAAACTACCGCTTGTTTTAAAAAGATTGATAATGGAGAAAAATCCAAACAAAAGAAAGTATTAAGAATAATAAAATTAAAAAGTAACATCAATAAAAAATACATCTGAATACAAATATATTTAAATTACATTAATTACGTTTAACACCAGAGGGAGCTAGTATCATAAACGCTTTAAATGGATATATTTGTAATCTGAAATATCTCGTACCTTGTTGATTGTCAACATGTCTCACAGCTGTATCCATACCTGTGGATAGAAAATCACGTTAAGCAGTGTCTGAGGTCCTATAACGCTAAAAATTAGGTGCTATACCCACACTCGGCATAGTACAGATAACCTAATGTGTAGTTTTGTGCTTGACAGTGAACGAACAAACAAAGGTAACAATCAGTGATGTCGAGAAACATATAAAAATCAAAGGTAACGCACTTGTCAGAGTTATACCGAGTGTTCAATCCAACCACTATTTACTGACAACGTATTTTAACCATAGAGTTACTGTGCGTCAAATAACGAGACTTTCAATGTAATCAAGATTACAATCTTGTTACTATGTAGCCGGAATGCGTTTTAACCACATATTATTGTGTCTCAACTGACGTGATTCTTAGAGCTAGCCAGTGTTTAACTCATGCCTCTATTTACTAGGTACATGCTTGCTTCGTGTGACTTGACGTCAAAATTAAAATTCGAATTAACATTGTTTCTTACAAAACTATTGTTTTAATCAACGGTTTACTTTGTTTTCAACGAATGAGTACTTATATTTATTTTTTCAATCCAAAAAAATTTGTCACTATTCAGTAAGTGTTTGGCTCAGTCATCGAATTGTCGTCTCATAAATATTGCTACTCTCAGAATTAGTAGGACTCAATCGCAAGACCTAATTTATCAGGAACTCCTCTCAACACTGTATCATTTAGCCTCAAGTAACACGATTTTTAAATTTAGAGAGATTCAAAACCACGAAATTGTTCAGTAGGAAGACCTTTAAACTATTAAATTATGTCTCAATAGACATATTAGAGTTAGCGGTATTCGAAACTGCAATTATTTACTAATAAGGTATTTTAACATATGAGTTATTTTGCATGAAATAGCAAGACTCTGAGAATTAGCAATTTTTCTAAACCAGGTTATTAACTATCGGGCAGCTACTGTTTTAAAAAAATCAAATTATCGTGTTCCAAACTATGTGACTCAATTAATAATAGCTGAAACGATTCTATTACTTACTATTACAATATTTCAACTACTAAGTTATCGCGTCTCATGTACCACAATTCTGAAAATTAGCGAGAACTGAAATTGCATCACTAATTAACCCGACATGTCATATGATCACCAAATTATCATGTCTCAAGTACCGTGACTGAGAATTAGCGAGAACTAAAATTACATCTATTAACCCGGAAGGTGAATTGAACACCAAATTATCGTATCTCAAGTATCACAACTCTCAGAGTTAGCAAGACTTACAACTCTATTTATCAGCTTAGTGTTTTACCAATCGAATTAATGTGCTTCGAGTGACCCCACTTTCTGAGTTACTAGAATTAGGATCCACGATACTGGTTTCCAGATAGTTATTTTAACCAAGGAGTTATCGTGTTTAGAATAGTTAAATTTACTCTTTTGGATTTAATATCATGTCAGTTTTTACCAGGTAAGACTTTTAACCACCGAGTTACGTTTTCTCGAAAAAAATAGTTAACTGAGTTTGCCTTTCCGGCCCTAAAGTTATATCACCTGGTACCGTTAAAGCGTTTCAAACATGAATTTATTGTGTCTTTAACGATATGAATCTCAAAATTCACAAGACTTGAAACCACGCCATACTTAATGCCAATCTGTTCTAAACACAGAACATTTGTATCTCGAGCGACGTGAATCTTACGGTTAATGTAATTCGAGCTCCCACGTCGCTTTCTATTTTTTTTAATCACTGAGTTTCCGTGTATTAAATAAATGACTATTTGAATTTAATCCCACGGTTAAAACATTCGCAAACAAATACCACGATATTTTATTCACCGAATTTCTCAAGTAATGTTTCTCCCAGAACTAGTAATACTGAACATTACGCTATTATCCACTCGTAAGATTTATATTTTCCCACTACCGATTAATCATGCCTCAAGTGACATTTTTTACAGAATTAACTGTTACCAGGAACATATTTTAACCATCGAACTAGTGATTCTGAAGTAACTTAGCCCTAGTATAGCCTAGTTAGTGTTAGCAAGATTCGATATCATGGTACTTTTATTATTAGGTTTCTTTTTTAAACAGCATGTTAGGAGTAGCACAACTTTTAGATTTAGTTGGAATCAAACATGCGATTCTGTTTACAAGACACATTTTTTTAACCAACGACTTAACGTGTTTCACATGAAGTACATCTCAGATAACATAAATCTGTGTCGATCTTTTCTCAGTAATACTTTTAACAGCTTAATTATGTTTTACTTCCCACCTTTTAATCATCTTATGATGTGACAGTGGTAATTTCACGAAGTTACAACACTGAAACCGGAGTTCAATTCTCTCTTTCCCCCGTAGAATGACAAATAGCCCAATACGGTTTCGCTTTAAGATAAGAAATCTAATGTTCATATATTATATGTTCATTATGTTTTGAAATTTAGCTTGTTCTCAGTCAAACAATTGTGTGTTAATAATTTCAAACTAAAAGTTAGAACAAGGCTTCTCTTAAATCAACAACCAATACGATTTAATTTAAGATTTCATTTTTTCACATTTTAATCACACCTTATCAGCCTTCGTTTCAGGCTCGGCATGGCCAGGTGGATAAGGAGCTCGACTCGTAATCTGAGGGTCGCAGGTTCGAATTCCCATCACGCCAAACATACTCGCCCTTTCAACCGTTGGGACATTACAATGGTACGGTCAATCCCACTATTCGTTAGTAAAAGAATAGTCTAAGAGTTGGTGGTTTGTGGTGATGACTAGCTGCCTTCCCTGTAGTCTCACACTGTTAAATTAGGGACGACTAGCGCAGATAGGCCTTGAGTAGCTTTGCGCGAAATTCAAAACAAACCTTTGTTTTAATGCAGTAATAGAATTTAACGATTATACAGTTAACTATGTGCTCTCAATATGTTAAATGTCGATAATATTCAAAATATATTCCTCTCTAAATACTTTTGGGTTATTTGGTTTTTAATTTTAATACGCTAAATTTTGTGCTTCACGTGATTTTATAATGTCTCAAATTAATTTAATGTATTTAATAAAATATGAAATATTTTTAGTTTATGCTACAGGTTAAAACTAGAAAGTTCAAATATCACCTGCATTATGTTAATCATTACAAAATGTTTCCATGTTGAAGCGAGAAGGAATAAATAAAGCTGCACTGGAAACATCATTCTAGGCAATGATAATATATACATTAAAACTTATTTATGAATTCTAAATAATTTTTTGTCTGGTTTCCATTTTTATTGATAATTAGTTTTTGAGTTTAATTTGTTTTCAATTTCACGCAAAGCTACAGGGGGGCTATTTGCGCTAGCTGTCCCTAATTTAGCACTGTAAGACTAGATGGAAGGTGGCTAGTCATCAAGACCCACTGCCAATTATTTGGCTACTCTTTTACCAACGAATAGTGAGATTGACCGTAACATTATAACGCTAATATGGCTGAAAGGTCGAGCATGTTTGTTTAATTATTTTTTTTAATTTCGTGCAAAGCTACACGAGGGCTATCTGCCCTAGTCGTCCCTAATTTAACAGTCATCACCACCCACCGCCAACTCTTATGCTACTCTTTTACCAACGAATAGTGGTATTGACCGTAACATTATAACGCCCCTACGAGTGAAAAGGCGAGCATGTTTAATGTGACGGGGATTCTAACCCGCGACCCTCAGATTACGAGTTAAACGCCTTAACCAACCTAGCTATGTTGGGCCTACTTTAGTTGTAAGTTTCATTTAGAATTTCTGTGTAAAGTCTGTTTGCACTAAACCTTTCCGACGTTTCAATTGATAAATGAGAAGGAAGGCTTTTTATAATTTATTAGCAACCATCGTCAAGTTCTGAGCTACTCTTATCTGATAGATTTTACGTTACTCCCTTTTTCCTATTCCTTTTTTTTTAAATTACTTCAATAAAATCTTAAACCTATTAGAACTAAAAGAAAGAGCATTTGTCACAAATCACTAATTTACTACATTTATTATAGTGTTTGTACGTTAAATACCAAGTTGAAAAAAGTAGTTTTCTCGTAACTCGTTGATCTCTGCATAGAGTTTACTGTTTGTCGTTACAAATATTGTTAATTAACGGGAGTGGGAAATACCAAGAAAATAAACGGTAAATCCTTTGCCATGTTGCCCCTGATTAAAAAAAAAAATCCAATTTCTAAAAACGCTTGAGTTATCGGGTTTCGTTTTTGAAGCCAAACGTTTCCCGTTGTTTCAGAGTGATTTGAAATCCCATCACTAAGCTACTGAGTTAAGAATATTTATGTGTTTTAAAAGTAAATATCAAACGGATATATCCTTGGAACTTTTTATTTTATGTAGCAAATAAATACATAGAATCTATACGGTGATTTAACTCTTTCAGTCTTTACGTTTTTACACATAACATTTCCTGGGAGATTTTCCATTAGAATGTTTTAGCAATAAACTCTTATGCAATCTTGATTACATCTGCCGCTTTGCGCTCATGGATTTGCCAGAACCGTGATTAACGGTTTCGAACATTTAATTCCAGTCACAGCAAAGGAAGTGAAGATTAACCAACTTTTATTATTTGCGAGAAAAAAAAGAATTAAGTTAAAATTAACCAATGCACGTGATTCAGAGTTATCTTACCAGAAACTCTGATATATGTGTAGATAGAAATTACAAGAAAAATTCCAAACATAAGTAATTAATTAAACATATGTAATCGATCACGTTGTTGAAAAAAAACTTAAACTCTGACGTTCGTTTTAAGATATAAATTAGAAAATTGAGTATTGAATCGAAACTTTCACCAAATGTCAATGTTACAGCAATTATAAAAAAAATATTTTATTTTGTTGTTCGCAATATCACCATGACATTTCTATTAGTTGCGGTTAAAGAAATTGATGTAAAAACTAATTTTCAAAGCAGCATAATGTTATCGCTAATCACCACACTTGATTGTCTTGTAAAATCGATAAACAAACAAACGTTCCTAATCACAGAAATAAGAATATATGTTTTAAAATTAATTCTTTTGTTCCCAACAAAACCATAAGATTGTAATTTCTCAAGGAACTATTAATTTTTTTTCTGCACGTTAGTTCAGTATCTTGATAGATGAAATGTCCCCAATTCTTTTATTTCAATAAAAGCTACAATTAACACACACGTGTCTTATTAAAACCTTTCTATTCGTTTTTGCTTTATCCCCTAAATAATTGTTGCTTGGCAACCATTTGAACACAGCTGTACAGGAGGATATTAAGTGGACTTTAATGACAACATAAGAAAAATTGGCGAACGCGGTGGAAAAATGTAAGACGTTTCTGACGTAATCGTTCTTCGTGTAAAGTTGCGATGTCAAACAAACATTGGATAACAGCTCATTCAGTCTCTTCCCAGATTATCACTTTGTTTTTTTTTTGTTCCAAGCTTCTATTGCCTACGTTAATTCAATCAGTGAAAATACTACATCGAAATGAGCTGTTTCAGTTTGGAAATATCTTTTTAGGAAAGTACTCACTAATCGATATACAAAACTTTTTTGCCTACCCTCTCCTCTAAATATCCACTAAATACAAATATAATATATATACATTTGGATATTACACTTTATTGGTTGAAAACGAAAAAGATACCGTGTTAATGTTTTTCTTTTTTATGATTTGACGAAAAAATAATTCTTGATAATATTGTGATTAGATATTACAGTTTCTTAATTGTTACACGTATATACATAATTAACTTTTAACATACAAGGATCGATTTCGTTATAATAATACAATTTTGGAGTCTCATCAAGTCGTTATTGTCCATGTCGCCACGTTCAGTCGTGCTATGTCTCACAAACATTCATCTAGACAATAGCCCTGCAGCGTAGTTTTCGTATCACAATACTCCATCATAAGGTTGGAATGTCTAAAGCACATATCTTCTCCCTGTATACTTAACATTATCTATTCAGTTTACGAGGAAGACAGTTTCCAATTACATATTTCAAGATTCTGAGCGCACGTAAAGCTACAGAGACAACACCCAGCGACTGAATTTTTATAGCTTCGAATGGAACAACATGAATCTCGTTTCATTTTTCAACTGATTTTTAGGTCTACAGTAGTTGAAATGATATGTCGTGGAAGCAATTCGTATACAATGGCTTTTGTCACTTATCCAGACAGAGACTCTACTTGATTATTTTGTGGACTATTTCCAAGAACGCATGTACAACTGATTGCAACTTTTGTCGCTGACCTATGTTTTTGTGGATTTTCAACCCTTACAAGACTTCATACTTTACTTACCGTGATGGTTATGACTTGTTTTGGGCCTATTTCCGGATAGTCTTGCGTCCCCAAGGAGATCCATATTCCTTTATTATTTTCAGTGTCATTAAGTACAAGGTATATCCTCGTCTTATAAATTCTATATTCTCGACGTTAACACATTTTTATGATCTGAGTGTTTGACATCTTGCATTAGAAAGGGCTCATTCATACCTTTCTCAAGAGCAATCAATTTTTGATGGCGTCACATTACCTATGAAAAGACAAACAACGACCTAATGTACTTCTAATAAATACGCTGTACCACGATTTCACGTGGCTGAAGTTCTTACACAAACTATTGATATACACATTCCTAACTGTTTTATTATAACGTACTCTGCAAAGTGTTTTGAAAATAAGTTGAACAAAATAGTCTAAAGAAGCGACAAGAAAAAGCTGTCAAATGTGCTTTTCTTTTTCAGTGTTTAACATCTTTCAGGAAAAATTGAAAAAATATAAACAACTATCATATAAAGAGCAAATTAGAAAGATATATATACCTATTTTATACTTCCAAGGTTATTGAAGAAATAAATAAATTTACATCTTTCAAAATATTTAGCTCTAAACTTATTCAGGTCACATCGATCCCTTTTTTAAAACTGTATCTAAATAGAAAAAACAACAAATGTTATACGGACTATTGAATTATTTTTTTTTATTTCACTTAATACTACTGTAAGAAAGCGAAAGGTTTTATGTTTTGGAATTTAGCTTGTTCTCAGTCAAACAATTGTATGTTAATAATTTCAAACTAAAAGTTAGAACAAGGTTTCTCTTAAATCAACAACCAATACGATTTAATTTAAGATTTCAATTTTTCACATTTTAATAACAACTTTTCAGCCTTCATTTAACGCCCTGCATAGCCAGGTGGATAAGGCGCTCGACTCGTAATCTGAGGGTCGCAGGAACGTTGTTATTAAACTAGCTAAACTTTGACTGTTAAGAAATTAAAATGTCCTCACGTAATGACACCCATGCAAATAAAGTTTCTATAAACAAAGGATGATGCCCTCGTTGTTTCAATACGTCATTAATGTCAAGAATGAACTGATTTGGTTCGTCTTGAATTTTGCGCAAAGCTACTCGAAGGCTATCTGCGTTAGCCGTCCCTAATTTAGAGGGAAAGCAGCTAGTCATCACCACACACCGCCAACTCTTAGGCAACTCTTTTACCGACAAATAGTAAGATTGACAGTACATTATAACGCCCTCTTGGCTGAAAGGGCAACCATGTTTGGTGTGAAGGGGATTCGAACCCGCGACCCTCGTATTACAGATAGCCCTCGAAAAGTTTGTGCGAAATTCAAAAACAAACAAAGAAACAGTTGCCCTAAATACCTGGTGACGGTTAGCATTACTACTAGATTAAACTCATACAAAACAGTTGAGAAGCATCTTAATCCCGATGAAAGGACTTCTTATATACGATTCAAATACGTAAAAATAATTGACAAGATCTTTTTTTATTTGTTATAAAACAAAATTTTTCCGTGTATTGTTTATGATTAATAAGTGTATACTCCCTTGTTTCATTTAGGTTTACTCTTATCACTACTGTGACTCCGTCAATGCGCAGTGAATCTAAGCATTTCAGCTTTATGTGTGCAATTATGAAAATCAAGTGTTTGTCATGGCCAACATAAGAAACACGCGATCTTGAGTTGCCAGCTGTTTGTTAGAGTTGCCTACTTAACGTTTGTCAAAAGTATACAAATCACTTCTGCATCATGTTAATGTGACGAGACGAGCAGTTAAGCAACGCTGATGCTGTCTTTATGTAAATAAGACAGTACTTGATTTCACCACTTCTTCTACATTTTAAAATTTGTGATACTGCTCAAGCTAAGACTTATTTTATAACTGCACCAGAATGCCTATCGTCCATATAATTAGTTTGTATCTAAAAGGGAACTATTGAAGATCAAAATAATGTAACAACTTACTTGTGTATCGATAAAACCCCGAGAATAGTACACTGAATAACTAGACGGTTTACTGAAAATCATGATTTCATGTACAAGTGATGATCGAATATTTATACTATGTCGATATAAATGTAAGTATATTTTAACGTTCCCAGGCAAGGGAACTTATTTATCGTTAAATGAATACAGCTTAATTATTGTACTACAGAAAAATAAATTCACCAGCGATGATTTTGGACTGAGAATCTGTGGATTTATTATTTGTGTCTCGTTGTCGTAAACAGGCGCTCTGCACTTTGGGTCATGGGTATGGTTTGAGACCGATGGTCAAATTCCAAGTAACAATCAAACAAAATGAGCTCAAGAACTGGAAATTAATGCTGTTGACTAGCTGCTTTCCCTCCTATCTATAAGTTCAAAATTACGCAAGGCTTTGTGCAGATAGTTTTGTGTGAAATTCATTAAAGAAAAGACTGTAAAAACTAAAGAAAAATGTTAAAAGAAAAGAATCAAATTATTATATCATAAAAATCTCCTTTTTTCATTGAAATGTTTTTACAAAGAGATGGTGCGATGTCGCAGCTAAAACATCCAGCTATATGTAGCATACATCTTTATTTCGATCTTTTTATAATAATTTGACAAAAAAAATCATGTTCACGAAAATAAGTTGGAATGTTTGTGTTATTCATATTCTTGGATCCCACTTTATTATTTAAACTAGTTATAAATATAGCAGTGTGAAATCTTCAAAATATTTTTTATTTGTACAGAAAAATTAAAAAATCAGTATTTAAGCAAGAAAGACGGTTCGATTTCCCCCACATAACTGAAGTACAAGATCGGTGGACCCAGCACTGAGAAAGATACTGCTGTCAAACTTAAGCTTGTTTGTTTTTGCCTAAAGGTACAAAACTTACCGCTAGAGGACTTCACGTTTCTGAATAAATTGGCAATTATTATTTTATAAACACACACACATGTACATTTACTTATAAGTCCAGTTAATGGCATTTATTAATGTTTCATTACATGATATCCCTTCCTTTGTCGCAGTAATACGCTTAAAATAACACCAAAATTTGGGCTTGATTCCTACCGCTAACACAAAGCAAAGAACCAGTACGCAGCTTTGAGCTTAAACAAAACAAACTAACAAACAAAATCGCAAAATGATCGTCATGTTATTCCATATAAATATATATATATATAAACCGATAAACAAGCCAAAGCCATATACTTTACATAAGATAATTGTATTGTTTAATTAAAACTTATTATAATCCATTCTATATATATGTGTTACAAACAAGTTTTCCTACCAATCTATTATTTAAAAAGAGTAAACAACAAGCAGTAAGCAACTTGTAATATCTGTGTGATGCACAAAGTGACAAGTGTTAACATAAAAACATTTCACTTAAAAATACGGTATCGTAATGTCGACAGCTACAATATGTGTTTCTATCACATTTAAAGTTGTATACGAGAAATTGTTGTCTTTTCCATGAATGATTTAAATAACATCAGTTCTTTTCTTACACATATTTTCATGTTATGTATTTAAGCGATTAAGAGGCTGTTTTCTCAAATTGTAAAAGAAATGTTACGTGCTATAAAGTCTATCTTGAATTTTAAAAACTTCCAAGGTTTGTAACGTTGGTATTTCTGGAATTCTTGTTAAAATTGAGGTGTGTTTTCACTAGTAGTAATATATATATATATATATATATATATACACACACACACCAAAGCTTTATATTATTGATGACAAAAAACTCAATTGAAATAAAAATGTATCTCAGAACTGCTGGTATGGTTATTAACACTTTTACTAATAAAGTAGAGAACAACGTTTCGACCTTCCTGAAGATGACCTAGGAAGGTCAAAACATTGTTTTCTGCTTCGTTAGTAAAAGCTTTATGTTTTATTCATTATACCTCGTAGCTTGAATCAAGACTCGAGGATCAAGTCACAGACGTCAGAATGATAAACACATTTTGCTGAGAAAAAGAAATCCTAAACTTCAACTAATTTTCTTTTAAATTCAAATCAGATAAAAAACGAGAATGCTATATCTAAAAATAAATAAATTGATGAACATCATGATGGATGAAGAATTTTCTGGAAAGCAAAACAAAACAAATTTTCTCTTGAAGACAAAATAATGGAAACACTTCTCTTTTCAATCCGATTTTGTTATGTTTTGAAAATGGGAGAGGGCCGGCATGACCAGGTGGGTTGAGGCGCGTGACTTGTAATCTGAGGGTCGCAGGTTCGTATTCCCGTTGCGCCAAACATGCTCGCCGTTTCAGCCGTGGGACCGTGATAATGTGACGGTCAATCCCACTATTCGTTGGTAAAAGAGTAGCCCAAGAGTTGGCGGTGGGTAGTGATGACTAGCTTCTTACACTGCTAAATTACGAATGCTTAGAACAGATAGCCCTCGTGTAGCTTTGCGTGAAATTCAAAAAACAAAATAAAACAAACAAAATGGGAGAACGTAGCTATATGATAATTTAACTTCCGCTAAATTACTCTATGTAATCTAAAATTTCTATTCATGAGAAAACTCATAAGTTATTTTAGTAGCGAAATGCTATTAAAGTCTAAAGTAAAAAGGTCTGCCATATTTCCAAAGAGGCAGCATTGTAGATGAATTTCTATTTGGTCTCTCAGTAATATGAACATCTATAATAATGAATGTATTTCGAGCCCATTGTTACAAGTGATGTCAGAATGGATACCGCAAACTACAACTACATCAGACAAATATAATAGTGGTTAACAGATCGTAACAGAAGAGGTCAACACGAATAGTAAGACGAAAACAAAATACAACATTGTCAAAGGTCCATGGTGAATTTAAGATTAGCTTACAACAACTAACAGAACAGAGGTGCATAATAAATATTATCACAGTGTGAATACTATCCAAAAACTAAAATTATGTTAAAAACATAAATATTCTGCCGCAGATCGATGCAAAGATGTAGTTTTATAACGTAAATCATCTTTTACACTCTTCTCATTAAATGTATATCTTTATGCGAGGTAAAAAAGTAAAATAGCTTATAATCTTGGATTCACCTAATCCATTCTTATGGCATTGGTACCTTTTCATCGAAATAAAATAAGGCCTGTAATATTAGTGAAATGCAGAGTGGTATCGAATTATTACTTAAACATGAATACAGTCCAGATTCATTATATGAAAAAATGTTTATTTTAAATGGTGCTGGTCTCATTCAGGAAGGTATTGAACCAGTTCTCACTGCTAGATTATCAAAGATAAATTCAAAGAACACATAAGAAGTATTTGGATACCTAACATGGCCACACAGTTTCCAAAGCCCCAGTAGCACGTTTGCGGACTTACACTACTAAAAACTGGGTTTCGATACCCGTGGTGGGCAAAGGACAGATAGCCCATCGTATAGCTTTGTGCTTAATTCAAAAGAACGAAGCAAACAGTTTCCAAATTTAAAAGTTTTGCTTCCTGAATGTTTTTGCTGACTGTGACAGGTACTTAGTGGGTATGCAAAAATATAGTTTTGGATTTGCTTCATCACGTAGTAGTTAATTGTTTACCGTCAATAACGTATTTAACTGCGTTTATGTTACCAATACGCTATTAAGTTCAACATAATTAAAAGTGTTTTGCTCCTGATTTTCATTTGTATTCAATGTTCGGTACATCACGTTGCAGTGTTCAACAGTAGTCAGCAAGCATTGACGGATTTCAGTTGCCCTGGTATCGTTTTTCCATTGTAGCATTTGTTATGTATATGTGTAAATATTTTGTATACGACAACATGTCGTGTTGTGTTTGAATTTTCATTTGTATAATTCATATTTTTTCCATATTGATATTATTGTTTCGAAGTTTAACCTAAAATATGTTATTTATTTAGGGTAACGTTTTAGAACTTTCTCGAATTAAGTAGACCAATCACATGTTTGTAAATGAGTGCTGGGGACTTCCTGTCTAGAAGTATAGTCTCGTGCAAGAACGGATATGCGTGGATAGCTCTGGAGTTGTATGGAAATTGCGAGATTGTTCGAGAAATAGGCCTATCGTTATAAAAGACGGTGACGAGAGATAGATTCAATCATCAGTCATCAGTTTTATTCGAGGGAGAGAGATTCAGTCATCAGTTTTATTCGAAGACAAAGAGTGAGATTCAGACACCAGTTTCATTTCAAAAGAAGAGAGTTAGTTATTTGAGAAAGATTAAGTGTTTGCTGTGAATATTCAACTTGGATTTGTGATTGAAATTAGATGTACGGAAGCCGTGATTTTATTTCGTCAATCTCTACGATACTTCTGAATTACCGCTTGTGCTGAGAGACGGCGATTTCATTGAACGGTGAACTGTTTCGGAATCTCTTCGTGGGACCAAATTCACACCCTAGACTGGAATTTGAGACTTTACTTTTAGATCATTATATTAGATACAGGTCAGTACCGTTTTGTGTTGTGATTTATTTTGAAGTTTGAAACTAATATTATTTTGATTTGTAATTAATTTCGAATGTTGTAACTTAATATCTGTCACTATTATTATATAATTCATGTTATATCTGTTATATTTGTTAATAGTTTAGTGTAATAAATTATACAAGCTGTTATCTGCGTTTTTCTGTTGCGTTTAATCTACGAAGAACTTAAAACATTAAAAAATACGTAACACAATGTCCTGGTGAAATTGAAGATTTCGATGAAACGGTACGTGATGGGCAAATTTGGATGCGATTTTCATCATTAGCAATCAAAAATCTATAAGGACCACCCAACAGTCTTCAAGAAGCAAAACCTTTGTTGTGCGGTGTTATCGCACTTGTATGGTTATTTCTTGAAACTTATTTTCGAGACATATTAACATCACGAACATTACTCCAGGAATCACAAGTAGCTCTGATCGAGAAAAGACCAAAAACATCATTGTTTAATGTACACATCTTGTTTCACTAATTTAGAGTCGTTTTGATGTTGTAATGTCTGCTTATACAGGACCAACTTCATGTGAATAAATCATGTGCATATACTGATGTAATCTTTTACAGTGTTTAACTTAACTTCCATATTTATAATCGTGTAAGGGAAACGTAAGCACCCAGTAATGTCATGTTAATTGGAATATTTATACAAATTTTTTTAAATATACTTATTTGTTTTGTGAGCTCACTCATTCTAAAAAAGACAAATTTCGACATATTTTACTCTGTAGGATAGCAATAATAATGGAAAGACCAGAAGTGCAATTATTATTACAGTATTTAGGAATACAAATGCTATACGAAACAGTGACTATAAAGAAACTTTTCAATAGATTAACATAATCCACTTGTTTTATTTCATATTTTTGAATAAAAGACTGGCATGCTATGCACTGCAAGTAAGACATTTATATTTTAAAATTTTTAGCAGACCCTGTACAAAATGTCGATTTCTAACTTTTATATCAATTACTTGACACTCTAAATCAGATTTAATTAAAATAAAATAACTTCTAGGAAACTGTCTTTCCACAGATTTATAATAATAAACTTTGTAAACCCCATTAACAAGCTAAAATTCTCAAATAAGACATTTAATAAATACATAAACTAGAATGGAATAGGAAAAGAATATACTTAACGTAGAATTAATTAACAAACTTTTAATGGGTATAGTGTTCACAGACATCATTAGACAAGCACGTGCCTAACGATGGTTTGAACGGTGTTGGATTGGATCCTTGAGACACCCTTTCACTAGAAATTAGGAGAAGAGACAATTTGTTGAGTTTTCCCTTACCTGTCAAGATACGTGTCTAGTATAAAAAATAAGGAACGAACTACAAGAAACTAGATATATTAAGTTCTTCTTCATCTTTTAAATCAGAGTGTGGTACTTAGACACGAATACATGAAACTAACACTTAAAGGTAAATGGATTTGCTTTTCACGAGTTTTTCTTTTAAAGCAAGTATTCTTAGAATAATTCTCTTTGGTATAACTTAATGATTACATTCAAATTTATTGATATAAAGTAGAACATTTAATATGTGTATTCACAAGCACGAGTTTAAGAAATTACATTAAGTGAAATTTATTAAAGAATAACTGTTGAAACTGCGAAAATTACAATTAATTTGTATTTTACCCAATATAAAGAAACTAAGCTATAAAAGGAAAATATCTCTTATTAAAGATTGTTTTCCATGAAGTAGTTAATGAAATACATGTGAGATCAGATTTAATAAGCTTATGAATATTTGTTATTTCAAATAACTTATTTAAATTTATTACGTTTTAAATACAATATCTCAGTAAATAAGTTTAATATTACCTGAAAAAAAATTAACTTGCTTCTTTCCGATAAGGTCAGGCAGACCCTGAAAAGGAAAAAAGAGAACAGAAATCTAATGGATTTACAAACAGAAATGATTAGATAGTGGATGTAAGTATATTTGAGACATATTAGCCTCCCTATTCATTCACAGAAGAAAGCAGTCCGTTTATTAACGAATTTCAAGTGTATGATATGTTTTCTATAATTAAAGAAACATTGATTTAGTTGAAGAATGCCCCTTTTATTTTATTTATGGTAATATATTTTTTGGCGGCCCGGTATGGCCAGGTGGTTAAGGCACTTGACTCGTAACACGAAGGTCTTGGGTTCGAATCCTACTATTCGTTAATAAAAGAGTAGCCAAAGAGTTGGTGGTTGTCGGTGATGACTAGCTGGCTTTCCTCTAGTCTTACACTACTAAATTAGGGACGGCTAGCGCAGATAGCCCTCGAGTAGCTTTGCAAAATTATAAACAAACTAAAATATTCTGTCGGACTTAATTTGTGCTAGCGTAAGTATACGACAGGTATTATCATATTGAGCTGTGAATCAGTATTTTATGAACATATCAGTATATTGTGAAGTTTTGTCCATAAATCTTTCAATATGCTTATTAAGTAAATGATATTAGTTACAATTATTAATCATATTACATTGGGTTATGATAAAATATGAGATTCCTATGACAAATATAAACAGTTATTTGTGTACATCGTTAGGAACTGATATTCATCAAATGTAATTTATCAAAAAAGGCTAAGCTAGACACATATAGTAATTTATAATTTCTATTTCATAGAAGTGTATTACTGTATTGTGAAATGTTGTTAACAAATGTCAGTATCAGTTATTAAGAATGATATTTCACTTAAATACACTGAATATAAATACGATGAAAAGTGTTCTATATAAAAGAACTGTGATATGTATAATTTTGTTAACAAATGTTAGTATGAGTTATTAAGAATGGAATTTCACTTAAATATACTGAATGTAATGTATCAGGCTACGATGAGAAGTGTTCTATATAAAAGAACTGTGATATGTATAATTCTCTAGCGAAAAGATAAGTTATGAAATTGTTACAGTTTCGAATCTATGTGTGTGGATATTTCTGATTCGAAATAGTCAACAAATAGTTTTTTCTGATCCTACTAACTGAATTATTACACAATTAATGTGCATTGAATTATTAATTCATTAATATTTGGCATATGTTTAGTACGATGTTTCCTGTTAATTCACTTTCTGTTTACATATTTGACAGTCACTTTAATTATGGATTTCAAGAGCATGATATGTTTTTATGTTTAACTTATGGTAACTGATAATGTGGTGCTAAAACATATATGTATACCTCAGCTGCTATTACATTAGAGTGAAAGTCAATACTTTGTAATCTAAAATGTTTTTCTAAGTAGCATACTTGTTAATCTTGAAGCTTTATTAACAAATGTTTCAATACGTGTGATACTGAAGTTTGTGATTTTAATATTTTATAAGCTAAGACGATATTGTGAATAGTATATTAGTATATATTGAAATTTCGTTAATAATATGTGTGATCTTTATGTCTGAAATTTTACTTACATGCACCAAATGTAGAATATCAGTCTATGATGGAAGTGAGTCTTATAAAAAAATTACAGAACACAGGTTAATAATTGATGAATTTTATATAATTGATGGTCTGTCTATAAAGTGCAAATAAAAGATAATTCATAAAATTGGACCAGTTTCAAAATTCAAGCAAGGAAGTATTTGTTTTCAAATATTCAATGAATAATCACTTGATTTATAATTATAGGTTCTTTTACGATTATCATTTTCAAATGTTTTTGGTACTGTTTATTACTAAAAAATGTGTTTGATACTTTGTTAAAATAATAAGTTTAAATTGTATAGTGTGCACAGATTTTAAGTGAAAAGTAACACATTGTTTCAAAAATATATGTCAGTTGTGAAACAATACATTTCCTAAGTCTGAAGCAACAATGAACAAATTTAATGAGTGATTGTTATTTAATATTTAAATAAAAATAAAACCTTTTTGTTGTGGACTGAACTTGTGAACGAGATTATCAACATTTCTTGAAAACAATTTACTGAGTACATAATTTATTATATTGTGTAACATAATCTCACACATTTCTCATTGTGTAAATATCATAAATTAGAATTCAATAGATTTTACATTTTATAAATGTATTATAATTTGACTGACATAGTTTGAACGTCTGACCGTTTACTGTACACTTGGCACTGTATGAAATAATTGTACGCTGACAATGTCTTTGCAGATATTGAGAAACATAATATTGCCAATATACATTTAGTGTCTTTTATCACAATGTATTGCGAAAAAACCTACATTTACTGACTTTTATAAAAAGTATGGTGAACATTACATTCATGTAGAAAATATATGATTGCGAAGAGTTTGAACCGTTAATTTTCGGTATTAAATTTCACGTAAATAGCGACGTTGTATCACAATTGACTTTTATTATATAATAGTTTTCTGCTTTTTCTTTCTGGACGGCCCGGCATGGCCAGGTGGTTAAGGCACTTAACTCGTAATCTGAGGGTCGCGGGTTCGAATCCCTGTCGCACCAAACATGCTCGCCCTTTCAGTCCTGGGGGCGATATAATATGCAATTAATCCCACTATTCGTTGGTAAAAAAGTAGCTTAAGAGTTGGCTGTGCGTAGTGATGACTAGCTGCTTTTCCTGTAATATTACAGTGCTAAATTACGGACGGCTAGCGCAGATAGTCCTAGAGTAGCTTTGCTTGAAATTCAAGGACAAACCAAATCAGTACTTTCTACACATTCATGACTTGTTGAGACAACGAGGTCGTCATCCTTCATTTATAGAAATTCTATCTGCATGGGTGTCATTACGTGAGGAATATTTTAATCTTCTTAACAGTCAAAGTACAGTTAGTTTGATAACAACGTTCCCACAGAATATGTTATAACGATTGTGTTTGGAAACGAAACACCGGGAGTCCTACGGAACATTGTTTTCAAAAAGCTATAAACACTTTACAAATTCATTCGATACTGTCACATTATTTGTGTACAGGAAATAAGAATGGGATGTTGTTGCCTGTAATAAGCTACTCGATCATGAAGAGAAACACTTATAAAGTGTCAATCTGGGTCCAGCTCATAAATATTCGTAACCACTAGGTTTTTATTTACATTTGTCGAGTCGAGAAAGGGGAATATAAGAAAACATTATTAAGAAGAACTGCAGAACGTAAATTTACAACAACAAATACTGTTAAATATACAACAAAGAAAACTTAAAATAAGAACGTAGTGTGGGACCACAAGCCTTAAAGCCAAGTACGTAACATTTATCACGAAAGTAAAAATATCGATTCAATTTAAACTTAAAACGTTTAGAAATAAAGCTGTTTTCTGTTATATCGCCAACATTTAACACAAAAATAAACCTCTTCTATTAACGGAAATTGAGGAAGCAAAAAATATTTTTTCAGTTTTGTTGTCAATATATTTCATACTATACTTTAATTACGCAGATTAACAATGTTAGATTATTCTTGCTAAACAACACGACAACAAAGCTATTGTTGGAACGTAGTGTTGCCGGAAACACTCACGCTTTTCTATATCTTACAGACTTTTAACCTAACTGATTACACTGGGGAACACTCATTTTGTTGCACTTAAAAAAAGACCTTTCTATAGTAAATTTGAGTGTGTTGATTTCAAATCTGAAGTCGGTTTTTGTCTGCAAGCTACAGATTTTATGCAATTTGACATTTTTATTTATTTTTTAAAGCTCTGCTGCTTTCTTTGAAAGACCTAAATCCCGCAAGAATCATTGAGTTCAACCTGGGGTAGAGGCTTGGGGACGGGGAAAGGTTCAGTGTCTGAAGAACAGTTCTCCGATTGTGTACACTTTTCTGACAATTCCAATGTCTTTATCGTCCAATGAAGGCAAGCCTTTGAAAACTGGAACAGGAACTTCTTCAGAATGCGGAGCAGGCCGAATAGCTGAGGGAATGTTCGGATACGTAATCTTATGTCGGTTTTTCTTCCCAACAACCGTTGTGTTTACCATGCAGAAATAACAGTCAGTTACATGGTTGGTGGGTTCGCACCAAATCTTTGGAACACCAAAAGGCAGACCATTGCGTTTTTCTTTGGTCCAGTCTCGAAGCATTTCCTCACAATTGTGGCACACAACATGAGGAGCCCATTGCTTGTCTTGATCACCAAGATGAACTTCAAAATATGCCTTATAGGCATGCTTGACGAACGAGGATATGTTACGTCTCTGACGATTGAGTGTGTAGCATCCACATATGTAGCAGAAGGCATCAGGCTTGTTTCTGCAATGATATCTATTTTTGGAAGCCATGTTTGATCTGAAACAAAAGAAAAATGATCAAAATATAAGAAGCTATCTATATATATGGACATGAAAATGCTTATACATGGTTTACACAAGTTCACATTTGTACAATTTCATTAACTTCAAATTGCATACAAACTAGAGCTTGTAGAGAAAAACTAATTTCAGATTTGACATCAGCGCCTAAAACTCCTTCAGAATTAGTTAAAATATCCAATGCAACTCAAAGTTACTGAAAAAGTGTTCCCCAGTGTTATTACTAATAATTATTCTATGAATACGCCTCGAATATACTTCATGAATGATCTTAATTTTGATTAGTTCACAAAGACTGTGACTGCCTCAACTGCACCTTTCTGCCCTTTCTGTGGTTAAGTTTGATTTCACAAGTGTATTTATTTTAGTGAGCTGTGAAATATGAGGTAAGGTGTACAATAAGATGGGGTAATAGTACTTGTTACATCACTTCTGACGGGCTATGTGCTAGTTTACATATAAATGGTCAAGAAATGTAATCATGGTCACTTGTCATAACAGTCTAGTAAGATGTTCTCTTGGTTCCACTTGGTTGGAAATTTTATGTAATAATTCACAATCGTCTTGGGTGACGTAATCGTCTTCCTTTCCCTCCTTCCCAGAGGACGATACGTATGTAAGACCCTTTGGTGACGCACCTGGCAAGTGGAAGAGAACTACTGATGAATTGTTGAGGAAATGAAATAGTCCATGGGCCTCATAGTAAAAACCTCTCTGGGGATTTCTCAAGAGTTTGTTTTCTAACGTTGGTTATGTAAGAGATAAATTATGGTTTTAAAGAGTTAGAAGGGGTGTCCTGCATGATGCAATGAACAATGTTTCAGGGCAAGTACAGATGTGCAGTCGGAGTATATGTTTGTCTACATGAGATATAATCACCAAGTATAAGTAATAAGATTAATTCTTAGCCATTGTGAAACATATATGACATGCAATATTTAACATAAGCTTATGACAGCAGTAATATCAATACATCCAATCGCTACTGAAATCCTGTAAATGATAACCACGTTTAAAACATGGTGTGCTACGACATGTGTGCTGTTAGAACTTAAGTTAACATAATACTACTTCATTCCATTATTTAATTATATCACTTATGTATTAATTATACAACATTTATTTAAGATACAATTTGTTGAATGTATCCTTGAAGAGTTTGTTCCATGTAATTTAAAAGAAAAAGGTGTTTAGTGACTCAAACAACTAAAAGCGTATAAATGTTGTAGAACATATGAAGGTGCAGAATGTTATTTCAGTATTTTGTCGAACAAAACAACAATAAAGCAATTTCTTAGTTGGAATGGACGGCTTTCTGTAACAAGTGAATCAGTTGAATAGAGGCAGTTCACTGTTGACTACACGAAACCTACAAATTCTTCCATCAACCAGAGTACAACAGTGCAAGATGTATTGAAATAAAATAATTTGTTTACGATTATGTAATATCTTTTTTTATCTTGCTGTTGCCAAGAAGACATACCCTCTTCTTTCGCTGCACCCTATGCACTATCAAGATAATATTGTTAACTCAGATGTGTTTTACACGATGTGATAGCATTTGTCTGGACTTGATAATCTTTTGAGAGACACAGACTCAGAAAGTGTAGTTATTGAAACAGAGGTTTGTGTCAGCAGGTCAACAAAGAAAGTACTACAACTTTACAAAAAGACTATGAGAGTCTGTAAGATATTGTTACAGTTAAAGAAGTGGTAGATGTAAATCTGTTAACAGATCAAAAAGGTATCTATGTAAAGAAATTGGTAGAAAATCTGGAAAATTCAACTTTGAAAGAAACAGCTATAAATGTCTTGTAGAGTCCTACACAGCAAATACAGTGAATTTAAGGAAATGTTAGTAAAGGGGCAGTTGAAAAGACGGTTCAACTTGGGTTGCAATACATGGATAGCATATGGTTGCTCCTGAAGTTTCTTCATTCTACAAAATTGAGTGATTTCGATTTGCATTCAAGACGTTTATCCACTACCTTTTAGCATGAATCACCACAACCATTCTCCATATCTGATTATATATCTCATGATTTTGTTCAATTTGCCTCATTCTCATCCTGAAGCTGATATTCTGTTGAAGAACGAGTTATTTAAGGTATTTATAACTGTTGTATCTGCATCACGAAATCCTGTTGATCTGACAGCAGAATAAACAATAAATCGGTATGTAATGTAAAGTAGTGGCATTATTGGGCTCAGTAGGATTTATCTAGCATACGATAGATGTTGTGTAACCAGGCACATGAGAGCAAACTATGTTACAGTTGCAATGGAACTAGGAGATATGAGAGAACCCTTAGAGTCTACTTACAAAGAAGAAACAGACTAAGAGTGAAGTACAGAAAGTTACGGAGTCATTTGCTAGATATAAACCAGTCACTATGCCAGACCATAATCCATCATCAGACTATATATATACCCCATAGGATAATCGTCACTATCTTCTAGCACATAAGATAGTCGTCAGTATTCTGTAGCCTATAATAACCAAGCCGTCATCAGAATGTGGTTCATAATCCAGTGTTTTTCAGGTTGTAACATAAAAGCTAGTCACGTTATCAAGATATATTCTACAGGGTGGTCGCTAGGAAAGCGGAAAATTTGAGGGTCAGATGAGATCATAAATAAAATGCGTGCTTACTCATTTCTATTTTGATTTCTTTACATCATGAATAAAATGCATGATTTTAATAATTTTGAGCATCTATGAGTGTAATATAACATATGCCTTTAAAAAACTTTGTAAAAGTTATTCTTTGTAAAAATAAATAGCTGTTTGACAAATTTTCCGCTTTTCTAGCGACCACTCTGTATAAGCTAGGCATCACCATGTAAGATATTCGTCACCCATTAAGTAGTTCTAGCTAGTCAGTCATCAACTGCATGTTGTTCATAATCTAGTATTCTGCTAGTTGTAACCGGTAAGATAATCACCATTACATTATAGACCGTAAGTTAATTATTACAACTGGGAATGTAAAGTTTAAATTTTGTGTAGAACGTTGATATTTGTAGAAACTTGGTAAGTCATCATATAAAGTGACGAATCTTTACTTATTGTATTCTGCAGATAAATATATAATCTCTTCACCTCAAACAATGGTTAAAGTTTTATAATTACGTAGGTTTGTTTTAGCTTTTTCTATACTTTTTTTTCGATATTATGGCTCGTTTTGCAACTCTTGTATTAACTGAATTCTTCAGAGAGAGTGCTCATGCCTCTTTCAATATAATAATGTTTTATTCTGTGTCGCACGCCGTGCCAAGTAGTGATTACAGAGAGATAAGATTCATACTTCTTTGTTCAACACTGAACCCCGACTTAAACCCATCTGAGCCAATATGAATTATTTCGAAACGCTGCTTTGGGAATAGAAAAGACAGATTCTGAAATGTTACAGAGTTTGGAGCCGTAACTCAACATTACATCACAAAAACAATATCATGAACAGTTAGTAATTGAAATTTTAAACAGTCTCATCTCTCACTGGGTCTTTGATTGTTATTCAGTCAAGCCTTATACAGGCTTAAAGTACTTTCTGATAAACTACCATAATCACATTCTTTCATTCCATAAATATGTCTGAAACCATTCAAAATTTAGAATTATATTTCATATTCACGTTATCTACGTCACGATGCTATATGCTGAAGAAGGGGCACAGAAAATTTCATTTAGTTGAGTAAGATGTCCTCACTAGCTAATAATTACAGATTGAACTACGTCAGTTTTAATAACAACTAGATTGATAATATAAGACATAAACCAATGGAGCTTTATGATATATATATATATGAATTTATGTGTGGAAAATAGCTTGGTGGTTTCGAATTTAGAAATGTATGTCTACCTAAAAAATTCACCTGAAGTGCAAAATATCTTGCATTGACCTTAACTACAAATTTCGCAATTTTAAAAATGTTCTTAGTTAGCAAAATATAAGTAAGCATTCACTTCTCTCTTAGCTCCGGTATGGTCATGTAGTTAAGACTCTCGACTTCTACGCTGAGGATTGCGGGTTTGAATTCCCCTCGCATCAAACATGTTCGCCTTTTTAGCCGTGGGAGCATTATAGTGTGACGGTTAATCCCATTAACCGTTGGTAAAAGAGTAGCCCAAGAGTTGGCGGTAAGTGGTGGTGACTAGCTGCCTTCCCTGTAGTCTTACATTGCTATGTTAGGGACGGCTAGCACGGATTATCCCTTGGATTAACGCGCTAGGCCATGCCAGGCTAGTTCGAAGTGATAGGTAAAGTGGATAGTGAGAACACTCAATCAATATGAATAACGTACTTGTGAACAAAACGAAAAACTTATAAAATATTTACACTACAAAAATAATGTATTTTATACTACTTTTATTACAAACATGATATTAATTTAAAGATATGAACTTTTCTTAATAGTAAATATTGACGATTTAAAAGATTTATTTTATATATAAATAGTCAATTTGGTCCTAGTTTATATTCTACAAAAACAGCCCATTTGTTTTTAAACAATTTAACAATTTGTATTTGCGTTAATAGGTGTATGAGGATTTTGAGTTTATCAACCAAATAAAGAAAATAACTAATGACACTTGTAACTTTTAGTTTTGTGTTTATTTTAAATCAGCCACAGTCTTAAAACTATAAGAAATTAATGTGTTATCTGTAAAATTATTCAGATCTCTCCCATACTCCTATTTCAGAATAACACTTTGTAAGATATAGCGATTTATCAGTTTTACTACTGATATTGTTTTAAATGATGTACTACATGGCTAAACGTATGTGGACACCCTTCTAATTAGTGGGCTTGATTATTTCAGCCATAACCATTGCAAACAGGTGAATAAAATCAAACATACAGCCATGCAATCTCCATAGACAAACATTGACAGTAGAATGTACTGAAGAGCTCAGTGACTTTCAACGTTGCACTGTTATAGGATACCACCTTTCCAACAAGTCAGTTCTCCAAATTTCTGCCCTGAGAAAGCTGAGGCAGTCTACCCTAAGTGCTGTTATTGTGAATTGGAAACGTCTAGAAGCAACAATAGCTCAGCCACGAAGCGGTAGGCCACACAAGCTCACAGAACGGGACCTTCGAGTGCTGAAGTGCGTAGCGGGTAAACATCGTCTGTCCACAGTTGCAACATTCTCTACGGAGTTCGAAACTGCCTCAGAAGCAACGTCAGCACAAGACCTGTTCATCGAGAGTTTCATGAAATGGGTTTCCATGGCCGAACAACTGCACATAAGCCTAATATCAGAATACGCAATGCCAAGCGTCGGCTGGAGTGGTGTAAAGCACACCGCCATTGGACTCTGGAGCAGGGGAAACGCGTTCCATGGAGTGACGAATCACGCTTCACTATCTTCTAGTTGGACCGACGAATCTGGGTTTGGCGGATGCTAGAAGAACGCTATCTGCCTGAATGCATTGTGTCTAACTGTAAAGTTTTGTAGACGAGGAAAAATAGTCTGAGACTGTTTTTTTATGGTTTGGGCTAGGATCTTTAGTTCCAGTGAGGGATCTTGTAATGCTACAGAATACAATGACATTCTAGAGAATTGTGTGCTTCCAACTTTGTGACAACAGTTTGGGGAAGGCCCTTTTTTGTTTCAGCATGTCAATACCCCCGTGCATAAAGCGAGCTCCATGAAGAAGTGGTTTGCCGAGGTTGGTGTGGAAGAACTTGACTGGCCTGCACAGAGCCCTGACCTCAACCCCATAGAACATCTTTTGGATAAATTGAAACGCTGACTGCAAGCCAAACTTTCTCGTCCGACATTAGTGCCTGATTTTACTACGAATTAAGTGTAGTTTAATGGCTTTGGTTGAGAATAAATTACACATAATACTTTTAATTTAGTTTCAAGTTGCACTTATTGGCAAACTCTATACTTATAAATTTAGTGCATAAATAACATAACAATTAGTATTAATGGATTAAATTATAGAATGTTTTTATTAGCTTAAGACAGTTTTCCAGTAAGAATATTGTTAACTACATCTTGTATTTTCGGCTGACAGCAAGGTGTTTCCCCAATAAAACGGCTCATTACATTAACTGGGTTGAAAAAGGAATATAGTTTTAGTGGAAACGCTATCTGAATCACACCTTTGTTTATGAGACAACAAACCTCAAAGTGTAAGACGTCGGAAGAGATGTAAAATAAACATAACGCAGTTGAATGCCAGTGTGTCATCTTCATACTTATCATTGTGCTAGTACAGTGTAATGTAATTTAAATAGCTGCTATTGGTTCAACATTACTCGTTTATTATTCCTAAAGGTCATATCTATTTCTTTCTAAACCTTAAAGTGAATATTTCATTATTTCCTTGTGTATAGTCGAAAGTTATTATATAGTCTTCTTTTTGAAAACTTTCATTAAACTAGAAAATAAAGTTATTTAAAATAATCACTTGAGTTATTGTGATATAATATTGCATGCATATAATTACGACAAAATATCTTGCTTTCAGGTAATCTATTTCATACCCTAATTTCTTCACTTTTCTAAATCAATTGATGAGAGGCAAAGAAACAAACAAGTTGATATAACCCCATAACACTACAATACTTGGGGTCAGAGTATATCTGAGTAGCTTTACTTTCATCTCAATACTCTTCTGGTTCACTGTTAAAAATCTTACTTTCTGAAGGAGGTAAGTATTTCTGTCACAATTGTTTATTTGGTGCTGTGAGTATTCTTTGGAAGGTAACCGTTCAGAATCTATTACTTTCAAATTCTTGCGAATTCAATAAACAAAATATTATTTTTATAGTGCTATTATGAATAATGTGAAACGCATTTAGACTAGATGTTTGTTTTTGGAATTTCGCACAAAGCTACTCGAGGGCTATCTGTGCTAGCCGTCCTTAATTTAGCAGTGTAAGACTAGAGGGAAGGGAGCTAGTCATCACCACCCACCCCCAACTCTTGGGCTACTCTTTTACCAACGAATAGTTGGATTCACCGTCAAATTATAACGCCTCCACGGCTGGGAGGGCAAGCATGTTTGGCGCGACTCGGACGCGAACCCACGACCCTCAGATTCCGAAGCGCACGCCTTAACGCGCTAGGCCATGCCGGGCCCTTTAGACTAGAAAGATATGATATCCTTAAAAGAAATATAACAGATGACTTAATATATTTATTTAATACGGTACAGTGATTTAAGTTCAGCTTGCAGTATCCCTGCTCCCCGCTGACACAGCAGTAACTCATCGGATTTACAACGATAAAATCAAGGGTTCGATTCCCCGCGGTGAACTCAGCAGATTGTCCAGTGTGGCCTTGCTACAAGAAAACACAGACGCAGTACCTCTAGTTTAATTTGCTTGTATCTGAAATATAAAACGTATTAAACTTTTAAGTTTTTTGCAGGTTAAAAACATGATGAAATTGTATTTTACTTTCTGCTGTATACATTTAGCAGTCACATCAGGTTAAAACATGGTGGATTTGTATTTTGCTTTATAAACCTTTGTTTAATATAAATTCAAAGGAATTAAATGCTTTATGGTTTTCTGCACAATTCTTTGTTCACGAATTAAGCCATTTTAATTAACTACGTCTAGGTTCAAAAGGGATGCTTGTAAGCCCTCGTCTGTTAAAACGTTCATTATAATTCACATTTGTGAATTGCTGTGTCTTTAGTAGTTGGTTTAACGATGAATAGACTTGAAAGTTTCCCATTACTCCGTATGCCTAACCAATCCTGTACTCTATGTAACTCACTCTTTGTAGCTTACCAGCACAGCTCTTAATTATAAGAAAGCATCTAATGATCAGGATGGGACCTGTCAGAGGTGGCTACGTTATTTGGAAAAGCTTTCAGTTACACGTTGTAAGCTAGAAATCTATCGGCAGTATTAACAAGCAGTTCTACATGTTTCACTTTGTGAATACATTTTAGTGAAACTGTCTAATCTGCTTCACAATACCAGAACAATTATAATAGAGCGTCTTCTTAACATGCATTCAAATTTACATACGTATACATATTTATATATACATAACAATACTAATGTAACAACATTAATCTTCACTGACGGCGCCTACAGTAATACTCCTTCTGCCAAACAAGATCCTTTGAGCATAAACATCAGTTTTTAATCAAATTGCCCCCCAGTGGCTTGGCTCAGCGGTATGTCTGCGGACTTACACGCTAAAATCCGGGTTTCGATACCCGTGGTGGGCAGAGCACAGATAGCCCATTGTGTAGCTTTGTGCTTAATTCAAAACAACAACAACAATTTAATCAAATCAAATATGAAAGAAATGTTGATTTGCTCAAATTACTAAAAATAAAATACAAATTAAGTAAAAAAAAAGATTTTTAGAAAAAAATAGCCATATGTAGAAATTGAATCGAATAAAGTGTAAAATAGAAAAAAAAAATCATTGTTGTGTTTGTTATAGAATAATGACATATGAGGCTCTCTGCTGAGTAGATCACGGTGAATCGAGTCTCGTATTTTGGTGGTATAAGTCCGTAAACTTGCCCCTCTCACACCAGGGAACAAAACAGAAGTTCGTAAATTGATTTTATAATTGTTTCATTGCTAAATAACAATTAAATGTTTTGTTTCATTTCAATGATAGAGAAAAAAAAAAAAGAACAAACTCATGAGATAAAATCAAGTGCAACAAATCAACCATGAAAATGGAATGGATGGAATGAAATAAAATCCTTTATTAAACATAAGTTTGTTTTCTTTGTTTGTTTTGTGAATTTCGCGCAAAGCTACACGAGAACTATCTGCGCTAGCTGACCCTAATTTAGCAGTGTAAGACTAGAGGGAAGATAGCTAGTCATCACCATTCACCGTCATCATTTTGCAGCACATACGCGTGATGCTACATATTTGTCTATATAACAAGGCGCGGCATGACCAAGTGGTTAAGGCGCTCGACTCGTACTCCGTTGGTCGCGGGTTCGTATCCCCTTCACGCAAAACATGCTCGCCCATTCAGCTGTGGGGGCGTTATAATGTTACGGTGAATCCCACTAATCGTTGGTAAAAGAGTGGCCCAAGAGCTGTTGGTTGGTAGTGATGACTGGCTTTCTTTCTTCTAGTCTTACACTGCTAAATTAGGAACGGCTAGCGCAGATAGCCCTCAAGTAGCTTTGCGCGAAATTGAAAACAAAGAAACATTTTTTACAATAATCAATTTACTTGTTCTTGTTCAGACTGGTTAATTTCCTGTACATGATAAAATTATATATCCTTCAAATAACCAGTTGATTTTATTATGTACCCAGTTTTCTGGTAACTAAACATATGAGTTATTTTTCTCAAATATCATGTTTGCTCACAACATAGTTTAGCTTAAAACTATCTTGATGGCTCTTATTTATCTAAGGTACTTTCCTTAAATAGACAACTTACTGACTAGTAGATATTGAACAGTAGATGTTTCATGTAACTTAAACTTCGCTACCGAGATTTCAAAACACAAACATGTTCTAACACCACTTTCAGGAAATTGTGTTGAGTTGAACTGTGTTTTATACTTGAAGCTTATCATATGGTATACGAAAGATAAAGAGGTGGTAGATAAATAAGTAAGAGCTTTCTAGTTGGTATAAAGATCTACTGTTGTAAAAGCTTGTATTTGCTAAGTTAGTGGATTTGACAAGCCAACAAATAGTGTGATGCCTGTTCTATTGATACACAAAACAATCAAGACTGGTGGAGTGACTGACTGATCGCTGAAACACATTAGTCCATTCTCTAAGGTAATAATAATTGTATATTTGATTTGTTTGTTTTGTAATTAAGTGTACAAAGCTACACGGCTATCGAAGCCAGGTTTCTAGCGATGCAAGTTAGCAAAAATTCCGCTGTGGCGCTCTATATCGATAGAGTTCCAATATTTATAATGTTCGTGAACGTCTAAACAACAAACATTGCATTTCCTAAAGAGGGGTGACAAGAAAAGACACTTTTTTCCGTGCAACGACGACGTGTTGCTTAGGAGATGAAATTGATTTTTTTTCGAAAAACTTCTTATATATATTTATGTGTGTAAGAAAATAAATACTACGAGGTAGACCTTTGATTTATCTTTTGAATGCAAAGAAGAACAAAAATACCTCCACAGTTTCCAGTTGTTAACTTCGTTTCGTTGCTAGGGTAAATCATTTCAATTTACTTGAGTGATTGAACGTCAACCCCAGACGATGCAAACTTCTAAGTGTTCACGAATGAAACATAGAAATTCACTCTATCCTCTATTGCGAAACTAAAGCGAAAGCATGGTCTGTCAAGTGAAATTTTCCGTAAAATACAAGTCGGTATACGTTCGAAGTGACAGCCAATTTTCATGGAATTGATACAATCTTCTTAAATGTCATTTCTCTGGGTCATGCTACACAGATATTGGTAAAATGTTACTTAGTTCTTTGTCTATCGTCAAAGCAACAGATCAAATGAGATAAAGAGAATTATATCAGTTTTGCACTTCTATAAAATGAAGATATATTATGATTGTCACATATATGAAACAAAAGTCACATTTGACTTTATTAATACACACAGGTATACACAAGTGTAAAGAGAAAATGCTCTGAGAGCATTATGTTATTCTTTTCTAAATCGACTTTCGTAAATAAATATTAATTTGTTTTTATAGTGAACGAAAAGATATATATGGGAAATATTGTGGGTAAGAAAAACACAGTTTTTCATAACACAAGGAAATTAGAAATAACCGCCAACTATGCATGCGAAACAAAAATGAAAATTAATAGTAAATTAAACAAGGTACTGTTAAAACGTACCAAACAGATATTGCAATTCCAGTTTCAATTTGTCTGCATAAAACTTTGAACAACTAGCGTAGATGTAAAATGTATTCATTTGCAATCTGTTTGAAAGCAAAAATTAGGTTATAACAAATAAAGATTAAATGTACCTAACTATTCTCACTCTTGACTTGTGAAGACATTTCGTAATAGTTTTAAGATTTTGATTAATTTCACTTTGGCGAAAGCTTCCATTTAAAAGGAAAAAGGACGTGAAAAAATATTGGAAAACCAATCAAAAACTCGAGTTCCTGTTTGAAAGCAAAATTTTTATTTGACGTGAGTTTTTAGATCCTATATATACGTCGTCACGCCAAACTTGGCAACATGTTTTTAGTTCTATTTTGTTGCCATGTTACAATTTTGATTTTTTCTGTTATCAAAAGCATACGTGTGTACTAACATTTTTCTTAAAATTACAACGTTTATTAAGGAGCAAGGATTTGTTATTTCTTCTGTTTTTAAAAGTTAAAATAATCTGATATATTGTTTTTGTTTGTTTTTTTAATTTTGAGTAAAGCTGCTTGAAGGTTATCTGTATCACCACCCACTGACAACTCTTGGGCTACTCTTTTACCAACGAATAGTGGTATTGACCATAACGTTATAACGCCCCACGACTAAAAGGGTGAGCATGTTTGGTGCGACGGAGATTCGAACACTTCGACCGTTAGATTACGAGTCGAGCGCTCTAACCATCTGGTCATCTCAGGCCAATCTGATAAAGTCATAAGGTCTGTATAACTCTCATAAAATACAATTCACAAGAATTGTTTGTTTATTGGTTAGTACGATTATAATATTGCTAATTTTTAAGATTTGTGTTTTTTTTAAAACGAAATAATAATAGAAAAGAAGAATTCTTGAGCATCGTTCAATACACAGTGATCCTGATGATACATTCACAGTTACTTCTAGAATTAGAAACATGATATTCATCCACATCATCTTCTCAAAGAAATCCCTTTTGTCTAAAATGAATAAGATGTCAGCTGCAGATATATCACCAAAATATCAGCAATAAATACCTTTTGACAGTTGTTGAATGTGCGCATGTTTGTGAATTTCAAGGTACGCTTGTATTATGCACTCATATATACATGAATATCTATACTTCAGTGCTTGTTACGTTTATAACCCTAAAAACGAGCAGAAATTACTAACTCATATAAGAAATTATCAATCATTGTCGTACCTTTTTCTTTTTTACATTTTTTAATTAATATGTTCAAGAACAAACCTATTGCTATTAAAAGTCTTACGGTGCCTCCAGCACCAATTGTCATTCGCTAATAATTTAAGACTTGTTGATTGAACAGTGTTCTTAAATTTTATGTGTGAAAAATGCGTTAATATAATGTGCTTTTCAGATGGTACGCTGACAAAAAAAGACAGCAACTTTCTTTACTTAATGGATTATTTTCAATTTATTAATTATATTCCATGGATTGAGACAGTTGAATCTAAGGTATTTTTATTTTAAAAATTAATAAATTTTGATATAAACTACGAAATCTCCAAAATTATTCGAGTAAAGTCCTGTTATATGATGAAATATAAGGATTCAATTCTTTACCTTATTAATTATGTTTTTATTGTTAAGAGTCTAAGCAACTTCAAGAAACGTACGTTGTTTGTTCATGACGATATCACGTGAAAGGAATGTTTTACTATGCAGGAAAGGAACACATCAAATGTATGGTGTATACAACAGAAAACTAAATACTTCGATGTTCTTCATAAATATTTTGGCTTGTTTTTTGTTTTTTATCATTTTGCACAAAGCTACTCGAGGGCTGTCTCCGCTATTCATCACTAATTTAGCAGTGTAAGACTAGAGGGAAGACAGCTAGTCATCACCACCCACCGCCAACTCTTGGACTACTCTTTTACCAACGAATAGTGAGATTGACCGTCACATTATAGCGTCCCCACGGCTGAAAGGGTGAACATGTTTGGTGTGACCGGGATTCAAAACCCCGACCCTCAGATTACGAGTCGAACACCTTAGCCCACCTGGCTATGCCGGGCTTACAGAAAGTGTAAATATTTAAGTAAACATAAAACTAGCCTGTTTATATTACTGTTAATTCCATTTCGAACTACATTAACTCCAACCTTTAGTTTCATTATTTTTTCAGGTATTTCCTGAGATAAAACTTTTTTACATTATCAGGTTTCTTTGTGCTTTAATTTAAGTAGTAACTTTAATAACGTTGATTTTATCAAATAAAGTTGTAACTACACCTTTTTATTTATTTAGTTCTTGTATTCCATCCCAGAACTGTACAGCTGTGTATTCTTTCTGGTAAATAAAAAACTGATGTTTGCCCTTCAGGAGTGTGGTAAGGACAATGAAGGATTACTCCAGAGAGGATCTTCGGAGTCGACTTGTCTCATAGGCGCTAGGTGCAAGTTCATCATTCTTATTGAACGCTGGCTATGATAAATGTTTGTTGTTTAGTGGTCCATCAAGATCAAAGCGCAGAACGTCTTACAGTAAAGGATAGCTCTCTTTGTTTTGAAATGAACGTTTAGAAACACGTACTAAAATACAAAGGATTTTATCTAAGAAAAACAAGCCTGGCTATTCGCAATAAGAAAATTTTTCTCTTTAATTTCTAAAAAATTATACCATTTACATAGGAAATATAAAATAAACTGTTATGGTTGAAATGTTAGTTATTAAAAATAACTTGTGTATGGGTGTTTTCTTATAACAAAGCCATATTAGTTTACCGAGAGGAATCGAACTCATCATTTTAGTGATGTAAATCTGTTGACTTACCGCTTCAATAAAGATAATAACAAAACAATATTTGATAGATTTCAGGAAATAAAAACCCTCTTTCTTTTTATTTCAGTTTGACTTCTTTTTTTTAAACAAAAATAAATCTAAAAGAATTGATCTTAACACCTATTCTGTCAAATTTATCTGCCAGTTTCCAATAAACATCTGTACCTACTTTCTTATTTTTATAATTTTTTTTTACAATATAATTTTGATCTAAAACAAAATAGAAAACAAATAATTAATGTTTCAAATATTTTATCTTGAGGAATGATATTTAAATACTTGTATAATACTATCATGTTTACTGAACATTAAACTTTCATGCAAAGAGAAAACTTCAAAATTGTTAAGTCGGTTGTATAAATATTGCATACCTATTTCCGGCACGGCATGGCCAAATGTTAAAAGTTTGACTCGTAATCCAAAGGTCGTAGGTTTGAATCCCCGTCCCACCAAACATACTCGCTCTTTCAGCCGTGTGGGTGATATGATGTTCGGTTAATCCTACTGTTCCATAGTATAATACATGTTTAACTTTACATGTTAAACGTGTTTTAAGTATGAATAAACGTTTGATTCCAGTAGGATAAGACTGAAACATGAACAAACTTCCAAAATTTAAGCATGCGTAATAGACTGATTTATTAGCTCTCATCTGGCAGTTTTCTCGTATCGCTTCAGAAGTTTCTCATTGATTACAATGAAAAAACTTCCCTCATCAGGCTCACACTACTGACGCTTGTTTAATCTAAGTTTATAGTTTCTGAAAAAAACTTCTATCTCATTTTTACTTTTATTAGTTAAACGAAATTCGATTTATTAATGTAAAGGTAATATTTTAAAACAATATAAATTATGTTTTGTAAAATATATTATATAATATTTTGTATTTTACGAATACAAAAGGTGGCTGAACTATCCGTAAAATATTTTGTGAAGTGGAAGGCAAAGCTTGCAAGTCTGGAATGTTGTCTTTTGTCTAATAATTTATGTTAATGTATTTGAACAACCTATGATAACAAATACGCAGCATCTAATAATTCTGCTACAAATGCATTATTCGTATTAAGTCTGTATGTTTATATTATATCAATATTTAATTAACTCGTCTATCCAATAACTGGCTAGCACGAGTTGACCAGTGGTAGAGTTCTTAATTTCGGAAGTGACGGGTTCAGTTTTGTATTTGACCATGGAATATTTCCACCATTTTATGTTGTGAGTGTATTAGAATATATGATGGCCGGTAATGTGATGCTCACCGGTTATCAGCTCAAAATTAGGGCGACTATAAATACAAGCTTTGTTTGTTTGGAATTAAGCACAAAGCTACACAACGGGCTATCTGTGCCCTGCCAAGTACAGGTATCGAAACTCGGTTTTTAGCGATATGAGTTCATAGACATGCCACTGTTCCACTGGGGGGCTAAATATGGATTACAGATTCATTAATTATATGTTTAAAATGAGGCGAGGGACAGTTTGAAGGTCACTTTATTGTTAAATTAACATGTCAAAGAAGAGAGTGATAAAGTTTTCTAAATATAAGCATTTTTGAAGAAATCGTGGCTTTTCAATAATTCTAATTGTCATGGGAGAATCAGTTTCACTTTAGAATTTGAAAAGATCATTTGGAAAAACAAAACAACGGTAACAGACAACGAAACAAGAATCGTATTGCGCTAGGTAATATAATATGTAAATTCAATAAATAATTAAAGAATGTACCGTGTTTTGTAAACTTAAAACATATTAGAATTGTTGTAACCGATGATGTAAGGTTGATATGGCGAAAGTTTTGATAGCATTCTCAAGTCTCCGTACAAACTAATACTAAGGTCTACCATCTGTGAATAATTTCATTATATATCAGTAAAGCCACACTCTCAACATTAATTAAGTAATTGGCAAATGTTTATACTTCCGCTCTCACCATTTCATGTTTAGCTTTCAACTAAGATATTAACGATTTTGTTTTTGTTTGTTTGTTTGTTTTGAAATTTCGCACAAAGCTACTCGAGGGCTATCTGTGCTAGCCGTCCCTAATTTAGCAGTGTAAGACTAAAGGGAAGGCATTTGTCATCACCACCCACCGCCAACTCTCGGGCTACTCTATTACCAACGAATAGTGGGATTGACCATCACATTATAACGCCCCCACAGCTGAAAGGGCGAGCATGTTTGGCGCTACTCGGGCGCGAACCCGCGACCCTCAGATTACGAAGCGCACGCCTTAACGCGCTCGGCCATGCCAGGCCACATTAACGATTTCGTCTGTGATTTGGTACTGAAGGCTGAAGCATTACGATAGTCAGCAGTGGGATGAGCAGACACAAACATTTCAAAACCAGTTACGGGCATATTGGTGTGCTCGGGTTGCTACACAATATCTACCATGGTGGTTTCAAAGGGTTCCTGAACGCCTTTGCGTGTATCACTTGTTGACTTCAATTCTTCTCGTGTTCAGGCGTTACACTCGTGATGCGCTGTTAGATTTCAGTCATGTTACTACTCAAATGGCCTGGCATGGCCGAGCGCGTTAAGGCGTGTACTCGTTATCCGAGGGTCGCGGGTTCGCGCCCGCGTCGCACTAAACATGCTCGCCCTCCCAGCCGTGGGGGTGTATAATGTGACGGTCAATCCCACTTTTCGTTGGTAAAAGAGTAGCCCAAGAGTTGGCGGTGGGTGGTGATGACTAGCTGCCTTCCCTCTAGTCTTACACTGCTAAATTAGAGACGGCTAGCACAGATAGCCCTCGAATTGCTTTGTGCGAAATTCCAAAACAAACATACTACTCAAATAGTTCCTCGCGGCTTCAACGTTAAAGAAGAGCGTAGAAATGCCCAAAGATTTATGTTCAAATTAATAAAACCTGGATTAATTTGTCCTTTTTTTTACCAAAGAATATCCATCATTGGCTTGTGAGGGGCCTATTTAAAAAATGTGTTAACTTAAACGATACTTCAGTAGCAAGCACACACTTTTTCTCCTATTAGCGATAATACATCCGTTTTTATTTGACAATACTTCCGTCCTCCAAGAAGGAAGAACATAAGACAGTTATTTTTCTTCCATCCACACTTAATATTTAATATGCTTATTCTGCACATGGCATGTACAACACTTAGTGACATTATAACAAATCCAACATTCACTAACGTACCAAGCTATGAAAGTATAGTTTTTGATAGATTTCTTTAAAACACTTTAACTGTTAGCATAGTTAAAATTATGGCAAAAGCGAACAACGAAATATATGTGCGATGACGTTAATGTCCTCAGACAAACACGTTTTAACGCTCAGTTTTTTAAACTTAAATTTAAACTGAAGCAGATTTATGTTTCGCACCATAACTCAAAGGTGTGAATTAATGATTTTTTCAAGCTACACGACAGGAGTGTTTACATGCTTCCAAGAAACTCCGACACATAAGGAACTGATTCGTTGTTGTTCCTGATATTAAAATTTTTTCTGTTCGTAAAATTAACTTAACATTAACAAGTCAGATTTGTACACATGGGCAATGACTGACCATTTAATTAACTCCAGATATCACACAATAAGAAAGAGATGGTCAAGCGTGAGGGCGTTATAATGTGACGGTAAATTCCACTATTCGTTGGTAAAAGAGTAGCTCAAGAGTTGGCGGTGGGTGGAGAAGACTAGCTGTCTTCTCTCTAGTCGTACAATGCTAAATTCGGGACGTCTAGCACAGACAGCCCTCGAGTAGCTTTGTGCGAAATTAAAAAACAAACAAACAAACAAAACAGGAAAGAAATATGTGTATGTCATATGTTACATAATTCCATCAGGACATTTCAATAATAAATGAAGCTTTTCTTCACGTTTAAAGTAAATAGATGTTTTTTTTATAAAATTTTGATTATTTTCCCGTAATAATGAGTCTTTTCTTCTATCTTCCTGAAAAACGTTAAAATATGTAAGTAAATTCTCTTTTTTTTCAGTTTTGACTAAAAAAATGTTAATAAGGTTTTTGTTTCGTTTTCTTGAAAAATACATAAAAATTAAAATCCCATCTTATAACACCACTTTCGAAACTGCAACAAAAGAAATTTCATTTGGATGAAACTATTATTTTAACTCGAAGTTTAAATACTTGATAAAATAAAGTTTCCATACTGACATACCGATATGTTTATCCGTCCTACACAATAACCTTGTACAAACACTTTTAAAACGGAAAATGTTTATTATGTCTTTCTTTTTTGAGATCTGAGAGTATTTGGTTTCTTATAAACCAGGTAAATTAATGACACTTTTTTCTTCCTCAGAGCGAGTCTTGTTTTCAGATCGAGACTTAAGGCTTTCATTTCAACTCATTACTCACACTTACTACATACTCTAACCAATTTAGTTATTTAATAACTTCGTGTTAACAACCTTTTCAACCTGCTGGTATAGACTAACCTAGCTATTTAACAGCTTAGCTGCTAGGTCGAAACTATCATTCACTTATTGCTTGTTTTAAATTTCGCACAAAACTACACGAGGGCTATCTGCACTAGTCGTTCCTAATTTAGCAGTGTTAGACTAGTGGGAAGACAGCTACTCATCACTACTCACCGTCAACTCTTGGTCAACTCTTTTACCAACGAATAGTGGGACTGACCGTACTTATAACGCCCACACGGCTAAAAGAGCGAGCATGTTTGACGATCTCGGAAAGGCTTGAAAATTTTAAAATCAAAATATCTCTCAATAATTGGAGTGTGAGCTGACCTGAGGGCGAAACGTATTACAAAACGTAATTTTACATTTTTGTTACTTTTGTAGATCAGTCATACAACACTCTCTTTGGCAAAGTTCAATGGTACTTTTGTGTTTTTATGTGCATAAAAATATGAATTTAAGCAGAATTAGGCTCGGGAATGTCCGTGTCAAACGGGTTACCATTTTGAAAAGTCAATATAATGAAAAACTAATGCATTTTTTTTCTGTATGAACATTTAAAACCGTTGAAGCGAAAGAGCTTAGAAAATCTATTATATATACTTATAATAAAGAAATATCAACATAAAATAGGTTTTAAAACGACTTTCAGATTTAAAGTACTAACAATTCTCTTTCATAGAGAGCTTCATTAAAATATTTTGATGAAAAAGCTAGAAATTCAACTTTTATTTATCTACAGAATTACTTTGCTCTTCTTTATTTCAATCTTAATTCACGTAATTTAAATTTGAGCTAAAAATCGTTTCATGTTTTATAACTTCATAAAAAGTTAACGTTATTAATTAATATTAATACCAAATTATAACAGGCTATTTAGATCAAAAATTAAAAACAAAAATCATCCCGGTAATAAGTACAGTTAATTAAATATACCGGTTCTTCTCATAGAAATTTAAATGCATTGTGTTATTAATTTGTTTTCTTTGCTGTCAAAGGTATTTTCGACCGTAAACCCAATAATATCAGTTATAGTGATAAGAATAATTAAAACATCAATTTATTTTGTTAAGAAATGTTTTATTTTTATGAAGTAATATGAAGTGCTTTGACATTAGTGATAACGCTATGCGGAATCTAAATGTCATTAAGTTACTCAGTTACAGATGTAACAAAGACAAGCAATTAATTCTAAAACCTCTTTGTTTATAAATTATCTAAGAGCTTTAATTAGCATTTTCTTAAAGCTTTAACTGAATTCCTGTTTCTATCAATTAATTGTTATGTTGGAATGGTTCAGAAAGCATTGATAGTGTTGTTTTTACTGATTTTTAAATTTGTAAAGAGTCTGAATGGAACTATACATCTGGTCCTTAATACATTAAAGAACAGAAAAATACCACTTAGTGGTATTGATATTTTAATGCTTATTTTGTGTTTCCAAATCCGAGGCGAAATTCGATCATTCAAGCATATTTTATAACTTGAAATGCCTTTCATTAAACAGAGAAATGGTTTAATTATGCAACACATAAGGTAAGTTTTATTTAAAAGGATAAAAAGAATGAATGGTAACTAATTTACTCTTTGGTCTTCGTTTAATGCACATAAAATAAACCGATCGTAATAATTAAGGTTCCTGCAACGATACATACATTGGAGAAACAGGAAAAAACTTGTGACAAGAATAAAAGAACATAAAGATAGGACAAAATTCGTGAAAACACCAAATTCAGCCATTGCAGAACATGCCACGTCGACTGGACACAGAATAAACTGGAAAAAAACTAGAATCATCGACACAGATAAATTCTGGAACACAAGAAAAATCAAAGAATCATTTTATATTAATACTATTAAACCTTCACTTAACAGAGATTCCGGATTAGAAGTGAGTAACTTCTGGCTGCCATTGGTCGAATCTACAGGAAATCTCTGCACCGTCAGAAACTGTGATAATCCTACCAATCACAACACGCTCTTCATAATACACCAGGACCAGGACGTCAGCACCGACACACACATTGACTTTGTTATTTCTTTACCCAGGCCTTGAAAAGTGATCCGTTACCCTGTGCCTTCTTTTCATTGCATGCAGAATCTAAGTTAATACGTTTCCCTACTTTACCCTATTTGCCTACCCCTGCTCGTTGCTCCTCCTTTTCTCCTCCGGCTCTCTGGCCATCATTGCAACTACTCCCGAATCACTCCAAGTCTACCAGCAGAACGTTTTTAAAACCTAAACGCCTACCAAGTTTTAATAATAATAATACATACACTGACCTGATAACGATAGGCGGAATACTTTCAAAACGTCGTCCTCTACACTTGTGTCTCCACAACAGGCAGTTGCCGTCCATTCTACAAAGTTTCATCATATACTTATGATATTTGGTTTTAATCAATAATTTGCGAGAAAAATAGGCGAGTTTTTAAAAAGTAGGAAATAGAGTTTTTTATATCATAGATGAATAATATCTTTCATGATTCTATTCAATAATGTTTGAACTATGTAAAAATTACATGTAGATTTTAACCATCTTTCATAACCCTGTTTAAGAAAGAAAACATTAAAATATGTTTATTTGATAAAAGAAAGATCTTACATTATGGCGCCCCAGTGGCAGAGCAGAATATCTGCGGATATAAACCGCTAAAAATCGGATTTCGATACCCATGGTGGACAGAGCCCAGATGACCTACTGTGTAGCTTTGTGCTTAACTCTAAACAACAACCTACTACATTATGGCAGTCTTCACTGTGATGCTGTTTCTCAATATATTTACACAAGATGAGTCTTTATAAAATTGTAACAGACGAACATTATGCCAATGTTTTTATATAATTATAAATACACAGTTAAATGTTTGTGAAGTTCATGCTGTAAAAAGTACTTTTAACACTTTCAATAATCTTCAAAGTTCACCTTATTTCAACAGTATGAATGGGCATCTGTATGCTAAATTCATTAATTACAAAACCAATTGAATATTTTACCCTTAAATATTGAATCTAGATTTAAATACACCATATTAAATCATTTTAAAGCATTTGTATTTGCATAAACTGTTTGTTTTTGCACATTACTCTTGGTCATGTTTCAAATTACCTGTATAAATATAGTACCGTCACTTGTATGTCCATGTAACTACTTCGTACTGTCACTTGTATGTCTATGTAACTACTTCGTACTGTCACTTGTATGTCTATGTAACTACTTCGTGCACTAATTTGAATGTCTATGTAACTACTTTGTACTGCACTTGTATGTCCATGTAAATACATGGCAGGATATGGATGAATCTTCACGCAAACTGATATGGGGGTTTATTATGTCCATACGGGGTTGTATACAAATGTTGGGTTTTATAATTTTTATGGGAATTTTTGCACTTTTTATCACTAGTTCGGTTCCTGTTTATGTGTCTTTGCCAAGTTTGGCTAGAAGGTTGTACGTCCATACGGAGATACGTGCAAATTTTCGGTTTCATATTTTATATTTTCCAGTTTTATAGGCGATTTTGTTTTGTTTTTAATTACGTATAGAAGAATCAAATTTTATGTCATAAGATAGCCTTTTATTAATCATTAATTTATATAACTTTCATCCAGGGAGCGGGTACTCCAGCAAGTTAAGAAATAAAACTAAAGACCCGGCATGGCCAGGTGTGTTAAAGCGTGCGATTCGTAATCTGAGGTTCGCGGGTTCGCATCCCCGTCGCACCAAACATGCTCGTCTTTTTCAGCAGTGGGGGCGTTATGATATGACGATCAATGCCACTATTTGTTGGTAAAATAGTAGCCCAAGAGTTGGCGGTGGGTGGTAATGACTAGCTGCCTTCCTTCTAGTCTTACACTGCTAAATTAGGGACGGCTAGCGCAGATAGCCCTCGAGTAGCTTTGCGCGAAATTCTAAAAAAAACAGAAAACTAAAGGTTGCCAACATAATTGTCGTTCTTAAATATCTAAATAATAATCCCTTTTACCTTCTATACAAATAAATATTTAACTGGAGTTATTAAACAAAAGGAAAATGTACACCTAAGGAAATTACAGTGTGTGTATCCTTATGGCAAATAATATCGAGCTATCTGCTGAGTCCACGAAGGGGAATCGAGCCGCTGACTTTAACCTTGTAAATCTGTATAGTTACTGCTGTATCAGCAGGGAGCAAGGAAGTTAGGAAAACTGCATAAAAATATTTTAAGAAACTGAAGTTCAGGAAAGAAAGAAAAAAAACTATTATTTTTATTTTACAATTTTACTGGCCCACCCCATGGCCAGGTGGATGAGCCACTCGACTCATAATCTGAGGATCGAATCCCCGTCACATCAAACATGCTCGCTCTCTCACCCGGGTGGGCGTTATAATGTGACGGTCAATCCCACTATTCGCTGGTAATAGAATAGCCCAAGAGTTGGTGGTGGGTGGTGATGACTAGCTGCTTTCTCTCTAGTTTTACAGAGCTAAATTAGGGACGACTAGCGCTGATAGCCCTCGAGTAGCTTTGCGCGAAATTCGAAACAAACTAAATCAATTCTACATACTGAGCCACTTAACTTTAAGCATTTTTATTTCATACTTTTGCTATTTTTTGCTTGTTTAAAATAAAATGTTTGATAAAAATTTAAAACCTCAAACGTATGCGAGAACATTTTGAAAATAAACGTTGCCCCTTAACTATTGGTCATTATCAATAATATCTTTAGTTTTATTTAACCTGTTTGAATAAAATGTGATATCTTGGGTATGGAGTGTTGCTACATATACATCTCTTGAGCAGAAAGATGCACAACGAATTAACTGCATTTTGACTGTTGCACGGATTGTTTCTGAAATTCTAACGTTTCCAGCCTTCAAGATTACCGTTGACCCACGAAGGAATATTAATGCTACGACTATACTAAAGATACATATTTAATTGCGCAAGTTTAACACCTGTTTATTTAAATTTAATATTAATGTTGAGCCAAGGCTAGTGACAACAATACTGATGCCAAAGATTAACAGGAACTTTAAAACTGAAAAATGTGTTATCGTCATAGACCTGAGTATAACACTAACATGACTGTCACGATATTTCAATCATATTAAATCATACAGCGTCTTAAGCACTAGCTGCAGGGTATGATTATGGTGGTAAATGTCTTCTAAAAGTACATTAAACCAGGACTTTCTTAACAAAGCCATTCCGATGGTTGTTTTACTGTGAAACCATATACCCAGTTTTATAAGTGTATAGACTTTATACGCACACTAGAATCGAGTTGTTTTATTCCTGTTTTAACGAGTAAACATTTGACACTCGATAACACTTTCTGACGATTTAGTGCATTTGGAAGGTATTTTTATGGTATTTCTGACGAATTTTAATGATTCAACATACAATAAGGTATATTCTCTCGTATCTGCTGAAAATGCACTTTACGTTTTCTTGTAAATCTTTTCAGCAATAAACCTCGAAAATAAATGTTTCATTGAACAATTGATTAAATCGACCGGCTAGAAATGCTGACCGTCTACTGGTTTTTAGTGCAGACATCAAAGTCAACCAGGGGCACTTTATTTCCATCCAATCGATCTTTTGAACGTATTTATTTCAAAAGAAAAAATAACCTATTGATTTAGAATAGACTCCAACGTGCCGACTATTAAACGTTCTCTACAATCCCACAGACTAAAACCTATGTCCAGTAGAGGTGTAATTCTGGGGTCATTCCTGGTTTCCCATAGGCCGTTCTGGTTGGATAACCATACTTGAAGACTGCATTGGTGATCTAATGAAGCATCAAATGCAAGGCACGTGAACCGAGGCAGATTACATGGTTCTAAAGAAACGTGCAGATCGAGAAATCTTGTAGACATCCCACTACATAAAAGACGAAACAAAACCTCTATTTAGTCATTAACTTGATGTATTCCTGAAACATTTAGATGGTGTTTCCTGCCTAGAAATCAATTAATAATAATATTAAAGTTTATTTTGTTTGAGTTTCTGAATAGATAACTTATTAAATAAATACACCAACCAATATCTCTTCTTTACGTTTTAATTAGCACAAATATGATTAATTAACGTTCTACCAGGTACTCTCCTTGGAGTTTAAATCAAATTATGTATTAGAACTTAAATCTATGGAAGAATTTAACGATTATGATAGAACATTCTTTATTTTAAATGTCAAAAACATACTGATATAGACTCTTACAATGCCTTTATTTACCCTGTTTTTATAATGAAAGTTGGCCCGGCATGGCCAAGCGTGTAAGGCGTGCGACTCGTAATCTGAGGGTCGCGGGTTCATATCCTCGTCGCGCCACAGATGCTTGCCCTCCCAGTCGTGGGGGCGTTATAACGTGACGGTCAATTCCACTATTCGTGGGTAAAAGAGTAGCCCAAGAGTTGGGGGTGGATGGTGATGACTAGCTGCCTTCCCTCTAGCCTTACACTGCTAAATTAGGGATGGCTAGCACAGATAGTCCTCGAGTAGCTTTGTGCGAATTTCAAAAAACAAATAATGAAAGTTTTAAAAAAACATAATTATGAATCATAGCATTTGTTGTTGAAGATGGCCATGAAATAAATTCAAGTTAGCTTATTTATATTTCATTCAAAATTTAATGTCGTTGTAATTTTATAGTAATTAAACTATATTATAACTTAAAAGCATCGCAGTACATACATGCTGGTGGAAAAAGTAGAAGGTGACGAGTAGAAAAGTTGACTACTTTGGAATTTTTAGCCACTTAATGTGTGTTTTAAAACGGAATACAGTATATATATGTTTATTTTGACATGCAGACAATGTTTAATGAGCATGCCAATATATGACAACTTTTCTTTGAAGAAAGTTTGACTGTATTCTAATAATTTGCACTGAATATTTTCGAGAATTTAAGATAAAATTTACAAAAAAATACATTCGCAAAGTCGTTCTTCTTTACACACAAAAAATATTCAAAATAATAAATCGATGAGTCTTTCACAAAACTAAACATGATGTAGAAGGTAACCCCGACTCATAAAGGGCCAATTAACCAGCAACTTACTATACATAAACATTTTGGATCCCTAAGTTATGCTTATTTTATCCGTTTCTATAAGTAAACATTCTGGAATTTTATAGTATACTTACCTCATCCATTACCTTAACATAAAACTTTCTGGATCCTTTCATTATACTTATCTAATCCATTACTTTATGTCACCAGTCTGGAATCCCTCTATTAACTCATAACTAGGACCATGTAGTCTGATCCTCTGAATTTTAATTACCACATATATTACTACATAAACATTCTAGCGGATTACATTGCACTTACCTTATTCATTACTAAACATAAGCATGCTAGATCCACACATCTTAGTTATTTCGTTCTTTACAAAAAGTAAACATAGTAAAGCTCTATGTGGTACATATCTAAACTATTGATATATATAAACAGTATGGATCCCTACGTCATGTATTAGTGTACACAAAAGTCTGGACTGACACACTGCACATACTTAATTCATTATTATACATGATAGATTTAAATACTACTTAACCCATCCACTACTCTAAAAACTGTCTGGATATTTACATTAAATTTACTCGTCCATTAATACATGAATACATTCTGGACCATACACTATAATTAGCTGATCTATTAGTTTAAATAAACATTAATTTTACCCCATGGCTAGACTTATGCATTGGACTTTCCTTATCTATTACTGTAAGTAAACTTAATGGATTTCTACACTGTATTTTCCTTAATCGAAGGTACATAACCAGTCTCAACCTCTATATTATGACAACCTATTTCATTATTAAATACATAAGCTATCAATATTTACATTGTGCTCCCTTAGTCATTACGATACGTAAACTGCTTGGATTTCTTTTTTTGTACATACATGATCCGTTACCATACATAAATCGCTTATTTCCCTGTATTGTAATTACTTCATCCGTTTCTATACAAATAGCTCGATTGTTTTTCTGTATTTGAATTTCGAGCAAAGCTACACGAGGGCTATCTGCGCTAGCCGTTCCAAGTGTAAGACTGGACGGAAGCCAGCTAGGAATCACCACCCACCGTCAAATCTTGGGCTACTATTCTATCAACGAATAGTAGGATTGATCGAAACATTATAATGCTCCCACGGCTGAAAGGGTGAGCATGTTAGGTGCGACGGGGATTCGAATCAGCGACCCTCGGATTGCGAGTCGAGTGCTTTCACTACCTGGCTATGTCTGGCCAAATAGTTTGAAGCTGTACATTATATCTATTTAATTCATGATCATAGTAAACAATGTGGGCCTTTATGTTATGCTTACCTCTTTCATTATTACGTGTAAACTTAGTCCCTAGGTTATGATTACTTCATTCATTACCAGTCATAAGCAGTCTTGAACCCCATATTGTGATTTTCTCAACCATTAGTGCATACAAGTAACGGAGACCTCTAATTCTACTTAATGTATTCATTATTATACATAAACAGTCAAGGTCTGTAGATAATAATTTACCTCACTCATTACAATATTTATACTGTAAGGCGCAATACCTACTTAAACCAATGCTATAAGTAAACAGTATGGATCCTTACATTATATTTACCTCATCCATCATTAAACATAAATAGTCTGTATCTTAAACCGCACTTTACCTCTCCATTAGTGCTTAAACAGTCTTAATCCGTTACATTATTGTCAATTTTTTATTTTTTTACATGTACGTACATTAATGGACTTAATATATAGGAGAAGAGACTTTTATTGTCCTATTATTTAGGAACGATGTAAATGCTATCTATACTACCTTGTTAGCTACACAGTATAGTAGAATGTCAACAGATAAAAATAAGATCGATTGAACTTAGTTTTGTACAAACATTCACTTTATATATATATATATATATGTTATACGTCATGCGATGGTTGAAGTTGACCAAGCGATTTAAAGTAGTGAGATAACGGACAGAAAAATCTACAAACAAACATGTGTGGGTGTATGTATGTGCTATATATATTTATATTGAATATTCTAGACTTTTACTAGTAATTACTTCATTCATTACCATACATAAAAAGTCTGAAACTCTACATTGAATTTACTGTATATAAACATTCTAGACTTTTACATTCACTGTATGTAAATAAGTGTGGATCCCTGTATTGTATTTACCTGATTTATTATTATACATAGCAAATACTTTGGAGCCCTACATTGTATTTACATCGTCCTTTAATCTTTAATTCACATAATGAATCCTGATCCTCTATGTGTATGTGCCTCATCCATTACTATAGCTAAATAGTATACACTACAACATTGTACTGACTTCATCCACTACTACATCTAAACAGTATGAACTCCTGCGTTGTATTTATCTCATATATTACTTTAAATAAACAGTTTAGAGTCATACTTTGTGTTTATCTCTTAAATTATTTCACGTGCACGTTATGGATCTCTACGTTGTACTTACCATGTGTTTTGCTACACATAAACAGACTGGGTCGATATACCATGTGTGTGTTATTCATTATTACAAATAAACAGTCTGAACCTATACTTGTACTTCGTTCCTTCATTAGTATAAGTAAATAGACTATTCCTTATGACTTGCTATACGTATGCAGCATAAGTATTGTTTCGTTTCTTAACCTTTCTTCAATGGACATAGCATATATGTCAGTATCTATGTATGTGACCAAAATCTCCGTGCCGTCTACCGAATGATACCATAAACAAAAATCCTTAAAATTTCACTCTTTGGTTATTAAACATTCAAACAATTAGAAAAATAACTGTGATATGTGTAACAACAATTTCTTTACGATAAAATAATTTTAAATAAAAACAATCTCTTCACAACAAGAACATCAATAGGAGTATAAGTGAAGGTTTCATTATATCTTTAATGATGATTTTTTTTAATGTAGTACTGAAAAAAATGGAGTTCTTAAAACAAAACTATTATTTTTCTGATAAATGATATCACTTTTAATATATAAAAACATACGGTTTACTTCAGTAAGATTTATGAAAATCTTAAGGTTTGTACAATTTTGAATCAATAAGTTGCGAATGACTAAATAGCATAATCGGTATGCTTGTTCCCACGCAGGACTTCCAATGAAAAATAAAGAAAATATTAACTTTTTCTGATTTTTTAAAGATTATTAACCACTATCATAAACAGCCGCCTGCAGAGTGGAATTTTTCCTACTAAATATATATAGTTATAAAATTTATTTGGATTACATGGAAAACCTAAGAGAAATTTCTCGCCATTAGAAGCGTTTCAGTTGCAGTACAAATATAATTGTGATAATCAAAACTTAGTAAACACAAGTTAAAAGAGGGAAAGCCCTTATTTCTCATAAAGTTTACTGGATAAAGTATGACAAAAATGTGCAAAGTTTAACTATTTTAATATGACACACGTTCGTTGGTAGGCCAGCGGCAAGTTTAGAGACCTAAAAACTAAGGTTCAAGGCTTATGGTTTATGACGCTTAAGTTGGCAAATTATGACCCATTAACTTGAAATAGGTGTAGTATGTATTTCAACATTTCTAATTACTACGTTATTACTTGTCCAGTAAGAGTAAATTGAAACAATAGTTGTTAAGAGAGTGATATATATTACGTTTAAGCTAAGACTTTATTTATATTGTAACCAAACCAAAATGGTAAACTCGGGTACTAGAAGAAAAGCCTGGACGGCTTTGGAATAGAACAGATGTACGGTGTATATTGGAAGTCTGTGCTAGGAGAGACATAATTTGAATAATTAATAATCCAATTATAAAGAAACATTATTACTAAATATTTATAACTTTGCAGCAGAAGCTTCTAGTTTTGTAATTACAAAGAAAACAAAAATGAAAAATTAGTTTTGGAATTCACGATTATGTAAAATTATTACTTTATTGAAAGGAAAATGTAAATTAAACTAAATCGCATGAGAAAACGACGAATATATTTCTGTTATACCGCTAAAAATGGTATTCAACAATGGTTGTTTTCAGTTTCTTACGTTTAAGAAAGCATGTTCTAAGTAAAAAAACAAAAAACAAAACTGGTTTAAATATAAACTATAGGTTTTGATATATAGATATATACATATAAAATGCACTATTGTATACTTGCCCTGCCTTGATAGTGCAGTTTGCAACAATCTAACAGCAATTTATGGTACTTATTTCCATAAACTTTATTGCAATTAAAAATGTTTCGCGTTAGATATTGCCCAAGCACCTTTAGCAATTATGTATTATTAACACTTTACCACTTTCTCAAAATAAGGTTATTAAGTTGAAACACTGTACAACTTTGTGGAGACGTAGGCTTAGGTACTACCCTAGCTAGCCTCATCCTTCTGTAAACAAACAAATTAAGATTCATTCTAGAATAAGTCGAAAGTAGTATGAATTACATGATAGTGTGGTCATGGCATTAGAACGCCGCCTATTAGATTTGATTTCTTTACAGCTATTTGAAATGTGCCGTTCAATATTGTATAATGGAATGGGATATTGGAGAAGACTTGCTCGAAGACAAATTGCTAAAAACAGCCGATAACATGAAAGCCCCGTGCTGTCATTTATCCACGCCTTTGTTTTTTTATTTTGGTGTTTGTTCGTTTTGTTTTGTTCTAATTCCAGAAACGTTTATCCCATAAACGTTGAAGTAGACGTAAACAGAATCTGTATTTATGAAGACAACAACAAAATTAGTCTGGAGAAAATGTGAGCCCAAATCCATAAACTGGCTTGAAGTATCCTTTTTCTTATAAAGTTTGTGTATTCTTACCAAACAACCCTGCTAAGGAACAAACGTAAAAACGTTAAATCCGATAATAAAGATTATATTAAATTTAGCTTTCTTTAGAAATTGATTGTTTTGACTTGAACAACTCGAAATATTTATTTCTTATGATTTCCTTTTCTCTTCTCTAGCACTTAATTACTTTATCAGCCTATTTTAAGTGTGTAAAAACCCAGTAGAAAAATTTAAAATTGAATTCTAAAATTAAAACCTTAATAATAGTTTTTCTTATTTCTATAATGAAATAACTTTAAAATGCTCAGAACCCTCGTGATTCTCTATATGTTAGGCAAGATATTTCAATATTGAAAGCCATCAAGAAAAAAAGCTACATTTTTAACGACCTTTTCTTAAAAGACTCAGGGATCATTACAAGGTAATTTTCTTCTACGTCGTAGAAGAATTATTTCAAAGGCAGATAAGAAATATTAATGACTAACGTCAAGCTATTCACCGGAGACTTGGTTAATTAAGGAAAGAAAATAACTTGTCTTTGTTTAATACAGAAACAAATAAAATATGAACATAGACCATTCCTTGTTTTATACGGTAGTGTTGCCAGTAAATTTAAATGTATGCCATGTCATCTCTAACTATATACTTTAGATGTAGTTACGCGAACCATATTCGATTTACTACATTCAGTATTTACTTTGTAACTTCTTCTAAGTAACTTCGTAGTTGTTATTACACTTTGTATAACCCACTACTGTTCCATCACTTTATTCAAATGTAGTGAATTTAATAATCCAAATAGGAGTACATTTATCGATATTAATGATAAGACGTCAAAGTTTATTTTGAAATTTGAAGGTTCTTTGCAAGAATATCATTTTTTGCCTCTAGAAACCCGTATCATTATCAGTAATATGCTGTAAAAATTCCAATAGAAACTCATAATGAAAACTGGAGGAGTCATTCTTCGTTTAATAACTAACATACTTTCCAAAATTTTCCGTTTTTAAAACATACGCTCTCAAGAAAATAGGTATTTACTCAATCTATATAAACTTCTTTACAAGAAAATGTTTGAAAAGCTAGTATTGTCCGTAGTTGACTTTAAACACTTACTATTTTCGAATAGTCATGGAACTTTTAAGACCTGAAATCAATCTTGTTATGTCCCGAAAGCCATAGGGACAAAGTTTAAGCCCCTTCGATAGTATGTTGTGGAAAGACTGAAACATGTATATACAGATGTGAAAAAAATAATGGCATTAAAAGTTGCTTTAAATTTACAGAAAAATCCTTTAAGTTTCAAGACTGTTATCTTCTGTTAAAATGTGTGTAGAAATAAATGCTGATCAGTAAATATTGTACCTTATAACTAAACTATAGTTAACAGAAATATATATGCAAAAACGGCTCGTTTGAGTTAAGAAAATATTTTACATAAAAAAGCGAACGACGTTGCGACCTTCTTCGATCATCGTCATGTTCGCAAAGAAGGTAACTGACCGGAAGCTGACCACGTTTGGAAGGCGTTGTGTAACTAAGTGTCGGAATGTAGAGGGCGGTGTTAGATGTTTGAATATATAATTTTATTTATTTTATTATACAAATTTAGGTATAAAGGCGTTCCTTTGTATTGGTTTATTTTGGGTTTAAGTTGTTGTATAAGTAAGGCTTCTTTAATTTTGCGTTTGTTTATATTTGTTTCTTTGTTCAGTATTTGAGTGTTTTCTATGGTTATGTTGTGTTTATTTAACTTGCAGTGTTCGAAAACGTGTGAAGGTGACTTTTTATGTTTTTTGAATCTGGTTTCCATTTTTCTACTTGTTTCTCCAATACAGAAGTCGTGGCAGTTATGACATTGTATTTTATAAATAATGTTAGTGTGGTGTTTGTCGGTGTAGTTTTTACATAGTATAGACCTGAGTTTTGTGCCTGGTTTTTGAATAAATTTGGTATTAACTGGAATGTCATATTTTGTTACTAGTTTTTGCCAAATGTTGGTTATTTTTCTGCTCATCTCGGGAATATATGGTATACAGCAGTATATGGTTTCGTGATTTTTTGATTCGCGAAATATATTTACTTTTTTTGGTTGATTTTTCTTTCTGTCTACGGTTTTTCTATTCTACGGTTTGTGGAGGAAACTTATTGATGTTGATGAAGTATTGTTTTATTTTGTCTATTTTATCGTTAATTTTATCTGTTGAGCATAGATTAATGGTTGTGTTTATTTGGTTTCTTTGTATGTTGAGTTTTTGTTTTGTTTCATGTGCTGAGTCCCAAGGAATGTATAGTCCAGCATGGGTGATTTTTCGGTAAATTTTGAATTGTGTGTCGGTTCTTGTAATTTTGAAGTTAAGAAATGATATTTGATTGCTTTCTTCCTGTTCACATGTGAAGTTAATGTTAGGATGTATAGAGTTAATGTGATTTGAATCACACAACCGTGTCATCTACATATCTGTACCAGTACAGTTACCTGACGATGACTGAAGAAGGTCGAAACGTTGTTTGCTTTTCTATGTAAAATATTTTCTCAACCTGAACAAGCCGTTTTTGCATGTATATTTCTCTACAAGTGGATTTTCTCGACATCACTGATTGTAATTAACAGAGCCAGTCATACATTCTTTCAAATTGCACAGAACAAATAAAGATAAGTGTATATCAGTTATAGAACAACTCTAAAAGGTAGAAACATGGAGAAAGATTGTTTATCTGTTTTGAATTTCGTGCAAAGCTGCAGGAGGGTCATCTATGCTAGCCGTCTCTAATTTAACAGTGTAAGGCAGGAGGGAATACATCTAGTTATTATCACCTACCGCCAACTCTTTGGCTACTCTTTTACCAACGAATAGTGGGATTGACTATAACTTCATAATGCCTCCACGGCTGAAAGGGCGAGCACATTTGGTGTGACGAAGATTCGAGCCCGTGGCCCTTAGATTACGAGTCGAGCGCCCTGACCACCTGGCCATACCGGGCCATGTAAGGAGATAACTATGGAAACTGAACTCAATTAGCGTCGGGGATGTTCTGTGTCTTCAGTTAGCTCCAACTTGTAGATGAAAACATGATGTATGTTTGAACATAATTTAAACTAAAATATATTTATAACTCGTTCACGTGACATATTTTGGTCAATTTTGATAAATAAGCAAACGACTCTACTTCAGAACTTTTACTACTCTTTAACAGGCATGCGCAATATATGGTGTCTTTGGCCCCCTTGTCACCAACAAACGTAGATATTTTAATAAATTATTATTATTTATTTTACTTAATTTAACCTTAACAAACTCAAATATTTTTGTGTTTTTTACATTTTATTTGCTTTTATAACAATATATAAATAAGAAACGTGATAAAGAAGAAATATAATACTTAGCTGGACTTTCTTCTCTCTTAGTTTTGCTGACTACTGTCGATTACACTTAACCCTATTTTTTTTACTTATGGTTGTAATACACGAGATAAGTTTTATTAATTAAATAATGAACCAAAGAGCATAAAATAATAATATACAAATATCAGAAATATCCCATAACTATCGCAATTTTACAAGATTTCTAACTATGCGACAAGAGCTATTACAAACTCATGGAAGTCACTTGATATTTTCCCCATTCAAAAGAAGCTTGCACTAAAAGAGAAGCCCCAGTGTAGCACAGCCGAATTGCTGCATACCTATACTGCTGTAAGCCGGGTTTTAATATTTATGATCTGAAAACTACAGAGTTTTGCTCAATAACAACCAACAACAGCTGGAAAAGAAAATTACAATTTTCTGTAGAGAAAATAACGCAATATTGTATGACATTTGATAGATGAAAACCTTGGCTTTCTATTCATCATAAATAATGTAGTGTTAAACATAAGCAGAATTATTAACAAATCCTAAAAGAGAAGATATATTAAAAAGTGTGGAAAGAGGGATTTATTTTCTATTCTGTGGCTCTGAAAAAGAACAAAGTTCGATGTAAAGAAACTAACGCTTTGTATGAACGACAACGTTATAAAAAGTAATTTATGTTAAATTTTGCATTTATTGTAGGGGTAATAAATAAATTAAAGAACAGGGGTATGCTAGAGAAAAAAAAAGTCACATTTCATACAATAGGGGATATTCAGGATTTTTTAAAATATTACCTTATAAATTTGAGAACGTATATAATATTAAGTTGTGAATTATTAACTTCGATCTTGCTTCATGCGATGTGTCTTACAAGTACATTTAAAAATTGCTATCTGGTCCGCTCTCTGAAAGAAGTTGCGCATGCTTGTTCTATAAGTCAGGACTCACAGTAACCCTGTTTTCACGAGTTAAGGCTATGAAAGCCAGTGTAAAGGAAATCAAATATACCGATTAAGAGTAACTTGTAGCGAAAACTGATTAAGTTTTCGTTCCTACATAGCTGTAATATCATTTTGTACACTTTCAACTGAACTACACACGTACATTTATCATACATCTTGTACGTCATAGACTTGTGTTAATTCTATGTCGCATATCTACTTATAAAGTATCCTAGTACATAGTAAACAATAGAAAGCTAGATTAATTTTCTTCTAAAAAGCATAGAATATATTCTAAATTTTAGTCATCCTAAACAATCCATCAAATTCTCGGGCAATGTCCTAAGACTTGTAAATACAATTTTCCTGATGCAATTGAAGAATTATAAAGATTGATTAAAGACTTATAGCAAGACAAAGTCACAATTGATCTTGGTTTGTTTGTTTGTTTTTTGAATTCGCACAAAGCTACTCGAGGGCTATCTGTGCTAGTCGTCCCTAATTTAGTAATGTAAGACTAGAGGGAAGACAGCTATTCATCACCACCCACCGCCAACTCTTGAGCTACTCTTTTACCAACGAATAGTTGGATTGACCCTCACATTATAACTCTCCCACGGCCGAGTGGGCGAGTATGTTTGGCGCGACGCGGATGCGAATACGCGCCCCTCAGATTACGAGTCGCACGCTTGAACACGCTTGGCTAAGCTGGGCCCGACTGCTCTTGGACCTTAAACTTTTAAAATGTTATATTCAGTTAGTATAATATACTTTCTTTTGAAACACTAAATTATCGTAATAGCTGTTACTGCACTTCACGAGATAAAAAAAAATAACTCATGAGTCACAAGCTGCCGAGGTGTAACTTTAAAAAAACGCCACCTGAAAGACTTCAAGTGAAATAGAAGTTTATAACTAATCAAAGTCTTGCACAGATAACATGACTATATGTCATTTTGCATGAATATGATAAAAATGAACAACATCGGTAAATTATAATTGAAATAAAAATGATTATATTGTATTGTTTCATCTGGTCACTATTAGGTCATGTGACCTGAAAGGATCAGGTACATCCGAACTTTCCTGGAATAAGATCCGGTAGCTAGGAAGAAGCAGTTGTTTGTTACATCATGCGGTTACAGCATACAACATTCGCACACGCGAGAGATCATTTTTAGATCATGTGTACGAATGTATTAAATCAAATTTTTGAGTGTCTTGATGTAAACTACTCTTTCTCCGTACATTTCCAACATAGGGTTTTGTTTACGTGAACAGATCCATAAATATCAATTGAAAACATATAACACTAATCCCATTTTCACATTAATACATTTTTAAAATAAAATCAACACAATATTCAAGTACCAGTTTGCCCAATAGTAAGTGGCCAGACGTTATGTAAAGAGTTTATTAGTTTTAGAGGTGAGAGGTTTTTTTAAGTCTGTTATCACCATATATGATAAAGTTTTTCAATTATCGTAATGTTTTCTATCTCTTAGAATTGTGTGAAACTAATCTATTAATCTGTTTGTCTGTCTGTTAACATGGAAACGTAAGAATGTTGTGTTTGAGTATCCAGGGATTCGATATGATTTTGTAATTATTGAACTTTGTATTGTTTTTAGCTTGTTTGCATGAGACTTGATTACCCATGGTGGGTAAACACGCTCTGCAACTTGGCGTTTGTAGGTTCAATATATTTTTGAGTATGTTTTCGGTCGTAGAAGCCCCTCATGTTGCTAGTCAAACGTAATGTAATATATAATTCTCTTGTTGTCAGATTTTCATTTTATTCTGTAGCAGTATCTGGACGTCCTTCGAATTTACCTCGAGTAGATAAGTCACTGCTCGCTCGTAACTTCCTCTTGTCAGTGTACCAGTGAACAAGTAGAATTCATAGATACTTAAACTAAGTTGCCACTTAACTGACTGCCAAACTATTCAACCGTGGTTTATCGCAGGTTGTGTCTGTATATCGGGATATTAGATAATATATAATAAAGAGAAGAAGAAATACTCCACTTAGTTAATCATTAAATTTATGTAACCATGGTTTACTACTAGGATGTAAATTGCAGATCAGACTATAATAAGAAAGATCCAAAGGTATCGTAGCATTGTTTCCCAACAGATGCAAACTTGAGGAGAAAATGATTCACACAGATTAACCTCTGAAATACGGTGACAAAAGGTATCCCAATTACACGACATGAGGATGTGATTTCGTAGCAGAGGATTTTCCTTAACCTTCTCTTACTCAGAATGAGATTCAAACAACTTTGACATCACCTGTACAAAGAAACGATTTCAAGTCTTAAACTCGGGAATCATAACTGGCACCAAAAGGAAGGTAGGGAACTTGTTCGCTGTAAATATTGGCGCATTAAGTGAAACATGGCTGTTTTGAAAACCCAGAACATTATATAATCAATTTTATCTACGTTAATTTTTGTTGTTACATTACTTAACCTTTTGACTGATACATTTTCAGGAACATTCGTTATGTATTCATGAGTTGATTATTTACATTATATGTTTAACTGAAACATTATCGGCGATACCATTTAGTGCGAATGATAACATAAAATTAACAGTTCTGTATATTAAAAATAGGTCTATTGTCCCCCTTCTTCCCCAAATGATCATTAGTAGTGTGAAGTTAGGTGTAACGTAAATATGAAAGAATACGGTTGGCCTTTGGTCAGTCGATATTGTATTAGGGAATTACAGTACTCAACTCATTAAAAAATTATTAAATTATTGGTTTCAACGGGAACAGAGGCCGAATTTCTAAGTTCAGCCAAGATAGACAGTATAAGACTCTCTAGTGTTAGGAAATGTTAACAATACGATCTACGAAAAACAAGGACAAAGGAAGAAAGAAATGGTTTAGTTTGGCGTTTAGTATGATAAAAGAATATAATTGACAAAAGTTTAACCATTGAACACAATAAAAGACTGTGAGATGGGGAAGAAAACGATTAAACAGAGTATGAGTCAAAGAAAGTAAGTAATATGTTCCAAATAAATACACTGCTTGCCAAAATCTTAAGGCCAATGAACATAAAGAAAAAAATACGCATTTTGCGTTGCTAAACTCAACCACTTATTTGAATTAAGCTTCGATAAATGAAAATAAGAAAAGGAAAAAAATAAGAAAAGCTTTTTTTAGCATTTAAAAGGGAAAATCTAAACACTATGAAATTAGCCTAAATAATAGCTGGTCAGAAGTTTAAGACCACACTGAAACGAAGCGTTAATCGGTAAACACGAAACGAAATTTAGTCATTTGTGTTCAAACATTAGTGTCATCTCTCACTGACATCTTCTGTGTTTCATTGGGTAAAAACATGGCAAAGACTAAAAAGTTGACAGAATTTGAATGTGGCAGCATTGTCGAGCTACAAAAGCAAGGTCTCTCTTAACGTGCCATTGCTGATGAGATTGGGTGTAGTAAAACTATTGTTGCAAATTTCTTTAAAGATCCTGAGGGATACGGAACGAAAATTTCAAGTGGTCGGTTAATAAAAATTTCGCCGGCGTTGAGCAGGAGAATATGACGGGTTGTTTAGCAAGACACCAGCTGATCGTAAAACCAGATTAAAGTCTCTACGGATGCAGAATGCAGCTCAAGAACAATAAGACGGTATCTATAAGAAAAAGGCTTTAAAAACTGTAAACGTCTTCTAAGGCCACGCCTCTTTCCACACCACGAAACAGCTAGGTTAAACTTTGATGAGAAGCACCAAACATGAGACGTATAAAAGTGGAAAAAAGGTTTTGTTCTGTGATGAGAAAAATTTAACCTGGATGGCCCAGATGGCTTCCAACGTTACTGGAACGATAAGGATATCTCACTAGAGATATTTTCTACACCACATAGTGGAAGATGTTTCATCATGATCTGGTGTGCTTTCTCCTTCCATGGAACAATGGAGCTTCAGGTTATACCGGGGCGTCAAACAGCAGCTGGCTACATTGGCATGTTGAAGAGAGCATCCTTATTGACTAAAGGTCCGCACTTGTGTGGGAATGATTGGATTTTTCAGCAGGAAAACGCTACAATCCACAATGCCTGTAGAACAAAGGACTTTTTATTGCAAACAACATGATTCTTTTGGACCATCCAGCGTGTTTGCTGAAACGAAACCCTGTTGAAAATGTTTGGGGGTGGACGGCAAGAGCAGTCTATAGAAATGGATATCAATTCCAAACAGTGCATGATCTTCATGAAGCCATCATCACCACTTGGATTTACATTCCAGCCAGCCTTCTGCTAACGCTTATATCGACTATGCCAAAACAAATGTTTGAAGTTATTTGCAATGGCGGCCGTGCAGCTCACTACTGAGACCTCTTGTTGGGCATTTCCTACCCTATTTAGGACTTCTTTTTGGCATGGTCTTAAACTTTTGACCAGCTAGTATTTAGGCTAATTTTATAGTGTTAATATTTTCCCTACTAAATGCTAAAAAGTTCTTTATTTTAATTTTCCATTTTCTTACTTTCATCTTTCAAAGCTCTACTCAAATATGTGGTTGAGTCTAACAACACAAAATGCATATTTTTTCATTAAGTTCATTGGCCTTAAGATTTTGGGCAGCAGTGTATCTACATAGTGTTCAGAAAGTCACTGTGCACTTATATATTTATTAACAGGCTAGCTTCAATATAGAGTAGAAGAGGTAAACATGAATGACAATTATAAACAATGTTGAAAGAGAGTCCCGTTGACATTAACCCTCATACACACGGTGGGGATCAAACATGGGCCCACTTGTGTTTAAGTTGTTATAGAAATATCAAAGGTGTGACTTTCGGGCCTAAAAATGTACTTAATTTAATCTATAGCATATTATACTAATACGTTTAACATGTATTTTATGCAAATGGGGCATTACACCCCTTGTCTAATGTCGAATTTCACGTTTTCCACATTGGGGTCATTTTTGACCCCCGTTTAAAAAACTCAATTACATTTCTGGTAAACAATCAAATAATATATTGATATGAAATTTTGTGTTCTAGAACATTCTAGAACACTCTATAAATGTTTTCGAGCATTCTAGAATATTCTAGAATGTTCTGGAACACAAAATTTCTATATAAATGGAGAGAATTTTTCCCAACATCAACATCAAGATGAATTCACAAGAAGCGTTGGAAGCACTGCTGGAAGAATTCGGAAGAGATGAAACTGGTCTTTTAAATAATGAGAATGATTCTGAGCTCAGTGATCAAATTTTGACAGTGAAGAAATTCAATCAGACGTAGAAAAAATTCAAACAGATGCAGAATCATTCAAATCAAAGGATGGTGAAATATGGTTTGACCAACCCAGCTTGAATCAAAGGCAAACCAACTCTGAAAACATTCTAAAATTCAGGGAAGGGTTCAAACCTCAAGCATTGATAAATTCAGACACTCCTCTAAGGGCATTCAAGAACTTTATCGACGATAAGATGATATGTTTGGTTCTAGAATCTACCAATTCATACATTGAAAATTATCGACCTGACCTGTCAAAAATAGCATCAAAGGACATTTGGAAATTCATTGGTGCATGCATTCTTATTGGACTCATGAAGGGTAAGAAAATGGATGTCAGGGAATTTTGGTCAAAAAAGTATGGGCAGCCAACTATATACAAATCAATTTCCATTAGACAATTTGAAAAGATTTCTGCTTGTTTGCGATTTGACCAAAGGTTTCAAGGATTAGGTCGGACAAATTAGCGCCTATAAGGTCAATTTTTGACATGTTCGTGGATAATTGTAAAAGGCATTATGTCTCAAGCGACCAGGTCACGATAGATAAGCAGTTAGTGACGTTCCGTGGTAGATGTGGGTTCAAGATGTATATCCCTAGTAAACCAGAGCGTTATGGATTGAAAGTATGGGCACTATGTGATGCAAAAAATGCATATTTGTATAATGCAAAAGTCTATCTTGATAAATAAAATGACAGATCAGAATCTAACCAAGGGGAGAATGTAGTGAAGACCCTTTGTGAGCCTCCATATAAATCGGGTAGGAACGTCACCACCGACAATTTTTTTACTACTCTTGGTCTCGCAAGATTCTTTTGGGGTCAAAAAATGACAATTGTTGGAACCGTGCGTAAAAATAAAAGGTTTTTAACCCAAGAATTTCAATCATCTAAAGGTCAGCCTGGTGACATCAAATTTTTGTTCAATGACAAGGCAACATTGGTCAAATATAACCCAAAAAAGGATAAATCTGTGGTGCTCTTATCTACGTTGCATAGAGATCCCTCAATCGATGATGAATCAGGAAAACCTGAAATAATATCATACTATAACTCCACCAAAGGAGGATTCGATACACTAGACCAAATAGTTAGATTCTTTTCCACAAAAAGAAAGACCAGAAGGTGGCCAATGTCACTATTTTATAATATTTTTGATGCTGCCGCATACAATGCTTACCTTCTCTATCGCCAGCGTCATCCAGAATTCACATCAAAGTGTCAAAAAAGAGCAAGACGTGAATTTCTGAAGTTGCTTACTGATGAATTACTGCCTGAAGAAGATACAAATGAAGTGATCCCTCCAAAAAGACAAAAAGTTGCTGAAGAGAACGTTAGGAAATGATGTCAAATATGCGCACGTGATTCAAGGAAAAAAACTTCTTCAAAGTGTATCAAATGTAGTAAAATGGCTTGCAATGACCATAAAGTTACCCAGAGTGTATGCATAAATTGTATAGAATAAATATTTTGTCCAAATTTATACTTTGCTTATATGAAAATAATTCTTTTTAATATTTTTGGTGGGGGTCAAAAATGACCCCAGTGTGGGCAACGTAATTTTTTTGAGTGTGTGTACTGGGGTTAATACAGGATTGGGTCCTTCTTATTTTGTTTCTAAACACCGCTATCAGTTGGTGGCTTGAAATAGACTGAATGAAATATGATTACAAACTGCAAGTGACTTTCCGAACACCTGTATATATATTGAAATCTATTTGTTATTGCTCATCAGTGATAAACAACAATTTGTTATATTTTATTGGTACGAATGAATTCCTGAAAGAAGAAAGCACAATTTAAATAAAAGTAGTGTACATAAGAAAGGAAAAGAAAGAACGATTATAGCACCATGTTAACAAATGTCTGTATCATCTTTATACATAGTTTTCAGTCTGAATCATACATGAACATTTTTCTACCAATAAGTCAGGTGAGTTAAAATACATTTAAACATTAGCTCTTTAAGCATGAATTTTTTATTGGTGTAGAACAAAAGTAAGAAAGACAAAATTATGAATACTTATGAGATATCTCGACCATATGATACCAATCAATCTAATCTGGATCAGATGTCCTTGATCAAGTGACAACCAGGACAGTAAGAAGACGATATTTCATGATTTACCTTGAAAATATGACCAGAATTAAATGACATTGTTATGTTATTATGAGCCATCAATGGTAAATGATTCATAGCTCGTAATTTTTTGGAAAAGTGTAATAATCATATTGCAGTTAAACAGCTACCAGTATTGAGTATTAATTTGAACTGGATGACTGTGTGATATAGTGTTATTCATTAAATTATTAAAACCTACTAGTATGTTGAACAGCAGTTCATCACTCACATACCTTTCCACATCCAATAACTGGTATTCAGAATAATCCAGAGCTATGGACTTAAGCAGACGATATATAATGAGACCTATGGGAATTATAATACATCTAACAGAGCTAATCAATAAAAATTGAAAGAATAGTGCTGGTTTACATGTTCGCACTGTCTGAGATTGCAAACTAATCCTTGCCTGCCAATAATGGCAGAAGCAGACATCGACCCGTTCCTTCCATAATGACACCTACATGAGGGAACATTTAACAGAGGGTGATTTTACTATAGACCTAACTTTGTAACTAATTACCCGTTAATTTTTATTGAAGTGGACCCACGTCTCATGCCGGAAAGCGTTATTCACACAATTCCTTGTGTGATTTGGTCGAGATATAAATTGCAAGCTGGAAATTGTCATTAATTATTTATCAAGACGATGACATACACTATCAATATATATATATATATATATATGTATTTCTATAGACTCAGTGGTAACTTTTGTCTTTTTCTCTTTCTTCCCATCATTACCATCCTCTCGTTCATCACTACCAGCAACTCGTTCTTTTCTTTGTCCAATTGGAGAATCTAACTCATTGAATTTGTACACTACAACTTTACTTCCTTCCATCATCTTTTCTTCGATTTCTTTCATAAATCAGTCATCATTTGCCATGTTTATCCACTTTTGGAATAAGGTACTGTATGGCAACTATGACGTTTCAACTAATTCTTTAACAACATATTTCCGAAACACTATCGCATTGTTTTTTTTTTATGAAGAGAGAGAAAAGTTACTGACAATCTTCATATGATTAAACTGTTTCACAATGAACTGGCTTTAATGAGAATTCAAGATTTTTTTGCTATTAAATTTTGTAATTATAGTTTTGCTATTTCCTGTTTTAGACGAGACTAAGGTAAAGCAGAATACTGGCTAATCATTATTGTAATTCATCATTCACGTTATCAAAAATGTTTGTGTAATAGATCGTTTTAAAACCTTAAACGTTTATATTTTCATTCATCCATTAACATTTTACATTGTATAACGTAGTTTCAAACAGAGCATACCAAAAACTAAACAAGTAATTGTGCTGTGTGTTTGTTCATATCATTGACTTGTTAAACTTGAAGTAGCCTTTACCCAAAGATACTTCATTTAAATTAACATGATACTATTATTAGTCAAAAAGAATTTCTCTTTGTTTCTTACAAAATGATGAAGATCAAGTCAGTAGTTAGGGCTGTGCCCAGAAGATGTTGTCTCAGTGAGGGGGTGTCGCCAAGCAGAGTCAGAGGATAGAAATGATGGGAACGAATATCATTATAAAGTGTCCTAACGTGCTTTTTTACAAATTTACTGTTGTACATTTATTTTAATACTTACGCTTATTTCTGTATATTTTTTTGCATGTGACGTATATTTTTAACTGTGTATTCTGCAAGTCACACTTGTCCTTGAAAAATGTAGAATGTTCGTGTGCGTAAAAATCAAACAATACTTCTGTGAAGAAAGCGTGCGAGAATAGTGTCGAAATTTGTACAAACGCGCGTGATTCCTATAAAGAACGGCTAGCCGAGAGATGAAAGATAATATCATTGGACAGCTACATTCAGTCCGTTATAGGACTAGGAAACTATAATTGTGATTGACGTCTATTAATTGTGAAAAACTACAAAAGTTAACCAGCTACGTCACAGATTTTGAGCATTGAACTTCGGTAAATTACTTCAGACATTATTATTTCCACGAGGACATTAAATATCTTTGCTGGAATGAGTCACCTTGTACCCGGTGTGAGGCCGGCTAAGAAGTAAAACAGTGTTGCCATAGGCGAGACATAACGATATCAAATCAGAATTAATTTTTATTGTTGTGAACTTACACCATCCATAAAATATTCAGTTCTAGGCCGGATATAAGACTCAGTATAGCTTGCATGTTTGTAAAACTGTTGAAGATAAACTATCATTTGTAATAACTATAAGTAATAACTGTTTTTATAAATTGTATTATTTTTACGTTTGTATGTTAAAATGTATTTGAGTTGAAAAAGGAAATTGAGTGTATCAATCTTGTTGGCAAATAAAACAAAGTTAATACGTATTAACATTTCATTAACCACTAAGATGAAATTAAAATTACGATTATTTGAAGTAGTAGTGGGTAACGTACGTCATATGATAAATCGGAAATTCATCCAAAATAAATTATAATACGTGATATTTTAACATGTTTTAAGTAATCAATTTTTGTATTTAATTATGTTGTAAAAATTATAAAACTATTATATTAATTAAACATATATTATAATACTGTTACTCATGTCAGTATTTATCATAAATATTATCCATCATATTTCGAGGCAAGTATTATTGCCAATAATTTACTTTACATAGTGTTATAATTATCTGTTTCTTTATGTATAAAACATTTCACCACTTTATCATTTCTAATTTGTTTACATTTATATCTAACTTGCATGACGCTTCGTCTGGTTTTTCTAAAGCTTGATTGTGCATCTAAGCTACTGCTCAAAGTTTTTATACACCACATATATCGTTTTTATAAATATTAAATCAGATACACAATTATATTTCATGATTTAGTTCATGTTTAATGTAGTATTATAATGTTGTTTCAATATTTAATCATGTTTTCCGTATTTACTGACTTTCTATGTGTGAAACTCTTATTCTTAGTTTACTTCTAAAATTATTCTATGTCATCTATCGTTCCGAATGGTAAGTTTTATTATATTTGTAAATAATGTAGAATAACTTGACATGCAAACTTATTATTTCATTTTATAAGTGTGTATACACATGTTTAAATAGTTATAACGTTTGGCTTTATGCATTAATCAAACTAACCCTCCATGTATGCAAGTCCGTTTTCATTTGTGTATGACTCGTAAACTGAGGGTCGCTGGTTCGAATTCCGTCACACCAAATATGCTCACCCTTTCATCCGTGAGGCACTATAATGTTACGGTCAATCCCACTATTCGTTGTTAAAAGAGTAGCCCAAGAGTTGTTGGGGGTGGTGATGACTAGCTGCCTTCCCTCTAGTTTTACACTGCTAAATTAGGGACGGCTAGCGCAGATAGCCCTCGAGTGGCTTTGCGCCAAATTCAAAACAAACAATAATTAATATCTAATTTTATCATCTGGTTAAGAAATTCTGTAATAAATGATCTTGTTACAACAAAATGTAATAAATTAGTGACTTATTGTTTAGTCAATTACTTTACTGTTACAGTAAATATTTAAAATAGCAACACTTAACAATTTTCTGAAGGAAAACCACTTTAAATATAAAATATATCACACAATTAAATTTCACAAAACTTTGTGGTGTTAGAGTAAGTTAATTGTAAATATAGGAACTTTCTTCATTCATAAATCAAAACATCTCCAACGATCATTGAGTCTACTTGCACATAGAAATCCTGGTTTTGCTTATGAGTCATTAACATTGTGGAGATATTTAACTCTGACTCATTGTGACGTGTTCAGCTTAAGGCAGATCAGTCTATCTAACTTTGAAGCATCTGACCTGACTTAATGATTAAGCATACAAGCTATAAACAAAAGGCGTAGACGACGATTGAAATATGTTTACATTGTATGTCTACGAACGGCCCAGCATGGCCAGGTGGGTTAAGGCGTTCGACTCCTAATCCGAGGGTCGCGGTTCGAATCCCGGTCGCACCAAACTTGTTCGCCCTTTCAGCCGTGGGGGAGTTATAATGTGACGGTCAACCCCACTATTCGTTGGTAAAAGAGTAGCCCAAGAGTTGGCGGTGGGTGGTGATGACTAACTGCCTTCTCTCTATTCTTACACTGCAAAAGTAGGGACGGCCAGCGCAGATAGTCCTGGAGTAGCTTTGCGCAAAATTAAAAAAACAAACAATTTCTACGAACCCTCTGTCAACGTCTCTGCCTTTCTTTATCTATTGTTCCTCCTCGTGATCCTTCCCAATAGGGTAGAGTCCTAATTATTAAAGTAGTAAGTATAGTGGCGTTTTAACATTGCTAAGTGATTATCTGATGATCGGTAACCAAAATTTATTGTTTTCACTCCACGACTAGCCCCTGAAGTGTTCAGACGTGAGAATTCATCTCTGCTATGTTACCTTCATCGCACAAACTTCCTTCGACGCCAGGATCATCAGTACCCCCAGTAATTCTTGACGGATTACCGTTGGCTTTCTCCCCTCGTCAGATTATTGCCTTCATCGACCAGATTAAACCTAACGCCTCTGTTGACCGCAGATAAACTAGAATCCTTCGCCGAGTTGGCATATTACTGCAACCTATGAACACTCCAGGACCATCATTATCTATGTAGACCATGGAAAGCAGATATCAACGTTCAGTGCTTTCCTACCAAAAGTTCAAGTTGCCTATATTCGATATTTATCAAGAACGTTTATTTCTCTATAACTCTCGCTGAAATTTAATAATCTCAACCCTCACGAAACTCCATGCAGCTCACAGAATTCATTCCAAGACCACAGGATTGTCAACTAACTTTGTTAAAGTCATGACCGACAACAAACAGGCAGCTGTATTTATACTTAACCACGGATGTACCTTACAATATTTTCATTTTAGTGCCGAACGCCCCCGACGTCGAGCAACTAATCTTCAAAATGTCAAGTCCGCACACCTCGTCCAGTAAGTTTTTCATCTTCGTGTGTACCAATTATCTCTGCTGCAAGCAGCAATACTTTAAGTAATGCTAAGAAAAAGGACAAGGTTATTCCGACCAACTTTGACGTTATCCCTTAGCAGCGACTCAAACCATAGAAGACAGCTTCATGCCAGACTCAACCCACGCCAGTTAAGTCTACAGACCTATCAACCACTACAGACATCAACATCGCGTTCCGCAAGAAGACGCCAATCGTCCCAGACCGAAATAGAACCACTCATTGAAACAGATAGAATCGATCGCTCAGTTTTGTATCCACGAATTGCCTGTCTTTATCCTCCTGGTCCCTTAGATCGATCTATCAATCAGTCGCAGACTTAACACATGTGTTTTATTGTTATAAGTTTTACTAACCCTGATTTTCTTTTCAGTAACTTCCGGACACGGTCATGGTAGATTTTTCGGTTCCCTGATCGTGAAAGTGGGTTTTCTCGGGGTACCCCAGTTTCTCCCCACAGCAAATTCTGAGGTTTTTGGATCTACAGATCCCTATCCTCTTGTGTTATTTTTGTAGAGTCAATATTTAACCTCCGGCGGACCACCACTGGACCTTTTCCATCCGATTGCATTACAAATTCGTTAGCTTTAAATCTTGTCGGTTTAGATATTAATAATCTATCACTGGCTTAGTTAAATTTTACTTCATGAGTAGGGCGCAGAGAAGGTCTCTTCTGAGCGCCCTCAATTGCTTTGCATCTCTTCTTGAGATACAAAGTTTTAAATCAAAATACCTGCTACGAATTTTTATTTTTTTAAAGATGAAACAATATCAAATGAACTAAGTCTTAAAGATATTCTGTTATGAATGGTTACTTACAACATTCACGACGGTCTTTACTAACTAATACTGGTTTACGGCAATGTACGTAGAAGTAAGAACTTTCTCGAATGAATTATTTCAAGTAACTTAATTAATTACCTAAGAAGCTTACTTTAGTATCGTACTATATACTAAACTCATTACTTTTATCACTGTAATAACATAAATTTAGTAAAAGTTTATATGTTAACAACAAATCTTAAAGATATGTGTATAGCTAGATATCCATTGTAATGCGTATGTATATATATTTACAGTATTTTATGAAATTCGTTTACAATTTATTAAATAAAGACTTCTAGAACGATAACGCTTCCTTTGCGAAATAATATTAAATAACAGTAGGCCTCACAAGAAAAGGTTACCGATATGCTTTATAGTTGTCGCGATGGAATTATTTTAAATCATCTTGGAATATTCTAGAAAATTTCAATATTGCTTACGTACGTTTTTTCGATTGCACAAATCCTAAACATAGAAACTACATAAATAAATATAATAATAACAAAAATGTTTAGTTATTCCTGGCTTAATATTTTTTTGTATTATTGTTGTGATATCATTGTTGCTAAGTTTTAAAATGTCTTAAATTATGACGTGTTTTATGCATACTTCTGTGTGGTCTGTTTCTTATTTGCAACTTTGAGTTTTTGGTCAGTGGGCTGTCAACCCACTGTATGACAGTAATGCTAATAATTATTACTTTTGCCACACATATTGACATATTTTCTACATGTCATACGATCAATACAAATCACTTTTCTCAGTTAGAGTATTCCGTATATTGTACAATATGTCCTGGGTTTGAATCCCCGTCGCACCAAACATGCTCGTCCTTTCAGCTGTGGGGACGTTATAGTGTGACGATCAATCCCACTATTCATTGGCAAAAGAGGAGCACAAGAGATGGCGATCGGTAGTGTAGACTAGCTGTCTTCCCTCTAGCCTTACTCTGCTAAATTAGTGACGGTTAGCGCAGGTAGCTCTCGTGTAGCTTTGCACGAAATTCAAAAATAAACAAACAATATGTACAGGTTTTTGATGAAAACAATCATTGTGTCATATGTCACATAAGAATGAATAGCCATTCAACATAATGATTCCTGTTTTGTATTTTCACACTTGTTTCATAACACCTAATTTAAACCTTATACAATAAATGGCTTTTTTATTATTATTTAAATCAGCTATGACTCATCGAAACAGATGTTTGATGTTTACAATAACGTGGACGACTCATCCAAATATCATCCATGGTAATTCTCTTCCTTATTTTACCCTTAGATGGTTCCAAACTCATAGTTTCCGTAGTCTTTCTCTTTAGATGAGTTGGATAATTCTGAGAAAAACTAAATATCTGATTTCTAGCAGGGTAAGAAAATACTGATAAAAGAAGAAATTATTTTCCAAAGTCTTTGCCATTACTTGAAACTGCTAGTTTTGTCTCTGTAATGCACATTAACATCTTCGTCACTGAGAGGTTCAATTTTTAATTTTTAACATTAATACATTTTTAGCTGGATTACACTTTGTACAGTGAATGGAGGTACCGTATGATCACGAGACGGTTCTTTTCTCTGCGATCGAACAAAATATCGTTTATTCTTTCCAAACCATTTGGGTTTGATTTTATCTGTACAGAGTCGCTTTGGTTGTTCCATTGTGTGAAGTAAGACGTCCATTTTTAGTTATGGTCAGTTTTCTTTTATGTAACTGACAAGGTCTCTTATGGGTTGTCCTGTAAAAGATCATACGGGGAGTTAGTTAAGACAACTTCAGAAGCGCTTGGACTTTCTGCTTTGACTGTTTCTATTATCAACAGTAGTAGTTTCACGTGCACTCTTTAGAATTTCCACACACCGGCTACCGAAATGTGGAAATTCTCCTCAAACTACAATATAAAGTAGACTTCCAATCACAAACTGTGATTTATACACGTCTGTGATGTGTGTGCTGGGATTTACCAGCGCAGTTATCACACTACTTCTGAGAACAGTACGTCTGATTGTACTTTTATAGGCATTATAATGATGTGTTTCTGCCTGATTCGTTGGGTGATAGCCGGTTACAGTGTAAGCTAGCAACACTTGCATGTACTCTGGGGTAAGGACGTTTCATTCAACGTATCCACAGATTTTTTTCAAACTAAGTCTGTTTTTTTTATTCATCTGCAGTAATGGCTATGGCTTAGCATTTGTATTTATTATGTATTATTGTAGTATAATTTTATAAATTTTAACTGTTTTAATTTTATTTCTACACATATATGTGTGTGTGTGTGTTGCACGTGTATGCGCTGTAGTAAAAGACGTACTTATTATGAACCTATAAACGATACTTGTATATATTAATTATTATTTCATCCGATGAAGTCTGTATTGTTTAAGAGTGAAACTACAACAAATCATGCTTCAAAAATCTTATATGAACATATTGTAGGTCTTTAAGACCTTTATGTTCCCCAGTGGCTCAGCGGTATGTCTGCGGATTTACGACGTTAAAAACCAGGTTTCGACACCCGTGGTGGGCACAGTACAGATAGCCCATGGTGTAGCTTTATGCTTAATTCAACATCAGACCCTTTATGTTTTGAAATACCACTAAAATTTAGGCTGTGAAACCAAAATACTTATAACAAGTAAGCACCAGTTACGTAACTATCTACGATAACAGCTTCGTAAAAATATATAAATTATTTCGATACATTCCTGTTTGAGTCGGATCTAAGATCTTTCGGAAGTCCTTAAATTTTTAAAAGTAGTTCTAAGGCACTAGCAAAATTTTATATAAGAAATCTTTTCCTTTATCTTTAAATAAAATGTTTTTTTTTCTTTATCTCAGAAAGATATCGACGGTTGTCTTGCCTTTAGAAGAGCAAAAAAATGATTTTATTATTTATTATCAGTTCTGCAGATAAGACACCTTATTTCTTATTTGGTCGTTATTAGTGTCCAACATTTACGTAACTTGGAACCTTATAAAGAACTGAATGCATTCATCCTAACGATGTTTTTCTCTTGTTATTAGTACAGTGTACGAAACTGAACATTTATCTTAGTTAGAAACCTTTCTGGTTGGGCAAGTCCTAGGTACTTTAGATTCAAGAGAGAGAAGCGAACTGGGTTTTTATTCAATAACCGGATTGAAATTTACGTTTGCCTTCTTTTTTGTTTCTTTAAAAAAGTTTTTACTGAAGCTAATGTTATCTTTTGCTTCATAACTTTCTATGGTCCATTTGAGAATTGGGGCTACTAACAGAGATAAGACAAATGCTAGAAAATTCTGTGCTTATTCGAATGTGAGAATCCTTGTGTGGTAAAAAAAGCATTCTTATGTTAAGGTTTAGGCTAATACTGCCTTGACTTGTATATATATCTTGAACATCTAATCTTAAGTGTGCAAAGTTTGAGAAAGTCATTTGTGATCTTTCTTTTGGAAAACAATACCGATGTAGTTTCTATAGTAAAAGCACAAAAAATTAAAAGTAAAAAGTAATGTTCTTTATTATACTATATAATACCCTTAACAGTTAAACTGGAAACAACTAGAGTTTAGTTTCCTTTTATTTTAATAACATATGGTAACTTGTGAAGTATATGTGATTGTGTTTTTAGAATACTGAACGTTTACGAGTCGTGCAATGCACGCGTAATCGGCTCTCAGAATACTTGTATTGTATTGAACAATATTATCAACTGTTCATTCATCGCTCCACTGATCCATGTATTCTTTCTTCTGTCTATTTATGTATTCATATCTAGATACCTTATTTATTGTCATTGCACGGGTTGTTGAGTTTGTGACCCGATATTGCATTATTTTTAACGGTTAAATAGGCTGCAACCAAAGATAAATCCTGGTGAACTTTGGTATATCAGTTCGTTTCTTTACTAATGAAGGATGAAATGAGACATTGTTTAGTACTTTCAAACTGATGACAAGTGGTTTCAAGCAGACTGTACTGAATATATATTTCCTATTGAAAAAGGAACATGACGAGAAACCTTGCCTCACTGTACTTTTACTTGGTATACATTTTTCTATAGGATTTTTTCAGCTTCTTTTAATAATGTCATCCATTTTCTGACACGAATTATTATCGGAATTATAAACCAATATAATGGTGCTTATATGAAGTCACTGTCGATGCCAGACACTAATTACCACATCAGATAAAAAATATTAAAAGCTAAGCAGTCAAGTACCATATTTATTGTGTTAACTTATATACTTTAATATACTTAAATTCTCACGCTCACAGTATTTCACCAATAAACAATTCGTGATTGTGATGTTTCAACCGAAATGTTGACTGTATCTAAAAGCTTATTTTGAAAACTGTTTTTTGAAACATTTTTTTTAAATTAATTTACGAAAGTTTCTTATAAAAGAGAACTTATGTTGATACAATTTCAGCAAAACTTTAACACTGCATAACGCACAAAGTATTCCAGCAGTACGGTAGTGTGATATTCATGCCTCATAAACTTTTCCCACATTTCAATACTGAGTTATCGAAGGTTTGTTCAGTACGTGGATTATGTACCTGTATATCTTTCTACACATTTTTATGTAAGTGTAATGGTAAAGAAAGTAGTAATTCTACCAATACTTTCATCTTGTTCATCTAAATGTACTTAAATGTACATTTCTAGATTACTAAGTTGAAATATTTGACTTTTCTATGATATTGTCTTAATATTTTCATATATCAAGTTAATTTAAAGTAGCCTTCTATTCATTCAGAAATAATATGACTAAAAGCTATATATTTAATAAATTCTCAAGTTTTTACTTAACAAACAACTCCCTTGTGACTCATAGACAAGTCTTAAGGCTTTTCACGCTAAAAATCGAGTTTCGATACCCGTGGTGGGCAAAGCACAGCGTTGAGTTGTTTTATGCATAAAAACCTCTAGGTTACAATATTCACAATATTTCAATAGATGAAAAAGAAATAACTTTCATAGAAATTTAGATATACTTTCATCATAACAGAGAAGAGTTTCAGTACGTTTCTAAATTTAAACAAAGATTGATTCTCTAGGGGTATTTTTTGAACCTATAAATAATTTCTGTTATCAATATATGTTTCTAAAGTTAAAAAGTTAAAGCAAAGCATGATTTCTTTGCGTCTTTTTCAAACCTATAAATATTTCCTGTTATTAATGTGTTTCTAAAGTTAAAGCAAAGCGTGATTCCTAAGCGTATTTTTAATCTATAAATAGTTTCTATTATACTTCTATGTGTCTTTTAAGTTTAATTCCAAAAATCAAAACATTTATGTTATCTATCAATCATGACACATGTTTCCCTTTATTTTTGTGCTAAGAGCACTGAAATATAAAATATGAATATTTAAAAATACATTTCTCCGTAACATACAATATTATTCGTAAATCTGAGTCCAAGAAGAAGAAAATTTTTTGATGTAAACTGCAACATTCGAAAAAATTCCTTGCAAAATATTAACTGTAATATCTCTTTTATTGTATCTTAATATATGATGTCCATATAGCGTTTTGTAGTTGAGGTATTTATTATTAATAAGAATGACAAGAATATTTAAATATTTGTTTCAATCTCACTGCAATTTATTAAACACACAAACAATGTTGATACACATAAACAGAAGCAAATATTTCAGAAAAATTATATACTATAAAAGTTTACAAGTAAATAACGTAAGCTGTAATATTGAATTTGAAAACATTTTCAGCAACTCAGTAGATATTTGAACATTATTTGTTGACAGTAACTACACGGTGATGCTTGGCATTGACAACTTTCCAATCACAGTGATGGTTTCTGAAATTAATCACTTTTCCATCAAAGAGTTAATATACGTTAATTTTTTTAAAAGCTCAGTTACGTTCTGTTTAAATGAGCGGTCTGTCATGCTTTTCTGCTGATTTTTCTTTGTGTATAGATTTGATGAAAATAGAGAAAAGGCTGAGTGCGTTTTTTAAATCCTTTAGACGCTAAGCTAGGAAACATTTTGAATGTAGGCGGTGAAAGATCACATTCAGAAAGTGGTTGAACTTTTTTATTGAGAGGGTGGATAAATAAATCTATAGAGAAATCTTTAAAGGAGGACTCTTCTATATTGCTGACCAATGTTGGATCTGGACGTCATAGAACCTCCAGTAAATTATACAAAATCGATAACACTTTGGTTTTCTTCCTGTAACACATAGTTTGTTTATTTGTATCAAAGTATTAATTTCAACCTTGTTAACTGTGTGATACATAACTTTACCACTACTTACAGATTAATGCTTCACTGTCACGTGTGTATTATATTGCTATTGTTGGCATAAAGCGATCGATACAACAGTGACCACAAATTACTGACGTTGTTGTAATTCTTTATGGCTACAAGCGTTAATAGAGAAACACTGATTTGAAGATTTTCTCGTATATACACATAAACTAAGACTGTTGTCACTTTGTTTGGTATATCTTAATATAAAAAGCAGAGATATATTTCATGTTTTTATACTCACATTTATCAATGGCTAAGCGGTAATTCTGCAGGCTCATAACGCTAAAAACCAAGTTTCGATACTTGTGGTGGGCACAGCACTGGTAGCCCATTATATAGTTTTAATTCTTAACAGTAAAGAAAAAAAACTTATTCGCATCTAAACAACAAGAGCATATTTTATTTAGTTTTGAATTCTTAAAACACGAAATTAAAATATCTTACATTGGATTACGCATTTAAAGTTATGAATTACCTTTATTACTTAGACCTTTACGTGCCTAAACATATTTTTGCCAGATTATCTGTACAACACGTGTTTGCAAACATGAAATAACGAAATACATTGTCGTCCCTTGCGTTTTCTATACATCTAGTAAGGGGTGTGTCGGAAGGTTTTTACATTGCGTGAAAAAATTTATGGAATTGATATAAGTATCTAAGCATCGGATAAAACTATTATTTAGACTTTTACTTTCTAAAAAGCTCACATGAGGAACTCGTTTCAAGAGGGTGTTTTGAGTGTTACTGAAGGCCCAGCATGGTCAGGTAGTTAGAGTTCTAACTCACAATCTGCGAGTTGCTGGTTCGACTCCCCGTCACACCAAACATGCTCGCCCTTTCAGCCGTCGGAGGCGTTATAATGTGACGGTCAGTCCAACTATTTGTTCGTAAAATAGTAACTTAAGAGTTGGCAGTGGTTGATTACGACTAGCTGCCTTCTTTCTAGTCTTCAACTTCTAAATTATGGACGACTGGCACAGATAGCCCTCGGGTGGCTTTGCACAAAATGCAAAAAAACAAATTCTTCCTGAGAAAAACAAACAGAAAAGTTTAAATAAAAATTATCTAATCGTTTGCTCAGATGAGGAACTAGAAGCAAATACAAGATTATTTATATATATCATCTCCAAAAGTGAGATTGTCAGCTTTTATACTTTTTGTATTTTCTTAGATAATACATTTTAGCTGGAACTTCAAAGAGCGTCCATACCTTTGCCCTCCTCCCATTGGTAGAACATTATGTCTGCGGTCTTACAATGCTAGAAAGCAGGTTAATTTGAACAGACAAAAAACAAGCAATTTATTACGACGAATTGTATCTTTAAGGTATGAGTAGGTGAATTTACGGTAAGTCTGAGGGCTTATAACTCCAAAAATCAGATTTCGATGTTGATGGTGTGTACAGAACAGATAACCTATTGTTTTTAACTTTGTGGTTAACAGAAATCGTTATTTACTGAAACAAAGAATCTAAATGACGTTTAAATCTCTTAAAAATAAAACTCTTGAAACAACGATTCCAGTGAAGTTTTAACCTAGATAGTAGATTTAAACAGTTTGAAAGTGCATAATTTATCTTCATCAGGATACAACTAATAAAAGTTATGATAATCTATTTAAAACTCAAACAGTCTATTAAATGTATATTTAATTTGTTTCGGAAAAAATGCTACTGAGATACTTTTGTTTAGTTTAGTTTTATATATCTGTTTAAGAAGACTTTAGAATAATGCTTATGATTTGTGTTAACAACAATTAAGTTATATTTACTACTATTTAGTGGTTTTTAAAAACTCGATATCGAAACCCACTTCAGGAATAATCAAGCAAAAAATGAAACATTTCTTTAAATTATGGTTGTTGAAAATAATCACAGTAGTAGGGAATACGAGCACAACAAATGTTACATTATATATACATAAACGTCAGCTGAACTATCCCTTCAACGCATAGGGAAAGTCTAGGGACCGCCCCTAGAAGGTGACATAAAGGGTAATATCCTAAATACCTACCTTTTCTGGTACTCTGCGTAAGAATGCATCCCAGCTTTGATGACAATATGTCCATATGCACATACTTTTGTCAGATAGTAATTAAATATATTGAAGTATATTTAACAAGCAGTATTTTTTATTTAGTGATTTATATTGTCATAAAATTATTCTGATTGTTTTTCCTTCCATGTATTACGATATGAAGACAGAATGATCTCTCGTTCTTCATTGTCACTTAACATCTTTTTATTTGGAGATTACACTCTCATTACGTGGTTCAGTGAATCAATTAATGGTTGTATTCTTGCTGATATGCTAAACAACACTCACACAAGCTGTGTCTTCTCTTGCAAAATCTTTGTTGAAACTAAACATTTGGCTGTTCTCCTGTTGAAGTCCTTCCAAAGACGATCACAAGAGATTACTTTTGTCCTGAGCCTCATATCCTTCTATATTCGGCTCTGTTGAATTTCAGGTTGGCTGTCGTCATTAAAATTGTGTTTATATTTATTTTTACTTTACGTCTAGTCTACGGATCTGTGATTGACACATTTATTTCCTGGTTGTAGAATATGAAGTTATTTAATGCTAGTCTAGCCTCATATCCATGTCTCTGTGCAAATCACGAACTTACCCTCAATGCCAAGATTCCGCACGTCATACTATGTAGAAACGTTTGCTGGAACCTAATGATTATTTGCTGTTTTGTATCAAATCATCTTATTTCTCCATAAATGGAGGCAATTTCTTACATTTCATTACTGTTTTATCATCTGTAGTTGTAGAACTATTGTTCTTAAAGACATTCCAAGAATTTCCATGAATAAATTAGTTAACTAGTGGACTGTTTCCTTTAAATACTGCACTTTTTATTTCTAATAGAGTAAATGAAGAAATCCTTAAGGTCGATTATATTCTTGATTTATTGTTAACGATAGTGACATTACAATCTTAGGAATAATGATAATGTTTTACATTTTTAGCTGTTTCCTTCTTCCGTCATCATTTGTGGACAGTCTTCATTAAAAGAAACGTTTTCAAGTTATAAATGAATCACCTTCTGTTATAGTAATACTTAAGTACACTACAACTAATAAGCATAAGGCAGAATTTTATTGATGGTGAAAAATACTACAGGGTGTTTAAGTTTAGAATTAACGTAAACTTATTTTATTTGAATATTTTTGTACTATGTAATGTTTTATTCTTTTTGTTGTAGGTTTGCGTTTCCACAACACAATAATAACGTCTTTAAGTTTACAAGAGCGCGTGGAAATTTCCCTTTTGTGTAGATAGACTTCAAGGATGGACGCAGAAAGAAATAGTTGCGAAGTTTAATAACAAACATCCAGAAAGAAATCCAATATCTCCATCTTAGGTACAAACCTCTGAAAAAAATTAAATAATGAACCTCGTCTTGAACGTCCCAGAATATCAATAGAAATTCAAGAAGTAATCATAGCGAAGGTTATCACAAGTAAAAATAAAATAAAATAGGCGCACGGCTGCTAAAACGGATCTTCCAAAGAGTTCAGTTCGTAAAGTCCTTCATGTATAGGAATTTCACCGGTAGAAACTTTAACTTCTTCATTACCTGTCAGAAGACGAACCATACAAAAGTATGTGAATTTTAGACAAATTTGACAAAAATAACGATTTCCTGTAGGGAGTGTTGTTTTTCGACAAAGCCAGCTTTTATGTGAATGATGTGGTAAGGCAAAAAAAACAACAAAAAACTATTGTTATTGGTCACAGAACATTCCACAATGGTACACTGGAAATTAGCAACAAGAAGCAGAGATATTAATGGTTTGGTGTAGTGCTTGGATTTTAAACGTTGTTGGATCTTTTTTTTAAAGGCACTGTAACAAGAGAGAAATAATTGAACATACTTGGTAACGAGTTAGTGCTTCAGCCTGATGACCTGATTTATGAAAGACAGTGTACAATCGTATTAGGCACTTTTCGTTGAAGAATGGTAGGATAGCAATTTTCCTTGGTAGGTCGGTCGAAGAGAATTAATGGATTTGGTTCCGAGATTGCCCTATTTGAATTCAACGGACTTCCGCTATATAAGGTGTTACATATTTTTTTATGTTTTATGTTTTTCGTAGACTAAACGCAACAGAAAAACACAGATAACAGCTTGTATAATTTATTACACTAAACTATTAACAGATATAACGTAAATTATATAATAACAATGACAGATATTAAGTTTAAACCTTCAAAATTAATTACAAAACAAAATGGTATTAGTTTCAACCTTCAAAATTAATCACAATACAAAATGGTACTGGCCTGTATCTAATATAATGATATAAAATAAGAGTTTCAAATTCCAGTCTAGGGTGTGAATTTGGTCCCACGAAGAAATTCCGAAGTTTAGAAACAGTTCACAGTTCAACAAATTCGACGAAGTTCCCTTCACGATGCCTCCGATGAACGTCACAAAATTGTCGCCTTTAATTCCTCCGATCTGCCCGGACGTGTCGACCTTTAGCACAACCAGTAATTCGAATGAATCGCAGAGATTGACGAAACAAAATCACAGCTTCCGCAGATCCAACTTCAGCCACAAATCACAGCAAGCACTTGAACCTTCTCAAACGAAATGACTGACTCTCTTCTTTTGATGTTGTTGTTTTTGCAATAAGCACAAAGCTACACAATGGGCTATCTGTGCTCTGCCCACCACGAGTATCGAAACCCGGATTTTAGCGTGTAAGTCCGCAGACATACCGCTGAGCCACTGGGGGGCAAAAAATCTCTTCTTTTGAAATAAAACTATTGTCTGACTCTCCTTTTTCTCTCTCGCATCTTCGTCTGTTTATATATTGTAGACCTAGGCTCCTCGAAACACCGCGAAATTTCTACAGATCTCCAGAGCAATCCGCGCATGTCCGTTCTTGCACGAGACTAAAAGTCTAGACACGAAGTCGCCAGCATTTCATTTACAAACATATGATTGGTCTACTTAATTCAAGAAAATTCTAAATGTTACCCTAAATGAATAACAACATATTTTATTAGTTTAAACTTCGAAACAATAATATAAATATGGATATATAGATAATAGAAATGAAAATTTAAACACAACACGACATGTTGTTGCTTACAAAATATTTACACGACATTTACATAACAAAGGTTATTTAAAGTCTAAAGTATATTTCTGTGAAAATTACAAACCTGTGTCATCTTAACGGTAGAATCATATAGGTAGTTACATATATCAATTGTTGCTGACTTCTTGGAAAATATTCAGGGAGACATGTTGTATCATTTATAAACGTGTTTTAAGCTTGTCGGTGGCCATTTTGAACAGATGTTGCAACTATGTCTTTCTATAAAATTTCATTACATTGATTCCATATTTTATGGGTACCCTGTACATGTTCCGACAGACCAATGTTCCGACCAAAATGTAGTAATGTTCCACCATCAATAAAATTCTTTTCAGAGCTTATAAATTGTTGTTTGTCTACCTACTATTATATTAACATCATGTGCATCTTTATTCAAGTACTTTCTGTTATGTGATTTTCAGTTATTCTCTCCAAAGTTATTATTGTTTGTTTGTTTGTTTTGAATTTGGCGCAAAACTACACAAGAGCTATTTGCGCTAGCTGTCCCTAATTTAGCAGTGTAATAATAGAAGGAAGACAGCTAGTCATCACCATCCACCACCAACTCTTAGGCTACTCTTTTACCAACAAATAATAACGCCCCATAACATTATAATGCTCGTCGGGTGAAAGGGAGAGCAGATTTGGTGTGAAAGGGATTCGAACCCGCGACCCTCAGATTACTAGTCGAGCATCTTAACAACCTGAGTTTCTCGTCGTAGATATCTAATGGAAAGTTTCAGCTTTTCTAGATCTTTATCAGTTAGAGCTGATATTTCTATACTAATGTATATCATAAGCTCATAAATATTCGATAGAAAATACAGTTGATTATTTGGAACTTGAATTCATTTAAGTTCCACTGCTAACTGGAGAACCTTTATTAAAGAAATACATCTATTGGTCTATTTTTACACAGTATATCGTTTATGAATTGGTTACATGCCACCAAATCCATCATTTCGTGGAGAGTGCCCATTTAACCTATCTCGGCAAACCTTTTCAGTTCTTTTTAATAGATTTTTCATTCTTATATTCAAAAAGATTTATTTTGTTTTAATTCTTCTTTGAATCTTATGTGTTTTTTCTTTTCAGTACCTATGTCTTTTTTTCTATTTCTTGTCTCTTTCTTCTGCCCCCCAGTGGCTCAGCGGTATGTCTGCGGACTTACACGCTAAAATCCGGGTTTCGATACCCGTGGTGGGCAGAGCACAGATAGCCCATTGTGTAGCTTTGTGCTTAATTCAAAACAACAACAACAACAACAACGTCTCTTTCTTCTTGTTTTATTTGTGTTTTTTTCGTATAGTAAAGCCACAAAGGGCTATCTGCTCAGCCCACCGAGGAGAATCGAACCCCTGATTGTAGCGATGTAAGTCCGGAGACATACCGCTGCACTAGCGGGGGGCTTATTTTTATGTAAATGTCTTCTGTAACTTCTTTTATATTTTATCTCTTTCTTCTAGATTTACTTCTGCTATTCTCTCTTTATTTCTTAGTATCTTTAAATGATTATGTTTTAGAATTTTATCATTTCCAAGAGATTCTCAGTTTTGAGTTGTGCACATGAAATATTAAAGTTGTTCTAGATTCTATTTTAGTTTGAACAAAATATACCACCTTGAAACAATGTGTTCACAATTTCCATCATTGTTCAGATTAGTTTTATTATTTATTAAAAATACTACAACATGCCTAACACATGAATAAAACAATAGTCATTTATTCGTTAAATTTTCTCTCGCATGAATGGAACAAACCCCAAAAAGATCACTTACTAACTCAGTACTTCATTGACAATTTTTGAAATGACTAATTAACTAGCTGTCTAATTAAATGTCTCGGTGTCTTTATATAATGTTTTGTTTACAAATCGTACAAAAATTTTAGTCATCTAGTCAAATCTATAAAAAAAAATCATCAGTCATATTAAAACTCCTTCCAACGAACAGTACAAAACGCCTAAACTAAAGTAGTAAAGCATAGGTCCAAAATTTATATATTTAGTAAAGCACAGTACAACATTAATTAATGGACAATATAAAAGTTAAGCTTATGCAAGTAGAAATGGGGCCTGTCATTGTCGCGGGATTAAATCCCGGTCGCACCAAACATGCTCGCCCTTTCAACCGTGGGGGCGCTCTATTGTGATGGTCAATCCAACAATTCGTTAATAAAATAGTAGTCCAAGAGTTGACGGTGGGTGGCGATGACTAGCTGCCTTCCTTCTAGTCTTACACTGCTAAATTAGGGACGTCTAACGCAGATACCCTTCGTATAGCTTTGTGCGAAAGTAGAAAAAAACAAAAACAAGCAAGTAGAAATAAGAGTGCGTTTGTGTTTTTTTATTGCAGAGCCACATCGGGCTATCTTTTAAGCCCACCAAGGGGAATCGAATTTCTAATTAAAAATCCGTAGAGTTATCGCTGTACTAGCGGTTAGCAGTAGAAATTATATGGAATAAAATCATGTCTCTGTCACTTCCCATATTCTTGTAACCTGAAATGGCACATAGTACAAAAACATTCTCAACGCTTCAAAGTGTTTTGTGATGTATAATCAGGACATTTTCTTCTGAATTGCTGCACCCAAATAACTACACAGTTCTGCAAGTTTAAACTTTATAAAAACTGTTTTGGATTCAATAACAGATTATCATAATTTGCCAACGCAGACTTCCAAAACAATATTCCTTTTTTCTATCATGCGAAGAAATTATACATATCGTGAAGAAAATCTGCTACTTTGATCACATTATTATTTAGTTTACCAAATGAATATTTTTTATTCTTATGTTTGTAAACAAAAACACAAATAAACAGAATAAAAGAGGATGAACTTTGATGTTAAAGGAAAATTCCTTCATATTTTTGACTGATTTTTTTGCGAAAAACAAAGTGTTATGGTCTTTTTTATGTATCGCAATAACCAGCAGTAATCAGCCATCATGCTGGTATTCTATCTTCTCTGATATCTTCTATCCATTTCCTTAATATCTTGATGAAACTTTTCCTGTAGTTCTTCGCTGACGAAACTGAGATGTTTAAGAAACAGTCAATATGTGAGTGTAAGAAATAAACTTTTAAGTACATATTACAACTCATTAAGTTTATCGAGCATATTGTTGAGAGCAATTGGGTTCTTGTTGCTTCCTACAAATTTATTAATAACATCTTTAAAACAATCCACGTTTTTTTTCCAAATTTTACTCATTGTCCTTTTGAACTGTTCACGTTACATGAGCAAAAATGACAGTTATCTCTGTGTTTTCTACGCTCACGTCATACCGCTATAACTTCAAAAGGCAGAGACTTTTCTCTTACCTCCAGTCCATTATCCCAATTCTTCGACACAAATGAGGAAAACTACGTGCAGAGCCTATGATTTGTCTTTATCCCTAGGTTTTATTTCAAAATACGCGTAATGTAAGGTTTTGCTCTTGTTTCTTTACAACAAATTTATGACTAAAATAACAGAATATGTCTAGATCATTCACACAACCACTTGTTGCCATGGCGATAAATATATAATATTGAAAAGAAATATTAATGCTAAAATGCATGCACAAACAAATACTATCCAGAAATGGCACGTGATATAGCCTGTTAACCGTTTATATACAAGGGGTGTGCTCTTCGTGGATTCTAGAAAGATCGATAGGACTCTCACGTCGCGATTGGTCTAGAAAAGTCTATGGCTAATGGTTATCAACATTTTGAGCGTAACAGAATGCGATCCAATTTGAATGAATACGATTCACTTGAAGTATATCTGTCGTTTTGTGAAAAAATTTATACGTGATGGAGACAAATTGATATTTTAGGATTCATCGTATAGAATTTACCGTATAATATGTAAAAACTTTAAAACAATAAAATCATCGCAGACCTGCGTTATTAGAATTTTTTCTTCAATACCCAACAAATTTATTTTCGGGAATTATCTCTGGAATCCAGCTTATTCACCAAAAACAAATCATACCATCTGGAGTTAGATATTCGTATCGTTAAGCAAACATTCATATTCAAGGTTTTGAATAAAACAAACATTTAAAGATATTCCAAATGTGGGAAAGTTAAACTTTTCACATACGATGGAATTTGTTATACATTACAAGACTTCACGAACAGAGCTTGTAAACTTACTCAGTTTTTTTCACAAATAAAATTTCTCTATTTCATTTTAAACTGAACATTCATTAAACTTTTCGGGAAATTCAACAGTAACCTTGCTATAGATTACGGTTTGACCTTTTCAAAAATTTACGCTACACATTTTAATTTTCAAATATTGTTCTAGGTAATATTAAACCGCTTGAGTATAACTAGTTTAATATAGCCATATTGTAGGTCAGCGGTAAGTATGTAGATTCAAAACTCTAAAATACAAAATCCAATTCTCCACCATCGACACAATGTAAATAACTCATTTTTAGGCTTACGTTAAAACGAGCAATAAATAGACTAAGCTGTTACTCTATTAAGTTTATAACAATATCGTTGCATCATTAGTTAAACTGCATTAGGTTTTACCAACTAGTTTAATTCTCACTGTTGTACATTATTATAATTATTGAAGTTTGCTAAATTTGTTCTGTTTACTTTTCAGCTGTTACGGCTTTAACCTTATTTGTGATTTTTTTTGCCAATTCCGCGTATTTCGCTCCTAACAGGTGGGCCTGGCATGGCCGAGCGCGTTAAGGCGTGCACTCGTAATCCGAGGGTCGCGCTAAACATGCTCGCCCTCCCAGCCGTGGGGGCGTATAATGTGACGGTCAATCCCACTATTCGTTTGTAAAAGAGTAGCCCAAGAGTTGGCGGTGGGTGGTGATGACTAGCTGCCTTCCCTCTAGTCTTACACTGCTAAATTAGGGACGGCTAGCACAGATAGCCCTCGAGTAGCTTTGTGCGAAATTCCAAAAAACAAACAAACGCTCCTAACAGAGATTATTTAAAGTGTTTTTTTGTAGTTAAGCGCAAAGCTTCACAATAGCCTATCTGTGCTCTATCCACCACGGCTATCGAAACACGGTTTTTGGCTTTGTTAAATCTGCAGACATACCGCTGTGCCACTGGGGGAGGGGACAAGTTAAAGTGAATCTAGTTGTTTAACTTCAACATAGTTTGTTTAATGTGTTATTATTACTATGTTCAATTTCATTATATTTTAAATAGAGCTATTAATCTAGCTGTTTATTATAAGATTCAGGTATTCGTCCAATTTCTTACGTGTAATCTTGTATCGTCATAAACATTAGTTTTGGGCTGTACACTTGCTACTGCTCTGTTACTTGAGCTGCACTGTAACAATAGCACGTGTCGTAACAATTTATCTTCAACGGCAGGCTCCTATAAGGTTACGAGCCATTTATTGAGTTTTCCTTGATCACAAAGCCTTTTACGAAGGATTGTGTAACATTTTGTACTGATATTGCATTTCTTGTGAACGTCTAACATAATGTTTGTTTACTTCACGTAGGGTATGTTCTTTTATTTATTTAATTTTACTTGCATCAATAATATTATTTAGAATATTTAATGTATATAAGTTTGTTATTTTTATTCTTTTATTGTAAAGATTGTTCAAAAAATCATCTAAGTTTAGTGATTAGGAATAACTTAAACCTTCTAAGTTGGTTAAGTTTCGTGAGGTGTTATCAGGTTTATGGTCTAAAATATCGTTAGTATACAGAGAGGACCCAACTGAGGAAACAAAGGATTCTAATTTTCACAAGTAAGAGCGTTAAAAAAACCATATTTAATTAGCTAGACTAATTATAAGGTCGATATTTAATTGCTATCTAAATAACTAGCTTGTTCTGATTAGAAATTAACGTAAATTATAAACGCTAAACTAACGAACCATAAATTACTGTACAAAAGCTAATAACCTTTATTCTTTGTGATAATATTCATGATATAAATTAATCGTGCTGCCTCAGATGACCATACCTGTTTCAGATGATATTTTAAATATAAATCAAAATTCTTGCTCTCTTAGTTGAAATTCATTAGACAAAGTGCATTGGAGTTACTTACAATGCCTTCTAATATAAAAAAAATCATTCCAGTATTTTCAAATAGTATTTAATATGGAACCAATCTTTACAAAAATATATGAAAACGGATATAGAAATCAGACTTCTTGGTATTTGAATTGAAAATCGATATAGGCACTTTGTTTTCACTTTTTAAAATTACTTTCAAGAAATAAACTAGACTGTCGCTTATTATGTATAACATCCAGTATACAAATAGACCTACATTTCTTTGGAAGATACCTGATATAAAATAGTTAATAATTTGAATTGTTGTTTTGTTTGTTGTTAGTTGTTTGTCATTAAGCGCAAAGCTACACCAAGGACTATTTGTGTTTTGCTCATCACGGGTATCAAAACCCATATTTTAGTAGCATAAATCCATAACAGTTTTAATGAAATCAATATAAAATTCTGCCTGAGTTACTTCGAGTAGTAAATATTTGAACTACTTTATATTTATACTACATTTACTTTATACTACAGGACGTTGACTCTCTCTATATAAACTAGAGATTATTTATTCAAACGTCTTCCAGTATAGATTCCTGTTTCTCTTCATATGGCATCCATCATACAGCTAGATTTCTATTAGATTAGATGGCGTCAGCAAAATTAAAGTCTGCTTCTGTATGTGATGTTCTATTTGTAAACTAAACTCGTGTTACATAAAATTATTTTCGTTATAAAAACTATATTTTTCTATAAGTAATGACGTCAATATCGAAACTAGACAAGCGGCAAAGAAACCTGCAAGTTGATAAAACTTTCATTTCCGTATCTAGTCCTCTGTAAACTTTCAGTGTGGACCCTGCGACATAAAGCACTTTTCTAGGATAAAACTACATATTTCTACATCAGTGGTATCTGGTATAACAATTAAACCTGCACTACCTGAGATGGTGGTCATTATGCAAGTTAAATATATGATTATTGGAAACGGAAATCGTAATTGGAATAATTTCCTGCTGTAAACTAGCCATTAGCCCTTTGCTGCTTTATTAAAATGATATCAATTACAAAAACAAAACTTACCTCCTTTCTAAAGATAAATTGTGCTCTCTAATGAAATTACTCCAAATACAAAAACTCAAGAATTTTAGTACGCTATATAATGTGTGTTGCAGAAACTAGACCCCAATTTACTGATATTAAGCCCACTTTAGAAACTATACTCTCTTCTAACTCATTTGACATAAACCAGACATCTTTTATTTCATACAATGACGACATCAAAGCTGCTATTGAGATGGCACCAGGTATAAAAAATATACAGCTAATAATTCTGTTAATTATGGTATTAAAACATTTGACAACTGGTTGTTTGGGGATAGAATTAATTGTATGTAATATACTTCTGGTTGATGCGGTCACCCTTCGTCGAAAATTAACATGATTTTAAGATGACATCAGTAGAGAAACTAAACTTAACGTTTATTTAAGAAACGAGACTCATTTTACTTTACAGTAAATAAACTCTAAATACCAGTTAGTTTAAATGATATCATGTATACACACCTGATCTCTACTATATCACATAATCTACAATTGGTATCAAGCCATACAAAGAGAAACCGTGATAGTTCATGTCACACCAGTTTCTTGAGATGATGCCTAAGTTGAAAAATAAAATATTTTATTATTCAGATGATATTCATATAAATACAAAAAGACTCTTACCACTTCATGTACCATTCAAACCTCTAAAGAAGATCTGTTTTCCTAATCTAATTGTTATTATTATAACGATAAGTATCGCTATGACATAAAATAAGTTTATTGGTTTTTATTTCACGCAAAGCTACACGGAGACAAGCTACGCTAGCTGTCTCCAATTTAGTAGTGTAAGACTAAAAGGAAAGCAGCTAGTTATCACCATCCACCGCCAATTCTTAGGCTACTCTTTTACAAACGAATAGTGAGTTTGACCGTCACATTATAATGCCTCCACGAATGAAAGGGCGAGCATGTTTGGTGTGACGGGGATTCGAACTCGCGACTCTCAGATTACGAGTCGAGTGCCTTAACCACCTGCCCATGGCAGACCCGTAAAATTAGTAATACTATTAGAAATCACGTTTTATTCTGACCTGACTAATAAACCTCTCATCGGTTCCTATGTAAATTCACTCTTCAAAATTAATTACAAAATTTTTGTTTACAAAAAATAGATGTATTATGTTATCAAAAATACTAGAACTCATACCTAAAAAAGAAGAATATCGTGTATTGTAGGCACGGTTTTGTCTCAAAAGATATTAGGTCTTAAGTTATGTTAATAGCAATTTAAACATTGCTACAAGTATTGCCATGAGCTATATACACATACATAGTGTATATATAAGTCAGTCGAATAAAGAATCGTTTCTCTTCCAAAGCATTTCGAAGTGTAGCAAAGTTTATTGAACTATTGTTTGTACCCCGTTTTTGTTATCACTAAATTTTAGAAATGCAATCAAAGACGCACAATAGCTATCATTTTCTTCAAACCATTGCTTTATATGGTGTGTGATATGATGCACTGAATGCCGAAAGTATTATGATTTTGATCGAAAGAATTCTGTTAGTAATGACAGTGAAACATTGTTCTATTTGTTTTTGTTTAAGTTAAGCGCAAAGCTAAACAATGAGTTATTTGTCAGTGTCACAGTATGGAACCAGTTCAAATTCAGTTATTATCTTTATTAATATTTACAGTAGAACAAACATCTTTTGGAATGCTCTTGCTAAGTTGTCTTTAAATCAATAGTTTAATAAAAATCAACGAGCAATTGGATTCATTGTTCATGTGTTTCAAATTATAATAAAGTCTTATTAATTGGTGTGATAAGTAATAGGTTACTGGCTGCATCCTTTTCATGAATAACATCAGAACAGTGCTTCACGGTAAGGTCGATTCTGAACTGGTACTATTATCACTGGTGATGCAAAATATGCAAGACTTAAGGTCTGGTTCCATAACTCGTTTGAAAGTTCGCATGGATGAGGGAACGTTTCATAGAAGATGGATAGTTCAAAAATTAACATTAATATCCGTATTATTATCCCATTTTATTCCCATATTATCTACAATGGATTTGGATATATAAGGGAGTTAAAATGTCTCAGACTCTAATGCCACTAATTTTTTTCCGTAGATAACTGTTCCTCTTTGAAGACTTCTAAACTCCTTTATTTTTAATATCGCGACCTACATTGACAATTGCTGATCGTTATAAATTCTATATAACAATTTAACATGGAATTCTATCGCAGTAAGAATGAGCCTAATATTAGGTAAGGGTAAAATATCATGATTTTGAGCGTGACTGTTAACAATTCTTTGCTATAGAAATAATTAAACATTCCACTATTTAATGTCTTCATTGAGATATGTTAACAAATAACAAGAATTTAGTTATATTTTCAAATTTGTATTTTACATTTGTAGTAAGTACCATTGAGGTTTTACGAACATTATTAAATTATGTGAAATTAATTCTTAAGTTTTTCATCTAACACTGTAGTGATGCAAAAGTTCCTTACAGTTTGTTCGTTTGTTGAATTTCGAGCAAAGCTGGTTTAGTGCTAAGTGCGCCAACCGTCCCTGATTTAAAGTGATAGACTAAGGAAGATAATTAGTGAACACGATCCCCCGTCAACTCTTGGAGTATTTTCTATCAACCAATAATGGATTTCACAATCAAATTATAATACTCACATGTCTGCAGTGTTTTATAGTTTTGTACCTTAATAAACTATGTTATCCAATTCAGAAATACAAAACAGCAATAATCGGTTTCATTTATTGATCAACAGGTTTGATTGAATGTGTTTCTTGGGAATCGTTTCGCTAACATCTTAATAATTAATTCTATACATAAATAGTTTCACTTGTAACCTTAGCTTCTGTGACCATGAAACTATTTTCGCTTCCATTTCATTTTAACATTGGCAATTAATTACATTATTAAAAACTTGTAGACAATAGCATCAATATAAAATAGTGTGCAAACATGTTGACCCCTCAGCATGGCCAGGTAGTCATGGGGCTAGAATCTTAAACTGTGGGTCGTGGGTTCGGATCTCCGTCCCACCAAACATGACTGCCTTTCAACCACAGAAGCAGTGAATCCTCTCATTGTGAGTAAACGATTAATCTCAAAATTTGCGTTGGAAGATGATGAACAGCTGACTTTCCTCCAGTATTTCATTCCTAAATTAGAAACGACTGGTGCAGGTATCCCCATTGTAGCTTTGGCCGAAATTAAAATATTTTGGTCAAGACTATATAAATATATATGTATAAGCAGTAGCAGGTTTTAATTTTATTTAATATAGATACCAAAAGAGAACTTATTTAAATCTATACATATCTTCAAACTGTTTTCTCGATACATTGCTTCTCAGATTACACGAAGTATGGACTTTTAAGCTATTTTGAATATTTAAATTAGCATCACACGTTCAGTCCACATGTGATATAAAGTCACGGTGAAACATAACGCATTAGAAATACACTTTAACATTATTTGGCATTTTTAAGTAGTATGAATGACCAGTTTTGGGAAAGGTATTTGACAGTTCTTTCAAACGTAAAAACCACTAAATTCAGACCATAAAGATATGTTGAATTCCGGAATACAGAATTTTCAAAATGATGATATATTTTGTAATAAATGGCATTGAAAAAGAAAGAAAAGAAATATGGATCATCTGTTCAATCGGCACTATCTAAAACGAGATTTGCAACAAGTCGTATCTAAACCATGGTAAACAACGTTTACGAACACAAATCTTAGTGTTAAAAACAGTAAAGTATCACAGGTAGCGGTACTCAACATAAAGAAGAAACATATCCATCTAAAAATAATACAAACAGGGTTCGGGTTCACGAAGATGGGGAATCTAATCATACTTGTTCAATTGTCACGTGCTTCAATCAACCAAAGAATAATATACTATTTTGATATTATATTTAGTCACATGTAATTGTGCAAAAACTAATAAATAACGGCACAGAATAATGCTGTTATTTAAACATTTAGAATTTACGAGAGAACGTTTTGCAATCAAACTCCTCTTCACGGCTGTTATAAAGATGCATAACCGTCACACGTAGGTACGTGGTGACATGGACTGCAACTACGTGATTAGGATTTGAAACTGTTTTAATATACTATTAAGAAAGTAATTAAGTAGAACTATCTATTTTTTCTGTTCTGTCGAGATTTTCCTTTGTAAATTCTGTCAGAACCCTGAGAAACTTCAAAGTTTTGTGTTTAACTATACTCAAAATACACTACTTTAACAATAAAAATAATTTCCTTTGTTATTTTTATGTTATTTAGGGTGCCGAGTAATAATGCCTTTTTAAACTAAAAATGCTTATTAAACAACGAACCGTTCTAGTTCTTTTAAAGTTTTTATTATTCATTAATAAACAATTAAAAGTAAATAAATTGTTTCATCGACTTTTTGTGAAAGTAACAAAATTATTATAATACCTTTTGACAAGTTAAGTGACATTACTATAAAATCTATTGATTATCCGTTGACTATAAAAGTAAAAACAAAAATTGTACGACAATAAAGTCTCCATAAATTTAGATTTATCAGTTCCTTCAATTTTTTGTTTTTCAATGTTGATGTTATAAATATTTATTTAGTCAGTTTTAGAAGTTTCAGTGTAATCTGTTTCAATATTGGTCAAGATAATTTTCTGAGAAATATTTTTATACGCGATTAAATCAGCCTATAGATAGATGTGATAACAAATCATATTTATCCCTTCACTATAATTTATTAAATTATTCCGGCTGTTCGTAAACATAATTCTATGTTTTTCTTCATTATGTTGTAAAATACTGATGTTAATATTATTATTTTTAACATAAAATAATTTAACTTATTTGACATACTCATGAAGAAATGCTTATTATCACTATTTATAAGTGTCAAATTATATAAGGATAGCAATAAACAACTGATTCACTGATGTACAGGAATTATACATCAACCAAGTCAATGGAAACAACTGGAAAAACATGACACTTTTTAAATGTTTTTATCATCATCTATAAATTAGGTAATCTACTGTTCTGATAATTTTTGGTATGAATAAATGTCAAAACAATGGGTACAGTTCTTTCTTACTGATACAGCTGAATACACAAAAACTTTTTGTATACGAAGAATAAAAAAGGAAAAAACAGATCATTTTTATATGTCAGTTCGGAAAACAAAAATCATACAACAAATATATCACGCAAGTAATAAATCTATCACAGAAAAAAGAACAGAAATATGTTCCCTCAAAACCAAAATATGTATAAAATATTCGATCTTTCTTTCATTTCTAAGAGATCCAACGACACATGTGAATTATACAAGCTTTTGGAATCGTACTTTGAGAGCCCAGAAAAAAAAAATTGTATTATGATTCTAGCCTGGACTACTTTTTCGCCGCGTTATAACAATTTATATAAATACTTATCTTGAACTTTCAGAATGTATCACTCATTTACACATCGTCTTATTCAAAAATTGAACTCCAAATTAAGCAAGTGTTATGATTTCTATAATTATCAAAATATTTCGATTTGATTGATAAATTTTCCTTATTAATTCTTTCACAATGTATTCTATGTGTTAGTATTTACCATTCTAAAACTGAATATAAGCTAGTTGAAACTTATACGTCATGAGGTGCTAATATAAATTACTTGTTATTCCAAACCTCTACTTAGTTGTGAAATGTTGTTGTTGTTGTTTTGAATTAAGCACAAAGCTACACAATGGGCTATCTGTGCTGTGCTCACCACGGGTATCGAAACCCGGATTTTAGCGTGTGAGTCCGCAGACATACCGCTTAGCCACTGGGGGGCATAGTTGTGAAATAATCAAATCATTTCTGAATTTTATCACAATGGAAAAATTTATTTAATTTTTAAAAACTGTCTACATAGATAAAACTTATCAATTATCAGAATAAACAGACGTTCCAGTAGAATGTTTCAACCGAAGAATTTAATTCAGACGTTACAAAGCTAAATTTACCAAAATAATTAACAAAAGCTAAGCCTATATCCTAAAAAAAGTACTCTTAAATGACACAGTTTATAATGACGTAATCCATCTATTAGATAACCACATGATTTGATTTGTAACCAGTTTGATTATTTTAACGTATTAAGTATTCCCAGATGATCACGTAAAAATCCAATCTTTGATTTATTCGGATGACATTTGTTGGCACATTTTGCTATGTTGAGGTAAATTATATTTCTATAATATTTAATATTTACCTCAAAAGACGTTCCTATTATTCGTTGGTAAAAGAGTAGCCCAAGAGTTGGCGGTGGGTGGTGATGACTAGTTGCCTTCCTTCTAGTTTTACACTGCCAAATTAGGGACGGCTAGCACAGATAGCCGTCGAGTAGCTTTGTGCGAAACTCAAAACAAACAAACAAACAATCAACCGACGTTATTAAATTTATCATTGAAGTTCTTATAATCTTTGAGTTACCAACGAGGTGCTCGTAATCCATTGATTTTATAAAAAAATTTTCATTAACTACCTAAAACTATCCTTTTGTTAATTATAGGGTATTTAGAAACATGAGTGACAATACGCTAACCCCCCCCCACAAAAATAGACATTAATGTTATTTATTAACTCTATATATTGTACATATAAACAATTTTACTCATGCCATTTTCTTGTGTTTTTTTTTTACTAAATTATACTGAACATTGTAATACACAAAAATAGTTTTAAAAAATCGGCATAAAACAAGATAATTCCAGGATTAAAGTAGTCATAGGTTCAACATTTATTTGTTTTGGTAATTCAGCAATGTGTAATAAAATGCAATCCTAAATTAATTAAATCTAAGTAAATAATGCTAGACTCAACCTAACTATTATCAGTTTCAATACATTAATTTTCAATAATGAAAAAACATGTCTTTAGGAGTTATTAATTTAGCTTCTACAGAACAGACTGTAATATTGTATACCTAAGATGACTTCTCAGCGAGTTATATTGTTTACAACGTTTTTAGTAACGGCGTTTTTTTAAATCTATTCCAAATACACACAAGTGTTGAAGAAATTTTGTATGTAGAAAGAAAATTTTGAACAAAATATGGCATTTATACACGACTCTTAACGAAACGTTATGTTACTACTAGTAACACAGAAATTTCAATAATTGCATATGTTTCAATCTTGGTTTCGTCAGCACCAAACATATAACATTCTCTTTATAACTATTGTTCGAAGGTCTTACAATAATTTTCGCTGAATAAAATTAGCTTCAGTAGTTCTAAACGCAACGTTTCAATATTGATTTATGGTGATTTTGCAATCTGAGTCAAATTCATTAACAGACATAACAATATAACGTTTCTATATAAGAAAATAATTTGTCGAGCAGTTAGTCTGCAGTGGATCCTTTGTAGTGTAATTTCACATTACACTTCGTAGAAAGTTAAATGTTTTTGAAAAATATCGAAGTTTCTATACAAAATTTTGTTGGTAAACAATTAGAAAAGCAAAAAAATGCAGAATTTTTACTATGGGTTTTTAATGAAAGAATACATGGAACACGAAAAAAACGATAAAGAACGTCCTACACAACTTAAGTGATTTATACAACTACATAAAATCAACAAAACGTGTCCAGCCAGCAATATCAAGCCTGTATCCCCGCAAATTAGATTAGATGACGTGACATCTAAGTAAATATATTTTTAACCACTAGCAACGAAGGTTAACGTTGATTACGTGTTAAGGATAAAAAACAAATCCCAATGTTATCTTTTCTGGGGATTGACATGAAAAAAAATGTTCACAGAAAACCATTATTACATTTATGAGAGTTGACTGCAAATTTCAGAAAAGAATGTTGTTAGTTGAGTAGTTTTCGTTTGTAATATACGAGATTATATTATATATTTATAAAATTTAAATCTTGCATTTCAAACTGTTCTCTTATTAATTTGCGATATTAGATCTAAAATTATGTAAATTTCAAGATTTTTAAAGATTTCGTCTTCGTGTATCTAAATATGCTTACATCTTACTGTGCGAAACAGTGAGCTTAAAAATTCACAACGCTAAAATCGAGATTTGATTCTCCGCAGTAGAAACACCAGACAGCACATTTTACTTTACTGTACGAAAATAACAAACAAACAAAATATAAGCTAATGATTCTTGTTTTTTGAATGGTAGTTTTACTTAAAACATTAAAAAATCCAACTTTCTCATTACTTTAAATGTAGAAATAAAATAGTTTAAGAACAAAAACCTATGAATGCCCGTATGTAATACCTTAAAATGTTATAAGATGTTGTCTAAGTGAACGAAATTCAAATAAAATCAAATAAGGTTATTTATGAATAGACCTATAGCGACTAATTATTCATATATATATATATATTAATTTGTTCATATTTTGTTATTTTATTTTTGATAAATGCTTGCTGATATTTGGCCATATATGTGTTTCACTATGTGTGTGTGTGTACTTAATTTTTGTCATGGAGTTTAGTTACAGCAAAACGTACTTCTAACATTATGCGGGTTTGTTGCTCAGGAGCTGATAACACATGTTGTTTAAGCACATCACGTGCAGCAGCTGTTGTCTGGAGCTTCAACCCAATCTGGAAGTGAATATCCTAATTACCACAATGTTCAACACAGGATTACACAATAAAACTCAGTGATCCTCTCAAAAAAAAGAAAGAAAGGAAACGTGATCGCTTTTGAAAAAAAAAGCAAACAACAAAATTATATGATGCATTTTAATGTCATCTGTGACCAGTAAAACGCTTAGCGATTATGAGTTATGTAAATCTATGCGTTCAATGTATAAGTAAAGTATAACCAGATTACAGTCAAAATATATTCGTCTGATAATAAATTGTACAAATAAAAATTCCTCCACAAAAGTGAGATGTAAACTACAATTAACAACATAAAATAGTCATTACTGAAATGTTTTTCAAAGCACAAGTTGGAATGTTTTGTTGTTATTTTATAATTTCTTGTGTATATTGGAGGAATTTAAACATTTTAGCAAAAAAATAAAAAACGACCTTTACTTTGCATATGATAATAATAAAAACCTTTTTTTTTTATTTCAGCCAACAGTATAACAATTTTCTTACTACTATAGACCTCCCAATGGCATTAGCGGTATGCCCTCGGACTCCCACCGTTGAAAACTAGGTTTCGATACCCGTGGTAGGCAGACAACGGGTAGCACCTTGGGTTCCGTTGTGCTTAATTCTAAACAAACAATATTACAGCTCATGAAACTGCAATGGCGAAACTTTGGTTGAAATAATTTTATTATTGTTATCAGGAGATTAAAGGTCACTTGTTGTTGTTTTTACGTTTATTGGCAAAACAAGTGACTTTATGTTTTTGATTCAACTTGGAAGTGATTCTATATAAACAATATGAGTGATATTTTATTATTTAACTGCAGGTGACTAGAATTCGGTAAACAAATCAACTCAGGTAATAAAATTTTGATCCTTATAAATTAGCTAACAAAAGTTATCATACATTTATTCAATTTCTAAAAGACGGTAAATTATGTTCTTTGATACTTATACACATCATAGCTCAAGTTCTGTAAACTAGAACCCACAAACACTAACACTTAATCTTTTAGGTTGTTTTTTTTGTTTTTTGAAATTTCGCACAAAGCTACTCGAGGGCTATTTGTGCTAGCCGTCCCTAATTTCGCAGTGTAAGACTAGAGGGAAGGCAGCTAGTCATCACCACCCACCGCCAACTCTTGGGCTACTCTTTTACCAACGAATAGTGCGATTGACCGTCACATTATACACCCCCACGGCTGGGAGGGCGAGCATGTTTAGCGCGAACCCGCGACCCTCAGATTACGAGCGCACGCCTTAACGCGCTCGGCCATGCCAGGCCCTAATCTTTTAGGTCTATTTTGCTGATCCAAATGTTGTTTAGGGCCCGGCATGGCCAAGCGCGTTAAGGCGTACGACTCGTAATCCGAGGGTCGCGGGTTTGCGCCCGCGTCGCGTCAAACATGCTCGCCCTCCCAGCCGTAGGGGCGTTATAATGTGAAGGTCAATCCCACTATTCGTTGGTAAAAGAGTAGCCCAAGAGTTGGCGGTGGGTGGTGATGACTAGATGCCTTCCCTCTAGTCTTCCAATGCTAAATTAGTGACGGCTCGGTGCAGTGGGCTAACAACCTACTCATTTAAACACCTGTTGAAGAATCCGCAAGTGATTGCGGTCCTATGTTCCTTGATGGAATCGAGTGGTGTATGTATGAATGTATGTTGTTTAGGTTCCTACACAACACTGTTTCCTTTAAGTCATCAGTAATTGTCCAATACCACTGTATCTGAATCTAATAATATCAAGGTGACGATAGGATCATCTAGGTCTTCCATCCACGATAGGTGTTCTATGTTGGTGAACCAGATTTCTAGAATTTGATATCTTACATCACATGTAGAGATATCGTAAAGCTTCCAGTGGCTCAACAGTATGTCTGCGGACTTACAACGCTAAAAACCGGGTCTCGATACCCCTTGTGGGCAAAGCACCGATAACCCATAGTGTAGCTTTGTGCTTAATTCAAAACAACAACTATCGTAAAATTAAACTGATCGTTTGTTTCTTAAGCAATTCGAGATCTGTTAAAAAAATACGCTGACTGTTTGAATTGCGTGGTTCCAGTTGGTTCTAGGGGAATCCGCTTGGTGTCGCTAGGTTTGCACAGATCAGCTGATTAGGACGTCATTTCCCGATTGCAGATATCTTTATTTGTGTATTAGCTACGCGGTTTTAAGTGAAGTGCAATTTTTTCATTTGGCGGATTTCAGAATGAATGACCAGAAGGAGCAACGACTTGCTGTGACATTTTGTGTTAAACTTGGAAAATCTGCGACTGAAACTTTTGCTATGCTTAACATGGCTTAGATGATGTTTTATGAAGCGTACGGCATGTTTCAAGTGGCATGAACGTTTTATGGATGGTCGACAGTCCATTGAAGATGATGAGCGTCCTGGACGTTTTTCCACGTCAACTGACGATTCACACGTCGACAAAATCAACACCATGGTGCAGGCAAATCGACATCTGACTGTCAGGGAGCTTGTTGAAGAGTGTGGGATATCAGTTAAATCTTGTTACGAGATTTTGACCGAAAAATTGAAGATGCACCGCGTTGCTGCGAAATTAGTGCCTCAGAACTTGTGAGTTTTTGGCCAAACACTCGATCACTGTTCTTCCCCACCCCCCTACTCACCTGACCTTGCTCCTTGCGATTTTTTCTTGTTCCCCAAACTCAAAAGACCCTTGAAAGGAAGAAGATTTGAGACGATTCCCGAGAATAGGGCAAATGTGACGAAGGAGCTGGAGGACATTACGAAAGAAGCGTACTGAGACTGTTTCAACAAGTGGAAACACCGTTGGGATAAGTGTGTGCGTTGGGGAGAAGAGTACTTTGAAGGGGTCCCAGACCTGTAACTTCTAAATAAAGTACATTTTGTTTTATGACGTCAGTCCGCGTATTTTTTAACAGCTCTCGTATATCTTGCAACTCAATCAATAACTGAATAAATCTAGCCATTTACAAGCAACAATAGAGTTTTACAAAATAATGAAGACAAAAAGTGACACTGAAAGTTAGTTCAATATTCTGTTAATTTGTAAATAGTAATAAAACAAGGAAACGTTAGGCAAATATATAATACAGTACAGTGTAATACAATAACTGCAACCCAAAGTTTTTCTCAGTTTTTTTATCACGTTTGTGCTTTTTAAATCGAAATATTTATATCATCTCCCGCCGACTTCTTTTGGGTAAAAATAGAATAATTTAAGTTCAACAAAAGAAACATCTTCTCAGAGTCTGAAGGAAATTGAAAACAAAATAGTATTGAAAATACACGAAAATTACAGCTTGTTTTCAGTCATTATTGATGACTTGTTCCAAGAGACAGAAATAACAAAACTACCGATTAACAGACATTGCACTTAAAACAGTTTAGAGTGAAGCGTCAGAAATAACAAAACAAATTAATGTTTCATTAAGAAGCTTGTTTGTATATTATTTTATAAATAGTTCGTGCTGCTTCGCCTTATAATGTAAGTATGTGGTTCTAAAAGCCTTCTGACTTATCTCAGTAACCGGGTAGATGAGAAATGAGATGGTTATGGCTTGGATCTTCATATTTACGATAAGTTGTAATATGAACGTTGGTGCATTTACAACGTCTCGTGTTTGCATAGCAGTAGCTTTTATTGTAAGATTAAATGATACAGGAATGGATTTTTATTCATATTGTAGTATCTTTTCCTTCGTATTAAATGCGTGATTTTAACTACTACGTGACTAGTTGATAGCTAATCAACTACATGCTGATTAGAACTATATAATATCTTAAATGAACATGCAAGACGACTAGAACCCGTAATGATTAGGATGAATTAGATTCCTATTTGGTAATTTTGCTGTTCGTGATATGTATGTGTGTGTTTTGTTATAGCAAAGCCACATTTGGTTATATACAAAGTCCACCGAGGGGAATCACCTAATTTTAGCGTTGTAAATCCGCAGACATACAGCTCTAACAGCGGAGGCGTTCACGACATTTTTGACTGCAATCCCGCTTACCACATAATAACAATTATTAATCTATGAGTATACAGTTATTAAAATCAACGGCGGGAAAACGAAAAACAACGCTGAAAAAATAGTTCTATGTGATATTACTGAGAAATTAGATGTTCATGCTGAAAAACAATTAGTTAAATAATAATTTAAACTGTAATAATTTTATCTCACATATTTCATAGAATATTACAGTGCTATCTGACGTCAATGCTACTACCTTTAAAATATTTCCCTGAACCCTTTAAAATGTTATATACGTTTTTCAAAGCTCACCTTAACTTCTTTGATTGATTTATTTATGTTTGCTAATGGTTTCTCTTTGGACAAGTTATATTGTCCAAATCCAGTGAGTGTTATGAGAGGAATGATGAATAATTAATATGAGTTATTTTAATGTTGGTCTGCCGCCTGTGTTCTTGAGGATAAGAATTATCCAATCACATATACATATAATAGTTTTCCATAACAATTTAAAGAAGTTTAAATATTTTTCTCAAGTCAATGTTAAGTCACTTCTTAGATTCCTTCTTAACCAGCCCGGCATGGCCAGCTAGGTTAAAGCGTGCAACTCGTAATGTGAGGGTTGCGGGTTTTGCATCCCAGTCTCACCAAACATGCTCGCCCTTTCAGCCGTGGAGGCAATATAATATGACGGTCAATCCCACTGTTCGTTAGTAAAAAAGCAGCACATCAGTTGGTGGTGGGTGGTGATAACTAGCTGCCTTCCCTCTAGTCTCACACTGCTAAATTAGGGACGGTTGACGCAGATAGCTCTTGAGTAGCTTTACGCGAAATTCAGAATACAAACAAACAGAATCCTTATTAATCATATTTTGTTATCTAAGACTCGTATGTTTTATAGCTATATTTTTGGGTTCATAATACTTCGTAAAACATTTTTATTTTATGTATAAAAATTATCTAGTAAATATTTCGTCAGTTATTAAAATTTCAATAAAATGTTCCACATGTCTTAATTTTTTTTTATATAATAACGTTTTCTTTTTTACAACATTTTGAGAGTCTGACCTTGAATTTTATTCATGTCTCGTAAAAAATTTAATTAATATAAATGTTTATAGAAGAAAGAAACCAACAACGCCATCACATAAGTAAAAGAACACGTGTCTGTTAGTAGATTCAGAACATTAACTTTTTTCCCAAATAAAAAAAGGTATAAAGATAAATTTATTTATGTGCCAGTTAAATTGAAAATTAAATCTAGAAAATATATCCCTTATATTCATTCAATGAAAACTTTAGATGTCATATTTAATGTGTATAATATCAACACCTTCACATCTATTGACCAGTAAGGTTTTTATAACCTATTTTAGTGCTGAGATAATTAAGGTTCGTGTAAATATCAGTGGATTATTTCCAATTCTATGACAAAAGCTTTTTATCTGACTTAGAATTCTGATTTATGAGTTGGTCTTTCTGTGGGGTTTTCGAGATTATTTAATAGAAAGAGTTTTCTCAGGAAATTGGTTACTGTGCGAATGGCTCTGCATCGAGATAAGAGAAAACTTGACAGTATGTATGATACGTTATGCTGTAAATCATCAAGTTACCAATCGTTATATTATGCTAATACTGTTATTAATCAAATAATCAACCTCTATGATATGTTAACATTACCAATCATCATTAAACAGTCTTCTGTATATGCTAGTACTTTCATTCATTAAGTTGAAAGTCTTTATGATGTGCTAATATTTTCTTTTATCAATATATACTGATATTGCCTTTCGTCAATTATCAATGTTTGTAAAATGCTAATATTGTCACCTTTAGATATTTAGCTATAACGGAAACATACTGGGTTGAAGACGTGTGCGTGCTTTCTTATTCTAAAGCCAATCAGGCTATCTGCTGTGTCCACTAAGATAAATCGAACCCCTGATTTTAGCTTTGTAAATCCGAAGACTTACCGCTGTCCCAGCGGCAAACAGGCTAAAAACGAAACAAAAGAAAAGAAATAAATATTTTTTAAATTGAAATATTCCACTAAGTTACACTTCTTATTTGTGTATACAAATGATATATCCGTGTGAACAAGAAGAGGAAAGTATCAAAAAATTAAAGTATATCAGTAATAATAGTTTAATAGATCTTTCTTCTGAATTGTAGAAAATGAGTTTAAGACTGCTCATTCGATTTCCCACACACATCATAAAATATACTGAGGAACGTGAAACAATCAAGGTAAATCAAAGACCAAAAATTACTCATGGCTTTAAAGATATGGAACATTTTAAATGTTTCACGAACAGCAGCAGGTCCAACATCTCACAAATATTGCATGCTTTGAATCAAATTCCAGACCCTTTCCAAAAACTTTTCCATGGAATCTTTAGTTTCAGAAATATTTTGATTAAATGCATACAGTCAAAAGCATCCTATATATTTGGATTGAAGTCACGTAAAAGCATGCCGTTTAGTCAGCTCCCCTTTCTTCAAGAAATGTGTTGACCAGTTTGATGCGATGAGGACAGACGTTACTATCCATTATATCAACATATTGCAGTGCATACGACTATAAGATATACTATCTATTATATGTGGTTCTGATAATAACATTCAGTACGATGTTAAAAAAAAGATATATCCACTATTTCTCACATAATAATTGCACTTCTTCTCTCATCATGTTCCTGTATGAAGATGGAGTTAAACCTAGTTGCAGATTCTTTCCAACCAAGAACTCGTTTGTTATCTCGTTTCAAAGTTAAGCATAAATAATATTTAAAAATTTCATTATTTTACATATTGTTGTTTCACTGGATCAATAGACAAGCTGTTTTATGTCTTGCTATGAAAGGAACGAACTTCTTTGTGTATAAAACAAACAGTTCGGTTTTGCAAGATTTGAGTTTAATACTCTATGAACTAATAACATGTCCACTTGCGGTTGCAAACAATTACAATTTTCTTTGATTTTGGTGAACAACAACTGACAGATAGTGATCGTCATTATTGAACTTGACCACTGTGTCATTACTATTACCTGTGGGTCAAAGCAAGTCACCTACTTAGAGATAAACAAAAATTAACCTGGCAACTGGCACGGCTAACTAAATGTATTTTTTTCTTACTTATAAGATTATAATGTATTACTTAATCAATTGGGAACTCTTGCCGTTTTCAGTCGTAAACTGTGGGTGTTTGTGTTTTTTCTTAGAGCAAAACCACATCGGGCTATCTGCTCAGCCTACCGAGGGGAATCGAACGCGTGATTTTAGCGTTGTAAATCCGGAGACATACGGCTGTACTAGTGGGAGGCCGGTCGTAAACCTAAAAATATTTTATGAAGTTCTCGTTCCAGATAAATATAATATAATAAAATAAAAAAATAATCTTTGTGAAAGTAACTTTAAAAATAATATAACTCACCTTTCTTATGGAACACACAAATACCAACTGTTAAGGTTCAAGTACTATCAGAAATTTAATGTACGTTAAACAATATGGCTGCGCATGAGTGAAACTTTAGATAATTTTGTTAAAAAGTTAACTTTAGAGAAAAGTGGCATCTTCTGAGATAAATTACTATCACACTTAGTACTGTTTAGATGTGGCTAAAAATAATGTTTATTAAGATAGAAAATAATAACAAAAATTAATAAAAAGCTGAATCTTTCAATAAATAGCACAAATATTGGTTCTGTAGTTAAGAAAAAACAGTATTTTAGGCACGCTATTATTTGTGTTAAATAACCTCTTTAAGTTATTAAAACACATGGAGCAGGTGGCAAGAAGAAATGGAGTTAAACCTTCGGTAACAGTCGAAATATGAAAGATATAAGTCCAGAAAAAGTTCCCCAATGATAAAAAGATTCAGAAGGGAAAGCTAAAAGAATAGTAACTATGGTGGGAAAAGTAATTAGAAAAACTAAAAAATTAAATTAATGATGTAGTATGCTATACAAAGAACTTCTGTATAGCTAGTAATAATTATACGTAACAAAGCTTAAGTTAACGGAAGGTAAAACTAATGGGGTCAATACATTAAAACGTCTCGCTTCAAACCTAATCAATTTCCAAATTAATTAAAGTGTAGACGTTAATAAACAGAAAAAAATATTGTTGAATATTTCAGAGAAATTAATGAATTTTTGTTTAGAATACGAAAAGTACTCAGTTTATGAGCTCTGTTTAAGAAATCTTGTAATGTTGAACAAATTACATATTTTACCTAATAAGTAATAAGTAGTAAATATAGTAATTTATTCGAAATATTCATATTTGAAAATGGAAAGTTTGTAACTTGAAAGTTGAAAGGGCCGGGCATGTCCAGACGGAAAAGCACTCGACTCGTATTCCGAGAGTCGCAAATTTGAATTCTCGTCATACCAAACATGCTCGGACTTTTAGCCGTGCGGGCGTTTTAATGTTGCGGTTAATCTGACTATTGGTTGTTAAATGAGTAGCCTAAGAGTTGGTGGTAGGTGGTGGTGACTAGCTGCATTCTCTCTGGTCTTACACTGCGAAATTAGGGACACCTAGCGCAGAGAGCCCTCATGTAGTTTTGCGTAAAATTTAAAACAAACCAAATTTGAAAGTGTTCGCATTAATAAAAACATTGACCTTGAGTGTTTGATTAACGACCCTGACTTGTTTTTCTTTAAGTGAATTTTGTTTAAAGAGCAAACTTCAGTCAATAAATTTATTGGCTGTATTGAAACTTGATAATTAGTTACAACACTTTCTGCAAACGCTACTAATATGCAATGCTATAATTTTTTTCTTACCAAAAAGTGATCTCCTATAAGTATCCATTGTGTTTGTTGGAAGATATATGGCTAGAAAACAAAATTTTGTGTTAATCAAAAAAAAATTACATAACCAGTAAGAATTCGTTTGATGCGAAAATTAGATTCTTCTTATAAATGACATTAAAATAAGAAATTCTACATTTTTTTATGACAAAACCATTAGAAATTACTATTATAATTAAGATATCTTGAATTTCGTAGTGAAATATTTTTAACATTTTTTTCTATACCAAAACTAGTGTAAAAGTTAATGTGAATATAAATTTTCTTTTTCTTTTTGCTTTAAAGCTTTTAATTCCTCTTTATATTCAATAGAATTGGTGACTATAGTAAACGGATTAATATCTATTTTCTCTTTGATAATATTAGAACATTTCTTTGAATGTTCACTAATGTATTTCAGAACATTGCTTGTTGGACTCATTGAAACCTTACACATATATTTTATACTCTTAGAAACAGCCCTGAATTTATATGTTGTTTTATGCTCTTTGGAACTTTAAAATAACTTAAGTATCATGTCTTCAGATTTAATAAAATTTACACCAGTTTGATAAAACGATACCACATGTACCACTTCGTGGAAAAAAAATAAAATAAATAGAAGAGACTGTCAGAAGTCTTTAAACTGGAGAACAAAGTGCTGATAGATCCGTGTATTCTCTTCAGTTTCACGTTGTCAACACTAATTTATTAAATATTTGGCCCGGCATGGTCAAGCGTGTTAAGACGTGCGACTCGTAATCTGACGGTCGCGCCAAACATGCTCACTTTTTCAGCCATGGGAGCGTTATAATGTGACGGTCAATCCCACTATTCGTTGGTAAAAGAGTAGCCCAAGAGTTGGCGGGGAGTGGTGATGACTAGCTGCCTTCACTCTAGTCTTACACTGCTAAATTAGCGACGGCTAGCACAGATAACCTTATAGTAGCTTTGTGCAAAATTCAAAAATAAAACAAGCAAACAATTAAATGTTTCAAAACAATGTTTCTTTTATAAAATTCTGAGCTTGATTATTGTTTTATATGGTGCATCCAAGCTGTTAATAAATAATTGTTAATTTAGTTTCATATCTGCAAACAATCTTAATATTTCTATAACTGACAATGAACAGAGCCATGAGCTGATATTTTTCCATGTTAGAGCAAATAAAGAAGCTCAAGTATCTATGCTACGTTTTTGTAAAACGTGTTTGTAATGGTCCGGTGGCAATGTCGTATGTTTGAAGGCTCGTGATGCTACCAATACACGAAGCGGTAAATACGCACAATCCATCGTGTGTTTTTACGCTTAAACTAAGTAAGCGGATTTACTTTTAAATACAATGTATACAAGCGTGCATTTTGAAATTAAAGTAATTTCTTACGCTTCATGTTTCGGAAGGCATTTCTTATTCTTAAACTTCTCTTCCAGACAGTTTAATAGAATATATCAAAATAAGTGTTTCATGTCGTCATAATTAACTAAAATCCGTTTTATTAATTATTTGAAAAAGTGGATACATTATTTTCGTTCTAAAAACTTTAGGTTTTCCATTACGTTAATAATGCCAGATGTATAACTTAGAATTACTGAAAAAACATTCCAGATTGTTCTTGAGATGTTTGAAATTTACCATTTCACTTTATAAAAGAGAAAAACTGAATATTCGTGATAACTAGCGAATACTTATAATTATCAACAAAAGGTTTGTAATTGTAAACTGCATAATACTTCACTTGAATACAAGCTTTATGCGTGAAGTGGGATTTTAAAACGTTAAAAAATATGTAACTTCAGACAGGTTTAGTAAAACTTAAGAAGTTGAAAGTTTAGGAGTGAAATGAGTTTAATTATCAAAGACACTTTTTAAAACACGCTATCTACGTTAATAAAGTGTTAGAAGATGCGAATAAGCCATATATTCTACCTTTTAAATTCTGATGGAGGCTCATCTATGACGTAACTTTTGTTTACGATTGACAATTGAACGTATAAAAATTATCAGAAAAAACATTTAGTTTTTACAAGCTCAAAAAGCTGCCTTTTCAATGAAAAAGATGATGCTTAATAGAACATATCCATTGAATGTGAAACGTGTTTTGGTAAAACATGTAATAATTTTATTTACGTGACATGAACAGCAGGAGTTCTATACGTTCTGTATAGGTGACAAGATATTAAAAATGAGTCCATATTTTTTAGCAATATTATTTATGATTACCCAAAATAAGTTGAAAGTGTTGCTGAATCTGCTTCTAATGTTTAAATGATAATTTTAATTAATAATACAAAGATGACAGCAACAGATATCACAATAATTATACTTTCAATAATACAAATCTATACTTAAGATTGTGACCAGTTTTATGTTTATATACATCAACAAAGACAGAATTTACTAAGGTCAAACAATAAAATGACCTCATGATAGACTCATCACAGTGTCAATTTAATGTCAACCATTTTGTTGTGAGCTCTTCCATTTATAAGCCTAAACACATTTTTATAACACCGATACATGATTGGTTTACAATATAACACAGAGAATAATTCGAGTAATTGATTCAAACAACAATATTTCGTTTAACTATTCGTATACACTCTGGTTTATAACACTTAGATACGTTAAAGTTCAAAAATCATTTTTACCCAGGACTTTAACTTTAGATTTGAGATCTTTTTCACTAGCCAAACATAAATTTTTATTTGTCTGTTTCACACTACAAAAACCATTTTGTCCAGACCCAACATCTACAATATAGGTTATAATACTGTTTCTTCACATCGTAAATACGAATATGTCCAGAAATCATATGTTCATTAATTTGAAAGATACTAATGTTATCACAATATAGAAGATAAAGCAACACCAATAACTTGATGTGCAGGCTTAAACCAATACAAAATTACAATGGCTTATACTGGACATCTAAAATGACAATAGTGACATTTCGCCTTGTCAATTACTGAGTCTACAGTTCTGTGACTGGTATCATCTTTAGCGATTGCTGAGCTGTTGTTTGTAGCACTGTATTTTCATCTTCAACACAAGTTGTTTTCTGGTACTGAGGTTCCTTTCTTCTAGAGGTCCACTTATTCTTAAGAGCCACAGCAAGTTTCTCTCTATAACGGAAACCCAGCAAAACTAGAACACCAACTGCTATCGTAGCAGCAACTATAATACCAATAATCATTTGTTGTCTTCTATTTTCTATGTAACACCCGAGATCTTCTTCCGTAACTTTTAAAAGCAGCATATTTTTTAATCCAGGAGGAGTTGTGCAGTGGACTTCCACTACGTCACTTGGAGCATCGCTTGAAAAATTTTTGTTTCTTAATAATTTCCACAGCCACAACAGTTTACAGTCGCAAGACAATGGATTGTCCCTAACGTCAAGAACAGTCAGCTCATCCCAAGGAAGTAAGTCATAACTGAATGTAGTAAAAGCATTTCCACGAAAGCTTACGTATTTCAGATTGGGAAGACCATCAAAAGTATGCGAGTCAACGTGATTTAAGTTTTTATTGTGAGCTATAATAAATTTCTGTAAATTAACGTTGTCAAAAAAAGAGTTTTTACGAATGCTGGTAAACATTGGAGAGCCGCTGATTTGGATTGTTCTAAGATATTTAAGCTTTTGGAAGGAACGAGGCTTAAGTTCTTTAAACTTATTTTGGCCTATATTAAGTTCTTCTAAACGATTGACAATACGCAACGCTGATGTGGGAATCTCTTGAAGTTCATTATCGTGAAGTTTTAGGACAAGAAGAGAGCTTAACTGTTGAAATCCCTTGGTATCTATTCTTTGAAGACCACATCCATCTAGAGATAACTCTTCAAGTTGTCTGAGGAAAGCAAATGCTCCTTCCGATACTTCTCGTATTGTGTTCAACCCAAAATCTAGTTTTAACAATGTAGGAACGTCCTGAAACGCTGCTGATGGAATGTGATTAAGTTTGTTATCTCTTAGCAATAGACCCCGGATGTTTTCGAGTCCCTCAAAGGCGTTTTCCGAAATATAAATTATTCTGTTTCGTGAGAGATCTAGTGTTTCTAAGTTAGGTAAGTGCACAAACGCTCTTGATGGTACGTCTTCTAGAAAATTCTCATTTAAATGCAACACTTTCAGCTGCTGTAGGCCAACAAAAGAATAGTTGTAAACTGAAGAGATCATGTTACTACTTAATAGAAGAAATTCTAAGCGACCCTGCATTTTAAAATTGTATTCTCCCAGATCTACCAACTGATTGTGTGAGATATCCAGGTATTCCAAGTTATGATATACACTAAAGGAGGCCATTATACCTTTAATGTGATTGTTGTTCAGAATAAGTTCACGAAGTTCTGGATTCAAAGTAATGGGAACTACGTCTAGGTTGGCATTAGCACATAAAACTCGTAGGCTTTGATCGTCACACTTACACCGCATAGGACACATGGCAGAGACTTCTGTCCACAAACATAAAATGTAGAAGAGAAGAACCATTATCCCACGTGATCCCCGCAAGCACTGCATGGTGATTAAATTCAAAAGGAGCCCTGTAGTAAAAATAAAAGAACATATTTATGCTTAATTACCGAAAAATAATAAAACAAAATGTGCTATAATAATGCTAGTACCTTTTTCTAGTTAATATTCTAAATGAATTTTGAAACAATAATATTACGTTTACAGGAAGTAGTCTGTATTATCCAAACCATTCGCAGTGATTCTAAATAGGTTTCTTGTCTTACTATTATATAAATTAATATAATGATAAAAACAAAATATTAAAAACCTAAACATTATGAACATTATTACTTATAAATGACTTATACTAGATTTATATGCGTACTTAACTTATTTAACAGGACAAACGGCTAGTTTCCTAACTTATTTTGACGATAAAACATCAAGGCGAGACACCAAAAAACCAAAGACACATTTTAAAGTGAAGCAGTCAAACAGCTGAAACGCGACATGATAAACATTGAAAAATACAAGGTTTTGGTATTGCATAGACAATTAATACTTAATATATACCACTCAAGAGAAGCCTCAAGAATAGAATAAAAATTGGTAAAACTGGCCACGTGTTTATGAATGTTTTTTTTTCTCTTTCTTAAATGAGAGGCTCTTTAATTTTTTTTAAAGCTGTAGTATTTTAAGCCAGTGTTACACATAAACAATACGAAATAATGCCATGCGTAACTTTATATAATAATTTATTTTATTTTATGTTACCTGTAACGAGTAGGAGCGAAGTTTATTACAGATATTATATCAAAAAATTCCTAATTATTTAAAACACGTGATTTATTACCACAATCACAATTTTTGTAAAGACAGGTTTTATATCCGAAAATCGAAACGTCCAAACATTTTCCCAGCTGTTTTTACTGTGGTAACATTACGGAGAATCTCAAACAAAAAATAGAGTTTTTATCAATATGGATTAAGAAATACATGACAGATTCACCAGATACTTTTTAACACGTACATGTTAATAACGTGTAGTAAATTAAGAGAATGATGAAGTACGTTCTTCACGTGCTAAAGCACACTTCCAAGCAACACATTTGATACAGATTACAGGATAAAAAATAATATAAACAAATAAACCACGTTCATAATTAACAACGGCATTTTCTGCGTGTTCATTTTTTTTCATTTGAGTGTAAAATTGTCATAAATAATCTTTTGAAGACGTTGGATTTTAATTCTTAAAACGCAAAATGATACATCGTGAACTCCAAACAATGCTGGCACGTAAAGTAACAATGTTAAGCCTTTTTCTCTCCTCCTAAACACGTTCTTGGTTATAAAATATTGTAATTATAAAGCTGTAAAAACTTTATTCCTAACAAAAACGTATTTTATCTTTATCATAACAACATCAGTATAGGGGTCAAAGGGTAGAAGAAGATATTAAAATATAAAGACAGTTTCTGATGCTAAACAACTTTAGGGAAAAAAATAGATAACTGTTATAATCTTTAATCCGCGATCTTTAAAATATAGAAAAATATTGTAGTCTTTACCTATGGATCAATGAAACAAATAATTGTGTCAGTATTTAATAAAATACCATTAAAAACATTTATAACTGTTAAAATATATATCCAGAAACAAGTAAACATTGATAACTGCTAAAATATTTAACTAGAGACCAGTAGAACATTGGTGACTGTTATGATTTAGTCATGGTGTAGGAGAGTATACCAGATACACGGTTTTGGATTTATACTACGAAACTAGACTACGTATTTGCACAAGCAAACCATGTCCAATCTAACACCGTGGTTTCATTTACTCCTCACGCCATATCTTCACGTTTACAAGTTTATTCCCCTTGAAATAACTGCAAATTTTACGTTAACGTTTAGACTAAGGATTCCAGGAGTTACATTCTACGATATGCAATGTAAATGGGAATATAGAGACCAGGTTAAAAATGCCGCTTTATTTCGAAATACGCACTCATTGTACGTAGGCATTCAACTGAATCAGTTGAAACGTATCTATCATATCTCTTATAATGCGAACAATAGTCGTTTATCAAAACTTAATGTTTCTTACTTATGGGTGAATTTGCGAAATGGTATAAGACAGATGTGGATAAAAGACAAACCATCTTCAGATGTGATGGGAAGGTTCGCAAAACACTTCGTTAACTGAGACAAATATTTTTCCGTTCATAAATTAATGCTCCAGAGAGTCGTAAGGAAATTTCCTAGGAGGAATAGGAGCGACCATTAAAGTTGAAGCAGCAGTTTTACAGAGGATACCGTTTTAAAGTGCTATATATTTCCTCTGTCTAGATTTATTCCCTTCGGAACTTTTCTAACAAATAACCAGTCACCAGAAAATGGTCATTGATTCCAGCTCAACTTTTCTTCTTTATTAACTACCAGTTTCTCAGTGATGCCTATGCTAGAAATACCTCTATATTCATTTTATTTTTTACAAACATCACTGCGTTATTTCGTGTGAATTACCTTCTTAAACACTCAAAACACGTTCCTGTACTGTTTCAATTAATTAATTAGCACCATATATTTGTCTTAAGATGTCATTACATAACTATAATTAATGTGTGTATATAATTTGTTTTAGGTTAAAGCTATACATTGGGATACATGTGATAAGACCACCGTAACCTTATCGCTGGCTAATTGGAAGACTATCTGATAATGATCAAAATTTTATACAGTTACTTCTACAAACTAATAAAAAATATTGAAGAACATTCTCGAAATCAACAGATCTGAAACGTGGTTTCTCCATAATTTTTTTATATAGCTTATAATATCTTGATTCTCTTAATTCTAGAAACTCACGCTGTTCCAAATGTATACGTTTCTTTTTTAATCGAGGTATTTGTGATTTTAACGAACACGTATCAAACTTATTCAGATTTACGTTGATTTTTGAATGAAACGATACCTATATAAAGTGTTATATTTATTCATTTTTATAAGTTCGTTTGTTTTTTGAATTTCGAGCAAAGCTGCACAAGGGCTATCTGCGCTAGCCGTCCCTGATTTATTAGTGTAAGATAAGAGGAAAGGCAGCTAGTAATCATCACCCACCGCCAATTCTGAGCTACTCTTTTACCAATGAAGAGTGGGATTGACCGTCACACTATAACGTCCCCATGGCTCAAAGGGCGAACATGTTTGGTACGATGTGTATTATTCAAAACCGCGACCCTCATATTACGAGTCCAACGCCTTAACCCACCTGGCTATGCCGAGCCGTTTTTGTAAGTCCTTAACTTTATTATATATTTGAATGAAAATATGTGTTTCATGATTACGTATAAATTATTTACTAAACTGTTGAAAACAATTTTTAAAACATAAAATATAATGTATAGTATTTAAAGAAAGTAGTGGCTATTTTAGTTAAATATATTGCATAAAACATAAAATACAACAATAAACGTTAGAAAAGCAATAATGAATAACCTTTTAATATTTAGACATGATATAAATGAAAGTAGAATGACTTGCATTCTAGTCCCCTTCACGTTTCGTGTACAGGTATAATATGCTAATTTATAAACGAATTTGAATATGAAAACCAAAAAGACAAGTAAGAGTCAAATAAATATAAATTCGCTGTGGGATACCATGTATAAGAACTGCATTTTGACATCTATTGGCACAGCGTAGGTGGTGTGATACCAACGAAAATTAATCGTTTTGAGAAAGAGTTATGTTTTAAAACACCTTTTCTGTTGCAAAATATTCATATATAGAGATATTAAAGATGAACTGAGGTCGAGGATATAGAAGTTAGAATATTCCTTCTACATAATAGAACTGTGAAACAAAATAGCATGGATCAGCCTGGGGTACCATGAACATCCAAAAAAGAAACCTACAACAAGCTGTATCAAAGTCGAGGTTAGCAAAGTGTGATGAAGCAACAGGTGAGAATCAAAAATGCATAATCAATGGCAGAAGTTATTTACTTGTCTAGGGCAACAAGGCGCAACATAATTGAATAGCATTTCCACATGGAAACGAGACCAGTATGTTGCATGCTCATGAATATAATGCTTACAATCATACCTCATGTTCAACCAAAGCATAACGTAAGCAGATCACTGGATACAGTGTTCACAGATTTTTATGCTAATGAACTGTTGAAACGGTTTGTAGAAAATCATCTTTGCATACCAGAAAGGTCACGGACAGCAACAGGGGGTAGTGGTATGCTTAGGACATAAAAGTCCTGTAATAAAACCTTTTTCAACTTAAATTGCAGGGCTAATGCCAAATATAAAGTCATCAGGTAAAGCTTGTCTAAATGTGGCAATATGGACTATAATGACTATAATGTTTTGAGGCTCCAAAACCTTTTTATTTGTACACCTGCTTAGCTCACATTTCACATTTACAAAGTATTCTAGTTCTCACTGAACACTGCTAGCAAGGGTTATATTACTTCCAAACAATATGTTTCGTAGGAGAAGTGGAAACCAATATTTTGTAGTTGTTTGAGAAAAAGTCATAATTCAAGTGGTATATAATACTGTTTCAACAGAATCCTAAACTTGTACTTATCTTTTTGTTTCACATACCACGATAAAACGTATTAACGAGAAACGCACTTGTTATATACTGAACACAAGGAATTGTTAGATTAAATCATTCGTATTAACAGAAGCCAAGCACATAAAACAAAGAAGAAAAAACAATTAATTTGTGTCATTTCTTCAATCATTACTTTACTTTTATTGTTGTTGGTTGAGCTACGTCGCAATCAACCAAAGTCCAATTCATAAGGCCATTCTCAGCTATATGTAGAAACAAACAAGACAAAATATATAAGCGGAATCCACAATTAATAACTACCAAGGCTAGAGAGATCTAATGTAGAAGCCTCTGGGCCCAATGTAATTCTGTTATAGTCCCTAAAGAAATACATGTTGTTTATCAAAATCCATAACGCAGAATGGAATGAAGAAGTAATACAAATAAGGTAGGTGTAAATGACAAAAAAAACAACCAAACATAACTACATTACCGTGAACCTTTTACTATTTTACTGAAAGAAGTTTGAAGTTAGTCAACACATCATAGTGTAAAGTAAAACGTTAATTAAAATTAATTTATGAAACTTGTGTTCCTCACATAAATTAATATAAGTTATTGCACACAAAGTAACTTAACAATCATCCCAATAAATAATTCACAGCCCAACTGCAATTGTAATGATGGATGTTAAATGTTCTACCATACAATATTATTCGGACTAAAATTCGATCCAAGCTTTTATAAAACATAAAAAAGCTGAAACTCAAATCAATAATTTACAAACTCACATTGCTTTTATGAGTAAAAACACATTATAACAAAGAATTTGACATTTCTAAAGCAATCTTCGGATTGAGAATTTGAAAGGTGTCGAAAAATTATTTTGAGCTTTTTACAACTGTGTGAATTAATTCAACATCTTGCTCTTATTTCAAACAGAAAAGCAAAGTTATATTAACGTTATATTAAAAATAAAATAAACCCAAGCATTTGATTACTGTGACCTCATGTTCAAAAGGTATTTATTTATATTAACACATGAAATTACTTTTGAAATTAAATGCATTGGAATTACGTTAAACTGTTTTTAACTCTAGAATTAACCTAATTGTTTACCGAAGAATTCGTCTTTAATGTGATCGTTTATTCTAGAAACAAATGTATCGACTTTGCTCATTAATTATAGATTGTTAACTCTAAAAGTATTTTAATCTCATAAATTGTTATAACAGATACCTTATTTTTCATGTGTTTTGCGTTATGTAATTTTTCAATCCCACACATTTATTATATAAAAACAACACGAACTATTAACATTCCAGTAAATTATAAGTTAATAATGTTGCGGTGTTAATTTTGGCAAGTAATTCTAGCTTAGGAGCAACAAATGAATATACCGTGAACATCCTAGTTCAGGATCAACAGATGTATATCACCGTGAACATTCTAGTTCAGGAGTAACAGATGTTTATCGGCACCAACATTCTAGCTTAGTAACCACAATTTTTTGCAAGGATGAGGTAACACAGTTACTTCAGTATTTTATTGGTTACATGAGGGATTTAATGTTATGTATGTATTTTTATATCGATGTTTCAGTGAAATCTATATTTAGTAGTGCATGAAACTTATACTGTTAAATGTGTATCGTGAAATTCTAAACATGTAGAAGATTTTAGAGTGTAAGAATCAACAATACCTGTTTCACGAAAGCACTAGCGTATCGACAAGTATTACTGGACCAACTGAAATTTCTCTTCAAGTTTTTATATCGATAAGCCAAGAAACAGTTTGTGATGTTGGTTTGCTTTAGTTGGTATAGTATAAACCTCGGAAGTTATAACTGTGATAAACACTTATTAATTGGGAAACTATATATCTATATCAGATAGAAATCTGTAAGGTATGAGATATAGGATCTTAGCGTATACTTCAATTTACGAATTTCAATAATTATATTTTCGGAAATTTTTTCCTTAGTAGTGTTTAACTTTAAAATGATACTGAAATTAAAGAACTATCACTCAGTATTGAGTAAACTCCATCTTATTTCGAAGTAAATGAAACCTCTTTTAACCGAGTTATTAATGGTTATAACTTCCAATTTGAAAGTTTCAGAAAAAAAAATCATGCGAGAATCAGAAACGTAAATTATTCAGCTTTTTGTAAAGCCAGATTTTTATTTGGTCAGTTCATTACTGTATTGTTTGTTACCATTATATGGGGGAGGTTATTTCTTTTCACAATAAATTAATAAACAAAATTCGTTTATATATGATGTCATACATATAAGTCATCGTCACTTATTTCAGACGTTCAAATTCTGTATAATCAGATGAGTGTCTTCCGCTTGAAATTTGTCATATCTCTTAAAAAGATGTAAAATGGAATTCTTGACAATATTGTTTGGGTTTGGAATAACCTGTAGCTTATTTCTCTTTTAATATGCTATGTCATTATTCCTCAGACCAGATAAAAAGTTTACGAAGAACTGATAAAAAATACTTCCTATTTCAAAATCCCCAAAAGTATAAAAAGTTAGAGCCAGATTGAATGTGAATAAACTTAAAAAAACAAACCAGACCATAAAGTTCTGAAAATAATGTTTTACATTAGAGATAAATATCGACCTGCGCGTGGGCCTGGCATGGCCTAACGCGTTAAGGTGTGCGCTTCATAATCTGGGGAACGCGGTTTCGCGCCCGCGTTGCGCCAAACATGCTCGCCTTCTCAGGCGTGGGGGCTTTATAATATGACGATCAATCACATTATTCGTTGATAAAAGAATACCCCAAGAGTTGGGGGTGAGTGGTGATGACTAGCCGCCTCCCTCTAGTCTTACATTGCTAAATTAGGGACGGCTAGCATAAATAGCCCTCGTGTAGCTTCGTGCGAAATTCCAAAAAAACAAACAAACGACACCTATTTCTTCAGATGTGCATTAGCAATATTTGACGTAAAAGAGAGAGAATCTTTGAATATTCTTGTAATATAAAAGTAAACCAGCCTTTAAAAATAGAAAGTCTGGTGAGTAGCATCAGATTAATGAAGGAACGGTTCAGTTTGCATCATTACTAAGAAAGTCTGGTTGGTTACAAAGAATTTTTATTTATATAATAAGTCAAAACAGCAGTTAACACACAAGTTACTGTAGCATCATACATGATGTTGTGTGAATGAATGAATACGTAAAGATACAAAATTTAAATTTTTATTACCGATGCAACCCTAAATTATGCGAAATTCCAAAACAAACAAACAATTAATTTTTACTGCAGTTTTACACCATAAAAATTAATCTGTCCTTGAATAATAATTATAACCAAATATTATTTACGAAATAATTATACAATTTACAGAAAAGTCTCAGAAAATCTTGAGGGCGATAAAATTTTACCAATTATTTACGTCAGTAGATGGTGCGTACTTTCGAAACACTTTGATAAACTTCTGAGTGCTTGTACAACGAACGTGTATGTAGATATAGGCAAAGAGGAATCTAACTCCAATGTGCCCATAACAAAATATTTTGAGCTCTACAAGGCGACCTATGTAAATTTATTTCTATCCTTAAGAATTAATGAAACGAAAACTCATCGCGTTGTAGTATCTAGTGGGTAAGTAGTGATGGGTACACGTCTTGCCCAATCAGATTTATCAGAATAATTACAATATACTTTATCTGTGATATGTTAAGTATTTTTATTGTAAAACTTGAAGTTATTTCAATGTAGATGATGTGTCTACGAAATCTTCGCTGTATATAGTTATGAGAATAAGATACCCTGAGATATTGATAGTAAATAGACTGGATTTCAATAAGTTCATCACCTCCCATACTCACAAGAAAACGGGCTCTATTTAGAAGTACACGTACTTTGTGTAATAACGACATCAAATTATCAACAGGTGAAACTGTAATACATCAAGATGTATACGCGCATTTTGATATAGAAAAATGGAATATTTTGATTTGGAGAATAACTACAACCGATGGAATCTGTGAATGCTGGAAAGTGTGGAGAAAGTGACCAAAGAAGTTTCAAACCCAACATGAAATGTGTTCTCTTCATGGAATCTTAAGAAATTAAGAATACTTATACACATAAATATTTTGTGAACATGTTGTAAAGTTCACATCTACAATGATAATGTTTTCTTGAAGATTATCCACAAGATTTTCTTAAAAACTAATTTACATATAATTTACGAAAAGGTTTAAAGACAAAACTCGACAATTACATAATACACTCAATCAAAGCATATTCTTATATGATATGAAAAGATAAAACATTCAAGATAGTAGTCTTCAAACTGTTACAGAATCTGGTGCAAATATTGACATCAACATCATGGTCAAAGGTATTAAGTAAAATGTGATATACAAACAAATGTTTCTTCGATGCTCTACCTATCATAATTATTCATTAATTTAACTTATAAGGTGAGGACCACATGTGTAGGAATAGAGTTAGTGAAAAATGGATTTGTTTCTTAAGATTTTCGGTAAATAATTGATAAATGAGGTATTTTATCTCGCAAATTAAAAGTCACTTTTCTTGATAACAGTTTGATAAAAAAGATAAATCACCATGGGGGGGTGCAGGTGGATTTTCTAGAAGTTTCACACGTAATTAAGACGGGATGTTTTGAAGAAGTATGTGCGGTTCTCCACTTCTTTAAGTGGGTTAGATATATTATGTCTATAAACATTGGAAGTCTTCTGTCGTCAGTAATTACAGTGCTTAATAACTTATGTAAATGGCTTGCTTAAACTTGGCTTGCACTCATTTCTCACTGTAGTTCCACACCTGTATACTTTCTAAAACTAAATATATAACCATATACATCTCATTACGTATTAATATCAATATCATTTGAGTGTGCTTACTCAACTGTAACATGTCAAGATTCTCATTAGAATATGAATGAATAAAAATAAGGTTCATGAACTTGACTATTACTTTGAGGTTATACCGTAGAGACATAGACTAATGTCTTCATTAGCTGATTCTTTTGGTCTTGCATTACATGAATAATTGTGTTAAAACAAAAAAAATCACCTTATTTTACGACGATGTCATGATAATCTTTAAGTTCATTAAGGATGAGACAATGTTGATAGCATCATGATATAAGGTTGTCAGAATTTATTAATAACGCAACTAAAGGAAGATTTCTTCTCAGACTGCAGTCTAAAACTATACATTAAACCTATAAATCACTTGCTGATAACCGCAACACATAAGATGCAAAATGCATTTATTGTAACTTTTAGATGGCACATATCCCGATTAAAAGAATTAGACCAAAGAACAGTCTGAGTCTGAGCAACATGAAAATATTCGAACAATCTGTTTCAAAGAATATAAATAAGATGATAAAACAGCAGAACGTTGTAACAATCGATCTTGTATTTGTCATACATGAATATTTATATGATTTTAATGGATAGCGCTTCTTCTTATTATTGACTTTGATTTTAATATTTCAATTTTTTTGCACACAGTTTTCTATGCTCTTACATGCTAATTATTTAAGTACAGACTACATTAAATCAATTCATTTTCGTTAAGAGTTCTTTCTTCTTATTTTATGGTGCCGAATATTAAAATATATCAAAATCTAAGCACCAGATTAACTGGACTTGATGTTACGATTCGTTTCGCTAATCCATCCATATAGTGAGAAACATCTTGGGCTTCGAAATATAGTTTGTTTTGGAATTTGGAACTTGTTTGTTTGTTTATTTTGGAAATTCGCACAAAGCAACTCGAGGGCTATCTGTGCTAGCCGTCCCTAATTTAGCAGTGTAAGACTAGAGGGAAGGCAGCTAGTCATCACCTCCCACCGCCAACTCTTGAGCTACTCTTTTACCAACGAAAAGTGGGATTGACCATCACATTATAACGCTCCCACGGCTGGGAGAGCGAGCATGTTTGGCGCGACTCGGGCGCGAACCCGCGATCCTCAGATTACGAAGCGCAGATAGCCCTCGAGTAGCTTTGTGCAAAATTCTAAAAAACAAACAAACAAACTATGTTATCAAAACTCGTGGGTATTCCTCAAATAGATTATAATTAACAAATTTCCTGTTTTTAAGTAACGGTTTTGTAAAAAAAATATACAAAATAGACATTGTAATTAAAGTACATTACATAGTATTTTCAGTCAAACCTGAACAGGAAAAAGAAATTGTGTTTTTAAAAACTACTTGAATAATTGTGTCCATACTTAATATTAATTTACTCATAGTTCGAGTTCTACATAGTTACATTTACATCTTTGCCTTCATGTGAACTCATAAATATCAAAACAAAAGCAATATTCCAAGAATGAATGAACATTTTAAACAACAAACACCGAAATTCTCTTGTCGAACATATATTCACACAACATTTTGGGAAAATAATACTAATAATGATAGAAGTCTACAATATATTGGTATAGAATGTCTATGTAACAAAACACGAGTAAGATATACATTTAAAGAATAAAACTATTTATTCATCCGACACACAACACTAAATTCCTTATACTACAATAAATTAAATATATTAAATATATTACAATTAAAAATAATATCTACTATTGAATTCTAGTTATAGACTAGAATCTGTGACTTTTAACATAAGCTTTCCATTAAGTTTTGAATTCACAGTATTAGTTTCTATCTATCCATAATGTCATTTCTTTTTTCCAGAAGCTGCAAACATGCCTGTAATATGTACACGGTTGTACAGAGGAGTAAAAGTTATTGACGCTCAAAAAATATTCCTTAGATGTCTTATAACTATCACAAGAGCTAGGTTTTTTTTTTTTTTACACAAGGGTTATCTTTGCTAGCTACCTCTAATTTAGCAGTGTAAGGCTAGAGGGAAGGCAGCTAGTTATCACCGCCCACCCCCAACTCTTGGGCTACTATTTTACCAACGAATAGTGGAATTGATCGTGACATTATAACGCCCCCACGGCTGAAAGGACGAGCATGTTTAGTGTGATGAAGATTCGAACTGCTACCCTCAGATCGTGTTTCAAGCGCCTTAATCAACTGGCCATGTCGGGCCCACAGGCGATAGATTACGTTATTCATATTTGAAAACAAACTACAATAATCGCTCTCTGGTGAACGTTTGAGGTACTTTTAACATGCCTGAACAAAAAAAATTGAACAAATATATATACCAATACAAGGGTTCGAACCTTTATAAAAATAGTATGGAATAAAATAAACAAATGCTAATTTTACAACTGTATCTGTGTATATATTAAAAGTTTATCTGAAGGTATTATTCATGCACAACATGCATGAAACAATTTGATCAATACTGTGTCCTCTTTCAACAGTACTTAGCATTTTCATAAATATATTCCAAGCTCAAACGCTTAATTTTTTAACTAGAATTTGGAATAAATTATGGTCTCTAACAATATTTCCGTCTGCTGTTGTCGTTATATAACCTAAACATACTAAAATACCTGAAGAAAAGAAAACCCAATGATGTTGTTGTTGTTGTTTTGAATTAAGCACAAAGCTACACAATGGGCTATCTGTGCTCTGCCCACCACAGGTATCGAAACCCGGATTTTAGCGTGTAAGTCCGCAGACATACCGCTGAGCCACTGGGGGGCAACTCAATGACAGATTCCATAAAATCTCTATTGTTGAATATAGCCTACCCAGTGCAAAAACGATGAAAATATTTTTTTTTATTTTCCGAAAAACTTTCATTTTTCGTGTAATAGTAAAACTTATACATTGAAGCAAGTATTTGAGTAATATAATATGTTCTTCAAAATTATTTATAACATTCCATATTGATGCAGTATAAATTAATGATAATGAAATTATATTCAATGATAATACAAAGTTTCTATCATTTTAATATTACAAGACAAATTGATAGTTAGACCAAATTATATTGAATAGTTTTATTAAAGATATTGACATTATAGCGTTCCAGAATCTTATCAGAATCGCCATTGATGGTATAATCTCATAGCGACTCGTTTTACATGATAATATGGAATATACACCTTCTAGTTACAAAGCCGAACTTACGTTATCAGTCTTTCTTCTCTCGTTTTTTTTGAGATCGTATAGTTCTTTAACAGACGTAAAAGCGCTATTCAAGATCAGTGAATATGACATTTATCAAAGTGTGTGAAAAGGGATTGGTCCTTTCGCTTCCAGGACGGTTTACATTGTCAGTGTTTCTATAGAGGACCAGTCCTAGTTTTTGGTATTGTTGGCTTATAACACCTTGGACTTACATTGAACCTTTTGAGTTACAAAAAACTTCATTCAAATATATTCAATGAAAGGCTGAGCTGAAAGCCCTGTTGGTTAAATTCGATACCCATCATCAAGTTTCAAAGTCTGTTGGTTACGAGGCTTAGTTAGATTCAAGAGTATATGTCGGGAAACCTTCTTATACTCAGGATTACGCGCATAAGGCACGATGTTCTCGAAGTCTGGTCACGTGAAACAGAAGAAAAGAGATTTTTTTAAACACCTTATCGTATCTGCAATCGTTTTCGACATGACTCAGTGATAATAATCACATTTAGAACATTTCCTACCTCTGTTTATATTGTCAGTAACAGATGTTTCTCAATTGATGTTTTTATGTATTATGTCTTCAGTATGGTGCATTATACAAATAATCAAAGTTGTTAAACGTTAACGCTATAAAATAACTTCAAAGTTTTTGAGAAGGATTTACCTTTCCTTAACCAGTTAATATTTATCAATTAATTGTATAGTCCTATGGGGCTTTTTGTAAGATAAACTTCCAATAAAGAAGTATCAAGTTATGTCCAAGATTTATTTTAAACTATATAGTATTTACTGCAGTATAACAAATACGAATTATTACCGTAACAACTTTAATCAGCATAATTTGTTTAAGGTATTATAGCTAGTTAATTAATGCATATGAAATAACTGTCATATTCGTCTTAATGTTTTCAGATACAATACAATTATTTAGATGGGTGATGTTTGTGAATTCGTTACTACATTGGTTCAGATAGCGAATCTTTCCCAGCTCCACCATAACACAATGTATTCACTATATAACAGAGTATTAAGTGGATTAATGTGATTTAAAAACAATATTTGATTTAAGCAAGAATAGTTGCTGTACGTAATAATTTTCATACGTAGACTGGTACTGTAGCTTTAGTGTGTGTTTTCTTACAGCAAAGCTACATCGAGTTATCTACCGAGTACACGAGGGGAATCAAACCTATGATTTTAGCGTTGTAAATCCGCAAACTTACCGCTGTACGAGCGGGGTACCTGTAGCTTTAGGGAAAAGCAATTTAAAACCTACTTGTCATATTTATTTTCTTTTGGACCGGTGTAGCCAGGTGGTTAAGGCAATCAACTCGTAATCTGAGGGTCGCGAGTTCGAGCTCCCGTCACACCAAACATGCTCGCCCTTTCAGTCGTGAGGGCTTTATAATGTAACGGTCAGTCCCACTACTCGTCGGTAAAGAGTAGCCCAAGAGTTGTCGGTAGGTGGTGATGACTAGTTACTTTCCCTCTAATCTTACACAGCTAAATTATAGATGGCCAACACAGGTAGCCCTCGTGTAGCTTTGCGCAAATTTCAAAAACAATGGATGAAGTAATTACAATACAGAAGAATAAGGGGAATACGTATAGCAACGGATCAGGTATGTACAAATATGGATCCAAACAGTTTACATATCGTAATGAATAAGGGAGTATAATGTACATATTGATATCTCATGCATTTAATAATGAAAGAGGAAGGCATAATATAGGGGCTCAGCCTGTTTATGTACCTACCATTAGGGAGAGTACAATACTTTGTTCTAGTAATAAGATAAAATTAGTAACATTAAAGAATTCACAGTGTTTATTTAAACTAATAGATCAGCTAATTACAGTGTATGGTCCAGAATGTATTCCTGTATTAATGGATGAGGAAATTTAATGTAAATGTCCAGAGGGCTTTTATAATAGTGGATGGGTTAAATATAGGGTTTAAATCTATTATATATAATAATGAATTAAGTGTGTGCAGTGTGTCTGTACCGACACACTGCGTATATTAATACAAGACGTAGGTAAAAGTAGGGGTCCAAAATGTTTATCTACAGTAATAGTTTAGATATGTACCACATAGAGATTCAGAAAATGAAAACAAAGCAATTTTTTTTAATAAATATGTCTTTGATCAAACGTTTTATATGCTCAAAAGTAGTTCTTTTTTATTACACATACATTGTTTATGTATGCATAATCAGTGATAATAATGTACTAACAACCTTTTAGTGATTTACAGAATCAGTAATCAACATAATCAGAAATGTATTGGTGAAGAAATCTGAAATCACCTAGACTCGTTCGAAAAATGTATTATATTCTGATCTAGGCGTGAAAAACACACACTTGTGGAACAAAGTAAATAAATCAAAACATGAAAGCTAATCATATATGTCACAGTTGTCCAAAACAACGTAAAAACTATATACAGTAATTTCATAAATTTAAAACAAATTTCAAATCAAAATACTTTGAAAAATACAAAGATAAAACCAGTTAGCTATAATTTTTCGGTATAGTTGTCGGTTTATTAGCGTAAAGTTACTGAATGGGTTAGAATTAAATTTGTGAGATCTAACTCTGATCCGTTAGGAATATTTAGTATAGGTAACTCGAACAACAGGTAATCGTCAATAGCCGCGGCAGTTTAAGTTCGTTTAGGCAGAATTGGTGTAAATTAATCTACGATTTGTTTGTTTCCTTAAAGTGAAGTGAAGCACATTGCTACACCACGGAATATCTATGCCCTTTCCACAACGACTTTGAAAACCCGTATTTAACGTTGTAAATCCGTAGACATTCCGCTGTGCCACTCGGGAACATTAATCAATATTTTTTGTACGCCAGCATACCAAGCGTGGTGCGGGTACACCCGATTAGATTTTATTAGTCATCAGGGTCTCTATCAACTCATTCTCAAACTGAAACTCCGTTATGTAGAATTAGAGTAAATTAATCCATGAAGCTTTGGGTATCACCAAACGCATCAATCGAACGGGATTGGCGTCATGAGTCTGAAACTATAATTAGATCCGAAATCGGTCAAAAGATGACGGAGCTACAAACTAAAAGTTTATACAGCAGGAAAAAAAAGCCAACAAAACGAGCCGCTGTACCGCTAGAGATTTATATAACACTAGCTTCCTAGTGCTATACGTTTGATCCATCGCCCAGCAGTTAGAATTTTTGTTTAGCAAAAAGTTACAAAATTGATTATTTACGTTCTCTATCGCAACCCGATTTTTAACATTACAAGCCTGCAGACTTAGTACTGAGTCACTGGGGGCATTTATAATGTAAAAAACTCATAAAATTATCTTTTGATAAATAAATATACTCTTACTGTATTAATACCATATAAAAATCGCAAAACCTTATAACAGAAATCCTTAATCACTGTCGTTATATGTAACATAACATAACGGTAATGCAGCAAATATTTCAGTGTTATCTATTTTTAACGAAGGCTTATTTTTGGAGTAGAAATGAAACATAAAACTATTTGAATTTTTTTTACTACCTAATAAATTAGTTGCCCTATTTTAAGGGTATATTTAAGTGATATCTACTAAAATAACAAAAAAATTGAGAAATCTTATGAGGGAGGGACGTAATATGTTTATTTGTTTTCAAATTTCTCGTAAAGCTACACGAGGGCTATCGGTGCTAGTCGTCATTAATTTGGCTGTGTAGGACTAGAAGAAAGGCAACTAGTCATCACTAACCACCGCTAACTTTTGGACTACTTTTTTACTAATGAATAGTGGGATTGACCGTCACATGTAATGCTAACACGGCTGAAAGGGCGAGAATGATTGGTGCGATAGGAATTCGAGCCTGCAACCCTCAGACTACGAGTCGAGAGCCTTAACAACCTGGCTAGGACGGAATATTTTCGGCTGTAATCTGTAGTGATGACGCTGGATTTCGAGCATCATTGTTTCTTGGTTGAAACGTCTATATGATTTTGTTTTGAATGCATTGGTTTATCAACAATTACACAGTGATTATCAAAGATGACATATGTGTTATTTTTTGTGACTTGCATCAATCTCAGAATATGTTGGAAATAAGTAAGAGAAATTAGCGAAGGTCTGATTGTTGTATTGAATGTGGTGTTAACCACTTGATATTTTGGCAGTTGGCAAAATGTATTTGTTAATGTTGTACAAACATGAAACTGATCTGTTACTAATTGCTTCTTTTCAAAATATGTATCACACAGATATTTTATTATTTTTCTTTCAAGCATTGAAGGAACGATACAATGAGTCATTATAACCTTCCTCGCATGGCCAGGTGGTTAAGGCGCTCGACTCGTAATTTAAGTGTCGTGGGTTCGAATCTCGGTCGCACCAAACATGCTCATCCTTTCAGTCGCGAGGAAGTTATAATGTGATGTCAATCCCATTATTCGTTGGTAAAAGAGTAGCCCAAGAGTTGGTGGTGTGTGATGATAACTAGCCGCCATCCTTCTATCCTTACACTGCTAAATTTGGGTCAGCTAGCTCAAATAGTTCTCGTGAAACTTTACACAAAGCTCAAAAACAAACAAACCTTACACTTAAAAAAGAGGATGATATAACTTTTCGTCAAACATGAATGTGTCAGAGTTCATAACTTTAACATGTTTTATTTACAATAAAAGCAATTTTAAAATGCTAGTAGCATAGACAAACAGAGGAATATAAAACAGAACTTCTTTACAAATGCTAAAAAACTTCGTAAACGCCCCCAGTGGTACAGTGGTATGTCTACCGACTTGTAACACCAGACATTGCAGTATTTGTACAAGCATGAAAATCAGAACGATGTCATCGAACTGTAATCTGGAGACAGAAATACGAGGCTTGCTATTTAACATGGCCGCTAATTAAAATGTATTGATAACAATCTTTTAAGTGAAAAGAAAGAGCCGCTAGTTGAGAGAAGTCTTGCTGGTATCATAAACAGAGAGAAAGTGGGAGTCTTGAAAAGAACCAGATGACCTGAACATACTGGAAATCATAGTTGTTTGCCAGCGTTTCCGCATTAGAAAAAAAAAGAAAAAATAATTGAACAAAACTAACCTAATTTCCCGCTATTCTCAGCGTAAGTTATGTCGTAAATTAAAAGTATCCACATATTTCATTTTACAATTGGTAATACAAACATTTTTAGCGAGTTATTTGACGTGTTATTCTACTTGAATTTATCGTAGTACAAACTACATTAGAGAAAACAAAAATTTATTTACCGTATTCTTCAAAGTTCTATTGGTTAGCTACAAAATTTATTGGTTTACTTGCTGTAAAATGGATATACCTGAGTTTCAATGGATATTAACCTAAGTGCTATAAAATTATTATACCCAAAGTATAATGAATATTAGAAAGCAATGTGAAGTGAGTATACTCAAGTTTCAATGAATAGGAGTTTGTGTACTGTAAACTCAGTATATCCGAGTTACAATGAATAGGAGCCCAAGTATTGTAAAAGCACTATACTAAATTTACAATAAATATTAGCTAAGTATTGTAAGATTATTACATTTAATTTACAATAAATATTAGCCTAAGTATTGTAAATTTAGTATACTTAAGTTGTAATGAAATAGCAGCTTAAGTACTGTAAGCTTAGTATGTCTGAAATATATAATTGCAAAGTTATATAAGTTAATATGTACTTATAATATTTTCAGTCTGCTTTTAACATCAAAAATAGAAAACACAAATGGGAACGAATTGTACAAGGCAGGTAAAAAAGTCAAAAAAACTAATTTAGCTTAGCTGTCGTTCTTTCTATCACTTGAGTAAGTTTCAAATCTTCAGAATCAATATTCATAGAAATGAAAAAAAAATAATATGCATTGGATTCTAATTCATATCAACTAAAAGAAAATACTTCTATTTAAAAGTCCATGAGGCCCGACAGATATTATGCGCTGTAAACTAAGGAGGTTGAAGAGGAAAATTGACTTTTAATATCTTTGTCAGCACTCAAGCTGTTAACTAAAATAACGATCCCTAAGGGTTTAATAAACTTTGATGATTGCAGTATTAATCTTCAGAGAAAGAATGAAAAATATATTAGGTGATGTTTGGCATCCACATTTGAGCTTATGATTCAACGATGTTTGAAGTTTCCTTCTTCATGGATGATGTTATTGTTTTTCACCCTTTTGAAATACCTCAGGTGACTATCAATATTAAAGTTAATTAACGTTTCCATACGTTATCAAACCATTTGGTAATGATAATATGTAGAGATTAAAACTACGCTAGTGCATTTATACAATAACTTTTCTTGGACAACGCATATAAAAATGCCTTAATAAGGTTCATTTAAGTTTTAAATGAACTATTCAGAGCTAGACTTTGTATATACTTATTTGGTTTGCTCGCAGTTTATTAACATAGGTGGTAAAATTCATGATTATCGAATATTTTCGTCGAGAATTGCGTTTATCCATGGTTTATTAACAAACGCGTTATTAGTGACTATTGGGTGTTTTCAACAAAGCCTTTTCTAGTAATAGACATTATTTATAATCATGGATTATTCAACACAGACAGAGTGTTTGCAATACGGTTTATTCAGAATTTACTTTTATGGATATTTGTTAAAAATTTTGAAATATTTTCATCAATACTTGCCAGTAGGTCAATAATACAAACATTTTTTTTGTTTATGAATAATGTCCATAAATATTTGCCAGATAACGCTCGTATTTCCATCCTAAACTGACCCTTATGCAGCAAAAGTGCCCCAAACTATTATTTGTGATTATAGTAGTTTAAAATGAGTATAAATAATTTCCTGGAAAGTAAAAAATGGGTTTCGATTCTTACTTTTCCCAAACGTTGGTATGATAAAACGTGTGATAATTAAATGATCTCTTGTTTTTCGTTAGTTCCTGTGTTAACCAACCAGTTAATAAAATAGCATACAGAGTTTAAAAACAGCCAAGTTGAATTAGAACTAAAATCAATAGCAGCAGCCACGCACTAATCTGCTACTCTGAAGAGCAGCAGTAACAAACACCACCTAATCTACTACTCTATTATAAATGCTGTGGGAAGAATAAATGTCAATGTTTTGGTGTGGCATAAGAAGGCCCGTTTGCAATTCTACGTAAGTCAACTACAAGTATTGGTTGGTTGATTTGGTGTTTTATGGCACAAAGCAGCTAGGATATCTGCGACAAACATCCGGTAAAAATTTAAAAGTAAATTTAGTAAAATTCATAAAAGGGAATTAAGGTAGACGAAACAAAGTTAAAAAAAAACACATAAATAGCATAAAACTAATGTTTACAAATCTACGACGTTAAGAGAGAAACCACAGTAATTCAAGATGTAAAGGACTTTCTGCAGCATAACTGTAATTCTCATAACTTGCCAGGAAAACTAACAAGTAAGTACAAAACCACTGTCACTCACTTGAAGTTGGCCTTTCCAGTCCTGGTTCTGAGCTATTTGACGTTATGGCCATTTTTGAAAAGGAAAGTAATAAAACGGTTTTAAAAGACGTGTAACTCGTCAGGATGACTAACGGGTGGCTCAAATAGCAGCGTTAGTCACCTGAAGTTGGCTTTTCCAGTCCTAGTTTCAAGTTATTTAACGTTACGGCCAGTTTCTAATTTCAAATCGAACTTGATGAACTGTGATTTTTAAAAAGGAGCCACATTAAAAAGCTGCAATGTATAAATTAAAAAAAATTAAATGGTATGAAAAAGATTAATGGCCTTTAAAGAACTAAAAACATTACGAAGGTGGACAGTGTCACCATCACCAATAACACTGTCTAATATTACGGACAAACCTTGGGATCAAATAGCTTAAAATGATGCCGTCGTTGAGAGTCGTATCAATGGCAAGAAAGTAAAATATGGCTGATAGTAATTTGAGTGTTACAGAAACTACACACTGGTACATCAGTTTCAGATAAAAGAAAACGATGAGTTACAGAACTGTGACTAATGTGTAGTCTAGTTAGAACAACTTCCACCTTCCGAACCTTACGAAAGCTAGACGGCCAAAGCCCAATAAAGGGTTTTATTTGAAAAAGCTTGTTTTCACGTTGCTCACTCCAAGTTGACTGCCAGCTGGCATGAAGCCAAGCCTTAAATTCAGGATCAGATTCCATGTATGGAACAGGCATAGTGGTGATAGTGCCAGAGCAGATAGATTTAGCTGCCGTGTCTGCAAGCTCGTTTCTGTGAATACCAATGTGGCCTGGTATCCAGAAAAACTGGATAGAAAGATATTCTAATGAGAAATGTGCCAGTCGGTTTTGAATATCTGCGAGAACAGGGTGTGGACCAACGTTAAGCGATTCTATGGCCAGTAGAGAACAAAACGAGTCAGTATAAATAGTGCAGTTTGAGTACTGCTTAGCTTCTATGTGATCCAGGACAAGAGAAATGGCGTACAGTTCAGCAGTGAACAAAGTAACTGTAGAGGGGATTTTGAGGGCAACCACCGAACCACAACAAACCATGGCAGACCACACGGTAACCTGATTTCAAACCATCTGTATAAATACGTATAGAAGGATTCGAAACATATTCAACAAATAACAGAGAGTAAAGATGACGTAAAGATAGGTCACAATTGGGGATTGTAAGAAGCCATGGTGGGATAGGCTGACCAGTGGATGCAGCAATTTTATCCAAAGACTGACCCAATTCATCCAACAGTGCCTAGATACTAAGGCCAAAAAGAGTAATGACAAACCGTCTATTCTGACAAAGTATGGTCCACTGAGAAAGAAAAACACAACCCCAGGTGGGATGCTTTGGTAAGGAACGAAGTTTCGAAGCATAAAGTAAAGACAGTTGCAAATGGCGGAGGTGAAAAGAAGGTTCATGAGACTATGTAAAAGTTCTGAACTGGGGAAATGCAGAAAGCCCCAGTGCAGAGCCGAAGTCCTTGATGATGAATGGGGTCCAACATCTTTAAAGGCGATGGCCTGGCAGAGTCATAAATATACCAGTAATCCATAGTCGAGTTTCGATCAAATAAGAGCTCGATATATCTTTAGCATAGAACGTTGATCCTCACCCCAAGTAGTGGAAGAGAGGACGTGTAGGAAGTTCAGTGCTCTTGTATATTTGATTCGTAGCTACTTGATATGTGGTATAAAGGTCAGCTAACGGTCTGAGATAATCCCCAAGAACTTTGTCTCAGGGACCACAGGTAACACAACCTTACCGATCCAAAGTTCAAGATCAGGGTGAATACTCTGTTGACGCCAAAAATGCATGCAAACTGATTTAGAGAGAGAAGTTAAAGTCGTTTTCTGTGATCCACTTTAGTAAACGATTGAGGGTATTCTGTAGCTGCTGCTCAATATAACTCATGTTCGACGATTACAGAGACAGCTCGTCAAAGCAATTGGATAGTAGTTTGAAGGAATCTTGAGATTCTCCCTAGGCTTAGAGAAAGGTAGAATAGGACAATAGCCTGGCGCCTGACATCAGGAAAAAAACATTCTCCTGCCAGATCCAGTTAGAAACAATAAAAAGCATAGCAAGAAAAGCAAGAGATAGATGGCACAGCATGTCATAGTGTATGTCATCTGGTCCTACTAATGAATGTACTGCCGGACCGATGAAAGGCCAATTTGAGTTCCACTAATGTAAAAAGACGTTTATGGTCATAAAGACAATCAGCTCAAAAGGAAAGAGATGATTTTTCTGCCCGAGGCTTGATGACTAAGATGGAAGAAGAAGCAGAGGTGCTAGATAACTGGCAAAAGTTTTCACCCAGAGTATCGGCGATGCTCCAAGTATCAGCTACTTCCTGGCTATCAGAGAGGAAGATCTAGAGGACGGGACAGAATTATATTCCCACGGACCTTTTGAATCTTGTCCTATATGACTTTGGAACTGGTGCTAGAAGATATGCTGGTTGTGAACTTAATCCAAGATTACTTCTGGCTTTGACGTATTACCCATTGAGCATGTGCAGGGCCTGCTGGAAACAATGCGGTTCGAGAGTGTGAAATATATACAGAAAGTATCCCAAACTCGTTTTTGAGCCTTCCGTGCCATGTGGCAGGCAAGATTCCACCATGGACAAGAATATAGTGGAAAACGTGTCGAAGTTTTAGGAATATATTGAGCAGCTGCTTGTATAATACAGTCAGTTACTGCTGCCACACAATCGTCTATTGATTGGTTACAGACGATGGCAGGATCAAGTTCTGTGAGAGCAGTGAAAGAGGGCCAGTTTGCCTAATCCAGCTTCAACTGGGGCCCGCAGATCAGGTGGCATCGACCACGGCCAGCCTTTATCAAGATTATGGGAAAATGATCGCTGCCTGAAAAGAGAAAGATTGTGATCATAGAGCAAATGCTGTACAGAGCGACCCCTCCTATCAATAACAGCACTTCTCCAGAGGGGATGATATCCATTAAAGTCCCCAAGGATGAAAAAAGGAGACGGCAACTGTTCAATGAGAGCATCAAGGTCTGATTAATCATATGTCTCTCCAGGGAACAGATAGAGAGAACAAACAGTGATGGTATAACCCAGGGAAACACGGATGACTACGACCTTCAAGGGTGTGTCGAATAGTAAAGAGGGTGGGCACATGCTGATCAACCAACAGTGTCAGCCCTTTATGTACTCGTCCATCACACAGTCTCTCATTTCTGTATAAAGAAAACTGCCGAAAGGTGACTGTGTTGGCAGGTTTCAGAAATGTTTCCTGTAAGGAAAGACATACAGGATGGAAGGATGCAATCAGTTCTTTGATACCATCCAAATTAGAACGTAAACCTAGAAAATTTCATTGTATAAGGTTGACCATTTTATTTACATGTAGGCGAACTGGGTGAAGATCCCTTCTGTTTACGACCACGTCTTTTTTCCATACTTTTTCATCAGAGAGAGGTCTATCGACCTTCATGGATCCTGCCCTGGATTGATTGGGCAGGTATTTGGTGATGGAATGGGATTCCAGAGACTGAGGACGTGACGAATGATCGTTTTGCATCGTGGAGTGAGAGAATAAAATCTATTGAAAAAAATGCCTGGAACCAAAGGATGTGGATCTTAAGATTTGTTGAAATGTATGTAAGGGACAGAGATAGTTGTTGGAGTTGATTCATTAAATTTTTTAACCATGGAGATCAAAGTACTTTTCATTTTTTGGAAAACGATTCTTTTGAAGGCACAGAGAGATCTGTCTGCACTCCCACTGTAGTTGTGGAACGAAGTGCAGTAGCATATGTCCAAGATGAGGTGATGCACAGCAATTTTCGAGCCTCAGGATAAATAATGTTATGAATCGTTTTCAAACGCTGCACCCCTTCTTCTTTTAACTATTTGTGGCAAGAACGAAAGTAAGACGGGTGAGAGCCATTAAAATTGATGCCATGAGGGTCCATCTCACACTCGTAGGCATCATGGTACTTGCCACTGCAACGAGCACACCTCAAAGAACCATGACATGACATGTTCGAGTGACCGAACAGTTGACACTGGAAACATCAGATAGGGTTTGGAATGTATGGCCGAACTCTGCAATTAAGATAACCTGCCTTGATGGTGGCAGGTAAACGTGGTGATGTAAGTGTCAGAATGAGGGCATTAGTCAGCATCATAATTACACCTTTGCGAGTGGAGATACGCCTCACTGCAGAAACTTGTTGGGTGGAGAAGCCAGCGAGAATCTCCGACTCTGGATTGTTCTTCAAATCACTCTCAACAATAACTCTTCGTGATGAATTCAAAGTAACATAAGGGGTAACCTCAATAGGTATATCTCCAATTGCTTTTGAATGCAAGAGGAAGTCACTGTGTTGAGATATGGATTTTTCTACCAGTATGTCACCAAAGTAAAGCTCTTTACTGGCTCTGGAGAGCCAGCAAGCCCTTAAAGGTTTGTCTAAAAGAGAATGTAAGATAAGTCTTCACCATACCTATATTTTGCATTCGTCATTATACAATACCAAGTAGGATCAGGAGAGTTTCCTGCCAGCGGCACAGCGGTATGTTTGTGGATTACAACGCAAGAGAAAGGGTTTTTAATAACCTATTGTGTAGCTTTGTGCTTAACTTTAAACAAACAAAAGAGTGTAGAAATATCAAAATCAAAGAAGCTCAATGAAACCCTGTCGACAGGTGAAAGAAGTTAATATTGTATTATTAACAATTTAACACGGTATTACTGATCCTTTGATAGTTTATGGGTGACTTCATATGACCTACTTGTATTTTATTAATACATACATTCTAATAGTTATTATTTTCATTCATGTTCATTACTGTTTCACTGTTACTGCCATTTTTATTACTATGAATTATTAAGCATTATCTATATATTACCTCAAATGGATGTTTTGATAAATATGGAAAATTATAATTAAAGCCTACAAATATTTTATTCATTCGGACATTTTGATAACTATGTATTATTTTTTTCCACTTTTATTCGTACATTTTCCTAACAGAGATTTTAATACCTGTGTAGCTCTTTCATTAAGACGTGCCTATAAATTGTTAGCACATAATGTTCTGATTATTATGAACTATTTTCATTAACTTCTGTTCATATATATTTTAATAACTATGGTGTCATTTCACCGAGGGCTGTGTATGCTTTATTAACATAGATAACTGTATTTTATGATTATGAAAGATTTGTATTAATGTTTCCGAGATCGTTTTGGTATTGCGATTTCTTAGAGACTGTTCATATGGAAGAAATCGTTAGTATGAGTATGTTGTTTGAATGCTTTAGCGTCCAGGAAAATAGCGACGCAATATTGATCAAACTTCCTGTGTGGGCATGAAGTTGTTCAAGGATGGCTGTGTTATCTCATGTACCTAATGCTGACGTTATAACTCCTAATGTTGAATGAAATAATTTTTTACTGCTAAAACCTCGCAAGAAATGTCTACTTTTCAACGCAACTTAAACTTTCAAAGAATTAAATATCAAATAAAACTCTACAATAATTCTCCTGTTATTTACTTCTCACTAATTAGCAAAATATTTGATCACTATGATTTGAATATTCATTATACAATAAGCTACACAATTTCGATTATCTATTTCAAATTTCGAAACGTAAATAGTTTCACTGCCAATCTGGCTTATGTTTTAGAATCACAAAGAACAATGGTGTGTAATAGATTTACTGTTGTGCGTTTATTTTAATACCTTTTTTATTTCATTATAGTTCTTTTTTTCATGTGACGTATATTGTTGGGTGTGTATTGCGCAATTCCTGTCTGTTCTCTAAATTTGTAGAAGATTCTTGAGAGCAAGAATCAACACTATTTGTTTTAGGAAAATGCGCTACAACATTTTTGAAACTTCGAAAAACTCGCGTGATTCGTATAAAAGCAGTTAAGCGAGAGACAGAATTATTATTATTATTGGTCAGCTACAGTCAATGTGATATAGACTATGCTTGTGATTAACGCTTGTTAATCCAAAAACTACAAAACTGGTTCAGGAACGTTGGTAGATTTCGAACGTTACAAACTGTTCAACGTCAGTAAATTAGCTATGAACGTAAGTATTTCTATAAATACGTGAAATATCTCATTAAGTAAAATGTCAGTGGTATGAGGCCAACCAAGCTAGCTTGCTTAAGCTGGGGGTAACAATATCAACTCAGAATTAATTTGCTCGTCGTGGACCTGGAACGTCGATAAGATATTCAGTTCTAGACCGGATTATATTATATCAAAAAATCTTTGAGTTAAAAAAGAAAATTACCTGTGTCAATCTTGTTGGTAGAATATAAATTTGTTGCATATTAACATTTAATTAACTTCTGAACTTAAATTTTAATTCCGATTATTTGAAACAGTAATAAGTAACGTACCTAATATAATATATACTCGTCTCGGATAGCTTATAATACGTGTCACGTGATATATCACATCTCATCTTGGTCTTAGTAATGCAAGATATACTAATATTGTAAATTGCAAATTATAATTTTCGGAGATTCTCTAAGTTACCGCACGACTTTCGGCCTATATTTTTTATTTAACTGGCAACAGTTTTGTTTAAGGAGATTTTTATCACCAAATAAATTCTTACACTAGTTTTCATCGTGTTAAAAATTCTTCTTTAACAAAAATAATGAGTTTCATAATTTTAGAATGATTCTTTCGCTTACGCTCTTGTGATATTGGCAAATCGAATAAAAATGTCTTTTCTTCCAAATAAATCACGCATACGAGATACTAACAAGTAAATGTTCTAAAGCTGAAATCTTGTTAAACTGATTAACACCAAAAATGGATTTCAAACTACTTAGAAAACGTTCATGAGAGTCCCCCACTATAACAGCGTTAAGTCTTCGAATTTACAATGTTTAACACACACACACACGTTCATGAGAGTCCCCCACTATAACAGCGTTAAGTCTTCGAATTTACAATGTTAAACACACACACACATGTTCATGAGAAACCTTTATAATTTAAAAGAAGAAATTAAAAAAATATTATTTTCTTCAATGCTCTTTACTAATGAATAGTTTAGCGCATGGCTGTTTAAACGACATGTGATTCCACCAATACTTTAATGAAGTTCAAATTATTAAATTAAGTAACATTTAGCTCAAATGTATTTGAAAATATATACGTTATTGTAATGGTCGTTTTATCTCCAGTTCACTGCATGTGAAGTACTTTCAATCCCAAGAGGCCTGGCATGTTCAGACGGTTAGGGCGACCGACTCGTAATCCGAGGGTCACGGGTTCGAATCCCCATAGCACCAAACATGCTCGCCTTTTCAGCCATGGAAATGTTATAATGTTACGGTCAATCCCACTATTCGTTAGTAAAATAGTAGCCCAAAAGTTGGCGGTAGGTGATGATGACTAGCTGCCTTCCCTCTAGTCTTACACTGCTAAATCAGGGACGGCTATTGTTTATAGTTCTTGTGTAGTTTTGTGCGAAGTTCAAAACAAACAATCAATTCCAAGACGATTAACTCTAAGCTTAAAACATCAGTGTAGATTAACAATTAACATAATGAGAGGTAAGGGGAGTTTCCACGTTTTTTTATTCCCATATACTGATATATCTTAAAGTTTCATTTCATCCATAAACATGAGTTTCGTATACCCCACATGTCCACAAACATCGTCTATCTTCTTATGGATGACTTATAATTTCCTGTCCTATAAGACTGAGGAAGTTATTTCTGTCTAACACAAGATTCATTTCGTATACAGTATATTGTGATTGCTTTACCGTATATTGAAAACCCTGCAACGATATTTTGCACAAAATGTCAAGAAAAAATTCTGAAGTCACTGAAATTGGCTGAATATGAAGCTTCATAAATATTACAGTGAAAACGTATTTCGTTTTACCAAAAAACTATTTCGGTTTATCCACTGCTTGGAAAGCATAAGTGTTGCCTTGACATTTAATACTTAGTTACTCAATAAATTTTGTTCATCGAACAGTTTTGCTAGCCACACTTTGTTAACAAATTTCCAGGATCACGTGTTTGATTTATTGTTATTTCTATCAGTTTTGTCGTTAATATCAATACACGTATTCATAAAGTTTTTAAAAGTCAAGTTTAGAAAACATTAAAGACTTAGAGTCACTGAACCTCAGGAATGGAAACTTTATCATATTTTCTCCACATAATTTTTGTAGGTTGGTATAATTTTAACCTGTAATAAATAGTCTGATCAAACCCACAGAAAATATTTTTCGTTCACGCAGAAGAAGGAAAAATTAAAATATATCTTTCATACATATAAGAGATACATGCAGCAAGCAAATAAATAGATCATATAATAACTTAGGAGCTAAAGAATGTAGAAGTTATTTTCAAGAAGAGTTTTGCGAAAAAGATTTATATAATCCTATACAGGTATAAGTATACAATTTCATAATAAAATGAACAACAAGATTTCACAGGTTCAGCTAATTTTCATATCCTTTTCACACGCATGAGCTGAGCTGCCAAGGTCGTAATTAAAGTATTATATTGAAGACAGTTAAATTAATACATTTGTGGGACCGTTTATTGAGGTGTTTGTACATGTAGTGATGTAAGCAGGGTTGAGATGATTTAGAACGTTAGAAATTAAAGCTAAGAGACGATAGGACGATTCCTTACAAATAACCTTAAAACGTTTTGTTTGATTTAGTTAGTTATATAAAATAGTATGTTTGAGAAGCATCACAGATATCGTATTCTTAGTTGTATTTTGCTGAATAATTCAGAAGAATGCATTCGTAGCTTCATTGCTACATGCTCTTCAAGTCATACATAAATATAGGTTTAATGTGGCGAGTCAAAACATCATACCTACTAATATACATGTCATTACTGCAAGAAGCCTAGTCTTGGTCTTTCAATTTATCCTTTTTCCAAGTTTGCTGATAAGAGTTGAAAATACCAGTAAAACTCATTGACAAATGACAACTCGAACGATAGATTTGTCTACATTTCTGTATTATACTATTTTCCTTGGTAGCTATTTTTTCAGGTTCACCCTTCAAGTTTTATAATATAGTACTTTAAAACTAGACAAAGAATGCATGCAAAATGTATTTAGAGTTAGAGAAACAAAACACGTACTGGAAAGTAAATTTTTGTTCTTATTTCTAAACTGAGAAAATTAATTGTAGCTAAAGGCAGACTAATAAACTGTCAATAATAATACAAACTAAAAATCAAAAGTATTCAGAGAAGAAAATATTAAATTACTTTACAAGCAAAATCGCGAGAAGTGAACTGTTTTTAAATCATGAAGTAAAGCTTTTTGTCATGAGCAAACTTTAGAGTGGTGGGTTCTTTACGTCATTTTGTTATTATTATCGCACTGAACTGAAAACTATATAACGAGGCCAATTTGTTTTGTTGAATTTTTGCGCAAAGGTTACTTGCATTGTTATTGCTAGTTTTGAAGTGATAAGTTAGATAAAAGACAGATAGTCCGCACCACCCACCGCTAACTCTCAAATACTTTTTACCAATAAGTGAGCATGGGACGTGTTCGGCAGCGGGTTTCGATCCCGCGACCCACAAAGTACGAATTGAACGTTTAATCATTTGACCCTGCTTGGCAGAAGAATTGCATTTTACAGATGAGATGGAAAATGTATTTGATGCAAGGAAAATACAACTGAAAAAAAATGCTGTGTTATGTAAAGCTTATGTATATGATGCTCTTTTCTCACATTTAGCAGTCAAGCTAAGAAAATATGTACCAGTTGTCCAAAAGAAAGGTATATTTAAAACATCAAGCATTTCAGAAATAGTTTCGGAGAACAAACTTTTCCAAATAATCTGATTAAACAAATTACTTTGCTTAATTAATACGACAAAAATGCTCTCTATAGTAAAGCAACTTTATGAAAACCAGCTTTGAATGTTCAAACGTGTTTCTCTCCCAAGCATTCTAGGAAAATTAGAGAAGGAATTACGTCAGAGCTGTTGTTCTTCCCAAGCCTGAATGTATCAAAAACCTGTTTTTTGAAAAGACTTTTCTCACCAAATAACGCACATGGAAAGACAGATTGTATATTTACTAACACACTGACTGACTATCAAACTAATGAGGCAGGTGTACAGCAGAAAACTCGTTATGAAGATATATTATCCCACAAAATATTTCTATAATTACCGTTCTATAGTAAGATGGCAGTAGAAGTCGGTGCTAAAGATAATTTAATTACGAATAAATAAATAAAGTAAGAATTTATGCATTTCATGGCTAGAAATGTTTTATAAGTTTCAAATTATAAGTTGAAAAACATTCAAGGCGGAGAAATGATACTAAAATGTTGAAGAATTTGGTATGAAATTTATAAACCAGCTTTAAACTGAGTACAACACTGGAATTATCTATCGTATTTTAAAAAGATGTGGACGACATTCCTTGTTAAACATCTATGGTTTCATTAAAATGACGTTAGTAAAACAAGCGTCAAAGTGCCATCACAATCGCATTGTTTTAGTTGTACATATTTTCTGCTAAAATGACAACAGAGATATATCGAGCCCACACCTTAAGACTTCAGAAGAATGTCACCATTTTATCGTGTAAAAATTAGCTTTACTACGATACAGTCATGTGTTGATAAATTACACTGAGATTGATTGTTTGACAGTTCACCAGAAACTGTCAAATCAATATGAAACCTATGAAAGTACAAAGTGATACGACACCTAATACTAGTTATGATTCCAGACATGTATCCCAGGACTGAAATACTGCATGAAAAACGTGTATGAATCAAAGTTTGTGATGTATAGTTTAACTCCTTCTGAAAATTGTAGTAGAAATGATAGATTAAAAAAAATTGTGTAAGAGCGAACAGACGTTACGAGAAACTGGAACTGCTATCAACAAAAATGATCGAGAAAGTGGACTAGATAAAAATTAAAGCTCGTCAAAAATGACATTAAGTATAACAATATATGATGTTTTGTGAAAGAGATGAGAGTGAAGTGCAGATTTTGTCAACAACCTGGATATAATTATAAAAGTAAATGATACCTATAGAATAGTGAGAGATACACTAAATGTCTAAATGGGCGAATACCTCAGCTGACACAAGGTACTAAATTAAAAGGTTAAATTGAGTTTGAATCACAAATAGTGGAATGAACAAAGCTTGAGACGTGTGCTCTTCATAGATGAATCCAAATCCAAATTGTTTATCAGCAAGCAACAAAAGCTTGTTCTACAGCTAAAAGGTGACAAAAATATATCACATTTAAAGTGAAGCAAGAATTTTTGGGCGGTTTGGTTTATTTTGATTTTCGCGCGAAGCTACACAAAAGCTATCTGCGCTAGCCGTCTCTAGTGTAGCAGTGTAAGGCAGCTAGTTATCACCACCCACTGCCAACTCTTGAGCTACTCTTATACTAACGAATAATGGGATTGACCGTCACATAATAACGCAGAAAGGATGAGCATGTTTGGTGTGACGGGGATTGGAACCCGCGACCATCGGCATACAAGCCGGTGTCTAGCGTTCCGGAAAGTCAGTACAAGTACAGAACCTATGAGTTATTTCTGTACTGCGGCAATGGCCTGGTTTAGCTTCTCCGAAGAAAAACGTACTTATCTTCATCCTACACTTTTTTCTGTTAACGTTGCATCAGTTTGAGTAAAAAGTTTGTCAACTAACTCAATCATATGAAAGGCATATCCAGGACTCTAATTTATAATATGTTTATTGTTCAAAGATGTATTTGCATATCGACAGTTTAAAATAAGAGGTAGAAGTGTAGTTTCACTAAGTGTTTCATACGTACATTGCTTTGTTGGTGAATGTCTTGAATTACATTTATACTAATAACTCACGAATTAATTAGAAAATTTATAGAAGCAACAAATGTTGTACAATGTATTTAAGAATCATGACTGGCATTCAGAGACTGAAATACGTAAAGGTATAAACAGATAATAAGCACACACATACGCACGTATACATATGAACAGTCTAGTTGTAGATTACTAAACAAACATGGTCGTGTAATAAATGCATATATATATGTATATGTAGAGAGAGAGAGAATATCACAGTGAGTGTTTAGTATCACTTTATTTCGTATCGAACCCGTCATCTTCTGGTACATGTCTAACACTCTGTATTTCGAGGAATAGAGTTAGCTGATTTATTCAGCTTCAAACAGATAACTGAATATGGATCTGCAATGACCGTTGAAGTGTCGCTCTCTGATTGTGTCCCTCAAAAACCAAGTACTGTGATGAAAACGTTGTGTAGATTTTATGCTGAGTATTGCGCGTGGAAGTTATCTTTGAAGTGACCGTGAATATCGCGAGATCCTTAGCAAAACATTTTGGTAAGAAGACCAATACATTCTTCAAAAAGATAATGTTTTAGTTATAAAACAGGCTCACGTCTGATTAAATAAAGAAGCACAATCAGTTTATTTTTGGGTATGGACTCTTAATGGGGTCACTATAGAAGTAATTATGGATAACGGAGGAGCTTGATGGTTACATCAGAGGCTCTGTAAACACCAAGGGCCTTTAAATTCCGCAGCAAAGTGCGGATATATTATGCTAGTTAAACGAATTGTCTTTAGTGCATGTCAGACAAAAAAACAAAACAAATATTAAATCATCCAGCTCAGATTCACAACACTAACAAAACACTCATAACTGATTAACTCTCTACAACAGTCCGTCTACTACGTACTTTTCATCAACTATATTGTTTTATGCCCTTAGGATACTTTTTGTTAACATCATGACATAGGATTTATCAACTTCTTAACACACAATTAAGTTCTTCTGATAATCTCAGTTGTCACCAACTGCACATGAAAGCTGGATTACAATTTTAGTGTCTTATGGATAACTTCCGTTTCATGAAAATATGTGCTTTCGTTAAAAAATTGGGAAACAAAGATTGAACATTTTGCTCCTTATGTATGTACACTATTTAAAAGTTTGTTTGTTTTACGTTAAGCACAAAGCTACACAAGAAACTATCTATGCTATGTCTACCACAGGTATTGAAACCCGGTTTATAGCATTGTAAGTCCTTAGACATACCGCTGTGTCACTGGAGGATATGTATTATTGATCTTTTATCAGTCTCATTCATAGAATTTTTACTTAGATAAGTAAATTTTCCACGTGTCTTGTTTTCTGATAATTAAAAAGTTTCACTGAGATACAATTACTCTATTTTTGAATTGATAAATCACCTGTTTCATTCAAAGAATGCTCACGTTTTTGATAATGTTATTCATCATTTGGAAACTTTTCCCATTTCTTTATCTTGAAGAAAGACACCAGTATCATCACACGTTCTTACATTTCCAGGCTTAGTCCACGTCGTTTCACAGACAGAATCACTTATTACATGAACACAACATGCATTCCGCTGTTTATATTGTGGTGTTTCGGAACGTGATTTATCAAGAACTCACTGGAAATAGAGAAATCCTCAAAAAAACGTCACTAAATTGTCACGTGATTCTGAATACTATGCATTTAGAAAATTAAGTCATCCAAATACTGGTGTTTACTTAACTTCATATAGATTAGAAGATATTTCTAAAATTGCTGGTTGACAGAAGACATTTTAAGGCAACAATTTTTTTCTATTATCTTGTTTAACCTACAAAAAATAATTCAGTAAACAGAAGTTAAAACATTGAGGTCGTGACATAAATTTTTGTTTGTTCATTTTACGATGAAAATAAAATAGTCGTTCTCCACTTTTAGAATACTTTGTCTCATTAAGCTGCATTTTGGTTTATTCATTGATGTCTTTAAGCATTAAATTTTTTTTTTCTCGCGTTGGAAACTTTACTAATTATTATAACTTTCATAAGTTTGTATTAAATAAAAACATAACTTGTTAATAAATACAAAAGTTTATATATATTAATTTCTTATAACTTAAAAACCAAACAGAAATAAAAATAAATTAAACAAAAAACGCTGCGCTAATTGAAAACATCCCAGCGGTTTGGATTTGTTGTTTTTAACACAGCCCTTCCTAGTGATTTTGTTTATTTACCTTTATTAAAATGTAATTATTTCCATTAATATATACATATATATTAAAGCCAGAATAGTTCATTAAAAACGAACACAAACGCAGGATTATCGATTAAGTCAGATTCGTCTGAAAACCGTCAAAAAGTTTTAACTTTATTTTTCATCAATATAAACTTGTTGCTAGTTAATATGAATCAAAATTATACTTGAATAATTCAGGTAGTCAAAATTTGATATACTTCAATATTTAAGCAGCTTAATATTAATGCATTACAGTTATAAATTATCACTAATATTTAAAATATGTATTTTCGTTAAATAATTATAAAAGGCATTCTTGCTCTTTCATGATATTTAAGGTTAGTGTTAGATAGTGATTTGAATGATCATACACCAACTTAGAATTATATACATATTAACGTAAATACATAATAATCTAATCGTTTGTGAAATCTAATCCATTCCCAGAAGATCAGTGGTAAATCTGTAGACTTACAATGCTAAAACGTGGGATTCGATGGCTTGTAGTGGACAGAGTGCAGATAGCATATTCTTCGACTTTGTGTACCCAGAAGAAACAATGATAAGTCTTTTGACTTACAAAGCTCGAATCATGGATTTCATTCCCCTCTATGGACAAAGCAGATAGCTCCATGTGGCTTCGTTATATGATGCACACTGGCTTTACGTTAAACAAACAAGTAAAACCTACTTCAGTATGAAATAAACGAAAGTTGTTGACAAAAAATTCAGTTTAAAACTATAGTTTTATCTTTCCTTTATTGAATTTTGTTCTCTGTAAAATTTTTCTCTAAGAAATATAAAGTGTTTTGTCTAAGTTCCTCACTTAAAAAAACTGTAAACATTTCCTATATTTCGTAGTAGATCTGTATACATTAAACCAATGAAACACAGCCCATCATGATCAGGTGGTTAGGGCGCTCGACTTCCAGTCTAATGGTAGTGGGTTTGAATCCCCGTCACATCAAACACGTTCGCTCTTTTAGCCGTAGGGGTGTCATAAAGGCCCGATCAATCCCACTATTCGTTAGTAAAAGAGTAGCCATCTAGTTTAACACTGATAAATTAAAGACAGCTAGCGCAGATAACCTTATGTAGCTTTGCGCGAAATTCAAAAGAAACAAACAAAAACCGATTAAACGTTTTAACACTTATAAAGATGCACAGAAGTCGATACAGTATTATTAATACTTGTGAAGTAAAAATAATCCTGTATATTACAGATCTTGTTGGGTTTTTTTTTCTGAAGTATAAGAAACAAAATATTTCAACTCAAAGGTAGGAAAATATGTAGAGAACAAGTTCGTTGATTAATTATTATTTTTAAAGCACACTTTCTTCAGAAATAAACTTAAACAGCTGCTTGAGTTTTAAGACAAAAAAATCATCATCGACAATTATTTCTTGGAACATCTGTTCACATTTAACTTAGTTGAACCTGCATTAGTTATTAAGGTTAATGACATACATATATTATGTCTTTACAGCATGACACACGTGCGCGTAAGTCTTCTGTTTTGTATTTTCAACACAGGACGAATTCCTCCTGCTTACAATAAACACTGAATATCTTTCGTGGTGTCCACGGTTCCAGATTAGCTGCCGAAAGTTCAAGCATAGATTTAGGTAGTAAAAGTCAATGTTAATAATTGGAAAACAGCATTCGACAAAATCTCCCAAAAAAGCACCCAAAAAATCCGAATGATGAGAACATTAAGGTCATGCGCACTAACCAATTTAACTCAGTTTCTTCTCAGTGTCGTCTTCATTTGCCTAAACTAAGACAGTATCGCAAAGAACCACTTACATAAAAGTTTGTTTAAACAAGTTACAAATTATTCCTGCCTGAATTTCATGTTATATTTCCAACGTTTGTAATAGCAGTATACGACCTCGTTTCTATAATAAGAGTGAAAGTCTTTGTACCATTACTTATCCAACATTTTAATTTATAATAACAGAGCATAAAGTAATTGTACAAGGAAAACAAGTTTAAACGAGAGTTGAAAAGTTAAACAAAAATGGCACACTGCTGCTATTACTTAAGCACGTTACATGATTGTGGTGTGATTATAGTTTATTTTATATATTCTTATTGCAATATTTAGAAACGAAATTAAAAATAGATATTTAATTATTGTATTGTTATTAGACATTGTTGTTTTTGTAATTTCTTTCAGAATTAGAGATTTTCATTTTGGGGGCTGATATTATTCAAAACAAATAAAGATCAAAATATTAAATTTAGTGAATTGAAATCCAGAATTAACATTTTTATGTCTTCTAGAAATAATATAACTTTATATTGTTCGTAAACATTGTGCTTTTGACTTTGAAATTAAATGTCAACTTATTTTTTATTCGATTTACGCGTATGAAATTCTCCAGGGCCACAGCGGTATGTCTGTGGACTTACAATGCTAAACACTGGGTTTTGATACCAGTGGTGAGCAGAGCACACATAGCCCTTTGTGTGGCTTTGCACTTAATTAGAAACAACAACAACAGCATATGATATATATTGAAATTTTCCAGTAGAGAGTAGAATCACGTAGCCATCTGAAGATGGATGGAAGGCTGAATGAATAAATAAGTAAAATAAAAACAATGTTAAAATAAATAAAATGAACAGTATAGTGATATTATTTCTTGTATAAACGTTTTATTTGTAAAACTTAAATATAATTGGTAATAATTAGAATTCACTTCTTCAGTCTAATTCACACCCTAATAATTGCCGTTTGTAGAAATTAATGATATATGTATAGCTCCTAGGCCACTACTGTATCTGTCGTATTCCAACGAACCTGATAACTGCTGGCACTGAGTTTTAGTATTTGGCTGCGTTCATAGCGGATAGCGCAGATGTAATGAAATGTACGTAATATATAACACTTTCTAATTTGTTTTCACTCGTGAGTTTTCACCCTAACCTGAAGCGGATGATTTTATGACATTGTTTTTAATGTTTAACAGTGATGTTGACCATCGTCATTGTACCTAGCCTTGATAATGAGTGTTTATTTCAATGGTTCTGTTCACAAGTAAATAGAATTACAGAAATACATCTCCTCTGGGTGTTCGGTCACATGTTTCTTCAGCGACTATTACGATAGCAAATTACACTGTTCCTTTCAATTAGGCAGAAGAAGGGATAGTTTTGTCTTTACTGTTCATTTGTTAACTTGGTGAATGCCTTTAACATGGTTTAATTCACGTGATATTCTTATTATTTGTTTGATTTCCTATAGAAGTGATAATGGAAATATATCATATAATTTGTTGCTATATAGGTAAGTGTGGCCATCTAGAAGTCGTTTGTTTGTTAAAATATCTTCTGAAAACGTGTTTGTTTTAACTGTATAGGCTCAAAGTGACTTAGTTATTTTAAGCCATTCTTAGAATTTCTTTTTCTCGTTTGTCAACGTATTTACTCGGAAACAGCTTCTCTCTGTTTTCCTGACTGTACCAAACTCAACAATGACTTGCTGTGATGTAGAAATATTAGAATTAGCGACGTTTTGAACTCCTACAAATATCAAAACAATATATATATAACAGAACATAGTTTATCATCAAACACGCCCTTTGTTCACTTTACGACCCTTTCAGTAACAACGGGTACGTTTTCTAGACTCACATGGTACCTAAAATGATGCTAATTTTGATATCCTCTTTCGTTATTACACAGCCTTGTGTATTTTAACATTATTGCTTCCAACCCTTCTTGAAACTACCTGTAACATTCTTCTGATACTTGTTTGAATGTCAAGCTCTGAGTTACTAACATCTCAATTCTCTGCCTTGCTCTTTATTTTTATTTTGGTACTTCAAAAAATTTCTAGTCACGTTCTTAATTTTTTTTCTAGAAGTTTCACCTCATTATTGAAAGGCTTTTAAAATGCTGTCGGTTTCTTTACAACTTTCTAGGCCTGAGTATATTGTCAACCATCTGCATCAATGAACCTATCAGTGTTTCCAATGGATTAATTTGGGAAAACTCAGAGAATTGTTGAAAAATGTTATAAACATATTATAAACGATGTACGTTTATCTTATAGACCTTTTTACATCTAAAGGAACAATTTATGAAATTTGAATCTCTACTGGGTGTTTAAAGTAGAAACCATGTTCCATTTGTCATATTCTTAATCACATTATTTTTTCTCTACTTTCGGTAACATTAGACATACTTCGTTGACTTCATAATTGTGATGAAGTTCTTAATTAACTTTTAAACATTTTCGTATGCTTAAACTAACACGCTATTAAACCGACTTTTGATTTGCTACTAGCTTTCAGTTTATTGTTTACTCTTCATTGAGTTCTCGTAAGTTGTGTCTTACTTTATTAAAAGACCAGCTTTACTTTCAGACCTTTTAATATCATATTAGATTATCTAGGTAACGTTGTTATATATGAACTATTATATTATATGAACTAATAACATTTTATAAAACTAGTTTGTTAAATTAAAATAAAAAACCCCTGTAATCCTAGACCTTACTTTACATGGGGCAACAGTTTGGTAGATTAAAAGAATTAACTAAGAAAGACAGAGGAAAGTAAAAAGAATGATTACTTGGTAGTCAGATTGAGAGATTACATAAACCCATGAAAATTATATATTAATGTAATTCCACTTTTTTATTAATTCTAAATTAATCTAAGATTTAAATATATATTATTTAGCTCTTGTGATTTTTTTTAGTTCAGGTGTTCTTTCCATGTAAAGCTACGACAATAAGGCTTATCGAACTATTACCACAGCTTTACACGAATATGATTACTAAATTGAAAAGAACTGTTGATAGTGGACAGAAATATTGACTCAGTGATGTCGAGAAACCCACTTGTTCAGAATTATATATGCAAAAACGGCTCGTTTGGGTTGAGAAAATATTGACTATCACAGTGTTTCAGAGCTATTCAGTATAGACCAAAGTAATGTTATCAGACATTTGGATTGTACATGGACTGAATATTTTAGTAAATTATCTATCGTATTTCTTAACTTCAAGACGATCTTTTAGGCTCCATTTCGTCCAATCAAATAAAAATTGTTTTTGTTTTTTATATAATTATTCAGGAAATTAAAGTAAATAAATGACACTGTGTCTGTTACTCCATACCCGGCTTGATGAGCTCTGGTATTGTTCGAAAGCCGTCGTTGGCTCAAAATATAGCAGATACTGTGTGATGGACACGTTGTTTACATTCTTTTTTGTTTGCTTAATACGTTCTTCATAGTGGGAATGAGTGAAAAACAAATTACATCCCAAAATATTAAAAGGAAAAACGTGCACAGATGAGGACGGCGCTGTAATTTTGCTCAGTTGTAGATTTAGACGTACGTGTTAATTATAGAAGCATGAATATTTTGTTTATGATGGAAATGAAAGATGGAAATGTCGTCATCATGCAACTAAGAATATTTTATTATTTTTAAAGTATATATACTAATCCACATTTTCTAAACACGTTTTGTGCGCAGACGCCTTAAAATGGAAAGGATAATCATCAAATAACTATGGATTATAGCTAGCTAACATGCTTTCGCAGATAGAATTACATCGGTATCCAATAATCCATTTTATGTCTGATAAGTGATTAGTTACAGATAAGATCAATATTTAGCTGGGTGTCATGATTACAATTCCTTTTGACATATCAGTTTGATCTTCTATAGCGTATTTGATAAGACTGGTATTTAAAAAAAATGTACTTTTTTCTATGATGTGGCGTAAATAGATCTTAAAATAACGTCAATTTCGGAAGAAAGTGACAAAATAGTCAATTAATTGTGCCATTGGATCTTTGCCCAAAATAATTTACTTTAAAAATCAAATTTTTCTCTACTGTAAAAAAACAAAGTTTCATCATGAATACTCTGCCTGAACGATCTATCAAAGAATATAAACAAACACGTTCCCTGGACAGTCAACGTGGGAGTGATCTTAAAAAAGAATTTTTAAATGGAGAGTTTCACAACTGTTTTTCACCTCCTTGACTCTAATTAGTATTTCTTGCTTGTTTCACATCATTAGGACAGCTGAAAAGTAGCTGTATTTCAGCTGAATCAATCATTGTTTGATGTGTATTTTATTAGTTATTATAGGTAAATAAATAGCACAGAGGGCAGTCTGTATCTGTGAATTTGAATATAACACGATCTCAAAATAAAATGATCTCAAGTTATTACAAATATCTGTGTGTGTGCGAGTATTTATAAGTATATACTTAAGATGTTATGAGATAAAAAGTGAACGGTTTACAGAAGATATATCGAACACAGCGACATAGAAATTCACTGCTTTGTAAAGTTTGACTTTTCACTAATGATACTCCAATACCTTACCGCAACAGGTGTATAATATACTAAAATACTCATTTCGGTCTTTAATGTTTAATTATTTTTTTAAGTTCATTTTACAACTGAAACAAACAATATTTACCATTCTCGCTCGGTAGTTCGCAGTTTCTGTTTGTCAGTCTTTTACTATTACAGTTGTTTACGGACTGATTATAAGATAAAATTTTAGCCAGTTGAAGGCAGAGAAATGCTCACGTTTGTAATGCTGTAGGTTTAGAATATAAAAATACGCTTATTTAAGCCTTAAAACAACATTTACTTTTAATCCAAAGCTTCCAGATGCAATTGAAGCAATCAGCTCTAGGTCTTTCAACTGGCAAACTAACTTTGCCAGTTTTCAATTACTTCAATTAATTATTTCAATTACTTTGAAATATTTGTATGGCTAGAAATATAAATGAATGCTATATACATTAATCTAAGATAAAAAAATTAAATGCAGTAGACTACACAAAAGTCCAGAAAACACAAGTTGTATATTTTTTTGTTTTTTTTTAAATGGGTGTTAACTGGAGCATGCTGCAGAGAAAACAACATCATGAAAAAGAAATAAAAATCTAGAAGACCACGTAATACTGACACATCCGCGTCATACGCTAAAACATAACAGAAATTCCAACAGAAAGGGCATCAAATAATTGAGGTAGTTTAAGGCGTGTTGCTAGAATATCGTAGCAAATAGTGAAACTGTTACAGATGGACACAAATGTAATGATATGAATAATCATTCTTATTCTTATAATTTTATTTTGTATTTTAACCTATGTTTTTACAACAGATGACGCTAATTTAGTCTAATGTAAACACATGGTCGTGTTAGATTTAGTTCCTTAATGTTCAAAGTAAATGTTGAGTGATTGATGTGATAAGGTACAACACTTCTTAAACGATTAATGTTCACTTTCTCCCGTAGACTGGGCCTGAAGACGAATTTCGAAATTCGAATTAAAGTTTTAAATAGAAATAAATCAAATATGGAAGAAAAAAGTTATTTCAACGTATTTATTTGTTATTAAGTACATAGCTACGGAAAGGGCTATCTGTATTCTGCCCACTACGAGCATGGAAACCCGGTTTCTTGTAGTACAGGTTCGCAAACATACCTCTGTGGCATTCGGAGCATATGTTTGTGTACATATATATATATATAAATGTAATGTTATACGGAACTTATGTTTTACATGTTAGATAGAAAATGCAGTGGCGCAACCTTTAGTTATATATGTATAAAAAAAACACGTAATATATATGTAGCGCATTTCAACATAAATCCCGTCATTGGTGTTTATATTAATAGAGTTATGTCAGTCATTTAAAGCAGCAGTGGACCTACTACACACTAAAACATTATATATATATATATACTTGTTTCCATTAATAGATGTTAAACGTTGAGATAACTTTGTGCTTCTAAGACAAGACTAGTCTGCCATGCCTACCAGTAACTATACAGAACTTCTGAAAGTCCTCTAGTTACAGAGTATAATGTGTCACATATATATATATATATTAAATACACACATTTTAGTTTTGTTTTTCAAACACTGTTTTCATCGTGTTTAGTCACGAAAGAGATTGTTCATAAGACCGACTTTGATTAACAAGATTAACAGCGCATCTTCTTTTGTTAGCTTTCACTATCTTGTTTGAGCAGCTTTCACATCCTTAAAGCAAATCTTTCTTTTCATAGAGCATTTTATTTCTCTCCCTTAATCTCATTAGAGTGACTAGATATTTTTAGCGAAGAAAGATGTTCCCATTTGAGTAATTGATCATCCGTCCTTTGCTTATCTTAAGAAATTCATGTTTTTATAATCTAATAATGTTTCAATGTGTATATTCACATACTCTTTGTTTATAACAACGTATTATAGTTTGCACGATGAAACAACCTAACTGAATTTCACCAAGAATCTACTATCAGTGAGTAAAGTAGACAGATGAACTAGATAAAAGGAGAGAAGCAGGTATAAATTTTTGTATAAATAAATATATATCAACAGAGAAAAAAATACGTGAAGAAACTGGGCAATAGATAAATAGATACGTGAATAAATTGATCAACAAATAAATAACTACGTGAACAAATTGATCAACAGATAAATAAATACGTAAATAAAATGATCAATAGATAAATAAATACGTAAACAAATTTGTCAAGAGATAAAGAAGTAAAAAATGAATCAGCACCTAAATAAAGACATAACAGAACAGGTCAGCGGATAAATAAATACATGAAAAAACTGTTCAATAAATAATTGAATACGTGAACAAACTGGTCAATAGATAAATTCGAAAAAGAACTAGATGTAGAAGTGTACAAATAGTCATGAAACTATTTATATAATAAACAAATACATGGAGAAAAATAACGTTAATGTAAACTGTTACTTAATAAATACAATACATATAAATTACAAATGTGTATAGCACATTAGAGGACGTAACTGTCATAATAAATTGTGTTAATATTTTGATAAATTATTAAACCAGTAGTAAATACAGATAATTAGAATAATAACGAAATACTGAACAGTAACCAAAATGATTACTCGAAACCTCTCTCAGAAAAATAACGCTTAAATTGCAATTGCGAGACACATGTGACTTTTCATTTATCACCTAAATATAGCTTCATAAGAAGGCACGTTGAACTCTAAATATAGAAAGCATTTTATTAATCACTTATAACTTATAAGATGTGAACAAGAGCTGATGAAGAGTTTTAAGCCATTTGATACGTTGTTTGTTATAGTTTTTTTATTAAAAACAAAAAGAAAAATCACTTAAATTGAAGCTCGATATTAAGAAATGAAGTTTACTTTTTTACACACGTGTAATATATTAATTCAAGTCTTACAAGTGTCTCACTTAAGTAATGCAGTAACTATTCACATAAATAATGAAGGCTGAAATTCTGAATCAAAGGTTTACGTCTTTATTATTCTCCTTTTTACTTAGAGCGTTTTTATGCGACTTGAAAGTAAGTTTGGGAAGCAAAGTAACCAAGTTTCTTATTCTCATTTAGCCCAAACGTAATTACTGAAGAAAGTTGTGTTTTTTAAACGCAAACTCTAAGTAAATGTCAATGTTATTTGTTTGTTACAAAGCACAAAGCTATACAAAGGGACTATCTGTTCTCTGCTCATCACTGGTAATGAATTCGCAGACATACCGCTGTGCCACTGGAAGACAATATGTTAGTTAAGATATATGTCTTTTTTAATGATATCATGGTGAGTAAATGTGGAATGTGCGTGATAATCTTAGCTTCAAGAAAAATTAAGTACTAATTGAAATAGAGTTATCTCGTATACACGTCGTTGCAATTGGAAACATTGTTCAGTTTAAAATACGAGCTATCTAATGTGAATGTTTTCTTCTTGATTTCCTCGGCCCCCCAGTGGCTCAGCGGTATGTCTGCGGATTTACACGCTAAAATCCGGGTTTCGATACCCGTGGTGGGCAGAGCACAGATAGCCCATTGTGTAGCTTTGTGCTTAATTCAAAATAACAATAACAACAATTGATTTCCGCGATTTATTTAAAGTGTTTTTGTCGATGAATTAATACGTAAATTTTAAAAAAGATATTTTTAAATCATTCGGAAATACGTTTTGTATAAATCATACTAAATACAAGAAAGATGAGTTATGATGTAACTGTATGAATATTCAGATGATATAAATTTTATATGAAGGTAAAGTGTTTCGGCTTGTTATGTATATCAATGTCACAGTTCAGGGTAAGTAATGTTACTGTATTGGAAAATCTACAAAATTTCAATCAAAACATATTGTAGTCTAGTCACGAAACTTGAGCGAATGACTCAAAGTATCGAATGCAGGGAAGTACAAACAAATCGTTTGATATATAATCTCTCGAATAAACCTTCAGTAACCACGTACCAGACGAAAAACTTGTCTATATTACGTTCGTACTTGGCAATTCATTGCTGCGAACACAACATCTTAAGCTTGAAATGTATTCTAAAACATAATTTTTTCACAATCTTCATTAAACCTCTACTTGTATCTGTGCATTCTGAGATTTAAATCTTTTAATTTCTTAGGTACAAAACACACCGAACTTAAATGTTATTTAATGACCTTTGTCAAAAGTGGATATGACAACAGTAAAAGAAAAATATGCTGCTAGATTAAAAAAATATAATTGTTGTTTATAACCCAAGTTAATCTCTTTCTATATATATATTCATAATCATACTCTCTTTTCACAAAACCTATGAAGGCTTAAGTATAAACTCCAATGAAAAACTTACAAAAACAAAATAAAACTATAACAGAGATTATACGATAACATTTTAATGTAGTTTTCATACTGTCTAGACACCTAACTAAACATACCTTTGTTTACGATACTGAAGACTTTATCCGAACAACGTCTACAGCTCCTGATAACAATCTAGAAACGCTATAATAAAACTTTGTTTATCTTTGAGAAACTAAATGTTGAAATCTAACAGGAGAATAAACGATATATAAACAGCATTTCTTCCAAAAACCTGTGAGGATGTGCATTTATGTAAGAGAAATTACACAATTCTCATGAATCTGGGATATATTTTAAACGCTACATTTGTACGTAGCCGGCTTCTTCCGTGTCCGTTATACACCACGGACAGTTAACAACTGTCTTAAGAAAGCGCCAAGTGGACACGTTAGAGACTCATATCACTTCAACCGGCTAAATAATAGAACGCCCCCTAGTGAGTAAGTTACGATTATACGAAGAGATTAAGTTTTCCCAGAATGTTTTGTATATTAGCGAACTCTCCCAGTTTTTTCTTTCCTCAGAAAAATACCAAATGATACAGAAGTGTTAGTAGATGCTATAACACAAACTTGTGGATGTAAGACATAACTAGAAGAACTGACACGCCAAGTGATCCGTAGCCAGTCGTGTATTCATAAAGATATCTCTGTCAGTCACATTTTGTGGAGTGCGCAAATGTAAATCAAACTGTAAACCTTAGAACATGAAATTTTTATATTGTTAGTATCAACTCTGGAATAAACACTTCACATTTACCAAAAAAATATGTATAATAAAAGTTAGGTGATGTGTTGTGCCATACTCAATACGCTGTCCCCAGTATTTTTTGTTGGTGTTACTATATTAATGGCCGAGCGCGTAAGGCGTGTGACTCGTAATCCGAGGGTCGCGGGTTTGCGCCCGGGTCGCGCTAAACATGCTCGCCCTCCCAGCCGTGGGGGTGTATAATGTGACGGTCAATCCCACTATTCGTTGGTAAAAAAGTAGCCCAAGAGTTGGCGGTGGGTGGTGATGATTAGCTGCCTTCCCTCTAGTCTTACACTGCTAAATTAGGGACAGCTAGCACAGATAGCCCTCGAGTAGCTTTGTGCAAAATTCCAAAACAAACAAACAGTTACTATATTAATTTAAATGTTTGCTTAGTTGTACGCATATATACATTTACTTGCATGCTATCTTTCGCATATTACTTAAACAAATATGTCAAAAGGAAATGAAATATTAGTTTCATATCTTTTCAACATATTTTTCTTTATAGTATTATAAAATCTAATGATATTTAGAGCCATGTTTCTTAAGATAAGAAATAATGTACACATACTTATATATTAGCACATACCGTCATCTACAACGGGAAGGAATAAAGATAACTGAGTGGAAAAAGAGCAGTTAGAAATAGCGAAGTTCAAACATGTTATAAACGTAATTTTTGACGTTTAACTTATCATTTGTGCAGTGAATTTGCAATTAATTAATCATGTCATGAAAAATTGACATTTTGTATAGAGAATGAAATCAGAACTGTTCATTTTTACATAAATTGTAATTAACCATGTATTGAGAAAATGTTATTTTCTTTAGAAAGCCCATCTGTTTTTTCACAAATCATAATTAAATGTACATTCATGAAGTGCCATTTTATTTACAGAGTGAACGAATAAATCTTGTAATTTCGTATGTTATTGGTCTTAACATATGTCAAAATAATTTTTTATTTAGTGTTTAAAAACTGTGAATTACCAGCATATATGTATCAAAAGATTTATTAACAAAACACTGTGCATGTCCATGAAGTAGTTTAATTTTGGCCGGGTATGTCCAGATGGTTAAGGCACTGGACTCGTAATCAAAAGATCACAGGTTTGAATCCGTGTCACACTAAACATGCCCGCCCTTTCAGCCGTGGGAGCGTTATAAGTCATGGATAATCCCATTATTTGTTGGCAAAAAGAGTAACCCAAAAGTTGTTGGTAGGTGGTGATGACTAGATGCCCATCCTCTAGTCTTACATTGCAAATTAGGGATGGTTAAGAGCAGATAGCCCTCTAGTAGCTTTGCGCGAAACTAAAAAAACAAACAAACCATTGGAAATTTATCTTAAACTCATGACACTTTTTTCCTTGTTAGCGATTGTATGACAATAAAATTTAATATTTGTAAGTAATTCTGTTTTAGTAACAATATATATATATATATTAGTAGTTATGGTATTTGAGAGTGTAACTGTTCCAACCTCAAAATGTTCTCATTATCATCTTGGAATGTTATTTGAAGGAGTTATACCTCATCTTTAGTTTGCTTCTTTCTTAATTCTGTGTAGTTTATCACAGGTATAATCCTTATTTTTTAAATCTATATTTTAGTTACATTTATTTTTGAATATGAGTTTTACTACAATTTGATGGGCATAAGTTAACAAAAACAGATAACGTTTGAGAAGTTATAAGTAATTATATTAATGTTACACACAAACATATATGTATATTAATGTTCTCCTTTTATACTGATTTAGTATTAGCCTCCAACATAACATGTTTTGTTGCTCGTGACAATAACGTGTACGTGAATAGAAAACTTCGTTAAACTATTACCAACAAGCGTGTTCGAACGTTTACACACACATAACACCAAATTTATAATGTAGTGGGATTTTGTAGTCATTCCCTGTGCTAAACGTTACATAAGCCATGGATCTTCGAATTCTCAGTCCGGCAACAAGGAGAATTTTTAGCGCCTGGCCCAGAAATGATTTAACAACAAATTGTTATTGCACAGTTTCCTAGTATTTTACTCTCAATACTTATTAATGAGCTATAATTTAGCTGCTTGAAAGTACATTATAGTAATATTTTTATTTTACATTGCAATCTGTGCATGTACAAAAATTCCTGATAGAAAATAATAAAAAAACAACCTGATCGCTTTCAAAAGGCGGACTTTTTTTCTTCAGGAGAAAACTGGAATCTTTGAAGAAATTCTTTAAATAAATTTTAAAAAAGGTTATTTTAAAAACATCCGGGAGCAAGTTCCCTCAGCAAATGTTAGTGTTCTATATGTCGCTTTCAACTTTATTTTTCATAAATATTTAATTTGTGAAAGAACAATAAGGCATTTTGTGATTCTATATTTGAAATCCCTGGGAGACTTTGATAAAATTCTCACTACAAGGATTGGGTATACAACCGGACGTACTTCTGTTGTGTTACTAATCAACAAAAATCGGGTCTGTTTCACTCAGATGAAGGCATTGCAGTTGTAATAATTAAATGTATGATTTGTGAAATTATAATTATTGCATTGGTTTTATATAAATAAATGATTTGTCTTCTGATTTGCTTGAATCGTGATATTACTCTACGTCCCATCTTAAATTACTACAAACAAATCCCACGTGGATAACACTTTCTCCAGCTTCAACAGATTTGGAAAGGTAAGGCGCTAAAACACTCAATCGTCTTTCGCCGTATTTCGACATTTTATCTAGCTTAGAAAAAATTATACAGGTTTGTCTTAAATTATTTTGTTTTCCTATCCTGTAGCCTGTTAATAGTCGCTACACCTTGCTGCGGACTGACATATTTTAACGTAATATATTGCTATTTCTCTTTTTTTGTTTGTTTGTATGAAAGTGAGCATAAATTTATACAATGAGTTACCCGTGCTTTGCCTGCCAGAGATATCAAAGCCCAATTTTCAGGTTTGTGACTCCGCAGATCTTCCGCGGTGTCACTGGGGAGGGGAAGGTATATTGAATAGAGAAATTTATGTAAGTTTGTCAACAACTGTTTTTGTGCTTGGTTATGTTTCCTGATAATGCTAGTTTAGTAACGTTTTTTCCTTCAGAAATTCTACTTGAAAATATCTTAGCGTTAAAATAAGTTGATTTTTACATAGAATTTTAGGTGAGACAGCCATGGTTCGTACATGCTCGTTAGGAAAACAATTTTTAAAAATAAATATCATGGAAAATTGAGAAAAAACGTTTGTACAAAGACGATAATTGTATTTGTTTCAACAACTAACATTATTATGATTTTATTGTTACATAATTCTGACGAGTCGATTATTATACACAAATAATGGGTCATACAAAACTATTGCTTAGGTAAATTTCTTAATATAAATTGCTTGAGCTTAGCAGACGTTAAACTTGCTTCAAATATTTTGATAGTTTTGTTATGAACTCGAATTGTTTTACTATGAAAAAAGTGTATTTATCTCTGAGAGTATACGTAATACGGATCTCGTGTTTAAACAGCTGTAATTTCATAGACTTACAACATTAAAATCTATAGTTCCATCATTCGCAATGAGCATATCAGATAACCAAATGTTGCTTATAAACAAGCTGTGTGTAAGATGGACACCAGATTTTCGTCATATATAAGAAGGTAGTTTTATTTATAATAACGTATATTTCTTTATTAATGCTATAATAACTTGAAATGCATTACATATCGAATTACGAGGTTCTAAAACAGGTAAATCATTCATAACAACAAATATTACAAATGAGTGCCTTTTATTCTTCACATAAATTGAACTATGTATGTAACTGCTTTACTGTTTTGAAATGTAGTTTATTTACTCCGGGACTGTAAATCCTAATTATTTTTAGAAGTGTATTAATTACTTCCTTGTTTTTATACGTGTATAATTTGGTTGTTTTATCAGGAAGACAGTTTTCTATAAATATTCCTTATATGTTAATATCCACGTAAAGGTTTTTCTGCAAAATCAGTTTGAATATTTTATATAATGCTTGTAGAAATGTAGTGTTAGTGTATTCTACTTAAAGAGAAGTCCACTATGATGGTATTGGTATGTTTTACTTGAAGAGCAATTTCTGTTGTAGTGTTGGTGTGTTCTATTTAATGGGGAGTCCTCTATGATAAAGCTGGTGTGTTCTAATTGAAGGGAAGTTCCCTATAAAAGTGCTGGTGTGTTCAACTTAAAGGAAAGTTCTTTATGGCAGTGTTGGTATACCTATTTGAAAGAAAGCCCTGTATGGTAGCGTTGGTGTGTTCTAATTAAAGAGAGTCCTGTATGGTACCGTTGGTGTGTTCTAATTAAAGAGAGTCCTGTATGGTACCGTTGGTGTGTTGTAATTAAATGGAAGTTCTTTATGGTACCGTTGGTGTGTTGTAATTAAAAGGAAGTTCTCTATGGTATTGTTGGTGTGTTGTAATTAAAAGGAAGTTCTCTCTGGTATTGTTGGTGTGTTGTAATTAAAGGGAAATTTCTATGGTACCGTTGGTGTGTTGTAATTAAAGGAAAGTTCTCTATGGTACCGTTGGTGTGTTGTAATTAAAGGGAAGTTTTCCATGGTACTGTTGGTGTGTTGTAATTAAAGGGAAGTCCTCTATGATAGTGTTGGTGTGTTCTACTTGAAAAGATATTCTCTATAAATATGTTGGTGTGTTGTATTTAAAGGGAAGTTTTTTATGGTAGTGTTGGTGTGTTCTACTTCAAGGGATATTTTCTGTGGTAGTGTCGATGTGTTATATTTTTTAAACAAAGACCCCCTGTAGCGATACTATTGTGTTACGACTGACCCATTATTTTGAGATTACTTTTTACATTCTAAACAAAATAAAGTTTGTAAAAATAGCATCTTTGTTTAATAGTTTATCGAAGTACCTGTCATCTGTCTGCAATATCTAAAGAGTAATATTTGTTTTTCTTCAATGATTTAGCCACGAAAGATATTCGATAAGTATTAGATACCAGGAATTTTCTTATGCCGCAACGGAGGTCAGTTTAAAGTAATCTATATGTAGAAATCAGTTCTAGTTTAGTGTTTTTATCTGTAGATGTAGATAAATAAGATACTTAGTAAAATGTAATTAATTTTGGTTCTCAACAGAGAAAATAGCGGGTGTTTCAAATTGGGTTCGTTCCGCATAAAAAAACAACAAAAGTGAATTATGAACAGTGCTATACATAATTTCTTTTCAAGCACATTGTCTGCTATATAGAGTAAAACACACAAAAATCGACGTCTTTTTGGCACATTGAAAGGTGAAACAGCGTTTTTCTCAAAATGAGCGACAAACATGTACAAACGAAATCAACTCCATTAAACATCTAAAAACAACTTTATTAGTATACCATTTTTCCTGGAACATCGGAAAAAAATTATAAAGGTTTCTGACTAAAAGGTTACAAAGTAGCGTTCGTTCCACAAAACAAAAGTGTTAGCCATTTACAAACACTCAAAGACCCCCAAAAAAAGATTCGAATAGAGACGTAATGTATCAAATCAGTTGCAGTTCTAATAAAACATACGTTGGACAAACAAGAAGGAAACGAAAAACTGGGATCAAAGAATACCAGTATGACACACAAATTGGCAACACCATGTTCTCTACTGTAACTGAGTATGTCTGGAACTGTGGCTGTGGTAATTATAATGAACAAATGTAAAGATATTAAGAAATGCACAAAAAAAGAGAAAGGAATTTTAAAAGAGAGTATTTGTGTAATTAAAGTAGTGCATACATCGGGTTTTGTTTTTGGAATTTTGCACAAAGCTACTCGAGGGCTATCTGTTCTAGCCGTCCCTAATTTAGTAGTGTAAGACTACAGGGAAGGCAGCTAGTTATCACCACCCACCGCCAACTCTTGGGCTACTCTTTTACCAACGAAAAGTGGGATTGACCGTCATATTATAACGCCCCCAAGGCTGGGAGGGCGAACATGTTTAGCGCGACTCGGATGTGAACCCGCGACCCTCAGATTACGAGCGCATGCCATAACGCGCTCGGCCATGCCAGGCAGCATACGTTGGGATGAGAGGCCATTCAAAATGTTCTATTAGAATACTTGTTGAATTTTAACGATCAGTAGCTAAATACATTTCAAATTAACACTATTTCTGATGATGGTAACCGTAGGTTATAAGTAATTATGTGCTTTACATTTCATTGTGCCAGAATCCATCACTTTATCCTTTTTTTACACTAAATAAGTTCATATACAATTAATCTTCTCCTAATATCATGTCAAAATTGTTATTGGTGAAAGAAGTGTATATTGAACGGATAATAATATTATTGTAATAATAGTTGAAAATAATACCAATTTAGTTTAAATCATTTTGTTGAATCATCACATATATGTAAACGATTTTGAAATTTTAAAACTCGTCTGTTTTATGTAAATAGAACATTGCTTATGAGTTTAACAATCATCCAGTTGGTGAATTAATGGTAATTATTACAATCAAAAGATAGTTTTGATTTATTTTACAGGAAAATGATTTAGAAGATATAAAAAGACAACCGTTTCTTAGTTGTTGTTTTTTTATAACTTAACAGAGTAGTTATCAAAGTGTCTGTTAAGCCTATTTTAATCACGATTAGTCTTAGCCATTTAGCAAAACAACGAAAAAGAGACATCACTTCAGTATCATATTATCGCATGTTATAAAATATATCTCAAACATATTAATTATTGCAACGGGTGCAATAGACCAAAAAATAAAATTCTTACTATTCTGTGAAGAAAGTTGCATCATATATCTCTGGATATCGTAGAAAAAAACACTGTTTATAATAATATACATCTTATTTCTATTCACTTCAAATATTAGTGTATTGATTCATAGGATTTCATAAAATACGTTTAAACAAATGTTTATTTTCAGAAATTGACTGAACGTTTCATTTTGTACTACGTATCTCCTTATTTTGCACATAGTTCTAAACTGTCGTGCAAACTCGTAAGTTTTATCTTAGAAAAAAATTGCTCAGGCAAAATGTATAAATAACAATAAATTTTAAAGTTTGGAAAAAAAACTAGGTTATTTTGTTAGAAGATATAGTAGTGCAATTAAATGATACTTACCCCACCCGACTGTATATTAAATGGCAATATTTTCGCTTTCAAGATTTTAAATTATGCAGCTGTAAATCCAAACATCCTGGTTAAATCGTTGACTAGGTCTGTTTTTGTTGATATTTTAATATTTTAAAAATTGTCTACAACCTTCAGTTCAAATCTTAAAAACAGCAAAGAGCAGAGTTACACTATACTTAATTCAGGCATATTCAAACAGGTTTATTTTTATTCTTGTTTATATACATGTGTTCCTTCTCGCGAGCCTTGAATCGAATTATGATAAAAATAAACTAACTTTGTAAACAACAAGAAAAGTAATTTGCAAACAATGTTCAGTGTTTGTGATAACAATATGGAAATATAGACTCAAGTTTCAAAGTGTAGTTTCACTGAATGTGAAGTAAACAGCAAGAGCAAGGACCAAATGTATTCATGAGTTATTCTGTGGAAATTCAAATAAACAAACAAGCTGTGCTTACATCATCCTTACGGCACAGCATGATCAGGTGAATAAGGCACTAGAATCGAATTCCCATCACACCAAACTTGCTTCCCTATTCAGCCATGGAGGCGTTATAATGAGACAATAAATTCCATTATTTGTTGGTAAAAGGGTAGCCAAGGATTTGCCGGTGGGTGGTGATGACTAGTTACCTTCCCTCTTGTCTTACACTGTTAAATTAGGGACGGCTAGCGTAGACAGCCCTTGTGTAGATTTGCTCGAAATTAAAAAACAAAAACACTATTCTTACAGCTAGAATGTGAAAAACATTGTAGGTCCCAATCCTCAGAATTTATCGCACTAAAAAAAACAACAACAACAAAAAACACGGTACGAAGTTTGTTCTGTTTCTTTTACTTTCACTACGACTTTCTATTACGGACCCGGTATGGTCAGGTGGTTAAGACACTCGAGTCGTAACCTGAGGGTCTCGGGTTAGATTTTCCATTACACCAAATATGCTCACCCCTTTCAGCCGTGGGGGCGTTATAATATAACAATCAATCCCACTATTCGTTAGTAAAAGAGTAGCCCAAAGTTGGCGGTGAGTGGTGAAGACTGGCTGTCTTCCTTCTAGTCTTACACCGCTAAATTAGGGACGGCTAGCACAGATAGCCCTTGTGTAGCTTTGCGCGAAATTCAAAACAAACCAAACTTCCTATTGCGAATAATACAGAGAATCAAAAAGATAAACTGATATTGTAGAAAATTATTTTACGCTATTCTTTTCTCACTATAACGAAGTATTCTGTGCAGAGATAACAAACATACATAAATAAACTATGATATTATTGGTCTACGTTAGCAATTTGTTCTCTAATAATCTAAATAATCAATTTATATAAAATCGATCCAATTACTTTGAATTTGAAGGGTAAGGTTTATTGAATTAATTTTGTTAAAATTACCACGAATAACGTATTTTACTGAGCTTTTTTATATCGATGATTTTACAAAGAATGTTTACATTTCTACGAAAATCAAAGTATTTGCTAAATGATTTAGGTTACTTGCAGGAAGTTTAATTAAATGTATAAAAGTATTTTGAGTAAATTTTACCAATATTTAACTTGATTATTTTTATTATATTATCAATGCACTGTTTTACCATAAACAAATTAACTTTTTAATGAATAATCTCATCTTATACCTTTGACGTCATAAGCGCAATGTTTACAGTGGCACAACACAATTGCATAGAATGCATTAACAAAAATTCATTGTATATTTCATTATTATCGACGCAGAAAGAGAGATGTCCAGTACTCGTGGGAGTAGGGATCGTTCTCTAAATCATGGACTTTGTTTGAAAATGAGCTCGGAATTTTGTATCATAAAATGTAAACAAAAATAAAACTAGTAGAGAAAATAAAAACAGTGGTGGAAGGAGAATTTGTTCTTAAAGCCTATAACTTGTCCATGTATTTAAATACGATTATAACAAGAAGAGATCAACTGGCATGAACTGTGCCATAACAAGATGATATACATCTATACTAGATGAAACATTCAGACTGTTTAAAGTTTAATCCTTTACCTCCATTATTCACGAATTGGTACTTTCTGATAGTCTGTGTTTCACAAGTAGTACAATAATATTATGAAAATACTGTGAAAAAAAAAATCCTGTGGAAAAAACGCAAAAAATATTGAATATTAAAAGATGCGAAACGGGATTTGGTAAAAGGGTAGAAATATAAAATGTAAATTTCATAACTTTCTAGCATCTTTTAACTCTGTTTTAGCAATAGTAAGAAAATATTACGTAAAGCTTTTAGAAACTTTTGTTTAAAATAGAAAACAAAGTAACTATAATATTAAATACATCATTAGGCCTAGTTATTAATATTTAATTTCAACAAATAAATGAAACGTAAACCATGAGCGTAAAAAAAAAAGCCAAGAAATGAGTACCTTTTGTGTGTAGTATTTAGCGCTTTAATTACAAATGAAAACTTTGTTGTAATTGGATATGCATACATTTCTTTGTAATACCCCCAAATAATAAACTTAAAATCATGGAAAAATTTTATATGGTTTTAACGAGATTATACGTAAGTTTAGTGAGCTTGAAGTTTCCATTCGGTTTTAAGAAGCAAAGAAAAAATATTAAATTTCCTCTAAAATCTTCGGTGTTTTACGTGGTGCCACTTTTTTTATTTCTTTTGCTTTTAGGATTAAAAAGAAAGCAGAAAATTGAATCTTATTTCTTGAAAATTCTTATTCTGATTTGGTTGGTAACAAGAAAAAGTTTTACATACACATATATGTGTCTCTTTACTGAGGTTCTCTTATTCAATTTCACATCATAAATATTTCTCCAAGCTCTTTATCAATGGGTAAGTGCATTTGAGCTGATGCAATGAAAAACTTGTAAATGACGCAGCTTTTTCGTTACATTCCCAAAACATTTTCCAATGTTAAAAGTATTTTCAAAGTACTAAATAGAGTTCTGGTTTTAGTTCACACAAAGATACAAATGTTATTTATTTAAATAAACTCTTAGGAAATTAACTTATTAATATTCTTGTTTAAAATCACTCAAGGTGGAAATATTAAATAAATATAAACAGTTATTAACATTTTTAACTTCTCTATTTTATAAACAAAATAATTATAACTATTTCAAATTCCTTTCTTTCGTAAACATGAAACAATATAAATATTTCAAATTCTTTATTTCGTAAAAATGAAAAATTATTAAGACTTCAATCTCTTATATTTATATCAGATTGAAAGAAACATTTTTCGTTTCTCAGTTTTTGTCCTTTTACGCTGGAATTAAGGTTACATTACGTATAGATTTAAATACAAATCAACGATCTACTCAAAAGCTGTATCTTTGGAGGTCCACAAAAGCATATGGTGGATTTTTTTCCTTGCAAAAAAGAGTAAAGAATGTTTTAATGATGTAATTTTTAAACTGGTTATTGAAAACGTGGACATCCAAGATGTAAAGTTGTGAATAACGATAATGTTGCTCAGTAAAAATTAGTTGTTAAGACAACAATTTAAAACTTATTAGATGATGTGAAATAATTAAAACATTTATTACATCTCCTATTTTGAAAAAACTTACAACTCACGTGCATACTGATAACTAAGACACATAGGACGAGTTTAAACTAAAGAATAGAATGTGTTCATAAGCATATGCATGTGAAGCCGACAAAATCTCGGAACAGCCATTGAACGTGTTAGAAACATGGCAACATAGTTCAAAGAAATACGTCAACAGTAATAAAAAGACCTTTCAAATACCAAATATTTTTTACTAATATCATGGACGCTGGGTTAATTAATGATAACCTAACATCATTGGTGCTAGAGCTAATTAATGAAAACTCTAGCACCACTGATGTATTGCGATATGAAAGTGCCAGTTGTTTAGCAACTTAATGCCTTAATTGAGATTTATTGCTCTTAATGCATTTAAATAAAAACACATAAAGCATAGAAGGTGACTTTAAGTTTTAATAGTACAGGTACTTACAGTAATACAAATATACATTTCTACAGGGTGTTCGGAAAGTCACTGTGCACCTATATATTTATTAACAGACAAAACTGCACAGTGACTTTCTGAACACCCTGTATCTTCAATCACTCCGATTTAATTTCCTATATAGGAACAAAACAATATTTTAAAAGCTTAACTTTCCTATATAAGGTATATAGACAACAGTGGTAATTGTTTTACTAATTCCTGACAAGGCCCGGCATAGCCAAGTGTGTTAAGGCGTTCGACTCGTAATCCGAGAATCGCGGGTTCTCAATCCAGTCGCGCCAAACTTGCTCGCCCTTTCAGCCGTGGGGGCGTTATAATGGTACGATCAATCCAACTATTTGTTGGTAAAAGAGTATCCCAAGAGTTGGCGGTAGATGGTGATGTCTAGCTGCTTTCCCTCTAGTCTTACACTGCTAAGTTAGAGACGGCTAGCGCAGATAGCCCTCTGGTAGCTTTGCGCGAAATTCAATAAAAATAAAATAGCCAACCAAACGCACTTCTATTCCAAAATTTGTGCTTAAACCAAATGAGCGTGTAAACTGAAAATTATATTTTAAAAACGTTTAGTTCAATATTATTATTTTGTTCCACGAAATAAACTAGACACACTTACTGCTATGGACTAAAGCCTACATAAAAGCTGTTTGTTTGTTTTTGTTTGTTTTTTTAATTTCGCACAAAGCTACTCGAGAGCTATCTGTGCTAACCGTCCCTAATTTAGCAGTGTAAGACTAGAGGGAAGGCAGCTAGTCATCACCACCCACCGCCAACTCTTGGGCTACTCTTTTACCAACGAAAAGTGGGATTGACCGTCATATTATAACGCCCCCACGGCTGGGAGGACGAACATGTTTAGCGCGACTCGGATGTGAACCCGCGACCCTCAGATTACGAGCGCATGCCATAACGCGCTCGGCCATGCCAGGCAACATACGTTGGGATGAGAGGCCATTCAAAATGTTCTATTAGAATACTTGTTGAATTTTAACGGTCAGTAGCTAAATACATTTCAAATTAACACTATTTCTGATGATGGTAACCGTAGGTTAGCTATCTGTGCTAACCGTCCCTAATTTAGCAGTGTAAGACTAGAGGGAAGGCAGCTAGTCATCACCACCCACCGCCAACTCTTGGCCTATGCTTTTACCGACAAATAGTTGGATTGACCGTTACATTATAACGCCCCCACGGCTGAAAGGGGGAGCATGTTTGGCGCGACGGGGATGCAAACCCGCGACCATCCTATTACAAGTCGCACGCCTTAACAAGCTTGGCCATGCCAGGTCTCATATAAAAGCTAGCGAGTTTCAGAAAATGCAGTGTGTAAGCTAATATAGCAGTTCCATGATCCCTGGAAAGAAATAAGATGAAATAAAAAACACAAATGTGAATACATCGTTTCTTATGTGAATTGATTCAGTCAATACTGTATCAGAGTTATTCGTGGTAGTTTACCTTTACTTATGAATTTATTTAGACAATCCTCAGCAGTGTCTCAAAAAGTCACATTTTCTTATGAAATGTTTTTACAACTTTACACAGTACAGAAGTAGTTTCAATATTTTCATTGGGATATATAAGCTATTCCTTTAATATTCATGTAAGGTTTAGGTATTATATCTTAACTATCATTAAGATGTCAAGAACACTCCATTTCTTTATCGGAATTACGTTTTTAATAGATGATCAAAAGACAAACAAAAACTCGTATGTGTTTTAGTTTGTTGTTTGTCTGAGCTTTAAGGAAGCCAGAGACTTGTTTTCATTTACTCCTTTTCTATAACAAGAGCTGGTTGGAGCTAATGGTGCTAAGTTTAGGAATTCTGCAGTTTTGAACAATAGCTTTCAATGACTTCAATAGATTTTTAAAAAATAACGAATGAAGATAAGAGCTTGATTAAATTTACTTATCGCTATTCACAGCTTAGTATTATCACTTGACATTGGCAATAACAGGATATAATGGGCAGAAAATGAGTCATACGCTATCCCTTTGAAGTTAGCGTTTGTTGTTGTGGCAACGATCAATAATTTCCAGGTTGTGAAATAAATAATCGAAGCATAGGTGAATGGAAGAGTCCAGCCCTTGTAGAGATCCAGATATAGCTTCTTGAAAATGTGCTATGTTAGTATACTGTATGGCGAGTCTAAACCTGTATAAATGTATATAAATAATTCATCTATAATTTAAGAGGGGCAGTATTTTTTACAACTAAGTTATCTTATCCGTATTCAACACTGTACACTTCAAGGCAAGTGTTATTTGTATTTTATTTGTATTTAAGTAAAAAAAAACTTTACTGAATTTTACAAGCCTATAATCTTATAACGAACCAAATTAGGGTCCGTGCATTATTATTCACGCTGTTATCACCTGAGAAATTTATCATTTAGTTCATTTGTGAACTAGTGATGCTAACACACCTTGATGGATTACACGAACAAACTAACATTGTTCATGTATTTCTCCATTAAATTCAAACGTCAAGTTTGTAAAAAAAAACATTTTACTGCAAAAAGTATTTTAATACAAAAGCAAAAAAAATCGAGATAATGTTTTTATTTAATAATGGATTCCTAAACCAATTTTGCGTGTTTTTAATACTGGTGCTTTGGAATTTGATTAAACCAGCCTAAATCCTATGAGATGTGGGATCTTCTCTTACGTCTCGTAGAATGTTTTTTATTCGTAGCGGCCTCTTAAATGTATTTTATAACCTTAAACAATCTTGTGAGTTCTCGATAGGAAACTGCTATAACGGTACACAAATGAAGAGTTTTCCTGTCGGCGCTTTTAATCTAGTAATTAATAACATTCTCTGGTCAAAGTATCAGACACGAAGTTTAAAAAACAACAGCAACTCTAATTCAAGTGTGTCATATCTATGTTTGGTTTTGGTCTGAATTTCACGCAAAGCTACACGAGGACTATTTGTGCTAGGCGTTTCTAATTTAGCAGTGTAAGACTAGAGAGAAGACAGCTAGTCATCACCACCCACCCCCAACTCTTGGGCTACTCTTTTTACCAACGAGTAGTGGGATTCATCGTCACATATAACGCCCTCACGACTAATAGGGCGAGCATATCTATGTTCTCTTCATTACGTTTTTTTAATAAGCTTCTGACTCTTTTATAGTGAAAGTAACTACTCATTTTAGGTCATTGTTTGAGTTTTGATAATATAAGCGTATCAATTCATCATGAAAAATGTGATGTTTGAGATACTTTCATTTTCCTAAAAAGTCACTAACACTAGGAAGAACACGTTGAGTTTTGCGACTTCTTACGTTTGAGATCTCTTCTTCATGGACGTCAATAAGTTTCATCCAGAATTCTATCTAATTTAGGTCCGCTTGTCCACAGCACTTTAAAATGTTGTCATTTACACGTTTTCCGTAAAAGAAATATAATAATTCATTATCTCAATAATACTTGTAGATTGATACAGAACCTAAAAGTTACTTCAGTGGAACGCCATCTTGAAAGTACGTGATTTAATATCCTTAAAAGCAGAAACTTATATGTCTTTCAAATCAGGATACATAACATACACCATGTTGTCACTCAGTGCACGAGTGAACGTCGTAAGATACGGTTATAAAGTATATAAATAAAAGGTAAGCTTTTACTAGTGTATAAGCAAAACGGAATATTGATCACGGATATCAGATCACGCGCGTTTACCAAACAATAATAAAAGCTAATTGAAATATTCCATCGGTAGTGCGTCCAGTGGAATAACATACGTATCAGGATCTTGAAGATAAATTTAACTAAATATTTATAGCCAATTTATGATCCCTAGTTTATACAATTTGAGCTAAAACATAGTCATATAATACTTGTATATCTATTGAAAGAAAGAAATTGATACAGGAGAAATAGAACAAACAAGAAATAATCAAAGAACTACACTTTTAATACTTCAAGTTTTGCCCCCAAACAGAGTCGGCATATAAGCTGGAAATTATTTACAAGAAAAAAAACAATTTAAGCTCAATACTGTTATTCTGTGTCATAAAATAAACTAGAATGACTTACCTACGCACTAAAGCTTACATAAAAATCTAGCGAGCTTCATAAAACGCATTGTGTAAGCCAAGATAGCAGTTCCATGTTCTCTGAAAAGAAATAAGGTGAAATAAAAAAAACATTAATGTGAATACATCGTTTGTCTTCTGTTTCCAAGGTGATTTGTCAACTTGGGATCAACGCTAGATTCTCTCAGCAAGAAACCTTAATTCCTGTACCACCACGTGATGTAATTCGGTACCACAGCCAAGATGACAAGGCGTTCCAAGTTTCAGCCAAGATTAAGTAAAGTGGAGTGTAACGTGTTTGCCTAAACGTTGAGCCTTTGGGATGAAAGTAACATAACCTTAGCTTTAACTTAATCACTCTCTCGAATTTCTGACTCGCAGTACATTTTAAAAGAATACCTAAGAACTAAGATATTAGTTTCATTAATATCTACGAGATTTGGCTCTTAGTACATTGTTATTATTAAGAAATAGATATATAGCCCAATGTATTAGAACAAACACATCAATGTAGAAGAGATAATATCCACAGTAATTTAGCTAAACCTGTCAAAGAATACATATCGGATGTACTTTTACAGGGTTTCGGAAAATTTTCTGTTTCAAGATTAAATAGAATCAAAATTATGAGTAACAGGTATTTTTATTTCTTGCTTTCAAAGTTCATATATCATGCTGTGTTGTAGTCTATAAATTTTTCTCACGATTCATGGAATGCGCACGTTTTAGTGATGTTACGACAATACAAATTGAAATACTAAAAGTAGTAGTGTAGTAGTGCAAGTGGTTAAAAAAGCAATCTTTCTAAACAGACTTTAGTCCCATTATCGAGAAGATAAAAATATGCTGCAGATAGAAACACTATTGTTAGAAAAGATAATATTTACTATTTTATCCTATTAATACCAGAGGTTACATTGAGCACCCAAAGTCTTAGTTTTTTTTTGTCTATTTTAACCATAATTAATATAAAGGTGTTTCAAGAGTGACACATTAGATTAAAAGCAAACAAAAAGTTCTCTTACTTTATATTAAACATTTTCTCCAACCAAAAAAATAACTGTATAGACTTATAACACACACAAGCACACACATTAATGTAATGCACACAATAATATGATCAAGTCATGTTTTTGTTGAATTGAATATATATTACCTAAAAATATTCAAGTAATAGGTTTGCTTCTTTCAAACAATGTTTTTGTCATCACACAAACGAATATAGTGTAAATACATAGACAAATACAAAAATTATCTGATAACGTTGTACACTTAAGCTTAATCAGAGTAACTTCTACCATGGAAAAGTAATCAATATAAACCTAAAATGTAAATTCAAACTTTTCGGTATCGACAGTTTTAATACAAATTTATTGTAAAAAAAAAGGTGTCATAATATTACATTATATTATATATTGACTACATTTTATTCACCTAAACGCTGCTCTCAAGAAAGCTTTTCGTTCTATACCAGAGCTCATCACGTTGGCTACATTACGACATATGTAATGTCATATGAAGCAATATTTGTTGAACGTAAAGATTAATGTAGAACATTGAAAATGACAAAAAATAATATCTGGTAGATTAGGAGTTATGGTGAATCTATATAGATATAATAGTACTGTTTGTTGTATGTCTATTTAACTAGTTCGCAGGGTGATAATGGATCTTCACCAAAATTAGTAAGGAGTTTTATGCAGGAATACACAAAAATTTTCAATTTTGTGTTTTGCTATTTTTATGGGTGGTTTTACAATTTTTATCACTTTTTCACCTCTGTAGCTGAACTTTCACCAAATTTAGCATGAAAGTTCATTGGGTCCATGGAAAAATGCATACAAATTTTCAGTTTTGCGGTTTTTATGAGCGTTTTTTTCTTACCTCGACTTCATCCCTTTTGATAGATTTTACCAAATTCAGACTGTGCAGTGATACATGTAGGTTTCCGACTTTACATTTGATGTTTTGAAAAATTTGTAGGTGTTTCTGTATATTTTAACAACTACATATAAGGGAAGAAACTTTTCTTGTCCTAAACTAACTTTTCAGTAAATAATCAGGAACTTACGTAACTTCCGTCTTGGGTACGGGTACTCTGACTACTCGTAATAATAATAACAAATGAAATATTTGTATACACTAATGTTTTTTACTCTATTAAATTTGATATTTTAACACGTAAATAACTGTTCATATTGAAACTTAATTCAGTGGAACTGAAGTATACCTGATTAGTAAGTAAAATATATTGTTGGCAACTGTCTAAGATTTGAAAATTCCATACTTACATGTAACTTACTGTGAACCTGACTAAAAGATTTAATAATTCGAGAAGTTAGTGTGACGTAAAAATCTATCTAAAGGAATATAAAATATGCCTTCATATTTCTCAAGGATACACTGTATCACTGGCTAATAAGTAATGATCCAGAAAGAATGGCATGATCTTATACTGCTAAACTGGGAACGGCTAGAGCAGATAGCCTTCGTGTAGTTTTGCGCAAAATTGAAAAACAAACAAAGGATTTTGATTTGCTTACACTCAACTTATACAGCACTTAGGGTATCATCAACTGTGTAGGTTACTAAAGCTCTGGCTGGGGTGTAACCTAAAACTTGTAATAATAACGTACCAACCATGGGTGCAAACTTTAGTTGATCATTATCACTCAGGGCTAAAAATGTTGTTATGAGTCTTGCATATTTTTAGACAGTAACAATATTTGATACGTAGCATATTTAATAGATTTAAATGAAATCACTACCTATTTTTTTGTCACTATTGAGCTACACAAAGTGCTTTACTTTAAAAATATGAAGGTCCATGTACTTCGCATTAAGTACTCTATAATAAGTATTTTTGATGTATTTTGTGTAATGTGAATATAATTATTACACAGACTTTGCAGTTTTGAAAGAGCAACTGTTAAAACTAGAAATAACTATTGTGTATTATCTTTCTCAGTAACGCTTTACTTAGTTCGGTCATTATATTAAAAAATTAAAAAACTTTTAAATAAGCACTGTACGTATATGGTTATTTTAGTGACAACTGATTGATTACATTTGTTTTGCTAGTTATAAGTCTCTCTTCTTCTGTGTTTATTCATCGAATTAAGAATTTGTACACGTATTATGATTAAGTAATTGCTTAATCGTAGGTTGCTTAACATATTTTCATCTTGGCTTACTGGTGATTATAAAAACAAAATTATCATTTATTTTAACAGTATAATTGGTTTGTTTTGAATTTCGGGCAAAGCTACACTGATGTCACGGGTTCGAATCCGCGTCACAACAAACATGCTCGCCCTTTCAGCCGTGGTAGCATTATAATGTGATGGTCAATCCCACTATTCGTTGGTAAAAGAATAGCCCAAGAGTTGGCGGTGGGTGGTGATGACTAGCTGCCTTCCCTCTGGTCTTGTACTGCTGAATGAGGGACGGCTAGAGAAGATAGCTATCGTGTAGCTTTGCACGAAATTGAAAAACAAACAAACAAATTTCATATATCTCGTTCTATCATTAAGGATTTTGTTTTCATTAATAAGAATCGTTCTAATAGAACGAGGCTCTATGATTTCCCATGTTAAGCTTGGTGAACGGAATTAAATGGCTGTTGACTTTAGATTGTTTGGATGACTATACTTTTCCATCAACGAAGTAAGAGTTCTGGCCTACTTTGTACATTTAGATTAAAAAAAATTAAAAATCCGTATTTTCAACTAATTTTCATTAACTCACAAATCATAAAGAAGTTAATAAGACAGAAAAATATACAAATACTCCAACGCTGTTTCTCAGTATCTTACTATTGTGAACAACAGTACTGGGCTTGTGAATAATCATGTACCTAATTATACTCAACGTGTCGCACATATTGACTTAATAACAGTGAAAGGGCTTACTAGTTATATATTTTGTGTGATTAACGAAGCATTTTTAAGCACATAATATGTTATAACTGCAAGGAGAATGACCTCTTTTTCGAATTAGTTGAGTTTTTAACATTGAGGATAATATTCTCAGTTAGAGCTACCAGATTTACGATGATATCACGCATTATTGTAATTTCCATGAAAAATATTTTGACTTGGTACCACTCGCAGTTTACTTCAAGTTGATAATGACATATCAACCTAGTCTTTACACAATAATCTTCCCTTATACCTCACCATAGATCTTGCACATTGATCTTGATAACGCTCAACCGTCAACCATTAAACAAACTACAGAATATTTGTTCAACAATTTGATATTGATGTTTCCAGCTTCGCTGTTTTCACTCTTTGTGGTCTGACTATTTCACCCTTTATATCTTGGTTACCTCTTCTCACCAACAGTTTTCAATTAGCTACGCTACACATTTGCTGCGACCATTTCAAGTTTATTTTTATTTGTTATCTAAACTTTTGTCGATTTGGTTTGGAAGCTTTTTATTATGTTTCGTTTTATTAGGCCAATTTATCCTATTTTGATTATATTATAAATATTATTTTAAAACGGTTTAGAAGTACATAAAACGAGCCCAATGTATTCACTTTCATTAAGCAGAAATTAAATATTTTTTTAAATTTAAAATTTCCTGTCTTAGTTTTTTTGATACAAAGAAACTCAAAATCTTGGGTTGAAACTCAGGGTTTGTTACCATACGTTGAGTCCAAGACAGATCGTATATCACAGACAGGCGATGTTTCATCTGTATTTAGTTACACTACTTGGAATTAACGCGATTGATTTATTCCAAGAAAGCACATTTTTAACAGCTTATCCATTAATCATGTTCGCTGATTTCTTCGCCTTGCGACCCCTACTCTAATGATATACAAATGACTCATTCTTTTCGTTAGACTTTCACTTTCATCTTCGGACGAAAGCATTGATTTAATACGATGTCTTTCTCAAAATATCTTGTGATAAATTGTAATCTGCCCAAGAGATAGATAAACGTTAAAGTACAAATAGATGTGAGAAAAGAGCAATGGATATCTAAGTAGATAGAGAAACTGGATGGTAGAAAAGAAGACACGTATGTCAAAGATAGACGGAATAAGATAGCTAGTCAAATACAGAAATAAAGACAAATGAATTAGGCATACCGAAAAATTTCTTAAATGTTTGACCACTGTCATTGTGGTTAACAATATGTCAATAAACACAAAGATAGATATATGTAAAGAACATATATAAACATTAGTGAACATCTAAATACGTAATGTAGTATAAGATTAAACTAAAACATTGCCTGGCATGGCCAAGTGTGTTAAGACGTTCGACTCGTAATCTGAAGGGCGCGTGTTCGAATCCTGATCGCACCAAACATGCTTGCCCTTTCAGCTGTGGGGGCGTTATAATGTAACGGTCAATTATCAACTTTCGTTGGTAAAAGAGTAGTCCAAGGGTTGGAGGTAATGACAAGCTGACTTCCCTCTAGCCTTACACTGCTAAATTAGAGACAGCTAGCACAGATAGCTTTCGTGTAGCTTTGCGCGAAATTCAAAGACAAACAAACAAAGCCAAAGCATGCTTATTTAAAAACAATAATTAATTATTTTAATAATTCTATAATTTGTTTTTTATTTCTAGAATATGAATAATAATAATGATTTTGACTCATTAATATAATGTAATATAAATGACTAGAGAAGTAGCAAAACAAAAAAACAACATTTCAAAGGAAACGCTTTCTGGTTCTTTACGACATAAAATGTTCTTTCTGCTCACAGTCTTTATTGCATTATTAAAGTGTACAAGTAATTACATTATCCTCACGAACGTAACTGAATTTAATTTTAATATCGAAGCTTTTTATATAATATTCAATAATTGAAATAAGCTTATAAAGTTTAGATCTATAAGCTTAAACTCTAGTCGGAAAACAATCGCTAATTAAACTAAGCAAAGTCCTGGAATTTAATAAATACCACTTAGAAGGTTCAAACAGTACCTTATACAAACAAAGAGTCCCTAGCTAAAGTTAGTTAAGTCATTTATGATCATTGGTTGTAAATACTGCATACGTGTATAGAGTGAAATGTTTGTAAAGGTGAAAGGGTGAAAAAGATGCTTTAATCGTATTAAAACAATCATCCTTCCAGTACATTGAGAACTAAAAAATTGTTGCGTAAATAAGAAAATTTCTGAAAAAAGCCATAATGAGAATCTGCACACTTAATATATTACAACAGGACTTTTTCTGCGGTTGTACTTTTGTTCAATAACACAATGTAACACATTTCTTTTCCTGGATAGTATGTGTTAGTTCTTAATTGCTTACATTGTAAAAGTACTGAAAATGACCATTATTTCCTTTAAACTTTACTTTTGTGACCTGGATAATGAAACTTAGAAATTAACCTATTTTCTGTGTAAAAACGTGCAAATTTGCCCACTTTTATTTGCATAAGGTCTGAATAAAACAACATACGAATCAAGATTTACATGTAATTATACTAAAGTTATACAAAAATGAACAAAATTGTTTAGAAGTAAGTAGTTTTTCGAGATTTCACACATCAGTCCCCAAATACAGTCTCTCATTGTGTTTTCGTTATACGCTTCTTGGTAGCGGCGTTCAAATCCAGTACATCTTGGCGGAAGCGCTCGCCTTGCTCCTCTGAGTATGCTCCCATGTCCTCCTTGAATTTATCAAGATGAGCGTCACGGACGTGGACTTTGAGGGACAACCTGCAGCTCATTTTGCCGTAGTTATTCACCTTAACCAGTTCCACAAAACTTTCGGCCATGTTACTACCCAACATGCCTCGAATCACTGCAACAAAGCTACCCTAAGCTTTTTTCCTTACTACAGAGTTTTTTGAGGAATTATGTGCACTCCAGGATATTTTTTATTCGTGGTCCAACGAAGACACCATCACTGACCTTTGCTTCAGACAGCTTATGGAAGAAGTCTCGAAAGGTACTTAAGGTTGCAGAGTCCTTATCAAGAGCTGTGACAAATTGTTTCATAAGACCCAATTTTATGTGCAATGGTAGGAACAACATCTTTTGGAGGTTCACTAGTGGCTCACACTTGACGTTGTGCCTCCCATAGAGAACTCGGTCCGTTGTGATCACTGCTTCCTGTTGAAGTGCACTGCGGTGTTCATGCTGTCTCACAGGCAAAGATAACAAGGAAACTTGGTAAAGTCTCCTTGGAGACCCATCAGGGATATCTCCATTTTGAAGTCTTCGATAACCTCCCAGCCATACTCATCATACTTCAAGGTTTCTAGCAAGGTCTTGACGCTGTTGTTTTCCTTCTTAAGATGCACCGAATGAGCCAGGGGAAAGTACGGATACTTATTTCCGTTATGGAGCAGCATAGTTTTGAGGTTTCTGCATGCGTCTGGAGAATTCTTGTAGCTTCTTGATGCTATCTCTGATAAAATTAAATAGGTTTATGTGTCTAAGAAGAAAGAATGGAGATGATGAGCTGTTCAGCAAGAAAGTCTAATCTAATTCCGATAAAAGTCGTCTAAAGCGTTGGTAGTCACCGTATACATAAACACCTTTCCTGACAACAAGATTTCAGGGAGCATAGAATCACTCAGATTGAAGCGTATAACAGGATTTATTACGTATCAGAAGTGTTATCTATAGAAAACATATTTTTGAACGCCACGACAGCCATATACGTTACTAAGGGTGCTTTTAGATGTAATTGTTTTAAGCTAGCTATTTCAGCCCCTTAAATCTTGTAATTTGAGAATACTCCTGCTCTACGGATTGTAAGTACCGATGTACCACTGTCAAGAAAGTCACTTCAGTATGTTTGTTCATGGATAAAAGTGGCGCTCTTTTTCATGTGTATGTATTTAGAATTAACATTTAACACTGGATACATTCTTCACATATAATTTAAATCTCGTAATCAATTGCGTTGCTGAATTGAAATTTATCTTGAGACAAAATCTCATGAATCTAACAACGGTAATTTGTATGAGTTTAAGAAATCTAGTGTGGATTTAATAGAAATACGTAAAGCACTATATTTTTGTAGCAGTGTGGATAAAACACATCGAAGTTTTCAAATTTTTATTGTCAATCTGATAGAAATAAACAAAAATTGTAGCACGAACCACTTTATATGACAGTGTTAATACACTGATAACTCAACAGGTTGACAAAATATTAAATACAATTATACAGAATTAGTACTGTTTTATAAAGCTTTTTTTTCGAGATTACCATTATATACAGGGTGTTGCCTAGACTACATTCGATTTGAATGAGAAATACGGCAAACACATTTTACCACAGTTCAGTGTTCTTTAGAAATGCTGTCAACATTTGAGCAAATGACGCTTATTTGGACATGAATATGACTGTCAACATGTTGAGTGAAAATTCTTTATCGATAACTATTTTTATGGCAATAAATAAGATTAAGAAGGACTATAATTACAAATTACGTTTTCTCTCTCTCTCTCTCTCTCTTGTTTCCCACTTCCAGTAAAACTATTTATCTTTAGTTGATAAGCAGCTAGAAAAACTGTATCTCATAATTATCACACGTAATTTCTACACAATGAGAAGTTTGCTTCACAGTGTCTAAGTATCTTAAACTTGTTAAAACATAAAATAGTTAATGGTTAATTAAAAAAAAAACTAAGCCTTTTATACGCTAAACAGTTTTTTGAAACTGCTTCTATCCACTTCACCAACTAACGACAGTATCGTAGACAAAAATCATAAATCAGATCATGTTAAAATCCCATTTGAAAGACAAGTCAGCTACTATGACACTAGCGCTCTTAAGAGCTCCAGAAAAGCAAGGCACATACTTCATTTTTCAAAATGTGAGTTTTACAATCAAATCTTCTGTGAACAAAGGACGTCAATGTGGCTCAACAATAGATAAGACAGTTTCGAAAAATAACTTAGGAGCTTGACTTACAAAACGTTAGTTCTATATTGCCTCATACGTAAGTGTTCATTTAAAACTATATATTTTATGAGCTACGAGTTATAAGCTATTTTGATGAATATGGAATGAGAAAGTAAAAATTCATTCTATTATTCTAACAGTTAGACTAGCTCATCTTCACCTGTGTCTGTGTAGTTAGGTGAATAGAGTTGGTTTTAGTATTTGGTCTAACAATTATTTATTTCATTGATATATATCAGTTTACAATAAGTATTATTTCACATATTAAACACATTTCGAATAATTATATGATTTAACTGCCAGAATAAACAAGCCTAATTAGAAGCATGTTCTGTAGAGCGCTTCTAATGATACATTGGAAGCCACGATAGTGAAATTATTGAACAGAGAGGACTGTGTCTGTCAGAGTGTGAGGCGCATATGGAATACATTAAACCAATATGCTTCGTCATTCACGTCACTTCTTCGTTGAACTACGGTTTCGAAATATTTCGCCACGCTTGGACTTTATACCAGTTGTTATTTTTTAACGACTCACTTACGTAGCCATTTCTAAGCTTCGCCTAAAGTCGATGAATTAAGTTATTCTCAGAAGCAGAAAAAGCGTTTTTAACACGTCTAGGTAAATTGATAGGTAGATTATATTAATAGCCTGTCTGATGACAACATTTAGTTAAACACGTGCTGCGAGATGTTACATATTTGATAAAAAAATTACTCATAGCGGTTTTTTCCTTTACAAAATGCCAATAGTTTCGGGAAGCAGACAAACAAAATACAGTATAACTGCAGCTTACTTCGATTGTTGCTCGTCCCACAAACTATAAAGTTGTTTTTGTAGCTATTGTTGCTGTTGTTTGTTGTTTGCACAAAGCTATAAAAATATCTATCCGTGCTACGCCCACATGAGTATCGAAACCTAGTTTCAAGTGATATCAGTTCGCACTGAACCAATGATAGGCATTTTCAACGAGCATAAAGGCAGAACAGTACATTATACTTAAGTGTCAAAGTATTTCGTGTACACTGGACAAAAGGAGATACAATCAACGAATGTAGCTCCAAAGTTCTTGTATACAAATATTCAGTGTCTCACGAAGTTTGAGAAGACGGTCGCCACTAACAAAATATATATTTTAGATGTAATCTAGATTATCAAGGTTATGTTGTGCAGTATTTTAGGTGTCATAATTACAATGTTTTTTTTAAACTAAATAGTATCAAATTTTGGGTATTATTATTATCATAAATAGCTTATTCTGCAGCTTTGCACTAAAACTTACCTCCGTATTCCAATGTTTCACAAACATTGTTCAAGCAGTTTATTCATTACATAACCACACCAAACATGCTCGCTCTTTCAGCCGTCGGGGTGTTACAATGTGACGGTCAATCCCACTATTCGTTGGTAAAAGAGAAGCCCAAAAGTTGGCTATAGGTAGTGATGACTAGCTGTTTTCCTTCTAGTTTTATACTGCTAAATTAAGGACGGCTTGCGTCAACATCCTTCGTGTTGCTTTGCGTGAAATTCATAACAAACAAACAATTTTTACATACAGTAATATTTCAGTCAAAAACAATTTATTTTGCCTCAAAAATATGTATTTATTTTGTAATCTCAAGCACGTATATGGTATTATGTATAAAGTTTTAATTGGCAACATTATTTAAAACATCTTGAAGAAAGCTAAAAGTTATTGAAATGATAGGGGTAACTAATTTGTGTAGAGAACATTGATTGGAGACTCTAACATGAAGATCAATTTTTGCTGAGTCCCATTCATAATAAAGAATCCTTATTGTTCAAGGGAGACTGGAAGCAACTGATATCATTTTGTATTCCTGTACAATTGAATAACAATACCGTAAGAAGGTGTTCTACTCTCTCTACACCTAGCTAGAGAAGTGACGTAAAACGTTTTGTGCTTAAGTAGATAATTTTTTGATGATAACTGATCTACCAGACTGAAATTTAACGACTCGAACCTGTTTTTCAACGTCTATCTTTATTAAAAATATCATTATAGATCCGGGATTCTTATTAAAATTTTTTAGTATACTTTAAACTTCTTACCAGAACAGTTTTACTACTCTAGGAAACACAAAACAATTAACCCTAGAATTTCAAAGTTTATTTAAAGATCTAAAATTTTGCGTCCTACACAGATGAGCTACGTGTTTAAAATTATAGATTCTTGTTTAAATTATATAAAACAGTTTGATGACAATTAATTATTTATTTCTATTGGAGAATTTAATTCAGAAATATATTTAACCAACTTCTTGTATTTGCAAGGAAACTGTATTGCATAACAGTTTCCTCTGTTTGAGTTAAGTAATAGATTTTCATTATAAAAGTTTTTTGGAATAACCGCGTAGCATTAAAAACATCCTTTGAAACAAAGAAAAAACCGTCCTGGGTTGAAATCCAAAAATTTTTATTGGTGCCCGAAGCTTCTTAGTTTTGCGTGGCTTGAAAAGTTTTCCACACCAGACAAATGCATAACCACTTACAAAGGAATGTCTGAGTCTTTTATCCTTATGTCTAACAGAGCAGGTCACTTCGCATCTGTATAAAAAGTATAGAATTTAGGTCAAAGTCGACGTTTGACATATGGAACCTAACACTCTAGTAAAGATGAAATGTATACGTTTCATTTATCATTCCAGCTTCCTAGAGCCTTCCTTTTGTTTCCTTTCTATTCTAGGACATAATGGGGTCTCCTGTGGTCCAGTTAATGTTATTTTTTCTGTGAAAACTTTCTTCCTGAAGAAACTACATCTGAATTTTACATTGGATGCTCGAAAAGGCAGAAATGTTTTGATTTTAGTGAGAATTTAACTTTTTGTTCTGCAAAAAATAAAAAAATAAAACGTTTTTGATATAATTTCTTTAAATTGACATATTAAAGTATGTCGATATTTATGAATTTTAATGCTGTTTTTTTTCCCCATTTTTAAACATTCCGTATACATATAGATATCGGATAGAAATACTTAACATGTTAATGAAATGTTTAGTAGAAATAGCTGCTATGAAACAGTGCAAATAAAGAACACGAGCATCCTTTTAAGAAACGGTCATTAATGGAGTAACGGTTTTCTTTAAAAAATACATTTTTAACGAAATAAAAACTCTGAAGTCAATTAATAGCACGTGATCTATGAAAAGAGAATTTTAGATATGGAGATATGTACGAGGGTTATATTGTTTTGCTTTTTTGTTTTTTGTGTTAAGCTGTATTTTAAAACTACTGATGGTAGTCAGTAGAATAAGATGTTATTGTTTTCTATGATCGTTTACCCTGGATGTGAAGACAGCTTTTTTTCCTATCATATCCAGAGTAATAACTAATTTACAAGTTGAAGCAAAATTATTTTGAAAGTATATATGACTATTACTCACTGAGTAATACGTGTTTGGCAAGCTTTACTCTATCTGAAAAGCAAACCATTAACATAATGTACTCCAAGTTCTTCATACTGTAGCAAGTATGTGTAAGAAATGCTTCATGGAACGTGTCATCATCTTTAGATGAGTAGACATTCAAACTTGATTCCAGTTGGAGTCGGGAAGAGAATAGTGCTTAAAACTTTATCTAGTTCTTGTTTCATGTATATGCGCACCGTTTCGTATTTCATAAAGTATACTGGCATGAGAAAATATACTTTTGTTACTTCTTATAACTGCTAGTCAATCGTAATAAGGCAAATGTCTTTGCATACGCTTCGACTCTTTGAAGCTTGGATGGTATCATTACCCTAAAAGGCTTCAGAGTTGATGAAGCAAACAATTTTCTAAGAAAAAAATCTTCCATTTTAAAATAAAATTCATCAACTATTCGAGACAGATTACAAAAATAGATAAATAAAGAAAACTGAACTTTCCTAACAAAATGACCCGTATTTCAACTAGTCATATCTTAGATTAATGCATGTGTCACACGCTTCTGTGATACTTTAGATGGAACAATGAATTTTTTATGTTGATTGCACATGTTTAATTTTTTGGAAAGAAATTTCAGTTAAACTTCAAAAGTTAAGTTTGAACTATGTTTCACACTTTGTAAGAAAAAAAGCAAGAGTGATAAAAGACCTGTAATTTTTCTCTTTAAGTGCAAAAATATTTCAATATTTATTATCAGTCTACCATTCAAAAGCACAAACCCAGTTCATGTACATAAATAGTAGATGTTGCTGTTAAACATATATTATGTGCAACTAATCTTTTAAAAAGCTATGCTTTTAAGTTGAAATAAAAAAACTCAAAGTGAGGAAAACGTAGCTGTGGTACTAATAACAAAACAATTGTTGAGAAGAGTCGTGGTTGAGAAGTAGTAAAGAATTAAAATATTTAATATGACAATTGATGTTTTTTTATAATACGAAAAGGAAAAGTTTAGAAATGAAACTTAATATTTTTAATAGCTGTTATGAAGTACTTAGCGTTGATTTTCAAAATGTGAAATAAGACTTTGGAGCGTGTAGTTGCTGACAATTTGATGAACGAGAAGAAAACAAACATAACATAGAGTTAAAATTAAAACAAGCAAAGAGAAGGATTTAAAATCATTGTCAAAGTCGACTAAAACAATGTGAAACAATAAGGGTTTTAAAGTGTCGAATTGAATGAAAGGAATGTCACATGTTAAAAGAAATGGTCATGAAAAGCGAACGAGCAATATTATAATTATAAAAGGTTGTACTGAAAGGATCTTGAGCTCACCATATTGTTACAGTCCATACCGTCATGGACTGACTTTTTCTTTCGGATTTCTGTGAATCTTGACATTAGCCTTGCAACATACTTTCCATTGCAAAAACTTCTAATCATGAAACTGTTATGTTCAAAGACGCCATTTATTTTTGGCGACGGTTTCCCAGCGTCTCTTTCAATAGTTTGATAAACAAAATTGTTAGTCGCTGGATCCAATGGCTTAACGAATATGTCTTCGTATAGAATAGTAATGCTATCCATTCATTTTCCAGGTACTTTAGACAAGTGACCGTTGAAAGAAAAGTGCGAGTGGAAGCCACATTTTGGTAAACTCTGACACTGCTGGTCTCGTTGTAGGCAGAAATTCTTCTTGGTTATAGCATATGCTGTTGCCTGGGGGCATGTGAATGTCTTTTACCACTGAGTTTGATATAAACTTCGCACATTGCTTACTAAGGCTGGAGTACTACTTGTTATTCCATTTATTATATGTGAAGCGCTCAGCAATTAGGGGTTATACAATCTGGTTTACTTGAAGAGGAATCTGTAATGTAATATGAAGGAGTAAAAACTTAGATCACTGATTATCTTTACACTAATCTGAAGAATGGGGATCAGGTACACAACGTTAATAATAAGACTATTGGAGGCATTTGAAAAATAATACCACAGTTTAGCATAAGGTTTGATCTCTATTTTGAAGTTTTCTCTGTTTTTCTTTTCATTTTACTATTATGTGGTCCTAAATACGCCTTCTACTTTGGAGTTTACACTTCGCTTAACAGTTTGTTTTGTTTTTGAATTAACCACAAAGCTACACAATGGACTATCTGTGCTCTGCCCACCACGGGTATCAAAACCCGGATTTTAGCGTGTAAGTCCGCAGACATACCGCTGAGCCACTGGGGGGCCTCGCTTAACAGACCACAGGTCTATATTTAATCAGTACAAGTGAATGATGCTCTAACGTTATTTCATTTTAAACTTTCTCAGTAAGCAATGTGACAAAAGTTATTAGTTATATAGCTACAAAACCTTCTCGAGTTCATTGTATAACCTAAATTTTAATGTGTTATCTTGTGATTGGCTTTACGCAGCATCTTGTGATTTTATTCGCTGGTCCATAGAATGCTCGGGAAATTGGTTTATTTCATCAACGGCTTATGATATTAGTTTAGATTTTATCAGTAATTACGCTTTGCATGTTTTTATAATTCTGATTAAAAATAAAGCAGAAGCTAAAAGAGTTCAAAATATGACAGGAGGTAGATGTTTAGACTAACATAAATAATATTATTTTGACAAAATAGCCAATACAATCTTTAAATAATATCATAGCTCATTATTTATCACATAAGTATAAATATTTGCTGAAAACTGGAGGTGTTCTAAAATACGGTGTTAACATTACAAACTAATGCAAAGTCCCAAAAATATCTTAGACCAAGTAAAACTGTACAAGTACCTGTACGTGGTATTCCGCCCATATGAAACAAACGACATGGTGACATAAATGTTCAATTCTGTAAAGATACGTTCTGATAATTTTGTGACAGGCGAAAATAATGACCATAATAAACATGCATTATTAGCCGCCACTTGAAGTCAAACTTTCCATCTCATAAACCTTTTTCTTACATTCGACATGAATTTTATTTTTTTAATTTATGTATTTTGTGTTTGTTTGTTCCTTTTTTGTGAATTTACCACACGAGGGCTACCTGCCTTAGCCGTCCCTAATTTAGCAGTGTAAAACTACAGGGAAGGCAGCTAGTCGTCATCGCCTCTTGAGCTACTCTTTTATCACCAAATAGTGGGATTAAGGGTCACATTATAACACACTTACGGTTGAAAGTGTAAGCATGTTTGGTGCGACGGGGATCGGAACCCGCAACCATCAGATTACGAGTCGAGCGCCATAAACACCTGGCCTTGATTGGCCCTTGTATAGTTTTTAAAGATAATGTATAACATAATAAATCGCATAGACTATCTAACTTATTGAACGGTGAGAGTAAACATTAATTTGAAATAATGCATGTGACCAAATAATTGTCCATCTTTAGAGATGTATTGGTTTCTCTATTCTAATTTGTTTATTAAATAAGTTGCTGTATTTACTCTTTTATGTTAGCCAAGTATAAAGACTTTTTATTTGTTGTTGAACACAACGATACACGATGGACTATCTGTGCGGTGTTAATTATGTGTAGAGAAACCCGATTTATAGCACCATCAGCCTCCAAACTTGAATAGTAACTTGAAAGTGTTCATAATATAAGATGAGTTAAATAAAACTTTTCCAACATTTTTTTATTAAAATAAAAATACTCAAATTACCATTTAAATATGACCACTTGAACAGTTATTGAGATCAAAACATTTAAATGTATGAATGCAATTTATTTAAATGGTGTACAAGGTATACCTGTTGTAATGATTTGTCATAAAATCAAATTTATTGTTGTTCTTTTTATATTTGGTAATTAATTTAATTATCTCCAGCTAAATAAGTAAATACAAGTTTATTCAGAAAGATATTATTGTATCGAAAAAACGACATCTTTCAATTTACGCAATTTAAGATTGCTTTGGTTTCATTTCGGTCCTTAAATGTTCTACAATATTCAACTTTTCTCACGTTTAGAATCATCAGAGGGAAGGGATCCCGGCTCGAAACACTACGAACATTAAATATGTTCGTCTTTCACCCTCACCTTTCACCATTTTTTTGTAGAATAACGTTTCGGACTTTTCGAGTTCCATATAGCCTATAATAACTACATCTATAACTAATATCAACGTAATATATTTTTTTTAAATAAGTAACTCAATAAATTAATATTAACATGTGATCAAAACATTGTTTCACCAATTAAGCACTATCATTGTAAACACGATTATAGTATATTGTTCTTACAATTTTAATGATCACCTCCATAAAAAAGTATTTTCATGGTGATCTGTATTAGCATTTAATTGAATATAAAAAGTTAGAAAAAAAGTTGATACCTAGTAGAATAAAATGATTCTCAATTGAACATTTGATAGACAGCATTAGAAAATAATGTTTCATCAAAACATCTTAATAACTTCTGACAGTACGATATGATTGAGTAAGTAAGTTAATTAATATTAATTAATTGTAAACAAAGTATATCACTTTTATTGGTTATTTCCATTTCTACTTATAAAGTATGTTCCGGTCTAGCTAATAACCCTCATAGACTTCTGTATTACGCATGCTTCACAGTTATATTGAATTTAGCTCATTATGAGAACATGCCAAACAAAACTTAATTCTCTACAACGCTGATCCAAACTACTACTTTGAGATTGATCTTCTATGGCAGTTCACTTTACGTTTCTGTAGAATCCAATTTGAAATTATATATTGTGAATTTTAAAAGGATTTTCATTATAAAGAATTTAAGACATTAAATACGTTACATTGTAATCTGCAGTATAGCTCTGATGACAATAGTAAATGGGGAGAAGTATAATTTGATATAAATAAAAGGAGCTTAACATGACACATTTCTTGGTCTCAAAACTGTCATGAAACTTAATGAATTGTTCACGTTACTGGAATATGTATTACTGTATAATACTAATAGTATGTGTATGTAAAGGAATACACGTGATTAAGGCTTAGCGCGATTTACGTATTTTGTAAAATTGAAAACAAAGCATTTTAGTAGCAATCTTTCAATTATGAGAGTTATTTCCCAAAAATTTATTAGACTAGTACTTTGTGTGTGTATGATATACATATCATATATATATCACACGCCTCGATGACAGAGCCAAGGCTTGTAGGCTGGAAATCTGGCATATTTGTTAGTTTATACATTATATTTCTTCCATATTATTTTGTTCAAATCATGAAATCCATTTTAAAAATATGACTTGTCCATTTCTGGCTTTGTCAGTTTTGAACGATTTGTTTAAACGTTTGTGAATTTATCGTGCTTTTGTTTTGAATGACAGAAAATCGTTACAGTAACGATTCTGTAGCGGATTTTTTTCATATATATTTTCCAGCTTGTCAAATATGCAAAACATATACCATTTAACAAAAATTATGCATTTTACAACTGACAGATTCATGATTGATAAATGTCTATTTTAAACCCCACACCCCAAGTTTCTCACTTTAACAAAGTTCATATTAATCAGTTCTGTTGTAATCAATGATTCTAAGTCTATCTTGAGGCAAAACACGGACTTATAGAAGAGGTAAGTTATCTACTAGAATATTCTAACACGGACTTATAGAAGAGGTAAGTTATCTACTAGAATATTCTAACACGGACTTATAGAAGAGGTAAGTTATCTACTAGAATATTCTAACACGGACTTATAGAAGAGGTAAGTTATCTACTAGAATATTCTAACACGGACTTATAGAAGAGGTAAGTTATCTACTAGAATATTCTAACACGGACTTATAGAAGAGGTAAGTTATCTACCAGAATATTCTAACACGGACTTATAGAAGAGGTAAGTTATCTACCAGAATATTCTAACACGGACTTATAGAAGAGGTAAGTTATCTACTAGAATATTCTAACACGGACTTATAGAAGAGGTAAGTTATCTACTAGAATATTCTAACACGGACTTATAGAAGAGGTAAGTTATCTACTAGAATATTCTAACACGGACTTATAGAAGAGGTAAGTTATCTACTAGAATATTCTAACACGGACTTATAGAAGAGGTAAGTTATCTACTAGAATATTCTAACACGGACTTATAGAAGAGGTAAGTTATCTACTAGAATATTCTAACACGGACTTATAGAAGAGGTAAGTTATCTACCAGAATATTCTAACACGGACTTATAGAAGAGGTAAGTTATCTACTAGAATATTCTAACACGGACTTATAGAAGAGGTAAGTTATCTACTAGAATATTCTAACACGGACTTATAGAAGAGGTAAGTTATCTACTAGAATATTCTAACACGGACTTATAGAAGAGGTAAGTTATCTACTAGAATATTCTAACACGGACTTATAGAAGAGGTAAGTTATCTACTAGAATATTCTAACACGGACTTATAGAAGAGGTAAGTTATCTACTAGAATATTCTAACACGGACTTATAGAAGAGGTAAGTTATCTACTAGAATATTCTAACACGGACTTATAGAAGAGGTAAGTTATCTACCAGAATATTCTAACACGGACTTATAGAAGAGGTAAGTTATCTACCAGAATATTCTAACACGGACTTATAGAAGAGGTAAGTTATCTACTAGAATATTCTAACACGGACTTATAGAAGAGGTAAGTTATCTACTAGAATATTCTAACACGGACTTATAGAAGAGGTAAGTTATCTACTAGAATATTCTAACACGGACTTATAGAAGAGGTAAGTTATTTACTAGAATATTCTAACACGGACTTATAGAAGAGGTAAGTTATCTACCAGAATATTCTGACACGGACTTATAGAAGAGGTAAGTTATCTACCAGAATATTCTAACACGGACTTATAGAAGAGGTAAGTTATCTACCAGAATATTCTAACACGGACTTATAGAAGAGGTAAGTTATCTACTAGAATATTCTAACACGGACTTATAGAAGAGGTAAGTTATCTACTAGAATATTCTAACACGGACTTATAGAAGAGGTAAGTTATCTACTAGAATATTCTAACACGGACTTATAGAAGAGGTAAGTTATCTACTAGAATATTCTAACACGGACTTATAGAAGAGGTAAGTTATCTACTAGAATATTCTAACACGGACTTATAGAAGAGGTAAGTTATCTACTAGAATATTCTAACACGGACTTATAGAAGAGGTAAGTTATCTACTAGAATATTCTAACACGGACTTATAGAAGAGGTAAGTTATCTACCAGAATATTCTAACACGGACTTATAGAAGAGGTAAGTTATCTACTAGAATATTCTAACACGGACTTATAGAAGAGGTAAGTTATCTACTAGAATATTCTAACACGGACTTATAGAAGAGGTAAGTTATCTACTAGAATATTCTCACACGTTCAATGATAAAATATATTTAAATATGACAAGACAATCATCTTAAGTTGGTGGTTGATATTCTAAAAAAATTACCATTTGAAATCTAAACAGCGTAGTTTATAAACACAAGTTTAATAAAACCTAACTATAGAATTTAGTACCAGAATTTACTTTTACTAAACAAGTTAGTGTGATAGATTTCTATATTTCGAAGCTGACGTGATGGGTCCGAACCTATGCGGCATATTATGTTTGTGTTTTTTTTTTTTTTTTGTAGGAAAGCCACATCAGGCTATCTACTGAGTCCACCGATGGAAATCGATCCTCTGATTTTAGCGTTGTAAATCCGTAGACTTACCGCTGTACATGCGAGGGACACCTATGATATAACAAATAATTACACGCAATTTAATATGTAAATGTATAATAATACTAACAGTCTAACACCAGTATGGTTGATAGATAGTAAGGGAATACTAACTCGCTGACTTGTTTTCTCATCAGTAATTCTAAATGAGAAACTACAACAGATAACGCTAGTAACTTTGCCATAAAAACAAAATACAAACATACCAGTTCCAGTTTGAAAGCCTTAACAACAAGGATTTTTATTCATTTACCAATATGATTTAATTATTAAGTCAAAGTTTAGATATATACATTGTGTTTATTTAAGTGAAATATATTATTAATTTAAATTTAGCAATTAATTCATGCAGAAACCGAAGTTTAACGACGAAGATGAAGACAGTTGGTAAAACATGCAACGTTTTATTTATAACTTTGAACGTTTCAGAATAAGCTATTTCATTGTCAGCAAAATCTGAAAATTAAGTTACAAGGATGATAATCGTTAGTTTGTTTAGTTATTAGAAAAAGTTGTATGTAAATGGTTTGTTTGTTTTTTGAATTTCGCGCAAAGCTACACGAGGGCTATCTGCGCTATCCGTCGCTAATTCAACAGTGTAAGACTAAAGGGAGGACAGCTATTCATCACCATCCACCGCCAGCTCTTGGGCTACTCTTTTATTAGCGAATAGTGGGATTGACCGTCACGTTATTATGCTCCCACGGCTTAAAAGGCAACCACGTTTGGTGCGACAGGGATTCGAACCCGCAACCCTCAGATTACGAGGCGAACGCCTTAACTCATCTGGACTAGGCTTTCTTTAATATCGTCACCTCAGGATATTTGGACCTAGAAATTCATATTAAATAAATGTTATTCATAACTAAAACCCGCCGGAACCTTAATTATTTAAAAAACTATTTAGGCCTAAAAAGTTCACTAAGTTTTCACACGTAACTCATCTGCTGTACGACACACACACACACACATATATATATATACACACATTGTTTTATTCATCCACTTTAAGCTTTTCCTAATAAACTAATGATTATGTTTTATTATTACAATTGTGGTAATAATCATCTTTATTTCAGAATTTGGATGATCATGGAAGAAATTATTCCGAAACGTTCAAACTTGTAAATAAAACATTATATGGTTTGTCAACAGTCTTCATCTTGAATATTGTTGCTCTCAAGTAACAAGGTATGACTACGAAAGAAAGTCTAACTATGGTTAAACAAGGAATATATGATTTTGTTATTCATTGTTTACAACCTGAATTAGTTGAAAGTGATTATTCAAAACCTCATATTTTTAAACAACATTCAAAGTGTTTGTTTATCAGGATTCTTGTGTAATATTAAACACATGCTTTAGGATAAATGTATAATAAATAAAAGTCTTTATCAAGTTATTTATATAATATTAGAAGATAATTTCAGTTTATTTTCATTTTTGTATTAAATGAAGATTGTCATAAAAATGCTGGTATAAATGTTAGAAGAAGTTTTAAAGCAATTTCCATCGTTAATTCAACGATGACGACTATGAAGATGTTTATGTTGTGTTATAATGCACAAAAGAAGGTACTTCAATCCCTTAGGTAACAGAACGTATAAGCACAAGTTACTTTGAACATGAAGAAAAATGTTATCAATCATAACAAGACCAAATTGTGGCCCCATCTTTATCACTAGAACAAGGCCATCTCAAAACTTAACACTTAAGGTATCATGCTTAAAATGACTGGGAACTTAAATTGGACTCGCATATGTTCATGACACATTCATAATATGGTGAAACACTACAGGCAAATTTCTAGAATTCATGAACAAAAACAAAACAAAGTCGCTATTGTAGTTTAAGTATTCGGGTTATAGAATCCTTCCCGTGCTCTCTTCACATAATTACCCCAACAACAGATGCAATGTTAGAACTAAAATGAAATAATTAGGTTACATTTCTGAACAGGAAGGTTACCCAAACATATAACTCAGGAAATACACAGGTAATTGTAAATATCTCGACTATCAGCCAGCATGAAGACAAATGTTAGAAGCTGACTGTGTCCTACTATAATGCTTAAAATTCTAAGGAAGAAAACTCTTCATTTTAACTTGTTTATGACAATACGTGTTCTTGAAAGAAAAAGAAGAAATTCATTTTACAAACATCAGTAATAAAAACAAAGGTAATTGCAGACACAGCATTTTCTTCATTTTAAAAATGTATGTGGAAACATACAGAATACACGTAAATTCCATAGTCTTCAAAAGCTAAGGTCGCACTTCTTACATACCGACTCACCTAAAAGACCACAAGGAAAGTTAAAGAACCACCTATGAACGCCGATTTGAAGCTTATAGAAGACGCAACAAACCTAAAATAGTGGAAGTTCAGGAGTAGAACAGATGCAAAGTATCTGTAATATAAAGCTGTAAACAGCTCATCAATAAATTCAAAGCAAACTACCTACATAGGTCAGAATTGAAACAAATATTAATATGGATAATTTGACACATCATTCTAACTATAAGTACACTGTGTTGTAAAGCATAAACATTACAATAATTAGGATGCATTGACTCATAAGATAGGTTTTCTTGCTGTTGGCTACCGGATTCTTATATAATATACATACATTGTTTTATGATGTATTTTGTTTATTTCTATGATTTTATAAATAGAGGTTCTTATAAGATTAGTCGTATAGTATTGTAGAAGGTACTTTTATTTGCACTATTACTAAAGTAACGGTAAGAAAGCATTGAAAAGAGTTTCGTCTATCTTAATAATGCTATGTGTGTGTGTTTATATATACACACATACATTTACATGCACATACAACAATATATATGTATATATTCCATAGTGTTTGATTGTTAGAGTAAATGTTTACAATCTACACTTTGTATAAGTGCATGCTTCTTTTACACTTTATCACCCACAGGACTGTATATTGCATAAATATCTGGCGTGATCTTTCTCTAAAATTAAAAATACTTGCCTTTAGCGATACAGGCTTTCTTTTATTTTGAAAAATAATAAATTTACATTTTTCTTTAATTTTTGGTTATTCTGATTCTGCTACTTACTGTTTTTGCATTTTTCTACTTCATTCAGCTGGAAATGTTTTACCTCATTTTTGCAGGAAACTAATGTGTATTGTTTTACTTTTTTGACGACTCCGGTGCTACATGACTCGCTTCAAGATCAAGACTAGCTTGTTTAAACAACCCTTTTGTCTAATGAATATGCGAATACATAACATTCATGATAGATCGGATAATACCCGATTAATTAAATAATGCCTGCGCAATTCATTTAGGTTTCAGAAATGCTGCGAATTGCTTTATAGGCTAGTGGATTCCAAGATACTACTTAGCACGTTTTAACTCTGATCTATAAATAATTGAATAGGGCTGGTTATAAATATATATTATAGCGGAAAAGATAAGTTTAGTTGATAAAAGTTTGTAAACGGTTTGACTAAAGAGTAAAAAACAATTATTATAAATGTACGTATATTACTCGTCATCAAATTTAAATACGTTTACTATATTTATGTAGTCTTTCGAATAAACGCTGTTATTAATTTGCTTGTATGGCATTAAAATATTTTTATTTCTCTGGTACGTTAAATCAAGATACTTAATTTTGTTTTGTATTTTGTTATCTGTACTCTGTCCATTTCGAATATTGAACAACGATTTAGTGTTACCTCTCTCAATAGAGGCTCAGCCTATACAACTTACCACATGACCTCTTTGTATTCGTTTAAAGTCTTTTCAGCTTTAATGCTTCTAGCTTTCAATATAGTGTGTATATCTTTAAAAATGTGTCAGTGTTTCAATTAATATCATAAATCTTTAACATTTAACATACAAGAAATATTGTATTTAGTTAATTATATTTTTATAAAATGAAATAAAGATTTGTCTATGAATACATTTATGTTTTGAATAGTCCGCGTGCAAAATAATTTTCGTGTAAAATTTAAAAATACTTTTTCCTTTCAAAAATCTCAAACTTCCTTTGTGTAATCAATAAGATTTATTAAATACATTTCAAACGTTTTCTTCAATTACAAATTGATAGTTTATCCGTTACTTTTCCTGCACTAACTTAAAACGAGATCGGTCAATTTGACCGACCTCGTAACCATCATAAAATTGAAATAAATCTATATTACCTTTTTTCTTTCTAGAATAACTCTATATTGTAATATGAAATTACATTACTTTATCCAAAATAGCTATACGTTCGTAACAGTATACGTTTTTAATAATTATATGTTATTGTTTGATTGCCCAGTGAACTGTGACTAAATACTGTCAACCTCATTATAAGTTGCTAATCACGCGGGACACGTGCAGCTCACGTAACACTATCCATTTACATTATTTATGAGCTGTCACATCTAGTACGAGAAGCTCGCGTGCATACATCGTGAAACATATTTACTATATTACTATTATTTATTCTATTTAATTTAATCTTAACCAGGCTAAAATATCCTCATTTTTACATTTTAGTTATTTCTATAATTATACTTAATATAAAAAGCAATGTATGAACTACTTATCCAATCTTCTTTTTTGTTCTTGGTTGTTGAAGAGAATTAAACCTAATTTTAATATTACTCATTGTATTTCAATTAGTAAGTTTTATTTTTTAAATAATACTATGATCAATATAGACTAGCAACATGCAAAATTTCCTTACCTTTCAAAAATTTTCTGTCTTTCCAGTTTTGCCAAAAGAATCGTTACAAATTCATCCAGGCTAGTCATTTGCTTTTGAGTAGGTACGATGTTGGTACTCAAAGTGAAAGTGTTATTTAACAATACAGAACAAAACCATACATCGAAACATCATTTGATAGACAAAAACCTTGAGTTTCTATTGGTTATAGCTAATGTATAATTAAACATAAGAGACAACTATAAACAGATTATGAAAGAGATAATGTGATAGGGAGGTGTGGCAGGATGGTCTGATTTCTTATTTGATAACTCTGTAACTAAACAAAATAACTTATCTAAGAAATGGCAGTTTTATAGAGTAAAATTTGTTATTTAAATTTAAATCCAAACTCAAATAGGGCCATATTACTTTCAAGGTTTGTTAGGCATCAAGTTTCTCCTCGTAAAGAGTATAAAGCTTTGCAATGACCTATTGAAATCAACAAAAAATCGTATCATTAGTTCATTTGCCTTTCTATCAGACTGCAATTTCAATTTGTACTGTTTTGATTATTATCTGAAAGTTTTAAGTGTACTGTTACTTTGAGTTCTGCAACTGCTAGTTGTAGTCTTCTGGTGAGTTAGTGCTAAGCTTACAGATTAGCTACGCTAAGGCTTGAGACTATAATTTAGAAGACATAACTAATAAATAAATGGAAAATAATAATATCAAATCATTCCTTATTTAGTTCAATTTATTACCTATGATATTACATTTTACATCAGACTATGGTTTCCCATTCAAACTAGTGTGTGTTTTTCGTATAGCAAAGCCACAAAGGGCTATCTGCTCCGCCAACCGAGGGGAATCGAACCCCTAATCCCATTCGAACTATCCAACATTGTTATTCTTTCAGGTCCAAACTGGTAATTTATTTACATTGTTTTGTTACAAACCTTATTTTATTAGATGATCTTTAGCATTTTAAACTGGTTTTCTTACAATTATTTTCCAGTATTCTGTATTTAATGTAAGGCATTAATTTTAATTTTTTGTCATCCTTGATCGTTTTTTACTTTAAACATGCCACTCTTACAGATACTTGATTTTATTATTTAGATTTTGAAGGGACTCTTACTGTTTATAATTCCTGATTTTTAATAACATTGTTTATTTTGATCTTTCGGAAGTTTTATATCTGATACATGTGATTTTCTAGAGTATAAAACAATGTCTTAAATGCGTGAGGTACCTGAAAGTAATAATAATTTAAATTTTTAATTAATATTCACGAAAGGAAGCGGAAGGTCACTTGGAGATGGTAACCCCTGATTCAACCACTAACATGACTGTATGGTAGTCTGTCAATCAGTCAGTATACGCTAAAATGACGTCAGAATTTGTACTGTAGTGACGTAATAAAATGTGCGGATCTTATTAATTACGAGAAGAATTATGCATTCTGTAAGCTACAACACAGCATGGCATAATAACTTCAAAATAAGAAATACAGTTATTTTATGGTTTTAATTTTAGTGTTATTTAATCTTACAACAGAACATATTTGGGAATTCTTCGAAAGTACAACTAGTAATAACTGTATTAGTAAAATATTAGAAGTACATGAAATTTTAAACTGAATTTTTGTTCTATTCTGAAGTAGAAACAGCGCCATTAAGTATTGGAAAGAAATATGCTACTCTAATTTTTTTCTTATTGAGTTGAAATTACTTTGTGTTCTGAAAACACAATACAATAAAGTTTTAGCATAATAATTTTTTATTAGTGTGAAAATGAGTGCCTTCTTGTAACAACTGCTTCTTTAAGAAATGGATAAATTGTATCTAACAACCCATTGTTTTTTGTTTGGATACTTGAAGAAGCTTCTATAATGTCATAACTAAATAAAATAATAAATTATTTGATATTTGTACAAGAAAAATGTGTATATATATGCACATTTATGAAGCATATAATGTTTGTGAATTGTTTAAAAACCTTTATTTGGACAACAAACATCAACAGTTAGAAAAAGTGAGTAACAGGGAAAATGAAAACCGAGAACGTCATAAGGAAGCATCTGAATGGAGAGCTTTTCACATATTATTCTGTAAAAAGAGTGGTACAGAAAATACTCTACCATAAAAACTATACCACAACACATTATAAAGAGAATGATGTAAAGATTGCTTTCTAAGGTGTAACAGATTTACTAATGTATATTTTAATGTCAATCTTAATCTTAGTTAAATTCAAATTTAGAAATGCATGTAACTTTAACAGTTAAATATTATTGGGTCGCTACAGTCAGTATATTATAAACCTCGGAAATTGTAATTGTAATATACACTTATTAATTGAAAAACTACATATATTTGGACAGGAAAATTTATAGGTTTGGAACATTACGATCTATTCAACTTCAAAGGATTAACTTCGGACATAAGAATTTCCATGAGAATATTACATATCATCTTTAAAAGTCAGCGGTACAAAGCCATTCAAGCAAGCTAGCTTAAACTGGGTGTAACAATATCAACTCAGAATTAATTTTCTCGTCATGGATCTGTATCGTCGATAAAATATTCATTTCTAGACGGGGTATAAGACTCAGTATTTTTGTAAATTTGTGAAACTCTTGTACATAACCAATAACTCGAAATAACTATTAGTAATAACCGTCGTTATAAATTGTATTGATTTATGTTTTGTTTTTGTATATTAAAATATATATGTGTTAAAGAAAATGCCATAAATCTGATACGTATTAGCATTTAATTAACTTCTATATTCAAATTTCCGGTTATTTTAAAGAGTAATACGTTAAGATACCTAATATAACAAATCAGAGACTCGTCAGAAACATCATATAAGACGTAATAAGATAGATTTATGTAAATAGGTGACAGCAAATCTTACTTTATACTCTCAACTAATTATAAATTAAAATGATCTTCCAAAGTTATGAAAAATCATTGATTAAGTTGCAGGATTCCAAACATTGTTCGTCTGAACTAGATGTATAAACCTGAGAAATTATTTGAATTCCTTTTTTTTTAAAGTAAACTACTCTAACTTCATGATATCTCTAGATAGTTTTGCGAAGAGCGTGAGGTGCGAAGGAGTGATAATAATACGTTTATTATACATGATCAAATCTGTTGGAGTGACAATAATACGTTTATTATACATGATCAAATCTGTTTTAACTGTTGTAATCCAGACAGCGTTATAATATGCACAAAAATGACTTGTTTGAAACACTTCAAGAAAATCAATACAAACTATATTTCAACCAGCAAATAGTAAGCATGTGTTAAAAACATTAAGAAATATTTCCCTGTTCGTGAAGTCTTTTTGCAGGAACAGTAACTTAAACTGATGATAAAAATCTCAGTATTTAATTTTGTGGTTTACAAAAAAAAATATTTCATACACATTTAAAACAGAAAACTTTGAAACATTTACTTACATTAAAATATGTATTTTTCAAGATAGTTGATAATATTGATTTTAAACTGTTCTAAGCTAATCAAATATATTTTGTGTGAAACAGAATAACAAACATAAATGTTTCTACATACTAACGAGAGCAGATTCAAAAGATTGGAAGCTAATATTTTATAAAAATTTGTTTATTATAGCCTGTTGTTATTGTTCCATTAAGATTTATAAATGAATTCTGAAATCGGTTTATAAAGCAAAATTCTCAACCTTCTTTGTATACGTTATAGCACTGAAATTATGCAAAATAAAAAAACAAACCATAAATTTAATATAATATGAATATATGCTCTAATCTTAGGCACAAAAGATATTGTAAAATGATTCTGGTTGCGTGTGGAAGGAGGCTACTTTTTTAAAAACTAATCCAATCTGAAATTTAAATCCTATTAGCACATTTGGTTTCTGAATTTTAAAAAAAATATATTTAAAGCTTATTCATCTGCTCTTTTTTCAGAATCAAAGTTTTGTGCGATTTTTTATTGTGTAATTCTATGCATTTAAAAGAAAGATATTACTATTATTTACACGTCTTACGTGATATTAAAATACAGAATTTTATACACAAGTTAATTTATATATTAACAAGTATATACTTGTTTTACGGATATAACGGATCTCTATACTTGAACTAAAGGGCCTGGCATGGCCAAGCGCGTAAGGCGCGCGACTGATAATCCCAGTCGCGCCAAACATGCTCGCCCTCCCGGCTGTGGGGGCGTTATAATGTGACGGTCAATCCCACTTTTCGTTGGTAAAAGAGTAGCCCAAGAGTTGGCGGTGGGTGGTGATGACTAGCTCCCTTCCCTCTATTCTCACACTGCTAAATTAGGGACGGATAGCACAGATAGCCCTCGAGTAGCTTTGTGCGAAATTCCAAAACAAACAAACAAAACTTGAACTAAATAACCTGAAAATTTTACAGTTAATTGCAAAGTTATGGCAACACTACGAATTATCGACCAGAGCATTGGTTCTATTTCCAAGATAAAATGCCCCCCGCTAGTACAGTGGTAAGTTTACGGATTTACAACGCTAAAATTAGGGGTTCGATTCCCCTCGGTGGGCTCAGCAGATAGCTCGTTGTGGCTTGCTAAAAGAAAAACACAAACACACATGAATGTTTTTTTCTCTCTTTCTTAACAGAGAGGCTCTTTAATTTGTTTTAAAGCTGTAGTATTTTAAGCCAGTGTTCCACATAAACAATACGAAATAATGCCATGCGTAACTTTATATAATAATAATTTATTTTATTTTGTTACCTGTAACGAGAGTAGGAGTGAAGTTTATTACAGATATTATATCAAAAAAATTCCTAATTATATAAAACACGTGATTTATTATCACAATCACAAAACACCAAGATAAATTGAAAATTTCATTATTTGACTCTTTTTTTTTTTCCATGCAAATGTTCTTTCAGTGACATAATGACACAACAATAAACATGAAAGTTTTAACAGGGTAATGTAATAGAAACAACTCAACCTACTTCGTACATTCCCCGTCATCACACCAAACAAGCTCGCTCTTTCAGCCTTGGGTACATTATTATGTGATGATAAATCCCAATATTTGTAGGAAAAAAACTAGCCCAAAAGTCGGCGGTGGATGGTGATGGCTAGCTGCCTTCCCTTTAGTTTTACACCACTAAATTAGAAACGGCTAGTGCAAATAGCCCTAGTTTAGCTTTGCGAGAAGATAAAAAAACCTAAACACACAAACTTTCAACATAATGAATTAAGTCATCTTTCATCCTAGTTACATGAACAAATATTGCTTGGTTTCTTCACTTAGTTGTTAAATATATATACGCACAATGGATTAAATGTATTTTGCCTACTGCGATGATCAAGTCCTGAATTAACTGACTTTTCTCTAGCCTTACACTGCCAAATTAAGGACGGCTAGCGCAGATAGCTCTGGTGTAGCTTTGCGCGAAATTCAAAAACAAAACCAAACAATTAATGATTTTCAGTATTTATGTGTTCGTGTTCATGAAAATGTATGTATTATAAATATAACCGATTTTATTTCTTCTAAATGCAATCATTAAAAGAATGGAAAAAGAATAAAAACAGGTCGATTCCTTATTGGGACAAATTGTAGATGGTGTTTGTAAATGGGTTTATTGTTTCACTTACTTTTGTTTGTTTTGGAGTTTCGCACAAAGCTACTCGAGGGCTATCTGTGCTAGCCGTCCCTAATTTAGCAGTGTAAGACTAGAGAGTAGGCAACTAGTCATCACCACCCACCGCCAACTCTTGGGCTACTCTTTTATTAACGAAAAGTGGGATTGACCGTCACATTATACATCCCCACGGCTGGGAGGGCGAGCATGTTTGGCGCGACCCTCAGATCACAAAGCGCACGCCTTAACGCGCTAGGCCATGCCAGGCCCGTTTCACTTACTATTAAAGAGTAAAATAACGTATGTGAAAATAACGCTTCTTTTCATTAGAGCAAAAACCACTTAAAGTAAATTTGTTAGCTACACGGTGTTTGACTTCTTATTAACAGCTGAAATATGGAGTTTTCAGTTTCTCTTTTATACAGTACGTCAAAAGTAACCAGTTGTGTTTGTTTCACTCTAAGTCATCATGAATGGTGTTTTAATTTCGATTAGTTTGATTTATTAGGTCGAATTTGACCAAGAAGTTAAGAGTTCCGTTTTTATCTCTCTAAATAATTGTCTCTTTTACTCTACTGTATGTGCTATCTACAATATTTTACATTAAAATGATTTTCTTCACACATCCTTGATTGGAAATGCGAATACTAAAACTTTATGATGTGTCTTAGTTTAAGCAGACAGATTCATTGTTTTTTTTTAAAAATATCAAGTTATATTTTCAGATGGCAGCTTCAAGCTGTATCTCCTGTATTACGTTTATGCCAAATATTTAGTTTACTTTTGTTACGTAATTATTGGCAGCTGATGATCGGAGTATTTGTTCAAAAGTACGAGATCTTAAACAAAGCTTCTTTGAGTCTTATTCGATGGAAGCTTAACACTGAAATTCATAGGTAACAAAATATACATAAATTTATAGTGAAGACTGGGCCCAAGTGACCCCTTTCTACGCATCTTAGAGTTGAGGCCGAAACAAAAGCACATTAATTCTTTTTTCAAGATGAAATAAAATATTTGTTTCGCATAAATTATTTCCTACACTGAGCAATAATGTCTTCTGTAAACATCTTTAGAAGAGCATAATTTATTTAAATTAAAGCTAGAAACTCATTTGTTCGATTTACTTACTGGGAGTTTTCTCACGGGCGATATAAAATTTTTAAATGTTTGACAATATAATACACAATTTTAAACAAAATTTTGCTTTACTTTAATGCAAATTGCATTTTACAATTATTACATTAGCAAGCTTATGCAAACTTAGAAAAATCATCTTGTTAAATTTAACAGAATCATTCAAATAATTTAAACATTTTATTCTTTCTAAACAAATTAAAGCAAACTCTAACAGAACTATTAAATTGTTTTATTTTTCTTTCGAAATATCTGTTCGATATGCAATTAGTGTGAGAAGATTTCTTTTAGGGTTTATATAAAGAACTACACTTAGAACTAAAAGTGTAATCTGAATATGGAAATTCAATTCGGTAAATAAAAAAAAAGATAATCTTTTGTGGAAACCTTTGGAATAACGATAGAAAAGAAGAAAAATTGTAGAATAAAGTACGAAACTAGAATCAAATAAAGAAAAATATTAATGGAAGCAAAGACTCAAAGAAAAAACTGTCTAGAGAACGAGGCAAATCAAATAATCAAATTAAACTAGCAAATTGTTTTCAAAGCAGGAAGGAAGAACTGAACACATCTGAATTAGTTCACCAAGAAAACACGAACATCGAGACAGAATATATTGCATGGACTGCAGTACAGGAAGACATCTTTCTATTTCTTAAACATTTTGTTTTAAAGAAGTGTGTTTATCGACAATGTAATCGACATTAGCATAATCGACTTTTAAAGCAATAGGGCTAGATTATTTATGATTCCCAATAAAAAAAAAGTGTAATACCTGTTTTTCAAACTCGAAGATTTCTGATTTCTTGCTATTTTTTCGTGAACACTCATGTCACCCGATTCTCTCCCACCTAAAAGTATGTGTCCGATTATATAGAGGTAAAGCTTAATGAAAAAACAGACAAGCTTGAAAAAGGAGCTCTCTTATCACGCTAATGTGTTTATTCTCTAATTATTTCATCAATATAACTAAATGACTAACACTTCACATCAAAGTACATTTGTTTCTTACGGGAATCATCAATATAATTACGCTTTTTTTCTTCAACATGTTTGTCTAAAGATATTTTCACATTATTAGGCGTATCTCTCTTACTATGTTCATCATTATAGTTCTATTACGATAGTTTCTCATGTGAAAAAAAAACGTATTTTTATTAACAAACGATAATTCATAATTATTGTCATACGACCATTTTTTTTACTGATGAATCCTGGGAAACACTTGTTGAAAGCCCAGGTTGAATGTGACGAAGCCAGAGAAGTGAGCATTTCTCACAACGGAGTATGTGCTTCTTCAAAATATTAAATCGAATGATATAAAATTCAATGAAATATCAGAAACCCCAAACTTGCAAGCACTTAGTTCTAAAACTTCTACGAGGTTGAGTGGGAAAGAAACTAAAACACAGAATTGCCAATACTAACCCTGCACAAATTAACATAAAGGATATCGTGTTCAGTTAAAAAGTGACAAAGAGGACACATAAGAGAAGTTCAAACTACTCCCAGTCCTTTTCTTAGTTACACCTACTTACAGATATGGAGGTCATTAATACATGTAAAGATATAATTTCAGGTCCTTATTGTTTAACCATCTTTACATTAAAAAAGATAGCGAAACAGGTAGCATTTACGACATATATCAATTACTATTTTTTATCAAATTCTCACTCAAACCTATTAAGGGTCATACTTATCTTCAGAGCCATCAAATCATCAGCCTACAAAACATCAGTGCCAAGATCCTTGAGATTGTTGTACCCAAAAGGTTTGCATGTCAGATGGAACTATTACAAGCATCATAATTAGATGCTTATTACAGTGCAAACTAAACCTGGATCAGTCGTGCTGCGTTCGCAGTTCCTAAATGAAAAGGTTTTCAATCTGATAAGAAAACAATGATAACACTACGTAACACATTTTTTTTCCTTGATAGTATGTATTGGTTTTTAATTGCTTACATTGTAAAATTACATAAAATGACTATTATTCCCTTCAAACTTTCTTTTTGTAGCCTGTATAATGAAATTTAAAAAATAATCTATTTTCTATGTAAAAACTGACAAATTTGCACATTTTCATTTACATAAGGTATAAATAAAACAACAATAAATCAAGATTTACATGTATTTATGCTAACGTTATATAAAAATGTTTAGAAGTGAGTAGTTTTTCGAGATTTGCGACTGCAACATATCAGCCCCCAAATATTCATTGCTGGCCAAAATCTTCAGGCCAATGAACATAAAGAAGAAATATGCATTTTGCATTGTTAGATTCAACCACTTATTTGAATAGAGTTTCGAAGGATGAAAATAAGAAAAGTCAAAATAAAAAACTTTAAGCTCTTGATAAGAAAAATGTGAACACTATGAAATTAGCCTAAATATTAGCTGGTCAAAAGTTTATGACCATACTGAAACGAAACGTAACGAAATTTAGTCATTTGTGTTCAGTCATTAGTTTTCTCAACATCTCCCACTTGAGTAAAAACATGGCAAAGGCTGAAACGTTGACAGAGTTTGAACGTGGCAGAATTTGCAAGCTACAAAAGCAAGGTCTGTTTTAACGTGCCACCACTGGTGAGATTCGGTGTAGTAAAACTGCTGTTGCAAATTTCTTAAAAGACCCTGAGGGATACCAGGATTTCAAGTGGTATGACAAAGAAAATTTCGCCGGCGTTGATCAGGAGGATTTGATGGGTTGTCCGGCAAGACACCAGCCGATCGTCGAACCAGTTTAAGGCCCTTCGCCAAATGCAGCTCAAGAACAATAAAACGGCATCTACGAGAGAAGGGCTTTAAAAACCGTAAACGTCTTCTAAGGCAACGGCTCCTTCCACACTACGAAATAGCTCAGTTAAATTTTACTGAGAAGCACCAAACATGGGATGTAGAAAAGTGGACGAAGGTTTTGTTCTTTGATGAGAAAAAATTTAACTTGGATGGTCCAGATGGCTTCCAACGTTACTGGTACGATAAGGATATTTCACCGGAGACATTTTCTACAAGACACAGTGGAGGAGATTCCATCATGATCTGAGGTGCTTTCTCCTTTCATGGAACAATGGAGCTTGAGATTATACAGGGGCGTCAAACAACGGCTGGCTACATTGGCATTTTGGAGAGAGCATCCTTATTGACTGAAGGCCCTCGCTTGTGTGTGCAGGACAAAGGATTTTACATGGCGAATAACGTGATTCTTTTGGACCGTCCAACGTGTTCGCCCGAACTGAGCCCCATTGAAAATCAGTGATGTCGAGAAACCCACTTGTTGAGAATTTTATATGCAAAAACGGCTCTTTTGGGTTCAGAAAATATTTTAAATAGAAGATGCATATAAAATTCCCATTGAAAATGTTTAGGGGTGGATGGCAAGGGAAGTTTATAAAAATTGACGTCAATTCCAAACAGTGCATGATCTTCGTGAAGTCAGCTTCACCAGCCTTCTACAAACGCTTATATAGACCATAACAAAGTGAATGTTTGAAGTTATTCGCAATGATAGCCGTCCAGCTCACTACTGAGACCTCTTGTTGGGCATTTCCTCTCCTGTTTAGGATTTCTTTTTGGTATGGTGTTAAACTTTTGAGCAGCTACTATTTAGGTTAATTTCGTAGTGCTCACATTTTCCCTATTAAATGCTAAAGAAGTTTTATATTTTTTATTTTCCCTTTTCTTATTTTCATCTTTCAAAGCTCTACTCAAATAAGTGGTTGAGTTAAACAACGTAAAATGCATATCTTTTCTTTATGTTCATTGGCCTTAAGATTTTAGCTAGTAGTGTAATCTCCCATCTAACAACGCAAAATGCATATATTTTCTTTATGTTCATTGGCCTTAAGATTTTGGCTGGCAGTGTAATCTCCCATCATGTTTTCATTATATGCTCCTTGATAGCGGCGTTCAAAGTCCAGTATATCTTGGTGAGAACGCTCGCCTTGCTCCTCTGAGGATACGTTTATACTCTCCTTGAATTTATCAAGATGAGCGTCAAAATTATGGACTTTCAGGGATATCCTGCAGCCCATTTTGCCTTACTTTTTCACCAAAGCCACTGAGAAAAAGCTTCCTCAAGCTTTCTTTTTCCTTCCTACTGAGTTTCTTGGGGAATTCTGTATTTGTTGTCTAATGAGGACACCAGTTTTAACCTTTTCCTCAGACAGCTTAGGGAAGAAGTCTTGAAGGATGCAGACTCCTTATCAAGAACTGTAACTAATTGTTTCATAAAACCCAATTTTATGCACAATGGTAGGAATAACATCTTCTGGAGGTCCACTAGTGGCTCACACTTGACGTTATGTTTCCCCATTGAGAACTCGGTCCATTGTGGCTGGTGCTTCCTGTTGTCGTGCATTGCAATCTCCCTGCTTTCTCAAGGTAAAGCCTCCTTGGAGACCCATCAGGAATGCCACCATTTTGAAATCTTTGATAACCTCCCAGCCATACTCATCATACTTCAAGGCTTTTAGCAAGATCTTGACGCTGTTGTATTCCTCTTTTAGGTGCACCGAATGAGCCAAGGGAAGAGACGGATACTAATTATAGTTATGGAGAAGCACAGCTTTGAGGCTTCTGAATGAGCTGTCATGAAAAGGCGCCACTCGTTCGAGCTACAAGCAATTCCAATTGCCTTGCACAGACCTGATACATTGTGGTAAAAGCAGAACTTATCTTGGCGAGTGAAGAAGCTTAAAAATTTTCGGTGACGCTTTCTATGACATGCGACTTGCATACGTTCATCTAACAAATCTCACTCCTTCAGCCTAGATGTCAAAAGCTCGGCATTTGACTTTGTAAGACCAAAACCTCTGATCAAGTCATTGAGGTCTCTCTGGTTCGGGTAGTATGGGTTTCTCTCACCAGGTGCACATTTGAAATTGTAACTTGGATCTTCAAAATCTACCTCTTCTTCCACTTTACTGCTCTCTTCTGAGGTTGGCTGCTTTCTCTCCGGCCGAGTGGGTACACGGAGCTCAAGGCAGTGTGATATTAAGGCGACGGATGATGGAAAAGCCGGATACGTGATAAAAAATGCATTCTTGCCAGCCCGGCGTTTGAAAGGGTCCGTCATGCAGAAGTAGCAATTGCTTGAGTGGGCAGTGTGTTCACGCCAAATTCTTGGAATAGCGAACTTCATGGCTTGCTTTTCCCCTCTGTACCATCCTGCAAAATAGCAAAATAAAATTGTTATTATGAAAAATAAATTTGTTTCATTCACAACTAATTTGTAACAGGTTCATACAAAATATTTTATATATAACATTTTTTTCTATACTATTGGAAATTAAAAGAAATAATTGGAAGATATTTAAATTTTAAAAGATCTAAAATTTGTATAATATAAAATCTTACTATTCAACCAAGCAAATTTGTTTATCTTACCTTCTAGAGTTGTTTTTTTGCAATGCTTGCAAGTAAAATGAGGTACTCAGGGTTTGTCTTGGTCCCCAACACGCATGCCAAAATATGCCTTGTAGGCTTCACACATGTTAACAAATGCTGTCGTAGAGTATTTTTTCTTTTGCCTTAATAAATTGGCCATGTACATAGTAGAATGCTTGTAGCTTTTTGATGCCATCTCTGATAAAATCAGAGAGATCTATGTGTTCACTTGGGCAGCTAGAACTAAGCTGAAGTGGTGAGTGGTGAGTTCCTGTATATATATATATAACTATGAAAAGTTCTAGAAAATTCTGAAACGTTCTGTAAGTTCGAGAAAGATTCTCTATCAGATACTTAGCACTGAATCTACCTGAAATGTTCTGGAAAATAGATAATTTGAAAATTTCATTACCAAGATCACAAAAGCAAAGTTTGATGAGAAAAATAGTTTTTTTTCCATTTAATTTAGACATAAGCCCAGGAACAAGAAAAAGTAAAAAAAAATGTTACATAGTGTAGTAGATTTAGATTTATAAGTTGTTTACAAAAGTCTAGTTGTCTGTTCTTGCTCAAAAATGGTCAAAATAGACTTCATTATAACATATGTATGATGTGTGATAACTGCAATAACTTACAGAAGATGCTTCATGAAGCTGGCAATCAAAAATGACCTTCCACAAGGATCATCTCTTTCGTCTTCCTTCTTGAACATCTACACCATGGATATAATTCATCTTGGCAGTCCAACCAAATTTTACCTCCTAACTTTAGTTGGAAACATAGTGATCGACATCAGAGCTCTAGCAAAGATACAACCAATCCTTAGTCAAGTGAGGAAATGTTTCAGTGACAAAGGAATGGTTATAAACTCTACCACACACCTTCAACAACTGACACTCTGACGAAAACTAATCATTACTATTCTTTCCAGGCACTGTTTTCACTATGGTATAAATACTGAACAACTTTCCCTGTCTATTAACACTGCGATAATCAGAGTTACTAAAGTATTATCTTTTCACCGCTGGATTATGTACTAGCAATAACTAGTCTGAGTATTACATAGCTATATAAAACCAGTCACATGATGTACTTCAGCCATCCCAACAAAGTCCTATTACATCTCCTTAGCTATAACAACATTTCTGAATATCAATAATTGTTAAAAGCAAAATTCATCTCTCGAGCCTTGCTGTTTAGATGGTTTGTTTCTTTTGTGAAGCTACGCACTCTGCCCACCACGGTTATCGAAATCCAGTTTCTAGCATTGTAAGTCCGAAGATATATCTCTAAGCCACTGGAAGGGGGCTCGCTGTTTAGAAATCATGCAATATATCATCGAACACCTGTCCTTTACAATTAGAACCTCCTAGCTCCATAATAGCTCTGAAAGCACCAAGCAAGCAGTAAATTGCCTGAAAGCAGCTCATAAAATAGTTATGTTTGTTATGAAGCCACTACTGAGATAATTCATCATCATGTTTCATATATCCTTGCCCCCATAATGGAATAACGGTATGTCTGCGAAGTTACAACACTAACAACAGGGTTTTGATACTTATGATTGGCAGATCACTGATGGGCTATTATGTAGCTTTTCACTCAATTTCAAACAAACCAAAAACCAGACATTGTTGTGTGGAATAAACATTTAGCACCAGTGCGCTCTGTGGAAATCAACGTAAACAACAAAATACAGAGTCTGGACTCATGATGAAGCATGAAAAACGTGCAATCACTTATTTAATTATTAAAGACCTGGTAGACGCCTATTTAATGATTAAAGACCTGGTAGACACCTATTTAATTATTAAAGACCTGGTAGACACCTATTTAACTATCAAAGACCTGGTAGACACCTATTTAATTATTAAAGACCTTGTAGACACCTATTTAATTATCAAAGACCTGATAGACACATATTTAATTATTAAAGACCTGATAGACACATATTTAATTATTAAAGACCTCGTATACAATTGCTACATGAGGTTCCTACACCCTAGATGGTAAAAGACCTGTTGGAAATTCATCATCTCGTGGAGCAACAACATTCTGCGTAAGGCTGATAGAACATCCAAGCTTTTTATGATCAACAAGAATAACGTTATAAGATATAAAACAAACCATTTTCTGGAAACCTGAATGTAATGCAAAATTACCCAGTTTCACCTTAAACAAATAACTGCTATTGACTCACAAGCAGTACTCTCTATAATACAGAGTCAATGGTCCCAAGATGTACGGAAGAAAACAAAGTAACTTTATGGTAAATTCATCATCAGGATGTATGTGTCATATTATACAGAGCTAATGCTAAACGACAAAGCATAAAAGCTTGCAAGAAAAGCACTCTTATCAAATCAGCAAAACTGTATTAAAAGAATATCGAGTTCATCTCACCTAGTAAGATGAAAGTAACAATCACAGAAGGTTTTCATCGAGACCGAGTGAATTATATTGTTAGAAGATAAAGCACAACATGGTACAGCTAGAAAAACGAAATATAATGAATCAATGAGTCACTAAACCGACATTAGAGTAGTAGCAAAATCAGAATACGAACTTTCTTCTACCTTCTATAGTAGCTTTGCTCTACAATAAGCAAACAAAATCTACCTACTATAAGAATTCCAACTTGTACGTAAGAAGCCAGTGCCTGTTGGCGAAATTATTGGTATTTTCATCTAGTGTTCAATTAAACTTGCATTCAGAAACATTAGTTTCTTTCCATTTTTCGTAAGACTATTTCACGTCCTATTTTTAACATAATTACATAATGAATCACTTCCTTTCAAAGATTTTACTTTCTTATGAGTTATCATAACGTTACGAACCTTCCACGTAAAATATAGTGTTTTTAGTAGTGTTATCAATGAGGTAATATTTTAAACTTAAAGATTTCGCTGTCGTTACTATTTTCATCAATATGATTATGATTGTATCATTTTCCAGATAACTTGTAGTAACGTGTAATGCAACAAATGAGATGTTTGATATACATATACTCAGGGGTAGACAATAAGTAACACCTTCCCACTCGAAAAAACTGTGTGTTTTTAAAACATACTTGACGAGACTTATTCGAATATGATTAACAATATCTTTCGTAAATACCTGGACTTTTCATGATTTTAGTTATGTTTTCTTATTTTAGTCATTTTGTAGGCTAATTGAAATAAGAAAGTATAATAAACTACATTTCTGATAATCATATTCACATACAAACTAACATTAGTCAGGTGTTTGGATTGGCTTTTTTCAACGCAGTCCTTCCTTTTAATTTGTTTTGTTTTATTTTATTTAACATTTCACTATTCACATTCTATTTACATAATTTCTTATTTGTACTTTGGCTTGGTTCTAGTTATAACATGTTATACATATATATGTGTGCGTGTAGGTGTGATTCACAATGAATTCTCGACCATTCAAACAAATACTTGTAACTATGAATAGACTCATGTTACAGGTATTAAGTGACAGCTATTTCAAAGGGAAAATTTACAAATAACGATATTGTTAAATTCTGAAAAGCTACAAAATACAATTTATGATTTTAAAACCTTCTTAGAAGAAATCTCTTTACATAACTATGTTTCTAGTCGAATAAAATATTGAAATGTGCCGTTTTTTTTCAAATTGAGAGGTTTATTCTTGTATCTGGAAAGTTTACTGAATAATTTATTTCGTTGTTTATATGTAAATATAAAGACAGTGGAATTTTTGGTTTCTTATTTTTGTTATTGAGAATATTCAGAACTTAGTTTAATTCTAAGCAAAGTTATTTATAGCTACTTTCATTTTCATCCTGCCACGTTATCTTGTCAAAGTCACCGTGATAGTGGATTTGCAATAGAATCAAGTATCGGCAACAGATAAAAACGAAAACCTTTGCTATTTATAGAAGCTTTTGAGATTTTACATATTTATATTATATGTTGTTGTCATGTTAGATAAAAATATTCTTATATTACTAAAAATATATGTTCAACACTTTACTAATTTTTGGTTGATACAGATATATTTACAGTTTGAAATTCAATTATTTCGAGTTTATCATTAACACAGACTAATAACTTGCTGTTTGTATCTCTTTAAGTACTAGAATACCATTGATTTACAAAAATTACAAACTTTAAAGGCGTCAAAAAAAGAGAATCTGACCGATTTTACAAATTGTATTTCGAATGATTGAAACACCTCAGTGTCATCTCAGGTACAAACAATGTGAGACTTGATGAAGAGTTTGGAATGTTTAGAACTTAATGCCATATAGCATTTAGATAAAGAGAAATTGAGACATTTTCACAGCTGAGTTCTCAAGAATATGGCATTGTTGATACTGGTTCAAAACTTGAAAATAGCTGCATATGCGTTTATGTGCCGATATTCAAGGATGATGTGAAAAATTATGGTGAGCTTGGCAGATTGTAAAGTATAGAACACTTTGTCTCTGACTGAGATTTTTCAACACTTTGACAACTGGAGTGGATGGTTACATAAAAAAAGGATACCAAAGAAGAAAATAAGCTTGTGATAACTCGAACAGCGTTCCAAGCGTTGCAATTCAGAATAACTTATTATTAGTAGGTAAAATAAAGCTTCACATAAAGCTGTACCAATATTATCTTAGAAGTTTCAATCCGGATAGTACTGTAACCATTACGTAAGGAGCATCTACTTTAAGTATATGTAGAGTATACATTAAATAAGAAGGTAGCCATATTCTGCCGTACAAAAAAGTAAAGTCGGTATGTTTAGTTTCAGCCAACTGTCAGGAAGCATGATATGACACATTGTAATTATTATTTTCTGCAGTTCTGGTTAGGCTAAACTAATGATGCCCAATCTGGATTTAGACAACACTATGTAAGATGATAGTTAACAGTTTTTATTGTATTCTATATAATTTGGTACATGCTGGTAAAGGTACAAAAATCAGAAGATTACATGAGTACTTATAAAAAAGGTAACTTTCCTTTTATTGAACAAACAGTATTAAGTGAATTCCTATGTTAATGGAACTAATGCATGAAATGTACTGTGTTTGACTATGAACTCAAGCTGTACTTACATGGACAGTTATTTTTCTAAATGCAAAGTATATTATGTTATTGAGTTATAAATGTATTTGTTATTCAATTACTAGCTGGAATTATTATTACCAAAGAGGTAAAGAAGAATAGCTGAAACTGCACAATCAAACACCATAGAAACCAAAGCTGTTCGTTAGGAATAATGCAGAAATACTTGTAAATGACAAACTACATGCTCTCAGAAAGCAGCTGGCAAAGTTAGTTGTATTGAGAAACCGAACAGCTGAGAGCACACAACAAAGCAGATTTAATGTTAGATGGTAACAAACCGATCCTTGTAAAAATTTTCTAAAATCACAAAGGATTTACTAATGCAGAGATAGAGTAGGTGTTTGTTTCTTTTAGAAGTAATTGTGAAGAAGACAAACAGGTCCTGAGATGTCAATGTGGTAATCAGGTTGATGAATATTGTAACATACACTGATGTATATAAAATACAATACATACTCAGTTTCTTCAGCTTATGACATGTACAAATTAATATTAAGAGGTGATTCTGCTTACACAATCGTATAATCCATTCATTGAATAAAAGCCACTGATAAAGCTCACATAATATGGGTTACCATAAAAGAGATGTCTCATCTCCGTGAATGAAAAACTAAATTTTACTTAGGATTTGAGAACCAGTTTTCGGAATATAACAGAAGTGTTTCTGAGTGTATATAATAACATTATAAGTGTAATGCTATGATTCTCATTAAAAGGGTGTTATTTCTCGTTGTATATTTATGAGAATTATCACAATGCCATGTTTTTACACTTGAAGATGTTTGATTTATTATAGTTTCATTAATATTGTTAAAACGTCATTGTTTCACACGACGTTTTATCATAGTTTCACTAATATTATCAAACCATCATTCTTTCACATCATGTTTTATTGTAGTTTCAGAATCATTATCAAACAATCATCATTTTACACTGTGTATTATTATAGTTTTAAAAGTATTAACAAAATTATCATTTCACACAATGAGTTATTATATAGTTTCAAGGAATATTATCAAACAATCATTTTTCACATTATGTTTTATTACAGTTTCAGAAATATTATCAAGCAATCATTATTTCACACTGTTTTATTGTAGTTTCAGAAATATTATCAAACCACCATTCTTTCACACTGATGATGCTTCATTTTTTACATAAGTTTATTCATCCTTTTTATTTCTTCATGGACATTTTCTTAAATCAAATACAATCTCAAAGGCCCCTTATATTCAGATAGATTAATTATGTTTGAAGCTGATCTTAGGTACATAATAGTGACATTAACATAAAGAAGTACGCAAGTTAATGACATTTTCAAATAATATTATTTTCGCTTAGTCGAATATATTATCATTACTTATTGGAAAATCATTTTTACAACCTTGTGTAAAAATATTATGAACAATACTTTAAAAATAGTGTGTATTTTCTTACACCAAAGCCACATTGCGCTGAGTCCACAGAGGGGAATCGAATCGAATGCCTGATTTTAGCGATGTAAATCCGTAGGCTTACCCCTGTACCAGCGAGAGACCTGGCAATAATGAATGACCGTCGTGCTTTGACTTTTAATGTGTGAAATAAAAAGAAACTACATTGTTCTTACAGTTTATTAGTACACAGTCGTCCAAATGATCAACAGGTATAACTTAAATTATTTTTCAAACATAAACCAGACTCAAAATTTCGTTTTTCTTTGAGGAAAAAAATGACTCTGTTTAAAAGATTTTTCTGCGAAGTAGGCCCCCCGCTAGTACAGAGGTATATCTACGGATTTACAACGCTAAAATCAGGGGTTCGCTTCCCCTCGGTGGGCTCAGCAGATAGCCCCATGTGGCTTTGCTATAAGAAAGCACACACACATAAACACACACATTGCGAAGTAGAATTATTAAATCCATCGCCAGGAAGCTTTGTCAGAGATATGAAAACATTAAAGTTTTAAAACCTGCATCTTACTAGCATCACCAATGCGTTGAAGTGTAGCATCATTCAACTATGCAGACAGTCGCTCTATATCATATTACAAGTCAGCAATAAAAGTAACCAACTCATACTGGAAAATAACGCTATACAACTTAGAAAATCAGCGTAGAAAAACATGAACATTTATTGAAGGAAAAAATGATTATGTGTTAAACCAGGATTGTTGTAATAAAATAAATACCAAAGTTATGAAGCAACAAATGTAAAACAAAAGTACAGATAATTAGTTAACTAAACGTTAGGTTAGGAAAAGAAAACAAATAGATATATTACATAAAACGATAAAAATCTTAATTTAATGAAAGCATAAGGCATACAAAAATATGTATAAATATATACAGAAAAAATATTGTTACATAAGGTGTTAAAGTAACAATAAACACAGATAAACAATAAAACAAATAATTATTCGAACAAACCAAGGAACTATAACTACGGAGAACCATGAAAATAATTAACAAAGTGAATAACGTAATTAGGACATAGACAATTAGTTATTGGACATATGGCTTTATTTATTCTCTTGTAATGTTAAAAATATTATCATATGGTGTTAGTATTATCTTAAATACGATCACTTTATTGGTCGTATATCTAAATTGAATGTATTTGTAGATCGAATATTGTTCGTGATCATGTTTCACTTTTAGAACAACAAAATTAATTCAAATAACTTACTTCTTCAAATAACAGAGTTTAGCAACACAAAAACAAAGTATTTGTATGAACAATGTTACGAATATTGTGGTAAAATAAACAGCAAGGGTGTGCAACTAGAAATGTAGGCAAGATGATCAAGTTATTGTTGGTTTCGACCTTCATTTTAGCATCAATTCAAAACCACTAGAAATGGTGTCAAACCTACCTTACTGCTTATGTCGCAGAATTAATATCGCCCTACATTTTGATTTTAATTAGGGTAACTTTACGAACTTGAACGCTAAAATTTGCGATACAATTTTTTAAGGTAGCTTTGTCTGAAAACACCAACTATTATTTATAAACGTGATTGCTTGATATATAGACATAAATGCCCTCCAGTGGCTCAGCGGTATGTCTGCGGACTTACACGCTAAAATCCGGGTTTCAAGATAGCCCATTGTGTAGCTTTGTGCTTAATTCAAAACAACAATAGACATAAACACACATCTATTACTTTTACAAATCAACTATGCCAATTACCAGGATAACTAAAACTTTAGCTATTTAACTAAAAATGTATGCAAGGCTGTTCCTATCTGTTTTTAGTGTATACATTACTGGAAGTAATTATGAAAACTCTGGTTAAAACAAGTGGTTAAAAATAAACGCTACCAAAATGTCATATCTTTATCATATTAAAACTAACTGTACGAGGATACAATCACGTCCAAATAGATTATCTTGTGAATGCGTTCTTTCTACCAATTAGAACGTGCCACATTAATATAAAGCCTATGAAAATATGAACAGTACTATGTCCAATAGTAGTATGAGTGTGCATAAGTCCATTCATTCTTTCAGAATTTAAATACCTCGTGACAAATTGGTATCAGTATGAATAATTGGTAATTGTTTAAAGTCAAAAAACAATTGAAATTCAAAACTTTACATTTACAAAATTAAATTTTAATACATAGCTGTCACTGATTTTCACTTTAAAAAACTTTGTTTTCAAATGAAAGCCGTTGGCAACTTTATGAAACTTTTAATTGTGTTAACATGAATCGTTACATTTTAATTACTGATTTAGCTTTAATTACATCTAAATTATAGTTTTAACTTAACAGTGATATTTTATACAAAAATTTGCAGAAAGGCTTCATGTTTCAGAAGTATCCAGATGCAAAAGTCTAAAAAGAACACCTGTAACTGGTACTGTTAATGACAAAAGTGGTCGTGGTAATTTGTTTGTTTTGAATTTCGCGCAAAGCTACACTTTGTGCAAATTCATTGAAACAAGTGGTCATTTTGCAGTATTTTTAGCATGGCGGCTGGTGTAGGCTTGTTAGACCCGCTGATTTCCTTTAATAGTCAATTTTTCACTCATACGGCGTCACTAGCCGTGTATTGCAGAACGATCAATCTATTTTTGGGATGTATGACGAAATTTTGAAGAATATTACGTCATTCAAAATTGCGTTAGAAGGGCAAGGAGACCAGTCAAAAAACAACTTCTTACCAACTCAATGAAGACAAAACGGTATCAATGGGGTCTCAAATACAAGAACTGGACGCAAGAACAATGAAGAAAGATGTTATTCAGTGACGAGACTCATTTCTTCGTACAGAATCAAAGAAGTCTGCATGTTCGCAGTTCTCCAGGTTAGAAACTTCGAGAATCTCACATCAATCAGTTCGTAAGATGTCTCTTGAAGAAGATGTTTTGAGTTTTTCAGCTACTATGGCGTCGGAAGCTTACGTATTGTAGAAGGTATGACGCGAGGACTACAGTACATCGAAGTTTTGCAGAGAAAAGTCGTTCCAGAATTGAAAAAGAGATTTCCAGACGGATCTGGCATTTTTCAGCAAGATCTGGCTCCGCGTCACACATCGAAACTTGTGAATAATTTTATGGCCAACAACGCAAATAAAGGTGCTGGACTGGCCTGGAAACTCTCCGGACTTAAATCCTATTGAAAATTTTTGGGCGATTTGTAAAGAAAGACTTCGGGGAAAAGACTGTACTACGAAAGATAAGCTAATTGAGGTTATAATTGAGATCCAAAAATTAGTAAAGATTCCAATCAGCTTGTGGGCTCGATGGCAAAGCGGATTAATGATCTTCTGAAAAATAAAGGCAGTCATATCATGTATTAATTTGTGAGTAATTTTTGGATTATCAGAAATAAAACGCAAGAAATTGGAGCAATCGTAATTTTCCGTCTTGTTTCAATTAATTGCACAAGGGCATACTTGAGGGCTATCTGCGCTAACTGTCCATAATTTAGCAGTGTAAGACTAGGGGAAAGGCAGCTGGTCATCACCACCCACCCCCAACTCTTAAGTTACTCTTTTACCAACGAATAGTGGGATTGACCGTCACATTATAACGCCCACACGGCTAAAAGGGGAGCATGTTTGGTGCGACCGGGATTCGAAACCGCGACCTTCTGATTACGTGTTGAACGCCTTAACACACTTAACACCACGCCTGGACTGGTCGTGGTGGAAAAGCAAAATTCTCCAGAAGTGATTTTAAGTATTGTAGTGTATGTTTCTTACATTACACTGCCCCCGCTAATACAGTGATAAGTCTACGAATTTACAACGCTAAAATCAGGAGTTTGATTCCTCTCGGTGGGCAGATAGTTCGACGTTGCTTTGCTATAAGAAAACACACTCACTTACTTTACAAAAATGTTTCCTAACCACATTTGAGTAAATGTAGTGTAAATGCTATCCTTAAAACAGTAAGACACAAATTAGCTTGAAGAGGCATCAATGGACACGTAATTCACAAAGAAAAATAAAACAATGCTGAAAAAGGTAATCACACCAACTGGTCGACAAGAACATCAGACCACAAAAAAGTTGAATAAGCAAACCTCGAAACGTGAGCTCTTTACAGATGAATCAAAGATCGAATTGGTTGGGAATCATCAACAACACATTTTTTGATTGCAAAGAAGCGAATGGTATTGTAGTCAATACACAACTAATACAGTGAAATAAAAAAGCAGAATAATGGGGTTGCTTCTCAGCCAACGGGGCCAGTAAAATGCACAAAACTGATGACATCCCAATAGTTTGCAAGTATAGGCATATACTGATTCGTTTTGTCATTCTCATAAAACTATCACTGGGGCTAAATTTAGTATTCCTCCAAGATAACAGCCCTTAACAGTGGTGAAAGTTTATCTTGACGGTAAAGAGATCCATTTAATATTCTCAACTATGAATGGTTCACACAAAGTCCCGATCTGAGTTCATTTTAGGTTGTACAGGTTTGTGTTAAAACTGAGGAAGTTGATTAATTTTGGTTTTGCTTTTCGAAAGCCACCAAGAAAGAACAAATCAAGTATCCATTAATTTCTATTTATACCATTTAAAAACAATATCATAGTGAATAATTAATTGAATTAATTCCTCTAATAATAGATATGAGAAATAAATCAGAATCATATTTAGTGTTTTATTTGATTATGAACTTCATTGAAAAAGTCCAATGTTTTTACTGTTTTTGTTTTTCTGTTCATGTAATCTTCAGAGAACATATGAACCTTCTTACTCTTTATTTATGATATATCAAAACATCAGTGAAGCTTAATAACAAACTTGTCTCATTGTTCGATATACATAATGGGCTATCTGTGTTCTGCCCACGAAGGGTATCAAAATCCCGTTTCTAGTGTTGTGAGTAGGAAGACAAATCGTTGTGCCTCTGCGGGGCTAACAAATTTGAGCTCTAACACTTTGATGTTTATCAAAAATCCGCTGATGTCAAAATGAAACTTATAAACAGTGGGATAAGATGCAGCGTTAACTATAAACATAATTCATCTTTCTATATATGCGGGCTGTGGCAGGTAACTTGGATGAAGAGAACAAATATTTCTTACGTACATACATAGTCGACTTAAGTGATTTTCTGTCTATCGATCTACCTTCACCACATCATGAAAGTATGCAACCTTGTAATGCCAGATAAACAGATGTATCTTGCGTGTTTCGATTGCCTGTAGGGACAACTATTAAATAAATTCTTGGCATTTTTTTCCGTTAATCATGCAGGCAAAACGTGACAAGTTGTGCAGAAAAAAATATAAAGAATTAGTAATTGTGGACATTTTTTCTTCAATATGTATAAGATACTGCCATCCTTAGAATAAAAAATATCTTTTATAAAATAAATTCGAAATGAGCTAAAAGTTGATGAATGTTCTTACAGAGTAAGTAAATAAATTAGAAATCGAACTGATTTGATAATAAATGAAGCTGTTTTCTGAATTTATTTTAGCCACGTTTTATACGAACACTTTCATTTTGATGTGTGAAGGTTTTCATAGAGTAAAGACGCATCAGGCTATCTACTGAGCCTACCAAGGGGAATCGAACCGCTGATTTTGTTATTGTAAATCCGGAGACATACTGCTGTACTAGCGTGGGGGCTTTCATTTTGCTATTTTATTTATTTACAAAGAATGAAATAATGTTGATTTTAAGGTATATGTTATGCAACTTAGAAAACTAAATGATAGTTACTGAAGTTCAGATTAATTGTATGGAAATTAGGAGGCTTTCCATGTTATATTACAATTTGTTACTTTCTAAGTTATTCAAATGTATTAGTGGTCTCTATATAATGCCTATTATTCTCATATAATGTTTAAAATTGAATAAAATTTATTTCCCTAGTTAGAAAGATCTAAGTTTTGTTAACTCCGAATTTACATAACAGATATTATAATAACTCTAAAACTTGGACTTTCATCTTCAGTTAACATAAGAATATGTTTACATTTCATAAGCTCTTCTCTAATCATATCGAAAGCATTCGTGTTTCAGGTCATCTTTGATGTTACTTTATTTTAAGTGTATAGGTTGCAGTTGTTAAACCAAGCATTCAGTAATAGGTTGTGTTTTGATGGCGTCATATATAGTAAAATAGCAAAGGTACCCGAAAATGTCAGGCTTAAAAATTTGTATTGTAATTACGGCGTGAAGCGATTTCTTACTCTGTTTTGAACCATATTACACAAACCATTAGTTTGGGCCAGACATGGCTATGTGGCTAGGACATTCCACTCACAATCTAATGCTGGCGAGTTTAAGTCCCCTTCAAACTAAACACGCCTTCAGCCCTTTCAGCCGTGGGGGCGTTATAATATGACGGTCAATCTCACTATTCGTATACAAAAGAGTAGCCCAAAAGTTGGCGGTGGGTGGTGATAACTACCTGCCTTCCCCTTAGTCTTACACTGCTAAATTAGAGACGGGTAGTGCAGATAATACTTGTGTATCTTTGCACGAATTTCAAAACAAATAAACAAACCACTTTTTCTGTCATACAAAACTACCCTTACTACGCACGGCATGAAATATACACTTTCATTTGGTTTTTCAATGTATTTTGCAGAATATCTCATTGCTCAGTTAACCCATCATTCGCACATATAAAAGATAAATGACTGTTAAATTCGAACCTTTTGACCCAATGCGAAGTAATTTATGATGACGAAAAACCCACTTCAAGTAAAAATGTATTCTACAGATCGTTGGTATTAAAATTTTAATTAACATAAAGTATAGAACAACGTTTCGACTTTTCTAGGTGTTACGTTTTTTTGTAAAATCCGGGTTTCGATACCCGTGGTGGGCAGAGCACAGATAGCCCATTGTGTAGCTTTGTGCTGAATTCAAAAACAAAAAAACAACAACAACAATAACAGATATTCAGTTTCAACCTTCAAAATTAATTACAATACAAAACGGTACTGGCCTGTGTCCAATATAATGATCCAGAATGAAAGTCCAAAAGTCCAGATCAGAAATTCAAAAATTCCAGTCTAGGGTGTGAATTTGGTTCCACGAAAAAATTCCGAAGTTTGAACGGAGAAGTCCAGAAACAATTCACAGTTCAATAAATTTGACGTTCTTTTTACGATGTTTTCGATGAATGTCTCAAATTTGTCGTTTTCCAACTTCCTCCGGTCTCCCCTAAACAGTCCTGTACGTGTTGACTTTCAGTATAACCAGTAATTCGAATGAATCGTAATGATTGACGAAATAAAATCACAGCTTTTGTAGATCTAGCTCCAGTCACAAATGCAAGTTGAATAAACACACAGCAAACGTTGAAAATTTCTCAAACGAAGATACATCTATTTAATCGAATAAAAACGAATGACTGAATCACTGACTCTCCTCACATCGCCGTCTGTTTATATATTAGTAGGCCTAGTGTGTTCTCGAAATATCGCGTAACTTCCACAGAATTCCAGAGTAATCTGCGCATGTCTGTTTTTGCACGAGACTCGTCTAGACACCAGGCCGACATACATTCTATTTATAAACAAATGATCAATCTACCTAATTCTAGAAATTTCTAAATGAATAACAACATATTTTATTAGTTTGGACTTCGAAACAATAATATAAATAACAACATGGTATTCCAAACGCTTTATACATAACACTAGGTCATCATCATGTTAACCAGTAACTGTAATTAAATTTTTAATACCCATACCAGCTATCTTTAGAATACGTTCAACCCATTGTTTCTATATGTAAATTCCATCTCTGGAGGATCTATTTATGTTCCTTTATCAAATTTCATGTGACTAGACCAGTTTCTTACAAACATCTATAAAACTGGACAGAAAGAGTTTAAAATATATAGAAAGACTTTCTTGTACAAAGTTAAATGTGGTACTTTTGAATTACTAACATATCTAGAAACATTATTATCATACATAATGTTATGGTATTTCACTCTATGTTATATAGACAAGTTTAAGCCACTCTACAGAAACCAATGAACTCTGAATGTATTAATATTCGCTGTCAGCGTAATTCTATTGTACCTTTCTTTTCGAATGCTGCCAAGAAAGACAAAATTTTATATCCACTAATTTTACGTATGTTCTCATTTTGAATTCTCTTCTTCATAAGACTTACATAGTCGTTATTGACAAAAGTAAGCCTTGCATGTATATTACTTTAATAGAAATAAAGGTTTCTGGATCCTTAAATGTATACTTTGTTAAGATTTATCCAGGAAGCTGCAAGAATGTTGTCTATTTAAAAGAGATTCTCTGATAGTGCTTTAGCGGAGCAACCAAGTGCGAAATTTTTCCACTCAAACTGCCACCAAGTAGGTGGAATGCCTCAAAGCAGTCATGCGATATACCGGTGTGAAAGATAAGGTTCATTGCAGTAAAACCTATCTTAAGTACTATCTAGTTGTTCTCTTTATTATTCTGTTTATTTCATTTTCTATTTCAGCAGTTTACATCGTGTGACCGATTTGGTTACTTTTTGTTTACCAAGCGTGTTAAGGTGTGTGACTCGTAATCTGAGGGTCGCGGGTTTGCATCCCCGTCGCGCCAAACATGCTCGCCCTTTCAGCCGTAAGGGTGTTATAATGTGACGATCAATCTAACTATTCTTTGGTATAAGAGTAGCCTAAGAGTTGGCATTGGGTGGTGATGACTAGCTGCTTTTCCTCTATTCTTTCATTGCTAAATTAGGGACGGCTAACACAGATAGCCCTCGTATAGCTTTGTGCGAAATTCAAAAACAACAACAAACTGTACGACTCCTGGTACATAAGTTTAAACTATTGAAGTGCAAAACTTTCTAAACTGGATAGAGTAAAGAAACCAGTATTAACACACTAGTAAATTATTTTTAATTGATCGTCTTGTATTTCCGATAAAACAGTCATTTATGATATTTCAACCCCACTTTGTTTGATGCAATTTAATATTTAAAACTACTTTCAATAACGTTTCCTCAAAGCTTTTGCTCTACGTTCTGGTCAACCTGACAGAATGCTTGCAGAAAAATTTAGGCTGTTTGTATTCTATACAGTAACGTGAAGTTAAAAAGCTCAACTAATTAGAATATATTTAACTTTAAACTGTAAAAAGTATTTTTTATACTTAAATAATTTACATCATTCATTAGGTATTGTTTCTGTTTACCATAACTTTCACACGTCTTGATATCTTTTGTGTAGATTCATAGCTTAAATACATGATTAAAATTGTCTTCTATTGGTAGGCACAAAGTTACCTAATGTGCTATTTGTGCTAAGCTTACTACGATATCAAAACTAAGCATTTAGAGTTATAAAATGTGAGGTTTTATGATAAGCTAGGCCTGGCATGGCCGAGCGCGTTAAGGCGTGCACTCGTAATCCGAGGGTCGCGGGTTCGCGCCCGCGTCGCGCTAAAACATGCTCGCCCTCCCAGCCGTGGGGGTGTATAATGTGACGGTCAATCCCACTTTTCGTTGGTAAAAGAGTAGCCCAAGAGTTGGCGGTGGGTGGTGATGACTATTTGCCTTTCCTCTAGTCTTACACTGCTAAATTAAGGACGGCTAGCACAGATAGCCCTCGAGTAGCTTTGTGCGAAATTCCAAAAAAACAAACAAACAAACGATAAGCTACTGAGATGTGTCTAGGTAAAATAATACATTGAATGGTGATGCGCATTTTCAGAAAAAAATTGAGATTCTTAACACTCCTATTCAACAAATTACCTTTTTTCACATTCTGCAAACGTGAAAAATAAAACTAAATTTTGAAAGAACAAGTTATATATATTTGCATCATCATTTAATTTAGAAAATCCTATTTTTTCTCACACTGCCATCTGTAGGTTAAAAGTAAAACAATATTGCTTTTCTATATTAATTTTAAGGGTTAAAATATACCATTATTTTGTGAGAGTTTCTTCTACTTAAATCAAAGTATTTCCATTCAGCCAAGGACCTCAGGCTTGAATGTAGTAGTTATACTCGAATGAATAAATAAATAATTCGACTTACCACCATAATCATGTCATACATCTTTTAATATCATTGCCACAAATGGATACGCTAAGCGACTTATCTTAACTTACTATCACAGAAAAAAACAACTTCTGTCATTTTCGTGCTTAGACTAAGATTTTGTTTACGTCTTTATCTAAGTAAAATAATATTTTTAATAAATTACCACTGTTTAGACATTTGTTTAAAATTATCACTGAGTAATATACAGTGTAAGTTATTGTTTATGATGAAACAGTTAGGTAAACCAAAACTGTTTTTAGGTTTACGTCTATGACACATTGTCTTTAATTTCAGAGACTCTGTTGAATCGTTGAGTAAAATTTAAACAAATAAATTATTTAAAATGCTTAAGAGAAAATACTAAATTCGTTAATCATATATCTAAAAATAAATTTTATGACAGGCGTTTAAAAAGAAATTAGAGAATAAGGAAAGTTCATAAGCATAAAATAAATAACTGTTAATGAAATTATCAAATATTACCAAAATATGGCCCGGCATGGCCAGGTGGGTTAAGACGTTGGAATCGTAAACTGAGGTTTCGCTGGTTTACATCCTCGTTTCACTAAACATGCTCGCCCTTTCATCAGTGGGGGCAATATAATGTTACGATCAATTACACTACTTATTGGTAAAAGAGTAGCCCAGGAGTTGGCATTGGGTAATAATGACTAGCTGCCTTCCGTCTAGTCTTACACTGCTAAATTAGGGACGGCTAGCACAGATGACCGTCGCGTAGCTTTGCACGAATTTCAAACCACAAAGAACCCAAAAATATAGCAACACAATGAAAGCTATGAGTAAGATATAAAGCTATATATTACAACTACTTGTGTCCCCCTCGCTAGTACAACGATAAGTATACAATGCTAACATCTTGGGTTCGATTCCCTTCAGATGAGACAGCAGATAACTAAATGTAGCTTTGCTATATCAAAAAACAACCATCAACAATACTTTTTTGAAAGAATGTATAAAAACAAAGAGTATATTTTTTACAACATATAACTAAATACGTGCCACACTCACAATTAATGCACAACTAATCTTATATAAAACTTCTTTCTCAATTTAAAAAAAAAATCAGGGGATAAGAGAGAAACACGAGGTACGTCTTGACTAATGACTGTGTTTAGATTTCTTTTACATCCTATCTAAAACATACAAATGTATTTATTTTTAAGCCTTTTGAAAATAAATGATCAAGCAAAAAAATAAGGTAATGGTAAGATTTAAATCCCTTTTCCATTTCCAGGGATTTTTGCTGGAAATGATCGAGAAGGTAATGTCTTTGTGTAATTACTTTTTTTATTGAAAATTATAGGGGCTCACATTCTGCAGGGGTTTTTTTGATCAATGAAAATCTATATTAACGGGAGAAACCTTAAATTTCGTCTTGAAAATTAAGTTTACCACCTGCAAAACACTATGTAAGTAATAATAAAAGTTACAATAGTTAGGGGTCGTTTCTTTTAAGATGCTTAATTTACTTAAGATATCTTGTCTTTTAACTGAAAAGTATCTGATGGTTATTCGTAGTCGAAAGCTTAACAATTCGCTACAACTCTGTGCTTATATTACATACAAATGTGTTGATTTTGTGTTTTAATGAATACTTTAAAGGAAAAATGGAACTTCGAATGTAAGGAAAATAATGTAGAGGTAAAACTTTGAAGAGAAGTAAAAAGCAACAACTGTGTCAAGCCTTGTCTAAACAGGGAATATTATTTATATCACAAATAATTTTAATGCTCTTTCTCGCCACCAGATGCCTTAGTATAGGGCTGAAATATAAAAATCAGAGTTACTCTTTATCTTCTAATTCCTTGCAGCAGTGTGAGATACGTTTAGGGAAATAAATAGCAGAAGCATCATTTTCATTTTTATGCTTCAAACATAGAATATTTAATATCATGTTTGGAAATTTACTGGTGAAGAAGATTATAGCTTCTGTGAGAGGTTTTACTTGAAGATTAACTGTTAGTGTTTTCAGGTAATACAATACACGTAATGGCAAAAAATATGGGATAATAATAATAAAAAAACATTGGTATAAAATTTATTAACAGTATTTTACACCATCTATAATACACGTAATGGCAAAAAATATGGGATAATAATAATAAAATAACATTGTTATAAAATTTATTAACAGTATTTTACACCATCTATTATCTAACAGAAATTGCAGCTGGAAATTATAGGTATGTCTATCTACTGTATTTTGTCATAAGGTGGTATTAAGCAATTTAGTAACAGAATTTATCAACTTATCAAGATTGGTACGTAATGAAAATTTGTATGAGTAGTGTGGTTTCACAAATGATGAGTAATTACATCAACATTACCAATAATATTTCATTAGACACAATATATTGAAGAAGTATTTAATATTTTCTGTTAGAAATCCACGAACGCTAATTCATCATCCGCTAAAAAGTGAAATTAGAAGTACATAACTCTAGCAGTGTTTAGTTAATGAACTAATATTTTCCTGTCAGGTATGGTAAACGTACACACAAAATACCATTAAATCTAAACCTTTAATTTCTTTGTGCGTAAATTATAAGTGTTTCAGTTAGAAATTAATCGGTTATTTCTTCCTTTTTATATTGGCGACTAAAATTATACAAAGTTACAAAACTCAGAATTTCGATTTGCTAAAATAGTTTCACTTTTTGAATTTTTGGCAAAATTATATTTTGATAAAAATTTTATTCTAGTTTATTTCCACATTTTTAGGTAACAAATTGAATGAAGCTATAATAATTATACATTTCTGTGCAAAAGTTACAACAAAGTAATATTTTCTAATGTATAAAAAGCAGCTGTAAAGATCTATGTAGATATTTTAAAAAGTTTATTTTTTGATAATTATTATTATTTTATGCAACTATAGCTGCTCTTTCAAATTAAAGGAGTAAACAGTCGATCAGCGTTTTTGTTAATATAAAATTGCACTCAGAAAGATACCAATAGATGACAGCACAAAATCAAAATGGAATTTTCGGATGTATAGCAACTTTAAGACAAATGCTAAAATTTATTTATTTATTGCTAAAAATAACTACAACTGTCATTATGTTATTAAATCAAGGTTATCCTTGCAATCAGATGAATAATAAGTAACTCATTACCAGCCAAGTAATATTTATTGATACTTGTTTTAGGATACAGTAATGAGAAAAAGTGTTGGAATATTTTGTCACTTTCCATTTTACGGAACAAATGTAAGTTTCAACACTATGTAATGCTTCTCTGATCCCTGTCGATAACTAAATTAGCCAGGGTGATAATACTTATCACTCTTTAGAATTTCCATCTACTTGCATTAAGGACATGTCATAAGGATTTTTTACATGAATGAACATATCAAATTTAGGGTCTGAAATACCTGTCATGGTATCTAATGTAGTATCTTAACTATATATAGAGAAGCTAATATATGGTACCGGTTATATGCTAATATAAATTAATTTAATAGACTCCACAAAATCACTTGGCAAAGATAGTGTTAACACTATATATTAAGTTTTCTTGTCTTGATATGATTCAAAAAGCATAGAGAATGGTCAGTGCAGTAGAAAGTTTGCATGAAAGCTTTACGTGATTCTGGTTGGAATAAGACGTGGAATGTTCCAAAACACTATGAAGTACACCATAGGTCGTGAGGCCAAGACATGTAAATGTGAAAAAAGAAACAGAACATCTAAATTCAATGATAATGATATTAATTATGTTTACTTATGCAGACTTTGGTACAGAGGAACATTTTCAAAGAATGTCAAAATGTTTGGTAAACAAGAAATTCCATTAATGAAATCAATCTGGCTCTTTGATGTTATATCAAAGTGCTTTAAATGACTCAGTAATACATATTTACTTACACTCTACAAATACTTTCTAACAAATGATGTAAAACTAACTGGCCTGTAATTATGTGGACAGTATTTATCAACTCCTTTAAATATTGGACTAACAATACCCAGCTTACAATCTTCTAATACTTTTCCATTACTCAATAACTTATAAAAGTATTAGATCGAAGTTAACAAAACTTCTAAGTTTTTTTAACCTGTTGATTGCCAAGTATTTCAGCTGCTACAATATAACTCTAATGCTTCTTCTTTTTGTAACTTTATGTGACGCCATTTTGGATCGAAAATGAAACAATTTGTAAGTAGGTCAATAGCATGTGTGGTGCTGCCATCTAACATTGAAGTTACGTATTATTGAGAACGAATTAACTCGTCCGTGGCACTGTGTTACCAATCGGCTTGGACGAATTATCTAGTCTACGGCACTGAACAGGTTAAAACCCTTGGATAAAAGTTGTCTGGCCCATGGATTCATCGATTTTTGAGGTTTCCTTATCTTTTTACTCTTACAATTTCAGATCTAAAAATTATATATTTTACATCAATTTCTTCCCCATACACAAATATTAATGTAGTCGATTTATAGTAAATATCAATTAACTGCAGGAAAACTAAATTAAAATGTAACTGCCTTAGTAACATGTATGTCTGTGTGTGTATATATGTATATACACATATAAAGCGACACACAGGAATTAACCATGGAAATGACGGCAGCTGTAACCCTAGATTAACCAGTTAGAAAATTGAAAGCGCATGGATAATTAACAGAGGAAGCGGAAACGACTAAGTTTTATTGTATTCTGAGTTAACGATTAAAGGTGGGATTGATTGTATTTCTTTATTAAGCTGCTTCTAAACAGACATAGAGGAGTTAGTGATTGTGGATAGGTGGTGATATGAGTCTAAAATAAACAGGGTTGAACACTAAAAGACAAGAGTTAAGAATGACAGTGATGTTGACTGTAAGTTCACATTAAGCCGGAATGAAGCTGACAGTCATGAGTTGATAATGGGTTTGGTGACGATTTAAGTGCCACGTTTAAACAAGAGTGAGAACTCCCATACAGCTTAAGTATTCTGATGGCATTGTTTTCTATTCAGCAAAAGCATAAAATAAATAACTGTAAAGTGGGTTAAGACGTTAGACTCGTAATGTGAGGGTCGCGGGTTCGAACGTCATCGTACCAAACATGCTCGCCCTATCAGCCGTGGAGGCGTTATAATGTGACGTTAAATCCCACTATTCGTTGGTAAAAGAATAGCCCAAGAGTTATCGGTGGGTGGTGATGACTAGCTGCCTTTCCTCTAGTCTTACACTGCTAAATTAGGGACGGCTAACACAGATAGCCCTTAAGTAGCTTTTTGCGAAATTCAAAAACTAACAAACAAACCTTATTAGATAAAAAAGGAAAATATTTTGTAATAATTATATTGTTCTCCAACAGAGAACTCTCACAGATCGGTAGTAAAATTTTATTCTGCTGGAGTCTCACTAACAGATAATCAAACTAAGTTTGAACTACATTTTATGATGAAAACTATAATGAAAATAACCACTTAGTTTTCACCCATACATAATTCTAGAAAGATAGAACACTTTGAAACGTAGTTCTCTACACTTGTGTTTTTTTTTTACTACAAGCAGTTGCCTCCCTTTGTTGTGCACTTGTTATTTTCTTGTTGTTTTACCTAATTAGTTGGAACTAAACCTATCTGTCCGATACAAATTTTTAAAAAAATTAAGTTTTTTACCATATCTGATGTCGTTAATTGTTTACCAATATATTTACGTCTGGTTGATTTTTTAAACACAAAGCTGCACAACGAATTATCTGAACAGTACCTTTCGCACGGATCGAACATCGAATTTTAAAATTAAACTCTTTGAACAAACCACCAAGGACGAGAGGACCATGTAGTTAAAATGATAAACAAAACTGTTTGTATGTGTAGAAAATGCCACTTCATCTACCCTTACGTTACAAACATATTTCAATGTGTAAACTTTACAGACATTTTTCAAGCCTATTTTTCACTTCAAAGTGTCGCTTTATGAATGATTTTCATTCTATTTATTTTAAAATCTTTTTATTTACATTTGTATTGACAAGTTTAATGGGACATGAGCATATTACCGTATTTTTATGGTTCTATGTTAGCGTAATAAATTAGCTTGAATTTGAGGCAGGCTGGTTTGTAGTATTTGTTCATTTTTCTTCATTTTAATAACGAAAAAATTAATAAACGCAAACAGAAACAATTTGAATAATAAAACACCTGAAAGAAATTACTAAAGAGAAGACAAATTAAATTATTACAAGCATTATCGCCTCTGCTTATGCATACCGAGAAATTATACCCTCAACGGAAACTAAGAAATACACTGAAACCTTCAGTTAAACAAAGCAAAGAGATAAAAAGACGTGTTGTTTTTCTTCCATAAAAGTTTCAAGAGCTGAAAACAATACGTTTTTTTTAATATTAGTGTAATATAAAACAAATATCACCTATATAAAAAAAACTCTTGCTTTGATCTGGCGAGAACTACAGTTCTTAAAATATAAGTTCTCATAAGGCCAGATGGAAATTTTCACGCAATAAATGTTGTTTTGAACCAAGCACATAGCTACACAATGGGCTATCTGTACTCTGCCCACCACGGATATCGAAACCCGGTTTTTAGAGTTGTAAGTCTGCAGACATACCGATGAGCCACTTGGGGGCGCAATAAATATTTGTATCGATTTAGTTGTGAAAAATGAGTTTTGACATAATTTATAGACAAACTATGACATTTTTAGTATTTCATTAGTCTAAACTTTCAATATTTTCAATCTATTGAAAAATTTTATTTTAAGAAAATAGAAAAGGCTTTCATCTACAAAAAAAACTGCAGTGGAATATTTGTTGTATTCACCAGAGGGAATCGATCTTATGACGTTTGTGTTTTAAGAATATAAACTTACTGATGTCCCAGCGGAGAACCTGGAATCATTGAACTTAATCCAACGGTTTCAATTGATAAATAAAAGTTATTTTTATGTTCCGATGTGAAATAGGCAAACGTACTGATGATCGTCATAAGGTACTCGCTGTTATTTGAGACATTAGAATATGTTATATATAACCTGTGGGAATGAACAGAACAAAAATGGAAGACAGTTTTCAATGGTAAAAGTAGTGTGGATGATAAAAGACGTTCTTTTATCAGTGAAAGATTTGTTTTAATCACACAAAGTATTGAATACGTCAGTTATACTAAAATATAGTACATGCGGATAGAAATAATTATATTCAGTAGCATGATAAAGTTGAATATACTACTGATCAACAGAAACTTGTTGTTTTCAAACAACTAATATTACCACCGTAAACAGCATTTGATTTATTGAATTGTTGCTAAGTGAATAACTTTTGTTTTCGTTCGTTTTTCAGAGAATATTACAAGCTACTTAAGTAGATAAATTAGAGCTTTGTGTTCATTCCTATCAAGGTGCCAAAGACATTAATATAAATATCAGTTTGTGAGTATTGTAGTGCTGTTGGACTGTTACAGGTTGGAACGTAAGTACGATTTGATTTATCTTTGTTGTTCGAACAGAAGTGCTACAACTTTATTGTTGTTTCTTTTCCAGCTGGCTCAGATTACAAAGTAAATGCAATTCTATTGCTGTCTTAGCCAATATGAACTGTTACTTTTGTTTAGCCGAATTTTTTTGCGAATTGTAACATTCTTATTCCTTTCTAGCTATGTAAAGTATTGCATGTAATTACTAACATAATGTTTTTTTCTTAGGAATGTTAAAGCAGTATCCTGCTGGTACAGCGGTAAGTCTGCGGATTTACACTGGTAAAATAAGGGGTTCGATTCACCTTGGTAGTCTCAGCAAATAGGCCGATGTGACTGCTCTAAGAAAACACAAGTTAAAGTAAAAAACGAATTACAAATAATCTTATCCCCTTTTTGTTTAAAACTAATTTGAAGTACAATACTAATAAGAACGTAATTTTGTCTCTTACTTTGTTAATTATTTGTGTGATAAATTAAATTATAACAGTTCTCTCCAATAACTCAACGGTTAGAATTTTCAAATAATTAATTTAACCTCTCAGTTAATTAACAAGGTTTTATTGAGAATATTTTTTTCAATTATTTATCGATTTTTAATTAGAAAACTATATATGTATTTCAGATGAAAGAACTGTATTCCAGAAGGCATTAGTTAAATAGACTACAGCGTGGTGCAAGATTACGTTTAAAAGAGAAGGATTATGAGACGTTTTGACCTCATATGAGAGTTTAATAAGAAAAGTTGTTGTTGTTGTTTTGAATTAAGCACAAAGCTACACAATGGGCTATCTGTGCTCTGCCCATCACGGGTATCAAAACCCGGATTTTAGCGTGTAAGTCCGCAGACATACCGCTGAGCTACTGGGGGGCGATAAGAGAAGAAGTAAATATGTATAATAGCAACTTTAATTTTAGTTTATTTTTAGGTTGAAAACTCATACGACCATGAGTTGTTTTCTCTAATACAGTAATCTAATTCGGGAAAACAAAGCATTACAAGTTGTTTGTTTTTATTTAATACTATAACGTGATGCAACAAAACAAAATATTACTTAAATCACTAAGATGTTTTACCTTATTTACTACAACTATAACCTGATCCAGCGAAACAAAACACTATGACATATCAAGGCGTTTGTTGTTATTCAGAAATGTTGAACATTTTAATTAAAGTTTAAAGCCTGTATCTAAAGAAAACGTTAACATCTTTTATTAAATGAAAATGATTTTAAAATAAATAAGTTTTTAATATCATGTTCAATAAGAAAATAATTTCTGCTAAAAATTTACATTAAAAACAATTCTTAAGCCTAGAATTACAAAAATTGGAAAATAAATTGGTCCAGATTATTATTTTAAAGTTATTACGTGGTGTATTTCACAAAAATAATTTATTATTTGTTTTATATATAACATATACTAAAATAGTTATTTTTTCTTCCATGGATATTGTAATAAAGACCAAAACTCTAGTAAAGACCATGGTTTATTAAATCATTCATTGCTAAAGTGAATATTAATTAGATAGCAGAAATATAACGTGTAAACTACTATTAATTAGACATTAGAAAAATAACGTGTAAACTACTATTAATTAGACAGTAAAAATATAACATGTAAACTATTTTACTCAAGAATTTTGATGCTTAACTCTTGAATTAATCTGTCCCTCCAGGATCGTTGAATGTTTACAGTGATTAAAATGTATTGCAAGTATATGTTACTACAGTTTTACACATAATATTTTAACATGCTAGATGTAAAGTTTTTGTTTATTGTTTAATATTCATACCACTGTTTATAACTTCTAAACTATTTTATTAGGAGCTCAGAAAGAGAAATGGATTAAGAAATTACAGCATACCTCAATTAATTCATTGGAATAGATAAGAGATCACATGGAAATAAATAATGAAAACTTATAGGGAAATCAAACAAACTAACCAAGTGCACGTAGAAATGAAAGATATATGATGAGATGAATTAATATCTTCACTGACCTTTGTATGAAATATTTGTATCTTTTTATTTATAAATAGCGGGTTTACTCCTCTACCAACTCAGTGTCGCTATGGTATAGGCCTCTTCAAATAATATCACGACAAAAATATGCTAACAATATAGTGAAGAATTATATCTTCCAAGAAAATCTTTAATCTGAGTGACAACCCCTTTGTTGACCATCCGTAAAAAGAAAACAGATGGAAGATAAAGATTATAGATACCATTATAATTAAACCGTTAATATTTTAAAATTACTTGGTATAAATGTAATCTCATCCATAAATAAAGCTAACATACAAGTTGATTTAGACAAAATCTAAAGTCCTGATCATGAAGAGATTTTTATCTTCCACATAGCTTCAACTGTTTTTTTGCTAAATAAATGTTATCTTCTTTTCGTTTGTTTGTTTGTTTGTTTTGGAATTTCGCACAAACCTACTCGAGGGCTATCTGTGCTAGCCGTCCCTAATTTAGCAGTGTAAGACTAGAGGGAAGGCAGCTAGTCATCACCACCCACCACCAACTCTTGGGCTACTCTTTTACCAACGTATAGTGGGATTGACCGTCACATTATACGCCCCCACGGCTGGGAGGGCGAGCATGTTTAGCGCGACCCTCAGATTACGAAGCGCACGCCTAAACGCGCTAGGCCATGCCAGGCCTACTTGTTTTCATAATCACATATAAAACAGTTTTGAGTATATATTGTTTTGAAAGTGAAGTTACCCCGTGAGATAACGATCAGCCTGAACAAGTCTGATGTTAACCAGTTAGAGAGCAATCAGTCTGAACTAATCGAATTTTGAAATATCTTCACAGACCTTTCACTATTTCCACATCTGGCATAGCCAGGTGGATTAAGGCATTAGACTCGTAAACTGAGTGTTGCGGGTTCAAATCCCCGTCCCACCAAACATGCTCTACCTTTCAGCCATATGGGCGTTATAATGTGACGGTCAATCACACTATTCGTTGGTAAAAGAGTAGCCCGAGAATAGGCGGTGGGTGGTGATGACTAGCTGCCTTCCTTCTAGTTTTACACTACTAAACTAAGAACGGTTAGCGCAGATAGCCCTCGTGTACCTTTGCACGAAATTCAAAACAAACCAATCGAACTTATGATATAAATGTAAGTGCTTTGTGGACACTCAAATAAACTAAAAAACTCAGCAGAATTCAAATAATTTTACTATTACATTATATAACAATTCATTGTTAATTTATTAATCTAATTTATATCTTTGTAAACGCTGTGTATGAAAATGTTTTGATTTTAAAGAAAAAATGTCTCAATTCTTGATCTTTTTTGCATAAAGTAGTGGTTATGTTCACACTAGCCAACATGTCACAAAAGAAGACCGTAAGATAAATTGAAATGACACTAAACTAACAGAGTATGAAGCATACGTGAGAAAATAAGGAAAATAAAAAAGACCTTCCACTTGATTTCATTGACAACACAGTCGACCTAATATAGATGTCAGCACAACATGGATACTTCTTGTTAAAAACATTCCGATAACTAGATGAGTGAATCATACAACTATAATTTTATGAAGAGAAACAGCGATCGAATCCCCAACTCATCCACAGGAAATTAGTCCTCTTCATAAATTCGTTGAAGGCGAAATTAAATTACCATCAAAAGAGTTCAACTTAAAAAGTCTAACGAAAGATTTTACTTTTGATGAAAAGAAGACGTTAGCACAACTCTGATAATAAGAACTACAGTCATGTGAAAACGTTAGAATGCCCTATAAAAGCCTCTGTATTTTTGTAACATTTTTGGATATATAGATATTTACTCTCAATTTTGACAATACTTAGAGATTATAGGAATATAACTAAACAGTTTAAACTGAAGAAAAGACTTTTCAAGATCTTCTGTAAATGTAATTCTACAAAAATGCATATTCTAACTGAAGAAAAAGTTAGGACACCCTACCCCCTAATATCTAGTGTTACCTCCTTTGGCTGAAATAACTGCAGTGAAACGCTTCTTGTAGCCATCTACCAGTCTCTGATATCGGTAGGAAGAAAGTTTGCCCCACTCTTTAATGCAGAATTCTTTCAGTTGTGAGATGTTTGAGGGGTTTCTTGCATATACAGCCCGTTTCAAGTCACCCCACAGCATCTCAATGGGATTAAGATCTGGGCTTTGACTTGGCTATTCCAGGACTCTCCTTTTTTAGTTTTCAGCCAGTCCTTGGTGGACTTACTGATGTGTTTTGGGTCATTGTTGTGTTGCAGGGCCCAGTTTCGTTCAGCTTTAATTTTCTTACAGATAGATTCACATTTTTCTCAAACACCCTCTGATACACAGTATAATTCATTGTGGATTTTATGATTGAGAGCTGTCCAGGTCCTGCTGCAGCAAAGTTGGAATGAGGTTCTTTTCCTGGAATGCTGTATTTGATTTGCACCAAACATGTCTTCTGTTCTGGTGCCCAAATAATTCAATTTTAGACTAATCTGTCCAAAGACTATTATTTCAAAAGTGCTGGCCTTTGTCTACATTCTCTCTGGCAAACTTCAGTCTGGCCTTGATGTTTCTTTTTGAGAGCAAATATTTCCTCCTTTCACACCTCCCAAGCAAGTTAAACTTGTGAAGTCTCTTTCTGATTGTAGAAGCTCGCACTTTCACATCAACAGTAGCCAGAGCCTGCTGTAGGTCCCGTGATGACATGTTAGGGTTTGTGAAGACCTCTTTTAGCATCTTGCGATCTGCTGTCGGGGTGAACTTGCTTGGACGACCAGACCTGGGCATGTTGGCAGTTGTTTTGAAAGCCCTCCACTTGTTGACTATTTTCAGGACAGTGGAATGGCTGATTTCAAAATATTTTGGGATCTTTTTAAATTACTTATCAGACTCATAAGCTGCTTCAATTTTCTTTCTAGAGGCCTCAGACAGATGGTGCATGGTGCTCATTCTCACTTCAACAGTCAGGAGCACACCAAACTAAATGTCTGAGGTTTAAATAGAGCAAGCCTCATTCAAATGCCGAGTAACTATCTTCTAATCATGTGTGGTACACCTGTGTTTGAGTTGAGCCATTTTAAGTAGGAATAAATGTGGGGGTGTCCTAATTTTTTACTCAGTTAGAATATGCATTTTTGTAGAATTACATTTTACAGAAAATCTTGAAAAGTCTTTTCTTCAGTTTAAATTGTTTAGTTATATTCCTATAATCTCTAAGTATTGTCAAAATTGAGAGTAAATATCTATATATCCAAAAATGTTACAAAAATACACAGGCTTTCATAGGGTGTCCTAACTTTTTCACATGTCTGAATATATGTTTGTTTGTTTTTTTAATTTCACACAAAGCTACTCGAGGGCTATCTGTACAGCCGTCCCTAATTTAGCAGTGTAAGACAAGAGGAAAGGCAGCTAGTTATCACCACCCACCGCTAACTCTTGGGCTACTCTTTTACCAACAAATGGTAGTATTGACCGTCACATTACAACGCCCCCACAGCTTAAAGGGCGAGCATGTTTGGCGCGACGTGGATGCGAACCTGAGACGCTCAGATTACGAATCGCACGCCTTAACACGCTTGGCCATGCCGGGCCTCTGTATATGTGTATATAACTTATTATATTATGTATATAACTAAAAGAAAAGTTGTGTTTTGTTCATTGTAATGCAAAATTTCTAACTATTTTTTAAATTAAAAGTATTTTTTTAATTAACAAAAGTAGACTGGTAATGCTTTATCCAAATAAGAGCCATTTTGGAAATCATATTTTATCCGTATACTAAAAACCAAGCTTTTTTAAAAAAAAGTACGAAACATTTCTACTAAAATAACTTTTTGTTACTGTAATAGCAATAATTTTTCAAAATCTCTCTATGTGATTCAAGTGTCTGTTTTAAGAAGACGTAACCAATTTTGAAATATACGTTGAGTCAGTTCTTATCGGAAATATATAACTGAAGAGTTGACTTATTCATTGTCAAAGGAAGTGACGTCTTTTGTTTTCATTTTTTATAGAACTAAACAAAGGAGAAAGCAGACAAAAAGCTTAAAACGATTTCTGTTTCAAAGTATCACAGAAAACGTAAAAAAATATTAAGGAAATAACACAAAGCTGTCAATCAGCTAATATTATCATTTCTCAAAGCTCTTTGTTGCATTAGTTTGTGCAAAAAGTAACATACTCTACTTACTTTATCATCTAAATTACTACTAATAAACTTGTTGTATGAACAATCTTGACGTTGTTTTTATGCTAGTGATTCAGTGTTTAAACGTCGCGAAGACTCCGATTAGTAGAACAAAAGTGAGAAATTCTGAAGAAACTTGTAATGTTATCTAATAAAATCTGTGAAGTTTCCTTTTTTTTATTAATGTAACACACCACTTATTGATTTGAATTAAATACAAAGCTACACAAACGGTCTATCTGAGCTCTGCCCACCACGAATATCGAAACCCGACTCATCGCGTAGACCGCAGGCCGCAGCACCACAAGAGATCAGCGCGTTAGAACTATATCTTGCAGTAGCAATGGCGGCTGATCATTTTTTGTGTGAAAATATAATTTCTTCAAACGTGGCTGAAAAATGTTATCGACAAAAACAAAATTTAACAATTCGTAAATTTCCGAAATGTACAAACATTGGAACATCTGCTGTGTCTACTGCGGAGAATTGAGTTCCATATTTTACCGGTGTGAAACATTTCAAATAAATTTAACCAAACAAATGTGTAATCATAATTGAATTTTTTGAAATGTTTCCATATTTAGTCTTGGGAAAATCAGTGAAATATCATTGGGTTTTGTAATAGATTCGTGTTTAATTCTATATTCTAAAGTCCCGCCTTTTTAGTGCTTTAATTACTTTTGTAACTTGTTTAATTTGTAGAATGCAGTTTATTCTATATGTGGCCTGTTACATACCTCTAATACAATCAAACTGTGGAATAAAAACTCGTAAAAACCTGAAATTCTGGCATTATTAACCAACTATAAATCTATAAGTTAAGAAAGAAAACCTGCATTTGAAAGCTGACAATTTTTTATTACTTACCAAGACATACAAATTATTAACAAACAAAAAAAAATTACTGTTTTTGATTTTCTTTAAGATGGTGTACATACATACAAATTACAAAGTGAAATATCCGTATGTGGTGTCTTCGACTGGAACAGTAGTATGTCTAAGAACTTACAACTTTAAAATCTGGGAGGCCCGGTATGGCCAGGTAGGTTAAGGCGTGCGACTCGTAATCTGAATGTCGCGGGTCACATCCCCGTTGCACCAGACATGCTTGCCATTTTAGTTGTGGAAGCGTTATAATTTGACGGTCAATCCCACTACTCGTTGGTAAAAGAGTAGCCCAAGAGTTGGCGGTGAGTGGTGATGACTACCTTACCTCTAGTCTTACACTGCTAAACTAGGGATGGCTAGCGCAGATAGCTCTCGTGTAGCTTTGCGCGAAGTTCAAAAACAAAACAATCATAACACTAATAGTTTTTTTCTTGTAAACTTGGAATAAATTTTCACTTAGTAAAAATGCAATAAAATTAAAACAGTTTAATACCCAGATTATTTGTTTATAATTGTATGTTAATATCATATTATTTGTATGAAATGCATATTAATAATACGATATGTGTTCTAACTCCGTTATTAAAAAGAAGAGAAACAGGGTTAATGTTTTTTTTATTTGGATATTAAATTAGTTACGATGACATACATGTAACATTTAGTTTTTTCACATTGATAACATCACTTAAGATCTTCAAATCGAATACCAATGACAGAAAAATAGAACTTTCCAAGAGATTTACACTTAGTGATTACCAACATTTTTAGCCACAGTACAGCAGCTGAGAGAACAGCTCCAAGTTTTTCCAAGTACAAATTTTTAGGTCACACCTTTGTCACTTCTTGACTGATTTTAGATCTAATTACAGTTTTGGTCTCAGGAAGTCAAGTCGTTTCGATTTATATATTGGAACACGACTGAAGTATCGTATGATAGTTTGCTCTAATCCTGCCTAAAAGAATTTCAGTTTGAGGGATGGCTGGTAGATGTCCATACGAGTAATAAGATTGAATCTGGTATACGCGCACCCCACGCTATTGCTGGCGAACAGAAATATAGCTGAAACGAATAGAGAAAAAAAATATGTCGGAGATTAATTTATTCTAAAATAATTTCATGTTCCGCGACTGTTGAGGATACTCTCGTCTTTAATGTTTAATTTATCTTTCGAATAGATAAAGTACTTAGACGATAAATATTAATGTTCATAACATGCATCCAATTTACTAAAAGTAATATTTCAACTAAAGGTTTATCTCTATAATTACTTTTATACAACATTTATAAGTTCTCAATTGTGTTAATCTATAACAGATCCAAAACTGAAAAAATAACGTTGATTGGCATCAAGTTGTTGTTTATTAAGAACACAGCTGCACAATGGGATATCTGTGCTCTGCTCATCACGGGTCTAGAAACTCGGTTTCTTGTAGTATATAAGTTTGAAAACACACCGCTGTATCACTGTGAAGCGATTAGTATCAAAGTTTATAGATTAATGAATTAGGGAATATTAAATGATCAGATAAGAGAATATGGTTGAATCATTTTTAAGCAACACTCAAATACATATTTTATTACTATGTATTGCGAGGTTATCAAAACTATAACACGAACAATTAGGCTTTGCAGAAAAAGAAAACAGTATGTATCGAATAAGGTTCTGCATGCTAAAGTGCTTCAGCAAGCTCTCACTTATATGAAATTAACAACATAACTGAATTAGTGGAAATTAAATATATCTTAAGAATGGATTTTTTTGCAGCAATTACAATACTATAGAATCTGAAACAACAGTTTCATGTATTTACTGGCATGGACAAGCAATTAGGGCGAACTTCTAGTGGTACACTGGTATTTTTGCGGAGTTACAGCGCTAGAAATCGGGTTTCTATAGCCGTGGTAGTCAGAGAACAAATAGCCTGTTGTATAACGTTGTGCTCAACAACAGACAAACGATTGGTATGATAAATCAAGTTATTTGTGGACTAGTTCATTGAGTCACACCTAGAAAAGTGATATTTTTTAAATATATTTATGTAATAAATTACGTTATGAAGTCACATGTGCTGCAATATTAAAATATAAGGATTATTAATGTTTATTTCTGTAAGAAAGAGCCAGACATGCATTTCTTGTTATTATGGATTCTTAAAAATCTTTAAGTAAATAGTTGGAAGCGCATAGGTTGTTTTGTTTTTCAGTAGTAAGTAAAAGCTGATCCTTTACGAAAAACTTACTTAAAATATCTAATAATCAATATGAATTTTGCTAGGAATTATTTTACAATTAATATTTTCAGAAAAACAAGGTTATTAATTAAGATTAATGACAAAATATCAAAAATGGTATATTTCTTGTTTATGTTGACAGATTCATCCACATATATTTTGATTTGTTTTGTTTATTTTATGAATTGATTTTTTTAAACCAAACATCAAATCATGCTTTATATTTCTTAGTGCAGAAAGCCAAATAATTGTATCATAACATTTCATTTATATTTTTACCATTAAAAATATCAACTTCATTAACAAGAAATAGAACAAACACTTGGATGGCGTGGATCATAACACACACTCTTATAGTTCAAGACAGATGTTTAATATTGCCATCATGAAATCTCAATACAGATTATTAAATCTGATATAAATATTATTGATATATAAAGAATCTGATCATTATGTATTATTCATTGCACATATGAAGACCCACTCGTGAATTTGGTATTATTACTTGACATTAAATCATGGAAAAGATTGCTTATTCTTGCAAACATTAGACAACTCCAACAATCCCTGATTTTTCAAGAAATTTGTTGGAAGACGAGATTACAATATTTATTATTACTGTTGATATACATGCACATTAAAGGAGACCTTTAAAAGATTAGAGCATGAGATAATGAGACTGTAGAAGAGGCCAAGGAAGTCTGCTTGGGAGAAAAGGTTATACAAAACAGGTTATCTTCACTGTTAGCGACATCTTCCGGCTTAAGATGTCCTACGCACTTTTGTTTAGGAAGAAGGACAAGCATATAAAACAACAGTAAGTCTAGAGAGCTACTAATAATCTTTGTTGAACTTAGTCTGGCGAAGCAGTAAAGAAAACATCATTGGAGAAGCAAGACCACAGAACACTAATAATTGTATCCCGTAAATTAGTGGAGTGGAGATACAATAAAACAGATCATTTTATCGAGAGTAAACATGAACTGGATCTACATGTGGTGTGGATCTTAGAATTAAACATGTTGACCTTGTGTATGTAACTTTAGAAAAACATATCAAAGATTGTTGTTTTGTAAGATCACTTGTGTTTGACTTCCCACGAGTTACCAAGTTTACAGAACTAATATCCAAACTTTTGTTTTGGATGGAAGAAGACGACATTGTCAAAATAAGACTCGACAAGAAAAATCATAGCTGCGGAAATAAAGTACAAAATTTGGTGATAGCTTTCACATCATCACAGACGAAAACAAAACAAAGATATTGTGTTTCTTGGTATCTTATTACTTTACTAAGGTAAATCAAGAGCTAAAGAATAACTTTGAGTTACTACAAATAATCAAAAATAATTATAATGATATGTTCAATAAAACAACCTTTCATTTGAAGACAACCAAAAAAGATTTCAAAGTCGAGTAAAAACTTCATGGCATTCAATTCTGTAAAATCAACAAAGAAAGGTCTACATGCGTATCAGATGCCTGATGTAGTTTCTCCAGTGGAGATCAATGCCAGTCTATGTTTAAGAGATTTTAGAAACTGTAACTTGCGGTAGACAGAAAACTACCACGCACGTCCTCCTGTCATATGCTATTAAAACGGTAGCATAATGAGTGGATATTCTCAAGATGGTAAATCATATTGGCATGTAGGATCTAGTTCTTAAAAGTAATAAACTGTTACTTTTTAAATTCCTATACGAGTTGGTATCTCAGGAGGAGGCCCGGCACGGCTAAGCGTGTTAAGGCGTGCGACTCGTAATTTGAGGGTCGTGGGTTCGCATCCCGGTCGCGCCAAACATGCTAGCCCTTTCAGCCGTGGGGGCGTTATAATTTGAGGGTCAATCCCACTATTCGCTGGTAAAAGAGTTGCCCAAGAGTTGGCGGTGGGTGGTGATGACTAGTTGCCTTCCCTCTAGTCTTACACTACTAAATTAAGGACAGCTAGCACAGATAACCCTCGAGTAACTGTGTGCGAAATTTTAAAATAAACAAACAAACAAGTTCAAAATACAACTCCAATGCTTCTTCATTTTGTAACTTTTTCGTGACGCCATTTTAGATGGAAAGTGAAACAATGTGTAAGTAGGTCAAATGTATGTATGGTGCTGACATCTAGCGTTTAAATTAGGTATTATTGAGAACGAATTAACTCGTCCGTGGCACTGTGTTACCGATCAGCTTGGACGAGTTATCTCGTCTACGGTTCTAAACAGGTTAAATTATTATCCAAGAAAAAAAGCCTACATGTATCAGGACAAAACATTAACAAAGTAATGAACATAGCTAGTTTAATTTACCATTTTTATTATTGTGTAATGGTTAGAACACAGTAACTTATCACTTACTTATATTCCATTAGTGGTATTTTCTGAAGCTGGTGTATATCGAATATCATATAGTCACGTTGTTTGATAATAGTATTCAAACTCATTTACACTACAGTTTATAAAACAAAGTTGTACATTCCTATTACAGGCTTATATAGTTAACGTAATGCATATATTATGCTAGTTACATATCATGCACATACATGTACAAAAATTTGAAAAAAAATTCATTTCAAAACAAATACATTATGTTATTACAAAAATAACCTAAACATTTTATTCCATTTTAAAAACGAAGTAATAAAGGAAAATAGCTGAAGAAAATTTGTCTGTAACAAACCAAAATGTTGTACTTGTGTAAAAGGTTATACCACATCACATAAATATATTACAGGAAAGAATAATGCTATAATTCAGATAATATTATTTACGTGTTGTCCTGCATTTCTTCTAAACAGATGTTTACTGGAGAAATAAAAAACGTACGTTTAAGAATAAATTTGCAAAAACTGAATTTCAAAATTGAAGATAATTGCCTAATACCTATTAATAAACACATCGTATTCCAGAATTAACAGGTCAAAACCTATATTCCGTCTTTAAACCTATAAATAAAGAAATATTGGAGAAATACTAAAGATATAATAGAACTAAAAGATAAAACTGGGATTTACAAAATTGAATGTATGTGTGAGCATTTATATTAGTATTAAAATAGAGATTACAGGAAAATAAACGTTAGGTAAATAGTAATAAAATATGAAACTAGGCTATAGCAAAACATGTACAAAAACCATAGAAGGCAAAGATGTTACAGTTAAAAACTATAATATCATCTAAATCTTACACAGCTTTAAATGTCACGGAATGACTAGAAATAATATAATTTAAAAATAAAAAGATGTATAAAACAGAGATGAGGGACTCATTGCTTTGATATTGGTGTGATGTATTATAAAGATTTATCAAGGAATTCTGTAAATAACGATACAGTGTAATATCACACCATATGAGAAAAAAGACACTTATTGTGTATTGTAAATAACTCTTGAAGATGTCGCACAATGGTCGATACAATGTACACGTTTTATAGTGGAAACCGTTGACACCTACAGTGAAGTTTTTAAAATTGTGTAAATATAAAGCTTTGATTTTCATTATTTATTAATTATATAAAGATTTAAGACCACAAAACACAGAATTTAAAATATTTTAAGTTTTATACTGATCCATCTTGTATATATATACACTTGTGCATTTGTACATCGTTCTTATGGAGGATCACGGATTTAAATCCCCGTCACATCAAACCTACTCGTCCTTTCAGCCGTGGGTACGTTATAATGTAACATTTAATCCCACTATTCAAAATAGTAGCCTAAGAGCTAGCAATGGGTGGTGATGACTAGCAGCCAGTCATTACACTGCTAAATTAGGGACGGCTAGTGCAGATAGCCCTTGATAGCGAAATTCAAACAAAACAAAAATTAAATAAGCTTTTAAAATTAACATTCAATTATTTTCTATCATATAAAAATTAGGTGCAGTTTTATGCATATAGTGTTTAAGTTTGCGTGAAATTTCTACAGCAAGAAAATAAATATCTGCATTTTTTTCACATGTTCGTGTTGTAGATTTATATCACACCGCATGGGCAAGTGTTACAAACTGTGTCTATACTTTAGAATTGTTATTATTACTTTCAGATCAACAAACAACATCCAACCTTTATTTTATTGGAAGCCTCAGAGAACTATCATTCACTATAAAGTATTGTAAGTTTAATATACTAGTTTCTCTTCAGTGATGTGTATAAATAACACATTTAATTATCATGCATCAAATAAAAGCCATTATAATTTGGAAGTTGTTTTAATAACTTAAAAAAACATTTACAGTATAATTCTACCATAGAAATATTTTTAAACTCGTCTTATGTTTGTTCAGTTTGATCTAGAATGAAGTTTTACTCCTTTTGTCACCCCACTCCCAGTGGTACAGTGATTTGTCTATGGCTTACAATGTTAGAAACTGGATTTAAATATCAGTGGCGTACAAAGTACAGATGGCTTATTTTGTATCTTTGTGCTTAATTTCAAATAAAAAAACACTATCTTTGACCGAGTACAAATTTATAGCAGTGTGCAAACTGAAGAAGGACTAGAGCTGCTACTGCAGTTAAAATGTCATGACTTTTAGCCAAGGCATAAAATAAAGCAAATATAAACATATTATTTCCTTTGAACTTTTTTTCAAAGAGGTAAGAAGTAAAAAGGTACAAAAAGAAGGGCTATAAAACAGTGAGGATACGCAAACCTTCTAGTTGGTTAAAAACAAAACCTCATGATAACTAAAGAGAACAAAAGACCAAATCTTGCACTTTTTCCCTTAATATATTACAAATTTTAACCAAATATCTCAAATTAGAGAAATAAAGCAAAATAACCTTATGAGAATGGTTTTCCCTTTAATAAACCAAAGTGTTGTAGTTGTCGACAATAGTAGTCATAGCAGCAACTCAAAGAAACAACAATTTATTGCGTAATAAAAACATTTAAGGTATATATTTAACAAAAATTAAGAAGTGTATTTTATTCTTCATGGTGAAATCATAACACACCAAACTGTAAACGTAGAAGTGATGCACATCCATATTTTGTACAGGGGTGATGTGCGGCAGTGTCGTTGTTTATAAACATCAAACACACTCTGGTTTGAAGGATTTTTACCAGCAGCTATGTCTATCAGTAACATCTAGTACATTCTTCCAACTTCGCTACATACCGTGCAACAGAATTTGAATGGAATTCTAAGAAATAATCTCCAATTCTTCATCAGAACGTTTCCAGTCGTTCAGTGTATCTGGTAAAAGAAACTGAGGTTAATCTATCTTTGAAATTGGTATTAGGTGTGTTCTATACAATAGAATCTAGAAAAAATATTTGACAAGATAATATAACAAATGGATCCTGCTCAATGTAGGCAGTAATAAAACAAGCAAAAATAAATTGGATCCAATAGAATAGTCACATGATGTCATAACATTTCATTCCTATAATGCATAGTTTTCAGAGCAGAATTTCTAATAGTGTAACAAAAGTCTCGTCACACCATGAGAAAATTACTCTGAACATGTCACGAGCAGTTGGTGTAGCATTTTCCAGGCTGTCTTCACATTCGTCGACAAACATTATGGAAGAGAAAAGAAACTTTTAGTAATTTAGGTTTTGATTAAGTGCAATTTTAAAACACTTTTCTAATTAGTAATTAGGTTTTGCATATTTGTTTTATCGATGCTTACGATCTGTGTTCGAGTTTAAAGTATACACATTAAACATCGGACAATTATTTTTATTACACGATTACTGTAATAATTAAAGTGTTAATTACACGTAAGATATAACTTACAGGAAACTTAGTTTTGAGATATTTTTACGACTCTAATTACTTGTGAATATAATAGCACAATATCTCTTGACACTAAATATAATTTCAATTGTGAAATGAATGCAACTTCTAAAACGTACATATATATTCACGTACGATTCAAATATTTTTTGTTGTTTTGAATAAAGCACAAAGCTACACAATGGGCTATCTATGCTCTGCCCACCACGGGTATCGAAATTCGGATTTTAGCGTGTATGTCCGCAGACATACCGCTGAGCCACTGGGGGGCTTTTTGTTGGAGTTGAGAGCTTTTCTGACATAAAATATGTTATTTAACATGGATCTTTAAATTCGCTATAATTCGTCATACACCATATAAAGTTACCATCTACTCTGTGCATCCGTTTTGAAAAGATAGTTGATTGTGTAGAAAAAAAATTAACATGAAGGATGGATCCCTTTCTGAAATGACAAACAAAACTTGTCCAATAAAGTTGACATCCAACCAATGTAATGGAACAAATATTTATTCAAAATAAACAAAATCAAAAGTGAAGCATTGCCTTCCCAAGGCTTATAATTCCAAAAACCAGATTTCGATACATGTGCTGGGCACATCTGACCTAGCCCATTGTGTGGCTTTGTGATGAACAACAAACGAGCAAGATGAAGAGTAAAGATAAACTTTTGGTTTATTTAGTTTTTACGTAACCAGTATAGTTGAAACGTTGATGTACTTCCTGAAATCTGTTTCGTCAACCCTTTATTTAAATTATTTGTGTAAAACTCACTTCAGACGTTCATGTTTGATTTGCCATCAAGACATTGGCATAAAACACACGTTATGCATATTTTCTTCATACCTCGCGAACTGAAAATTGATAACTTAGTTCTCCTCCACCAGGCTGAAACAATTATGAAACAAAGTATCCTGGTAAAGTTTGTACAGTTAGTACATGTGGGGGAGAGGGGATGCCGGCATGGCCAAGCGCGTTAAGGCACGCGACTTGTAATCTGAGGGGCGCGGGTTCACATCCCCATCGCGCCAAACATGCTTGCTCTTTTAGCCGTGAAGGCGTTATAATGTGACGGTCAATCCCACTATTCGTTTGTAAAAGAGTAGCCCAAGAGTTGGCGGTGGGTGCTAATAACTAGCTGCTTTCCTCTCTAGTCTTACACTGCTAAATTAGGGACGGCTAGCACAGATAGCCCTCGAGCAGCTTTGTGTGAAATTCAAAAACAAACAAACAAACTAGTACATTTGGGTAAAATTCGCTGTGAAATTCTTTCCATCTGCACCAATATCTACTCTTGCAATTGGAAGAAAAAATGTAGCGTGTAGTAATACCTCTAGGAACTTCTGCTATCTTATCTTGAAATAATCTAAAAATATATAATATTTTAATTATAAATCTGTGTGCAATTTTAACAGATTTCTATGTTTGTGTGTGTATGTATACCTTAAGCCTTAAAATTATTTTTATTTTGAAATTTTGTTGCCAGTTTTTTTTTTAAATCATAACCTGAAAGCCATAACAGAAACTGTCTGTAGTGATAGCACCTACAAACGTTGGGGATAATCTATCTATGAGATAAAATCTAAACTCAGATGAAAAACTAGTTGACAGTCGTGGAAAATCAAATAAGAGTGTGGAGTTGAGTGCTTATACTCACCATGTCTCAACTCTCACTGCTTTTCACTCTCAGTCAGTTGTAAGAAGATAGTTACCCTGAACATTATCTTAATATTATAAGTTCAAAAAAATAGTACGATAAATATGTATTAAAAGAGAGAAATTATAGCCAATATCTAATTTCGTGGTCATATTTACAAATTTATATTACATGTTGAGGCAAACGTTTGTTTGTTTTGGAATTTTGCACAAAGCTACTCGAGTGATATCTGTGCTAGCCGTCCCTAATTTAGCAGTGTAAGACTAGAGGGAAGGCAGCTAGTCATCACCACCCACCGCCAACTCTTGGGCTACTCTTTTACCAACGAAAAGTGGGATTGACCGTCACATTATAACGCCCCCACGGCTGGGAGGGCGAGCATATTTTGGCACGATTTGGGCGCGAACCCGCGGCCCTCAGATTACAAAACGCACGCCTTAACGCACTAGGCCATGCCAGGCCTATTTGAGGCAAACAACCACACTTTACTTAAGAAAAGAAAACCGATCCAGTGTGTTGCTGCCATGTTTAGTAATCTACATGATAATTTAGCATATTAATAATTTATTAATATTTTTATCTATTACTAATGATTTTTATATTACGTTTTGACTTACTAATTAACTACCTTGTCAAGAAAGTCCTGAATTTTCTAAAGGCCTAACGGGATTTATCTAAAACGATTGAATTGAATAACCCTGGTACAGATTCCAGCTACTACGATCACAGAATTTTCTTCCTCATAACTTCTCTGAAGACGACAACTGAAACATGGGATAAAAGTAATTACTAACTAATGAATAATTCGCTTTAGGTGATTATTTAAGCTACTATCCGTGACAATGTTTGATTTTCGATCGCTGCAAACTTACCCTAAGTACTTTATCTATACAAACAGCACAGTTAACTCGTACTTTCTTAAGGAAAGTCACCTCTATTGCTCAATCATTTGTATAAAAAAGTAAAAAAAATAGGTCATAGGCGTCTCTCTCACATTCACACACATCCATCAATTATGAATAACTGCATGACTGAAATATTAATTGTTTTTTCATTCAAAGCTATTTAACTTGTTATTCACGACTGCTACTTTGGTAAATATTGGCTTTTATCAGGAATAGTTTTTATATGTTTGAAATACTGTTAACTCGAAGATGCAAACTTTCAAAGAAGATTAATTGTTGTTCATAAATGATATAATTTTACGATCAGTTCCTATTGCTGTATATTAATAATATTTTTAGTTTAAAACCTAGCCAAGTATTATGAACTAATGGTTCTAAAATTTGTGATAAAATCATTTAATTACAGATATTTTTCTTTTACAATTTTAAATATTTGTACGTTTCGGATTCAAAATCAGAAAGGCTGTAAAATAACTAAGCAACACAATCAGAGATAATCTGTTATCACTTTAGGGTTAAATTGATTCAAACGGTTCCCCAGTGGCTCAGCGGTATGTCTGCGGACTTACACGCTAAAATCCGGGTTTCGATACCCGTGGTGGGCAGAGCACAGATAGCCCATTGTGTAACTTTGTGCTTATTTCAAGAAACAAACAAACAAACAATGATTAAAACGAGTTAAAGTCTCTAACAACAATTTCAGCAACAAATGACATCGCCTTAAATATTGCTTATCAGACCATTTAAGGACATAAACAGCCATATCTATCAGACGTTTTACGTCAACTTTTATAAAGATATTGCTTTATTTTCTTTGTTTTTATTTCTGATAATCTTGGTACATGTCAAACAATTAAAATACATAAATAGGAGTGAATTTATAAGATACACTAAATGACTCGATGAGATGCAATAAATTCATCTCTATATAATACATCTTTCCTGTGACATGAAAAACTTTTTGAATCGGAGAAAACTGCATAACTTTATTACTTGAGAATTCGTGCAATACCTGTAAGCGTTTTCTCTGAAAGCATACAGTCGAACAGTCTCAAAAATAAACTTATAATTGTAGAAAGTAAAAAACGTTACATGAGTAGCACTCCAAACTGTATAAAAATGATTATATGTATTAAAGCAAACATCAACCTTCACCAACTATATATTTTTCAATAAATTTCACAATATCTTTTGTAATACTTTACCACTTTATTTTTTTGTGAAATCGGTATTGAGTGATAAACATGCATCTTATCAAAGGTTATCATTACTTGTTACAACTGATAAACGTGTAGAAACACCCATTTATTAATCTGGTTGTAATGAATAAAACTACTTATTCTCCGGTTTTGTGTTGTAAAAATGTTGATTTCAGTCAGTACTCTGACACGAAATCACAAAATATCGTCTAAAGTACAATGAAGACGGTTGACTATTTACTAATTCTTTTTATTTCAGCTACGTTTTTTTCGCTCTTCTGAAACTCATAAATCATAAAAATGTATAGCCTAGAAATCACTACTGACTACCTCCTGATACACTGGTAGAAAGCGTGTACCTTAAACACGAGAAAATACCATACACAGATTCCAACATCAATCACTCTATTAAGGCTAAATAGTAAGTTTTTCTTTAAGCTTAAATATAGTCCAGGCTACCCGATTTCTTTGCGTTTTGTATTTGAATTGAAACATTATGTCTTCTTTGTATCCGCTCCCAGTAGCAGTAATTCTTGTTGTTGTAGTAAAACGATTAAGGTGAATGTATTAAATGAGATAATTAAAAGTGGGATTTGGATGAATTTGTTTTTCTACTAACATTGTAATTACTTGCATATAATAGTAACTTACAAACTTAAGAATATTTCTCATAGGCAGTTTTCACCACAAACTATGAAGACAAACTTTAAAACTGTCGAACTTCATGTTTATATTTTTGAGAGCTTTGTTATAATGTCTGATGTACAATGTTTATAGGTTTTGCATCTCAAGATGGCTGGTATGGATATAACAAAAACAAAACCTTACATTGCTGCATACCGTATATTCCCGACATCAGCGAAAAATTAACAAACATCTATAAAAAAAAAAACACAACATTAAACTAAACACCAAATTTATTCAAAAACCAAGTACAAAATAAACACGACATCAACATTATTTATAAAATAAATACAACAACTGCCACGACTTCTATATTAAAAAAAGCAAACAGAAAAATGGAAACCAGATTCAAAGAACACAAAAATATATCTTCACACGTTTTTGAACTCAGCAAATCAGATAAACAACATAACCATTGAAAACACTCAGATACGAACAAGAAAAATAAATATAAACAAACGCAAAATCAAATAAGTCCTACTTATACAACAACTAAAACCAAAATTAAACCAATTTAAAGGGACACTTCTGAAACTATACTAATTAATGGCCTAACATTCAATGCAACGCTCTCTACAATCCCGTACTCGTTTATACTCTCGTCCCTAAGACATGTGCCCATTAACGATCAGTTGCAAACTCTCTCTTTATTAACCTGAATATGACCTAAGAAGGTCGAAACGTTGCTCTCCAATTTATTTTAATAAGAGTTTTAACACCCAAACCAGCCATCTCAAGATGCAAAAATATAAACATTGTACATTAGATATTAAAACAAAGCTCTTGAAAGATGCATTGGTTGTATGATAAAGTAAGGAAAGTTTCAACGTTACCACTGGTTATTATAGTAACACGAAACTACCAACATGTATAGCCAACAGATAAATTAAAACACTATCAACATTATACATTGGTCTTAGTAATAAATAACTAACAATGTCCGAATTATAGACTGGTCATTATGATAAAACAGCTTTGTAGACTAATCATTATAGTAAAATAACCAAACTGCCAATACTGTATATTGAGCTAAACACCAGAAATATTTGAGATAAGATTGTGGGAATGTTTTACTTGCCTAACTATGGACCAGCTTTTTGCTCGTAGAACCCTGCAGGCTCTTCGATATAATAGCAAATATAAAAATACGTGATTAATATATTTGATACTGACTATCTCAACTTACAAAATAGAAGCATTTCAATTTAACAGCAAAAACCTCTGATATACAAGATTTTTCTGAACGAGTATTCTGAAATACGTTTTATTGTAATAGTATACATTTAGCTATAATTATTGCTTAAAATGCAATCTCAGTTGCAAAATCTTATCTGTAGCTACCTCTTCCAAAAAACAGTACTAATCTTATAAACGTAATGTATATCCAGCTACAAATATAAAAGGCTAAGCAGTGTTGTGAAGTAAGTGATAACAGCTCTAACAGCTTAGATGGAAAACACGTGAAAATAACTGTTATTCTGTTTAAGTTAGATTGATTTTATGCTTTGTTATATTAAACTTCGAAGCGTAATTAGAAGTAAAAAAAATGCTTAGACGTACAAATACAAGAACTATTGTACATATAATTGCTTATCTTACCAGTTGAATGTTTAATTCATCTATCTGCTTCGTTCTACGTAGTGATAAAATAATCACAATATTGAGACCGTCACAAGCCTTTCTAGAGAACTTTTATCCAAAACAACAAAAAATAAAGTTTCTGCTCTATTTCACGAAGTTATAGTAATAAAATACACATATTGGAATAGTGATTAAATTGGAGAACGTCAGTTATGAAGCAATATTTCCAATTTCACCATAACCACTGACCGTAACGAATTTTACTTATCGTCTGTCAGTTTGAAATTTTACATAAAAGAAGCCCTAAAAACAAGAGATTTTTTTTCTCTGCAGTTGTTACATACAACCTGGTTAGAGAGTACGTAGCTTACATATCCTTCAGAATTTTCTATGAAGGCTCACTTGTGAACACAAAGCAAAAGATTTCGCCTCATAACACTTCTATTTCTTTTTTTTTCAACATATATTCATTTTTCATTCTTGTTCAACGTAACAGAGCTGTCTAATGAAAAACAAAACATTGTGCTTGGTTCTTGTTCGTTTTGACATTGAGCTACACAGACCTACTTTCGATGTGTTCTTCCCTGGGATTGAAAGCATAATTATAGTTCCTAGGCTCATTTCCGAGCCATTTTGTGTTTGCTGTCTTAAAGAAAAAACACTTCTTAAGCCTTAAATTGAATTTTTCGAAACAGGAAGTTGAAGAATGTTTATAGTAAACTAATATTAAATGTGTGATGAAAATAATAACACAAATAGGTGCAGGTTGCTAGAAGTAAAGTATTTGCGTATATTTTCTGTAATTTAAGCTCATGTTTAAACGTACTTTAATACACTCGACCCAATTTCAGCTCATTTCAAACGAGTACTTTTGATGTACGATATCAACACGTACACGAAAACCGTGAAATGAGGTGTTTTTCTTTTGTTTCTTGTTTTTTAACATAAAATTACGCAAAAATTATCTCATTAAACCAATTTACAACGTTTGGCTGTCAGACAAGAGTAAAGACAGTTGCATTAGTCAATATTATCTACTCCTAACTCTACAGCTATTGTTTTCTAACCGGACTATAGGATTTATCCGTCAGTCTTATAGTTCACTGGAGCCTCAAAGTGTAAGACGCATTTTTGTTGCAACAGAGCGCGGTACAAGGATTCTTGAATACGTAGAACGGGCGCACTTGCCACAAAGTTAAACACAAACCTAAAATAATAAGAGGATGTATATCTTTGTATTTTAATTTAGTTTATATTATAATAACGAGAGGATGCATATGTTTATGTTTTAATTTAGTTTACATTACAATAACGAAAGAATGTACATGTTTATATTTTAATTTAGTTTACATTCCAAGGTAAACAGATCACGCTGACTACCACATCCAGGTTAACCTCAGTCATTTTTAATAAAAATCAACATAATAAAAAGCTTAACAAATAATACTTAAATTATTTATTAGGATCAGGATTGTGTACTGGATTTTTTCATTCTCACAGTTTCTCGGTTATAAAGTAGTTTAACTTTACAAACATGAATACTAAGGGTTATTGAACTGTATCTTACGGTATCAATTATAAACAATGTGCCAATTAGAATATATTATATTTTTTCAACTACAATTTTCGCAGATACATAGAAAGACAAATTCACTAAACCTGTTGGGATTTGTTTGTAATAAAACGTGAAGTCACTTAATGGACTATTTGTGCTCTGCCCACCATGGACTACTATTGTGATTACTTGAAAACTGTTACAGTTAACTGTATATTTATGGGTTTTACAGTTGAATTAATATTCTGTCAGGTTTTTTTCATTCAAATACTGCTATTTACTATAACAATAATTGTATTCCACTAACGTAATTCTTGAAGCTTCAAAATATATCCTGTATTTACAAACCAAAAAAGAACAAATTATTCTTTTGCTATTATTGAAGGATTTTCGTATGATTATATAACACTAAATACAAGTATTTTAATAAAATGATCCGAACATTCTACATCACAGCCAAGAAAATTTGGTAAACCGTTATCACAGATCACGTAAAGAATATCTCAATTAAAAAAAATAACAATATTGACAAATAAATATCTATTAGAGACTGAAGCAGGCCTAGCATGACCAGGTGGTTAAAGCGATCGACTCGTAATTTCGGGTCGTGGGTTTGAATCCCGGTCACACCATACATGCTTGATTTTTCTCAAACGTGGAGGCGTTACAGTGTGACGGTCAATCCCACTATTCTTTGGTAAGAATATTCTTTCACAGCAAAATTAGGGACGTCTAGCGCAGATAGCCCTCATGTAACTTTGCGCAAAATTAAAAAAACAAAGAAAATAAAATACTACGAAATACGTAATTTCTAATCAAAAGAGCAAAACATTACTTGAAAAATAAATTAATAATCATACTGACATGAAGTATGGCACTTTTGTTTCTATGAAGATCTTTGACTTGAAGTTTGAATGACTTTTGATTTTGAGCTGGAATAGTGTTCTTGCGATGTTTATATTTTTTTTAGGCACATACATTGTTCTAATCATCTTAGTCAGTTAATATTTATCTGTTATTTTGATCCTTTATAAACCTGATTGCTTGCTGAGCCTGGGTTATTTGACAGTTACGTGTCTTTAACACAACTGAGATGTATGTGGAAATAAAGCCTCGATGATATAAGCCGAACTGAATAGTTTAATTTGTTAAGCTGCGTGAAACCATAATGAATAACAAATGAGGAACTGTAGTGCTAAAGGGTATACAACGTTCAATGATTCATTATAAGCTACTTTGTTCAGAAATTTAATCAGTAAACTTCAAAACTTTTGCACTATTAAAAGTCACAAATAAGATAAGTTGTTTAACAGCACGAAAACAAATAATCTCTTAAATAAGCTTAAAGCTACCTATGTCAAAACACACTTACGTGAAGGAAGATACAAAATCGTTATGGTTGAAACGTGTAAACACCTTCCTTTCCATAAAAACAAAATTACAAAACAAAGAATAAAAACGTTATCTGACGTGTGATTGATTTCTTTGTTTGTTTGTTTTTAATTTCGCGCGAAGCTACACTAGTGCTCTCTGCGCTAGTCGTCCCTAATTTAGTAGTTGAAAACTGAAGGGAACACAGCTAGTCATCATTACCCACCGTCATCTCTTGGACTACTGTTTTACCAAGGAATAGTGGGACTGTCCGTGACATTATAACGTCTCCACGACTGAAAGGGAGAGCACATTTGGTGTGACGAAGATTCGAACCAGCAATCCTCGGATAACGAGTCGAGTTCCTTAACCACCTGTCCATGCCGGGCCTTCTTGATTTGCTATAGCGCAATACACTAGTAAATATTTTTATACAAACAATACATTGCTTTCTGCGATTTTCGTGTAAAGTCATTACAGTTTTATAGATTATAAAACACTAACTTTTAGAATATGCACAATATCCCTATATTAAACTGAATCTGCTTTTATCTAAGTATCTTATTATTATTATTTATGTTGTTTTGTAGCTTCCGAAACACAATATTGATCTCCATGTACCTTTGTTAACATTATTATATACCATAACAGTCTACATTTGAATAATACTGAAGTTGTGCTGTTGTTATCACGCTTTACGTGTATTTGATTTTTCAACTGTACGTGGGAGTTCAGAAAGTAAAGAGCTGACATAAATGTGTATTCAAAGTACAAAGCCTTCAATATTTAGCTTTAGAGAAACATATAATGATTATTCAACATATACATAATGTCTGAAGATCCTTTTTCCATTCATGTTTGATAAAAATATTTTTTACCATTTATTCATCATTGAATACTATTTGCATTACGTAACTCTTTTGTATTTTAGTTAGATTTTTTTCTCAGATAATACGTCATCTTTTCCATATCGCAATTTCAATAAGTTTTTTGTCAAATATTGGTTTTCTCCAGCAGCGCAAATATTGTGTTTAAACTGCATGCCTTAATTAACTTCAAGTGTTTTTCCTCATTAAGGTATGATTCGGTTGGTTTTTGATAGAAACATTGAGAATGACATCCATGATAGAAAATGTCCAGCAAACACTTATAAAAAAAAAAGAGTTATAACGCTGAAGGTGAAAGATGTCTATGACATCTGTTTGGTCTTTATATAACTTGGAGACTACAGAATGCCTTGGCGGTTTCTTACTGTGTTCCCTGACGCTAATAAGCGGCAGTAACGGCGGCAGAACACACACATTCTCCGCTACAGTTGTCTGTCAGTTCCACCTGCTGTTGCGCATTGTCCACATTCCACAACAAAACGTTAGAGTTGATTAAACCTACAACTCCGATTTTCAAAACTACTTCTAATGAAACAGTCATTCCATCACTGCTTGTAAACTGTACGCGTTTGTCAACTTTCCCACAATTTTACTTTTCTCGAACATTCATTTATAGCAAAAAATAAAAAAGAACAAAAACAAAGACACCTTCTCCATTATACTGCTAGCAAATTTAGTGTCAAAATCAGGTGTTTTAAAACAATTAAATTGCTGAATGCCTTCTGTCACTCAAGATCTGGTCACAGTAGTCTATCCCGGAATGAAATCGTACTGGTATTTGCTGAAAATGATTTTGAACAGGAAATTACAATCAGTGATGTCGAGAGAACCCACTTGTAGAGAAAAATATACACGTAAAAGCGGCTCGTTTGGGTTGAGAAAATTTTTTACGTAGAGAAGCGAACAACGTTTCGACCTTCTTCGGTCATCGTCAGGTTGACGGAACGTAAAAAAAACGTTCTCAACCCAAACGAGCCGTTTTTACATATATAGGAAATTGTTTCCATTTTGTTTGGAAAATGTTTCTATTTTTTGTTACATATGTTAATGAACAGACGTATTTAAGATTATATCTTGTTTTAAGAATCATCCTGATACTATGTTATTACAATTTTAAAAGTGTTTTAATGAATTATAAGTAAGAAATATAACTTAGGACACTTTTGTAATTATAATGATATAGTATTAGGACGATTTATAAACAAGATATAATTGTAAATATAGAAGCTGAAACTTTATATATAAAGATAACCAGCTCATAAATTTGATACAAATAGGCAAGCCTGATGGTTATGAAAGCTTTTTATCGATTGACCAAGAAGGATATATACATATATATATATATATATTGACAAATAACCATTTGGTGTGTATTCTTCCAAACTGGACAGCCACAAGACTTTTCTTCTTCTAATTTCATGTTTCACTGTAATTTTTTTCCAAAACATTAACGTTTTCTTGTTCTGTTGGTATTCACATTGCGAAGAAATGTATTTGTAATAATGTAGATAATGCTATTTGATTAATGTTAGCAATTAGGTGACGGAAAGTCCAATTAAAACGAATGTATACATAATTCAAAATGTCTGTGGGAAAATACTTATATTCTTGTTTTGAATTTCGCTTAAAGCTACTCGAGGGCTATTTGCGCTAGCCGTCTCTAACTTAGCAGTGTAAGACTAGAGGGAAAGCATCTAGTCATTACCACCAACTCTTGGGCTACTCTTTTACCAACGAACTATGAGATTGACTGTCAAATTATGACGCCCCCACGGCTGAAAGACCGAGCATGTTTGGTGCGATGGGGATTCGAACCCGCGACCCTCAGATTACGAATCCTATGTTTTAACCCACCTGGCCATGACGGACCTCTAAATTTGGAAAGTAAGCCTAACAGAAAATAAAAACACATATTTTGTGTTTGTTTTTGTTATGTAAAATGCCTTCTCTTAATTTGCTAGCTACTATATTTACCGTCACGTAACCTTAACCTGAACATTATGAACTAAGTTTAAAACTAAAGAGAAAAACAGAAATATAGAATTTTAGTTTAATTAGTAAAAAGGAGAAGACATAGAAATTAGTTTAAAATAAGAAATAAAGCTTTAATTGCAATTATAAAGTTAAAAACACTTAATTTTAAAGCACTGAAGACTTAATGTAATAGTTGTTTTCATTCTGGTAATGCGGGTAGTTAAGAATATGCATATAGATATGTGAATAAAACTAGAACGGTTTGTTAATTAAAAATTAAAAGAGTAAAGAATATTAACAACAACCTTCATATATATATTAATATTGTAAATTTATTAATTATATAATAGGTGGCTCGAAACCTTTCTAACAATAATACAATTTTAATATATTATCATTCATCTCTCTTATACATCTATCATAATGTAAATATGTACATAAAATGGTAAACAAAGGCTGACAGTTGATCTTTAAAACAAATTCTCCTTACCAAAATTTTTCTCCGTTCGTACGTGAATGGTTCGTGTATGTCCTTTATACATTCTATATTTAATATCATTCTATGTTTTTTGGCACTGTGATGGATTAAAACTACCCATTATTCCCTTATTAATACGGCAAAAAAATGCTAAATATATAATGTACAATAGCGAAAGTACTTGGCAACGTCAGTCCCAAAAGCTAGAGCTATAAATGAGGGCGTAGGTCACCTTATTCCAGTAATTTGAGCCATACACACTAACTGTTTGTCTAATATACGTGTATCACTGGTGTATGTACTGTTAATCACCTTTATGTCTGGTTTGCGAATTTTGTTTAAACTGAGCTCTCATTCGTGGCACTAAAATGAAATTAAAACGACTGTTCAGTCGAACCGTTCGCTCAGTTTTTGAGGAATGAATCTATGGCAAATATTCTCGAAATTTGTTCAACAGCTTCCTCAAAACAACGTGAGACAAACAGACGAATAACTCTGATTTATACATATAGGTAACACTAATAAACGGGGAGTATTGCTATTTAAGAATCACTGAAATACGTTATAAATATTCATAGTTTGATTCTATTGTCGTCGAAATTCCAATATAATTAACATTTAAGTTTAACTTTACGAAAATGTATTTCTCCTTGAATATTAAAACACATGATACTTCCCTTTTAGTGACAAATACAATAAAACATACATGGTAATGTGACATTTTCAGCACAAAACAATAAATGTGTTTCAATTGTGAATAAAACGCTTACAAATTGAGCAAAAATCGATTAAACAATCCAGGAATATACAAATATATATATATTGTTTTATTGTTTAGGTAAGCGATGATAATTACATTTTTTTTTTCGAAACCTGAGGTAATTGTTCTACGTTGCTGGCTGCATTAGTATTAATGAGTTAATATTTTGTATTATACTGAGTTTTACTGTATTAATAAATTACAAGCAACTTTAAATTTTCGGCATAAAAATTTACGAGGCCGAGTAAAAAGAGACAAATGGGACCTTTATTTTGGCTCATTCAGATTTACAATTGGACACATTCTTACACAATAATTACGCACCGTGAAAAGCCCAGACAAAGCCGTAGAAAATCAATTACATCACATAATGACCTTGATTTTGCACAACAATGTCATTATAAAATTAAAATCCGTTGCCCATTGAATATGTATGGACGTTAGCACAATATTAAAATAGTTATCGATGGTCAAGGTAAAAAATGTCGTAAGTATGGTTTACAGTTGTGAGGATCTGGTTCACCTCATAGTGATCACAAAGCAGAGTTTGTGTTACTGTAGGTTAATAATACGATTTGACAACAACACCATTAAACAATTTGAGATGAATTACGTTCACATGTTCAGCAACGATTTAAGTTTGTTTGGACAAATGTGAAAGATAAGTTCAGTGTAAAAATAATGAAAACAGTTGTTTCGAAGACAACAGTGTTGGAATATAGGAACATATTTCAAAGTTCTTCTGAAAAGTACATTTCTTGCTGGATGAATTTCTGATGTTGTATTGGAGTCAGATGTACCAAATTTCCTTATTACAATAAAATCAATCATCGTCTACATATAAGTAAATGTTATATTATATTGCTTCCAGTAAACAAAAAGAATTAGAAGTCATGGACTGACCAGACAGAAGTCCTGTTTTAAACATTATAGAGCTCCGTGAAACAAGTGGTGGATGAGTGGGTATGGCGCAAAGCAACTAGGCTATCTGTACCAAAACTAGTGTGAACACCATTACAATATCACTGCTTTGCCTATATTATTCGACGCCAGCTATCTAGACATTGTACTGACTGAAGCAAATTAAAAGATCTACAATAGCGGCGTTCGAGACTACTCAAAAGTATGTGTAACAGATTCAGAGATTACATCAATCACAGAAAAGCCATATACTCGTTACGAAACTTATATTTATGGCTAAGCTGACTGACTAAGCTGTCAACCCTGAACACTAAATATGAGAAGATCCAAATCCATTATCGTTTAACGAATAATGTCAAACGGTATTCTTAAAATATATATTGCGTATTTCATTAAAACGCAGTGCAACTGTAATTTCTTGTTGTTGTTTTAGTTACTGAATTTTTTTAAAAAATATTTAAACGTATCAGAGGCATTGTGAACGATTTATCTATATACAGCTTTAAAATGTACGCCTGAGAATGAGTTCGTTAGCGAATACCATCTCATCGTGTTAGCAATTCACTAACAATTCATAATATACTCCTCTGTGTCTTTTGTACTTACAGAGAAGATTGAAAATCAAAGTACAATTGGAAAATACACTCTCGTTACTTTAGTAACACGCGCTTGCCTAGTTGAATGGTCTTAAATGAGCCTTTAATTATGAGTATAGTGTTGCTAGTTATTACTGAAAATCTCAAATGTTATTGGAATGTTGTCAGTTAAAAATCGATCAGTCAGTGAATGTTGTTAAAAAAACAACTATGCTACTCAAAGGTTTCCTTTATCAGAAAATTTTATTTTATAGACGTTTAGAGCAAAACAGCAGAAAATCCTCTTCAAATACGGTTTAAACTATTTTCAAATGTCAAGCACAAAAAATAACAATAAACAGATTCATTGTGTACGTGACCAATGATCTGTTATATAGTGCTTTATGTTGAATATTGACATACATCTTGGTCAGAAAAATAAGAAGGATACAAAGAGAATGTTACAAGATCATAGCAAGTCACGTCCAATCAGCATAACATTTGTTATCTTACAAAATGTCAACACCGACTATCGAGGTAAAGTTTATCTTAAACGGATGGTTAACTATAAATATAGAGCTATGTTTGTGTTATTGGAAAATGCTTTGATTTTTCAAGTTCTTTAATTTGTTTACTTTTGCTAAAGTGAGTTTGGTTTTGGTATGAATTTTGCGCAAAGCTACATGAAGGCTATCTGCGGTAGCCGTCCCTAATGTAGCAGCGTAAGGCTATAGAGAAAGCAGCTAATAATCAATACCCACCGCCAACTCTTGGGTTAGTATTTTAACTACGAATAGTAGGATTGATTGTCACATTATACCACACCACGGCTGAAAGGGCGAGCATGCCTGGTCTGACGAAGATTCAAACCCGCGACCCTCGGATTACGAGTCGCGTGCCTTAACCATCTGGTCACATCGGGCTCAACTAAAGCATATATAGTAGAACTAAATATTTAATCTTGGAAATCTGAATGCCTTAACTAAATATTAGGCATAAGGAAATATAGCAAAAAATATATATAATTTCACACTGTAAAGCAATTTTAAACCATATTTATTGATACCCTACAGTTACAGTATTTAGTACCCAAAGTGTAAATACCACAACGTAATAAAGACAATCATGTATTAACTGTAAAACAACACAACATATTAAATAGAACGCAAGAAAAGCTAAAGCACTCACATAAACAGATAAACATAATTGAACTTGACGTTTTGTTGTTAAACGTGTGAGTAGATAACTTACTTCCTCGCATAAATATTATACATCTAAACTAAATTTATTCATTCCATTGACTTTGCAATGATTTCTTATATGTTTATCAAAATACATCACTGTCAGATTTGTTGTATTTGTCAGAAAGATAATGGAATTACAACTCAATTTACAAACTTTTATTTCTCTTATCTCTCTCTCATCCTACCCCCTTCTAAATATATATATATGTAACTCTCTGGTTTAGTTTGAACACATGTGTGTTCTTAATGGTTTAAGCCCAGTTGTATTTGTTGGCTCATTTCTCTAATGGGATGATTCTTTAAGCTTATCCTGTTAGAAATTTCACAGAGAAATTAATTAAAATATCATCTTTACTGCAATTTAACGACATGGTAATAGAACTTCATAAGTTATGTCTTTATTTAACCACAGTTAAGGAAGCAACGCGCATCTACAAAATTAATGAGAATACATCTTCTGTAATGATGGTGCTATGGAAAGAGACGCAACCCTCATTAAAATCGACAAGCACAACCTAATCCCATCCAATTTGAGTTGTATTTCTGTTGCGCGACTAGAAAACCGGGCTCTAACTACCTACATACTCGGAGGTCCTAATTAGAGTCGTCAAGCTGCCGGGAAAATCATATCCTTTGTGCTTCATATTTCCGTAAAATCGATATATTCAGCTGTTACGAATTCTTAATAAAGTTAAATATCTAGAGGGTAAAGAAAGCTCAGGTGCTACAAAAATAGCTTGCGGAAACGTATTGGGCGGTTATATTTGTACTGGAATAATGACAGTTGGGAGAATAGCTCATTTATGGTGATTGTCAACATATGAGACCAGAGCATCTACAAAAATCTATATCAAAGATTATATATATATATAGGTAGCTTTAACTGATCTTGTGCGGAATGTTCTACGTTAATTTAAAAACAAAAAGTTTAGGTATTCTAGATTCCTGCAATTATAATAAATCTACCCCTTTATCATTAATAAAATCCAAAGCAGTTACAACAGCTAATTACGCAGTTTCAGTAATGTAAAAAAAAAGTTATTTCTTCTGTTTCATTCCTCCCGCTTTAAGATGCTTCTCTGTCAGTTTACTTTCATCTGTTTAATCATTGATGACGAGAAAACTCACTTGTAGAGAAAATATATATGTAAAAACGGCTGGTTTGCTTTGACAATATTGTTTATGCAGAGGAGTGAACAACGTTTTGACCGTCTTCAGTCATCGCCAAAGAGAGAAAGAGGTATCTGACCGATTGCTGACCACATGTTTGAAGGAGGTTGTGTAAAATACAATGTGATAACTGCCACGACTTCTATATTGGAAAGATAAGTATAAAAGTGGAAACCAGATTTAAATAACACAAAAAGTCACCTTCATATCTTTTCTAATACTGCAAATCAAATAAACACAACATAACCATAGAAAACACCCAGATACTAAATAAAGAAACAAACATAAACAGACGCAAAATTATAAAGGCCTTACTAATACAGCAACTCAAGCCCAAAATAAACCAATACAAAAGAACACCTTTATACCTATATTAATAAATGTAATCAAACATCTAAGCACGCTTTCTACATTCCTACACTCAGTTGCACAACCCCTCACAATCATGTGGTCAGCTATCGGTCTTTTACCGAAAAAGGTCAAAACGTTGTTAGTTCTTGTACATAAAAACATTTTCAACCCAAACCAGCCGATTTTACATATATATTTCATCTGTTTAAAAAAAAAAAAGAACGTAAAAAGATACAAGTTCACTCGTTTAAGATCTGCAGACTTTCAGATTGTTTTATTGTATAAGGAAGTCTGCGAGGTGATATATAATTTGAATACTTCTTTACAATAGTGAGATCAATATAAATTCAATTGTACTTGATTTAACGTGTGTTTTTTTCTCTATATTCATCTGACATGGTCAAGTGGTAAAGATACTCGACTCCGAGAATCGTGGGTTTGAATCCCAGTCACAACAAAACTCGAAACCCACTAAATTTGTATTCACCTAATCTTTCATTGCTGTTCCTTTTCACTAAAATTTCAGGTAAAAAGGCAATTTTTTTAAGTGCAGCAAATGTGTTGCTTAGCCTACATACTGAATAACCACGCTCACTCAGGTTAAATTGCGATTTCAAGTGCAGCAAATATGACGTTTGAGTTACGTATATAACCTAAGAAGTTCAATGTTGCTGGAAACGTTGTTGTTGTTTTTCATTTTTTATGCGAATTTACATGAGTCGTGGTACTTGATATATATGTAATATAAATACATATAAAACATTGTTTTGAAGAATGAGCTTTATTCATGTTTTGATAAATCGAAAATTCCCATTCAAGATGTCTTCGAAAATATCAGTAACGAAATATAAATGTCTAATTAGAGTCATTCAAAAGTAGAGTGAAAAGCTCAAGCACAGTTAAACAGCATGTTGAGAATGGCTTAAAAATCGAAATCTACTAGTGTCCCTAATTACAATTAATTAATTTTTTATGATAGTTTTTCCATGAGTACAATTAAATTCATTATGTTCTTGGTAAGCACAAAAGAAATACCACATAAGATATAATTATTTCAATCTTTTTAAAACCTAAGAAAGTCTTAAAACGTAAAAGAGCCAGCTGAGTATGAATAGGGAATTGGTCAATATATATATAAAAAAAGTAACTTGTCTGTGTTGCATGTTAAGTGAGTGTGTGTTGAAGAACTTATACACGAGATTTTCGACATTAGTATAAAGTCCAGCATAAACATCAATATAAGGTTTACGTAGGTATAAAAAGAATGATTGTTAATTTGTATCCTAACGAGATTTATAAATCTATCATTAGTATTTTTTTAAATTAAGTATAACCGTCAGTAATATTTTATTTTTATTTCTGTTGTGTGATATATTTGAGTTCAACATAGAGCTTTGCTTTCTCTGATCTTACTTTGTAAAATGATAAAATATGTTAACCAAATAAACCAAGTTAAAGTTTTCATAATTTAAAGGCTGAGTTGAAAATATACATATTAGAATTCCCAAAAGGAAGTCAGTCATCTCAAATTATGCTCTAATTAACAAAAAATGACAAGTGTTCATTTTCTGCAATATCATACACAGAAATCATACTTTCTCAGATATTTAAAGTTATATATAATATCATACATAAACAACATAGTAAGTTACAAAATATCCTAAAACTGTTCTTTTATACCACAGTTCAGTTTCTTACAAATTCTATGTTATGTGACAAAACTAAAACATTCACTTATTTCTTTTTTTGTTTATAGTTCATCTGACACAACGGTATGCCTGCAGACTTACACGGCAAGATATCAGACCGCAGATAGAAATTTGTGTATCTTTGCACTAAATTCCATACAAGCAAACAAACAATATGATTAGGAATAGTGAAACGTCCCTTAAGATAAAATCACTCAACAAAGATGCAGCTGTCACAGAATCAGCTCTCTTTGCTCACAAGCAGAGAACTTAAACTGTTCTGTGAACATCCAGATCTTGAAAATGTTGTTATAAATCTACTCTACAAGAAAGTATGCTACCAAGGAAAGTTAAAGTTAGTTCAACAATCATCTCTAGTTTCGATTACCTGAAATTATCTTGTTTCAAACACCTTAACATTCTCTATGGCTTCTGCTATTTTACCACAGTCACCTAAAATTTCATACCTGTACTGCTCCAAGTATTCCCAAAAGTGTAAGAATAGATTAAGAATTGTATTATCTGAACCATAAAAAACTCTATACAGTTTTTGAAAGCACATGGCAAGAAATTTGTATGATGCCAGTCTGTAAAATACAAATTAGTGATTTGTATTTTGTTCTAAGAGCACGCATGAGTGATTTGTGATTAATGTTTCTTGCTGATATGTCACAGCAAACTGAATTTAAATTATCAGACTCCATCCATACACTTCCAGAAAATGTGTCACAGACAGCTCCAGTCTCTCCAATTCTACAAGTCAACCTTGTAACACCTAGGAGTTAGTTTAATCCAACTCCAGATCCAATTGTTGTTTCCATGCGAGATCATTAAGTAGCTTGCTACTCCACTGAACTACAGGTGAGACTGTTGGCTTGAAACGTTTTTTTACATTTTTGGACAAGTTCTTTATGGAAGAGATTTTGATATTTTCAAATTTGAGAACTATGGAAAGATATCTTCTGCACATCGGGTCTGAGTCTGTGAGTTGTGTAGTGGTAAGAACAAATGCTAGCTTTCTCTTAATTAACTTGGTTTTGTCCATAACTGCTTCTAAATCGAGAGTGATTTTTCTTCTTGCCTTCTTTCTTAGATTTAAAAAGGGATGATTCTTGAATTGCTTCCCTATCCTGTTATTAGTATTACACCCACAATTCTCACATTACTGCTCTAGGATGATATCCAACAACTGACGTTTCATTTAAAGTCTCTTCTACCTATTCCTGCATTTTCTCTCACTACTTTTCCCAGTTCTTTTTTCTGCTGTTGATTATTTTAAAGAAAAAACTTTATTTGCCTGGTTCATTCACCAGGTATTTTGAAATCGCGAGTCATGGCATTCCGGTGAGCGATGTAAGAAGTGTCATCTGGATCCTTCATAAACTCTACTTCATTAGCTCCTTGTGTTTCAGTCTTTCTTTTTGTTTTGTTTTTTGAATTTCGTACAAAGCTACTCGAGGGCTATCTGTGCCAGCCGTCCGTAATTTAGTAGTGTAAGACTAGAGAGAAGGCAGCTAGTCATCACCACCCACCGTCAATCTTTGGCTACTTTTTTACCAACAAATAGTGGGATTGACAGTCACATTATAGCACCCCCACGGCTGAAAGGGCGAGCATGTTTGGCGCGACGAGGATGCAAACCCGCGACTCTCAGCTTACGAGTCGCACTTTCTTTAACTTTGATCCTTTTTCAAAGGAATTCTTCATTTTGATGATAGCATGATGTTTGAACGAACTAGAAATCAAGTAAAGTGCAAAAAAATGCAGCTTCCATGATCACGAGCTGTTTTATTTTAATGTTTATTGATTGCAAAAACAAAATACATAACTCTTACCTATTTGAAAATAATTGTTCTTGTTATTTTGAGTCAAACAGCGAAAGTGTTTGGCATCTTATTGGAGCATCTATTACGATAAGAAGATAAAGTGTGAGGAAAAATGATATAGAAAAATCTTCTGAGGTGCTTATACACCTTTACATGTATATCCTATTTACATACGGAATGACCATGAACATACTAAATAACATGAAATACTCTGAAATATTATAAAATATGCAAAACAATTTTTACATTCCAGAATAATCAGAGTTATTTCGAATGTTTTTAAATGTTTTATGAAATTCATAACATGCAGATATATAAAATGGATAAAATTTAGTGTAATTTTTTTATTTATACATTGGGACAAAACGAATGATTATATTTAAGTGGTAAGTCAAAACTTTAAAAAAAATAAGAATCACCACAACATCTGTGTATTTATTTATATTTTACCAAAATTTAGAGAGGGCTACATCATAACATTATATTTCAAAAACAGTATTGACACTAGATGTGTTTTTCTGCGGAACAAGTTAAAAAGCTACAGCAGGATTTCCTTAACCATTTTGTATTTTTTTAAACACACGTTCTTAAATTAACCTAAACAAAACCACTCTAAGTTAATGGCAATGTGAACCCTTAAGTGAGTGATATTAGATACGAACGTTGGAACCAATAATAATCAGTATACTCATGTCTAAATGTATCTGAGGTTGAAAGACACGTGTTTTGAACAAGATCAAATGGAGACTATGGCTGATCTTAGGTACTTTTAATATTTCATATGTTTCTGTCTCCAAGGTGATATAAAAACAAGGACAAAAGTTGAAAGACATATTGAAAACCTTAAACAAGATTTTACCAGGCAAATGAATTCATTCATTACATGGATGGATTACTATAATGCAAAAGTGTATAACTGATAGATATCCAATTAAAACACTAGTTTTTTTTAAATATAGAATTAGTGTATAAAAGTAAACACCTCTTAATATTTACACTGTTAAACATTTCCTGAAGAACCACAAGTGTAATATGGTTTTGTTACCGCACATAGGTCTGTGCGTACATTTTGATTAGCACACGATAAACGGATTAAACCGAACCATCCTAATTTAACAAACGAGATCCAGAAGCGAATTAATCTGGACCTGGTGATTGGTACACAGACTTACTACGTGGGTCCAATGGAGTTGATAAGACCGGTCTAACCAATATTTCTGAGGATTTAGTTTCTTGTTTATGCTATCCTTGTTACAATTGTATTTCCTTTTTAATTGTGATAAGAAGAAAGGAAAACAAAAGGTTAAGACACGAACACTAACAAGATTAACTGTCTGTGTTTTGTTTTGTCTTGCAAGCATGTCCTAATGAGGCTCTGTTCACGAGTAGAAACGAACGTTTCAACCTAACGATAAAGTTGGATGTTTTTCTTTTAACAGTAAAAAAAATGGAGTTGCATTTTTCTAGCGATTTTCTCTATAATAAAAAACATCCGTATAAAAGATCTTACTAAAATATTTTAGCATAATTATATTTAATTATTAAGGATTTTGAGTAGAAAAACAAATCTTTCAACAATTTTCTTGGAGTTTGCATGTCGGTCCAAAAGTGATTTACTAGAAATCCCTTATCTAATTATTGCAATGTTTTATAGCGGGTATGTACAAGGTTTGTTTTTACATTTAATTACAACTAATTAGGCATACAATACACTTACCTTTTCCAGGCAGTAACACACTTGAAACGTTAACGATCTATTCTCATTATTCAAGTATCATATTTAACTATTACTCTTCCTTTTATCTTGATGTTTGAATCAAACTGAAAATCCAGTGAGAAGCAGCGCATTTCTGAACATAAACAAACCTACAGCTCAAAGAAAAAAATATTTCCAAAAATTCTTTACAGCTTGATAACCTACAGTAATTTAAAAATGTAGATGTCAGATGATAATATTTCTACCACTACTAAAAAAATATTGCCAACTGATTTATAAAATAACTATTCAAACTATTCTTATTTTGTATATATTCTTTGTCAGTTGCTTGGTTGAGCTGTTTATAAACAATTTTCTATCTTTGCGCTTACTACCATGGGTAGCAAACATTTTTTTAGCGTTGTAAGCATGCCGACTAATTGCTTAGTCACTAGAAAGAAGGAAAATAAAAAATAACATTCATAGAAATTTTATAATGATATTTTTATGAAAATGAGGTTTACCAATCCAAACTGATGATTAGAGTGGAAACAGCACTCACTGCTCTATAAGGTTTGTCCTGCTCTTTCAGTAGAATAACGTGGCTGATTGTCACTTTTAGCACACCCATCCCTGAAAGTATGATGCGAAATCAACGACATCACAAGACTTACATCGAACATTTCAAACCACAAACTAATGAATTGGTCCGTAATTGTATCGATTAAGTAATAAAAGTGTTTGAAAACCAACAAGCTGCTCTATCAAAACTACGACTACATTCTGTACTGTACACTGTATAATTGTTGTTTTGTTCAGTTGAGAGCTTAAAAGCATGTCAAAAATTCTTGTAATAAATACCAAAGTAGTAGTTATGTATAAACTCTTCTTTCGGCTATATTCGTAAATGAAAGTGTCCATAATACGTCTATAAGTATTTCGCTGCTTCGTCGGTGAACGTGCATGTCTTACATTCTAGTGTATTAGATAATTTCAAGGCGCATTAATTAAATAAGCATTTTAGTCATTAAGTTATGGTGATAAACAAATAGAAACCTATCATTTCATGTAAACTTAGTGAAATGCCCATTCATCATTTAGAAGCCACTTTTATTTAGCAAGCAGCCTTAGCAGTTACTTCTCTTAGCCTAATGATAATAAGGTTTTCAGCTAATCGAAACTGATAGAGGCCGTTTTGATAAAATTCAAACTAACTAATTCCCGAAACGACTCAGTAATACCACAACAATATCTTTATCATTGCCATAACAAAGGAAGTTGTAACACGGGCAATATATTTATTACAAAGTGACATATGATGTCATACTTCTTATAATAATACGTTTATCAATGAAAATGTGTAAACACGTAGTTACTAGTAATTCTCAGAAGTCCGTTATTTAAACTATGATAAATATGTGATAAAAAAGTCAAGTTATATAAAATGGCAAACTTTTAAAAATGTAATGTAAAAGAAAAGATAGTAAAAACTATCCTTGCAGAAAGTTAAAGCGAAAGGTTCAGTTGAAGTTATACACCCTGAAAGTTTCATTCCTTTTCTCAAATAAAGCTCAGATAGAAAATCGCTATTCAAAATTCCATCCATAATGTGTACTGCTACAGTTTTATCCTAAAATAAAGTGTAATACACCGTACAGCTTTGGCAATCGATTACTTTTACTTTCACGCTTCTTATGTCCTTCTCGTCATCTTTTACACACATCCCCTTAGTGACACAGCGGTACGTCTGTAGACTTACAAAGCGAGAATCTGGGATTCGATACCTTTGATGGGCACATTGTGTTTCTTTGTGCTTATCTTCGAGCAAACATACAAACTATTTTACATAAAAAAGAAGAACGTATAAAAACTTTCATCGTAACGCTTGAGACTGTTTCAATACTAAAATTAACTGGAATGGCTTGGTTAACAAATGACAAATCGAACGTTAATGTTCAATATACATATTACATACGTGGCTTTTAATTGAAAAAAAATTACTTTTGTATCTTGTGGTGTTTTTTTTCGAAGAAATGAAATATTATGTAAAGAATAGGGAAACTACATTTAGAACAGTTATTAGGTCGATAATGATTAAAAGGAATTTGAAATGCATATATTTCCCCCTAAAACCAAGTATTTTGTTAATGATAGAAATTCAACTGTTTTTTTTAATAAGTATTCGTTTTGTTTTTTTGGTTATTATAAGAGTTGTTTTACGCAAGATGGTGACGCTTATTTTAGTATATAATAAATTTTAAATATAAAAAGAACACACCAGAGAAACATACAGATACGTTGATTACAAGACAAATATTTGGACAAGAAAGTTTCTTCAAGTGCGCATGTGTTTATTTAGGAGGGAAGCCTGAACTCTAACCTAACAATAACAATCTTAGAGAAAGGGAAAACTGATTCATGCATCTTCCTATATAAAATGGCAGCCTAAGGTAAAACGGTGTTGTCGTATACTAGAACGTTACTGAAAATTCCAGTCTTACGACATGTGAGAAAATCATGAAAAACGCATATGTGTATTGAGGAGTTATATAATGAAACCAAAACAAGATGTAATGTAGTTATTAATTAAAAATATCACTTAATGAAATTGAGTGTCTTACGAAGAGGTATCAATCCTGCATAAAGTTTACATCCACCAATTAATCGTATGAAAAATATTTCACAAAAATGAAGATTTTTTAAGTGAATTTCATAGCCCCAGGAATTAAAAATAACCGACGACAGAATATTTGAACGTTTGTTTAGCATTAATTAATTATAATTTGTTCCAAAATCCGTTTAATAAACGTCTCCTCTATTACGAACATTATCTGAGGAGAAGTTGGTGTGAGAAAGACGTGTCCTGGAACTCCAATGTCTGGCAAATTTCACGAACTTTTTAAGAAAACTATCTTTCAGTGGCTAAGTTGGTGTGAGAAAGACGCTTCCTAACATTAATGATTATTGAATTTCATTAACATTATCTGATGTAACTCTTTATATAAACGGCTACTATCATTCATACATTTGTCCTGAGAGTCCAATGATTATTCAACATCACAAAGATTATCACATGTGAGGATATAAAATGCTGTGACAACTAAGTTTGTGTGTAATAAAAGTATCCTGATTAGAGAATATAAAAAAACAATAATTCATGTCATTCAACTATCATCTATAACTCTAAATCCTCTAAGCTGCTCTAATATTATGTAATTTGACTATTTTGAAAACTGTTGTAGCATTTTCTTCTGTAACACATTATAAAATTGCTACAGCTGGTATAAGATAAAATTATTTTGACATATCCTAACATTCTAATATTTAATAAATTTTACGACACTATATCATGAGATGCAATCTCTCCTCTTGTATGAGATAAACGTGTTTTGACAATCTAGTGATTGTGCAAGTTGTCGTGAACAGCATCTCGTGTAATGTAACTCTTTATTCAAGTTGCTGGTCACTAAGCTGTTGTGAGATAAAAGTATCCTCGCATTCAAGTGGTTACAAAATGACACAAAAATTATCTAACATGAATAAACTCTTTATTCAAACTCTTACAGACATTAAATTAGTGCGATATAAACGTGTCGGAACATTTATGTGAGTAGAGATGTCAGGGATTATATCTCATGTGATGTAAATGTTTATGCAAACTACTACAGCTACTAACCTTGTGTGAGATAAAAACGTCCAGACATTCAGAGGACTAAGGATAGTTGCGAAAATTATCTCTTGTAAGGAACTCCCTACAAAAACTGCTACAAGCTGATGTCAGATGAATGCGGCCTGACATTCCAATAATTAGGGCATTTCAAGAACATTATTTTATTTGATGGCATTTGTTATACAAACTATTAAGTCATTAAGGTGATGTAAGATAAACGTATTCTATTTATGTGGTGTAACTCTTTATGTAACTTACTACAGCCTGTAAACTTGAGTGAAATAATCTCTTGCTTTCCAACGATTAGAAAATTTCCCGAACATTATCGGATGTAACTCGTTATGCAGCTGCTCCAGCTCATAAGTTGGTTTAAGGCAAACGTGTCCTTAGATTCCCATGGCTAGTGAGTGTCTAAAACACAACTTGATGTGATACATATATTCATAGCAAACTACTATAGCACCTAAAATAATGTGAGAAACAAGTTACTAGAAAACGTCAGGACATTATCCTATGCAACTCATTATGCAAATTATTGAAGTACCTGAACTGACATGAGTCAGCCATTAGTGAACTGTATGAAAAAACTTTCTTGTTATGCAACTCTTTATAGAAATTACGAAATAAACTCGGTTGGTATAAGATAAAATCCCTTGACATTTATGATTAAGAAAATACGCCAAATTTTTCTCATGTGAGAATACTCTTCATGTAAACGGCTACATGCTGGTAAGCCGTCGTAAAGTTAAAAAAGTGATAACTAGAAAACATAAGAAACAACGTAGTTAGTGGTACATACTTGTATTCAAACCTCTACAATAGCTAAGATCGTATGAGATAAACGTATCCTAGAATTCCATTTCTTTATCAATTTTAGAAGAATTATTTGACGCAATTCGTTATCCAAACTACTTTATATACTAAGCTTCCGTAAGATAAATAAATTCAGATATTCAAATCACTTCAGTACATCATGATGTTACTCTTTATTTTCCCTAAAAGAGTGTGGTACAAGTATGTCCCGACCCTTTGATAGCCAGGACATTTTAGGAATATCATGTGATTGGATGTAACTCTTTATACTAATTCCTACATATAATACGTTATTGTGAAATAGCCGAATCCTAACATTTCAAGGTTTAGTAAACGTCATGAACATTAAACAATGCGATACATCTGTTTATGAAATCTGATACACTCCTTAATGGCTAGGGAAAGGAACTAAACCTTACGTAAGAGAGTTTTTTGTACAAAAACCTACATTAGTTCTAGCTGGTGAAAGGTAAAGGTCTCCTGATTAGAGAATGTTACAAACAACATGTGGCGTATTTTTTAAAACCGCTACACTTGTAAGGATGTAGTGAGATAAACGTGTCCTAACATTCCAATAGTTAGGATATTTCAGAAATATTACGTAAAGTGATGCAACCTTTAACATTGAGCATGTAGGAATCACAAGCAAATCATAAGTTCTGGTTTATACAAACAATATATATATATATATATATATATATCTTTACTTCAAGTGGGTTTCTCTTTGTCACAAAGTTTGGTACTTCATCATTATTAATATTTTCGGAGGTGGCGCCAGTAATACTAATGTGTTTCGGCCGACTTTAGAAGTTATGAGTTATTAACAATTTGCGAGTAGTAAGCTACAACCGCAATATTTATATAAAATAAAACATATTAGTGTTAATTATATAAAGAAAACTATCAAATGCCTGCACTCTAAAAAATTTCATGAGCAACCACATGTAAAGACTCTTTATCTTTATGTTACTTTATCGAATCGATCATCATTTGCAGTTTTATCTTTCTTTTAAGTTATTAAACTCTATCACTTGTAGTAACTCTTGTTATTATAAGTTCAAAGTATCGTTCTTATACTCGTGTTCCAATTATGACATAAAACTCGCAGAGACAGTTACATGTAAACGAATCACAGAAAACTCATACATATATTCTCCATCATCACGTGCATACTTTTCCAATAATTGCTCTCAAACCTCCTCTGTTTTCACTAAAAGTCATGAGCTCAGTCATGCATAATGTCTGACGTTATATATAAGTTTACATAATATATCTTATGTAATGTTCACTATCGTAAAATCTCATTGAAAAAATCATACATAATGCTTGTCATCAAATACGTTCTCATTTATATGTAATCTCTCTGGTAATACAAACTCAACAAATCAGTCACAAATGGTGTCAACGGTTATACATTTAATCAGATAACAAGTGTCTACCGTGATTTAAGTTCAGCTAACAGATGTGACTGAATATGCCACCGTAATTTTAGCTTACATTAAAATCACTCATATATAACCTACTGTCATTTAAACTTAAAAAAATATAGTATACATTATTCACCTTCATACAAGCTTATAGAAAAAGTTAACAAATTTTTAAGTTAATAACAGTTGACACTATATAATGCCTATCAATAGCATATAATTTACCGTCATATAAGTTTAGAGATTCATACAATACTTACAGGGCTTGTTCTGATACAAGACCAATATCATTACTCTGAAATATTTACGAAAATTAAAGCTTACATAAATCACCCATAAACTGTGTTTGTCAAATTTCAATACTGTGGTTTCCAAAGTCATATAACCTTGTGAAATGGATAATAAAATAACATCATGTAATATTTTCGTCAGTACGTTATAGTGTACTATGTTATAAAAGCTCAAGTAATTAATAATATGTGTTAATCGACGTCAAATAGGCTTATCAAATACCTCGCATATAGTATTCACTGTGATATTAATCAATAGGCTATCATTTGAAACACGAGTATAAGAAATAACAACTTGCATCAGTTGTTGTCATGCCACCTCAATATCAACAATACATAGTGTCAGTCATTATATACTATCTCAACTCAATGTCAACAATATATAGTGTCAGTCATTATAAACTATCTCAGAAGAGATTTTAAATATAGTGTTAACTGTCAAATAATCTACTGAATTCAATACGTTAAAGTGCTATATTTTACAGATGCTCTCAGAGTTGATCATCTGTAGTGTTCACTATCAGGAATCTAGCAGAATCTGTTATTTTTGATCTCCTTGCCCGGCATGGCCAAGCGTGTTAAGGCGTTGGACTCGTAATCTGAGGGTCGTGGGTATGAATCCCGGTCGCACCAAACATGCTCGCCCTCCCAGCTGTGGGGGCGTTATAATGTGACAGTCAATCCAACTATTCGTTGGTAAAAGAATAGCCCAAGAGTTGGCGGTGGGTGGTGATGACTAGCTGCCTTGCCTCTAGTCTTACACTGATAAATTAGAGACGGCTAGCACAGATATCCCTCCAGTAGCTTTGTGAGAAATTCAAAACAAACAAAAACAAACAAACAATATGACCTAGTTATCATGAAATCTGGCAATATTAAAATGTTGGTATTCAATATCATATAACGCTCACAGAATCCCAAAACCATTAATAATCGCTGTCATATTCTTCTGAATTTGCGATATATATTATCCATCATCGTACAATACACGGAGCTAATTGTGTGTAGTATTTGCTTTTCAACAACTGAATGGAATAATGATTTATAAATGCTTATACTGCCAAATGAGCTCAAGGAATCGATTATTTGTGATTTTTACTGCTACGTAACTTTACAGCATTAATAACGTGACAGTATTCACCACTCTGATATGTCAGAGAATCAATGGCATACAGGATATGTTATTATACATAAACTCTAACATTAAATCACAGTAGCTACTGACGTATTAGATCAGAGAAATAACAATATGTAGTGTTTATCAGTATGACATAATCAATCACATGAAATATTCATTAACATGATAAGTTAATACTAGTTAATAATACAGAAATACTCGTATACGTATATAACTGTTATCGTTAAACAATCTGACAAAATGGATCGCTTTATGTGGAAAGTGACAGAACAGAGATAAGCCACCCATAATGGGACTATCCATAAATAGCCTCTAACAGAAGACAAGAGCATCAGTGCCACCTACTTCTAGCTATTGTTAGTATCAGAATGAAATGTAGAGACTTTGGCTTGTCACTCAGTTTTCTACAAGTGAGGTCAAATAAATCATGTCCCCAACCTTCAAGAGGTTAAAAAGTAGAACTTGATACATTTCATGTATGTCTTCCTGGAATGAATAGACTGTAAAGCAAGTGGTTCAATGCCAGGTTCTGAGTTAAGATAATTCAGTACTTAATGCTGTCAGCCATTTAGACGAAAGGCAGCTTAAAAACTGGGAAACATCACTTATGAACTGCATCATCAGTTTAACCCAGTGAGAAATATGATAATATAATGGGTGAAGTTTAATGCCAGAAATATGTGTACCGTTGAGAAACTTGCCATAATGCACACATTATAATCCAATTGTGTGGGAAGAAACACCAGGCAATTGCATCATTTGATTGGAAAAAACTTCTGGTTATATAAGATCACTGAAGGATTCCTCAATTAACTTATGTAATAGCACTTTGGGGTGAGAATATATTCACTTCCACAAAACCTTTATCTTTTACAACACACTTTAAAATTATAAAATGAGCCTGCTGCTAAAAAATAGAAAACATACTGTAGAAACTCTATCGATGAAGTGTGTGTCAAAAACATTTCAACTACAGTTGTTTAAAAAACACTAAGAGGTTCCAACCATCCATGTCAACGAGATGGGAATTTAATGTCTGTTTGTTTGAACTTAAGCACGAAACTGCACAATGGATTATCTGTATTTGAAGCTCAGTTTTTAGCGATGTGAGCCCGCAGACCTACCACTGTGCCAGTGGGGAGCGGGAAATTTGATGCAACAGCAATGACCTCTATCATATAAGTAGGGTCGTACAGGTTATCATATGGAGTACAAAATAACATAATCGCTACAAAATGGACAACTACAACAACCATGACTGATGTCAGTAGTCGTACATTATTCATTACAAGAAGAAGGAAGCATCAGTTTCACTTGTTAATGTGTGTAGCACTGGCAAAGCAACTGCTCAGACATTGTAGCAGTAAAAGTATAGCAGGGGCTGCACGTTTCAGATGATAATCCACGAAAAGTCTACCAGTCCTCAACGAAATCACTTTACCACAGAAAATAGAACATAGATATCAGTGCTGCCCATTGAAATAGGAAATCAGGGATGATTAGCAACGAACAGTTAATGCTCTAGGAAATGTTTTGGAAAAATAGTAAACCCCAGTTCTGCTTTAGAAAACAAACAATCAGCCTACACTGAAGTGTATAGTGGTCAGGACTGCTGGGTAGGGCTTATCATTGATAGATGTATAAGAGTGCAAAGCTATGAAGTTTAGATTCTAATAGACACAATATAGCAGTAAACATTTTGTACTATTTTAGCTCTCAAGTGAAGCCACAACTATAGTAAGTAAATAATGAATTCTTTCAGGCGAATGACAATATGACAGACATTGGAAAAGAAGTAAATTCCTGGCTAAGTCTGAATGATCATTTATGAGTGTATCAGTACCATGCAAGACAGCTATAGAAGCTACACAAGATATCTATCTGTGTTTCGCCCAGACATTGAGTCGCACTACATTGGTTAGTAAGCTGTTTATCAGGTAATAAAGTTAAAATACTGCTTTGCTTGTATCAATTCATCATCACACAATTCAGTTGTGGTAGTACCCAGCCACCCTTGAAAATATGACGAAGCTTACACTCAAAGAACTGCAATAGAAAAAATGTCTGATCTACACCAATGATGATTTGATGTTCAATATTTTAGAGTCCGCTTGTAAGAATCCGAAAGTGGTATTCTAATGCCTAAATAAGGTAGGCCTAAAGCTGAAAACTGAAAATAGTTTGTTCACGTTATTGGGTATGGAGGTTGCTTTGGTTACATAGTAGAAAGGATCTCATCTCAACAGATTTGGCTGAGATAGCCATGTTGAGAGGTTGAATCTGATGTTGGATGAAACAAGATCACCAATGATTTAATTTCTTCCTTTTACTACTAATAATTGTTGGCCAATTTCTTAATAGCAGAAGGACAATTGTCAGTTCTCATGAAAGTGAAAGTGCACTTTAGTCAGAGTAAGAAGTTATACCAAACATTAATATAACTAACGCTTGATTTATTTCATCAGATGTATATGTTGGTACTAACCCAGAATTTAAGATCCTTTTGGCAATATGTTACATCTAATGATCCTCAGTACACTGTAACAAGAAATATTCAAGATTTTTAACAATATCAAACTAACGGGCACCAAGATGTAACAGGTACTTGTGTTAATATTTCACAACCAATTTTATGACTGTGAGTGAGTCAAGATATTTTACGTATTAAGAGCTGGTATGTGCTGTACAAAGGAAGACTTGCTCTTCTCCCCAAAAGAGTGAACTCCAAGAGATATTTACTGGGTGTCTTTTTATGAGACAGCCCTGGATATCATTTGTCCACTCCAAGACATTGCAAGGGGCCATTTTTACATACTCAAGGTCATTTACAGTTTAGCAGAGTTGATCAAACTATGCACATTAACCAACATGCTAACATGGTGGAGGCATTACTTAAGAACTTAATAACAGGGTTAAGAGAATTAAAGAAATTCCACTCGGACCTTGGAACCTAACTTTAATAGCCACATCAAATTGCGTAAGGTGGTAAGTGTTGTAAAGGCTCATACTTTATCTTATCATTTAGAATTTGATAGTTTGACAAACTTGACAGCGCAAACAACTGAGCAGATGCTTGCAAACTGTAATGAAACTGAATAGGATGAATCCATGCGATAAGTAATGATAGTATACAGATTAATGCAACGAGTAGAAAAGGGATAATTGCTAAATTTAATAGTGTTTGGATAGATTCGTGACACTTCCCATGGACACTTTGTATAGTTCTCCACCAATCACAATTAGGGTAACATTAAATAGAATCATCATCAGTGTTGAAGATCTTCCCTTGTATTTTCTAATTATTATTATTTTTTAAAGTTTTAGTGATAAGTTTTCCTGTAGGATTACTCTGAAAAGTATATATATATGTGTCTTGTTGCTTTCTTTTTTGGCTTTATTCTTGTCAATTATATGTGCATTCTAATACGTTTCCGTCGTTAAACAGTATTTTGTATTTAGCTACGTTAAATAGCATTTGTAGAACATAATGTATTTTTCAATTAACGTTGAGGGGTTTCACTGAAGTTTTGTAACACTTAAAAATTTTGATTAAAGGATTAATTTATTTCAGTTCTGTTTTCAAGCATGACCAAGAACCAAATCATTATGATGCATATGTTTTAATCTTGAAAGTTGAAACATGAAAAATTATTATATATTATTGGAAATCAAGAAAAAAAGAAGAGAGTTTTATTTAAATACTTCAAATCACTACTAAAGGACTTCATTATTGTGATAAAGACGTCATTTATTGTTAAGGAATTTGATTTTTATTTTATTCATGTATTTTTAACTTAAATCATTGTTAAATGTTTTTTTGTTGTCTCTGTGGCCTGTAAGTGTTTTCAGATATAATGTAAAATAAAAATACTCCTAAATCTTCTTATGAATTTAAAGATGGTTGGTTTTAGATTTAATTTCAATTATCTGCCTAAATACAGGTCTTAGATATAGAAGGCAAGAAAAATGTGTTATGTTGACCTATCATGTATTTTTTTACTTTTAAAAGTACTGTAGAAATTTTCAAAGTTTCTCTTTACTTAATTTTTATGCTGTCGTGGTGGTAATACGTGGTCCTAAAAGTTACTAACATTACCTTGTTATTTGTTCTTTGTTCTCCTTAGAATATTTCAACATTATATATAGCAACCTGTTTGAACAGACGAGCACTAAAATATCTTTACTGACTAATTATGACGTTGAGTGAAACTGACAGCCGTCCACTGGACAAAGAAACAGAGTTTATTTTCCTGTTATCCACTTGTCAATTTACTGAAATAAACTACCTATTTGAAAATCATCGTGTTTGTTCTGCAGATATCTCTCCTGACAGAAAAAGGCAACAGAACTAAACATTACATTAATGAAAGAAAGAACTGTCTTCTTGTCAGAGTGGGTAAACACGTTACTTATCTATTTATTGCCAAAATAGAGATTGTTCATTTGTTCACAACGTTGCTATACTGGTGAATTTCACACTAAAGGTAAAATTCAGTCGAATTATTTCTCTCATGAAGTCCTTAAAGCGCTCCTATAAGAACCCAGCTGTTATTTTACATTCGTCTGTTCAATTCTTGTTGGAAAACCGGTTTCATTTGCGAACACCACAATCTGGTCGAATCGATTATCTATAGTGATCATTAACCTGCTCGGTCACAGAGATACTAATAAATAATGTTTATCATTGGACATTGTGATAGAGTAAATATAAGTAACCACTGTGGTAAAATCAACATTAGTAACGTTTTGGTAGCGTCAATATAAGTCACCATTATGGTGAAATCAATATAAGTAGCCATTGTGGTAAAATCAGTATAAGTAAACGTTTTGGTAGCGTCAATATAAGTCACCATTATGGTGAAATCAATATAAGTAAACATTGTGTTGAAATCAATATAAATAAACATTGTGTTAAAATCAAAATAAGTAAACATTACGTTAAAATCAATATAAATAAAAATTGTTTGAAGGTCAACATAAGTAAACACTGTGATAGAACAAATATAAGTAAACGCTGTGGTAAAAATAGTATAAGTAAACGTTGTGGTAAAATTAGTGTAAGTAAACGTTGTGGTAAAATTAGTGTAAGTAAACGTTGTGGTAAAATTAGTGTAAGTAAATACTGTGGTAAATTCAGTATAAGTAAACATTGTGATAGAATTAATATGAGTATCAATAAAAGTAAACATTGCGGTGAAGTCAATATAAGTAAACATTGTGATAAGGTCGATACTTTAAATTATTATTTCGTACTATCCACATTTTCAAAAACTGACTTAATAAAGCATTCGTTATCATGTAAAAAAAAACTCAACAGATCAATAAAAGTGACTCTGAGGACTCTTAACACAACATGAGAAACAAGAGATTGTTACATTTATGTGTTCCATATCCATCGTTCCAGATTTGTCTTTACTGAGTTGTTTAACGTATGACCATTTTGTTTCGATAAAACCTTTTACTTTTGTTGACTGTTTTTTACATATAAAAAAATTGACTCTTTACACTATGATAGCGGAAATGCCAATTTCCGTTTAGTGTTTCTTTTCGCTTTTATAAAGTAAGAAAATTAAGTCGTATGTTCTCTGTGTACTTCAAATAGTCAGTCTAAAATCTGTTCTCTTTTCCCGAATAATTTGTGTCTTCCGAAAAACCCGTCTTCGTTTTACTTGAGTACGTAAGTCAAACGGGCCAGTTTTCTTTAGTTCCACTAATGAGGAGTTTGGTCTTGTTCTGAGGAAAAGACAAATAGAACATTAAGTTACAGCGATTGTCTGTGCCGGAAAAGAGGAACGACCACGATAAGGCCGATTGACTCCAACTACATACCAGTGAGTGGGAGTCTCACTGATTAACTGAGCTTTCTTTTAATCCTTTGTTAAACGGTGTCTGCCGACTGCACGCAAAATTAGTTTGCGATAGTCGAATGCAATCTCCCAAAATGTCATCCTCTCGTGGTGAACCATACTTATTGATGCATAACATATAATGTGATAAATAATTTGTCTCCCGTATCACTAACACGTGGCGGGCTTCCTTGGTTATTAGTAGATAATTTCAATCAGTTTATAAAACACCTCACTTCACAAATCAGTGTGACAATAATAGTTTAGGTTCCTACAAAATAAATTATAACACATAGATAACATATTTTGTTATAGACTCAGTTTTGTTAACTGGATTTTGGTTTTGTACAGTACACAATAATTTACCAGTTAGAAATAAATGTACCGTTCGAAATATCTTTCGATAGTGAAATTTATTTTGATATGTGTCTCATCTTTAAATTAATCGATTATTGAAACGTTCACTTTTAGATTTTTGTAAATAAACAATAACTGAAAACTGAAATCCAGAAAAACTGGGCAGCTATCGATTTTTAAACCTACTAAGAGGTTCAGTATCAGCATTATGAACAAAGATCATTTTTAGCTTCAGAAGAGTTGTCCTTTATTTTCATTGCATAAATAAACACAGACAAAACTTGCCTTTTATTTGTTTAACCGCAGAAGTTCGAGGAAATTAAGAGAAAAATAGATAAGCAAATTTCATTCACAGAGTTTACTTACTGTCATACACCAAAAGAAAACATTGTCTTAGATTATCTGCAAGAGCAAGTGGTTCCTTTTATTATTAGATACCCTATACATTGATAAATTAAAAAAAGAAGGATAAAATAAACATAACCACTAACTATAACGCTAATAAAGAACATTTTCTATCGTGCCACTCCGCACCCTTTTAATCAGAATATATTATATATTTCTCTTAAAATGCGTAATATTCGAGCTTATCTGTATTGATTACAATAAATTAGTAATTAAGAAACTGCCAGCAAATTGCATTATAATTCACCACTGTCAATGAAAGAAAGATTTATTCTCGCACATCATCACATATTCTGGTATGGGAGTGTGTGAAGCAGCACCAGGGTTTAGAAATATAACAAATGGGTAGTTCTAAGACTGTTTCGTGTTTAAAATTATCGTTAATATCAGTCCGGACGTCCAGACACCCAGCATGACCAGGTGTCTTAGGCACTCGAATCGTAACCTGAGGCCGCGGGTTTGAATCTCCATCACACCAAACATGCTCGCCCTTTCAGCCGTGGGGACGTTATAAATTAACGATCAATCCCACTATGAATTGATAAAAGAGTAGCTCAAGAGTTGATGGTGAGCGATGATGATTAGTTGCCTTTCCACTAATTGTAGTTTGCTAAATTAGGGATGAATAGTTCAGATAGCTCTTGTATAGCTTTGTACAAAATTCAAACCAAACCGATTGCTCACTGTACAAGATCATTATGTTTGTTGTTTTCCTCTAGATTTGCACATTAAATATTTCTCGTCAGTTTGTTACATAAAACTTTTTTGTAGTTAAGCACAAAACTACACAATGAGATGTCGGGGTTGTGCTCACCACGAGTGTCGATACCCAATTTCCAACGTTGTAAGTTCCCTGACATATTGTTGTGCCAGTGGGAAATATACAGAGAACTGTCTCATTTAAGGAACAAGTTATTTTATGTTATTCTGTCCTGTTATGCACAGGACGTACTTTTAACAGTCTAATGAAGATGGTGAACGTTTTAGTTCTACAACGTTTCTGTGTGCCTGTAATGAGACTCAGTGGAGTTCTAGGTAATAATTCCTAAGGGGTTTCCAGCTGACTCAGTATCTGGGGTATGAACTAGAAGTTTCCTAGTTCCCTCATATTGGTTTCAGATGCATTCAATGAAGATGTTGTCAAGAGGAAACGGTTGATAGGTGATTTTAAGTCTAATTTTTGATACCTTTGACCCTAGCGTTATTAAAAATAATTACAAGTGACATGTTCTGAAACAGAATATCCTGAACGAGGAGTTGAAAAATAGAAAATTTAAGTGACGACTTGTAACATAGAACAGTTTTATGTTCACAACTCGATGTGATATAATTTTGCCTAAAATAAAACAATAAATTTAAACTTCATTGTTAATTAAATGTTGTAAATTTTGGATACTTGGAGGTTATATTATAAAATTTTGGTGATTTCTGTTTCATTTTGTTCATTGTAACAAAATGACTGTCTAAAACAATTATTAAACAGTTAGGCATAATATCAAACCTACCATCTTTATAAATGTGTGAAATGTAATAATGACCATGTTTAAATTTGCTATACGGAAAAACAATATCATTTTGTACATTTAAAAAACAATCACTTCTAAAGAACGAAAATTACTCAACGCTTTCAACGCAAAGTATCAAAAATATAAAACATTTAGAATATTATAAAATATATTTGATATTTCTGAATAGATGCTTCTGTAATTGGTGTTACTTTCGTGTGTATTAACTTCATATTTGAATATACAGTAGGCTTAGTAACCGCTCTCTCTCTTCTGAGATTCGTGACTCACATCAATATTGTAAATATTTACAGGTGGTGTTTCATTTTTCTTCAGTAAACAAGTTTATTCTAATTATCATATGTCAAAATGCTGTTAAGTGAGTGGCAATGAATGTACATTATATGATTGATTTATTAAATACTCTGAGATGTATTAAAGGTAAGAAACTAAAAACTTGCAGCTCAAATTGATCATTGTTAAGTAAAACATCAAACTCTCACAATATAATTTTCTACTTTAGTTTTTTCTTATCGTTCCCTTGAGAAATTAATTAAGCAGCTTGTTTGCAGCAACAACCAGTTCGAAAGTTATTCACAGAAAGTGAGCTGAAATCGCAAAATACTTTATTCACTGTGGGTATTCACGCGACCTGTAAAAGTTACAGCACTTATATATATATATATATGCACACACACACACTCACACACACAAATATGTGTCTTATTGAATAGTGCTGTTTTGTAGCTACAGAACTAAACCTGTCAAGGTAACGCCCAAACGCCATTTAACGGTATCTGTGGTTGGATTAAACTACACGTACTAAATAAAGTCCCACAGCAATAATCTACGAGATGAAGTCCCAAAGAATCGTTCTCTTGCGTGCTGACAATTCACGAGCCTTTCTTTCGTGATACGTTACATAAAATAAAAACTCGAAATACACAAAGAGTTTCTGAACAAAGGAAAATAGTATTCATCTTCTGTTGTATGTGGGGCTGTATTTTTCTCTTGGAATTAGTTATACTATGTTATTTCTCTACAAATATTTCCTGACAGATAACCCAAGTAACTTATTTTTAGTTTAATCTTTACCGCCTTAGATAACTTTCATGCAACACTTTTTGTATGATAAACCATTACGTATTAAATGCTATTACTTTAAGTAAAAGTGTCAGAGAGATAGAGTTAGGCCTAATGGTCTTTCTGGAGATAGGAAATAGTAAGTATCTGATTTTCCCTTATTTCTAAGCAGATATCGGTCAGAAGTTGAACAGTCACATGTACCTTAAACCTCATCACATATCTGTTTTTTTATTTTGTTCTCTGTTTCCTTACGTTCGAACTTCTTACAAATATCTTGCCCACTTCCAGTACATGTACACACGTGATGAATAAAAAACTACTAGTACAACTTATCAAATTCAAAATGCAAGTTATAACATTTATTTCATATTACAATTTCGTTTTATTTATTTATTTTGCTCGTGAATAAGGAACATTTAATGTAAATATAACCTAAATTGTTGCAGAGTGCAGATTTTTAGTTTTTAACTGTGTAGGTGAAACAAAGTACAAAAAAAAACAACTCAAATCAAAATATAAAATAAAAATACCAACTTAAATAACTGTTATTTTTGATATCAGAAATTAAATATTTACAATAAATGTAAATATTTAACACAATTGTAACAAGCGTATGTGCAGCTTCATCGTTGATAAAATATTTTAAGGAAATCGTATGTATACCATTTGTCATGTACAACAAGCGTATCAAGTAATAACCAACTGTGTTAATAGTAATATAGAGTAATTGGAAGAATTCTGAAAAACTGAAAAACTAATACCGCACTCTTCAGTTTTTCAACTGTATACTTTATCACATTCCCCAACCGGATGCGTTTCTTTGAAACGTTTCATAAGTTTCACGTGAATATTTTAAGATGCGATAAACGTCTACACATCTACAGTTCGGTACTTTGGTCAAGGTATAAAATGAAACCAATTGTTGTTATTTTTCACTTTGCTGCAGGATACTTTATACCACTACAATAAACGAAGAATTGTGTAAAACAATATTGTAAAACGACTGAGCTCAAACTGGAGTTTTTCCCGTGGTTAGCGAAGCACAGATAGCTCATTATATGTGTAGTTTTGTGCTCAAGTACAAGCAACAACGAGCCTGAAGTTTTCATTGCGTTGTCCGTCGTAAGTGATGTTTCACATTGTGTATGATTATCTGTTCTTCTTTATTTTTTATTTTTTATTTAATATTGTTATTTTAATCTTACAATTACTGATTTGGTTTATATAAATAACCCAATGGTTTTTCGAAACATGCTTTTTCATAACCAATAGTTTTTTTTCAATACACCCAATAGCTTTTGAATTTATGACATTTTTGGCTGTGGTGTCACTGATAAGGTACGAGTTATATAAATATATGTATAACAAGTTATACTAATAACTGTTAGAGTTTCAATTCAAACTCAAATAATGGGTTCCTCGTCATATGTGTGTGTGTTTTCTTATAGGAAAACCATTTTGGGGTTATCTGCGGAGTCCACCAAGGGGAATCGAGGCCCTAATTTTAGCGTTCTAAATTCGTAGACTTACCGCTGAACCAGTGGAAGACTGGTAAAATAGTAGCCCTAGAATTGGTGATGTGTGGTGTTGACTATCTGCCTTCCCTCTAGTCTAATACCAATAAGTTAGGAAAGCTAGTGCAGACAGTCTTCTCGTAACTTTTCACAAAATTCAGAACAAATCAGTTTATATCTACTCATCATAAGTTAATCTTACTCAGTTTATATCTACTCATCATAAGTTAATCTTACTTCTCTTTTTGTCAGTTATCTCCTTCATTCTCTCATCTCCTTTAATCCTAACCATTCATCATATTTTCCTTCTTTCCCTCTCGATCAATCTATGCATTCACTTCTTTTCTGTTATACTCTCTATTTATTAACCGATTCCTGTACCATTCTATTCAACCATGAACTATTCACCATTCCACTTAATGATTTTCCCTCCTCGTCGGTTCTTTTATCTATGTTTATCTTCTTCCATTCTTTTCTTTACTCATTAAACTTCTTTATCCTCTCTACTAGTTTATTCATCGTTTCAACTCGTTACTTATCTATATACACAACTGTTTCGAATCACTGCTTACAAATTCATTTATTTTTTACATTTTCACCAATCACTCCACATTACCCAATGTTTATCTATTCGCTATTCTCACATCCTTTTCTCTCACTATGATCACTTCATCTCTTAGAGCTCATTAATTCATTTATTTTTAACCATTTCTTTCCAGTGATTTAAACGTTCATCGATCTCTCTATCCATTCAATATGTAGTTATCCACTGTTTAAAAATTGATTGCGTTTATTACTCACTACCCACTTCTCAAACAGACCTAAACTGTACAGACTGAAGCCTAGCTAACGAGCTGTATCAGGAGATAATTACCTCTTTTAATTGGTATTGTAATCAGTGTATCTATAAATACATTTGAAATGCATATAAGCTCTACTTTACTTCTAGCAACATAGCATTGATTCAATGGCTTAAATGATTTATTCACAAGTATGCACAGATTCGTTTCTTCAGTCACGCTATTAAGTGAATTCACATTTATATTCAAGCTGTGATTCAAATCATGATAACTAAATTTCATTATCTTACACATAAATAAAGGTAATTTGCTAGCAACTTTCCCATCTTACCAATTGCTGCAAATCCGTCTATAGTATTACAGCATCCTTAATACCACTAGAATACGCAAAAGTTCAATGCTACCGGTAAAATTTACAAATTTACTATCCGTGCCCTCGTCAATAGCAATAATACAAATAAAAAAACGAAAGACTCAACAATGATGTCAAGTAACACCAAAGATTCATTTTGAGTAGACTTCATCAATAACAACTCTCTACTTTATCCCACCTAGCCACCCTACAACCCATTTATCTAGTCTTTCCCCAACGTTCACCAGCTATAAGAGAATCGTTTCTGATAACCTAAAACCCTGGAAGAGTATTGTCTGATCCTGATGTTTATCAGAAGAAAGAACAAAAAGTTTGGTCATGTTATATACTTCGCTAATTCATGTATTTATTCCTCCCTATACTTATTCAGACATTTGAAGGTCCGTCTTTTTCTCTCACATCCATTGGTTTTTGTCATATTTTCCCTTTACATTTCTGTTTTCGTCCCTTTATCTTGCTTTATCAATGCACCCTATTCTATCAAAATCTTTCGTCTTTTACTATAACACTAGAGTTCTCGCTCTTGCATCTTTATTTTTTCCTTTCCTTCCCACACCTGGTCATCTCTTCTTCCTTCATTTTACTCACCTTTTTAATGCCTAATCTAATTAGAAATAAAATTATAAGAGGAAACTTTGGCAATCAATAAAACTTCAGTTTGTTCCGTCACTAAATTCTCACTATTCCTGATGAGTACGTAAGACAATAATAAAATAATTTAATCTGCATGCCTAAATTCAAGATGTTACATACTCTGAAATTTTTCGGTTTTTTTCAATTCAGTAAAAATGGCTTCTCTCCAGATTTATGAATAAAAATGAATATTGATAACTTCATTTAAAAAAGACAGTGTTGTCCCCCGCTTAGACAGCTGTAAGTCTACGGATTTACAACGCTAAAATCAGGAATTCGATGTCTCTTGGTGAACACAGTACACAGAACAATGTGGCTTTGCTATCAGAAAAACACAAACACAACACAATGTTAAATTGTTAGTTCCCTTGTAACATTTAGAACTTATCCAGATGTATAATCAATACACTATATTTCAGATCAGGTGTGTCCAAGTGGCTAGTTTACCGGAATGTGAATCGAAAGGTTTAAGATTCGATGATGCTAAACATGCTTCGCTCTTTAAACTGTTAATGTGTTTTAAAAGAGAAAGTTTATTCTTTTATTCGGTCCAAAGCTGTGACGGGTAAGTTTTGTTGACTGGCTCACTAACTCAGAATTAGAAATAGATATGTATACAATTTAAGGGTCTATGACTCTGACGCTTAACCTATAGATTGTAGAACGTTATATCTAGATTGAAAATACCAGTAAATTTGTTTTATTTTTGTTTACCAACTCAATATTTAAAAATAAAATGTCAGAGAAAGTCAACGTTAATTTTCAAACATTAAATTAGTGTTCTGCAGGTGAGTCAGCGGTACCTTTGCGAACTAACAAAATTAAAATTTGAGATTCCATTCCCCACTAGGGGACAGAGAACTATGACACAGGTGTGAAAGTACCAACGTAAGTTTGTTTGAACTTAAGCACAAAGCTACACAATGGGCTATCTGTGCTTTATGTACCACGAGTATCGAAACCTGGTTTCTAGTGTTGTAAGTCCGAAAACATACGGTCGTGTCACTGGAGGACACCAGAATAAGAACATGGATTAAGGAATAATATTATATAATTTTTGCTGCCTTTTCCTCACTCGACATTTTCATAGTGCCTCACCTCACCTCATTGCTTCAAACAAGCCAAATTAAAATACAAGAAATCTTCCCACGTACTGATAAATAATCTTTTACGAGCGGAGACGAAGAGGCATTACAACTTTCCTGAACATCCCTAGAGAATTCCTCAGACTTCTCTCTCTCTAGACCGGCCCGCCATGGTCAATCGTGTTAAAGCGTGCGAGTCGTAATCTAAGGGTCGCGGGTTCGAATCCCAGTCACACCAAACATGCTCGCCCTTTCAACCATGGGGTAGTTACAATGTTACGGTCAATCCCAAGTAGCCCAAGGGTTGGCGGTGGGTGGTGATGACTAGCTGCCTTCCCTCTAGTTTTACACTGCTAAATTAGGGATGGCTAGTACAGCTAGCCCTCGAGAAGTAGCTTTGTGCGAAATTCAAAAAAACAAACAAACTATCTCTAAACTGAACCCATGCCAAAATTTCGTTTCGTAACATTATCTAAAGTATATTCATCATTTTTACTTCTATTAACGTAAAAAAAAAATCAACAAATAAACATTTAAGCCTTCCTACTTTAAAATGCAAATGAAAAATATATTTTATAGAAAACTTATTTTTAGATGAGAATAGTGTACAGATAGATAGCTTCACTTCATCCTATGACTTCCAAAGTATGATACAACGTGAAGGATATAACGAATCATAAACTACTTTTCTTTATCTTTTACAAAAGTTATTCCCAACTGAAAAAGAAATTTTATGGATCTATAAAAATATAAATTTTCGATCTTCTTGTCTCGTTATTTGTTCATTGGAGGATAGAAGAATGTTCACATCTATTATATCATGACTGGTACAGGTGGATAAAATCGTTAAGTGGCAGTTCTTATGATTCACTTATAACTTTAACGTTAATATTTATCACTATATTTGTTCGCCTCCGTTAAAATATGTTTGATTAACACAACTGTAATACTTTGTATGACAAATGGTTACAAGGCTTCTGTAACTGTATGTTACGAGTAATATTTGTGTTTTTTAAAATTCAAAATTAGACATATGTTTATGTATTTACAATGAATTGATTTTTTACACTTACTCATTTGATTTAAAAGCGTGTAATGTTTTGTTCATTTTCAAGAGAAATTTAAAATTCTAGAACTATTTATTGAATGTCAATTATAACTGACCTTAATCACAAGCGATGGTGAACTTACGTTACTTAGATAAATCACTCTTTCGTTTGTATTCAAAGACCAACAAGCTTTAGGAAAGTGTAAAAAAAATGGTTTGTTTATTTCACATTTCCTGCAAATCTATACGAGAGTTACCTACGCTTGCCATCCCTAATTTAGCATTGTAAGACAAGAAGGAAGATAGCTAATCATCACCATCCACCGTCAACTTTTGGGCTACAATTTTACCAACGCAATAGTGGAATTGTTCATCACATTGTAGCACCTCCATGGCTAAAATGGCGAGCGTGTTTGATGCGACGGGGATTTGAACTCGCGACCCTCAGATGAGGAGTCAAGTGCCTTAACCACTTGGCCATACCGAGCGTAAGAAAATGAAAACATTAAGTTTTCAAAGCTAAAAGCATATAAGCTGTAAACTCGGTGAGCAACTTAAATACCGTCGGTTGTAATAATTTAGCTTAAAAGATAAAAATACAACACCTTCATGCAGATTACTTGTAATACAGCTTCAACACGTTTATGTTACTGCGAATATAAGATAAACTACGCGCAGCGTATAACTTTTATGTTAATGCCAATATTAAACTCCACCCATCATATAACTTGATTATGTTACTACTAATATCAGATAAAAATTTGCCCATCATATATGAGCAGAGAGTTTTTTTCACTGTTTTACTAAAAGAAAGAAACAGGTCACTACAATGCAAGACTTCATGTTTCACTTATACCTTTTTCATTAAATTATGCTGGATCTTAAATGGATTCCCCGTTTTAGTTAAGGTTGGGTTTTCCATTTTGTTTTATATATATACAAATCTTTCTTTCAATATCTAAAAATTAGAAGTTATTTTCTTATCTACACAGTTGTTTTCGAGTTGTGTCCCCTACATAAACTCTGTCAACCACCTGATAAGAGTCTCGGGTTTTAGTGTTAGAAGTCCACTGACCTGCCAGATGATTGACACAATGATAAAAATAAAAATGATATTTTCGTAAAAAAATATACCTGTAACAGATTAACTAAGTTTTAATAAAGTGAAACATAAACAGGTAAGAAAACACATACATGTGAGAGCAAGTCTTTCTCATTGACTGAAAACAATTCTGTTCTTTGTTTAATACTGTATAAAAAATGTCCAAGATGTTTATAAATAGGAGAATTACGTCATCGCTCATTAATTATTTTCAAAACTAGATTTATCTGAAATATCTCAGTATCTAATGGAAGAAGTATTAAACATATTTTATTTCTAAACTAATGTTAATGGATTATTATATTAATTGGTAATTTGGTAATTTATAAAGTCCATCAACATTATCATTATAATGCTTTTTCAATGTTTGCAAATTATTAGAGTATTCACCTTTAACCCAATGAACATACACCATTTTTGACGTTTGACACGTGCAACCATACTAAAATAGCTCTAAAAATAGAAATACGTTATCAGTGTCAAAGATAAATTGTAATGAATGGAAATGTCGCCACCCTTCTGCCATTTTACAAACATCGGTGAAAAAAATAACGGTGATATATATGGTGTAATTCGTTTTTTTAATGTGCCCTTCTTTACAAGACCAATATATGCACACTACCATGTTAAATAATGGAATAATAACATTAACATATTTCACCGGTAAAGAGAACTGGCTTTACTTAGTTCACGATATTTTCTAATAGCTTCTCATATTTTGAGTTATAACAAATGAGGAAAGATGAAAAGAGTTGTTTTTTATTACATGTTACACATCTATTTTACTCATCGTATGCTTATCATAATTACAGAAAAAAACTACTGTTAAAAGAGCAAATGTAACATCATCATAATTAATTTTAACTAGACTTCAGAGTTTATCAGAAAAGTGAGAATGGGAAGAAATCAAATGCTCCAGGTGTCTCAAATATTTTAGATTGTAACACGTAACAGAGATAAAAATTATTAATTTGAAATTATTTAGACTTAGGATGTCAAATAAATCACTATGTGACACACATTTTGTTCATGGATAGTATGTGTTATTTCTTAGTTACTTATGTTGTAAAAGTACAGAAAATGGACATTATTCCCTTTAAACTTTGCTTTTGTAACCTAGATAATGAAATTTAGAAATTAACCTATTTTATGTGTAAAAATGGGCTAATTTGCACATTTTCATTTACATGAGGTCTGAATAAAACCACATATGAATCAAGATTTACATGTATTTATACTAAAGTTATACAAAAATTTTTGGAAATGAGTAGTTTTTCGAGTTTCGGGACTAAAATATAAATAACTTTTACATATTAGCCCCCAAATATAGTCTCCCATCATGTTTTATTTATATGCTCCCAGGTCACAAAAGCAAGGTTTGAAGATAAAAATAGGTCTTTTCCGTTTACTTTAATCATAAGCAATTAGGAAATAACACTTTCTGCTCAGGAACAAGAAAAAATAAAAAAATGTTACGTAATATAATGCGTATAGATTGATAAGATTTGCTACTATTTGTCAAAAGTAATATAAAGACACTATTTAATAAAGAGTAATATAAAAAAATAATATTTTTATAAACGAGGTAAAAACAGATTTCGTTTGTTTGTTGTATGTCGCTCAAAGCTACAAAACAGCTATCTGCACAAGCCGACCCTAATCCTGATCAAAAGGCAATTTGTTAGCTCTACTCATCGTCTGCTCTCAGGGCTACTTTTGTCTGACCGAATAATACAATTTGACTCTCACTCTTATAACACACCCACGGTCTGAAAGACAGGAGCACAATTTTATTTTACGGTAAAAAGACTCGAATCAAGGAAAATCAGCTCCGCAATCCAACACGCCAACCACAGTTCTTCGCTTAGAAGAATTATATGTCACATATATAATTCATGTACGAGGTGTTACTAAAGCTTTATAATGATACGGGAGCCCAGAAATCTTCTCTTCTGTTAAAGGATTGAAAGAAATCTATATTAACGGCTTTAAAAATCATTTTTAACAATTATTTATTTTTTCTGTCTATCTTTAAAACTATATTTATTTTGTTTTAGAAATAAATCTACTGAAATGTACTCAACAACTCGTTTGTGCGATGTCTACATCTTTCTTTGATACCAAAGAGGACAAAACTGACGGTATTTCTAAATTGCAAATTTGATCATATATAATAATAATAATCATATATAATAACTCAAAACACTTGAATGCTTGAGTTATTCAGTAAAGGTTGATTATCCACAAAAAGCATCAAAACGATCTTAATTTTCTTAACCTGAACCAAATATTTCTTGTGAATACAAATCAGTTTTCTGGTTTAGGAAAAAACAGAAAAGACATTTTGCTTATCTTGCGTACAGCGTTGTTGTATAAAAATTGTTTCTTGCTACATCTGCGAGTTTCATATTCCAAACAAAACGTATTTATATCAATCCTAGTTTATTTTAGATATCTCAGTACAATAACACAAAAAGGCAATCGTACCTTAAACACTTTCTTCAGTAAAAATAACGTATGTTCAGATTTGTCCTTCTTTGTTCGTCTTAGTCTAAGTTTGCAGGTGTTGGAAATCGAGTTTTACATAGATGTGGGATGAAGAGGTAAATGGTAGATAAACGTGGGTTAATGTTTTATAATGTAGTCCGTATAAAGCAATCTTATAAAATTGTGTTCATTATTATATGGTTGATATTTTTTCGTATGATTTTTCACAACAACAAACACTTGTGAGATTTAAACCAGATATTCCTAAGATAAAAACTATAACTCAAGTGACGGATAAGTTTTCGAATAGAGATGTAAAACGCACATCGCAATGTATATATAATAATACATACCTGATATATATCATACTTCTCTTAAATACCTTAAATAAACAAAACTATTTAATTTATGTATAATAATAGCTATATAAACCATCTGTTCAGTGTAGTACAACTGTTTTTGGTGTGTTTTTTTATCAAGTGTTGATCAGAAGGGTTGATATAAGAGTTTTAAGATTAAGTCGCATCAATACTAATTCCAAAGTTTGGAAACTTATTTCGTAACATTTATTTTATAATCTCTTACCTACCAGTTAACGTTAACATTATTCAAGAATATATGAATAAAATCAATGTTTAATTTCCTTAGAATATTTTAATTACACTTAATAAATCTACTTAAGAAAAACCTAATTCACTGTAATTAAAAAACAAATTTAATTTTAAAATTAATTAATTACCTTTTTCTGAACATTTTTTTTTCTAACAGAGTAACTTGAAAACTAATTCGTCTCTATGAATGTCAGTTCTCCACTGCAAGTATTATCAGGTTTAACGCCATCATGCTTGTAATCCATAATACAATAGACGTGAGAAAGTTTTGATGAACTGTAGAACAAAACTGATTTGAAGCCTTTAATGTCTAGTTCCTTAGTCTAGGTTGTTTGGCTCTCTCAAAATCACCACATTATTCAGTGAAGCGTGATATTCATTAGAAAATCACATAGAAAAGTATCACATAATCCATACGAATTCACATTCACCAAAGGCAAAAAGAAGAGTATTTCCAAAGAGATTCTGTATCCGAGTGGAAAGACTAATTATTTTGAAAATCCCAAACACATTTTACTAATCAAAGCAAATTATACGAGTTTTCTTCATAGTTACTGTGAGTGCATTACTATTTACGTCTTATCTACAAAACTACATCTCAGTTGTATAGAATTTGCTTGGTTAGACACGTTGTTCTCGTTAGTGAATACCTACCAGAGCATAAAAATATAGTACACTAACTGCCCAAGCTTCGCGTCCCAAGCAAAAAAATATATTGTAAACTTTCACTGCATTCTGTGGTCGCTACAGAGTCACTTTTCTGTTATTTTTATAACTAAGTTAACAGATGTTTTTCTCTATTATTACTGACATTTTTGTATAAGATATGAATAATTGCATTAAATTTTCTAAATTGCGATTCAATTTAATTATTGAATTTTTTTTAATATTTATCAAAAAACGCTGTAATAATTGTAGATGGCATGTGGAATCTCAGCAAACATTTTGTCATCGTTTGCAACTGTTTTTAACATGTAACAAACTTCAACACTCTCACAATGCACGTTCTAATCTCAACAGAAAAATATCAAACGAAGTATTCTTTAATTGGTAAAATAAAAGACAGCGTCACATATTTCTAAGTATCAAAACATGTCATGCTTCAAAGTAATAAAATTATTAATTATTTCGAACTATGACCCTAAACGTAAGATATACGAGTAATTCACCATATGAGCATTTGTTTAATTTCTTGCAAATCTGCCTGCGAGCTTTTTGTGCTGGAAGTCCTTAAAATAGAAGTTGCAGATTAGAGGGAAGGCAGCTAGTCAACATCACCCAGCTCCAGCTTTTGGGACCACTCTAGTCGAATTTGTAGGATCGACAATTCGGTGATAGAATGAATATAAAGTCCGCGTCCAACAGATTGTTAGTCACTCCCTTACCACCAGATCATGCCAGGCCCGAATAATAAAGACAATAACTTTAAATTTTCTGCAATATACTTTTTTTAATTGATATTAGTAACCAATTAGTGAAATATTTTTGGGCAAACAAACGAATACTGACAATCCGTTCTCGATTTTATAAAGTATTTTATCCACAACAATTTTATCCATTATAAGTGGTAGGTAAAATCGATAAGTCGTTCTTGATTACTTTTGTATTATCCTTGATGCTATGGTAAAACACATTAATATTTTCAGCGTTTAAAAATATCACATAACGAAATAGTTATTTATGAATGACCCACTGCACATTCAAAATATGAAAAATAAATCCAGTGTTTAAGTCATAAATTAAATTATTAATACGAGAAGTATTAATGTTACATTACAGTTTTTAGTGAGGGAAGATCATAAATTATTACATGTTTTAGAAAACAAAATCAAGATAAACATAAGTAAAGAATAAGTGACTTTTGAATAAGTTGAAACAGATTAAAATGTATTGAAACATATATTTAAACACACACGTGAGTGTCTGTGATATCAGTCTTTGTTAAGAGGTAATTCCAAATCAAACCCATCACAAGTTGGAGGATCTAGAAATACTCTGATTTCAGTTGAGAATCTAACAAAATTTTGATGTCTTTGCGTTTTATCGTCATTTTTAAAAGACACGCCAACTTCCTCAAATATTCTGAAATGTTCCAATCATAGGACTACATTACTAGATTCACAAAAATGCACTGATCACGTGATTTAATTACGAAGAGAAAGTTAAGAAGTTTAACGAATTTTGTTAATACAAAATATTAACGGAAGATATAAGTTTACGTAAGACCTAACTAAACCCAATATCATTCATTTTTAAGGATACGATTATTACATTATTTTATGATAATGACAATTTATTACTAAATTATCAATGAAAGAGGCTGTAATGAATCCTGCAGTTACGTATATTAGGAAGCACCATTGAAGAAAATGAAAATCTTTATAACATTCTGAACACATTTTCTATTCCTTAAAATTTGGTTCTAATAGCAGTGTTAAAAATAACCTCCATATAAGCATATTCTGAAAAATGTTATAAAAAAGGAAAAACTTAAGTAATAATAAACTGTCGGTTATATCTGTTTAAAAACGGTTTTAGATTTTATGTACTGGAATATTTCTGCATATATACTACAGATAATTGCTGTTACGGGGGTAATAGAACAGTCAACGGTAGTTGTAGACGTGAATTCTACAAATTTAATAAAATATCAAAAGGTATTTGAATGGTTATTCGCATTAATTGTAGTTTCAAAAATATAAACCAATAAGAATAACAGTTTAGCTGTACATAGTATCTAAGCGTTATGATTCATCCTGTAAGATTAATCCATTTCTATAACAGATTACAAAAAGTTTCCAGGAAAGAACTTCACAAATCTAAATAGCGAGAGTATATTATGTTCTCTAGATATAAAAAATCTTGACCCATTGAACACACTCTCAAGCTTGAAACCCTAAATATTCTTTCCTTGAAATCTACTACCATTCACAAAGTTGTTTGTCAGATTTGATAAGTTGTTATCACACCCAGGCGAATGAGAAGAACTCAGATTTATTTATTCAAGAGATATATGAAAAATATTTAAAAATAATGGCGCGATAAATCTTCCTGTGTTCTTTCACAGATAGCTCTGTAATAACCTAATACTTCTCTGATAGCCTTTTCGAATAATTTATAGAACATTTCTTTTTAACTTATCAGTAGCAAGCGCTAAACACGGCAATTCTAGTCAAGGATCTAGCTGGATAAGACGAATATCCTTTGAGCTGAAGAGACTTTCGTTCTAGCCAAACGGAGCTAGTCAGTGAATATAGAGATAACTACAAGTTCTTATAGCACTCAAGTGATTTGTAAATCTCCACATACAGATCTACACAGTTTGAAAAAGGAGACTTCTTATCTGATTTTTACTTATTCTTTCTTTTTTGTTCTGTTCTTATCTTTAATCAAGCTTAATGCTCAAGCGGAAGTTAAGAAATCTTGAACTAAATTAGTTTTGGTGAGAATGACATCTTCTTCATAGTTTAGTTCTCACATTATTAATCAATCTGTACATTGCATTCTACGTAACATTAGTCTATTTTAGCTCCTTAACACACTCTAAGGTTCTAAACGTTACTCAATACTTGAGCAATGTGTAACTTACATACTACTTCTGTTCACGCACAGCGTGGCCAGGTGGCTAGGGCGCTCCAGTCGCAATGTGGCGTTATAGGGTTTGAATCCCCATCATACCAAACATGCTCGCCCTTTCAGCTGTGGAAGCGTTATATGTGGGAGGTGAATCCCATAATGCGTTAGTAAAAGAGTAGCTCAAGAGTTGGCGGTGGGTGGTGATGATTAGCTGCCTTTCTTCTAGCCTTACACTGCTAAACAAGGGACGGCTAGAACAGATAGCCCTCGTGTAGCTTTACGCGACATTCAAAACCAAGAAAACCGAAACATTTTAGAGCGCAAAATTAGACTGATATGTAGAAAATTAAAGAGAGAATCAATAAGTTAAGAAAATAAAATATACGCAAAAGGCAAAATTTGAGACAAATTGTTAACAAGTTTATTCCAGGTAGTTCTGTATGACATGTGTGAAACTTTGCACATTCACTGCTGAACATCCAAAGTCTGCAAAGGCGAAGTCCACGCTCACCAGTTGACGTTTAATGTCACTCAACTTCAATAACAAGTATGTCCCCCATGAGCATCGATAACTGCTTGGCATCTATTGCCTATGGAAGCTATGAGATGACGAATCACATCCTGTGGAATGGCCTGCAAAGCTGCTGCAAGCTGAGGTAGAGTCCGCGGTGCAGATTGTCGCCGTCGCAGACGTCGGTCCAACTCGTCCCAAAGATGTTCGATGAGGTTTAAATCTGGTGATCTGGAGGGCCAGGGAAGAACGTTGATGTTGTGGTGTCTCAAGAAGACAGTGGTGAGTTTTGCTGTGTGATGACGGGCGTTGTCATGTTGAAAAACGTCGTTTACGTTCACCACGATGGGTTGCATATAGGGCCTAAGAATTTCGTAGACGGTTGTGTACGGTCTGATCGGAAATCCTACGCAACCCTGGTATGGTTGAGGCAGTAGACGTCGCAGTGGTGGTCCTATCCCGAAGGTGACGTAACCGGATGTAGCGATCTTGTGCGGGCGTGGTCACACGAGGTTTGCCAGATCGTGGACGGTCACGAGTTGATCCATGTCGTTGGTGACGATTCCATAGCCTTGTGATGGTGCTTGGGTAGACATTCACAGCTCTGACAACAAATGATCGAGATTCGCCTGCTTCTAAGCGACCAATGGTGTTGTTGCGTTGTGTTTCAGTCAGTCTTGGCGGAACTGTATTGCATGTCGGTGGCTTAACACTGAGCTCTGGAAACCGAGAACTCGTCACTTTTATAGGGATTTTGCTCATGTTGCACTTGCAGAACATGTAGATCTCTCAAACAAATTTACTAGACAAGAATGCGTTTGGGCGAAAAATCCGATGTTTTCCTCCGTTTTCAAAGTGCACAACTTTTATTGTCATTTTGGTCTGACAATCAGTGTCTTAACACGTGTAACATCACATACTCTGAGCTTGTAACGTTATTACATATATTTCTCTTTAAAATAAAAAATATCCCTTTTGCGTTTCTTTTTTTGAAGAGTATATTAAAGAATATGAAAAACAATTAAATCAAAATATCTGAAACTGGGAGTCACAAGTCTCAAGAGGATTAGTTTAGTTTGTTTTGAATTTCGCGCAAAGCTACTCGAGGGCTATCTGCGCTAACCGTCCCTAATTTAGCAATATAAGACTAGAGGAAAGGCAGAAGAAATTCATCAACACTCACCGCCAACTCTTGAGCTACTATTTCGCCAACGAACAGTGAGATTGACCGCCACGTTATAACGTCCTCACGGCTGTAAGGGCGAGCATGTTTAGTGTGAGGGGGATTCGAACCCGCGAACCTCAGATTACAATTCGAATACCTTAACTCATCTGGCCGTGTCGGGCCTTATATCAAAGGAAAAATCAGAGAAAATACTCTTAGAAAGTGTAAACGTTTCAATACTTTGTGTAGGTTCGTATATATATACATGTGTACATATGTATATTATATGTAACGGCACTTATTAAACTGGTTTATTTTGAGTTACGTTTTGAATTTTTAATACAACATTAGTATGGTATAAAGTGGTTATATAATTGAATTTTAATTTGATTTTAATTGCTATTTATGCTTTTATACTAAATTTAACCTACAAACTTGGTAACAAAATCTGTAATAAATTGTTTCTCACACAGTGTAGTCATGTTTCAAGTCGTTTATTTCGTGTCCCAGCTCGTATATTTCATGTTTCAAATTAAAATATTTTACTTTTGAATGTCCTGTTTCATTAGTAATAGATATCCAGTTGCAACTAAATTTATATCTGTTCTGTTTCATTGACTTATCATTGCGTTTCAATTGATATGTATATGTATGTATGTATAAATATATATCTTATGTACTAAAATGTTCAGCTCCCTAACTCAGCAACTGGTGGAAGAATAATTACTGCTGTGAGTCTTTTCAGATAGAAATCTACCAGCTTTTCACAATGAGATGGAATAATTTTTGTCTCCATTTTTCTTGGCAAAATTGCTCAAAATCTGAAATGTTCATTGAGGATCGCTGATGATTTTCAATCTTCAAGTCTTGCCATAAATTTTCTATTGAAGTCAAGATAGGACTTTGGCCACTCCAAGACATTCACTTTTTTCATTTAAAACAACTCAATTGTGGGTTTGGCCTTTGACCTTGTGCTTCGTGTCATTGGTACTAATGGAGTGTGAATTATTGGCTCAGTTTTATATGCTTGGCTGACTGAAGCAGGTTTTGTTCTTAGGTTTACCTGCACTTTGTACCATTTTCCTTTCACTCCTGTTACTCCTACGACTCTCTGCTGATGAGAAGTATTCCCATAACATGATGTTACCACCGACAGTTAAGATGGTGTTGAGTGTATGATGTGCTGTGTTGGGATTGAACCAGACGTAAAACTTTAAATATGGCTTTATATTTAAAATCTACACAATCTAATTCAAACTGAGAATGCTAAAAAAATGGCAAGCTTTGTGGAACTTTGCAAGAAGATGAATACATTTCTAAGGCACTCTAAGATAAGTGAATACTGCTATGATATTTTGTCGAACTGTTTAACACATATATGCAGTACTTAGACAGTTGGTTTACTGTATAATATTGAATGATGAATTCGATGAAATGGCATTACATTATTTACATGGGTCAAGTAAAACAGACTCGTAATTATTATATGCACTTCGCCAAAATAAAATACCTGGTGGCATTTCTTTGTTATGTTGACCTAAGCTGTGCTGATGCGCCTTAAATAGGTGAAATTGCTTTTCACAGGGATACGACCAATCAAAGAATGCATTAGGTCTAAACGTCATAGATTCTATTTTGAATTTCACCTTTGGTTGTTGTTTGTTGTTGTTTTGAATTAAGCACAAAGCTACACAATGGGCTATCTGTGCTCTGCCCACCACGAGTATCGAAACCCGGATTTTAGCGTGCAAGTCCGCAGACATACCGCTGAGCCACTGGGGGGCTTCACCTTTGGTAGAAAAACAAAATATTCAAAACACATATATAAAATTCCATTTATTACACTTAACATGAATTTATTGCCAAAATGTAATCTGGCGTTTCATAAAAGAAAGTTGAAAAGAATCGGTTAAGTTCGATTCACAAACTACAAATCAATAGTTGCTATAATAAGCTTTAACTTTTCTGTTAACAGCAAGATATATAAAACACTGACTTTTAACACATCAACCGAACACAAAGTTAATGTTCTTCCAAGACTCTTCAAAATAATTAGAAGATTTCTGTGTAAATGTTAGTTTGGACATCGTTCAATACCATGAAAGTTACGTGAATGTGTATTACAAAAACACGTGTACCTTATTTCAATATACACGAACATCGTTACGTTTTTCTGTACTGTATAACTTACATATAACAGTATCTAGTACTGACATTTCACTTGATTTCAGTGTATACAAGCACTGTTCTCATGTGTGTGTTTTTATAGCAAAGCCACTTCTGCTGCCTGTTGTGTCCACCGAAAATAATCGAAACACTGATTTATATATCTGGAGAATAATCGCTGTGACAGCGGGGTACTGTTGTTACTTCACAGATAAGTGATAACTTAGAAAACCACTTATTATATACACAAATAAAACAAAACATTATTTTAAAAAGCGGCTATACAAACAATCAAAAGTTTTCCACCTCATAATAATTTGTGCTAAGAAAGACAAAAAATTCAATTAAAATCCATCAGAGTTTTGTGTCGATATACATTTGTTAAAAGCTGGTAACGAACTCACATTTATTACACATTTTTTATCACCAATATAGCTTATATAATTTAATATGTGCTTATTTTTAAACCTTGTCACGTTCCTACGAAGCACTGCAAGTTTAACACGTTATAATCATACACAGAGAAAACGAATAGCTTTTACACCATCTTGAATTATTTATGGAGATAAAGGAAGACTTTTAAGCGCCAATTTTCGTGAAAGCTCACTAGGGTGAAATAACCTTAAACAGTGTTCAAATAATTTTCAGAATACAGTTTTATGGAACATGATAAGACAAGAGATTATTCTTCAGAGAAAAAAGATCTTTATGTTAATGTGATCTTTCTATCTACTCTTGCTATATTACCATTAATATAACTTCATTGTTTATTAATTGTTTAGTATACTACCAAATGATTAAGTTTAAGACCAGCACTATATTTAATTAATACAAGTTATTTATTTTCATTTAATTCAAAATTTATTGAAAACTTGATTCTGTAATAACTGTTTTATGTGAATAAAAACTGAAAACAATTAAAATATAACACAGTTTGAATGGGAAGACAACCTTCGTTGGTGAATATTAAAATTGTTTGAGTGTTAAGATTAAGGGTTCAGTTTTATAACTATACAACAAAATAAAGCAACATTTGTATAAATTATTCTTTTTACAAGCTAGTGAAGAATTATTGCTATTATACAATCAAAAGACATTACTATTAGGCTTACTGCATTTTTAACACGACATTCTTTAATTACTCCCTTATGTATTTCCAACCATACTGTATTCGTCATATCTATCATCGAAGACGCGTTTCGCTCAATCCAGAGCTCTTCAGGCTAACTGATAGACAGCAAACACAGTAATGGTTATAACATTATTTACATATATCACTTAATACAACAACAATTGTTACAGCTTCTACCAGAAAAAAAGTATTTATTGTTTAAAAATGTAACAGGCCCAATACTTATATTTTATGACAAATGTGTATGTTCTTATCTTAGATCCAGGTTGTAATATATGTTACTGCCTTATTCTACTTATGGAAAAAAACTTTCCCGTAAAGGCATCAAGAATAAGGTTTCAAATGCCGTATTCACCAAGTATATAGGAAAATATCCTCACCTAAAAGCTTGGAAAGATACTTGTAATTATGATAATGTGATCCTTGAGATCTCTAGAATATAGATACTAGACTAATAATAGCTCCAAAAATCTTAAACTCTCTCCGTAACATTTAATCATACGCAAAGTGAGAAGCGCTTTATATCTCTAATGGTAAAAAGAAATCATTTATATGCCCCTCAAGCCAAAGAAGTTAATATTTGTTTGTTTTTTTCTGCTTAGGTACAAAGCTGTACAATGAGCTGTCCGTGAGCTGCCCATTACGGATGTCAAAGCCCGATTTATAGCGTTGTAGCTCCGCATAAATTCTGAAGAGTTGATAAAGACATAATGAATTATGCTAACTTTATTTAGCACACCTTATGCACATACACAATGGTTGTTCATAATCATTTACAAAGGCAACACAGATTGAAAACCATGAAACAGTGTTATAAGCATTATTAATACCAACCATTTGTGATATGATTTGCTTAACAAAATATGGCTTAAATGAAGCTGTGAAAAGCTTCTGTGGAACTGACTTAATCTGACATAAGCATGACGACATGAGCTATTTAATCTGGATAATCCGGTTACATTGATAAATTGCCCTCTAGATTAGGAATCTTTCACTTTACAAGAACGATAAAAAACAATTTCTCGCTAAGGTGTTATCCTCAGAAATAAGCTTAGCTAACTGCCACTTCAAGAAATAAGCTTACGCATTGTATTCGAGTGTAATCGTTTTCAGCTGTTTTCCGCGCACATTTTTAAAATGTTATAACAACGAATAAAAATACATACACTCTTAACGGTTTAATCGTAAAGTACACATTAAAAAGTGTATATTCATGGTAGCGTAACAAAGTAAATAGTACTATTACTGTAAATTACATCAAATGTATATAGACGATTAAAATAGAACTACATAAAGCTGATGAAAGACAAAGAAAAAAAAGAGTCGTATTATGAGATTCCAACGTAAAAAATGAAAAAGGAAATTGTCCATTGCCAACCATTAACCATTAGCTCATAAAAAAAACATTTTAATGTAAATCATACATTTGGTTTTTATATATTATGGTTTAATATGTTAGTGTAATTATTGTTTGTTTGTTTTGGAATTTCGCACAAAGCTACTCGAGGGCTATCTGTGCTAGCCGTCCCTGATTTTGCAGTGTAAGACTAGAGGGAAGGCAGCTAGTCATCATCACCCACCGCCAACTCTTGGGCTACTCTTTTACCAACGAAAAGTGGGATTGACAGTAAACATTATACACCCCCACGGCTGGGAGGGCGAGCATGTTTAGCGCGACGCGGGCGCGAACCCGCGACCCTCGGATTACGAGTGCACACCTTAACGCGCTCGGCCATGCCAGGCCTTGTGTAATTATTACTTGGCTGAATTACGTAATATTGTATTTGTTTCATTATTGTTATTTTGGTGCACTGAATAAGAAGCAGCTATAAACAATAGAAATACAATGTTTTTACTATGTCCCGAATGTCCAACAATATTAAGTACGAAAATTATCATATTAGGTGTACTTAACGAGTTTGTTTCAAATGTGGCTGATGAGAATTGTATCTACCTAATATGAAAGGATGCAGCTTTTTCGAAGCACCTGTAGATGAGACTGTGTTTCAACACCTCAAAATTTGCAAATATATATAAAAGTAAGTTATTCAACTCGCACTCAAAATCAAGTGCGTTTTAAATGAAACTCTTAGAAAGTGAGAAAATATTATAGCTTCTTATCACTATCCTGTGTATACTAGAACTCTTTCATCCCACCAAGCGGACCTTCCTGTCTTTCTCGGGGACCCGACATGACCAGTTTGGTTAAGGCGCTCGACTCGTAATCCGAGGGTCGCGCCAAACATTCTTGCCCTTTCTGCCGTGAGGGCGTTATAATGTTACGGTGATTCTCACCATTCGTAGGTAAAAGAGTAGCCGAAGAGTTGGCGGTGGGTGATGATAACTAGCTGCCTTTCCTCTAATCTTTCTCTGCTTAGTTAGGGACGGCTAGTACAGGTAGCCCTCGTGTAGCTTTGCGCGAAATTTAAAAAAAAAAAAAAACTCTCTCCGGAGCTGACGGCAAACACTGTGCAATCACTCTGGCTAAAGAGTAGGTGTCAGAATATTAATAGGATAATACAACATGTGGTTGTACTTATTTCATAACTTAATGAAATACATTTTACAATAACAGTACATAATTATAAAAGGGTTATAATTTGCATAATTTATAACTATAGTCTCATTTATTTATTTTTGGTTATTCTTGTCCACTGGACAGTAGCTGCACAGAGCATTATAAAAATTAGACTTCTTAATTTCAAAATGCATGTAGATATACAGTAAATGAGCAAGTTAAGTTTTTACGATATTTATTTTCATATTGGGGTTTCTAGTTTCTGCCCACCTCCTCTACTGCTTAATTTGAACAAAGTTCAATTGTGTGTTTCCTTTTTGGTAATAAATGCGTATTCACTTTTCTATTAACTAATGTGAACAGTCTCATATAATTAGTGATGCTATGTTTTTAAATGTGAAATAAACTTACCAATAAAGGATTTAGGTTTAAAAATTAGATCGTTACATTGTTGGTGACTCCCGGGTTGGGCCCAGAATAGCCAAGTGTGTTAAGGCGTTCGACTCGTTATCCGAGGGTCGCAGGTTCGAATCCCGGTCACACCAAAAATACTAGCCCTTTCAGCCTTGGGGGCGTTATAATGTTACGATCAATTCCACTATTCTTTGGTAAAAGAGTAGCCCAAGAATTGGCGGTGGGTAGTGATGACTAGTTGCCTCCCCTACAAGTCTTACACTGCTAAATTAGGGACGGCTAGCACAGATAGCCCATATGTAGCTTTGCACGAAATTCAAAACAAACAAACAAATAAGACTCACGGGTCTTTCACATTTTGTTAGGAGAACAGTGATATCAAACAAATTTAGGGTTGCATCAGTAATAAAAGCTTAAATTTTGTATCTTTACGTATTCATTTATTCACACAACATCATATATGATGCTACAGTAACTTGCGTGTTAACTATTGTTTTGACTTAGGTTATTATATAAATAAAAACTCTTTGTAACCAACCAGTGACTTTCTTAGTAATGATACAAACTGAACCGTTCCTTCATTAATCTGATGCTACTCACCAGAATTTCTACAATTAATGGCTGGTTTACTTTTATATTACAAGTATATTCAAAGATTTACTCTCTTTTACGTCAAATATTGCCAATGTACATCTGAAGTTATAGGTGTCGAGATAACTTCAGCTCTAGGCCTAAATCCATATGGGGTGTGTTCTCAACTTATATTATTATTATTTTTTGTTTTGTTTTTAGTTTGAATAACATGTTTGTTATTCCACTGTAATAATCTTCGTAACTCTGGTTTCTTGATACTTTTTGAATACATAAAATGGTAATTTAATTGTTGCTAATTTTTAAGTTATCTTGGATATTAACTGGAACTTTAAATCGTATTGTATTTAAAACATATGACTTTGTAAGCACAAGAGGTCATTAGCTATGTTATCAAACGTGTGTGTAATTACATAAAATATTAGCTTATTCTTGCTAATTCTTAAGTTATGTAACATGTCAACTGGAATTTTAAACAATGCATGATTACAATGACACGTATGGCATAAATATTGCACTAAAAGTAAAAAGTCCAACAAAAGATCATTAGCTATAATATGAAATGTATGTATTTATTATGGAGCTTAATGTGTGGATAGTTTAAGAAAACACAACATAGCACCCACTTTCACATGATTAACAATAACACAAATACTGATGCACTTCCATGTTTCTCTGAGGTTTTATGTAAAACTAATCATAGAAATTACTGAAGCAATAATATCAAGGCAGAGATGAACAACTGCGAAGAATGAACTTGATAGGAAGCGAGTTTACAGATTTTTGTAATTAAACATTTATATGTCACCGCTGTAATTTATTAATAAATATGATAACCAAAAGTTTTAATTTGATGTATTTAATTATTCTAAAACTTAATGTATTTATAAATTCATAATAATGTGTATAGTTTTGTTGTTTCGGCCGCAATTTAGATCAAATGTATGAAGTATGCGTTCAGGTGATGAAAAAAACACAGTTGTTAACAAATATGAAGTAATCGTGTATCACAATTATGAACACAAAATACAGGCCCTGTATGCCCAGACAGTTAAGACACTTAACTCGTAATCCAAGGGCTACGGGTTCGAATCCCCTTAATACTAAGTGTACTCGATCTTTTAACAGTGGGTCATTATTATGTAAGGGTCAATCCCACTATTTGTTTGTAAGAGTTAACCAAGAGTAGGTGGTTGGTTATGATGACTAGCTGCCTTCCCTCTAGTTTTACACTGTTAAATTAGTGTCGGCTTGCGCAGACAGCCCTCGTATAGCTATGCGTGAAATTCAAAAACAAACAAACAAACACAAAATATGTAATTGAAATGGTTGACTACCATTGAGCGTACAAGGGAAGATAATCGAGTTCAGATACCCGAGACCTGAAAAATATTCAGCACTGTACAACCAGGTATTTGTTAAATCGTTTATATATTTCTAGGATACTTCAAGTTTGTGTTGATATTAAGTATCATATATATATATATGGATAAAGGATGTAATTTAACGCAAGATTCCTAAACTTTTTTCTCTTAAACAGTTTTATTTGAGATTGGAAACAATTTTGTGTTTCTTTATTTCATTATTCTACACTGCTTTTTTAACACTAGTTACGTTTTAATTAAGATAAATGTATATGTAATTCACTGGCTTGAGTGATAAACAGTAAAATAATTTGGGTGAATATTTAAAAACAAGTTAAACCTAAACTTTAGATCTCAGATACGAAAAAAACTAAATTAGAAGCTAAACTTGTTTTGATGGTGGATGAACAAACCGGTTATATCCTTATAAATACTGGATGATTTATTATCAGTTAAATAAATATCTATTAGACTATTCATAATGTTAGTAAAACGCATAGGTTCAAGAAGTCTTGATAAAAATGAATAAAAACCTTATAATCCGAGCACTTTCGAAAGGTGAACCTTTCCTATTCGAGTACCCACTTCGAAAGTGCTTAGGTTAAAGGTTTTTTACTAATTTCTATTGATTGGACAATTGATCTCTTGCTGAATAATTATTTTCTGGCCTTTATATACACCAGTTACACAATTGGTCGAAAAAAAGTCAGCTATTATATTTAGAATATATCTATGAACATGATATTGATTTCTTTTAAAGAATGTGATATACGTAGCTGCAACCCGAACGTGGCAACATATATAAACTACACAGTTGAAACGCTGATATGAGAAAGATAAATGTAGTTGCAACAATAAACCTGCAAAAATATATCATCTACGTATGTGTAACAGCGAATCTGACTAAGCACGTGGTTTAAATAGCTGCAAGTTTGAAACAAAAAGGGTAAATGATATATGTGGTTATAACGCTGAAACTAGGAAAGTATGTGACATAGATAACATAAACATTGAAATAAAAATTGTACAACCTACATAGCCGTGTTATTGGACTGAAAAACTAACTGCATAGTTGAAATGCAGAACTTGAAAAATACACAATGTACACAGTGAAGCTCACAAACTCTGTGGCTTATATAACACCAGAGGTTAAACTAAAAAGTTTATGACGAACGTAGCTACAATGCTAAACTGGAGAAGTATGTGAGCTACTTAAACATTAAAGTTAATACATAGCAAAGATATACTTACTTGCCAACATATATCAGAAATAAGAACACATTGATTGTATAGTATCGCACGTTCAAAATTCTACCCTGCAGTGTTTTACATAACAACACTGGTTCTTTATGTAAGTGTTTAAATTATTCAGTCATCTCATTTAATAATAACCGTTTGACATTTGCGAATTTGTAAATATAAAGAAACAGAGTATGGCACAATGCCATCAAATACAAACTAAAACACCTGCAAATAAATCCCACTATAGTTAAATGGATTTCAAATTTCTTAACACATAGAACAACACAAGTAAAAGTCAATAAAACTATATCTAAATAATTTAATATAACCGCAGGAGTGCCTTAAGGATCAGTCCTCTCTTCACTTCAATATATCATTTTCGTCAGCGACATACCTTTCCCAAATCTAGCATACACGCATAATTCACAATACGCAGACAACATCGCTATCTGGAGCACCTCCAGAAACCCAGTGATGGCCATGTCTCGCGTGCAAGAATCACTAAATAACGTCTCAACATGGAGTAACAAGTGGAGAGTTGTGTTAAACTCAACCAAAACACAATCAATCACCTTCTACAGGAAATAAAAAAACAAAAAAAAAATAAACTTATCGTTCGGAAATACAACCATTAACATGAGCAAAAAATCACATTCCTTGGCATCACTTTCGACACAAAACTAACATGGAAAAAACATGTAAGCAATATACACTCATCAATTAGAAAACGGATTTCACACCTAATGACTCTAACCAGTAGACAATCGAAATGTTCACCAAACACCATTATACATATATACAAGGCTTACATTCGTCCATTAATAGAGTATGGATGTCAAGTAACATACAATATGTCAAACAACACACTCCAGAAAATACAAGTTCAACAGAACAGAATATTAAGATCTGCATTCAGTCTACCGTCATTCACGCCAGTAAATTATAAACATCAAATTAGCAATTTACCAACACTAAGAGATAGAATAACGGAAATATCACACAAATATTATCTAAAAGCAGAAAACAGAAACAAACTAACGGCATCACTGTACAAATTAACTAGAGCACCAACAAAATACATTTCACCTTACAACATATTTCAAGAATCACAAATTACACAACAAAGTATCTAAAGAAGTAAATTCATGTCAATAATATGTATTCTTTTTTTCAGATATAGGGCACAGGACAGGCAAAACTTCAGGCGCCTGTCCTGTGAAAGTGGGTTTTCTCGGGGCACTCCCATCCCCCCCCACAACAAAAACTTAGGCATTGGATTTTTAGATCCCAGCCCAGACACTTTATTGCCACACCCTGAGTCGGGTTGTTTGAATTCATGTTCATATTTACTTTGACTTCTGCCTTTTGGGACGGGACCTGGCTATTCTCTCTGGTGCTGCCTTTGCCTCTGTCCAGGATAACATTTAGAGTGACATCTTCCACCCAAAAAAAGAGTAAGAATATTTAATAAATAAAACTAATAACAATTCACGAAAGGGGACAAAGAGGAGCCACAACGTTCCTGAACACCCCAGTTGGAGAGAGAATTCTTACGATTTCTCTCTCTTAAAACTAAACCCCTGCCACGTTGGTTTGCGTTTGCGTTTAACAGCAAATTCTGAAAATGAATGTCATACTTTATAAAACTGTTAAATAGAGTAGAAACTATTTAATTTGTAGACTTGCTCGAGGTAGTTGCAAACGACCTGAATAATTCTGTTAGTATCAAGTGTTTGTTTCCATTTGAAAATGCTTAGCCTCTTACAAAATTAGTTTTGAGTCTAACTCTAACAGTCTCAAAAAATAATGGTTTAAGATTGAGAGTCTCTATAATATTATTTTAACTATAATATCGATTCTCGAGCTATTTGGGTGTTGTCTGTTATAGCCAAGGATGAAGAGAAATCAGCCTCCCCAGTGGCTCAGCGGTATGTCTGCGGACTTACACGCTAAAATACGGGTTTCGATACCCGTGGTGGGCAGAGCACAGATAGCCCACTGTGTAGCTTTGTGCTTAATTCAAAACAACAACAAGAAGAGAAATCAAAGAAGTTCTCTAGTGGGTTACGAGAGGGAGTGCTACAGGAATAAATAGTTTGGTTTTAGAACTTTACGCAAAGGGACGCGAGGACTATTTGCGCTAGCCGTCTCTCATTTATAAGTGTAAGACAAGAGAAGGCAGCTAGTTACCACCACCAACCGCCACCTCTTGAGCTACTCTTTTTACAAATGAATAGTAGGATCGACTAACACTCACAGCTTAAAGGGCAAGCATGTTTGGTGTGACGGGGATTCGAACCCGCGAACCTTAGATTATGAGTCGAGTGCCTTAACCACCTGGCCATGCCGGGGTGGTTGTCTGTTAAATATTTGAATTATCAAAGTGAAACCAAGGCTTTGTATATTAAACTAATAAATTTGGGTTTGCCCATATTATTAAACTGATCTCATTTTTACATCTTACTGTACCATACGCAAATTTTCTCAAAAAGTATATTTATATATAAACAATATTGTATAACTATCAAGCGAGCTGTTTTCAAACTTACTCTTAATACTCACCTTACTCATCTCAATTAAAGTTAAATTAAAAATTTGGTCTGAAAAGATAATTGCGGGTAATATATTGTACCTGTTTGTTTATCACGTCTAACCTGATACCTTAATATGTTTCGCACTTGTAGCACTTTATCGTATAGGGTAAAAAAAGAAACAGTAAAGATAACACTGTACAAAGCATCTAAACCAAAATTAATATTACTCCGACAATATTATTTGGTTGTGAGGGTTATTTTAAATTTTTAGGTTAAATTAAGGCACATTCCAGTTCAGATAATCATAACACTTTGTTTATTTCTTCCTTGAGATACACTTCGCCTCCACATCTGCACTGTTGTATCTTGTATTAAGATGTAGGTTTAGAAAACTGACATATGTTGCTCAAACAGAAATATTATGACCGACGAAAGAAAATGCGTTTGTACAATATCATTACTAGTCGGTTAAGTAACAGAATATGTTTGATTGTTAACACTGCTCCAAATAAGTCATTAGAATGAAACATATTGGTTTTACTGGTGGATATATCAACCGGAAACAAAACACACTGACTCAAAGCTTCACAAGCATTAGTATTCAGGACCTGCTCTAGTCTTTTGATACTTCCTGAATGTACTAGATTTTCTCGGCGTACTACTACAAATATACTTGTTCATAGCGTCATGTGCCCTTTAGCTAACATCCAATTAAAACACTTTAAAATACAGCCCATGAAAGCATTAAGATTATTTTGTAAAACGTCAACTCTACATTACATTACTTTGGAAGTAAACGCAGTGTGTGTGTGTGTGTGTATTTCTATTAATACTGGAACAAGACATTAAACATTAATTACTGTTTTACGAACACATGACTACACTGAAAAGGTGATATATTAACATAGAATAAGTTAAGTTGCGTTATTTGGTTTCGCAACACTATATTCAAGTTCATCATAAGTCGAAACAAAGATCATAGGTGACCTGACAACTATAGGTATTACAATTAAAAAGGTTGGTTGGAGTTTTATGGCGCTAAGCAACTAAGCTATCTTCGTCAACCACTTGATAAAAAATTAAAAAGAAAGTAGATTATTAAAAGGAATCATGTTAAAACAAAACAAAGTTCAATTTTTGAATTAAAAATTAAATAGCGTTAAAAAGACCAATGGCTTTAAAAATTAAAAACATTTTTTAGATTACAGTGCCACTATTGCCAATGACACCGTTCACCGTCAGGAATAAACCTGTGAACAAAATATGTCTAAAATGGTGTCGTCGTTGAGAATCGTAACGAATGCATGACATTAAAATGTGAACTGTTATGATCCGAGTGCCACGCATTGGTGCATCAGTTCCAGATGAGTTAAGAAAACCTCTTTTCAACCCTTACAGAAAGAAGACGACTAAAGTTTAATATAGAGCTTTATGTGGAAAAGCTTGTTTTCAGGTTGCTCACTTCAAGTGACACGGAGCTGAGCCTTGAATACAAGCCCATAGTTTATGTATAGAACAAGCACAGTACTGACAGCTGTGATGTCAGCAAGCTCGTTCCCGCAAATACAAACATGGTCTGATATCTAGAAAAATTTGGTATAAGCATATGTTAAAATAAATGGGCTAGTTGGTTTTGAATATCAGCAAGAACAGAGTGAGAACTAGCGTGAAGCGATTCCATGGCGAGTGGAGAGCTAAGCGAGCCAGTATAAATAGTGACGTTTGAGTACTGCTTAGTTCTATGTGATTCAGAGCAAGAAAAATGGCATAAAGTTTGGCAGTGTACACAGACTGTAGAGGGATTTTACACGCAACAATCGAATCACAACAAACCATGACAGAGCCCACACAATCACCTCATTTCAAACCATCTGTATAAATAGGAATAGAAGGATGGTTCGAAAGATGATCTGCAAGTGGCAGAAAGTATTTTAAATCGGGAGTGTGCTTTTCTCAGATGACAAAAAGTAAAGTCACACGTGGGGTTGGTAATAATCCATGGTGGGATGGGCTGACCAGTGAATACAGCAATTGCCATCCAAGCACAGACCCAACTGTATCCAATTGCACCTGGATACAAAGATCAAAAGGAACAATGGCAGATCGTCTGTTCTGAGAAACCATGGCTCACTAAAAAAGGAAAACACAACCCCAAGTGGGATGCTGTGGTTAGGATTCAAGTTTTGAAGCATACCGTATAAACAGTTGCAAATGGCAATGGTGCAGAGGAAGCTCATGAAACTGCACACACTCTCGACTGTGGAAATGCGGAAACACCCCGTGCAGCTCCAAAGGCCATGATGATGAACATGGTCTAACATTTCTAAGATTGAAGTCCAGGCAGAGCTATAGACCAGAGAGACCCATAGTCCAGTTTCAGTTAAATGAGAGCACGATATATTTTTAGCATAGAACATCGATCTGCTACCCAAGAGGTGAAAGAGGACAAGGAGAATGCTCAGTGCTCTTGTGCACTTGACTCGTAGCTGCTTGATGTATGGTGTATCAGCTTACGGCCAAAGATAAGCCTCAAGCACTTTGCCTCAGGGTCCACGGGCAGTACAACTTCACCGACACAGAGTTCAAAATCAGATGAATACATTGTTGGCGACGAAAGCACATGCAAACGGTCTTAGAAAGAGAAAAGTTAAAACTATGTCAGTCGTCGACATAGAGCCCGTTTCCAACAGTAAGAGGTAGTTGTCGAGTGATGGCATTAATCTTTACACTGAAAAGCGTTACACTCAAGACGCAGCTCGAAGAGACTCCAAGCTCCTTTGGGAAAGAATGGAAAAATGTTGAATCTAAACGTACTTGAAATCGCCTGCCCATTAAAATGTTAATAAAAATGGCTACATCACCCAAATAAGTGAAGGCCTCGCAAAATGCCATACCTTCACGTTGTATCATAAGACTTCTAAAGGTCGGAGAATACTGACACAAAATGTTTTCATTTGATAAAGGCTTCTATGATCGCCGTTTCAAGTCAAATCAGATGGTCAACGGTGGAGCACTATCTTTGGAATCCACACTGGGCAGGCGAGAGAAGGTTGTTTCATATGAGAAACCTACCAAGCCGAACATTAACCATCTTCTCTAAGGTCTTACAGAGAGTTCATCAAAGCAAATGAACGATAATTTGAAGGAATTTTGGGATCCTTCTCAGGCTAGGAGAAATGGAAGACAATAGTCTGGCGCCACACATCAAGAAAAATATTCTTCTGCCAGATCCGGTTAAAAAGAACCAGAGAAGCAGGAGAAAGATGGCGTATCGTCTCTTAGTGTATATCATTAGATCCAGTTTGAATTTCACCAGTGTAAAGGGGCGATTATAGTCATAGAGACGATCATTCCGAAAGAAAAAGGTGATCGCTCTGTCCGAGTCGTTATGGCTAATAAGATGGAGGATGTAGCAGAAGTGCTAAATACTTGGTAAAACCTTTCGTCCTGAGTATTGGCGATGCACTGGACATCAGCATCTTTCTGACCATCAGAGAGCAAGATCGAAAGAGGAACAGAAGTATAATGCCCACTGACCTTCAGAATCTTGTCCCATACGATTTTGGAACTGATAGTGGAAGAGATGCTGGTTGTGAATTTAATCTAAGATTCCTTCTGGCTTTGACGTTTTACCTGCCGAGCATGTTCAAGGGCCCCGCTGAAAAGTGAAGAATTTCAAAACTGTGAGATACCTATAAAAGGTATCCCAGGATTGTTTTTGAAAATTTCGTACAATGTGGCAGATACGATCCAACCACAGACGAAGACACCGTAGAAAATATGTTTCTTGATTTCAGGAATACATTGAGCAGTTCTTTGGATAATACAATCAGTCTCTGCTGCCACGAAGTCATCTATCGGAAGTTTACACACGACGGTTGGATCAAGTTTCGAGAAAGCAGCGAAAGAGGGCCGATTGGCTTTGTTCGATTTCTATCAGGCCATGCGAGTTGGGTGGCATCTACCATGGCAAGTTTCTCTCAGAATGACAGGAAAATGAGTACTGCCTCGTAGATTACTGCCAATGAAAGAATAGTAAAGGGAACAGACTGAGAGATCAATAGCAGTAAATGACTAGGTACATGACATTAAGTATAAGCACTAGTATTGAAGAGTGAAAGTTTGTGATCCTAAAGCATACTCTACGAAGAAAGCTCTTCCATAAATTGCACCTACCTAGAGGGGATTATGTCTATTAAAGGCCCCAGGATTATAAAAAGGAGACAGCAACCGTTCAAAGTACAGAAAATGGCCATTAATCCCTTCAAACTTTGCTTTTGTGACCTGGATAATGAAATTTGGAAATTAACCTATTTTATATGTATAAAATGGGCCAATTTGCACCTTTCCATTCACATAATGTCTGAATAAAACAACATATGAATCAAGATTTATATGTATTTATAATAAAATTACACAGAAACTAACAAAAATGTTTAGAATTGAGTCGTTTTTTTGATATTTGCGACTAATGTAAATCACTTTCATGTATCAGCGTCCAAATAGTTTCCAATCATGTTTTCGTTAAACGTTCCTTGGCAGTAACGTTCAAAGTCCAATAAATCTTGGTGAAACGCTCGCTATGCTCGTCTGAGTTTGATTCCATGTTCTACTTGAATTTATCAAGTTCAGCGTAAAGGATATGGACTTTCAGGGACATCCTGCATACCATTTACCAGATCCTCAACCAGTTCCACATAACTTTCGGCCTTGTGTTTGCCCAAGAAGCCCCAAACCACTGCGACGGAGCTTTTTGTGGAATTCTGTGCGCTCCAGAATCTTCCTTATTTGTGTTCCAATAAAGATACTAGCTTCGACTTTTGCCTCAGACAGCTTAGGGAAGAAGTCTCGAAGGTACTTGAAGACTGTCGAATCCTTATCAAGAGTTGTAACAAATTTTTCATGGGACCCAATTTTATGTGCAATGGTAGAAACAACAATTTTTGGAGGTCCACTAGTGGCTCACACTTGACACAGTACCTCCCCACCGAGAGCTCGGTGCGTTGTGGCCACTGCTTCCTGTTGTAGTGCAATGCGGTGTTCATGCTGTCTCAAAATGCAAAGATAACAGGGAAACTTGGTAAAGCCTTCTTGGAGACCCATCAGAAATGCCACCATTTTGAAGTATCCAATAACCTTCCAGCCACACTCATCATACTTCAAGACTTCTAGCAAAGTCTTGACGCTGTTGTATTCATCACTGAGGTGCACCGAATGAGCCAAGGGAAGAGATGGATACTTATTCCAGTTATGGAGCAGCACAGATTTGAGGCTTCTGAATGAGCTGTCATGAAAAAGCGCCAGTCGTTCGGGCTACAGGAAATTCCAGTTGCCTCACATAGACTGAATGCATTGTGGTAGAAGCAGAGTCCATCTTGACCAGTGAAGAAACTTGAAAAATGTCGATGACGCTTACTCTGACTTATGACTTGCACCCTTTCATCTAACAAATCCCACTCCTTGAGCTTGATGCCAAAAGCTCGGCATTCGACTTTGTTAGACTAAGATCTCAGATCAAGTCATTGAGGTCTCTTTGATTGGGATAGTATGGGTTTTTCTCACTTATGAAATTGTAATCTGGATCCTCAACGTCTACCTCTTTTTCTGATTTGCTGCTCTCTTCTGAGGATTGCGGCTTTTTGTTTGGCCGAGTGGGTACAGGGAGTTTAGGGTAGTGTGGCACTGGGGCGAAGAATGATGGAAGGACCGGATATATGACAACAGATGCATTCTTTCCAACCCGACGTTTGGAAGGATCCACCATGCAGAAGTATAAATTGCTTGAGTGGTCAATGGGTTAACGCCAAATTCTTGGAATAGCGAACTTCGTGGCTCGTTTATCCCCTCTGTACCATCCTGCAAAAAAGCAAAATTAAATTGTTATTATGAAAAACAAATTTATTTCATCCACAACTAATGTGCAAAATGTTAATGCAAAATATTTTATGATATTTTTTCTATACTTTGAAAATTTAAAAAAAAAATGAAAAAGATTTAAATATTAAAAGGTTTAAGAGTTGTATATTATAAGGTCTTACTATTAAAGCAAACAAAATTATCCGTCTTACCTTCTAGATTTTTTTTTGCAGTGCTAACAGATAAAATTAGGTGCCCAGGGTTTGTTTTGATTCCCGGTAGGCATTCCGAAATATGCCTTGTAGGCTTCACACGTTTCAGCAGATACAGTCACAGAGTACTTTATCGCTCTTCTCTTGATAAATTAGCCACATACATAGCAGAATGTGTCTGGAGTATGCTTGAAACTTCTTGATGTCATCTCTGATAAAATCAGATAGGTCTATGTGTTCACTTGGGCAGCTAGAACTAAACTAAAGTCGTAAGGCCCTGTACATATACATACATTATTATGGAAAGTTCTAGAAGATTCTAGAAAGTTCTTGAAAATACTCGTACGTTCTACAATATTCTAGAAAGTTCTTGAAAATTCTCTATCAGCTACTTGCGTTAACATTTGTCTGATAAAGAATGTAATATCAGAAAATAAGGTACAGGTGTTACAACTGTTAAATTTGCTGCTCAGAATCTTTTGTTTGTTTGTTTGTTTTGGAATTTCGCACAAAGCTACTCGAGGGCTATCTGTGCTAGCCGTCCCTAATTCAGCAGTGTAAGACTAGAGGGAAGGCAGCTAGTCATCACCACCCACCGCCAACTCTTGGGCTACTCTTTTACCAACGAATAGTGGGATTGACCGTCACATTATACACCCCCACGGCTGGGAGGGCGAGCATGTTTAGCGCGACGCGGGCGCGAACCCACGACCCTCGGATTACGAGTCGCACGCCTTACCCGCTTGGCCATGCCAGGCCCCCTGCTCAGAATCATTAAGATGTGGTTGTTCACCTATGGTCTGTTTTTCACTATTTTATTTAGATTAGGGTGATCCATAAAAAGAAAGAATGTTCTGATACCCACTGACCCCACCCACTGTGAAGCCCTACGAGGGGACGCGTATATTACAGCAACGCCAAGATTTCATGAGCACTACACCTAAACACCAGCATCAGATTCGATATTCACAACACTCATTGGATGTTCTCAAGTGCTACTTGAGTGAACCTGGAGAGGACACCCCAGGCTGTCCCTCTTCAAAAATTCAAGACCAAGGTGGCGTGTTAGGGTTGGACCCTCTCTTCCCATTCACAGGTCTCCACGCGTTGCAAACACGCGAGTGAATGTTTAGATCCCAGCGGGGGTAAACTGAAAGTACAGAACCTTCTCTGGAAGGTCCCCTCGCCACGTATAGAAATCCACACCGATAGGTCATTGAAAAGAAAATCAGTTTGTTTTCATGTCATTTCAAGCTAAATATTTTTAAAATATAATACCAGAACATAAACGTGCATGTTCTAGGTATTCTGAACATATACGTTGTGTCTGAGTTATAGTGTTTTATATTTTTCGAGCAGAAGTAGTATATACTTTTCTACATAATTTGAACATATACATTTTGTCTGCCTTATACTATTCTGCATTTCTAAAGCTGTATAATATATTTTATCTGTATCATTCTACAAATTCTGAACATATATATTATATACAATTATGCTTAATCTGTTCATGAATATGAGTAAAACCGCTCTACTTATCCTGAACATGTATGCTATATTTGATCTAATTTCATTCACACATTCTGACAACGTATACTTTATTTTGGCAATACAAAATTTATGAGTGAGCTGATTCTTCATTTTTCCGTAATCGGTAAATATATTTTTATCGGTTTCACGTGTGTTATACTTGTTCACTTATAACGCTCGGTAATGTCCGGATAAATGATATCACTGGAGAACACTCATTTTGTTGCATTTAAAAAAAGACCTTTCTATTGTCAAGTGTGTTGATTTCAAATCTGAAGTCGGTTTCTTTCTGCAAGCTACAGATTTTATGCAATTTGACATTTTTATTTATTTTCTTAATTTTTCGTTATTATAGGAAATTATAGGAATAGCTTATCAATTTCTTTGTGTATTTTATTCAGGTAGGAATTTGCGTTTGTACACTTCATCTGGACAATCTCGTTTAATGCTCCAGCAGTAGTCAGCCATCATACTTTTGTCCCAGCGCCCTTGGTAGCGTTCTTGAATGACCTTTAGGTCTTGGTGGAATCGTTCTCCTTGTTCGTTACTCACAGCCCCCAAGTTGTCAGGGAACCTATCAAGGTGGCTGTTCAAAATATGAAGCTTGATGCTCATGTTGCACCCAAGATGACGAAAAGCGAGGAGCATTCTGTTCACAAGTTCACTGTAGTTCTCCGCCTTATTTTTTCCAAGGAAGTTCTGAACGACTGCCACAAAGGATAACCATGCTGCCTTTTTTAAAGCGGTCATCTTAGCAACAAACTGATCATCACGAATTAGGGTTCGAATCTGTGGGCCATCAAACACGCCTGCTTTGATCTTCTCAAATGATAACCCTGGTAAAGCTGTGATGATGTGTTGGAAACATTCACCCTCGGTTTCCAGTACCTTGGCAAATTGCTTCATCAAACCTAATTTGATGTGAAGAGGAGGAAAGATGATCTTATCTCTGCTTACAATTGGGTCTTGTATGATATTTGGCATGCCTGCTTCAAGGGTGTCACGAATAGGCCAGTCCTTCTGGACCCAATGTCTGTCTCGTGCTCGACTGTCCCACATACAGAGGAAACATGGAAACTTGGTGAAACCTTTCTGTTGTCCATCTTTAAGTCTACACAAATGATCCAGTTGTGCTCATGATATTTTAATAAGTCCGTGACCATTCTCATATCATCACAGTCTTCCCGCAAATGCACTGAGTGACCGACAGGTACTGCTCCATAAACATTCCCATTATGTAAAAGAACACACTTTATACTGCGTTTTGAACTGTCTAAAAAGAGTCTCCATTCAGCAGGACTATAGTAAGGTACACCCAGTTCTTTGAGAAGCCCTTGGATGTCATGGTAGTAAACAAACTGTCTGTCTTCTGTAAAGAAGGTCACAAAAAGGTGGTCACGCTTTCTGAAATATGATACTTTAAAAGAGTGATCAATAAGATTTCTGCCTTGTAATCTTGATGCCAAAAGCTTTGCTGCTTTCTTTGAAAGACCTAAATCCCGCACTAAATCATTCAATTCAGCCTGAGGAAGAGGCTTGGGGACGGGAAAAGGTTCAGTGTCTGAAGAACAGTTCTCCGATTGTGTACACTTTTCTGACAATTCACTGTCACAACTGTCTTGTTTGCTTGTATCATGTCCAATGTCTTTATCGTCCAATGAAGGCAAGCCTTTGAAAACTGGAACAGGAACTTCTTCAGAGTGCGGAGCAGGCCGAATAGCTGAGGGAATGTTCGGATACGTAATCTCATGTCGGTTTTTCTTCCCAACACCCGTTGTGTTTACCATGCAGAAATAACAGTCAGTTCATGGTTGGTGGGTTCGCGCCAAATCATTGGAACACCAAAAGGCAGACCATTGCGTTTTCCTTTAGTCCAGTCTCGAAGCATTTCCTCACAATTGTGGCACACAACATGAGGAGCCCATTGCTTGTCTTGATCACCAAGATGAACTTCAAAATATGTCTTGTAGGCACGCTTGACGAACGAAGATATGTTACGTCTCTGACGATTGAGTGTGTAGCATCCACATATGTAGCAGAAGGTGTCAGGCTTGTTTCTGCAATGATATCTATTTTTGGAAGCCATGTTTGATCTGAAACAAAAGAAGAATGATCAAAATATTAGAAGCTATCTATATATATGGACGTGAAAATGCTTATACATGGTTTACGCAAGTTCACATTTGTACAATTTCATTAACCTCAAATTGCATACAAACTAGAGCTTGTAGAGAAAAACTAATTTCAGATTTGAAATCAGCGCCTAAAACTCCTACTGAATCAGTTGAAATATCCAATGCAACTCACAGTTACTGAAAAAGTGTTGTCCAGTGTATTCATTAAAAAATGTATAAACCAACTATATTTAGTTCACTTTTTATAAACAGTAAAATTTCTATATTTACTCTGTTTTATAGTTTTAAACATATTCTCAGAACTACATTACGAACAACTTTTCAATGATTGCATATTATATTAATTTTATTTTCACAGTTGATTTATGCATCGAGGTAAGAATTTCTATTGATTAAATTTCGTGTGGGTTTTTTTGATCGAACCGTGGTATTATTTTCAAACACAAAGCTACACAAAACGGATATATGTATATATCATAAGTATAGTCATTTGAAAGTTTGCTTCTTAAACCTTAACACGCAGCCGCTGAATATAAGGCCTGGTACGAATACATGTTTTAAATTACTATCTTTGATACACAACTGTTATAACGGCAATATACTTTACTCTGAAAAGTATTGCTTATTTTCTGTAGATCGAGCGCGTAAGGCGTGTGACTCGTAATCCGAGGGTCGCGGGTTTGCGCCCGCGTCGCGCTAAACATGCTCGCCCTCCCAGCCGTGGGGGTGTATAATGTGACGGTCAATCCCACTATTCGTTGGTAAAAGAGTAGCCCAAGAGTTGGCGGTGGGTGGTAATGACTAGCTGCCTTCCCTCTAGTCTTACACTGCTAAATTATGGACGGCTAGCACAGATAGCCCTCGAGTAGCTTTGTGCGAAATTCCAAAACAAACAAATTTTCTGTAAAATCTTAAATTATTTTACACTTTTATAATTACAATGGAAGGTTACATTAAGTGGAATTTAGTTAGATTTCATGCAAAATCACACGCTTGTAGCGACTGGCTACCTGAAAATCAGGCAGTTAACACCATCCACAAACTTTTAAACTACTCGTTTACTAACGAATAATAGACTCCATCGTACATTATAACACCTTCACGGCGGAAAGTAAAGGCATATTAGGTAAAGGAGAATGTACCCTGCGACCCTCATATTGCAGGTCGAATGCAAGTCGAACCGCCGATTCATGTCACGACCTTGCCATTACAGGGACATATTACTATACAGGTACCACTGTATACGGTGTGTATGTGTGTGTGTGTGTGTATACACACACACCAGCCTTTCTGCTGTTCTGTTGCCCACCGCATAAACCTCCTATTTACTCATGATAAGACGTACTTCTGAGATTTATATATATATATATATATAGTTTCCGAGAAACACCAGAAACAGGTGCACCACACAGCTAAAATGTATCGCGTGTTTAATTTCCCAATATATTTTTTCTAAAACCCAACGTGGTTTTCTAATGCAGCAATACATATATATAAATATCATTGCTCTATTTCTCGTTTCGTGGGTTAAGTCTTTCATAGTTGTACGTTTTTCGCTTAAGTGTTTGAATATCTAATATTGAAATAAACTGATCAATATTAAGCTCACCTAAATCAATTAAGATTAATCCCTCTTAATCAGCATGCGTATCAACCCTCTCCTCACTGTTCTATCTTGAAATGTAGAATGGTCTGTGAATTTTTCAATGGATGAACATTTCATTTCAATAACATTTTTTATTCCTTTTACTCATATTGTTAAAGATCTTTCAAGTGGTCATCTTCCTTGTGGTTTCCAATTCATAGATTTCTTCGGATAGCTACGAATTTTTATTCTTTGTATATGACAATAACATCTACTTATTTCTTTCACTAATTTCTAGTACTGATGTTACATTAATTGTTTTCTACTTTTGGCATTTTTCTTGTATGGTATTAGTTTCATTTTAAAAATTCGTTGACTGTTAAGTGATACTAAATATGCAAATATTAAAATTCTCCTCATAAACGCATGCAGTGTGTTGACTTCCATTACTGCTGACAACGTTTCGTTCTGTAAATCAATCCCCCTGTTAGAAAAAGAAAAAAATCTCTTTAATGGAGTCTAATCTTTATTTCTGAGCGTTATAGTTTTGTATTCTCCTCCTTTTGTCTTCAGATAATAGCAAAAGAAACTAAAGGCCTTCATCTTAACAATCCACATGGTAAGTTTGTGAATTTCAACAATATTATATCTCCCACCTCTTTTCCCATAGTAAAGTAAGATAATTTATCTCAAACTATGTCACAAGATTAACATCCTATCACAGGAATAGGATGTGGATTTTTTTTGTTTTTTTGTAAAGAAAAAAAAAAGGAAAGGTTTTTCAATACGTCAGTATTCTTTCTTAGGTAAAAACTATACATATACATGAGGACACCCAACCATCACATTCACATTTACTTATGGAAGATCTCATTCCAAAACCATGGACATTAATATGAAGTTGGCCTCCACTCTTCTGGGAAGACTTTTCTCTAGATTTTAGAAAATAGCTAAGAGAATTCTCTCCTATTCTCTTCTACAACAGCATTAGTGAGGTTGAGCACTGATGCCGGACGAGAGGGCCTGGCTCGGAGTCGGCGTTCCAATTTTTCCCAAAAATGTTCGATTGCGTTGAGGTCAGAGCTCTTTTCGGGCCATTCAAGGTTTTTCCACTCCAACCTCGGCAAACTACGTCTTTATGGACCAAGCTTTGTGCACATGTGCAATGTCATGCTGAAATAAAAAAGGATCTTCCCCAAACTGTTGCCACAAAGTTGGAAGCACACAATTCTATAGAATGTAATTGTATGCTGTAGCATTAAGATTTCCCTTCACTGGTACTAAAGAGCCTAGCCTGAACCATAAAAAACAGCCATAGACCATTATTCCTCCTCCACAAAACTTTACAGTTGGCACTATATATTCAGGGCAACGTTCTCCTGGTATCTACCAAACCAAGATTCGTCCGTCAGACTGCTAGATAGTGAATCGTGATTCGCCAGTCCAGAAAACTTCTTTCCACTGCTCCAGAATCCAAAAGCAGTGTGCTTTACACCACTCCAGCTGACGCTTCGCATTGTCATTGGTGATTTTAGGCTTATATGTGACTGCTCTGCCGTAGAAACCCATTCAATGAAACTTCCGACAAACAGTTCTTGAGCTGACGTTGCTTCTAGAGGCAGTTTGGAACTTGTTAGCGAGTGTTGCAACTGTGAACATACGATTGTTACGCGTTTCAGCACTCGGCAATCCCGTTCTGTGAGCATGTGTGGCCTACCGCTTCGTGACTGAGCTGTTGTTGCTCCTACACGTTTCTACTTTACACTAACAGCATTTACAATAGACCGGTTCAGCTCTAGCAGAGCAGAAATTTGAAGAACCGACTTATTGGAAAGATGGAAGCCTGTAACAGTGCCACGTTGAAAGTCACTGAGCTCTTCAATGCGACCAATTCTACTGCCAATGCTTGTCTATGGAGATTGCATGGTTGTATACTTGATTTGTATGCACTTCTTAGCAATGGGTGTGATTGGAATAGCCGAACCTACATACCTTTGATCATGTAGTGTATATGGTTTGCTATAACAAAAAAAACGAAATAAAAATTCAAAATAATAAACGATCCACCAAATAAAAGTATTCCCAGAGTACAGGCTATAATATGGAATACAAAATGTACCATGGCTTGGGGAAGTGACTACGAAAGTAGGACCCACATTGCGGTGAGGATACATCGTTCGCTAGTCTCACATAAAGAAAATAAAAATGACGAAATAGCAACATAAATCAAAATAACAGAAATAGAAATTAGGAAAATAAGATGTGGGTGCTGAAGCCCATAACATCGCGAGCACGAGCCCTCTTTTCAGGGTGATATACATATGGAAAGTTGTGGGTTTGAGCACCCAAATCTCGCTCTCCTGGTTTCTATTTCTAATTTATATTTCTTTTACTTTAATTTCTGTTGACATTCTTTTATTTTATTGCGGCCCGGCATGGCCAAGCGTGTTTAGGCATGCGACTCGTAATTTGAGGGTCGCGTGTTCGCATTCCCATCGCACCAAACATGCTCATCCTTTCAGCTGTCGAAGCGTTATAATGTTACGGGCACTCCCACTGGTGATGATTAGCTGCCTTCCCTCTAGTCTTACGCTGCTAAATTAGGGACGGCTAGTACAGATAGCCCTCGAGTAGCTTTGTGCGAAATTCAAAAACAATTTATTTTATTTCTTTATGTAAGACTGGGAAAATGAGGTTAAAAGTAATAAACGGTGTATCTCCACGGCAATGTAGGTCCTACTTCTTCAATTACCTCCAAAACCTAGGATTCATTCTATTTTCCACATTATAGCCTGTATTCTGGGGAACCTTTCACAATTGATGTAGTGTTTTATATTTCTGTTTCAGCTTGTTTATAACAAACTAACGTTAGTCACAGGTTTAAATTTACTGTTTTTAAAGCAGTCCTTTTTTTTGATTTGATTCCACTTAACACTTCTGTATTAATATTCTCTTTATATATATATATATATAACATTCCAAATGAATACCATCAAGCAATCTATATACAAAACTATCCACCTCTTTTGACTTATTATAATTTTACTCTGTTTATTCATTAGTTTCTCTACTACTAACAGAGCTTGACTTTATTTCTTGAGTGACTTATGTAACTTTTTAGTTACAAGTACGTTTAATCCTTTGGTAGTGTTAATAAAGGGTTTTCTGACAGACATTGTTTAAATACATTAAAGGTCGCACATGCATGTTGTCAAACCTAACATTTTCAGACAAATTCTAATATAATACTTTTTTTGTGGTGATTACTTTACTAGAAGATATAAATTGTTCCTTCAAATTTCAATTTTCTTATATTCACGATGATTTGTTTGCGCTTCATTTGCTTTTTCGAATTTATAAATATGAGCTTACTTTGAAAACATTTCCAGACAAATCTCATTAATGTGTATATCTCATGTTTAATGTTATTTTTGAACAACCTTAAAACCTATATAGTAAAAATGATAATGACTCAAATCAGATATTATAATGAAGTTTACAAAATACAAAGACGATGGACATTTATCTATGCAAATAGCTATTCATATAAATAATCGAGCGCTTAAATTAATAATTCGTTGCCTAAGCTTCGTATTTTGATAAGAAGTTTATAATTCTTTTCTATTACAGAATTCATTAATGAAAAATTGACGATGGATTTTTTTAAATTTCAATATTTAAACCACATTAAGCTTCACTTATTATCTCTCCTGCTCTTTCACTTATCTTTTATATTTGTGCAATTTTTATATATATATCTTTAGACTAGGTGCACTTCATACTATATTTACTGTATGACTAATTTAATTTATAGCAGTAAAATGACTGAATATTGGTAAAAAAAATTGTCCTTGATTCGTTTATTTTAAGATTTTTCCAAAGCACAAACATGGAAATACATCATGTTCTCTAAATATTAATAATAAAACATGGAAATACATCATGTTCACTGAATATTAATAATCAAACATGGAAATACATCATATTCACTAAATATTAATAATCAACCATGGAAATTATGTTCACTAAATATTTATAATCAACCATGGAAATATACTTAATTTGTTTTATATGTATGTACACTAATAACAAGATTTGGTAAATGTAAAAGTTTATCTACAATTATTAGCCCGATATATTGTCAGTTTTTTATGGTAAAGACTACAATTTAAAATTGTGAAGAATTCAAGTGTTTGTTTAGAATGATAACTACGTCAAAAAGTGAGTTAGGGAAATAAGGTTAAAAAACAAAGCTTGTTTCACAGAATGGTGGGAGAAACTCGAACGGACTTTTGATTTAGATGATAAGCATGACACAAATCGGTTCGTGGAAAATTTGACTGAATAGTAAAAAATTAGAGTAGAAAGCAGGGATTTTTATATTAGAGTTAGATAATAAACGATTCAATTTTACATCTAAACTTCATTTAAGGGACAACGACCGTAATCTTAATTGTATTCACTTGTAAAATAATTAGAATAAATATTTTGTGCTTTGTTAGTTTTTATTTAAATATTGAATAAAAATATGTGGCATGGCTAGTAAAATTTACTATGCGTGGTGATTTTTGAGTTTTTGTGTGGAGAAATTAATTTTATGAGTATTTGAACATTAGGCCTTTACATGTTTTTAATATGATAACTTCTATCAAAATTTGTTACAATTGTAAAGCAAAAAAAGAAAGAAACTGCACAAAAGAAATCAGTCTATGTTTGTGCTTACTGTACTGTATGACTTTTATACTCACTGGTTCTCATATCATTGTCCATACACCTTAAAAAATACATAAATGATTGCAATAGACATAATATTCAAGTTTATAGAGTTCTTCATGCTAAAAATATTGGTAGTTACTAAGTGTAGACTTTTTCGGAATAACACATATATTTTTGTATTTTTCTATCACTGGCATTCAGTTTGTAGACCTTCAATGATGTTATCGATGTGAAAATAAACTAAATTCTACATATGTTATTTTTGTAACCCCTTGCTAATTTAAAATCAAAACAAACTGCACATTAAAAAATAATTAACCTTGTCTTTCTTCTTTTTAATAACGTAGTTAGAACTGAGATTGTATTTTTAATATGCCATTATAAAAAAATAATCTGCACTAGTGGAGGATATTAAACTGTTTTAATTAAACTATTTTAATTTTATAGAATTTTAATAAATGAAAAATAATTCCAAGTTTACAAGTTGAAAATTATTAACTTATCAGGTTTTAACTAATCTATTTAAAATATAGAACGACTGAACTTATGTTTATGTTGACTTTGATTGGTAAAATTTTGTTGACTACGTTAAAATCTATCAAGAATTAAAGTAATTTACATTGTCGGATCTACTATTGTATACTTTAATATCGATGTTTTTGTAAGTAAAATTTATCTGTAGAAATTTACCTAGCTTATACTGTTATATCTATATTGAACAAAAATGCCATTCACCAACGTTGTAGAAGATTCTCGAGTGTAATAATCAACAATATGTTTGTACGTAAGCATTTGTGTATTTCTGTGTGGGCTGCAGTTTCTAAAAACTCTCCTCACACCTGTAAATGTAACCAACACGAAGCACCAAGAGACAGTATTATTCGTTTGCTACAGTATGTGAACTATAATTGTGATTAGCGCTTATTAATCGGGAACTTGAAACATTTAACCAGGAACGATTATACATTATTTAAAGTTACAAACCATTTAACTTCAACAGATTCACACCGAACATTAGTATTTTTACGAAGATATTATATAATTTCAGAGGAGAAAGACACAACGAAGAATACAAAAGTAGCTATCTCTCTGTTAAGTGAATTGTACCTACATCTACTTGAAATTAACTCGTTTATGATGAGCTCTTGATAAGATATCAAGAAAATTCCAAATCAGAAAGAAGACTCAATATTGTTTGTAAGTTTCTAAAACTTTCGTAGACAGATTATTATTTGTAATAATTGTTATTGTAAACTGTACTATTGTGTGTGTATTAGAATACATTTGTATAAAAAAGGAAATGTGTGTGTCAATCCTGTTGGGGAATACAATAAACTGGAAACATATCGGCCTTCATTTAACTTCTAGATGTAAATTATTATTTAACTCAGTTTCTGGCTATTCAGTTTGTAGTATGTAACACTTCATTAACATGTCACATGGCTTGGTGGTTAGAGCGTTCGACTTACACTCTACAGGTCGCATGTTGTTATTTCCTCACCATACATGCTCGAGCTTTTAGTCATGAAGACGTTATAACATTACGTTTAGTCCCACTTTTTATTAGTAAAGGGTAGCTCAAGCATATGCTACCAGTTTCCTTGACTATATTAGGATGCATTTTACCACTTTTTAGGTACATTATTAATAGTCTTTGTTAACTACATTAATTTGTCTTAATATTTTCGTATTGGATATGTTAACATGTGTGAATAATCTTTATTAACTATATTAACGAGTATTAATATACTTTGTTAGCTACACTAACATGTGTGAATAATCTTTGTTAACTATATTAACGTGTATTAATATACTTTGTTAGCTACATTAACAGATATTAATATTCTTTGCTAACTACATTAATTTATATTAATACTTTTTATTCGATACATTAAATGTTTTAACAAAGTAACAATATCACTTACAACCTTAATAGAGTACATTTATTTGAAAAAGAAAGATTTCTATTTTGTTTAGGAGTTATAATACCAAGCACTAACAATATTACGTAGAGATATAAGTTTTTTCACACCATAAATTTACACAGCAAAATATATTGTGTTCCAAAAGTCTGTGCTCATGTAAAAATTATTCTCATTGTTTGAATTTCGCGTTAAGCTACACTAGGGCTATCTGCGCTAGCCGTCCCTAATTTAGCAGTGTAAGACTAGAGGGAAGGCAGCTAGTCATCACCGCCAACTCTTGGGCTACTCTTTCACCAACGAATAGTGGGATTGACCGTCATATTATAAAGCCTCCATGGCTGAAAGGGCGAGCATGTTTGGTGTGACGGGGATTCAAACCTGCGACCCTAAGATTACGAGTCGAGTGCCTTAATCACCTGGCCATGCCGGGCCATTTCTCTTTGTTTAGATGCAACCAGTGCTCAAGTATGTCTATAATATTTGAAGGACAAGTCGATGTGGGAAAAAAGTTTGATATGTCAAGTCCTTTGTAGACATTTTTCTTTTTGTAGAAGGGAATTGTGGAAATAAAATTAATATATATATATATAATTTCCTCTAATTTTGCTATAATTTAAACGCGTAATACACTTCTGCGTACATGTTGATACAAAACAAATAACAAATAGAAGCAACTCTTTTCAAATAATGTATAGGTTACGATTATTAAATAGTTTCAATTTGATTTTTAAAGTTATTTGTGTAGGCATCGTTTAAAACTATAAACGAACAAGTCGAAAGAAAATACACGTTTTACTTCTTTTACTGTGTTCAGTATATAATGAACGCCCCTCAGTGCCTCAGCGGTATGTCTGCGGACTTACACGCTAAAATCCGGGTTTCGATACCCGTGGTGGGCAGAGCACAGACAGCCCCTTGTGTAGCTTTGTGCTTAAGTCCAAAACAACAACAACAATATAATGAACAGTAATCTTTGTACAACTAGGGAAGTATATCAAGTGTTTGATTAACGCTATCATGAAGGTAAACATTCCCTATAGAGTTCAAGTGACCTGTCTCAATTTGTACGACTCCGCCTAGACATGAATATTTCTGCAGTATCAAACAAAGTAGTTTATTGATACAGGATTTGAGAGAGCCAAATACGACCTAATAATTAATGTGTTAGACCGTAGCTCAGAAATTCAGCGATTCTTGTCACAATACCGTGCAAACACTCCCTCCGCATTTTGGATATGCTAGTGTGTTATAGGATTAACGGTCATGTTATACTATCCAATTAGAATAGCCTAAACGTAGGCGGAGGGTGATTTTGACTAGCTGCCTTCCATATAATTTGTCACTTAAAAATTAGGGACGACTAGCACAAATGGTGCTCGAGAAGCTATGCACAAAAATGAGCTTTAATATAAAGTTTTAGAAAAGCGAAACAGAAATATCTTCGAAGAAAAGTGCCAGTAATTAGGGTAACAACGTTTTATATCCATAGTGTTTAACTATTAGTTAATATAACGTAGATTTATATAGAAATATCTTTGAAAATGAATACCAGTAATTTGGGTAACAACGTTTTATATCGATAGTGTTTAGCTATTAAGTAACATAATGTACATTTATCTAGAAATATATTTGATGAAAAGTACCACTAATTAGGGTAACAACGTTTTATATCCACAGATTTAGCTATTAAGTAACATAACGGCGCTAGGAATTCGATTAGCAATTTTTATATCCATAGTCTCTAGTTACTAAGTAATATAAAATGGATATTAATAGAAATATCTTTGAAGAAAGACACTAGGAATTAGAGTAGCATTTTTTTATATCCGTGTTTTTTAGGCGTATATTTAACACTTTTTCCAAAAAAGTTACTCTTGCTCGTTTTAACATAATAACGTGTTACTCTTTAAATATGATATATATCTTTCTATATCTCTTTTTGTCTCGTATTGTTATTTCCAAACTTTAGGTATCCGTAGGGTTCCACTTTTGATCGTTGTTAACCAATACCTTAATATTACGATATTTCTCTAGTGACCGTCAATTTTCGGCTGTCTATGTGTTCGCTTCGTTTTGTGTAGCTGTGATGGCTTCGATGTTTGTTGACCTGATTTGTCATGGGAATTGAAAGTGATCAATTTGTAATGTTTTTATATGATTTGTGGAAATTACAAGTGGACACGTTCTTCGTTCTTTCTTACCTCTTTTCCTAGATATTTCTCTCAGCCATTGTTTAATTTTTACGTAAGTAGGGTTATTAAGAGCATCCTGTTATTTTTTGTGTATATATTTAGGTAGTAATTATGAGTGTCTAAAAATGTAAATATTTTTATTCCAGATAAATAGTTTTTATGAATATTGAACTACGTAACATATATGGTTTACTTTGTATTTAGTTTTCCTTTCTACTTTACTCATCACTTCTTAATCGTCAGAATTAACACAATTTTAACCTTTTTTTAAAAATTAACAAAACGTTGATTTGTACAACAAAACTATTCGATTCAGTTCTAACTTCACCAATTTGTCTTGCAGCAAGGTCCGGTTGTTCTATTTTTTGCCCGGCATGGCCAGGCGTGTTAACGTGTTCTACTCGTAATCCGAATCCTGGTCGCACCAAATATGCTCACCATTTCAGCATTTATAAAATTACGGTCAATCCCACTATTCGTTGGTAAAAGAGTAGCCCAAGAGTTGGCGGTGGGTGGTGATGACTAGCTGTCTTTCACCTAGTCTTACACTGCTAAATTAGGGACAGCTAGCGCATTTAGCCCTCGAGTAGCTTTGCGCGAAATTCAAAACAATCGTTGTTCTATTCTACTGCAGTTGTGGTTTATAAAGGTATAATGCTTTATTTAAGAATACCACAGATAAATATATATTTTTATACCTATAAATGTGTATAGAAAAGTGAGGGGTACAAATCCACCTAAAAAAAATATCTGTTAACCATTCAGCAGTGGCGACGTTATACAGTTATGGTCAATTTCATTTTTAGCTTTTAAAGAGTGAGTAGAAAATACCTGCTTAGAAAAAGAAATCTATCCTGTTAAAATTACAAATATTTGCTCCAAAATAACATTAGTTTATACAAACATAAACAGAATTCAATGCTCTAAAGTGTCACTAACGCTTGCGTGTTTTAAATCAGGTCTTTATTCAACGTGCAAATATTAACTGACAGTGAAATTATACAGTACAACACAACGTTTCAGATGTATTAAATGTTGTTATTATGTGGTATAAGACGTACTTACAATTTTCAAAAATTATATCTCTATTGGTGATACCGTTTCGTTTTGATAATTATGTATTTAGTTAATATACATAAATAGTCAATAATAAAATGACTATTTTAATGGTTACGTAATTATCTCTACCCTATCAGTTAAAACTAACATATGGTTGGCTCACCAAGTCTTAGAAATGAAAATCAGTGTGTAGTAACAAACTCTGTAAAATCAAGCTTATTATTTTGACAAAAAATAATCTGTTTTTTGTACTAAAAACATTTTTGTAAACTTGAAAATTTATTAAAGAGTTATTATGGAGAAATATATCAATTTAACGTAACCCACAGCGAGTCCTTTGAAAAACTCATATAGAACTACATACTCTGATTTTCTGTAACCTCTATGACATCGGAAGCAGCAGCCAATCAGCTCTTAAAACATATAAATACTTGGGTAATTATATCTATTTGTTTTGTTGGATTTCACGTCAAAATATTAGGCTATATACGATAGCCTATCATTATTTTGAAATGATACCTTATAGGGAAGACAGCTAGCTAGTTGACACCATCCAATGCCAACTCTTGGACTATTTATTGGTTTATTTTGGTTGTTATTAAGCGCACTGTGTAAATGAACTATCTTTTTTCTTCCCATCACTTATAAAGAAACCCGATTTTGCCAACGTAAGTCTGAAGGTTTACTGTTGAGTCACTAAAGGGATTTAACACTGTATGGTAGGATTTGATCGCAGAAGAAAAAGGTCTCCAAATGTTACTGACCCTTCCAAGTCGCTCAAACACGGCCTAAAACCTGATTAAAAAGACGTCATTCTTGTGATACACCCGTGGTTCTAAGTGCGGAGCTCAAATTTTGCTCACCAATAACAGGCATGAATTTGATATTTAGCTATTCTATGAAATTTTTAATAATTGTTAGACGAACGGTGTCTCCTTATTTTATGTCTCAAATTAAAATATCTGTTAAATTATGATATTTTACAAATAATTTTAATGAAATTGTCTTCAATTATTATTTAATAAATTATTAAAAAATAACCGTCTTGCAAATCATCAATTATCAATTATAAAAAGCATAATGCCCAAAATAAAACATTTAGTTTGATTATGTTTTAACCAGACTTGAGTAATAATGCTCTTTAAACGTCTAAAAAACTAAGTTCAAGCAATATATGTTATTACTTCATTTCTCGAAATTGAATACATTGTGGGAGATGGGAAAAGAAGTAACAATGCCCGGTGTATGTACTGCTGAATTTTTTATTTTAAGAGTACAAGCTCTAATACAAAAAAGACATTTAAAATACATTGCCGAGTTAATAAAAGGTTATATTAAGAATCCAGTAGGTGGCACTAATTAAAGACAAATTTCAAATTTCTTCTAAATTACAAAATATTCTAATGCTACAAACATAGAGCAAAACCAAAATAATAGACCTTCTATAAGCTGACGACCATTAACTAGTTTTTTAGTTCATCAAAATAAACGGTTTTTTAAAACTAGTATTGAGAAGTTTGTTAGAGAAGAGCTGAATATTATTGTTCCAATAAAACTACTCCCAGCTGATAACATAGCTTTCTATTACTTAATTTCTATTTCTATCACTGCTTCTCTAGCATTTATATATACGTGTGTATAATCCCTTAACCTACCGGCTATCACATACACACACATTATCGTTTTGTATCCTAATTACGTGACATAAAAGACGTTTCCAATTATATACATTGGTATACTAAGCTGTCTGGAGTATCTCTAAGTGCCATATTAAAAAATGGGAATAATTAATGAATATATTAAATATAATTATCTGTTACTAGATGTAACAAATTATACTGATGCTAGTTATAATTTTAGTTCAGGCAAAGTAGTATCCGAACCATTTATCAACGAAACAAAAAGTTTCCATAAAATTTTCCTTATATTTAAAAAACAAAAACGGCTAAAATTCAAGCTCATGTTATACTTAACTGAAAAACCGTTCTTACCACCCAAGAATGGTGTCAAAATGTTCGCGTTTCGTTTATTTCACAACCCTTGAATATATATATATATATATACAGATACAGTTACGTATAGCATACTGTCACATAAGCTCTTAAGTCTAGTTTTCACTTTTCCAATGCAATTCACTCCATCACATTGTTTTGTTTAAAAGAAATGGAGATTTTTCATTCAATGCTTTCCTATTTTGCTTTTTGATGAACGAGTTCGTGATGTTTCAACTAAAAGGCTGTTCACGATGAACATGATTAATATCCTTGTCAACTTCAAAATGTGTCCATCGTTGAGTTGGGAAGTTTCTTTCCTTTCTTTACAACCCAACATTTCTTGATTTTTCAGTATAACTTTAGTTACTTTCTATATAAAGCTAGCCTCGAAGCAGTGCAGTTCCTTCATTATAAAGTATTAAACTCTTTTATACAAGACCATTAAGCTTTCTTCACCTTTGACACTTAAAAACAACATTTATTCCAAAATGAAGTCATTATTTCTCGAGACGTTTTTGCATAATTTTAAAGAATCATTATGTACAGTGTCAAATAATATAATGTAAAAAGGAAAAAAGAAAAGATGAAGTCATAATGTTGGTTTTTAGTCGTGTGTTATATAAGAAAGTTGTTTTGGGTTTTATTAAGAAACATCCCTTTACACGTTTAATGATCTTCATTTTTCCAGCACATTCTAGCATTAACATTTCAGTTTCATAAGCATATAAAAATTTAAAGCAAGTTATTATTTACCTTCGATATATCCTGGCTGAAATTGTTCTTTTTGACTATGGTTGAATTGTTTGACAATCGATCTCGAACAAGTTTTAGTTTTCTATTTAACTTATATCAGTGGAGTCGTTTATGAAATTTTACAAGTCTCATTTTCCATGTTTTCCAAATCGTTACTTAAAGTACTAGTTGGAAAGATGAAGACAAAATAATTATTACTCTGAATATATAATCTCGCTTACAAGTAATCTTTTGTTACGATTTTTTTCTGTCGCGAAGACTAGGTCTTTAGTTTTGTCCCAGTTTGGAACAACAGTAAATCTATGTATTTACAAAGCTTGTCTTCCTTGCACGTGCCAGATTTAATCATGGGTCTCATTTGTTCTGTATTTGGCGCAAGTCCCAACACTTGTCTTCATATCTGTATCAATTGAATATTTTTAATATACAATCCTTCCGTCACAGCTCAGAATCTTTGCATATTGCCAGTAATTTGGTTGTGTTATTGTTATCCAACATATTTTATTAATATGTTGCAGTTTTTAACGAAAAGTTTCTTGAAATCTCTTCCTAAAACAACAATCTCCATTACTTGAGCAATTTTCAGTTCAGTATTTTATCATATACCCGTGTTGCTTGTTTTATTTAAAATATTAGTCTAAAATTTAGCTGAGTTCTCTGTTCTGCTTTTTAGTGGGTTGTCTTCAGTTGTGACATTGTCATTTACATTTATTCCTTTGAACATTCCTTTTTAATGTTGTCCTGTTGGTTTTAAAAATGCTCATACAGTTTTGGCAAACATGTTGTTATATTGATGTTATTGTCTAGATGTATGGCGTAGTTATTGAATAAAGTCCCTAAAAGTCACAGGGAAGGTATTGTATGATCAGCCAAAAATGTAAGTATTGTTACTGTGATTTGTATATGTAGTCTTAACATTTGTTAATCAAAACACACATGCACACCTGTTTGGTATAAAATGGTTTTCTATTAATATAACGCTTTTTTTAAAAAATATGAAGGCTTTGTTCATACAGTTTTTATGTTTTTGATGTAGAGCACCCATTCCTCTTTAACTACCAGATGTTATAGGGAGTAAAATTGTTTGACTGTTCAGAAATGTTATGAAGCAAACGGGCGTTACCAAAACCTTACTTCTGGTGTACTGTATCCAGAATCCTATAGTGCATTAGGCTATAGAAAACGTATTTCCTCAAAAGTCTACTGGTAGACGTAGAAAACCTACTGTCTAATATTATAGTGTTTTGATGAGATTAACGTGTAAATGTTGAGAGAAGACTGCGACTCCTCACGACAGAGAAGACAAAACTTTATTAATTCCAGGATATCCAGAAAAACAGTGAATAGGAGACTGGTCAAACAAGGTTATTTTGAAAAATGACTAAATGCGATCCGGTATTAACCAGAATTCACTGTCGTCACCATGTTGCTTGGGCAAGATAACATATCAACTTATAGTTAGAACACTGACGACATGTCATCTGTTCAGTACTGAATGTTTAATATAGACGCTGTTTATAGTAAGTCAGTGTTACATTATTTCATGGTGTATGTTTTATAAAATTTTTGTTTTGATAGGTGAATAGCTGTTGTTTTGGATTAAACACAGAACTACATAATGGGCTATCTGTGCTCTGCTCACCAAGGACAACAAAATAATGTTTTTAACATTGTTAGGATACCACTGTGTCACTGAAAGGGGGTGTTAAATGAAATACTGAATTACACAACTTTCTACAGGTGTATGATAGAATTGTTTGATGTTCTAATAAATCGTTCGTGATGTACATGAAACACGTTTCATTACCCATATTACATAAGTAGTTGTTTAATATAACATGAATTTCTCAATTTAGCAGAGTTAATTCCATTTTTAATCCATCTTAATAATGATGTTACTTGTTACAAAATATACAAAAATTGTGTACTAACTGAAGTCGTTCTATGGAAATCACAAGTAATACACGCAAATAATTGCGTTATAAGTACTTAGGATGAACTTCTTTCTGTTAAAACGAAGGTTAAGAGTGTATTTTAATAAACACCTAGTCTGAAACTTCAACTTATTTTTTTCCGCTTCACTGTTGTTAACATAAAAGCAGAAATCCATAATGCTATGTAAGGTTGAAAATGCACGTATATTTATGAATTGCAGTCATCCTGACGATATCATAAGTTCTTGTTACATTATGATAAATTCCAATAACAGTAAGGTACGTACTCAGGTTGAAGCTAAAAATCATGCTCACAATTAGCACAACTAATTAGCTATTTATAAGGATTATAATGTATTGTTTTATCGATTGGAAACCTTCACCGATAAACTTAAAGAACGGTTACCCATACGACCGTTTTTAGGTTATATATTTTCATATAAATATATATGATTTCACGGTTTTTTTTGAAGAAATTATTAAGACTCTTATAACTTTAAGACATTTCTAACGGGAAATATGTGTTTCAATGCATTTAAAATATCTCGAAGCACAATATTTTGTGCTACAGAACTACACATACTTCCTGCTTTAATATTTTTTTATGTAATTTGAGTTTCTGATAATTCTACTAATGAATGTGTAGCTGTGTAGAAACTCAATATAATGATGTATTTGTGTTTATTTATAATTGTGCTTCATAAATTATTTCTATCATATAATATCTAAACACCATATGTTTGGCGGTAGTTTGATTATTTCTTATTTTGTTGTTTATTTTGACTTTCGCAAAAAGTTACACAAAGGCTATCTGATCTAGCCGTCCTTAATTTAACAGTGTTAGACTACAGAAAAGGCAGCTAGTCGCCACCACCCTCCGCCAACTCTTAAGATACTATTCTATTAACGAATGGTGGGATTGACTGTTACATTATAATGCTTCTACGGATGAAAAGGCGAGCATGATTCGAAAGTACGACTTTTAAATTACGAATCGAGTGCCCTAACTACTTGGCCGTGCCGGTCCTACGATGGCTTGAAAAAATAATGACGAAAACTCTATATTATAAATGTAAAGGCATTTCGATAATATCGTGTCATTACCTGACACAAGTAGTTTACGTAGACACACAAAATGTATATATATATATATATAAGCAATATGAACAAAGAGGCTCCTTCTTTATCAAATTTAATATTTAAATAATATAACTTGTAACGCATGTCTGTATACAATTTCGGTTATATTTTGTGGTAAAAATAGAAAAATAATTTCCATACAATTACTAGCTATACAGAATGATTTACAGAAAAAGCTAAAGATGAATTTTGAGTGGTAAAAATAATTATGATAGATTCAAATTAAGCTCTACTCAATCTCCCAAAGGTTACTTTTTATAACTTATTACAGAAACCACGTGGTTAAATTTTGTAGTGGTTTTATTTTCCATTTTACGAAAAGAAAATACATGATTACGTTCTTATCTTGATTTAGCTTGAAACCATTTTTATTTCCTCTTCAGGACCAACATGGCCAAGTGGTTAGGGCCATCCTCTAATGATCTGAGAGTCGCGGGTTCGAATCCACGTCGTACCAAACATGCTCACCCTTACAGCGGTGGGAGCGTTATAATGTTACAGTCATTCCCACTATTCATTTGTAAAAGAGTAACCCTAGAGTTAGTAGTGAGTAATGATAACTAGCAGTGTTTCATCTAGTCTTACATTGCTAAATTCGAGACGACCAAGGTAAATAGTCATAGTGTAGCTTCGAACGAAATTCAAAAATTAAAAACAAATAACACTTCACTAACGACATTGTTTACTTCAAACAGAACCTATAGAGCAACAAAGGATTATTACATTTATTACAGAATTTTTAGCAATTTGTTTTTCTGCAAAGTGTCTAATAAATAGTTTTAAATGAGTTATTTTGCATAATTCAAATTAATAAACAAATTTCTGTAGATATGAAACTCTTTAAGGCATTTTGCAGTTTTCATTACTCTTTTAATATGTAGCCTGAGAGATAAGAAATAACTCAGCAAATTAAATACAGCTTTTACTGGAACTTTTTGATTATTTATATATTTGTGATATCAACACTGTACTTTCACCGAATATATAATTCTGTAGCTCTAGTATTCATATTAACACTTTTTGCATTAAATTCGTGCAATTAGAATTTTTCTTTTACTACAAACGTGGTCTATCTAGTTGATTTATGACAATTTGTGATTAAACTTCCGATATGAGCCAACCTAAAATCCTATTAAATATTTCTTTAACAAACATTGATATATAAAACAAAATCTGTATATATATATAAAACCAATCTTACTCCCTTGACTTATTTAAAACTTCACGTGAAATGTTTAGCAGCAGCTGCGCTCAATGGTAAAGGAACAAGTCGATCCTGAAGCGGTTCATTTCTCCTAACGGACCCAGCTTTTTCCCCAGGTTATGCTTCAATGGAACAGAGCTCTTATTTTAGTGTCTTCACATATGGCTGCTTCTCCCTTGTATTTGTGGAACCTCCGTTAAGGCAGTCAAGCCGTAGTTTTGTAGTGACGAAATTAAGTTAGAGAGAACAAAGAAAATGTGACGTGAAATGAGCCATTCTATTCTCTTGGCATTGTATATAGATTCAATAATTTTGGTAAAGTTTAACCCGAAGACTCCATAGACTGAAATCGGTTTTTGGAGCGTTATTCTACTCAGCATCGTTTCTACTATATACACACATGTAAACAACTTTCACCTCAAACAACACTCGGTTTTCTCATTTACAATTAAAAAAATGTTAAGAGTCTGTCAGAGATCATTGAATTAGGCTAAGACAGAAGTCGGTTAAAAAATAAGTAATTTCAGTTTTGGTAGACATTATTGTCCTTGCTATTAGAAATAACCAATACTGTTCGGTATGTACAAAAAATCCTACATTTTAGTATATTACAAATATGTAGCCCCCCAGCGGCTCAGCGGTATGTCTGCGGACTTACACGCTAAAATCCGGGTTTCGATACCCGTGGTGGGCAGAGCACAGATAGCCCATTGTGCAGCTTTGTGCTTAATTCAAAACAACAACTACAAACATGTTGAATTATTTATTGCCAACAAGCTAGTCTGAAATAAACGAGAAAATCGCGAATAAATATAACACCACAATTTCTTTCTCAATTAATTTATTTTATCAAGATTTAAAATTGAAATTAGTTGGATACCTGGGAAGATCAGTTCATTTGAAATCATCCATCTTGTTTCAATAAAGACAATTAAATATCCATCCTTAAAAATAAATAAGTTGGTTTTAACAGATTTTGCGAAAGAAATTCTAAATTTTTTAACTCAAAACATGACACACAACCATAAACTATAACTCGAGAAAGTAATAGAGTTTCATCAGAAAAAGCTAATAAACCACGAGTTATTTATATGAGCGATAACTTAACACATTTTTGATTTTTCTACAACTTTACCATTTAGAAATGTTAATGATACCTTCTGTTGAACCAAACAGCATAAAAAATAAGAAAAACTTATCTCCACAGTTTTATTTTGAAACACCCAATAATTTTTTTTTTCTAATTTCATAATTATGGTAGATTACTTTACCTTTCGGCTCCAAAGTTTTTGTCGTTGATTTTATTTTATATTAGTTTAAAAGGTGTTAGTAGGTGTTTGATAATAAATATTTAGCTGACTTCTTTCAGGTTTCAAGGAACGAATGGTTTTGGTATTTTTACCCTGTGCCTCTAAATTTCGAAACATCACAAACCTTTGAGTTTTCATTGTTTGATTTTCGTCACAAATGCTCAACTCTTAAAACTTTGTTGACTACTATTTGAATGTAAATATTTGATGTAAATATAAATATGACGCAAATGTAAATATTTTACGAAAAGAATGATTGAACTAGGTAGAAAATTACAGTTTTTAATAGCGTTCAAAGAAGTCTCGGTCTGGAAGTCGTGTTCAAACGTTACTATGGGACGAAACAGACGTTATAACTTGATTGATTCTCAGAATTTACTTTAATAATAGTAGTTTTGAACGTGTTTCTTGTACATCTGAATATAATGTAAAATTTAAGTGCTGTTAAAATTTAAACGAATAAATTCTCATGAGCTTAAAGCTTCTAAGTGAAATTTAACAAGAAACAAGGAAATAGTGTTTATTCAAGAATTATTATCATTAAAGGATAATTTAGAGGGAAATAATACATTCTACTTCAATAGTTTATCACTTTTTAATCTTCACACATTTAACAAGGTTCACTGAAACCAAAGTGAAATCTAATGGGAAACGGTAACTTCCAGAAGTTAATTTGAAATTTATTTTTACTTGAACTGCCATGCGGGCGTTATAATGTGACGGTCAGTCCCACTATTCGTTGGTAAAAGAGTAGCCCAAGAGTTGGTGGTGGGTAGTGATGATTAGCTGCCTTCCCTCTAGTCTTACACTGCTATATTAGAGACGGCTAGCACATATAGCCTCGAGTAGCTTTAAACGGTATTAAGAAAAACATAATTTTATTATCATATCCACATAAGAGTGAAAAAAAACAGTAGTTGTATTGTTTCTTTTATATTTAGTGTGACAAGGTTTTTTATGCTGTATAATGACTACTGATAAAGGCTTGCCGTAGATGGTAGTTTCCAATGTATCCTTATTATTTACTCACAAAAACATTAAAAAAAAGTGAACAACCATTTGTTTCAATTGTAATTAAAGCTTGTTTACTTTTGAATTTAGCTCAAAGCTATGCGAGGTCTGTATGAGCCAGCCGTCCCTAATTTAAAAATGCAATATTAGAGGGAAGGCAGCTAACCATCATCATCTACAAACACCTGTTTGTCTGTTCTCTTTGTACCAATTATTATTACATTATAATGTTCCTTTGACTGAAAAGGCGAGCATGTTTGATGTGACAGGAATTCGAAGCCCTACTCATCAGATTAGAAGTCGAGCGCCTAAACCCCCTGGCCATGCGGGGCCAAGTTAAATTTTATAGAATTATCAATTCTACTAAGATAATTAGCAAAATTAACTAGTTCATCTATTTTAGCACAACCTGAAATTTTAATTAGTATGAATATACGTGAATCTATTGATATAATTAAATATTAAAAAAGTAAATTTAAACTATTAAATAAGAATAATGAACCTGATGGAAATGTTGTTAGTAGATGGCGTAAAATTCTTCAATATGCAAATTGGTCATGTGGTAATTGTATAAATAAGGTTTATATTTTGCAAAACCTCACCATTTTGAAGATGACTCACTGGGGTACGGTGAAACACGTGGAGTATATGAGATTGTTTTTCATAATTTCGTTTTTGTAATTGATGTTTTTATATAATTTGTGTATGTTTTGGATTGAATTACTTGTACATACCTGTGAAAAATTTTTCATTTTTATATTATTTTACTTTAGTGTAACACTCATTTACACTGTATTTACTTTTGTTTTTGGTTGTTATTATGTTAACCCTGATTATGTGAGATCTAGTTTTTAAATGGTAGTGTATATACTTACTGTATTTTCAGTTTCTATTTTTGTATTTTATGTTGTATATTTCCATCTGGGTTTTCAATTTATAATTCTAAAAACCTAATGTTAATTCACATTGTTGTGTATTTCGTATATATTTATTGTACCTTTTATTTGTATTTTAAATTTGGTTAAACACAATGTTAACTCTCATTGCTGTAAATTTTTGTATGTACTTATTGTTCATTTTGTACTGATATCTTGTTTAATAAATTCAAAATCATATAAGATTGTTTTCCAGTTTCATGGTATTTTTCACTGTTTATTAAGCTTGTATAACAAGTTATTGGTATTTTGTTGTGCTTTTTAGACTGGAAACTGTATGATTTTTTAGAAGTGTATATTAAATAATAGCTGTTTTTCTAAATAATAGTGATTTTTTTAAACATTGAACATGAGTGCCAAGGAATTTTAAAATAATCAACTCTGTTAGGATTAAACTTCGTGTTATTAACTGAAAAAAGAAATCAAATTATTCGAACTTTTATGAGGAAAAAATAATTTACAGATAAATTATATGCGTGTGTTTGTGTGCCTTTGGCCAAATGAAAGAAATTCTTGGATCTTTGCCTAACAGTCAAAAGTATAAGTGAATGAAACCACAAAAACCACCTATGTAATACCTAATCTGTATAAGTAGAAACACAAAAAACTATTTATGTAATAGCTAATCTGTATAACTGACAAAAACAACCTTATTTTTAATATAACATCTGATACAAACAAGCACTGAAAAACATAAAGATAATATTACATGTAGGTTAGTTTAGAAAGTTGCTTTATCTTTAACATTTTATTTAAAAAAATAAGTTTACAATAGCAAAGAAAAAGCAGCCTAAATTATCAGAGCTAAGATCATATTCCTTTGCAGCAAGAAGTCTTGTTTCTATAATTATATCCATGATATATTGAAAACAAACACAACAATTATCAGATTTGATATAGGAATATCCTTAACAACTATTCTTACTTATAATAATGAGAGTTGTAATACCTGCTTTTGAAAATTGCTTATAAAATATTAATAGGACGTTGTATTATGAGTTTACCTATCTGGTTTAATTATATTTAAACAAAAGTTTAGGTTTGCTTTGAAAACACAGGTTGTATTGTGTAACGTGTAAATATTCTGTAGTTTTTATTTCCTTGGAGACATGCAAGTTATTAGTAAATGCTACGAAATAATAACAGCCGAACTACATTCTATACACTGTAACTACTCAATATTTTAAACCATAGAATAATAGTATGCACTGGAAAAATTATAAACACAGGTTATTGGTCCAGGAGAGGTTAGGTGTGTATGAAATATTTGGTATATACACTTACATTTCGTTTTAATACCTTTAGAAGGTAACTACGAATTCAGTGTGCTTTGAAAGTTTTAAAGAGAAATAAATAACTGTACAGAAATCTTTCCGCATTTTCTTGAATCAAAATTGAATGAAACTTTTTTATTGAAAAGAGACGAAACTCATTTGAAGATGTAATAGTTTTCCATTTATTTCTTCGTTTCCACTCAATGAACAACGTAACTGACTGTGTGGCTCCTGACAGAAGCTCGGAACAAGAGGATAGCCGAGTTTGTCGCGGTCTTTTAAAAGACTTAATTGAAAGTTTCTATTTACGGTTTTGAAGGAAATTTCGTATGTCAACCTATAATTCTTTCAAAGTTCAAGAAATACCTCTTTTTATTTTTCTCAAGAAGGAATAATTTAATTTGTGTTTTTCATTTCCTTTTGAACGTTGGAGACTTGAAAGGTTATTACATTGTTATATAGTATTTTCTAAAGGGAATGATTGTTGCGTTACTCTATGAACACAATTTCTGCTAATAACATTTTTTTGGAACTATAATGCATAAAGTCCATCATTATACGACACACTTTGCATGCATTGGAATTTAAAAATTAATTTTGTTTATTTTACTTTCACTTTTAAAATGTCTTCAATCTTTGTAGAAGAAATATATAATATATTTAAGTAAATTCAGTTTCAGGCTTAGGAAAATGAATACAGCTAACAGATTACAGCTTTATAATTTACTGTATGACTTTACAGAAAATCTAATATTTGTTTCTTGAATAATTTATAAATCAATTTTAGTTTTAACACAGTCTTAACAAGATCATAAACACCCCTCTCCACTGCAGTAAGGTAAAAATAACAGATATTTGTATAACAAGCATACTTAAAGATTTACCAACGACTTGAGTGATGATAATGGAATTTTCCACAGATAATAATTAAAACACAATTTACTACGTTTACTCTTATTTTAAATTAATCAAAATTGCTTTGTTTTAGTAATTAAAGGTTACAAAAATATAACATCAAAATATGAACTATATACATGTGAATAAATATATATATATGTGAGGAGAGATATTCTCGAGTGTAATAATATTACAAAAATATTAAACGTACTACCATGATCGAAATACTTAATTTTTTAACTTCTTTAGTTGGTTGGAATCACTTTCACTGCTCTTCGGCCCATCTACACATCTACAGATTTGTATGTGAGTGTCAGTGCTATGCCTTAGCAAACAGTAGCTTTCAGCCAGTTATCGTGTGGAGGTTGTTATTCAATACGAAAAAACACGTCTTATATCATGTTCTATGTACATTAACTAACCACTTTATCAGAACTCCCGTCTAATATTGGGTTGTGCTGTCTTTCGCACTCCAAATATTTGATTCAGCATTCAGTAAACGTTTTAAGACGCTGGAAGTCGTCTTGTTCGATTACAACCCATTCACGGAAGTTGAGTCTCCAATTGGCTTACAAATAAATCATAAGGTGTATTGTAACCCTTGAATGACATATTCTGATCTTGTTTTCAAATTACTATTGTCCACCAAACTTATTATACAACATTATTACAAATAACGTTAGATACACGTCGAATGTGATTTAAGTTTTAGAAAAACAAGAAATACAAAATCTGCCAAAAGAATATAACCAGAAACTTGTACAGTAGAAGCAAAGAAAGCAGTATAAACTGTTTATCCCAAGAATTATACAGTGAAAACAACGAAAACAGTATCAACTGTTTCTTTCCAAGAATTACACAGTGAGAACAACGAAAGCAGTATCAACTGTTTTTCCCAAGAATTATACAGTAGAAACAATAAAGTCAGTGTCAACTGTTTCTTTCAAAGAGTTATACAGTGAGAACAATGAAGGCAGTGCCAACTGTTTTTTCTCAAGAGTTATACAGTGGGAACAATGAAGGCAAAATCAACTTTTAAATATAATTTTCAATTATTAAAAAACAACAACAAAGAATTTCATGAGCTCCCAATAATTTACTGTTCAAAGTTTGCATTTTCTAAACGTGCTTTCTTGCGTCTGACATGAGCCATTTCGGACTAGTTGTTGACTGACACATGATATTTCCAAAGTTCTCCTGGCATCCTATATTTAAAAATTATTGCATCCGTGCTCCCTTCAAGGAATTAGACACTTGGGCCATAGTTTGACCTCTTTAAGATAATGCAAGACTACGACATCGCGTTTTTTTTTCCCTTAGTTTCCAACAGATAACTGTTCCTTGTGAGAGATCTATTCTGTCATGACCGCCAATATTGACAGAGTCTGATAACAGATGTGTCATATAGCAACAGCTGGACAAAATAGTCATTGATACTAACTCTTTCGTTAAGGGGAGCCATAATCAGCAGTAACATTCTTTCGAAAGTGTTCCTTGTCTTAAGCTTAATATTCGTTTATAAAGCTTAGATAGTTTTACCTATTTTTCTGACCTGACGCTTGACGTGATTAGTGAATTTTATACACGCAAAAAATGGGAGTATCAAAAATGTGGAGGAACTAGTCTATAGAAGGTGGCCCGGCATGGCCAGATGGTTAAGGCACTCGACTCGTAATTCGAGGGTTGCGGTTTCCAGTCCCCTTCACACCAAACATGCTCGCCCTTTGAGCTGTGGGGGCGTTATCATGTGACGGGCATTTCCCCTTTTCGTTGGTAAAAGAGTAATCCAACAGTTGGCGGTAGATGGTGATAACTAGCTGTCTTCCCTCTAGACTTACATTGCTAAATTAGGAAAGGCTAGCGCAAATAGCTTTCGTTTAGCGTTGCAAAAAATCAAAACAAACCAATGCATTGAAGTTGGCTACTCTATTGGATATTTAAAAAATAAAACAAACAAATATTTAAAAGATACAAGACCATTATTTGGCTTGTTTCAGTACACGCGCAGGATATCTTCAGGTATCAAAGACAAACAGCAACGTGATTTGCTATTTATCAAATATCTTCTACCTTGTCTGATATAATGTCACAAATATCTAAAATCTTGTTGTTGTTGTTGTTTTTGAATTAAGCGCAAAGCTACACAATGAGCTATCTGTGCTCTGCCCACCACGGGTATCGAAACCCGGATTTTAGCGTGTAAGTCCGCAGACATACCGCTGAGCCACTGGGGGGCATCTAAAATCCTAAAACCGAAAAAAAAATTAAAAGGTGTTCTTCATACATACTAACATTTCAAGTTTTAACAACGATGATTTCTACGAAGAAGTGAGTTATCGCTTTTACTCTTACCTCAGCTATAATTTAAGAACTTCAAGATACGTTAACTATAAAGATATGCTGTTGTTGTTGTTTTTAATTTTGCACAAACGTAGACGAAAACTATCTGCTTTAGCCGTCCCTAATTTAACAGTGTAAGACTATAAGGGAGGTAGGTAGTCATCACCACCCCTCACCAACCCTTGGGCTACTCTTTTACCAACGAAGAGTGGAATTTACCATCACATTATAATGCCGTCACGACTGAAAGGGCGAGAATGTTTAGTACGATAGGCGATTCGAACTCGCGATCCTCGGATAAGGAGTCGAACCTCCTATCCACTTAGTTATGCATGACCCTAACTACAGAGACTAGTTATTTGTAAATGATACGTGCGTTACTAAAAATATAGGAAATTCTGAATAATAAATTGACTACAACCACCTCACTTTCAGAAAGCTAATCAAATAGAACAGAATGTAAAATAAAATTATATATTAACTATTATTCTGTATAATAAACTTTAAAACGTTCATAATTCCATAAGTAAAAACAAAAGAAAATTGAAACTCACAATAGTTCAAATCGATTAGGTGACATGTTAAATATCATCAATACCAATGATATTATTGGCTGTAATTTCATTCTTACCTTATGTGATATACCAAGGTTAGGTTATTAAGGATAACGTTAAAACCGTATACGTGGCTTTATAACTGTAAACATTTATATTAATAAAGTAATAATATTAAAAATTGGCTTAATACTAAAAAAAAGACCTTGAAAAATGTATGTTATTTATTTCAAATCAATAAAAAACTAATGTTTGCTTTTAAGCAAAACTTGATTCTTTTTAAGACTCGGTGGTTGTGTGTCAGTTAGTTTCTCATAGCCTTCAACTGGTACGAAACGGATGGTGTCAAAACGGATGAAGATTTATATAAAGGTAAATTTTAACCACACTCTATGGGTAGGCGAGGAATTTCATAAAACTCATTCTAATATACTGTTTTACTTACTAACTTATATGCGAGGACTAATGAATCGTCTCTGTCCCAAGGTTTGAATACAGGTGAAACTTCTCACTTGCACCCCTGTGGAACCCAGGTATTTCCCCAAAAGCGGACCCGAAATTTGATACTGATTTACATCAAAACACGTAAATAAGTAAGCCTTTTAATTAACGTTCATAATTTGATTAAAGAAATTAAATTAGCGTTATAAGAGCAACGATCATGAAACTGAAAAAGTGAAAATTATTAATTCAAGGATTAAATTCGCATTACAGAGACTGTGAACACAGGTCAACAGGTTTGTTAGATTTATAGTATTCATGTATGTTCTGTAAACATTCCTATAATTCATAGAAGAATAAAAAAGAAACTTAATACATAAACAAAAGCGTACCACCCGTCTATGTGTATAATTATTTTACACTAAAATACTAAAAAGGTAAGATATTATGTGTTTTTTAATTTCGCACAAAGCTTCTTGAACGCTATCTGTGCTAGCCGTCCCTAATTTAGCAGCGTAAGACTAGAGGGAAGGGAGCTAGTCATCAGTACCCACCGCAAACTCTTGGGCTTCTCTTTTACCATCGAATATTGGGATTCGAATGTCACATTATAACGCCCCCACGGCTGAAAGGGCGAGCATGTTTGGCGCGACGTGGATGCAAACCCGCGACCCTCAGATTACGAGTCGCACGCCTCAACACGCTTGGCCATGCCGGGCCGAAAACGTAAGATGGATAGGTTGAATTAATCACCATTTGTGTACACAAATACGTACAGGTATGTAAGTAGTAACGCTAACCTGTTAAGACACATATCATCATATATAAAAGTAACATTTCTTTTGTAATTACATTTACATATGTGTGTGTATAATATTTCGTACATCAGTTAATTCACTTCATTGTTGTTCAGCGTGTCCGATGTGCCTTTCACATTTTAATACTTTTTGTGAGTGAAAATTTCTTATAATCATTATCACTATATTGTTTTTATTTATGCTCATAGAATGTTCAGTAAAGACCATAAGACATATTTAAATAGTTTTATAGATTCTAATCTACGTTTTTATCTTCTAACATTCTTATTGAGTCACGGGCATGTAACCAACACGCAAATGAGCGATCAACTTCATCGTAATGACATATATAGTATTGTTACACGAAAATATCGACTTTTCTCAGTTTTCTATAGAATTCCAGGTCTACTGGGTCTCTTACAAAAACAAAGAATTATTTTCTGCAAGGATAAGCTTTTGGAAGATTAGGAATTCTACAACTAAAGGCTTTCAGTACATAACACAACACTGACGGGTGGTCTCTAGTGAGGACATCTTCTAATGAAAACCTGTCAAGAGAAAAAGATACACATAGCCCACATTCCATGAAGAATCGTGGGGGCTCACACACTTATAAATCACAAGTTAAAAAGTACACACTGCAAAGGTTTAAACTGAAACAATAACCACTCTTCTTGTCTCAAACTTTGAAGTGTTTTCATCAGTAACGAAAACAGTTTATAATTAAAGTCATTCTAACGAGTTAATTAAAAGACTTAACTTGTCATTAATTATACGGCAAGCAAATCTGACATCTTACTTCTTTAAAAGATGATCACGAAGCTTGCAATTTCCTTAATGAGAGAATTTAGTCTGTAAGAATAAGCATGATGCATGAAGTGTCAACTGGTAAATGGATCTCTGGAAGTGAAGTCAGACATATACCTCAAACTATCGCCAGTAGGGCTTAACTTGGTAAGAACAGAATAGTGAAAATTATCGCTTGTTTGTTTCTTACTCTCCTTATTTTCTTTTTAAAATCACATACATTTTGTATAAATGGAACAGTATCAGACTAAGCCTTTTTTTTTTTCAAATAAAAACTAAAAGATAGAATGAATATATCTAAAAAGATAACCTTTTCAGCCAGGGACGCTTTACCAGTTTCTAAAGCAACATTTGTTTCTAAGCTAAGTATGTGACTATAGACTGTCCCCATGGTCTAATATCATCGGTACCATAAATATTCTCGTCCTTGCACAGGAATGAGCAGTAATAGCACTTGCTTTCCCTCTTGGGTCCTTTGGTCATGAACTAGGGTTAATAAAATCATATGCTAAAACGGAAAGCTGCGTGTACAATAGCTGGAATTTCACGAACCCGTGAAGAGTGCTTAACGTAGAATGTATTTCTTAATACCGTTAAACTAATCAGTATTTCTAAAGCTGTAAAACAATAACTGTTTAAAAGGAAATATTAATTAGTGCATTATGACATTAATGTGACTCTTTTCCGTTGAAAGGCGAAATGTAATTTTATCCACACATGAAATTGTTAACTATGTACGATATGAATGATCTATAAGGAAACAAAAAAAATTGTTTATTTTTTTTATTTAAGTAGCGTTTATTATAATTATATGAAGTATTTTAATTAAATTTCTGCACCCCGTTGTTAAAATTAGAATCGCAGTTTTCTTTTAAAATATATAAGATCCAATTCGCTCTTCAGCTATCAGTTTCTACCTGTTGTCTTATATTCATTAGTTAGATAACTCCTTAGTTATCTAAAATTCACAACTGTTGAAGATCACTGTAGAATTTGAACCAAAACATCGTTAAAACATCACAACACAATAACAAAGTCATATCGTTTACATTGAGATGAATAAATTGCACCCATTGTAAATATCGAACCCAGAATTATAACTTTATAAGTCCTCAAGCTTACAACTAAGCATTAAGGAAATTCCTTCGTATAGAATGTATAAACTTTGTCAAGCTTTGCATCTCACTTTCGTTAATGTAAATGGTCTAATTTTGAATAAAAATCCATGGAAACGTACTTATTTATCATTTACTTCATGTTTTCAAACATTAAGCTTATTTTTCTACTTTTATACAGGCGCAGCATGGCCAGGTGATTGAGGTACCGGACTCGTAATGTGAGGGTCGTGGGTTCAAATCCTCGTCGCACTAAACATCCTCACGTTTTTAGCCATGGGGGCGCTATAATGTCATGGTCAATCCTACTGTTCGCTAGTAAAAGAGTAACTCAAAAGTTGGCGGTGGATGGAGTTGACTAACTGCTTCCCTCCTCGTCTTACATTGCTAAATTAGAGACTGCTAGCCATCGTGTTGCTTTGCGAGGAACTCAAAACAAACCCTACTTTTACACAGCTATCGAAATAGTAACGTCAAATTAATTTGGGCAGGTTTTGTTTCGTTATTTCAATTAATGTTTAAACAATATTACGACATATTTATGAAATATATTCTTAGATAAATGTGCAAATGTCACATTTTTATCAATTTTTTACAGAGAACCACAACGTATTTTACGATTTTATTTGTTATCGTTTTATTACTTTTACTTATATATTTGAAACACATAATAATAGTTACACGCTGTCAGAGAAAAGCTGTGTAGTATAGCCAGGTATTATCACTGATTCACCTGTGAAAGAACTTCATTTTCTAAACTTGAAGAAATAAGTTTAATTCAAGTCAAGCAAATGCACTGTACCTATTACATAGTTCCTAGCAGTATTGAACGTATGAAACGCCTGCTTTAGTAGAATATGATTTACTGATGTTTCTATTGCATCATACATGTTGTTATTTAAATCAGTACTACAACCACTCTGGATTTTATGCCTATCTTTCTTACAAGAGTAGTTTGTGTTGCAAACAGCAGTAATAACCTATAAATACTAGAATAGTTAATTGTTTACACCAAATGTTTGACATAATCTCTACTCTATTATTAAAGATTCTTTCAAGACTATGATTTATGCTGTGGGACATTATTTCTTTTAAATGTTTGTAGACGAATGTTACAAGCTCATTTTTTCTAAACTTATTTATTAGTTTTGGTACCAAAAATCATCATTGTTTATATATTTTATGTGTTAAGTTTGGAGTTAAACACAAATCTACCAATGGGTTATCTGTAATTTGCCCACCACGGGTATCCAAACGTGGTTTGTAGCAGTGAGAGTTCGCAGACATATTTCTGTGCCACTGTTGGACTCAGTTATTAAACTTCGAGATATTAATCTAGATGACTTGATATAGACAAAGTTGTCACCTGGAAGTCAAAGAGAAGTTAATTGTTTACACCAAATGTTTGACATAATCTCTACTCTTCGCCTGCGCAGAATTTCTCAGCTTATTTCTTTTGTTTAAATCGCCTCGATATTTCGAAGCTATTTTGATAGATATTGTTGTTGTTGTTGTTTTTTAGAAATTACTCTGTCGTTCTATACTTAAGAAACACTAAACTCAATACACTAAGCACATACCTTTACGGTAGAAACTGTAAAAAAAAAGGAGAAGTAACAGACAACTGTACATATAAATGGAAGGGAAGGAGGAAGTATTTGTGCTCGAGCGGATATCCATGTGATCTGGTGAGTGTCATTGTATCGAGTATTCTGACAAGCGTGGTTTCCATCTAATTCTTCACATACCAGTCATGTCGTTGGTGACATTTCTTTTTATCGCCTGTGCACCGCTGACATCTTTCTCCACACGACTCGCTGGTCCAGACTAATATAATCATCAATACCGAAAAGTCCTGACCGACGACCTGACTGACCTTCATGACTCCTATAAAGACATTATCAGAAAAGGAATGAAATATGTCATAGTTGGAATAAATATCTGATTGATTGAGCAATATGTTTTGAACTAAAACTCAGATAGCAAAACATTACAATATTAATAGCAAAAGTAGCATGGCACATTGATTCATATAAAGCGTTCGTCTAATGATTCAAGTATTTTGTTAAGGAATCTATGCAAATCCCGGGAGGTAAGAAATTGCGTCTACACATTGTGAACAAAATTGACTATTTTTATCCCCACATATATGTTATACTTCCTGGTATAGGTATTTTGGCTAGCTAAGATGAAGGAATGTACAATCTTATTTGACAGCATCATTTTCGTTTATTATGGAATCTCTTATTCGCTGAAACTATTCCAATCCTAAAGTATAAAATGTAATAACTCATGTGGTAGTCACTTAAAGTAGTAATGTATTTTTAAGCATCTCGTAAAAAGTATGATTGATTTTCAAGTAGATTGTACCAAAAGTACTGGTAGATTCTTAAGCTATTCGTATCAAAAGTGGTGAGGGATTCTTGAGTCGCGTGTACCAAAAAATAGTGGTAGATTCTTAAGCAGTTTGTACCAAAACTATAGTGGATGTAAAGCAGCTCGTACTAACTTGTCGCTAGAGCTGTATTTGATTAATAACATTATTATTTTAGCCCTTATAAAATATTAAACGCCTTCATGTCTTAATGACATTCGAAAAAAGAATTAAATGATAAAAATCCTACTAACTCATTTGAAAAAAAAACACTTTAAAGTCAACCAAATTAAGAAAAAAAAAACAATTCGATCAATTTCAAATTAATGTCATACTATGGGTACGTTGCTTAAAACGGAACTTGAAATTTGACGTGATATACAAAATATCTTCAAAAGAAACAGTAAATTCCAAAACGGACATGTTAGCATTGAAATAAATCAAGAGGTTTGTCAACTGGATCCTGGAATTTACTTTTGATTAAATAACTTAACGTTGTAAAGTAATATAATGCGCCTTATTTGTCACTATGACCAGCATTCGGTACTTATAGAACACAGTCAGAATTTAAGCAAAACACACACCCGTAGTTATACAATTGACATTTTAAAGTAGAAATTACCAGCATTATTCTAATCATTAACTGTTCTCGTGATTAATTTAAAGCATGTTCTTAAATAGATTTTAACTATTTACGTACAAAACTAAGTAAACTAATCCTAAATCTCTTAATATTTTAACACTTTTAGAAAAACAAAATAAACAGGTTAAAGGAAAACAATGTTAAACAACTCTGATAGCTGTTATTTTTTTCCTTGTGTAAAGTTACACAATAAGCTATCTGTAATTTGTCCGCTGCAAAAATCGCACCTTAGATTTAAATAATATAAATTCGTTAACTTACCGCTGAATTACAAGAGACTTAAATGATTGAATAAATGTTGTTCCGCTAGACGTAAAAATTAAAACTTGAATGAACGATAACAAAGAACAATCCAACTGAAAATCAGTGGAATAAATCACTACTTACAATAGCAGAGTAACCAACTATGCTAACCATTTACTGTAAGAAACTCACTAAAATAATCGCAGAAAACCACACAGAGACAAAGTGCAACACCAAACTGGAAAAACAATAATGAATCCAATTAAGACGCATTAGTAAAACACCGGATTTTTTTAATGACGGAAAGTAAAGAACTAAGGTAAATTATTCACGACTAAGAAACAAAAGCGCTTACATTAATTTTAAAATTACCCTATGGCAGACTCAGTGCTGCGTTTATTACTACTGTAGTAAAATATTCGTACCAGTTTTTTTTTTCCTACAGCTGCTTGTAAAATTAGAATCTATGATAATAAGGCTGGAGACACTATTATAAATATATATGCATATTGTTTACTCTAACAGCATAAAGTGGAGCATTTCTGATTAGTATAATAGTACTTAAATGGTTTTAAAGAGCTTATTTGCTAGCAAAGAAAAACTTTGGAATATTTAGAGGGTGGGAGTTTCGACTTTCTAAAGTCAACTTAAAAACAGCTCTATAAGCTTTTTTTTTTGTATGAATTTCGCACAAAGCTACTTACTAGCCGTCCCTAATTTAGCAGTGTAAGACTAGAGGGAGGGAAGCTAGTCATCACCACCCACCGCCAACTCTTGGGCTACTCTTTTACCAACGAATAGTGGGATTGACTGTCACTCCCCCACGGCTGAAAGGGCGAGCATGTTTGGCGCGACGCGGGCGCAAATCCGCGACCCTCGGATTACGAGTCGCCCACCTCACGCGCTTGGCCATGCCAGGCCCTCTATAACTTTCACATGAGTTTGTTTAGTAACTGCGTATAAAATTTGGCGCAATGTACATAGTTAGCCGAATTTGGTCTAGACTGCAGTGTTTAATTGCTTTCGATTATCTGTTTGTTTTGAAACAAACAAACACAATGGGCTATCTGTGCTATACCCACCACAAGTATTGAACGCCTTCGAAGAGAAACTTGGCGAGCAGCGATGAAGAAAAAAACTGATAAAATCTTTCCTTCACTTTGAAGAACCAAAATGAAAATAGTTTTTTTAGAAGGTGTGTCCGGGTTTGGATAAAATATTGACAGTCATTTTTTTCTGTAGGCTTGTAAAAAAATAATAATACCAAGGACAAATGGATGAATTCTGAAAATCGTTTTTTTTTGTTATTATCAATATATTCACAACCTTAAGCATTAATATGAGATATTTGAATTGAGTGTTTTTGATGACGAGAAACCAACACCAACATAATTTATAAAATACAATGCAACAGCTGACACGACTTCTATATTGGAGAAACAAGCAGAAAAATGAAAACTAGATTCAAATAATACAAAATAAAAGAACATCTTCACACGTTTTTGAACACTGGCAATCAAATAAACAGGACATAACCATTGAAAACACACAGATACCAAATAGGTAAACAAATATAAACAAACGCAAAATCAAAGAAGCCGCACATATGCAGCAACTGGAACTAAAATTACATCAATATAAAGGAGCAACTTTATATCTACACAAATTAATAACCTAACATCCAACTGTGGCCCGGAATGGCCATGCGTGTTAAGGAGTGCGACTCATAATCTGAGGGTCGCGGGTTCGCATCCCCGTCGTGCTAAATAGGCTCGCCCTTTCAGCCGTGGGGGCGTTATAATGTGACGGTCAATACTACTGTTTGTTGGTAAAAGAGTAGCCCAAGAGTTTGCGGTGGGTGGTGATGACTAGCTGTCTTTCCTCTAGTCTTACACTGCTAAATTAAAGATGGCTAGCACAGATAGCTCTCGAGTAGCTTTGTGCAAAATTCAAAAACAAAAAAACAAACAAACATCCAACTGCAATCCCCCTTATAATCTCTCACCCGCTTTTACTCTTGTGCCTAAGACGTGTACCCAGCAACGATCAGTTTTCTTAACCTGAAAATGACCTAGGAAGGTGAGAACGTTGTTCTCTCCTTATCAGTAAAAGTGTTAATACCCATACCCGCTATTCTGAGATAACATTTGGACTTGAGTTTTGTTCCAAAAAAAAAGAAAAAAATGGTGCTTTCTAACAAGGTTTTGCCTATATATTCTATGCCAACCCTATAATGAGCCACTATCGTGGTTCACGTTACACTGGCATCCCTAAATGGAAATTTTTTTAGTTTTTTGTGCTCTAATTCCATTGTAACACGGTGTTTAATGCCTGAGTAAGGACGTCTTCCCGAAACATCGCACAAAATAAAACTATAAAACGCTTTTATTTAGACGTGTCTCTAAATATTCTTTGTTATCCTTTCCCCACAGCAGAGAAAATAACCAGGAAAAGTTTGATTTCTTTACAGTTCTTATTAGAGGTGTGGGTAATGTGTTCCACAAATAGTATTAGTTCTTCTAACTAATTAGGAATGCTTATTTTTTTTACTGTTACAAGAGTATCATTTTTTAGCGTCAAATGTATGAGCTAACAACAGATTCTGTTTGCTTCAGACGGCTTCGCTGTATTCGTTTCCAAGACTACCAAACATAGAGAGGTGGCTAATAAAGACAGCGACCTCAAAATAATGACGTGTCACATGAAAACCTTGTTAATCATTAACTGACGTGTTAATTTGTAGGTCCAAGAACTGGAACATTATATGGATCTGAATTTCGAAAGTTCCGTTTTCGTAATGACTGATTGGCACTTCAGGGCAACTCACATGCAGCTTAATTAATAACAACAAACATATGGTATTTCACGCTACCAGTCATTTAGGTTTTGCAAAATGTTTTGAAAATTTTGATTCAGTCGTTATCTTGCTGTCGTATGTTATTGTTTTTCTTGAAACAATTAAATATGATGGTGATATTCTGGAATGAAATGAGAGGAGCTCCGCCATTTTCGATCTCTTTTAATGTCTTGCATATCTGTTCAGAAACAAGCAAAATATCTCGTTTGACTTTTAAAGTCAAACTCTACTCTCTAAAGCACCAGTCAGCCAAAGCAACTAGAATGATGATAAAACCCTGGTTCTTGTATCAGCTGCTTCTTTGTACCACAGTTAACGTTGTAACAGGCCATAAAATACATAGAAATAAAATTAATATGTGTAATTTACAGTTTCCTTTACATACAAGCTCGGGCTGATTACGCTAAAACATTAGGTTTAAACGACTTCCACCTTAGTTAAACGAGTCTCTTAATTGTCAACGCAACATTAGATTAATTTATTCCGCAGTGCTCAGTAATACTTACAACGACATTTGCAAATATGTAATGAATGCTATATTTATAAAATGTCATTATCGTTTCCTTACATAACACTGTCATGGATTATTTCATTAGATGTCGTAAATCATGACATGGTGATTTTATTTTGTAACATTATGTCTCATAACGAAACAGTTTAACCGTTTAGATTCCCCATAGATTTGTTTGTATCTTGTCTTCATTTCATACCGCAAGATAAGATGTGCAGTATGCTTTTCTTAACTCTGTATACAGGATGGATGAATTTCCTGTCTATCAATATTTATATATTTATCCATCCACTCATTTACGTAACAAGCAAATGGAGAAACACGTGTCCTATATAATATAAAAATGGAATAGTTGCTATAATTTTTTGAACTAGCCTTATAATAGTATTTATTAAATTACCTGTATTTAGAATTGGTTTATGTATTCATTTCAAAACGTAAGCTTTAAAAATTCATTGTTGACACTTCTAACAAACCCGTGACATAGTACAACTGTTTCTGTCCGATTTAAGTAACTTAGTTTACTGCAGAGACACAATATAATTGTTTTTTGTTTTGCAAATAATTGAGTTTTTAAAGGCAGAAAAAAATTGCTATTTATGAGTTTGGGAAGTTTTTCTACAGTTCTATTTATTATCAAACATTAATGTAGTATGATTAATAATTAATAACAAAAATATGTTATTAGTTGTTTATATATATATATAATGTTATTTGCTTAACTAATATGAAATGGTTCATTTTTAATCCTCATAGCTCAAGTACAATATATGTCAACACAAAGTAGTGTTGATTTGTTCTCTCCCAAAACATTAAACAGATAGTAAGAAAAATAGAAAAAGTACACTAAATTAACATTTGATTCTCTGTTGATATTTGTATATCTGAATTCTGTGTTTAATCAATACAATTCAGCTACAAATATCCTGAAAATGTAGACTTGAAGTATGTTTTTTGTAGTGCTTCATGAAGACTTTGACAGTTTTTTTTAAATAAATATTTATTGAATAAAACATATTTGAATATTTAAATACATGTTGTATTTCCTGATGCATTAGATGTGATAAAAACATAAACTTGCTGTTTTCTAAAATCACAAGCGGATACATAAATCAATCCCTACACTATAAACATGTTTTAACGGTGCATTTATTCTCTCTCCTAATCATAATTTTTTCGTGCTCTTATGTTCTAAACTCCTATGACTGAAGTATATTGTATGTTCAAAATACACTTATTTGTTAATAATAGTTAATATGCGGTACGGTACAATCAGTGTTCTATTAGCTTCGTCTTTACTTGACAACTTATATTAGATAGTTGTTGGAATTTCTTGTAATTTACTCGAGTATCAAATAACGTTAAACGTTCCCTAAGCGCATGCTCAAATACACGAGTGGAGCTGCAGTAATTCACATAAAAGTTAAAATAATATTCGTCACAATCTTTGTTTTCTTTCATAAATTTCCTGAGATAGAAACGTGTGAAGTAAGTAAAAAGTTTAAAGATATAATACACGTGACCTTGCATTCTCTCCTTCAAATACAAAAATGTTTGTTAATGAGATTCTGTTTGCAAATCTATATAGCTTTTCGAAAATACGACACACTGAATGTACTATTTATGGACAGATGGTCCGCCTTTACTCTACACACATACATTATACATAAAGAAATGTATGAGGCACTGTAACAAACTCACTTACTTACTGTATTTTATTCTTCTGTCAAAAATAGTTTACAGTTCAGAAAAAGAAACCAGACCTTATTCGACTGATATTATATACATATATACTAAGTCAACTCATTTCAATGTAAAGCAAACGCATCCGTCAAATATGATTTCACGGTTTTCGTTTCGCGTTCAAGACAAATGAATGAAATATATAGCTTTGGAAACGTGTGTTTTATTACTTGGTCGATAATATCGAGTTTCTCCATCTATCAACTTTTTTTTTCAAACATTGTCAGTAATATGATGGGAACTGACGTCCTACTAGATGTCCTATAGGTTTTATCCATTAGACACGATCTTGAGTCACCTAATAACAACAACATCCAGAAATCGAACACACGTACATTTACAAGATATTTTATTCTAAACGCTTACATAAAAAAAAATATTCCGTTGTTTTACTGAATGGTTTTCGAGATTATTAGCGAAAAATAAAAGTTTAAAAGAACATTCTGGAACATGCATTAAATTTTCCATTCTTTGTGTTGTAGTTAATCTTCGTTTTTAAAATGTTTCATTTACTTTGAAATGTTAAAATGTTTAAATTTAATTACAGATTTGATGTTCTGTTCATTCTCAACTGGAACTGATATTACAATAAAGCTTCATTGAAAATCCACACACATAATAACTGTAGGTTCGACAAGATAAAGATATCGTTTAATAATCGAATCACTTCCCTATTAAACATAACATTAAATTTTTAGTCACAGAGACTCTGAGGCCATGAAGTGAACCTAGGATGTCTGTCAAACAGGGTCGATATTCTATATTGAGTTACCCAATAGCACAAGCCGTCTCCATCAATGTTCAATTATAAAACTTCCTACTATCAGTATTATCTTATTGTACTTCCATTATCATAAGTACACGTTAAAAAAACAAGGTTAATATTTAACGCTGAATTATATATAAAAAAGCCAAAAAGTGAAAACAATTTTGAAGAGAAAGGCTTGTTTTTTTACAAAGCTCAGTGATAGTTTATTTGTTTGTTTAAATTTTCGAGCAAAGTTATACGAGGGTCATCTGCGAAGCCGCCCCTAAAGTAATAATGTAATGTAAGACTAGAAGAAAGGCAGCTGATCATCAATACATGCCGCCAACTATTTTTATCAATGAATATTGGGATTAACCGTAACATAATAACGACTCCACTGCTCACAGAGCACACGTGTTGGTGTGACGGGGATTCGAACTCGCTATTGTCAGATTACGAGTCGCGCACCCTAACCACCTGCCAATGCTAGACGTCACTGATAGAGCACTGATCCTAAAGCCTGCGTTTAAAAGCTGAAGTTTTCTTTTGTTTTGTTTTAAAATAGGCTGTTTCACTTAAAAGTCGGTCCGGCATGGACAGGTGGTTAAAATACTAGACTTTTAATCCGAAGGCTCAGAGTTGTCGCACCAAACATGCTCGCCATTTGAGCCGTGGGGCGTTATAATTTTACGATTAATCCCACTATTCGTTGTTAACAGAATAGCCCAAGAGGCGATGATGACTAGCTACCTTCCCTCTAGTCTTACACTGCTAAATTAGGAACGACTAGCGCAGATAGCACTCGTGTAGCTTGCGCGAAATTCAAAACAAACCAAACAAAACCACTGAAACGTTTAAGTTAAACGTTGTCCTGTTAAATTTCCTAGGCAACTTAAAATCAAGGAATAATGAAGATTTGAATATCCGCTGTAACAAATGTTTTTATTATTACTAATTGTAAATGAAGGTGAACATTTAATATCGTTTGATACTGTTGTGTTTTCTCAGTGCATTTCTTCAAAATGGACTGTCTGCACTTTGTCCACGCCTTTGGAATTAAAACCGGTAATTTTACGTTGTAAGTCGGTAAATGTACGGTTGACCAACCATAGAACTGTTATTTTACGACTCTCCTCTTGTTAATATCACGTGAATGTGCTGGTAAAACATTTTGTCCAAAAATATCCAATTTTAAAACGATTCTAACTGAACTGAAACGGTAAGTTTCAAGATCAAGATGGGACTAAAAATAAATTTAATTTTAAAACCAATGAAACATCTAAAAGTAACATAAGCTATCTCAAAAAAATTATGTTTCTTTGTAGATAAGCACAGAGTGCCACTATGGCCTATCTGTACTCTATCCACCACGAGTATCGAAACCCAGGTTCTAGCGTTATGCCACTGGGGGTGGGGGTAGAGAATTATGAAGAATAATAAGTATATCTAGGAGGAATGGTGTTTATAACGAATCCTATCGTTTTAAAAGAGAGTTTAATATAAACCTTAAGACTTCTTACTGTTGCCAAATCACACGTAACTGAATGTGCAGCTTTGTGCTTAACAATAAACATCTAAAATTATTAGCGCTGTAAAATGAAATTCTCTTAGCAGTATCCTCCATAAAACTCTGCAAGTGGTAATAAAGTAAAAACATAACCGAGTTCGTATTCATTAAGCTTTCCTAAGTATTTCACATACAAACTAAGCAGATGGATGTATATAATTACGATGATACCGACCATTATATTTTTAAGAACTACGTATTACTTTCGCAATACAGTAATGATTTTTTTCAACATTTCAGATTTGTTACAGGCTTACTGTAGCGCTAAAATTTAGTCATTAAGTTTATGACAAGAAGGAAAACAATAAGCGAATAAAGTTTATTTCTCACCTCCACGCTACTGATTTTGTAAGATAAAAAAAATACACGTTTAAAAACTTACGTTTCTGTTTAACGTTTAACTGTGTTTTTACTTTAGGCATGCTAGCGTAAACCTTGCTATAGAACTGATAAATGATGTTTTAAAACTTTCTTTTAAACTCTAGAATTGAACAAGTTTTATATAAAAGAAAAAAATTGTAGAATGTACCTCTTTAAAGTAGTTAGTTACTTGTGAAATGAACAGCGTAAGTCATCAGTCTATTTGTGTGTTTGTTTTAACGTACAAAGCAGCACAGTGGGCTATTTGTGCTGTGCTCACTACAGGTATCGAAACCAGGTTTTTAGAATTAGAAGCCTTCAAATTTACCACTGACCCACTGAAGGGCAGATGACCAGAGAAATGTGAAGCGACTGACAACATTGGCACAGATAATTCAATTTTGGGAAATATTTATTTAAATAATTTTCATGTTTCTGAAAAGTAGACGTAATGAGAACTTGGCCATTTTATTAGACCACAGTTCATATCAATCTACGTGAAACTAAGTTAATTTATAAGATATACTAAAATCAAGAAATTATAAATCATAGTTTCTACTTCAAATACAATACGCAATATTTCCCTGAACATTATTAATGCTTGTCATAATGTTGAAGTCAGATACTTTTTCAATTCACTAAAATCGTTCACAAGAGGACAAAAAATGGATGCTTTTATTCAGTTCGTTTCTTTGTTAAGTTTCGCGCAAGTCTAAACGGGAACTGTTTGCTCTAGCCGTCCTTAATTTAGAAGTAATACACTTGAGGGAAGGATGTAAGTCGACATTACTCACTGTCAGCTCTTGGGCTACTATTTTACCAGAGAAAAATAGTATTGACTGTCATATTATAACTTTCCAACGGCTGATAGATTGAACACGTTTGGTGACTGGATTCGCACTCACGACCTACAGATTGCGAACCAAGTGCTCTATTCACTAAGTTATGCCAGTCCTCTGTATTGAGGCAGATAAAAATGCGTTGCAGAAACTTAAAACTAATGATAGTTTTATATATATATAAAACCATGTACATGTTTGGACTTTTTTCCTAAAATAGCCTCTGAATTTCAAAATTATCTCTTTAACTTAGCCTGTAATCTTACATTGATAGGATTCGATCAAGGACTTCTTTTTATTTTATTAAATTGGAAAACTAAATATAAGTTACTGATTTATCAGCACGATACAGTAAATGTTTAATAAGTTTCTTAAATTCAAAACTCATATAACTTTAATATATTTTAGTTGCTATATTATAAACGTCTGTTTTACAGACATTTGTTTGTTTTCCACCTTCTCTTGCACACGTTGCCTCCCCTTGAGTGATAAAATTTAGTTAGTCTACTGCGAGGTCCAGAGAAGCCTAACTACATATAGAGAAGTAATTAATCATGGAATGAAATGTTTTCTTAACGTTATCAGCTTCGAAGTCGTTGAGTCTATTTGTCACCTTCTGCTGACATTAAACTTATTACTTCCACAAACTTTCCAACATTCGTACATTCAGAACAGATAAAAAAAACTCAAAGAAAACGTGTTAGCTTACAAGACTAGTTGATGACAAGTGGAACTAGAAAACAAATGTAGCTTTTAAATCAAGTTTATTTCGGTCACTTTTTATTCCGTCTTCACTTTCTCTTTTCTTAATTTACATGTAAAACAAAAAAAGGCCTGGATTTTTTACCCACGATTTTCGTCATTTTAACAAACATTTACAAATTTATCTGGAAGGTGTTTTATTATTATCCACATTTCTTGGTTCTTGATTATCTTACAACATAGCAAAAAAACCTTTTGAATGAGAAAAATATAAAGTGCAGGGATGACCCTAATGGTGTAGTTTATGCGACTCATTTTTAAAGTTAGTTTTCCAAATCACATTTAAATTATATTACTCTTTCTTTAAAGTTAAGTAAAAATAATGTAGAATTAATTGTGTTTTCTTAAAATCAGCTTTTTTTATTTACGTCAAAGTTATTTCGTTTCGCTCATGGTTTATTTGTTTGTTTTTTGAATTTCTCGCAAAGCCACACGAGGGCTATCCGCGCTGCCTTTACTTAATTTAGCAGTGTAAAATTAAAGGGAAGGCAGCTATTCATCATCACCCACTGCCAACTCTTGAGCAATTCTTCTTCCAATGAAAATAGTGAAATTCACCATCCCATTACAATGCTCCCACGGCTTAAAGGGCGAGCATGATTGGTGTTACAGGAATTCGAACCCGTGACCCTCAGTCAAGCGCTTTAACCACCTGGCCACGATAGACGTCATCTAGTGATTATTTTCTGCTTAAAAAGCGATCATAATATTTTGATTCTCTTTTTTAGCTCTCTAACTAAACAGTTGTTGTGTGCTTTTTGAAATACTTTTGTGCCATCAGTCCAACAAAAGTGCTCTGTTAATAAATCAAAGTTCCTGTAACACAAGCTCACAAATGTGTTTAGCTCATAACTAATTCAATAAGAAATTTCAGTCAGTAAGTATTCGTACCTAAAAAACACTTTATAAACGTTACAAAGCCCGAAGGTATTTTGTTTTCACATTCGAAGAATGTCTTATGAGGTGTGAAAATTCAATAACAGCACGTTAATTATGGTTATGGAATTCTTCATGAACCACATAAATCTAGCATTTGTACTCCCGCCTCAGGCGTACTTGCAGAGCTTTTGGAATATTTCATTCCTTTATTAATAGAACCCAGGGAAATGAGCAATCTGACAAAAACAAAGGGATTAAGCTCTCTTCAGGTGTAATTATTTGGAAATCCAATTTCAAATAAGTAGCGAAATTTCGACTTATATTCAATTTACGTCGAAATATGTGTAGTTTTATTAATGTGCAATAGTTTACTTTCTAGTTACAATATCAAGTTACTAACTTAGAGATATCCCAAAATAAGTATCATTTGGATACTATAGCATTAGGATGATTATCCTTCAAGCAATATATTTTCTTCAATTACCAGTTAGAAGCTTGATATTTTGTTTATGTTCCAGTAAGTTTGTTTTAGTCAGGTTAAATTAAAGTAAGTGACTTTCTATGTTTATGTTTATTTCGGATATTTGCGCAAAGCTGTACACAGACTATCTAAATTAGTCCCTATTTTTAAACTGACGTAACAGATACTAGGTGTATAGTCACTTGTTAATATCTCTAAATTTTGGGCTACACTAATTAAACAATGGGATTTAAACGTCACGTTTATAACAAACACGCATCATCCAAGCGTGGAGCGAGATTTTGCGGCAACGTGTCGCGAACCATGTACCTTCAGATTCGCAGACCACAGCAACTCTAACATTTAGGTCACGTCTGATCTGACGTTCTGCTTCTAATAGAGTAAATGAATTGTGTAATCATATTGAAGCACAAAACGTTTTTTCAACTTAGAGTAAACCGTTTTATTTATGTATTTCCAAGACTTACCAGAATTTCCAATAGTTTTTCCTATATAATTCAGTTTTAATTATTATTCATATTTTATGCGTTTTTCGAATGGTACAATCAGCTATGTTTGATTTTCATGGGAAATGAAAGTTATTTAACTTCTTGATTATGTTGCATTAATCTACGTGTATCTTTATAATATAGTTCTTCCTATCCGACCGGGCATGGCCAAGTGGTTAGGAGCTCTCGATTCGTAATCTGATGGTCGAGGATTCGAATCTTCGTTACACCAAATATACTGCCTTTTCAGCCGTGGAAGCGTTATAATGTAACTGTCAATCCTATTATTCGTTGATAAATGTAAGAGTATCTTAAGAGTTAGAGGTGGGTAGTGATTGCTGGGTACCTTCCTCCTAGTGTTACCTTTCTAAATTAGGGACGGCTAGCACATATAACTTTTTTGTAGCTTTGCGCGAAATTCAAGACAAATAAAATATCCTATCCAATTTATATGTGTATTTTTCAACATTCAAAGAAACGGTTTTATATCTACATTTATACATGTTTAAATTGGCAGATATATAAATATATTTCTATATGTTAGCATGCAAAAGGCCCCTCAGTGGCTCAGCGGTATGTCTGCGTACTTACACGCTAAAATCCGGGTTTCGATACCCGTGGTGGGCAGAGCACAGATAGCCCATTGTGAAGCTTTGTGCTTCATTCAAAACAACAAAACAACAACAAGCATGCAAAAGATTACTGTACAACCTACGTCATTAGTCTGTACATTTATACATGTAAACCATGCTTAATGTATTTATTTTTATACTTTTCAATATTCCATTCCCAATGTTCAATTGTGCGTTTCTGCACTCATGGCACTAAAAATGGGTTTCTATACCCTTAATGAGCACAGCACAAATAGTCCATTGTGTTGCTTTATGCTTAATAGCAAACAAACATTTTATCGTTTGAACTAACACGCAAGTAAGTGCACGTTTTCAAAGAGATAGTTTTATTCTATCAACATCAAACTAATAAGGGCGGAAGACGTCTATCAATGTTCAGGCTTTCTTCAGTGTCCAATTTGATGTCGCCAGTGTTTGGGGGAAACTTTCTCTAAATAAGTAACTTACACAAATTTATAATAATTTATAAATGATAGACGATGAACAGAGTTTTCGAAACATATGTAAGATGTTGAGTTTGTAGTAAGTCTTTTGAGCAAAACATGGAAACACATAGTGTTAAAAATAGCATGTCACCAGCATAACAATTTCATTTTAAAACAATAGCATAAACACAAAAATTGTAAGCATGGCTCAAGCTCTTATTTTAATTAGTACAAATTTATGTTTTGAAATTTACCATTAGCTGAATGTCTTATTACTTTTTCATGTAACAACGTCTCTCCATAATCATATGTTCTCCTTTACTGTTGTTTATCTTTTAAGTAAATACAAAAATTAGGGTCTAAATTTTATTCTGGAAGTATATAATTTGATTTGATCATACATCAAACACAAGGTCTCGAGAGCTATTCTGAGTATGTCCATTTGGAGGTTGTAATTAAATTATTACTTTTTATGCAAGTTATTTCCTTTACGCATACATCTAGTGTTGATACTCAAATTATTTCAGTTTATTATATCGTTATACACAACAGCTAATACATTTATTGTCATCAGTAACTGAAATGATTACAGTAAATTATTTTATCTTCGATAAAGTGTACTGAACATGAAATTATATGAATTCCTTTACACCTTCTTCCTTATTTCGGTTTTTCATCAGAGGATAATATATAGGGTACATAATGCTTTGGCAGCCGTAGTTAGTTTCCACCATGTGCAACTGGTTAAAGTATGTATGGTGGATGTGAAATATATAAGTCACAAATCGACTCATTTTCCTGCAAAATTAAAGTGCTGTGTGTGGTGGTAGTTTTAGGTTTAAATTATTGATGAATTCCAAAACTAAATCTGTGATCGATAACTAGAAGTATATTTATAAATACAGATATCACTGCAGAACATTTTTTTGAAAAGTTTTGCTTCCTGATAAGTTTTTGTTGATTGTGACAGGTATCTGGTGGATATGCACAAATATAGTTTTGGTTTTGCTTCATCACATAGGAACTCTGAGTGTTATGTAAATGTAGTGTAAGTGTTTTGTGGGCGACAACATGTCGTGTTGTGTTTAAATTTTCATTTCTATTATTCATATTTCCATATTTATATTATTGTTTCGAAGTTTAAACTAATAAAATATGTTGTTATTCATTTAGGGTAACATTTAGAATTTTCTTGAATTAAGTAGACCAATCATATGTTTGTAAATGAAATGCTGACGACTTCGTGTCTAGACGTTTAGTCTCGTGCAAGAACGGACATGCGCGGATTGCTCTGGAGATCTGTAGAAGTTTCGCGGTGTTTCGAGGAGTCTAAACCTACAATATATAAACAGACGAAGATGCGAGTAAAAAAGGGAAAGTCAGTTTGTTTGTTTGTTTTGTATTAAGCACAAAGCTACTCAATGGGCTATCTGTGCTCTGCCCACCAAGGGTATCGAAACCCGGATTTTAGCGTGCAAGTCCGCAGACATACCGCAGGAGAATCAGACATTAGTTTTATTTCAAAAGAAGAGTCAGTCATTCGTTTGAGAAAGATTAAGTGTTTGCTGTGATTATTCAACTTGGATTTGTGACTGAAGTTAGATCTACGGAAGCTGTGATTTTACTTCGTCAATCTCTACGATTCATCCGAATTAGTGGTTATACTGAAAGTCAACACGTGTGGAACGATTTACGGGAAATCGAAAAAATTAAAGGCGACAATTTTGTGACGTTCATCGGAGACATCGTGAAAAGAACTTCGTCGAATTTATTGAACTATGAATTGTTTCTGAACTTCTTCATTTAAACTTCGGAATTTCTTCGTGGGACCAAATTCACACCCTAGACTGGAATTTGAGACTTTCATTTTAGATCATTATATTAGATACAGGCCAGTACCATTTTGTGTTGTGTTTAATTTTGAAGGTTGAAACTAGTACTATTTTGTGTTGTAATTAATTTTGAATGTTTAAACTTAATAGCTGTCATTGTTATTATATAATTTATATTATATCTGTTAATAGTTTAGTGTAGTAAATTATACAAGCTGTTATCTGTGTTTTTCTGTTGCGTTTAATTTACGAAAAACATAAAACATAAAAAAACGTAACATGAGAAATAAACAGTTAACTGTTTACCAGCAATAACGTATTTAATTGCGTTTATGTTTCTAATACTCTATTAAATTCAACATAATTAAAAGTGTTTCTCTACTGATTTTCTTCAAAACCTATGGTATATTTTAATATCCCACGTGATATTTTGTATCCGGGATATTTTCAATTAGTGCAGTGTTTATATTTCATTTATTTTTGCTTAGGCTTGTTTTGTTTTTTTGATTATAACAAACTAATATAATTAGTCACAGGTTTGGATTTGCTGTTTTTAGCGTAGTTCTTCTTTGCAATTTTGTTTAAATAACTTTATCAAAATGTATTAATTTTCATTAATATATATATATATATATAATATATATATACTGTTTCTGTATTAAACAACAAAATAACAGCATGCAAATCAAACCGGACAAATTTCATTTTCTGTATTAGTAAGTGAAGTTTATGATCTGATGGGATAATTTTGACATACCTCACATTTTATGGAAAAAAAAATTGAATGTTGATAGTATCTGTAAGAGTTTAACAAAATAGTGCAATTAAAAATATTATATATTTTCTAAACCATATTAAATAAAAGAAACATCTGACGAATCTGAAAAATTAGTTTTAATTTCTATTATCTCTCTGTATACACTTTCTTCATAGACAGGATTTCAGTGTGATCCCTTTGTAATCTTATACACGTATGTGTTTGTGTGCGTAATATAAAAGTAAGCTTGGAATCTACTCACTTATTTAATTTATTTGACGAGTTTTACAATATGCAATATTTGGTAAAGAACGCATATGCACTTCATCGCACCTTCATCAGATTATTTGAGTTTAGCTGAAATGACGATAATGACAATAATCAGTTGACCAACGTTTGCCAAAGATTATTCATTTAGTACAGTTTTGAAGTGTAGGTCATATTCAATATGGACCTGGAGGCGCTGTGCGAGAAATATACAACATTAAGCTGCAGCGTGATCTCCATGGAAACTTAGACACAATATGTTTTTCACAAGTGAGAACGCCTGTCCATTTAAAGTATCGCTACAAAATGTGTCATTAAAGAGTATTAGAGGACACTATTTTACTACTTTGGTTTTTGCCAATAAAATGTCATTGAAAGACGTGTTGTTATTACCAACTTACACGCTTAGCTGAAAGCTGGATTCTTGACTTACTAAAGAACTATACAGTTTAACAGTTGCCTCTTAACTTCACACATGAATTTCACTCTAGACATGCGTAAAAATGATGACTAAAATCGATTTTATGCTAAACCTGGATGTCAGTATTGAGCCTGAAGAGTTAATTTTGATGCTGGTAAATATGACAGCTGACAACAACGGTTTATCTCTAAGCTCAAACTCAATAACAGTAGACAGATTGTACATGCTTACATAAGGCTATATCGGCCAGGTTTGTTATAAGGAAAACATTTTAGTTGTACAATCCTAATAACATATCATCTACCGTTTATATGTCCAGTCACTGCTAATAAGACTGGAGCCATACTTCATAAGGTGAAGGAGTTTTAATTACAGAATTGTGCTGTGGATACAGCATGTTAAAAAATATCTCGTTGTCGAACGCATTCTTGAAATATTGTGAAGAACGTTAAAATGTAAAAGTGGTTACCCAGCAAAAAGAAGAGGAAATGATAGAGAGAAGAAACAAATAGAACTGCACAAACTACACAAATTACACATGATGAATATCATGATGTATATAATCAGTAATATTTTTATTTAAATCATCAACTGATGTTTTCTCCAAAACATCTAGTTTTATAAATAGTTCTGCCCTGTTCAAATTCGACCCCCAGTGGCTCAGCGGTATGTCTGCGGACATACAACGCTAAAAACCGGCTTTCGATACCCGTGGTGGGCAGAGCACAGATAGCCCATTGTTTTATCTTTGTGCTTAATTCAAAATAACAACAACAGCAACCTATTAAAGTGCAAACTACATTCTTCTTGGAGGCCTGAAATTTTCGTCTATAAAGACAATTAAGATCAATTTAAAAGAAATTCAGAATTTTACGAAAACTTTTATAAGCTACGAAAGAACTAAACAACGAACTGAATGGACGGGACATCTTCTGAGCATGCATTTGATGAAGCAACTGCGTTATATGACTGTTTTATCATCCATGAAGTGATAAGGCCAGTGACACACTGCACTTGATTTTTACGAATTGATTGCAATATATATGTGTGTGTGTTATGTTGGCATCTTTGTATAGTGCATGATCATACCAAAAGAAAAAAAAACGTAAGTCCATTAATATAAGTCCTGTATTGTGTTATAAAATTAGTTAAATAACTTAACGTTGTTATCACATTATTTTAGTCTACCCCTTATGTCACTGTACTGTTACATGTGGAATTCACCACCGATCGTAAAGATACCCACGTACTAAAAACACAAATATCGAGTGATTTTAACTAAAATTTGTTACACAGCATTTACTCATAAAACACACAGTAAAACAACATCTTACACTATACACTTACAATACAACCCACAACACTTCTTTTATAATCCATAGATATACATCAGTGCAATATGCACTCACTAAGCTATTACTAAGTTTTGATTCTCTAAACACAATAAAAAGAGGCATCATCATGATGAAAAGGGTGTAAGGAAGTAAATGGTAAGTGCAAGTAACATTACTAAATTAGAGAGGGGTAAGAAAGCCAAGACACGTAACAAGGACAGATAAATGCATTTCAAAGTTAACTCTGCTCATGTACGAGTCTACATTAATGAAGCTAAAAGTTAACTAAATCTCCATTATAATTCAACCATTTTATAGGTTTATTATGGTTAAGTATGTATTTTTCTTTAAATATTATTATTATTCTGCTAAGTGTAGAAACATGGCTAATTGTAATACACAGAACCCGGCATGGTTATGGGTTCAAATATCAGTTACACCAAAAATGTTCTGGCCTTTAGCCGTGGAAACGTTATAATGTAACGATAAATCCCACTGTTTAGTTGTTAAAAGAGTAGCCCAAGAGTTGGCGGTGGGTAGTAATCACTAGCTACCTTCCCTCTAGTCTTACACTGCTAAGTTAAGACCAGCTAGAGCAGATATCTCTAGTGTAGCTTTGCGTGAAATTTAAAAACAAACAAACTAACTAATCCTAACAATGGCTAAAATTAGTCGGCTAAAATACCTAATAAAATCTCTACCTTTTCTTTAAAAAATATTAATGTCAAATATCTGTTCTGACGATGAAGTTTTTTAGAATTTAAATTTTCCAGATAGTATCAAATTTTAACTGTTACGTTTATCGTGTTCAGTTTTATTTATTAATAAATTCAAAATTCTGCTTGACAGAACGGGTTGCAAAGTTATATAATGCATGTTTACATGACGGTGCTTAACGAATGAATCACATATTTCTGCTCCCACTTATTGCACTTAACAATCCGTAATCACTGGGCAAGTATTATAGAATCAGGAAAATGAATATAAATACAATAATATTTAAATGTGTGACAGGTTTGTAAATGAATTATTCGAAGATTTGATAAAATAGTCATAACTTGTTCAACCAACTAATTATTTTGGAAAACATTTTTCTCGTCTTTCGATAATCTTATTTATAAACAGCTATACATACATGTGGGTATGTGGATTTCAATTTGTGTTCTTATGTCTCATATTTCTTATAGATTAAAATTAAAACACACATGTTAATATTTACTAGTTGTTGAATGTTATCTATATATAAAGCTTTGAATTTCGAAACAACAACAACTAAAGAACAAACTGTTCTACATAGAAATAATGCCAAGGAGCGCGAGTTGCAACATGTGACAAACAGGTATGATGCATTATTAATGTTTCAGATTTCATGACGAGTCCCAGTCTTTTCTTAACCAGAGTTTGAGTTGGATATTTTATGTGATATCTTTTTCTAGAACTGTCACAGGGGCCTGGCATGGCCGAGCGCGTTAAGGCGTGCGCTCGTAATCCGAGGCATGGCGTCGCGCTAAACATGCTCGCCCTCCCAGCCGTGGGGGTGTATAATGTGACGGTCAATCCCACTTTTCGTTGGTAAAAGAGTAGCCCAAGAGTTGGCGGTGGGTGGTGATGACTAGCTGCCTCCCCTCTAGTCTTACACTGCTAAATTAGGGACGGCTAGCACAGATAGCCCTCGAGTAGCTTTGTGCGAAATTCCAAAACAAAACAAACTGTCACAGGTATATGGAAATATATTAATTACCGGGTCAACTGGACATAACTGCTTATGTTGTTTATTTTTAATTCATCTTAGTGTGATATATATATATTTGTTTTGCTGTTGTTATTGTACATTACACTTGATGTGTTCAAATTACTTACAATATATATCTATGTTTATGTTGTATGTCGTGAAGGTTCTCTTTCTTGTAATATATGACCTTTTTCATCTGGCTTCACCAAATAAGTCCTTTAATATTATTGTTATTTCGAATTGTATCCACGTGTTTGATGTTACTTATTTAATTAAAATATCACGTATAAAAACTACCTGCTTTTAACAATCTGAAGCATTACTGAAATGGTTACAAAATATATTTAATTTGCAGTCATAACACAAGTGAATATCATGTCCTATCATATCACAACACCATGACCAATTATATCACACATAAGTGAAAGCTGTGACCATTGTGACTGGTCATATCACAAATGAACACCATGACCAACGTCATTAAGTAAATTTTTGGCATTAATCCTCCCTCTCATAAATTATTTAAAAATATGCGAAACTAACGTAAATTTAATGTGAACACATAAACATAATATTTTTGAGATATTACAAAAAAGGTTTAAGAGCATTTATTTTTAACTCAATGAAACCTTCAATCGAACCGCTGATTTTAGCGTTGTAAATTTGTAAACTTACCGCTGTACTAGCGGAGGGCAACCTTCAGAATATAAGAGCATTTTAATATATGGATGTCAAAGCAATGTCTCTTCCAAACAGCATCACTATTTCAACATTTGAGTATATTGTTCGCTAGTTTTGACTCTAATGTATAAAAACAGTTTTCCTCTGTTTTACTTTGGAAGCAACAGCAACATAAGACGTTTTTTATTTCATTTTCTCTTATTTGTTTAATCCGATTCTCTTCGAATAAACGCTCCCATTCTGGAAGAGAGAGAAAAGAATGACATTTTCAAGACGGCTAACGCTTTTTTGATGTAAATTTTATTAACTCGGTCGATTTTGAAAAGTTGAACGTAGTATTGATAATATATCCAAAATTAAATACAGGATTCCAAAATTAAGTTAACAAAGAATTTGCTCCAACTTTGCTTTGGCCCATTCAATTTTTTTTCTTAAATGGAGGATATTAATTTATACTAGGACTATTCTTATCTCGCTTCCATTAGAAATAATTCCCTTTTTATTTACATTATAATAATGTCATAATCATTTGCCATCCCAGACGTAGCCTAGAGGTTAGCATGACTCCAGATTTGTGGATCGATTGATTTTTGTCTTATAAAGGGCTTCGTACTTTAGGATCGTGGGTGTGCTGTAAAAATGACGGACAAATTCCACTGTTTGGTCAAACGTGAGAAGCCTAAGTTCTGACCAGATGTCTCCCTCTCAATCTATCACTTTAAACTCAAGAATAGCTATGCGCAGATAACCCTTATGTATAACTGAACATAAAATTCTAAAATAATTAATCAGTCATAAAGACGTATTGATAAAGAACCAACAAATGATGTTTTATTTTTATCAACAAATAGGACATTTACAGACATACGCAAAAATACAGATATTTCTACACTAAATGAAGAGTTATTTAAATGAGGATCGCAAATATTTCTGTTTGCAAATGCTTATATAATATAAATTTATAGATTTATATCCGCAATGAGATTTTCCTTTCTTAACAATACAAAACAAACAATTATACTGTTAACTGACAATGCTGTAAAATGTATATATTGACTGATTTAATAAACACTAATTTGGTAGTATATTTTGAAAGAAATATTTGGTGCTAATTACTCTTCAAAATTAAATATGGTAAAACATATGGAAAGAAATTTTCAAACTATCATATCAGATATCTTTAGTTCAACGTAACTGGGGCCCGGCATGGCCAGGTGGTTAAGGCACTCGATTTGTAATCTGAGGGTCACACCAAATATGCTCGTTCTTTTAGCCGTGGAGTCATTATAAGTCATGGTCAATTCCACTATTCACTGGTAAAATAGTAGCTCAAGAGTTGGCAGTGGGTGGTGATGGCTAGCTGCCTTTCGTCTCGTCTTACACTACTAAATCAAGGACGGCTAGCGCAGATGGTCCTTGTGTAACTTTGCGCGAAATTGAAAGACAAACAACCAACGTAATTGGCGACTTGGCAAACAGTTAATTTTATTACGAATTTCTTCTATTTTTGTGTTCATGTAGTAAGTTGTAAAAAGATTTTTACACCATAAGTGTAACAGGCCCCACAGACATAAATAATATAATAAACTTCCAGCACGCTAATAAGATATTAGGTTTTTTCTAAACAAAATGGAACTTTTGAACTCTTTGTCAGCGCGTTGTTGAGACAGATTATTTTTAACGATGAATTTTCTTATCCTTGCGATTTTATAATTTCTTTGATTGGTTATTGATTATCCACATTTGCATTATTATGAAAATAAATCTCTTTAAAGTCCATGCTTTCTAATGTTGACCTGATCCTGCACTTGATATCCAGTATAACACAACATTACCCGATGTTATATTTTTATAGAACTTTTGTAACATCTGATGATTTCATGATTGCGTGATATTATTAGATTCTTCATTACAGGATAATACCGACAAATAAAACCACGAAAGTCTCAGCTACAGCTTTCTACCCTTATTATTCAGGTAAACACAAATTAATCTTGAAAGTTATCTTTTTTATTGTACGTTGAAATTACATGAACGTGTAAAAGTTCTCTGTGTTAGTACTGTTTGGTTTCTAACTTTTAAACAATAAACTCTAAATAGTATCTTGTTTTTAATGAATTAGTGAGTTTCTTGGGCTTTTGTTCTTTGTGAAAACAGAAAACTGGTTGTGAACTTACTGAAATGCAAGATTTTATTTTTCTACTGCCGCGATGCTGTTAAATTGCTGAGGTGTTTTCAACATTCAAGTACCCATACACATGTCACTAGTAGTGTCAGTAAGAATTAATGGAGAGTTTGTTCTCAACACTGGCGACGAACTATTTCGTTTTGAGCGTGACGTAAAGCGAGTTATTCACGGCACAAATGACTTAGGTTCGTTTCTTTGCACTTTACCGCTGTTAATGGTCTATTCGAGTATTCCCAGTTGCTATATCTGCTCTCTTCCTGTAACAAGGGAATGCAAACAAGAAGACAGGACTCTTATATGCTCCTCCTGGACGGCTGCGTCACTCCGAATGTTTAGCACTTCCACATGCTTATTTTCTTTCCATAATGACATTTAGGCGTTAATGTAAACCTAACTTTCTGGTCCTTCAGTAATCAGTTGATAAAAGTGTAATTGTTCTTCAACAAAGCAAGCAGTTAAAAACATCCGTTGACCGTGTGCAGAAGCTCAGGAGGGGAGAAACTTAAGGTACATTTTAAAGACGAAGGAGTAAAATTCCACGGGCAGAGGTAAGAACTTTGATAGTGCTTAAAGTTCGTTTTAGCTATGTCATTAAATCACTGTGGTTGTTGTCTCTTCATAGTAACAGTAATAACCTCTTTTCAAATGGAAAACCAATTAAAAACTCGTTGTACTTAATTTAAATTAATTCTAAGCAAGAAATGTCATAATTGTCGAGCTGGATTTTTTATTGAAATTACGTACCACATTAACACGCATTATATGTATTACAGTTTAACAAAATTTAGCATTTAATAGGTGGTATATTGCTGTTTTAACCATTTATCAACTTGTTCTTTTCCACTTTACCAGAATTGAGCTCCTGATACTAAAAAATCTCTTTTAATCGAGATACAAAATAAAGTTGATGTAATTCAGAAAAAAAATAAAAACAATGTGCGTAATGCAAAAATATGGCACTTAATATGAACGTGAATGAATATCTTAAAACGTAGAAAAGTATTGCTCTTGTATATGGACAAAAAGTATCCGTTATCATGTATAGAGTATTTAGATATATAAGCTATTGGTTTATATAGTAGAAACCTTATATCACCCTGACACTTGTAAAGCTATTGGACTACACGAGCAAAATTAACTGTGTTAAAGGAGTTAATCAAGTAAGGATGTAATATAAAAGAAAATATTCAAATGTTACAGATGGACAAGCTATGTGAGTATATTGTGTGTAAGATAAATAAGAAAGAACGGGCGAATACTTGGCCTCCTTTTATTCAGTAGGCAACAGTATGAATGGAACACATGGCTACTGTTTTTTTTTTTTATTGTTCATGAATGAATCATGTATTAAATATCCACTCAGATTTTACTGGTCCTGTGAAGAAATAAATTATCATTGTTTCAACTGACGGGGGAGGCACTCAGTAGAGCACATATCTCCACTACACAGTTCTGATTACATTCCGCTCTCAAATGGTACGAAAATATGTCCGTACCTCCGTCGTTACCAACTGATAGTGACCATTTTTAGCGGGATTGGTTTGTTTTGTTTTGAATTTCGTGCAAACTACACAAGGACTATCTGTGTTAGCCGTCCCTAAATTAGCAGTGTAAGTCTGCAGGGAAGGCAGCTAGTCATCATCACCTACCGCCAACTCTTGAATTACTCTTTTATCAACGAATAGCGTGATTGACCGTAACATTATAACGCTCCCACGGCTGAAAGGACATTCATGTTTCTTGTGACAGAGATTCGAACCCGCGACCTTCTGATTACGAGTCGAGTGCCTTAACCACTGGGCCTTTTTGGCAGGGTAATGAGGAATAACATTCTATCATAAGTCCACCACTTTATTGAAGAACAAAAAAGTATGAAAAATCGATTCCCATATGAACAGCTAAGGAATTTCGTAGCCTTGTTGTGACCTTGACCTTGACTTTCCAGAAAGTAGTCACTACTAAGTTTGGTTATTTTCCAAATGTATACCAAATTGCGTCCAAATCCATTCAGCCGTTTTTGAGAAATCTTGTTGACAGTCAAACACAAAAATACTTACACATGGTTGAGAGCATAACCTTCACCAATGCTGGTGGCAGAAGTAATAAATAGTTATTGAATGTTTTATAATAGTATTTTATGTTTTTCTATTTTTGGTTATTTATAATGTATTCTTATTTGGGTTTTTACTTCACTGTCATTTAAGAGTTGTACACTCTTCTTTTTTATCGATCTACTCAATGTATGTTTGTTCATTTATTTTATAGCACGTTGTTTTACAATTAATAAGATAACTTACTCTTGTTTTATTATTTTTGAAACAGTGATGCGTTTATAACTCTTTCAGCAAGGTGTATTGGTGCTGCTGTTGTTACATGATTATTAATTCTGCGAAAGAATTCTTTAGATAAAAAATAAATATTAACGTTAATAACTGTTTCGCTGTTCCTTAAATGCTAGATACAAGGTACAAAGAAAAAGATATTTTACGTGTGCTATGTTTCTATATAAATTGCACTAGAATAAATCAGTATTACATTATTATTACAGCAGAAAAATGGTACTAATACAACAAAGATATTTTAATGAGTCAATCGCATGACATAAGTGACTTTTAATGTCACTGTTTTTTGTCTATTACGTTGAGTTTGAGTAAAAAAGAATAAAATCACAAAACTATGACAAATCAATATGTCAATGTAAATTCAACAAATTTTAATAGAATTGCAAGAAGTAAGAAATAACTAAAATTATCGAAAAACCTTTGAAAAAATACAAGAAACATTATGATGATGTAACCGATAGTAAAACAAAATCGTTTTTAACCCAGTTTGAAATCATTATAGTGTTCGTATCACGGTATGTGTACGAAAATAAGCTGATAGAAACGGACAAGCTGCTTACGTCCAAGCTTGTAAAATTCAACCTTAATATGCTGAAATTAAATATTTCAATACAAATTAAGACCGCCTGCTGGATGTGTATGTTTTTGTAAATGATTTATAACCACGTAAAATTTTGCCAATTTTAGTCACAGTAAGTGCTTGAAAGTAGAAACATTCAAACAAATTATGGTATTTTTAACACTGATTTTTTTAAGTTTTCCTAAATGTTTTACAATGTTTCAGTCTGATATTCTACTCTGGGTATCACTGAGTTTCAACCGCCTTCGAAATAATCATTACTTCTAATTTTGATTTGTTATTGGCTAATCTAACAAGCACAACAATATTTTATAGCTTAATGTGAAATACATTTCATTCATAATATAATTTAGAGTATTTAGCTGATGATACATTTTTTGTGAGCTTGTAATTCACAGATTTAGGAAAATAGCTACATATTATGGTCAGCTATATATCCAAGGTGTCTAATAACTAACGCTAAAGCGTTTTCTGTAGAACACAGTGAGATGTTGAAGTGAGGAAAAAATGTTTTAAAAAGTTTGAACAATTTTGTAAGGTCCTAACTTTTAAATACTATCATCTTTATAATGCTTTCTTATAATTATTATATATGAAATATAATTATGGAAAGTAAAGGGCATGTGATGTAATTCATCATTCTAATTATGTTATAACCTTCTGCCACACATGTAATAAAATAAATGTTTTATTGAAATGACTATTTTTGAAGCCTAAGACATATTCAACGTTTTATCGTATTACATATAGCAAAACTGTTATTCTTATATGACAATCAGTGTGATAACCTAGATATAACGTAAAATTATATACATATATGGACTGTTCCATCTAAGCGACAAACTAGTCATTTTCAATAATATTTTATCCGAAATTAATCTCTATCAAATTGTTCTGCAATTTCATTTTATCCTTACCAGATTCAGTTACTATTTTAAATATGCTGAGTGATGTATTCCATAAAGCAACATGTGATTCTTAATTATATCTTAACGTATATTAGTAAGTATTTTCCTTACCCTATAAAAAATTACAAAAATGTTCTTCAAAGCCTACTTAGAGAACTTGCAGAAAAAATAACAGAGGCATTATTGCCGATTAAGATACTTTAGATCTTATAGAAATATATATTTAAATTTTCACTGAAGAGCGCCACATAACAGTGCAGTTGAAAAGCTCAGGAAATCACGTTTACTTTTCGTGCTTTTGTCAATACATATCGTTATAAAACGTTTTCAGAACAAAACGTCCAATACTCTCGCCTCCGGTGACTTCTGTAGTTTTTCTGAAAAAAAGAAAGACACCAAAATGCGTCAGCAAATCCAGTGTTATCAACAAAATTTAACTCGTCACTACAACTAGTAGATTACAGAGTAAAGATAAGTTTCATCGATGCCAGCATTCTTTTAGTTTCTAGTGTTACTGAAGCACAAACAGAAGATTTGGTGAAAGAGAAATATATTATCAAAACTAGTCTAGGCAATAGTAACACATGAAGCTTAATTCGTAAGTGGAGAAAGAGAGAGATGAAATTTACTCGTTCCCTAGGATATCAAGTCTACATGATAATACATATAAAGTTGAAGAGGGTTGACATTTTCAAACTTGACACCTATTGAATTCTATTAACGAAGGTCAATCGTGACAAGAGTTACTTTTTTTTAACACTTCAGTCGTTTCTTTCCTGGAAGAAGATAACCCAGAGTATCAAACCTTGCGAAATAAAATTATTTCAGTTAATAAAAGTGATGTCACGATTTTGTTTTTCAGTGCCATATATGCAAATTACTTCGACAGAACTTATGTTTGTTTTAGACTTATGGTCTCTTTTAGCTACCTTACTATATTAATATAACTTAAGAAGTGGTTCTATAATTCGCATATTGTATGTTATTATTACCTTCTATCACATCCACTATGTATGAATCGTAGTGTTCGTTAATTTCTGTATTTATATTTGAGAATTTGTTATTACCTTCTATCACATCCACTATATATGAATCGCAGTGTTTTTTATCTTCTGTATTTATATTAGAAAAATTGCTATTACCTTCCATCACATATTTCATACATATGTCCAGAAAAAAACTTATTTTATATTGAAAGTTGAGAGGAACGTATGTAAGTATAATGTCAAGGAATAATCCGTGCTAAATAGTACGCAAAAAATGATCAGTTCATTTTAAAATCTTTTGGTTGGACAACTAGCAAACGTAATTTTTCTATTATTCAGTTCATATGATTATTCCTAGGATCTAATATGTATGGAGAATGTTTAACATTTTGCAATGAAGAAATTACGGGTGTGATTTGCGTAACATGTTAACGTACCCTTAACTATGCGACGTACCTAGGAACAACAAATCTAGATTGTTCTCCCATTTCGTTTCTTTAATACGCTGTAATAAATGTGGCTAAATATCTCAATACTTATATTCCGATTAATTTTGGCTAGAACCAATATGATGAGATCAAAGCTACCAACCAATATTTTGGTAAATGATTTTATTTTTATATCTACTTGAGTGTGAATATTAGGTTATGAATTCATATAATAAGTAACAATTAATTTCATATTTTAAGATCAAGGATAATTTAGAAAAACCAGATTTGTATTAATATTTTAAAGTACAAAACTTATTTACAAACATCTTGTCATATTTTATATAATATTATAAAGAGTTAGCATATGAGCGGTAACACTGAAAATCCTATAGTTAAAATGTGTGTGTGTTTTCTTATAGCAAAACCACATTGGATAATCCGCTGATTTTAGCGGTGCAAATCCGTAGACCTACCGCTGAACAAGCTGGGAGGTTAGCATTTCCCAGAAGTTTAGTGAAGTGAAAAACTGGAGGGCTGAAAAAACAAATATCGTGCGAACTTGTATACATGCTACTCAGAATTAAATACACTCTTGTGTATTCTAGTGTGTATATTGTCAATTCAGCATATCTGTAATTTGTTCTTTATTCTAGTCTTCTATTACTGGATTTATGTAGAAGAGAAAGATTGCGTCTTTTACATGTTTACTTAATTTCGTTTTTTTACAGGTATATTTTATTATAATTTATGTATTTTACAGTGAATAAGATTAATTTTTAAAACGAGTACAATGTTTCGATCACTAGTACGATCACTATCTGTTACGTATTATAATTTATCTGGAACGAGTCTCCTATTTATTCTGTTATGCACGTTACATGTTACGATATCAAATAGTCATAAATTTTAATTTTAATTCATATGTTAGCTAAATATCAATATCTATCACGTTTATGATATTTGCTAACAAGAATGATACAATTTTCGTTCCTAACGCAAATATACTTTAATATACAAACAACAATGCAAGTTATAACAATCATTACAAATGGTTATTACAAATAATAGTTTACATACAAGAGTTTTCTATCTGGTCTGGAACTGGATCTCTTATTGACGTTCATGGAGAGCGAAATGGAATATCCAGTTAGACACATGTATTAAAATTTCAAACAGTACAGAAAGTCCGAAACAATTGACACATCGTAGTTTATCGACCTGTGGTTTGCTGCACATATTTAATAAAAGGCAAACGGGGATATTCATATAACTCGTCTGATTAGGTAATCATGATGATGCAATTAGTTTTTTATTATAATTGTGTAAAATATATTATTTTATTTTTATTGTTATTATTAGAAACCAAAGTAGCATGGCTTTAATCAGGGAAATGACTAACCCTAATAAACCTGAGCACTTAAACAATGGCTCAATTCCAGAGCACGAAGCCTGTTAACTGTTAACTGATGAAAATTGTAATAAAATGGGATTAATATTTTCTTTTAAGATTTCAGAAGAGTATACTTTAGAATTAATTTACCTCATTTTCATCAATATCATACAATTATCTTTTAAATTACTAATAAAGAATGCACTTACAATATGATCCCAATTCAATACGCATAATATTAAATAGAATGTTACGCCGTTCATTATTAGGAACTCTCTAATATTGTTTGCATTAAGAGTAATGAATGCATATTGCATGCGTGCTCCCATGACAATCTAGTGAAACATTTACGATACAACAAATTACGGATGTGAAACATTAAACATTATACGTGTATTTCACGTTATCCGCACACTGTACCATCCTTATGCACGTTATCTGCAAATTGCAAGCCTCATTATATGCGTATATTATGGAAAATAGACAGGACTGTTATACGGTCATGAGAAAAAAAGAAGTTTGGCAGGTACATGTTGTCCATATTGTACTCACAAGAATATTATCGTATGTTCTACACATTTATAAAATATGTTGGTAAGTCTTAGCCTTTCTTGATAAATGTGGTCTTTGTTCTTATTCAATTTTTATTGTCTTCAGTACTCTAAAGAATCACCCTAATCCAACTGGTTATAAAAAGTATATATTATAATTGAATATCACGTCTAATATCCATTAAGAAAAGAACAGATCAGCTGATGTATTACGTAAAATAAAATTGTATCTCCATTCAACCATTGTAACTTACATATGCAAGAGGATTTTTCAACTGTATTTGTTACTTACAAGAAAACTTATGTACTGAAGTTCACAAAACTAGGTTTTAGACACACCTTAACTTACTGCCTATTTAAAGAGCAGTTTAAGAAACGTATACACAACTTAATTGTGTACCTCGTAAAGCTCCAAGAAGGGAGAGATAAACACCTTTAGAACATATCAAATTATTTTTAAACCATGATGATATATAACTTTAATTACGATCATTTTAAAACCACGCCATGATTTTAGACTAGTATAATTTTATATACAAGATTGTTATCACAAACTACGCTTGTGAGGATAATTAAGTTACTTATGTAAATATATGTCTAAACATGAAATGTTTAAACATTTTGTAAATAAATTTTTCGGATATAAAGTGATAAGAATAATGCTGCTGAATTTGGGCACATCTTTGTAAACCACGGGACAATTCACAAATAGAAATACAGTCATAGTTTTGCAAAGATATTTTTCAATATTAAAAAAACACAAACACATTTTAACCAGAAAATTCATAAAAACGAAAGTGTAAGCTCACTTTAAATAATACTTTACAAGTGATTTAACAGAAGTTAGTTACCTAGAAGTGACTAATAAGTGATAAATTAATTGCCCAGTGCAGTTGAAAGTACTGATAGGTTGGTCAATCTATGACTTTTCACAATTTAGATACGTCTCTTTTGAGCTATAGGTAAATTAGTTAACCACTTATAAGGTTACTTAGTAAATCTAGCCTGACCTTCTTTATAGTGTCACAATACACACAATAAACAAAATATTTCTTACAGGGAAAATTTATTTATTATTTATTGTGCTTTTTAAACACACGAAATACATTCTGGTTATCTAGCAAACCATCACAACAGAAGTATATAGAAAATATGAAAACAAAAGTAAAACATAAAAACACTTGCACACAAAAAGAATAAAACAAGTGCTAGAGAAGGGGGGACTTAAATTTGTTTCTCTGATAACTATTCCTTTCAGTAGGAAAGGTTTTATTCTGATATGAAAGTGCTATAAGTAACTAAGTGATTCAACTGATTACATCACGTGTCTTTGGAACTCTTGCTGCTAGACTAGTCAGCAGTAACATGATTCACATATATTGTGAAGAAACACTACACTGCTTGTCACGCACTAAAACACGTGAAGCTAAATATACTAGATTTAAAATCTTCTTATCCAAAAAAACACAAAATAAAAACAACTTACTACGACTATCCTAACAACGGTTAAAAAGTTGTTATACCCAAGAGAACGTAGAAAGACAGAATTATGAGGTAAAAGTTACAGTATTAATTTTAAAGTAGTAGAAAAATTAGAAAACAAAATAATATTTTTATGTTCATTTAAAAGAGTAACTGCTAGCCATGTATTAACTCAAGGCTTATTTATTACATAACTGAAAAGTATAACAAGTAATATTTGAAATTCATATAAATATACTGATATTTTACTACTTTACACAGGCCGGGAATGACCAGGTGGGTTAAGGCGTTCGACTTTTAATCAGAGGTTTGCGGGTTCGAATACCCATCGCACCAACTATGCTCGTCCTTTCAGCCGCATAATGTGATAGTCAATCTCACGATTTGCTTGTAAAAGAGTAACCCAAGAGTTGGCGGTAGGTGGCTAACCTAGGAACGGTGAAATTCAAAACAAACTACTTTACACGCGTGCGCAATATGTTCTTCATATCAAACTGATTCACATCTATAATTAAAGAACATGAATTATGTCATTGTCGTAATAGATGGGTGGAAAATATACTGTAAATTTTCCTGTAAAAGTATTGATTTCACAAAGATTTACACATACAATTGGAATATTTCTATCAAATATATTATTAGTAACAGAAAAACGAGAAGAAACTTCCGAGAATTGTGTTGATGATATGTAGTTTGCTTGCAGTTAAGCACAGAGCTACACAATGGGCTATCTGTGTTACGAGCCATCAAGAGGAGGTGATAATTACTGAAAGAGACACACGGTACATTTTGTTACAAAACAGTTCTCCACTGTTAAAGCGGTAAGACTAAGGACTTACGACGCTAAAATCAAGGATTGGATTCTCCTCGGTGAACTCAGCCGACAGCCCGATGTGACTTTGCCATAACAAAACATGCATACACATACAAAGCTTACATTTAACTCAGGTTCCTTAACACATATTTCCAAACTAAAGATGAGCTTTCACAAGTTGTCAAAATGAATTAAGAGATAGCAATATGAAATCAATTTCTGTACTTTAATGTTACAGATACTCGTTATGAAATGATTGAGTGGGCGACCTTTTTACACAACTTTTGTTTTCCAGAATGACAATAAGAAAAAGAGGAATAAGGTTCTTGATGCAGTTTTGATTAACTGAATTATTACTGTTGATGGCCGCAGAGAGAAGAATGTTCACATTCTGAATCATCCTGATCAACTGAGAAATAGATACCCAAACTGTTTTACTGAATAATTATTGCTAACTCGTATTGTGACTAAGACTATGAAAATTTACATGCAAAACATTTTTTTCAAGTTAAGATAAGAATAATAAAATCAAAATCTAGAAGTTATCATAGTAAATAGAGATACAAGGAACAAAAATAGCACTATTGACATGAATTAATATTGACACAATAAAAAAGGCTTTCTCAATAACTTTTGTGTGACAACATTTGGAAGAAAAGAAACTTGTGGAGGTTGTCTCGAAGAACAGAAACATAAGATAAATGTGATTACGAGAAACCCATCTGAAGGAAAAATGTGTTCTCAAGATGGCTAGTAAGGGCATTAAAAGTTAATTAATACAAAGTACAGAATAACGTTTCGACCATTTAGATATTAACACCTATACCAGCCGTCTTGAGAATACCGAAAGATAAATGCTTATTTTGTCATTAGTAAAGAAGAAATAAAAATGAACTTCTAAAAATTGTTTTAGAGAACTACTAAGTACAAATTCCAAATCTCTTCGTTTTTGTTCTTTTTTATCAAACTATAGATACATGTTTTACTGTGGTATGTTGCAAGGTCACCCATCTGACAGCTTCTGCGGAGTTACAGTAAGAGTTGATGATGAAAGTCAATAAAACGTGTTTAGACTATTTAACTTAGCATTAAAACACTGAAGGCTCTCTCTCCACATCTAGGCTCGTGTAAAGCAGAATTCTCTTAAAACACAGGCCTCCAGACAGTAGGATATTCATCAACGAATGTCACATTCATGTGTTTAGCAGGTTTACCACATAGAATATTTCGTGATTAATACACAACAATCTCCTATCTTGTGTGCCCTTTACTATAAATACCAAAGGCGCACACTGAGCAGATTCCTTTGGTCAGCAGAATACAGACCATTCGTCTTGTATTACCTTCACTACTGAAAGCCAAGGTCGCGTGCTGAATGGTATCCTAAAGTCGTCACATATACGTCTAACGTGCGCCATCCATCTTCTATTGTTTATTTCGGAGATATAAACCGATTTCGTTTTTAGTTTGACATTTGGAACGAAGCCAAATTGGCAGAACCAGTTCTTAACACTTATCCTTCCTACCGTAATAGTTCTAGCTTCATCGAAGTTCATTGAATAACGACAACAAAAAATCACACATAAAAACTGCAAGATGCATTACAGCCTTTGTTATTTAAAACGAAAGAGGGTGGTGATCAACACGTTAAAGTGTGCATGCGGTGATTCGGTAGGTTGATTTGATTTATCGACTTCTTTGAAAATCCATAGCTTTTTAATCATAGGTGGCTTTAAATGCTCCTAGTTGTCAGTGAATAACGTTTCATAATACGATAAGCAAACTTTTTCTCTTTCGTGATGACAAAAAACCCACTTGGAGTAAAAATGTATTATAATGAAACCCATATTTCTTAAAATTTGCTGAATTATAGCACACACATAAACAGCCTTTCTTGTAAATTACTGATGCTTTTTTATTCCTATATTTTTCTCCAACCATGCAAGATTGGTGGTTGAAATAAAGGTATGACAGTGTGAAGGATATTACGACAAAATGAGCACTGACCAGAACAGATGATTCTTGCAGTAGTTTCACCCATTTCTAGGATTGATATGGCGTTTGAAGATGACAGAAATCCTAATGAAAATATTTTGCAAGTGTTTTTAAACAACACTGTGCCACGCTCCAAATTTTTTGTTTAATTTATTAGCCCTAATGTGACATCGATGATATTAATTCCTTAAAAGAACTCGTTTCTTAAGTCATAACAATTTTAAATGTGAGATTTTCTTTTTAATCACCATTTATATAGTCTTTTATTTGCTTCTTGAGCGCCTAACGATTTGTATTTTAAGTCGACTCGTTTTAACATGGACTACTTAATAAAACACTTATTACTGCACAGGCTTGTACATTAACCACAAGCAGTTTGACAGGCAGCTGTGTTAAATGTAAATTACTGTTAAAATGTTGGTTCCATTGTTATTTTTTAACTTGTGCCATTATTCACTCTTAAGCACTAAGTCAACTTCGAAGCTGTATGTTTTGTTCTGTGAAGCTAAAATCAAAGCTTTGTTTCGGAAGTTGCATTAGTTATTAGAGAGGGCCTTTGTAGACAAAACAAGCATCATTTACACATCAAACTTTTCTTAACCATCAACAATGATACATAGAAACAAGAATATGATATTCCAAGTAAGTAATAAAACAAATTCGCACTATAAGTGGCCGTGGAAAGTAAACTAAGCTTTAAAATATTGACAATAATCTCATTGGCTCACGTGCACTCTATTCAGCAAAGAAACAGAAACTGATACAGCTGTTTGCTTAATACAGTAGTGCTGATAAAAAAACTCCATAAAAACACGCTTCACAGCATGTATTTACTTCTTAGGATTAGGGGTTTTACGTTGATTCTTCTAACACACCACAAGAAAATTGATTTGGTGAAATTTTGCACAAAGCTATTCAAGAGTTATGTGCTCTAGTCGTCCACATTGTAAAGTGCTAGATTACAAGAAAATCAGTTAGTTAATCCCGCAAAATATTGGGTTATTTATTTTTTGTCATCGTAAAAAAACGGAATTGATCATCATATTATAGCGACACCCTCACGACTAAAAAGATAAGAATATTAGGTGACGGTTTCAAGTCCACAACTTACAGACTTCGAATCGAGGATTCTAACCACCAGACCTCACTTCCCAGGTTTTGAAAAATAATAAAAATCAAATTGTTTCTACATATCTCTAATTTGAATTCTAAATGGACAAACAAAAAATGTGAAAACAACATCTGTGTTCCAAAAACAAGCTGTTTGTTTCCAGTCTTTCTGTAACGTTTGCTATTGTATCTTTAAAAATCTAAATACAGAGAATTACTTTTAGATATTGTTATAAGTACTTGTTATTCTACAAGCGAGAGAAACAAATATAACGTTTATTTCTACCTACAATTTTTATCTTTATAAACATTTAACATTGTTAAATAGTCTTCAAAATGGCACTAAATTAACGGCTAATGTTGTGACCAACCTTTCATTCTCCTTTGGCTTTTACACTATCGAACTTTGTTCTTTGAAAAGTAGGAATCCCTATGTATTAACATTTAATATTTCGTTATTGTTTGCCACGTCAGTCTGTAAACGCTGGTTAATGTAAAGTGCATGTCGGGAAATTAGATGAAAACGACCTCAAAGTTCAAGCAGATCATTATCTTTGTGTTGATTTCTTTTCAATTTTAAGGGCATGTTGCCAAAACTTAACGATCATTTTACCAAGTTTAAATTCTAATCAGAGAAAAACTAACTTAAACTGAATCTATAATAAGAGGCACTTATACTTCGAATCGAAGAAGTAGACGGAATGCGAAAATAACATTTTTTTTCCTGGTCATGCATAATGCATTAAAAATACTAATGAACTTCAATCCATCTGAAGGGCGTTTATGTTTGGTCTACGCATTAATGTGAAACTTACGACTTATTAAGTTGTATAAATCGTCAATATAATAAAACATTTTAAAAGGCGTGTCCTTGCTGATATCTGCATTGAAGTTATCTGAAAATTATTAGGGTTAGTTGAAAATTTAGAGTTGTCTTGACATCGGAGAATTTTCCTTTCAGATAAGACTGTATTGCTTTCACATCGAAAATCATTACATATGATGTATATAGTGATCTTAATCGTTCAGAGTCTGTCTTAATGTCCACGAAAATGTTATTGATGTTTCCGAATGTGCTGGATGTTAGACAGGCACGACAGTTTAGATGTCTTCAGTCTTGGATTTTCTTTACAGCTTAAACACGAGAAAAGTGTCTCTTAAAGAAGGAAGCAGAGGGTATTGTATAATGGGCCAGTGAAAGCTCGCGCCGTTTCCAGGAAACAATCCCATTTAGATCCTTTCTCTGTATCAATAAGCTGGAGTCTCACATTACCCTTACTAGAGCATCAAGAGGTAAGACTCTACGAAAACGTTCACTGTTCCTAAACGACTTAGAAAAGTGCAAAATAATTTTTTGATCGATACTACCAAATTTCCTTTTGATTTAGCCAGCTTTTTTAAGTTGAATTAGTGACTTCTTGAGAATATATTTAGTTTTCTGTCCTTCGATTTATATTTAGCATATTACACAAAGTAATTCTAGTGTGTGCGTGCATGTTTGTTTGTTTCTTTTGTGAATTTCGCGCAAAGCTACTCGAGGGCTATCTGCGCTAGCCGTCCCTAATTTAGCAGTGTAAGACTAGAGGGAAAACAGCTAGTCATCACCGCCAACTCTTGGACTACTCTTTTACCAAGGAATAGTGGGATTGACCGTAACATTATAACGGACCCAGAGCTGAAAGGGCGAGCATGTATGGTGCGACCGGGATTGGGACCAGCGACCGTCGGATTACGAGTCGGACTCCTTAACACACTTGGCCATGCCGGGCCCCGTGCGTGTGTGTCATATACATTTATACGTTTATACGTGTGTAGATATACAGTTCTATCTATGCATATCTATATATATTCTTTTCTTTTCTTTTAAATTTCGCACAAAGCTACTCGAGAGCTATCTGTGCTACCCGTCCCTAATTTAGCAGTGTAAGACTAGAGGGAAGGCAGCTAGTCATCACCATCCACCGCTAATTCTTGGGCTATTCTTTTACCAACGAATAGTTGGATTGACTGTCACATTATAACGCCCCTACGGATGAAAGGGCGAGCATGTTTGGCGCGATGGGGATGCGAACCCGCGACCCTCAGATTACGAGTCACACGCCTTAACACGCTTGGCCATGCCGGGCCAATTCGTGTGTAGACATACAGTTCTATCTAAGCATATCTCTATACATTCTTTACTTTCTTTTGAATTAAGCACAAAACTACACAACTATCTGTGCTCTGCCCACTACGGGTCTCGAAACCCGGTTTTTAGCGTTGGAAGTTTGCAGACATACCGCTGAGCCACTGGGAGGCATCTGTATATATATATATATATATAGCTGTATGTATAAATAAACATGTGTGTGTGAATATATGTATATACGTGTGAAAGTTTATAAAGGCATTTATGTATGCTGAAATATACGTCTCTATATACACATACGTGTGGATGTGTATTTGTATATACGTACGTGTATTTTATTTTATTTTGCTGTTGTTACACTTTTTAACAAATTTTCTTCAAGCCTTCATTTTAATTACACTTTATTTTAATTGCACTAAAGCGAAGCACATCAAAATTGTTTTATTATTTCTTAAGTTAAAATTAATATATTTCATAAAATATTTTCCCTCCGGACTACTTTGAAATGCATGTAAGTCACATACAGGTTTTTTAATAGAAAATAATATTATCATGACGATCTTTTTCTTTCATACCTCTTTTTTAAAGAATACGATATGAAAAGTTTTGTTTAATATTTAATCAAGACTTTGGTTTTCGTACTGTTATTCCACTTCGCAATCCAGAATGTTTCATTACAAGAGTCAATCCATGTGCAGTAAACTTTTTAATTAAATACACATGTATAACCATAGTAACCGTGGTCACATAGATACAATTGTTATCGTAGCAACAGAAACGTCAGCAGATAGAGCAGCTTTGATCTTTACGTAAAGGTAATTTAAAACAAGAATCTGAAATATACTGATCATTTTTTTTAATATTTGATAAAACAGAAGTATGGAAAAAATTCCAAAAGCATTTTGGATTTTCCTCTTTACATTTTTAAAGCCACCAACATTCACACTGGAATAGGAAGTTAACTATTTCTTCAGGAAATCTTTAGTGTAAGATGTGTATTTTTGGTTCGTACTTTCAGAAATTTCCTCATTTAATACATTGTAGACCTACATGGAAATATCTCTTTTTAATCACAGCCTGTTCTCTGGTTTGACTTTTTTCTTTCAAAATCACAGTTTGTTACTATTGTAAAAAAGGTTGTCTGACCTGACCTTTTTGCTACATTCACAAAACCTGAACAAGTGGTTCTTGGGAATACTCAGGTTTTTATTTATATATATATATTTTCTCATTAAAATATTTCCGGTTTTATGAACTAAATTTGTAAAAATTATAATAAATGTTTATTTATGTTAATAATAGGTTATTCTTTACAATGTATGTTCCGTTCGTTGCCGATTTTTTCCCCCATATTTTCGAACATTTTTTCATCAATAGACTTGTTTCCAAATCTTACTATTATTGGTCCTAGAAATTTCCTAGTTGTGATTTTATAATCTGTTCTTTGAGAGGTTTCTATGTCATTAGGTGATGTCTGAAGTAGTAGCCACTATCTGCATTTTCTTGAGTTATTTAGGAGTCCAACAATTGCTGGATTTTGTAGTTCTACTTCGTTAATTCTATTGAGTTTAAACCACTTTCTCTTGAGTAAGATGAAAAATTATCTTCTATTCATCCAGACAGCGTCATCTGGCGGGACATATATCGTTAATGATCAGTTTATATTCTTTACTCCGAATTTATCAGTTATCAGAATGTTTAAAATAGGTAGATCATCATGAGAAAGTAATAATTTTGATTTCTTTGATTCATCTTAAGAGCAATACAAATAACTTCACTTTAGTTATAAGTAACTTCATGAACAAGACTAAATGATGAAGTGATGCCAGAGGCTTTCTACATTTACTTAGATCCAAACTGGTTAAAACTTTGTTCCAGAATTTTATTTTATTCGTTCTTTATATGCACGGTTTTCATATAACATTGTATTGTTGTGATATCACCTTCACGTGTCATGACTTAACGAAAAACATTTAATTAAATTTAATTCGCAACAATTTATTGGCCATTCAACAACGCAATGTCACTATAGACACACTTATAGCTGAAGAAGTATACTTAACACAACATTTCGATGAGCTTTTGCGATAGCTAAAGTTCCAACATTACATCTAAACCGTAGCAACCCAGTCATCCGCAATGTTAAGAAAAAATTCCAACCCAAATATCCATTAAAATGAGCCTAGGTATATCCTATAGTACTGTTAACATGATAAAATTAATATAAGTATATCCTCTAGCACTGTCAACATGGTAATATTAACCTAGGTATATCCTAAATTTCTGTCAACACGGTAATATTGACCAAGGTATATTCTACAGCACTGCTGATATGGTAATATTAACCTAGGTATATCTCTAGTACTATTAACATGGTACTAAATAACTTGAAGTTCAGAGGCTCACAAGCTGAAATCTCACAAGTTTATAGCTAGTTGATTTCCGCAGTAATCCTATCCAACCATGAACCAGTCAATTCTTCTGAGGCAGCTCGAATGTTGTTTTGTCCTTTAGTCCACTTAAAGGTTGCTTCAGATTTGTCAGGATCTGTGACCTAAGATTGATCTTGCTGTCAGTCGTTTGCTTATAGCCACCATGCTAAGCCTGTCAACGATGACAATGTAGTTATGAGTGTAGAACGAACACTGGAACAGTGCTATTATAAAGGGCAATTAATTGTCAATTGTAATTTAGTTTTTAAATCTAAATGTTTAAAATGACGTATTACAAAATATGTTATGACCTCCACATAGGAGGTCAGAACTAAAACCCATTAATAAATCATATATCAGACGGTTACATCCGTTACAGCTTCTAAGGATGCTCAGGTTACTATTATTACTATTTATTTTGAGTTACAGCTTCTTAGGATGCTCGTGTTATTATTAATTTTGAGTTACAGCTTCTCAAGATACTCGTGTTATTATTATTTATTTTGAGTTACAGCTTCCAAGGATGCTCGTGTTATTATTAATTTTGAGTTAGTTATTATTTACATCCACAGTTTTCTTTATACTTGAATTCTTTGGTGAGATAATAGTGTTCAATGAATTTTTTCGTCAAACATCCTAGTAACTTCATAACGTAAAAGAATTCACCAGGAAGTGCATAATATCACTGAATTATTAGCATTTACTGTTTACCATTACACGTTAACATTATATTTATAAACTGATAAATACTCCAAGGTTCATGTTTCGAGTCCATCTTAATCTGTAAAAACATCTCAAATATATATTACTTTTACACTGAACCAAAGTATTTAGCTTTTGACTTCACATACCAATACTTTACTTTGATTCGATTCACACATTGGGTTCACAATTATAATTTTTAACCATAGCAAGCGCGTAAAAAATGCTGTATAATTTACTTTTAGAATACAATCTTTCTAAGACAAAAATTAAAAAAATTAAATATCTAAACCCTTGAAATTGGATGGTTATGTCTCTGTGATGATTAAAGCAAAAATGAATGCCACTAAGAAGTTTATAATAACCTCTGATGAAAAATAAGCTATCCGTATTAAAAAGTAACTCATAAAACAATGAAACCTTTTCTATTTAACAAACTGATCAGAAGTATTGCCATATGCCACAAATCAATACACAACTAACAGAAACCCATGACGTTTATAATTCCGTGAACAATCATTTAGATACGCTTTATTAACTTTATGTTAACCCGTTAACCCAATATATTATTTCTAAAAAATGTCCCAGCGTACTTCAGAGAGTTATGTTATTTCTAAACCTGCTGGGACCCGGCATGGCCAGATAGTTTAGGCACTCGACTCGTAATCCAAGGGTCGCGGGTTCAAATCTCCCTTACTCCAAACATGCTCGCCCTTTCAGCCGTGGGTGCATTATAACGTTATGATCAATCCCACTATTCGGTGGTGAAAGAGCAGCTCAAGAGTTGGCGGTGGGTGGTGATGACTAACTGCCTTCTCTCTAGTCTTACACTGTTAAATTAGGAACAGCTAGATAACTCTCGTGTAGCTTTTCTCGAAATTCCAAACAAACCAATCTAAAGAGAAATCTCAATCACTTAACTGCATAAAGATGCAGCGTAATGCGTTACTTCAAGCACCATTAGTTTTTCTCGAGTCAGGGCGAACTGAACATATATGGGTGAGAATTAATTACACAATTATCTTTTTCATCATAAGAAAAACAAAGATTTTCCCTTGTCTTCTTTATTAGGTATATTTATGTAAGTGTTTCTTATAGCTTTGTTTCTTCTGATACTGATTTTATTTTTTTTTACTTTTTCGCTCTGAAATGTAGTGAGTCACATTGTTAATGCAACTTTTACTTTTGTGTTTTTGTGGCCTTTTACTTGTAGCTGTCAACTATTAACTAAGAAGACCTGTAACCCAATATTTGAGCAATAAAAGATTGTTAGTTCCTTAACACTATCTTTTACTTCTGGTTGAAAAAATACACATAGTATATCGATCAATTCCAGCGTAAGTCTCTTTAATCAGATTCAGGAACGTGACAACACGTTGGCACAATGGATAATCCGTTTCAAGAAGAAAAACAATGCATTATACATTTGTTCATTTCCATCTTTTATAAACCATTACTACAGGTTTGAAAACTTACTTTTATTGCTTTTCATATTCTGGAGCAGATACTGTATTAAAGAAAATCGAATTTTCTGCCCATAATATGCTGAGACTGTGAAGAAATGTGTTTTTTTTTCTATTTTAAAGATAACTACCACATAATAATATACGAGTTTACGCTTATAACTGTATATAGTGTGATACATGCATATGCTTAGTGTAATATTAATTAACTCCCAGAGAAATTTTATATAATATAAATAGCCTTCGCCTCTCTATTTACGACTGTCATAATATATACTTATACTATGAAATAAGTTATTACTACAAGTTATTACGCAGAAGTAAATTTGTAAATCTCTCCATTTCATTGAGCATTCAAAAACCGCATGTGATACCTTTCAGATTAATTCACATTGTTGAGTATTAAGCTTGTTTTTTTGAATTTCGCGCAAAGCTACACGAGGGCTATCTACGCTAGCCCTCCCTAATTTAGCAGTGTAAGACTTTCGAGAATAAAGCTAGTCATCACCACCCACCGTCAACTCTTAAGTTACTATTTGTTGGTATAAGAATAGCAGAATTGACCGTCATTTTATAATGCCCCCACGGCTGAAAGGGCAAGCATATTTGGTGCGATGAGGATTCAAACCCGCTACCCTCAGATTCTGGGTCGAGCACTTTAACTACGTGGCCATGCCGGCCGTTTATTCTTTGCCTTTATTTTCTTCAACCCGGTTGTCTCCGTGATATCTGTAAGCCTCCGTTCTATGATTGAGACATTTGGATAGTTTGTATTTTATTCTCTTACACTGTATTATTTGTAATTTATAATATGTTGTTCCCCAGTGGCACAGCGATATGTATGCGGACTCACACTACTAGAAACCGGGTTTTGATACCTGTGGTGGGCAGAACACAGATGGCCCGTTGTGTAGATTTGTGTTTAATTAAAAAAATCAGTTAATGCTAAATCTAACGTTCCTGGCTTCCCAGTGGCTCAAATATAAGTTTGAGGGCTGAGAGTCGAGTTCCGATACACGTGATATCAGCCCTGTGATAAACAACACAGAAACAAGAATTTCATACACTTTACTAAATATACAGCCATACCTGCAGAACAGTCAGTTCGCATTTGAGCAACCATTTAATGACTTCTCACCCAGTCGGTTGAATGAGCTTCAGGAGTGAGAGAAATACTGGTTTATAGTTTAAAAAACAAAACAAAAAAACAATGTAGCTAAAGTGTTATCTGTCTTTACAAGAACATGGAATTAGCCAGTTATGTACTTAAAACTACTGTCATTCTCAATAAATGAAAGTGACAGAATTTGTGCACTAGTTTTAATTTTTGAAAAATTACTCGATTATGGTTAAAAGGAATAACACGCTTAACATGATTTGTTGGACGATAGGATCCACTATCTTGAGGAGACCAAGGACCCATCATAACTGATTTGTGAACATCGATATGATATTAAATATATAAAATAGCTTCAGATTTGTACCTGCAATAAACTAAGCAGCAATTTCAATTTCAGGGAATCAATTTTCTCGAATTTCTAGAATTATAATTTTATTTTGAAGTAAAGACCAAACAGTATTTATTGCCTGCTTAAGCTAAAAATACCCATATCATATTACCTACCATGATGATTGCTTATTCGAGTAACATATATATTTCGATATATATTTATAAAGTAGATCTTATTTTGAAATGGACTTCCGTTCCTACATAAACACGTATCGAAATACAACTCGATACGCAAAGTTTCGCACCAGTGAAATTTATAAATTGTAAACTCTTTACAAATCGTTACCAAAGGTAAGATGAGTTAAATCAGCGTCCTTTTGCAAACTTAGTCACACAATTACAGAAGAAAAAAACACATTAGAATCAACATCTTAAGAAACAGAACATAACTTGGAAGTTAGTTCTAGTATTTTTAGCTGCATGTTGTCGAACGTTAACCGTTAATGCAAACGTTCTGTTGAAATACGTATATATAAACACATACTGTTAAATACCCCCTCTTTAATGCATTACTCACCAGGTTATTGAAGTATCCCATTTTTTAACAATCCTATTTTGAAAACCATTTTTTTATTTCTGACTTTTTTAAAAGTTTCTGAGCTTTACATTAGAGAATATTTATGTTGTGTTAGTTTGACGAAAAGCTACATAATACGCTATATGCACGTTGTTCTCCAGAGAAATTTCAGTCTCGGAATTTAGGGTTGTAAGTCCGTAAATTTATCTTTGACTTACTGGGGTTAGAAATCATTAAGATGTTCTTTTCTTTATATATATATATAAAACTAAAACTGTAACTGTTTAATTGGTTCTCAACACAATCACAGTTGTATTTATCGCCTACTGAGCACAGGTTTAAGTATTCATTTATTTTATCTTACAACGTTTTATCTTAAAATAAACCATGTTGCTATAATGTAAATAGTTATATTTCATAATGTTCTACGATTATCCCAAGTACGTGTTTGAAATCTGAAAAGGTCGGTGATTTTGTCCTATTTCGTTTTAAGTTTATTAAACCTCTTTGCAATAGAATGAACCTGCTTTCTTGCTGACAGAGATTGCCACTTGTACAATTGTTTTTTATCAGGTTGATCATAAAGACAACGAACCACTCACTGATTATCATCTCAGTAATTCTGGAATCAATTTTATGTGCTGTTCCCAGGCAAACTTAAGACACTAATTAAAATTGAAAGACTGAACAAAGCTAATTTCTCTCTTCTCCATGCATAACATGAGGAGCATGAAAAACCCTGCATCATAATAACATGACTGTAGCTCAAAATGAAAGTTTGTTATCAGGGATGTGTGGAGGGGATAAGGTCTGATGCAAAAATAATGAAAGCGTAAGATGGGTGACGTGGGTTATAATTATCAGCCCAGTCTTAACTTTTAAAGTTAATGCTGTCCTTTTATGTATGCTATTTTACCAACTAGTTCTGATATGTATATATATATATATATATATCTTCCAAACATTTTCGGAAAAAAAACAAATCCATTACTTTAAAAGAGTATGAAATAAGATTTTAATATTACCATACCAAATGAGCTTGTCATCACATACAGTTTATGGTTACGTAAATTGGAAAAATTAATCTGATATTAACAACAAGGGATTTCCATATACAAACATTACAGTACTTATGGATTTACACCGGAACAATCACACTCCAACTCACGATTTTTGGTATTAATTCTGTGTAGAGCAGTTTGTTCCTTTGTTGTTATTGTTTCGAAATTCAAAGCATTATATATGGATAGCATTCAACAACTAGTAAATATTAACATGTGTATTTTATTTCTAATCTATTAGAAATAAGAGACATAAGAACACAAATTGAAATCCACATACCCACATGTATGTATAGCTGTTTATAAATAAGATTATCGAAAGACGAGAAAAATGTTTTCCAAAATAATTAGTTGGTTGAACAAGTTATGACTATTTTACCAAATCTTCGAATAATTCATTTCCAAACCTGTCACACATTTAAATATTATTGTATTTATATACATTTCCTTGATTCTATATTACTTGCCCAGTGATTACGGATTGTAACTTTGCAACCCGTCCTCTCAAGCAGAATTTTGAATTTATTAATAAATAAAACTGAACACGTTAAACGTAACAGTTATAATTTGATAATATCTGGAAATTTTAAATTATACAAAAACGACATCGTCAGAACATATATTTGACATTAAGTTTTTAAAAAAAAGATAAAGATTTTATTAAATATTTTAGCCGACTAATTTTGCCATGGTTAGGGTTAGTTAGTAAGTTTTTAAATTTCGCGCAAAGCTACACTAGAGATATCTGCGCTAGCCGTCCTTAATTTAGCAGTGTTACTAGAGGTAAGGCAGCTAGTCATCACCACACACCGCCAACTCTTGGACTATTCTTTTACCAATGAATAGTGGGATTAAACGTCACTTTATAACGCCACTACAGCTGATAGGGCGAGCATGTTTGGTATGACGAGAATTCGAACCCGCGACCCTCGAATTACGAGTCGAGCGCCTTATCTACCTAGTCATGCCGAGCCGTTAGGGTTAGTGATAGTAAGAGTGAAAATGGTGGTAACTAAGTTTTCGGCTAAAATATCAAATGATAATTTCATCATTCATTGTACAAAAAACACATCTGTTTTTGACAGTAATATAGTTGCACAATGTGCCTAAAAGTAAGATACTATTTGAAAAATGAGTAGTACCTTACTTTCAATTCTTATTTCTCAGTTATTTTTTATTCTTTACTTTGAAAGAGCAGCCACCTTCCCACAACTGTCTGCACAGATATGGGTTGTTGTGGGCTTGGTCACCCACCCACATGTCGCTCTGCTAATTTATATTTTTAAATCTATTATGCATTTTTTTTTTATTTCTTTATGTGAGACTGGCGAATATAGGTTAAAACTGATAGACGGTGAATTCCAACCGCAGTGTCGGTCCTAGGTCCAGGTGTTTTGTTTATTATTTATTAATTTATTTTTCGGCTTGTTTTTAGCTTATAACAAACTAATATGTATATATATATTTCTTTTCAGAATACTATTAATAATTTTAAATTAAAGCAGATCATCTATACATATCAGAATTTAAACGAAGTCATCAGCTGGAGTATTCAAACTGACGAAACACAAACTTCTCGTGACAAGAATGTGCTGATTCATCCCGTAGTTGTCCTGACTACTAACAATATTTTCGACCGTAATTCCAATAATGTCTTACGAGGTTTATGCTTAACAACGAAAAAGCCGAAATCTTACCGTGTGTGTGCGAATGTTTAGCGTTATAAGTTCTCATATCCACCGCTGAGTCACAGTTCAGGTTAGGAGATTTAGGTAGGTTAAATCAAAATAGTAATGTAACAATGCAATATAATTGTAATTATTGATAATATAGTACCAATGAGAACAATAATTGATTAAAATATGCATCATATAATAAACATTTTAACCAATACTGTTTATGAATCTAATATTAAAGAAAGAGTAGAAGTTAATTTATGAAACTGCCTGAACTTCAGGCTTATTTATATCGACTTGCAGATAACGTTTATGATTTTATTAGGCTGAATACTCAGTTCTGACAACTGTATTTTTTCCAGGTATTCCACTGAATTTAACACAAAAATACTACTATATCTAACACCCACACAAACCCACATATCACTTAGACCCAGGCATGAAAACAAGCATGCAGTTGACATACGATTTTTGTATAAATACCGAGAAACGTATTTTAAAATCTATAGACCTTCCTTTTTTGACAGTTGCTTTCTTCAATTTTTATTTGTGTTATGTAAATGTTGTCGAGAGTGTCATGTAAATGTTATGTAAACGACAACCATGTCGAGTGTTATGTAAATGTCATGTAAATATCATGCATATGTTATGTAAATATCATATAACGTCGTATTTGAATTCCCATATTTATTATTTATAATTCTATATTTATATTGTTTCGAGGTTTAAATCGGTGAAATTTAAAATAACATTTTAGAATTAATTAAAATTCATTTAGAAATTTTTAAAACTAAATAGATTGATCACTTGTATTGGCCTGGTGTTTATACTGTGGAATTCTGGGAAGTTACGCGATATAGTATATAAACAGATGGCGATGCGAGAGAGAGGTGAATCATCCACTTTTACTCGGGTCAAGAAGTAAGTCATCCATTTTATTCGGATCAGGAAGTTTGTCTTGTTTGAGAAAGTTTAAACTGAATTTGTGAATAGAGCTAGATCGACTAAAGCGGTGAAAAATTTTATTCCGTCAACCTTTACAATTCAGTCGGATTACGGATTATATCGAAAGTCAATAGGAATTGGACTGTTAACTTTTGTTTGAAATTACCCATTCAAACTTCGAAAATTTCTCCGTGGGACTGAATTCAATGCCTAGATTAGAACTTTGGATTTCGGATTTGGACACTTATCCTGGATCATATTATTAAGCACAGGCCAGTACTTTTTGTATTGTAAGTTGTTTTGATGGTTGAAACTGGATATCTGTTATTGCCATTAGATAATATATCTTGTGTCTATCACATAAGTAGATAATTATAATAAATTATACAGGCTGCTATCTGTGTCTTTCTCTTGCGTTCAGTCCACATAAAAAACGTAACAATTTGGTTATACAAATGATGCAGAATTTGTTATAAACTGGAATGTTTTCTTTATAATATATACTTTGTTATTATAAAACTTACGCATAATGGTTTCCAAGAATATTGAGTATTTAATTTTTAAATACTTGAAAATAAATGTTGTAAAATATTTTTTCAAATTCACAAATACTAATAACAGATAATTTGTGTACAAGATGGCAAAAGAAATTCCTGCTTTAAAAAACAGATCAATGTTCTGAATATATATTACTTCATTTACCCCATTTCTACTAGACGTGAACAACATGTCAGAACTACATTAAGTTAGTAGCAAATGCGTTAGCTTTAGATGAAAGGTGAGTATATTATAAACATCATTCGTAAAACTGGTGTCCACTTTAACAAAATATATAGGTTAACGGTCGAAGTTCAAAGGATAATTTTATATTTCCTTTTATTTAATAACAATAATTACAGACCAAGCCATCTTATGTTTTTATTATGCTCTTTATAAAAGTAAGTGAATATTATGGGAGTTCAACTTACAACTTCAGGGAATAAGTTTTATTAGTAGTCCGATAAGATTATGATTTTAAATTATTTTTCATTGCTCACCTGTTTATTTAGGAACATGTAACTTCTTATAACAGATTGCAGACTATAAATAATAGCTTTAAATATCAGGCTTTGTGGACTTGAACACCTATATCTCAACGTATTTGTTTAGTTCTAATTTATTTTTACATATGAGAAACTCGTACAGTCTGATGGATAATGTTTCCCCACTCTCTGTGGAGTTTATACTCTTACAGATGCACCACTACTCTCTTGTTAGGGTACATCTTTTTTTGCTATTTTTCCAGTATGTCTCTCACGAGCATTTTTTCTAGCCTAGATGAAAAATAAATACATTATGAAATGATGATGTGAAAAAAAAATTCTTATTTAGTTGTTAAATTTGGCATGACTGTTGTGTTATGTTCGTAAATGCATATGTGTGTGTGTGTGTGTGTGTGTATATATATATATATATATATATATATATATATATTAATACTGGAGAATTAAGTAGAAATAATTGTTATTAAGGCAATCTAAGCAGCATGTCACAACTTTATGCAGATGAACACCTTATCACATATAAGGTCTTGTTGAGAGTCCGAAAACTGATAGTTACATTACACTTATAGGGTGGTGGTTAGGAGTTATACCAGTTCTTTTTAAATAACTGATTTGTACAATTCATACTAGTATAATTCGTCTATTAATTCGTGACTAACCACCATAATTGGAACTAGAATGTCAACTTCAGGAAGTAAATTTATTTCACTTACTCAACCCGAAGTAGTAGTACCTTACTACTGTTTTATTCATTTTGCTCCCTTTTTCCTTCTTTACTATGAAGAGCAGTCACCATCCCGCAACCGTCCGTAGGCAGTGAAGGGTGATGTAGATCTGGGACATTTTTGGCTTGAGCACCCTCATCTCGCTCTCCAAATTTCTATTTCTGTATTGTTTATTATTTAATTATTCTTAATGTGAGACTGGCGACCAGAGGTTAAAACTGATAGATGTATCTCCACTGCAATGTAAGTCCTACTTCTCAGTCACCTCCAAAACCAAGGATACATTTTATACCACACATTATAGCCTGCACCCCGGAAATCCTTTCAATTGGTGCAGTTTTTTTGTTTGGGCTTATTTTTGTCTACAACAAACTATATATATGCTTAGACGTATTTACATATATCAAAAATAGAAATAGCTATGGGTAGATAATAAAACATCCTAAATGGCGAGTTGACTATACAAAGATGAGGAGCATTTATCTTAATAAATGCATATGTAAAGCATTACAATGGTAGAGAACAACTATAACGTTGTCTAGAGGCTGTATCTTGAAAAAAGGATTGTGAAAAGGAATTTATTTGACACTTTTCACCTAATCCACGTCAGAATATACCTTAATCCACAAATCGTTAGCGTAAATTAAATTTTCATAAGGTTTTATATAAAATACATTATGTTACAAATCACATATTTTATAATGTATTGCTAACTTTTATAAGAAATAGTGTGTAATGAAAAAGCATTAAGAAAATTTTAGAAACTAGTGTTCAGGCTTAAAAAAAAAAGTTCCTAAAAGCAGAAAAGAATAATTCGTGTACAACAAAGAACAATAATGTTTTTCTGAATTTCATCAGTTTGTACACTGCTTAAGGTGTCTTTTGTATGATCTTATTCTCAACCACAGAAAGTTTTGTAATCTTCTTAACTTTACATTCCAAAGTTATCGTATGAAACAAAATTTCTTAAGCTTCTTTTAAAGTTTTTTTTTTATTTTTCCTTAAGTGGTAAACGCTTTTAAAACGTTTTTTTATTTAAACATAGTTATAAACAATTGGCTTTCGAAATATAATATAAAGTGAATGTTAATAATACGGAATTTAAAAATGTATTTAACTGAGATAAGACGAAACAAAAGATAAAAGCAAACAAACATCATCCTCATAGATTCACAATTCGTTCCTTAAGCAGTCGAAAGTTTCTCGCATTATTTTAATTAAATTTGATTGTTCTATTAAACGTAATTAAATACACACTAACACTTGTTTGGAATTTCGCACAAAGCTACTCGTGAGCTATCTGTGCTAGCCGTCCCTAATTTTGCAGTGTAAGACTAGAGGGAAGGCAGCTAGTCATCACCACCCACCGCCAACTCTTGGGCTACTCTTTTACCAACGAATAGTGGGATTGACCGTCACATTATACACCCCCACGGCTGGGAGGGCGAGCATGTTTTAGCGCGACTCGGGCGCGAACCCGCGACCCTCGGATTACGAGTGCACGCCTTAACGCGCTCGGCCATGCCAGGCCCACACTAACACATACATTAGTATATGCATAACAGGATAACGAACAACAGAACATTTTTAGGTAAAAGGAGAGAGAGAAAAGCACATTGCCTCAAAAGTGTACATAGATAACCAAATATTAAACCTATTATTTTCTATAAACATATATACAGGCAGACAAATAGAAAAACAAATATAAGCATACATTACCCGAAAAAAATAAATGAATAGGTATTTAAATAAATGGACCTTACAAATGTGTAGTTTCTGTAGATATATTGAGAGTTTGTTTCTTAAGACTCCAAAATTATAGTGAGTTATTTTTGTGTTACAAAATCCAGTTTAGTTTGTTTTGAATTTCGTACAAAGCTACACGAGGGCTATCTGCGCTAGCTGTCCTTAATTTAGCAACGTAAAATTATAGAAAAGGCAGCTAGTCATCACCACCCACCGCCATCTCTTGGGCTAGTCTTTTACCAAGCAATAGTGAGATTGACTGTTACGTTTGGTGGGACGGGGATTCGAACCCGCGACCATCAGATTACGAGTCGGGCCAGATCCAATTAAAAATAATTTACCAAGTAATTACATGAAAGCATTTATTTTATACACAAATATCATATAAAATCGAAACGTAACTGGATGGAATTCATGTATTATTGATGATGTTTTTATTTAGATTTTTGTTGCTAACAAGATAACGAGCAATTTGATGGATGAAAGAAATTGATTTCAAAATATGTTTTAAAACCAGAGGGAGTGGTGACTGTATCAATGGTTTGAGAACTTTCATCTAAGTAACGTAATACGTCACCGAATCACAGGTTTCGATTGAATACACGACAGTTATTATTGTGACTTTTATTAGAGATAGACAGATTACCTCTATGTATTTCAAACGACCAATATCCCGAAGAGCTATAGTTCCGAAGGGTCGATATTCTGTAAGTCGAACGTGAATGCAACTACGCGTGTAAGCCTAATGTTCATGTAGGTTTTTGTATTACATAAGCAGTAGGATGTGTGTAATATTATATTCGCACATACGCCGAGAACATTACGAAGTTTGTTTGTTAGCATTCCAAAGGCTCTTATTATTCTTACTTGTAGTTAAAGCCTTCTAATTTATGAAAGACTTATATCGAAATTCTTATAGTAATAACAACATTATGATTATTATTCGTGAAATATCGCATATTCTGACGGAAGTTTCCTAAATATCAGTTTCACTCATTTCAAACATCGCACTTTACGTATAACCTATGGCTGTCTCTAATATTTAAAAAAGTCCCTATGCTGTTATGTAAACATTCCACTAACCACTATTCGTGGTCTACGTTGTAATTAAAGAAATAAAAGTAGGTAATTTTCAAAAAAATAATAACGTTTTCCATTTTTAATTCATTTTTGGTAATTATTTCTCAAAGTCGCTATCTGAGAAACATTGGAAGACATTCTCTAATGAATAAATTGAAGAAATATTCAGAAACATTTCAAAACCTTTGAATTTTAGTCTTAAGTAAACTGATAGAAATGGGGTTCGAGGTTTTTCTGAAGACAGTAACACTTACACGTGTATAACCCATTATTTCATTTAAAACCTTTCTCCTGATATAGGATCTATTTCGCTTAAGTGCATTGCATGGATACAGGAGTGTAGGCGGAAGTCTATAAGAGTGTTGCGTCTATTGGAGGTAAAAACATTACAGAACGAAAGCATACTAAATAAGTAGATATTTTCACATAAAATATCAACAAATAATTAATATAATATGATCGTAGTATATTGTTATCACCATACCAACGTTATATTCAAATACAAAATGATATAATTATTGAATAATGTAAAATATTTCGTGAGAGAAGTACAACTCATTTTACTGTCACGTGCTAATCAATTATTTAAAAACAATTTTAGAACTCTTATATGAATGCTGTTTCACATGCGATTGTTATAAACTCCTTTTATTATTGTATTTTACACCTATATTTTATGAATGACATCTTTAAATATTCTCGTCTGTAAAAGAAAACTTAATTTAATATATTCATCGATGGAAAACATACAGTTTCAGTTAAATTTTAGCTAAGACATCTGTTTAACATTTACATCTATTGCATTCAGTAATTTATTTCGTTTACATTTTCTTAATACCACTATTCACTTACGATGTGAAATAGTTTATTAATAGGGGAATATTAATAGTGTTCCACTATTTATTTATTATTTAAAACAAATAACTTTAAAATATAAATAACAATAGACGTATATAAAGTTTTCGTAGTAGTCTTGGAAAACACTATTCAACAACTAGATAACATAAGTTATATAAAGTGAATGTTTTCTTCGACGTGAATCGACTGGCGGCAGCCAACAAACAGCGACCGATGCCACTACCCAGCGATAGGAGCTAAGGTTGGTCACGTGATTACGGCTTTTCCGTTTTAACACACGAACAGAAGGCGGACGCACAATCAGCATGATGCTTGCGCACGTGCAGGATTGTGGGGAGCATGCATTGTTGCTCGTGTGATGACTTCTCACGCTAACTCACCGGTGCTGTAAGGAAGTGGAAAGAAGTACACAACTTCAGTTCTGCACGAGGAAACTACAAAATTATCATGATTTTACTGTTGCGTTTAACATTAGCATGTAACTTATAACTAGACTTTTGACGTTGTCAAGATCTTTATTAGACGCAATGAAAACATTCATCTAAGAGATACTACCGCTGTTAACAAGTAAGTATGTTTAATTGCACTGTTTTTAAATTAGAAACAATGAAATTCCTGCTTTTAATCCATCTTAAGTAAGTGGATAAATTAATGTTTAAAATCCTGTAATCACTTATCACCAGTTCTTGAAATGTTATAAAACGCTAAAAGCACGCCACCTCTAATATACGTTTAACTTTTCGAAATACATTATGAAATGAAGCTTTAAATGCAGGAAATTAATTTATATTAATTTATGGCATTATAAGTAATTCAACTTCACTGTTTTATTCTTACTGTGCAGTATTTATTTTTAATTTGCAATTGATTGAAGTGGTTTGACGTGAATATTTAAAAATACAATTTTGAAGAACTTTATTTTATTTAAATACTTGCAAAGAACAGACTTGAGCTGTGAATTTTAATATAGTTTTAGTCTGGTAAAAGCGTACGATCAATCTGATATGTACGTGAAACTTTTGAAGGTACATATAGTGTAGAGTGAATCTTACAAATTATGGCAGGAGTAAGCACGAGATTTTCTGACATCACTGTCGTGAAGGGAGTTTATTCTCCGATGAAACATGCCTGTTCGTTTCTTTAATAGGTCAATGAGAATTTGAATGAATATATTGATAGAAGAAATAAAACGCTGTTTCCACCTTACATATTCGTGTTTTATTCATATCAAAGCTACATTCAGTGATGAACGTTGTATAGTTCGGTAGTTTGTTTTTTTTCCTCCGCCACAAGTAAAAATTGTCTCCAACCCTGTTTGACCAACATTGCGTCGTAAACTCAACTCTACTTTAATATACCATGGCCCGATGGTTAAGGCACTCAACTCGTAATCCGTGGGTCGCGGGTTCGAATTCCCGTCCCACCAAACATGCTTGCCCTTTCAGTTTTGTAATGTGACGGTCAATCCCGTTATTCGTTGGTAATAGCAACCCAAAAGTTGGAGGTGGGTGGTGATGACTAGCTGCCCTCCCTCGAGTTCTACACTGCTAAATTAGGGACGGCTAGCTCAGATGATCCTCGTGTAGCTTTGCGTGAATTTCTGAAGCAAACAAACAAACCACTTTAATAAGTAACAAGTAACGGAAGGTGACTTATTTTTGTAAAATAGAAGCAGAAAAAAGTAGTTTTTGTTTAAATTTGCATGAAAATAGAGTTAAATGAATGATTATTTTGATTTTGACGAAACTCAGGTTTCAAACTTTAGCTTTTAGAAAGGTAACGTAATTAATCTCTTTATAATTCAATTTCAGTCTTTTAACAAGATGAAAGTAGCGAAACAGCTTCGTTTCAGATACGCTTTTGTCAATATTTCTGTGGTCTTACAGTTTATACTCGTTTCACTAATTTACTTTAGGGCTTCTGACAAAAGTTCAATCACGTATTTTAAATTTATATTTGTATATTAACTTTGACTAAACAGTCTGGCATTGAAAATATAGTTGTAGAAAAATAGCATTATTTAAATATTATGTATACATGTAAGCCTTTAACTCATGTTCATTTTTATAGTTCAAACCAAGTGCATAGTTACTAATCGTAACCAAATTTACGTCGCAAAACTAAAAATACAAAAAACTTAAACGAGTATAAATGAATCTTGCAAGTCACTTTGTAGCCAAAACACACAAAAAATCTCACTTCAAATAGTACAAAAGAACTATCTTTTTCCTCTTCTGAAGATAAATACATAATCTGTTGTTTTTTCTTCTGTTTCTTTACGTTTTATTCATGCCTACTGACGTTAACAAACTTCTCTAACTAGTTTGTTAATGGGGTTTAAGCTGCTCTTTGAAACGTGAAACAAATTCATACATTTATAACTTTCATCATAGCACCTGGATCTTCAGTCAGTTTGATTCATTTTATCAAAGCTAGAAACATAAAATAAGATAGCTAGTTTATATTTTATTATGAATTTGAATGTTCTATGAATTTGCTTCTCAAAGCAATGGTGCTGCTAAGTCAATTTTCATAACGTGTATTAAAGTTTGACTTGTAATATCTCTACATCTAATATGAAATTAGACTTAAGTTCCTGTTCAGAGGTAATAAAATAGTTCTACATGTTGTTTAGAATCAGTATTCCTTCCATTCCATTAGGAGCTAAAACATTTTAAATTGTGTATATTGTAATTATGCTGAGATATTTTTTGCGAAAGTTCATGAGCAGCACGTGCATCTCATACTTTGTTTTAGCGAGAATTGCGCGTGTTACTCATTGTGACAAATTGTACTGCAGTGAACGAAAGAATTCCAGATTTCATTACAACTTGTAAAAAGTTATTTCTTTTTCATAAGTGACGCTATTATTTAATCAATATCAGTAGCCTTAGTGTAATCATGTAGAAAATGTTTTGGCCTTAATGTAATGAATAATGAAAATTAAACGTTTAATGCTTCCCTCGCTAGTCTTAGTTCTTGGAAAGTAAAGGAAACCTAATGAAACGCATAATAAATCGCATATGTTTTTCTCGCCACTCAATTTGTGACGTCTCGTGGCCCAATAACACCACGTTGAAAAATTATGAACGCTCGATTAAGCATCATGCTTACGCAGTTAAATCTCGTTTGGTAACTCCGCCATTAAACACGTTGATGCTAATTTTGGTTACTCATCAGTTCACTACGTACAAGGCAACAGACTCCTTTTTTTAATCAGGTTCTTTTCTAGATAGTCAAATCATAAAAAATGCATATTAGCGTTTGAGAAAGCCAGTTTGGTATCCAAGTACTTCAGTAAGTGTTTATTTGGAATCCGTGTTTGGTTTTGTTGTTCATTGAAGTAATCCGTTCGTCCTTAAAAATAATTGTGCAGTTCACTTTAACGCATTATGTCGAAGAACTCGCATTTTATGAGCATTTGATATAATAACATGCAAGTTTTAGAACTTACCTGAACATTTCTAAGTAATATGTAGAAATAAGTGAAGCCGTACTGACAGATATTATTGGAAACTACGTGAAAATGTAGCATTATTTATTGATCTACGAAGTTAAAAATAACAGGATATTTATGTTACTAGTGTTCTTAATATGCAAATTTAGTCAGTCTCTGAACAAAATGCATATATTATTACGTAGATGAATACAAGTCCATATGTGTGTATATATAAGCCTTCCAGTAAGTCAGCGGTGGGTATACGTACTTCCAACGCTAAAATCAGTGATAAGCAGAGAGCATATAGCCAATTGTATAACAAACTTGTATGTGTGTGTGTGTGTGTATTTTCTTATAGCAAAGCCACATCGGGCTATCTGCTGAGCCAACCGAGGAGAATCTAACCCCTGATTTTAACGTTTTAAATCAGTAGGCTTACCGCTGTACTAGCGGGGGGCGTCTTATATATAAAATGATGTTATTTTTCACTTAATAATATTGAGACTATGTAGTGAGTTTGGTTTTGTGTGTTAAGTTTGTGGTTATAATTCGGTATATTGGCGATAAGTAATAAACAGAATAAAATAAACGACACAGTGAATAAACAGTCCACCATTTGGATATACGATGTAACATCAACCGTATAAAACGTAGTTAACTATCCTTAAAAGTCTTCCAACTTCTATGTGTTCTTATTGGTTATTTCCATCCAACAAACATTACAATCGATAAACCTTATATACTGTTCACCTGTTTTACTTTAAAATAGATGTTAGTTCAGTTAAACCACCACTGTACGGGCCATGCTAACGATAGTGTCCATTAGATTTCTGCAGTGTTGTTGTTTTACGCTAGCTTATAAAATGGATTATTTGTGTTTTGTTCTCAATGGGAAGGATTTGGCCCGTATAAGCCTTCAAACCTACTGCTAACCCACGAGAACTGATCTCTCTGTATTGTTTACAATAGTAAATGATACAAAAAAAGTACACACATTTCTTTTTCCCTGAAACGCTATGGGAAATTTAGAGAATTCAACGTCTTTTGATAATAGGTTATCGTTCTCAAACTGCGTATCCAAGAATTCTTGGTTCGGTATTGTTGCAGCAACAAGATTTGCACTTTCAATGTACTGAGGAAGTGACCGTTGAACCCCACTATTCGGTCAACTGAGCAGCTCAAGAGTTGGTGATTTCTTTTGTCTAAAAGCCTTTTCTATAGTCTGTCAGTCCAAAATTAGAAGTAACTATATACACGAAAATTGCCCTCGTGTAATCTTCCGCGAAATTTATGACCAATTTTTTTATTTCTTAATTATTAGCAAATTATTTAATCTAGAAGTTTGCAAGCGCAAAGCTGAACATTTTTGAGTTTTATTTAATGTAAATATCCTAAGAAATTCAAATCAATTGAGCATGTAGAATTCTTTATTAATTATCAATAATATTACAATGGTATATTCATAGAACTCAAACGCAAATATGACTTCGGAAAATACTATTAAATAAAGTAAAACAAAAATATGTCTAAACACAAGATTTGCGAGTTGTATGATGACGGAAGCATTTCATAAATGTAGTACAAAAATAATTTTGCTTGAAATAAAAAACAATTAATTTTATGGCAGATTGGTATGCTTTGCGTTTGCAGCGTGGTATCGTATAAAGCACTTGCTCTTAGTCACGTTCCTCGTGAAATTAACGGTACCGTGCTTCTGTTCATTAGTTTAAGAAATGCATCTTTAACCTGTATAAATCATTAGTGTAGTATTCGTGAAAACATATGTGTCAATATGTTTTCCTTGCTCTTGTTTCTAAAATATTGACTTTGAGGATTTTTATTGTAAAATCGTTTTCGTTTGTATTATATGATTAATTCAACACCAAACCACCCTTAATTGATTTAACAGAAAATATGTTTAGTTAGAAAATGTATGAGAAAAGTTCTGGCAGAGTACGGAGAAAATTCAGCTTTCTAACGAATACAAGAATATATGAATTTTAGTAGAACAATTCAGACACCCTCTCACCAAAGTCTTCCTTACTTTACATTAGCCCCCCAGTGGCTCAGCGGTATGTCTGCGGACTTACATGCTAAAATCCGGGTTTCGATACCCGTGGTGGGCAGAGCACAGATAGCCCATTGTGTAGCTTTGTGCTTAATTCTAAAACAACAACAACAACTTTACATTAAAATGTACAACTTCTTCGTGACTACGGAGGAACAGATGGTAAAGGTTACATGTGTATTTGATGTCGTTCCCAGATATTCTTACTTTGATAAAATATCTAAGGCTAAAAAGTACACAAGGTTGACCGTGAAGTCATGAAAAATAAGTTGTTCCAATAATTCTACATTACTGGCTAAAATTACAAAAGTAAAGATTTACAGATAGACTAGCAGAAAAATATACTAAAAAGACAATACAATTACAATAAAGCTAACTACAGTTAATGTTTACTTGTATCACAATATATTCAAATATATCTCTATTATTACATCTCTTTTGCTGTATTCCGAAAATTCAGAAGTTACATAGCCGTGATGTTTACTTATTTCGGGTTTGGCATCAGCCCATATTCTATCAGAAAAATGTTAATGTGTATTTATCTTAAAGAAACGCACACTAGTGTTGTTCTTATACCGTATGAAAACATACGATTGGAAACAGTTTAGAATTTCAGCATCATTGACGTTTTCACTGCTGACGGGTTTTTTAAAAGATTTTGCTCATTATCGCGATTTTATCTTCCACGAAGAAGTATCGGTATACATTAACTTGTAAAAGAACGGTTGTTATTAGTCAAACTTCTAATGACTTATAATCTGGAACTTAGAACCAACTTAAAAGTTTCTTGCGCATTCTGTCCTTTTGATGTGAACTTTGTGTCTTTTATTTATTTGTTTGTTTATTGAATTTCGCGCAAATCTACACAAGGGCTATGTGCACTAGCAATCCATAATTTAGCTGGCAGTGTAAAACTAAAGGGGAGGCAACTAGTCAATACCACCCACCGCCAACTTTTGGACTAGTTTACTAACGAATTGACCGTCACTTTATAACGCCCCCACGGCTGAAAGGATGAGAATGTTTGGTATGACGAAGATTCGAACCCCTGACCCTCTGATTACAAGTCGAGTACCTTAACCATCTGGCCATGCCGAGCCCGTGTCCCTTGGATTCTTCGTCATTTAGTGTAAAACTTTCAACGGAAATTCTTTAGATGCATCTGGTTGTTCTTGTTGTTTTGAATTAAGCACAAAGCTACACAATGGGCTATCTACGCTTTGCCTACTACGGGTATCGAAACCTGGCTTTTAGCGTTGTAAGTCCGCAGACATACTGCTGAGCCACTCGCGGGTAAGATGCATCTGGATATAGTTTTCTCCCTCAGTGAAGAAAGGGTAGCTTGACCGTTGGCCAGTTTAGCTGCTTTGTACACGCAAAAAAAGAAGCAGTTTTTCTAAAAGCCTTCACACATTGTATATTGTTGTTGTTGTTGTTTTGAATTAAGCACAAAGCTACACAATGGGCTATCTGTGCTCTGCCCACCACGGGTATCGAAACCCGGATTTTAGCGTGTAAGTCCCCAGACATACCGCTGAGCCACTGGGGGGCTCACATTGTATATATGTTAAAAAACTGAAAATTAACAACAATATTGAAATCTTCCAAAATACAATATGAAAACTAACCATTTTAAAACTTTTTCATAAATATATTATTAAAAATTTGCATTTCAAGTCCTTCTTTCTCGTACATACATATATTGTTAAAACTTAGCACTTTAAACCTCTTCATATTTATAGTTTTAAACCTTTCAAACAAACAACATCATTCGAACCTTTTGGCATTTTCAAAGCTTTTTAATAAGTACATCATTAATCCTCAGCGGTTTAAAACACATAAATGAATGAACTATAAGAACATATTTTTAGCACATAAAATGGTTTCTCTGAAACGGATTCATCAATACTTTTATGTGGTTTTATGCTATTACCATGTTACAAAGTTATGACACTATCTGGTAGTCGCCACACAATTTTAGTTGAACTATCACTTGGAGACCTGGCATGGCCAGGTGGTTAGGGCGCTCGACTCTTACTTTGAATGTCCAGAGTTTGCATTCCCATCACACATAACATGCCCGCACCTTCAGTCGTGGAGGCGTTATAATATTACGGTCAGTCCTAATATTCGTTGGGAAAAGAGTCGCCCAAGAGTTGGCGGTGGGTGATAATGACTGGCTACCTTCCCTCTAGTTTTACACTGCTAAATTAAGGACGGCTAACGCAGATAGCCCTCGTATAGCTTTGCATTAAATTAAAAAAGAAGCAAACAAATATCACTTGGAATGTTGGCTGCGACATCACTGTTTAGAAACTAATTATCAGGCTGTGAGAATCATTCACCTTGAAGTTCGCAATGTTTTGTTCAGAACAAAGTTGATAACAATACAAGAAGAAAGTCCAGGTTTGGAAGGTTAAAGTCACGCATAGATCATATTTTAGAGGTCAAGTTTTTTGATGTGTTTTATAATTTTTTTCTTTTATTAATCTTATCCATCCGATTGTTTTTAGTGCGCATGGCACAAAGTTTTAGTGTCTTACATTGAAAAAAATTATTGATTTGCTTGTTGTTTACGTTATTCCAAATAAAATAGCGCAAAATCTTAACTAATACTTAATTCATACTTTAATAGTATATACGTTTCAATTTCTTCTTTCTACAAAGTAATGTTTTATAATGTCCTGAATTTCCCCTAGTGTGAACACGTCACACATTTTCTCTTAGCATGTCATCATTCCTATTTTATCCACCACCCCTTTGAAAAAATACAAAAGCAACTAGCTACATGTATCTCAAGACCACTGGTATGGGTATTAAATATTTTATTGCAATAAAGTAGAGAGAAAACGTTTCAACATTTTTAGGTTATCTTCAGATTAACAAAGAGTTTGCAACTAACTGTTCCTGGGCCCATATCTTACGGAGGAGAGTGTAAACGAGTACTGGACTATAGGGGCGTTGCAGTATATGTTAGGTTATTTAATTTGTTTGTTTGTTTGTTTTGAATTCTGCACAAAGCAACTCGAGGGCTATCTGTGCTAGCCGTCCCTAATTTAGCAATGTAAGACTAGAGGGAAGGTAGCAAGTCATCACCACCCACCGCCAACTCTTGGGCTACTCTTTTACCAACGAATAGTGGGATTGACCGTCACATATAACGCCCTCACGGCTGAACGGGCGAGCATGTTTGGTGCGACCGGGATTCGAACCCGCGACCCTCGGCTTACCAGTCGAATGTTTCTTTATACTGGTTTAATTTGGGTTTGAGTTGTATAAGTAAGGCTTATTTGATTTCGCGTCTCTTTATGTTTCTTTCCATACTTAGTATCTGAGTGTTTCCTATGGTTATATTGTGTTTGTTTAATTTATAGTGTTCAAAAACGTGTGAAAGTATTTTTTGTGTTCTTTGAATTTGGTTCCATTCTTTTGCCTGTTTCAAAAACGTGTGAAAGTATTTTTTGTGTTCTTTGAATTTGGTTCCATTCTTTTGCCTGTTTCTCCAATATATAGGTCATGGCAGTTGTTTCATTGTATCTTATAAATAATGTTGGTGCTATGTTTGTCAGTGTAGTTTTTACAATGTATGGAATTTACGTTTGTAACTATTTTTTGAATAAATTTGGTGCTAACTGGAGTGTTGTGTTTTTAGTTGTGTTTTTCCAACTGTTGGTTATTTTTTCGTTAATATCGGAAATATGTGGCATACAGTAATGTAAAGTTTCAAAAGTTTGTTGTTACTTGTTTGTTTGTTGTTGATCTAGGTGTGTGTGTAATTTTTTCAACGGCGTTTGGAGGAAATTTTTTGATGTTGATGAAGTGTTGTTTTATTTTTTCACTTTATCGTCAATTTTATCAGGTAAACGTAGTTTTGTGGCTGTGTTTATTTGGTTTCTTAATAAGTTGAGATTTTGTTTTGTTTCATATGCTGAGTTTCACGGAATGTATTGTCCAGTATGGGTGGGTTTTCTATGGATTTCTGTTTTGAATTGTGTATCGATTCTTATGATCTTGAGAAATGCTATTTGGTTATTTTTTTCGTTTTCGTAGGTCAACTTAATGTTGGGGTGTATTGAGTTAACGTGGTTGAAAAAACTGTGTGTTCTAATGATGTGAATCCAGCAATTGTATCGTCAACATATCTGTACCAGAAAAGTGGTGGGTGTTAAGCTGAAACGATCGTTTGAGTTTCAATCTGTAATGAAAATGTTGGCTAAAACTGGTGACACTGGAAAAAAATATCAGCGAAGAAATAACCAACACTTGGAAAGAAATTATAACAAAACACAACATTCCAATAAACACCAAATTTATTCAAAAACTAGGTCCAAAACTAAATTCCATACTAAGTAAAAACTACACTCACAAACACGACATCAACATTATTTATAAAATACAATGCAATAATTTTCACGACTTTTATATTGGAGATACAACGAGAAAAATGATAACCAGATTCAAAGAATACAAAAATACACCTTCACACGTTTTTGAACGCTACAAATCAAATAAACAAGATATAACCATGGAAACCAGCCGGATACTGTGTAGGGAAAAACATAAATACACGCAAAATCAAAGAAGTCCAACTTGTATGACAAGTATAAAACGACTACACTTATCCGAATAACGATACTGACTATCACTTCTATAACCCACCTACATCTAAAAGTGCAAAGAGTGTTGAGTGTTTGGTTTCCCAGTCTGATATTGAAACCATAAATGCATGTGGGAGCCACAAAGAATAAAATTAAACTAACAACTTTTATCTCCTTCAGGTTTTGTTAATCGCGAAGAAAAGTTGTTCATAGAGCCCGTGAAAATATTTTATTCATAAAGTTACCTACGAGGGAAATTCGAAATGATTCGCTTCGTTCTTTTTCTTTCTTTCTTTTTGCTTTTTTTTATCTATATTTTATTTTATACTTCAACTTTTCAGGAAAACTTGGTCACGAAAACCTCTAATCAATAAAGACGTTTCACAATAGACCCCTGTATACATTACCTCATGCCAGTATATTATAATATTTAATACAGTGTACCTGCAAGTTTCATGCACCAAAGCTTCGTTCCTTATTTTCTCTTGGTACTTTGTCGTAATCTGTCTAATGGAAGATGGAAAATTACAATGCCTTGGACGCTAATATCGCTTTCCTTTGAATAACTTCTGATAGCCTATTATTCCGCACTGAAAAGTGACTGGGTGTCTTCTTACAGACTTCCTTGCTTATAGATAAATACTGAAAACTGAGCTCCAATAGAAATAGTTTTGTAAATAAAGTAATCTTGAAGTATGTCTATGTTTAATGGAGCATTTTTACAAACGTTTGAGGCTTTTGAAGCAAATTGAGTTATTTAGTGATTGGTTACTGTTACTTCAGTTATGTTGAAAGCGAAAGTACTGTTGTATTAAAAGTACATTTAAGTTAGTGTTGTAATTCTAATATGAACTTATTTACGACCGCCCAACAGATTATTTAGAAATTTCAATAGTGATTTATCTCAAAGTTTGTTTACACTGAAAAACATTCCATATCACTTAGCAGGTCCAGTGAGTAGGAAGAAATCTGATGGTTCTTCTCGTTTTCAAACTATGAATCTGAGGGTTCATGATTTGCGTCTTTTTGCAAATTTACACTCCAGTTTTTGGGGCAGTAGGTGTTTTAAAGATCAAATGCCATAATTCTGTTAAATGAGAGTAGCCCTAGAGTTGGCGGTGGGCTCTGTTGACTATCTGCCTACTCTCTAGTCTATCAATTTTAATATTAGGGTCAGGTATATACACATAGTCTTTGGGCGAAATTTTTAAAACAAATCCATACACATAATGACATTCATTAGCTTTCCTTAATTGTGATGTTATGTTTAATGCGTTATCAATAGCAATATTTTTCTCACAGTCGATAATATTTGGCAAAATATTTTGGCGAGTATTCAGATATTCAGGTGACAAGACCAATTCTTATAGCTTCGATTCCTCTTCTGTGGCCCGGCATGGCCAAGCGTGTTTAGGCACTCGAATGGTAAGCCGAGGGTCGCGGGTTCGAATCCCGGTTGCACCAGACATGCTCACTCTTTTAGCAGTGGGGGCGTTATAATGTGACAGTTAATCCCACTATTCGTTGGTAAAAGAGTAGCCCAAGAGTTGGCAGTGGGTGGTGAAGACTAACTGCCTTCTCTCTAGTCTTACACTGCTAAATTAGGGACGGCTAGCGCAGATAGCCCTCGAGTAGCTTTACACGAAATTCAAAAGCTTACAAGCCTTTTCTGTATTTTTTATGATCGAATCTGTAGCATTAGTTTTCATTTTCAGCTCAACATTAACCGAATATTTTCGTCTCAGTACTAATGTTGTTCGTGTTCCAAATATTAATAACAGAAACATTTCTATTTACAGGCATTATTTCTATACTGACCGACTATTTCTCAACTCCGTGTTGTTCTTTTTCAATTGTAGAGGTTTTTATTCAATTTAACCTTTTATTTTTGAAATTCGCATTGTGATGGAACAAGTCGTTTCTTGTGATCTTTCACGAGAAGCATATTTCATTAATTTTGTCAAATGTTTTTTATTACCAAGTAAGCCTGAATACAACGTTTCTTTGTGAACAAATACTTAACCTCAGTGTGTTTGATGTGTGAAACTTAACACACACTAAATTAATTTGGCTGTTTATTGACAGCTGTTTGTTTTTACATCTTTTTATTTTTGAATGCAGGATGCTCTCACAGGATAATACTGACCGAAGCAATCTTATTGCACAATGTTTGAGCCTCAGAGCGTTTCTTTGAAATAGTTTTTGTTGTAGCATCCATGTTTCTATTCTAACATGAAACAGTTTAATCTGGTGAGATGAAATGTAATGTTAGGTCTTCCCAACCTGAAATTTCGGAAATAGCGTTGTAGCGACACGAAATGAAATATTTAATAAAGATTTGATCTTCCAAGACTTTTAGCCATGTAATTATGTCGCAGACACGAATAAATGTTGTTTAAACGCATTTTATATCAGAAATCTAAAAAAACGAACAGCAGCAAAGATTTAGAGAGACTTTTAGAAAATACTAACTGTATCTCAGAAATGTAACACGATAAAAAAATAACATTGTCCTTTGTAATTAATTCCTTTTCATCGTTTGTTTTAGCTGAGCGACGTGTTTTAAAATATGTTTGCATCTCCTTACTTCACTTCTTAAGCAATGTTTGTATTTATACAGCGTAATATTTTACCCTTCGTCACGTCGTTTCAATCGATGTATGTTTACTGTTTAAGCGCAAAGCTTCACAACGGGCTATCTGTGCTGCGGGTAACGAAACCCGATTTTTGGCGTTAAAAGTCTTTAGACTTACTGCTGAGCCACTTGGAGTCGTCGTTGCTGTAAATAGTGCATTTTAGTTTAGAGTATAAGAAAGTTTGGTGGTTACGAATAATAAATTACGTTAAATACAAGTATGAATATTTGTATTTCTATATTGAATTCTGAATTTATTGTCATGGGGTTCAAACATGGCATGTGTGTTTTATATTAATGCTCAAAGAAACTGGCTAAGCGCGGTCCAGTTGCTACCTTGGTGGATTTCTGGTTTGTACCCCTTTATCGCCAAAACAAAACAGATAAATAAATAATAATCGTGCTCCCAAGTATGGACCCGTTTAGCGTTATAAGAGTGAAAGTTAAATCCCAGTATTCGATTACAATCGTCTAAGTATGGGTGGTGTTGATTTTCTGCTTTATCGATAGTTTGTCAGTTAAAAATTAAGGACAACCATCCCAGCTTGCCTTTGAATAGTTTTGTGCAAAAATTAACAATATGTCATAATTTTACAGAGCTGAAGGTATTGTTAATACCAGCGAGAACTGATTACACTGAATTTGGTTTGTTTGTTTTTAAATTTCGCGCAAAGCTACACGAGGACTATCTCGGCTAACTGTCCCTAATTTAGCAGTGTAAGACTAGAGGGAAGGCAACTAGTCATAACCACCAACTTCTGGGCTACTCTTTTACCGACGAATAGTGGAATTGACTGTCACGTTATAACGCCCACACGGCTGAAAGGGCTAACATGTTTGGTGTGACGGGGATTTGAACCTGTGATCCTCGGATTACGAGTCAAGCGTCTTAACCATCTGGCCATGCCAGGCCTCTGAATTTGGTTACTTGAATACAAATTTTGTTTTAAACTGACTCATATATTCCAACAATATGACGTGATCAAATGGCGTTTATTTATATAGGAAACAGTGAATTAAAATACAAGCATGTTAATGGAGACGTATTCATGATTTCGTTCCTGCCATACTGTTTACATCTGTGTTCACTTATCTTGTCTTCTGAATGCCAACAAAGTTTATTCGGTTTTCTTTTTAATAAGAAATATGTATCTCTTCATCAGATATCCTATGTGATCGTTCGAAAGGCACATAAAGTTTCCTTGTTATACTGCTGGGAAATATAAAGTAATGTAATAATATAACAGTATTCTTTTTTGTTATTGTTGTGACTGCTAAAAAAATCGACTGTAATGTGACATTCCCTCTTATGAAGTTTCAAAACGCCCCTTTTTTTTCCTAATATAGAACTGATAAAGTCCTTTGTGTTGAATGTAGTAATAGAACATTAAACACCATCTGTAGTAAAGTAATGAGGAAGATATTATTAAAAAATATCGTATATATGCTTCTTTTATTGTAAGCTGACGTTTTTATTCTTATCTTTATTCAGGCTTAACCAAGCATACCATAATGAAGAAACAAGTCCTTATTGTGACGTGTCTGATCATAGCTATCAGTTTACGTTACACTGTTCTCGGCCTCTGTCCCATTCGCTGTCAGTGTAACGAAGAAAGATTAGTAGTAATTTGTGACGGAGCTGGTCTAGATGTAGTCCCTATAACTCTCAACCCTGACCTCCGAGAACTGCACCTCAGTAAAAACAGCATCAAAGGCATCATGGCAGCGTTTAGTGTCTACCACAACTTGGAATACTTAGATATGACTAATAATCAGCTAGTTGCTCTTGGCCGTAAGAATTTTCATCTTCAAGAAAAGTTACATATTCTACTACTGGGACGCAACATGATCTCATCTTTGCATCGTTCTACATTTGATGGGCTGAGCGACCTTCAAATTTTGAAACTTGCCGGAAATTTCATTCGAGAGCTTCCCGACGGCGTTTTTACTGAGCTGGTACGCTTGGAAGTTTTGGACCTATCTGAGAATAGCATAGATACCATTTCTAGAGACGCTTTTATGGGATTAGAAAGTCTAAAAATCCTTTTACTCAAAGATAATAAACTTGGGCATGTTCCTACACCCTCATTTAGTACTATTTCACATGTGCTAAGCATAGATTTAGGCTTAAACAATTTCCCCATTTTACCAGACAACGGTTTTTTCAACCTCGTCAGCCTGGAAAAGCTGAAGTTAGACAGCTGTGGAATTCGAGAAATTCAAAGAAGTGCTTTCAAAGGATTGAATAACTTGATATATTTACTGCTTCAAGATAATTTGCTGGACTATATCCCAACAAAAGCGTTTCCATACCTCAAGAAATTACTGGAACTGAATATAGGGCAAAACAACATGAAAACTATCCAATCGAAAAGTTTCGAAGGTCTGAGTAATATGCAGACCATTACCATAAACAGCGCTCCCTACCTTGAAAGAATAGAAAGTGAAGCTTTCCTGTTTAATACTAGATTGCAACATGTTATTCTTAATCACAACAAAAAGCTTAAATATATTGACAGAAACGCCTTTACTTCGCTAACTTTGTTGCGTTCTGTAAGTCTTCGAGGAAATTACTTCCAAACATTTATTAAAGAAACTCTTCCCTGGAGTGACTTGGAGCGTTTCGATCTTCGTGACAATCCATTAACTTGTAATTGTAGTCTTTCTTGGCTGCTACACCATTTGCAAAACCGAAATTACTCGGATGCTTTTGATGTGGATTTAACCCATATTCGGTGTGAAAACCCGCCTGTACTTCGTGACCTCACGCTGAAAGGCTTGACTATTGACGACCTTGGTTGTCACGAGCACCAAACTCAAAAGATTCTTACTTGGACATTCGCTGCAATCGGCGTTCTCCTGGTCGCTACGCTTGTCGTGGTGTTGTGGTACCGACAGAGGTTTGCGAACGATTTGAAAATTAAATGTAATACTTCAATCCCAGAATCTCATCGCTATCGACTGGATAATCATCTGAGGGGAGCAACTTCGCCAGAACAGGAGTGGGTGGTGAAAATTGGAAGGGATCCTTTCCCTGGAAGGCTTGTGTAGAAATCGTTAATGCGTAGTTTACACGTAATAAAACCGTTCCATTCTTTATTGTATAATATATATTTGTTGTAAATTCAGCCAAGTTAGTTGTTATCGCTACGCTTCTAGTTCTATGTACATTTGTTCACAACGTGTCAACATACGAACTGAGGAACTCCGTAATAATGACTATGAGTGAAATATTTACTATCAAGAAGTATCACTAATAATGAATTTATTGTAAAAGTAGCCAGGTAAGTGTTGACCACTTAAGCCCTAGAATATATAGAATAAATACTAATGCATTTGGAAGTTTATAAATTATGACTATTTAGGCTCTTAAAATCAGACCCCATATATTGTGGTACACAAGAAAACGTGTTATATTAAAACTGTCTCACTGGGAAAAAAGAGCACGGCATGGCCAGGTGGGTTAAGGCGTTCGATTCGTAATCCGAGCCACGTGGGTGTTCGGATCCCCGTTGCACCAAACATGCTCGCCCTTTCAACCGTGGGGCGTTAAAATGTTACGTTCAATCCTGCTATTCGTTGGTTAAAGAGTAGCCCAAGAGTTGGCGGTTGGTGGTGATGACTAGCTGCATTCCTTCTAGTCTAACACTGCTAAATTTGGGACAGCTAGCGCAGATAGCCGTCGAATATCTTTGCGCGAAATTAAAAAAAACAAAGTGGAAAAAGTGAATGAGGTTTTATATCATTCTAAAACATTTATAATGACGATTTTCATTTACTGCAGAGAACGTCAGTTGATAATGTAATATATTGTAAGTAATTTGGTGTTTTGATCGTTTAGCGAAGATACAAGTTAATTAATCGCTATAAGTAAAGCACCTAAAAAAGTGGTAGAAGCTGTTAAGAGATTGTTTTTATTCTTTCCAGAAGCTTAAGTGTTTCTAAATTATTTAATTATCGTTTAGATTTTACCTATCTTAATCCAATAATGCAAATCGCGATTAATCCAGTGAGGTTCCCGCCATTCTAATTAAGAACACACTTTAGTTCCTTAACTCAATGAGCAATTCTGAGACCACCCTTGGCTACTGTTCTGAATGATTAAACATTGAAAAGAGCAAAGACACACAAAAAAAGATTGAGAATTATCTTACTGCTTTGAAGGCCTATCCTACGTTATCTAAGTCGTGTAATTATTATTTATGGTTTGTTGCTCCTTACACACAACCATCTCTAAATGTTTGTACGTATTGGCTATAAATATCCTCTTTGTTCACGATCGAATAGTTCTTGGCGAAAACGAATTTTCTTCATCTGCCGTCTGCATTTCTTGACTTACAAAGTAATTTCTGTTTCACACGCAGCATTTCTGATAAATATAAATATCATTACAAAAATTACAAATATTAAACTACATTGTTCGTGCCACTTCTGTACTTTATATGAACATTAACAAAACTTAACTAAAATTACGTGTGTAATCAACTAATCTAAAAAGTGGAAAACGTCATTTCCCAAAGACAAATTCAGAAATTCACAAGTTAGCCTACTTCCCGAAATGAAACGATTCACAATGCAGTTTATGTTAGATGTGGGATAAAAACTGTTTTGGTGATGATGAATAACGCATAGAAGCGTGTATTTATTTTTCGAAGAACAAGTTTTGACTGCTTCAGTTGGGTATGAATGTCAAAAGTTTTTACGTAATTCACAGTTCTTTTATATAATATTTTCAAACATCATATTTACAATTTTTTGTAACCTTCAAGATTATAGATGCAATAAGTTTATGTTTTACATTCTGCATTTATTAGGCTAGAGTCAGACATCTAGATTTATTCATATAATGTTAACTTTGTATAAACATACCTTCAGCCTATTCAATCTTTTCTAATTAACTTGAAGAAAGCACAGCACAGATTTTTGTTTTTTATTTAAATACCCAACTCATTTGGTAAAGATTAATTAGTAGCATATAATCGCTTTCTCTTGTTAGTTAGATTTTCTAATTAACTGAACTTTTTAATCAACACACTACGTTTCTATTCAAGCTACTCAAGCTTTTAGAGGTTTAAGCATTGATTACTGTTCGATATTATTATCTGCCTAACTTGACCTCAGATCTTGGATTTTATGTTTTTTTTAGTAAGCGTATTCTAAAAAGTTTAATGCTTACGTGGCTTAATGGATTCTTAGCTAAGAATTTTAATGCTTTCTTGGCGTAATGGATACTTTGCTAATTCTGTACAAAAGTTTGTTTTTTGTTCATGTGGATTGTACCCTATTCTTTTCAGATACTCTTCTAATGTAGTTGGCCCGGCATGGCCAAGCGTGTTAAGGCGTGCGACTCGTAATCTGAGGGTCGCGGGTTCGCATCCTGGTCGCACCAAACATGCTCACCCTCTCAGCCGTTGAGGCGTTATAATGTGACGGTCAATCCCACTATTCGTTGGTAAAAGAGTAGCCTAAGAGTTGACGGTGGGTAGTGATGACTAGCTGCCTTCCCTCTTGTCTTACACTGCTAAATTAGGGACGGCTAGCACAGATAGCCCTCGAGTAGCTTTGTGCGATATTCCAAAACAAACGAACAAATCCAATATAGTTAGTTTGGTTTTGTTTTTTTTTCAGGTTGTGTCCATCAAAGTTACATTAGAGCTATCCACAAACAACTAGTACTAAGTTTAATGTGATTAACTAGGTGCAAGACATTTTCAACACCGCCACCACGTGGGCTACTCTTGTATCAGGAAAGAGTAGGATTTTACTGTCATTCCTATATATATATATACAAAACCTTTCAGCCGCAATGTGTGGAACGTGATTTTTGTGTTAATGGGACACGAACTTTGATACCTCAGATTAACAGTCTAGTCACACTAATCATTAGGCCAAGCCGGTACCAGTGTTTTAACACGAAATACAACTTCTAAAATGTTGGGTTTGAATCCCTCTAACTTTCTAAAGATTAATAGCAAAAAAAAAAACATTTTCATTATTTACAAATTATTATAATAATTATAAATAAACAACTAATTAACAACATGAGGCTATCATAAACCACTAATTATTATGTACCACATTCAGTAATCAGTAATCAAAAATACCTTACTGAATTATCTCATTCGTGTTTATTTACTTTTGTTGTTCCTTAACTAATAGTTTTTGAGAGTCAAATGTGTTATAAGTTCAAAGTCGAATTAAAAGTAACTACTCTTTCATTAAACTCTCATATTGAACGAGCGGAGTGTTTACGAATGTACAACGTTAAATCTCTTGTTGGAGTCCATCTGATGGATAGAGCAGATAGCCCATTGTGTGGCTTCGCGTTAAAATAAAGAAACGAACAAAATGAAACATTCTTTGAAAACAATTTTTAATTAAACATAGCAACAAAAACTCATTTCAATGTTAATTATATAAACAAATTTTGAAGGAAATTTCTATGCAAAGAAAGGATGTTTTATTTCATCTAAACATGATAAAGAATTGAAATATATACATGTAAAGACTATCTTTGTTGTTATGTGTCTTTTCTTTCACAATGCCTGTCATTCAGCAGTAAGTTTAGAGGCTTATAACGCCAAATAGTGCAAATAATTCGCCGTACTGCGTCGCGCTGTAACGAAAGCAGGATTTTTACTAAACCTTTTTTTGGTCTCATCGCCAACATGAACGTGAAAACAATGCTGTATGAATATTCCACATAATGCAACGTGAACATTAATATCATCATCTTCTTAGAGCGTTTAAGAAGTTTCAAAGAAAAGAAGTCACAAAATATAGATAGTATAATTCTCATTCATTTATGAGAAAAACCCTAGAATCCAGGTTTCAACACCCGTGATGGGCAGAACACAGATAGTTCATTGTGGTGCTCTGTGCCTAGCTTCAAACAAATAAACATAAAAACGATTCATCCGACATAAGAGTTTTTATTTTAATCTGACAGAAACTGTTCTAAGCAAATTTAAATTATTTTCTTCGCAGAACTGCCTAGGATCACCAACCCAGGATGCTTAATGAATAACGCGTAGTAACGTGTCTATTCTTTTGAAAGTAATTCAAATAATACTGGTAAATACGAACAATTTTGGATTTTGGACTTCTTTGACAAAACAGCTAGAGTGAGTTAAAACATTCTTGGAGATTTTTTTTTATTATGGTCATTAAATCTCGCTCTCCTTTATCAACCTACTTCAACGTTACGTGTGTAATTTAAGATTTCTAGTCTATGGTATTTGCTTGACTTGAATGTAGCAGTCTTTACGTTCATGGGGAATGGACACGTTTCTTTGGTTACATATGTCTTGTATTGCGTGGTTACCAGTTGAGGAAACTTGGAATAGTTTATATGAGACACACGGTAAATGACTTTGTCATCGATCCATCATGGTTTTAAGTCTTTATTCTGTGTATTATTGTTCACAGTATTAGTAAAACTGGGTTCCATTAAGTGCAGATGAGTTAGATTAAACAAAATCCTAGATTACAAAAACACAACTAAAAATTTGATGAAATCGTAAGTGTTGTTTTGTAATATTTATGTTTTAACTCCTTTATTTCATAAAACCTTTTCGAAGTGCGTGTTTCTTAATTGAAAAAAAAACATAAATGTCTGTGTGTTTTCTGTGTAGTGTTGTGTATAATGAATTTCAGTTTTTTTTTCTAGAATTGAGGCATTTCTTCCGTTTATTATTATTTCCATTTTTTTTTTAACTACGATAAGTGAAAAAAGAGAACTCAGGGGTATGTCTCAGAAAAAACAACTCATATAGTGACGTCATAGTGTAAGCATGGAACGTCGGAGCTCGAGACATTCTCGGGTTGGAAAGGAAAGAAGATTCTCTGAAAAATAATGTAGTTCGTTTTTCTGCTGTTAGTTATATTTTCTTTGGAACTTTTTATTTTATTTAATAACATCGAACAGCAAAATTTAAAATTAAATTTTTGTTTGCTATCACTGATTTTATGCCTTTAGGGTGGTTTCTAATTGCTTCTTAAAAATCTCGAACTTATAAAAATAAAAGACATTAGATTTCTCTTATCAAAACTTAACTTCTGTTTACTTTATACTAAATGAATTATTCCACAAGAACGAACTGATTGACATTTGCGTATTTTTTTCTATTAGATGCATTCCGAAGACGGCGAATTATGATCGTGTTTTACAGAACTGAGAAAAAATAACGTAGGAGAGTCCAAATACAGAATTTTCCCTCCTCTTTCTTACATTGAGTTTTCCTTGATTTGTTAAATTTTCAGATGTACGCCTGTAACAAACCATTTTGTTCAATAAACACGCTAATGATTTTCAACTTTGTGAAAACGTAAACAGAGTAAAAAATGTACAAAGAATCCTCACCTTAATGCTACAACATAAATCGTATAGTATTCGGAATAAATAAATTTTTACAAACAGTTAGCTCTAAAAAATCGTTTCGACATGTTCGTAACAACTACAATTTTTCCAGAGATATAAGCATTTGCAATAACAGCTATTCTTCTTGTTTCATCGTAATGCTTTAAAAACCAAACAATTGATGAATCAGGAGTATTGCACTCACAAAAATCAAAAATGCTTCTGCCATAAAAACAGTATTTTAACTGTGTAGAGAAATGCGATTCTCGTTATACTATTACGTTTACTTAGCCTTACGTATTGTTACATTGCATTTAAGCTCTCAATAAATGTATCATATGACAAAACCCGGTTAATTTCACGTCAGTAGCTCATCTCTGCCACAACTCAGTTACTTCATTTCTAATAAAATATAAAAACTTCTCAAAAGTTATTTACTACACATGCATGAAAAAGTACTATGTGATGAAAATAATTTCTGATCTCTTATTACGCCAGCTTGATCGATTATGTAAGCACTTTTAGTCATAAAATATAATTACAGTGCCTTGCAAAGGTATTCATTCTACCATTAATGCCATATTTTGTTGAAATACAAATAACGTAAACAATTTTCAATTATTTTTTTACTCGAAGCTCTGATGATTAAATGTGTAAAAAAGGCTGAATGTCAGCAAAACATGCAAAGAAAATATATTGATCAAAATTTGCTGACTGGATACGTATTCAACTCCCTAAGTTAGTACTTGTGGAAGCACCCATGGCAGCAACTACTGGTGCAGTTCCTTCTTTAGATAGGTCTCTATCAGCTCAGCACAATGGGAGGATGTAATATTTGTTCGCTCTTCCTAGCAACATTGCTCCAAGTTTATTGGGAATCACTGATAAACTGTAATCTTCAAGTCTTGCCATACATTTTTATTGGAGTCTAAATAGGACTTTGATTTGGGTAATTTTGAATAGTCACTTACTTCTTTTGAAACTTTTCCAGTGTGGCTTAGGTCATGCGCTTTGGATCATTATTGTGTTGAGATTTGAACTTTCGACTCGGTTTTAGATTCTTAGCTGACTAAAGCAGGTTTCCCTCGAGGATTCGCCTGTACTTTGCACCATTCATCTTCCCTTTACTCCTGACAATCATTTCAGTCCCTGCTGATGAGAAACATCCCTATTACATGATTCTGCCACAACCATGCTTAACATTTAGAATGGTGTTGACTGGATGATGTGCTTGATGTAGACCAAAAAGCTCAATTGTTTCTCTCATCTAACCACAAAACCTTCTGCCACATGTCCACAGTATCATTAATATGCTTTATTACAAACTCCATTTTCAGTAATGGCTTGTTTCTTGTCACTCATTCGTACAGGCCAGCTTTGGGTGGAGACCGGAATAATGTCGAGGTATAAACATTGACTCCCATCTCGAACATGGAACTTTGAAAGTCTTTCAAAGTCACTACTGGCTCACAGCGGTATTCCTAACCAGTTTTCGGCTTCCCCAGCTGCTTAATTTGGAAGAGTAGCCTGATAGGTGTAGTGAGTGGGTTGTATGAAACACATTTTGCTTATTTGTGATGGACTTCAAAATACTCAAAAGGATAATCAACGACTTTGAAGTTTTCTTGTAACCTTTTTCTGCATTTCTCTACCGCTTTATCCCTGACTTAGTCTTCATGGTTAGTTTGTCGTATCGTTTTGGGAGTTGTGGCAACAATTCCATTTACTCCGAAGACAAGTTAAACCACCTTGATTACACAGATACAGATGTTTTCCACCTGGACTGATTGAATTTATCGTAGCAAAGGGTTGAATGCTTATGTAATTGAAAATATTGTAATTTCATTTGAAAACTTAGCTTACTTACATAATATCAGTTCGTTTGTTGTTGATGTTTTTAGTTTCATGATTACAAGCTCAGATAGTAATAAAATGTTGAAACTTTGCAGGAGAGTGAATACTGTTGCAAGGCGCTCTAGTACGTAATGTATCTTTGTTTTCAATATTCTTATGGGATTAGTAATCAAAAGGATTGTATGTCAACAATACGACGTAATAAATAATTCTATTAGCTTCAAGGGTGGAAAGAATTAATTTCAAAGTTTAATCATCTTAATGGCTTATGCTCACAAGACACAGTAATAACGGTATAACAAAATAAAGAGACAAGAAATGTTCACTCTGTCGTAAAACGACTTAAGTCGGTTGTATAGAATTTAGAAATTTGATGAGCGCAAAACAGAAATGAAATTTAATAAATCGTGAAGCAGGAATGTGATCATAAGCTCTACAGTAATGACACAAAGAATTACAGTGTAATTAAAAACTACAATAGGAAGTATTCAAAATCACGAAAATTTATATTTGAATGTATTTGAAACCAAAATAGAAAAACAATATAAAGTCAATGAATAAAACAGGGTATTTAAAAAGCATTGCAGAAACCTTATAAATGCTACTGTCACAATAAACGGTTTTGTTAAAATGCCATATATGTAGCATAAATTTAAATGTTCTACAATTGTTGTTAAGTGGTTGTTACCCGTACAGTAATAATTGTTTGTCTGTAGCTTTATATTCTCTGTACTTTGGATATCATCAAGGCTACTATATGTGTAATAAAGGAAAAAAAAGTTGAAAAAAGGTGGTTATGTTATTTAATTTTTTGCTTCCCACATAAGTAAACTAGAAAAAAAAACTTTCACTATAAATATAGTTTTTAAGGATTACAACTTATTCTGTGACGAAATGAACACCAGCGTTTAATGATTTACTTGGAAAAGCTGCGTATCAACTAACGAAGAAACGTACAGTAACAAGGCATAAATATATGTTCATGGTCTAGTTTTATTGAAACGAAACAGTTTGAGATGCGCAAATTTCCTTATCTGTTGTTGCGGCCATTGTTATTGCTTAAGCTTATAGATGTCTCTACGCTTTTATAACTGCGTTATAAAGTGGAAAAGAAAAAAAATCGATTTCAAAAATAAAGGTAATTTGGTTATTAAGTAACAATTTAACATATTTTAAATTGTGTTCTGGAAACATTAATTACTGGTATAAAATGCTGCCCAGCGGGTTAGAAATAAGTTTTTGAAGTTAACTTAATAAAATAAAAGGTTCAATTCTTTGACTGGGCACAGCGTAGACAGCCTATTGTGTAGCTAATTGCTCAAGAAACTGGTGTTACTTCTACTTATAGAACATTCGTCTTGGATTTTTACGACCTCAATATATGATTTACGTGATATTAATGTATCGTTAAATGTTGATGATTCATAAATAATTTGATAAACTAACAAATAATTTACATCTAAATAATCTACTGATACTTTTTGAATGAATAATTATTTTTTCTTTACCCTCTACATTGTTTTTCATTTTGTAATTGTATTAACCTAGGGTACCAGAGGAACTAATTCTTTTGTATGTTGTGTTGATATACTTTCTTATTTACCTTCACTCTCACGTTCTCAGAAATATTTACGTAGAAGCATCGAAATTTAATAATGATATTCAAATATCGGTCGTTTTTCTACAACATTAAAACTTATTTCTAGAACATTCGTCGAAACATTTTAAACATTCATTTTTTTCTTCCAATTTGTCTATGTTCATGAGCTCTATTTTCAATTATATATATATATATTAATGGCACAAGGTGCTTTTAAAACGTAAGTAATTTTAACGAGTTTCTAAATTGTTAAACATTAACTTCTGACCAGAACTAGTTACCTACTTAGATTATAATTAAAAATCCCCCCCGGTAACGAGCATAGTTAATCAAATATACTTTTTTGACGTTCTGATTTATAATGATTAAAAATGCATTGCTTCGACCATAAGTAATACAATATATCACGAGGTTTTGTCAGCTCAAGAAATTTAAGTTTGTCTTATGTCCATAAACTTACCTAAGAATGCAACACAAACTCTATAAATAAATATAATACAGAACTAAAAATAACAAACTTTTAACTGTTTGTTGTTGAGCACAAAACTACACAAAAGGCTTTCTGCGCTGTGTCCACGATGGGTATTAAAACCCTATTTTTAAATATGTAAGCCTTTATCACAAGGAGTAAAAATAATAAGACTAGATATATTAAGCATTTAACCAGAATTGTTATAGAAAGAACAAAGTAGTTTGCTAACCTGCCAGATCATTCGAATGGTGAGATATATGAACAGTATTAATAACTGTTGGTGATATAAATATATAATAATATGTCATTAATCTCCCACCTTAATTATGGTTTGTAAATGGTTCATATAAGTTTAATAAAAAAGTAAATCGCACCATCTTAATTTAGTTCACATCATAATGGTTATTGTTCACACAACATGATAAAAAAGCCAGTGCCTGTTGTCTCACGATGTCCCGGAGAATGGACGAAAGGTCTTGTTACCATTGGATATGGCAAATATAGTATAAATTGACAAATATTTTTCTTTGCGTTTGCTCTTAATTTTTTTAAATTACAAAATATTCAGACATTAGTTATTGAAGGATTATAGCAGGTTTAATATTTCAGTTATTTTCTTCCAAAATTAGAAAATATGTCCTAATTAATCTAACTTTTCTCCTTTAATTTGCAAAAAAAAATATTAAATAAACGTTCCCTAAATTGTTTAAAATAACTTGTTTCCTTAACACCAGAACTACTTAACTGAACCTGTACAAGTTACAAAGAGGAACCAATACAGCACAAATTATGTAATTCTTGAAATACACTTAAACTACACGTTATTATACGGTTTTACTCACACTGTATAAAACTCAAAACATACAATCGTGTTAAGGCGTTCGACTCGTCATCCGAGGGTCGCTGGTTCGAATTCCTGTCGCATCAAACATGCTCATCCTTTCAGCCGTGAGTGTATTATAATGTGACGGTCAATCCAACTATTCGTTGGTAAAAGAGTAGCCCAAGAGTTGGTGGTTGGTGGTGATGACTAGCTGCTTTTCCTCTAGTCGTACACTGCTAAAATAAGAACGGCAAGCGCAGAGAGCCCTCGAGTAGCTTTGCCCGAAATTCGGAAAATAAAAACAAACATATAATTAAGAATTTTAACCACTGTGGGTGACTACATTAGGATAACGTATCTTATAAAATATTAATAGGATTTAATAAATACAATACACTGTTTCAAACCATTTTTACACTAAATTAAATATAAAGTTTTATTATAATTACCTCACTTTAAAATTGAATAACCTCGGGTATGTCGGTTTGGTCACTGGTTTTGTCCTCTCATATGGGCCCGCCATGGCCAGGTGATTAAGGCTCTCGACTCGTAATTCGCGGTCAATCTCACTATTCGTTGGTAAAAGTGTAGCCCAAGATTTCTCGGTGGGTGGTTATATATGTCTAGCTGACTTACCTCTAGTCTTACACTGCTAAATTAGGGGCGGCTAGCGCAAATCGCCCTCGAGTTGCTTAGCTACAAAACTACACACCTACCTTTTCAAATAGTTTTGTTGCTGTTATCAAATGAAAGTATTGTTGGTACAAAAGAAGTTATTTGAAAAATTGTTAGCCTTAATTTGGTTAATACTGATATATTTCTCAAATGTTTCATTGGAATATTTAATCCATTTAGTAAGGCGATTCAGAGCTAAAGCCGTTTAGGTTTTAGTTTTGTATGATGAATAACTAATGTCATATTTGTTATAAAACAGAACAATATTAGTAGATTTAGGCCTAATGTACGTGCAGTTTTAATAATTTTGTGCAAAAGATTATGAAATATCCATTTACGTTCATGATAAATAATATACATCTTTGTTTCGCTTATTTGTCATAAATTCACTCTAAACTCGGACACGTTTTTCTGATTTGTCTCATAATTACTATTTATGTAGAATAGGGCATTGTCTAGTAAAGTAAATATAGTACTAATTCAAATATAAAAGAATTTCATGCTTTAACCCTAGCTGACACATTTTACTCTAACGATAAAGAATGTGACTGGACTTCAGGACTTTCTTTTACTTTTTTCATTTGTTGTTGTCCGCGATTACTCGAGATAAATTTCTTACTCTTCTTCTGATATCGACAGTTTTACAAAGACAGATGCGTGAAATGGGTTTGAAAGCTTTTTTTAAGAAAAAGAAACACTCCAAGTAGTATATTTATACACCATTAAAAATGGAGTGAAAATAGCTAAAAGCAGGTGAGATTTTTGCCTATTTAAAAAAAATAGCAGAGCTTATTTTTTTACTTTGAAAAATAAAGGTTGATAATTTCTTACAAATTATATTAATTTATAGAGAGCATTAAAAGAATAAACATTATTTTATTTCTCTCATAAACATGAATATTCTACTTAAAAACGAAATATGCGTGACCTAATGACAAACATGTCAAGCTGCGAATACGAAAGTCAACTGTTTGCATCTCTTTGCCACAAAATTGCTTTCCATCTTTTGAGTGTGCGTGTGTAACTTTATAAAAAAAAACGGCCACATTCCATTACTCGGTTCCTGTGGTGCATGTATTGGCGGGAATGATGTCAAACAGACGTCTTCCTTTAACTGTTAAATAGAAATTAGGTATGGTTTCTCACGAATACCCAGAAGAAACGAAAGATTCTTAAAAGAATATTGTAAATAAAAATATATCTAATTTAAAATAGGTTAGATGTGTAAAATGTGCAGCCCAAAAAGGAATGAGTGGGCAAATTAAATGAAATCTAAATTGGCGCCCAAACTTGTAGCTACACTTATAGCACTAAGAACTTTACACAAATATTCATTCGTTAGTTAGCTAGGCCTCGTTTTTAGTTCAACTTAGGTTATAATGGGGTGTAAAACAAAATACGCGGCATAATTAACTAATGAATGAATATTTGCTAAAAAGTTCTTATCACTATTATAAATGTAGCTACAAATTTAGCTGCCAATTTTGATTCCATTACTTTAAGTCGACGTTAAATCCTTTTAGGGACGCACCTATTTTTACACCAACAACCCAAATCAAGAAAGAAAATGACATTTGATAGCAACCCTCATTAGCTTTAGGATCGTGGCCCTATTTAGCGGAAGAAGCTTTACTTTATAGAACTAAAATGGTTATTTAAAATATATGACAGTAGTTTTTCTCTCCAAAACAGCGTTAATAGTTTCCTTAATAGTAATGCCATGGAATTTAGATTAACAGCTTCTTGTCGTAACCCACATGCAATTAGAACAGCCGTGTCAAGCATCAGTTTTATGCTAATTACTTAAACTAGTATCACGTAACGCCAAACGTTTTCTAATTAGGATAATTTTGTACTGAAAAGTCGTTAATTAATAATGAATATTAACTGTTCACTCCTACGATTCTTTTCAAAGTCAAATATGAAACTACTAATCTGGTTTGCTTGGCCTGATTAATACTAGTGTACTTACGCGTCGTTGCATTTCATAGTTTTTCAGCTCTAAATCAGCCGTCTTTCATCCGAATGACAAAATCTTAAAATGTTCCACTATTACACTTAGTTGAAGTTTTAGTAAGAACGTTAGACTAATAGTTCACGAGACATTCATGTGCCTAGGCACTCGCAAAATGTTTCGTAAAATTTGAGCATTTTTGTTGAATAACTTTTCACGTGTGGCTTGTATTTACACCAGACGATACTTATAATTATTGGTTGAAAAAATATGTAAATATACCAACTTTTCAAAAAAAATAATCCAAAAGATTGTTTAAATATGTTTTTCTATGAAATACAGTTTCCATATTTTTGGTGCGAAGAACAAAAACAAAGGAAAAAACTGAATCAAAAGTTTTCAAGTTATTTGCTTTACAATTTAGTATTTGAAGTAAGAATCCAGTAGCACACATTCATTGGAAATATGTGACAGGTTAGATTACCAGAGTCAGAGATAATAACACACAATGTCCCGCAACGGGTTGTTTTGGCCGTACGACATACTACTGTGTTTGTGTCTTGACATTTTCTTTTGTTCATACCTTCTCAACAGTTTCTGAAAAAAAAATAAACATAATAAATTAGTTCAATCTTTGTAGATACTATTTATAGGTTTGAGTAAAATTACGCATATACAAAACCGTTGCAATAACATGATATCGAAAAACAAGTTCGACAGCAGGCTCATTTCACTGTTTCACTGAATGATATTTATGACATTAATCTATCAGTTAAAAATTACGGACGTCTATGCTTGGACAGATATTTATATAGACCTGTGCTAAGGTTATAATACACGCAAAAAAACCCAGATATTTCCATGTTTTACTTACCTACTGATTATATATCAATGTGTGTGCATTATTTACCCAGATTTAATAGTGTCAGAGAATGAGTACCATTTCATCATTTAAAAATGTTACATGATTTGTACAAAATAGACACGTTATCTATCAAAACAATTCAACATCTCGTAATAGTTATATTAATATTTTAAAAGTTAAACTTTTTTCGCTTTTGAGAATGTCTTATATTTAAACTTATGTGCTAAACTTTGGAAATTCTCACAGTTCATAATCTCCTCAACGGTTTTAATACCACAGTTGTTTTTTAACTTTCACGTGGAGTGAGTTCGATAACGAGAACGTTTCGGTGCATTTGAAGGAACACTGTAGTTTCCTTCTAACCAGCTGTTTCTAGAGTTATTTGCATACCTCAGAAGCAAGAATCTTCTAATAACGTGCACCCCTTTACACCAATAGACAACCGACCCATATTGAAAAGCAAAGCAATCTTTCTGTATAAAAATGTTTTGTTGCTCAAGTCTCCCTTGCCATTAATTAGAAATTCTTTATTACTAACGGTGTTGTTTGTTTTCCTAGTTGAAACGAAATACTCTCATTTGAAGAACACAAAAGGTCAAGAAAGCTTACATACTTCATTTGATAATCTGGAGAAAGAATTCTTCAGAAGTGATATCTAATTAAAAATATAAAAACCTGAAGTACAAACAGATGTTTCGGCCCATCTACACGTGTCTCTACGTTTTTGTCCACATGTAAATCAGACAGGCAGACTTGCATCAAGGACTAATAGTGAAATGTATCTATCTTTAAATAAGAGATTCCATTGAGCTCTAACGTCTTTGATTTTCATTTAACTCGTTATATTTGTAATTGTTTTAGATACGTCTTTTTAAACGTAACTATATAGTTACGATCAGTGCTATTAGTATTCGTATTTTATTAAAATATATTTTTTGTATCTTAATTATCTTATTAATTAAGGAATTGTGCAAGTACAGAATACAATCTAAATTTAATACTAGTTACGCTATCCTTTCATCTAATACGGAGAAGTAAAAAAAGCTTCATGTAAGACGAGAAATGTATCGGTCTTTACAATTTGTGATAGTCCAGAAGAGTGTGTTTTTGTGTTTCTCTAAAAGCAAAGCCATACGGGGCTATCTGTTGTTTCTACCACGAGGAATCGAACTGCTGATTTTAACGTTGTAAATCCGTAGACTTACCACTGTCCCAGCGGGAGACAATTCCGGAAGTAAACAATCTGATTCACATTATAGCAACATAAAACCGTAATAATCTAAGTTCGTTTTTTATTTAGCCCTAATTTCAATATTATGAAAAGTATTGTAAAAAATATGCATACTTATGAGAAGAATACCGTTATTTAGACCACTATTGTTCGTTTACGATGATAATTCTCAAAAAATTCCTCGACTTGAGTCTCCAATCTTTCAACATTGAACACAGAAGTTCACATTCTATAATCTATACTGTAGACGATGAACCTACCAAACTTTCTAAAGCGTCTTTGTGAGGAAGTGGTTACCATGGCAATCACAGTGTACTAATGTCGATTTACAACCATGTGTACGCCCATTTGTAATAACGAATACGTGTTTTTCTTTACCAAGCCCTTCTTCTTTGTAAATTAAGTAATTAATATTGCATTAATCATGGAATTATTTCAGGTCTGCTAGTCGTGCAGACTAGACAAGGATCGTTGGATAAGCTTTAAAGCATTTTATTTCTGCAAGAAATTTTAAAAAAATTCACATACACTACCAGGAATATATTACGTTCAGACCAATTACGTAATATTTAATGAAATTATATTCTCGCAGTTCTCCTTGAATTAAATTCCTGTTTCAAACTATTTCCATTTAAAGAAGTAAAAACATAAACAATGTTTTGTTCTACAAAAGAATAAATGTAAATGATAATTTATTTCTAGTATTTCATTGATCAACAAGTTTTGCACACATTTTTTATCGCCTTTAATATTTATTTATCGTTAATTTACCTACCACAATTTGTCTAAACACCAAGCATGAGGTTGCTACTGTATTAAAAAGAATATTTCTATATTTTGTTTTATTACTTAATATAGATGTATAACTACAGGCCTTTTCAATACCAATACCTTCTCTTTCATCAGCATCAATCAGATATTCATATGATTTGTTTTGATACTAAACAATCAAATTACAGAAATCTGTTTCAAAATAAGAGTTTATGACACCGTAATAAATCATTTCAGTACCAAATACATGGACTGTACTATAATCACTTTAAAACAAACTATAGATACTTCTATAGTCACTTTAATAACAGATTAAGTAATACTACTTTAATAATTTTAATACCAAAACGAACGATCCTATTATGATTACTTTTATACGATAACAAACGATACTACTATAGCTAATACCAAAACAAACAATACTACTATAGTCACTTTAATACCAAAACAAACAATACTTCTATAGTCACTTTAATACCAAAACAATTAACATTACTATAGTCGCTTTAATACCAAAACAAACAATACTGTTATAATCACCTTAATACCAAACCAAACAAAACTACTATACTCACTTTAATACCAAAATAAAATAAACTATTATAGTCACTTTAATACCAAAATAAAGAAAGATACTATAGTCACTTTAATACCAAAATAAACAAAACTACTAAACTCATTTTAATACCAAAATAAACAAAACTACTATAGTTACTTTAATAGCAATAAATTATATTACTATATTCACATGAATACCGAAAGAGAATATACTACTACTAGTCACTTTAATACCAAAACAAACAATACTACTATAGCACTTTAATACGAAAACAAATAATACTAGTATAGTGATTTTAATACCAAACAAGAAACGCCATTATATTCACGTTAATACCAAAACTAACAATAATAATACAGTCACTTTAATATGAACAAGCTACACTACTATAGTCACTTTTAGACAAAACATTAATATATATAATATATGCGAAGATAAACTAAACTACTATAATTCATTTAAATAGTTCAGAATAATACTGCATTCTTTAACACTAACGTCAGTTACACTAAGACAGTCCCTTTAAGTATCAAAACTAAGGATTAATCTATCACTGAATCAAGAATCAAATCTAAGGGCACAGTACGATCTATTTCAATACATAATCTAATAACGTCACTTAATTCCTTTCTACACCAAAAACAGTATAATACTATATAATTAATTTGAACCTGACGATGACCGAAGAAGGTCGAAACGTTGTTCGCTCTTCTATTTAAAATATTTTCTGAACCCAAACGAGCCGTTTTTGCATATAAAATATATAATTAATTGTTTTCAATGGTTAGAATATTTACGCGAACATATTTATTCCACACAGTCATTTAATTACTTCTTAAAATACAATTTTTTACATATAAAAATATACATCATTAATTTTTTTTTAAATTAATTAAATAACTAAAGAAACTTAACTTCCAAACTAAATGTACTGGCACTATTTTATGGAGCTGCAATCTTAGACAAAATGGTATGTTAAACATAGCTTTAAATTGTTTGAACCTAAAATTAGAGTTCGTTTTTCTAGAATTACGAAATTGGATAATAATTACATTTTGTATAAAAGTTTATTACGGAATAGGTTAATAAATTATTATACTTAAACATTGCGTGAAGGCAATATGAACAGAAAACCCGAATTGGCCATGGCTAATTCTTGTTACATATTCGTAATGTATTATATTGTATGTTAATTTAAATTAGAAGTAAAGAAAAAGAGAAGTTAACAGGTTAATTCTTAACAAACCAAAGTAAAGCTTATGAATTCCTTGACAAACGTTTACTTTTAACCAAACTAGTTAAGAATAGAAAATATCTTAATTTAACAATTTATAACTGCAGCATTCACATTTTGCATATATTATGATTTTATTTCACATGTACACCTGATAAAAAATAGTAACCAGAAAATTGTAAAATAAAAGCAATTGAATTGTATATAAAATATATAATTTTGCACCAGATGTCACAGCTGTGTAGGAAAGTGGCATTTCTTTGTAAGCAGAAACAAATACAATGGGCTATTTATGCTCTGCCCACCACAGGTATCGAAACCCCGTTTCTGCCTAATAAGTCTATAGACTTACCACTGCGTAAAAAGTCAAACAGGTTGTGAATGTGTCCTACTTATAAATATTTATTTTAAGTTTGGAAAAAAAACAATAAAATTTGATATACTTAAAAATAGAAATACGAGGTTATTATTCTCACTTTAATTTTAAAAAAGTGTTCATATAAGAATAAAAGACAACTGAACAAATATATCTTGTATGATGCCAGCCATTATATAACATATTTGAAACTAGGTTATTATTTTTTTACAGATTTATGTTTGATCATCCCTATCAACAGAATTATATATTGATAGAGATAATATTCTTTGGAGCTGTAGAACGAAATATAACATGGATAGGTACAAAAATTGTTCAGTTAATAATTTGGCAGTAGTCTTTGCAATCATTGTAACAAGGTAACTAATTTTTTTAAAAATACTGTTTAGTCGTTTAGTGATAACAAGACAATAAATGAGATAATAAAGGTAAGTTATTATATACAGAATATAATGATTACCACAGTATATGACTGCGCAGAACTTACTTTAACAAGAAGCATAATAGCAGATGATTTCTGATTAAAAGTAAACGAACTACACAAATCATAATAAATATAATTTTAAAGTAGTTTGAACATCAAACAGCGATTCTGACCAATTTTACATAAAAGAGCTTCTTGCATTTACATTCTACACGAGAAATTCTGTACATAACTCAACTGAATATATTGAAGCCCAGATAAATTTTACATTCTTGATTAATTATACGTTCATTGTCAACTTACGTGTTAATAATGAAATTTGTGTGAAGAATTTGCCTTGGGTAGTACATGATAGTATGTTTTTCCTTATATATTTATTACAAAATACACCAAAAATCCAAATATATTTCTGGTTACATTTTTCATTAATTATCAATTATAAACATATCAATTATAAACGTTTCATTAATACCATAATACCATTTCGTACCATAATAGACTTACATCATCCAAACAATACACGTTAGATTAAAGTATAACACCATAAGAGATTTACGTCCTCCAAACACATATTGGATTAAAGTATTATACCATAATAAAGTGACATCATCCAACCAACACTCATTGAACCATACCAACCATACCAGATTGCCCCCCATTGGCTCAGCGGTATGTCTGCGGACTTACACGCTAAAATCCGAGTTTCGATACCCGTGGTGGGCAGAGCACAGATAGCCCATTGTGTAGCTTTGTGCTTAATTCAAAACAACAACAACCATACCAGATTTGTCGAGATGTAAACTGAACGTTAGTTTCTTCTGATAATAAAGAAATCTATTAGTGAAAACCAGTGCGGATCAAGTTTACTACTTACTACTTTCTGTATTGAGAAATATTTTGATTAATCAGTGAGCAGCACAGTGATATATCTACGTATTTACAACGGTAGAAACCAGAGCTCCATTCTTGGAGTGGACAGAGCACAGATCGCCCATCGAGTAACTTTGTGCTTAACTTGAAACAAACTTTAAACGTTTGACTATTGAATGTATTAAAACAAAATTAAGACACTTTATAAACTAAGTAAGATGTGAAAGTGTGAAGAAATTTCGTTACTAACTCTCTTTGTGGTTATCAAATAAATACAACTTACATGTTGTAAACTTATCAATAATGACTTCTACAAAAAAGGTCGATTTAGTTCTTAACCTTCGAACTGGTAAATTTTCCTTTGTCAGTGGTTAATATGTACAAAATACTCATAATATAAAGCTTATACGTTGTTTATTTTAGGTCTTCTAGCCCTTGACAAAAGGCTAGCCATGAACCCGAAAGCGAGGAAGGATCTGAGACAAACAATTTTGTTCTGTTTGCATTCGGAACTCGATTATGTTTGCTTGTCTTCCTCAAAGGAGTTTTATCGACGTTAGAACTAGTTTTAACATCGGATAATGTAAAGACGCAAAAGGTAGAATAAGCTTTGCGGGAAGAAGTTAATGAAGAGTTTATTTGAACCAAAGTATGTGTTTCTGAACTAGGTGTTTAGCGGTAAGGTCAAATAAGGCTTATAGCACCAGAAATCGGTTTTCCGTTACTCGCGATAAATACGGCCCAATGTGTAGTATTTTTGCGCTTGTCGAAGAACAATAAGAGATAAAGGTCTGAAACGTAAATGTCCCGTTCGAGCATCCTTTAGATTTTCTAACCAACTTTTACAGCTGCGATCCATTTTTGTTCAATAATATCGTCCTAGAGAAAATTAAACTGCACAGACTTATTAAATTAATATTTTTTCAGCTTTATTACTGTTATGTAAATGTCGTGTAAATATTTTGTAAACGACAACATGTCGTGTTGTGTTTAAATTTTCATTTCTATTATTTATATTTCCATATTTATATTATTGTTTCAAAGTTTAAACTAATAAAATACATTGTTTTTCATTTAAAATAACATTTAGAATTTTCTAGAATTAGGTAGACCAATCATATGTATTTAAATGAAATGCTGGCGACCTCGTGTCTAGACGTTTAGTCTCGTGCAAGAACGGACATGCGCGGATTGCTCTGGAGTTCTGTAGAAGTTTCACGGTGGTTCGAGGAGTCTAGGCCTACAATATATAAACAGACGAAGATGCAAGGAAGAAAGGAGAGTCAGACATTAGTTTTATTCAAAAGAAGTGAGTCAGTCATTTGAGAAGGTTTAAGTGTTTGCTGTGATTTGTGACTGAAGTTAGATCTACAGAAGCTGTGATTTTATTTCGTCAATCTCTACGATTCTTTCGAATTAGTGGTTATACTGAAAGTCAACACGTGTGGAACTATTTACGGGAAATCGGAAAAATTAAAGGCGACAATTTTGTGACGTTCATCGGAGGCATCGTGAAAAGAACTTCGTCGAATTTATTGAACTGTGAACTGTTTCTGAACTTCTTCATTTAAACTTCGGAATTTCTTCGTGGGTCCAAATTTACATCCTAGACTGGAATTTGAGACTTTCATTTTAGATCATTATATCAGATACAGGCCAGTACCATTTTGTATTGTGATTAATTTTGAAGGTTGAAACTAATACCATTTTGTTTTGTAATTAACTTTGAAGGTTTAAACTTAATATCTGTCATTGTTATTATATAATTCATGTTATATCTGTTAATAGTTTAGTGTAATAAATTATACAAGCTGTTATCTGTATTTTTCTGTTGCGTAACAATTACACATACATGTATATAATTAATACCTCAAGCAGAAACACACTAAAAGCCAAAATGGCAATATGAGATGAGAACTAGAGTTACTCTAAGAATAAAAGAGCAAGAAAATTTGCCTCTCTTGCTAAGAAATAAGCCATTACCCTAAATCTTTGTGATATTCAAACTCAAGTTACTGAGTGACTACTAATTTCTTTCAAGGTGGGGAAAAAAGTACATATAACCCATTGTGTATTTTGGTGTGGGAAAAAAGTACATATAACCCATTGTGTATTTTGGAGTGGGGAAAGAAGCACATATAACCCATTGTGTAGCTTTGTGCTTAACTTCAACCAACGAACTTATTTAACTGTAAAAATCAGTTATTCTATTTCCTGTATAGAAGTACTTAAATATCTTATAAAAATATAAAATATATTAAACATTTTGAAATTGTTAACGTCTGTCATCTTGTATAAAGGCAGAAAAGCCATAGATATTTAACCACTATAACATTTCAGTATGTGCAAGAGTTATAAACACATCAACCAAACGATACCATGGTTTGGATATTATTTAAAAAACGTAATAACATAATTTCCCCAAAATTAATTTAAAAATACAAAATAAGACGTGTGTGTGTGTATATATATATATACACGTAAAATATATATATATATACATTTGTACACGCAAATACAAAATATTACAGTACAAATGACATATTTGAATAAACGCTTTTAATATTCGTAATATGTTAAGAATTGTGTTCTGAGATATAGCTATAAAATTAAATTTTCTTACTTCACTAGAATACCTTGTGTTGTGCTAGTTTATTACCCAATAAAGAAAGCGATGGAGCATTTTGAGATCAAAACATAATAACTTAAAACATGTGATCGAATTAACTTTAATTTAATGTTATTGTGTATTTGAGAATAACTGTAGCATATTTTATCTTCTATAATTAAATTTTACGTGCCATAAATGAAAATAAAACACGAGGATGTCGTGCGTATGATTTCAACCTTCTAATAATCTATTAATGACGTTTTTGTGATTTCTATTGAATTTGAATTATTCTCTTACATTTTTCTCAAGAAATCATTGTTTTTTCATGCAACTCTTAGAGAAGTTATCCTACAATTTACGGACTTGTCTTTATATTTTTCACTCTTCCTACGAGAATCTTTACATATTATACCATACCGAATAATATGTTCTTTCTCCGATACGACACCCAGAGTAAAGAATTGACAAAAGAAACAGGATTAACTTCCTTCTGCTCTTTGCAAAATACGCCGGGAATTTCAGCAATAATTATTGGAATTGTTGTGTGATTCAGGAACGTTCATTAAAATACAAATCGAAGGTTTCGGTTCGTGTTTCAGTGAATGCTTCTGAACAAGCTCTAAAGAGAAACGTTGAATGTTTAATTAAACAAAAACAATATAATAGTGTTATAAGATCATTTATTTTTAGTATTAATATGCCTTCTATACACCAATATGCGCTACAGGAATTAAATAAGGATTCCTAAGTTGTTAAGGTTTCTGTAACCAACAACGTCATATTCCATTAGTCACTTAGTATATGTGAAGAGACGAGAAAAACATGTTTACGAATCGATGAAAATTATGGCCCCATTTGTAATTCTAATGTCAGATAAGTAAAGATAAATCTATCAAAAGTTTACCCTGACACCAAAAAAAACGTTTTTGTTTTTTTCACTATCTTATATACTGTCGATAAGGGCTAGAGGTTTCTTAAAACCAGTTTTTACGCAATAAGATATTTGACTTCATATTTTAAGGAGACATATTCATCATATGTTTATGTTAAAAGTATTTCAAACATAATTAAGAAGAATAAACTGTTATATTTTAGACATTATTACGACCAAAACGTCACTAACTGCAGACGGTCGGTGCTGTTCTGAGTCATTCTTACCATCATGTATTAGATTAGAGCTAATCCTGTACAAATAGATTAAGGTAAAACCCCTATGGTAAAGGGGACGTCTAGACGTCAAAATTAGATCAATGTACAGCGAAGTCACGGTAACCTGAGCATATGAGAGAGAAACATGCCAACTATCCTGGAAACATTCCAGTACCATTGCTACAGATCTCCGCTTCGTGTAGCAGACTATTAATAAATACTTATTAGACTGTATATATACCAGTAACCAAATTTGATATTGTTTATCATTGAACAATATTTAGATGACCCGTAATGTGAATAATAGAATGGCAGAAAATAATTTACAAGTTATTTGTTTATTTAGAATATCGATTTCACAAAGAAATATATTTTTCTTGAACAAGACGTGTAATTGTCCAAGAACCCTTACTTAATAACGAATTAAACTAGTTTTTCTGTAATGCTATCATGGAGTGGAAAGTATCTTATTCACTTGTACCTCATATGTTCAGAATTATTTCCTGCAATTAGTTCACACTTGTCGATGAAAGAACATGCTGATGAATGTGACAGTCAAGTTCACTCCGAAGATGCCTAGTCTCATTGAGATCTGGAGGCCGTATTGAATGAGTCAAATGACTGAAATCACTGATATATCATTCAAATTAGTTTTGAACAGAAAAAACATAACCCATAACATTGTATCGCCTTCAGTAGCTTGTTTATATTGCAAGGAGTCACATAATCAGAGTAAAGTTTCATATAGCTTATTTTCATTTATTTACTTTATCACCAGTAGAGAAAACCATGAAACTCAGGTCACTAAGCAATCACAATCCAGCTGTTCACTTAATAACATGTTTGCGTGGTTGAATATTTGCTGATCATTGGTTCTCGTGTCCAAGTAGTTAAATTCTGACCATAGTTAAAGGAATCGGTTAAATGACGCATGCTCTGATGACCGCTACACGTTATAAGTCTGTCCAGTGGTTGGTGGTCACAAGTTTCTGAGTAGCGAAAATGGTCATTTTCCATACCTACTGCTGATAGATATCTTGAAGCAACTGATGAAAGAAACTTTAGATCTAGATAGGTGCTCACTATAATGCTTATTTGACAGTATCCAAGATCTTTGATTCTACTCATTGTCTTTGGGTTTGATCATGATGCATCTATGAACTTGTAAGGGTCAAGCAATTAACTAACATGTCACATTATTCTATTTTACACATAAAATATATGACATTTTTTCTGAGAGCGTAAGAGTCTTAATAACATGTTCAGTCAATTTTAATTTTTATGCAGTCACTTAGGATAAAATCATATCCATTTGTATATGATTGTATACGATTTGTAAATTCTAGGGAATATATCATAATCTCATTTTTTTATCAGGCATTGGAACATGTAAGAAATGTAAAGTTCAGTATTAAAAATAAACGCTCTGAGAAATAAAATTAAAAACTTTTACAGGAGCTTCTTAAGCGATGAAGGTATAAAGAATAGTTTTGCAACTCAACTGATGGTATAAGGATTCCAAGGCAATTGTTTCATAAGACATGTACTTATACCGAGAGACTCAAGTAACCTAGCAACAGAGATGTTTTATGATATTACACCATATATGAAATAATGTTCATAATGTTCTTATAAACACCAAAAAAGAGCAATAAAAAAGATATTAGTAACTATATATATATTAGCGACTCTCTAATGGTAATGCTCCCATTGTTGGTAACATTCCACTCTTTGTTGGTAATATTTCTTATGTTGATAAGTTTCGAAATGGCTCAGTGGTTAGTCTATAGCAGAAGTCTGGTGTTCAAGTCATGGTGCAATGGGAATTTTTATAACTCGTTTTAGAACATAGTAAAGTGATATTAGAGAAAATCAGAATAATATGATAGTTTGAATTAGGGATATAAATTATTTAAGGTTCGGTTATGAAAACTGGGTGTTACAGTGGTTATACCATGGGTTAGCATCCACAAAATTCTTATTCAAATTCCCATCAGTCTAGATTTAATGTTACTGTTTGTTTGTTTCAATATTTATCCTTTCAAATAGTTGGAGTCATATTTACAGCAAGATCTTTGGATATTTGAAAAAAAATACGAATAAAATCAAGGATCACATCATCTAATATATATAAAAGCCAAATGTCTTTTGATAACGCTACATTTGTCTGCGTTACTTAGCAACACAAATATATATATATTATATTAATTTTGAACTTTAAAATGCAGGAAAAACCGTCTTAACTATATATATATATATATAGGTCGCATCAGCTTACAAGGGTAAAAACTATCTTAACTAGATGAGTCATATCAGTTTTGTGTTGTGAATTTTTCATTTAACACAGTGCCACCTCAATAACACTTCTATGAAGCATATAATTCGATAGTTTCTGCATAGATGTTGTACCATAAAGTTTGCGTTATAAAATTGTTAGTGAGGCCTTGAACTGTTACCGCTTAAAGTTGTTTGTTACTACTCCAGATGGCCCGGCATGGCCTGGTGTGTTAAAGCGTTCGACACGTAATCTGAGGGTCGCGGGTTCGAATCCTCGTCACACCAACATACTCGCCCTTTCAGCCGTGATGGCGTCATAATGTGACAGTTAATCCCACTATTCGTTTGTAAAATAGTAGCCCAAGAGTTGACGGTGGGTGGTGATGACTAGCTGCTTTCCCTTTAGTTTTACTCTGCTAAACTAGGGAAGGCTAGCGCAGATAGCCCTCTTATAGATTTGCGCGAAATTCCAAAACAAACAAACTATACTACTGCCCCCCAGTGGCTCAGCGGTATGTCTGCGGACTTACACGCTAAAATCCGGGTTTCGATACACAATGGGCTATCTGTGCTCTGCCCACCACGGGCATCGAAACTCGGATTTTAGCGTGTAAGTCCGCAGACATACCGCTGAGCCACTGGGGGGCAACTCGTTTAATAACTGATTAAAAAGATACTAAGAGATATGTGCAACAGTGTTACACAGCTTAAGATTGGCTTGTGGTGACCTTTAAAAAAAACTATTGCTGTAGAAAATGCTCTTTTGTGAAATTTTCCGCAACAAATCAGCCTCAGTAATTGTTATTGAATATTAAATCCTTTATAAAGTTGTATTTGTTATGAAGATGAAATCAGGAAAGAAAACATTTAAACAAATCTTTATATAATTCGAATTTTGTTACAGTTACAGTACTTCAAAATTTAGTATTTAAATTTAAATATAACCACACTCATTAAAAATAACTCTGTCACACTTGTCAATTTTACACGTACATCGTTAGATAAGATTTCGATATAACAAAAGGTTTTACAAGCTAATTTTACGAACTACATGATTTACAAATTAAACGTTCCAGATATGATATTCCAAAATCATTTTCACTTAATTAAAATTATCTTGTCAAAGACTTATTTGGCATTATAACTTTTCAAATACAAGTTACAGAATAGATTGACACTATTTTATATGCAAAAACGGCTCGTTTGGGTTGAGAAAATATTTTAAATAGAAGAGCGAACAACGTTTCGACCTTCTTCGGTAATCGTCAACCCAAACGAGCCGTTTTTGCACATAAAATTCTCAACAAGTGGGTTTCTCGACATCACTGATTGAGATTGACACTATATGAAAATGCCTGGAAACTTTTAATATAAAATTTTTTTATATTCTTTTACTTCTGAAAAAAAAGGAAAAATAAGAAGTCTGGATTAACTTGGCCTACTTTTATATATGACATATGTATCACAGCTCTGCAAGATATAAGACAGAAAAAATTATATGCAATAATGCACGTGGGAAAATCAACCAATTTTTGAAAGGCTGATTGTTTAATTTTACGTAAACTTAAGCAAAATAGGTCTATATTTCTACATGGTTTCTCAACTTATACGTTGTTCAAAATATCTTTACTAAAAATAACTCAATTCATCGAGCGTGTGAGAATGAGTGTAAATTATTTGAGTAATGCACGTTTTAAAAGTTCATTATGGTCTTAACAGCGTTAAACAAAACATCACAGAAGGTATTAACTGTATTTTAAAGCACGTTAGCATTAGCACTTTTACCATGCTTTAGTTCCCCGCGAGTACAGAGGTAAGTCTGTGGATTTACAGCTCTAAAATTAGGAGTTCGATTCCACTCGGTAAACTCAGCAAATGGCCAGATGTGGCTTTGCTATAAGAAAACACATACACACCGTCTTTTTGTTTACGTACTCCCAAAAGCTAAAACTGTTAGTTACACAGTTTCGGTAGTTTTGAGTAATCGAAAAATACGTTCGAAGTAACAACAGCTGAAAATAAATTCTACAGTTGTTGTTGTTGTTGTTTTTGAATTAAGCACAAAGCTACACAATGGGCTATCTGTGCTCTGCCCACCACGGGTATCGAAACCCGGATTTTAGCGTTAAGTCCGCAGACATACCGCTGAGCCACTGGGGGGCAAATTCTACAGATAAAGGATATTTTCATAAGTTATCTACTAAGTCTATTAGCAACTTACTTTAACAGGTAAACAACTAATATATTTGACATTATTTGGAAGATGGCAAAGTGGGTAACAACACATACAAGCAGATTGTGTAAATTTTCTTGTCCATCAAGTGGTACCGCTGTCTTTTCTCAACGGGTGTAGTTACTTTTATCTTCAGTTCAAATAAAGCATCTGATTTAGTGAAAAACCTACTTACAAATTCAGTTTAGTGTCTTTCATGTCCTACCCCACGGAGGTTTCCGTTATTTACATTCACACTGAGATGTAGTCTAAATTGGATTACTATACACTAATGTAATTTTAATTAAAAATTTTTACGCTTCATTGGATTATAGTTTAAAAGTGTTTGTGCATGCAGACACATATTCTGATTATACTTCTATCTCAGCAAAACAAGAAGAAATCGATAAAAGTACGAGGACGTTCTCCTAATGGAAAGCAGCCTTCTCTCTTTAATTAGATTTGAAATATTAGAATGGCAAGAAGTTAGCTACCCCGACAGCAAATAAACGTAATAAAGTATAACGCTTCTTTCTTTTTCTCTACATTATTACATGCATACCTTGCAAGTGTGTACCTTTAGTTATAGATAACTGCATTCGAGGATGAATAGATAATTTAATATACATATAATTGTTCATTTTTTCGTCGTCCAAACAATTAACATGCGATGACATTAAACAAGTTATTCATCTAAATAGTGAAAACACCAGAGAAGTTACGTTTGCATACCAGACCCTGAATTAAATAGATACTAAACAAACATGTAGATTAATTTGATCAATATTTTTAGCTGTCATTTTAAGAAATAAAAATAGTACTTTTTTAAAAAATTCGAGCAAAGCTACTCGAGGGCTATCTGCGCTAGCTGACTCTAATTTAGTTATGTAAGACTAGAGGGAAGGCAATTAGTCATCACCGTCAATTGTTGGACTACTCTTTTACCAACGAATAGTGAGATTCACCGTCACATTTTAACGGTCCCATGGCTGAAAGAACGAGCATGTTTGGTGCCACGGGGATTCGAACCAGCGATCTTCGGATAACGAGTCGAACACCTTAACCCACGGGGTCATGCCGGGCAAAAATTGTACTTTCAAAGATCAGACTCACATGGTGTGAAATTGAGGTTAGAATAACAGTAACCAAACAAAATAAAGTTTATTTTGTTTTTAAAAATGTAAATTGTGTCACAGAACACTTAACGTGTGCAAGATTACACACTTCGCAACCAAATGATATTAATATTTACCAAAAAAGATAATATTAGAACGGGCGAAAGAATGATGAATGTACTTCATATGTATGCTATATATTCATAGGTATGGCGAATAACTGACTATTTTACTCCTGAAGAAGAATTGCCAAATAATCGATGTCGCTGAACAATTAGTTGTTTTTATTAATTATTGCATCTTTTATATGTTATCCTGTGTGCTAACACTTCCATCAGAACTGTTTAAAGGTGTGATCACTAAATAAACAGTTTCTTGAACGACGTTCTAGATTTGTTTTCTTTGCCTTTACGTATATCAGTGAAAGTAATACCTTACTTTCTGTGTCAGAAAAATATTGTATACTACACTTCCATGTTAAGTAAATTCACAACAACCACACAACAGATAAATTAATTATTAATTCCTTACCTGTTATTCTTGGTCTTACTTCTTGTACTGAAGCCATTCGTCTGAAATTTTTACTTAAGGCACAAGAGCAAATAAGATATAGTAAAAAATTGATTAACATAAATAAAATATACCTCCTTACAAAAAAATAAAAAAATGAAAATAAGGTACTACCATTTGGAGGTAAGTAAGATAAAACTTACCTCTTAAAGTTCTACCCAATATGGTAGAAGCACTAATTTTTATCTTACTTACTCCCAAATGGTTGTTTCTTATCTTTATTTTTTTATTTACTTTTTATGTTTTTATTTTCTTATTTTTATTTTAACTAGAGAGCAGTCATCTTTCCACGACTGTCTGCAGGGTATGAAGGGTGATTTAGATGTGGAATGTTGTGGGCTTGAGCACTCACGTCTCGCTCTCCTAATTTCTAATTTTCTAATACGTGAGACTAGCGAATTGGAAGTTAAGACTAACAGACGGTTTATCTCCATCGCAATGTGGATCCTACTTCTCAGTTACCTCCAAAACCTAGGATACATTTTATAATTTCTCGTTGTAGTTTGTATCCTAGGAACCTTTTCAAAAATATGCATCTTATTTTATTTCATGTTAATGTGCTTTGTTTATGGCTTGAAAATTTATTGTTATAATATATATATATATTATATATTCATAAAGAACACTTCATAGTGTGATAGTCTTCTCCATTCGCAATTATTATAGATTACACAATGATTTATTTCTCTTTAGTGTAATACATAAAATTAGGGAAAATAATTTGATTTTTATATCGGTTTTCCAATATGTTTAGTTTTAAATTCATTTAATGACATAACTATTTCTTTTTAAAACGTTCCTTTCCATTGAAGGTAAAGTTAAAAATAGATTTCTTGATTGAAAAGTCGATCAATAGGGTTGTCTGGCAAAGAAACCTTATCGAGTTGTACTTTGTTGGGATTTTTTATTTCTTTGTTTAACGATAAACAGGGCATTATTTCTTACGTTCTGTCAAGCTAAAGACGCATATATTAACCATATCACCTGTATTTATTACGACTGAAACAAAATTATTCAAAACATAACGTTATCTACTGTTAAATAAAAATAATGTTCATCAGAGATGGATTTAATTATCCACTTTAAAATATTACGCCCCCAATAGCACAATGGTATGGTCTGCAGACTCACACCGCTAAAAACCGGGTTTTGATAACCATAGAGGTAGAGCACAGATAGACCATTAATGCAGTTTTATGCTTAAATCAAAAGAAAACAAACTAACTAAACTATTATACAGAGTGGTCGCTAGAAAAGCGGAAAATTTGTCAAACAGCTATTTATTTTTACAAAGAATAACTTTTACAAAGTTTTTCAAAGGCATATGTTATATTACACTCATAGATGCTCAAAATTATTAAAATCATGCATTTTATTCATGATGTAAAGAAATCAAAATAGAAATGAGTAATCACGCATTTTATTCATGATCTCATCTGACCCTCAAATTTTCCGCTTTTCTAGCGACCACCCTGTATAACTAAAAAAAACAATACAAATCTTCTAAGGTCATAATTAGAGCAAACATTCAAATTACCATTGCAAAATTGAAATGTTTTATTTCAATATGACGATATAATATTATAGCTAGATTATTTCAGGTATTGGCATTATTGGCACTAACCGTCCTATTGAAATAGAAGATTAGAGGGACTGAATCCAGTCAACAAGTAAGGTTTTACTACACAACATGTTATTCTTTATCTTTTCGCTGTTTTAAAGTAAAGTTTCAGCTGCTAACCGTATAGGTTTGGAGCTTCAAATTAAAGATAATAAAAATTTCCTTAGTTAAAATGGTAGCTCAAATTATTTTACTATCTATTATTACCTATATAAGTATACTTATATATTCATTTAATTCTTTATTCAGGATAATTATTTGTTCCGAAGTTTGTCCAATCCGACAATCAACATAGTAGCGTTTTATGGTTTATGAAAAGATACGAACAGAATTTATCGATCGATTATTATTAACTCTCGATAGTCCTTGCATAAACTACCAAAAACAGTTAGATATATCAACATAAAACTATTTACTGTATTACTCAAAGCTATCTTACAGTTGAATTACTTAAAATGATAAAAATAAAATTATTATTGTTCTAACACATGAAAATTCATTTTCTCATTTCCATGGTTAATAATTTAGAGATGCCTATATGATTTTTCTTTAAAGTTTTCAGAGTAGTTTCATGAATTATAAAATATACGGTGCACAAAAATTATGTTAAAATCCCGTTTCACTTATGCTTATGAGCTACAACTATTTTATTGGTTTTAAAAGATGTTTTCACTTTGTTTACATTTTTCTAGTCTTCGGTTCAATAAAATCAAAGTAACACAATTCACTGAGCAGTCGACACGACAACATCTGAACAAAGAATGACAGTACAGAATTATTATTCTCATAATATTCTGTGATAGTCTGCCCAGCCAAGCAAAGTCATGACTATTTGTTTGTTTTTGAATTTCGTGCAAAGCTACTCGAGGGCTATCTTCGTTATCCGTCCCTAATTTAAAAGTATAAGACTAGAGAAGAGACAGCTAGTCTTCACCATCCATCGCCAACTCTTGAACTACTCTTTTACCAAATAACAGTGGGATTCACCGTAACATTATAATGCCCCCACGACTCGAAGGGCGAATAGGTTTGGTATGATAGGCACCCACAACACGCAATCCTCAGATTGCGAGTCTAGCGCCTTAACCACCTGGTACTAATCATTGCACTAATTTCGATTTTGAAATGCTTGATTTAAACAGGAGTGTTCAGAAAAATCGCTCATGAGTTAAATTAAGTGTTGCTTGATGTTAAGAATTCAGTTGAGAAGAGAGAAAAACGGAAAAGGAATTTTTTAATTAGGATTAGCGAGCAAAAAACGAGAAAACTGTAAATGACTATATATGTTACTTATATTGATCTGTATTGGATTTGTAAACTAATTGAATTGGTTATGTGAGTAGAGCAAACATTGAGTGGGAACCTAAGGCCCAAATACCCTTAATTTACGTGTGGGAAGAAAACCCGAGGAAAATTCACTTTCGCTACTCGAACGCCAAAAAGTCAGTTCTGGAAGAGAACTCCAACCATATAACGAATACAAGAGCGCCATCTCTACCAGAACACTTGTATTTTCCTCGTCGTCGTTGGTTATACCTATGGTGAAAGAGGGAAGATACACCATCGAATAATCACAAGACTCGCCTGTTGTTAAGAGCGGATTAATATTATATACACTACATCAATGTTTCACAAGAGTAAACGGCACGTCATACCAAAACAGAATGTCAAATTAGGATAGCACGTTTAACCAAGTTTTATATTTAGTATTCTATTACTAAATACAAATATGTATGCGAACATTTTTTCACAAGTATTGACAAACAAGAAGTCTTAACCTATTTAAACTAGAAAAGGAGAACAACCACCATACTTCATATGTCAGGACGTTAGAAACCAGTAAAGATACACTTTTCAAAAAGTTATGACAAAGCAACAAGAGCCCAACAAGGTATTACACATTCAAAATAAACTGCTAAAATTTTTCTAACATGCTTTTTAACCACACCATATTTGCATGATATAAGAAGCATTAAATAATTACAAACTGCTATTAAGTAACATCATGAAAAACGATAGATTACGCAAATGTTAATGGCTTTAAAGCTTTAATTTTTACAGGATAAGATATGACATATTATGCTATTATCAGACTAATTCTTAACCAACCATGCAACTCTAACTGTAGTGTAATTATAATAAAAAATCGAGAGTATAACGTAATTGATCAGTTCGCCATCGATTAAAGCCATAAACTAAACCTTTTTTTTGGTTATTTTAGGGAAAAAAGTGTGTGATTGTATCAAACGAAAAAAAAAAAAGTTAAGAATTTCTTAAATTAACTGATGTAATAACAGTTATTCAGCTTCACCATAATAACATTTTGATTACAAATGAAATCGATATCCTTAGTGGGCAAAGCACAGATAGCCAATTATGTTGCTTTGTGCATAAATTTAAATGATTGTGTATGTTGATTGCTTAAACAATTGAAAGCTTTCATTTTAGTAATCATAGTTTGATAATGATATATGTAAAGCATATTACTAAACGTTTAATGCTAAACGTCAATCAACAACGTTTGAAAAAATAAAGCATATTGAATTTCTATTTAAGCAATGGCGTAAACGTTACTTCAAATAACATTGATTGTTTGTGAAAAAATAAAGCATATTGAATTTCTATTTAAGCAAAGGCGTAAACGTTACTTTAAATAGTATTGATTGTTTGTTTATTTTGTAATTTCGTACAAAGCTACACGAGGGCTCTCTGCGCTAGCCCTCTCTAATTTAGCATTATAAGACTAGAGGGAAGGTAGCTAGTCAACACCACTCAACGGCAACTCTTAGACTACTCTTTTACCAACAAATAGTGGGATTGAGTGTCACATTACAATGCCCCCACGGCTGAAAGGGCAAACATGTTTGGTGTGATGATGATTCGAACCTGCAGTCCTCGAATTACGAGCCAACCAAGCGCCTTAACTAACTGGTCATGCCGGGCTTTAAACCGAGGAAGAAGTGAAGGAAAGAATGCTATGCTGCCAGAAAGGAATAAAACTTAGCTCTAAGTCTCCAAGTAGATTATAACAGTAAAAATGATATATATACATATATATTAACATGAGTCAATTCGTCATGGAAATAAGCACCTTAAAGAAAATCAAATTGCAAGTATAGCACGATTCTAACAAAGTGGTGTTTAGGTGATTTAAATCACTTGTGTATCAGAATTTCTATAAGAAGGACTATAGCGTTACATTATTATCAAAATTAAGAGAGATTTTTTTTAGTATTATAAAAACAAACATTACAAAGAAAATAAAGGTATTAATGTTGGCGCTAAGACGGATTATGCAATTTTCAGATTTTCTTTTATCTTTACACAAATTAATACAGAAATAGTTTAAAGACATATACACTGTTGAACAAGAACAAAAAAAAAGATGATTAAACTTTACTTCAAAAACTAAATGAATAAATGCCATGAACAAATCGAACACTGAGGATATCATATTCTGAATATTTTAATATTTGAAATTTGTTTTTATATTTTTCCATATATTTTCCTTGATGAAAAAATCGTGCACGGAAGATATTACATTTTGAATAAATTAATGTATCAAATACTAGTTGCATTTTTCCATATATTTTCGAAAATATGGAACTCAAGATAGACACTTGTTTCGTTTGTGTAAAATCCTTAATCTTCATGTAGTTTGTTATCAGGACTAACTGTCCACGAGAAGCCGTTTCTTAGAACACAATTCAATGATCTGTTAGATACAAACTGATAATCGTGAGGAGTCGCCTAGCTTGGTTCATGTCACATGTAAGTAAATCTTCACACACGTTGGTCAATCAAGTTATCGAAGTGAATTTCTTGTCACCACAAGTGACATTCTGGTATCTATCGCCACGATGTCTTCACGCAGGGGAATTTCTAATAGATAACGTTTGACTCTCGACAGCTGGACTCTGAATTCGAAAGTAGTTTTGTGCTAAGGGTGATAGTTCCAAAGACCATTTGAAATGGAGATTAATGTCTTTCCACAAGCTGGTGATCGAGATAACTTTCTCTCTCTCTAAGGTTTTTTTTCTTAGTTTCCCGTTACTCGAGAAAAATAAATACTTGAAATATTGTTCATATGTAGAAGTTTTGTTAACTGAATTCGTACTTGTGAAGTTGTCATCCGAGATTATTTTGAAATTCAGATGTGTCTTATAAATAATACATTGTAACCGTGTGAATAAATTTTTCGGACATATTTGCTTTGAAGAGTTTAGCTTACTTTGCGTTTTAGGAAATGTTTAATCGTAATGGAATGCTTCTTGCAAATTTAATAAATCCTAACTTGACGTTTACTCACACAAACCTTAAAGAGGTATTTCAACACAGCAGAGTTCTGAAAAAACTTTCATCTTTTCCATCATTTCAGTCAGTTTCTTTGTTTTTTTGAATTTCGCACAAAGTTACTAGAGGGCTATCTGTGCTAGCCATCCCTAATTTAGTAGTGTACGATGAGAGGGAAGACAGCTAGTCATCACCACCCATCGCCAACTCTTGGGCTACTCTTTTACCAACGAATAGTGGGATTGTTCTTCTCATTATAAATCCCCTCACGGCTGAAATGGCGAACATGTTTGGCGCAACGGGGATGCAAACCCGCGACCCTCAGGTTACGAGTCGCACGCTTGGCCATGCCGGGCCATATTTCAGTTAGTTTTACAATGCTAATATTATTATTTTAGATGCAGTAATACTATAAAGGCGCATTTAAAACTAACAGACATAAACCTAGTAATAGGAATCGCTCCTATACATCATTAGAATCTACCGAGTTTGTAAACACGAATAATAAACAGTATTACCTTCCTTTCGATAATAACCCATAGTCCTTACGAATAATAAGAAGTATTACTTTTCTATAATAACCCGCAGTCCTTACGAATAATAAGCAGTATTACTTTTTTTTTAATAACCCGCAGTCCTTGATTATCTTTCGGCGCTATTGTGAAATTTAAGATATTAAAATCGCTGTGAAGCATAAACTCAAAATATTCCCTACCCCAATGTATCAGCGGTACGTATGTGGGCTTGTACCCCTAGAAACTGGGTTTCGATACTCGTGGTGGGCAGAGCACAAATAGCTCTTCATGTACAATTCTGCTCAATAAAATATAATTTAAAACATGCTTTTTTTCAAAACTGCCAAGAGCATATTACAGCTACGATCTTCTAAAAAAGCACAGCTCCTGGATCGATCTGTCCCTAATGGACCCAGCATGGCCATGTGTTTAAGGCATTCGACTCGTAATCTGAGGGTCAAGGGTTCGAATCCCTGTCACACCAAACATGCTCGCCTGTTCAGTTGTGGGGGCGTTATAATATGACGGTCAATTCCTCTATTCGATGGTATTGGGTGGTGATGACTAGCTGCCCTCCCTCTAGTCTTATACTGCTAAATTAGGAACAACTAGCGCAGATAGCCGTCGTGTATCTTCACATTAATTTCAAAACAAACCAAGCAAACAAATAAGCTATCCATAAATAATTTTTTTCTTCGTTAATGTATCGAAAAAAGTAAACAGACATTTACCAAAACAGATAATAATTAGTTACAACCGAAAGATAAGAAAGCCCTTAAAATTATGTTTATGTTCTTACATGACGTAATGTTTAAGCATGTCTGTACTATGAAATCTCTAAATTTAAGTTTGTTGCCACGCAGATTGTACTTTTGCCGAACCACATGGTTAAAACAATATTAACCATCTTAGGTCTTTCGATTTTTTATCATATTATATAAATTTACATCGGCAACAGTTCCGTTATACGATACAAGTAAAATCTACAAGAAAAATTGATCTAAAAAAAAGCCTTTTATATAGTAATGGAAACTTAACAGCAGACGTGGTAGATAAAACAATTGCGAAGCTAATCTCTCGAGTTTTCAAAAAAATATTATTATTTTCCAACACTCGTAACGTTATTTTGCACACAAATTTTAATATACATTTACTTCATATATATTTCACAGAAGTTATACGTAAAAATGATGTTTCTTCGCCGTAATGTAAAGATTTTACCCACATTTAAGTCTCGTAACTCTGACTACAAACCATGGTTACTGCTGAAAAGCCATTTTTATTTTTATTGTCGGACGATATAGATACCCCATTTACGCAAAGTAGAACTTGGATAATCAGTAGCACGACTCGGCAGCTTTGTTCCGAATAGAAGCTGATTCTCCCAGACAACCGTTATTAAACTTGAATGAACCGTTACTTCTTTATTGTCAGAAAGAAATGACTACACATCAGCTGACATAATTGTTGCGCTTGGCTCCACACGTTCACTTCGATCAGTTCTCACACAAAAAAAATCAGGAGAATGAGAATCGTTTTCTTGGTTTTCCTTCCCTTCCTTACTGGAAGAGCAGCTTGAATGTTCCATAAGGTAAAACACTAACAGAACAAAATTTTGCCGATGTAAAATATCTCGTCTTACACTTACAGAAACAGATAGATAAAAAATAATGAAAGAAAGGAGTCCTCAAAATCATCAGATAGGTAGTCGTATGGACAGATTGATATATATATATATATAATGCTATATTTGAAGGTTTCTAAGACTAAATCTAATCGTAGATGTACGTGAACATGAAAAATCAAATGATGTTGTTTTAACTACAATGCGCAGCACAGCTCTAAATGTAAAATCAGCAAATGATATAAAAGACTCTGCTGTTTTAAGCTTTAATGAAATGACTATTAATTTATTATACTTGTACGCAATTATTAATTTCACAATATTTGTATCTTTTTATCTTGTCAGCATCGATCTCACTGTTTTTTATTGCTGTTATACGAAGAAGACTTATTAAATTACTTGAGAATTAGGATTGCGTTGTAGATTTCAAACAATAAATGTTCAGAGGTCGACAATGATGTGTAAGAGTGGGTTATTTTGAATTTCGCGCAAACCTACACGAAGGTTATCTGCGGTAGTCGTCCCTAAGTCAGCAGTGTAGGACTAGAGGGAAGGCAACTAGTCGTCACCACCCACCACCAACCCTTGGGCTACTCTTTTACTCAGGAATAGTGGGATTGACCATCACATTTATTAAACCCCTACGGCTGAAAGGGCGGGCATGTTTGATGTGACGGGGATTCGAACCCGAGATCCTCAGATTACAAGTTGAGGGCCTTAACCACCTGACTATGCCGTGCCTCCCCTGGTATTATTACTTGTTTTCCCTTGGTATATGATACTATAGCCTTTCACTCCTACCCTTTTACAATGCTATAACATGAAGATGTTTTAAAAATAGCTTTGTGTCAAAGTCTAAGTACTATTGAATAGGACACATTGTAAATTATGTAAGTAAATGTATTTCACAATTCCTGTACAAGTCAGCAAAGGAATCTAACGATATATTAAAAGAGTTGATAATAAAGAAGAGATCTAAATATTTTTATGCTCTTTTAAAACCTATTTTTTACGAACCTCGAAATATTTTTGAACAAAAATTTTCTCTGTTTTAAAGCCAGAAAAATTTTCTTTGCAGAAAAGATATGAGAAAACTCGGCTTACTCAGTTTAGTGAGGTCTTTAAGGAGGATTAAATATTACGATGACCTATAAACCTTAGTTTTTAAAATTACTGTAAAACTTGTCGTATTGAAACAACGTATAATACATATTAGTAAGCAGATTATTATTTATCGCAAAAAATTCTGTATATTTCGAAGGTACATCGACCTCGAACATGAATATTATTCGACATTGTTTCATAATTTTATTGAAGTTGGCATGGACAGGTGGTTAAGGCACTCGACTCGTAATCTGAGAATCGCGGGTTCGAATCCCTGTCACACCAACATGCTGGCCATTTCAGCCGTGGGGGCGTTATAACAGCGATCATTCCCACTATTTGTTGCTAAAAGAGTAGCCCAATAGTTGGCGGTGGGTGGTGACGACTAGCTCCCTTTCCTCTAGTCTTACACTGCTAAATTAGGGACGGCTAATACAGATAGTGCTTTGCATAAAATTCGAAACAAACAGTCATAATTTTAAAAGTCGACATTCTAGGTCACTGATAAATCAATTTCTTTTCAGGCACATCGCGTTACTTTATTAAGAGTTAAAGATACAAACTGCGACTTTTTGTGGCGCAAGAGTAGGTAAAATTTTTGTTATTAATTATAACCAACTAGTTTTTTGCAACAAAATTGTAGACTTTTACACCTATGAAAATTAACCGTGAAAATAAAATAAACTATTATCTTATTCATAGTATTAGTTACCTACATGGTGGCTTTAAAATCTTACGAATCATATTTTAAGGCAAATTCAAATGAAGATACAATTGAAAATTAGCGTAATTCGAATGAATGTGCATTATAAACTTCGGTAACTAGAAGGCAAATAGCCCAGAATTTGAAACCATTAGAGGTGAAATTTTCAGAAAAAAGAAAACTTTGCAGTCAAAAGAACAACTCATACTGATCAATTTTGCAGGTTTACATTTTTTACAAAAAATATCTGCTGATAAATGAAACATAGAACTTGGTGCAAAAAGAGCCCTTTCCGAGCAGCAATCCGAACGTTTTAGTTTTTACGTTTGCCACTAGAGAAATTACTGTGACTTAATAGTTGCCAAACAAACCGCCAACGCCAGCGCGTTGAATGTAAATAAACATGACCAGTGCATACGGAGAAACAGAGGCGGAGTTGCTCCATATCAATTTGAACCTACTCAGAATGAAGTTAGAACAGTTACTTTTGACATAGATCTGACAAGTTCTAGTTATGAGGGCAGTTCCACGAGCGCTCAGGCCAATTGCGAGTCGAGGTCAGTCCTCAGCTCTACACGAGGAAAGATGGTACCACTGCCGATGGTTTTTTTTTCAGTCTCAACTTGCCTGGCTTGAAACCCGCGGAATCCAAAACAGTTGGACACGACACAAAACATGAGCGTTCAAAGTGATCTTGACAAAGCTTTGCATGGTGTGAAGATGTCCAGTTCTTCCAATTAACCATCTGCACACACTGTCGCCACCTTGCCGGTTCCTTCCCTTTGCACGGAAACGAAAAGAAGCTTTAGCCCGGTGCTGAACCGTTTTTACAATCATAAGCAACGCAGTAAACCATGTTATCATAAAACAAACATATGATAGCAATATCAAGACAAACACTAGTCTCGCAAAGTATGTTATTCGTAAAAAGCACCGACAGATTTACATAAAATACCAGCACTGAAAGGAACAAAATGGTCGGCGCGCAAAAAAACGTGTTTAACAACTATTACGTCATAGTTGTAAAACGTCATGGAAACAGCCAAACGACCGAGAGGAACTTGAGTTCGAGGACCGCATATTTTGTTTCATTTTTACTCACAAACTAAAGTGTTTAAAAATATGACAACCACACAGGAATTATATCTAACCAAAGTAAAGTCTCTAAGGCAATTATTAAATTTGTTGAAAATTCACCTTTATATCAAGGAAAATTTGTTCATATATTACATCTCATAGAATGAACTGACTAAGTTTCTTCTCACCAGCTGTATCTATTATAATGTAAAAACTTATTTTTCGTGAATACGAAGTTAAAAATGAGCATGAAATTAGAAAAAAATCATAAATTTAATATTAATGTCAAGCACACTTCTTTTTGTTATCTGTTAATAAAAAAGTAAATATTTCATGTTATTATGTTAAATTCCTATTTTGAGATGTTAGGTAAGTTTTGTTAATAAAGTAAAACTTTTGAAGAAAGCTGCATTGTTGTTATATTTTTCGTGAAATTCTTGCATGCGTTGGTATACATAAAACAAGTTCTAGAAAAAAAATGTTTATAACTGTATTTCACTCTCACTACGATTTAATATCAGGAGAGTTTTCATTCAGATAATATTGAAAAAAAGACATTTTTATCTCATAACACCACATCAAGACCAACATATAAATTAAACTCAGTAAAACAGTTTCAAGATATTCAGGGCTTAAAGCACTGCAATGTTCAAAACAAGTTTATCGAAAGCTCAAAGAACAAAATGAAACTGCATTAACAAAGCTTAGAGAGAAATACCATACAAAATTAATACGGAACAATGAAGAGGTAAGACGATACAAAATTATTCATAAATTAAGTCACACTAAATAAAGAAAAGTATATTTTGTTTGTTTGTTTTGAATTTCGCATAAAGCTACTCGAAGACTATCTGCGCTAGCCGTTCCTAATTTAGCAGTGTAAGACTAGAGGGAATGCAGCTAGTCATCACCACCCGCCGCTAACTCTTGGGCTACTCTTTTACCAACGAATAGTGGGATTGACCGTCACATTATACACCCCCACGGTTGAAAGGACGAGCACGTTTGGCGTGAAGAGGATGTGAACCCGCGAGCCTCGGATTACGAGACAAGCGCTTTAACACGCTTGGCCATGCCGGGCCTGAAAAGTATAATATAACTAAATGTGAATAAATAGTAGGCCTGACATGGCCGAGCGCGTAAGGCGTGCGATTCGTAATTCGCGGGTTCGCGCCCGCGACCCGCTAAACATGTTCGCCCTCCCAGCCGTGGGGGTGTATAATGTGACGGCCAATCCCACTATTCGTTGGTAAAAGAGTAGCCCAAGAGTTGGATACACTGATAAATTAGGGACGGCTAGCATAGATAGCCCTCGAGTAGCTTTGTGCGAAATTCCAAAACAAACAAAGCAAATAAATAGTAACAAGAATATACTACAGACGAAAACCTTTAAAGAAAATAATAAATAAAAAACCTAACAACATGACATTACGTTAATAAAAATGTTCATTATTGAGATGGAATTTTAAGTTTGTGGTTATGGCTATTATTTTGTTTGTAATCTATTATCTATTGTAATATGAAGTATATATTTGTAGGTATTTTTAATTGTTAATAAAACAAAAATGTGGGACATTCTCAGGTGAAGTATGATCATCAAACAATCACCATAACGATAAGAAAAGCTAAAGTTTCTCGCTTCTTTGTCTTAGTATATGACTAATATGTTAAACTCCTATTGATCGACTTAATCACTTATCTATGAAAACGAAGAAGTGCAAGATCTCTTTGCTTTTTGAATTTCGCGCAAAGCTACATGAGAACTATCTGTGCTAGCCGTCCCTAATTTAATAGTGTAAAAGTAGAGAGAAGGCAGGTAGTTATCACCCCCACCGCCAACTCTTGAACTACTCTTTTACCAATTTATTGAATAGTGGAATTGACCGTGACATTATAATGCCCTCATGACTGAAAGGGCAAGCATGTTTGGTGCTACAGCGATTCGAACTCGCGACCCTCAGGTTACGAGTCGAGAGCCCTAATCACCTGGCCATGCGGAGTCCAAGTGTAACGATAATCAACTTTTGAGTTTTAGTCTAAAATCGTTTAAGGCAGTTTCTCCTTTTACGTATTATAATTTATTTTAAACGAATATCTGATTTATTATGCTATGTACGTTACATATTACAATTTCAAAGTTGATTAAATGTTAATATGTATTAAATTTATGTTATTTTCCAAAACGATTGGTGCAAACAATTTTCTTTTTTAACACAAATGTATTTCATAATACAAAGATAAAAAACAATACAGTTTGTAATAACTGTTAATACTAGTAATTATTACAAATTGTGGTTTACATACAAGAGTTTTGCAAACTTACAGACAATACAGGGTCTCATATCCGTTCTCGAACTGAATATTTTATTGATGATCCAGGTCCACGACGAGTAAAGTAATTCTGAGTTTATACTGTCACAACTCGCTTTAGCTAGCTTAGTTAGCTTAACGCCGTTTATAAGCTGACTTTTACCGAAGGAGATAGTTATTGTTTTCGTAAAAAATACTAGCGTCCTAGATAATTCACTGAAGTTGAATGGTTTGTAATGTTCGAAATCTACATACTTTCCTCCTTCAATTCTGTAGTTTCCCATTAATAGGTATTAATTACAATTATAGCTTCCGAGGCCTATAGTACATTAACTGTAGCTAACCAGTAATAATAGTAGTAATATTTCTCTCAAGATACGTCAGTTTTTATATGCCAATCACGTGAGACTATTGAACATTAACCAAAGTTTGCTTAACAACAATAACTGTCAATCACTAGTATTGCATATACACCTAGTATATTGTTAATTCTTATGCTCAAGAACCTTCTAAAAATTTTTAGAACAGACGGGACTTGTGAAATACAGATTAAAACATACGTCACATTAAAAAATACTGTACAGAAAGAAGCGGAAGCCATAAAATAAACATTCAACGGTGAATCCATCACACTATGAGAAAGTTGAATATCTTGGAGGCTGGGCACATCTTGTTTGAAGAAAAATCTGTACTGACTTTAAAAAGTCCATGAACAAAATTTATTTGCATTATATGCTATAAAAGAATTTATTTTATAATTTCTGTAAGCACCAGCTATCCACAAAATCACCTTAAGCCTTTCAAACTATCATAAATTTGGATTTTAAGTCCAATTTTACTTTGCTCCTACTTTTGTGATTATAAATTCTGTTTTTTATTTTTCAATAGAAGTACACAGCTTTCTTTAGTCTTCGTTATTGGAAGTGTACACTTTATGATCTTTATAATTCGCACAATAATTATAACTCACACACACATACAAGTATATATATTAATTTTTTTTACTTTTAAATGTGTCGAATACATACATGTACTTACAGGGAGCTGAGTACACTAAATTAAAACTATTTTTAATATGGTAATCAGTAATCCATGTGATAAAAAAAGCCAATACAAAGCTGGATTTAAACAGCTTGTATGAGAACTACATTTTTACACTTTCTTTTGTTTTTCATAGGTAGTATTATGTCATCTAAAATTAGTCTCTTTTCGAAAGGTTATTTAACTTTTCTTTCCGACCATAAATGTTTATGAAACTATACCTAAACATATGCGTAGATCGTAAATATAGAATTTCAGATACGGGAATATCCATTGCACTTAATAGCTTTAAAAAACAAAGGAATGTTCTTCAACTCAGCTACTCACAAGGAGATCTGCAACAGAAACTTGTACCTCAGCTGTAATAAACAGAATGTGGCGTTTTTTGGTACGTAAAAATTCTTGATAAGATACACAAAATAAGGTTTTAAGTTGGAAACTCTTACAAGTTGTTAACGTTTTCCTATTGCATTGATTCTAACTGACAATTATGTTGATCAGCTATTTTCCTCTTCTTAGTTTTAATCAAATAACTTTCTGGATGTCTTAAATTTAACTTTTATTTGCCTTCTAATCAAAACAATATGACCATCATCATTGATAGCGATGAGCCAGTTGGCTTGGTTTACTGAAAAGTATATTTTCACTACCTCTTTGATAAAATTTAGTCCATCTCCAAAGAAAAATATTGAAACCTTAGCAGGCCCAATAGATGTTAATAAATGTTTTTGATGTTCACACTGGTTCGCGTTGAGAATGGTCTGGGTCAGTCCATCAGAGGAGCGATCTATCAAGCATTTCTTAAATCAAAACTATAGGATTAATTTTGTCGAAACTTAATATAATCCTCCCAATGTATAGGTAGTTTCTGATAAACAAATCACATAAATATATTACATGAAATGTTTATCTTTTGAATGTTTAGCATTTTGTTTTCAAACATTTTTAAACAACACTTAAAAACAGTAGTTAATTTCGTCTTAAGCTTTCTATTTTTGTGTGCAAAAGATCTTTTAAATGTATCTTATAACGTTTTGTTTTGATAAAGCTACAAATTTGTATTTGTTTTTATTTCAGTATGCAATGTACTTGCAATCACTGACATGCACAGTAAAAAACTAAAAATAAGAAAGAAAAAATAAAGCGCGAATTTTAGCTCATTAAAAGGTTTCATATTATCCACCGAATCAATTGAACGAGTTTTCATATTATTAAACTTATTTTTGCTGTTTTCTTTTGATATTTTATTCCCCACTGAAGCAGTTACATTACAGTGATATATAAATTCTGTCTGAGGGATGGTCCAGCATGGCCAAGCGTGTTAAGGCGTGCGACTCGTAATCTGAGGGTCGCGGGTTCGCATCCCTGTCGCGCCAAATATGCTCGCCCTTTCAGCCGTGGAGGCGTTATAATTGACGGTCAATCCCACTATTCATATCTCAAAGAGTAGCCCAAGAGTTGGCGGTGGATGGTCATGACGAGCTGCCTTTCCTCTAGTCTTACACTGCTACATTAGGCATGGCTAGGACAGATAGCCTTCGAGTAGCTTTGTGCGAAATTTAAAAAAAAAAAAACTGTCTGAGGGTTAGTAACTGACAATCCAAGTCATTACATAACTCAGATTTATTCGCATTCGGAAACCATAAGTGTCCTCACCTAAATGCGTGTTATAAAAATATTCTTTTTGTGATTTTCAAAAAAAAAATATATAAATCCTATATCAACAGCTTCAACAAAGTATCAAAACGTCACTAGTAACTGTAAATATGTTACAAGTCCTCCAAGTATATAGGAAGAACAATTTGTAAAAATGCTGTGTTCAATCTTCGAATGTAGCATTCTTAAACTGCTTCTTCCAAACTCGTAAATGACTTACACAATCCGCTAGGCATAATGGATAAGTTGCTCACAATTGTTTTTCGCTGGTGGATTTATCTTTAGATTTAAAGCTAAAATACTATACCAGTTAACATTCTTCCTGAGAAGCATATATTTCACAGATTTAGTAATAACATCATATCTCAATTTATAGTGCTTTCAGAAACTTGAAAGGCTTTGATTTTTCTTGCACTTTTTACCTTTTATTTATCTACGCCAGAAATCCATAGCTACCATACAAAAAGGGAATAAATACTGTACTATTCAAAACCTTTAAGATGCTACCACAACATTTAAATGTTGTTAAGTTTTTATTTATATAATTAACCATATAATTATTAAATAACGTTTAAATAATTTTGCAATATACTTGGTTGTCCAAAATCATTGAAATGGATCACTTATATTCTGTTATCTGATTTTCAACATAGAAATGTTAAGTTTCCCCTCAGAGTAATCTTACAAACATTGGTCATAAAAATATTTTTCAGACAGATTCCGTTGCAAGTTAAACAATAAAACAGTGTAGGTGTCTTTTCACTTGCCAGTTTCTCTAACCTATACTTTAATTCCTAGTCCAACTAGTAATCAAGAACCTTAACAATGGCATACAGATTTAGTTTGCTTCGTTTTACTTATGCACGTAATAACACTGTAAGAGCTCGGACGTTGCCAGGTTAAGCTATCAAAGTATAAAATAAAGTTTAGTTCAACTACTAGGTTGTCTTAGAGTTAAGATATGCCAAACCAGACACATTGCTTTACGTTCGTCTATTACTATAACTGTTTTTATTTCCGTTGTTGTTAACATGTCAAAGTGCTAGTTTGTTTTGTCTTTCAGCTAGTTTAGACCTTCACTTCTTTACATTTTTGTTATGCATCGTACTTAAAATCATTGATCTCATCGGTTTATGGAAGCACATTATGATCATACAACGGTAGATTGACAAACAACAATTTATAAACACTATTTATTTCAACAGAGCATTAAACATGTTGTCAAGTAGTGTTCATCTCCTTTTAAAAGTATAGTGGGGAAACAAATATTTTTCACCTATTCACTTCTTCCATAACTACAATAAGAGCACTACATATATTAATACAACACCAAATATTCCTGTCACACATATGGGTCCTAGTATAGTTTTCAATTATTCTTAAATTATTTATGCTATCTGGTTATACCGAATTAAAATATACTATGAAGATAAATTCCAAGTTGTACATTCTTGTAACCAATGTTTATGTCATCTTTGAAATGGCTTCACCCATCCTAGAAATTAGACACAAAATCAACCTGTACAAGCTGCTACGTGATAGCTAATGTCATATGGAACTTAATCGAAAGAATTGGCGCACATTTACGATCTATGAACACCTGGTTTATAAAGATTTAATTAAATACAAGTGAAAAGAAAACCTGCATAAAAATGTATCAAATTAGATAAATGTACCTGAATAAAATTAAAGTTACACTTTTTGTGTAAGAATGACATCAATAATTTCAACTGTGACACTATCTCCTAGAAAAACATTGGTTACTCTTGCTACCTAGAGATCCTGTAATGCTTATATGTATCAGCAGAGAGACATATTATAGTCATGTACCTACCAGCAAAGCGGCATGTTACAATCATGTATCTATCAGCAGAGTGACACGTTACAATCATGTATCTATCAGCAGTGACATGTTACAATCATGTATCTATCAGCAGAGTGACACGTTACAATCATGTATCTATCAGCAGTGACATGTTACAATCATGTATCTATCAGCAGTGACACGTTACAATCATGTATCTATCAGCAGTGACATGTTACAATCATGTATCTATCAGCAGAGTGACACGTTACAATCATGTATCTATCAGCAGAGTAACATGTTATAGTCATGTACCTACCAGCAAAGTGACACGTTACAATCATGTATTTATCAGCAGAGTGACACGTTACAATCATGTATCTATCAGCAGTGACATCTTACAATCATGTATTTATCAGCAGAATGACATGTTACAGTCATGAACCTGTGGCAAAATGCCATACTTCCATGTTGTATCATAAGCCTTCTCATTGTCAAAGAATATTTATACAAGAAGTTGTCGTTTGAGAAAGGCTTCTCCGATTGACGTTTCAAGTCAAATCAGGTGGTCCATAGTGGAGTGCTTTCGTTGGAGCCCACACTGGGTTGGCGAGAGGAGGCTGGGCTGTTTGATTCTAGAAACCAGACAAGACGAGCATTAACCATTAGAGAAACTTAAGAAAATAGCCTAGTGTCACGCATCAGGAAAAATATTCTCCTGCCAGATCCATTTTAAAACAATCAGAAGAACAGCGATAGAGGCAAGAGAGAGATGGCGCAACATCTCGTAGTGTACATCATCAGGTACGACTAATATACTGCCACATCGATAAAGAGTCTGCTTGAGTTCTACCAGGGTAAAGTGACGATAATAGTCATTGAGATGATCAATCGAAAGGAAAGAGGCGATGACTCTGCCCAAGTCTTGATGACTAAGTAGGTTGAGGATGAAAAAGAAGTGCTAGATACCCAGCAAAAGCTTGCACCGAGAGTATCGGCAACTTCCTGGCTATCGGAGAACAAGATCGAAAGGGGAAAAAAGTATACTGCCCACTGGCCTTCCAAATCTTATCCCATAAGATTTTCGAACTGGTGGTAGAAGAGATACTGGTTGTGAATTTAATCCATGATTCCTTCTGGCTTTGACATCTTACCTGCCGAGCATGTGCATGGGCTTGCTGAAAAGCGATGAGGTTTGAAAGTGTGGGACATCTATAAAAGGTAGCCCAGACCCGTTTTTGAACCTTTCGTGCCATGTAGCTGGTATGATTCCGCCACGGACTAAGATACCGTGTCGAGGTTTTGGGTATAGATTGAGCAGCTGCTTGGACAATACAGTTAGTTACTGCTACCACAGTGTCGTTTACTGACGGCTTACAGACGATGGCAGGATCAAGCTCCGAGAAAGCGGTGAAAGAGAGCCCTTTGACTTGATACAGCTTCTACTTGGTCACATGGGTTAGGTGGCATGGATTACGGCCAATCTCTCTCAAAATTATAGGAAAATGATCTCTGCCCCGTGGGTTACTGTCAACTGTCCAGGAAAATGAAAGAAAAGGAAAGGGGAGCAGACTGAGAGATCAATAGCAGTAAAAACTGACTAGGTGCATGAAAATAAATATAAGCATCAGTATTGAAAAGAGAAAGGTTGTGAACAGAGAGCATGTGCTCTACGAAGCGATACCTCCCATAAATATCAGCACCTCCCTAGAGGAAAGTATACTTATTAAAGCCCTCCAGGATTAAAAAGGGAGACGGTAACTGTTTAATGAGAGCACCAAGGTCTGATTGATCATAGGTCTCTCCAGGAGACAGGTAGAGAGAACAAACATTGATGTACGACCCAAGGAGACACTGATAGCTAAGGCCTCCAAGGGTATGTAGAGTGGCAAAGGCAAGGCGAGCAAATGCTGATCGACCAGCAGTGCCACCCCTCCACGCATTCTTTCATAACATAACCAATCATTTCTGTACAAAGAAAACTGCCAAATGGTAACTGAATCGGCAGGTTTCAGAAATGATTCCTGCAAGAAAAACACACAGAATGATGGGATTCAATTAGTGCCTTCACATCATTCAAATTAGAACGAAAACCTTGAGAGTTATACAGTATCAATGTAGCCACTTTTATTTACGTGGTCTGTTTCCGACCAGTTTCTTCTCTTTATTAGAAGGAGGCCTACCGAACTCCATGGGTCCTACCCTGGTTTGGGTGGGCAGGTCTCTGTCATTAGAAAATTATTTCACCGAATTAGGGCATGAATGTATAATCATTCTGCATCTCGGGGCTAGGGAAGATAATGGACACAAGGAAACACCCCAACCTAGAGCCAAAGGAAGTAGATCCGGGTATTTGCTGGAAGAATTACTAGGGACAGAGATGGGTGTTCACGTTGATTAATCAACTTTCTTAACCGTGGGGGGGCAAAACACTTTCACATGGTTTGAAAGCGATTCTTTCGGAGGCACGGAAAGATTCGTCTTCACTAAGACTGTAAAAGCAGAATTAAATGGAGTGGAAGACAACAAATATCGATCCTTGAGGTAAGAAATGTTGTAAACCATTTTCAAACCTTGGCCTCTTTTTCTTCTACCAACCTATGACACGAACGAAAGTAAGGTGGATGAGAGTCACAACAATTAACACAATGAGGGTCTATTTCACACTCATAAACATGGTGGTCCTTACCACCACAACAAACACACGTTAAGGAACCACGACATGATGACTAAGTGACTGAACCGCTGACGTTGGAAACATCCGAAAGGGTTCGGAATATATGGCCATACCTTGCAATTAAGATAATCTGCCTTGGTGGTAGCAGGTGAATGTTGTGATCTAAAAGCAAATATTAGGGCATTGGTTGGCATCATAATTGCATCTTTGCGAGTGAAGATATGCATTACTGCATATTTTCTTAAAATCCCTCTCAACAATAACTTTGAAAAATTCAAAGCAGCTTGGAGAAAAATCTCAACGGGTATATCCTAATGTTCTTAGAATGCAAGAGAAGTTCAGTATGTTTAAGAGTGGATGTTATCACTAATATGTCACCAGAACGAAGCTTTTTGATTGACTTAGCAAAGTCAACAATTTCCTCTAGTCTCTTCTGAATAAAAAAGGAAGACATTTTCCCTAAAAATTTGTCTGATAAATAATGTAATATGAAAAACTAAGGTACACGTTTTGATGAAGTTGAAGCTTGCTATTCATATTCTTCAAGACGTGGTTGTTTATCAATGGTATTTTTTCACTGTTTTATTCATATTTTCATTAGGTGGATCCATAATAAAGAAAAGCATTTTTCTATGCCCATTAACGCACTACAATGCCAAACAAAGAGACTGCAGCAACGTCAGGGTTTTGTGAGCACTACACCCAAACACCAGCATAACAACTTGGGCTAGGGTTAACCAAGTGGACCAGCTGACTGACCCTAAGTAAGGCCATCCTAGGCTGCCCGTCTACAGGAATTCAAGGCCAAAGTGGTATGTTAAAGTTTCACCTCTCAATCACCAGAATCTTCTCATCCCCTTCACGGGTTGCCATGCACAACAAACAGGTTGGTGGATGTTCAGATCCTAGAAATGGTAAACTAAAAAAACGAAATATTCTCTGGGAAGTCCCCTCACAACGTACAGGAATCCACACCGAGAGGAACCTATGAGCGTAATGAGGTGTTGTAGTCATGTACCTTACACAATTCAAAATCATCAGCATGTGTCCTCTCTTGAAAACGTTTCTCATTCTGCCAAAGGTCATTAGATAATTGTGTGTTCTTCAAACAAGCTGTATGAATGTCCCAGTTGATGCTCTCATTTATACAGAAAAACCTTCTTATAAATTCAGAAACTCAAGGTATACAAAAATTACAGTTAGGAAACATAAAAACACTCTAATTTTTTTGTAACATCATATCCCTAGTCATTTCACCGAGGTTTCTCTCAAAGGTTATATTTATGATATTCAAGGGTAAAGTTGAATCCAAAGAAACGTTATTAATGCTCACAAAATAAAACATTTTATAAGAAATGCAAAATTTAGGCATAACTGATTTCCTTGTAAGCTACTTTTTAATAAGTAGCTAACAAACCGTAAAATTATGAGGTATTTTGTGAACAAGAGCAATGAAGTAAGCAAATACACCAAACTCCACTTAATTCCTGACATTTCTGTATCTCTTCAGATGAAACTTCAGGCCAGTTTAGTGACTAAGAATTTAGGGCAAACCTGTTCAGAAATAGATCTATTTAAAACTATATTAAAAGTCTACCAAAACTTTCCAAAATGGCACATCATACACTATCAACAAAAAAGGAATACCAGAGTTAGAATGCTTTTAAGACAGCCAGTATGGGTATTAAAACGTTTATTAAAATAAAGTAGAAAGCAATGTTTCAACTTTCTTAAGTCATTTTCAAGTTTATAAAGATATAATGTATCTATTTTATTCCAGTATTTTTGAGTCAGTATTGAAATATTTCTGAAACTTATGTATAATACTAAATATTTCACATACTTATAATTATTTAAATATTTATATTAAAACTGTAAATTTTGTGTTAACTGAATTTACTATTTATAATTTTAGTATAATTATTTGTTCAGATTTATTTGATGTATTTCAGAGTACAACTTGATAGTGAATAAACAGTTTATGAAACTTACTTTAGAAGTATGAAGAGAACTTGCTTACAGTTTGTATAATTTTACAATGATGTATGAAATTTATGTTTCTTTGAGACAGCTATATTTGCTATAAATAAGGTTACTCTAAGTATGCAACATGGTTGAGCAGCTTGCTAATATAACTAGATTTGCAGTTTCACATTAGAACTTGGTTGATTGAATATTGACAGGCGCAACAGTGATTTGATATAGTGGAGAGATATAACACCTTTATTACATTTGGACTGGGTTGTAACAATTATTCACAATTGTTAATTGAACTTCTGATCTAATTAGAGTCTGAGCTAGACCAGCTTTCCATCCTGGCTTTTGCCATAAAATACAACATAAAACCTGATCACATGGTCATTGTGAACAGAATGAATATCAGCATTTTGGCCTTAAAGATTTATCTCGTATTCAACTGTCCAGCTATCCCTGAAGTAAAAACTGTCAGTCCTTGCACAGAACTAGAAGTAGAGTGTATTGCTCATCATAGTACAGATTCTATAGTTACAGACTTAAAACCGTGTCCTAACATATTCCTTAGTTCTATTTCCCAGATCTTTGACTGCAACCCAATTTTTTCAGCTAAAACAAGCAGGTATCCAATTGAATGATATCTTTAGTACTGAAATGAAGTAGAAAAAAATAAATTTCTACTTTTATTTTAGTGATTCTAGAAGGACCTACAGTAATATCAGTGAAACTGCATGTGAGTGGCCTAGTAAGAGTTCAACATCAGATGACTTATATATATATATATATAACATCATCCTATAGTACATGATGGCATATATCATTAAAGTATGGCATCACAACCAAGTAACCAGATGAAGCCTAGACACAATAAAATAATGCTTTGAACTACTCCAAGAATTTGTTTGTTTGTTTTGGAATTTTGCACAAAGCTACACAAGGGCTATCTATACTAGCCATTCCTAATTTACCAGTGTAAGACTAGAGGGAAGGCAGCTAGTCATCACCACCCACCGCCAACTCTTGGGCTACTCTTTTACAAACGAATAGTGGGATTGACCGTCACATTATAACGCCCCCACAGCTGGGAGGGCGAGCATGTTTGGCTCGACTCGGGCACGAACCCGCAACCCTTTACTCTAAGAGAAAAAAAATTACAGAGAAAATATCAAACCATAATAATGGATGGTTACTCATATAAAATATTAATTTGTTGAATTAAAATGAGTAACAAGGTTTTGGAGAATAGAAAATACTTACACAAATCCCTGACAACCTTCCCTTACCATCCTAGATGTATCCCACCCACATAATCCATTGGGTGTAAATTAATGAATCGCTCCCCCAGTGTGGTACAGAAGTATATCCACAGACTTACAGTACTAGAATCTGGGTTTTGAGTAGAATACAGATAGCTCATTGAGTTGCTTTGTGTTTTACTTCAAAACAGACAGATATGAATCAGCAAGTACAGCTACATATTTTTGTTTAGAATTGTTATGATATTTCAACTTGTTTATTAACTTATCTGTGAGGATGACTCAGACTTTAAGTATTACTTATGTCATGTTTGTGGACTTTGTAAATGGTGTATTTTGGCTAATTTTGATTTATCTCAATAATGCATTCAGTTAACCTTGTATTTTATTCAGTTTCCTTAGGTTTTGTACAAAACTGAGTACTTTTTGTTTACATTTGATGACTTATATAATTTATTTTACCATTATCTGGTGCCTTATTCTAATAATATTTTAAGGGTTTCATTTTGTTTAAAATTTTTTACATGCGACTGTTCAGTGTTGACCTTTATTGTCATTTTTTATTCTATTGCATGCAGTTTGATAAAGTACAAAGTTTTATTATATACCCAGTTAACTGTATTTTGTGTTCTGTTCAATGTTTTCCTTTGTTTTATATTGAATTTGACTATGCTTATATCAGATATAATTTGAACTTAATGTTATATTTTGTTCAATTTCATAATTTTTCTTATCCATTAAGTTTCCTTTGCTTTAAATCAATTTTATTCCACATTTATTCTTTAATTTTCAAATTTATTCTAATTCACTATAATTACTTTGATTTTTTGTTTGATTAAATAACCAATTTATTTTGAAATCTATTTATGCATTTTTTTATTTAAATTTGTTCACTGGGAAGTGACTACCTCATTTATTATTATTTTTATGGTTTTACCTGTGTTTACTGTACTACCATTGTATCCAAAATTTAGTCATGTTTATTTAACTTTTTTAACTTATGCTCATTTTATTCAATACATGTTTCAAAACCAGTTCTACTGTACTCCATATTTTATAACTTTTAGTTCCACATTATGTTAAGGTTTTCAAATTTAATTTAGTTTATTGAATTTATTTAGCTTACAGACTGTTGGAATTGTCTTTAATGAAACTATCCTTCATGTGTCTTTAAACATGTATAATGGCTTGTCGTGTATCATTTTAGTAGATGAAGAATGAATCCCATGACAAAATACCATGTTTAGTAGTTTCATTTAGGTTTTTGAACAACTTGTTAAATATCCAGCCCAAAGTAAGCCCCGAGATAAGGAACTGAAAACGTGGCACTTAAAAACTGATAAATTCTGTTATAACACAACTATAAAATAATTATATTTTTATACAAATATATAAAGGTACATTTAAAAGAAATATTTCACATGTTCTGCAGTTAGGTAATGTTCTTTTTCCATATGATGTGCATATCTTTGAGTTTGCTTTAATACAATCATTACACTGTATTACTACACAACATAGAGACATTTACATTCTTTACTTTGAGGTATATTATATACTATTCCATAGACTTTTACTGACTTGGCCATGTATCTCGGTTAATGTTCCAATTAAGTTTAAAGTATACTAAGGCGCAACATTGACACAAAGGTTTACACACATTGATATCAGCTGGGACTTAAATATTCCTATAATAAATTAAGTAGAATAAGAATGACTGGTAATCTATAGGTAATCTAAGATAGCGGAAGACTTCACTGAGACTTAGGTCTAACTTAACAGCATCACAAGACACAATACCTATATACATATATTATGCAGCTAGGTAACTTTCTTAACCAACTTTAGCAATTAATCCGAAGTTCTTACGATGGTAAGGTTAAAACCAATCAACACTACAGCAACGACCCCATTGTGTCTTGGCTGCTTATGTAAGAAATAAATATTTTTTTAATATTGTTTATTTTTATCCATGTTCATTTTGTTGTTATTATTATTTTTAGTTTTTTGTAAACATATTATCTTTAATCTCTTCTTATTGACGTATTTAGGTGCTGGACATCAATGAACCTGTACACCATATGAACTCCAACTGTATTTAGACTGACATTTTTATTGTCTTTTCGTACCATAGCATTTCTAACATCGATTCCCCTCGGTGGGCTAAGCAGATAGCCCTTTGTGGCTTTGCTATACGAAAAACACACACACACATAATATAGTCAATTTTGACAAGTTACAAATGAGAGGTATTTTTAGTGTAAGTCAACTTTCATATCATTGTTAAAATAGAGTTTTGAAGTCGTAAAGCCATAAAAACTCGTTTTATTATATTTTATACTTAACTTAATATATTTACTGAAATTTAAAAAATACTCTGTAATGTGGCGCTAAATTATTTAACAATTTCACTTCTGTAGATACATCATACTGTATTAGCATGTCGAAATCCATCATGTAAAGTTCCATTAATCTTCTATATTTCAACATGTGGAGCCCGTAGAGATAGCCTTATAACAAACGTCATGTAACTAAAATGAGACTTATTTACTTCTAAATTATTTTTTTTCTAAACTTTGATAAGAACATAGACAAAAGCTAGTTACAAAATGAGCAGGATTCATATCAGCTAAAACGTGTAATGCAACAACAAGGAGGTTTGTTTTTAATTTTGGACAAAGCTACACGAGGGCTATCTGCACCAGCTATCCCGGCCCGGCATGGCCAAGCGTGTTAAGGCGTGCGACTCGTAATCTGATGGTTGCGGATTCGCATCCCAGTCGCGTCAAACATGCTTGACCTTTTAGCCGTGGGAACGTTATAATGCGACGGTCAAGCCCATTATTCGTTGGTAAAAGAGTAGCCCAAGAGTTGGCGATGGGTGGTGATGATTAGCTGCCTTCCCTCTAGTCTTACGTTGCTAAATTAGGCTAGCACAGATAGCCCTCGAGTAGCTTTGCGCAAAATTCAAAAACAAACAAACTAGGTGTCCCTAATTTAGCAGTGTAAAACTATAGCGAAAATAGCTAGTCATCACCACCCACCGTCAACTTTTGGGCAACTCTTTAACCAACGAATAGTGGGATTGAATGTAATATTATAGCACCCCTACGGCTGAAATGGCGAGCATGTTTGGTGTGACGAGGATTCGAACTGCCTTAATCATCTGGCTATAGCGGGCCAAGAATAAGGAGGAAGACGTTAGTGTAAGAAAAAAAAAAGAGAACAAATAGTAAAAAACTTATCAGATAAATATGGTTACGCACTGTAAAATGACGAATATAACACGAAACTACCTATATTCAAATTTTGTTACCCATGTTAAATTGAGTTATTATAGGCCTAAACTAAAACTGTCAAAATTTTAACAAAGTACTTCGCACCTGAGTAGTTTCGTTGAAATCGATTTCTAAAGGACAACAGACCATCGTTACCTTTATGACATAGAAATCTATTCGGTTAGATAGTTGATGTAGCAGATCTTATGAAATGTAAAAACGTGATGATAAGTTTCTTCACGGTCTGTCTGTTCAAAACTAGCGTATAAATTTACGAAGGTTACAGCTCTCATCTAAGGTTTATTGCACGTATAAACATACTACACGTTTACCGTACAGTTGTCTGTTTACTACAAAGCAGAGCTGGTGGTTTGCGTTGCTTCAACAAACACTAACACTGACTTATAAAAGCTAAACTCTACAGGAGCGATTAACATCAGTGCTCATTTTGTATCTTGTAAGTTATTCATTGAAGCATTTAGGTAACACCTGATGTGTGAAGATAATTACATTTTACACGCTAGGCACTATTCATCTCTTTCCTCTCAGTTTCCTCATCCAGAACAATACATTAATCGTTTGAAATAACCGATTTTCCTTGCAGTTTATACCGTATCCAAACAGATATTGTCTCGCTTTGTTCCTCTTCATATTTCCTTGTTTTCGGTAAAACATTGAAAATTTTCTCAAGGAGTTAAAAATAAGAAGCCCGATAATTTTTATAAGCTTGGCATATTTCAATAAAATATCTTTCTCTCGGTGTAATTTTCTTTAAAATAGCCTACTTGATTAAGTGTATATAACCCGTAGAGATAGCTTCATGCAACTTTTACATAAGATTATTAACGCTCAGCAAAAATACTGTATTTATATTATCGTGTCACGACAGTACTGATAATAAAATACGATGAATACAAGACTTCTTTCTAGCCAACGTTGGTAGTATCTGTTTGTTTCTTGGTAAGAGCAATGTTACACAATGAGCTGTCAATGCTGTACTTCAGCAGGTATGAAAAGCCGGTTTTTAGCGTTACGAGCCTAAAACCTTATCATTGAGTCACTGACAACAAAATATCCACACATCACCTCTACTGTTTTACAATAGTATTGTCAATAAAATGCGGTGTATACACAATAGTGTTGCACGTTTGAAATATTCAACATTCAAATGTAACTCATAACTGACTGAATATAAATATTTACTCTAAAATTATGTATCAAACGTTGTATTATGTAACACAATGTTGAATACTATAAGCCACACACTAGCACTAAATATTCATTTAAAAATGTACAAAAAGCAGAAGTCTATTGTTAAAGGTAAAACAACAAGCGTGATTGATGTTGACTGATATATTTGTTTATAAAACATTGCAGTGTTTCAGTGACTAAAATTTAGTAAAATACTGACAAATATTTTTTTTACAAGTGACTAATCTCCCACTCAACAACAGAAGTTATGACAATTTTGGTGACTAGTAGGTCCGACAATCCACAAGCCTAAGAATAAATTATTAGGTTGAGTAAGACGTGATCCAGGAATAATTTAGATGTTCTTTTTTTTAATCCAAGTAATCGTTAAAGTGTTTCTATTCTACCAAAGTGAACTACCAGTATGATATAGACATACTATTCCACCAATACTTTGGTTCTCCTATTTCTTCCTATAATACTCTTTCACTGTACTCAATAAAAGTTTTCGTCTTTTTTGTTCTTTCTTTAGACTTCGTTTCCTTTCTTTGTAACGTCGAGATCTGAGCACACCAAATCGTCTTTGTTCTTTACTCCATGACTCGGCATGGCCAGATGGTTAGTGCGCCTGACTCGCAATCTTACGGTTAAACATTCCAATCCCCGTCCTATCAAACATGCTCGCCACTTTAGTCGTGGATGTCGTTACGTATTTTTTGATGTTTTAAGTTCTTCGTAGACTAAACGCAACAGAAAAACGCAGATAACAGCTTGTATAATTTATTACACTAAACTATTAACAAATATAACAGATATAACATGAATTATATAATAATAGTGACAGATATTAAGTTACAACATTCGAAATTAATTACAAAACAAAATAATATTAGTTTCAAACTTCAAAATAAATCACAATACAAAACGGTACTGGCCTGTATCTAATGTAATGATCTAAAATTAAAGTCTCAAATTCCAGTCTAGGGTGTGAATTTGGTCCCACGAAGAAATTCCAAAACAGTTCACAGTTCAATGAATTCGCCGACTCTCAGCACAAGCAGTAATTCAGATGTATCGTAGAGATTGACGAAATAAAATCACAACTTCCGTAGATCTAACTTCAATCACAAATCCAAGTTGAATATTCACAGCAAACACTTAATCTTTCTCAAATAACTAAAACTGATGCCTGAATCTCACTCTTATTCTTCGAATAAAACTAATGACTGAATCTATCTTCTTTTTTCGAATAAAAACTGATGACTGAATCTATCTCTCGTCACCGTCTTTTATACCGATAGGCCTATTTCTCGAACAATCTCGCAATTTCCATACAACTCCAGAGCTATCCACGCATATCCGTTCTTGCACGAGACTACACGTCGAGACACGAAGTCACCAGCACTCATTAACAAACATATGATTGGTTTACTTAATTCAAGAAAGTTCTAAAAATGTTACCCTAAATAAATAACAAAATATTAGTTTAAACTTCGAAACAATAATATAAATATGGAAAAATGAATAATACAAATGAAAATTCAAACACAACACGACATGTTGTCGTTTACAAAATATTTACACATTTACATAACAGATGTGTTATAATATGAAAGTGTATAATCGCTATGTCATGGTAAAACAATTTAATACTTCTCCCTTAAGTCAGTGAAAGGCAGCTCTGATGAAAAGTTTAGTGGTTTATTAGCATGTAGCACCATTTTTTGGTCTTAATCAATAGTTATATTTCTTTAGCTTCATTTAACCTAATGCAATATTTTAGGGATGATTTTTGCCAACCTATTTGTATTAAATGAAATAAATAATTGAATATCAACAATAGTTTTGTACAGGTTATAGTATGGTTGAAGATAATTAATTAATTTAGTTCCAACACATTTCTTATTGCGCCTTAAATAGTCAAGTAATTAAGGCGTTCGACTTGTAATCCGAGGGTCGCGGACTCGAATCCTCGTCACACCAAACATGTTCGCCCTTTCAGCCGGGGAGACCTTATTATATGACGGTCAATCTCACGATTCTTTGATAAAAGAGTAGCCCAAGAGTTAGCGGTGAGTAGTGATAACTAGCTGCTTTTCCTCCAGTGAGTCTAGTCTTACACTACTAAATTAGGGACGGCTAGCACAGGTAGCCCTTTGTAGCTTTGCGCAAAATTCAGAACAAACCAAAATCTTTTCCATATAGAAAAGAATTCGTCGGATATTCCATAAATTTATCGTTCTTGACAGAACTCACTTTTCTGATATCTCTTCCGGTTAATGTTTTGAGCAAATGGTCTGCTACACTGATGTTATCATGAATATTTCGCTACTTTAATTTGCCGGAGAGATTTAAATCCGACTATCTTGCTTCCATCTCTACAAGAACAAATACTCAGAGATTCTTCTTTGTTTTTTTTCAGCTATTTCTCCCAGGCTTCACAGAAAGTTCGCGAATGGTGAGAGTTCCATAAATGATGTACTTCAACACTTCAGGCTCGGCATGACTATAACAAACAATCAGGCGATTAAGGGACTTGACTCGTAGTCTGAGGATTGCGGGTTCAAATTCCGGTCGCACCAAACATGCTCGCCCTTTCAGCCGTGGGGGCGTTATAATGTGACGGTCAACCCCACTATTCGTTGGTAAAAGAGTAGCCCAAGAGTTGGCGGTGGGTGGTGATGACTAGCTTCCTTCCCTCTAGTCTTACACTGCAAAATTAGGGACGGCTAACATAGACAACCCTCTTGGAGCTTTGCGCGAAATTCAAAACAAACAAACAAGCAACACTTCAACAACCCATATCTGGATTAAAGTATAAAATCATTGAAATGTATTGATAAAAATCAATCACAAATTATTTTGATGTTATCCAATTAAGATCGGCGTACACTTCAGGACTCCTCGTAAAATAACACGCATTTTGGTAAGTACCCGGACAGTTTCAAACTCTTTGTGTTAACCTGAAGATGACTAAGAAGGTCGAAACATTGTTCTGTACTTTATTTTAAGTAACGTTTTGATACCCATACCAGCCGTCTTGAGATACATTTTTCCTACAAATGGGTTTCTCGTTATCACGACGGCTCTTATCATCAGTATATTAAATACGGCTCTTATCGGGGTTTTTAACACCAACTTGTTAAATACGACTTTTTTCAGAGTACTTTCTACCAATATATTGAATTCAGTTTTTCTGTTTCCTTGTTTACAAAAAGAAAACTTAAGAATTTAATCAAATGCAATTTATATTCGTGTTGTCTGCCAAGCACATAGTTTGTACAAGAGTTTGGTGTTCTCGAATTATTTACTGTTAGATTAAACATGTCAACCAGTAATAAAACCAATTTTTTACTGCATTGACAAAGAGCTTAATTACTTTTTATAACCAAAGACGTTTCAGTATCATCGATTATTTTATAAAACCCATGTCGTTTTGATATATGTGTGTCTGTGTGAGTAAGAACCTAAATTATCCCCCAAAGACACGTGCAATCGAAGTGTAATCTAATAGCAAGAGATAGACTATAACGCGAGACCAACACGAATGATGACCTTAGAAACAATGCACAGCCATCAGTAGGAGATAACTTGCTATTATCACTGGCTTAGGCTACAGCCTATCATTAACAACGGTGTCTTCGTTATCCCGTGTGGAGAATTAAACGTCCATTTTTCTCCGGGTGAGTGCACAGTACAGCTTCGTGAAATGGAACAACGTGAAACATTCTACTTTACAAAGACTAATAACTGGCATAAATAAGACATTAAGTTTGGCCCTTAAAGCTAAAATATATAAATTATAATATTTAAATGCTTCAAAGTGAGAAAGTTACAAAATTAAAGTAGTCAAACATGTTCAAAATCCTCTCTCAACTCAGCAAATAATCCAATATAATTCTTAAAACAATTACGGCGCTATCATTGTTTTCAAACTTGTAAGTAGCTCATTTTTGCCGGAAGATAGTGTTGAGTTTTCTTGTTTTTCTACCGTCGCTACTAATTTGTATTCAGCTACAGAGAAAAGAAAAACCAATTATTTTAATATTGCAACAAAAAACAACGTATTTATCAATCACATTTGCTTCCTAGTGGCACAGCGACGTGTCTGTGGACTCGTAATGCTAGAAACCTGACTTGCGTGTCCGTGGTGCGTAGAACATAGACAGCCCATTGTGTAGTTTTGTGACTACCAACAAAGAAATAAATTAGTACATACGGGACTCAAGATAGAAAACTGATACCTACTTAAGGAACAAAGCTGGAAGACTTTAATGAAGATAATGGTTTTACGGTAAATCTTAACTTGAGTTATCCGCAGGGGATTGAACTCCGGATTTCAGCAGCTTATCGGTGATCTACCAGAGAAAAATTAATAACATAAAATACAATAATAGTAAACGTAACAAATAAAACACTAAAAACTGTAAACATTTTATATTAAAATTCAAGTATAAGAAGAAGGAAAAATCATATATTAACTACAAACCTTGTATTACATATATTAACTACAAACCTTGTACTACATATATTAACTACAAACCTTGTACTACATATATTAACTACAAATCTTGTATTACATATATTAACTACAAACCTTGTACTACACGATGTCTATTTTTATTTGTAAAACATTCATTATTTATTCAGCTTATATCAATTTACTATTCATGCTTCGTTATTCTGTTCTACGAGAGGGCGCCATTACATATTTAAGCCACACTAACGATTACCAAACGTGAAATAATTGATCGAAACAAACTTATGTATTGTAGATAACATACTATTGTATTTTCAATTTCTTTCTCACTCATTATTTTTCCACGTTGCATAAACATTTTCAGCCAACTCATTAGTGTGTCATATTGAATATCTAAAAAAAAACAATTCTAACATCTTTATCTTCCATCTCTTGTATTGTTTCTCGTTTTAAATTTTATTCCTAAACTTGATATATATATATTATTATTACCACAAGCTTCCTTATATTAAATTTCATTGGCAAAAACTGACATTTTCTATCACGTTTTATTTTGGTTGCCAAGAGAAAAACATAATTATTACTCTTCATAATTTCAGTTTCAAGTCCTAATAATTTTATTCCTTAATACAATTCCTGGACAATTAGCAGAAATCACCTACTCAGCTGTGTGACATTACACTAGAAAAATTTTTTCTTCAAGAAAAAAAAACTTTATCACGAGTTTCAACGACTCACATTAATTAATATTACATTAATGAAAGCTCAACGTACTTTCAAATCCCAGTCACACCAAACTATGTGACTAACTAACTTGTTTTATAAAGATGTAAATGTTTGTTTTTTCTTTAAATAAAAAATGTATATACATTGTTTTCAGCTGATTTTCAGTCCCCACATAAAGTCGTTAAAGAGGTTAATGACCTATTTTTCCACATTACTAAATAGATAGAACATTAAGAAGATTCTTTATGAATAAAATTACTGTTTTTCTGTAATTGTAACAGGCTAACATAGCATTAGGCCTTTACTGTTTGATTTATCGATGGTTAGCGTTCTATTAAGATGTCCTACCTAGCAAACAATTCTCAAGATATTTAGTCCTCATATCATTCCTTCTTTTTAAATACCGAAAATGTTAATATTTACAAACTATCTTAAAAGTTTGATCGAAAAATATTCTGATTAGAAAAACTTCATCATACTGAAAAGTATGTATTGCACGATATTAAAAAAACATAACTACTCCATTCCTTCAAGGAACTGTGTAAACAACAAATGTCCTCTAGCACAAGTTTAATAAATTACTTCATTCACTCATCTTTGAAGAGCCGAGGCCGTCAAAATTAAATGTAAGAAAAGTCCAATTCTTCTAAATTCATACTAACTATTGGCTGGACTATGTAAAGATGTAATGGCGGATTTCTTTTCACTTTATGGGAATTTTTTTTGGATCATTGACTACTATTCAAATGGAGTTTGAATATTTAAACTCACTTTAATACGAATGCGTATTTCGTTAGTTACGTTGATGTACTTGTTATATTTGTCGTAATTATAAATATTATTAAGTTTTTACAGTTATTTTACCATTGTATTATTTTTACTTTATCTTTTCCTCCGAACCTAACCAAACCTTATGAGACGTTGCTATTGTGTGTACGCCTTTTACAAAACGACAAAAAAACGTTTACGGTTATACTTGACATAAGACACCTTTGTATTTGTTGTATTCCAGCCAATCTGAAGAGCTCTGGATTTAGTGAAACTTGCCGTTGGAAACTGGTGCGATGAATGTAGCGTGTATGGAACACTGAAATAATACAATCTCCTAATTTCTGAAAATCTTTAAGGAACTGAATAAAAAATGTGGTGTTTCGAAATGTAACAGGCCTAATACTAATGTCTTATGATAAATGCATTTATAACCATTATTCGCTGGCTTCTAAAAGGCGTAGGCACCGTAACAACTATTGTTGCATGAAACTTCATATATTAATGGTGTTTCAGCCAGCGATATGTTATCATATCAGAAGTGTTATAGATTAAGCGCATTGTTGGAAATAGACATGATTAAAGTTTATATTAGGAAGTCAAGCATAGAGAGTAAAAAAAGTATACACGCCCAAAAAGTGTAACCATTAAAAGAGTCTTCTTATAAGATACAGTGTCCAAAATCAGCCCCATTCCAACTCTCCTATTATAACAGCTACACTTTAGATTTTAAGTAAATTATCAAGACATTAGGAGCTAAAACATCAAAAATTAATCGAATCCTTGAAGCCATCATCGAGATATAAGCTAGCCCAAGTAACTGTGTTGTGTATTTTCTTTGTTTTCTTTTAGTTTCAGGGGAGCGTCCACCCTTGTGATTTTTAGACCACAACCATCACCTCAATCTTGTCCACATACTTATGAAATTAATAAGACAGTTTCCTTCATGATTACTTTACCAGCAGTAGTGTTTGTTGTTCAAAACAATAAGTTCTTTAGCCTATAATTATAGGCTGGCTTTAACTAGAACAAAATCTAGGTTTTAAATTACATTTAAACTTTACAGAGATAAACAATAGTTTTGTTTTTGCACAAACGTTTGTAAAATGTCGACGAGTAACTCTGTAGTAAAACGTTTGGCTTTTTATTTCACGCACACACCCCTTAGCAAAGTTTTTAGTTGTCTACGCCAATGTGTGGAATTTAGATTGGTTTCTGATATAAAGGTGCGAGTTTTAATTGTTTGTTAAGAATCATTAATTCTTTGTCCAAGTTAATATATTTATTTGTAAATGTAATTCATAAGCTTATCTTCCATACAACTAAATATGTATACCTGTGTGAAGTGTACGTAGTTCATGATTGCTACATAGCCATAGGACTTGCTCGTATTTCGGTATTATTCACTATGTGTTTACTGTCCACATTTTATTCGCATGTACTTACCAATATAAAAGTTTTTTTTACGTGGTTTTAGCTCATTGGAAGGTTTTTTCAGAAGTGTTGAAGTTTTTACTGTTACTCTCTATTGAATTATGGTATTAACTTGTTGCTTGTGCCTAGTGCTATCACTAATAAGAAATATCTCCTATTAAATACATGTATGAAAGAAATGTGTACGTGCATCTGTCACATAGTTGTAGAGTAATTACTGCTGGGCAGTTGCAGGTTGTTACTGAAAGCTGTAGTATCCTCAATTAAACTTAAGTGTTTGCCAACATGATGATATGTCTACCTATCATCACTGTAAGTCACCCACGTGAGACATTATAACAACGAATACTTTAATGATGGTGTCGTTTCTTATTGTATTCTCTCTTTGTTGTGGGAACATTGAGAGAAACATGGTCCACCTTTTCATACAGTTTATTTTAACTATGAAAGCATTATGCATATTAAAAGTCAGTATGCTCATCTGGATATTTTGTTCGATAAAAAGTAGTATGCAAATATACTGTGTCGTAAATGTACTTGCTAATTTTACAATAGATATTAGCTTTCAAATATCTCCTGAATATTCCAGTTGGCAGAGGAAAGATATTAGTTTTAAATCTAGAAGTGCTGTTGTTGTTGTTTTGAATTAAGCACAAAGCTACACAATGGGCTATCTGTGCTCTGCCCACCACGGGTATAGAAACCCGGATTTTAGCGTGTAAGTCCGCAGACATACCGCTGAGCCACTGGGGAGCATCTAGAAGTGCAGTTGATACAATCTATGAATCACCAGTTTGTAATACGTCAATTTGGCATTCAACAGCCGCAGCTAGATGTAGCCTAGTTGCGCATTCTTGTTAGTTTGATGTAACCAAACAAACACCAATACATGAGCATACTTGAAACGATGGGTATTGTATAATATTATATGAACCCATTATATATGAAGAGATATTTAGCAGTGAAATACCAGAGGGAAGACAGCTAGTCACCATATCCCAGTGCCAACTCTTGGGCTACTCTTTTACTAACGAATAGTGGGATTAATAGTAATGTTCATGATTGGTGAGAGGGCTTACCATGAATGCCCGATTGTAAGGACTTGTAAGCGATATGCTATTTTTGCTAACCGTGATGACGATTGAAAAAAATACATTACAAACAGAAGAAACAAAATGTGTAAAACTATATTGCAAACACCACGATGTTGATAAAGAGAATCGTGTATAAAATAAATCGAAAAATTGCTAGACAAGCGCCAAATCACAAGATTATTTGTAAATTAAATTTATAAGAAAATAGGATGTGCAATATTTTACGTTCAAGCAGGGTATGTGGTTAAGTTAGTTACAAAGATGACTCAGAAAACCTTAACATGTGAGCGTCATGCAGCACAGCTTTTGGTAAAAACATTATTGGACTGACCAGCGTGAATTAAAATTCGTCCACACTTAAGAGATGTGTTGTTGGCGTCACTTGTGCAAAACCGCTGAAGCAATTTCTAACAGCGATGTGCAGAATACTGTTTTCTGAAGAAAGCTTACACACTTCAAGTACTTGTTATTTTATCCAGAAACTTCTTATACAGTGCTGCTTTTGATAAAGTTACAGTAAGTTTCCTTTACACAAGTGTGCTTGTAAAAATGCATCTCAAGACTGCTGACATTAGTATTAAAACTTTTATTACTATAAAATAGAGAACAACGTTTCGACCTCCTTAGGTCATCTTCAGGTTGACCTATGTGCCTATTGCCTGTTCAATGTCATTATTTAAAAAATATCTAAGTAGTTAATGTACGGTAGGCAATAAATTGTAGCTTGTTTGTTTTTTACAAAACGATATGACATCCCAATCAAAAACAGAGTGGTAGTAGAAAGCTGCGAAGAAAATAGTTTTGTCATACAAACAGCGAATAAAATGACTGATGCCAGATTGCTGATAAGACCAGTAATATTATATAATATATATTTTAAAACTGCTTTTTAAACAAAGTAAACTCTATTATTTCTTTAAAATTATTTTGTTATTATGATTTTCAATCTTATTACCGATTGTACAAGTATGAATTACTTATTATTTGTCCGGTTTTCATAACCACTAATATACATATATGTAATCATTCACAAAAGCGGTAAAATGGCTTGTATTATCTTTAATAAAATCGACAAACATGATAACAAAATAATGTTAAACCAGTTACAAAGTTTATTTTTTACGCAATCAATTTCAAACTGTCTATCCAATAATATAGATAACCGTGGCCGTTGTGTTGTTTCAATTCTTTTACTCGCTGTTTGTATGACAAATAACTTTTTTTCTTGGCCATGTTATTTCTTTTAAAAATCAAACTCTTTTTTTTGATTTATGAAAGACCCGACATAGCCAGGTGGGTAAGGCGCTTAACTCGTAATCGGAGGGTCTTGGTTTCGAATCTCCGTCGCACCAAACATTCTCGCTCTTTCAGCCGTGGGAGTGTTATAACGTGACGGTCAATCAAAGTATTTTTTGGTAAAAGAGAAGCTCAAAAGTTAGCGGTGGGTGACGATAATTAGCTGTCTACCCTCTAGTCTCACACTATTAAATTAGGGACTGCAAACCCAGAAAATCAATAACAAAAAAAGTTTTAAATTATTTTCCATAAGTTAAGCTTATTTAATATATTCTGATGAATACGCCAGAAATCTTGTTTCACTTTCTTTAACAATGAGGCACAATACTGGTATCTTGACGTGGATAAGATAATATTTTGAGTAAATGTTAGATTTGCCTTGGTGACTGCCAAATGCTGTTGTACCTTATAGGTTACAACACATATCAAGAAACAGCGCAAATTGAAAAGATGTTCACGTATTACGAATTGACTTTTTACATCTTTGCTTTCTCTGTTAATAAAGTGGTTTATTTGTTTGGGACTGTGTCAGTCATTTTCTATTTAGTTGCTCGAGTTTGAAGTAGATCCATTTTGAATACAAATTATTAAAATTCCCTGTTTTTGCGAAGTTAATATTTCCTTGTACAATACAGCTCTACATAAAAATATCAAAATAACCTACGGGGTATTTCGAAATAATTAACATTCTTATATAACCAAGTCTATATCAAGTTGTGAAGTAATGTTGGAAACTGGTGATATATAAATATATAACTAAAGTATTATATTGTTCTGATCGAAAACAATTATTTTGCAATCTTTTTTTTTCCATTTTGTATTATAAACTATAGAAAAAATAAGCCAAAACATTACATACAAATATTATATTTACTAGCAATAAATCCTTTACATCCTCTCAGTTACCTGTTTTAACAATGTTTACGATTTTCTATTACTTGGTAATGTTTATTGTAATAAAAATTACAATTACAATGATTATGTAATAAAACAGTTGTTCTACCTTAACGTGTTTAAAAAAATTCCCAGTTTATAACTCGGAAACTCAAAAGTGAGAGAAAGTGGCCTTCTTATTATCGCACGCACTCTGCATGTTACCGTGTTCTAGATATGAACATGAGACCTACCGTTAACCACATATCTAGATGTGGACATGAGACCTAGTGTTAACCACATATCTCTGGGGGCTTCTCTCTTGATTTTCTCTTAACCATCAGACTCACAGGTAGAAACGAGCTCACAGTTAACGCCCAAAGTGAATTAACGTAATGATTGCATTTCACATTTAAAGGTTCTAGTGTTCCATCAAGAGCTAGACTCGCCAAATACTTGTTTCTTAATATTTATCACAAAAATCCTTTCGATAGATCATTATAATTATACTGTTATCGTGTTATTTTGATTAAATCTGGTTTTATTCACTGTTTGCACCATCTCGTTCAATCTGCAAATTCACACAATGGCTACGTGTTTCAACAATGCCGTATAATAAGATTGGGACTTGTAATACGGCGTAAATATTTTGGAAAAAAAATCAAACTCGTAAGTTTTTCTCCTCGGAAACTCCCTAATATCCTCGTAATAAAAGGGAAATAAGATCTCCCGTTACAGAAATAATGCTTTCCATATCACACGCATAATATATAATACACAATTTAAACGACCACAAAAATATAATCATTTTTGTTTTGTGTCTTACACGTAGAACCGAAACATTGTAAAGAGCTTATTTAAAAAACACATAGAGCAATAAAGCATACAAAGTATTTAAGCGTTGTTTCTCTGAAACTTGAACATTTTAAACAAATTAATAAATATAAGAATTATAAGATCTGGTTGAAAGAGGTGGTTCAGTGACACGAACAAATGTATAACAAGAAACTCTAATGAAATATACTCTTCAAAAAAAGAAACGCAAAAGGCAAAATTTGAGACAAATTGTTAACAAGTTTATTCCGGGTAGTTTTGTATGACATGTGTGAAACTTTGCATATTCACTGCTGAGCATCCAAAGTCGAAGGCTGCGTACGGTCTGATCGGAAATCCTACGCGGCCCTGGTATGGTTGAGGCAGTAGACGTCGCAGTGGTGGTCCTATCCCGAAGGTGACGTAACCGGATGTAGCGATCTTGTGCGGGCGTGGTCACACGAGGGCTGCCAGATCGTGGACGGTCACGAGTTGATCCATGTCGTTGGTGACGATTCCATAGCCTTGTGATGGTGCTTGGGTGGACATTCACAGCTCTGGCAACATCTGATCGAGATTCTCCTTCTTCCAAGCGACCAATGGTATTGTTGCGCTGTGCTTCAGTCAGTCTTGACGTAACTGTATTGAGTGTCGGTGGCTTAACACTGACCTATGGAAACCAAGAACCCGTCACTTTGATACGGATTTAGCACATGTTGCACTTACAGAACATGCAGATCTCTCAAATAAATTTATTGGACACGAATACGTTTTGGCGAAAAATACGATGTTTTCCTCCGTTTTCAAAGTCCACAACTTTTATTTTCATTTTGGTCTGACAATCAATGCCTTAACACGTGTAACATCACATACTCTGAGCTTGTAACGTTCTTACATATATTTCTCTTTAAAATAATAAAATATCCCTTTTGCATTTCTTTTTTTGAAGAGTATATATTGCAAATATTATTTTGTATTAGATATACAAGAAGCATGAACTGAGGTTCCACATAGATATACATATATGTTATAACAGTGTATTACATTCCTGTTTAATTTTGGCTCCATCAATTTCAACGTATGTAAGTACATACACATGTATAATTTATACTTTTAGCAAACTTCGGTAAAATATCTTTTTATTAAATAATGTACTGAAGTAAAGAATTTATCATCAAACATAGATGTGTAAATAAGACAGATCCACCAGTAAAAACTGTGTTTGGTCCATGGTTATCAATATTTTTCTTAACACGATTCCTAATCAAACAGGTTCTACTTTAAATCAGTGCTAAAAGTTTAACGTAAAGTGTCAGTAGTGTGACACTCTGCGTTTTAAATTTCTGACTCGTAAAACACTCAAAAGTTGAAGTCTAACGTGAAAAGTGTAGTTGGTAAAGTCATGATAAAATGAAGTCTAACGTTCTACCTAAGCAGTGTATAATTAAAACCTAGAATCTTTTTATTTATTTATATTTATTTCTCTACGTATATTTAACGTGCGTGTATTGTGTTGATAATATTATTAACACATTGCTCCCAGAAAGTTTGTCAGCATCACGTAATTTCTGCTGCAAATCCACTCAGTATAATGGAATATTTAATTATTTAGAGAAAAGCATACCCATAAGCCTGATTCGTAAGTTTTATGGCTTCAAGAAAATATAATTTTACTACTTTAGTTCTTTTTCAGTCAAATACTACGTTGGTTGATAACCATATTTTATTTTAGACCAGATAAAATAAAATTCTGAACAACACTTCATAATAGTTTTGTTCGTTACCTTTCCAGTACTTTAAAAATATCTAATGTGGGACGTGTTAAAAAAGTTTGCTAAACAACCACCATTCCATGAGACCAGAAAGGCACTTTTCCAATGGAGCCTTAGCTACTTATGGTGCAGTCGTAAGAATATACACAATTTAATGAACCAAATATGCTGAACAAAGTTTAAATGCGTACTTTCAGGTAATTTCCAAGATAATTTTGTAAAGTTTCATGAAAATAAAGCACCGAATACTTTGCATACGACATGCCTTTTACTTTCCACGTGTCTTGTATAGCAAATGATCACCATGTAATCACAGTAATTTTAGCAGAATAATTTATTTCCGCTTATTATCTTGTTTGCTTTTGAGTATAAAATTGTCATGCTGGTCAGTTTTGATAATACTATAAATTTTGGTATTACTTTCCACTTTTCCTGAATACACCAGAGTGGTATTAGTCTGCTGTCATATTTCTCTTTCTTTTGCATATGTGTGCTAACGACTTTCTGATTAATCATTTCGTGATAAAATCTTCACACAAAACTATCTCAGAATTTCAAAAATGAAAGTATGTTCACTTTCTATTAATTTTTTTCCATATTTTATGATACTTTGTAAATTTCAAAGATATGAAAACCACCTATAATCTTGATATATTAGAAATTTGTAGCAGTGCTTTTACATTAATTCCTGTAATAGTTTTGAATTTGTTTAATTCAACCAACACGATCTTCTCGTCTGGAATATAAATACATTCTGATCAATGTAATGTTACTACAAAAATCAGAATTACAAAACAGTTGTTGTTGTTGTTGTTTTTGAATTAAGCACAAAGCTACACAATGGGCTATCTGTGCTCTGTCCACCACGGGTATCGAAACCCGGATTTTAGCGTGTAAGTCCGCAGACATACCGCTGAGCCACTGGAGGGCTACAAAACAGTAAAAAGGAGAAAAAATGTATCTACCCCTATTCGTTCTGTAGATAGTTTCAGGGTAAAATACGAGAGCAAATAAAACATAAAAAATAGGAAAGTATTACACTATTTAAAGAATACTTTAATCCGTTTTTTTACCTTGTTGTCATACGTATTAGAAAGGTTGTTCCTAATCAATTTATTTCTATATAAATCAATATTTAAGCTTACTGTCTCACAATCATACAATAAATAAAATATATTATTTATCAACAGTTACTCTTTATTCACAAAATATAAGTGAGTCAAGTAGTAAGGCAATCGCTTAATATCTCTGGTATGGATGTTAAAACTTATATTAAAATAAGGTAGAGAACAAGGTTTCGACTTTTTTAGATCATCTTCAGAAGAAGATCTAAACGTTGTTCTCTGCTTTATATTAATAATAACTTTAATATCCACACCAGCCGTCGTCTTGAGATGCATTTTTACTCCAAGTGGGTTTCTCGTCATCACAAATGGGTTGATGTTATTGCGAAAACGATGTCTCTGGCCTAACCCACTTATCAGGGTGTAACCTGTAGAGAGATCCCGTAAAACAAATTATACGCACATTAGAAAGAAAAATAGAAACCAAATCACTTTCAAGAATGAATGGCCTTGGTACGGAGCGTCATTTTTGACATTACTAGTGTTGTCTGTTTAGTTTTATATCTGTTTTTCTTTGATTATTGTCTTCTATACATGTCAAATTAAGATGGTTTATCCACATTGAAGATAATGTTATATGATTAACGTTAGCAATTAGTTGACGGGAAGTCCAATTTAAACAAGAGTATAGATAATTCACAATGTCTGTGGGAAAATACTTATATTTTTGTTTTGAATTTCGCGCAAAGCTGCATGAGGGCTATCTGCTCTAGCTGTCCCTAATTTAGCAGTATAAAACTAGAGGGAAGGCATTTAGGCATCATCACCGACTGCCAACTCTTAAGATACTCTTTTACCAACGAATAATGGGATTGATCCTAACATTATAACGCTCCTACGGCTGAAGTGGCAAACATATGCGGTGCAACCGAGATTCGAATCAGCGACTCTCAGGTTACGAGTTGAACGCCTTAGCCCACTTGGCCATCCCGGACGAATACTTATGCATCGCTAAGAAAATACATATAAATTAACCGAATCCACTCACTTGACTTTTCATATTGCCAAGTAGTTGACAGGTAGTTATGTCATTATGATAATTAAGAAGATAAAAATGTTTTGCTACAGTTATAGTACAGTACATTCATATCACAAACACACACATACACTCACAAAACATTTTTAAATTTTTCATGAACATTGGCTCTTACCTTCTCTCTTCTTACGGATACTTATAACAAAATTAATCTATTTTTTGTGATTCGTATTTTATATAACATTTTAAGTGAATTTTCACTAATTTTTCTCTGTAAATATTCTGCTCAGCCGAACCTAAAAACCTCAATCCCAACATGATATTATCTGAATGATGAATTTGGAATCAAATGTGCGTTTTAATAACTTCAGAACAAGAAATACGAATATCAAACAGACCACAGAAACACAAGGAAATCACTTTAAAAAAATTGAATGTTGTTAATTAAATAGTTCTTACATGGTCAGGTGTAGTGTGCTCGACTCACCAAACACACTCATTTTTTTAACTGTAAGGGCGTTATAATGTAACAGTTAATCTTACTATTCGTTGATAAAATAATAACTCAAGAGTTGACGACGGGTGACGATGACTAGCTGCTTTTCCTCTAGTATTTCACTGTTAAGTTAAGAACGGCAAGTGCATACAGTCCCCATGTAGCTTTGTGCTGATACGGGAAGCATGTTTACTAAGTAATCTAACACTACATATTGGACAATTGAAAAAAAACACACACTTTTCAACGAGTTTTATAGGGTAAAACGTGTCTTAGTTTTGGCTTATAAACTATGAAGGTCCCAATAGGGACCATTCACTATTGTTTCTGTTAATAATTCAGATATTCGTAAAGCCTTGTATTAGAAGATAGAGAAAGGGAAGTGGATTAAAGAGAGATTGATCAATATCAGTACGTGTTATGCGTCGTAGCAATATTTATGAATGTGTATGTTCTCTAGTGGTAAAGCTATTTCACTGACTTCATATGGCCCAGGTTCGGCAGCCGTTCGTGGTTAGTGGTTTTGCATGGACTCCACGTCCTTGTAACATTAGCGAAACACCAGTTAATGCTTGACCACCCTGTCAGTCGTTCGCACACGATAACTAAATGACGATACTGTAGTATCTGTCTTTGAGTCCAGACGTGATTCGCATGTCAAAAGCACTAGACAGCGGACTTTCTAGTGGTGCAATCTCTTACATCGTAATTGATGAGAGTATTACAGAAAAGAAAGCTCGTACGGTTCTTATATCATCCAGATACAATGGCTTAAGTGTGTAAATATTTGAACACATTTAAAGCTGTACTTAAAAACAGCGTAGAATGACGTCATGAATGTAGCCTACCGCCCGTTGAAAAATATTTTTAAATATTCAACAAGCCTAAGGAAACTCATAAATGAGATGGTCTGGAAAATATTAAAAATAGTTTTACAATAACTTTTCTGCAAAGTTGCTTCTTTTGAAACTTACCAACAAAAATAACTTAACATCTGTTCTGATAACAAGTGTGTTTGGATGTTTTTATCGTTTTATAAATATTCTATCTACTTTTCTAATAATGCTATCCATAGAAATAACAAACTTAAATTTGGAAGGAAACATACTGCTGGTTTGAAGTATTAATATAACCAAATATTTTAGGGGTTAAATTTTACGCTCACCTTATGTAAATCTACAAACGCAGAATAAAATTCATATCATTTGTAAATAGAAACATTCGATACAATAACGTCTTGTTAATAGAAACTGTATTGTCATAATACAGGCGCATATAATTATATATAGCTATGTTAATTATAATTTATTGTGATGAGTGAAATAATTTCTTGGGAAGCTGAATAAAACATTAGCAACTAAACACTGTTTTATAGCAAATCAGTTCAAAATCCCTAACGGACAAAAGGAAAAGTAAGTTTTTAAAAAATAAATAAATAAAAGAGTCAAGTTAGGTGTAAGGCAATACACATGCATAGCTACAAATCTTAGTACATTAGTGAAACACTAACATAACGCCCACGATAATCAATTTGTTCGATTGCGTGGAGTCTTCCCCATTGTACACGAAACCGATGAATTAACAGTTTTTTACTCATTACCGTTGTTTAATACTGTAACAATTACAACAATAATTATTATTCTTATTATTTCTTACTTGCATTCTCTTATTCTAACCCTCACGAATAATCAAATAGCCAATTATTTCTAGATATTACTTAGAATCAGAATTCCGCAGAAGGGAAGCCTTGCTTCGATTGTTTGTTTTTTGAAATTTCGCACAAAGCTACTCGAGAGCTATCTGTGCTAACCGTCCCTAATTTAGCAGTGTAAGACTAGAGGGAAGGCAGCAAGTCATCACCACCCACCGCCAACTCTTGGGCTACTCTTTTACCAACGAATAGTGGGATTGACCGTAACATTATACACTCCCACGGCTGGGAGGGCGAGCATGTTTGGCGCGAACCCGCGACCCTCAGATTACGAAGCGCACGCCTTAACGCACCAGGCTATGCCGGGCCCAGCCATGCTATAAGATCATTGGTTCTGAAAATATTAGAAAAAAACCTTACACAATTGAACAATGGATTTTGTGCGCATTCGTTTAGGGTTTTACTTACATACAAACAATTATATCTGCCTGTGGGTGTTGTCTTACGCCATACTCGTTTTATTTTATTATTATTATTTCTCTTCACAACTTTACTAAGCCTTTTGTTGGTTAGAGGTTTTGTGTTGTTTTCTTATGTGTGTGTGTTTTGTTTTGTTTTACAGGATGAGACCAATAGTCTACTTTATTCTTAATATAAAAAAATAAAATATACAGTGATACATCTGAGTACAATTATATACATAATTTACTAGTAACCACTTTCTTAGTCATTTATTTGTTATCTTACTTACAAGTGCTTACTTGTTTGTTCGTTAAAACTGATTAAGTTGGGCCACTGGTGGTTTTAGTCATAAATATAACTCATTTTAACAATGGTATACACTTAAAGTATTATATCTACTAATCTATAAAAAGACAGTTTCATTTATGTAGTATTAAAATCTTTGAACATACTTTACTGCCTATCCACACGCCCCTCAGTGGCTCAATATGTCTGCGGACTTACGATGCTAAAAACCGGGTTTCGATACCCGTGGTGGGTAGAGCATAGATAGCCCATTGTGTAACTGTGTGCTTAATTCAAAACAACATCAACTATCCAAACGTGACGTATTACCAGCGGAAAGTCGTATTTAGTAAAACATGCGAGGTCAGACATGTTCCAACACCGTAATTTCCAATGATAACAAACCAAATAGTAAAATCGTTAAAACTGATTTCATCAAGATGTGCGAGAAGTAATGTTTTCTAAGTAACAAGTGACGTAACCGATATTTATGGCTATTTCGTTCAACTAAAACTGTAGGCTGAGAAATGGAACAACAAGGACTACATTAAAACTCGAAAAGTATTAAACATCTATCATTTATGTTCAGTGCTGTTTTACAATACGGACGTAAACTTCTTTTTTCGAGGGCATTACGAGGGTATTTTTATTGAAGGCTTGATTTTAATCATAATTATTACATGAGAAAACACTTTTGATTATGAAGCATCTTATTGGATGAATATAACAGCAGCTTGAGGTTTTGACTCTTTTATTTGTAGATGAAAACCTCAGCAGTACTGCTGTCATTAGACGATCTACGATAATGAAATGACCTCAAAACTTACAAACTCGAATATACAAAAAATAAATAAAAAAAATATATTTAAAATCTACCAATATAGATAATAAAAAGTATGCAAACTGGATATATTGTAAACATTATTTACTGAAATTACGAATTCCCATTTCGACTCCAGGTAATAGTATTATAAGTTGCAGCTTGAAGACAAAATATGGATTTGTAGTTCGAGTAAATAATGTCTACAATATCTCCAGCCTATTGTTTACTTTTTATGGTCCATATTTGCATATTTTTAAATTTCCGGTTTTGTATCTTGTTTGCAGGATTTTTATGCTAACTTTAGGCAAATAGTTTCTTAATGTGGTAGCCAAATTTAACTTTATACATTGTAATTATAATAAATATAATTAGTATTTAGCTGATACGGTTCATGATAATTTACTGTAGCTATTGACTATTTGACCACATTAATTAAAGATGTAAAAAGATAAACTGCAACTGAAGATAATTATTTATATTTGTTTGAGAATATAGTGAGCATGTATTGTTCCTGTGTAACTAAATTCTCTTTATATAATGTATAGCAATGAGCAAATGTATGCCTAGAGTCATAGACTGAGATACGACCTTCACTGAGCGCTTTTGAACAGTAGAAAAACAGCCTTTTAAAATAAAACGTTTGTGTTTTAAACATCGTTTTAAATAAATCTTCGTGTCTTTTAAAGTAATTATTCCATGAATATGTGTAATATAATTTAATATTTGTTTCTACTCCTTCACGCCACACATAATATGGGGATTGACTCCATAAAAACATCGATTGTATAGTGAACAAAGCATTGAGTATCTACATGATACAGTCATACAACAAAAACGGCTTGGTTTTTGCTGGCAAAAGAATAATAATAATAATAAGAATTACAAACGGTCCGTTTTAAGTGTATTTCGTTTCAGTGTATGTATAGCATGAGTGATATTTTGTACATCTCTGTATATGTACAGCCTTACCAATCAGTAGTAAACCTTTTAAAGTGTTGTTTTAATTAAATCTGTTGCCTGAACGTTCTATTACAGTTTTATGAAATTTATTAAGATCCCTATCATGAACTATTGTTGTAATACACCATAATGTAACTATCACCAATTATTTACTAATGTATTTAACAGAAAATTAAACTGGTAGAAATATTCGTCTTTTTTTTCTTTTGAAATAGCCTATTTTTCATTTAAACATCTTTATATACGAATGGTAGCTTTCTAACAAGTTGCAGTTACAACTAGGTACATGTAAGTACTATCATAATTGCAAGTATTGCCTATGTAATTGCAATATTATTGTTCTGCTGGCAACCTTTAATAACATCATTTTCAGAATGGGAAGCAATACACGTCAAGAGTATTTACGGAAAGGTAATGGTAACACCAAACACAGACAGTATTTCCTGGCAGGTTGCAGACAGGTTTTTGTGCAGTGATTGCTTCAACCATAATTTCGAAGTCATTCCAGATTGGTTTAACAATAGCAACGCAATTTATACCTGCCAAACATTCTTCTCACGTTTTCTAAAATCGCAGTCTTTGAGCCATATTTGAAAATCAGAACTGGAATTGAATCTACTGTATGACTACTGACAATTTGGAGCAACGAATTAAAACATTTTGGAGCACCAAAGCTAAAAAGAAATGTGCAAACAGTCAAACATATGCTTACTATGTTTGTTAGTCTAAAATGGTCGAACTAAAAAACCGAATATTTTGATATTTAATCTTGAAAATAAATTTCTCTGTGGATGTAATACAAGATTCTGGCAGACTGGAAATTGCTGAGGGAATAACACAGGTTATATGATAAGTGGTACCCAGTAGAGTGAGTAAGTTAACAATAATAGATGGTTGGTTGTTTTCGAGGTACCATTCAGTGCTCTCACCAGTTCTCTTGAAATATAACTAGTTGACGCTATTTTTTTCTCCTGAATAATTTAAGAAAATTTCAATAAATGACTTTTTCTCTTCCATCATTTTTATCTTTTCTTCAACTAATAAAAGATATTAGGATCAGCAGCTATAATCATTGAAAAAATATTATATTTAATTTTAGGCTGGAGTAACAAGGTATAAGTGCATAAATTACCACTTTTGGGAATACCAGATAGTTGAAGATACTTAATAGATTGCTTAGAATGTTCCTAAACTCATTGATGAAACTGGGATTCTCTTACATGGCAAAATGACACCATCATTATCAGACCTATGCAGCTTGGACATGAGTCATCATCCCTAAGATAGCGGAGAATGATGCTCTTACATAAAGATTCGTATATTCAATAATTAACATACTTCCTCTTCCATATTTGCTTTAGTTGAACTTATTCCCGAAAATTATATTTATTTTTTTATAAGTTTGACTTAACTTGTATATTTTTGTTCAATACAATTTCTTCTTACTGTTATATGTTCCAAGATTTAGATGTTTTGTTTAAATTCGTCTGTAATTGCTATAATTAAACAGAATGGATGCAATTCATTTATTTTATTTGTTAACATTTCCCATACTCAAAGGTGATGATCTTTATTCTTTGTGGGGCCTGGCATGGCCGAGCGTGTTAAGGCGTGCGCTCGTAATCCGAGGGTCGCGTTAAACATGCTCGCCCTCCCATCCTTGGGGGTGTATAATGTTACGGTCAATCCCACTTTTCGTCGGTAAAAGAGTAGCCCATGAGTTGGCGGTGGGTGGTGATGACTAGCTGCCTTCCCTCTAGTCTTACACTGCTAAATTAGGGACGGCTAGCACAGATAGCCCTCGAGTAGCTTTGTGCGAAATTCCAAAACAAACAAACAAATTTATTCTTTGAGTGTTGCACTGAGAATCTTATGGTCCATATTTTGAGTTCTGTATTTTATTTTACTATATAAACTTGCTTTGTTCGTTTGTTTTTGTTTTTTTAATTTCGCGCAAAGCTACACGAGGGCTATCTGCGCAAGCTGTCCCTACTTTAACAGTGTAAGACCAGAGAGACGGCAACTAGTCATCACCACCCGCCGTCAACTCTAGGGCTACTCTTTTTACCAACTAATAGTGGGATTGACTGTAACATTATAACGCCCCTACGGCTGGAAGGACGAGCATGTTTGGTGTGACGGGGATTCGAACCCGCGCCCCTATGATTACAAATCGAGTGCCTTAACCACCTGGCCATGCCGGTCCTGTAAGCATGCTTTAGAATTGAATTTGTCTCTTTTTGTCTCGGAAGCATATTATTGAACTAATATTTTTGTGTCTGTTATTTTCAGACCATCTTAGTGTTCTCATTGTATTGTTTGGCCATAGTAGTTTGGAAAGTTAACTAACCAGTTTTCTTAAAATAACTCTAATATGATTAAAATAAACTTGTAAAACATCCATTCTTTCTGTTTATATTATGCATTACTTCTTTTTTAGCTTATAGGCTCTTGGTAGTTTTATTCAAGTCAATGAATCAAAAAGAATAACGAAACAAAGGAACCCATTATGTTAATGCTAGAATTGTTTTCTGAATTATGTCCCATAAATTCATCGGTCATACTTCTATTGAATTGGCTGTAAAGGTACTGTTTATTTGTGTTACTGGTAATGAATATGTTGTTTTTTTCTCATGAACCCGTACCTTGTGTGTTTGCTTTTATCCATAATACATCGCGCAGCCTTTCTAATCATACATTATGTTTATTTTAAATTAATCATAAGTCACGTCTTGTTACTTCCTTAACATTGGAACTCACAACAGCTTCATTGTAAGAAATCGTGTTGTTAGAGTAAAAATACTTTTTTGTAGCCCAATTCAATTCATTACGAACCTATCCCTAGTGTACACGTGTTATATTATTTTTGTAGATCAAAATGTGTAGGCGACTAGTATCTCAAACCTAATACCAAACAAATCCATCTAAAGAAGTACAAACAACTACCTGATAACTAATAATATTACTTAGTTAAGAACCATTCTTGTGGTGAACACCTTGCTTTTCAACACAGTAGAATATTTTTCCCTAGCGACAGGTTCCTTAAAAATAATGCTGTGCTATGGTTCGTAATTTAAACTCATTAAAGAAGGCTGTACATAGAAAGTATTTTCAAATCATTTTCCTTTAAAGAGAGAGTAAAATTGTGTGATAACTGAGAAGTCGAATTCCCTTACGTACTTATCAGTTGTAAGGGATTTCACCTGATTTTTACTAAAAAGGTTCTATACTACAAGTTCATTATGATATTTCGACCATTTAAAAACTTACTTTGTTGAAAGAAACTTAATGACGCTAGCTGTTCTTTAAAACAACTTTTTATTTGTCATGCATGAAACGTGTACACTATCAAATGCAATTATATTGTTTTTAAACTTCTTTACTATTCTACATCATTCTAAGTCAATACGTACATAAAGTGAAAAAAATGTTATCATTCGGTCAAGTTTAATATTTTTAGCAAAATTAATAATAATGACAATGATACGACCAATTTGTAGTAGGGGCCCAGCATGACCAAGCGTATTTAGGCGTGCGACTCGTAATCTGAGGGCCGATGATTCGCATCCCCATCGCGCAAAAACATGCTCGCCCATTCAGCCGTGAAAGCGTTATAATGTTGCGATAAATCCCACTATTTGTTAGTAAAAGAGTAGCCCAAGAGTTGGTGGTGGGTGATAATGATTAGCTGCCTTCCCTCTAATCTTACACTGCTAAATTAGGGAGGGCTAGCACAGATTGCTCTCGAGTAGCTTTGTGCGAAATTCAAAATAAATAAATAAAAACTTTGTAGTATGTTCTCTTTCGTGTTTTTGATCTTCAGAACAGATGATTTCCAATTCAAATAACATCAAATGAGTATTTGGGTTTTTCCAAACAAGCCAAGCGTGACCGGGTAGTGAATCCGAACTGTAAGTCGATCAGATAAAATTATCCTAAGAGCTAGCGGAAGGTACTGATGACTATTTATTTTTTCTCCAGAGTATCAGTTCAAAATTAGGTAGGGTATTGTGCAAATAACTATTGAATAGCTTTACTCGAAATCTTCAAAAAACGTACTTTTAATCAGTGAAGTGTAAGCATGACCATAAAATACAACCAAACACGACTACTAAGCGCTCCTTGCATAAAAAATGGCAACAGGTCTATCTGTTCTGCGATTGTGAAATAGTATTTCTTATTACAATTCCATTTCATTTCTGTTAAGATAAGGTTTAGTAACAGTCGGTCCTTTCAGTATCTAATTTTAAAATTTTCATCCTGCCAAAGTGTTTGCAAGTTTATTGAAGATATAAAAAAATCTAATTGAAAAAAAGTGCCTCGATTTTTAAACCAATAAGAAACCATCACGCTAAGTTCGAATAAAGAACTCGGCAGAGTGTTCAGCTTCAATGGCCAAGTAGCGAATCACCTAAACGAAAGATTGTATATGGAGCCCGAATATTGTACCATTTTTCTCCACTCTTAGAGTCAGAAACAGCTGTGTTCAATGACTCTTGTACAGTTAAAAGATTGGGCACACGTCTTCTCAGTATCGGTTATCACATTACAGTTGCTCCAAGTTGTCCTGATTTATAACTGTAAACCTACGCCTTTTTAGATACCTACTCATTTCATAGATGAATTACATTTTTTTGCTGTTGTTGTTGCAACAACTGTCAGACTTTCCAAACTCAAATTATTCTGAGAAAAGCGAGAAATATTTGCTTGGATATCGAAAGTAAATTGCTTCACGCTAGCCTGCCTTGAATAACGGTGCGATAAGAAAATAAATCATTTTGGGGGTCGATAAATTCTTGGTCGTGATTTACGCCTTATTAACTCCATGTAAATGACCAGGCAAATACACACTTCTCTACGGATCTCCCGTCTGAATCTTTTCATATCACCATAAAGTACCAATGTGATAACATGCAATGTATTAGGATTTGTACGATAAACAATGTTTTGTGGCCCTGTGAGACCAATGAACAAAGTTAAGAATGGTGTTAGATAACATTGTATCTACAGAACAGAACATGGGTTATTACGGCGTTATCAAAACATAAAACTATGTTTATGAAAGAGTTTTAATGTTATTGCAAATATCTTTCTTTTCCATGCGTGGAAGAATTTAATTTTACGAATACATTTATAAATACTACTTCCTCATTATTGTTAAAACTGTGTTAATGTTGTTTTGCTTTTAATGTGTTGTGTCTACAACAACTATAGAGATATGTGGTAACATATGGTAATATAATCTCGAATATTAATCAATATAACGGTCATCTTAAATTACAAGATTATACAAATAGTAGTGTATTTGTAGTAGGAGCTGTTGACTAGGAATCTACCATCAGCTCTCTTTGTTTAGTTGGTTTTGAATTTCGTGGAAAGGAACACGAGGGCTACTTGCCCTAGCCATCCCTAATTTAGCAGTGAAAGACTAAAGGAAAGGCGGCTAGTCATCAACACTCATCGTCAAATCTTGGGTTACTTTTTTATCATTCAATAGTGGGATTTACAGTAACATTATAACACTCTCACGGTTGATAGGTGAGATATTTGAAAGTACAGAGCTACGAACAGACCACCCTCAGATTGGAAGTCGAAGGCCCTAACTACCTGGTCATATCGAGCCTTCTCTTGTCAGACAGTTAAAAATAGGAACGTCTAGTTCAAATGCACCTTCAATAGCTTTGAGCGAATATTCAAAAATAAACAAAAATGACATAAAAGTAGATATCAAAATGTGAAACCATTTAAATGTGCAAATCTTCTCTCAATTGATTTTTTTATAAATTCATACTAGTTATCGTAAACGCTTCACCTTATGCTAAGGGCTATCAAACTGAACAGCTAGAAACGATAAGTTGTTAACGTTCAAAAATATTCCTATTACTCTATTTCGTTATCTGTTTTTCTGTCCGAATATGTCTCTCCAAGGAATCACGGGAAACTAGAACACAGAGTAAAGCAAGTTTGACAACGTACATTAGCCTTGTGCATGATAAATTCCTATCAGATGTCAACATCCTTAATGTGTGTTTCCCTAAGGATTGTGTCTTACAATTCTTCTCGCTTTTCAATCTCATTAATCTTCTAGTTTTCTAATGCATTTGTGTTCTATTGGGTCACAACAGCAAACTCGAGTCAGTAAAATGCTCTTGGGGTTTACATTTGTACCTTAAAAAACAATACCAAAGTAACATTTCATGTTATACGGAGAAGAGGGTTCGTTAGTTTTCACTTTATCTTCTTATTCAAACATACAAGACTTGTCAAAATCAACTTACTTAAAATAGCTTGTTATTGCTTTTATTTCTTGACCTTTTAATATGTAACAAAAGCTATTACTTACTGATGCAATTAGGAGGGCTGCCGAGCCATCTAACAATAGTTCTAATAAACATTCTTACTGATTAGCAGTTGTTCTATCTACTTATTTTTTGCTAATACTTTATGCTCTATCGAGGTGGTTAATTTCAAACACGAATAAATGGAAGATATTCTTGTATCCTAAAAACTGCTGCCTTAAAGATTAGAATATATTTGCATCATACAATTCATACCGCTACAGATCAATCGAATGCAGCCCAGTACATCTGACTCTCCATGTCTCGTTTCTCCTTAGTTAAAAGACTCCCGCTAATACAGCGGTAAGTCTACGGATTTACAACGCTAAAGTTAGGGGTTCGATTCCCCTTGGTGGGCACAGCAGATAGCCCGATATAGCTTTTCTATAAGAAAACCATACACACAAACTTACTGAAAAATATTAATAAATAAATAATCGTGCTCTGCACTTACAGACTTGAATGCATAAGAGTGACAGTCAAATATTATTGTCTGGTCTAACAATAGTTGGTGGTGGGTAATGTTGAATAACTACCTTAGCACCAAAGTTAGTGAAGGATAGCACAAGTAGCGCTCGTGCAGCTCTGCGCGAGTTTCAATAAACAAACGTAACGTGTTAATCTTCATGGAATAGCGATATCTGTATGTGCCTGAACATTTGACATCAAACTTTACTTCCTAGCTAGCCGTATATCAAACTCTGTCACGGTTAAGAAGAAACCCAACAAAACGAATGAAATATTAAAGCGTATTAAATGGATTAATAAAGTAAAAATAAAGAAAAAATTATTTCTCCCCAGTCTTTACAGAGCAAACATTTAAAAGTGTAATATATTTCGCTTCAGTTAGTTAATTATTTTCCGTTTCAAATAGATGAAACATTATGCTTGAAATCGCATTGTCTTCCTATCATTAATATATTTTTTTAATTTAAAATATTTAAACATTAACTTATAACATTGTAATATAAAATGCATCAGCTTTTCATAAATCTAAAAAAATAATTAAAACATTAAAATTACATACAATTAGAGTAGCAACGCATTTTTTATTTCTTTTCACGACATATCAAATTTCCTTGTCTCGGATTTAAATCAGAGAATATGCATTTTTGTAGAATTACATTTACAGAATATCTTGAAACGTCTTTTCTTCAGTTTTAATTGTTTAGTTATATTTCCTATAATCTCTCAATGTTGTTGAAATTGAGATCAAATATCTATATATCCAGAAATGTTACAAAAATACGCAAGCTTTCATAGAATGTCCTAATATTTTCACATGACTGTATGTATCGACATGACTTGCATGTTGCATCATAAGGAGTAATTTTATATTTCGTTATAAATGTCAGAAAACTATCAACAACTAGTTAAATCCCTCAATTTAACATACATAAGTTACCTCAGTAATAATTAGTGGAATTAAGCCAATATAAGTAATATTTTTGTTTAAACCGTATTTGTGAAGAGTATTTCATTAAGAATAATGTAACTGACGGTTATGGACACACAAGCAGTAATGTACATTAATAATAATAGACAACGTAGTTTGGAGGTTATAACTAATATTGTATCAACGTGATATTTCATAATCTACTCTTTACCTATGCTCATTACTAGCTACATATGTTCAGTTTTGATCTATGCAAGAAGTAACTTGATTTAATCAGAACTTGATAGTAACAATATCTCAACATGAACAGTCTGCATAGTGACATTATCTTTACACCAACAGTCTGCATAATGGCAATACCTTCACACGAACAATCTGTATAATAACAATATCTCAACACGAACAGTCTGTATAATAACTATTTCTCAATATGAGCAGTCTGTATGGTAACAATATATCAACATGAACAGCCTGTATAGTAAGAATATCTCAACATGAGCAGTCTCTATAGGTACAATATTTCAACATCAACAGTACGTATAGTGAAAATATCTCAACATTAACAGTACGTATAGTGAAAATATCTCAACATTAACAGTATGTATAGTAACAATATCTCAACATTAACAGTATGTATAGTAACAATATCTCAATATCAACAGTGTTTTTTCTAATAATATCTCAACAACAACAGTATCCGTACTAACAATATCCCAACTTCAACAGTATCTATACTTACAATATCTTAACATCAACAGTCTGTATAGTAACAATACATCAACATGAACAATCTGTTTAGTAACTATATCTCAATATGAAGAATCTGTATAGTAACAATATCTCAAAATCCACAGTATCTATACTATTAACATCTCAACATGAACAGTATCTATACTAACAATATCTCATCGTGAACAGTGTGTATAGTAACAATATTTCAACATGTGCAGTATGTAAAGTAAATATATCTCAACATGTGCAGTATGTATAGTAAATATATCTCAACATGTAGAGTATGTATACTGATAACATCTCGACAGGAACAGTCTGTATAGTAACAATATATGAACATGACCAGTATGTATATTAACAACATCTCATCGTGAACAGTATGTATAGTAAGAGTATCTTTACATAAACAGTACGAATGCTTTACAAATGTTCACATTCAGCATCTTGTGGTATTCAACGTTCAGCATCATTATTACATCAGTGTTCGGCCAAACTATTTAATCGTAAACATTTTATCAATGACACCATTCCAACTAATTACTATCTTCTCTTAAAGTATTTAACTAAACAAGAACATGTGTTATCACTGAGGATATTTCAACATTAATCATCTATATCTTTACAGATTCTAAACATAAACGTTTCAGAAGTCAGGATATCTCAATATTTATATTATATACCTTTAAGATGATTTATTTAGCAGACAATATATCTCGACATCAATAATATACAACTTTACAATTTCTGACTATTGATTTTTTGACAGCCAATGTATATCAAAAATCAATAATATGTACATTTGAACATTCTATGTATGAAAATTCTAACAGAGATCTTCCAAATCAATAACATATACCTTTATAGCTTCTAAGTATAAAAGTTTTGATAGGTAAAAGTATCTCTCAATCAAATAACCTATGTCTATTCAATATAGACACAAAAACTCTTACAGCCAGGTTATCTCGCTATCAATAATACATAATTTCATTTATTACAAGTTTGAACTTCTTTTCACAAGTACGTTGTCTTAATGTAGACGTAATTTATTCTCACAATATCTATATCATGAAAATTTAAATTTTTGCTCTTCTTATTGTATTTGAATATGGACATTATATACTTTAGGGTTTCAGAAAATAATTTTCTTATATAAATTGAAGTATTAATATATGAACAGTCTGTACAGCTCGAACATCTGTATCATTAACTTAACATTCTGTATGGTAGGCAATCATAACGTTTATGATGCACATAAACCGTATAATTAGAGCATGTAAATAGTTTTATTCACGATTTGTTTAAACACCAGGATTCCGTACATTAAGGTATATGAAAACCAGAATTCTATGGAATTAGACTATATGAACATAAGTGAGTAGAATTTATTTCTTTGTTGTTGTTGTTTTTTACTTTCTCGTAAAACTACATAAAGTCTACTTACACATAGCCGTCACTAAATGTGAGCTGATAAACTACAGAGATGACAGTTAGCTAACAACACTCAACTTCAACTCTTTGGTTACACTTTCTCTAAGAATAGTGGGTTTAGACAACAACTATTATAGAACACCCTCTGTTCTAAAGCTGTGAGTGCATTTCTGAGTGGAAGTTTCACAATTCGAACACGCTGCTAACTAGGCCATATCTTGACCTAAACAATTGGAATGTCGAAATACATTTTGTAAAGTCAGAGTGTGTATTTAAATGTACATTAGTGGTATTTTTAGCTTCAAAATCTTGTACAGTTGCATCAATACTGTAAATAATCAAAGGATAGTTTACTGATTCACCTTTGTTGAGCTTTCTCAACCGTTTTCGTCGCATGTATCGTTTCAGCCTAGCCATGAATTACAGCTCTATGAAATTACAGTTGCTTACACATGTCAAATTCTGACGACTGAAACCAAGGCAGGATGGAATTATATGGGCAATCTGCTCTACTTAACGCCGAGAGTTTGGTCGTGCATTGGACTGGAAGACGTAAAGTGGAAGAGTATCCGTTAAGATCTTCAGACTTGACATCCTCCATTAATTCCTCTGGAGACTCTTGGAAACAGAATCGTTGTCACCAGGCTACAGAACGCAGGAGGTCTTGGTGCTCAGGTTACTGACAAGTTTCAACATTTGGCGATAGATAGATACTTAGCTAGAGAGCAGAGTATAAAAAAGGTATATAAATAGAGAGGTTGGCAGAAAAAGAGAAAAAAAACAGTAGCTAGATAGATGGATACTAAAGAATGTAGTTTTGTACTCATTTTAATAGTGATTAATACAAATCTGACTTTTCCAAAGATAATAAATAAATTTAAGCTTTCTTCAATTGATATCTTAAAAACAGTGTAGATAAATTGTTTCATCATTCACATATACACGAATTCAACACAGTTGTTTCAACAATTTAACGATATTTGCTTTATGTGTTCTAACTAGTAACTTATCAGCATAATCTTAAATTATCGTTTGTTGCTAACATTAACTGTTCGGTATTTACTTTTTAAAAATGCATATTATTTCAGATAAAGTGACTTTAAAGTTATAAAACGGTAGTCTTAACGGAGACAGTACCATATTGTTATTAGCAGAATGTTAAATAACAGAGAATAATCAAATATTACCATTATTATTATTACTATCTAATAACAAACGCGTTTCTCACTATTTTCCATATTACAAGGAATTTTTGTCAATTCAGTTGAAAACTGGATAATTTTTTCGTAGGAATTGTTCTTTTTAATTTTTTTATTAATATGTTAAGATATTTAGTTCAGCGTACGAAAATGTAAAAAACGCTGTTTGGTATTAAAGTTGTTGTTTTTAATATTTTAAAATGATAATGAATTGTTTTGAAAAGATGACATCTAATGTGCACGTTCCATGATTATTATGATTTTAAATGGATCTTAATGCGTCAACTATCATAAAGTGTAAATATTTAAGTGTGAATATTTACTCTTTGAATTTCCTTTGCAGGAACAGAAGATTAAAATTAAAGAAATATTCACTTTTTTTGTCACTGACAGGGCGTAAAGGGTGTTGAAAAAGAAACAAGATTTTCTTTCCAGCGGGTGTTAATACACTGGAATCCACGAGTAATTGGGTTTGCTAGTGAATACTCTACCGTAGAAGTTATGGAATGAAGACAATTTAAAGGCTCCTTTAGACAATTCATTATTATCTCAGGTTTATCACTGATCTAGCCTCCTCTGACTTCCATCTTTATCATCTCCTTAAGGATAATATGTGTGGATATTTCAATGCAAGCACTGTCTCCTTAAGGGGTGTCTTTGTTTATGTTTCAAGGAAAGTGATGTATTATTAAAGACAGTTTATGTGGATATATCAAGGCAAAAATGTCTCCTTAAGAGAACTTTTTGTTTATATTTCAAGGAAAATAATGTCTCCTTAAGAACACTGTCTATGTGGGTATTTCAAAGCAAGCATTGTCTCCTTAAGGGGAGTTTTTATTTATATTTCAAGGAAAGCAATGTCTCCTTAAAGACAGTCTATCTGGATATATCAAGGGAAGTATAATCGCCTTCAAATAACTGGATTCGAACAACTCTTCTTTATGTTGTCAAAATGATGTTTGTTTCTTTTTTTGGAATTTCGCGCACAGCTACTCGAAGGCTATCTGCGCTAGCAGCGTAAGACCAGAGGGAAGGCAGCTAGTCATCACTACCCACCGCCAACTCTTTGGCTGTTCTTTTACCGACGTATAGGGGGATTAATCATAACATTATAACGCCCCCACGGCTGATAGGGCGAGCATGTTTGGTGCGAGGGGAATGCGAACCCGCAACCCTCAGATTACGAATCACACGCCTTAATCCACCTGGTCATGTCTGGCTTATCAAAATGATACGCCGAAACTATAGAATTTTGAAGTGTATTGTGTTTAACAGAGACAAAGTTTAGGAGTGATTTTGTCTTGCTCGTGTCATGAATATTACTGGTTTTTCTGTGTTGTTTGTTATCTATACCGGAAACTTCATATTTCATACATTTTACTAGTGTATAGTAATGTTTACGTATATTCATTGTATAACGTGATGTAGTAATAACTTGCGCCAAGTTGAGCAAAAAAAGAAGTTTTTTTGCATAAATACTAATAATAACTGTGGTGACTAAATAATGGATTTGATATGATAGAAGCCATGCTTACCTGCACATGAAGATAGTTTAATTCTCAGTGTCTTGCAAAGCCCCATTTACATTCTTCATCCTATCCACAAGGTGGTTATAAGAAGACCGTGAGTACCACTTTTTATTGGTGAGAGAATAGCTCAAGAGTTGGCGGTGGATGGTATTAGTAACTTCTTTCCCTGTAGTCTATCCCTGCTAATTTAGGAATGGCTAGCGCAGATAGCCCTCAAATAATTACTTTTGCGCGAAATTAAAATATATATATATATATACACTATTTTCAAACCCCGAACGCAGACAAACATGAACTATGGTCAATTTGCAATTAGTGCAGAAGCAGTAGCCGATAGCACCATGATTATCCAAATACAACTTTTATCGTTAAAATATCTTATTTACATGTTTGAAAAACAGTTCACTGACCCAAGTATGACCATTGAAAAGCAACATTTGTCTAGCTGAAACATTAATTGGGCAATCGATAGGTCCTAAAAACTGATAGGAATATCTGGCAAACTGCTGTGAAGAAAATAAAATAATTGAAAATAAACGCTTTAAACAACAGGAGATAAAAAATAACTAAAACGAAGCAGAACCAAAATCTTATCAACAGGGAATGCACACGCCTCACTTGTAAGAAACGATGGGACTCTTTATTCACCAGGTATCCACGGCAAGACAAAGAAACAAAGCTGTCGTCTTTAAAAAAAACACAACATCGAAGGCCACTAAGGTGGTTAACATTCCATAAATTAAAGGAGTTGATCGAGAAAATAACACCAGAAAATGAATGAAAGATGTGATTTATCTGTTTACCGTAAGAAGCTCACGATAACTTGTGAAGTTAGCTGGCAGACTTTTAAACATAATAAATCAGAGGTTCAGGCATAAGCCAGTGTGCTCAGAAAAGATAAATTAGGTATACTCTCAGGAACGACTGAAAAATGTATTTTGCTAAGCATTATTTGCTTTGATGTACAGTAAGTATAATGCTACTCTATCGTTAGATTATATTTTTATAATTTCGTCCAGCTTGTAGCTACCATTTATTGCATATTTGAATATTGTTTATCACTCGTCTGGTCGGAATAAAAGTATTAGCTCTGTTTCTAACTAAATTTTGTATCACAAACACCTGGTTATATGATTGGAAGTATTAGAACATCACTAATCTCTCAGCTGGTGATAGTTCTGTATCTACTAATTAGTTTGCAATCTAATTATTTTCTTTTGTCATCTTATAAGTAGTTTTCTCTATCCTGCATTCTTTCTGTAAACTGCCATGTTTTAAACACGTTAAGATCATCTTGTTATATTACCAGTTGATGTTTCATTTTTACATCACACACGTACAAACTGATTGCATACATAAAGATTGTTTACATTTTTAATGACTTCTGTCTGTAGGACGTGATTGACATGAATAAATCAGTTAACATATGAATCAATACACTTATAATAAAAATTAGATGATCTTCAAATTACGCTCAGAATAAAATGTCGCCATTCTGTCTGTTTCATAAATTACTTATTCCTAAAACGCACTAACCCTGTGTACTGATATTGTTAACATATCTTGTCTAATCATTTGCCAATACCTCTGATTGCCTTAGTCTTCGAACTATTGACTTTTAACATAATAAATTTCAAAAGAATCTAAACAATATAATAGCACTGTATTTCTTAATGCTGTAGTGATTACATTTCCTTAGCGACAGTAAGCCACTGTTTTTTGTGGGTTTTTCTCAAACATTCGTAATACTTTGCTTCCGGTAGTATAATATATACCTATCTTATCTGACACTTTCACATTATTATCTTTTAAAATAATATTTTCAAGAAGAGACTATTAGAAAGAACATAACAATGGAACTGAAGGCTTAAGCATCACAAATAGTTTTACGCTACGTACAGATAAGCACGATGTGAAACTTCGAAGTGGAAAATCAGCAATTAACTAGAGTAAACATACATAATTTCATAGAGAAAATTAATAACCAACGCTATTGATAAACAGAGAAAAAAAGAAGTTATAAAAGATTTTTAGCTTGAATGACGTCATAAAGTACAGAAAGTTCGTGGAGACAAGAGTAAAGTAGCACTAATTTCAACTGTGAATAGTGGCTGCGGTGAGAAAGAGTATACATTAACTATATATAGTCTTGATGACGAGAGTAAAACAGTGATTTATCAATCCTTGCGCCTGACTCTGATATTAACACTCCCTGGACCAAGAATTCGTGCTGAACACCATTGAGAAACTTGAAAAGCCATAATTATAGTCGGATGGAAACAAATGAGTACACGTCAAACGCTGGTTATTAATGGAAGCAGTAAGTCCTATTGGATGCTATACTAGAAGAGAACGACCCATTGATAGAATTGTTGGAGTGCTTGCTTATACCAATCGGGATTTCTTTGGAAATCTTAAACTGACTTGAAATATGTGCAAAAATGCTGAAATTATCACAATCACAATAAACATTGTCTCACAATTACGAGACTTTTAAATTTTATTATGAATTCTCCCAATCCTTCACAAATAAGACCCCATATATCAACAAACAGTGTGTTGTAGTTATAACAAACAGTCAACAGTGATTATTACTAAATACAAGGAAGTGGAAAAAACGTATATTACGTAAAATTGCTAATGTTTCGGTCTGGGACGCCATTGAGCTAGATGATTTCGAACAATTTTTGCAATATAAGTTTTTCCAATTATATTTGTTTTCGTTTTCATTGTCTCGCAGCATTTTTTGTCTTTGCTTAGTTAGTTAAATCATTCTTGAGCAGATTATATCTCTCATTTAGTTTTTATTTTCCCAACTAACGAGACTTGATACAGATTTTTAGATATACAATCGAATGAACGTGTTCTTGAGCACGTGATACTTGGATGCGAACTATAATAGAGGTACTCAGTAGGAGACGCTGTTCTTTTTGTAGAAATATAATGAGTCAAGTCCCATCTTCACAGCGCGTTGGTGACCTTTTATGAACGTACCAGATGTTTGTTGTACTGGGCGTCATTTATTACCCGAGTTCGTTTTCAATAAGTGTACGCAAACATTGCGGCGTATCACATGTACACTTGGCAGTTTCTTCTAAAGTCTATGTGTTCAACGCTAATTAGTCTGTACCATTGATTACCGGAATGTTTCATTTTTTTAAAGTTATTTGAAGGCACACACAACGAATTACCAAAAAAAAAAAGACGACGAGAAGCGATGAGACGAGTCGTGATTAATCACCGTCACCTAGAGCGGGTGTGAAATCTTTCACCCAACTACTGCATTCTTTGAGACTCGTGAATCTTCCTTGGCACGGGTCTTCTGTTCAACATAGTTACTCAGAGTTGAAGGCGTTTCTCCCAACAGCTGCTTGTAGAGAAAGAATCAGAGTTTTGTTCTAGCTGTTCCGGTCTCTCCAGGCGCGGGCTTATGAGAAGAATTCTCTCTGCACCTTTTTAGAATCCCATCCATTGGGAAAATGTCTCATTAAGCATTCCTCAAAAGTGACCTTTGTTTTACTATGCACGAGTAAATGCTACTGGGGCTCACAACAAAAGAAAAATTAACAATTTTAACAGCATGAGCGTTTGTTAATCTAGCGTATCACCATCCTTCAAACATCTGGTGTTAGTGACATTACTTTGTATAGCGCTCTAGCTTATCTTTGAAAGTTATCGGCAACTTCTTAGATCAAGTTCAGTTAATTGCTATGAAAAAATGTGTCTTATTCTGTCAAATGCGGTTTCAGTGTTACTTATGTGAGCAATTAATAAAGCAGGTGATATTATTCTCATGACTGCCATTTGCTTATGTGCTTCACAAACTTTAATTATTACAAATGGTTTGGCTTTTATTACAGAATCGGTTGAAGAGAATCGAACGGCGTCATAGTTTCACGGCTTATCAGAACTAATAATCTGGTGGGTAAGAAAATCTGAAGAGAAGTTTGAGTATTAACAACCTGGAATCAATTAAAGTGTTGGAACAACTCATGAAACGAAATCAGAGAACGAGGAACAAAAAAATATTAACATACTATTCGCTCCCCGCTAATACAGCGATATGTCTCCGGATTTACAACACTAAAATCAAGGGTTTTATTCCCGCTTAAGGGTTGTGCAGTAGGCTAACAACCAACTCATTTAAAACCTGCCTGTTACAGAAACCGCAGCGTTTGTGGTCCTTAAGGAATCGAGTGGCATAAGATGATGATCAGCATATTATTTAAATATTAAGATTTTTGGTTTATCCAAGTTGTAAACTCATTTTAATATTGGCACATCCTATTAACTTCTGTTAGTTTTCACAAACATGTCTTTATTTTCATATAATTGCCAACTTGTAATATAATGCCCTAATAAAAACAAAAATAATATACATAGTATTTTGAAAGAAATAAAACATTTCATCATTAGCTTTGAATATTATTTGGCATTCTTTGATTACTTGGATACTTGAGACAACCTTTCTTGAGTCATAAACATTAAAACCAATAATCTAGGTGTTTGTCTGTAGTGCAAAACTACAGACTGGCTATTTGTGCTGTACCCATCACATATATTAAGACCCAATTTTAGCACTATAAGCCACAAATTTAGGGCTAAACTGCTGAGAGTTTATACGTAGGATGTAGCTAAACCACTTTATTTATCTTCTAAAATAATAGTTTTTATTTTTTTTATTTCATTGAAAACCTCAGTTTATTTAAAGCAACTGACAAAAAGTAAGGGGAATAAGTTAAATAAACCTTTTTTTCCGTTTTAATGATTGTTAATTTCCGTTGGTCAGATAAAAATTTCTGAGTTAAAGTCAACTGTGGAACATATATATATATATATATATGACACAATAACTTTTAACTAAATCAATGTGGTCAAAGATTCCGTTTAGGGTCAAAATTATATATTATGGAGATGATGGTTTAAATGTTCAGCTGCCATTGCTACAAATCCTGAAAGACACTTATAATGTCTACCTAATTCCAATGCCTTAGCCGTAAGGCATAAGACTAGTTCCCATAAATCATGGATTCTTTTACAGACCAACTTAGTTTCTTAAAGCCTTCAGAAAAAAAATATTCAATAACGAATAACCTCTGTAGGAATTTACCTTGGCTTTAAAAAAACAACACACAGAGCACATAGTTAACATTCGTTTTATTTTCAAATGTACTTTTTATATGACTTCTAGTAATTCTTGACTAGCCAGTAATAGGTAGCTTCTGAAGATTTCTGGTTGGCCATTGCTGGATACACTTAAGACCATTACTATGTAATTTTTAAAGGCTCTTGATTGGCTAATTCTGGTCAACTTTTAAAATTTCCTAGCTGAAAAGTTTAGATTTTTATGACTGGCCAGAACTAATTACCCTGACAAAAACAGCACGAAAGGTGTAAAATTGATAGAACCCACTGACCTATGAAACACTGCCTCGGTAACAGAGATGATGTTTCTGGTAGTTGATTTAATTCACTCATCTTTTATTCTATCAAGTGATGAATCGGTTGCAGTTTCATTTTCCTCATCATTTTCTTGTCGAAGAACAATGACAAATGACAACTATGTTAACCAAAAAATTACAATTATTCAATCATCAAAGTATGCAGAAAGACCACGGGTTTTGTGAAACATATGAAGTTGAAAATTATTACCAGTCAAACGTGCTGAAAACTCTGTAGAGTTGAAACGTAAAGATGGAGAGAAATTTTGAATTAGATTATGTAAATACTGTAAATTCGTACACGTAATTGGTCCGTGGAATTAAGGATTATTCAAAAGTATCATGTGTTTTGGAACATAATGCCAGGAGTTCTATGATTTAATGTTACACTTGCACAACAAATCACCCGAGGGAAGAATACTTATTACTTCTTGAGAACAAACAAGAAACATAGGTGATTAGAAAAAAAAAACAACTTAACAGTTTGGTAAACCATGTCTTAAGCGAAAATTATGGACTCGGAATAAACTTTTCTTTTTTAATTCTGCACTAAAGTACAAAGGTAAAAAAAGCCTGGAACGACTGTATACTTTATCATGGCAGAGTTCTAGGTTTCCTCTTGAATCTGAGCTTAAGTTCCTATAGATATAATAATCTCCTTCAATCTCAAGCTCAAATTAAACTTTGTCTTTTTTGTCTGTCCTGTTAGTGAACTTGTAAGGAAATCTCACAGTTTTTGTTCTGTTTTGTGAAAGAAAAGCAAACTCGAAGAGTATTTCTCGAGTCACATTGAACTCAAACTTCACAGTTAGTCACGGTCACAGTGGCAAAATATTCTCCCTTGCCTGTTGTTGTGACATTCACAATGTCTAAGATTTGAAACCTCACTGATTAGACAACTCTCAAAAACTCGAAAATTCGGAAGATTCTTGTGAAATAGGGGGTGGCACTAATTGATGATTGTAGGGCAGTCGATTCACAACCTGAGGATCACGGGTTTGAATCTCGTCTCCGAACATATTCACCATGTCAACAGCGGAGACGTTATAAATGTAACAGTCAATCCCACTCTTTATTGGTAAGAAGTAACCCAAGAGCTGTCAATAAGTGGTGTTGACTAGTATCTTTTATTCTACATTATAATTTCACAGTTAGGGTGGATTACAATATACGGATTCCGCAAACGTGAAGTGTACGAAACAATCAATTTTGTTTGTTTAGAATTAAGCACAAAGCTACTCAATGGGCTATCTGTGCTCTGCCCACCACGGGTATCGAAACCCAGTTTTTAGTGTGTAAGTCCGCAGACATACCACTGTGCCACTGGGGGGCCGAAACAATCAAAATAATTGGAATTTGTAATACTTTTGATGTGATAAGTCACATCAGTTTATTTCCACAGAAATAAAAAAAACGGTAATGTAACGTGCTGAAAGAAATGTAAATATTTAGATATTCGGCCTATTATCTTTAATAAATATTAACGTTTGCAGATATATTCGAGTTAAGCACACAGGAGACGAGCGCTGTCATTCATTAGATTGAAATCAAGTCAGTTGCACTAACGTATGGTGGTAAACGGTTGTAGGAGTGGTCCCTCTAATGTGCAACGTTAATAATATTATTCTGGAAGTAACAAATCGGTTACGTCATCCAATGCTTATTCTTGCTTACTTCATTCATTCCGCCAGCTATAGATTACGTTCCAATCCAATATTAAAATAGAGTTGGATTTGCCTCCACACTATCTCTCGAAATAGACACAAGTCTGTTATGGGCTACAGAGTGGGGTGCGGCTTGTATACGTTAACGATTTGTTGGATTATTTGATGAGTTGAGCAGATGGCTTTTAATTATAATAGATGCTAGATAATTCATGTGGGATATCACAATTTGAGTTATGAGTATAATTTTCATGGGAATAAATATTACAGTGGTATGGAAGGAAAGGATCTTGGTGTAGTGGTTAATCGGTCTCTTAAGACACCCAAGTAATGTCCTGTTGCTAGAGGCAGAGCGAATATGATTTAAACTTTTATTTACAAAAATGATGTATGAAAAGGCTATAGTTTGATGGTATAGGCCATTGGTTAGGCCTTATTTGGAATATTGAGTTCGACTTAGTGTTCCTCGACTGAGAGAAGATATTAACTTGTTGAAGATGGATCATAGGAGAGTTACTAAGATAAAACCTATGATGGAGAGATTGCTATAAGATGACAGGTTAAGATTTCTGGCACTGTGTTCTCTTTAAAAAAAAGAACATCAGGAGGGATTCTAAATTAATTGGTTAAGATTTTTAAGTGAATAAATAATGTTAATGTATCATCTTCTATTAGTACTTAATGATGAGAATGATAGGACTAATGGACACAGATGTAAGTTTTGGCAAATTAAGAGTCAACACCAACTGAGACAGCTTTACTTTTACCAAAGAGCAGTATGCATTTAGAATGGGTTGTCTTCTCATGTGGTAGCTGCAGTTAATTTAAGGGAGTTTAAGGGTGGTCTTGATAAATAATTGAATTATTGTGGCTTTGAGTGTTTTACTTTCAAATTAGAGTTTAATATAGCGAATGTGATGGCTCAAATAGGCCGGAAGGTCCTTCGTTGTTCTTATCTGTATATATGTGTGTAGTGTTGTTCTGTATTATGTTCATCCACTGAACGAGTTCTTTTCACTATTGCAAGCTAGCTGTTTTGCATGGATACTGGCCTTGTAAAATGTGCTTCTAATTGTCTTGCAATTTAATACAGCATTCAGTAGCGGCTTCAAACCTCTTATTCAGTACTACAGACGTTACAATTAGATTGCGACGATCAGAATTGAAAAATAGTTGTCGTTTGTTGGTACTTGAGTGACGATGTGCTTCGTCCAGATGCCTTGATTGCTGTACAAATGGTTTGGAGATGATTCTACATACTGCAAAGGAGCATTATAACAGCTTACTCAGACTAGTTGGATTACATTTGTACAATGAATCTCCACATGAGTGAAACATCTTAATGTTTTATCTGATGTTTAGGTACGTTACATGAAGATCTCCAAGAATTTTAACTTTTGTGATTAATTTCAAGGTGACAACTTACACAAAATTATGCAAGACCAATTTATATTACAGCATAGGCTGAATGATAAATTATGTAATATCAGATTATTGACTGATTTGAATAACAGTGACTTGAGAAGCTGACTGATATTGTTCTGTAATAGTAGTACAATAAAGTAATGGTTATATATATGTTTCTTTCAATAAAGTATTTTGTCTAGTTGCACCCAACTGCATTTATTTTCCATTGTGAGTATAAAATTTTATTTTATAGCCACGACAGTGTGACATAACAAAGAGTTAATATGTCGTTATTTATGTATTCTTTTAAAAAAAAGCGACATTTAATTGACTGTGGCACGCGCTACGACGTTTCGGTAACAATAAGAAAACATTTATCACTCGTAAAGTCAAAGGTAAGTTTACAAAGTTAGAAACAGAATGTTCTATGTTCAGATCCCCGCAGTGAACGTCGTGCAGTTTGGCTCAGAAGAACGCATAGTGCTTTATTACCAATATAAAATATAAACCTCAAAGTAAATTTCGTCGAATTGTAGGAGTGCTTACAAAACTACAGTGACGTACAGGTTAGTAGTAACAATCAGGTGAAATTTAACGTCAAAAAAACATATATTGTTGTTGTTTTAAATTAAGCACAAAGCTACACAAGGAGCTAGCTATCTGTGCTCTGGCCAACAAGGGTATCGAAACCCGGATTTTTGCGTTGTAAGTCCGCAGACATACCGCTAAGCCACTGGGGGACAAAAACAAAAATGTATTTTGAAATACTTTTATATCAGTTAAAATTGCATTTAATAGTTTTTACCAGCGGTACGAAAAGTTATAACTTTCAGATATAATTTATTTCATTTTTTATTATCAAATTAAAGTCATTTTTACTACATAAATAAAATCAAAGTAAGTTGAATGTGTTTGTCGTCTTGAGTAATAGGCACTTCGGTAGTATTTATATTTTCATCTTGTTAAGCAAATATTAAAATATTAATACAAAACAAAACCTAATACACTATAAAAGCAGAGGAAGAGATTCCTTTTTTCTATTTGGAATGAATTAGAGCATATACTTTCTATCGTTCATTTATACTTGTGTGTGGATAGATAGATAGATAATCCATCACGTTATTACTTCGCTTTTCTTCGCTACACTAATAGGATTTTCTTGGTTGAACAGTATCCGTAAACGTGATGTTGGTACAACAAATTTAATTTTATATATTTCAGGTAATGTCCTTAAGATATCGGTTCTTTCTATATATGCATTTTAAATATTTAGATAGGCCGATGTTTATGTCTAAATTTAACTGGTTGTTTTCCTCTGCTTCTAATTTTGAATCATGACCCAAATTCTTTAAATGTTCACTTTTATTATAAACCATTTTTATTTCAAGTTAATTAAAAATAATACAATTTTATTTTTCACTTTAGTTTCAAAAGCAAATTAATAAGAAATCGTTCTCAGTTCGCGAAACAATCTTGAAGGACTTAAAACATCATCTGGTTCTTTTATTCTAAATCTCATTTCTTGTACTCAAACAGCACTTTTTAACTAGATTTTCATTTTAGTTTATCTCTGCATCTTGGTAAGACAAGCAACACTGAAACTGTTTACATTTTCTTTAAATTATGCCAAATAGATTCGTTTGTTTGTAACTAAACACAAAGCTGCACGATGAGCCCTGATTGGTAGTTGTTTTTAAGCATATTTTAAATTATTGTTTGTTATTGATCACAAAGCTACATTAAAGGGTATCTGTGCGTTATCCACCATAGAGTTTCAAGCATTGTAAGTCCCTCATACATGCTGCAGAGCGCCCAGGTAAAACAAGAATGCTGTATCAGTTCATGTCTGAGTTGGTAACATTGTAAGTAATTAGATTTTAGTTGTTTCTATTCAGTTTCTGTCATCGTCACTTAGACGGAATGAAAACAGCATGACAAAGTAAACCACGTTTTACCCTCAATTTTGAATGTTTTGAAATGACACAAGTCAAGCACATTTCTTTATACAGAAAAGGAAAATCTCAGGGTTTATAATAAATAATATAGTTATCTAGTTATTTATAGGACATAAAATAAGTTCTGGTGAATATGTTCAGTTCCTTCTTTCAACTACGATCACTGTTTATCTAAAAGTATAGTGTAAAAGTTAAGAAACTTTCTTAACGTCTGAGAACGTTTTATACAAAAGGTTTGTATTGAATTTCGCGCAAAGCTACACGAGAGCTATCTGTGCTAGTCGTCCCTAATTTAGCAGTGTAAGACTAGCGGGAAGGCAGCTAGTCATCGCCACCCACCGCCCACTCTTTTACTAACGGATAGGGAGATTAACCGCCACATTATAACGCCTCCACGGCTGAAACGACAAGCATGTTTGTGTGACGGTGATCTGATTCGTGATTCGGATTACGAGTTGAGTGCCTTTACCACCTCGCCATACCAGGCCCGTTATATAATGGAACCAATGTACTTGTGATACGAATAAATACAAAAAGATTATTCGTTTTCCATGTGAAACAAACTTTGAATATTTACCTAAATAAAAGTATTATTAGACCAACGTCAGAGTTAATTAAAAGGAATTGGAATTTTTTTATTCGAAAGATTTGCCATTTGTCGTAAAACAACTCAAATATACAAATATTTTCAAAACATCCTCATTAATTAAACAAAATATTTTGAAGTTATAACGTATAATTGGAATAAGATATTTTTGTTACATATATTACTTTTGTTTTATAGTATATCTATAATTTTTATTACTGTCAGTTTTAACAAATGTTATTAAAATTTGGTGTTGATTTTCATTTAAATATATTGATTAAGATAGAATATAATACTAATATAATAATAGATAATCAAATAAAGTATTTACGAGTAGAAGGAAAAATTTTATTGATGATGGAATATATTATATGTTACAACAAAACTTTTGTCTGTTTTGAGATATGATTAGTATCAAGCTATCCAAAACATATTTATCGTTATGAAAACAATAAGAATTAAATCTAATGGAAATTATGTGAACAAGTAACATGATATGAGTACGTAGAGGTCAAGTCTAGTCACGTGTATGAACCAAAGTACCTTACCTAATACGGCTAATGTTGCGGGGCCCATTATCACGGTTTAGTGAGGGTTATTTAATTTGATGAATTCTACACTTTCTAAACAGTATCATGCTTTTACTAATTTTGGGTTGGTATAGGATAGGAATTTCGTCTCACAGTATTTTGGTTGGTTTCAGTAAAGGGCTGAATCTCTTAACAGAGAATTTAGCAAGGTTTTGTAACGTTGAACCTAGGCTACATACAGTACTATAGGTCTTTCATGGATGCTGCATTTGTGAATTTTTGGAAAGGCGTAAATAAACAAGAGGGGAAGGATAAGGTTTTTTTCCTTAGCAATTAGAACAGGTTAAGTATTCTATCTAAAACTCTCTAAATTATCTAAATATAATCAGAACTCCAAACTAAACCAAGAAGACCTATTGGTATTCTTTAACGTAAAATATGTATTTACCTCAATATCTGTTGAACCTTACACTATCTAGGAGGAGTATAATACAATCCTGTAATAAATCATCTTATTAACCTCACAGAATATTCCTTGAGCAACACTTATTTTACATACGAAGGCCAGATTTAAAAACAAATTATGGATAGCGATGGGTTCCTCCTCTTTATTCTCTGTTTATTGACCTCTACGAGCTCGTTCTAGAAGAAGAATTGGTTGCAAACAAATTCATACACATCAAGAAACCTGACATTTCATCAAAATACGCACATGATATTTTAAGTGTATGGTGTCATGGGAAAGAGACATTACTCAATTTCAATAATTTTTTTTAATTCGTTAAGATCCAATGTCATAATGTTCACAGATTAAATAGAATCCAACAGTTTCTTTTGCTTTTTTTTAGACATGAATCTGAAAAGAAAAAATAATAGAGTTACCACTAGTATATACAGGAAACCCCATTTCGTCACCATGCCACTACACATGAGATCTAATCACCACCTATTACAGAAAATATCCTCCTACTTCATCCGCGTAAATCGTGGTCTAAAACTTTGCACACACAAAAAAGATTTATCTACTCATTGAATTGAACTACCTTAATAGCATAGCACTATCACAAAGATGGTTTATATCAAACTTCAAAACACTGAATTTGTTTTTTATTTCTTTTTAAATTGCACCCGAAGCTACACGAGGGCTATCTGCGCTAACCATTCCTAATTTAACAATATAAGACTAGAGGGAAAGCAATTAGTTATGATCATTCACGCCAACCCTTGGGCTACTATTTTACCGACGAACAGTGGGATTGACAGTAAAAATAATAACACCTCCACGCTGACAATGGGAACATGTTTTGTGTGACAGGAATTCGAATCTGTGATTCTCAGATTATGAATCGAGTGCACTAACCACCTAGCCATGCCGGGCCCTCCTCTGTCAAATCTTTCAACGACAACAGTGTGTCATGGACTGTAGGAAGCTAGACTCAAAGTTATTTCGCACAGAAAAGCAGCTTTTAATATAATAGTCATGTGCCGTGAGTCATAAAATATGGATAATATATTGTGAGGTTAAGTTGTCTGGGCTGACAAACCTACATTTTTGCATCTCACCATGTACATTGTCCTACATTGTCAACTTAATAGAAGTCGGTACGTTACATACTCGACAAACGGGACTAATGACTATGTAAAAAAATCCCAGATTTTTGTGTTTGATTTTCACCAGTGTTCACAATGGGTTATCTGGGGTCTGTCCTCTTCGAATATCAAAACTCAATATTTAGCATTATAAGCCTTCGTGTCAGCTGTAAGCCAGGAGAGTAACAAGGATATGTATCTAAAATATTATCTTGACTCATCTTCCATATGAGATTTCAATCGCTAAAATTAATAGCAATATGGAAAGAAAAAAATAACATCTACAGTTTGCATGATTCTTATCTCAGATATGTTAAGCCTATCGGTTACCAGTTTTCAGTGTTTAGATCGTAACTTTATAAGCTTTAAACTGCATATATAAATATCATTTCAGAAAATATTTTTTTCTACTAATTATACTCAAAAATAAATCAAAATACTAATGCAAATACAAACACTTATAAATCGTTTTTATCAATTACATTTAAACCTTATGACGTTCATTTATCGTCTAAATGATTTTATTTTTCTATTTTCAGAATCCACATCTCAAGTGAATAAACCCTCCAAGAGTTCGTGAGTGCTCAGCCTATGATTCAAACACCTAAACTGCTGATGCTATAACTTCTGTCTCTCATCATCCATCTCAAATGAGAAGTTTTGTTGATGAAGAAAGAACTATTGGCAGTGAATTTTGAGAGACAAAATGTAGTTATAAAATATTGTTTTTGCACAGTTCTGCAAATAAAAACTCATTTTCAATTTGCATTGTTTTTAATCACAAAAAAGCATTATCGATTAAGGGATATTTCATTTCGTTCGTATTATTATGGAATTGTTTTTAATTGTCAGATTAAGAGTATATTTGTTGAGTACGTAAAACTTAAATAATTTTGAAGCCTCACCATTTCGTTACAATTTATGTTGGAATGTGTGATCATACCCTATATGACGACAGTGCATATTGGCAATAGCCTAGCAATTTAGTTTTTATTCCAAAATGCTCTTTCATGGGATTATTGTATTCATAGCGCATCTCTCCTCCTTGTTCGCCAGTTCGTATTCGCGTCATCGAACAAGCTTGCTCTTTCAGCTGAGAGGACGTTATTATATGATAGCCAATCCCATTAACTGTCTGGAAGATATCAGCCCTAAATCTGTAATAAATAGTGTTGACTAGCTAGCTGCCTTTCCTCTAACCTATTACTGCTACATTAAGGGGGTCTTTGTATATAGCTTTACAAAACAAATTTAAATTCGAAACAAATCAAATACTTTACGATGCTATCGCCATCTCGTAACTAATTATCAAATTAATTGGATCTTTTCACAGAAAGAGATGTAATTAATAATTCCCACTTTGAGATTTATTCATATTAAAAGGTAAAAAAATAAACGAATTACTACTTATATTCAAACCTTAGCTAGTTGTTATATATTTTAATGTTATTTCTTTCAAACTCGGTTGAAAAATGTCTAAAAACATAGCTTTAATTGTTTTTCTTTTTAATTTGTAATCCAAAACTATATATGTTTGACTCTCTACATTCTGTGCACCATGGATATCCAAACATTAGATTTTTAAAGTCAAAAGTCACCAAACTTACCACTGACCTACGGGGTTCTTATTTGTGAGACTTCTCAACAAAAGACGAATTCAAATTCAATTATAAACTTCTTCAATAAAAAGATACAGATAAAACAATATTTTATTTAGATAAAAGTAACTAGCTGGAGTACCTGTCTTCTGGACATAAATCATATAAATTCATGATCAATGAAAGGTACCTTAGAATAAGAAATTTGCTTCCCTGTTATTGTTATTAAAAAAAAACACGCAAAAGCAAAACTGGAAAAGTGTAAATATTCCCAAATGTGTAATGAACTGTCTTACCAACTTTGGTGAAGAATTATCCACATTCTGTGAAGTAGTTACATGAATACACAACAGGCAACAATCAGTACTATAATACTTATATCGACGCTTCAGGTTTAATACAATTGCGCCACAGATACATTCCGCTTTTAATGACTTACACTATGCTGCTTACTGCTAAACCTAAGATAATCGCAACATATCAGGTGTCATTTACATGGTACACCACACTTCAGAGGGTTGATCCCAACTGCCTGATGAAGATTGGCTATAGATGTCGAAGTGGGATGTCAGTAAACAATGATTTATGTTTCTAAAATTGATTAAACAGAATACGGATCATGTTTCTTTTAATTTCAGTATGTTATACTGCACTATTGCACACTGTTAATTTCATTTTTATAAATCTTAAACACTTTCATAGCCACTAATATTTTATATCCTGAAATATATCCTATGTCACGCACACGTTTTTGTTTTTGTAAAAGAGTTTTTAACAGGAATTTCGAATCACTTCTCTCTGTAAAGTATTCTTAGCTTACGATAAGAACTAACATATTTTTCACTTCTATTTTTTTTAATTTGCTGAAACATTTTTCTACATAGAGTGTGCGTGCATGTGTTGGTTTTATAATAGCAAAGCCATATTGGGCTATCTGCTGAGTCCACGGTTCCACATGGCAAATCAAGTTTTCCTTCTCTCTCATCATTTTAACTTTAAATTATAAATAAATTCATTTTTGAAAATGTTTAAACCCGAGTTTACAAGCAATCTCATGTTTTGTATTTTAAACTTTATTGTTGATTTATTTGTTTGTTTTTGAATTTCGCGCAAACCTACATGAGGGCTATCTGTGATAGCCGTTCCTAATTAAACACTGTACAACTATAGAGAAGGCAACTAGTCATCACCATCCACTGCTAACCCTTGGGCTACTCTTTTACCAAGAGATAGTGGGATTGTACACAACTTTACAACGCCCCCACAGCTGAAATGGCGAGCGTGTTTGGTGTCACTGGAGTTAAAACCAGCGAATCTCAGATTACGAGTCAAACGCCCGAGCTACATGGTCATCTCGGACCTATTTGATATCTTACATGGTGAAATTTTGTTTGTCACATAGATTTTTTCTTTTAGTTTTCATTAATAACGCTATTTTGTTTTTTCCTCTTGAGACAGTTGTTTGTTTTTACTTGTAAAAAGCCACATTGGGTCATCTGTTGTGTCCACCGAGGAGAATCGAACCCCTGCTTTTAGCACTGTCCAAGCGGGTGACCTGTTGAATGAATGCACACTATAAAAGTATTCTCATTTTTGCTTTTATTTGTATATTCTTTTCATGTAATAAATCGATTTTAGTTTCATAATTTAAAATATTATGAATATAAAACAATAAATGTCACCACGTAATACATTAGATACCACTAACTAACAATGTTATTCTATTCAAAATATATACACTGCTGGCCAAACTCTTAAGGCCAATAAACAAAAACATTATATTAAATAGAATACGAAAGTAAATTATAAATTTAACAAGTAGTTTTTATAATAAAAATGATTTAGTCTTTAAACAATAGTTACAACAATGACTAATTATATTATCTAGTGGATAATAAAAATGAATTAAGATTAAACTGAAATGAATTGACTGTCACAAATATAACGTTCCAGTGTTGAAAGTGCATAACGGATTTAATATCATATCGAGGTTCGAACGGTGGACTTTCGCTCTGTAACCCGGCACGTGAACCGTTATGCTACTCTCACACAAATTCAAACTCTTTTTATTTCTAATCATTTTAATCTTGCCTACTCATTTCTTCCTTCAAGCGTTTCCAAGTTAAAAGAGCGATCACGTTTCCTGTGTTTGAAGCTTTTTAGCCTATATTGAAAACTACTTGTTACTTAAACTACACTGGCAATTAGGATCTTAAATTGCATTGAAATTTTAGAGTTTTTAATCTGAATTGATAGTCAACCTTCTTTTTTAAAACACTTTTAACCTGCATTGAAAAGAGATTTTCTTTCTTTTTTCTGAAAAAAAAATGCTCTTAGTGTATGTTGACAATGACGTTTTTCTTTTGATTAAAGATTTCCATCTGCTGTCGCATTTGCGCTTATTTAAGTGCTAGTAGCATGAATTGGAAAGTTGCCCTTTTTAAAAAGAAATTTTTAACTTTAACTAATAATTATTTTCTCAAAGCACAGTTAACGTACTTTGACACTGTTCTTTTTATCCTATATTGACAACTACGTTTCTTTCCCTTCTTTTTTTTGAGCCTGGCATGACCTAGCGCGTAAGGCGTGCGACTCTAATCCGAGGGTCGCGCCAAACATGCTCGCCCTCCCAGCCGTGGGGGCGTTATAATGATACGGTCAATCCCACTATTCATTGGTAAAAGAGCAGCCCAAGAGTTGGCGGTGGGTAGTGATGACTAGCTGCCTTCCCCCTAGTCTTACACTGCTAAGTCTTACACGGCTAGCAACTCGTGTTGCTTTGTGAGTTATTCCAAAAGAAACAAACCCTTTTATTTTTAACCTTGACAATCACATAATATTATTGAAATCCTTAAGTTAGATTCAACAGTCGTTATATTTCTAAAAAAATCACTATTAACTTACAGTGGCAAAACCTTCTTTTTCTTCTTCTGTTTCAAATCATTCGTTTTGTTCAAAGGTCTTTAATATTCCAGTTTTTCCGGTTTAAAGCGCATGATAATAATAAAGTTTATGTATTCAATACGTATACAACAAAGATGTCGCTTAAACATTTATGTGAACATTTTTCAACTTAAATTTGATACTTTCTACCAGAATTATCAATATTTTGCAAGAATATTTATGATAATATTTGTCAGTCTCTTCACAAAATATCTAGTTATTTTACTGGCACTTGAAATCAGATCTGGCTAGCAATAAAATGGGAGACGTATAGTTATTTGTTTCTTTCTTTCTTGGGTAAGCAATTTGCAAATGACTGATGGTTTTATATAAATTTATATATTGATATAACCTTTTGTGTCGCTATGTCGTTCGCAGTTTATGTTCACTGCCTTGTTTCAGGCAATTACAATCTAAACAGAACTGAAATATACGTATAGGAATTTTAATGTTTGTATTTTAAGTAGAAGAATCACAAACCAACTAGCGTCACACATACAGATCGGATTTAAAATTAGATATCAGAAAATTTTGCTGTGTTACACCAGTTTTCCTTTATTCAATAAAAAAATCGTATCTGTTCTGTTATCTTCAGCTATCTATAAACATGCAGACGTGTAAATGCCTGAATTTACTATTGCCTATCTCACATAATATCAAATATGATGTAAGCTCTTACCTTTTATCACGAACTTTTATGTTTAGAAGAAAGATTTGATTCATCATCAGAGCACTCGTGACTAGAAAATTAAATTTTAAAAGATATGTCCTTTTATAATTATCACATGCTCAAACGCCATCCACAATATTTTCAGCTTTTGTATGAAGAAAGGCTCAACTTAATCCTCAAATTAACTGATAGAATAAAAATTCATAAATCACGATTCACGAACAACTTAATCTGCACATTTACTCTCAAAAAAACAAACTAAAGATCTGAAAATCAAAAGCATTGCCAAACCTTCTTCAAAATCAATTAAATATGTCATTCGTCGACTAGATTCATTATGTAAAAAGGACACGGAATGCTTGTATTTTTAATGTGTGCTGCAATATACATTAGAAATACTATGTATAAGTTATTCTTTAATAAAGAAAATTACAAAAGCTTTGGTATCCCATTTGTGAGATGTGCATGTGCGGTGTATTAAAGCTTTGATGTTTCAATGTTTTTTATTACCAAAGAAGACATTATGAAATATAAAAACAACTTAATAAGTAGCAACTTTTTTTAACTAGATTCTTCACAGCCAGCTAAATTAAATCATCCAGTAATAGTAAAAACCCTAATACAAGCAAATTTAATCCGAAAATAAAAATTCTGAATATAGCTTTTTAAAATAGATTTAAATTTTATTTATATTCATAACTGCTTCTTTCAAAACCTCATATAAAACTCGATTATGTTCGTTGAATAAAAATATTTTCAGAATTTATTTTAAGATTGTGGTTCAATTTAGAGTCGCGGATAAAAGCTAAATAAATTTCCTTATTGAAATACATAAAGCTACTTAGATTTTTCGTTTTGCAAGAGATCTTTCATCGGTTTCAGCCTCCAGTTAAAAGTGCCTTTTGCAATGAGTATAAATATTAATAGGACGCAAATGCTTTTAAAAATAACTTTTTATAGCTCAGATCCTACAACCAGCGAAAGTTAACTTCACTTCTATTGAGCAATTTTGTTGTGCAATTAATTCTTTACGATGGAAAACTCAAAGTACTACAAGAACTTGTTTTTATAAACAATCCGTTGTCTTCAAGGCATCTGAAATGAATTTAAGGAAAACTAAATAAACATGGACTTTGTCCACTAAAAAACTTTAATCATTTTAATATAAAATTATCCTATACATGATACTGTTTAAATCTCATTTTGTTTCTATTTTGTAAATATTTTTTTCAGGAAAAAATAGTGTTCTGTCAAAGGTATTAAATAGTTGCAGCTTAAAAAATTGTTTCTGGAAACGAAGTAATGCCAAATACCAAATTAGCTAAAACTCTTGTTGATATGCACAGAATATAATTTTGTTGTATATTTGTACCTACAAGACCTACGTTTCAGGGTTACTCTCAAGTATACGGATCGGTAATGATAAATTCAACAGACCACCAAAGTTATTTATGTTGATTTCATATATATCAAAATTCCACCTTTTCTCGATGACTCAGCAGTAAGTCTGTGACCTTGTAAGCTTAAAAACTGATTTCGATATTCATGGTAGACAAAAAACAATATTTACTTTGTTTGTTAACATAAATGCTATTTATTTGTGCTATATTATTAAACCCGTTCAGATAAAACACCCTCATCTAGCAACATGGTTGTCTTCACAAAAATTGTTTATTAATCATACATACATTGTTTTTACAGAATTTTATAAAGTTTGTCATATATAATGGACAGTAAGCTGGGTCAGCCTGCCAACTCAGACATTCAACAAAAATTGGTTAGTAGGTACAGAATACTTGTTGTATGAGTCTTCAAATTATTTTACACAAAGTAATCACAAATATATTTGCTGTGCTTAATGTACTGATAAACAAGGAACACAACTGTAGGCGTTTATTTGGAATGTTGGCTTAGCCATTCAAAATTAAACCTTTTCTTGGTCAGTATAAATGTTGAGATGTGTTTAAAGACAGATCACGTATTAAATTCATCACTTAGGAAATTAATGAAAGTTCGAGGGCAATGCATTGCAAAGAGCTTTTATTAAGTTGTGAATATAAGATGTCGACTCTTGTCTTGTGAAATTAGAGTTATGGTTAATGTAAAACAAGGAGTAATGAATCCTATTTCTCAATGTTTACATGAAATGAAAGGTTTATGTCTGGTAGCAACGTGGAAAGCATTCTGGGTATAGCTTTGTCATCTGAACCTTAAAGAGTAGCATAAATACTTTAATGGTGTCTATATGCTTCATTTAGTTTGTTATTCGAGTCATAAAGTTCGTACGAAGAAGTATTATAATTTAGGCCTCTTTTATCTCACTTGGACTTAATGTACCGTTAATGGTTAAGATAATCTTGAACCCCTTGCTGTATTATCCATTTTGAGTAATGCTGCATTGCATACATAGACAAAATTATATGAGAAAGAACCAAAATGCTTTCAGCATAATAACGTATACTTTTTTTTTTAACAGTGGTTGGAGAAAATGTCAATCTGAAAATATTTTGATTATCCCAAAACCCAAATTTGGGGAAATCTTGGAACGAAACTACAGGGTGGTCGCTAGAAAAGCGGAAAATTTGAGGGTCAGATGAGATCATGAATAAAATGCGTGCTTACTCATTTCTATTTTGATTTCTTTACATCATGAATAAAATGCACGATTTTAATAATTTTGAGCATCTATGAGTATAATATAACATATGCCTTTAAAAAACTTTGTAAAAGTTATTCTTTGTAAAAATAAATAGCTGTTTGACAAATTTTCTGCTTTTCTAGCGACCACCCTGTATAAGACAATGAATTTTCTCAACTCATTAGCAGACAGTATGCATAAGTTACATACTAGTGATTAGTGACAAGTATTAATAATAGAGTTCAAGGTGTAATTACGCCAAAAATAATCAAATATCTTATCATAAGTATGGTAGTACTTATAGTAGGATTGGGCTTAATGTGCAATATATACAATACAAATAAAAACTTCAAACACATTGCAAACAGCATATAAACAAAACTATACAAGCACATTATACTTACTGTTTAATAGTAAAAAACAACTGCAAAGTAACAAACTACAATAGCACTTGAGAAAGTCGGCAAAGTGATTTTTTTTTTAATCACAGATTTATCAGTCTGACTACCTAACTGACTAACATTGTTGATATAAGCATAGCTCTTTTTCACACTCACTATATGCAAATCAAAATGAACATGACTGAATTACGCTACCTTGGCTAAAAGTGTTTTTCTCAGCTTTATTTATAATCTTCGTAAGAAAAAGTAATAGCAATAGCCATTTTAAAACACTAATAGCGAGTTAACAATGACACAGTAATCGAATCCTGTGATTACGAGCATGCTCTGTGAGTTGCCAAGTAACAACTGGCCCTCATATCACTTGCGGAGGCACGATTGCTTATGCTCGCGTACTGTTATCAACCTACAGTCATATCAAAAAACGCGGATTATGTATATTCTCTGGATCTACTTTCTAAATTGATCTAGCCATTGAAAGTAAAGTTTTCAGTTACGTAAATTTGACTCAAGAGTTCTGTGTTGACAGAAACATTTTTATCATAGCAATGGGTGTTTAAGAAGTGAGTCGTCTATGTGGACGAACGCTACTACTGCTGAAGTGTGACACAGCTGTGCACGAGCACTCTAGACTGAAAACAAAAATTATAAATAGCATAATTTACCTTTGCACTGTTTTCAAGTTAACCTTGACCTTTTAACGTCTAAGATTGTACTTTAAACAGTTTGCTTTTCGAAATATGTTTTTAAAGGAAATAAAACGAGAGTAAAAGAGAAAATTTTATTGTGTTGATAACCTAAAAAGTCCATCTGTCAGTGAAAAATGTATTAGTGTAAAAACATAAAAATTGAAAAAAATAATGCTAGATATGCGGGACAAACCTTAGCCACTAATGCAGCCAAAGAAAAGGCTTGCTAAATGTAAGAAAACAAATTAAACATATAAGGAAATGTCAAGAGACAGCTCTAAGTAAAGCTACGAGAAGACTAGACTTATATTTCAGTATGTGGTATATTTCAAGAGATAGTACAAAGAAAAGTTACAAGACGAGTATAAGATAATTTTTAAATAAAAAATTAGGAACAAGGCAATAAGTATGGATACAAGGTAGGAATGGAAAGATACGTAACTTTACAATAGTTGGTAGTTTCCGATAGATGTAATTCAAAGTAGATTTGACAATCGTTTTGCTCATTCAAACTTCAAGTGTTTTTTTGGTAACTTGATTATTGTTCAAACCGAAAGGTGTATACATATAGAAATTTCTCTTTTTAATTTTATTCACAAGCCAAGTGCAAATGCATGCATGTAATCAAATTACTTGATCCTAATTAAATTCATGAAATCATTAGGAGGTTTTTGATGGTGAAAGTGAGACAGGTTAATTAATTGTTCATTCTTTCCTTGTGGGACAAATTATATCTATCTAATTGGTAAGGGGTGACCCAACGAGAATAGAATTAAACCGTTCATTTTTTTAAAAATTTGCTTTGAGTATTTAAAAAAAGTATCTATCGTCAAAACACAATTCCAGTCTGCTTGTTTGTTTGACTGATTGTTTTTTTGAATTTCGCACAAAGCTACTCGAGGGCTATCTGTGCTAGCCGTCCCTAATTTAGCAGTGTAAGGCTAAAGAGAAGGCAGCTTGTCATCACCACTCACCGCCAACTCGTGGGCTACTCTTTTACCATCGAATACTGGGATTGACTGATTCATTATAACGCCCCCACGGCGAACATGTTTAGCGCGACTCATGTCGGATTACGAGTCGCACGCCTTAAAGCGCTTGGCCATACCAGACCTTTAAGTCTCCAATTGGATCAAACTTAAAAGTAAAACACGAAATAGATATGCACAGAACAACAGCCACATCTACTTTGAGGTAAAATAACATCAAAAACTACTAAGTGTTGTAGAATTATCCCCTCATTAATATAACGTTTACTTTCATATGCTCCCATTTCTATTTCCTAATTTTTTTTATTTAAAAATAATTTTTCACTTATAAAAGTCGAACCGGAAGAGCTAAATACAACAACCTTTTCTTAAAGTGTGCTTCTAACTGATTGTAACAATATAATACTTCTGACTAATTGTAACAATATAATACTTCTAACTAATTGTAACAATACAATACTTCTAACTAATTGTAACAATAAAATACTTCTAACTAATTGTAACAATAAAATACTTCTAACTAATTGTAACAATATAATACTTCTGACTAATTGTAACAATACAATACTTCTAACTAATTGTAACAATACAATACTTCTAACTAATTGTAACAATATAATACTTCTGACTAATTGTAACAATACAATACTTCTAACTAATTGTAACAATACAATACTTCTAACTAATTTTAACAATATAATATGCATTTCTAAGTTTATTACTTTTATTTAAACGCCTCGATAGTGATTTTATTTGCATCAGCACAACAAAGCTGAATAATTTGGTATAAGAAAACATGTGTGATATACTTCCAATGCCATAGCCATTAACCATTAGTTATTACAACCAAACTTTTTATCTTTTTTAATATTAGAAGCTAATAAACCACTTGCATAATACTAGTCTGTTGCAATCTTTTCTTGTGTTATTACCTGGTCTGTGAATTTCAATGCGTGGAAAATTTCATTGTCATTTATTCTGTTTAGTTTTACTTGGATGAGCACGCACGCATGCGCAACATATATATATCATTATATGCTTGAACGCCTGATAAAACGTACTTCCTTTAACCATCCTCTACAATTATGCGCTTATCCACCTTTACATTTACGTTCCCAACTAGTTGTATAAGTGTCCTCTAGTATGTAATCAAATCACTGTACAATTCAATGTAATCCAATTAACAACAACCTGAAAGGGTTGTTAAGAACACTTATAAAATAGGAGATAGTACTGGGTATGTGACGATGATTCGATATTTGTTGTGGCATAAAGGAAAATGTACTTGATAATTAGATCTTTCAAAACCATGTTATTCACAATCAGTGCACTATACAGGTGTCGCAGTACTTGTTGTCATCCATACGTGTGAATATGATACGTCTGTGTTTCATCCTGTCTTCCATAAGAGGTCTTAGTGTCGCTCGAATGTTTTGAGCTGAATTTATATTGTTTCTCATTACTGATTTCTCAGACTTTTTGATTAAAAGTTCGTTCATTACTTTAGAAATTAATGAATTAAGTTTGTGTAACAACCAATCATATGATATCTTATAGTGTGCTTCTAGTAAACGAAATATCAGGTGCAAAAAGTGTACTGAAATAACAGATGTGACACTAATCACGAAAAGTTAAATCTATGTTTTATACAAATTGTTAACAGATCAAATTTCTGCTGAAATGTGTAAGCAATATCTTATTGGTTCTTTAACTATATCGTGTCATGCGTCTACGAATTTACAACACAAAAATCATGGGTTCAATTCCCCTCAGTGGGCACAACAGATAGCCCGATGGGGCTTTACTATAAGAAATTGGCCTGGCATGGCCGAGCGCGTTAAGGCATGCGCTCGTAATCTGAGGGTCGTGCCCGAGTAGCGCTAAACATGCTCGCCCTCCCAGCCGTGGGGGCGTTATAATGTGACGGTCAATCCCACTATTCGTTGGTAAAAGAGTATCCCAGGAGTTGGCGGTGGGTGGTGATGACTAGCTGCCTTCCCTCTAATCTTACACTGCTAAATTAGGGACGGCTAGCACAGATAGCCCTCGAGTAGCTTTGTGCGAAATTCCAAAAAAAAAACTATAAGAAATCACACACACACTTTAGATTATTAACGCGTTAATTTGAGAATAACATTTAAAATAGTTTTAAACTTATCTGCATTCCTCTGATCAGTCGCATTTCCACAGAATAACACTCATATGTGGCAGTAGTTACAAAAGTAAATATTCACATTACAGCACAATGTAGAAATATCCCTCTTTTACAAGTTAAGCTAGGATGTTCTATGTGTTTAGATCAATAGATTAGTTTACTAATGGGACCTATTATAAAGTATTACTTTCTGTTTATTTTAGATCGGTAAAATTTGTTTTAAAAATACACTTTTCTAGAAAAAATATTTTATTAGTTAACAATACACTGGTGGTTTATTGGAATAAATATTTATTTATAATCAGAATAATTTCTTCTTTTGTTATGTAGTACTTCGTAAATCGTTGATAATGGGCTATCTGTGTTTAGGCCACAGCGGATATTTATAACACTAAATATCTGATCTAATGGGGTAGATATGGGAGCTTTAATTTGCAAATAAATACACAACTTGCGAGTTAGCTTCGATTTAGAAATAAACATCATTTAAGAATGAGAAATTGTTTGAATCATTTCATTTCCGAGTTCGTCTTATTTGTTTTCACGTCCTGATTATACAAAACACTTTTCTTGTTGTTATTCGTTGCTCTTTTCTTTGCAATAAACTAAGAAAAGTTATGTGAATTACCTCATTCAACGTAGCATTGAAAAATTAATTTTAAATAACAGTATATTTCGCAACTTATTTTCAGGCGCGTTTTGTTACTACATTAAAAGTAAAACTCAAAACCAGCGATTTTTGGCACAATGAAGGAGAAAAATCTCTGTTACATATTTTAAGCGATATTCTGATTGTAAAAAATTCAAAATGTTTTTGACCGCTTATAATGTTTTATTCATAATGTTCTAAAAACTCCTGGCCTGGCATGGCCAAGCGTGTTAAGGCGTGCGACTCGTAATCTGAGGGTCGCGGGTTCGCATCCTCATCGCACCAAACATGCTCCCCCTTTAAGCCGTGGGGGCGTTATAATATGACGATCAATCCCACTATTCGTTGGTAAAAGAGTAACTCAAGAGATGGCGGTGAGTGTTGATGACTAGCTGCCTTCCCTCTAGTCTTGCTCTGCTAAATTAGGGACAGCTAGTACACATAGCCCTCAAGTAGCTTCGTGCGAAATTCAGAAACAAAAACAAACAAACAAACCAAAAACTCCTAGTTTGCCTCTGAAGAAGAAGGGTATAATTTTCAGAAACGCTCGTATTATAGGGCTTCTCTTTCATTTTTATCGTGTTTTACTGTAACTGAATATTCAAGTAAGCTACTTGTAATGATACTATTACTGTTCCAAAAATATTACAGTTATCTTAACAAACATTTCCAGGTATTTTGTTGACAGATCATTTTCAAGTAACTAATCACATCAAAATTCTTCAATTTGTTTCCTGTGTTTTCTAGTAGCTTTTAGTGACCATATCAAAGGCTTTGTTATTTTGAGTATTTCTATGATATTATTATTACCAAGTATTTCTAGTTTTCCTTCTACTGATCATTTGAAAAAGATTATTTTTACTAAATATTTGCATTGTATTTACAAAACGATTTTCATTAAACACTTTCAAAGTGTTCTTATTGATTAAGGACTATTTTTAAAGTATTACTGCTTGTGAACACGTTTAAAGATATTATTACAATTTTCAAATATTTAATTTTATGTAGCATTTCAAATACGTTTACTTGTTTATTATTTCCGATCCGTTACTTCTTTTGAAAGTTCCCAGATACTCATCATGTATCTCCGCTAATGTTATTGAGCATGTCAGTTATTAAATACATGTCACGTTTAATATTACTTTAAATTATCAAGGTATTGAAAATTTTAAGTTTTATAAAAATCTAAACTAGTCTAATATGTTTTCAAAAACTAAACTCAAATTATGTGCATATTTTATAGAATGTAGCTATATAAAATTAAATGATAATGTATTAGGAATATGCCAGCTGTTTAGACTATTGTAGTTCAAGAATTTTGGTATCAATAATCTGTTTCGAGCATGATGAATATGTATATGTTTGTATGTCGTCACCAGTTTACTATTAATAGCGTCATGTTCTATGTGTTTCTTTAAGGTTCTTAGCATCGACGATCTGTTTATAAAGTATCGTTTCATATTTATTTTATACTTTACAACGAAATTTCTTGTAAACATATTAAGATTACATGACACATCTTTGAATTTGAATAAAACTGTTTGATAAAAACCTTTGAATATTTTCCATTAAATAGCTAAAGTTATTACAAAAGTCATAGCTGTTCGTTAAGTTCGTTTTGAAGTTCCCATACTCATAAAGGTAGGAGCTTCGGATATATTTTAGTTGAAAATTACACTAGCAAGATATTAACTACACTAGCAGAATATTAATTACGCTAGGAATATATTAATTATACTAGTAATATATTAATTACACTAACAAGATATTAACTACACTAACAGGTTATTAATTACACTAGGAATATATTAATTACACTAACAAGATATTAACTACACTAACAGGTTATTAATTACACTAGGAATATATTAATTATACTAGTAATATATTAATTACACTAGCAAGATATTAACTACACTAGCAGACTGTTAATTACACTAGGAATATATTAGTTATACTAGTAATATATCAGCCCCCCCCCGGTGGCTCAGCGGTATGTCTGCGGACTTACACGCTAAAATCCGGGTTTCGATACCCATGGTGGGCAGAGCACAGATAGCCCATTGTGTAGCTTTGTGCTGAATTCAAAAACAACAAAAAACAACAACAGTAATATATTAAGTACACTAGAAAGATATTAATTCAAACACAAATGATCCCTACTTTCTAATGATAAATATGATTTACTTTCTCATCGAAAATTATTCATTGTTGTTGTAAAATGTTGTCAAGTTATTTTCAACCTTCATTCACGTATATAAAGCCATCCTAGTGTACGAGAGATGTAAGAAACCATCACTTATTTTTAACATAATGGTATCTTTACAAAGTTATTTTTTTAGAATTTTGCTTACGTTACACGAGAGTATTCTGTATATAGACTTTCGTAATTCTGAGTTTAAAAGCTAAAAGGAAAAAAAAATGGGTTAATGTAAAATATCGCAAATCTTTGGCTTGTATTTTTTGAAGAAAGAATGAGATTCGAAATTTAATATTATATCGCACCTCGAGACCTAAAGTATAGAACATACTAGCCAATTGGGTTGTGTTGTCCCATCTGCAATGAAAGAAAAACACATCTAACATTTTATACAGGTTAGAATCTTGTCATATAAAATAATTATAAATAAAACAACATCAGAGACTACTTGAATGTTTGTATTACAATTAATATAGATGCATCTTATTAATTTTTTTTCAACAAAAAAGTCTGGTTGTTATTGGATGACGATCCAAGGTAAACTTCTACATGATTAAAAAAAACACAGTAATATGCAGATAAAGATACCGTGCCATCTTCGAACATTAATGCTTAAGTGCTTGTAATACCAATAATTATAATTTAATTGTAGAGAAATTAATCAATTTGTAATTACATTTATATGTTACATTAATTAGGAAAACGTTGTTGTTGTTTTGAATTAAACACAAAGCTACACAATGGGCGATCTGTGCTCTGCCCACCACGGGTATCGAATCAAGGTTTTTAGCGTTGTATGTCCGCAGACATACCGCTAAGCCACTGGGGGGACGTTAGGAAAACGAATAATAATAACGGTTCTTTAATACTTAACACGACTGATTCTGCATTCGATTCCATTAGACAACTAAATATATACATTTTCTGTTTCGATGTTTTGTTGTTTCACCTTTTATGTCCTCTCTCTCTTGACGCTAAGGAATTATAGAACACACTATGCACAATGCACCAGAGACTAGAAAGATATTTGAAGTCGCATGAGTTTTACAGAAAAGAAAATAATTATATAAATTGAATTTTTTTCTTTCTCTCAGCGGAATTACATTTGCTAACAATTTATTCAATTTAACATGTGTCTTCAAATTCAAGAGGAACCCAGTCAGTTAGCTTATCTTAACTTAGTCGAATAAAGTTAAGGCTTAATAGATGTATAGAATCGACTTTGTGGACATTTCCGCACCAACAGAGCAACTTTTGGAGAATTGCAGTTTGATTACATTAGAAATTTCACTTAAACGCCTGTTCCAGATGACGAAAGTAATTAGAATTTGATAGTTTCCGATTTAACTCTTCTAATAAGACATAATTTAAACACTGTGTACCTTAAGCTGTTAAACATCGCTGACTATTAACTAGTTGCTACAAATTCATGAGAAACTTTATACGTGTTCGGTTTCGAGAACAAATTCTTACTTCAGTTAGATATTTATGGCAGCTGCTATTTATTTCTTAGATTAAGTGTTATTTTAAACTTGGAGCCGTACAACAACGGAGGGACGGATCGTTCATAGGGAAAATCTTCGTTTCTGAATATTGTCGTGATAAGATCGAGTCTTGTATCTTGTATTAAGGTATAGAAAGCAAACGCTGGTGTTGTACAAGTGTTTAATTTTACAATACAATTACTGTGTATTTTATTGTAGTTTTTTATTAATGTTACTTTCTGTTCATCATTTGCTTCATAAGCCACATAAAAACATTGTTGTGTTGTTATTCATATTCGTTCTTAGAGAACCACATTCATAAGCCACATAAAAACGTTGTGTTGTTATTTATATTCGTTCTTAGAGAACCACATTCATAAGTCACATAAAAACATTGTGTGTTGTTATTCATATTCGTTCTTAGAGAACCGTATTCATAAGCCATATCAAAACATTGTTGTGTAGATATTACCTATACTTTACTTATAGTACTATAAATATTTGTATTATTAGTTGCTATTATTTGTGATGAAAAATTAAAACGATTGTTTTGGTTAAGATGTCCAAAACTAATATATAGTTATTTTTCACTTTTTAAATATAACGAAGTATGACTCTAATATAGAATTGGGACTAATTACGAGAAAACCTATTATTTCATCATACAAATTATTATTATTATATTATTTACTTGTCATGGCTTAATAGCCAAGTGGACCAAATAACTGCTTAAATATCGCGCACAAATTACCGCATATGTATATATATGTGTGTGTGTATATATATATATATATATACTGTGAATGCTGAGGGAAAACTTCTAATCTTAGGACTATTACTACAATAACTCAAATATTGCATAAAATTTCTTTTCTTGGAAGGGGAATATATCATCTTATTCGGAAAACATGCTACGCTTCTGCCAAAACACAATATCTGCGTTTGGTTTCTACATGCCACTTTCTTCGATTAAGAGTTGCTACCTAGGTATAAAATAAAACAAGTTTTAAAACGAAGTAAAATTAAAAGAAAGTAAAGGCTACTGTCCTCAAAAGTAAGTTTAAAACTGGCTTTATATAACATGACGTGCTCACACAAACAACCACAAAATACATTTCGATCAATCAAACATCTCTGCTGAGAAAAAATTATTTCATGAACGCAGCACAAGAAAATTGACAGAAACATTTTAAAACATACCCAATGATGAAAAGAGTTTTGAACTAAATCCTGTTCAGAAGTTGTTGTTTTATGTAAAAACATTCTCAATGATGAAATGAGTTTTGAACTAAATCCTGTTTGGAAGTTGTTTTCTGTAAAAACATTCTCAATGATGAAATGTGTTTTGAACTAAATCCTGTTTGGAAGTTGTTTTCTGTAAAAACATTCTCAATGATGAAATGTGTTTTGAACTAAATCCTGTTTGGAAGTTGTTTTCTGTAAAAACATTCTCAATGATGAAATGTGTTTTGAACTAAATCCTGTTTGGAAGTTGCTGTTTTATGTAAAAACATTCTCAATGATGAAATGACTTTGAAATAAATCGTGTTTGGAAGTTGTTTTTTCTTTTGTTTTATTTAAAATATATTCAATGGTAAACTAATTTTGAACTGAATCCTGTTTGGAAATTTTTTATTTTATTTGTAAAACGTACTCAATGATGAAATAGGTTTTGAACTAAATCCTGTTTTGAATTTTTTGTTTTTGTTTTTCCTAAATTAACGTTTGCGTTTTGGACCTTAATGAACATAACACTTAAAACAAGTTTACTTCGTCGTGTTAGACCAAAAAAACTGTCAAAAATAATCGTTTCTTTAATGTTTGGTTGATTCCTTGATTATTTATGTAGTTCCCCGATAGGACAACAGTAAACTACAAATTTACAACATTAAAATTCGAGGTTCGATTCCATGAGGTAAAAACAGCAGATAGTCCTTTTGGTTCTCTTTTCACACAAGTTTCTTTGTTTTTGAATTTCGCACAAAGCTACTCGAGGGCTATCTGTGCTAGCCGTCCCTAATTTAGAAGTGTAAGACTAGAGGAAAGGCAGCTCGTCATTACCATCCACCGCCAACTCTTGGGCTACTCTTTGAGATATGAATAGTGGGATTGACTGTCAATTATAACGCCTCCATGGCTGAAAGGGCGAGCATATTTGGCGCGATGGGGAGTACGAACTCGCGACCCTCAGATTACGAGTCGCACGCCTTAACACGCTTGGCCATACCGGGCCTTCACACAAGTTAGGTCTTAATAATGTATGCATATAATGGAAGGACAGCCATATAGAATAAATTTAACGTCGATAAAGCAGAAATAAGGAATACTTCTGAACGAAAATATCGCGTTTCACCACATTAATAACCCAAACACTTTTATGTTCACGACGTAGTTTCCACAAATCTGATTTTTTCAGATGTAAAATAATGTCGTGGTCTTATTATACCGTAAATAACTCTGTCTAACTGTTGCGAAAAATACCCTGTCTAAATATTATCATTACTGTTCAACTGAAATTTTCAGTGTGAGGGGTAAAAAGGAAAGTTTTTTTAATTTTGCGCAAAGCTACACGAGGACTATCTGTGCTATCCTTCCCTACTTTAGGAGTATAAGACTAAAAGTAGAGTAGCTAGTCATCATCATCCACCGCCAACTTTTGGTCTCTTTTTTTACCAACGAAAAGTGGGAATTAATTCTCACATTATAACGTCCCCACGGTCGAACCTGCGACCCTTAGATTCCGAGTCGAGTGCCTTAACCACCCGGCCATGCCGGGCCATAAAGAGAATGTAATTTTATTATGAATGTATAATAATCTTCTCTTTAGATGCTGAATTTCAACTTGATTTTCACGAATCAACTTTTTGATTAACAACAAAGACTTAAATGTTTGATTTAATATTAATACGTTTTATTACTCCAAATTCTTTATTTGCAAACATATATGTATGTGTACATATGGATATTTCCTTCAAAAATTACGGTATATGGTCCAGTTCAATATCTTCCAGTAGCCTAAAACTAAAGCATGTTTTTGCTGGTGTATTTATCAAAGATAAAATTCGAATATTAATAAAATACTGATGTAACAGTTTCTATTGTTGGCCTTGTTTTTAATGTGTAATGATTTCTACCGTTGGCTAGATTATTCATGGTGTAATGGTTTTTTTGTTGGCCAGGTTCTTTAGGGTTATTTGGTAAAACATGACGTACCACCTACTTTATTAAATGATAAAAAAACATTTTATTTCTGCAACTTTAAGTTTCACAGTTATCGTAACAAACGCTCACTGCTAGATCTATGTTCAAATATAAACCACTCCAAGAGAGACTACGCTCATTTTCGAATTTCATATTTCTCTTTCGATGTCGAAAAACAAACTCATTATGCAATACGCTCTACTAATTGACTGGCTGCAGAAGACGAATTAACTAAAACTTGCACCGATTATTCATTGACAAATTCATTAATGTACTCCAGTTTAACTCTTTTAATGTACATGACCAGATCTGTCTTTATTTTGTGTTTGTTATTTATTTTAATTTTGCGCATAGCTACACCAAAGCTATTTACATTAGGAATCCCTAATTTAGCAGTGTAAAATTAAAGAGGTCAACCAATCATCATCACTTACTGCAAGCTGTTGGGATACTCTTTTACCAACAAATGGTGGGATTGATCGCCATATTATTACGTCCCCGCAGCTGAAAATTGGAGCATATTTGGTATGATGGGGATTCGAACCCGCGACTTTCAGATTACGAGTCGGGTCCTTTTGGTAAAATAAAATATTTAAAAGCATCTGAGTAGATGGAATTAAAAGAGATATATCATACAATGAACTGAGCATGAGGTATAATACTTCGTTCATCTCAAAATTGTTTTATATATCCGTATCTATAATTGGACCAAAACCTCAAAAATCATAAAGTTTATGGTAAATTCAGCTGACTTTAAAAAACAAATTAAAACTACACAGAAATACGAACAAAAAAAAGAGAAGGACAAATAATATTAGTCGAAATCTCTTAATCTAAAGTTACGCAAAATGATTTACGTTGTAAATCAAATTGAGCTCAAAACAGTTCCCATAATTAGAAATATAATATGAGGAAGATTGTTTTTGAATTTCGCAAAAGCTACACAAGGGCTATCAGCACTAGCCGTCCCTTATTTAGCAATGTAAGGCTAGAGGGAAGGCAGCTAGTCATCAGCACCCATCGCCAACTCTTGGGCTACTCTTTTACCAACGAACAGTGGGGTTGACCGTCACATTATAACGCTCCCACGGATGAAAAGGCGAGCATGTTTGGTGTGGCGGAGATGCAGATTACGAGTCGCACGCCTTAACACACCTGGCCATGCCGGACCTATATGAGGAAGAACCAGAAGGTACAGATCACACTGAGGATAAGCATGCTATCAAGATCATGTTCTGTATGTCAGTGCACATGTTTATTTAAAATTTTGAAAAAAAAATATAGTTTATAAACTTTTTATAAAATTCAAACTCTACAAAAATACGAGAGACCTCAGAAAAAGAGCCTCGTTTAAAGCCAAAGAATTATTTTTTTTGAACCATTTTTTTCTGTTTTAGTCCTAAAATTAATATACTTATTCGAAGCTTCAGAATCCAACCATAATAGAGTTATCATTCGTTTCACCATAATGCATTTCTGCAATGCACTCAATACACATGAAGAAAGCAAGTCTATAAGCAGTGCGGCTCTGATGAACTCCAGTTGGTGTTAGCCCAAATTAATTCTCTTCTCCGTGAAACTGGGATAATGAGACTGATTCGATTAGTGCTGCTTGGATCATCCTTTCTCTCCAACACATAGGAACACTTCATTAAATGCCCCAGTGGACCGCGACAAACACAGAGATTGAATTCTCTTGTTCCGAATCCTGCGGCAAATAAAGTCAGCAACCAAAGGCTGGTTCGTATTCATTAAACAACAACGAAACGAACAAAAGAAGTTATGTAAAGCAAAAAAAAACAGCAAAAAATACTTTAATATTATATATAATTCAGTAGAACTTTCCGTATATTCTAGTGTTGTCAACATCTGTAATTGAAAAATTGACCTACTTTCTTTAAGCAGAGAATCTAGTGCCTAAACCTAAGGTTCCAACAAAGGATAAAATATATTTCATTATACTCTTTGGCAAGTCTTATTTTGAGCATTGTAATTGAGTCTTAAAATGTCGACAAAAGTTAAGGTCATCCAATGTTATTATTTTCGTTATTCATAAGATTATAAACAAAGAGAAACTTCTAATAAAATAAACTAAGACATCCTGAATTGTTACAATTTCTTCAGCAACACTTTTGTTATCGTTGGTCTTTTTTCATTACTATTTCTGAGATATTTATTGTGTATCTGAGAACTTTCCGAACTTGACCTTTTTATTGCTTGGCAGTCACGAGTATCGGTGATAAGTTTTGGTTAGTAATGTCTTCTTAAGACGCTTTCGAAAAGGTCGTTAACCAATTATATATAAATATATTTATGTATAGAAAGAGAGAGAATTTTTATAAATGATTCACTCAATACTCACAAAGTCATTTTATTTCACTTTTGTGAAGTGTTTGTTTGTTTTTTACACGAAAGGTCTCTCGAGTCCTGTTTAGATACAGTATGGGGAAGTTGTAGGTTGTTTGTGCACAATCACAGTTGTACAGTTGTAATAAAAAGCTGCTGTGTTTCAAGGTTCAAAGATATAATAATCTTGTGTTTTATAAACGAGAATTTCCTGTAACTGTAGAAATATTTTAAAACATACATTTGCAAATAAAACAACAACTTACTATAAGGGAATTTAATACATCTAATCACTCAAAGTAATGTATAAGTGTATCCGTTCATCAGTAGCACAGCAAGATGTCTGCAGACTCACAACGCTAAAATTCTGTAGTTTCTCTCAACTGTATTAGCAAAAGCAAATCGTTTTTATGAAACACGACTAATCGTTGATTCTTTTGAAAACTCAAAGCTTAATATATAGACGTAACTTAAGTTTAAAATCAACACTTTCAAAATATGTTTAAAGTATAGGGTTGCAACTAGTCATAATTTATCGTGAAATCACGACAGTTACTGTCTACCTTTTATTCTTCAGGAAATTTAGTACATACTTTGCCTAAAGATATAATGACTATAAAACAAATGGCTCTATTTAAACTAGAACCGGCATGGCCAAGTGGTTAACACTCGTAATCTGAGGATCGCGGGTTCGAATAACCATCACACCAAACATGCTCACCCTTTCACCCGTGAGGGTTCTATAAAGTAACGGTCAGTCCCACTATTCGTTGGTAAATGAGTAACTAAAGAGTTGATAATAAGTGGTGATGACTAGCTGCCATTCCCCTAGTCTTACACTGCTAAATTAGAGATGGCTAGTGCAGATAACCCTAGTATAGCTTTGCACGAAATTTGAAAACAAACAAACAAAAACTATTTAAACAAAAATTTATAAAGAGCATAATGTATTTTCTTAAACACTAAAAGAGAGTCTTCCGTAAAGACTTTCTCACATCTGAGAGAATATCTGAAAACAGGTTATATACTATAACAATTTCATAATTTGTTGGCCCGGCATGGCCAAGCGTGTTAAAGCGTGCGACTCGTAATCTGAAGGTCGCGGGTTTGCATCCCCGTCGTGAAAAACATGCTCCCCATTTATGCCGTGGGGGCGTTATAATATTCTTTGGTAAAAGAGTAGTCCAAGAGTTGGCGGAGAGTGGTGATGACTGGCTGTCTTCCCTCTAGTCTTACACTGCTAAATTAGGGACGGCTAGCACAAATAGCCCTCGAATAGCTTTGTGCGAAATTCAAAAAACAAACAAACAAACATAATTTGTTTCATCTGCCTAAAATTAAAGCTTCATGAAAGAAATCAGAATTATATTATTCATATGTTAAGATATATAACAGTAATAATAAAAGAAAACAATCGAAGCTTTTTAAAGATTTTATTCCTCTGTCTAGCCACACCCCCTTCCAATCTATTCTGAATATAAAAACAATTCAGTTTGTCTTGATTTTCTTGTTTATAAATAAGTGAAAAAACGAGGAAAAAAGACTTAAAGAAACTGAGGATGAATACGTGCAAAGCAGTATATATATAAAAATATATATACAGTATATTAAAAACGAGATTGATGAATTTATGACTTTCATAGACTTGTGTAAAGTGCTATAATCAGAAATTCCTGTTACATAGTAAAATATATATACGAGAGATATATTACACGTATATTACACAAGAGATTAAAAAATATAACAAGTTATTTATCGATGAAACTACATTTCAGTCCCAATCTTTAGAAAGTAACTTATAATCAACAGCACGTGACATGTTTTAAAATTACTAGGAAGTACCCATATGTGTTTAATTTGAAAGTAGTGCTCATAGAAAGTCTTTTAAAAATATATGTATTTTTTTTTTAAATATGGTTGGTAAAAGGAGGAATGTATTTAACACATTCTTTTAATCCGTGATGACGAGAGAAAACCCACTTGTAGAGAAAATTATATGTGTAAAAACGGCTGGTATGAAATAAAAAAGCAGTATGTAAAGGAGCGAACAACGTTTCGACCTCCTTCGGCCATCGTCAGTTCACCAAGCGGTAACTAACCGATAAATGACCACATGTTTGAGAGCATTCAGCTATCGGTCTGTTACACCTTTCATTACTTGTGAACCTGACGATGACCGAAGAAGGTTGAAACATTGTTTGCTTCTCTACATAGAGTATTCTCTATCCATACCAGCCGTTTTTAAATATTTATTTAACAAATTATTTTACTTTCATTTTTTAATCTCTTCCTTGTCATTTTCCTCTGTGACGCCCCCCTATGGCTCAGCGGTATGCCTGCGGACTTACACGCTAAAATCCGGGTTTCGATACCCGTGGTGGGCAGAGCACAGATAGCCCATTGTGTAGCTTTGTGCTTAATTCAAAAACAACAACAACAACATCCTCTGTGAAAGTACTTGTAAAATTTTCGTTGGAATCTGGAAATATTATGTGGTTTCCAGGAAAACAGAATTTATAAAAATAGAAAGTAATTTTGAATCTGTTTTAATAAAATTGATTACTAGTTCTATGAGATCTCATGTTCTACGAAGTCGTGAAATCTCTTTCAAAGATTTAACAAAAACTATTTTATTTTAGTCTCTAATAAAAGATTGATTAGAAATAATGACTTCAATTTGAATTTAGATGGAAAAGTATAATTACTAATACACCTACAAGAGTGCTATGAAACTGCTTGCCATGAAGCACCATAGGTGTATCAACCTGCTTGAAGACTCTTACCGAGTAAAACCATTGATTATCTTGGAGAAGTGTAAAATTGATTATCGAAATGCGTGACTTAAAGTAGAAAAGTTACATTCGTAACACTCTTGGTGAGATTCTTTTGTAAGATTGCAAAATACCATTTCTTATTCTGGCAAATCTCTGAAGATAGTAATGGAAACAGCTGGATAAAAAAAATTAATCTAGCATATATATAACAAGTGAATAAATACAATGGTACTCAATGGCCACGTGCTTCAAAAAACCGGAGTGAAAGTGATTGTATGAGTTTGGTAGGTCACAACACAAGGAATTATACCCTTTTATATCCACACATTCCTTAGTAACTCTTCCTTAATTGTTAAACTTTTACTTAAAAACACCAGGTTATCACCCCTGATAAAATCAATTACTGTTGTTAAGTAAGTGAAACTAAACGTTAGTTCGTAATGCACGTGAATCCCCTCCAAAAAAAAAAAAGTCAGTAATGACTTACAGGTAAACATTTGTATTCACGTAACAAGAAAGAAGTTAATGATTTTCTTTGTTATATGATATACGTAAACTGACATCAAGACACACACACACAAATATATATATATATATCCTTTAAAGCTTAAGCAATTTCCAAACAAACAATTCTGACTGTTCAAGAACTTTGAACTTTCTAGTGTTTTGAGCAATGTTATCTTTTCTTTAAATTAACCACAATGTAAAATAAAAAATAAAGGCTAATTATTTGTTCATTAAAGTTTTATTTATTATTAGAACTAAACGTAAGTACTTAGGAAAGAGTTACATTATAGTTAACGGTTGTCTAAATTTCAAAGTAGAGTCGTAAAATGTTGACGTTATCCTTTTGAAACTGATACTTAAAAGGCATGTGCTCAGACCCTGATGTTACCAACATAAACGTCTCAGTCAATAATATACTTTGCTTTGGTTCTTACGATGAGTTTCGTATTGTAAAACCGCTCCTTACTTTATGTTTCGAGCCACTCTTTCGACACTTTAAGAAAAAAAGTAGTATTGTTAACTTAAGGGAACTGATTTTAAGAAGTCAAAAAAGTGTTACATTACTGAAGCCGACCTGAAGTGACCAGTCTGAAAAGATTGTTTTAAATACCAGACTTACGACTGTGTATTACTCACTACTTCACAAGAACTAGTAGCAAAAGCATCTAAAAAAACACGTCTGTCATTATAGAGTTAACATATACGGCTTTCGATGTGTTTAACCATTTATTTCTCAACCTTAAACAACTTGCCTGACCTGATTAAGTAAGGGCGTTGTCGTGATAGGTTTTAGTAACTTTGATTTGATCATAGTGGTTGAACAATGTTCTGTCTCTGCATCTACACGAACATATTGTATTAGTGTTCCTTTTTCTTCTGTGTCTAGAAATGTTACTCTAAGATTTTTGTTGTTCTCTTCATATATATATATATATCAATAATGTTACCTCGCACGCTTAAAAAAACATTCCAATCGATAGAGATGTAGTTTATTTATATTGAAAAACGGGGACTCCTTCCAATATTATCCTAAAATGCCCCTAGGGATGGGAAAAAGTAGCTACAAAGTTATTAATTGATAGAGACATATGAATACTGAGTTTGAGCCAAGAATAATAAAGAACATTTTTCATTGACAAACAAAATCAATGAGACTTGCCAGTAAAGCGTAAAATCCTGATTTATCTCCGGATACTGTGTATGAATATCTGGCATATACTTGTATCGTCGCTATTGCTGAATGCCTTCGAGCATACAGTAGAGATATCCATACAAGATTATAAACATCGGATATAAACGAAAAGTTATATGAATACATTTTTCATCTGATTTTTTATTGCTTAGCTCGTTCGAGTTTGTTTTTTTTATATGAAACGTTGTGAATAAATGTTTGTTTAAACACAGAGAAGGGAATATACGTAAAGGTAAAAGCTGGCTGTGAACCTGCAATATTCTCTTATAAAATCCTTATTTCTGGATCTCTTGTGAATCTAAATATCCGAAACTTAATTAAACAGTCAATTAATTCATGACAATGGAATAAGTGAATGTTGATTGCATTTAATATAAATCCATTTTCAAAGTGTAACAAGTTATTATGCTCATTTCAAGCTATTTCAGCAAATATGATATGCATAGCCAAGGTGGAGAATGATTCTAATGTTGCTTTATCTGATTTCCTTATCAGGATTATTTTTGTAGGATTCTGATTTGTTTCTCCAGAATTTTGAATGTGATGAATATGCAAGATTTACTAAAGGATTTTATCTGTTAGGTGAACAACATTCTTCTCCAAAGAACCAAAGCGAATACGAAGCTAGAGATATGTGTTATCATCGGAGGCTTGTCTGTGTTTCTTGAGTCACGTATCATTATAACAGAAAGAAACCGATGGCTCTCAGTCACAACGTTGTTTTTGACACTTGCAGCTGGGATTTGAACCAAATTCCCACCCATCATATTAATTTAGTTTCCTTATTTCTTTTTTGTTTCTCGAATGTCTGAGTAGAAAGCGAAGAAAAGGGGAGATAGATATAGGTGTATACTGTATATGCATGTATGTGTGTTGGCATAGTGCGTAGTAAACCACTGATTAAATATATCTCTACAAAACCAAACAATAGCTGATAACAACAACAAACGTAGCTGTATTTTAAGGACTGTATTCATTATTTCTTAATAACCTTTCAAATAATATGGCATAGAATGATAGTTAATATATGGCCAACTCTTTTATGATAAACCGGTGCTCTATGTAGTTATATTAATTAAACTAATAGCTTCAGATAAATAACTACTAGTTAATGAAATACAATCCAGGGATTTCAAATACTCTTACATTGCTTTTCGTTATCTTAGAACTACATGTGAAAGAAATGGAACAAATAAAGCAATTTTTAAAAAAATTAATGCTAGTAATTACAAACAGGAGCAACAATGAAGACTATAGCTACGAAAGGAGAAATACCCGACTAAAAATAACCATTTCAATGAAACTATGCATATTATATCTCTTAACACGTTAACAGTATGGGAAATTGGTAAAAATTATTTTAAGTGACGATATATCTTCGCCGGATATGGGTAAATATTGTTTGAAAAGTTCACCTCCACTTACACTGAAAGACTTGTGAAAAGTCTTTCATTATGTGTGGCCTAAAACTAATCTTGCCAATAGTCTGATTAATTTTAAACAAACACAAACACATTTATGACATGTAGTCTTTAATTCTCAATGAAGACTTTCAGAAAAGAGGGTTTTCAGTTTGATTCATTCTCCACATTATAAGTTGAGTTAATCCGAAATTACAGCGATAAGTCTGCGCATTTACAACGCTAAAATCAGGAGTTCGATTCCCCTCTGTGTACTCAGCAGGTAGCGTGATGTGGCTTGGCTATAATAAAAATACACACACTTAATTCTAAGTAAAAAAAATTGTATTTCACGAATCCTAAAAATTGTAGAAATATTTCAAAATACTTAAAACAGTAACTTTTATAATCCAGTTGGAAAAAATAAACTGGTGCTCTATAATTTACCGTTCTTTAACCTTCGTTAATAAACTTTAAAGAAATTCGCAAATCGGAGCAAAGTAAAATAAAATCAACATTTGAGTTACTTGTATTAATCTTAGTTGAAGTATAAAATTAAAGTGTTAATCTGCGGACTGAGTGGTCCAAGGTTCAAGATGTGATGTTGTTGAACACGTTTAATATTTTAAACTGTGGCTTGGTATAAATGACCGCCAATCTCGCTGTTCAGTTCAAGGAACCAGAAAAAAAAATACTGTCGGTAGCTGGATTTCTTACAATTTAAAACAATTGTTTCACTAGTCCTACTTAGATTTATTACAAAACTTGTCACAGTGAATATTAAACATCTTCAGAGTTCTATTACATTTTAAAGCACAGTTGTTACTTGTTATGTTTGAATCTATTAGATTCTATAACATGCTACGCTATATTCTTGTTAACTTAGAGAAATAGGTGTTATCGAATAGTCCTATTACGAGTTTAAAGACTTACAATGCTAAAATCTGAAGTTCGGTTACTAGCTAGGGACAGAACAAAGATCTTGTTGCGTAGCTTTAATGGATAATTATTGGATAAACTTGAAATTCTTCACTTTAGTATTAAATGTGTTTTGACCTTTCTCAAAATGCGTTTTAATAAAATGCTTCAATCTTAAAACAGTCTCGTTCCCGTAGCACAGAGGTACGTCTGTGATATTATACCGTCAGAAATCGGATTTCAATGATCGTGGTGAGCAGTGCACAAATACCCCTTTGTGCAACTTTGTTCTTAATAGCAAACAAGAGCCTTAATACAATATGTAGTTACCACACTTACTTATTATTCCATTTGCTTAACAGAATATATGTTGTTACATGTGCTTTAATATCACTTCAGCTTCATGTTAAAAGATGTGTTTTATCAGACATGCATAAACCTTAACTGGGACTTTAATTTAGATTTTAAAATGTGCGTTTTTATAAAGCATGTGTACACATTTATTCAAATTAGAATGATATATGTTATTAAGCATTTTCAAACTAATTTTTGATATATCATTCATGTTTCGATTTCTAGTAGTGCTTGACTTAAGACTGTAACATCAATGTGAAATTATGCTAGCATCTTTTTGTTTAACTTAACGCCTATCTGTAGAATTTATCTGTTTCAGACAAATTCTGAGCAAAATTAATCATCGTGTTACCGATACGTACCATGTAATTTCATGCGCTGTTCTACTTTTCCGATATTCCATTTTCACGGATCACACAGTTTACCAACATAAGTCACATCGATCTCAAAACTAATTCCATGTTTATAATGCTATTCACTCATGCTTAGTCTACGAAAATGCACATCAATCGCAGTGTTGAAGTTTGAATTAAAATATCACCAGAACGAACCAAAAGTAATATACTAATTGCTAGAAATTGCGATGAACGATTGATTTTAACAATAGTAAACTACGTTTTTCTTAACGATGTTCTTATCATCTGTAGTATAAACCTGTACATTTGATGTAAAAAGAACAAAATCGAACATTATAGGTTGTCGGAATGCTTTCAGTGCATAAATATTTCTTATTCAAGTTATATAATCTGTTTTCTAATCATATACAAAATCGATTTAGTCGAATGAATACTGCAACGATTACATTAGTACAGATCTTTGACCTTTACTTATGACTAAAGACAGAACGGTTCAACGTATGAATTTATGAATAATTCAAATCCACCTTTCCATTTCTAACAAAATGGAAAAGAAACCAAAAAAGGGATTCATTGCACATCCATCACATTATTGAACACAAAACTCTGTGAAATAGCACGATAAGTTCTGCCCACTTATTAGCGACAACATACAAATTTAAACTTATTTTAAATGTAACCTATGAAAATGATTATCTGTTCAACAATCAATTAAAAAAAACAAAACGTACATAGCTCATAACGCTAAGACATATATATAAGGTTTACTACGTAAGTCAGATTTTTAGAGCGTAAGAATCCAAAATCAAGATTTCTTTTATGAATCATTAAATCTAAGTTTAGTAGCTCTACAAATTCGAACATTCGAACTAATATACTTTGAATACGTTTGTTTTTTTTAATCACTAGAAGCTTTTAAAGGAGTAATTTTTGTGTGAAACTTAGCACAATGGGCTATCTGTGCTCTGCTCGTCAGCGGTTCTAGCTGTCGGAGTCCGCAGACACTCCGCTGTGCCACTGGGTCTCTTTTAAATGAGAAGTGTATCTGTATATGTGTGTGTATAATACATATACACACGAAACATGTTTGATTCATATACATGCTGTGACTGTTGTTTTAACTATTTATCCTTAAAGAAAATCTCCAGAAGTGCTCGAGTTATCATGTGTCCTTTTTCTGCTTTTCAATACACTAACGCAGTTTTAATTTTATATATGTAGATTGACGTGCATATTTAATTCGTTTTTATTTCTATGTTCAAAGTTTTTGGTTAAACACAGTGTGAATTTTCTTTAATCTCATTGACGTATTATTTCAGAAGACTGACAAAAGAAGACATGAAACCGGTAAAAGCGAGTAAGGATCTATGCTCTGGATATTCGTGTAAAGTCGCATGAGGACTATTTTCACAAGCCGTTCCTAATTTTAAAATGATGGACGAAAAGAAAGGCAGCTAGACAAAGGAATTCACTGCCAACTCTTGGGCTACTTTTATCAGACAGAGTAATTTGAGCATAAACATCACTTACATTATATACAATGTCTCAAAAAGCGAAACGTGATTTTTCAAGAGTTGGACTCGAACCAGGAATTATTGGAATAATAGATTATCATTTAAACCAATAAGATTTACCCTACCCAACTAAAAGAAAGAAATTTAAGTTATGAGAAGCAATAATATACTAAAAACTCCTGGCCTGACATGGCCAAGCGTGTTAAAGCATGCGACTCGTAATTTGAGGGTCGCGGTTTCGCATCCCCGTCGCGCCAAACATGCTTGCCCTTTCATCCGTGAGGGCGTTATAATGTTCGGTCAATCCCACTATTCGTTGGTAAAAGAGCAGCTCAACAGTTGGCGGTGAGTGGTGATGACTAACAGCCTTCCCTCTAGTCTTACACTGCTAAATTACGGACGGCTAGCACAGATAGCCCTCGAGTAGCTTTGTGCGAAATTCAAAAACAAACAAACAATGGTCTGAATGTTTAGCCCTCATAATGTGAAAGGAAAAAGATTAAATAATGACAACGAATACCTTCATCTTTTTAGCCAAGGAGCATTACAATATTATAATGGTGAATCCCACTATTCGTTGAGAAAAAACAGCTCAACGGTTGGCAACAGGTGTTGCTAGTCGGTTACCTTTCTGTTGTTTGTTTTTGAAATTCGCGCAAAGCTACACGAGGGCTATCTGCGCTAGCTGTCCCTAAGTTAGCAGTGTAAGACTAGAGGGAAGTCAGCTAGTCATCACCACCTACCGTCAACTCTTGGACTACTCTTTTACCAACTAACAGTGGGATTGACCATCACGTTATAACGCCCACGCATCTGAAAAGGCAAGCATGTTTGGTGTGACGAGGATTCGTGCTCGTGCCCTCGGATTACGAGTCGAGTACGTTAACCAACGAGTCATGCCGGGTCCCTTTTCAGTTGTCGACAGCTCAAAATTAAAAACTGCAACAAGTTGCTATTGCAACTTTGTTGTAAACACAAATTAATATTCTTTCGTTTTATGCTATTAATTTATAAAATTTACCAGTCACTCAGCCCTTTATCTGCGGACATATAATGATAAAAAACAGAACTTTAATACTCGTGGGGAGCGTAGCAAAAATAGTCTGTTCGGTAGCCTTGGGTTTAACTGCAAAAAATAATAATTTTAAAAGTTAGAATATGATTCCATGAAATATACTTACTGCATTAGTATTTTTTCAACTCAAGTAAAAGCTCAAAAATCTAATCTAAACACGAACTGATTTAAATTTAATAATTCCCATAATTAATATTAACAAAGAGATTAAAAGTTTAGTTTTGGATAAAAATGGTTTAAACAAAATTCATTTGTCCCGGAAGATGCAAATGTTAACATTTTTTGGTACATCGATCATCTAGTTTAATTTTAACTAAATTCCTTTTTCTTTATTTAATTGAATTAAACAAAGAGTTAAATATGTTATATCAAAAAGATTGTGGACATGTATATTAGCAATTCACGTGACAACAAAGTAGATATAAAGTAACAGTGTAACTGCATGTACAAGAACTACATTTTGACACTAATTTGTCGTCTCGTACACACAGAACACAAAAATGTGCTCATGTCCGAGGTTTAAACTTTCCAAAACAGAAGTATCCGTTACACTTAATGTTTTTGGAAAATAAATAAATATATGGATGAAGACGGGGCTCCAAGATTATCCAAAAAGTGACCTACAACAAGTCTCTCGGCACCGATGACTAAGTGTGATGTCTTATAACAGATGAGTATCCATGAACAAAGAATTCAGTGACAGAAACCTTTCACTTGCCCTAGGCAACGGTACACAACATAATCAAGAAGGGTCTTTGTGTGAAAAAGCAACATAAGTCACGTCTGAGTAAACTGCTTTCAGGATATTCATCCGCTCTGCATACTACAAGATGCTGGAGAATGAATAGGTGATCATGATTTTCCATATGGATGATGTGCTTTGGACATAACAGCTGTACGATGGTATACTTTGAAATAGAAACCCAACTTTATGGATATTGCCAACGTAATTGATGGTTAGATAGAGTGTGACAAGCATAACATTGATTATATTTACATTAACATCAAAACTACTAATTTTCCATTATAACTGCAAATATGATCATAAGTTGTAAATACCAAACTAAAGATTGTATTAAATCTATAATTAAATTTTAATAATAATTTTGTATTTATCAACAAATGCTTTGATGAGTTCATTAATAACACCCCCACCCCACCTCCCGATTCCATAACTCTATGTCTGAGGACTTCCAATACTAGAAGCCAGCTACAGATATCGGTGGCGGGTATATCACAGAGAGTATATCTCTGTGTAGCTTTGTACTTAACTGAAACAAATTAATAATAAAAAATTAGTTTGAAATGTTGTTATTGAATTTAAAAAGTATAATAGTAGAACACTTTGAATACCCTAATCTAAGTCTTATAAATAACCACATGAAATTATATTTTAGTATAATAAATTTAAAACTAAGTACATTGGACCATTCTAGCGCACAAAATTCAATAATAAATTTCATCTTAAAACTCTAAATGTCATAATGAAGTTACATAAACGTGTTTCAGATATTTATAAATATTTAAGTTTGATTGCTGCTGTTATTTACTTTAGGTTCCATATCCCAGAATAACATTTAAATCCATAATTTTCAAGAATGATTGTTTAATTGTGGTTCGTATCAAATATGTGTACGTTTATCAAAGTTCTCTCGCTAGTACAGCGATAAGTCTACAAATTACCAACACTAAAATCAACGGTTTGATTCACGTCGGAGGACTCGACGGATAGCCAGATGTGGCTTTGCTATATATATACAAAAACACGTTTTAAAGAGTAGTAAAAATAATTAAAAAGTTTCATTTTTCATGAGTTAAACTGGGAAATTTCGTCACTCTGAGCAGCTTGAGGTAGGGTATTTTAACAAGAGGTGAATCGAAAGAGGATATTATATTCATTTTGAATATCTTAAACAGCTTGTCTGCTGAATAATTCAAGTTAATTAGTAGCATCAATGTATGTATTTTTTTAAAATCCTATATAAAACTATGTTACATCCTCACAAACATTATTTGGATTGTATTGTTCTAATGATTTCTGTTATTGGATGGCAGTTTTGGGAGATTATTTGGCAAAAGCAAAATACAAGATTCAAATCACTTAACGCTAGCTAAGATGTTTTACTTCCTGATGTTTTCTCAAGCTTTACTACTGTTTGATCCCAGATCAAAGGTCACAGCAGACGACACCGTAGCACCTTTACTGTCTAACTTCCCTGTATTTGTCGTCAAAACATGAGTTTAACATTCAACGTTTAAAATTCATGTTCGGTTTTGTTCTTAACATTTTCGCAGTTAAAGACCGTATTGGTAAGAACTGTTTATAGACCTAGCTTTATGTGGTTAGGGCGCTTGACTCGTAATCTGATAGCCGTAGGTTCCAATCTTCGTCAGGCCAAACATGCTTGTCTCTAAAACCTCATAATGTGATGGTCAATCAATTTGTTAGTAAAAGAGGAGCCCAAGGGTTAACGGTGGGTGGTGGTGACTAGCTTTCTTTCTTCCTGTCTTACACTACTAAACTATGGACGGTTGGCGTAGTGGTGACTAGCTTCCGTTCTTCTTATCTTACACTACTAAACTATGGACAGTTAGCGTGATGGTGACTATCTTTCTTTCCTCTAGTCTTACACTACTAAAATATGGACAGTTAGCGTAAAAAGTGCTAAAATAATGGGCTAGAGATCTCTAGAATTCAGATATAACAATCCCTAGTTTTAAGCTACTGAGTAGTGGGCAGACTAAGGACTTTGTATGGTCCTTTTAATGAAATAACAGAATTTAGTGACATTTATGACTCACCTGGAACTGATAGAATAGAACTTTTATGTAATCATTAGCTCTCGATATCTGTAACCCCAGTTTGTTTGATCTGCATCTAACTACTGGACCAAACCCAACCTAGAAAAAGTAGAGCTAATAAACCTTTGTTCGCACTGTAAGCCACATCTCATTTAAAAAGCTGCGATTTATAGATGAAGATAAGACCAAGTTGGGATAAACATATTATCAAACTAGGATGCGCTCTTGCTATCAAATAAAACAGTATCTAAACCATATCATATCATGTTATTTATAAATTAAATATACATTTTCTAAGTATTTCTAGCAGTTTAATTTACAGTCGAAAACAATTAATTTCTACTTTTATTTTGATCACTATAGATATTAATAATGTTCATAACATGTATTTTTATTTAAAAAAGAGAGAAAAACATAGCAATATAAAATCCCTGAGAACAAACAGAAAATCCTTATTTATTTAAAAACTTTATATCACATGATATATATTGTGACATGTTTCTTGTGATTTTACTTGAAACTAGTTAAATTTATTTTAATTTTAGTTATTTCGAAACTGTACTCAAAGCAGTCTTAGAGTTTGAGGACCATTCTTTGCAATAGTTTATATAAATCAAGGTATGTTCTACAACACGACTTAACTTTATAAACGGTAAGTCCAACCAGAAGTTATTCCATTAAAAATATTAGCAGTCTAGAAACTCCTACCATAACGTACCCCGCTGATACAGCGGTAAGTCTACAGATTTACAATGTTAAAAACAGGGGTTCAATTTCCATCGGTAAACTCAGCAGATAACCTGATGTAGCTATGCTGTTTGAAAACACAACATACAACTACCAAAACTGTTTATTCTACATTAAACCTTTCTTTAGTCAAGTACCCCTCTAGTGGCATAGTGGTTGTCTGCGGATTCAGACCGCTATAGATAGTTTTCGATACCCGTTGTGAGCAGTGCACAGATAATTTATTGAGTAGGTTTGTGCTTATTTACAAACAATCATATTCTTTAGTCAATAGGCCTTCTACTATCAGAAAGTGGCACAAACATTATGACACGTTTTGAATTTTGTTAGACAAAACTGTGTAAATTAAAACAAAAAAAATTGTTTAAATATATTTTTTAAAAATATACCACAGAAATAGGAAAATATGTAGACTCATCTATTGATGAACTTGTTGAATAATTAAAAATGCATGAAAAACGATGGAATTAATAAGTATCTGAAAACCACAAGTACAGGCACATCATTCAGACTAGTTCGTTTTATATTCAACACTGGATATCATTCGATTTTATCTCAGCCTTCAATATTAATGCGGATATAATTTGACCAGTAGCATGAATCAAGAAGTCTTTATTGCTGTAAGTTTAACGGCCAGCATGGGTTCCGTTCCCGCTGGGTTTAATCTCTACACCGTATTGGACAATCGACAAACTTCATTAAGAATCACAACCAGGCTGGCTGGAAACAAGCCATCACTGAAACCCTAGGGAGATAGCTGTGGTCTGGTGGTAATAGCCTGTCAGGTGTGGTGACAAGCAGATATTCAACTTAATAATGGTATTGATCGTAAAGCAGAGTACACTATAACAGTTTGGCCAAGGAAAACCTTATGGGGTTTGACCTGGTCGTGGACTGTATTATGTAGCAACTTTGTCATAACAGTCTTCGGTTCCGAAAAACCTGCTAAGCCTTCTTTCTTTCTTTCAAGAAAATAATGCCCACAGAAAGACTAGCAATAACATTCAGTATATTATTATTAGAGGATTGGGGTTGTGTTTACAGACATATTTATGTGTCGCCTATTTTCAAGAAATATGTACAAGACACAAATATAGAAAGTTAAAAGAAACAGTTTTTAAAGTTCATGTATTTCTGAATAATTCTACACTGTGGAAGGAAGGGTCAAATATGAATAGGAAAATGTATAAAGTAAGCGACTAAATAAAGGCAGTCAGTGTTTGTGCTATGTGTACATCACCAGAGTTTACTACTGCTTGGTGTATATTATACACATTTCCACACATACGATAAGACCCTATGCGTCTTAGTGTATTTATACTCAACAAAAATCACTCGACCAAAAAACAATCTCATTTGATCATTCATCTGTATATTTTGTTGATCAGATCATCTTTGTCTTCAATATAAATTATCAGAATTATTTCAACTTTATTCGTAATAATGAATCAAAAGTTAATTCCTCACAAAAAGAAAGTAGCCTAACGAATCATCACTATGATAACTTTGTAGAAAGACCAACATGCGCCATTACTCTATAAAAGTGTGTTAAATATTCATATAGCCTTATTATAAATAGTTCCAAGTTATGTCAAGGCACTCCAGAGCTCTCAAAAGCACCGACTTTTTCAGTTTGTTAATCGTGTCTTCAATACACGTCTCTTTTAAATCGTATATATTTTGTCAAAGTGTTCTCTGGTTTCGGATGTTATTTTATAATTTAACTTCCAAACTTTTAAATAAAATCTTGCAGCGTTCCGATACACTTCATTAAACAAGAACTTGTGTGTTTTTGTGTGTGTTTTTCGTATAGCAAAGCCACAAAGGGCTATCTGCTCAGCCCACCGAGGGGAAAAAACAAGAACTACTGACACTTTATAAAATACAGAGTACGTGTAAGATAACACATAGCAAACACTTCAAATCCTGTAAGTACATATTAAAAAGTACACTGTACTTTGTTTCTAACTGATGTTGTTACGATTCAAGCTTTAATCTTTTGAAAAATATTAACATTTTTATACACCATTTATTATTTACGACAGCAGAAAATTACTTAAACATCTCTCATGAGGTATTAATATTACTCTTAATGTTTAATATTTGGATTCACTTTATCTCCTGAACACATTTTGCTCAAACTTATTCTGTATACATTATAGCTACCACTGCGTCGATACAATGCATATTTTGTAAAAGTGATAATGCTATACATTATGCGGTTTATATTAAAATGTTCTCTTCACTGAACATTTGTCCTGCTCGTAGTTTGTTGTTTATCTTAGTTATCAGCATAGCCCTAATGCACCAGGAAATCGATGGTGTTTCTGTATTGGCTTTGCTAGAGATAGTGATAAGCCAATTGTCTTGAAACCCACTATGAGAAAAGTGATCAATAGTAACATTGGTACTGCCTGACATTACGTGAAGGACTAATCCTTGATTGAAATTTAATCTTTCAAAATGAAAATAGAACATATCAATGACAGCCTATTCTGCCTATGTTACAATTGTATAATTAAGTATTTAAAATTTAATCTTGTATTATACACTCTGTTAGGTTGATTAAACTGGTATACCATTTTGGAATGGCTATTCACTGTTCCGTGAAAATACAGAAGATTATTATGTCTCATTCAATCGAACGAACCTAAGATTTTGATTCGGCGCAAACACAAAACTACAGTGTCCAATAAACATCCCATTTCTTTAAAATTGTTTTCAAATTTTATACTTATCTTAAATACATTAAATTTCATAATAAGTTTGTAATAACATTTTAATATGTAAAAATATGCTCTATAAATATTCCAAATAATTGTCTACTGTGACTTGCTTCAATACAAACTGAAAAAAGTTTCATCCATAACACGAAACAGGAAATATTAGAAACAGTAAGTATTTACGAATGCATTACCAGTTTAACGATATACAAAATAAGATGAAAATTATTTGATGAAAAACAAGAAAACAATAGAATAAAAGTTTCATGTTTTAATTCATGCAGAAACATGAAATTTCGGGTTGAGAAATGTGACCTTGATGGTTATAGCATAAGAAATGGAAAAGCTCGTGCCAATGATGAATTTTTGAGATAAAAAATCATTTCTGAGTTCGGTTTTTTATTTTCTTTAGCTACTTATCTGATGTAATAGCAAATATAGATACGAACAGCCTTTAGATTATACTTGATTAATTTCAAATTGTCTCACTGTCGACATTGTTACCAAATGAATAAATTATATGGTTTCGGTTGGTTTATTCAAAATTAAAAGAACTTTCTCTCTGAAATTATTGCGAAACGTGATTAAATGATGAAAGAAAGTTTTCAAATGGTTTACAATGAACATTACACAATCTAACTATTAAACGAGGTAACAATATATGAAATGAATTTAATCGAAGTTAAAATATATTTCAATGTCGGGAATCAATACCAAGTAAGTAACTAAATTGTGCTGAATTTAAATTTCATGAAATTATTTTTTCTTCTGAAAACTATTACAAAATTGTTTAATTTACAGCCATTTTAGTTTGACCTAATTCATTTTAACAGTTACAGTAAGAAATGTTTGAAATGCCATAGATAACTATTTTTGATATCATTTTTTTCTTTTAATATGTGCACTCGTAATCCGAGGGTCGCGGGTTCGCGCCCGCGTCGCGCTAAACATGCTCACCCTCCCAGCCGTGGGGGTGTATAACGTGACGGTCAATCCCACTTTTCGTTGGTAAAAGAGTAGCCCAAGAGTTAGCGGTGGGTGGTGATGACTAGCTGCCTTCCCTCTAGTCTTACACTGCTAAATTAGGGACGGTTAGCACAGATAGCCCTCGAGTAGCTTTGTGCGAAATTCCAAAACAAACAAAGGCTTTGTTAAAGAGAAAATTTTAGCAAAAGTGAAGTGATAGAGCTTCCATCTAGTGACTGTTATGAGAAAGAAACTCATGTCCGACGTTTATATATATAAACAATTATAATCTACCGTTGGTAATTATTTCAGAATGAAACTTTCAGATATTATCAGTAACTCATAAAGACTACACAACAACCGCCCATTGTAAGCATGTATCAAATATACATTATTTATAATAATATTGTATTAGAATTTTCGTTCCTTCAATAAAAAGGTATGCAATTTTAGAGGTTACGTTATATCTAGCTTATATTATCAAACATAAGCTTTGAGGTTAATAGTATATGGTAAAATAGGTTGACAAAATTACATTTAAATACTTTTCCAACCTCACTACGTCCTTACATACTATGTCACCATAACCAGCCACGTTCTTCCTGTTTGGCCCGGCATGGTCCATCGCGTTACGGTGTGCGCTTCGTAATCTGAGGGTCGCGGGTTCGCGCCCGAGTCGCGCCAAACATGCTCGCCCTCTCAGCCGTGGGGGAGTTATAATTTGACGGTGAATCCAACTATTCCTTGGTAAAAGAGTAGTCAAAGATTTGGCGGTGAGTGGTGACGACTAGCTGTCTTCCCTCTAGTCTTACCCTGCTAAATTAGGGACGGCTAGCTCAGATAGCCCTCAAGTAGCTTTGTGCGAAATTCCAAAACAAAAATTTCCAGTTCATCGTGCATTTTGATAATAGCCGTAAAGCGAAATTTTTATAACAATAACTCTTGTGCAAAGAAGGCTATTATGTCCAAGGAACACCACTCTCCTCGCTGGCTTGCTTTTTTAAATACATCTAGTTTGTGAGGACGTATCAACAATCCGATTGCACACAAATTTACAGGCGATTTAACTCGTATCTCTTCGTATTGAATAGCATGAATATTTATTTACTTGACAGTTACTTGACGTTTTCGACGGCTGTATAAGAACTATGGTAAACCTGTACCGTATTCGATTCATTATCATTCAAATCCAACATTTCGCTGAAGTACGAAAGATCCAGAACATTGGTTTGACAGTAAGGCCAATGCACCTTGACCTTTCTATTTATTTTTCTGTTCTCTAACTTCCTCTAGTACGGTATCCAGCAATGACCATGAATCCTTTCCAAAAGGTATCGCGACATTAGGTGTACCATACTTGGAATTGTTCTTCTATAATACCATTCTCCTCCAGCTAGGTATTACGGCCCGGCATGACCAGATGGTTAAGGCACTCGACTCGTAGTCTGAGGGCCGTGGTTTTTAATCCCTGTCCCACCAAACATGCTTACCCTCTCGGCTGTGGGAGCGTTATAACGTGAAAGTCAATCCCACTATTCGTTGGTAAAAGAGCAGCTCAAGAGTTGGCGGTGGATGATAATGACTAGCTGCTAAAGTAGGGACGGCTAGCGTAGATAGCCCTCCAGTAACTTTGCGCGATTCCCAAGACAAACCAATTAATTATAAGTATTCCTTTTCTGGCTATACTGTAAAAGCAACATATGAACAAGTGAAAAGTGCTGGTTTTTTTTAAGAATAAGATATCACGTGATTATGATGATTTTTTTTGGTCGCGTGTACTGTTTTTGTTACTAATATATATGTTCACGTATTCTTACCTGTTACAAGACGCCGAACTTTGCCTACCATGGTTGAGTTAACAGACACATTGCATTATCTTTAATTAAAAGAGATAGTTTCCGTCCTAGAAAGTTTAACTTTCAGATCTGAATAAGTCTGTATGCTCCAAGTGTATGAATATTTTGTGTCGGAAAGGGCTGTCACAGGTCCCTTTCAAACGCAAATTTTTTTTAATGGCGTCATACCACTTGTGTGACGATATTCAATGTCAAAATGTAATTCTAGAACAATCAACTTCATCGTAGTATGTTGAGTTGCATGTTCAAAACTGTCTTGACATAACATACTCAGCTATCAGTATTCAAAATAAATTATCAGTAAGTAAACACATACAAAAGTGATAAAAACTTCATGAAGTTTCAAATAACTTTTCTTTTTGAAATTATGCTCTTATAAAACACGTTTTTTACAATTAAATAGTAACTTAATCCGTATTAATAAAACCGAACATTTATTTAAAATTATCGAAGGAGAATATTTGTTCCCGATGAGAGACTTGCAATACTGAAATTTATGGTTCTATTCCACGCAGTACACATAGCAACTATCCTTTTTTTCTATAATTTCGCGCAAAGCTATCCGAAAACTATCTAGTCTAGCTGTCCCTAACTTAGCAATGTAAGACTAAAGGGAAAGCATCTAGTCTTCATCATCAACTCTCGGACTACTCTTCTACCAATAAATAGTGGGATTGACTGTTACCTAATAACGCCCCCACGGCTGAAAGGGTGAGCATGTTTGATGTTACGGGAATTCAAACCCTCGACTCTTAGATTACGAGTAGAGTACCTTAACCACATGGCCATGTCGGCCCAGCAACTATTCTACCGAGGTTTCTGTATAAAAAGAAAAAAAACATACATACAAACCTAACAGAATATTTTCCATCAAGATGAAATACATGACTTAAGACTGAATCTAAATGTTCCGTTGAATTGCGTAAATTTCCTTCTTTATCAACTACAATTTTATGCCTAAAAAAAACAAAACAACTAATGGAAGAAATGCGAAACATTTGATAACAGTAAGCTTATCTAATGGGTGGACAAAAGTCAAGACTAAAAGTGTAATTATAGGTTGAATATTACATATTTCCTAACGAACTTCGGGAAAATATTGTTTACAATCCGAAATTTAAATAATGATTTTTTTTTAATAATGGATTATTTTAACCTTGAATAAAATATTTCACTATTGCTAATAGCACATACTCTCTTACTTCTACGGCCCCCCAGTGGCTCAGCGGTATGTCTCCGGACTTACACGCTAAAATCCGGGTTTCGATACCCGTGGTGGGCAGAGCACAGATAGCCCATTGTGTAGCTTTGTGCTTAATTCAAAACAACGACGACTTACTTCTATGTATAATTTTTAATGCCTTTGGTGCGCCATCTATTAACGTTTATGTAAAGATATACGGTATTAAAAATTTATTAATGATAAATCAACTAATTTATAGATGACTGTTTAATTAAGACAAAAATGAGATAAATCTTATTTTAAAACTGACAGCCATGCTAATAAATACTGCATTGCTTTAAGTCTATGGTAAAAAATCAAAAAATGATATTCACTGAAACAGAATAAAAGCTTCGAAACAAAATAAGAGAAGTAAATATATCAAATAGTTAATAAAGCCAGTCCTGTTAAACAAACAGACTAAAATAAGAAAACCATTAATAATTTAACAATGAATCATCATTCTTGATGCAAACAATATTTTCAGTTGTAAATACATTAATGTTTTACGTGTTTTTGTTTGTCAGTAAACATTAATTAGTTTTAAATCTATACGCTAAGTTAACAACACAAAATAATTTTTATCCCTAATATAAGTGTGAATGTGTGTTTCTCTCTGAAGGTCTGTTTCTTACGCACGCCCACATCTTTAAAGCTCCAAACGCGAATACAGATACAAGTGTGTGAGTGAAGTAATATAGGAAGGGCAATTATACTCAACTTGGTAATTTGTGATCAAGAGGACTGTTATTTATGTTTTGTTCTCTGTGTGAGGACTTCTCTTATTCATTTTATCCATGATCAGTTACGTGTTAAAATTACTTAAACACTTGATGCAGCCTTCATCTATTTCTCGGTTCTATCTCTTTTTACTCTCTCTCTCTCTCTTACTCTCGTCTTTCTTCCATTTCTCTTTCTCCCACACATTCTAAATCGCCTTAATTTAAAAAGTTAGTGCTTTCTCTTGAACATGTGTGAACTCTCCCTCAACTAAATAACCTTGCTTCGACCATATCGTTTGTAATTTGTTTGCGAGTACTCGCAAGAATGAACTATGCGATCACTTTACGAAAACGTTTGGTATCGGCAAATATTCATATATGTAGTGTTGCAACGAGAAGAAACTAAATCAATTTTTCATTAAGTCAAACGACAGTAAAGTCAAAATGCATTGCAAATGACATTTCACAAGTAGCAGAAGTCTTGACACCAAGACTTAGAGGATTTTGTTTTAGAAATTTAAAATATTATGCAAAGTACAGGCAAAAAGCAAGAGAAATGTACCCTATTTTGCTTTGATTAAAATAACTCTAGCAATTTTTTAATTGATTTTTATTCATTTTAATCAAAATAATTAGTTAGATAAATAAATCATTCTGATTTTCTTTAGCAAAAAAAAATATGATTGATATGATTAAGTTAATCATAACAATTTAGGATGTTTAAAGACATTTTCATTCAAGCAACACTGGGCAATCTGCTAGTCACGCGTAAAAGTAATTAAGAAAAAATAATTAATTTCAAATATCACAATAAATGACATTGAAATAAAATATTAAAAGAAGGGTAGATAGTTACTTACAAAGTAAAAGTCCTTAGATCCATTCACACAACTTTCCCACGTTTAACAAAATAATATGTTTTTAAGTATTCATGTACTTGAAGTAGTACATAATAAACAGCAACTGTTTGCTGGAAGTTATAGAAAAAAAAGGGATGGACCTCCAAATAATGGCGAGACACCCATAAAAACCAGTTTCTTAGCCCTAACTGTTAGTTAGACAACAAAGATAAATTGATTCCTTAACGAAATAAAGATTTTCAACCTTAACAATCATATCATAGACTTCACTAATTTTAAACTAATTGTCAGAACAAAAATTAAAGCTAAAGAACATCTTTTGCTGCCACAAGAAAATTGTCTGACACTTTGAACAGAATAACAGGATTTTCTGAAGGTGTCCACAGTTAAAAATTTGGATCGTTTATCGCACTCTAACTCACACAGCTTCTAACACAAGTTATTGTTTAGAAATAGAGTTACTGGGCACACAAAAGATTATTATTAGAAGTGATTCGAATCTAGTTATGTTATCCATTGTCACTTTCTGAAACATGTAAGCAACTGAAACCTGGACATCATTTGGAAAATTATGGATAGCATTCCTGCTTACCAGATCTCTATTAAAATGTGTCCTTTCAAAGCCAAGATTCTACTAATATTTCATTCCCTCAGTGGTTGTGATGTGACTTCTTTCTTTATGGAAAGGAAAAGAAAAAATGGGTATAGCATAAACTTAATGGTGCTCCTTTGGGGATTGCTTCAGTTCAAATGACATTCACAAAAGTGAAGATTGAACACTTTTTGATCAAACAGGACCCATATTAATATATATTAAAATACTAAGAAAAAAAGTTTCAAAAAAGAGGCTAATGACTAACATTCCTCCCAACAAAAGATCCTTCACAAAAACCCGTGTATTTAAAAGGCTGTATCTGGGCTTGTGGAAAATTTTCATGACGCGGAGAGGAATGTGTGAAAGCTGTTCTGTCCTTCACTGTCACAAGTTTAAAGAGCTCGTCAACTGTGACTGAAGAAAACTCCTGCTGTTGTAAGTGTATGTACAACAATGCACAGCATTATATTCTTGTGAAGAGTATTGTTATTAAACTAGACGAAATACAAGTTCATATAAAAGTAAATTTCTTTTGAGTGAGTAGGGACTATAGTGTACTACACTTTTGTTGTCCTGTTCGAAGTACAAAATATTAATAAGACGCAATGTGAAACTTTTCATTTAATTCGTCGAAGTGTCTCTATGTAGATGTTTTGTAGTTTCACTACAAACTTGTGTCTTTCCTTGGTATAAAAATTAATAGCGTCCAACGTGAATCTGTTAGTGTAGTCCCTCAAGATCCCTTCGTGTGCATTTCTTGTGGTACCAGTAAACGTTGTGACTTTTTCTGACGTATTGCAACTAATTCAATTACTCTTTACAATTCTGTATTCTTGAATGCTAGCATAATGTAACGATATAAATCTGAAACATTATTCATCAGTAGCGAAAGTACCCTGCTTTGTTTAGGTTATTAAATTGATTTATTGCAGATGACTATGTCAGTGCTTGTATTCCGAAACAATTTTAGCATAAAAGTATAACTTATATTTTTGTTGCTAAGCAACGTTACACAGGAGCCATTGTTGGCAAAACGCACTTGCTTTTCTATATATTAGAAGTTGTTTTATAAAAAAACACTTATTTTCTATATGTTTTTTTATTACTTCGTCTCATTTAGACGACACATACTCACTGGATGAGATAAGTAATACTTAGGTATCAGTATGGGTGCAAAACTTCAGGTTTCTAGATTCTTTATTCTTGGTGTCATAGCAGTCACACTTCTTTTCTATGTATCTTTACACTTCCTTGCTTCATTAAAAGGAAGTTAATAAGCGCATGAACGTAGATAAGCTAAATAATATTCAGGTGTACATCATTAGAGTCTGTTTAGTATTGATACAAAATTTCAGGCTTCTATGTTTTTTCCTCATGGAAATATGGCGGTTATACACACACAGACACACAAACTCACAAGCACGATCTATTGTTATAAAAGTTATTTTAAACTTATTTTTATCGATAAAAAAGTTGGTAAGGTATTAAAAGCTGGGTTAATACACATAGACAGTTATATTCTTGTCTTTAAAGTGACCTTATTATGATCTTTTCAGGGATATATGTAAACCATGTTTTACATAGTAATTAAATTTTGTTATTCTGAATTAATACACGTTTGAATATCTCTGACTTGCAAGCAAAATACAGAAAAGTCACTTATAAAGCACGATAAAGTGCATGGTTCTCACATCAACACCTGTCTTGATTTATCATAGATATTTTGTACTGACTATTTTGAGTGATCCATGATTAACTTTTAATCATTGAACATAAAATACAATTAATGAAAATCAGTTATTGTAAAATAATTTTCAGCCGTTACTTCGAGAAATATACAAAATTAAATTTTCTGTAACATGTGGATACATTTTTACTGAGTCTGTCTTTTCTATATAAATGTTAAACATTTCCGTCGTCACCTAAGAATACAGACAATTTCAACTCCATTCCTTAAATATTGTTGTTATTTTTGTTTTTAAATCATTATTTCACTGTTATGTATAAAGCGTATGTAGAAATTTCTAGAATTAAGTAGATCGATCATGTATTTTAGCCTGGTGTCTGTACGAGCCTCATGCAGAAACAAGCATGCTCAGATTACTCTGGAATTCTGTGGAAGTTACGCGATTGTTCGAGAACACAGTAGGCCTACTAGTATATAAACAGACGGCGATGCGAGGAGAGGGAGTCAGTCATTCGTTTTCATTTGATTCAAGAGATATTCTTCGTTTGAGAAATTTTCAACGTTTGCTGTGTGTTTATTCAACTTGGATTTGTGACTGGAGCTAGATCTACAAAAGCTGTGATTTTATTTAGTTAATCTTTACGATTCATTCGAATTACTGGTTACACTGAAGGTCAACACGTACAGGACTGTTTAGGGGAGACCGAGGCAAGTTAGAAAACGACAAATTTGAGACATTCATCAAAGACATCGTAAAAAGAACTTCGTCAAATTTATTGAACTGTGAATTGTTTCTGGACCTCTCCATTCAAACTTCGGAATTTCTTCGTGGGACCAAATTCACCCCTAGACTGGAATTTTGGATTTCTGATCTGGACTTTTGAACTTTCATTCTGGATCATTATATTTGACATAGGCTAGTACCATTTTGTATTGTAATTAATTTTGAAGGTTTAAACTGAATATCTGTCATTGTTATTATATAATTTATTTTATATCTGTCACATATATAATAGTTTATTGTAATAAATTATATAAGCTGTTATCTGTGTCTTTCTGTTGCGTTCAGTCCACGTAAAAAAACGTAACATTCACATTTTGTTTAATCAGGGATTGCATTGAGTTCCATGTAACATGATCTACGAGTATGTAAATCTGGTATAGTCTGTACACCTGAGATCTTCGTACTGTGGCTGTAAGGTGTTATAATTTTGGTGCACATGTCGTTCTATTGATTTCACTTATATTTAGGTACTTGACATTAAATATAATATGCACACATAACCTAAAATGTCCAAAAATTCATTTGCTTCACTTTATGCACTGATTGATCCGATGACTTTGTTTTAACATTCTTGTGACTTCATCATTATAACTTTCACCAGCTCAGATGGAATGTTAGGCCTAGTCACTAGGATTCGTCGATTAAAATGTAAAATATTCTTTCACATTCTTCAATATTTACAGCTAAAACGAATGAAAAGATTAAATTCGTTACGTTTTAGCTTAAACTGGCAAAATAACAGTAAGCTAAACATATATATACTGGGTGTTCGGAAAGTCACTGTGCACTTAGATATTTATTAACAGACATGTTTCAATATAGAATACAGGAGGTAAATATAAATGACAATTATAAACAATGTTGAAACTGACCCCCGTTGGCATCAATACAGGCTTGGGTCTTTCTTATTTTGTTTCTAAACACCGCTATCAGTTGCTGGCTTGAAATAGACTGAATGAATGCAGTTATCGCTTATTACAAAACTGCACAGTGTCTTTCCAAACACCCTGTAAAACAAAACTTAATAAAACAGTTGTAAACATTACAATATCGTAAACCAACTTTAGGATCAATTTTTTACATAATTTTTTACATTATATAAACATTTGTCCTTATATATATATTGATATTCAGACAGTTCAATATTCCAGTTAAAACTTTCGATACACTAAACCAGGCTAGGAAAATAGTCATTAAAAATTATAGAGCTGTATAGAGAATATACTAGTAGAGTGTATTGTGTGCAAGGTAATTCAAATAAATAAGCAATAAAAACACGACTTACTAGTTGGTAGTAACAGCCTGGAAATATAAAACATAAACAGACAACTGATCAAATTCATATCAACACAGTAAACAGTTTCCCTATTCTTACATCTTTTCACCCCTAATCTCATTTATTCATTCAAAAAACAAGAGGGATCATCGAAGCGAAAAAATTCACACACAACACGTACATTTGAGCATACCTTTCAATTCAAATTTTAATACAATATAGAAATTACTGCTTTATTTTCAAAATGAAATACGCGAAACTTGTCTTTCACCGTAGAATTGACTGGTTTGGATTTGCGCAAACATACGCGAGGGTTTTCTATAGCATTTGTCCCTAACATAGTAATGAAATAATAGAAGAATGGAAGTTAGGTATCAACATTCACCGCCAACTACTGAGCTACTCTTTTACTAACGAATAGTAGAATTGACCTTCTTATTATAACGCTCCCACAGTTGAAAGGGCAAGCATGTTTGGTGGAATGATGATTCAAACTCGCGATCCTCAGATTGCGAGTCAAGCGCCCTAGCCACCTGGTCGCTTTAAAATTAATTTCTACCCTGTATGGTCTTCAAAGAAGTTTTTGGACATAAAGAAGTCTACATATGCATCATTGTTGAAGAATGGATGATAACCACTCTTGGGACACCAAGAACTAAGTAAGTTCATAATAAACATGGAGATTCTAAAACATTTTTAAGTTATATTTATAAATAAATGTATAAAGTCGCTCCCTATTAGCCCCCTTCCACTAGTACAGTCGTAAGTCTATTTAAAACGTTAAAATTAGAGATTAGATTCCCCTCGGATGTGGCTTTGTTATAAGAAAAATACACACATTCCATATTAAATTCTGAAAATGTATTTTAATGGATTCCTTCAGCCAGATATTTCTATGAGACCCCACTCTGATTACGGGGCTTATAATGTTAAAATTCTGATCCCCGCACTGATAGCCTGTTACGTATCTTTGCATAAAAACAAACATATAAAACTCAGAGATGGAAACGCAAATAGTATAGTATGTTGTGGAAAAAGCTACAATAGTAACATGTAATGATTTTAAATTTACGATTTCGACGTTTCAAGAAGCTAGTTACAAAAACTGTACTGAGAACGTTGAAAAATTTTCATTTTGCCAGTTAAGCTTTTTTTTATTAGCTATGATATTGTTTATTATAAAATACGACTTCGCCATAATTCAAATAGCGCATTTACTCTCTAACAATGACAGTATTAATACCATCCAAATAACTGACCGAACAAAAACATAAATTTCAATTGAGATGAAAATTTAGACCTTATTTTCGTCTATCGTTTAAATAATGTATCTTCAACTTTTCCTTAAGTGATTCACCACAAAACTTCACTGATACAGCGGAATGTCTGACGACTTACAATGCAAAAAGTTGGTTTCGACAAAGCACGGATAGCCTTTTGTGTAGCTTTGTGCTTAATTCAAAAGAACAACAACCTTCTATAAACAAAAATGCTCAAGCTAATTATATGGAAAAGAGCTATACTTTTTATATGTTCAGAAAATATAATATTTCTTTTTAAATCACGATTAAGCAACTTGTATAACAAGAAAACAATTCAAATCACCTTATAACTCGTTATAATTGTAACATTATTATCCCTAATGACAACAATAGGTAAAATCAAGTTGAACAAAATAAATTCTGAAGATGTATTACCGTTCTGTTTAAGCCCCCCAGCAGCTCAGCGGTATGTCTGCGGACTTACACGCTAAAATCCGGGTTTCGATACCCGTGGTGGGCAGAGCACAGATAGCCCATTGTGTAGCTTTGTGCTTAATTCAAAACAGCAACACCAACAACCATTTTGTTTAACGTGCTTAAATTTGTCTGTATTAATACCACTAGCTGAAGTTGTGTAAATTCTTGATTAATAAAAGGTTATTTTAGGACATGACAAGCTGTTTCCTTTATATATAATTTTAAAAAAACAAACCAAAACGCCCTTAGAAACAGCAAAAGACAAAATGTGAAATCGTAACTTTGCATGTATCTCCTCAAGGACCCAGTAAACCTTCATGCCAAATTTGATTAAGATTCAGCAACACGGGTGAAGTAACGGTAAAAAAAATCGAGAAAACATTAATAAAAACCACAAAATGCAAATTTGAAAATTTTTATGTATTTTCCCTTGGATCTAATGAATCTCTATACCAATTTGGTTGTTTGTTTTGGAATTTCGCACAAAGCTACTGGAAGGCTATCTGTGCTAGCCGTCCCTAATTTAGCAGTGTAAGACTAGAGGGAAAGCAGCTAGTCGTCACCACCCACCGTCAACTTTTGGGCTACTCTTTAAAAACAACGAAAAGTGGGATTGATCATGACATTATAACGCCCCTACAGATGGGAGAGCGAGCATGTTTGGCGCGACTCGGGCACGAACCCGCGACCCTCAGATCACGATGCGCACGCCTTAACACGCTGGTCATGCCAGGCCCACAAACTTGGTTGAGATCCTTCCACACTCTACGAAGTACTCATATGGACATGGCCTGGCATGGGGGCATTATAATGTTTCGGTCAATCTTACTATTCGTTGGTAAAAGAGTAGCCCAAGAGTTGGCTGTGAGTGGTGATAACTAGCTGCCTTTCCTCTAGTCTTCACTGCTAAATTAGGGACGGCTAGCACAGATAGCCCTCGAGTAGCTTTGTACGAAATTCAAACACAAAATCAAAACAAAACACATGAAAGTACAACAGACAGTACTAATATATTTATACACTTATGCATTAGACCCGCGTGTGACGTATTCATGACGTGATATCTGCACCCTGAGAATAGAGAAAAATTAAATTTTCGGTGACAGGAAATGATGGCGAAATACAAAAACTTATCTCGTATTGCAAATGTACATGCACACAGGATAAACATTTCGCGAAATTGGGGGTTGCGCATCGCGTAATAAAACGTTTTTTCCAGTATCATATAAGCAAGAGTTTCATTACAGTATAATTTCCATGTAGTTTTATTAAACACTCAAGTCTATATTTAACCACTGCTGAGAATAGTGAAGACAAAAAATAAATAACGAGGTCCACTAAAAATTATACTTTAATCTCAAAATAAAACGTTGTTTAATTTGAAATAATTGAAGGAACAATTGCCATTTAATTATTAGAAGATTTATTTAACTGTTTTCAAACGGAACTGCGCTTAACTCTGCAGCGACAAAACCTATAATACAGAAAATGTGCCGCATTCTAGTTTTCACCATTGGTAATAATTTCATAATAGAATCTCTTTATTTTCTCTTTCGGCATTGTATACCTTGGTGATTAATACAAGTAAGAAACGGTCAGGTACTTTGAGCTTCGTTAAATTTGAAACGAACGTAAAAAACCTCAAACCTTTGCAATGAAAATTGTAATTTTCATTGAACTAAGCAAGTAGTTCATTGGTTTAAAAAATGACAGATGAATTTCTGTCAATATTATGAAGCCAAGGCTCTTAACAGAAGCACATGGAAGAAAGCGCTACTGAGTTCCGTCAAAGCAAACTCTCATTCATAAAAGGCCCGGCATGGCCAAGCGTGTTAAGGCGTGCGACTCGTCATCTGAGGGTCGCGGGTTCATATCCCCGTTGCGCCAAACATCCTCGCCCTTTCAGCTGTGGGGGCATCATAATGTTATGGTCAATTCCACTATTCGTTGATAAAAGAGTAGCCTAAGAGCTGACGGTGGGTGGTGATGACTAACTGCCTTCCCTTTAATCTTACACTGTTAGATTAAGGTCGGCTAGCACAGATAGTCCTCGAGTAGCTTTGTGCAAAGTTCAAAAACAAAACAAAAACAAACCCATTTATTGAACCTCGTGGGAGGAAGCACTAACTACGTTCTGTACAAATAGACTCCCACTTCTAAAACGCTGCATGCAAATGTTCCCTTCCAATAGGTCATATTAAAATTTCATGTTCGACTCCCCTTGTGGACACAGCACAGCTAGTTTGTCTGTAACCTTACACTAATAACAGAAAAACCTCTCCTTACATATATCTACATATCTAAACTTTCATTTAGCTTATTTTTAGGCTACAAAGAAAGAGAGAGGTATTGCCACTCTAAATACATGTCTTCCGTTACAAGTGTGGTCAAACTTGTTACCCCTCACCTTGCCCCCAAAGCAGCTTTTTACTTTAAACTTAATGCACAATTTCCCAGCCCCCAGTGGCTCGCGGTATGTCTACGGACGTAGACGTTAAAATCCGGGTTTCGATACCCGTGGTTGGCAGAGCTACAGATAGCCCATTGTGTAGCTTTGTGCTTAATTCTAAACAACAACAGTACAATTTCCCCATTTTTTCGTTATTAAAAATTTCCAAACCAGTCAAGAGAAATAAATTATTTAATATTTACATAAGCTCCGTCTTTCAATATCTAAAAATAATATACTTACAAAACACTACACAAATATATATATATAGAGAGAGAATTTACAAGTTAACCAGGAGACAATGCATTATTAAAGCATAGTTTCTCACTTATTGTATCATCATATCATCTCCCTTTTAAACACAATAAATGGTTACTCAGTTATATTATGGTAGATGTCTAGTTAAGCTAACGAGTTTACGCCAGGATTTGAATTATCTTAAAAATGATATTTAAATATATGCGTATTATATCTATATAATTAATAAGAAACTAATCGCAAATGACAAATACCATTCTTAATTTAATCATACTTTTCCTAATTTACTTTTTTGTTTGGCTGTTATGCACAAGGCTACACAAAGAACTGTCTGTACTCTGCCCACTACGAGTATCGAAGCTCGCTTTTTAGCCATATGTTTGCCACTGTAGGGAGAGGTTTACTAATACTGATTGATCGTTAAAAATGTGCTTTTCAAGCATTGTTAAAGGCTATAGTTTTAAAGTTTTAACTGTCTCTAATAGATGTCACTACTATATCAATTATCGTAGAAAATATATATACATAAATACGCACATACATCATACAGTAATAATGGAAACAAAAATAAATGTATAATTAAAAAGTACCAATCGCAGTTAACTTGTTTGGCTTACGTACTTCACTATTTTTGCATTAGCAAATAACAGACTTTTCCCTCTTCAAGTCCCATCAGAATACATTTGTCAGTGTACAGTCCAGAAGTGTGGTTGACAAATAAAAAGTTTATTTCTCTAGTGACTATCGTAAAGTGCACTACCCCTTCTTACATTTTGTGAATATAAGAATGAATTAACTGTGATAATTATAAAAGATTAATGTAATTTCACAAGAGATTAAACGGGCGCTTTCAGAAAGCCGTTTCTTTGTCTTCTTTATATGTATTTATTTTCATCACATTTATACTAACGTATCAGTTACATATAAACGTAAAACACTTTACCGCAAGTCCAATTCAAATCAGCCATTCTCTACAAATTTGAAACGAATTATCAGGTCTCAAGTTTCATAAATGTAATTGAAATAATTTCTGAGATTCTGAAACTTAAACAGAGATTTTTAGACTAAATACAATAATGTGAGTACAGAATACATATCACTATAGATGACAAAATCTGATACAGTTATTTTACTCCTCCCTCTTTTGTTTCCCGGAGACACAGTGCAAAATTACACCTGAAATGCTGGAAAGCTGATTTCGATATCCTCACATATAACCCATTCTATAGCTTTATCTTTACTAAATGGAAGATGGCGTGAAGTAACGTTTTGGGGAACCTGTTCACAATTTGGAGACGGAGGTTTAAATCCTCTCACAGAAAATACTTCACCTTTCATTCATTGAAGCTAAATATATTGTTTGTGTGAAAGTGTTTTATAGCCACCATGAGAAAAGTCTGTACACTGGATATGTGAAATAAGGAAAAGTGTTATTGGCCACTATTCAGTTCTTCACATTATATAACGACACAACAGCTGGTAAAACCTAGTATCATATGTTCATCAAAGCGTAGATTAAACCAGACCTCTCGTGAACAATTAAACAGTTTTCGGACGACTGAGTTTATTATCTGTGAAGGTGTTATAATGTCATGGTCACTCTCATTATTTGTTGGTAAAGCGTAGTCCAAGGTTCGGTGTTGTGGGTGTTGTTAACTACCTGACTTAAATTCAAAAGTAGAGACGGTTTGCACAGATAACGCTTGAGTATGTTATCAATCTTTGTTTTAGCACAAAGCTGCACAATAGCCTATCTGTGTTCTGTCCATTGCCGGGAATTGAACCTCGTATTTTAAGGTTGTAAGTAATTAAACTTGCTAAGAATATTCTGAGGATTGTGTACATATTGAATATAAGTAGAGTGGAAAACAGGCTTATTGAAAGCTTAAGACATGGTTTCTTTTGGGCATTTGCATAAAGCTTCACAGAACTGTCTGTACTAGCCACCTATAGTTCTAAACTGACAGATTGGAGCAAAGGAAACCAGCCAACAGCGCCTACTGCCTCTTCTTGGACACTACTGAAATCGAATAGTGAGATCTGATGGCATTTGCACAACGTACCCTCTGTTCTAATGTAGAGAGCGTGAATTTTCTACAAAGTAACATGAACAATGGCCCCCTTGAGACTACAGTCTGGTACATTCGGTGTCCATTGGTTCTCTCAAAACCATTACAGCATTTTCTCAATTGTGATAGTTAGAAAAAAAACTAACAATCGCCTGATATGTGCAAAGAAGAGATTAGTGGATCTAATATACAGAGAACAATGTTGTTGGAGACGAAACAGACGAAACAAAAGTCAGAGTAAAAAAACTGTTTTTATTTACTGAATAATGTCTATAAGTGTCAGCTGATTGAGTATTGGTTAGACAATTGCAAATTAAGAAGGAAATGAGATAACAGAATAAGAAAAAAATGAACAATATCCAGTAAATACCATCAAACTATCAGCAACTGGTAATAAGAAGATGCAAAGACACAAGCCCTCCCTTGAATGGCACAGTGGTATGTCAGCGGACATAAATCGTGTTTTGATAACTGTAGTGGGCATAGCACAATTAGCCCTTTTTGTAGTTTTGTGTAAAATACCAACCAAGTAAGCAAAGATAGAACTACCACAGAAATCCTTTTCACTCTCAGAAGAATTGAACTTCTCTATAGTCAGATCAAATCTGAGTCTGAGAGCGTAAAATCCGCATATATGGCACATATTCTCTTTGTAACTGACAAATCAAAAAATAGATAAAACGAGTTCTAAAATGCGGAAGTACCTCTTATGCTTAAGAAACTAAACGTATGCCTAAAACACAAGGTCAAGCAAAATACAATGCATGTAGCACATGCAACATCAGATAAGCATCTTGATCGAACAAGTTGCAAAATATGGTACCTCAGGCTGAATTTTATACACGATATTAACCGGGGTTTGTGTATTCCAAAATGATAATTTAAAAAAATATATACATTTTGTAGATAAAAATAAATATAATTGGAGAATCAAATAAGTAATATCTGTAACCCACGCCTGTACACAGTATTCCGAATTGGCGATAGGCCTGATGTTACAGTTAGGTAGTACTTTTCTGATGTCCCAGTATTGTTATTTACAAAGTACTGAATCGTTTAATAAAAAACACTTATGTATAAAACAAGTATATGAATCCAACAAAGCATTGTGATAACGCTTTATAGCACGATTCCCTTAAGTACATAACACTCTGTAACACAAATTTTGTTCCTGGATAGTATGTGTTATTTCTCAATTGCTTATGTTGTAAAAGTAAAGAAAATGGCCATTATTCTCTTCAAACTTTGCTTTTGTGACCTGGATAATGAAATTTAGAAATTAACCTATTTTCTCCTTAAAAACGGGCAAATTTGCACATTTTCATTTACATAAAGTCTGAATAAAACAACATATCAATCAAGATTTACATGCATTTATACTAACGTTATACAAAGATGTTTAGAAGTGAGTAGTTTTTAGAGATTTGTGACTGTAATATAAATCACTTTCACGTATCAGCCCCAAAATATAGTATCTGTATTCAACTTTGTTCGACCAAGATCTCTGATCAAGTCATTGAGGTCTCTTTGGTTGGAGTTATATAGGTTTCTATTACTAGCTGCACCTCTGAAATTGTAATCTGGATCTTCAACATCTACCTCCTCTTCTGATTTACTGCTCTCTTCTGAGGATGGCTGCTTTCTCTCTGGCGGAGTCGGTACAAGGAGTTCAGAGCAGTGTGGCACTGGGGTGATGGATGATGGAATGTCAGGATACATGATAGCTGATGCATTCTTGCCAGCCCGACGTTTTGAACAGTCCACGATGCAGAAGTAGAAATTTCTTGAGTGGTCAGTGGGTTCATGCCAAATTATTGGAATAGCGAACTTCATGGATTTCCTTTTCCTTCAGTACCACCCTGCAAAAGAACAAAATAAAATTTTTATTATAAAGAATAAATTTATTTCATTCATAGCTAATGTGTAAGAGGTTTATGTCAATTATTTCAAATGTGATATTTTTCTACATTATTGGAAATTAAAAAATTAATTAAAAGATAGTGAAGTTTTAAAAGGTCTAAAATTTGTATAATGTAAAATCTTACTATTTAAGCAAGTAAAAATTGTCCGTCTTACCTTCTTGAGTGACCCGGTATGACCAAGTGTGTTAAGGCGTTCGACTAGTAATTCGAGGGTTGCGGGTTCGAAGCCCGGTCGTACCATACATACTCGCCCTTTTAGCTGGGGGGCGTTATAACGTGACGATCAATCCCACACTTTGTTGGTAAAAGAGTAGCCCAAGAGTTGGCGGTAATGATTAGCTGCCTTTACTGTAATTTTACACTGCTAAATTAGGGACGGCTAGCGCAGATAGCGCTAAAATTCAAAATAAACACACAATACCTTCAAGAATGTTTTTGGAGTGCTCGCAGGTGCCCAGAGTTTGTCTGATCTCTGACAGGCATGCCGAAATGTGCCTTGCTTCATACATTTTAGCAGATGATGTCACAGAGTACTTTTTCGTTCTTGTTTTGATATGTTGGCCACACACATTACAGAATGAGTTTAGAGAATGCTTGCAGCTTCTTGACTCCGTCTTTGATAAGATCAGATAGGTCCTTATGTTCAGCTGGAACTAAACTGAAGTTGTGAATAGTGAACACTGCATATGTATTACTATGAAACGTTCTAGAAAACCCTGAAAGGTTCTTGAAAATTCTCGTAAGCTCCACAACATTCTTGTATGTTTGAGAACATTCTGTTTAGCACTGAATCTATCTGGAATGTTCTAGAAAATGGATAATTTGAAAATTTCATTATCAGGTCACGAAAGCAAAGTGTGAAGAAAAAAATAGGTCTATTTCCAATTGCTTTAGGCATAAGCAATTGGAAAATAACACATTATGCCCAGAAACAAAAAAGTAAAAAATTTTGTAACATAATTTAATTTTTTAAATATTTTATTCTGAGTTATCATATAAAAGCATATTTTTAACTATTATTACAAGAATTCATCAAAACTGTAAAGATTGGATAGCTTACATTTCCAAAGTTTCTTATTTTATATTAAATTGTTAATTTTAAGACATATTTTAAATTCTGTATTATAGCTGTATTATTGTTTCAAATAATATATTAAAAACATATTTCAGTGTCCCTCTCAAAAGGCTGTCTGTCTGTGGGCCTCATTAGGTCATCGAAATCTTGATTCGTGGCCTTCACTATACCAAGATACTGCTCAAAATATGCACATGAGAGAATACGTATGGCCCAAATATTTAAGCGTGGTCCTTTGGTTTTCTGGTTTGTTTTGAATATCGCACGAGGCTACATGAGGAATATTTGCACTAGACATCCCTAATTCAACAGTGTACAAGGAAAAGAAAGCACCCATCACCCACTCTTTAGCTACTTGTTTATCAGCGAATAGTTGGAATGATCATCACTTTATAATTATCCCACGAGCATGTTTGATGGAACGGAAATTCGAACCCACAACATTTAGATTGCGAATCGATTGCCCTAACCACCCAATCATGCACCGATCCCTTTGATTCATCGTCAGCTCTTGCAGCGGCTCATGTGGAAAATAATTGGAATCACTGTCATTGTGAATAAAAATATATACATGTTACGATAATAATAGCATTTTGGAGATTCATCATGTCATTGATGTCCATATCGCTACATCCAGTCATGCTCTGTCCGACGACAGTGCAATAATTCTGCAGTTTAATACTTATGTAATAAAACGACTCGTAAAGCTGTCGTGTCAGAAACACGTTACCACTCCTCCCTTCATGCTTTCAGTAATCCTTCTAGAGTGCGAGAACAATGATTTTTCGCGCTGCGCCCGAAAACTTGACCAATATATCTTCATATAGAATAGTATGAATATTTATTTAATTCTCTAGCTGTTTGAGTTATGCGACGGTTGAAATGATATTTAGAGGAAACAACTTGGCTTGAGTTGATGGCGATCATTTTTGGTCCCTTTTGCATACTGTTGTTTGGGTACGCCCCGATGACCTCTGTCTCAGATTAGGTCATCATGCAAATAAATGGTTTTTGAGCATGATGTTTGTCTTAAGTACAGATCTAGCACTGGGTTATAGGTGTTATGCCCACCACAGGTATCGAGACCTGGTGTTTAGCGTTGTAAGTACACAAAGTTACCGCTGAGTCAATGGGGAGGGGGAAATGTGATGTTCAGTATAACTGTTTGTTTTGAATTTTGCTATACAAGGAATATCTGCGTTGTCCGTCCCTAATTTAGCAGTGCAAGATTAGGGGTAAGGCAGCTAGTCATTACCATCCACCGCCAACTCTTGGGCTACTCTTTTACCAATGAATAGTGGGATTGACCGTCATATTATAACGCCCCCGGCTGAAAGGATGAGCATGTTTGGTGTGGCGTAGATTCAAACCAGCGACCCTCAGAATACTGTTCGATATGAATATTGACTTTTCTTAACAACATACTTTTAGGTTTAAGCAAAACATGAAGCAAATCAAATTTCAGTTTAAAGATTAAAAGATATGTAGAAAATGTTAGTAAAATGTTTATATTTAATCTTTCATTTTGGTCAGGTTTTTTCCACGTTTTTGGAAAATAAAATATGGTAGAAATTTACTTCAACGCTTTTATTAATTTAAAAATAGAAACTGCATTAACAAACACCAAAAAAAAAAAGAAATCCATACAAAATAATTTTCTAGCTTACCGCTTAACCACTAATAGATGGCACAATAACTTGAATTTCCAAATAATACACGTTGATGTTTACACAGTGTTGACTACCCTTCAGTTGGTGCACACTACCCTATTCCTTGAGAACCTTATTTCTGATGGGCGCCTTGCAATAACCACTAGTATAATGCTGCTTTCATTCTCCTCATCCGTATATTAATTGTAAAATGTTTAAAGTGTGCTAAACACATTTGTTTTTTCTGTGAAATCTTGACCTACTCAATAGTGTCTTTATCACTTGTTAAACATCTGTTCATCAAGCTACTGCACGAGTACACCAGTCTATACACAGACGATAATGGAGTAGGTACTATGCTCATGCCTTTCTCACTAGATGTAAACAGTTTAACGTGTTGCAGAATAAAGTCAGTCTGGATTTCCAGTCTTTTTGTCACTTTTCTTTTCGATTTATAAGTATTAAAAATTAAAATAATGTACAACTGAATAATATTTCTGTGACATGTACACGTTTAAGAGGAGTGCATTACAATATTTACGAAATGTAAACTACACTTTCAAAATCATTATTTTTAATTATAAACTATAAAGAAAAATAGGTTAACTACTAAACATTGAATCGCTAAACTCAATATAACATTTTCATTTGTTCTTATACTGAAAGTTACAGTTGCTTTCAAAGTTTATAAGGGGTCAAGTAATGCCCCTGATGACAAAAAATATATGTCCCCCAAGAGAAGAAAATTTGCAATTGGTTTTAACACTATCACCATAACTTTCTCTAATCCTTCTAAATGTTTTGAAGACTAGTATCTCGCTTGGATCTGTAAAATGTCTATATAAAGGTTACAAACAAGCTTGAAGGATCAACTCACTAAATAAACTATTATCTTATAAATATGTGATAACCATTAACTTGCAGCAGAAGGTGCTACTTTTAATGGCATATTGATTCAAACTTTATTTCTTTGTCATTAAAACAAGAAGGTTGCAACGTACTATCTCATCTGCAGAAACTAGACCATGTATTTCACCATCATAGTCCTCAAGTTTACCGTTAGGCCAATGAGCTGATTGAGCAAAAATAATAATGAATCAAATTTTGTTCTTTTTTTCTAAGTCAACTTGCAACCAATAAGAATTAGAAGCTAAAATATAGAATAAAATTAATTATTAATTATTGAAGATGGATAATAAAAAAATAGTAATTAATTAACTATCCGGTTTAATTTACCATACAGGCTATTAACCGTGTCAATTAGAAGGTTGTAAGGTTTTCATATTCCTTTTGGATATCACCTTTATTGTCGGACCTCGACTAACACATGTATGAATATAATCTAAGTCCTTACGAGGAACCACTTTCGCTTTTCTTTATTTGTAGATTCTCTTCTTATATTTAATTATTTCTTCTTTCTCCAGAAACACATTAAACAATAATTATTGTTAATTACTTTTTATTCCATTTTTATAGTCTACGTACAGCGAAAAATATATTGTTCTAAATTAATCTGCGTTATTTTTAATGTTTCTTTGAACTGACAGTCCATGCAATTATTTGAGTTATAATTCGTACTTACCAAACAATATAATACGACGTTGCATTTGTTAAAATAGAAAGATGGTAAAAAACTTACAACACATAATATTTCACCCTAACATATCAACTTGAAGAAGCTTTCTGAGTTTTTCAGGCCATCACGATTGTCTTACGACACACCTTTTCAACAGAAAATATTTTTGTTGTGAATAAACGTATTTTAACAAACGTTTTAAGACATGAACCGACAGATAGATCCATGGAAACCATGAAAGTCTGTCAACTATTTCTACATTCTTTCTTCAGCAGAGTGTTTTAGTTTTAGAACCAAGATTTCCAATTCTTAAGACTCATTACAAAGTAGTGTTATACACTTGTCATGTGTCTATGTCAAACAGCCAAGCTATGAACACTGATTACTAGAATTCTAGGTTGACCTTAAAGGTGAAGTCAAAAGTACCAGTTCGCTTGTATAATGACAGTTATTTTTATAATGTCACGGCGATACATCCGTGGTATTCTTATTTTGTGTGTGTGAAAAACTTCCAGGTTTGAAACGTAGCAGCATCGTCATGTGCAAAAGTATCTCCAAATAACAATGTTATTTGAGAATGTTTAGGACATTACATGCCTGCCAACGAGCGATGAACCAACTAAATTTTCTAGTCGAATTTTAGGTAATTTGTACAGGATTTTGCTAAGAATAAAAAACATAAAAAGGAACATCCTCTAGAATCTATATAACCCATGAAACGAGGATGTTATTCTTATAATTAAGTAGGTGGAAATCCATTGCACTCATTTTTGCAGTTCTGATGTGTCAATTGAATTTTTCCATATTCAAACATCAAACCTCAATATTAAACATTTGGACATCCAAATTGGAATTTTTACTTTATCATACCAGATTAGCAGTCAAGCTGTATGTGAAATTCTCTTTCTATGTCGCAAAAAGATGATATCATCCGAATGGGAAGGAGCTTATACTGAACTTTACTTCCGAATTTCATAGCTCTTAAAGATAAAGTTTCTAAAAACATAGCTTTGGAAAATAATTGAATATTCTACGACCGTAGAATAAACAGGTCCTTCTGTAAATTTAAATGAATCCCTTCCTTCTCACACAAACGGTCTTTTATCTCCCATGAGTAAACTGGTAATCAAGTCCATTTCTATTCTAATGCTTACCCATAGAGTAGAATCGATGGACCAATATGGCTCAAAACTTGTTTTAATGTACTGTACTCAACCCCTGTACACTTCTCTGTAAAACATTAATGTACCTGAGGCTGACACATGCTTACTGTTTGATACGTCATACATGACATCAAACGTATTCTTCTATGTCAATACTTCATACTTAAATTAAACATCCAGTTCCATGATACATTACGTAAATACAAAGGAACATTTTGTTTAACTTAAATGTTCAATGATTAATAAAAATAAATGTAAAAATATTAATTGATCTTGTAATGTACATATTTACCACTATTTGGATGTACAACTGTGTGTATTGTAACTTTATTTCTTAAGTTTGAACTGTCATATCTACTTTCAAAGCAATAAGTTAATACAGATGACAAATATTAATGTCTTTAAATCCTCATACTGACAATCAAAATAAGAAATAATTTCCAAACCAAACAATATATGTAAATAAAAATATTTTATTATTGATTAACATTATTCCTGAGAAAATTAAATCCATGAACACACGTTTATTCGTCTGAACTCAAATTAAGTATCTGGTTCTAGTGTAGAAACTGGTAGCGTCTTTCATTTAAGTAAAATACAATAACTTCCTGTAAATAAGTAGTAAACATTATTTTTAACCAGCATATTTTAAGTAACTCGTGGTATTAATATTATATAAACATAGTATTTATATTTGACTTACAAGTTATAAGACAAAAATCTGTAACTCGTGAACTTTAAAAATACAACTGATAATTCCTTATAAACAAACTTCAAGTTCCTATACATGAAACTGTTTTAGATAATGTATACTATTAACAGAAAGGTTACACTCTTCCTTTATGAGCATTTTTATACTATCGATAGTAAAGTTACCTCAAACACGTCTTTCCAGCAGTAATTTCTAATACAAAAATAAAGTAAAATAATTAGTAGATTGTCCTAACGGAATTCAAATCGTAATGCGTTTCGTTACAAATGTTGTGGAAAAACAGTAAACGCTGTTTTTAACCCTGTAAAAATGTAATTTTTTCAAAAGATTTGTATTGAAGTCAACGAATGTTTAATTTGTTTTCCTGTTTATAGAAACTTCTAAATTTAACATCTTGATGAAAAATAATAAAATATCAAAATAATTCCCTTTTAAATGATAAGTAACAACGACAAATCCAACCCTTTCTTTCCTGTGGTGCACTTATCAAGGGGATACATTTGTTTCTTGTTGTTCCATGTACATTGTCTTATCATAACATGTAATGACTTCTTCAAAATCGGAATAGCCTCCCTTCAAATACCTGTAAATAGCAAAGAAGTGAACAACGCATACATCGGTTTAGTAACCTTTCAAGTACTTTCGAATAACAAACTTCACAGTAATTATATTTCATGTACCATTAAGTAATAAATAACAAATTATATAATTAAGAGGTGACAACGTAGGAAAGATTTTTATTATTTTTAAACGTCTTATTAAATCAAAAAATTACTATCTAAGTTAATTGGTGCAATGTAAATTCTAACATTTTGGGGCGAAATCTCCATGATAATAAGCTCGAAAAGTTCAGGGAGAAAAATTATAAATTGACCACAGAAAACTATAGTACAGTCGGACAGCCAACACTGGTTGTTATGTTTTTAATATATCTCATTTTAATAGTTTAATAGGAAACAGACCCGTGTTTGTCATAATTTATAGACTGTTACTATTTATTTTTTGTATATCTGTTGGAACAATGGCTGGGTACAGACTTGTGGTTAGTGTGCCGGAGTCGTGTTTCTGATGATTCAATGGTTCATGTCCCATTACAATAAAATTAAGCTCCACACTTTGGGACAGTGAATGCATCATAGGAACAATAGTCAAATCCCCTTATTCTATTAAAGTAGCCCAAGTACTGATGGTCAATACCGTCCCACTATTCTTTTAGAGTAGCACAAGAGCTAGTGATGAATGCTGTTGACCACCAGTACAAAATTAGGGATGATTAGAACAGACAGCCTTGTGTAGCTTTGTTTGGTTATCTAAAATCAAATTCTTAGAATAGATTGCTATTCTTTTTGCACTGCTTACCCAAGAACAGAAACATTTCACTGATTGTTCTTTCTGTTGATTGGGCAAAATTCAAAAACGTTCTAAAGAGCTGAAGTTGAATTTAGAAAGATTTGGGATTTTGAAAAGCGTATGGATATGGTATATGTTATGAATTCTTACACATTTCGAGCAATGAATACGGTGCATCATCACTTAAATAATTATAACATAAATAGGCCCTTATATTCTCCTTACCTATTATCAGAGAGTAACATTCAAATAAACTAAATTAGACTCACACGAAGAATTTTTAACCTCTACCTCACCCCACTGGCTAATGGTAAGGTTTTGGCTTAAGACACTAAAGTACAGTTTCAATACCTGTAGTGGGAAAAACACAGATATTTCATTGTGTACCTTTTTGCTTAACAACAATTAAGTCATTAATTCAATATTTTTTTTTATGTTAGAATGATATAGTTATATCCAAACATTCCTTGAGCTCTTGTAAGAAACAATAAATAAAATTCGCACATCTCTCAATCGTCCAGTTAAAGTTTTCTTTTCTTTTAAAGCTGAGCTAATTATGTTTTGCATTAGTGATTGTGGCATGTAGGTTAAGGAGCTCAGACCTTTTTGTGCAATATATCAGAATAGAACTCTTTGCACACGATGAATGTATCACCTTGAAATCCTGAAATTCTATTCATAATTGTTTATTTGTAGCTAAATCGCTGATATCTAACATTAACACATCTCATTTTTCCATTTACTCTGAATTTCATCAATAGTGGATTAGGAATCAAGTAGGTGATTTGAGACGTCTTCATATAACAATAATGGCAGATATTTTCTTTATCATTCTAAATCTCATTTAGCGATACAAATGGATTGCAACATCCGTAAGACAATCTCATTACAAAGATGTATTTGCAGTATGTTGTAATGTAATACAAGGATGAATGCTTAGGCCATTTTGCTTCTTCTTTTACAGTTGATAGTGTTCTGTGTGTGTGTGTGTGTGTGTGTGTGAGTGTGTTTTTTATAGCAAAGCCTCATCGGGCTATCTGCCGAGGAAATCGAACCCATGATTTTAGCGTTGTAAAGCGGAGGGCACGGTATGATTACTATTTTATAGTACAATTAGATTGCAAAACAATTTTGCATAATACACTATTGTCAACACTTTCTCCTCTATTAACAAGCTTTCAACCTGCATGAACTGTTTGAGCAACCCAAAGGCTTATTAATCCATGGAACTTAAAAGTAAATGAAATAGCACGAATTTCTATAGGCAATTGTATCATGTACAGAATTAACATGTCGACATGGAAGTGTAACTGTGTGCTCTGTCTTGATAGAGACATACCTTACCTGCATACATTCTATACAAAAATAGTATTTCCTTGCGTTTTAGTGGTATCATCTGGTTACTAGGATGGTATGCAGAATTGCCTAGGCATATCCTTGACTTTCATTGCAGCAAACTTAATTTTATAACTATCACCACAAAGCCCTTGAAAAATATTTTGGCACGTTTTCTTATCATATTTTCAATGTTTTATCGTCTGTAGGACAACACTACTTCGCTTGAATTTTCACAGCCTTGCTATGCTAGAGGACATTCACACAGCTTTTGACAGCAGCTAATTTTCCAATTTTAAATATGCTTTAGATATAGCTTGTGTATATGATCTGAATCTCACTTTTGTAGATCTATATTCACATAGATAATCTTCTTTACTGTACCAGCAGATGCTACCATTTCATATGCAAAAGAAAGTTGTAATACTAGGCTACTTGCAATAACAAACTGTTTAACTTTCTTCATTACGGTGCACCTAAAACCCTATCGATGAGTAACCTATTTTTCCTTGCTGGAATCACACCTTTTCTTCCTTTACTAATAAAATTCTATGCTAATGTTATTCCTTCCTTCATTTTCAAGGAGTAAATTTCTTTCCTCGTGTATTTTATAACTGCGGAATAGGAGAATTTTGTTTCATAAAATTCTTTTAGGTAACAGTTTCACATGGTTCATTGAAAGTAGTTTATTGTGGTCGATATTTAGGGAAACATTTTGTAGACATCGTGTTTTTCGGTGCCAAACTCAATAAAGTGACCTTCTTCAGTTCCTTTAAACTGTACAACAATATAATGCTTGCCACAACAAATGTTTAGCATAGAACGTTAATAACCGTCAACACTAGTTGAAAACGAATAGTCCCAATGCTTTGTGTAACATTGCAAACAAAATGATAAGTAGATTATATAAGTAGATGAGTGTGTTTGTGTGCATAAGTATGCAGTTACTCATCACCCTGTCTTAAAAACAAATATAAAAATATATTTGAAACTCAGTTAGCTAAAGTGTGAAAAGCGGTCAACCAAATCTTTCATATCTACACATAAATACACAAAAAGTATTTTGCGTATTTTTGTTTTGAATATATAAAGTATTATACGTTTTATCTTTGCTTACTCAATTTTTAAATGCACGCGAGGTCACGTGCATATTCAATTAGACATTAAGACAGCATGAAATTTCTTCTTATGTGTATGTTATATCCATTTAACGTAAAATAAGCTAACCTGGCTTACCTGTCAACACGAGTGGCATCAAAAGCAGTTCTTCCATGTAACACTCTGTAGTTATTTAAGGCAATATAGTCTCCTTCCGTTAAGTAAAATCTTATCTGGGATTCTGGTTCTGCCATCTTCTTACAGAACAACCTGTTCGTAACAATATCATGAACAAAATTACAAAGAGAGTAACTTACTCTGGCTTTCTTTTTATTACGCTAATATTATAGGATATCAGCTTGATACTAATGTAGTTTCATTTTCATACATAAAGAGTGTTTCGCATATTCATTATATTATGTCTAGACGTTTGAAATATGAGAATAAAGAAAACAAGCTCAAGTGATTCATGTGATTTTTATCTATAAATTTACTATATTATCAATTCATAAAAGGCTTAGAACATATCAAAGTTCAATCCAAAAAACTCATCTCCACCAACTTAATATTAATGATTTGCAAACTAAATTCTACCGAATATGCGCTTTCTTGGTTCCACTTGAGATGTTATTTTTGTATTGATTGTTATTTGCTATATGATTATATTTTTATAATCTGTAGTTTACTTTTCATGACATAGTTGTAGATGGTCAAATTGTGACAACTGTTAAAATAATCAGTAAATTAAGATAAAACCTAATGCCTGATGCACTTAAATAACCTACCCAATCATCTTCGTTTTTGTGCTTTCACCCGTTTTTGAATGGTACAGTTTTTCCTGGTGATAAACATATTACCTTTTAATTAAAACTCTTGAAACTCTGAAAACAGATGAATTTTAATTGTAATTAAAATAAATTATACTTCTTGGTAATAACTACAAAAGGTTGCAAGATATGTGCCCTTCTATAACAAGAATAAATATATTTATTAACGTATTTTAACTTTTTCATGTAGATGTATTGCTTTAAACTAATTTCTAATACACAGGATATAGATACTTGTTAAATCGTTTATATCACTGCCTCATGCCAAGATTGCGTGCAACAACAGTAATACAGAAAAACTTCCTGTTAATGTGTCAAACCCAAAAAAGTTGTTGCACAGTGTGGAACCATAAAGGGATAAGAAAAACGAGTTAATTCATACAATGAACTAAATTTAATATGTTTCATAACTGCCATTAAGCAGAGCACTTGGCATCTTATTACAAGCCAGTATAAGAAAAGTACATCACGAGCCTTCAAAGCTAGCAAAGCTCACTGACAACAACAATACAAAATAGTGTCTAAAACCAATACGAGGTGCAACGACAACACTTCGTATCCTATCATTACAATAGTAACAATGATACGTGATCCAGAAAATAGGGTGATTTTATATAAAACTCAGTCTGAGGATGTCATATTAATCAGGATTTCTCTCTCGATTTCAGGACATTTTCAGCGAAGAGACTGATATTAGGCGCTTGTACGCTGTATTTAGTGATAACACGAAATAAGGTAACATATTAGTGCTTAAAAAGATGGTAAACATGTGTAAGATAGAGGAAGCTAAGTTTACCACTTGATTCAAAATTGATAACCTAAAGGGAATGGCGTTCACTACTTTCTGAGCTATAAAGTAGTATTTGGTATAGCCACTCGATTATTTTACACTTATAGTTGGTTTACTGAATATTTTACAAACTGAAGTGTATTTCAATCATTAATTTGTGAGGTATCAAGTAATTTTTATTTCAAGACTTTGGCTGACGTTTAGTCAGTCATATTCAAGTAAGTATTCTGAAATTACATGCACGTAATTACTTACATACACGTCGAGCAGAAAGTACAAAGTTGCAAACTTGTGTCGACCCTTTTACTGCAAACGTTGTTCTTAAGCCTCAAGCTATGCTATTTAGTATGAACTTCTTGGAATTTAACCTAATCGAAAAATAATGTAGAACCTGTACAGATTTATTTAATGCACCAAAGCTTTACCTAAGTATAGAGGTCGAATATTCCCATAATTCTATAAAATATTTTGATTTCTTATCTAGGTTTTGTTTTTGTCTTCGAGCACAGGAACTAGACAGTGTTCATATAGACTAAAAGCTGGTCAGTTTCATTACATAAAAAAAATGTGAATGAAAATATTTCATATTACTTGCGTTTGCTTGGTTTTCCTTCAATGTTCCTTCCTATTCTGTTCATAAAAGATGGAAAATAATTCACTTTATAAAGTTTATTTTCCTATAATTTTAAACCGGAGTATCAGAAGTCACAGGTATCGAGTAGTGTGCCTGGTAGCGTGTCAGTGGACATTTCTATTTGTACGGTAGTTTTCAGAGATAGGAGATGGAAATATTTCTGAAGATTTGGCATTACATCTTATACTTAGCATCATTAAAGGCCACCGCTATTAGCGATTTGAACCCATTTGTTATCTGTATCTATCACCAGAAGATAATGAAAAACGGATCTTGATTATTTTATTGCTTAACTACTGTATTCTGTTGGTATTCTCAAGTAGTTCAGTACAGACATTCTGGTTATGTGGGGAGATATACATATGAGAAAGGTAAATTCCGACCCAGTCTAACCTTACCCCTGTATTCTAAAACAGTCATCACCACGTGCCTGTCTTTTAGTGTGACTTATTTATTCCTTTGTTTGCCTTATTTTTCCATTCTTTCCTTGAAACATGAAAATAATCCACATGACAGTAAGAGTTTGAACAGAAAAGGCAGAAACAAGTACATCCAGATTGTGTGTCTGGTATAATGCGAGTGAGCCTGTGAGACTCAGAATGAACCTTGGAGAATATGCTATAAATTCTTCAATCAGATATGTATAATTATTTTACAAAATACTACAACTAATACCTGACATATTAGCTCGCAAAATCAAAGGAACATTAACATCTACCCTTCCCACAGTTTTAGAATTTATAGAACAGACGGTAAAGGGAGCATCTACTTATCTTCTTTCGATCTTGTGGCCCTATAGACCTATAACGTCTAACATGCAGAGGATTACTAAAATTATCAGATACTCATTGTTCTTACCAAGATAATTCGGTAATTTGTTTTCCTTAATTCTTGACCATTATAATTCCATTTGAAATAATCACTTTTAATATACTGCCTAGAATATTATAACAGAAGCATTTTATATTACAACAGATTTTCATATATCCTGTATCTCTACCACTCATGACTCGATCTCTGTTCGTTTTAACCATACTTAGCAGGAGGAACTATTTCATCTTTTGTTGTATTTAGCGATTTCCATCCAAATCAAATGTCCAAAAGAATACTGCTATCTCCTATAATTATATACAGTTTAATTTGACTAGCTGTACTATAAAACCTTAGAGAAAGCATGATTTTTGCAAGCAGAGATTTATCACGGATTACGTTCATAACAGACTCGAAATGTCTAACAAGGAAGCTTTACTTGAAAGGAAGTTTCTGGATCTTAATTTTTAACGTAGGAAGAGTGAAACACATATGGGTAAATGTGGTATTTTAAAATACCTTGTTGTTTAAATGTTTTATGACTATTTACTAACTTTCATCAGAAGCCTTTTAGTAAATACATCCTTTTCACCTGTGTTGAACATTTGTTTTCATGTTCCTTCACACAGACCCTAAACAAATTTTTGTATTTTAGTTGTTACGCTATTTTTACATAATAACTATTTCCACCATGAAACAGTTTCCACCAATTAATAATGCTGATATGTTGATGCCTTTCGGACTTTCTATTCTTCATTGAAAAGGAAATTTGTTGAGATATATTATCCCAAACTGTGAGGAAATTACCATAAAATATTTTCAATTTTCACCATCCAAATTATAAGTAATGATTTTTGCATCCAGTCCAACAGCTCCTTCTATAACGTGAAATTATTTATCGCATTCAGAAAATGAAATTAGTAGGTTTGCTAATATGCTTACTTTAATTCTTTATATAAGCCGATCTAGGATTAACTTAATATCAAATAGATTATCTCTTCCGTGTCCTTTATGATTGATAGGTGTTCTTTGCCGTGGATCTATCGTGCTCTAATCCATGTAAACCAGACTACGTTTCTATTTTCACCAAGTGTTATCCAATAAAGTTGCATAAACTTTCGTCTAGATGCTAAAGCTCTTTACACTCATCCGCTCCAAAGTTTCTACTTATATTCTACACTTATTACTGTTTTCACTATTAGGCTACATACAATCTTATTTGCAGTGTATTGAAACCAGCCAGTACTGCAGTCACAGCATAATTTATATAGATGTGTTAACATAATAAAAGTCTCAGATTCGCTCACTGTATGACCAAATTCTCTTTTATTTCATTTCTATAAAATTCATTTAATTACGATCTCTATCAGTTTAGTTCAGTACCTGGCAATGTTAGTATCTAAAGAATGATTTGACTGATGTAACTGCACGATTGCACCAGTTCTTCTACATAGATATTAAGAATACCTAGGAAGATACTTGAAGAAACTTGACAAAAGCCTTTAGATCAACAACGGACTAAAACGTTTCTCAGGTAAAGTCGTTCAGTAGAATGTTTATTATCTTAGAATAAGTTGTTTAATAACATTGTGCATGTTTTTCATGTCTTATTAGACCACAGTTGTATTTTACCAGAAATTAATATCTGTAAGAGTTGAGTGGCACTCATTTAACTGTTGCCTGCTGTCACTTTAAAGTTCTACAGCAGGTGTTTTCAAACTTTCTTATCCAAGTAATGAACATTTTGTACGACCAATCACGGCATTGTCATCCTGAAAGTGTTTTATAAACAGGTCATTGGCCTGTATTCCCTGTTTTACAATTTAATTTGATTATTACTATATTTATTTTATAAACACTAGATTTTCGTTTATTGCTGGCACAGTTTTTAACAAAGTTTCTTCATAAAAATTTTTTATAAAAAAATATCCTTTTATATAAACTATACATTCGTGTTTATTATGAAGTCCTTTTATTTTTACCAGTTAATGGTTTTATTACTTTTTGTATCTTAAGCATTTGTATTTTGTTAATGCTTATAATTCCACATTTCATTTTCGTTTCCAATTAAAATATTTTAGATTCGTTGTTGAATATATTTGCATATATTATTTATATGATTTAGTGCATATAAGCTTGGTCACCATGCACCAGTCAGCCGTAAATCCTAATTACAACTTTCACAATTCTGTTTATTCGAAACCTAAAGTGCAAAGTAAGCAGATACTGTAGCAAGCTCCAAACTTAGTTGAATTTTATGTTTACCAAACCGCATAAAGAAATTATCAAGACTGAAATGCCTAACTAGCAAAAGTCCCAATAAAATATTGTTTAAAAAGTTATTTTGTTACAGCATCTGTAACACAAAACTTGATATCATCGACCGATAAATTTGTCATAAGAGGACACAAAGTTGCTATAAACAACGAACCATAAATCTTTTTAAAAAGTAACGAAACTGAGAGCATAAACAGAAGGAGTTTTACAAAATCTTAAAAAAGACAAAACTAGCACTGAAAACTTAAGAATTAAATATTGGTAATATTTGACACTCCTAATAAACAGTTCTAAATACCTCTGTCAGACATATTAGCTCTATATGGTATATGCATATTTAATTTAGTTTTACTGTATGTAACCCTGAATATTAAAGGTTTATTAAGCTAATTATGAACAAAATCAGCGGTGTCAGATCTACTATTAGCGAGTTTATGTTTTTTCTTTACATACTTAAGCTAATAAACTTACATATCAACTACGTTTTCTGATATATTACGTACGTATTACTGAACTCACTGATATGCTTCGTAAAATGCTGTAACTTTATCTCCGGGAATTTCTGGAGGTGACATTGAACGGTTGTTGACGTGTATTTTCTTGATATTTCTTTCGTTGTCTGTTTCAATCACTTTTTCAATACTAGTATACCACCGCTGAAAAATTGGGAAAAAACAACAACTTATGTATCACAAATCGCATTCAAGTTGAAAAATGAAGAGTTCCGTAAATAATAATATAAAAGGAATCTTTGATATTTAGACTGAACTTCGATCATGTACATCTGTAGGTTTAATATTATTCTGCACTCCGATGGATCAGCTGTGGAGTTGTAATCTTACAACGCTAAGATCTGGGGTTCGATTTCCACCCTATAAACACAGCTGATACCCCCATGTGTGTTTCTCTAAAATACACGTTATCTTATAATATTGACAAGTAAACTGGCTTGGCATGGCCTAGCGCGTTAAGGCGTGCGCTTCGTAATCTGAGGGTCACGGGTTCACATCCCTTTCACGCCAAACATGCTCGCCCTCCCAGCCGTGAGGGCGTTATAATGTTCGGTCAATCCCACTATTCGTTGGTAAAAGAATAGCCCAAGACTTGGCGGTGGGTGTTGATGACTAGCTGCCTTCCCTCTAGTCTTACACTGCTAAATTAGGGACGGCTAGCACAGGTAGCCCTCGAGTAGCTTTGTGCGAAATTCTAAAACAAACAAACAAGACAAGTAAACTGATGAAATAAGAATTACATTTGTCTACTAGGTAACAAAGTAATATATTACTTTACTAGAATCAGACTGTGCCAAATTCTAACAAAATATAAATTATAATTTCAAAATTTTATTTATTGTTCTATGTGCAAGCACTCTTTTTTACTTTAATACACCGTAATAATGAGCGTACTACAATTTTTTTCACTGCAGTAAAGTTGAAACAAAATAAATATTAACGACATCAAAAACGGTATGTTATTAGCGTAACGCTAAAATTTTAACGTGAATTATTATTAGTTCATTAACAAAACAAAAGGTAGCTCATTAATAGAATAGGCACTGTTTAATTTACTAAAGAATAACATTAATTAATTAAACATTGTTCTCTTTATTAGGATGATTTCTAGAATTTGAAGGATTGAGCCCAAACCAAAACTATTATAACTTACTATGTCATAGCCATATAAATGTCTTGATAATTCAAAAGGAAAAATTCATTATTTATCTCTAGAATAGTCAATCGTAGTTTCAGAATGAACTTTATGTTCATAAGGAGGAAAATTAGGTGAAAAGACACCTTTTAGTAAAAGTAGTCACACATCAATTATGACCAGTAGCCAGCAAGATGTACTTTTTGTGTTATTATTATTCACGTGATTCATTGTATAAATACAAAGGCAGCGGACGCGAATGATGAAAACATTATTTCAATATCCAAGTAAAAGAATCACAGTTTGAGTTGAATAATTTTTTTAAAAAAACAAGAGGTTTATTTACGATGAATAGCTCAAAGTAACACATGCAGGTACACTCACCCGCTGGTTCATTTTACCCTGCGCAAATGGCATATTTTTACCAAAGACTTGAATTACAATATATGTTACTGCCAATACTAATACTAATGATATTTTGCACCATTGTTTTAGATGTCTGCTGAAAATATGTAATTGATTTACATTAAGCGAATGCCTCTTATTTTAACTGTCAGTTGCCAAGAGTTAGATAGCAGCCATTTAACTTTATCACAGAAATCCGTTACATCAAATCTCATAGGTAAGACGGTCGCTATCCACAAAAAAACATGCATGTTTTCAGTATCTCAAAACTTTTTGTCACTTTCTAAGTTCTAAGTTGCTTTTATTATAAAACATGGTTTTTTAATGTTCATTTTAATTGGTGAAAAATAAATTGAAAATTGAAGTGGCGATCCTCACCTTAGATTTCCCTATACGTAATGTGGAATGTTCTAGAATTACACCATGAGCTGAGGTTTTCATGACTTTCTTAACTAATATTAAATGACTAATTCCATTATATTCACTGCTAAGAATAAATCAAGCATGGAAAGCAAAAGGGGGGACAGACATAAATATAATAACAAGAATATTTTTATTTAGCACATAAGTCTTACAATTAAACAGCTTCATTATTGTTTACAACCAAATGACTGCTGAGGCAGAAAATGAATCAAAATACATAATCAACAAAACTGACAGATAAACAGATAAAATAATTATGCCTGCTCTACACTTTCAGGTCACATCGATATATTCCAGAGTGGTATTCAAAAATCGTAGATTAGATTTGTTTTGTTGATCATTGTGATTGATATTAAAGGGGTATTAATTCCCCTAATAACATACACAAATATTCTATTAGGTGTAATCCATATTGCAAGGGAGAAATTATATCAAACTTAACTGTGCTAGTGTAACTTCTGTAAAATATCCAATATGTCGTACAATCTTAATTCTAAACGAGTATTAAAATAACTTTATGATTACTGATATCCGAAATACAGATCACCAGTTCAATACATTTTAAAATATATTCCTACATATTTTTGAATAAATATATATTTTTTGTTATAAAAGATTAATAACTGACATAATTTAAATATCATAGCTGTAACTTGTAAAATGTCAACAAGAAAATGTTAAGCTTCGAAAAACATATTCCATGTTAAGCTCCTTCCAGGTTTTTTTCATTATGAAGGGCCCGGCATGGCCTAGAGCGTTAAGGCGTGCGCTTCGTAATCTGAGGGTCGCGGGTTCGCGCCCGAGTCACGCCAAACATGCTTGCCCTCCTAGCCGTGGGGGCGTTATAGTGTGACGGTCAATCCCACTTTTCGTTGGTAAAAAAGTAGCCCAAGAGTTGGCGGTGGGTGGTGATGACTAGCTGCCTTCCCTCTAGTCTTACACTGCTAAATTAGGGACGGCTAGCACAGATAGCTCTCGAGTAGCTTTGTGCGAAATTCCAAAACAAACAAACAAACAAACAAACTTTCATTATGAAAAACACGCTTACGTTCACGGCCGTATCAAAGAGAGTGAAAGTGATCGGAATGGTAGAGAGAATGTCAAAATGTTCTGGATGGTTTTTCTTCAGCCAATTGGCAGCGTAGAAGCCGTCATTAAAAATAGACTTTCCTCCTGCTTCGTCTGTTCCTCCTACTAGCGAGGATTGTATACAGTGAAGTATTTGAATCCCTGAAAGTGCGTGAGGTATAAATAACTCATTTGTATTAATAAGTAAAATTACAAACAAAACTTGTGGACTAAGAGACATATTACGTCTCTAATTTGTCTTTTTTACCATCTTTTTGAATATGAAATCTTGGGGATTTTAATTCTCATATTTAAACTCTTAATTTAAGACACTAACTTGCAAACAACAGGAGAAACAACCACTGATGAATAGCTTAGTTGTTCTAAATAAAATTATGATATTTAAAACACTGACCAGGTGTTGTTTCCTTGTACGGAAGGTCTGTATGTTGTTCCAGAGCTAATCCAGTGTAAGCAAGATGAAGACGTGGATTTGTAGGTATAAATCTAACGTTGTAGGTTTTTCCATACATTGTGGGTCTAACAAAACTAAAACGTTCTGTCGTTTGTACTATCCCTTCTTCCGTCGCAGGTGTTCCTAAAAAATAAAAAGAATAGTTACGTCATTATTTTAAACTTTACAGATGCGATTTAGTAACATTTATTTTGGTGAACATTTTTAAGCATCGGTTGTTCCCCCCCAGTAGCTCAGTGGTATCTCTGCGGACTTGCACGCTAAAATCCGGGTTTCGATACCCGTGGTGGGCAGAGCACAGATACCCCTTTGTGTAGCTTTGTGCTTAATTCAAAACAACAACAGCATCGGTTGTAATCACCAGCAATATTTGTCTCACTAAGAGCTAATTGGTCATTTAAATGTTTGCAATATACTTAGTTAATTATTGTAAATTAATAACATATCTCCATGTCAAATTATTAATTTAAACATTGCAAATAATCAAGCTCAGAAGTTTTGAAAAAAAATGTTCTTCAAACATGTACAAATATATTGAATAAATTTCACCACCTTTTAAACAAACATGGTTTAAGCATTATGATATTTGCAGTTTTGAATGTTTGTTTTATTTAAAAGTACGTATGCCATCTTGACATATAAATATGGAATGCTAGTTTTTCTTGTTTGTTTTCCACATACATGTTAATGATTTTTTAACTTGGTGTGTACACGTTATTTGGACCTACCTCTAACCAAAGCTATGCCGTATTTAATCATTCCTTCCAGAAAAGTCTTCAAACCTTCGCGAGTTTCCATAAAATCTTTAAATTGGATGGTAGGTGGTTTCCCAGTTGGAAATGTGTTAGCATTCCAATATTCTACTGGAGGGTGAATGAAGTGTTTAATGTTGGTCGAATTGCGGAAACATTTGAAATAGTTATATAACCTGCAAAATATATTTAACATCAACTTATAATTCTGAGAGAGAAAACAAAAAATAAACATGTTTTGGGATTTTCTTAATTATGTATGAAATATTTTTAAAACCTTTCAGCTTTCACAACATCACTTAACTATAACTTTGAATTCCCACTTAGAATCACAGACTTAAGATATCTATATCTATTTGGTTTTGTGAAAAAAGGAATAAATCCATAACGTTCAAAAATCACTTAAGATTGCATTTTAGCTAACAAGACATAACACTTCGAAGTCATGAAGAGCACTATAAGAGTTATTAATCTAATAGTAACTAAAGTAGTATTTATTATAATCCTTACTGAAGTGTTGAGTGTTTCTACAGCAAATCTTATTTGGTTCACCATTTTAATCTTTTAAGTTATATTTAACAATACATTGTAATAATAATCGATTTGTAGTTTGTATATCTAGAATAAACAGGCATATTTTTAGATTTAAAATACGGTATTTTTTCTCACCTAAATTTATGGCAGTAATGCAAATATTTCTTAGAAATAAATTATTTGCATTTATGTTGTGCCTTTCAATATAAACCAAGACTTAGTAGGTATTACGAAATGTCTACGAGATTTAGCCAACGACATTCTCATAATTAAAATGCATCAAAAACCTGGTGTTTATTAAATTTGCGAGTACAATAACTGAATATACCAGCCAGCTTGCAAAGCTTACTCATTGATTTCTTTAATTGTATGTTCGTACCATTTGGCATCATAAGCACTTTTGTGAGCTGCACTTTCATCAGAAGATACCCATTCTACCTCCACTTCTCCCGTTTGGTTTACCCTGACATTTTTTGGTTGGATCCTAAAATCCAAGTTCATAGTGTCAACAGTCTTCTGAAGCGTGTAAGGATGAACGCATTCCGGACAACGACAGTTGTCTCGTAGCTGTGTAAGTAAAAATTAATTTAAAATGAATCATGAGCTTATAAAGATGCACTGTAATATCACTAGCATATTTGAATCTCAATATTAAAAAAAATCCGATCACAATAAAATAACTTGACTTTTTCAAAACAAAAAGAGACAAACTCTAATAGAAGTACGATTTATAGATAAAATATGACTTATAGTTTAACATTTTTTTTCAAAGTAAGACAATTAGAACGATCGTGCATTTAATCACATATGTATTTTTACATTACACGCTCAAGTGTAGAATATTTTTATATGTAATAAATTGATATTAACATGTATGCTAAACTTCACTATATTACCTAAAGTCCTTACGTTTTCATTGAAAATACTTACCCATATATTTTTAAAACACCAAGATACATTGTCATTGAATTCCACATAGACGGCATCAGGCTGTTTCACTTTAACTGCAGACACTACCAACGGTTGATCTTGTATTTCCTTTGCTATCGTGGTTGCTGCCCAGCTGTAAGCTGAAGTTAAACTAATATATTACACTGTAGCTAATTAATGTACAAGTGTAAACGTATGCAAACAATAAATTTATTGGATTAAGTAAGCTTCTTATCAAATTATAGAGAAGGATAGTACACTTAAGTTAGATTTGCTGGAATATTCAACTCTGTATTGTATTGGTGGAAGATGATTAGGTATAATACCTGATCTACATTAAAAAGTCGACAAGCAGTCACGTGTATTTAAACACACTGATCTTGCTCCGTTTTCTTATTGCTTTCAGTTGCTTTCAAAATCGTTTTTGTTTTTTCAAAATCTGCAGTTTAAAAGTTGATTTGTTGATGAAACAGGTCATCTTTAAAGCATTCAAAATTATATTTCCCATTTATCTTCCTTCAACTTTATATCTTTTAAAGCTGCTCCATAAATTGTTTTTAAAAAATCCCCTTTTTGTTATAAAGCGATTGAAAGACATTTATGAATAACCGTATTTTAAGAAAGTGTTTATTAATATATTGTGTTTCCTTGCCTCAAAGCTCTAAGCTTAAGCTCTTATAATGCCAAAATTAATGGTTTAATCCATGAAGGAAACAGTATTGGTAGTCTACTGTCCAGCTGTATTTATCAAATGTTTTCCTAAAATAAAAGCACATTTTTATCACGTCATAGTGGCTTAGAGAATAGTTTTGAGTTTGTTTGTTTTCCTGGTACAAATATCTATCTGAGAGCTCCATCATCTCTCGACCGATTTTAGATATAATTACAGTTTTGGACTCATTAATTCTACCTGAAGGAATTTCAATTTGAAAATTGATTGGCTGGTAAAGCAATAAAACCGAATCGGTAGATATCACTGGCGCACATAAATATAGCTAATAAAAGGAAAGAAACAAATGTTTCTTAGATTAATTTACTCTATTCTGTCTAAAATAGTTACAAGTACCTCTACCATTGAAGATTCCTCTTTTTTCACTATGAAGTACTTTTAGTACATTTTAACAAAAATGTATCATATCATGCCCTGTATGCAACACCAAACATTTCAATGACCATTGTAAATGTATCATAAACACTCAACAACCTCAAGTTATTAATACTGAATTTGTTCATGCTCATGTTACTGCAAGATGGATTTTAAAATAATCCTTCCTAAAATGTAGACTTACATTTAAATAATCTAATTTTATATCATTATCGTACTCATTTTCATTTAGCGTTTCATATTTTCATAAGCTGTTTGACGTCTGTATGCTGTAAATATATTTATTGTGAGCAATGGGCTTCCGTGTACCTGAGCATTATGATATAAGTTATATGTGGAGTTTGCAAAAACCGCAAATTTTAAGCTCCCATAATGTTTCCTTCGTATATAAAAACGTTTTCTTACGACTAAATTAAAAAACTTACTAAAGCCGTTTTACATCATTTAACAAATTCAGACTTATGTTTTACGTTCTGAAGTAAGACCCGATCACGGAAGTATATAATTTTTATTGGGATGATTATTTTGTATCGCATAATTTTCAGACATGTTTGATCCAATTTTCTGATTGGCCAGGGTGAGGTTGTGCTATAAACACAGATTAGAATTTCCAAACAGACTCGTTTTTGTTTTGTAAGATCTACTACATGTTGTGGCTTCTGGTCTTTATTATCTATAGCCTGCTTATCACATGATTTTAGTCAAGCAGTCTAACCACTGCAGTTTATTTCCATATTTTTCCGATAAACACAGTTTAATTTTTTCATTATCTTCACACTGTTTCTTTTTAGTTTTATCTGTTTTTTTATCTTAATACAACGCATCAGTTCAACCGTAGAGCTGGTATTTTACTCTAATATTTGTTAGTAAACCTTTACGATAAGCTTGGTCTCTCTCTCATTTCGAAAACAAATACGTAAGCCTGGCCTTCCTTGTACGAAGTCTGAAGTAAAACTTATTTCCTCAAAAAGTGCATTGTTTGTTTTGAATTTCGCGTGAAGCTAGAGAAGGGCTTATCTGCGCTTGTCGTCCCTAATTTAGCAGAAAAATACTTGAAGGAATGCAGCTAGTCATCAGTGCCATTTCTTGGGATACTGTTTTTATCGAGAAATAGTAAGATTGACCGTTGCATAACAACACCTCCTCGGCTGAAAGGCTGAGTATGTTTGATGGGACCCAGATTCGAACCAGGGCCCTGACAGTTTAAATATAGTCTAGAGAATAAGTGGATTTGTTAACTGATATATTTTATCTCGAATTAATTGTGTACTTCTGGTAAAATAGTTTCATAATTTATAGATAGACCGAGTATGAGTGCTCAATTACAATAATCAACTTTACTATTTTCTTAAACAGTTAAAACAATGAAAAGCAAGATTCAAATCCGTTTCTATTTCAAGGTTGGTTCTAGACTGAATAAACATCATGATACTTGATTAAACTGGGAAAGTGAAACCACCCAAAACAAATTGGGATGGATGATCCACGTGAAACATCATTTATATTGAAACATAAGAGGATAATAACCTCAAGATATTAACTGAATCTTGAAGGAAATGCAGCTGTACAGTATCGTTTAAGTTAGAGCTCTTTCCCGTAGGTAGATAAAAGGTTCTATTTTGAGTGTATGGCATACGAGGTAGTAAAGAAAACAACTTAAAAACCTGTTTCAGTGATGCATTATGTGAAAAAGACATACATCTTCACAACTGAAAACGTTTTAAAGATATTTTATGAATACAGAGAGGTATGAAACATATGGCATCTTATGTATCACACTTTTACTCTAGGCTTGTCTTCAAACTGATATGAATCTTTACTTTAAAGCCAACTTAATATATGAAAGCACGTTGGTCAAAAAAGGTGAATTTTCTCTAGCCTCTGTAAAAACACTCACTCGCAACAAAGATGACAAAGAAACTCAATAATTATATCACGATACCCCATGTATTCATGTACACGTTTATTACATTTAATAACAACTCAAAAAAAATATTTAATCGTATATGATATGTTCATAAATACTCTTTAACATAGTTAAATCCAGTAGTTATACAAAATACGCCCTTCACTTAAATAATATGATTGCTTTTACATACAGAAAATTGCTACTATAAAGCAGTTTACCAACACACAACCAAATACACAAAGTGACCCCTTAACACTAAAATATAAATGCTAAAAATAAATATTTTAGGACTGATTTAATATACAATAATTTCCACATGTAAATACATCTACTAAAGCAACTACCAAAAAACTACAATAACAACTAGTAATAATTGGTCCCGACTATGTGTAACAAGCACACCACGAGAAAGGTCTATGAGTTTTTTTGCCTTAGGTCAGCAGCTGGGCATCATTATTATTAAATGTTTTTTGCAGTATTTAACCCAAGAATTTCTGACGAGGCCAGTTTAGTGAAATGCTGAGCACTGAAACAGACTTATCACATATAAAGAGTTTTTAACAGGTTTATCACATAAGGTCAATGCGAGTAATATTATTTGAGAAATTTAATGTTCTATATCAAAACTTATATAACCTGTTGACTGCCAAGTATTTCATTTGCTACAATATAACTCTAATGCTTCTTCATTTTGTAACTTTTTCGTGACGCCATTTTGGATCGAAAGTGAAACAGTTTGAAAGTAGGTCAAATGCATGTATGGTGCTGGCATCTGTCGTTGAAGTTAGGTATTATTGAAAACTAATTATCTCGTCCGTGGCACTGTGTTACCGATTGGCTTGGACGAGTTATCTCGTCTACGGCAATGAACAGGTTATCACTGTTAACAACTAAATCGCACATTGTTTAATTAGCTTTTTTACTGTGAATTACTATAAATTTAATAAGCTTACATACATTTAGTATGTGGCAAAGTATGGTTAGATCACAACAAAAATTACAAAAACCTTGGTATAGGTGGCCTTTCAGGCATTTGATTAAGTTTAGTTTTTTTTTTAATCTGCTAGGTGACTTTGTTATAGTGGGTCTTCCCAACAACCAGATTTGAAAGGAATAGAAGCTTATGTAGGTATACGTAAGGTGAACGATTCTTAAAAGGGAAAGATATGTAAAGCTAGCATAGAATTTAAGGAAACTCAGAGACAGAAAGTTTAAATCTGTATGATGTAGTAAATGTTTCTATTTGTATTTTATTGGAATATATAAATAAAATAATTTCTATCTAGTCTAGTCACACTTTCACCTATAAAAAATTAAAAATTTTCTCCTACATATTATACTTTACATTGTCTACAGCTAATTACGTAGGCTGTATATTTGTTTTACAATGTAATATCAATACATTTTGTTTGTGGACACGAAAAGCTTTATTTTTATGCAATTAGTGAATATATTTTTGTAAACGATGTTACAACATGTCAGGTAATTTCTCTGGTTACACCGTTCAGTTAAAGTAGCTGTTATGATATTGCTTCTAGTAAAGACCTGAAAATTTGTCAGAGCCAATAAAATTAAGAGTATGAGATTCCATATTATCAGACTAAGTACCAGGGAAACGTTAATATTGATATTTCAAGCACAAATCAAAATAACAGAAAAATAAATAAACCTTTTACCAAAGAAATACTCCAGAATGACATTACATGCCACTCTCAAAACTAGATAACTAAAAACCCTTTAATACTCGTGACTGATAAGCATAAATTTCATGACTATATTGAAACCCTTAGCAATAATGCAACTGATATATAAATCATTTAAGTGATCAACATAAAAAACAACTTCTTACAATACAGGAATTTACACACTATTACACGTTTGCTAAAAAAAAGAACATAATACTTTTAATTTAATTTTATTTACTTTATTTTGTGTTTAACCATCACAGGACGAGTTAACTCATTGTTGATGGTTATATTTTGTTATTTGATTTGTTGTGTTTAATTTATTGCTTAATAAACTTATTTATTATTATTATTATTTATATAACAGTGAAATACATTAGAATATTCCTTAAATTGATAAAAATAAAAGATAAAAGAAGCTTTTTGTTGCAATGGTTATATAATGAAAGAAACACAGAAGTTAACAAAAACGTTTTAGCTTCATATTAGTTACATCCATTTAAAACCTAGGTCAAAGGGTAAACAAAATTCTTTAAACACGAAAACACAAAACTAGTCATATAAACCTTAAAATTAAAAGAAAATACCCTGAAAATATCTCACAAATAAAATATACATATGCACATAGATGAAAAAGAAATGTGCATCACTCTTCCACAAACAAAACTGAAAACTCTATAAAAAAAATAACAATTCATTTCAGCGCAAATAGTTGTATTACACACCCTTTAACAAGCACCGCAGTACATAAATTAAATAGAATAACAAATATACAAAACGAGTTAAATAAATTATACCATATTTAAATTATCTACACTACACTCTCAGATAACTGAGAGCAGAATTGGCCTTGATTTACAATACGATTTAGAAAGCCAAAGTCAATAACAGAGAACCCAAAGCTACCTTTGAGGATCCACCGATACAGTTAACATAAACTGAGAACTCATGCTTCAGGCTTTTCTGACTTCTTGACTAACGGAGATAGGGGTTTGGATGTATGCATAACTAATCCCCATCATTCAGTGATGTCGAGAAACCCACTTGTTGAGAATTTTATATGCAAAAACGGCTCGTCTGGGTTCAGAAAATATTTTAAATAGAAGAGCGAACAACGTTTCGACCTTCTTCGGTCATCGTCAGGTTCACAAAGAAACAGGTAACTGACCGGAAGCTGACCACATGTTTGGAAGGGGTTGTGTAACTGAGTGTCGCAATGACTTACAAAAACAAAAAATGAACCTAGACCATCAACTAGCATGCTGCATTAAACCAGAGATTTACGGACTTATACAGCGAAACTTAAACCAAATCAACACTAAGAACGACAGAGACAAAAAGATATGCCACAACAAAAAACTTGAAAAACTAAGATGTAAACAGAAAAGACATCAACATGACAAACCGTTGACCAACCTCATAATTAACAGATCCGACCGGCAATTAAACACAGACGAGATACATCTACTTAACAAAGGACTCAACTTCGCAATAGCACCAAGGTACATTCCAACCATAGAAATCAAAACATGTTTAGAAGACCTAGCCAGGAGACTTGTGATACTTTCTACAGAAAACAAAAACAACAAACAGAAAGAAGACAACTTAGATAATTTTATTGACATCCAACAGCCAAACTTCCCAGGTAAAATTACAAATTTATATTTTCCAGAAACACCTAAAAACAACATCTTAAACGATTTTTTCAAAGAATTTTCTTACAAAACCATCAACATAATTTCACAAAACAGATTACTAAAAAACAACCTTACAAAAAGAGACATTAATTCCATTAAAAACCTAAAACAAGACAGAAACATAAAAATTCTAAAAGCAGATAAAGGTAACGCTATAGTAATAATGAACACGAATGAATACATACAAAAAATGAATAACATCCTATCAGACACGAACAAATTTAAACCAATACACACAAATCCAACAAAGACACACGAGACGCAACTGAACAAATTACTACTACAAATGAAAAAAGCCAACACAATTTCACAAACACTTTATTCCTACCTACGTAAAACCGACTCACGCACACCGCAAATATACGGCATCCCCAAACCTCATAAACCAGATTGTCCATTACGACCAATAATATCAACATATGAACCATTTAATTACAATCTTGGTAAATACATAGCATGGGCATTCTTCAAATATGTAACATCAGCCAGCTCATTCAAAGACTTTTAATTTCAAGTCTAATCTAAATCAACTTAATCATAAAGCCTTAATGGCCAGTTTCGATGTTATATCCCTCTTTACAGAAGTTCCAACAACAGAAGCCTGCAAGATAGCCTTAGAACTATATCCGAGACCCTAACCCAATTATAGGCATTCCCAGTAACCAGTTAGCAACCCTCATAGAATTCACCACGATAAAGACAAACTTCATGTTCAACAACCACAGCTATATACAAACAAATGGCCTAAGCACGGGCAACCCAGTATCACCAGTTCTGGCCAATATTTTTATGACAAATTGAAACACAAGCAATTAATACAGCATTACATCCACCACTATACTGGTACAGATATGTAGATGACACGGTTGCGGGATTGAAATCTACAGAACACGTACTTAATTTTTTCACTCACATTAACTCTTACATCCCAACATTAACTTCACATGTGAACAGGAAGAAAGCAATCAAATATCATTTCTTAACCTCAAAATTATAAGAACCGACACACAATTCAAAACAGAAATCCACCGAAAAATCACCCATACTGGACTATACATTCCTTGGGACTCAGCACATGAAACAAAACAAAAACTAAACATACTAAGAAACCAGATAAACACAGCCATAAAATTATGCTCACCAGATAAAATTAACGATGAATTAGACAAAATAAAACAATACTTCATCAACATCAATAAGTTTCCTCCACAAACTGTAGAAAACATTATACGCACACACCTAGACAGAAAGCAAAATCAACCAACAAAAGTAAATATATCTCACAAATCAAAAAATCACGAAACCATATACTGCTGTATACCATATATTCCTGACATCAGCAAACAAATAACCAACATTTGGCAAAAACTAGTAACAAAATATAACATCCCAGTTAAAACTAAATTTATTCAAAAACCAGGCACAAAACTAAGGTCGATACTATGTAAGAACTACACTGACAAACACCACACCAACATTATTTATAAAATACAATGTGATAACTGCCACGACTTCTATATTGGAGAAACAAGTAGAAAAATGGAAACCAGATTCAAAGAACATAAAATGTCACCTTCACACGTTTTCGAACACTGCAAGTCAAATGGACACAACATAACCATAGAAAACACTAAAATACTAAATAAAGAAACAAACATAAACAAACGCAAAATTAAAGAAGCTTTACTTATACAACTTAAACCCAAAATAAACCAATATAAAGGAACGCCATTATACCTATATTAATATTATAGATAAAATTATATATTCAAACATCTAACCCCGCCCTCTACATTGCGACACTCAGTTACACAACCCCTTCCAAACATGTGGTCAGCTTCCGGTCAGTTACCTCTTTCTTTGTGAACCTGACGATGACCGAAGAAGGTCGAAACGTTGTTCGCTCTTCTATTTGAAATATTTTCTGAACCCAAACGAGCCGTTTTTGCATATAAAATCCCCATCATTGTTATGTGTGTATCAGGCCTCTGTGCATTAAGACACTTCCTCCTAACATTGCTCTTTGAACAGTGTCGGTCTAATGCTGGTTTGTTAATCGTTGCTACGGGTAGTATTGTGAATGACAAGACAACTTTGTTAGTGGTGGTTACTTTGTTGCTGCAGATGCCAAAACACTCTCGTTCACAGATGGAACCCTTAACACAGTTGGTTTGATAGTCACTGCCTATCGAGCTTCTGATTCCAGTTTGGCAAAGCTTGCCAAGTGGTAGGTCAATACTTAGAATAACCTCAACTTTGTAAAGAAACTTTTATTTATAAATGTAGTGATACATTCGTACTGGTGATGTTTTATAATACATTCCCCAGTAAGGTATATGCTGAACATGATGCCCCATGGTTCTCTTCCTTTATCTCTACTGATGTCGCCTACGGAATGAAGACCTGAAGCTGAACTATTTCGTGGTTGGACATCGATAATGTTTTGTTTTTGTGATGGAATTTGCTTTTGAAAGACTCGAGAGCCACTTGATACGGCCGGGGAGATCCTGAGCATTGCCTGAAAGATTTCTTCATCAAGAGTTTTGTTAATTCGAGAATTAGCTTTCCACTGGACATCTTAAAATGACCATTAAATCCAGGTATTCAACGTTTCTAGAGACGAAATTAATTCATAAATAGATCGAGCAGCCTCAATGGTTCAGACAAATATATGAAGTACAATCGGCTAGTTGAAAAAATAATAGTCAGAAGGGTTAAAAGTATGATCAATTTCAAAATTGAAAATGTAAACTTAAATGAATTCCACTTGGTCACAAATTCAGCCAGGTATGTAGGTTGTACGAATTGTTGTAGTTGCACATCTACAACGATGCTCTGCTCTAAAAGTAAATTTACACGCAGTGCTAAAATTGTGATATTACAACAGACGTTCCATTCTGCTCACACCCCATGTGATCTGTACAATATGTACCCATGCTTTATCAGCTTTTAACTTGATCAATATCTATATTTATGCTGTTCACTCTTGCCATTCCCATAGCAACAAATAACAAAGCCTATCCTTTGATTCAGACCCATTCCTTTGCCTAGTGTCTTGCTATTACACTAACACTACACAACAGTACAATTTCCATTCAAGTTTCTTGTCTGCAACTTATGTTGAAACAATGATAAAAAATATTCACTGAAACTGTTTACAAAATATTTTTGTCTACCATATACGTATTAGAAAAAACAGAAAACCTTATAACAATATACTTTGTGGTAATGCTATAAAAATTTTCTTCCTATTTATTCTGTGATATTCTCAAGTCTTAATATCTTCCTTCCTCCAAGAATGTCAAAAGATGTCCGTAGAATAACAGGAAGCTCATAAAGACCGTTAACACAAAGTGTTGATATATTCTCTGTTTAAGAGTTTACAAGAAAGAGTGCACAATCACAGTAAACACTTTGTTTTACTTTTACAAACATTGTATGTTTATTTACCTATCAAGTCGGTGCCCACCATTACTGGAAAGCAACATTTAAAGCTGGTTATTTCATGATTTATATTAGACTAAATAAAGCATTACATTGCTTAGAAAAGTCAATAATATCAAATTTACCCAAAGCAACTTACGATACAAACATAACTTGTGTCACGGATTTACTATTGTATCTTTATTTTAATATCTGTATTTGCTTTAATTAAATATATATTTAAAAATGCATGCAACTGATATTGCGAAACTTTTGCGTATTCACTAAAGTTGTAACGGATTTTCGACTATAATAATCAGTAATGTACTATGTGTGTATGTAAATGCAAGTTATTACCAGTATTGTTGCTTTAGATGAAATTTCTAGAAATTCTCCTCTCAATCTTATAAAATTAACCAACACAACGCACCAAGAAACAGTATATATTGTTGGTTTGCTGCAGTTGGTATACTGTAAACCTCAGAAGCTATAACTATGATTATTGCTTATTAATTGGGAAACTACAATATTTGACCAGGAATACTTATAGATTTCAAACATTAAAAACTGTCTGAAATTGTAATACGTAACATAATAAACCAGGGGTTTGTCCAGGATAAAGTGTAATGCGTAACACTGGTCATTTCCAATGAAACATTGGGGAAGCTATAACCTAAAGATATTTGATTATTAATGTAAACGACTGATGTCTACATTCACATACTATATACGAAATTACAGCTATCAAAAAGTGGTGTGTCCGGTGAATGACAGAACAATAGATAACAAGAGCAAAAGCAACTTAATGACTTTAACAAACATTTCACAAGAAAATGTAAATCTCTACAAATTTGTGTTTTAAACGTTATTTTATTAATACAAGGAAGCATAAAACAAGCGTTGTGTTTATATACTACTCCTTTACGAATCTCCAATTGTGCAACTATAGGTACAGTCGTGTGCTTCGTTAATACTGCAATCTTCATACCTAAACTTTATGTATTCTCAGTGTTGACATTAAACTGTTGAAGTTCGATGAAGAACTTCATGTTGTCTTCGTGAACTTCAAACTGACCATTAAGCACAAACAGAAACAGACGGATCAATGTTGTTACAAATATCAAATTTCAGGAATTGAAAAAAAAATATATTTAACTTTCTTCTATTTATTCCAGAAAATATGCACGTTGATAAGATTTTAATTATACCTGACAGAGAGAGAAAAAAAATAGACATTTGCCCAACACACACATATATACATACATACATACATTATTCACACACACATCTACAAATTAATATTTTTTGATGAAAAAAATAATTTCTCATTTCAAACATATGTACTCCTCTACAAACAATTATGTTCAAAAAAATACTATATAGAATAGTATACATTCACAACAAGTATGGGGAATGGAAGCTATACCAAAACAAAAGATGGGGTTTAGTTTAACAGTACCGCAAATCTTGGCTTTTATTCGCAAACACATTTTGGGGGCTGTATTTCCCAGTGACGTATAACACTCCCATTATTTTTCTACATTTTATTTTTTTCTGATTAATTTTCTTTTGTTTTCATATATGACACGTGAGTAATCAATCACCTTCCCATTTCTGGCTATAAACAACAATAAGCGGTAAAAAATGTGGGACATTGTGGGCTTAAGCAACCACATTTGCTCATATCTTTCTCTCCTACTATAAGAGACCAATGAAATTAAGGGTAAACCAGATAAATGGTGCAGCCCAACACAATCCGAGTCTTATTCCCCCACTACTTCAAAAACATGAGCATGTGACATTTTGATCCAGCTTACGGTTTGTTCCCCAGTGTGTTAGATTTATTTATCTTGAGAAAACGTATCAAAGAATAAGCATAAGTATAATTTATCTAAAGTTTGGATATACTGTGTTCACTATCCTGACTTCTAATGTGTATATACACAAATATTTGCAAACGGCAACAGAAAGTGGGAGGGACAATGACATTCAGTGATAAAAATACAAAATTAATAGTCAATATTAATTACGTAGCGTCAAATAAAGAACAATTCTCATTAACTGATAAGCAAACATTTATTTAAACAAAGTACCATAAGTAAGATACTTCCAGTAATTAGTACTGGGTTGCATGGCAACACTGAAAACATTTTTTTTACTGCATAAAGTCATGCATTGAAATAAACCAAAGGTCTGTTATAAAATTAACTTAATCTTTGGCTTTATTCTATGAATGATCAAGTTCTGTTGATTATTTACTCTTGTTAAGGTTGTAAATCTATTTTAAAAAAACACGTCATATTCGTCAAGGGTATTTTGAAGTACACTCGATTTGGTAGATGTTCTAAAATTTGAAATGTAACTTAACTTTTTCAGTGAGCTCAATACAGCTTTGATGGCAGATGAGGCTGTAAATTTATAAACTACATTGAAAAGTATAAGTTCTGAAATATAATATTTAATATTCTTTAAAATGATTGGTATGAAACTAGTGAAATAATACAAAACTTCAAGTGTTTTTAATCATACTAGTTCAACAAATTTCTATTATTGTTATTGACAAAAATGTTAATAAATGAAATTGTATGTTGCTAATGTTTCACAGTAAAGTTTATGCTATGTTCACATTTTCGAAAATAAGAAACTTGATACGAGTTCTTGATGATACACGTGTTTATCATACTGCGGGCAATTTTCCAAGTATCATATTTTATGATGGTAAAGACGAAGAAAAAATAGTGTTAGCCTTGAGCCTATAAACATATCAGAATATCTCCACAGAGGTTACTATTTAATAAAAAGTGATTTTTGTTTTGGTAGCAAGGATCATTAATTTGGGAAGGGACACACTATCTAAGTTGTTTATATAAATTAAATCAGCAATATTTAGTTAGAAAATTCGAAACTGTAACAACGTAAGCTCTTTAAAAGTAAAAATCATATACACATACACAGAGAGAGAGAGAAAAGTATAATGTATAAATCTGTTTACGTAAGCTCCTACTCGCAGGGTCCGGCATAGCCAGGTGGTTAAAGCACTCGACTTGTAATCCAAAGGTCGCCGGTTTGAATCTCCGTTACACCAAATATGCTCGCCCTTTCAGCCGTCGGGGCGTTATAATGTCACAGTCAATCCCCCTATTCGGTGGTAAAAGGGTAACCAAGAGTTGACGGCGAGTGGAGATGACTAGCTGCTTTTCCTTTAGTGTTACACTACTATGTTAGGGACGGCTCGTGTTGCTTTTTGCGAAATTCAAAAACAAACAAACTAAGAAAATTAACTTGTATGCCATCGTTATATGAGATGACTTAATTCACTGTATTTCATACAAAAGCAAGTATAAAACTAAAACCATAATTATCTTCAAGGATTATGAAAGTGCTGCGTTTATCATGATTAGTTTTTAGCTGTAAATGTTGTGAAAGTGCGGCGTTTTAGGTTTTCAATTATGCGTTGTGTTATTTTTCATTAGTTTATAGCTTTGAACATTTAAAAAGTGTTATGTGTAATTATACTCTAGATCTAGAAGTGCCATTTCAGTGTTAGCTAGAGACGTTTTGAAAATGTTTTATTTGTTTAAAACGATTAAACATTCTAAAAAGAACTAATTAACCATTTATTTACGTCCCAGTTTATATTATAATCAAGTTTAGTCACTGTTGATCGTAACAGATGAGGTCCGTGAACAAGTTGCGGCGTATGTAGTCACATACCAATACTGTCGTAAAGTATTTTATTACTTTATAACTTTTGCAACTCCTACTGTGCCATAGTTTCCGAATGAAGTAAAGCAGCCTGATTTATGATTTTTATTCATTGAAAATGTATTTATTAAAGATTCTATGCTTTAGTTACAAATAAGTCTGTACTATTGAAATTTTGTATATACTTTTGTAGTCTTTGGCCTGTACAACTAGGAAATGTTTGTAAACGTTTACAAACATTATAATCTTCCTATAGTTTGTTTTGTTTGATAATCACTCAAGCTGGAAAGTTATCAGAGAATATAAAGTTTAAGTGATGGTTAACAGGTAAACCCTCTGAAGAACGTCGTGATAGAAAAGGGGGAGAAAACTGAGGATATCATTGGAGTCATGTGATTAAAATATGTTACATAATCATGTATATAGCACATGTATTTAAGTAAAAAATATTAATATTTATGCAAAAAACTTTTTTGCTGGTGAGCTCACGTTTTGTGTTCAGACAAACAAATAATATCTTGATATGATTGTAGTTTGAAATTCTCAAGACTAATCTAGCAACTTTGTTAAACCCTCACATAACGCACAAGTTCCCATTTCACTTACTTTCAAGATATTTTATGGTTTACTTAAATGTACTTATTTATACACACAATTAAGTTATTATTATTGGTTCATAATAGACATCTTTGTACCTCTCGTCTTTGTCAGGAGCTTAGACAAATTTCTTGCTTGACTGTTCAACAGCTGTCGACTACAAATCCAAAGTCCTCTGGAACAAAAATACGACATTCTTCCGGCTACAATTGTACGACTCTTCACAATAGAAAGAAAAATAAAGGAATGAGCGAACTACTTTTTATCTAAATTACAATTAAAGCTCAGAGATAAAGTTTTATTTTACACTATCATTAAATTGTTGATATGAATTCTTGAAGACGACTTTTGTTAAAATGAGTGTGTTCGTATGTTCATAATAAACAATACCGTGTTGTTAATCCTTACTGTAATTTATGTGGTAAATGGCTTAAATAAAAACTCTTAGTGATTATAATTCACCTACTTAATATAGTTCTCAAACTATTCTTGTTCATGCTAGTGATGAAGAAATTAAAAACTAAGCCATTATTGTGTACTTTGTATTCCAACGAGGCTGTCCCGCAGTGTGTTAACAGTCAGCATAGAGATTTTGAACGCGAAAATCATAATGAAGATAGTGTAGATAGCCTATTGTATAACTTTGCGCTAAAACTTAAAGTCGCCAAAACAGTCTAATGAGACCTGGTACTGGACGAAAGGACCTCCTTTTCTCTAGATATAATTTTATATGTTTTGCTTTATATTTACTAGCCCTTAGCTTTACTGATTTAATTTTCTTCCTTTGATGCTATGTTTTCAACTCCTTTCCAGGAAATAAAATATTCGCTTGCTAGTTCGCCAGTTATTCTTGAAAACAAGTATTGCAAGTAAGAAAAATAAGTGTTATTCATACAAACCTTAAATTTGAAATAAAGTAGATAATAAATCAGTAACAATTACACTTCACTTCGTGTAACTGATGATATAAATATCACCTTAATTACTGCTATTGTTGTTATTGTTTTGAATTAAACACAAAGCTATACAATGGGCTATCTGTGCTCTGCCCATCACGGGTGTCTAAACCAGACATACCGCTGAGTCACAGGGGAGCTGATTACTGCTATTAGTGTTGCATCCTGCACTGGGCGAAAAACCTCGTAGGTATTGGATATGTAAGATATAGTGTGGTTGGTATATTAGTACATGTTGTTCTCTATCATTGATAAATTCGAACAACTGTTTGTGAAATTTAACTTTTAACCTTATGTCTAAAATATAGAAGATAAAAAGTTAAGAGTAGACAAAAGTGTTCGGAGTTATAAAGTCCCATATCTGGAAATAACATTCACCATCTACTACTACTTGTGAGACATTAGTTTGATCTAATAACAAAATTAGTAGACGGAAAACTAACTAATAACTGGATCAGTGGAAATAAGTAAAGACAATCTCTTGAAGTTGTCCTAATATTTACAAAGTTATATGCACGGCATATTATAAAATAATATTTCTAGGTTACAACTAACTTCTGTGGTATTCTCATATAAACAAACTTCATGCAAGTAGCAAATATTTGTGCTTTATAACGATGGGGGATTCAGTTTTTGGAACAAATAGAATTTAAAATCAAATTTTACGCAATAAGAAAAACTATAGTAGACCTATGTGATGTTACGTGTAAAAAAACTATGATGTTATCTGATGTTACGTGTAAAAAAAGCTCTATGATGTTATCTGATGTTACGTGTGAAAACGCTCTATGATGTTATCTGATGTTACGTGTGAAAACGCTCTATGATGTTATCTGATGTTACGTGTGAAAACGCTCTATGATGTTATCTGATGTTACGTGTGAAAACGCTCTATGATGTTATCTGATGTTACGTGTGAAAACGCTCTATGATGTTATCTGATGTTACGTGTGAAAACGCTCTATGATGTTATCTGATGTTACGTGTGAAAACGCTCTATGATGTTATCTGATGTTACGTGTGAAAACGCTCTATGATGTTATCTGATGTTACGTGTGAAAACGCTCTATGATGTTATCTGATGTTACGTGTGAAAACGCTCTATGATGTTATCTGATGTTACGTGTGAAAACGCTCTATGATGTTATCTGATGTTACGTGTGAAAACGCTCTATGATGTTATCTGATGTTACGTGTGAAAACGCTCTATGATGCAAGAAAGCAAAATTAAAATGCATATTTTTGTAGAAGTTAAACAAGTATCTGGTCAAGATAAAACCTTAGTATAACTTGGGGAATTAAGTACCAATCTTGTAAGATAATTCATATCCTTTCTCCTAAGACAGCATCGTGTGTCATTCTCTCACAATATTCATGAGCTGTAACATTCAGACCATGAAGAAACATTACAGTCTGCGAATCTTTCAACATTGGCAAGTGACCTGATTTCGGTATTTAATTAGGCAAAGTATGCGTTGTCTGCTATAAAGAACAAAGAAACAAAGAGAATTAGAATAAAATACTTTTAAACGTTGTTTGAACTGTCTGTGTTAAGTGCATAAGAACTAACAAAACAAAGTTTAAAAACTAAGTTAATAAAAGAAGATAGTAAACATGATACTTCTATATGTTACACGCTTCCTTCTTTCACTGTTTCAGACTTAAGTCTACAATTAAATTTAACTTTTAAACCAATAGACTTTAAACTAGTGACATGATCAAGAAACAAAGATTTTCATGGTTCCTAAGAACACGTATATACTATGTAAACAATAAAACCGTTTAACAAATAATTATAATTCAACTACATGTAGGATTTAGTGATTTGCTATACGACAGTGTTACAATAAGACTCTTTGGCTATGATTTTAAGGGTGAATTACATCAAAGGAAAGAAGTTATATTTTAAAAGTGTATATATTTAATAGTAAAAGAAAATACAAACATTTTATTCAGGATGTAAAAAAATTACATTTCAAAATAAACAAAGCGTTACATAAAATGGCCCTTTTATATTGAGCATATTAGTGCTTTCGATGTGAGAAAAACAATAGGCAAGTACACAATTAAATTCAAAACACTAACAAATAGATTATGTACTAGGAAAATTAAATTATGACCCAACCCTTTAAAAGCAGTAATCTAACAGTGTTAAAAAAATCAATAATTCTTTAAGTATCATAATACAACGTACAAAAACCTTAATATTAAAAAAATGTGCAGAATAGTTTGTTTGTTTTTTTGAATTAAGCACAAAGCTACACAATGGGCTATCTGTGCTCTGCCCACCACGGGTATCGAAACCCGGATTTTAGCGTGTAAGTCCGCAGACATACCGCTGAGCCACTGGGGGGCATGCAGAATAGAAATGCAACACTTTGCAGTAATGAAGCAATTAAAATAGTTCATGGAAAACTATTTTTTACAAAGTATCCTTTAAAGTAGGTAGAAGTATATATTTAAAACAACTCTAAACTGAGATACATAGTTAAATCAAACCTTACATCACTCAGAATAAAATTACCTGAATACAAAATATTCATAAGAATATTAACTCCTTTCCAAATGAAAAACAAAATCAAAGAATCGTAAAATAGAACTTTAACACGTAAAAAACATAATAAAAAACGTAATAAAATTAGCTATATCCATAAGTACATTAAAATGGCCTAATAATATCTATCTACATATGTAAAAAAATCATACAAAATGAAATGAATAAGCAAGATTAATTTACAATACGTATATTCACACATTTGTCACAAGAAAGTAGTAACGAGCTTCTTCTAGTAAAGATTTCAAGTAGACACTAGCTGTAATCATCCCAATGTTGGTGGAATTTGATTTTAATAATTCTGTTACAGTTAGATAGTAAGATAGCTTGTCGTCAACGGGTATGATTTAACATCTTCATCCAAGTTAGAGTTTTCTCACGATGGTTTTGAGTCATTCAGGTGGTCAACAAAAAGTACTTTAAGAATATTCAACAGCGAAGAATGAAAAATATACTGATAATCGAAAACCAGGATAGCCGGAAGCATTCAGAATATGATATATTATAAAATAGTCCAAATTCAATTGTAATGTCAGACAAATTTCATTGATCAAAAGCTCTAGTATATAGGTTAGCATGGCTCACAATCCATGGTTACAAGCATGGAATTTTCAGCAGGCATTGGCTAGGAGACATGTTTATGGACTATTTTTATATGCATGCACCATATGACTCATAAAATATGTATCGCAAGAATATAAGACCATCCCCAAACACAGACTTCTATAAGTCTCACCTGGCCAACATTCTGCTCTTTTTTACCTCTATTTTATTCTTTCTACTCTCTTGATCTCCCATAGATATTATCCACTTCCAGTAGGAAGGAACAGAAATCGAGACTGCAACAGGTTTATACATTTTTAAGCTGACAAAGATGATGTTAACATCATCAACTGTTAGTTTTCCTGCTCTAATGCTTGTATTCACTTTCTGGAATTGACTTCCTTTCATTTAATTTTGTAGTAATTTTAGTGCATGTTATTTTTTTTATCTCCTGAGAGTTACTTTGTACTTCACTATACTTCACTTGCAGAATGCATCTTCATTCTTCAATACTGTATCTTGTAATAAAATAACGTTAAGAAAATATTCAGTAAAAGTATTTTCTTATTAAAATACTTCAATCTATATGACTAAACTATAACTATCACAATCAAATAAAAACATTTGGGGTATCAGTTTTTATTTCTTATTATATCTAAGCCACTGTCAGCGAATTTCATATTATTGATAATTTCAGCTACTTGAAAATTTAAAAATTTTGTACAAAATAAGAATTTTATCTCGAAGACTAATTAGCGAAGATTATAATTCGTGCTACTATTATAACACTTCAGTAAATATACACAGGGGAGATATCCGTCCCTTACGACCTGTAAATTTGTTATACTTCTCAGTATAATAAACGAAAATCTATAAAAGATAAGGTGACATGCTCCATTTCTCACTTAAATAATAGGAATAGTTCTCCTGAACCTCAATAGCTTGGAGTGTAATACATACACTTTTAGTTTCTTAATCATTGATAGTTATACAACTATTCTAACTGTTAGAGTAAACCGAGTGGTAATCCATACATTCTTGTATTATTCATCTCACACGAGAAATACCATTTTACAGCTCAAAAGGTAGAAACTGCATAGCTTTTTAAAAACAAATTTGAACTGGTAGTTATCATTTTCACTTGATAAACCAGATATAATATGGAAGAGTGTTTTGTGTCCCAAGGATAAGTAAACAATCTGTAACTCCCTGTTGCATTGTATACAGTACTCATAATGTATGAGCAAATGCTCATTACTTTAAGCATAATATTAGTTACACAGTCAATTTAATGAATGATCTTAAAACCAAGTGTTCTATTTAAAACGCAATAATTAGTTGTCAAAGGTAATTATTAGATAAAAGTGTTTATTATTTATAAAACAGTCTTCACAAAATCTTCACAAAACTAAAGATAGCAGCACTAGTACCCCGTTCTGAAATTATATTTAAGAATAAAGTTACAAATACAGATTCTAATACAATGCTTTCCATTTTAAAAATTAAAAGAGGAAGAGGTCAAAGAGAACCTGACCCTCCAGGGCAAAATACCCAGATACCATTGATCCATCCATCTCTCAAACTCACCACTCAGTAGCTATGGAAACATAATTAGTAGGCCAATAGATTTAAAACAGGGGTTGTATTATATGTCTATTAAAATAACAAGACAAATTATAATTAGAAGATATAATGATCAATTTTACTTCGTGGCATTTGTATTGTACTTAATTTATAGATAAGCTGTATTATATGTTTTTATATTTAGAAAGTATATGTACTTAATTTGGAATAGTTATGTTTTGTTGAAAAGCGGCATTTGTTTTAGATTCTCAGTGGAACTATTTCCTGAAAAAGGAGCTTTGAAATCACAAACCCGGTAAGTTTATTTTGTTGTTGAATTTTGTGCAAAGCAACTTGAAGGCTACCTGAGCTAGCCGTGCCTAATTTAAGAGTGTAAGACTAGAGGGAAAGTAGTAAGTCATCACCGCCCCCCCCCATCTCTATGGCTTTTCTTTCACCAACGAATAGTGGGATTGACCATCACATAATGCCCCAATGCTGTATAATGCATGTGGTATAATATTTAATTCACCAATAATATGCATAAGTAAAATTTAAGATATTTATAATCATACACTGAAAATGCCTATAAATCAGCTGTAAGTTATTTTGAAAAGTTGTATTGTTTTCAGTAATTTTATTATTTATAATTATTAATTTTACTTTGTTTCAAAAGTTTTGCGCTAAGCTACACATTTGAATACGTGTTCATAGCTATTTCTAATTTGAAGTGATAAGCTGGAGAGAAACCAGAAAATCAATTGCACCTACACCTTATTCTGTACCAACTTTTACCTGACGAAAGAGTGGGATTTGAAAGCTACGCTTAAAGCGTGGAGCGTGTTTCTTACAAAAATAGGTCAGAAGCATGAATTTTTAAAATCTGAGTACATTAACCAGTGAACCATCTCGTACTAAAGGCAAAAAATTACGTTTCTCAAGCAAAATTTGACGTTATAGAGTGACAATTAGAATGAGAGAATTTTCCCACATTGTCTTGATAAACTAACATAACTAGGTTCCTTTCATAAACTAGTATGTAGCAACTTAACTGACAAATAATGATGACTAGGTTTCAATTATTTCTTGAGTAACAAATAATGTGATGGATCGTAATATCATAACGCCTCCAGGGATAAGAGAGTGAACGTGTTTGTAGAACGGGGATTCGAGCTCACACTCCCCACCTTGTGACTCTAGCGCACTAACCCCTTGGCCATCACATGCCCCACTAAATTCACCATTATAAGTGTAAAAAAAATACTTTTTTATTCTCAAAACCTACGAATACGATTCTGTTTGTGTTACCCACTAACTACTAGTTCAAGCTGTCCTAACTGTTTGTGTTACCCACTAACTACTAGTTCAAGCTGTCCTAAGAACGCGTATCTCTTTATTCTTGTCATTTAGAAATTAGAAGCTTTGACGCTGATAAAAATAAAAGATTCTACATGTTTAGTTTTTTTTTCAAATATTTTAGTCTTACTCAAGCTGAAACCTGAAACTATCTGAAAATGTTATAGCAAGGCTTAAAATGGAAAGCGATAAATCATAACTTTTTTTAGTATCTTGCCAGTTTTCCTAGTAATTAATTGCAAGCATGAATTGCGATCAGATTTTACTGCAAGTTACTCGTTAAGTCCTAAAATAGCCAAAATCTATAAAAAAAACATGCATTTTTGTTTTGTTTGCGCAATCCTTCCTTCTTCTAAACCAGCTAGATCTAAAGTTACGCTTTTTAATATTGAATAACTTCGTTTTAACTAGTGCATAAAGCTAATTAGAACTATAAACATTTTTCGCGTTCCACGAATTAATTTGGTGTCCTTTAGATTTAACCTTGTCTAGTAAAAACACATTTCATTTGGAAAATTAAAACTTTAAAGGCATAGTTACGCAATTGGGATATAAAATATTTATTATTTATTCTTCTACAGTCAAAATGAGGACAAATAATAAAAAGTGTTATGTCTGCGAATTTATAACTCTAGAAACCGAAATTTGATGCCATGGTGAACAGATAGCCCATTGTGTATCTTTGAGCATAACTATGAAAACAAACAAAAAATGTTTTGATAAAACCTGTTATCTAAGAAAAACACAATTTAAAGTCTTGATAAGCAAAACAATGTTTAGTTTTACCGCTTACTAAAATAAAAGACTATTATATTTTCTTTTAGCCTGCAGATTTACAACGCTAAAAACCGGGTTTCGATACCTGTGGTGGGCAGAGCACAGGTAGCCCATTAAGTATCTTTGTGCTTAATTCAAAACAACAACATTTTCTTTTAATTTTCAGATTTTGACGAATATTGGAATATGACAGTGTTTTACATTAACCTATAAATTATTATAATTTATCCACATTTCACTGGCATTTCAGGTCATTTTTAAGCCATACGTAAATGTAAGTAATTTATGAACAGTATGTTTACTGTACTTTTCTTTACGTCGCCAGTGGCTCAGTAGCAATTCTGAGAGGCCCGGCATAGCCAGTTGGGTTAAGGAGTTCGACTCGTAATCCGAGGGTCGTGGGATCGAATCCAAGTCTAACATGCTCACTCTTTCAGCTGTATGAGCGTTATAATGTGACGGCGAATCCCACTATTCTTTGGTAAAAGAGTAGCCCAAGAGTTCGCGGTGGGTGGTGATGACTAGCTGCCTTCCCTCTAGTCTTACAATACTAAATTATGGACGGCTAGCGCGGATAGCCCTTGAGTAGCTTTGCGCAAAGTTCAGAAAAACAAAACAAGCAGTTCTGTGAGTTTATATCATTAAACACCAGATTTGGATTTGTTACGAATAATAATTTACCTCGATCGAGTCGAGAATTTATAACGTTATATACAATACGTATTACGATTTCAAATTATTGGACCCCAACTAGGACAGTGGTAAGTCTACGGATTTACAACGGTAAAATAAGCGGTTTGATTCCCCTCGGTAGACACAACAAACAGCCCCTTGTGGCTTTGCTATAAGAAAACACACAAACAACCAGAAGTTTAAATTTAATTAAATTTTAATATGGGTCAAGTTTATAATATTTTCCAACGAAATTGGTAAACAACTTTCTTTCTTAACACAAATATATTTTAATATATAAACAACAATAAAATTTATAATAACGGCTATTAAAATATTTATTGCAAATATTGGTTCATATACAAGAGTTTTACAAACTTACCAACTATACTGAGTGTTCTATCTGGTCTAGAACTGAATATTTCATTGACTGTCCAAGTCCATCAGGAGGAAATTAATTCTGAGTTGATATTGTTTCAGCTCGCTTAAGCTAGTTTGTTTGTTTGGCCTCACGTCGCTCATAAGACGAAGATATTTAATATCCTCGAAGAAATACTAATATCCAGAATTAACTGACTCAAGTGGAACAATTACTAATGTTCGAAATCTGGAAACGTTCCTAGTGAAATTCCATAGTTTTACGATTAATAAACTTTAACCACAATCATAATTTCCGAAACTTATAGTATATGGACTTCAGCTGACCAATAATATTGTATCAGTCTTTCGTCTGCGGCCCAGCTTGGTCTGGTGGTTAAAGCACTCGACTCGTAATATGAAGGTCGCGGCTTCGAATTCCCCATCGCACCAAACATGCTCTCCTTTTCAGTTTTGGGGGTGTTATAATGTGACAGTAATGAGTGGTAATGACTAGATGTCTTCTTTCTAGTATTATACTGCTAAATTAGAGACGGCTAGCAGAGATTGCCCTCGTGTCGCTTTGCGCGAAATTCAAAATAAACTAAAAAAATATTTCGGCTGGCTTCTATAACAACGAAGTGAGATTCTCGAACTTCAACGATACGCCAAGATACTCTCGTTTTTCGCAACACATATTATTGATTTTACTCTCGAAAATCTCCTACACATTTAAAGAACAAGCGGTAATTGGGCAATACACATTTAACAATATACGTTACATGCATTAAACTGAAACAAACTTAGATATGAAAATAAATGTATAACAGTAAATCCGTTACAAATACAAAGAGACCATCGTGCAGTTTAGCAAACTTACACTTTTCTTGTATTTGAAAGTATAATTAATTAAATAATTAGCATTACTGCTCTCACATTCAAATGTTTTAAGTTCGTTCCTTATTAAAAGTAACTAAATATCTGTTACAGTACCATTATGTGTTCTTATAAAAGCTCATGCGACAACAATTATATTTCCATACTAGCAATAATACCTCACTGTGTAGCTTTGTGCTTAACAGAAAGACACATATAACAGTTTCTTAATAATTATCGATAATTTATGCATTTGCGTTGTTGCTTTGCTTTCTTATTGTAAGGAATAAAATTTTCGTATCCAGAAATGGATGGATTCGAAGTCAATAACCGGAATAATGTGCAACATTATAAAATAGATTTGTAAAGAAGATAAATAAGTAAAAAGTTATTGATAGATGTGCCGTGTATTTCATTTGTGTTTATGTTACAATTGCTAATAAAGATTACATAAGACAAATCTGAATATGGCCCTTTTGAATAATAAAGATGGCATTGACTACCAAATCTCAAGCGGATAATTTATTCCAAGATTATCTCGAATTAGTACATTTATAATAAAAGAGGTAAAGCGTCCTATTGTACTGGTTGAACTCATGAAAGAGTTATACAATAGTACGTTGTTAAACCAAAACACGTCTAAAAATAAACGTCTTTTCTTGATACATTGACTGAGATATCATCGGGTCGATGATATCTTGATTTCTCACGAGCTTCGTTACTAAAACAATATTTCTCAATACCTGTTCATGGAAAATAAAATTTAAATAGTAATAATATCTTAAATTAGCAACAGCGCTAATAATATACCAGATTACGGATAGAAATTGTATTTATATCCACATGTTCTCTAGTGGAGTAACTTACCAGAACAAAGGTACTTTTTCTCTTTGAGTTATGACGATACCAACTGCATAGACAGGAAGAGAGAGAACCAGACCACCTTTTGTCAACTTTATAAATAAGAGACTCATTTCTCATGGACATATACTCTGCTGTGATTGGTTGGATCAGTTTCTCGTTTTGCAACACGAGCGCCCTCTAGTTTTAGTCAGGTGATTTAGTAAGCAGCCTTCAATATGCTAAAAGTGAATTTCTTTGTATCTTATATATACAGGCCTTATCACAAATAATCCACAAAATGAAGAATATTCCAGTAAATACATTTATTTGTCGACTCTGGAATGGAATTTTATAACCTTAAGTATATTTGTTTGTTTTAAAATACTTATCCACCTCAACTTATTTATACAGGAGGAATTTTCAATGGTACAAGTATTTTTATAGGTGCACAATTTGGGACCATCTGTACGCTAGGTAAACCATTAATTAAACCAGATGGCGATAGTAGCTGGAGGGATGTTAACTCGAATCGTGTTTTTAAAAACTTAGGTCATTACAGCAAGGTATAATTTGTTACATCTGTATATCCTAGTTATATACATTGTAGTTGTTGAAGTCTAAATTCTAGCTAATTTAGACAAGGATTTGTGAAGGGTACTGTATACAAAGTAACGGATATGGCAACGTTGCATGCCCAGATAACGAACGCCATTGAATCAATTACTCCCGAGACGCTGGCGACTGCTGTGAGGGGATCTGTTACAGAGGCGTACTGTGGGTTTTTCGTTTCGATATTTTTACATGTTCAGCTATAATTCCTGTACGCTGAATCCAAAAAATGATATTAATTTAATTAATATTAATTACACTACAGCAGCACATGTTTGTTTTTGTTTGTTTACAAAACGTCATATGTACTTTTACATAAGTAAATAATTTTCTTTGAAATCGGGTCACATTTTGTTATACTTAAAATGTTGACAACCACTGGTTGTGGATTTCTCTATACCAATCGCGACATCAAAATCTTATCTGTCGTCCGAGAACCCAAACATAATAATAAAAAAAATATTGTGGTAAATAAAATAATAATCTGATCAAAGTGTTTTGTTTCTTCACAATTTGTAAAAACACTTTTATGTAACAGGAAAAAATAAATATTATTTTCAAAATTTGGGCAGCTCAATCATAAAATAAATTGTTATTTACACCGAAACAACCTTTGTGAAGTTTAAATTAGCAGACCTGTGTTATGACTCGGCAGTATGTCTCGATATCTATGGCAGGTAAAACACAGATAACCTACTATGTAAGTTTGTGCTTCATTCCAAACAATCAAGCAGCCGAGTCTAATAATGGCAAATTAACAATGACGTCATTCCACTGTGACGCCAAGCGAGCACTTGGAAAATCCCTTTAAAACGTAACCTGAATTGTTTTTTAAGCGTAAAAATTGGCCTTTCAGCTAATATCTGTGTATATCTGAAAAAAGTAATTAAACCTGTGTAAAGTGCGTGAGAAATATGTTGTCAAACTTTGACTGTACAGCTAAAGCTTGTGTATCTTTTGAGATAGTGTTTGCCGTTATTACTGAAAAACAGCTCTTAATTTGTTTGCAACTGCTAGAAGGAAAAGGTGTGGCCTGTTTTGTTGACGTGAAGTACACCACACTTGCTATCCATAATATAAGGGAACTTTGTCTTTATAATCCCAGCGAGCTGAGTGTTCTTGGTGTTCAGGAAGAAACGATCCTTTTTAAACTTCTCTGCACCTACCTTCTCTTGTTGCACTGAGTGTTTGTGGAATATTTATATGGATTTTTTTGCAATTCTGCGCTTCCTTACTTTCGGAAAAATAAAAAAATAATACTTCCATACTTTGAAAATGTCTTCGTGTTTACTTTCGTTATCTTTACTAGTAACACTGCTTCACCATCAGACGTAGTTTAGCAGAGATAAGTTTTATTTAATAAATAAATAGATAGTGTAACCTGTGATTGGACTGAATATTATTACTCATATTTTTGTGCAAAAAGAATTAAGCACTTTTTACATAATAATTTCACATAAATAATAATAACTTAAACGAACACTCAGTGTATTTAGTTTTGTTTGCAAATTACAATTATAATAATCAAATATTTTCTTCATATTCATTAATAGAACATCACCTCTTTGTACTCCGATACCTACAATGGAATCTTTATTTGTAACTAGAAAAGATAAGAATAATAATTCAGTTCCGTCATTCTTGCAACGTTCGATCAGAGACAGTGGACATATGACACCTTAATTTTTCGATCACTTAGGATATCTTTAAACTATGCTCTTCTACGATTCTGATGATTTTGATATAATTAAAGTAATTTCACCAATTGAAAGAACCAAAAACATAAATAATTTAAAGCGTGCAAAAATATTTTAGTGGAAACAAGAAAAACTAAAGTCAATAGAAGGATTATCTCTTTTTCAATTATTTAGCTCTAAGTGTCATGAATATCCTGTAAGTGTGAACTAAATTTGGCGGTATATGCATTTTATACATGATAGCGCGCACGCCAGAAAGTTGACAAAAGCTAGTCAAAAGAACAGTTAGTTAAGTACCAAACTTGCTCTAAAGTTGGGATAATCTTCCATGTGGTCTAAAAAACGGGTTGTAAAAACATCACTTTTCTCCATATTTATTCTTCTTTTCTGTTATCTGTAACTCATAACCACAGTGTACCTTTTTTTAACCTACATAACCAAAACAGTTCAATATTACCTTGGATGTTCCTCTAAACCCTTGGGCCCCAAATATCCTCGACAGGTTAGTTACAGCTCACGATGTATGCGATGGTACAAACTGTTTTACATTCTCTTTAGATCTTAATGTGATGTCAATCCTATCAGATTCGATAAGTTTCGAAACATGCAAGTTGCAAGTGTATATTTAGCATTTACTGCTATAAAATTTCTATTCGCGTAGGCGATTTTATTTCATCGACTTATTGATAGTTATATGTATATATATATTTATATAAGTATATGTACAACTACCAAGCACGAGGTTAGTTTGTTGAATCTGTCGGCATACATATCTGTTTGTATCCGAATAAAACTTATATCATATGCTTTACTGTTTTGACTTTCTTCTTAGAAACGCTCGTCACATAAAAGATGACCTTGATCTCCATGTGTTAAAAGAACAAACATGAATCATTTGAGATATTACATTTATCTACGTGAATAAAAATGTGTTGTTGTTTTTATTTAACTAGTAGTGTTAACATTGATAGTGCCTTATCATTCTGGATCTGATAATATCCTTGGGTTTCGGAGTATAATGCTCGTGCACACATTCCCAGTACAGAGACAGATGAAACCATTTTTTTTATAATAAAACAGAAATATTGTAGTAAAAATGGAAAATAAACAACGAAAAAGCAAGAACTACGTATAAAATACCAAACGTTGTATGATAACCAAGAAAATCAGCAAAGTAAAGAGTAGCCGTGATATGAAAATAGTATCTAACTAGAATGAATTGCTAAAATACAGAAAACTTTTAATTTCGTAATAAAAAATTATGTTCTTACAATATTAAAAATCAGCGTCATTCCCATTAAGACACTACTTATGGAGTGCGATAGGGATAGGATTTAAGTATAACCCACGATACCAATCACGGTCGTATATGGAAGTTGATAATTTACCGCATATTTCTTACTAAGCCGCGCATTATCCTGATCATAACTAACCTTGTTCTGAGAAATAATTTCTATAGGTTTTGTTATGGCTCTAAAAATAACTGAATAAGTTTTTGAAATAGCGCCTTTTCACCTAAAAGCTACTGCTCAATGGAAGCCAAGGTATACACTCGAAAAAGGTGAAAAAGCTAATAATTAAAAAATATTAATCTAAAATCGTAATGATGAAAAAAGATGAAAAAGATCGAACATTTGAGATATAGGGTAATGTTTACATTGTTCGTTTCTCCATTGTACAACTTAACGTGGCCAGGTGGTTAGGGCGCTCGAATTGTAATCTGAGGGTCGGGAGTTCGAATCCTTGTCACACCAAACATGTTCGCCCTTTCAACTGTGGAGACGTTACAGTATGACGGCTAATCCCACTATACATTAATAAAAGAGTAACCCAAGAGTTGGCGGTGGGTGGTGATGACTAGCTATCTTCCCTCTAGTTTTACATTTCTAAATTAGGAACAGTTAGCGTGGATAGCCCTTGTGTAACTTTGCGTGAAATTAAAAAAAGAAAAAGCAAACAAACCATCTAACGTTTATTTTCTTCCTGACCCGGCATGGCCAAGCGTGTTAAAGCGTGCGACTCGTAATCTGAGAGTCGCGGGTTCGCATCCCCTTCGCGCCAAACATGCTCGCCTTTTCAGCCATGAGGTCGTTATAATGTGACGGTCAATCCCACTGTTTGTTCGTATAAAAGTAGTCCAAGAGTTGGCAGTGGGTGGTGATGACTAGCTGCCTTCCCTCTAGTCTTACACTACTAAATTAGGAACGGCTAGTACAGATAGCCCTCGAGTAGCTTTGTGCGAAATTCAAAAACAAAACATTATTTTCTTCCACTCGTTAAGTATACTGTATCAATAGTGTGGAACAGGCAAGACATTGCAAATTTCTCATCTATCCCAAATGCTTTCTAGTTTCTGTTCTTTTTTCCAATTTCAAGCATTTGAGGATAAAAATTTTGTTATTAGTACACATAAAAGCGTCTCTCGATTTGTGAACACTCGGTTTACACTTTTTACTATAACTTCATTATCTCTTAATGGCTTGTTTCTCGACTTGCGTTTCCATTTTTGTCGCTATAATGTAAATTATGTAGAAGTCGTAAAACATGCTGGCAATTGCGAGATAATTTTTTGCTATTACAAAATTCAAATAGATGAAAAGCTATTTTCTTTGGTGCAATTATCAAATACCTTTAGTTGATCCCCGCTAGTACAGTGGTGCGTCTACGGATTTAACACGCTAAAATAAGGGGTTCGATTCCTCTCGGTGGGCTCAGCAGACAGCCTGATGTGGCTTTGCTATAAGAAAACACACACACTAACCTTTAGTTACTGAATTATGTTCACTATTGCTTAATTCAAATTTAGTTCTGTTTCATTTGATCACTGTTTGGTGGCGTGACCTGAGAAGATAAAATACCTCCCTCTCTGACTGATGATTTGGTTATTAAGTCTTATATGAAACCCACATTAATTTTTCTGTAGAATAAAGTCTGGTAGGTAGGAAAGCCCGATTTTGCATCATGCAGTCATTGTATGCACATAGCAACAGTTTATTCGCACACGCGAGTAACCTTTTTCAGGTCAATTCACTGAGTTTTCTGATATAAACGCATTTTTTTATTTGTCAACATAAAATGTTGTTCAAATAAAAGTACCTTAAATATTAATTGAAAAGATATTGCACTAACTCTATTTTCACATTAATATTTGTTTTATTTTTTTGAATTTCGCACAAAGCTACTCGAGGGATATCTGTGCTAGCCATCCTTAATTTAGCAATATAAGACTAGAGGGAAGGCAATTAATCATCACCACCCACCGCCAACTATTGGACTACTTTTTATACCAACGAATAGTGGGATTGACTGTCACATTATAACGCCACTCCAGCTGAAAGGGCAAGCATGTTTGATGCCACGGGGATTTGAACCCGCGACCCTCAGATTACGTGTCGAACGCCTTAATCCACCTGGCCATGCTGGGCCAGCACATAAATATGTACTTTTAAAATGAGATTAACACTAGGTAGCTACCGGTTTGCCTAGTAATAGATGGCCATAATTCACCGATACTCTTTTTGATTAGTGCTAAGGTCTAATAGATTGGGAGCGTCAAGTGCAAACGTCCTTTTACTTGGTAGATGAGGGAACCTTTCAGGCGAGCATGAATTCAAACACTACGTGAGGGTCAGAATATCCCACCCCTTTCAGTAAATAAGATCGGTTTGTTACAACTATATAAAACACTACATAAGTGTGCGAAAGTGTTAATTATGTACGTTTCCCTTATAAAATTTGCATACGTTTCATTTTAAGCAATATATATTAAGTTGAACATAAAGATTATCTGTTTATAATGTAAATATTTTCATAAGCTGTAAAGGAGCAACTATGATATGAAGTAATTATAATGAAGTTGTTGTGAGCAGTAATTTTACCGCATCAGACCTATGTCATCAGCATAGTACATATCTAGCTCAAAATATTCTACCTAATATTTATTATTTTAATTTATTGAAAATAAAAAAACAGTTATTACAGCTCTCTTCAGGAGAAAGACACTAATGTAAAAAAATATTCCCATCTTGAAACGTTGACTAGAAACTTATGGTTTTCTGTATTGTTTTAACACTTCTACGAAAATTGGGGCCTAATAGGCCCCAGAGCAACTTGAAAGGTTATTACGATTAGGCTAATAATTTTGTATGTAAATGAAATTGCCATTAATTGACCCCATCCCTTTATATTTTAAGGAACAATAATATTTTGACTTTTCAGACATTTGCGAAATAATATTTAATTTTTTTTTTAAAACATCCACTAAGGGTATCACTTTAGTGGATGTAAATATTTTTTCGTAGGAGTGTTAAATTTCCAGGACTATCTGCTTTATCCATCTCTAATTTAGCACTGTGAGACAAAAGTAAAGGCAGCTAGCTAGTCATCACCACCAACCGTCACCTCTTAAGCTACTTTTTTACCAACGAAAAAGGAAATTGACCGTCATATTATAGCACCCCCACAGCTGAAAGAGTGAGTATGTTTGGTATTACATGGATTCAAACTCGCTATCCTCAGATTATGATTCGAGCATCGTAACCACCAGATTTTACCGGCCCTGTGATTTTCCAGGCTGAAACAACCAACACAAGAAGCCCAAAGTTTTGACATAAAGTACAACACTTCTGACTTGACCACTTGGGAACAAAAAATGAAACTTTCAAAACAAAGCAAGAGCAGTCACAATTCATATGCAAAATGTGAGATAAATCTTTTAATACTTTTAATTCTTGAAAAACGAAAATTACGGTTTCAACGTCAAAACTTGTGCAGCTAACACCACCAAATTAAGGATGGATAGCGCAGATAGCCCTCATGTAGCTTTGCTCGAAATAAAAAAAAACGAACAAGTAATCACTATATAAGTATATATATTTCACTAGTTATAGCGTTTGGCTCAAACCATTCGTGGTTCTATTCGTATGTAGTTCTACTCTCATTCTTCAGATCTTAATCTTTATATCCATGGTAACATTTTAGTAGCTCTCTTCTGAACAATTTCCAACACTTCAATGTCTTTTCTAAAGCAAACAGCAAGATTCAAAAGAGTACTTTAGATTGGGCCTAACTAGAGTCTGTACAAAGGAATTACTATCCATTTGGACTTGTAATCAGTATTTCTGTACACTTAATCTAAAATCATATTTGCCCTACAAGCAGTAACAGTACGCTGCTTGAATTGCTTAAGAGATAAATTGTGAAGGGTATCAAGATCATTTTCTTCTGTAAAACAGTTAAGGGTTACCACAAAATTGTGATTATTCGTATTTCAAGTTATAACAAACTACATACATTACTTTGCACTGAGTAAAACTAAATGTTATCTGCTATTTATTTGATAAACTCACCAAATAATCTAAATCATTTCGTAAACTACTAGCATCTTCTTCATAATTAGAAACATCCAAGACCTTAACATCGCCTGAAAATTTAAATAATTTATTGACCATTCCATGACCTATGTTATTAAAATAAATCAAAAAAGGACAAAGATCATAACATTGAGTTATATGGTATTCTACTTGTAGCATTGGTCAATTTTTAATATACAGTCCTCTCCTTTCTTCCATCTAGTCACTAATCTATCCAATGAGTCGACTTATTACCCACGCCTACAGAGAAAATGTTAAAGAACATTTTTATATAGTATCTTGTAAAATGCTTTCTGAAAATCAGAAACTTTCTCCCTCATTTACTGGCCTGGCATGGCCAGTTGATTTTGGCGCTCTACACCTAATCTGTGTCTAAAATCATAAGTAATATTTTTAATAATGTAACCGGTTGTTTGATAATTGTTTTTATTGAACTGGAAATAAATCTAAATCTATTTGGAGATTTATGTAATTTTTGAATAGCATATAGAAACGGAAAATCTGCATAAAAATTATGTTTAAAAGAAAGTTTATGAGTTTTAACGAAATTATTATTTACTGTACCTTTAAATTGGTTGACAGGCTTAAATGTTTGTGTATTATTAATTTCTTTTATTATAATTAATGCATAGAATATTTTGCAAATTATACCAATATTACAGTTAGCTTTATTAGTGGGAACTATAACATATTTTTCTTGCAGTTATTTAATCTTATTTTTGGCTGATTCAATGAAAAATCTTTATCGTATTTTTTAAAAATTTGTATGGAATAATTTTATTTTTTAAGTATATATATAATTTCCATTCTATATTATGCATTTTATAATCCCACTTTGTAGCTGGTACCCTGGGATCCTTTTTCTAAAATATGCAGTGTATTTTACTTCATGTTAATGTGTTTTGTTTATAGCTTGAAAATTTATGGTCATTGTATATATATTCAGTAATTACAATAATAAATGAATGTATAAATAAAAGTCATCACACAAGTATGTACAACAGATTGTCATTCTTATGATTATCTAACTCGCAGAGCTGCATTCACATGGTAGCCTGTATTTGGCAGTGATATCTTAAAACCACTAACTGTTTCAAGTTGAGTTACTCTCTTACCTTGATCAGTGACTTGGTCGAGGGTTCTATCTTCTCCAGCTTTGTTTTTGGACTACTAGAAGGAGCTCATGCCAATGATGTAAATATCCTGGTGCTGATGGGGGACGTCGTTAGATCAGTGTGATATATGGAGAGACCTTTCTGCTTTGTAGATTCGCATTCATGATACAACTTTCGGAAGACCATGTATATATAATGATCCATCTGGAGGTGAACAAATAGTGTGACATTTTATCTTAAAGAACTACACTTTAACAGGGCATTTTACTGTTTTGTCTCCTTGTGCTTTGATTTCGCTTTAGCTTTTTAAGTGGACAAATTCACTTTGTGTTAACACTTAATCTGCCTGCAGAAACAATCTGTATTATGCGTGGAAAACTCGATCAATATAGGCATCATTGCGGCTTGATCTTGACTTAAATCTATATTTGTGCTATCCAAGATTACTTTGGGCAGTCATGAAGATTGCCCCAAACTACTCTGAACCCCTACTACAATACCTTTACAACCACCTATTTGTTATATAAATCGGAGCCTAAGTCTGGCAGGACAGAAATTATGAGTAAGACTGTAAAGATAGGTATCTACAACGAAGGGGCTATATTAAAACAGCCATCTTACCTCCTTTTCGACTTTCTACACATAAACAATTAAAACAGAAGAAAGAAACCAGAAAGTCTTGGCATGAAAGTACCTTTGTATCTGTGCGCACGTTTGTAATTTCAGGTATCACAGCTGACGTTGTACTCGGAAAATTTAAGAAATGCTCAGAAAAATGCGTATTTTTTTAAAAATATTTTTGTTTGTATGATCGAAAACATTCAAATACATAATCGAATAAAACAGTTGGCACACCATATTTGCTCGTTTGTTATACCATTTGGTACTTTTTGTAAAATTTACTTAATGCCTTACGGACTGTAATGTATATGGTTTCCATTCATAAAACACAAGTCCATCTGTGGTTTCTTGCAGTTGTCAAGAAGTGTGTTTTTGTCAAATCATGTTTCACAGGCCAGTAACCACACTTGGTTTCATAATTTTATATCGTAGTCGTCAAGTTAATTTTTAATATTTTTATTCAAAACTTTTGTACCAGTTTTCTCAGAAATTGATTTATTTTGCATCATACTGCACTCATGAGTGGCCGTGTAAAGATTCATATATATGTGTGTTAATTCTCATGAGTGGCCGTGTAAAGATTCATATATATGTGTGTTAATTGTCATGAGTGGCCGTGTAAAGATTCATATATATGTGTGTTAATCCTCATGAGTGGCCGTGTAAAGATTCATATATATGTGTGTTAATCCTCGCTTGCATAAATTCACAAATTTTTATTTCCACACGTCTCCAAGTTTTATATATGTTTGCATATACTAGTAGCTTTCACAAGACAGAAATGGGCTCACATACTATTACAACAGTAACACACACTGGCTACTTCCTTAACCCTCAATCATTAGTTACAGTTTTGTAATTTGCTACCTCTGTAAGGAATGAGCTTCAAAACTCGTTTTGTAAACTTCACTAAATAACTTACTGCCACAGTTAGACAAAGTTAGACTTTAAAACAACTATTTTTGTCATTAGAAATTTTTCTTGTCCTTTTTTCTTTTATACATCAGTATATTCAAATTAACCTTTACAAAAATTGTTTATAACAAGTAGACGTTTATTGTCAAGGAATGGTTGTCAACTGTACACCACTCTGACACTGTATTTTTCTTGCACAGTTTGATGCTCTCGAATAAATTGGTAAGAAAAGTAAATATAAGTAACCTAAATGAAATAAAACCTATACCATTGTGATACAGTCACTCAGAGCTCTTAAACACCTAACAAGCTTTTTATGAACTACTGCTAACTAGATAAAAGAGATTTTTTACAGAATATGGGAAACCATTTGGCAATTAAAAGTCATCCAACATCTAAAAAATCAAGAGTTATTCAATTGTTTTAGTCATTGGTTATTTGATCAAGCATCTAGCTAAGGAAGCATGGGTCACAACACCCTACCACCCAATAGTTACTTGACTTAATATCATATAATGCAGTGGTTACATTGCAATTTTAATATCAATTAATAGCTCAGAAAAGATTAACTTTATTGCCTTTCAGTCATTTTATTTAAAATAAATATATGTCCAAGCTGCTAGTCCGGTAATTAATTCCAACCATAACGATCAAGAGATCACAGGCAAAACTTAAGCTTTCCTGCATCTCTTCAAATGCATTCTCATCTGACTCATTGACCACAACTAAACAATTACTTGAAGGTTTTATCATCCTCATAAACTAAACTAAAATACTTTATAATAATATCTTCATTTTTACCAGACTCAATTCCAATTTCTGGTAACCAAGGTATTAGTAATTCACCTACAACATACAACTACAGCTTAATAAAATGTTGGATGTACTTACACGTGTTCCATAATGGAGGATCTCATACATAAAAGGTCAAACTTGTCTTAGTAATTGACGTAGACCTGTACAACCAGAGCCAAGCTACCTCTGTGCCACAGGTACATATAACAACAATGTCCAGTCTCTTCAGTGGAAAGTAACTTCCTTGATTGCTGTATTGTAGTACCTCTTCTTCTAAATGGACATTAGGCATTTGCTAGAGCCTTTACTCCTAGCTTTAGTTGGCTGGACCACTGTAGATTAAGCTGTTGATAGCAACTGCTGATGTTCCAGAGCCCAACTGTTATATTCTTCCAGAAGTTCCAAATATGTTACTTCACTGACTAATTGATTAGGCACTAACCAAATAAATTACTAGATGACTGAAACAGATAAACTAACTCAAACTGTCTGATTATCTAATAAACTTTGAAATGATTCATTAATATTTACTTACTCATTCTGGCGTTTATATATTGTACAATATTTCAGGAACATTCAAGATGCATCATCGCCTTAAACTTTATGGAATGTTTATGCTTCGCATAATAATTAGATCATATACAAAAACTCCCTCTACAGAATAAAACATTCAGATATTAAAAGTATCCTATAATAATAAGTTTACTGGACTTCTTTACTCTCCACAAGACTACTAAGCCTACTACATTTTTGATGAGAAAAATAAATGTTACCTGAAGACATTTTCAAGCATCTTTTAATACAAAATTAACAGACGTACTACCATTAAAATATGTTTTTTTAAATATCACTAGCTTTGGTCATAGGTCTATACCAAGTGTCCGTTATTGAATAAGTTTTTTTTTTTCATTTCTCGAAATAAATTTATTTTTCAAAATACTTAAAATATTTATCTCGCAGAAAAGTGAAATAAAATATGTTTCATGGCACTGGTTATAAATCCGTAAAATACTAAATATAACAGCGGCTGGTGAGATTACTATTAGATACAGGATAACATAATTCAAAACAAGGAAAACTAATAATAAAAATAAAATCAAAACTTATACGGTAAAATTTGAACAAAATGGTAACGATAAAAACGAAAGCTTTGCTAAGCCTAAGCTTTCAGACTGATAACAGCTCTTCTTTAGAGCTATATATCAAAAAAGAATACAAGAAGGGTGAGCTACAGATCAAGCAATACTAAAAGAAATTAGTTTCTATTTCGAAGATGTTTATAAAACCGTGATATTATAATGTTTTAATAAACAAAACAAGATGTATTAGCACACTTTTAAAGTCCGTTTTTTCATTTATGGATCTAAATAAGATCTTCTGTTAGATTGAAAGCTCAGATTTAATAATGTTGTTATTCTTTAATATGTTGTTCATGTTTAGTACTTGTTATCGAGTTTACCATTTTATATGAACACAGCTATATCGAGGCAATCAATCACTTGGTGTTGAACATAATGTACACACCTACATTTAGACACACTTAGCACGAGAATACTTCAGGCATGTATTCACAATACAAAGGAACAATAGATAAATTTAAAAAGCGCATATCTTCACGCGTTAGAGATACAGGTTAAAAATATTATTATGAGTACAAAATTATTTATTTTGCGCACAAGAGCATATTATTGCGAATTAAGCCCACAAATTATTATTTTGTTTGAATGAACAAAGTACAGATTTATACATCTAAATTCTTACAACATGTATTTTTTTCATTGTACATTAACCCTACAGTTAACCCTCTGTTTATGATAAGAGTGCCTGATAAATTTGGGTAGATAAATACGCTTTTTATATTATCACACAGAGCTTTATCAGACCACTACAAGAGTATAAAATGTTTTCTATGCGTGTGTATTTCTTATAGCAAAGCCACATGAGGCTATCTGCTGAAGCCACCGAGGAGAATCGAACCTCTGATTTTAGCGTTATACTCCGTAGACTTACCACTGTACTAGCGTGGACTGCTTTCTAGGCATTCTACCAACTCAAGTATTAAGCTATTTTCGTAGTTGTTTTAGTTCATAATTATCAAATATGCTATTTTTTTTCTTTTATAACATTTTTGTTAGCCAAATGGTTGGGGCGTTCGACTCGTAATTTGACAATTGCAAGTTCGAATCCTTGTTATACCCAACTTGCTTGCCCTTTCAGCCGTAGAGGCGTCACAAAATTACAGTCAATCCCACTATTCGTTGGAAAGAGCGGTGGGTGGCGATGGTCTAGCTGCCTTCCCTCGAGTTTTACACCACTAAATTAGCAACAACTAACATAGGAAGCCCTCGCTTAGCTTTGAGCAATATTCAAAGCGAACAAAACATGTTTACTTTCCATAAAGTAATCAGCTGTTAATCTTTCTGCTGGATTTATAACTTTCAAGCGTACACAATGGGCTATCTGTGCTCTGCATAGCATAGGTATCGAAACCCAATTTTTAACATTACAAGCTCTCAGATAAATCGTTGATCCACGAAGACTACACTGGAGAAATAGTAACTACAGTTGTTTGATATGCATCTCTCTAAATACATTTCTTAATAAAGTTTTAACAGATCTTTATAGAATTATCTTATATTTATACGTACATATACAAATATAAACTGTTGTCAGAATTAAAATTAATAATATTTATAAACAACGTTTCTGTATTAATAATGTGAAGATTTTAATATGTTAAATTTTTCGTTTTATGTCTACGTGTGGTAGTAATGAAAGAAAAGTATTTCTTCAAATTTTATACTTGTGTATATGATCATTTAAATTTCATACGTTAATACAATCCGTAATATAAAATAAACCTCAACTACGTAAAATTAATTTTACTTAAGCAACAAATTTTAAAAACTAATATTATCCGTGAAGTTAAATAAACTCACTCTATGCAAACAACGTGTTGTTTCCGGGTGTAGTGCCATCTGCATGTCGCCGTCAACGGCACAGAGTTTGTTATGAGGGCTTAACGCTGAAACCCAGGTTGCAGCTTTGTGCTTAACTATAAACACACAAAAAACTATCCGCATAACATAATGAGCCTTTTAAATACTTGTTTGAGCAACGTCAAGTATGCACCCTCCAAAAGAGAGAAGGGAAAGTTTTACAGTTTGTAAGCATTTTTCGAAAGGAACAAGAGAAAACATACTCATGTGAATAAGAGATGAAAATATTGCCAACTGATAAACAAAGCTACATTTTCCAAACATTGAAAAAAAGCCTAGAGTTATTAGAGACTAAGCCTTTTTTTTGTGGTCAGTCGAATGACTTCAATCATTGTTTTCTTCTTGTGTCATATGAAAACAATAATCCAGTCACAGCCTATTTATACATAATCAATCGTGGATTATGTTTTTATATTATTTTATACGACGTAAAGTATAATGTAAAAGATAATTTATAAGGTTATGTTAACGTCACTGGGTGGTGAAATAGTAAATTGTTTAATACCCACCGTGCTTTTCTCTTAAACAAAAATTCCTTCGTTCCTTGAATAAAACACACATATTTTAATGCTACATTATTTCTTTTGTTTCCTTTATCAAAATTTGATAAGAGAACTTCAATTTGTACGTTTTTATCGTGATTAAAAATCTGACATAGCATTTGCCTTGCAATCAGAGGGTTGCTGGTTCGAAACATGCCAATTCATATCACAACGTTCCGTAACTTAAAACTTACTCGATGTAGAAAAAGTAAATTTATGGTTTTCTTAACACTAAAGAATACAGTTACAGAAGTTAAAAGTTACAAAGTGAAACTACACAAAAACAGCAAATTTTCAAGTATATCCTTATAGCGAAATACTGTTTTTCTGTTGTTTCTTTTTCCTCTAAACACCTCTTTCTCAGAAAATTGACTTTGAACCTGACAAGGTCATAACTTGATCTAATAAGTTTAAAAACCTTTTGTTCGATTTAAACTTTTTAAAATAATTTTATGGATATAGAGGGCAAACAACCCAAAAATGTGTATTTTTGACAGCTGTGGGGTCATATTTACAGAAATCAAGAACCAATTGGCACAAATAGAAATTCACATGAGCCAAACACATTATCATGCAAAAACATTTAGATTACCCATTTTTCGTCCTTTTATACGGTCAGAGATAAGAAAAATCCAAATTTGGGGAGTTTAAGTCAATTACTGGCTACACATTGACCAATTTACATGGGATTTAGTGTAAGAATACTATTCTACAGGTTCCACACATTGACGAACAAAATTGCTGGACATGCCGATTTTCATTAGCTGTTAAGGAGTCAAAATGCTGCAAAAATCATAATTTCAGGGGGTTTTGACAATCATTCTATTATATTTCAGTCAATAGTCATGATATTTAGTAAAAAAAACTTTTTACAGATTCTAAACAAAGATATACACAATTTTGGAAGTTTATATTTTGCTTAGTTTTTCAAAAAGCTAACCACAACTTGGGAATTTTGTTAACTATTTGTGTTTATGTCAATCAATTTACAGAAAATTTGGTAAAAAATTACTTTTCTAGGTTACAAACAGTGATATATACGTTTTATAATGATTTGGTCTTTTTCAAGATTCTTCTGGTGTCCAAATTGGACATATTGGGACTGTGTGATGGAAACTTGTTACAATCGCCCGCAAATGTTGGTTTTTTATAGTAGGTAGCTTCAGTCGCACTCCCACAACGTAAAGATACAACTGACGCTTCCTGTGGCTAAAAGAGCAGGTTTATTAGCAGCAAGAAACAGGCTCGATATTTTCAAACCATAAGGCAGACCGGCTAGTTACCGGACCATTCTGAACCAAGTCTTAAAACTTGAATTAATAAAAAATACTAATAAGTATTTTAGATGAAATAATGATAGTATTTAATTGTACTTGAATGTCAGAAATAACAAAAAATCATGAGTACAATATTTTAATTACTTCTGAAGTTAGAATGGCCGTATATGTGTGTGTGTGTGTCAAGGTATGAACTTGAAACATGTACAGTAAGATGTTAATGCCATGTTATCAGTCAAAAAGTAGTAGAAACTCAATTATTATTTTTACAGCATATCGTATTATAACTGGCTACATTTATGATATTATAAGTTGTTTAACTTAGGTGTTAGCTAGCTGGTGCCTGACGTTAAAACCACACAAGTCCCAGCAATATCTAGAAAAACAACTACCTTTAAAGCATCGAGAAGTTACTAAGAAATTTAACTTTAAGGGAACAGTATAGTAAGTTGATTTAATTTTACAATAGACCTTGTAATTTTAAGAGACTTAAGCATCATTTATAACACAGGTCCACAAAAATGTACCATTTGTCAAGCCATAAGAAACATGAAATGAGAAAATAAACTCATTTGTGATTGCTGTATGGTCTGAAGTTTGAGTTATTTTCACCATATAATTTAAAAGAACCCGTTAAAAACACCATAACAACATTTGTTGCTAATAGTGAAACATTTGTATTAGGAGCTAATTGTAATAATTCTATATCTAATGACCTTCACATAATGTAACTAAATATTTTAGTATGTCATGAAGGATTAGTAGTTCGAAGAACTCATCTGATTGAGAAGAATAAAGATATCATACATTACTTTATTTAGGAAGGTCTTAAATTGGCTTTTAACAAAAAAATCATTACTGAAAGTGTCGATATTCTGTCTGACATAATGTAGTTGAGTAGTTCCCTTCGCGAAAGAAGACAAACTCTAATGTTAAGTAGGTTTTAAGAGGTGAGGTAATCCAAGCCAAAGAAAGGTCATTCACTGTGATATTTTTGAAGGTACATTATTGGTATAAATATACTAGCTGAGTATCTCAGCAGAGCCTCAACGTGCAGAGAATCTTGGAGTTCCTGAAGATACAACTCCTAGAAAATCACCAAGGATGAAGCCTCCAGTAGATTTACTTGGTCATCTACCTAAAAAGGTCTCCCGAAGCAAGAGAATGGTGACAACAAGAGACAAGATGCTATCACATTTGTTTACCGTAGACTTCAGAATAGAATGTGCCCAGAAAGACTTTATAAATGACAGTTTAGTGTAGTATTTTACTATTATTATTTGTGTTAGGATTGTTCATGGCATTTTATAATACAGGTAAATAGTAGTGCTTTAAGTTATGTTTATAATGATCTAATTTGCTTGGTTTAAATGTTAGCTACAACGTGAATGACATAAAGATTAAGCACATCTTAGAGATAACTAGAAAAGCTGTAGAATAAAAATACGACATTTCAAGGACTAAAAGACTGGTTAGAAAGTGAATGGATGTTTCAAATATAGTACATTAAGTTTCAAATATCATTCTTAACGTAGACTAAACAATAAGTTACGATAGTGTACAGGTGTTTAAGCTTGTGCAAACATTAAAGGGAGAAATAAACTATTTTTTGATTGCTAAGTGTACTGAACTTTGAGTTATTTTAATCAGATAGCTTTAAAAACTCAACAATAAAAGTATTACTTTACGTTTACGAGCATTCATACTAAAACGAGTGTTTAAATTTGACTGATAATTTACAATTATGTGTTGAATTAAATCATAATGATATAACACGCAACGTTTTATAATTTGTTTGTTTAAAATTAAGCACGAAGTTACACAATGGAATATCTATAGTCTGCCCAGAACGGGAATCACAACCCGAGCTATAAGTCCGCACATACCGCTGTGCTAGTGAGAAGCATGTCTTAAAATAAGTCTAACCTTAATGTTAACTGATAATAATACAGTACTTCTTAACAGTTTGTTTTATTAAACAACATTAGCACTTAAAGTGGACCCAAGTCTCCAGTTAATTTTACAATCTAAAAACACAACTTACAGGCTTAAGCACCACGGCAAAATATAACATTTTTATCAACCCACAAACTTTCCAGTTCTAGAGCTTTCTTTCATATGTATGTACATCACTAACTGAAAAATGCTTGAGTTCTTACATATTTTGCTGAAAAGACAATATTGTATAGACCTGATTGCGTCGACCCACGATTTGTGATTTTACATTAAGTATATTGACTATAATTAAAACATATTAATTTTGTACAGTGTAAAACAAACTAAAGGAAAGAACAAGTAGGCGTCAAACTTCAAAGTAACGTGAAGTTCCTCATAATATGGTGTAATATTAATATCCAGAGCAGTAGAACGAAGGGGTCATCACAACCTTGACAAATCGTGATAACTTTTCTTGTGTGCTAAAAAACGTAATGTTAAATAAAACAGATACGTATTACTTGAATTTTGTAGAGCAGATCCCACTCCACCATCAAACAAACATTGGTATAAAAAATATATGACGTCAGATGTTTCAGCATACAATTACGGACATCTATGGAGTAAAATAAGAACTAGATAGTAAAGACGTTGAAAACAAATATTTAATTGTCATAAACCAGTGAAATGAAACGCCAGTGACTAAACAACTTTGATTCTAATACAAAGAAGAATTCACTATAGAAGCAGAAATAATTGATACTTTATAAACAAAAACAAGCAGTCATTTTAAGTCTATCTTTGAACTATACGTATTGATTTAAAAAAACAACTTAAAAACAACGACTACAATTACTACGATCAATAACTTTTCTATCATCTGTTGTTTCTTGTTTGTTTTGCTTGCAGAAACCATCCAATTTATTTATCTTATTAAGACGTTTTTTCGAATATTTAAGTCCCCCCAAAAAAATATTTGTCAACACAGGCACTGCATGTTTAGCATTATAAATAAACTGGAACATTATGTTCTACAAATGTGCTGCCAAGTTTATTTCAGCTACTATAACACTCTACCCATGTGTTTACGCTTTATTTACGCGTTTTATTTTTTACTCTTGAGTTCTGATACACTTATTGAAGTATCTTTACAGTTTCTTTTTGGTTCTTTTTATTTATATATGTTTCTTAAGTTTCACTTTTACCCCCTGATAATTTTGCAACTACACTCTGTGCATCTGCTTTGTAGAAAATTGTTGAGGACAAGAAGTCACTCCTAATCACTTTCTCCAACAACTAATTTTTCTATGAAACTTCCTGTCTTCGTACTTGGATTATTATGTTTTATGTTTTGTCGTTTGTTTTTTTTTTACTTTCGTGCAAAGCTACATGAAGGCTATCTGCGCTAGCCGTCACTCATTAGCAGTGTAAGACTAGAAGGAAAGCAGCTGGTTATCACCACCCACCACCAACTCTTGAGCTACTCTTTTACCAACGCCCCCGCAACTGAAAGGGCGAGTATGATTGGTGTAACCGGGATTCGAACCGCAACCCTCAGATTTCTAGTCAAACGCTTTAACCCACCTTGCCCTGCTGGGCTAAAGCTTTTGTCGTATTTCGACATATTTGAGAATGATTTTTTTTTTGAATTTCGCACAAAGCTACTCGAGGGCTATCTGTGCTAGCCGTCCCTAATTTAGCAGTGTAAGACTAGAGAGTAGGCAACTAGTCATCACCACCCACCGCCAACTCTTGGGCTACTCTTTTACCAACGAAAAGTGGGATTGACCGTCACATTATACATCCCCACGGCTGGGAGGGCGAGCATGTTTAGCGCGACGCGGGCGCGAACCCGCGACCTTCGGATTACGAGTCGCACGCCTTACGCGCTTGGCCATGCCAGGCCGATTGAGAATGAGCATGCGAGGACTGAAGAAAAATATATATTGCAACATTTATCACTCGTTTTCTCAATTCCTTAGCGCAGCTAACTCCAAAACAACGATTTGCAGGTTTCATTAATGTAGAGATATTAATCAAATTATTCTTATAAACTTTTTGAAATTACCTATTACTGCCACCTAGCGGTAGACCATAAATGTTTTAAATAGACCTACACTAAATTACAAATATTTACCTTCCAAATATAAATCGACTGTTTTTCATGTCTTAAATACATCGTCGTTTATATAATACATATTAAGATATTCTTTTGCGTATTTACGTTTCTGTACTATTGTGACATCTAAACCATAACTTGTGGTACTGGTAATTTCATCTGGACATTCATATTTCACCCTGATTAACTCAAAATATTTTCTTTACCCTACTTATAAGAAATGTCAAGTAAATCTCGCGTTGATATTTAACACATGGTAAAATTGTGACAACAAATAAAATTGCATTTTTCTCTTTCTTGCCACAACGTGAGTTTTTTCTATGAAAAATGTACGATCTGGTGTCTATTTTAGTTTTAAAATCAAATATTCTCTTGTTAATATTCATGAAAATAACAGGTAGAGTACATTTTCCAAAAATACTTTTTGTGTCAGTTACTACTGTTAATCATATAATCATCATTTTTAACGGGTAAATCCAATGATTTATCTGTATGTTTTTGTTGTCTCCTTTTTATCTTTTTCTTGCATGTTAATGTATTCTGTGTGATTGATTTATTTGTCTAAACATTTGTTTTGAAAACATTTATAAGTTATTTCAAGTAACTTAAAACCGTTTGTGATCATACACAGTTTTCTGGCTACAAATATATTTGTTATGTACTTTGACAAGTCCTGTAATAGTTTACACAGATTCCTTGTGGTGCCCCCCAGTGGCTCAGCGGTATGTCTGCGGACTTACACGCTAGAATCCGGGTTTCGATACCCGTGGTGGGCAGAGCACCATTGTGTAGCTTTGTGCTTAATTCAAACACAACAATCGCAACAAATAAATTCCTTGTGGCTTTCTAGTGAGCCACGTCAGTAGTGTTCAGTTACATACTGAATATATAGTTGATAGTGACGACAGTGTCATCCAAAAGCCATCATACTTGGTTTACGTATATATAATATAGGATTCTCTAAATAAAGAATCGTTATAATTCAGATGACTTTTTAGCTACAAGTATATTTACCAAATTACTGAAAAAGCCAATACAATAAGGGCTCTTCTTTGGCACATGGAAGCAGTTAACTGATACGCTATGTACACTTTTCCATGCTTTGCATATGTTGTAATTTATAAATTAGATGGCAGACTTATTAGAGTGTCAGCTATGCATCAACCCAGGTGGATCCAAGTTGCTTTTACGTTTCTGGTATATAACACTGTTGCACCGTAATGGTGCTTTGAAACATCCATTATTTCAATGACTAGTCTTAGCACTTATTCCTTTATAGTGCCACCTTCTCTAGTTGTTGTCAGGCAAACTCGTGTGCATTGACTATAGTCAATTTTAGCCACCCTACATAATATTGCAGACGCTAAAGAATTGCTTATGATGGAGAATCATAAATCATCTCCATATGTACTACCACTACCTGTCCAAATATGAACATGTTTTCAGTGAATACCATTTAGATCCCCATTCCATTACTCTGTATGCCATTTTTACATATGACACGTGTTTGTTTATTTGGTTCTGTCAATATGATCAAATTTTGCAGACATCAGTTTCGAAGTTTGTATTACTCATTCCGTCAAACACCACAGCATGAATGGTAAGGTAAAGTATGAATCTTAACCACACCTAACACTTTATAAAACCAAGTTGACAATTGAAGTCAACTTCTCGACCTATGCGGATTTCTTATAATATTCTGTTTTTTGACAACCAGCTCCTGTTAACACAACATTTACTTTCTATACTAGAAAACTAACTAGTAGTTAGTTTCAGTCCGTTTTTTGAAGTAATTAACGGCAATGAGTACGTACTTATGAACTCTCACATTATCTAAGTCTTAACCAGTGATATTAAGATATAAGTGATATAAAAAGAGGAAAAAACAAAAATTACCTCTTGGTGCTTAACTTTTTTACTGGTTTTATATCTGTATGGCACAAGTCTCATATCAGTGCTCAAGGAGCTGTATTTTCAGGTGTATAGAAACAGAATGAAATGTTTTCATACAGTTGCTACTGTCTGTATAGGTATAATAGGTTGCGCGCATCCTTACTGTACTCTTTTACCAGTGCTGGTTAGACTTTACCTTACTGGATAGCAAGAAGTGTTCATGCTAATCTGGATTATTCATCTTTGATCACGAGAAACCCACTTGAAATTAAAATGTATCTCAGAACGGCTAGTATGGGTATTAAAGCTTTTATTAATAAGAAGAGAACAACGTTTCAACCTTCCTAGGTCTTCTTCAGGTTAAGAAAAAGTTTGCAAGTGACTTAACATTAATTGACTGGTGAAGTCTTTTACTTCAGCCTTTGCATTTTCTATGGCTGAAGTAGCATGATTTCAACTCTCACATGGTTTTCATGGTCAAAACATTTCATGAACTGATAACATCTCACCATGTAGCTAAACAGTTCAGCTTGATTAAGTTGGTCATAAATTATCACTAATATCATACAAAACCAGAGAAACTGTGAACTTTTCGCTTTTTCGTCGGTAAAAACCGATCTTTCACTACGTCTATCTTAGCTGAGACCTAGAATATTTGCAATGTAACCAAAAACTCCACCTCAAAAAAGAATTTCGTTGTTCGTTTTAAAGCCTGCTTTTCATTTGCAATGGAATAATATCCTCAACTTCTCAGATGCAAATTCGATAATTTTTCCAAATATCATAAAATTTAATTACGTACCTCTTCAATTAAAGTTCTTTGACTTTAAACTCCATCAGCTCCTACGTTATTAATGTATTACACAGGTTGAATGTATTTAAATTAGTCATAGAATTGTTTATGACAGTTCGGCTTTCCAGTATCTGGATGTTAAATCCAAGGAATACAATTGACATAAAACCTTTCATTGTATCCAGGCATCCATTTGTTCATGTAAAGGAAAGGTACTAACATGATTTATTATTTTTTTCTTGACAATTACTGTTGGAGACTACTAAGAACACTTCAAAGGTTCCTTGGTTCCACCATGCAGCATCCACTATAGCTCAGTGCTTTCTATCTCTCTAATGCTCTATAAAAGCTTGTGTGGCAGTTGCTTTATCAGATGCGTCACTTACACACGCAAACACATACATACATGGTATTGAATCATCAATTATGTAAGCTGAGTTACTTTTATTTTCAATGGGGCTAGACTGTTACCGCAGTTTTCATCTAATGCCATAAGATGTGTTGGTAACTAATACGTGCTTTGGGCCAAAGTGTTACAAATGTAACCCTAGAATCACTGCTAGAATCAGTTACTCCTACTTTGATTATTGTGTCTACGACGATTCCAGCATTCAATTATATAAACAATTATCCATAATTACAAAGTGATACCGGGGTTCCATCCCTTATGGGACAGATAACTGGACAGAAATAAATTCATGTCATTTATGGCTTATATAACTGTATTACATGGAACCAATACTATGAACTTCATCTACTTTAAACCATGTAATACCAATTGTGCATATAAGGTACCATTATTTCCTGTTCTCTAGTGGGACAGCAGAAAGTCTATGAATTTACAACACTGAAGTCAGGAGCTCGTTTCCTATTAGTATACACAGCAGTTAGCTCAGTGTAGCTTTGCTATACAGAAAACACAGTATTATTCCCTCTACTGCATACATTCATGCAGTCTAATTTTTATTGGCTATTTATGTTGTGCTCACAATGGGTACCAAAATCCGACTTTAAATGTTATAAATTTTTAGACTTCATGTTGAGCCACTGGGAGGCTTCTGGGTTCCACCAGTTCAATAATAGATTACTTTCCATGGGATTTCACCACAGATGTTGGACAAGCAAAACTGATGAACAAGCACAACTGTATGCATACCACAAGGATACGAAAACCAGATCAAAGGTTAAAAATTACTGCTGCCATTTTGTAGGTGACACACCCTAAGCTAAGCCATAACTTGACATCTACTCTAATTTCTGATATATTGTCATTTGCTAGAAAACATCTCCTGGCCATAGCATTGGTCTAACTTGGAGGAAATGATAAATTGCAAGGTGAACTGAAGATATTGTCACCTTTGTATCTACTATTGATCTAAACTCTCATTCTTTACCATAATTGGCACATATTAAGCTTCACCCACTTATATCAGGACTGGATTGACACCTAAACTATTTGTTGCAAACAGTTTGCTGTGCTCCTTCAAGCCAATTCCCAAGCATGTTTTGGGCTCTATAAAACTTATGGAACATTCACTATAGTGCCCGCTACATGTTGCTATTCATCCTGAGCCTGCTCATTAGATGGTTAATTCTGATAATCTTGCCTAATTTTCTGATTAGCAAATTATTTACATCGTATTTTGACTGGCTGGTTGTCATCTGCCAAGCATTTAGCTGATTTTTATAGTTACATAACTCTGCATCTTCGATGTTCAGCAAAGAACTGATAATTTCTTCACCACTGTCTGATCAGTCTACATATAAAGCTAACATCATTGATGTTGTTCAGGCAGAAGCATTAGCATTTACTGCAATATGTGTTTCATGACCAAACTATGTGGTGACCATTCACTGGAAATAAGTGTGGCTGCAAGATAATAATAGGATTTGTCGTTAGATGGTTAACATTTTGTAAAGGTCTTATCAAAAATTATAAAAATGTCTGGTCAGACTATCTGAAAGTAGTCATAACTGTCGCAGTGAGGTTTTTCTCTCTAGTGACCGGCCAAAAATTACTACTTAAACTATGTCACCATGAAAAACTACACCTTTTAGGGTGAAGATGTTTCTCATATCCAGGTGTTGTCACCTGGATTCATTTTGAATGAATTAATTAACTAAATTATCCGCTTCATCTGTAGTAGCTATTGTCGGGTAAGCATTCCTGTTCAACTAGAACAATTCAATAACAAAAGTGGCCAATATTTATCATAATAACCCTGTTGCCAGATGAAGATGCCTCAAGTTTAAAATCACTCTGCTATTACATAGCTATTAAATAATATGCAAATTATGCAGACATCAGAGAGCTACATACCTATTAGGTGATAGAAAAAGGGAATAAAGGAAGGACTCAGGAGGAAGGGCACATGCAAATAACATCATAATCCCACCTACTAGAAAGAATTATGATAGTTCCATTAAGTGACACCATAGTGTGCTACTGTATAAAGTAGATAACATCATATTTCCACAAAGTAACAACAGAGTGCGCTACTGTAATAGGGAAGTGTGACACCATAATTTGATACCAAAGGGCCAATTATAATAAGTGAAGGCTTTTACTAAGGGTCTATAGGCAGACAGTTTTACTTAAGTTTTATAAGAGGATTATACTGCTGAGGATAATATTTATATTGGAAGACTGTGTTATCAAGATTTTATAAGCTGATGATGTTGATATGGTTTCATAAGTGGATTGTATTACTAAGGGTAATAATTGTACAGGCAGATAGTTTTACTAAACACATAAAGATTCAATTCATCTCAACTTACGTTTATATTAGGTTGTCCGGAAATTAATGTCGGAATTTTCACGATGACACTGAATATTGAGTAACTTATTGTTGATTGGCTGGTTTAATCCAACGTTTGTCGCTTACAAGGAGTATCAATTGTTTGCTGTTTTAACTCTTCTCAGAGTAAGTTTTGCAACCTCCAAGGCAGCATAGACAAGAAGACTTTTCGTCTGATTTTCCTCTATGACTTCAAACTTGGATGTAAAGCTACTGAAATTATATGGAACATCAACCAGGCATTCGGCTATGGATCTGTTACTGAACGCACAGTTTAGCGTTGGTTACAAAGGTTTCAACATGGAGATGAAACTCTTGAAGATCACAAAGATCGTGGAAGGAAGTCATTCTTAGATGAAACACACTAAGGCAAGCAGTTGATACAGACCATCGCACAACAGTACATGAGCTTACAGAAACTTTGCCACAATCAAATCAAGCATTACCAAATGCCTGAGTGCGATTGGAAAGACGAAAAAATTGGATAAGTGGGTTCTGCATGAACTAACTGAAGATCAACAAAATCGACGTTATGAGACCTGTCAAGGGTGACGCTCCAAAAACTGAACGAATTCGGAATCGAGATTCTGTCTCATCCACCTTATTCCTCAGACCCTTCCCTACGTATTTTAATTTTTTGAACAATAAACGCTTTCAAAACTGGGCAGCTGCAGAAGAAGGTTATTGACCGTGAAAACTGATTTCAACAGTAGAAGCATGAACAGCATCGTTACACGTTAGCAAAAGTGTGTTTAAGAAATGATTTCATCACACCTAATATTTCGTTTTTACAAATATCGAAGGAGATACTCGCGTGATTATTCTACAGACAATTGTGCTTTTGTGGTACAAGTATTGATGTTTTATATGTTTAATGTGCTAAAGCATAATTTTCACTTTGAGGTTTAAGTATCAATTTAATGCACATTTAACACAGTGTAGTATAGTTTTAATTCTATATTTAATTTTCAAAACATACTTTTTACAATTATCATTCTGAAAAGAACAAATTTTTATGATAACATGATTACCTAAATCTTTAAATAATATACAACGATTTAATTTTAAAGATCTGTTTTACTTTATAAGGTTCCATTCCCCTTGGTGGGCTGAGCAGATAGCCCTGAGTGGCTTTGCCATAAGAAATACACAAATACACTTTATAAGGTGGTCAGGGTGTTCAAATTGTTGTCGGAAAGTCACGTGTTCGAATCCTCATCACATCAAACATATTAGCCCTTTCAGCCACGATTAATAAAGGAGTAATCCAAGAGTTGGCAGTGAGTGTTGATGTCAAATTACGATCCCTCTAGACTAACACCACCAAATTAAGGATGGATAGCGCAGATAGCCCTCATGTAGCTTTGCACGAAATAAAAACAAAAACGAACAAGTAATCACTATATAAGTATATATATTTCACTTGTTATAGCGTTTGGCTCAAACCATTCGTAGTTCTATTCGTATGTAGTTCTACTCTCATTCTTCAGAGTTCAATAAAGTCGGTGGTAAATAGTTTCCCTCCAGCTAATTATGATAAGTGAATGACTTACTATTCAACCAATATTTTCATTATTATAAAAATTATTTAAAATTACAACATAACTTTCTGTTTCATAATTTTCTATAAACATTCACTTGAAGTATGTATTCCAGTGGCACAGCGGTATGTCATTCACTTGAAGTATGTACCCCAGTGGCACAGCGGTATGTCATTCACTTGAAGTATGTATCCCAGTGGCACAGCGGTATGTCATTCACTTGAAGTATGTACCCCAGTGGCACAGCGGTATGTCATTCACTTGAAGTATGTATCCCAGTGGCACAGCGGTATGTCATTCACTTGAAGTATGTACCCCAGTGGCACAGCGGTATGTCATTCACTTGAAGTATGTATCCCAGTGGCACAGCGGTATGTCATTCACTTGAAGTATGTACCCCAGTGGCACAGCGGTATGTCATTCACTTGAAGTATGTATCCCAGTGGCACAGCGGTATGTCATTCACTTGAAGTATGTACCCCAGTGGCACAGCGGTATGTCATTCACTTGAAGTATGTATCCCAGTGGCACAGCGGTATGTCATTCACTTGAAGTATGTACCCCAGTGGCACAGCGGTATGTCATTCACTTGAAGTATGTATCCCAGTGGCACAGCGGTATGTCATTCACTTGAAGTATGTACCCCAGTGGCACAGCGGTATGTCATTCACTTGAAGTATGTACCCCAGTGGCACAGCGGTATGTCTCCAGATTTACACAGCTACAAACGTGGTTTCTGTACCTGTGGTGGGCAGAGCACAGATAGCTCTTTGTGTATCTTTGTGCTTGTTCCCAAAACAATCAACGAATCTTGAAATAACAAAAACAGTATATAATACATAAGATTATTTGTAGAAGTCGTCACAAGTTTGGTATGCAATGTATTTAGTAAATGTGAAAGGATAATCTTTTCTTCTGGAACATATCTTTTATCGTATGAAGCTAGAAAACTGAAATATTTTATTAAGATTGTCTACATATCTTGTTCTTAAGAGCTTCAAAAGAAGAATGTTCATAAATATTTGTGATGAATTGTAAATAAAGTCACTTTTTCTAGTCTGAAGATCTGTTAATAAATGTTTTGATACGTGTGATACTTGATAAGTCTGTGACTTTACTTATATATTAACGATGGCATATTAGATTATGGTGAGATACATCAGCTTTAAATAATAGTAAACGAGTAACGTGAGGACCTAAAAGTCTGATACTCAGTATGATATGGACAGTCAAACTATTTTCGGGTTTTAAGAGCATAATATGTTTTGTAGAAGAAACTTTGTTGAATATCCCGTATGTTTCATTTATGGTGATTTATTTCATTTGATTAATAACATGCTAGAACAAGTATATACTGCAAATGTTATTGCATTTGGAGTGGTTATATTTTATAAACTAAGATTGCTGAAGTTTTTGGAGTGTGTTAGCATATTTAAAAATAATGTTAAAACTATTTCGGTGTGCGTGATACATAAATCAGTGAATTTACTTACAAATATTAATAACAGTAAATTGAACTCTGAGGAAACATAAGTTTTATAAAAGAAATATAAACTTGAATTAGTTATTCAAATATACTTGTTATAATCCAATACTTATGGAATGTAATTTATCATAAAAGACTAAGTTAGTTACTTAATCATTGAAATTTGGTAATTAATCTGAACAGTTATTTCTAACTACCGATGTGTATAATGTTTCAAGTGAAAAGATAATTCATGCGTTTCAAAACATTGTTTCAAAATCTGTGCAATGAAAATATCTGTTTAGAGATGTAAAACACTAAATAAACTGGTTTTCTGAACCTACATACTGATATCTCACATGTTTAGTTTGCATTAAATGTGCAATGTGAACAAACAATACTGTTTAAGTCACAAAATAATTATGTTTATATATAATGCACCTGTTTAAATCGTTTATTTATTTATTTTTATAGTAACGTGTTTTCAGTATAATGTGCCGTTAAATATTTAGTGTTCGTTTCCACATAGTATTACACAAATGAAATACATAAACTTTAACTGAAATAGTATTATTAACATAATGTACAAATATTGTATGAGTCCTAATTCAGTTAGTTCAGATGTATATAGCAATAGTTTATTAGTGTATCTTGAAGTTTTGCTAATAAGCGTTTCATTATGCTTGTCAAATCTGTCGTTTTAAGTTATTGTCGTAAAATATATTCTGTAATTATAAACAGTAGATGTTGGTTTCATAAAACTTCTAAAATCCATTCATTTATAAAAAAGTCATTTTAAGGCTATGATTGTCCAGTCTTTTTCGGTTATAAACTATGTACATTTGTAAAAAAAATATATTTGATGCTTTGTTAAACTACTAATTTGATTTTTCTATTGGATTATAAAGTAATTGAAACAGCCTGTGTAGACATTTAACATGAAAAGAGTTTGATGGATTTTGGAATTTCGCACAAAGCTACTCAAGGGCTATCCCTAATTTAGCACTCACTGCCAACTCTTGGGCTACACTTTTACCAACGAAAAGTGGGATTGACCGTCACATTATAATGCCTCCACGCCTGAGAGGGCGAGCATGTTTAGCGCGACGCGGACACAAACCCGCGTCCCTAGGATTAGGAGTCGCACGCCTTACGCGCTCGGCCCTGCCGGGCCTACAAGAAAAGAGAATTATTTAGAGATTTAGATACCACTGTGATATCTTACAGTGTAAACAATTACAATTTTGTACGTACGTTTGAATTGCTTTGAATATATTATTTTAAAACAAGTGGATTGTATGCTGATCGTTTATTGCTCGAATTTATCGTCAACAATCCGTAAAAACCGACTGAAAAAGAATCTCGGCCCCTATTCATAATTTGTAATAGTTTATTTCTTTCTGTTTTGGAGACTACAAAAAAGTTAGTCTACATATTGTAATTTTAATTTTACTTTAGTGAAATTTTATTGCTAGCTGATAGGATATTATAATCTCGTAAAGCAAGAACAACTTTCTTCATAGGCCCTTAAAATATTCTTGCTTTAGTTTAATTTCGTCAAACGTGTCTGATGTAACGCATACGTATGAGGATTTTCATTGATGAATTGAAAGAACAAAATATGTAGCATTCGTTTCTATTGATCGTGGAAAGGTGTCTTCTAAAAACTGCAGAGAAGGCAATGAAGCTTGAATTAAACGGTTTTATATTTGAATTAAATAAGTAAATTGTTTGTCAATGTAGTAATTTTGGTTATTAAGTCATTTCGTGAATTTTTCTTTACACGCGATAAAACATTTATTTTCTTATAACAATATAGTTCAGTAAAATGACGTTCAGAAAGTAGAGATGACACACGTTGATATTGTTTTTAACAGCTATATTACTGAACCCTACTTTTCATGCTGACCTTCACATTAAAAAACAAAAAGTTAGATTCAAAATAACAGAAGAAATATTAAAAGACAATTTTAACTTTCGCCTACTTGTTTATGTTATTTTCTGTTCAAACTGTATAATACTCAACACGTTTATAGTCTGTGTTAACGTAAGTCGGTTTTTCTAAGCGTCTCTTCTTTCTTGTGCTCAAACTCTTCCGATTTGGTGGCAGTTTCTCTTTAGTCTCAGTAGAGTAAAAACTGGTATCATTTTTAGCCGCTAGTCCTTCTGTAATGCTAGTAACTTATACTAAACTTCAATCATAAAAAGCTACTTATTTAAATCAAAGCTGAAAATCAACTCTGTAATTGATATACCTAATTAAATATATTTTCACTTATGAAGATTAAAATGAATTGTTTTATCAGTTGAGCATTCTCACTGTTAACTATAATTTCCACCATATTTCAAGTTATGTTGCGTTGTTTTACTTATTAATGTGGTAGCTATCTACGTCTTCGTGACAACCAGATATATTAGGTCAGACTTAGACACAATGACTGTCAATCTCAAGGATATGGAGAACATAATGTCCCAATCTGAGGGTCGCGGGTCATCCTCCAAACATGCTCGTCCCTTCACCCGTGGGGATATTGTAATGTGATGGCCAATCCCACAATCTGTTGATAAAAGAGTGGTTCAAGAATTTTCGGTAGGTCGTGATGTCTCACTAATACATTAGAGAAGGCTAGCTCAGATAACTCTCTTGTAATTTTGCGTGAAGTTTAAAACCCAACAAACCAAAAACGCTTGCAACTTTATTTTTCAGATGTATGGAAAGCTGAGTTCTTTATTCTGGTATGTGTTCTATCTGTCAGTGACCTTGATCATATATGATCGCAATGTCATGGTAAAACAGTTTAATACTTCTTCCTTAAGTCAGTGTAAGGCAGCTCTGATGAAAGGTTTAGTAGTTTATTAGCTTTTAGAACCATTTTCTGGTTCTAATCAATAGTTATATTTCTTTAGCTTCCTTTGTCCTCATGCAATATTTTAGGGATGATCTTTGCCAACTTATTTGTATTAAATGAAATAGGTAATTGAATATCAACAATAGTTTCGTACAAGTATAGTATGGTTGAAAAGAATTAATTAATTTAGTTCCAATACATTTTCTATTGCGCCCAACATAGTCAAGCAATTAAGGGGCTCAACTCGTAATCCGAGAGTCGTGGGTTCGAATCCCCGTCACATTAAACATGCTCGCCCTTTCAGCCGTGGGAGTGTTACTAAGTGATGGCCAATCCCACAATTCGTTGGTAAAAGAGTAGCCCAAGAGTTGGCGGTGGGTGGTGATATCTAGCTGATTTCCCTCTAGCCTTCCAATTTTAAATTAGGGAAGACTAGCACAGACAGCCTTCTTCTAGCTTTGCGCGAAATTTTAAAACAAACAAACAAACACCTCCTATTGATAAAATTTTAAAATCACATATACCATAAAAATAAAGTATTAAATTATCTCGTTATTATGATTACCTTTATGCAAATAATTTGCTTGTTTTATCTAATCAGAGCCAGGTTAATTCAAATGAACATTTTTATATTGAGCTTATGCATGTCATTTTATAGGAATGTGTGTTATTAACGATGATTAATTACAAGAGTGTTTCCTTAAGATTCCTATCTTATTATCGTAATGAAAATTCAATAGAGAAAAAAAATCACATGGAACCGACAAGGATATCCGTTGTAAAACGTGCCAGAAATCTAGATGATGCTCTTTGAAGTATTTTTATATATGTAATAAAGTCATAAGTAATATAAGCTAAGCATTGTTTGTTCTTTTATTTATTATTTAAAAAGTTTAAATCCTACTATATCCAATACGAGCTATAATTACTTTTCGACATCCAACTTTTGACGAAAGACACTTCAGTCAAAAATGGTTAATATGCGTATATTTTTTACTTTATTTTTTTTACGGAATCCAGTAAAAATGAAGACACTTGAACTAAACTTTGAAAGTACAGGACATTTTTTAAGTCTACTGAATTTCATGAACAAGAACTGTACTTAGTTCTTAAAAGAACATAACATTATCGATTCTTCTGAATATAAAAATAATAAAACAATAAAATATGTCATGTTATAAACAAGTAAAGTATCATGAAAGCTACTAACGTTTTAAACTACGTGTTTCTTATTTATTACAGTGTTTCCTGCACTTCAAATTAACAATCATGAAACCAGAATATGCATTTCTAATTTCGCTTAAATATTTTACTACTGACAGTAAGAACGAACCTAAGTTGCGTTCAAGATTACGTACCCTTCCTGCATGTAAAATTACTGTATCCATATGATCACCAAATCTTCGAACTCTCTAAGTAAAAAAAAGTTCATCCGTGCCTATAAATTCCACATATAAATATATTTGATTAGTGATGTGTCCGTGGAAACTTAAAATCTGGCTTATCTCCAATATTTCATTAAATATTCTCTAGAAAGATTGGTAGAGTCATGATTCCTTTTGAATTTGTTTCTAATACTGTTGTTAAATTCTGATAATTGTAAGATAAGTTGAGCTATTTACACTATGAAAAGAAATAAATAATGTCATGTTTTTATGTTTTATGGAATATGCTGTGTTTTTATGTATTTTTAGTACTCTCTCAGTCAAACTGATAGCCTGGTAACATATTCAATGGAAGTAGCATTTTTGTCCATCAAATTCAATATATATTTTTCTAGATCCCAGTTTGTAAGAGTTCTTGCCTGTCAGATTACCAGAGTGCAGTCAGGACCAAGAATGTGCATGTTGAATTGGAATAATGACTTTAAAATTCACTGGCTTGACCAGTTTGTCATGCTGACTTTATCTTGTTTATTATTATTAGTCGTTCTGTTGAGTAATAAGATAATAAAACATCTTTTTTGTAAGAAGTACTTACTGGTCTAAGTCCACATTTTGAGAAGATAAAACATTTACTTTATTTCAGGTTTTCTTCATAATCTTACCAAATGCTTTAAGATTTTCTTTACAATCTCACATAAAGAAGAGCCCTAAGATGGTATGTATGTATGATATTTCCTACGTCACCAGGAACCATCTGTAACAAGACATACTAAATCATGTGCGGATGCTTGCTTAGCCTACCTTGACTGGTTTCATTCCTCGGACTGATGTTTTAGGACAAATTAAAAGAGTGGACGAGATCTACTGGCCAATACTGCTAACCATTAAAGTGGACAACAGCCAAAAGTATAAGGAATAATTAACGTTGACAGATTAGCTTTTCTTTTGTACTTCACTGCCATGCACGAATGAGTATCATGATTGAAGTTGACCTGGCATTTTTAGTGTTCCTGAAGATACGACTGTAATAAAACACAGCATTTTGAGACCTAGATGCAAACCTTGCATTTATTCAAAAGTACAGACATTAACAGTTAGCCAACTTGTTACATGACATGATGCAGACGCCTGAAGACGTGAGAAGAATTGTCTCTCAGGAGACCACGTGATGGCAAAGTTTCACGAAGTGGCACCGGAGAGCGTGTTACAAGGATCGATGAATGTGATTGAATAATTCCTGACCTCACAGTATCAGATTGTGTTCAGAATTGGATTAGAGAATTCCACTGTGTATTACCAGAGTGCGTGATGCTCTACACACATATCACGTGTTTCGCTAGTTGTAAGTACAATTTAATTTTGTGTACTACACGTATTATTATATGATAACTCTGCACTTACGGCAATATAGCTATGTTTTATATTCCTATGTTTAATTATTATATTCTATATGTTTATTTTCATAATCTTAGTAACTCTTGTAATTTTCTAAAACGTTAAATTTCTAAAGAACAAAATTTTGTTCACTTAAGTGCATTTTTCAGGATTTTCTAATAAAACGAATTAGATTATCAAAATTTATCGACAAGTTGAGGCAGTTCACATTATTAGAGCTGATAAGGTATAGGTAATTATGACTTTTTTTTAACACACCACACAACTGAAAATAACAGTTTTGTTTACACGTACGTATCTGAAGTAAAATTTCTCTGTAAATAAACGCATACTAAGAAAACAGACTTTTTTCAACAACTAGTTCTAGACAGCTCAGATTGATTAGCTATTTACGATGGAAAGTTAACCTTAGTGTCATGAATGAGTTTGCTGACCTAGACTGAAAACAGACACAAGGATCATAATTCCAAGGACCTGTGTAACGTTTGTTTGTAATTCAGTGCAAAGCTACAAAATGGGTTATGTGTGCTCTGCCCACTACAGGTATCCAAACCTGGTTTCTAGTAGTGTGAGTCCGTAGACATACCGCTATGTTAATTATGGGCAGCAACGTTTGTAATAACCATGTTAAGTTTATTTATGTATGTTATCTTGTTATTACAACAAGATAACTTATGCGTACTTATATTATAATTACAAAATTTATGTGAGAATTAAACACATTTGTAAGATTTAAATAGAGATTATATTTTTGCTGTTTAGAATAAACGTTGTAGTCATTTTTTTTACCGATGTGTAGAAGTGAGTCTTACACTTATCACAAGTCAGTGATATTACAATACAGGGTGCATGTCGTTCAATCGCTCCATTGTTCGTACAATCTATTCAATTCTGAAACTTAACAGTTTATTTCTATTATTTTAACACAAAATGTTCAAACTATGCATGAATGTTATGTCATATTAAAAGGTTTGTTTTGAATTTCTTACAGAGTGTTATATATATGTGTAAATATTTTGTAAACGACAGTATGTCGTGTTGTGTTTGAGTTTTCATTTCTATTATTCATTTTTCCATATTTATATTATTGTTTCGAAGTTTAAACTAATATTTTGCTATTCATTTAGGGTAACATTTTAGAATTTTCTTGAATTAAGTAGACCAATCATATGTTTGTAAATGAGTGCTGGTGACTTTGTGTCTAGACGTTTTGTCTGGTACAAGAACGGACATGTGCGGATTGTTCTGGAGACCTGTAGAACTTTCGCGGTCTTTCGGGGAGTTTAGGCCTACAATATATAAACAGACGAAGATGCGAGAGACAGGATTGATTAAGAGAGATTGAGTCATTAGTTTTATTCGAAGAAAAGAGTGAGAGTTTCAGTCATCAGTTTTTATTCGAAAAAGGAAGATAGATTCAGTCATTAGTTTTATTCGAAGAAAAAGAGTGAGATTCAGACATCAGTTTTATTTCAAAAGAAGAGAGTTAGTTATTTGAGAAAGATTAAGTGTTTGCTGTGAATATTCAACTTGGATTGGTGAGTAAAGTTAGATCTACGGAAGCTGTGATTTTATTTCGTCAATCTCTACGATACATCTGAATTACTGCTTGTGCTGAGAGACGGCGAATTTATTGAACTGTGAACTATTTCGGAATTTCTTCGTGGGACCAAATTCACATCCTAGACTGGAATTTGAGACTTTCATTTTAGATCATTATATTATATACAGGCCAGTACCATTTTGTATTGTGATTAATTTTGAAGTTTGAAACTAGTATTATTTTGTTTTGTAATTAATTCCGAATGTTGTAACTTAATATCTGTCACTGTTATTATATAATTTATGTTATATCTGTTATATTTGTTAATAGTTTAGTGTAATAAATTATACAAGCTGTTATCTGCGTTTTTTTGTTGCGTTTAGTCTACGAAGAACTTAAAACATCAAAAAATACGTAACACAGAGCTCCGAGGGTTATCTGCACTAGCCGTCCCTAATTTAGCATGAGTAAGACGAGAGGGAAGGCAGCCAGTCATCACCACCCACCGCCAACACTTAGAATATTTATTTTACAAACGAACTGTGAGATTGACTGTCATTTAGAAAGTCTCCATAGCTGAAAGAGAGAGCATGTGTGGTGTGACGGGGATTCAAAATCGCGACCCTCAAATTTCGAGTCAAGCGCCCTAACCATCTGGCCATGCTGGACCCTTATTAACCTTGTAGTGCAGTTCGTCTTTTACACACATTCACAATAGGTTATCTGACAGATACTGTTTTAATTGACGTAAGCACTTAAACTCTACGTTTGAACTGTGTAATCTAAGCGAGAAACCTACTTTTGAAAAAAATTATTTAAATAACTTTACTATTGTAGAAATTAAACAAAATAGTAACGTTTACTCTTTTAGTCACAATGATTTTCTGTAGTACAATTACATTGAAGTACAAAACACTGAGACATTGGTAAGTATTTTGTTTTAGACGTAAAGAACACACAATACATAATGAAAATTGGCAAAACGTAGTTACTTTACAATGCAACCTCTTGGATATGAACTCTGAAGAGAAGTACAACATGGCTAAAGCACACAATGAATAAATACAGTCAATAGACATGTACTGTAAACATCAGTTTAAGTTAATTTTCCATTCCTGAAAGTAGTGATCCCACAGGTAATATATTTTTTGATAAGACAAAACATAAATGTAATGAACGGAAGCATCTTTTGTATTTATATATAAGAATAAATACAAACAATGGTAAATTGTATTTTTTTAATATTTATGTTATAAATGTTTTACTCGTATAAACTTTAATTTTGTTGAAGTATAATATCTAATTAATTTGTAAATATTTGACTAAATATGTTAAGGTAAATTATAATTACATTTTTGAAATTCAGACAGTATATCTTCTGCTTGATTATTATCTAAGAATAAATACTGTAGTTCTTTTGTGTAACGTTATGTCAAAAAGGTGTTGATTTTATTACGAGTCATTTGCATTATTATATAATTTACTGTGTTATGCATATATTATTATAATTTCACAATTGTTTGTGTTTAATATCAAATGTTTTGAAGTTTAAATTTTGATGTTCCGTTTTTATGATTATATTATTTTTAAATATTGATTTCGTACATGATTACTGCAACCACATTAAACGTACACTGTTTCGTTATAAAACATGCTTTTACAACCAAAATATTTTACTTCACTAGACATTTAGAATTATGTTAGGCCTAACTAGCTGACGAATTGCGTTTCACGTCACTGAGCTTCGGCTTCAATACTCAGAAAATATATATTTATTGACTCTGTCACTTTGTACAGTGATACAAAAATAAATCAGGGTATCAATAACAAAATGCTATGATAATTGGAGAACAAAAAAAGCTCAGTCGAACTGTTTTACTTCAGCAAACTGTTAACATTTTATGTCTCCCTTTTGCTTGAAACTCCCAATAATCTTTCATGAATTTTTGCAACAATTTTACTTCAAATGTTGCTAATACATTCCTATAAATGTTCTTTGGATGTAACTTTTTATTTTTCAAGTTCATTGATTTATCACATCCCGTATCTCCTCAACTTGGTTGAAGCTGGGGCTCTGTGGGGACCATTGCACCATTGGATGACTTCAGCAGCTTTTTTCTTAGTTAAATTGGACGAATGTTTGGGGTCATTATTTTCTTAGTTGTACAATCTTTTTACCAATAATACGCAAACTACTGGGTATACCATGACGAGTAAATATCTGATGGTACTTGTATTGTCAGTTATTCTATCTATTTTGCAAATATCTCCTGTCGTGTTAGCAGTAAAACATCCACAGATCATCACACTGCTCACCATGCTTCATGGTAGGTGCAATGCATTGAGGTAAGCATATTTCATCTTTCTTTCGCCGGACATTCAACCTACGATTTGAACCAAATATTTCAAATTTGGATTCATCCGTCCAATAATAAAGAATCCATTTTTTGTACTTTTAGCAAATTTCTCATTTGCGCCATTACTTCTAGATCGGATGAAAAGGCATTTAAACTAATACACGACCAAACATTCCATTTTCTATGAGCCTTCTTGATACTATAGGTATGGATACTTTTCTGTCATTTGGCACATGGACATTTATCTCTTGCTTGAGATCAGTGGCAGTCTTCCTTCTGTTCTGAAAGCTGAATAAATGAACAAAGATACTTATAATTTGTATTCCTGAGTTTAGGTATTCTGCTTCTTTCTTTCCTAGTTTCAAATTTACCTGTCTTCGAGAGCATTTCAAATCCGCAACAATTTGTCAAATATTTCAATCGGCATCTCGTCAAGTGTTTATGCGACTCTTTGCTCTGCTGACATTTCTCTACATTTTCTGTTTTTATCAAGGTTTATTTCTGGAACGTCATTAAATTTATATCTTATAGTATATGTATCGGTACGATATGCTCTTTCCTTGCTACCTTCTTTCTACATAGTTAAGACAACTACAAGGGTTATCATAACAATTACTTGAGGTCCAAAATATGATCATTATGTTAATTCAAGCAGAACACTTGTGACGTGATTTTAATATCAGTGTGTGGAAATTCTAAAGAATGATAAGATTTCTCACCCTAATTCATTCAACTGTCGACAGAGACCAGTGAAGCATAACCATAGTGTTAAAATTTAAATGACATAAAATAATTAGCTTCATAAAATGCAAAAAATGACAAACTATTCTCTTGTCCTAATACTTTTGCACAATAAATAAATACATATTCCTATTTATGGAAGCCCCCAGTGGCACAGCAGTATGTCTGCGGACTTGCACCTTTAAAAATTGGTTTCCAATACCCGTGGTGAGCAGAGTACAGATAGCCCATTATTATTTATAAAACAAACATATAAATTATTCACCAAGATCATTGGAACTAAGATTTTCTTTGATCGCCTCTTCATTTAAAAGCCTCCAAAACATACATCATACTTGAAATCCATGATTAAAAGTATTTATTCCTATCATAATACAAAAGAAAGAGACCTTTCAGTGTAATTGGACAGAATGACAGCACATTCATGACCTTCATTCTGTTTATTTGTCCAATGAGTAGTTATGCATAGTGACTCACAAAGTTTATAATTTAATGAGCACGAATATTGACATATTCAATGTATCCTGTGGCGTATATGTTTTCACACCATGATTAGTACTTTATAATAGACTTGGGAGACAGAAAACTGAAGCAGTAGTTTCATTATTAACAAAGTTGTCAGAGATAAGAAAGACAGATATTTATATAACTAACTGGACGTAGGTGAGAAAACAAATATATATATACATACGTGTGCGTGTGTGTGATATAAAGAACAATCAGTTATAATTACAACTGTTATTTTTTATTTAAATTCTTATTTTGGATTTTCAAAAATCCAAAGATCAGTTGAGTCATGGATTCATTTCAACAAGTTGTTTTGTGTGATTGCATAATAGGTTTTGACGATTTGTATTGACTTGTTTGTTGTGTTAGATGTTATCTTAGAAACTACTGCACGAAAGAGTTTTACATTTAACAGTATAATTGTACGTTAAGTGTTTCTAAGAGCGCCTCTTGCACCATGTACTCGAGAACCCTTTAACTTTCTGTTTAGTGCAATGTTGTGTCAGTTCTATAACGTGAGATCTGTGTTTGGGTAGTTAACCATTTTAACGCCAACGGTAGAGAAAAGTTACAACTAGGCTAAGTGTACAAGAAAAGTCCTACTGCTAGATGACGTTTTCAGCCGTTCAGAATGTATGTGTGATATCTATCTTAGAATCATAAGTTCGCAGTTTAAAAGTTATGGTTGACGTTTGAGTTAATTTAAATGAGACATTAGTGAGAGGCCCAGCATGGCCAGATGATCAGGGCTCTCAACTCGCAGCCTAAGGTTCGTGGGATCGAATTCTCATCATAAGAAGTGTGCGCGCTTTTTCAACCGTGGGGACGTTATAACGTGACGGTCAATCCCACTATTTGATGCTAAAAGAGTAAAAAGTAGCCCAAGAGTTTGGCAGTGGGTGGTGATGACTAGCTAGATGTTTTTCCTCTAGTATCACACTGCTAAATTAGGAACAGCTAGCCAAGGTAGTCTTTGTGTAGCTTTGTGCGAAATTTAGCAATAAACAAACAACCCTAACTGTGAGAAAGCTAAAGGAAGGTATCTGTAGTATATCGCCAAACCTAAGAACCTGTAACTTCACAACTGTTACATAACTGCTAGGAAAAAACGTGTTTTAGTGATCAGTGGTAAATTTATTTATGTTTTGTCTATTATAGTGTGGAAGGTAATCACCTTTACCTGGAAACAGTTCTTTATGTAATATAGACATGTTGTCATAACATAGAATCCAATATGTCCTACGTCTAATGGCTACCCTTTTTATTGGTTTGTTCATTGTTGCTAGAAGTGTAAGTTTTTAGTTTTGCAGAAAATATGTTCAGTTACGGAAATGTAAGTTTGTGTGAAAGTTGCTCTAAGTGTCCTCATATTGCTGGCATAATTTTGTTCCTCTGTATTTTATATTTTATTTCAGAGTTACATCTCTCGTCATCTGTTAATCTTCAAAAGCTATTTTCGATCTCAATTCCATGTTTCTCACTCACATTGACGTATATTGTAAATGCTTCTTGTTAAATAACTACCGTATCTGTTAATAATTTGTGCCTTTTGATCCATTATTTATATTTGCATCTGACTATTTTTATTCTCCAGAGAGTGAACAGGGATGGGTTATTCTTGGAGATACTGCTGTTATATTCAACTGTTCACATTTCAAAACACCACTTAATTATGCGAGTTAGTGAACAGAATTAGAAAGGTTGGCATGCATTACAAAATATATTTTACTGTGAATTGTCATCTTTGAAAATTCTAAAGTTGAGTATTATTTTTATTATAGGCGTTCTTCAGAAAACGCCTATCAATCATGGGGCTAGAGCGCTCGACTTGTAATGTGAGTGGCGCGAGTTCGAATCCTTCTCACACCAAACATGCTACTGGTTATAATTGGATGGTCAATCCCACTATTCGTTGGTAAAAGAGTAGCCCAAAAGTTGGTGATGAGTAGTGATGACTAGCTGTATCCCTTTAGTCTTACATTGCTAAATTAAGGACGACTTGCCCAGATAATTTATCTTCATGTAGCTTTGCTCGAAGTACAAAACAAACAAACAGAACACTACATGTGTCATTGTTTTATACTAATTACAATTAAAGCTTGCGACTAGTCAATGCTTGATGTATCCACTTGCTTCAAAAATCATACAAATAATAAAGTTTGCAAGGAAATTTAAGATTATTTATTTCTCTTCCAGCTTCAAAGGCCAAATTTTCATGATATATTTAAAAGCTTTGTATGGCATCTGTTACGATTCATTTATTACAGAATGAAAGATGCAACTATAACATGCTACACCTGTACCTATAGCCTTAACATTAGGTATGTTCTTCCATTCATGCCTCTCACTTCTCTATAGACTTGGCAACATCTGCGTTCTTTCTTTGAAGCTACACCTCCGTCTATAGCTCTGACACTATGTGGTTTCGTCTTTCAAAGCTATACCTCTGTTTATAAAATTGACACCAGGTGTGTTCATCTTTTCATGTTTCGCCTGTATTTACAGCCTTAACACTAGGTGTGATCTTCCTTCTATCCTTCACCTGTATCTACAGTCTTGACACTAGATATATTTCCTTTTGAGGTTCTAAAGCTTGAATTATGTTGTTAAGCACAAAACTACACAATGTGCTGCTTGTATTTTGCCCTCCATTAATATCAAACTCAGGTGTCTAGCGAAGCCAATGCATGATATCTGGAATTAAACTCTACAAAGATGACAAAAGGACAATAAATAAAACTGTTTGATACATATAGGTAATGTATGCATAAGCAAGTCTATAAATCAAACACATTTTATCTCTCTTAAAAAATCGAGTTAATAATACCAGAAAGTCAACTTAAAAACTGCTATTGTCAAACAACTCCACAAAAGCATAGGAATAATTGAAAATTAGTGATCTCTAAAGCGTGCAAAGTTTTTGAAATGTTACTTTAAACAGTTACAAGTAAACAGTTAACATCCAATTAAAGTATAAAACTCTTGTCGTTAGGCGCAGTTTGATGTTTAAATACGTCACACATCTGCCGCCGAAACTTTGGCTTTAAACAATTTAGCACATATTTATGATTGTAAAAATCATGTATAATTTTCAAATAATCTTTCTTTTGTGTGTGTAGATAATTCGTCACATGATTAAACATTAACCTCATGTTTGCCATTCATATTCTTTGTTTGTTTGTTTTGGAATTTCGCACAAAGCTACTCGAGGGATATCTGTGCTAGCCGTCCCTAATTTAGCAGTGCAAGACTAGAGGGAAAGCAGCTAGTCATCACCACCCACCGACAACTCTTTTACCAATGAATAGTGAAATTGACTGTAACATTATAACGCCCCCACGGCTGAAAGGGCGAGCATGTTTGGCACGAGGGGGATGCGAACCTACGACCCTCAGATTACAGGTCGCACGCCTTAACACGCTTGGCCATGCTAGGCCTAAATGCGTGTTTTCTTATAACAAAGGCACATGAGGCTATCTGTTAAGACCACCAAGAGGAATCGAACCCCTAATTGTAGCGTTGTAAACACCTAGACTTACCGCTGTTAATTATCAGAAATTTCGCTGCTGATTAGTGCAAGTATGTGTCTAAAAGTGTTACATACTACTGCCTATAATAACTTGTGTGTGAAAATCAGAATTATTTGTAATTATGGGGAAAAAATATTCCGAAGTATTTTTCATGGTTTTCGATTGTGTATACTCGTATGTGTATTTTCTAACAAGATCGATGTACTTACTGGAATTTTCTAAACCGAGAAACTGATTAGATAAATAAATAAAATTCGTATTTATGTTTACTTAATTCAATTTCAGTAACAAAACATTTAACAGAAATAAAGAAAAAACTTTTCACAAAAGAAAATAAATGCAGGGATGTCTGATATCAATCCTCGAAAACAACACAAAAAAGATAGCAGGGATCGTTTTTATATCATCCCTGTATAACAACATAGGTACACAATGTTAAGACAAAAATAAGATAATTTAATTAAACTTAATTGTGATCAGATAGTTATATGTCTATTCCTCTCTAATATTATGTATAGATGATGCCAGTGCCTTCCCTACTGTCTGATTCATATTGTTTTGAAGGATTGATGTTAGCTATCCCTCCATTAGTTCCTTTCTTTTTAAACGTTTCTCCTTCACTTGTCTTCTTGTTTCTTGATGAAATGTTTCAATAGTCACAATAAGGTTTTATTTATAATAAAGTTCTTAATACACTGAGATTCCATCTGCGATAGTTATTGTTTATCTATTACTAGTTGTCTAATGAAAGAAAGTTAAGTTGGATAATGATAACATCATTTACAACCTAGAATTGTAACTTTTTAATAACTATTGGTTATTAATAATACCTATAAAAGAAAATACTGGGTTTGATACTTTATCACCTCAGTAAAATTGGTTAAATATACAGTTGAACGTTGTTAAGCCCAAAGGTACAGAGCCCACCACTTGAGGGAGAAAAGAGGTAAACGTGGTTAAATCTGTTGTTGTTTTTTAAATTATGTAATGAAAAGAAGCAGAAGAAAGAAGAACAAGAAATCCTAACATTTTACCATATTTATGTACATTCTAAAAACTTGTAACTCAGTTGGTACATAGAAGTTATTATAAAAGGAAACATTGTATAGCATTGAAAAGTTCTAATGAACTACTGAAGAAATGTTTAAAATGACATTTCTCCAAACAGCTCGAGTCATCCTTTCATATGCAGTGCTACCGTCTCCACATTGAAAAAAATAAACGCTTATTTTCTTGTCAAATCAAGGCAGCCTGCTATTATGTGGTGGCTAGTGAGTTTGATCCTGTCACTCTTATTGTAATGTACAATAGATTGGAGAAGCTCAAAAACTGACAGTGTATGCTTTCTTACCACACTTCTAAATTAGGGACAGGATGACTAACACAGATATAATTTGGGTATCCGTTGAAAACAGTTAAAAACACTAACGTTTGAAGTTAGTTTGGGATTTTTCTATTACTAATCACTTATCGACTGAGGAAGAATTAATGTTCTCTAGTTTGCGTAAAACAATTGAAAATTGACGAAATTATTAAGAACAAAAAGTGTCCAATAACATCTTGTATCTTTATGACTAAATGTAAGTAATATTTACTTAAAACAATTTGTATTTTATGAATAAAAGTTTAGTCGCTAAGTTTGATAAGTTTAGCCAAATTAATATTTAGACAATATTTATACCAACAACATCAAGGAATTGTTAAAAGACGGTTCATGTAACGAACTTAAATTAATACATCATATGAGGCTAAAACTAATTTTTTTTTTATTAACATCACTTTCGCTACAAATTAAAGTAAATATCTTATACCCACGAGGTTTATGTTGGGTTGGGTTGGTTTTATGTGCTTCTAAAAACTGATAGAATTGGTATTTCTTTCTGCCAGATTGTGGACATTATTGGTTTTCCTTCCCACTCTGTTGAGATTTAGTTTAAAAAACACATTTTAGTACTGAATTTTTCAAGTACATGGGTAAGAGGCAGTCATTAAACTTTACAAGAAAAAATTTTTGAACCAATTGATCAACTGCATCTATCTGATGCAGTTTTCTTTCACCATTTTTTTTCTCTAGTCTATGTATCAATTTGCTTCTAATATCGGTTATTATTGAATATCTAGCTTTTCTTTATTGGAAATTTTTGATGCTATGTTTTTAATACGTATTTTAAAGCCTGGGAAGAGTTTACTAGCAAATTGAGAACTTAACTACAAGATCCTGCTTGTTCGCGCTTCTGCACGAACTTTCTATCTACGATCGTAAAACTCGTGCTTTATATATCGCTGTATTTGAACCAGAGGTGTGTTTCAGGTATGCGTGTTGAACGTTTATGAAAAGGCAATACGAATTTTACAAGCTGTCAATTGGTCCAGCATTGAGATTCAGTTCACGTTAAAAATTAAGAGAAACTAAGGCTGTTTGAATTTTGGAGAATACTGTTAAAAATGGATTCTCGATTGTCCTGTCGCACAGAATCGTGTCGCTTTTTGTCGCAAAACGTGTCTGCTTTCGCAGGATTGTTTTTTTTTTTTTTTGGGGGGGAGAAAATCTAAATGTATCAGAACTATTTAAAATCTGAAATGAATTTCGAAACTAACAGGTAATTTACATGCAATCATTTTTTCAAAGGATTTATAACAGATAGGTAATATGTTAAAAATGTGAAAATACAATACCAGTGGCGATATGTGTCACATGCTCAAGGCATTTCTATAGAAAAAGTTAATATGTTTAAAAAGCAAGTTGTATGATAACTTTATTCTCGTTATAAATTTTAAAACAATTGTTAAAATTAGAATAAAGTGACGAATGTGGTATCTATACAATTTTATCTAACTGTGGTTTAAATTGCACTGGTCAGATATGAAGTAATTGAAGATTTAGAGTTAAGTAATAAAGTTAATGAATCGGCTTTAACTGGACACCCATTTGTTAGTTGCCATAAGTTTCTATAAATATAAAGTCATGACCTATATCTCCATATTGTAACTTCATTATTTCGCTATTAAAGCTTTATTAGAAACCATCAATCTAGTACAACCTCACTAATCCAGTGATTCTATTCACGTTTATAGAAACTTCTCGTAACAAACTCCAGTTTGCGTTAACAAAGTTAAGAATAATAAGTATTAGATAATTCTCGGAAACTATGAAAACTATAGTATCATTCTAAATAGAGCTTTCTCCGCATATTATAGAAATTAATTGTTAAAATTTTATTTTGTAGATGTAGAAGGCGTAAAATGTTGGATAATTACGCAAATCATAAAATATTTTATGCGAATGCATTTATTCAAGTATACAAGTTGTTTCTTATTGCAACTCCTTTATCATCAAGAAGACGTGCAAAAAGCCTCCAAAAAGGCTTGGGGTTTGTTTGTTTTGTTGTTGTTGTTTTTTTATTATTAGTTTTGTTGTGAAATACATTAAAGTTGTGGTGCATTTTATCAGCATAATATACAATACAAAAATCAATAGATATTTATTTTTGAAATATATTTAAAAAGTTTACTTGGCGAAACTTTTAGTTTTGCAAGACTTACCCTTAAATGTTGGAGAATTTATTTTGAAACAAATTTTTGTTTTTTTTTATTATAATTTGTAAAACTAGCCAATTTCTTAAATCCAAAAACAGAATAAGAGAAAATAAAGTCCATGCACATTAAACGTGGTAAACACAAATGAATCTAACTGTATATAACATGGTTATGATACTGTTAATTTGTGCATTTTCCATAAATAAATGATACAACCTAAATCCTGTTTCCAGCGTGAAAACGTACAAAAGATATATAGTAAACACCTTAAGCTAACAAACATTGTGTATGAGACACATAACCAAAAGTTTGAAATATGTAATTAATCTCACTACAGTATTCCCACCTTACATTTAATTACGTATCGTGTACTTGGTGTATATCAAAAACGTTCAATAGATGTCTTAATATTTTACAGTTTTCAGGGAAATTATTAAAACAACAAACATTTAACAGTTTCAGGCCTTAAGCTTCATATAACAAACTTTAAGAAGTAATAAGACTAGTATGTTTCAAAAATCCAAAAAGAAAGCAAGTTCTTGTCCTGACATTTTGGCGGTGGTGGAATTCCATTTCCTCTCAGGAAATCGGTCAAAGTAACGAGTGTCCCCGCTGTGGTTTACACGAGGAATTATTGGAGGCTGCGGAAATATATAACATGTTAATAACAAAAATGGCGTTATTTCACAGCATCAAGGATTTGAGAAAATCTTAGGCACTTACATTTAATGCGGAGCAAAACTGATACGATATTTATAATGGTGCGATAAAACGAAGTTATTTGATGTGAAGGTAATCTCAATACAAAATTATTTTATGGTTGATTTAACCAGAACAAAACACTCGAGTTTTATCGTTTCTAAAATTCAAGACACTTCCTCCTTGTCGAATCAAAATATAATACGACGGCTTGAAATGTTTCTCTTGTTTAAGATGTTTATACGCGCAAGAAAAAGTTGTATTTGTATTCCAACAGTACATCCAGGCGGGTTAATCTAAATGTAATTTGTTTATTATTACATCATTAATATATGTAATATACGAATAGTTTACTTTTAGTTCCAAACACATATGCAAATTTAAACATACAAGTTTTCCTTTTATTCTAAACCATTTTCACTTCACTTTGAAAGAAAAATCAAGAAACTGATCATTCTCAAAGACGTACAATAAAAATCCTACTACTGATACTTTACAACGCTTTATATTAATAGTAATAAAGCTAATTAGAGTTATTCCTATCATATTTCATGTAGTTATTAATTGTATTTTAAAACTTTGTGCTAGTGAACTTTATTACATAAACATGAACTTACGTTTTATTAATCTTTCCTAATATATACAACAAACAAATAGATACTCCTTGTACAAAGTTGTCACACTAATAATGATATTTAACACTACTTAGACATACATTGATATAGCAACGATTTTCTTAATAAATTTAAAACATTAATATTAATTACAGATAAAATTATTTTATAAAATCACAAGTTGCTATTAAAACGATTTGGCACATTCATCACAATCAAATTGCATTTCATTGATCTTTATATTTTGGTATCTTATTTGAATTGTATATAAGCAATCAATACTTATGCAAAAAAAAAAAATAGTTACATATCCATAAACACGTACATATGTTGTCACGTGTCAACATTATGTACCTAGACTAACAGATTACATTTTTACATTATCTAATAAATTTGTGAAACAAGAATCAACAAATTTATTCGCATACAAAAATCTATGACGTTTTATTTTCTAAGTTAACCGAGACCAAATTTTCGGCGAAAAAGTAGAGATAAATTTATATACTAAAATCCCAAACGGTAACAAGTTATAAACACATTTGAAACACTTCGAAATCTAGAATATCCACTAACAATAACATATTTAATATCATCTTTAACGCATATTTTTTATATCGATTGTAGGAATAATGGTGGTATTTTTTTTTTTAAATATAGCAACAAAATTTAAATAATAAATAATTAAAGACACAAAAAACATTAATGGAACATATTTTAGGGTAACGTACATTGATTTTTACAATGTTCTAGAAAAACTTGCTTTCAGAAGTACAGTTACAATACAGCACGTTTCAAAAATTTAAATATCTTTAGAGGTTTATCAAATAGATAGTTCATTAATGAATAAGTCATTTCTTACTTTTATTTTGCTTAGCAAACACAAGTTTTATTTTTCTCACGAAGAAAAAACGCTGGAGTTTAAAAACTGAAGTGTTTTCTGATGAATCATCAAGAGTTTTTCAAAACATGGCAAAGCAAAAATACGTAACATGATACACGAGACAAGATGTCGATATGTCACTACTTTTAATTCAACCTACAAACACCATTATTTAGCTCCTTAGAGGCCGAATTGAATAAGCCTATTTTCTTAAAAGGCAGTGAAAATATTTAATACTGAAAACTAACATATAAATTTTTATATAATCAGATTGACACAATGTATTAATATTCTCCCCTTTACACCATTACTTATTAAGACGCTTAAATAAAATGTCTTTAAATTCTTAGGTTAATCTACTACTCTGAAATCGAAGAAAGGTGGTTTGAAAAAAATGCCTTTACAACTAAAAAAATCTTTCGTCCTAATAAATACATATACGTATATAGGTATTGTGTTTAAATAGACTTGGTTAAGTGATTGTACAGGATTAAACACACCACGATTTGTTGTGTTTTAATATTTTCTTTCTAGACTATGATTATAGTGCATCAATACGCGTTACAATAACGATAAATCTCACATCTTAATAGATGTATCCCATTAACACATTTTATAACTGCATCTAAGGCCAAAACTTTCACAATACAAAATGTAATCTTTACTTCAACACTTTGATATGATCCAATTGTTTGGTTACACTAAGTTTTCATCTTCAGCTAAAATTCCTCGAACATTTTTATTTCCTTGTCAGTAAGAAGTGAAGCTCCTTTGTAATTCTCTTCTTCCGGATAATCATCAAAGTTACCCGTGTCTCCGTCAGACTTCACCTTAGGGACACTGGGAGGCTGGAGAGAGGGTTAGCGTAACGAAAGAAAGCGGGATAGAAAGAAAAAAGAACTGTTAGAAGCCCATCACCAAACGTATGAATAACAGTTTAAGAAAATATTAAGAATTATATAGGTAAGCTCAACGTACCTATAAACTGGTTATGATTTGGGTCTTCCAGCAAATGTCTTGAACTTTATACAGTTTCCTTATTCTGAAGCTTAAAATTTTGTTCCATACAAAAGTAACTACGAAATACTAGCTCTAAGTGTAATCGGTGTAATGTCAATAAAACGATACATCTATCTAGGACATCCTTATTTGTCATTTTTCAGAGATAAACTAAATCGTATGTAATATCTTAAATTTTAATTTATATATCTCAATATGTGATTCGCTTTTTAGAAGACTGTATAGCAAAGAAAGATTAGTGTGAATTTAACAAAGCCTCTAAACTTAAAAGCAGCCTTACTTATACCGCAAACGATAACTTCTTTACAAAACCCTAATGTTTCCACGTTCTAAATTTTGACATTGTATTTGTACGAATAAAGTTACTTTAATAAAAAAATTTGAAGTATAATAACTAGGAAGTTGAAGTATAATCAACTTATTGACATTACACAACATTTTGTGTAAAGTCCCTTTTTATATTGTATTGATTGTAAGATGTTCTTTGAATGTTCCAAAATGTCCACAAAAATATCCTTAAATTCTACAACTTCACTCGTGTTTCTTAGCAAAGGCTCAAATACGTTTATGATATCAGTTATTGTACATATTCTTCTGAATTTCAGCAAATGAAATGCTTATTCTCTAAGAACTTATTGGTCGGAAATACATTTTTTGTTTTGTTTTGCAAGGAAAACATCACGGGATTAAGAAATGCGAGCGAAATAAAGTGGGTCTAGCTATACTCTTATACATATTTCGCTATTAACCAAAACAAGTAAGAACAACAAATTCAAATTTAGAGATGGCTAATATCAATCTTTCATAAAGAAAGCAAACAAGATCGTAGGGATGGCATTTGGACAGGCAAGGATTTAATACACAGCAATACGTATATATTCAAATCACAACCGCGTTTAATTACCTTGGATGTAGAATATGTTTTCACCTCTGTAGGTGTTGGAGGGGATGTGAGTATGGGCACGGTTTCTCCGAATACAACTGATTTGCGACTCAACTTAAAAATGAAGAGTTTTGACAGTCATGAGCATAAACAAAGTCACGAATGTAAAAAACAAATCCTTATCTGTTAACATTGATCGTTTTTCCACCTTCATTTTGCTTCTTAACTGAATCAAATATAAATACAATTTGATAAACCTTGGTTGACATATGTGAAATATTATTCCTCGTTGTCGTGTCAAAAATGGTCTTATCCGTTGGTATACAAACACTTTTTTTGGGGAGGATGGATTCCAATATGATAAACGTTGCGTGACAGAGATACGAGTTATATTGGGTTCCCTTCTGCGGTATAAATACAGCTTTTCTACGCCTATTGAAACACTGCATTGAAACAAAAACAAGGAAGAAATGAAATGAAATACGTGCAGGGAAGACCAATATCAAACCTCCACAAACAATGCAAACATGATAATAAGAATGACTTTTGCAACACAAACATACAGAGTAGTAGAATATTAACAGACAAAAACAGGATAAACAAGAAATTCGAACTTTTACTTTGATATTCACAGACGTTCTCAAAGCTTGCGACTCTGTAGTTACATAGATATTGCTATAAAAGAATACACTGCATGATATTGTAAAGTTCTGATGAATTATTGAAGATGTTTTGAAAATACCATTTTGATGACCATCCGAACTATCCCTAAAAAGCTCGTGCTATCGGCTTCTGTTATTACACTTTCAATATAAAAAGCAAATTTTAAGCGCTATTACAATCGACTAGTAAGCGAAAAAAATTACCCTAACGCAAACAAATATACTCGTATACTATTTATAGATAATATGTTATACAATTTCTGTAACGTAATTAAACTCAAAACCAAATGTTCAAGTTTTCAAGCGCTATGATCAATATCTACGTCTCTTGTTATATATTCTAATTAATTTGAATATCTTACTTCGGAACTTGTGGTAAAGGTCAATAGCCTTGAAATATTCACTTTAAATATTATTTACTCATTAGATAATACTTGTTAGTGTGTTATCACTAGATACTATGAATTACTTTGTACTCTCCGTTTCGACCACTATCTTCAACTGTTTTAAAAGAAGTCCCGAGAAAGATTGTAAGAAAACAGAAATCAGATTTTGGTTCTGATTCTTCTTGTAAAAAAATAAATGCTAGTTATTATCGATACTTTCCTCGCACGAATAAGTGTTTGTGTTTTTCGTATAGCAAAGCCACAAAGAGCTATCCACTCAGCCCACCGAGTGGAATCGAACCGCCGATTTTAGCGTTGTAAATCCGGAGACATACCTCTGTACTAGCGGGGGCCACACGGATAAGAACTCGAATGAACAAATCATCGTTTACAGAAGGGATATATATACACACACACACAAGTTTTACTGATTTGTGTGTAAAATGTTTTAAGTTAATTGAACGTAGAGGATTATATTCCCTTTTATCGTTTTAGTGGTTCACATCACATTTAGTAATTAAGGCACTCGACTCGTAATGCGAAGGTCGCGAGTTCGAATTCTAGTCGCACCAAACATGCTCGTCCTTTCAGCTGTGAGGGTGTTATAATATTATCATCAATCCCACTATTCGTTGGTAAAATAGTAGCTCATGAGTCGGCGGTGGTTACTAGCTGATTTCCCTCTAGTCTTATGCTGTTAAATTAGCGATGGTTAGCGCAGATAGCCCTGGTGTAACTCTGCGCGAAATTCAAAAAACAAACATTCCGTTTAGTATTAAAGTTTTACCCTATAATATTCTTCTACATAGATTATTACAGATCGGATTACAAATCAGTGTCGATCATACTGACTTTGTTTGTTCTTCTGGTACATTGTAGTTCACTGTATATTATAAATGATGTTTTCCCTATCCATTAGGTCTCCAGATAGTTCATTGTGTACTATATTGTGGCTTTTGAATACTCTTCCGATTTGGGAAAGATCCTTTGGTATAGTTCAACAGAATAGGCCCCTCATATAACATATCCATATATAAATCTCCCACAAAATAAATATCACAACTTTCTGAGTCAATACTCACATTCGACGTGACGCCAACAAGGCTGAATTAGCCCTGTGGTTACTTCTACCAATCTTCCAACATGGAACACTCCTGAAAAATGCTCTCAAAACGGCCATTGTGAGACCTGTGATTTATCTCAAACACTTGTATTACAAATATACTACAGGTTAGGTAGCTTACAAACACAGTTATCTTAACCGAAAATAGAAGGTCAGAAACTTCTGCTTCAAAACGCAACTATTACCAAGATAGCTGACACACCACGGGGTTTTACAGTTTGTTTGTTGTTTGGTTGGTTGGTTGTTTCTGAATTTCGCGCAAAGCTTAACGAGGGGTACCTGCGCTAGCCGTCCCTAATTCAAAGACTAGAGAAAAGGCACCTAGTCATCACCACCCACCACCTACTCTTGGGTGGTTTTTTTTACCAATAAATAATAGAATTGAACGTCACATTATAGCACCCACACGGGTGAAAGGGCAAGCATGTTTGATGTGACGGGGATTCGAACCCGCGATTTTCAGATTACGAGTCAAGAGCTTTAACCACCTGCCGATGCAGGACGTCACTCAGTTTGAGTTATATCCGCCTTTTTGTACTTCAACAATATAAAGACGAACGTCATAGATTGCTTGTTATCCAAAATAAGTAAGGTTTGAAATACAGAGGATTCTACGAAGAATGAAATTTGGGTCACTAAAACCCTCCTTAACATACATAAAAATAAAGAAAAGAAACAATGAATATGCAGGAAACAAGTTACATACACATAAGCAAATAACAGTCTTTCTAAAATTTTGTAAAAATAGAACAAGATTCGTAGAGGAAATGCATGACGGAAACTAATTAACAACAAAGTTAAAGTGAATAAGTTAATGAGACTTTTCTTATACACTGCTAACCAAGATAGCAATTTTCAGAGTGAAATTTAGCCAGTTTCTGTATTACAAATGAAAGTATAAATCCTAATCAAATCTAAACACGTACATTTATACAATGGATCTTAACCCTGTTTTCCTCTACACGAGAAGTAGAAACATTCACACTTACTATGTTAATCCAGTTCACTGAAGATATTAATTAATATACACATTTATACTACATACTTGTCAGTATGGTTTATTTTTAAATATTAAAGAAATGCAAGAATAGTAAGCTTTCTTAAGCATTTTTTTTACCTATCTTCATATAGTAAAGACAAATAGTTGGCGGAACAACAAGTTTACAAAAGGTTTAGACGTTGTAATGTTACTTCTTTGTAAAGTCTAATACTATAAGCTTATCCAAGGATGGACGAACTTAAGTGTATTTTTCACTTATTTACAATGCACGTGTCTTTGAATGATAAATCTTTCAAATTAACTACATTACTGGAATAAAGTTAATGTTTTACCTGTATAACGTATGACATGTATTTCACGTATTCATATTTATCTGCCTTTTGTGTCCATAAATGTGTAAAAAAAGATGTAATACTTATACAGAGGTAGATCGTTAAAAACAGTTTTAGTGAAGAGGATACTAGTGACATTGTCAGCACACTCTGAATGTACTTCAAATAAAAATAGACTTCCAATGACACTAGACTAGTAACACGTAACATTTTGTTGAACGACTTTAGTTTCGTCAAACTTTGTTTAATGGTATTCTGGTCTTTAAGGGATTGTGTTTTTGTTTAGCTACTAAAACAAAATGTTAAACTTCATGTACTTAACACGATTTAAATAATGTTCGACCTTATGAAAAAGCAGGCAAGAGAGAGATGAGTGTTAGTCAGTGTTTAATTAGGGAATACCAAACAATTTAATGAGACTTTGGTTAGTCCCTTATGTAAATTACATATCACATTTCAATAAACCTGCAATTTTAGAAACTTGTACACTTACCTTGACCCTTCTGTTTAAAACATCGTCCCAGTTAATGCCTTTGAACCATCGATGTCTTTTAACATCTTCAGCGCCGTTCTGAAATAAATAAAAGTTAATTCTCTATTTTTCCCGATATCTTCTGTTTAAAATTCAGGTAAATAAAACTACATTATCTACACGGTGTAACATTAGTAGTTATAAAACATAAGGTAATGTGTAAAATGTATTTTTTTTTTTTATCAACATGCAATTAGAAAAAATAAAAGTGCATAACCGTGTACATAACGATAAACGTTCAGGGAACTTAGTAAAGGTATCAGTGATATTAATAATAGTAAAATGGCCAAACGTTAAGAACACTGTGTAGTGTCTACTGCTTATTCCCAGTGCTAAAGGGGGCAGGATAGTTTGTTTGTACATAAAATCAACTTCACGTCACGGTTCAACTTGGAATTATTTGTGGCGCGAGGATCATTCGGGAGAAAATGTTTTGCTATTTTGTTAAATAAAACTAAAGGTTTCTATAGTAACTCGATAAATTATAGAATGGTCAAAATGATAGATAGATATTAAAATATCCAATATTCTAAAAATCTGCAACTAAATGCTAATTTAATTTAAATCACTGATTATTGTTAATGTGCAACTAGATGACTGAGCTCTAAAACCTTTTTATTCTTTTCTATAAACAAAAACGTTATTAATGCAAATAGCTTTTGTTTCGTACACACATTCTGATGATTAACAAGAAATATTTGTAGTTCTACAACCTCTTTAGAAACCAATCTACGAGATATTTACCTTCATACTTCCTAGTCGTTTTGTACGATCTTGAACAAGGAACTTCTTTATTAGATCCCTGTATACGAAAAAAAAAAAGAAAAGAAATAATTGCTATGCCTTTAACGCTATGAAAAAGTATTTATACAAACATAAAAATACCGATCGTCGTACTTATTACACAATGAAATATTTGTGTATGGCCTACTTGCTGTTCTTTTCTTATCAGAGATAAGCCAAGTGGAGAGACTATATATGCATTTTAAAACTAAACAAGAAAAAACTATAGTTCACCATTGAAGATTAATGTTCTAAATATTTCTTTAGCCCTTTTTCATGTTTACTAATGAAATGTAGAATTATGAAAAATAAGCAACCTACAAACAGGCTATCAGGCTTCACAAATATTTCAAACCCAGTAAAATGTAAAAGTTTATTATTATTATTATTATTGGAGATAAAGAGCTGGACATTCAAGACATTAAAACTAAGCCAATATCAAAAACTTCTTACTTCGCTACCGGGTCAATATGTCGAGGCCAGTCTAGTTTCCCGGCTAGGATCTTCTCGTAGATAGCAAATGGATTGTCATCAAAAAATGGAGGGTATCTATGAGATAAAGCAAGTCGAAATGAAATCACGTAAGGATGATTTATGTTCCTTTTTTTTAGTTTGTTATCTTTGAAAGTGTCGGTAGAGTTAAAGTACTTTTCATTTTCCATAAGATTTAAATGTGTTCAGGTTTATGTTTTTATATTTTCTGCAAGTACTTAGTACTGAAACTTTCTTCCAAATATTACATAATCTTCGATTTCATTACAACTTTTTGGGACATCAAGTTAAGTTGAACTACATACGAATAATTTGTTTTTAACACTGTACAAATGTCGCAATTAAGAAAGCGTGAAACTAACGTCTGGAAATATGTTGTTTTAGTAGCTATGTTTTTAGTGCCGTCGCCGTTAGGGCAGGCTATACAGACGTGTATTGAGTGCCGTCGCCGTTGGGGCAGGCTATACAGACGTGTATTGAGTGCCGTCGCCGTTGGGGCAGGCTATACAGACGTGTATTGAGTGCCGTCGCCGTTAGGGCAGGCTATACAGACGTGTATTGAGTGCCGTCGCCGTTAGGGCAGGCTATACAGACGTGTATTGAGTGCCGTCGCCGTTAGGGCAGGCTATACAGACGTGTATTGAGTGCCGTCGCCGTTAGGGCAGGCTATACAGACGTGTATTTAGTGCCGTCGCCGTTAGGGCAGGCTATACAGACGTGTATTTAGTGCCGTCGCCGTTAGGGCAGGCTATACAGACGTGTATTTAGTGCCGTCGCCGTTAGGGCAGGCTATACAGACGTGTATTTAGTACCGTCGCCGTTAGGGCAGACTTGAGACGTGTATATAAATATCTTCGTCTGTGAAGACGACTTATAAATATTTTTGTTTTCACTAGATAAATCAATCACCTTCCACAATGAAATAGTACATTCGTCTGAAGTTGGCAGTCTCACACGAATAGGACACTGGATACTTTACTTACCCAACTAACATTTCGTAGATTAGTATGCCCAGAGCCCACCAGTCAACAGCCTTGTTGTGACCCTTGCTCTGGATGATTTCTGGAGCTAAATATTCTGGTGTTCCACATAAAGTCCAAGTCCTAAAAATAAATACTAATGTGAAACACGTACTGTAAATTGGTGATATTTGCATTTGTTCAGTTACTTATAACAGTGTTTGGATTATGTTAAGATAACATCGTTTTTTATAAATTTGCGATTTACCATTGAATAATTATGCGTATACAACTATTCCATATTTTCAAAGTGTAAACACCTTTTGCAAGCTGTCAAAGCATGATTATGATCAGTTATACTTGTCATAAGACATACATACTAGAACTGTCATATTCAAACACTACAGTTTTTAATTCTTAAATCCCCATAGAACTCAATAAAAGTATAATAAATAACGATCTCAGAATCAATCGAAATATTTCGTGGATATGGCGAATAAAGTGCGAATGGAATACTATCATTATTCATTATTTTTGAAAATTATTAAGGAGCTACACAAAAAGAAATAGTGCTTAAAAGTATGATAGAACTAATATTAATGTTTTATGACCAGTATAATAAATTATTTCAAATTCTATTGACTGACACTTCTATTAAAGTTGAATATTACTATGAACATTAAGTAAAATTACTAATGCTTATCGAGCATGTTGAAACAATCTGTAATTAGTGTCACCTAGCTTAAATATAAAAACATTACTAAAGATGTTTTAGTTCGGCAATTTCTTTAATAGTAATCTACAAGATTTTTTAGGTAGGTGGTTGACTTAAGATATTTAAATTCCATTTCTCTCATGCTTGGCATATCGTATTGAAATTGTCTTCAAGCTTTTACAACTAAGATAAACAATACTACCACCGTTAACAGTAGGGACATGCAACTGACAAGTTAACGCGTTTTCTTATTAGTTTAAAGCTACCTGTCGTAATATTTCATGCTATGTTTATGCTAATTTCTTGATTCTAATACCTCTATTATCAAGTTTACTTGAAACAAAACTATTCTGAAAAGAATGTAAGAAATAAATCATGAAAGTTTTAATTTTATTCGTTTTGGAGTTAAGGCCAAGTCGAATTAGGTTTTGCACACAGTAATTAATAGTAACACATCTTGAAACCTAAGCTGAATTAAAACTCGTCGGTTTATCTTTGTGATAGTTAAAACTAACTTATATATATAAACACTGTTTAACTACTCAAAAAACACAAGTACTCGAAACCGTTTTACCACCGAAAACTGTATTTCTTGGATATTTATGTTAGCGGTTTCTAAGACCAGCTTATAGATCTGAAGTTGTATTCGAGGAGTCATACATCAACATAAACGTGGAGTAAGCATTTTCTGAACCTTTGTATGTTCTACTTCGTAACCTGAATCCTAAAGAATAGGTTTACACACTTAAAATAAACTTTCGACTTTTCAAAAGATCCCTTTTTGTTACCTATCACTTAATTTCTTTGCAAAACCGAAGTCGGTGATCTTAAGATGACCATCTCTGTCCAGCAGTAGGTTCTCAGGTTTCAAATCTCTGTACACGACTTGCTGTTTGTGGAGATATTCTAGAGCTAGGACTATTTCTGCAGCATAGAAAGCTCCCGTAGTGCTACTAAACCTACCGGCGTTTCGCAAGTAAGTGAATAACTCTCCACCACAAACATACTCAAATAACATGTAGAGGGAACTGTCGTCATGCGTTGTCCAAATCCTTCAATAAAAGTTAGACGCTTTTAGTACACATTTGATGAAATCAACACTTAAGCAAATTTTTATCACAATAACCGTAACACTATAATCTAGAATCTTTTATTAAATAATTAATCGTGAAAAGTTTAGTCTATTAGTTTACCACAATAACTACTTAAACTAATATTTTTATAGAATACTAACGAAACATTGTCGAAGCATATGCAAGACTTACCACCACAAAAAATATAAAATTCTTTGGTAAAATGTGTTCTCCCAGTTGCAAAAGTACTTTTGATTAAAACTTTACATACAATAAGGCTGTTAAAGGATTGGTTGGTTTGGTGTATTATGGCACAAAACAACTAGGCTGTCTGCGCCACATACCCGTTAAAGTTAAAATTAAAGCAAATTTAGTAATATTCAGAAAAGAAAATTAAGGTTAAACTGAGCGAAGTTTAAAAAACAGCATTAAAACCAATATTTACATCTAGTCAACAGCAGTAAGAGAAAAACGACAGTAATATAAGTTATTAAGGACTTTCTGTAGAATAATTGCAATTATAATTCGCCAGAAAGATTAGCAGGCAAGTTCAAAAACAACCGTTAATCTCCTGAAGTTGGCCTTCCCTGCGCGGGTTCCGAGTTACTTGATGTTATGGCCATTTTTAGGAAGTAAAGTAATGAAAGTTTTAAAAAACTTGTAGCAAAATTTTAATAACTCGCCAGGATGACTAACGAGAAGTTCAAACAGCAGCGTTAGTCCCCTGAACTTGGCCTTTCCAGTCCTTGTTCCGAGTTATTTGACTTTAAGGTCATTTTTAAATTTCAAATCTAACAAGTTGGACCGTGATTCTTAAAAAAGAATCACATTAAAAAGGTTTAATGTATAAATTAAAACTTAAATATCATTAAAAAGGTTAATAGCCTTTAAAGAAAACTAAAAACATATCCAAGGTGGACAGCGTCACCATCACCAATAATACTCTCCAACGTTATGAATAAAACTTTGGACAGAGTTATAACGACGGCAAAACAGTAAAAATATGGCTTATTGTGACCTGAGTATCACACAATCAACACACTGGTGCATTCAGTCCCAGATAAAAGGAAACGATGAGCTAAAAAACTGACCAATGTGTAGTCTAGTTAGAACAACTAAATCGTTCCGATCCTCAAGATAGCAAGTCGGCCAAAGTCCAATAGAGGGTTTTATTTCAAAAAGCTTATTTTCACGTTCTCACTCCAAGTCAACTTGTAACTGGCATGGAGTCGAGTCTTGAATACAGGACTACAGTCCATGTATGAAACAGGGACAGCAGTGACAGTGCCATGGCAGATAGACTTATCTGCAGTGTCGGCAAGCTCGTTCCCACGACTACCAACGTTGCCCGATATCCTGAAAACTGGATAGAAGTAGATGTTAGAGAGAAATGGGCATTAACTAACGTGAAGCGATTCCGGAACCTAGAAGTAAGTAAGAGAGTCGGTATAAATAGTGCAATTTGAGTACTGCTTAGTTCTTTGTGATCCAGAGCAAGAGAAATAGCATACCGCTCAACAGTGAACACGGAAGCTGTAGAGGGGATTCTGTGCGCAACTACCAAAACACAACAAACCATGGCAGAGCTCACACAGTCACCTGATTTCGAACCAACTGTATGAATAGGAATGGAAGGATCGTCAGAAAGATGTTCAGCAAATAACAGACAGTATTTCCAATCGGGAGTGTCTGCTTTTCTCAGATGACTTAAAGATAAGTCACATTTGGGGACTGCAAAAGACCATGGTAGGATGGGCAAACCAGTAGATACAGCAATGTTATCCAATGACAAACCCAATTTACTAACTGTGCCCGGATACGAAAGTCAAAAAGAGCAATGGCAAATCATTCGTTCTGAAAAAATATGTCCCACCAAAGAAGGAAAACACAACCCCAGGTGGGATGCTTTAGAAAGGAATGAAATTTCGAAGCATATAGTAAAAACAGCTGCAAATGTTGGAGGTGCAAGAAGTTTCATGAGACTATGTATAAGATTTGAACTGGGGAAATGCAGAAAGACCCAGTGCAGAGCTGAAGTCCTTGATGATGAATAGGATTTAGCATATTTAAGGTGAGGTCTTGACAAAACCATAGACCAGTGATCCATAGTCGAGTTTCAATTGAATAGAAGCATGATATATCTAGCATAGAGCATTGATCCACTCCCCAAGTGGTGGAAGAGAGGACATGGAGGATGTTCAGTGCTCTTGTATATTTGGCTTATAGCTGTTTGATGTGTGGTATAAAGGCCAACTTACAGTCAAAGATAAACCCCAAGAAATTTGTCTTAGGGACCACAGGCAGCACAACTTCATCGACACGGAGTTTAGGATCAGAGTGAATACCCTGTTTGCGGCAAAAGTGCATGCAAACGGTTTTAGACAGAGAGAAGTTAAAACCGTTTGCTCTGGTCCACTTCAGTAAACGATTGAGAGCAGTCTGTAGCTGCTGCTCAATACAACTCATGTTCAACGATTGACATGAAATATGAAAGTCGTCAACATAGAGTCTGTTTGCATCAGCGAGAGGGAGTTGTTCAGTGATGGCATTAATTTTTTATACTGAAAAGTGCGACACTAAGAACACAGCCCTGAGGGACTCCAAGTTCCTGTAAAAAAAACCGGAAAAGTGTGGAAATCACACGAATTTGGAATCTCTTGTCCATTAAATTGTTTTTAATAAAAAAATGAGCAAATGTCCACGTAACCCATACGCATGTAGGTATCGGAAAATGTCATTCCTCCATGTTGTATCGTGGGCCTTCTCGATGTCAAAGAATGTTGATACAACATGTCGTTTGAGAAAGGCTTCTCGGATTGACGTTTCAAGTCGAGAGGAAGTTGTTAGATTTGAGGAACCAAACAAGACGAGCATTAACCATCCTTTCTTAGGTCTTACAGAGACAGCTCGTCAAAGCAACTGGATGGTAGTTTGAAGAAATCTTGGGATTCTTCCCAGACTTAAAGAAAGATAGGGCAATAGTCTGGCTCCAGGCTTCAGAAAAAAACGTTCTACTGCCAGATATGGTTAAAAACAATCATGAGAGAAACAGGAGACAGATGGTGCGGCATTTCATAATGTACATCATCAGGTTTGACCAATGTACTGACAGACCAATGAAAGGCCAATTTGAGTTCCACCAGTATAAAGGGACGATTAGTCAAGAGACAACCAGTTTGAAAGGAAAAAGGTGATCGCTCTGCCCGAGTCTTGATGGCTAAGAAGGAGCAGAAGTACTAGATACTCAGTAAAGGCTTTCACCTAGATTATCGGTGACGCTCCGAGTATCAGCTACTTCCTGGCCATAAGAGAGCAAGATAGAGAGGGGGACATAATTATATTGCCCACTGATCTTTCAAATCTTGTCCATATTACTTTGGAAATAGTGGTAGAAAATATGCTGGGTGTAAATTTAATCCAAGATTTCTTCGGGTTTTCACGTCTTACCAACCAAGCACGTGCACGAGCCTGCTGGAAAGCGATGCTGTGTGAGATACCTACGAAGAGTATCCCAGACCCGTTTCTTAGCCTTCCGTGCCATGTGACATGCAGAATTCCACCACGGACGAGGGTATCGTGGAAAACGTGTCGAGGTTTTAGGAATACATTGAGCAGCTGCCACACAGTCGTCTATTGATGACTTACAGACAATGGCAGTTTCAAGTTCTGTGAGAGGCCAGTTTGCTTGAACCAGTTTCCATCGGAACAAGCAGGTTGAGTGGCATCGATAAACCTTCCATGAAACGTTAATTAATAACGAAGGGGAACAACATGAGAGATCGATAGCAATAAAGGACTGACTGAGTGCATGGAAATAAGTAGAGAAACCGCTTGTGAAAAGAGAGGTTGTGATCAGAGAACATATGCTTCATGGAGCGACCCCTCTCTTCAATATCAGCATTTCCCCAGATGAGATATCCATTAAAGTCCCACAAGACAAAGCATCAAGGTCTGTTTGATCATAGGTCTCTCCAGAGGAGAGGTAGAGAGAACCAACAGTGATGGTACGACCCAAGGAAACACGGATGGCTATGACCTACAAGGGTGTGTCAAGTGGCAAAGACAGGGTGCACACACGTTGATCAACTATCAGCACCACCCCTCCATACACTCGTTCACACACCCTGTCATTTCTGTACAAATAAATTCGCCGAAAGTTGACTGAATCGGCAAGTTTCAGAAATGTTTCCTGCAAGGAAAGACATGCAGGAAAGTAGAAGCAATCAGTGTTTTGATGTCATCCAGATTATAACCTAAATCTCAACTGTTCCATTTTATCAAGGTGACTATTTTTTTATTTATGTAGGCGAATTAGATGGAGAAACCTTCTGCTTACCACCGCGTCTTTTTTCTTTATTGTTTTTATTTGAGGGAGGTCTATCAACCTCCATGGATCCTGCCTCGGATCGATTGGGCAGATCTTTACTGTTGTAAGAGGATACCAACAACTGAGGATGTAAACAAATGATCATTTTGCATGTTGTTGTGGGAGAAGATGTACCCGAGGAAATGCCCCTACCCGGAACCATAGGAAATGGATCTTAGAATTTGCTTGAATGTATGTTAGGGACAGAGATTGGTGTTGAAACTGATTCATCAAGATTTTAATCATGGAGGCCAAGAGACTTTTCATTTGTTTTAAAATTGATTCTTTTGGAGGCACAGAGAGATCCGTCTGCATTCCAACTGTAGTAGTGGAAGGAAGTGGTTGACAGCAACTTTTGAGTCTCAGAATAATTAATATTATGAACTGTTTTTAAACACAGCACCTCTTCTTCTTCTAACCATTTATGGCACGAACGAAAGTAGGACGATCGAGAACTATTGAAATTGATGCAATGATGGTTTCGTTTCACATTCATAGGCATCGTGGTCCTTGCCGCCGCAACGAGCACACGTCAATAAATCAGAAGACGTCTTCGAGTGACAGAATCGCTGACACTGGAAAGATCTGAGAGGATGTGGAATGTATGGTCGTACCCTGGAATTAAGATAACATGCCTTGATGGTGGCAGATGGACGTGGTGATATAAATGTCAGAATGAAGACATTCGTCAACATCATAATTCCATATTTGCGAGTTGAGATACATTTCACTGTAGAAACTCCTTGGGTGAAGAAACCAACGAGAATATTCAACTTGGAGATGTTCTCCAAATCCCTCTCAACAATAACTCTTCATGATGAATTCAAAGTAGCATGAGATTAACCTCAATTGGTATATCCCCAACAGTCTTTGAATGCAAGAGGAGTTCAATGTGTTGAGATGTGGATGTTTCCTCCAATGTCACCAGAGTGAAGCTTCTTTACTGACTTTGGGGAGCCAGCAAGTCACTCTAGTCCCTTATGAATGAAAAAGGGAAACATATGCCTTAAAGGTTTGTCTGAAAGAAAATGTAGTGCAAGAAAATGAGATAACAAGAGTTACGGATGTTAAAGACTGCTGCTCACGACTTCACTCCACGACTTGGTCGTTTACCTATTACTGTTTTTTTTTTTTTACTATTTGAATATTTTGGTGTCCACTAACCCCACTCACCATGGAGCCTTACAAGGGGGAGGCACTAAAATGCTAAACAAGGACACTGCAGTTTCGCCAGGGTTTCTTGAGCACTATACCCAAATATCAACATCAGATACAATGTTCACAACACCTGTTGAGAACATTCAACACTGGTGCTTGGCATACCCTAGCCCAAGTGGACCAGCCGATTAATTCAAGAGAGCCACCCCAAGGCCGCCAGTCTAAAAGAATGACAGGCTACAGTGATGTGTTAGGGTTGGATCTCTCAACCACCAGGATCCTCTCCCTCCCTTCACGGGTCACCACGCACAATAAACACGTGGGTGGATGTTTAGGTCCCAGAAGAGGTAAACTGAAAATAACCTTAGAACCCATGGAAGATCCCAGAACCACGAATAATAATCTATACCGAAGGTGTGATAAAGGATATAGAGCCTAAAGAACGTGTTATCAAATGGAACCACAATTATTTTCCATGGAAACAGAACAACATGGGTAAGTTGTTAAGACAACGACCATAAAAACCTATATCGATCTGCAGTAACACTGTCGTCCACCAAGCGAAGCTTGTAATCCAAAGTATTATTGTAATAAAAGTTGTGCATGTTCCGTTAAAATGATAGTAACCAGAAATATGACGCTCTCGAAAATCACAACCTTCCACTCACACCTAACATTAACGGCTGCTGTCACGAATGAACCATAATCCCAGTGATGTCATTCAACTTCTAATACAGATTTCTTCAACTTCCTACATAGATCTCCATAGTTTGATCTACTTAATGTGACCTCGTAAGCTTCATTTTTCATACAGAGAAACCGTCTACGTAAAGCCTGACCTTACCATTTTTACATAGGCTTAATACGATGGAACAGTTGATGTACCCAGTAGCGTGTAATCATGGGCCTAAGACATTACAAACAACGATGCAAAAAGTAGTTCCAAAAACAACAGGAGGCCGAAACACCATTCTTGTGAAGAGCGATTAATTTAAGTTATACAAGTTTGTTTCTATTCTTCAGTCACATAAAAACAAACTTAAGTAGAAACAAAACAAAAAAATTGCATAACCAAAGAAAGTTACCTAAAGAATAAGGGTGTCGAATGACTTTACGGATGTTATTTATTCAAAACAAAAACCAACATATCGAACGCCTTAAAGAATTTACATTTAATCAATGAAAATTTATTTTTTGAACGGTATAGACATCAATAACTCAACTAACTTCTCACAGTATAAGCGGTTATAGAATATTATTAGAAGATTAAATATTGATCAAATAATTTACAAGTTTTGCATCATTTTTAAATATATTTTACCCATCTTACATATTAATGATGAATGGATGAGTAACTTCTTGAAGAATTGATTTCTCGTTCTTCACGTGCTCGACCTGCTTCAGTCGAATAATATCAACCATTTCCAGGATTTTCATAGCATAGTAGCTGCCAGACAGTTTATCTCGACACAAACACACTCTTCCAAACGTTCCTGTGCCTAATAAGAAATATGATATCAGCACCATGTGTTATAATAAAGAATCATAATGAATCAAATGAAGTCACAATGCAACCAAAAAACAACCAGCAGGACACATTGTGTGTTAATAATAGTGATAGTTTAGCAAAATCCACCTACCGTAGATCAGACTACTTTTTTATATTAAACTCTTACTTCACATACTAAATTTCAAAGTAATACATCAAGAAATACATGAGATATCTCCAATTTTGATTGAATATTTTTTCATTTTTCGTTGCACTAAAATTACGAAAACTTTGATATATTATAAGAAAACAAGTTATTACACTGCTATATCTTTAAAATCTACTTTTAGGAGCGTATGTTAATATGTGCAAAGTTATTCAACATAAAAACATCCATTTTAGCGTACTCTTATGTAAAATACGTAAGTTATCGGTCTAACACTTGCTACAGCTTCAACAAAGAGTAAAAGAGAACAGTTTTTAGCAATTCGCCATTTGAAATATATACGGTTGATTCAGAGCAGGAAAATTATGAAGCAAAATAGTATGAAGATAATTAAATGTTGATTAAACCAACAAACTAGATTAGCAGTTTCTTTTCCATGTCTTCAAAAGATGGGTTGGATGATTATTATTAATTATTTAATACCAACTTTTTAGCACACATTTATTGTGTGTATGTGTTTTTCGTATAGCAAAGCCACACAAAGGGCTATCTGCTCAGCCCATCGAGGGGAATCAAACCCTTGATTTTAGCGTTGTAAATCGGGAGACATACCGCTTTACTAGAGGGGGGCACACACATTCACTAAATTTATCAAATTATCCTGATTAAATAGCGTTTAGCGTCGTGTAATATTAGCTTAAATAATTAGGATAAATAATTATGTTTGATATGGCTGTACCAATAGCATGAGGGTGATGAAAAGAAACTTAAAATCCCATAGCATTAGCATAAAGGAAGTTGTTAACGCTGTTTTAGAGAAGAAAACTTCTACCCATGTCTTGAAGAATCTAATTGACAAGACACACGTCCATGTGGTTAGGATGCTTGGCTTGCAATGTGAGGGTCACGGGTTCGAATCCATGTCACACCAAACATGCTTTCCCTTGCTTGGAGACGTTATGTGGCAGTCAGTCCCACTATTCGTTGGTAAAAGAATAGCCCAAGAATTGACAGTGGGTGGTGAGGACCAGCTACCTTCCCTCCAGTCTTAAGCTGCTAAAATATGAACTACTAAAGCAGATAATCTTCGTATAGCTTGGCATGGAATACTCAAGGGTTAATAAACCCTAGGAAACAAAATTGTCCATTCTGAAGCCATATTCAAGTCGGAATATAGCTTTGAATATTAGATGCAGAAAAGTACAACTTGCAGGTTTGATACAACTGTGATAATACTTGATAATTCAAAATTTGTTTCAAAATGTAAAAAAAAAAAAAAAAAAAATGACCAAGATATTAAATTTTAAAAATGAGCGATTTCACATTCGAATAAGAAAAATGGATGCTATCCATCGAATCAACTTGTAATACAATTTTATTGGCATGAAAATCAGTTAATTACAAAAGTACCATTTAGAGTTTTATTTAAAACCAGTAAAAATTTCAACTTAATACATTCAGATTCTAGGATTCTGCAAGCAGTTAAAGTCACACTTTAACATGCTATTTCAGAAAAAAAATTAGAAAATCAGCTTCGTAGCCATTTTAAGACACTCACTACAAGCTGCAGGGATAATTAAGTGTTGATTAAACACTCATGGGTATGAAGCATATTTCTAGGCCTACTCTTGGCATACGTTACAAAAGAACAGTATTCATAGATTTGATTGTGACAATTATTGTTTTATATAAAAAGGCCCAAAATGCACAGATCTGCAATAAAAAAAGGTCAGATTTTCGCTTGAGAGTGGTGATCTTTAAAAAAATCATTTTAAAAACTATTTGGATTACAGCTGTAAGATTTTGCATAACTAAAATCAAAATGAAGATTTTTTTCCAAGAAAATCTATGACATGGATTGGGACAAGTTCTTTTATCTGGTCGAGTTGACATAGAATGATTCATGTATGCAGAAAAGTTGATGATATTATATACATACATACACACACACACACACACACACACACACACACACACACCACCACCAGACGTCACCATACTTATGAGCATGATGTATCAAAATTTAACAGTGGACAGAGAAATATGACGCTAGGTTATGCCGTTCGAAGTTTCCCTTTCAATAGAATATCTTATTACTGCTTTTCTGCGCATAATAATTACTTATTCAAGCCGGAATTCTTTCAACCCACACAACGACTCCATTCGACCTGCCGTCTACATAATGTACACTCTGTCTTGATCCCCTGGAATGTTACCGCGTTGCCATAGAAAAAAAAAAAGACCTAGAGTAAGCGCATTGCAGTCTGAAATATTGATCTACTCCAGCTATATATGCAAAATATATTAGCAATATACTGGTTGTTTCTCATTCTAGAATATTTTAAACTCACTTATTTAAAAACGTAATGTCAGGATAAAAACTTTCACAGCATATACTATTGTAACACGTTCAAAGGGAAAAACGTTTTGGTGCTTTATAACCATGCGAATAATACTACTCGTTCATAGTAGCGAAAAATATTACTCGGAGTTAGCATGAAACGAAAACGTTAAAAAAGTATTTTGTTACACTTTAGCTCAATATAGCGTGAAATATAACCATGTATAAATTCTTTCGTTGTAGTAATGTGACAAAACAGTTCATAATGTGTAGGTAAGACGTGTATTATTGATTTCAAACCAAAATATTTTTAAAATGTATATAGTGAAATAAAGTCGAAGCTTGCAACACAGAAACACGCGCATCCGTTATATATTATTTAAGAAAGCTACAAAATAATTATAAAACATATTACACCAAAAGGACGGATAGCATGAACCTGACGCAACATTTAAAATCTAATATGAAATAACGAAACGTACAAATTGAAAGGATGGTGGTTATGTAAATGTGCTTTGATGTTCTAAGGTATTGGCAAAGGTAAGACCCTGTTACGTTAGAGACGAACAGTATTTAGTTTAAACTCAAACTTTCTGGCTTCACATGCTTAATAATTGAAAGAAAGAAAAACCAGGAAATATCGATGCTCTAACCCACAATAACCCACATCTTAATCACATTTCGCTGCCTGCAGCCAGATAGGAGAAGGTGATTTAAATAAACACAAAAACAATAAGAAAAAAGTGTAATTAGGACAAGACATCAATGGAGGAGACAGTAGAGCCGACTTAGAAGTTAACAGTACAATATGATGTTGGGAATATGTTTGTTTTTGAATTTCGCGCAAGACTACACGAGGACTATCTGCGCTAGTCTTCCTTAACTTAGCAGTGTAAGTCTCGAGAGAACGCAGCTAGTTATCACTGTCCACCGCCAATTCTTGGGCTATTCTTTCACCAAGGAATAGTGCGATTGACCGTAACGTTCTAACACCCCTACGGCTGAAAAGGCAACCATTACTTACATTAATCACACTATATAACATTTGAAATGTCCAAATAAATATTTATAATTCATTCACCAAGAATAATTTTTTCTAAAAAATTGTGTATGTCATAATTTTGTTTAAGTCAAATTTTTGTATTTGTCTGAATACTTATGATTATTGTAAAATAACTTAAAATACCTAATTAATTTCCTCAAAGTCATTATAATTAGTTTGTGCTAATATATTAAGAACTGCTCATTGCTACACATTTTAACATACCTAAGATATAAATTTATGATGCCTTATATGGGATTTATTGGAATGTTACTATTTTGCAAGGAAAGTCCATATAATTGAAATGTGAAATCATTCATCATAAATATTATTATTACTATAGTTATCTAATACCTAACTCGTGTGCTTTGTTGATATAGAAAAGTTTCTCGATTTTTAGGATAAAACCTACCTACAATTAGATTGTTAACATTAATTAATTCGTCAACATGTCTTTGTTATGGATGTTAATTCCGGAATTGGAAAATTTACATTTGTGGTAAAAATATTATAAATTAAAAGCGTTTTTGTTAAGTTTTTCTATTTTTATTGATAGAACTATAAAACAGATCTATTAAAGGAACTTCTCAACATTACTAAGTCATGAAGTTGTATAATAAATAGCGCAGTGAAATCATATGTTAGATTACATCTTTTCATATTCTTTCAGAATTAACACAAGTAATGGTAGAGCACACTGTTTAAGAATCAAACGAAATCGCGCGAGTTATCTGCGCTAATTTAGCAGTCGAGTGCCAGAACCACTTGGTCATGCCGGACCTTCTCACTCTGTATAGTAGAGTATATTTTGATAATTAGTTCCAGGACTAAAATAATACACCAACAACTTTGGGAACACACTGCATTTGTGAAAACCAAGGAAATAGCATCATAGGTAATCACTTAAGTACTAAGTAGGTTGACACTATTTTTCGATGGTTTTCACAAATTGTCTCCCGCTAGTACAGCGGTAAGTCTTTGGATTTACAACGCTAAAATCAAGGGTTAGATTCCCCTCGTGTATTCAACAGGTAGCTCAATGTGGCTTTGCTATAAGAAAACACATGTTAATAACTAACGTTTAAACCTACTTACAACCTACTGCTCTTAAACAACACTGTCAATATTAATTCACGATACGTACTTTTTTTTATTCAACGTTCAACATCGAGTATCCTGTTTTATTGTATCACGACCGAATATAGTGAACCATTATAGCAACTACATACTAAACTATTAGCCACAAAAAAGAACATTCAGTTCGATATATTAAATGATTATGTTTAGTGTGATCTTAATACTTAATTTAAAACACATTTAAATGTTAATTTTCATTAACTCCCAGAATTTCACTTCCACTACTTTCCCTAAATTAATAAATAATAATTTTAATGGTTTGAGCTTATGATGAACAAATTACTTTGTCTCTCAAAGACTTAGCTCAAAAAGTTTTGATGATAAGTTCCATTTTTTCAGCGTGAATATTTTTTTTTTACTAAAGAATAAATTTTTTTAACATAGCAAAAAGCTCCATTTTTTCCTTCAGAGTCAAATAAATAGCTGTTATATAAAAGAAAAAGAGCTATCCGTACTCAAGGTATAATGGCGACAAGTTATCGACCCTCGTGACGGATATCTGCAGAAACAAATCAGCGTCAAATAGTATTTTTTGTTTGTCTTTTTAGTGCCGCAGTAGAGACGTTGCAATTCCATTTGTTGTCTTGTCCTATATATATACACAAGTCCCTCAGTGGCTCCGCGGTATGTCTGCGGACTTACACGCTAAAATCCGGGTTTCGATACCCGTGGTGGGCAGAGCACAGATGGCCCATTGTGTAGCTTTGTGCTTAATTCAAAACAACAACCTATATATAATCTGTGGTATATTTAAGATAAAATAAATTACCTTAAAATCTTTGCTTTGAAACATAATAATACAAGACGTTTTGGTCTCTATATTTTAAACTTATATTATGAGGTCACTCATCCATTCATTTATTCGTGTAATATAAAAGTTAAAACCTATTAAATAATGAAGTCTAAATCAGATATCTGTTTGACAAAGAACTTCAAATTATTAAAATAAAAAATGAAATCAAACTGATAACTCAACAGACACTTCTCTGGCATCTAATACTTCGTGAAGTATTTAACTTTAATTTGATATAGATATTACTTCTTATAATTACTTTTCTCCCATTCATCTCTTTTACTTATCATTTTAAAACAAGTATTAATTCCCAAGTTAGGAAAATTGACATTTCTTTTTATTTTGTTATGTAAGTATTCGTGTAAAGATTGTCAAGGGCTACTGCATATAGACGTCCTAAACACTGGACTAATATACTAACAGGATTGCAAACAGTCAACAACACCCATCTCCAGCTTTTGAACTACTTTTGTCCGAAAGACTAGTGTAGTTTAACAGCCATTATGTTAGCACATCTGTGGTAATGGAACACCAACTTCAATTCTGATCAAGTCAATGTTATCCGTGTCACCTGCATTTTAGTCTGACAATGATGTCTGTAAACAAGGTTTATTCTTGTGATGTGAGGCAAGAATAAAGTCTCGAGTTTCAAACTAAATGTTTTCACCAAAAAGAGTTTTAATAACAAATACTAAATCAAATTAACAACATTGTGAGAGATACGTTTTGCATTTTCCTTCTCTTATTTGGAGGCAAATTTTGGAGTACAATAACATGTTGGAAAATTCTGTCAATATACTAAACAGACAAAGCAAATATTTCTCTACTCGGTGCAATATGTCGGATAGAAATCATTTTTTAAATTTCGTTGAGACAAAAACTGTAGTCGTCCTTTCTCTCATAAATAGGAAGTTTTGTACGTTTCTATTTATAACTTTTTCATATCTTCTATATACGTACCAAATACATGATACACAAACACAAAACAAATGAATTATTCATATACTGACCTCAAATACATCTATGCAATTCCATAAAACATCTATGTACGTTACACAAACATCACCCATACGCCTACTACAAAACATTCTTACATCTCGTATAAATACATCTTAAATTGTAAACCACTAATAAATACATTATTTCCAAACATTCAAGCCTTTTCAGCCGTGGGTGCGTTATTATGTGACAGTCAATACCATTATTCTTTGGTCAAAAAGTTGCCCAAAAGTTGGCGGTGATGACTAGCTGCCTTCCCTCTAGTCTTACACTGCTAAATTAGAGACGGCTAGCGTAGATCACCTCGTGTAGCTATGCGCGAAATTCTAAAAAACAAACAAAAAGTGATACAGTGGGATGTCCGCTGACTTACAACTCTAGAAACCGGTTTTTGTTACCCGATAGAGAGCAGATAGCCTATTCTGTAGCTTTGTGTTTAATTTTAAACAAACTAAAGTTATGGATAAATTTCATCTAAATATATACTACACCTTCCATACGTATGTCTATAAGGAGTTAATATAATATCAAAACGATTTTGATACGAAATCAGCCAGTTACGTGAAAACCAAAATGGTTGAATGGCATTCGTGCGATATTAAAAATTGAGCAATTTCTACAGCAGTCCTTTTCAATGAACTATTCACGAAAATAGATAAAGTCGTGCTCATTTCGGAGAGTTGGAGTATTGTTTTGTAGTTAATAGCATTGATGAATCAACAAAAAGGAACAACCTTGGGACCCAGTACCATCCAGAAAGTGATCTACAACAAGTTGTTTCCCAGTCGTGAAATACATAACATTACCCGTGAGAATCCACAAACACAGAGGGTCGGTGGCAAAAGCCAGCGACGTACTTTACGCACAGCAGTATGAAACATAATTGTAAAACGATGCAAGTTGTGTGTTTCTGAATTATTTCCATGATATATTCTTTAGATTTTCATAAGATATAACAACTAATTTGCAAGAAGAGGGTCTTTGGATTTCTGTGCGGTTTGATTGATGACAAAAGCAATGGGAAACTATCATTCCCATACATTAAATGGCTTATGAAAAGCAAGCAGAGAGGACTGTTGTGATTTGAACATGATAATCTTATACAGTGTCTTACTCTAAAAACTAAGTTGCAAAGATGTTAAGATATCAGAGCACGACCATACGCCATGACAAATCGATAGCAAAACTCCAAAACTATTATTATAACACACTAAACATCTTATGTACCAACCATGAACACATCATTTAAAGAGCTCCACTGTCGGCCACAGGAAACTAATTTCAAATGTTTAGTTATCAGATAAATATATCAGTTATCAGAAAGAAACGAGAAGGTCAAAATAATTTAATTGTAATACCAATCGCATTTCAGAAAAACAAATATGTTCACTGAAATTAAACATACATGCCAAATTTTAAGGACCTTAAATAATGGTTATATTTTTTTTTATCGTAGATAAAACAGGTACAATTATAAATGTATGTGTTTGTGTGTTTTTCTTATAACAAAGCTACACCGAGCTATTTGCTGAGCCCACCGAAGGCAATCGAGCCCCTGATTTTAGTGTTGTAAATCCGCTGTACTAGCAGGAGTCAGTACTAAATAAGTAGTTAGTCATACAGTGCGTGTTGACAGTCTTACAAAAACGCAAACGTTGTATTCTTAAACGGGTTTAAATTAAACTAAAATGTGATCGAGAATAAACTCAGTTTATTTTACATTACATATCTGATAACTACTTAAATGCTTTTTTTCTCAAAGTATCTGTAAAGAAAATTAATCATCAAGGAAGAGGGGTTAAGTTCATATAAACCATCTTTAGTGGCTAGTTGACTTCTGACGAGTTAAACCTGTTTAGAAATACAAACGGATGCTGTAGTCAGAACATTAACATATCAATCAGTTACATTGCAATTTTTCACCTCGTCTGGCACCAGACAGTCATGTTGAAGCCACGGTAGGTGTAGTTGTAAAAAAAAAAGAAAAGTAATGAAGTGTATGATTTAAGATTCAAGAGAAATCACAGTCAGCGGCTGGTTGTTTGCACTTTCAACGGGTCAAGGTTGGTTCGAGCTCTTTGCCGAGTTTTTCTCTAAGTAGGAAGCTAACGTTCAACTTGTGTAGAACTAGAAAAAAAAAATGTTACGTCACTTAAAAACTATTCTTTAAAATATCCCGCCAAAGCCGGTTCCATAGCTTCTTATATCTAACAAACAAGTCTCACCTTCGACAAAGTGCATTTTCTTTTCGTATATTTTCTGTGATCACACGACTTAAACATTATTCAAAATAACCAGCAACATTTTGTTGATCTAATTTTATTTATCTATCAAATTATTTGTTTTACACACGAGTGTAATAAAGTTTATACAAGCTACAAATTGTATGTATTTAAGTGGTAATATTTTCACATTTTGATAGTAAAGTATAACCTAACTAGTTCCACGGCTTTTAATTTCTCATCTTCTCGTGAACCTTCATGAAAAGTTCGTAAACCAAGGCTACAAATGTATCGTTAGGCGTGTTATTCTACTAAAATGAGACACCAACAACTTTGGAAACGCACTGCATTTGTAACAGCATTTATGTGAAAACCAAGGAAATAGTATCATAGGTAATCACTTAAGAACTGAGCAAGTAGAAAATTTTTTGGATGGTTTCCACAAATTAATAACTAACGTTTACACATACTTAAAACCTACTGCTCTTAACCAAGACTACCAATATTAATTCAAGACATGTACCGTATACTCGATCGTACAATAATGGATTAGGAAACATGATATAAGATTCTAAGAAACAGAACGAACAATTGCGCCAACCACACACTAAACCTTAAACTAAAACATTCAGCTCAATAGCAACCGTGCATAGATTATACGGTTAGACAACTGGTCGATAGCAAGAATAGCTTATATAAATCAATTAAGGTAACATTTAATACGTTTCACAAACTTGTGCAAAATCGTAACTGAATTATCATTTATTCTGTTTATTAAACGGTATTTTGTACTTAATACTTTGTTATGTATAAAGCGTTTGGAATGCCATGTCATGTTGCGTTTGGATTTCCATATCTATCGGTCGAAATTTTTTGTTGTTGTTTATATTATTGTTTCGAAGTTCAAATCAATAAAATATATTGTTATTCGTGTAGAAATTTCTAGAATTAGGTAGATCGATCATTTGTCTATAAATAGGATGTATATTGGCCTGGTGTCTGTACGAGACGAATCCAGATTACTATGGAATTCTGCAGAAGTTACGCGATTGTTCGAGAATACAGTAGGCCTACTAGTATATAAACAGACGGCGATGAGAGGAGAGTCAGTCATTCGTTTTCATTCGATTCAAGAGATGTTGTCGTTCTTTGAGAATTTTTCAACGTTTGCTTTGTGTTTATTCAACTTGGATTTGTGACTGGAGCTAGATCTACAAAAGCTGTGATTTTATTTCGTCAATCTATACGATTCATTCGAATTACTGGTTATACTGAAGGTCAACACGTATAGGACTGTTTATGGGAGACCAGGGCAAGTTGGAAAATGAAAAATTTGAGACATTCATCAAAAACATCGTAAAAAGAACTTCGTCAAATTTATTGGACTATGAATTGTTTCTGGAATTCTCTATTCAAACTTCGGAATTTCTTCGTGGGACCAAATTCACCCCCTAGACTGGAATTTTGGATTTCTGATCTGGACTTTCATTCTGGATCATTCTATTGGACACAGGCCAGTACCATTTTGTATTGTAATTAATTTTGAAAGTTGAAACTGAACATCTGTCATTGTTATTATATAATTTATTTTATATCTGTCACATATATAATAGTTTATTGTAATAAATTATATAAGCTGTTATCTGCGTCTTTCTGTTGCGTTCAGTACACAAAAAACGTGACATACTTGTATGAATACTTAGTGTTCGTGAGTATTTATTAAAATGGTATTTATGTTTGCGGATTATCTGCTGTGTCCACTGAGAGGAATCGAATCCCTGATTTTAGCTTTGTAAATCCGAAAATTATCCAGCAGTGGGACAAAAGGATATTTAAGTAGCACTAGTATATATCATGAAAGGGCTTTAATCGCTTCACGAATCTTTGTACTAGAACTAAGAATATTTTGTTTTTTAGCACTGATGGAATATACGCTTGGGCTTTGGTCGTTAAAAAAAAAAGTTCTTTGGTGACCAAGAAGAAAGTAGCAGGCTCTAAACGATAACCACGTTGCTCTATTATGAAAATCGAAACGTTTAATATGCAGTAAGAAGAGATATGTTCCATAATATCTGCATCTGAATAACAAAGCGTTCACATCTGTTAGTCTATTGATACATCAGAAAGAAGCCGACATTAAATAAAAAGTAACACGAAAAAGAAAAAAAATCATATGGTAACTGAAATGGTAAAACCAAATGCCATCAGTCTAGATTTTTCAGCCTTACATAATCACCGTTGTTGCTGCATGCGTAGCACACAGAAGTGGTTAATCTTTTTTTTCAAGCTATGTCTCGACTACTGCATGCGTAACACAGAAATGACTGATACAATAAAAGCTCCGTTATGTAGCATCTTATCTGGAAAACTCTTGCAGCCAGAACTTTCAATATCTCGAATTTAAGATGCTTATCGTATCTTAGTGACGCTGCTGTGGCTTTGTTTAGGATTTTTAACAAAGACAAGCCTCAGCATATAGCTGTCTTTATTACGATTTACATTTAAAGTATGATACTTATGAGCGGTGTAAAATATTGTACTTTAGAACTTTAATAAGCAGTTAAACATTTACTCTAAAATATACTAAGGTAACGCTTCCGTACTCGGTATTTTAGCTCATTTGACACTACCCACGTGCGGCAAATACTGGATAAAGCATTTAGTGTAGTTAGCTTTACGTAGTTTTATGCGTGAAACACACACTGCCTTATTCCCACCGTTTCTGCAACCGTAACATAGAGTTTGAAGAGCCTCTCCATGGTTTATGTATATAAACATGGTTCTTATTCTTTTCGCTTTGCGTCAATTTCCATACACTTAACATACAAGGAAGGTTCGTAGTATTACATTTCCATGGCTTTAACTTTTATGCAGCTTAGTCACGAGTTGCAAAAGCATAACATTTAAATCGAGTCCTATCATTAACTACCCTAATTCTTGCAGGTCGAAAATTTTCACTCAGTTTATAAACCAACAAAGCTAATGATCGGTTGTCAAGATGCATCTTGGTACAGATGTGTAGCAAAAACGAGTTGGTGAAAAAGACTCTTTACTAAATCTTCCTCAATACGACTCGCAATTGCCAAAATTTCGTGCTGTCATTTAATATTGAGTAGATAGAAAATTACCTCGAAATCTGCAAACAGTTGAAACTTAATACTAGAGTAACAACAAATTTTTGGAAATATATTATGACCAGGAAATTACTTCGCCACTGGGAAAAGTTGAAGTATGTGAAACATTAGTAACGTTATAATTACGTTCATAGGTCAAAAATAACTGAGTTTTATTGGAAAGTTATTTTTGTTGTGTTATTAGCATATGAACTATAGAGATTGTGTAGTTAAACAAACTTGGGCTTCACCATTTTGTCACGCTAGTTTTCGTCATGTCCGGACATAAAAAATTTGCGTTCGAAAATATGTTATGTACCTTTCTCAAAAGAGATCTATCTTTGGTGATACAATACCCTGAAAACACAGTTCAATGTATTTATATGTGGTCATGGTTTTTCGTGTAACTTGGCGATTCGTATATTTTAAAAATCGCTTAAATATAGCATATTCAAGTCTTAGTATTTCCTTTGAGTTTTTTTTAGCTACATATCTTTTTTCAATTGAAAATAAGTATTCAATTATAACATTAACGTAAAAGCATAGAACATTTTTTGTTACTAGCATTTCTGTACAGAAATCTGATTTTTATCGTTACAGGCGGGGCGAGGAGTCATAGCGGAAAAATGAAATGCAAACAATTTTCACTCTCTTTCTCTCTTTAAAAATAGTGCACAAAACGTTTGGTTTGAAAATATTAATAATCCATAAGTGTTATGTTTGAAACGGCCAAGTTAGAAGACTTTATGAGGTCAATATGTTGCAGTCTCTAATTTTGAACTACTGACCAACAATTGCTTTTATTCACTTTCATAATACGTAACATGATTTTCTGTGTTGAAGAAGTTATACAAATATTAAAAGGTGACGAATAACCAAGTCAGTTGTTACGAAATTATTTAAACATCATGAATGCTGCTGTAATTATTGTTAATAAAGTGAAATATAACACATTATTTGAAGCCAGCAACTTAATACAATTAACAATATTTAGTGTTAAAGCATACCTATTAAAGCGTTAGCTCGGCATGGCCAGGTAGTTAATGCACTCGACTCGTAATCCGAGGGTCGCGGGTTCGAATCCCCATCACACCAAATATGCTTGCCCCTTTCAGCCCTGGGGGCATTATAATGTGACGGTCAATCCCCTTATTTATTGGTAAAAGAGTAGCCCAAGAGTTGGCGGTGGGTGATAATAACTAGCTGCCTTCCCTCACGTCTTATATTGTAAAAATAGGGACAACTAGCACAGATGGTCCTCATGTAGCTTTGCGCGAAGTTCAAACAAAAACTAAAAGTGTTTGAACCTTATGGCAAACGTGAGGCGAAACAGCAAAATGTTTTATAATGTGGTAAGTTTAATCCATTAGATTTAAAGTACACTAGTTACGTATTATTAAATCTGGGACGAGTCTCCGATATACTAATTTACATATTACGATTCCATGTAGCCAAAATCTTTTAAAAACTTAGAATGTAAGGGATTTACTAATGTATATTTATTTTGATATTGATATTTAGTTAAATATATATTTATGAATACGTGTAATTTATATTGTTAGATGAGTAGTGCGAGAGTCCCGCCCATTTTATAAATTTCGAAAAGATTCTCGAGAATAATAATTAACAAAGTGTTTTAAATTTGTAGCCAACCGAACCGAACTTTCGAGAACATCGCCTTAAAATTTATAAATTGACACGTGGAGAAACAATATTGTTTGTTTGCTGAAATTAGTATATACTATTAACCTCGGAAGCTATAACTGTGATAAACACGAATTAACCAGAAAACTAAAGATACCTGACCAGGAACGTTTATAGATTTCGAACATTAAGAACCGTTCAACCGCTCAGAATTAATCTTAACGTTAGTAATTCTAGGGGGGACATTAACTATCTACTTCTGTAAAAAAAAGTAATCCTTGAACTGCGTTAAGCCAACCAAGAAAAGAGCTAGTTAGCATTCCCGTCGAGTGAAGCATACTTGTGTATCAACATAAAAGTAATTTACGCCTTCTGAACCGTCGACAAAGTGTTCAGTTCAACACTGGGTAGGGGACCGATTATTGTTTGCGAAATTGTAAACCTTTTACACAAATTAGAATTAATTTTCTCTAAAAGATTTAGATTTAGACCAGATGAAAATGTATTAAAAATATATTTTTGATAAGAAAATTGTACGTATCGATCTTGTTGGCATATATCATAAATATGATACATAACGACATCCAATTAACTTCTAAATTCAACTTCAAATTTTTAGCTATTTGAAATCGTAATTCTTGATGTAAGCAGAATAATAAATTGGTGGGACTCTTCATGCAGCTCCATGTGGCTTAGCTACGAGCTAACATACAAACACAATAAACTGGAGACTCGTCCAAGTTAATTATAATACGTAACATAATAAATTGTATGTCCGTGTCCGAGATCTGAATCAGAGAGATTAGATATTAAACTTTAAATCATAAAACGATCTGTATTTATCAGTGTCAAGAAGATTTGGTCATGTCCGATTATGAAGATTTTTTTTTAAAATCACCTTTCCTCGAACAACTAAAAAGTTATAACAGAAGTGAATTGCTCGAAATTTCCAAAATATTAATTTCAGAATTCGAAATTAACTAAAAAGGTATTAATGAAATATTAGTTGATGATTTGTTTTCTACAAAAGCTGACTACTAAAAAATCAGATAGAAACCAGTTAAAACTTAAACAGATCGAGCTTGAACGAACCTGTATCGAAGAGGAAAGTGAAAGTTGACGTCTAGAGGCTGAAGAAGCCGGCGGTATCAAAGCCCAGAATGAAATTAAGCTGATAGAAATGGGAACTTGAGTTAAATCTGATCGACCAAAGAAAGATGACAATTTTGAACTCGATCACAGACTGCCAATTTTGTAAAAAAACTGTTCATGTCATGTCAAATTGCTGAAATTTGTAAAACAAAAAGTAAAAGAGGCGACACCTAGCGTGTTTGTGTTTAGATATGGACGTTGTGTCACAAAAAGACTGGTGTAGCTATGGAGGAATTTATTTTTTTTTGTGTGTCTGCTAGTTCTGGGTCATTGCAAATGACCTTATTAATCCCATAACCATATGTATTTTACGTGATACTGGAGTGACTTAATCGTTGTTGTCAGCAGGTGTATTGCCTTTATATTCGAGTTTTGCCGCTGGTTGGTCTGTTATTTCTAAGAGTATTGAGGGTGGATTTGTTTAATGTTCCCTTTCATAACATTCATTTAGCATCATAATAAGTTTGGGGACCATTTATGTTTAAATGTAGTAAGATCTACGCTGCTAATTAAGGGTATATCATTATTGTTTGGAAACTATTTAGCTGGGGAATGTTGTTACCGAACCCAACATGATTAGTAAGCAGGCCACAGTTTTATCTAAAAGATAACGATTTTTTTAGGAGAATCCAGACGTCTTTCCCTCGTCTGCTGCGACTCGTGTTCAGTGGACAACACTATAGATTTGTATCAAACATTTTCTGCATCTGACAGAAATATTGTGAATAATTGTCCTACCGATAATTCATTGATGATTGACAATTATAAACGTAAGGGATCTGATTCACTTGATGAAATTGTTTGGAAAGTGATTGCGACAGGCTATGTGTAAAAACGCCGAGGGTCGAAAAGGCTACCTAGCTCTGTCATAACAATATGTCGAAGTCTTACCGCATCTAAGATGCATTTGAAAACATTTTAGCTGTCGAGTGTTCTCCTGATAATGCTGACAGTGTCTTTGACTCAGACGCTCATAAATTTGGAAATATAAGAAATGGATGAAACAAGAAGCTGAGTAATTATGACTAATATTAATACAAAATTTAATCACTTGCCTCCTGAAGAGAAAAATCAATTTGCTCGTTTATCGACTAAACATAAATGTATATTTATAGACTTTCCTAATCAAACTAACATTATTGTTCATGATGTAGATACAGGTAATTTTTCTCCAACGAAATAACATCCCTATCGTGTGAATTCAATCAAGACTGATACAAGGTGTAAAAGAAATATTTTATATGTTGAAGAATGGCATCACAGAACCCAGTAAAAGTAATTGATCTTTGCCTTATGTACTGGTTCCTAACTCTGATAGTTTGGTTAACTTTTGCATAGACGTTTGCAAAGGAAATGCTTTGAAAAAAAAAAAAAATCTATTTCACTCCAAGAATGGAGGATTGTTTTGAAAGTAGTGATTTATATCTGACTTTTCCAAAAAATGCGGCCTGAAAGGATACTGGGCTGTTCTAATTGATACAACAAGAAATATCAGTTGTTTTTTTATCTTTCACTCCGGATTGATTACAACAGTTCAATGTAATGCCGTATCGGATGAAAAATTCAGGCAACTTTCAGCGAATGGTGAAATGAATGTCTTAAGTTCCAACATCTAACAGATTATGTTGGATGATAGTTATTTACAGTAACACCTAAGAAGTACATTTGTGTGTCACGTGGTGTTTTTGAGAGACTTAAAAAAAACAATCTTACTGCAAGTTTGGCAAAAAAAAAAGTGAAACCAAAAGACGTTTGAGAATCAGACATGATCAAATATTGTTGGCACTAACAAATATAAACTGAATTAAGATTTAAATTTTATATATTAAATCAGATCGAATTTTGTCTCCGATTCAGATGTTCTATGGACGACCCTTTTCTCCAGTTTATTATGTTGCTTGTTATAATTTATTACGTTATGCATTACGATTGAAATAGCATGAAACTGAGTTAACTTGTAACTGAAATGTAGAAATTAAATGAATGTCAATATGTATTAAAATTTGTTATTTGCCAACAAGATTGATACGAATTTCTTTAACACGAATATATTTTAATATATAAACAATGCAATTTATAATAATGGTCACTACAAATAGTTATTACAAATGATGATTCATATACAAATGTTGGTACACAAACATACATCACTTGACTAGAAGCTAGTTAACTTCTTCACACGCGAGTTTTCTCCCAAAGAAAAATACATAATTTTCCTTGTATAAATAAATACTAACGTCCAATGTTAATTCACTGAAGTTGGGACGTTTGTAAGCTTTGAACTCTATAAGCATTTCTGGTCAAATATCTGTTGTTTTCTGGTTAATCAGCATTTATCACAGTTATAGTTTAAAAGGTTTATAATATACTGACTGTAGCAGACGAATGATTCTGTTTATATGCAACCCGATTTATGAACATTTGGCGAGGTTCTGGAAAGTTACATGCATTTTTAAACATATTAAAATGAAACACATCGAGAAAGATGTATAATATTAAATCCGTCACACAGGATACTGAAACTAGCACTTAACACCAACTCTTAACGATAATTTCTACAAAATTTGTTTTAAGCGAAACTTTGCTCGATAATCTACATTATAAAAGATCGTTTACAATGGAATAATATTTTTAAACCCTGTACATGTTGCACTAAGTTCACAAATGAATAAAAACTGCGAACGATCGCGTGTTGGTATCATGCAGTGGAATAATTTTAGATTGATAAGCAAAACTTAACACTGAAACGTAACATTGTTAGCAGTTTGATAGCTCCGAATTTCAAGTGTAATCATAAAAATGCAAAACAGTTCTGACTTAAGTAGGAATTATGCTGATGTAAATACAATCTGCTAAAATGGACATGCACAGTGTTGAAAAACTCGTAAAATTTCATATTTTCCATTTAGCAACAATGCATGTTGCTTTAAGTTAAATACCTTAATTTTCGCGTACATTGGAGAGATCTTCAGATTGTTTTACTGATATTAAGACAATAGGCATAAGTTACACGTGTTAAGCGCAGAATTGATTCTCAGAATGTTTTGTATTGAGGATAATTAGTTTTGAATTTTGCGCAAAGCTACACGAAAGCTATCTGCGCTAGTTGTTCCTAATTTAGCAGCGAAAGACCAGACGGGAGGCAGTCTGAACCACTCACCGTCAACTCTTGGGAAGCTCTTTCACCAATAAATATTGAGATTTGCTATAAGGGCGAGTATGTTTGATAGAACGGGGACTCGAACCCGCGATTGGTATGGTAGTCTAGAGCCCTAACCATTTGGCTATGCCAAGCCAAATATATGATGAGTGCTAGTTACCTTCAGCAAGGAATAAGCGCAGAAGTGTTCTCCAGTTATTCGAAATGGCGAAAAACCCACTTGAAGCAAAAATGTATCCTTAAGACTGCTGGTATGGGTATTAAAACTTTAATTAAAATAAAGTACATAACAATGTTACTACACGCAATAAAACGCCAAAACAACCAACTCTACTATTATTGCGTATGAGAGACATCTTTCGATTGTTTATTGCACACAACAATGCATGTTAACCGTGATCAATAATTACAAAGCACGTGAAATGATAATCTTCAAAAGTCTATTGTATTTTGCAACATTTGACAATCATATAAACCACTAAAATGCATTGAGAAACAATAATTCAATAAAGTTACTTGAACACAAAGCTACAACCTGAGCTATATCATGCTCTACCCATCGCAACATTTGAAATCGGAGTTTTAGTGTTACAAGCCCTTAAGAAATAGACTTACCGGGTGGTGGGACAAATTTGATAAATATTTAAAATAATTAAATACATAATATACAAGTTGCAAGTTAAAACTAATTTATTAATTCTTCCCCAGGACCTGGCATGGCCTAGCGCGTTAAGGCGTGCGCTTCGTAAATCTGAGGGTCGCGGGTTTGCGCCCGAGTCGCGCCAAACATCCTCGCCCTCCCAGCCGTGGGGGCGTTATAATGGTACGGTCAATCCCACTATTCGTTGGTAAAAGAGTAGCCTAAGAGTTGGCGGTGGGTGGTGATGACTAGCTGCCTTCCCTCTAGTCTTACACTGCTAAATTAGAGACGGCTAGAACAGATAGCCCTCGAGTAGCTTTGTGCGAAATTCCAAAACAAAAACCAAACAATTCTTCCCCCCTCGAACAGTATTGTGATAATAAACAATAGATGTTGTCGGTTTAGATGTAAAGAACGACTGGTAATTATATTGAAACAACCTATTTTGAATCTGTTATGGAAAACGTTGATAGTTCACCGTTGCAAGAAGCAGAAGTTGCAGTTTTTCAAGAATATCCAGTGTGATTATAAACAACCGAAAATTTCCACCAATGATAGGACTTAAATCAAGTAGACCCAAACTATCTCAGAACGACTGGTAGTATTAAACATTTTTACTAATAAAGCAGAGACCAACGTTTCAACCTTCCTAGGTCATCTTCAGGTTAAGAAAGAGTGTGCAACTGACCGTTGCAGGCCACATATCAGTAGGACGAGAGTGTAGACGGGTACGACCTTGTAGGAAGCGTTGCAGTTAGATGTTGGTTATTAAACCAATATAAAAGGAACATCTTTATACCTATACTAATTAACAGTCAATACTAAACCAATATAAAGGAATACCTTTATACCTACGCTAATTAATAACCTAACATCTAACTGCTATGCCCCCTACAATCTCTTGTACATTTAAACTCTCATCCTTAAGAAGTGTGGCCGGCAACGGTCAGTTGCAAACTTCGTTAACCTGAAGATGACCTAGGAATGTCGAAACGTTGTTCTCTGTTTTCAGTAAAAGTGTTAATACCCATAACAGTTTATCTGAGATACATTTCTATTTCAAACAGGTTTTTCGTCAACCAATTTCAGATTTCTAAAATTACAAGTGATTTTTCTCACGTGTTAGAATATTTAATATATAATTTATGTTCTCAAAATTTTCTAAATCTGCTTTAAAATTTTTGCATTAGAGGTAAAAATACATAATAACCGGAAGACGTAAAGTCTTCCTATGTGAAAGCTAACATGACTCCCAGTTATTTCAGGAGAATGAAATTTTATTTTCAGGCTTAAGATATAAGTTGTTAACACAGTTCTATGAGCTCTTTCCCCTCCCCTTCCAGTCCTTCACCCAGAATGTTGTATACAAATATGTTTAACGTATTACGTACGGACAATGCGTAGAGTTAAGAATCCACTTTCACAACCTACACAGAACATAAAAACTTAACGACTTTTAAAGCTCACTGCTTCCTTTTCCTGTATTTAAGCGGTGTAATTACCTCATGGCGATTTCCTCTGCGATATTTATGATTAATGTTTTAAAAGACGAGTGCACCTGCTTAATTTTCATGTCGGTGCCTGTGTTCAAACCATGTGGCATTACAAGGGATTGGCTTCCAAGCGGGAGGGCTTAAATAACCTTCAACCTCAAAATATAATGCATCACAAGCAGAAAAAAGCACCGACCTAACGAGATGTACTGAAAGAGTTCCTACTGACCATTTACGGATTTTGATTTTTATAGGTGACTAGTCTGAAAGTGGCCTGCTAAGTACCATACTTTTCAGAAACACTCAGCTGAAGAAAAACCTTCTGAATGAGCGAAGAGAAAGTCTGTTGAGATTAATACATGGTTTAAAGTGGGTCTTGATATTATTACTCTATGAAATAAGGATTCTTAGAAACACGAGTAGCTGAAGTAATTTTCTATAGTATGGACTAAATCTAAATGTTCTTTTTTTGTTAATTTTTGATACATTCTTTCCAGTTCCTTAACAGTATCAGTAACGAACAGAAATATTTGTCACAGAATAAATTAGATATCACAGCGGCCCCACATGGCCAGGTGGGTTAAAGCGCTCGACTCAATGTGAAGGTCCCTGGTTCGAATCCCGGTCGTACCAAACATGCTCGCCCTTTCAGCTGTGGGGGAGTTAATGTTATGGGTAATCCCACTATTCGTTGGTAAAAGAGTAGCCCAAGAGTTGGCGGTGGGTAGTGATGACTAGCTGCCTTCCTTCTAGTCTTACACTGCTAAATTAGGGACGGCTAGCGCAGAAATCCAAAACAAACAAAACAGATCTCGTAACAATCTCCACTTAACTTCCCGTAAAGCCGTTGGTTAAACAATCTTGTTTAAAGTCATCATATTTTTTTTTTTAATTCTAATAAAGCAAACTAAAGATGGGATATATTTAACTATTTTACTATAAACAGATCTTTTTGGAAGCTTATATTTTTACCAAGGGTGTTTCAGGGAACAAGATAACGGATTTATTTAAGCATGAAAAGTTTGTAAAGCTATATAAAGGATTGTGTATTGTGGTTAATATGTCTATTGGTATTTAGCGTAATAGGATTAAATAACAAATTGTTGTAAAATATTCGGTATAACACTTTGTAATGTTCGTGCAGGTAGTTTCTGTTTACGTTTCTATCAAAAGCATTTGTCATTAAATTAGTTAATATTTAACCATATGATGAACTAGCATCTGCCTTCTTACTGTTAAGCACAAAGTTACACCAAGAGCTACCTAGGCTCTTTCCATCGCATATATCAAGCCACCATTTTTGGCGTTATAAGCTGTCAGTCCGCTAAGCTACATTAGGGTTAAAGGAAAACTAATTAAAATATTGTTGATACCTGAAACCGTCGTTCCTTGTACTTGGTAAAACACAGAATTTTCGAACAATTGTACGTTTCTCAAATACATTTTTTGTACTGAAATATTGACATAAATTACGGCATACATTCCTTCAAAAGTTTCAGAAAACTCACTTGTAACGATACCACTATATATAGTTCTTCAAAACATCTAATATTTCTCAATCTTACCATGTTCCAAAGTTTGTTACCTTAACCTGGTCATCTGAAGATTATGAAATTGAATTAAAACCTATAAAACAAACTGTCGTTAACAATGATTATAGAACGCACTTAATTAACACATTTATGTTTAAAACAATTTAAAAGTCATACCTTAAAATAAATACACTCAGATATAGTAGCAAACAACAACAAAAATGGTCTAAAATTAGCTCCATTGAATAGCCTTCTCGCAAACTATGTAACAGACCGGCCTTTTACTTTATATACAGCTTATGCAACGTTGGGTAGCAACAAAGGCTGAATCAAACAGTACAGTAAGAGTGGTGTTTATCGTTGAAATAAGAGAACTGTAACATTTGTACGCATGTTCGTGCGCGAGTCTCAGTCTGTAACTAAAGATTAAGTCCCAAGTTGTATGTCTTATATCACGTAAAAACTATGCATTACACTGAAAGGATTATTTACACCAACTCTTTACTCTCAGGTGGCTCTAGAGTTGCTTCACTTTAGTTCTTATTCTGTTCTCCTCGATATTCCAATACGACTGGCCCATTTTACCTTATTTTCTGTTTCTATCCAGTTTTTCAGGAAACTTCATCGTGTCGGTATTCACGACAACGAGATAGCTGACACTACAACTATGCCTGTCTGCTCTGGTACAACAATCGTACCTGTCGCATGTACGAACTACGATCTTATGTTCAAGCGTCGGCTTAGCGCCATTTGACAGTCGATTTGGAGTAAATAACGTTTTAACAAGCGTTTCCAGGTCAAACGTAACGTTGTTCTTTGGCCATCTGGTTCTCATCAAAACTGGAAAGAGGAAGTTGTCGTGGCTAGGGTATGCATTGATAAATTTTAACTCATTGTTTTATTTTATCTGCGACTCGTGCAATCTGTGGCCTTGTAACTGAAATCACAATAATTTACGTTTTACTGTCGTGTCATCGTTTTGACTGTTAGCGGCGGTACTATTTTACACATGTACTTTCTACAGGTTTAGTCCTGATGTTAGGCAGTGCCATTTGCAATGGTGACACCTTTCAACTTGATTGTATTTTTAATATACATCAGTTTATCACTTTATACTACCTGTTTTTGTATCAATACCCCTGGTGCTCTGCACCATTAAAACTCCAATTAACCAATCAGCCCAGTCAATCAATCCAGTCATGTAGAAATCAAATTAAAAATAGGAACAAAGTTTATTTAATGAGAGAAGCAAAGGAATTTGTCCTGAAAGCTCTTGAGTTCTGTGTTGAATTATGTATATTTCCTGCTTTTCCCGAGAGGAAATTTCGTAAGTTTAATAGATTTTTTTTTATAGGGACAGAATGGAAAGTAGAGGCTACTGCAACCTTTTTCAGAAACACGATTGTTATTACTAAGTAATTGAAGCAAACACAACAGGAAAAAAAAACTTCATTTAAAGTTCTAAACTTTGTAGAAGTTCAATAAACTTCAGTGTTAAAAATACATGTTTCAAACTGCCATTTGAACCTACTCTGAAAAATCCCTAAACCCACAAGGTTTCGATAACAGCATATAAAACTGCAATGAAAACGTTCGTTGATAAACGTTTTCTACGGATTTGTACTATAGAGACTGAAGAACTTCAGGTCTCCGTACTCGTCGTTGATTTTTCTTTAGGCCCTCATTCCACTTGCTGTTTAACACATTAACACTTTGTGGAAATCTTGACACAACTACGTTGAAACTAGATCGCGTTTTACAGCTGTTGTACTTGAAAACTGAAAGCTGCTTATTTTAACTTTTAGAGGCTACAAACTTTTATACGTTAATAAGATAAAAATAAAATAGAAAACATAACACAAAGAAATAGTGATATTTGACTGAAATATTCTTAAAAGCATTTCTTATGCTTCATCCTTCGATATATTTTACAACTTGTGTTTTAAAATGTGGAAGTGAAATTAAATTTCAAGTCCGTACCAACAATTTCAACAAAAATTAGCACAGCACGTGGTACAAGTTGCAATAGTTTGAACGTGTTACATTTAAAAAAGTACTTTTTATAATATTAATATTTCGGATGATTTTAAATGTAAAAACAAACACACTTAGTATATGAGGTTTTTTTTAATAATAAAATGATGAGTAACACAGCAAGCGGATAGTTTGTTTTTTGAAGCACGTTTAAAATGTTTTTCGTTCAATGATAAATCACATGAACCCAAACTTAAATGTTTTTTTCTTGTACATTTCTTATTTCAAGTAGATATACACGATGAATATTTAAAAAAAAACATATTCCCAGGTAAATTAATCACTGTTAGATATAGATCAAACTATTCCTGTGGGAAAGACAGCAAACAGATAAAAAAAAATCTATGTTCAGTCGTTTGAATTTACAAAATATCCGTTTTTTTTTGTGCAGACATTTCTATAGTTCGACATGTCACATCGATTTCTACGTTTTCAATTAAATCCATCAGCCAACTTCGGCTAATTCCAAGTTTTTCTATATTTCAAAAAGAATTCTCTTCACTTAAGTTATTGGCAGAATTAAAACCAAATGTTAGAGTTAACTCCATAAAACATCATTTGCCCTTTTTCTATACACAAATTAAGATACATTTAGCTAAATCTTTAAAATCTATCATACGGGTAATACCATGAGTTACATTTTTGAAAGACATGAACTGTATAACACATAATCTTTGCATGAAAAACATATCTTATAAAATGTATATTTATTATCCTCTTTACATTTGAAAATAAATTTAAAATTCCCCTACAATATTCAGTAGGCTGTCAAGATACGTGTGTTCACACTCATAAAAGCAGATCTCAAATGGGCTTTTGTACTACTCTTAAAATTAAAATGGTGGTGGAAAAGCGTCTGTTTATAATTCCAGTGAATTGTAAGTCAAAATTCACTATTCTGTGTTCCAGTATTCTTATCATATCTTCACAAATTTTTTTTTGACAACAGTAATGTTCTAAAAATATTTAAATACTAGAAAAATGTGGTAGCTCGAATTCAGTTCTCAAGTGCACTTTAGTGCATACTTATTTGAGAAAACAAACAGACAAGTTAAATCAGTTCGTAATCCTATTTATTAAACGTTTCACCCCTATTTTAATTCTTTTAAAAGTAGTTTAGTTGTTTGATCATGACTGGTTATTCTTCTGCGCTTCTATGTTGTCATTTTTTTCTACTTTCATATTCAGCTACTACTTTTCTTTATTTCTTTTAAAGTGCTGTACTTAGCACAAAATAAAACATTATAAACAATGTATCATAACAGTTGGGGATTAAATGACTAAAAAAAAAGGTTTTAGGTAGAGTGGTAGATGAGGCATTGCTGTAAATACAGCTTGAGTGACTTAAGTTTAAAATACACTCATATACGTATTTATTGATCGATGGTCAGAAAATGTAATTCACTACATAAAATTACTAGTTAGTTCTCACTTGAAGTGCCGTACACAGATTTCTTCCGCTGACCTACAAAACGATACTAATTGGAAAGGGGTTCAAGGAAACGCTAAGATTTCCTCACGTAATTTCTAAAATTACAATTACCTGTGATTATCTGTTTAGATAGTTATTTAGTATTATTGAAGCCTGCGTGATTGTTTATGGAACCAACATGAAAAAAAAATCCAATTTATTTCTGATGTATTAGAAAAACCACAGGTCCAAAGAAAGTAAGTTAAACCTAACATTTCAAAAAAGACCATTAAATCTATAGTTAATTTTATAACAAAGTAATAGTCAATGGAATGAGTTGTTGCAACTAGTAATGGAGGGCGGTAGTTTACGGGAGTATAAGAAGGAAATCGATTATTTTCTTGAAAATAAAAAGGGTTTTAAGTTTTTTTTTCCTTCTACTAAGCAGAGACAGTCTTGAAATACAAAATATTGTCCATTAATGTCCGTATAACTGTTGCCATTCGGTGATGTCCTTCGATGGACGTGGATAAATATAAAAACAAAAATGTTGCTACGATGCAACTCAATAACTTGGTTTTCTGTTGTCCTCTCTTTTTGTTACATTCAAAATATAACTCTTCCCAAAACGAAAGGTACGATTTGACTGTCGCTCTTACATTGCACCCTCCCCCTAGTCCATGGAACGAAAGGAGATTTCTTATAAGGAGGAAACAATAACAGAAGGTCAACCAGATCACACAGCCACTGTTTTAAGAACTGGAAAAGAAGATAGGCAGACTAGGCTACTTTTAAAGGTAGTTTTAGTTTTCTAACAGAGTGGTTAGCTTGTGGAAATAGATGCGATCAGCAGTGGTGCAGGCTAGCATTTCATAGGAGCTGAAAAAAGGTTTTAATTTTCTCTTCTCAAAGTGAATATACAAGAACAGACTTGAAGAACCAAATGTCTTGTTTGTACCTTATGTTAAAATAGTCTTGTTAACCAGAGATATTCAAATCATATTTGTTATAGTCTGTGTAGCCTATAATGTTTACATGAGAAGTGTATATTATTCATTTTATTGGACGCCCCCCTCTAGTACAGCAGTATGTCTACGGATTTACAACGCTAAAATCAGGAGTTCGATTCCCCTCGGTGGGCTCAGCAGATAACCCAATGTGGCTTTGCTATTAGAAAAAAAACAACACACGCACTCATTTTATTGAAATTAAACAGAATTCGAACGGGCGTGGTTCGTTAAGGACACAAGTTTGTTTAAAATGAAGCGAAGTACAAATACGTTGGGAAGTAATTGAATATAATAAACGTTTGTTGAAAGCTTGGAATGTGTTCCAGAACAAGCATTATAAAATTATAATAGAGAACAATCGAATCAATAACCACGTGCACTGTGACATTAAAATGTACTTGCTCAGTATAATTTCCATTCTTCTCTGGAAGTCAACTTCAAACGCCTCTTTTTGGCACAAGTATAGCATTCCCGACGTCAGAACTCATTAGTCGCTAGGACTGTACGTAAACGGTCTTTAAACAAGTTATATATTCAAGGACGGTTACCCAGTGCTAGCTATCACCTACTTGTCCATGTATCAGATAATATACAATTTTCCAGCAACTTGAAATCACAATCTGTAGTGACGCATGCTCATATATTTATACACTCTTTGACGTTGGTTTATGTAGGTCTACGTCAATCGCCGGGTGATTTTAAATAGTATATAAATATTTAACTACCTGGAACATAGAACGTTTAAAAGATGGTGAAATATTTTATCATTTAAGCTGCACATTTTTCTAGCATTGTAATTGTGGTTGAAAATCATCTTTAAAAGATGAGACATTTTTGTCTTTCGCTTCGTGATGCATTTCCCTAAACCTATTTGCCTCTATAATATACTCCCCCCCCCAGTGGCTCAGCGGTATGTCTGCGGACTTGCACGCTAAAATTCGGGTTTCGATACCCGTGGTGGGCAGAGCACAGATAGCCCATTGTGTAGCTTTGTGCTTAATTCTAAACAGCCAACCAACTATAATATGCTCGTAATACGCTGTTCATTAAAGTAAATTACATGAAGTTCAGGTTACGTTACGCAAAAATATAGATCAGTCGTAACGAAACGTTAGAAAGTATTGGTTTCAAGTTAACTGCAAGTTTAACGGTTGTTTTCGTTTGTTTGTTTGTTTATGTTTTTACATGGATTTATTTATCTATAGGATTGTCAAAAGCACTGAAACAAATTGGTAATAGTAAAACGTTATAGAAAAAAAACTTGAATAATTTCCGAGATTTAGTATGAACAAACCAGCATACGCAAGATGAACAATTTTGCTGCTGTTTTCTGCACCGGCATGCAGTCATACAACTCTGTATAGTACAAACAAGTGCGTATAACTAAAATACAGCTAAAGTTATTCCAGTGATAAACACATTCTAAATTTTCCACAAGGATCTGCGCGCAAGACTGAATTGTATCGTCAATGAGTTCAAGCGTACTTTAAGACTAAATGTTAATACAAGACCATAATAGGAAATAACTTCGTCTTTAAACTCAAAATTTAAATATCTAAATAGTTCACCACTAGCTGTGATTATTTCCGTAATTAAAAACATAGTGCCGTACTTTCGTTACCTGAAAATTTGTTTTTGAATTTCGAGGGCAATCTGCGCTAGCCGTCTCTAATTTAGCAGGGAAGGCAGCTAGTCATCACCACCCATTGCCATCTCTTGGGCTACTCCTTTAACAACGAATGGTGGGATTCACCGTAACTTAATAGCGCCCCTACGGCTGAAAAGGCGAACATTTTTGGTGCGACGGGGATGCGAACCCGCGAACCTCGGATTACCAGTCGAATGCCTTAACCACTTGGCCATTCAGGGCCGTCTGTACCACTAGGAGGCTATATATAAATGTCATCTATACGAGACTAGTTATCACCACCCACCGCCAACTCTTAAGCTACTCTTACCAATAAATAGTAGGATTGACTGTAACATTATAACACCTCCAGGGATGAAAGGATGAGAATGTCTGTTGTGACAGGGATTCGAACTCGTGACTCTTAGAGTACGAGTCGAACGCCTTAATCCACCTGGCCAGAGCGGGCCTGAATATTAGTTATACTAACTACTACATAGAATGCAATTACATTCGTTATTCATCATTATATTTTTTTAAATAAAGATTGGTTTGCATTGTTAACATATAATTTGTCCTTGAGACCACTAGACGAGTCTTCAAATGTTCTAAGCCGGCTGGACCATGTGAAACATTAGATTTACATGAAAAGATATTAACAGCGAAATAATGACAATTCATTTTAGTAAGTACATACGCAAGGATCGTATATTTATTAAGCTATAATGATTTCTAGTTTCACACCAAGTATAAATCTCGCGGTTAGAATAAATTACGTCATATCCAAATTGTATTTCTTGTTTAGCATGATTTTTTTTACTAGTTTATGATCAGAAATAGTGCCCAACTGGATTCACAATGAAGGATAGAGATCAGTTATACGAGTGGGTTTGCCTCAACCTCGTAAAGCAAAAAATAAAACAAGGCTATTTCAGGAAATTTGAGAAAAATTAGATTTCATGTAAACGTCTCTCGTTTTCTCTCTGCACCTTTGCCACGAGCTAAATTTAAATCGCAATTTTCTATTTATAGCTTGTACGTGCTATTTACATTTCAAGACTACCACACTTTTAACTCGCTGGGGGACGGGTAGATGACGTCAATCTTTTGTCACACAAGCAGCAGCAACCCCAAGATAGTTTTTTTTTTTAATTATATTACTTCTGAAGAACTACTGCCCCTTTGTATGTAAAAGTGAAAGGCGTTTATTAACAATATTATCAAAGACAAGAAGTCTAACACTAACAACCATTTTGTTTCTTTTTAATCAACTACAAACGTGTATAATTAAATAATTCTACAATTTTACCACCTAGTACTGTTACGGAAATTTTCTTATCCGCTTTTAAAAACAAAAATGTCTTTCGTACGCATTGGAGTCTATCTATAACCTTAGTATATGCATTGGCGAAAGGACGTTTACATAATGCTTTATTCAATACACATTGTATTATAAACCGGTCTGTGAAGTGTTTGTTACGCATAATTTATTTCGGACGAGTCTTCGATTTATTATACTACGTACTCTACGTATTACGATTTTAAGTATCTTTAAATTATTTAATTTAGAAGTTAAACGTTTATATGTATCAAATTTATATTTACCAGCATAGAAAATTGAGTATATCATTCTTAATACAAGTACATTTTAATATAAAAACAATTTATAATAATTATTACACATAATTATGTATTTTTGCAAAAATGATACACACTTAAACAATATTCAGTCTTCTGTTTGGTCTGGAACTGAAAATTTTATCGATAGTCCAGGTTTACAAGACGCAAATTACTTTCATGTTGAATCACAGGTAGACTTCACTTTACGGGAATGCCCAGTAGCTCTTTTCTTGTTTGGCTTAACGTGGTTTAAGGATTACTTTTCAAGGGAAGATAGATAATGTCCTAGAAATATTAACATTAGGAGTAATTCACTGCAGCTGAATGGTTCTTAACGTTTGAAATCTATAAACGTTCCTGTTGTTTTCTGATCAATAAGAGTTAAAATCACAAGCATCTGAGACTTAGAGTATACTGTTTTTTGGCATCCTGTAATGGCTTGCTTTTATATACCAATCATGTAAAATTCTCGAACATTCAACAATGTTCAAAGACACGCTAATATTTTCTTGAACCACATTGTTGATGTTTGCTCTCCTTATAGGCATAGAATCGGTAGGTTTCCTTATCTCTAGTGTATTCCCTCAAACAGCTTGTACTCCTTTCCAATTTCCTGTCTAGGTGCGCTTGCATGTATGCGTGAGAAAAAAAAAAGGAATTCCAAAAATAAAAATAATTTTCATCGAAGTTTGAATAAAATTTCATGTAAAAAAAAGTCTGAAACCTATTCGCTTTTACATCATTCTAGGTACCACAAAAAAAAATTTTGTTCAATCGTAGATGACCGAGCGTATCAGTAGGTGTGTAAAGCATATCATAGATACTTTATCACAGCGTAAACAAAATTAATAGAACCAAATTTTAACATTTTTTTTGTATTACACGTAAAGTCACTTTACATAGTAAGACTAAAGAGAAGAGCAACACTTTGGTAAGTACTGGTTTCGGCAAACTTGATAGCACTAGCATTGAAACCATGTGAAACCATCAGCATATAGAGACAATGTCTTCAGATAAGTAAACTATTGATTATTCAACGCTAGCATTACTATTGTACTTGTTGTTAAGATCCTAAAATTCCAAGTGAGTATACTATCAACCCACATAACAAAATCAAGTTGATGAAATAATTGCAATTAAGGCATTTAAAGAGAAACCGAAAGTGACATAGTTATCTATGTTTATTTGTCGTTAAGTCATAACACTCATCACGAATCCACCAGGAGTATTGTTAAAACAGTATTGTTCAAGAACGATTATTAAGTTAACATCGCTTAAGACTAATGGAGCGTTTTAAATAGGATTATTTCACACCGGATACTTTACAGATAAACTGAGATTTAAAACTAAAAAATTACGTCACTTTAAAATTCTGGTTTCGATACTTGCGGTTGGCACACAACTTATTTATCGCTTGTCTTTGTGCTTAACAACAAACAAAAGCTCAAAACAAAGTACTGAGTGAATAAATAGGCGAGTTAGAACAAGACTGCTCAGTGAAAAGTGAGAAACTATGCTTCAGTTACAATGTATAAAGTTCTTCCTTCACACCAGCACAGACTAGCTGGTATAAATATTTAAACAAGCAAGCAGTAAAAAAGGCTACATTGCAAACTAATTTATTTGAGAAGTTGTGTTACGTACGTTGTGGTGCGTCACAGTTAACCCGTTCTTTACACCAGAAGCAAGTATACTATTTATTAACTAAAAATCTACATGCACCATACTAGGTACGTTTATAACTTAACGAGTAAACTTTGAACCTTGAAAAAACATTAAATTTATGTCTTAGGATTTGAATATCTCGAGAAGTGGTAGTTCTTACAGCGAAATTATATGTAAAGTTTGCCGAGAATCATCTATAGTATTTCTATACACAGCATGAATAGTTCTGTCTCAGACGACCTAAACTATAATGTCACATTTCTGCTATTAATATGTAGTTTGAAATAACGAAAAGTGAGAAAAACTAACTAAATATACATCATACACCAAGAACCATAAACAACCAAAGTGAAGTATAAACATATATTTTCCTACACTCTGTTTCAATGAACTTGTGAAAGCAGTATCTTATTTTATGTTGCGTTCAAAATTTAACAGTTGTCAGCCAAACATAAAAGCATAAATGCGAGAGGAAGACATCAAGATTGTAACAGACCCTCCATGTCTGCCGAAGGGTCCTAAATACCGATAATTAGAAACGGTGAAAAGATAAAAAAAATGTATTAACTTTTATTTTAGCTACATTTCATTTTAGAAAGTATTCGCTCGCAAAAAAAGGAAAAAAAAAATGTACCATTGTAGGATCGAAACTGTAGAATTGAGACCGAGATTACAGTCAGGTTAGACACGAAACTTATAAACATGGACATGATCAGCTGCACAAGTTCGTTATATTTAGAAGGAAAATCAAAATTAACCGTAAGCTAAATGTTGCAGGTTTGAATCCTCGTTACTCCAAATATTCCGGCCCTTTTAGCCGTGGGGGAGTTACAAATGTGAGGGTCAATCCCACTATTCGTTGATAAAAGAGTAGCCAAAGATTTGGCGGTGAGTGGTGATGACTAGCTGCCTTCTCTCTAGTCTTACTCTGCTAAATTAAGAAAGGGCTAACGCAGATAGCCCTCGGGTAGCTTTGCGCGATATTCAAATAAAACCTAGGATTTTGCAAACAAGTTAAACAAGAAGCTGTACGTGAAAGAAGTTAATACTTGAACAAGAAACATTTGCAATGCAAAAAAAACATCAAGTTATAAATAAATATTATGCAAGAGACAGAGTTCAGTCATGTAAAATGGTAATGCAATAGACAGGCCAAATTAGAAGAAATAATTGAAGCGACCTTGTTGACTCAAACAGCTTCTACAGCTGTGTGTATTTTCTTTGTGTGGATCAAGGTTGTCGCAGCTGTTTCTCTTAACTTGGCTACGTCAGTTTGTGCGTGCATGTTTTAAGTCTAAACTCTTTCTTACAAAATAATTTATTGTTTCAAAAGTATAACTTAGCATTTTTTACAGATTAAATGTATATCCGTAACAAACATCTTCAAGAAGTTCTTAAGTAATCTTTGTAGTGTTCTATCTGACGACTGTGAATTTTGCAAATTGCTCTGCAATGTGAACCTTGCTTGCGAATACATAGCCGTGACATTGCAATTTCAAAAGCATTCTTTCCATAATGTACTCAAAGTACGAAGACCACGGTTTTTCCAGCATTCTGATCAACGATTTAATAGAAGAAAAAAAAGAAAACGTAAGAGCAAACACAAATAAAAACCCAGCTCTTTGAAGTATGTTTCATGCTGTACTTGGAATGTGAATAGCTTTAGCCAGCAGCAATTGTGTTGGTAGATTCTCACTCATCACAACACTTCGCACTTAGCCCACTACACCTAGGGTACGACTTGTTGCACGTCTCTTTCTAGATAGTTCTAGGCTAGATATTGATTCATATTTTTTGTTTTACATTATTAGCAACGGCCCAGCATGGCCAGGTGAGTTAAGGCATTCGACTCGTAATTTGAGGGTCGCTGGTTCGAATCCGAATTCCCGTCGCATCAAACATCCTCGTTCCTTCAGCCGTGAAAGCGTTATAATGTGACTGTCAATCACAATATTCGTTGGTAAAAGAGTAGCCAAAGAGTTTGCGATGAGTGGTGATGACTAGCTGTCTTCTCTCTTGTCATAAGCTGCTAAATTAGGAAAGGGCTAGCGCAGATAGCCCTTGTGTAGCTTTGCGCAAAATGTCAAAAGAAAAAAACGAAAACATTATTATCAAGTTAAAAAAATATAAATTCGCGATGGGAACACATTTTTATCTCCCAGGCGTACAAGTGTTTTGCGTCTTCAGTACTGAATATTTTTATGACAAATTTGTTTATTCAAAATATCTTGCTTTTCATCCCAACCAGCTTGGCGTTTAAAATATTTACTTGTTTCATGATCCTAAACTATCATGGAAAATTATCATATTTACGGCAACTTTGAATATCATAGGATTATCTCGCAGCTACCCAAACACCCATAGACTACTCTGACCTTTACAGCGGCTGAAGAGTAGCCAAGAATCTGTTACAAGCTAATACTTCAAATATCCAGATATTTTGAGGTGCCCGACTACTGAAGCCACTTAGAGACGACCACAACTGTGGTGCCTTCAATGTTAAAGCTGGTTGCAATCAATTCCTAGAATGTTGTGAAATTCCACTTGTTTGCAATAAAGCCTATGCACCCCATTGGCTTCAGTTCCATCAAAATAAGGAGAAAGGTCCAAAATTAGGGTTAAATATCAACATTCTATCAAGTACCCCAAGTAAAGAGACTTGAAGTCACGAGAATGAAGTTTCTCCATCAATGGTAAAATTATATTTCAAAACAAACTAAGTACTAACATTAAAAATACCCATGAAGCTTCTTCATAGAGAATAACGAAACCACTATGGCTGCAACAATAAATGTTAGGTCTTCAACTCTACCATAACAACGTTCAGAGTTAATGTAATGGCGTCTCAGCCAGTGAACTGTCTGGAAGACTATGTAACTGAAACATCACTGTGTAACAGATTTACCGTTATACATTTATTTTAAATGTCTACGCTTGTTTCTGTATAGTTCTATCTTTGCATGTGACGCATATTTTTAACTGTGTATTGTGCAAGTCCCACGTGTCCTCAAAAACTGTGGAATGTTTGTGTGCGTAAAAATCAACAATACTTCTGTGACGAAAGCGCGTGAGAATAGTGTCGAAATTTCTACAAACTGGAATAATTCCTATAAAAAGTGGTTAGCTGAGAGACGGTAAAAGAAAATATGATTGGACAGTCACAGCCAATACTCTATAGATCTAGGAAACTAAAATTATGATTAAACATCTATTAATCGGAAAACTACAGAATTTGACCAGGAAAATTATAGATTTCGAATGTTACAAACCGTTCAACTACAGCGAATTCATTCGGACGTTTAATTTCTCTTTCGGTAAGACAAACTTCTTACCGGTGTGAGACTAATGAAGAGGTTCATAAATAGCAGCATGAAATATTCAGTTCTAGACCGGATATAATACTCAGTATATTTGTACAACTCTTGTATATAAACCATCATTTGTAGCAACTATTAGTAATAACAGTTATACGTTGCATTGTTTCTATGTTTATATATTAAAATATACATTTGTATTTTTAGAAAAAGAAAATTGTGCATATCATTCATGTTGGTAAATAACAAATTTAATACATATTAACACTTAAGTAACTACTAAATGAAATTCAAGTTTCAGGTTATTCGAGAAAGTCATATGTAAAGTAGATAACGTAATAAATCAGAGACTAGTTCGAAATAAAAAGCATAATACGTAATAACTGCCGGGATAGAGTTTAAAATGTTGGAAGTTTGAAGGTGGTATGAAGTTTCAAACTTCTGTCTGTTATAGTAAAGTTTCTATGGTGGTTACCACTATTTTTTGAACAAATGAAGATTGTTACATTCACGTTACTTTGTTTACCTGCGTAAGCCCCGGCCAGTGCATGGTGTATGTTAGTATGGTATGTTTATTGATATTAGTTTATGCTTGGTCAGCCTTAAAAGTGCTCATTTGCATAAGAAAAAAGGCCTAAATATGAAAATGTCAAAATATAGTTTGTTTTCTTATTAAATCTTTAGAAGTGGTTTTAAAATCTATATTTATTAGAAACCTGAAAAGGTAAATAAATCAACAGCATTTATTATAACAAATATGTATGACAAGAGTAAACTTAATATTTGGCAAAAAACAAAGTATTATAAAATTATTCTACATTTAATCTTTTCTTAGAAAGACGATAAAATGAAAAGTTATACCTACATTCCTATGGCTTAAAGTATCACTTCCCATACTTAAGAGATCCAGAAAATAGAAGAGGTTTGAAATAACACAAAATAAAGACCGTACAAAAATATCATCAAAACTAATACACATACGTGAAAACTGATTATGTACATTTGTGAACTGGATATCCGAACAAATTGATAAAACTATCTCAAGCAGGATTTAACAAATACAAATGTAAAAACTTTACAGGTTGCCTTGACCAGCTTATTGTTAGTTGATCAGGTTGCACCTTAAATTATGGAGAAAAGAGAATATTTTGTAAACATATAAAAATTTGCCAAACCAACCAAAGAAAACTGTCGTGAAAGTGTATTAGGAACTTAACCTGCAAAAATTAAATATGTAGATTGATTAGCAAAATAGTAGAGAATCGTTTTAACGCATCAAATCGCAGGTTACGGGTTTGACACAATGTTCCTTTAACGCGTATATTAAAACTATGAAATACATACAAGTGAGGAGAATCGTAAAGAGCTTAAACAAATTAAAAACAGGAAAACAATTGGATGATGGAAGCGATATAATTATTCGATAATAGACATACACGGGTATATAAGAAAATATACTGGAAAGTTTGGAAAATAAAATAATGATCCAACTATTAGACTTAATTTACAATGAATACCTTATTGTAGATTGCTGCGAGTTTTCCCGAAGCGTCGAGAGCTTGATAATTGAAAATTAAAGTACATTGTGCTAGTTTCGATATAAAACCTTTATTTACTGACATGCATGGAAAAACACTCAACCTTTCTGTTAGTCTTGCGGGACAACACAATGGGTCTGTAGAGTTCTCAAGGGCATTTTTACAAAATATGTTTGTTTAACCACTAAATTATCACATAAAGACGTCCACGGATTCATACTTTAAAATATTTATTCCAGATATTAGTTTCTGAATGATTCATAAACGTGTATCAAAAACTGGGTTCTCACTTACAATTGATAAAGTTGTGAGAAAATAAAAACTAGATTAACTTCGAATAAGGTAGATAATAAAAGGGCAACGAGCATAGTAAAGGAATTTTCTGATAGTGATTTAGTTGAGTTCAGTAGTTTTTGTTGTTTTAGTAAAGTGTGCTTAAATTATTTGAGCTAAAACACTAATATTGCAAAATTATTGAACTACAAAGCTTCTATTTTTATATGAATGTTCTAGATGAGATGCAATAAAGAACTTCAAGAGATCAGAATTTGGGGATATTTAAATAGTTAAAGTACAAAATTACTCGTAGTAAATAACCAGTAAACCCATTCAACACATTAAGATTATTTCTAAACCTAATAATGTAAAACAATTTTACTTAACGAGGCTCAAATAATTGGCATGGTAACCGAAATACCCCCGTCCAGTGACATAGCTGTATGCCTGAAGACTCGCACTGCTAGAAACAGTTTCTATACACGTGATGTACATAGCACATATAACACATTGCGTAACTTTGTGCTTAATTCCAAATAACCAAAACAAAACCGGAATTAAATACAGCAGGTAGCGCCACTGAATAGTTATCAATATTGACGTCATATCCTGTTTGAGAAAAAAACGCACACTTATGGTTTGTTTGTTTGTTTAGAATTAAGCACAAAGCTATTTAATGGGCTATCTGTGCTCTGCCCACCACGGGTATCGTAACGCGGTGTTTAGTGTGCAAGTCCGCAGACATACCGCTGTGCCACTGAGGGGCCACACTTATGGAACTAAGTAAATAAATTATAACAGTCGAGTAATAACGAGTAACATCTCTTCGATGTGAATATAAAAAAAAACAATCTATGTTCTTGAATAGTAATGAAGTAATCGTACAGTATCTTAAAGAAAGTACCGTAGAGAAGTTATAGAACTTTTTTTTACTAATACAGGATTAACAGTAAGATAGTTATCATGCATATCCACATTACACTCATGGATTCTGGCAAACTAAGGCATAATGAGATTCTTTGTTAGCTGAACTGAAACGTGCCGAATTTTTGTCTTTTTTTATCGTTTGTTCCAACAAGTTAGTAATTTAATTCGATCTTCTGAGAGCATTGACCTGACATCCATTTGTTGCTTAGTGACACAAGAGTTTCCCTGTAATACTGTGTAACCGGAACCTTCTGCTAACAAGAAATAATCATTACAATACATCCAAAGAATTAAAGTAGTTACACAGCAGATCACCATGATACAGATAGTACACCTTGTTATCTCACGTTTTCTCGATAAAAAATAGTGCGTTTCAAATGACACGTGTTAATTTTTTTGGGTCATCATACACAAATCTTGATAAATTTGTTGTTAACTACGACCAGCCAAAAGTATAAAACAAAACTGAATTGTATGCCTCTCGATACAGAAAAGAATGGGATAAACACTGCTAAAAAGGATATTAAAGTTCTTATGGTTACTCGTGTATACTATCAAGACACGAAGAACCAGTAGAAATGCATAAGGTATTACTACGTGTCAGCTGAAACTAGGTCTTATACTCCAGATAAAATATGTGCATATGAAATATAAGAGTAAGAAAACAGTAACCTCCTACATGAACAGAGAAATCCACTAAAGTGCATAACATAACCCCTGATAAGAAATGAAACGGCTCAGTATTCGTTAATGTACAATCTTTTTTGTTACCAGTATACCGGGCGACAAAATGTCATTAACAGTGTTGTTGGATCAGCTGTGTCTGTTATCATTCTAAAATGATTTCATATATATCGATTCAAATGAACGTCTTTGCAACATTAATAAAATCGTATTAACCAGTTTTCACATATTTATTATAACCAGAGCAGTGTTAAAACAGTATTTTAGATCTACCTTTTATCCATCACAAGTCACTGCCCAAGAAATATTCTATATAATACCAGAACTCAGTTAGGTAGAATAATGAGTCAGGACTCTTGGAAACTATTTATATATGCAATATAACGTTTTAAGTTACGGCTTAAGTGCCGCAGCCTGGAGAAGCCTTATAAACAAAACGGCCTAAAATTTGTTATATACATCATGCTAAATGCAAGTACCCTTTCCCCACATCCCTCTTAGTGTATTCAGTGCTAATTCAAAATCAAAATTCCCAAACGGACAAATTAAAATGAATGTGTAAAAAACAAATCTGCAGAAGTTTTAAGCCTATTAGTTTCTAATGCTTCGAACTTAATATATTGAAGCTACTATTGTAATAACTACCCAAATCTTGAGTAGATTGACTGAAAACAGTTTGTACAAACATGATTTTAATAAAGTACGTGTACTATTAAAATACATCCTATTCAAACGTTGCGGTTAATTTACTGGCAGATACATGTGTATTTTTTTATTTTTTTTGTCAAACTACATGCAACAGAAAAAGATTATAATAAAATAATTCCATTATAATTTTAACAAAACATTTGATTCGTACATATCGTCATGCAATTTGAATTTGTTCCCAATCAGTCGATAATCAATTCTTATTTACAAATTATTCTGTTTTCCCTTCACAATCGTTTTCAATCTCTTACAGCTATACAATAAACACGATCTATTTACGCCTATTATTTCTTTGTTTTGAATTTTATGCAAAGCTCTACGAGAACTATCTGCAGGCCGTCCCTAATTTAGCAATGAAAAGACTAGAGAAAGACAGTCCAGTCATCACCACCCAACACTAATTTTTAGGCTACTCTTTTACCAACGAAGAGTGGACTGACCGTAAGGGAAACTTGAGCAGAATTTTGGTATTAAAAATTTTGGCTACTACGGTTCGGGTAGAAAAAGAAAAATCACAAAATTGTGTTTTTGGTGTTTTTTTTGTTGTCTTTTTAAGCATGGTGTGAATGGCTTTTCCACGTATTAAAATTTTGTCATTTATGGTTTTTCCAAATCAGTGTATAACAGTATTTCGCATCACACCATGTCTTCCATATCCATTGTTGAAAACGCGTTCAGCTCCACACAGAGCTTATTAGAATATCCGAAACACAACAAGCACAGCAGTGGTAGGAAACACTTCATATAAGCTTCTGTTACATGAGCGACTGTTATGGAGAGCAGTGTGTTTGATATAGTCATACACTGTTTTTCTTAAAACCACAATGAGAGAATAAAGAAAAATGTAACTGGACTGTTTGTAATATATTATACCGGAACTCAGTAAAGACCAATTAATGCCGTACAAATTGTTATAATTTGGAGCTAATGTTTTATTAATTTATTTTTTTAGAGCAAAGCTAAACAATGGGTTATTTGAACTAATTTCCATCGCAGGGAATCGGACCCCGGATTCTAGCGTTTAAAAACGTAAAAAGTAATGCTTACCCACCAGGAAATGTAAGATATCGATTTATAAACATTCACTAATAGCTAATGTTGCAAGATTATGGTTTTTACTATTTATTTTGATAAACTTTCATTGATAAGACTTCTTTAAAACATTTAATGTTAGTATGTATTGTGTACAAAATAAACCAATGTTACCAAAACTAATATTCTTATATTCTGTATAAAAAGTCACATTTATCGTTAATGGTCAAACATAACGAGTTAAATGTTGTACTGAGACAAAATGTCATCTAACAACGTGTAAAAACATAATGGTAACAAAAACAATCAATATTTTAGGTTACATATTTACCGTATATCTTGTAAATATATATTGTGAAGTTCATATACATTTCCAGCGTAGTTATGAATTTTAAGATCACTTGATTTGTCCCGATCTTGAGCATTTAAAAAGAAATTAAAGTAAAACAAGTTATAAAATACCTTTGATTGTCTGTAAATTAAACACATCTATCGAATTTCTGCAATTTTTACGAGGACGGAACAGATTAACGGAGAATGACGAAACCAAAAGAAAGACAAATTTTAAAACATCGACAGAACCATTCTGTTTGCGTCTTTTATTATGTGAACAACGTTAAGAGGTATTTCATGTATTTTATTATTTGACTTTATATCAAGTGCATTATCCTATTAAACGAATGTAAAAACAGAACTATAGATAGGAAACCTCCATGGTCATATTACGTTAAACACCATTTCTCTAATTGTGCTATTGGTGTGTGCGCGCTTGCGTCACCAAAATGAATATTCCTATATTCCGTGTAAATTATGTCAAATGTGAGTGACTTGTGCCATGGTCAAATTAATATCCCAGTCAATCAATATTCTTTGTTTTACATTCTGTTTAAAAATATTGTATTACATTTTCATTTTAACAGAACAAAGTTCCTTCAGTCAATAAGGAATTATTAATCTGTTTTAAAAGGCAGTTTTAAGTAATTAGGAAGTATTAGCGATTGTTTTTTAAAGATTAAAATACTTACATGAAGAAACAACTGTTTATTCCATGTATTCATTATAACAAAATAAACTTATAAGAACGTCCTCTCCCACACAATCTACCCTTCGCTTTTAGCTACGATACTGCTGGCTTGGGAGGATTTGTTTGTTTCAGAGCCTTAAACTTGTTACTGTTCTACTGAGGAACAGGCTGAGTAGAAACAAGACAAAATAATCTCGATGTGATATATTAAATCCCCCCCCCATAATGACATCACAGAAATATCGTATATTTAGTCGTAACTTATATAATGAATACTAAAATACAATGTTTCTTGAGAGAACAAAGTTTGAGGTTTATTAAACACACCCAAACCCGAACAGTGTTGAATATCCTAATAGATAATGCAGTGGCTCTTGTTATAAAAATACCACAATACAATTGATGGATAAGACAGCCATGTTTTAATATTCAAACTATCTGCGATTGTTTCCTTGAACGTGTTTATTATATTCACAAAATGTAATAATGGTTGCAGTTTAGTTTTAGTTTGTAATAAAGAAATATTAGTGACCTATTTTAAGTTCTCTTTATAACTTTGTGAAGATTTACTGCCTAAAAAGCAAATTATAGTTGCATAAATGTTTATATACTGTTCAAAAAAAGAAACGCAAAAGAGATTTTTTTATTTAAAAAAATATGTAATAACGTTACAAGCTCAGAATATGTGATGTTACACGTATTAAGACACTGACTGTCAGACCAAAATAGCAATAAAAGATGTGCACTTTTAAAACTGAGGAAAACATCGGATTTTTCGCCAAAACGCATTCGCGTCCGATAAATTTGTTTGAGAGATCTGCATGTTCTGCAAGTGCAACATGTGCAAAATCCATATAAAAGTGAAAGGTTCTTAGTTTCCATAGCTCAGTGTTAAGCCACCGACACGCAATACAGTTACGCCAAGAATGACAGAAGCACAACGCAACAACGACATTGGTCGCTTGGAAGCAGGCAAATCTCGATCAGATGTTGCCAAGCACCATCACAAGGCTATGGAATCGTCATCAACAATATGGATCAACTTGTGACAGTCCACGATCTGACAGACCTCGTGTGACAACGCCCGCACAAGATCGCTACATCTGGTTACGTCACCTTCGGGATAGGACCACCACTGTGACGTCTACAACCTCAACCATACCAGGGCTGCATAGGATTTCCGATCAGATCGTACGCAACCGTCAATGAGATTCTTAGGCCCCATGTGCAACCCATCATGGTAAACGTCAATGAAGTTTTTCATCATGACAACGCCTGTCCTCACACAGACCGACTTACCACTGTCTTCTTGAGACACCACAACATCAACGTTTTTCCCTGGCCCTCCAGATCACCAGATTTAAACCCCATCGAACATCTTTGGGACGAGTTGGACCGATGTCTGCGACGGCGAAAACTTCAACCGAAGACTCTTCCTCAGCTTGCAGCAACTTTGCAGGCTGAGTGGACAGGAGATGCCAAGCAGTTATTGATACTCATGGGAATATACTCGTTATTGACGTTGAGTGACGTTAAACTTCAACTCGTGAGCGTGGACTTCACCTTTACAGACTTTGGATGTTCAGCAGTGAATGTGCAAAGTTTTACACGTCATACAGAACTACCCGGAATAAACTTAATTTGTCTCAAATTTTGTCTATTGCGTTTCTTTTTTTGAAGAGTATATTATATCGATAAAATACGAAAGTTACGTCTTATATAAATAAACATTTAATACTCCATAATTAAAATTAAATATTGTGTTTGAAAAACCTTTGAGAAATACAAATAGTTTTTAATAATGTAGACAAAGTTGACTTTTATAAGAAATAATAATAATAATTTTAGTTTAAGTTTCTAGTACTTTAAATCGTCTCTTAAAATTTTTTTCTTCTAAATATCCAGTCGTGGGATGTTAATATTAACCTTCGATATTTTCGCTTTGTGAGATGAGACTAGTATTAAATAACCCTATTATTAAAGAAACATGAAATGTTCTAACAATGCAATTTAGCCTATGAAAAGAAAATTAATCAACTAAAAATAAACACAGTGAATCATCCTATAATTAGGCATTTCAATAGCCTCGTTTCCAGAGATTTTAGTTTCCTTTTTAAGCTCTAATAACAAGCTGTAGGCTTTTGTTAGAAACAACTTATTCAATACTTCTGACAGCTGTTATTACTGCTGTTGAATGGCTATTGATTTTGTTGAGCGAGTCTCGTTGCATTTGTTTTTTAATTGAATGTATTCAAACAAGTGACCTTAACGTGCTAAGGTCACTTAGCACAAGTTGACTGCTAACACTAGAAAGCACACACAGTAAGTAACATCTGTACTTGTAAGGATCATGCATAAGCTACACATGGGAAACTTTTATATTACGGAGAGAATCCGTTAGGTAAACAAAAACTGAACTTAATTTCAATCGTATATTTGATTAAAGTTTTCAGCGCCTACTTTTAGAATATACAAGTCGTTAACTTGTTGTAATGAGCTTAAACCATTTAAAAGAGTCTGTTCCTACTGAAAACAAAACCCGAACATTTATTTCAACCTTACTCTTCCAATACGAGAACATCCCGGTTACGTATCTTTGGTCAATATTTGACTTTCTTAAAGGCAGAGTAAATGTGTAGTGTTAATTGGTTATAAACTATCTTTAAATCATTGTTTCAAAGAATTATTTTTGCAGTTCTATAATTAGAACATTAAAAACAACATTTATAATTAATAAAATAAATTAAACTCAGTTTTTTTTTAAATCTCCAAGAACCAATGTTGGTTAAAAAGAACTTTCGTGGCTACTTGTTCTGACAAACTTAGTGAAATAAAAAGTCTCTAAAATAGCCATCACATACAAATTAACGATACCACATCTATCACATTTACTGTCAGCAAAATAACAGATTAATTGGTCGTGAACCTACAAGTATGTCATTTTTCTAACTGAATAGCAAATAGTGTTTTATCATTTAATCATTTTATTAATAGGTTTTCTCAGCAGAAAACTTAAAGTTTCTCATAGTAATGAATAAAAGCCTCCTAACCCTAGCGATTTCGAAAGGCCCACATTTTTATTCATTTCTGTCAAGACTTCTTGAATGTGCATATTTTTGCAACATCATAAATTTCTCATACACATTGATTAATAACCGTTACAAACCAGTACAATAATCTGAAAGGTATGTTAACCATAGGACTGGTTTTATAACAAATCTCTAGATATACTCAATTAAATAAGGAGCACTAAAAGATAAAAGACGGTAAATTTACGTGTTTTTAATGGAACTAAAAAAAAAAAAAAAATTTTCTGATATGTTCCCTCGGTGAGACTGTGGTCAGATTTTTAATTTGCAATACTAAAATTAGGAGTGTGATTTCCCTTAATGGACACAAGAGATACCTAAATGGGACTATGCTATAAGGAAAATATTATATAGTCAAATACAACAAACTGAAATTCTTTAAGAATGTGAGTATTCTACAAATGAGTTGACAGTTATCTGATAGGTGTTTACATGGGCGGGGGGGATTACAGATGAGCATAAACATGTGGTAAGGAAGACATTCCTTTGTAATACACTGATTTTTAAAGCTAGCATTACGACAGAAGGATAATGTACATAGATGCCGGAATACAGTGTATAACCCTGCACAAGCCCAAAATTTCTTCTTAACTTAGTGTTAGAACGTAAACTGCCTCAAGCAAGGCACAATTTTGAAGGTGAACGTCCCGAGAAGAGTATAACGTGGGCGTAAAGGCAGGTGTATGCTGTGCACGTGCACGTATGTACAGCTAATGACACTATACATCAGGGTGTGCCAAGAACGTTAGTATTGTCCGTTGTAGGATCCGGTAACATTCAGTTTCAATTACATTTATCCAACAATAACATTTTTGGAGTAATATAAAAAATAACTGCCACCACACGTATTCTAATAAGCACCAGACGTCAATGATGTATCAACTCAATTCTAAAGAGGGTCGTTCTTTTGTAACTACTGCAACTAGCACATAATGAAACAAGACAATTTAAGACTTTTTACAGACCAGTGGTATACAGGGCGTTCAACACGATTCTCTTTAACTGGACGTGCCTCGTTTTAGTTTATTTTAAAATATTTGCGCGCGAGAGTGAGAGACAGTTTTACACTCTTTCTTCCCATTTAACGACTGCGTGTTTACATGATGCCATTTATAACGTACAGGTAGTTTGGTATATAAGTGTTAGTACGAAAACACTTTATCAAATACAAGTCAATTTGCAAAACACTTATTTCTACCAAGTACAGCACAAGTGGTGCCAATTTTTGGGAGCAGATTTCTTTTTTCTTTATGTAAAGAAACACTAATACGATTTAGTGTAAATCAAAGTTCTTTAATTACTTTTCTAACACTTGACATTTTCAAAAATTAAATTGTATTTTCTGTGTCACCACATACGTAGGTTATCACGCGTACGTACGTTTGTGTAATTTGGCTTCGTCAAATCGTACGCTATAATGTTTGTGTCAGCACACTATTTCATTATTTTGTACAATGTAAAACAGGTCTGAGTAAAACCAGCCTTTTCGGAAGTACACTCTTTTCTAAGAACTTCACAAAGCCAAGATATGTATCGTAACATCTGGCAAGTATACTTAACATGCTTTTTAACAGTAAAGGCTAGATTTTTTTTATATATAACTAAGTTGTTTGCAATGCTTACATCATTCCTTGTCATCTTATACTAGCATCAGTTGTAGGAACTTTCGTGGCGATTACGTCTACACAATTTTGTATTTTAAATTAACTAATATAAGGTCATACATATTTACTGCTTTTATCTTGCAAACCATTATATTTATCGTTACAGTGAAAGCTCACTAGTACTAACGGTAGTTAAACTGTTTACCATTATCCTCACCAGGTGGTTAACCTTGTTTCCACGGATACTTGTAAAAAAAAAAATTACCCAAGAATTTATTAAAGAGATAAATGTGTTGATAATAAAACACGGGAAAAATTTTAAAAGGAGAAACGTACTGCAATTGTTTTGATTTTTTCTTTCTTACTGTAGTAGTTTCTGTATCTCTACTTACTGATTACTTCAAGTGTTTATGTTTAGTGATAATAAGAGGTTCTGAATCAATAAATGTTAACCAGTTAGTGATTACTTGATGAACATTTCTGCGCGTCAAATAGCTGCCAATTACGGCGTTCTTTTCTCTTTTTTTTTTTTTTTTATTAATTATATTTATTATTAAACGCACACTCACTTGTATAGAATTTCGGTTCCAACGGTTTGACTTGTTTTGAATTTGCACAAAGCTACATAAGAGCTATCTGCGGTTACCGTCCATAATTTAGCAGTGTAAGAATAGAGGGAAGGCAGCCTGTCGTCACCACTCACCGCCAACTCTTGGGCTACTCTTTTACTAACGAATATGGGATTGATCACCACATTATAACGTCCCACGGCTGAAAAAGCGAGCATGTTTGGTGTGACTGGAATTCGAACTCGCAATCCTCGGATTACGAGTCGGGTGCCTTAACCACCTGGCCATGCCAGGCCCGGTTCCAACGACAAAACTAAATCAGAACTACGTATGAGTGATGTGTTCTGTAAGAACACGCGTCTATAGATGTTTATGTACATTCATTTCATTTTTCAGACTTATCATAATCCTATTTAACTTTAGCAAATGTTTTTTTTTCTAGATTTAAGTCACCAAAGGATGAACATTAAGCTAGAAATTTAGACAATTTTCTAACAAGGAGAATTTGTGGAGATTTCACTTTCTAGTCGCTACAGACGATTCCTACAGTGAACTTCAGGTGGTAAATGTATTTTCATATTTCATAACTTTACCGGACGAAAGCTAGAAAGATAACGTTAAACGTTCCAAACAAAATACGAACGTTTCAAGATTACATGAGTCAGAGTCACATAAAATGATGCATTTCCTTACTTATGGTTACAGTTAATAGCAAACTACCACAATAAAGCTGGTTAAGTGTGTGAAGCATTTATAATTCTATTATTACATTCTCCAAAATCAGTTGTTACACTGAATTTTACTTTACACCATTTTGTTTGGTTTGAATTACGCGCAAAGCTACCCGAGGGATACCTATAGTAGCTGTCTCCGATTTAACCGTGATTGACTAGGTGGAGAAAATTTGTCAACACCACCCAACTTTAACCTTCGGCCTGATCTTTTTTACAAAAGAAATGGGACTGACAGCCACATTATAACACCCCCACGGCTGTATTTGAAACCGCAACCTTCACAATACGAGTCCAGCGTCCTAACCACTAGACCCTGTCGTTATGAGGTAGGATAAAGCTGTACGTTTTGGTGTCACTTAAAATGACACATTTGTAGGTACTGTTTTGATTATATAATTACCGAACGTTGGCTAAAAGAAATACATAAATAAATAAACAGTCACTTACTAAACAAAATAGTTTCGTTAATCCCAAAGACAAATTTTGTGCCCGAGCCTTACATGTTACTCTTTCAAATATTTGATTCCTTTCTACAATACATCAGTTTCAAATATTCATCTTGTGTTTTTGAACGTCAAGAAATAATATCTATTTGAAAACACCTTTCTTAAAAGTCATACGATGTAGAAACACGTCATTTCGCTATTACAGCTGCAAAGTAGTTTGGTATAATTTGGAGGCATTTTTATTTTTTTGCAGAAATGATGTTGCAATGCTGTACTTGAGACCAATTTTGTTTAGTTGTCTAGGAGGTCAGGTTACGTGTACGTCTGTCGGAAAGTTGCAGAATATGCATATTGCATAATGTATAGTCTCCTAGAACAACATGTATATCGTAATGCCACGTAATAGTGTTTCAATATGTTAAGTATTATACAAGTGAACTAAAATCACATCTAGTAAGATATCCACAAATTACACAGACACATGGAATAGGCTAATATAAAGCTCACTTCAACAGGAAACAGGCGAACATATTATAATTATCAAAATTACTGCTTAAAAACTAAACAAATTTGTGGATGTAGCAACTCGCCAATAACCGGATTTTCACTCGTTTTAATTTGTCATAGAAAGTTTTAACAATTTGAAATAATTCGATTGCTTTCTTCTCAAACTCGCTAAATAATTTGCGAGGTTTGTTTTTTGCAAATAAAATAAGCATTTAACGCTAAAATTAAATATGCAGTTAGACGTACTCTTGTGCTAAAATCAGGAGTTCCGTTCCCCTCGTTGGACTCAGATATCCCACTGTTGCTTTGCTATAAGAAAAAAACACTTTGCCAAAGCATTAATATATCTCAAAGGATACTTTCTTAATTCGGAACGGCCCCGAAAATCAATCTGTATCTCCGAGAGCTTTCATAGTCTTTCCGATAAAATACCCATTTAGCTTACAAAGTAAACAGATACATCTTTTTACTGCCGTTTCTAAACAACATAGCGATGGGAACCATCTGTTTTCACCTGTCTATTTGAGTTATACTAAGTTTATCTCAACTAAACACCAGTGTATTCAATGTACCTTAGTAGCAATATCAAAGAAGAATAAATTGTTTTGCGTCAGGGAACGCTTAGAAGCTTCATTTTGTATTTCCAAGTCGATACAACAATATAAAACTTAACAAAACGAGTTTGTAACAAATGGGAAATTGTATAGCTTGCCATCAAAGAAGGCGATGAAAAAACAAGCATCCCCTAATACGAGTGCCCACCAGACGCGAATCAAGTTTATGTCTTTCTTATAGTGTAACTAAACCCGACAAACATAATAATTAACAGTAGGTAATGAACACTTCTCTTTGCATGTTGGTCAGGCTAAGCTAGATTTGTTTCAACAAGTGTTCAACAAAACTAATGTAAGTGTAAATCTCTTCACAATAGAAGTAGCATACTGTAATAAGTAAACCTCGTATTCAAGTATCAAGTTTTGTTGTGGGGACCAGTGTTATTAGTACATTCTGTGAACTGTCTCACTCCTTCAAACTGTTGCGTATTTTGTTTGTTAAAATATAGTCTTGTTAAATTGATATGCCAAATAACTTTTAAATAATAAATCAATAACTGATAATAAATAATTAATATTACGAAGTTAGGAGTAAGGTAATATCGGTTAAAATAAGTGAAGAAGTGGCCAGCCTTTTGTTATTACATAAATGATCAAGGGATTGCAGCATCTAAAGTAATGATAAAGCTATTAAAGTGAGCAAGTATAGCAGGTAAGTTTCTTAGTTCAACGAAACGTTATAATATATACAAGAAACGGAACCAAGATAGGCAAAAAACGCGGGTCAAAAAAGGAGTACAAAAAGGCAGAAGTTAACAATGGAATTCTGGATGAAGCAAAGAAAGGAACATGTGCGAGTTAGAACCAAAACCAGTTTCTAAATATCTGTAATTCATAATCAGTACCAAGTAACAAAATATTTTTTAAATGCAAAGTGATGTAGGGATGACAGTGCCAAAAAAAAATACAAAAAGATATGGAAATGACAGTTATTAATAAACCATCTCTACATGACTTAATATTAAAATTTAATGTTGCATTGCAGAATACATGAGAACTAAATGGTTACGAACTCGGCCAATTTGATTCGTAGCGAGAGTGTAGTAATCAAGACACGTTTTTATTCTGCTTCTTTTTCCTTGTACGAAAGTCCTTACCTGTTTATTACATTACATTGATGTTTACTCGGACTTGGCAATAATATTACGATAACGAAATTGCATGCCAAAGTCAATAATATAATATTACTACAGTTGTAAGTTAAAGTATGCATCTTACAGTGTAACATTAAATTATAATATTCAAAGTCATATAGGGATTATCTGTGTATAATTGTATCATCCATATATTCTTGCTTGCATTTTTTGTTGTTACATATACATTACTAGTTTGTTTTAAGCCTAATGTGAATATTATTATTTAGATAATTTATATAGTGGAAGAACAGAAGCGATAGTTATGTCTAGTTTGTTTACGTAACCGTTTACGAATCGTTTGTTGTGTTACTCGAACCTCCCGCATTTTTATCATTTCCTCAATTGGATATTACTGCATAATACTAACGCGCGGGCGCAAATATGAAAATTTTCACAAGTCATTTATGTTGTTTGTATTCTATTAAATACGCAGTAAAGTAATTGAATGACTCAATGTAGAAAAAAAAATATTTTGTCCATTTAAATTTACTTTAAGTACAAGCTTAATCAAATAATTATACTACAAAAACTATTATAGCAACTTCGGTGTTAACAATGTGTTGTTTCTGAAGCTCATATCATATTCCCCAGTTATCTTTCTTACAGATTTGCTCCACTTGGCTTATGTTGTCTTATCGACCCATTCTTTCCAGCGAGTTGCACTCTCAATTACTCATTGCTTAATTTTCTACACTCGTATACACTCTCATTGTTTACTTCATCATCAATACATCGTGCTGCTTCAGTGGATCTGTACGCAGAATATGCACAAGTTTAAAAAAACTGTAATGGTCTACAACTGAGTGTTTAAAAAGATGGTGTTTCAGCTTCTGTACAAGAAACCAATCATCATGATCACACTTCCACTTCTCACATTCATCCTACAAATTTTTAACTTCATTAATAATTCACACATTCTTTATTTTACTTAATTTATTTGGATTGATTAGTGGCTCTTCTGTTCGTTTATCTATTTATCCAAATTTTGTATAAAGTTTTATTTTCATTAATAAGTCAAACGATAATACTGAGGTTAGTATGTCCTCATTATCTTTTTTGTTTCATCATAACTTCTCCAGCAAGTAGTTTAATAATTTACCTTAAAATCAGACATTTCATTACAAGCTCAAAAAAAAGAGCTTCAAATCGGTTCCTTATCCTTGTTATTGGATGGCACTGATGTTAAATTTGTGAAACTAGAATTTAAAAGCGTGTACTAAAATCAGTTATTTCTTTACCCAAACTAGAAATGTTGAAATGCAGTGGCACATAGGAGTATTCATTGGACGCAGTACGACTTGAAGATTGACAGCAATTCAGGAATTCTACACGAGGATATATGATATACAGAAGACGTGAAAACTAGTAAATGAATTTAAATTTTCCTAGTTTCACTGCTGGATAATTCTCTGAAGTTAATAAGGCGTGTACAGTGATATATAATAGAAAAAAAATATTTATTTCGTTATTAGTTCTTACATAGGATTTGAGCTGTTTTACAGATATGACTTTAAACTTGTTTAGATCAGGAGATAATAACGGCAGGAAGAAGTTTGGTTTCTTGTGAAGTTCGAGCAAGCTACATCAAGGCTATCTGCACTAGCCGTCTCTAATTTAGCAGTGAAAGACTAAAGGGGTGGCAGCGAGGTATATTTGGTGCGACGGGGATTCAAACCCGCGACTTTCAGATTACGAGTACAGCGTCCTAACTGTCTGTCCATGCAAAAAGAAGAGCAGATATAATCTAAACTACCTAAAACAATGATATTTTGAATCTTTATTCAAAACGTCCAATTAAAACAAGAATAAACTGGATGAGAATGGCACGTTTGTTTAAGAGCTGAAGGAAACTGCCTGATGTCAATGTAGAAGTGAAGCGAACGACGTTTTAAAATTTTCCGACCTTAGGACGATAAGTGGAAGACCTTCGAAACGTTGTCCTCTACACAATAGGCAGATGCTGTCCATTCTACAAAGTTTCATCTATCAAAGAATAAGAGAAAATGAAATTAAAGAGTACAAACAATGTTTCTGAAATGATTCGCTTAGCTCTGCATAGATCTTCCAGTTATCTTAACTCTGATGAATAATGTTGCAAAACTTACAGCGGTAAACGATCGTGAGGTGTCAAGTTTCCATTAATTCTCGTTATTTTTTTTCTCGTAACAAACCAACATCAGTATGAAAAATAGATGGACTTTGATCAATTGTAGTGTGAGTAACATTTAATGAACGGTTTTATTTCAGAACATATTAGCTAAGCGGCATGTGAACCGGGAGAAAATAAGTCATTCTGATTCCTGGACGATTTAAAAGAAATCTCTGGGGATTTGGTAATATGGAAGTAGGCATTCTGATGACATTGAAAAATTGCTGTGTTCATTCATACCCCATAGAAGACAGCTATGTGATTATATGTTTGAAAGTTATTTTAATTTTAGCATTGTCTTACGAATATACTTCTGAGATATTTGTCATGAGACTTCGATTGATGAATAATATTTTGTACATACAATTAGAATAAATTCCGTTTGACTGTTTAAATAACTAAGTGTGATACATACAATCGTCACATTATTTTAAAACATTTTCCTCATTTATTTGTCAGCGAGATTATATAAGGGAATCCATACATGATTTATGATGACTAATAAGTACCCATGGTTGCTTCAAACAATAAGAATTGTAACTTGTAACCGTTTCCTCGGATATGATCGATGAATGGACTGGAGGATCGAATGTAGTGTTACAATATTTATAATAAATTTAGACCTATCAAAAGTGAAAATGGTATTAGCATTGTAGAACTATCCCATTTTTATCTTCGAATGTTCAATCATTTTAAATAATAAATCGTTTGAAAAGTTAGGCGATTTAGGAATAAGTCCACGCATACGTGTATCACTTATTCCAATCTACCGAATAAAGCATGATAATAGCGAGATGTGTTGAATAAAAGTTCAGCATTGTCGACAAAAGGTTGCACATTCAACGCTTAATACAACTACAAAACACCTTAATATCAAGTGTTTCAATGTTACGAATCTTATTTAATCCACAAGATGTGGTCGTGGTGTGAAACCTTTGCAACACTGCAGTACTTCCAAACAGAAAGTATAAAGTGAAGTTGCTCTTATACATAAACGTGACCCCATAACGGCTGAGGAAGGAGTGAAGAATCAGTTGGAACTTTTTACTGTTTAAAAATATTGAGTATTAACGTTAGAGTTTCAGTAGCAGTTCATTTCCTATTGGTTTTGTACATTAGAAAGTTAAAACAGTCTGCCGTGAATCAGTATCAATTCTCAGTTAACCAAATTTCTTTTGTATGAACGTGACATGAGATTTTGGATGAAGGTGGACATAACATCAGAAGGGGCACAAGTCAGTCTTTCTTCTACATATCCAATAATAGAATGTTAAGTTTTATATAACAATTATTATTTTTGTTCTTTCCTTTACAAAAGATTGTAGATCTGAATTTAAAAACTTGACCAAAAGTCTTGTGTTACATGGGATTCCCAGAACAGACATGTAGTTTTGTCGATGTAGGAAGCTATTTGAATGGGCTATTATAATTATATTGAAATAAAATTACAAACAGCTTTACAAACAAATTTATTGATTACATTAAAAGTAAAGCAAAAACAACACAGTTTGAACAGTACATTTATTATTTTTTACAGTGTATAGCGAGGCATGTCCCTGTAGAAGGTTCTTTTCGTTTGTTTCTGAATTTCGCACAAAGCTACACGAGAGCTATCTGCGCTAGTCACCCCTAATTTAGCAGTGTAAGACTAGAGAGAAGTCAGGTAGTCATCACCACTCACCGCCAACTCTTGGGCTACTCTTACAACAAATAGTGAGATTGACCGTTACATTATAACGCCCTCCCGGCAGAAAGGGCGAGCATGTTTGGTGTGACCGGAATGTGAACCCGCGATCCTAAGATTACGAGTCGAACGCCTTAACGTACCTGGCCATGCCTGGCCTACATATAGAAGGAGCAATCTAAGTATACATAATTAATACTTTACATATTCATGATTAGATGTACTTGTGAAAGAGTTCTGTTACAAGAGTAAATTAAAGCAGAATTTAAAATACCAAATACTTTATTTGTTGCTTTTGAAGTTTATATGTCATCTCTGTTGTAGCCTACAGAGTGCATAATTATTTTCGTGATTCGTGGCATGCGCACGTTTCACTGTTGTCAGTACAGTATAAACTGTCTCCGACTGACTGACAAAACTGTATAGAAGTGCAGGTGGTTTTCTGCTCTCTTTCAAAGAAACGAGATATTTTACCGTTTCACAGAAGTATACGTTTGGTTATCAATTTTTTACTGATTATAACGTCAACGTCACGTGTACACGAATTATAATAGATAAGTAATTTACCTTATACAGACGCACAGCTGTAAGAGCACGAGTCTTTAAAATTATGTGGTACAAAGAAATCAAATATATTTCCTTTAGTTTTTTTATACCATCGGAATCAATCTTTCTTAACCATTGTAACCAGTAAGTATTCTCCTCGCTGGCTTTGTTATAAGAAAACATACATTCTTAACCGTTAAATAAAGGTTCGCCTTCTTTTAGAAGGTAATACTTTAATTTGTTTCTTTTTGTTTTTGAAGCATTATTCTTAGAGTTCTTTTCAACAACTCAAAGTGTATATTACAACAGATATGACACAATACATAAAGACTCACGCTCCCACTTATTCATTTATTTACCACAAGTTTCCTTATCTCTTCGAGAGATAATAATGCATAAAACAAGGTGCTTATTAATAGTTCTTCGTGTTAATGTTTTTGTAGCTCTATTTTGGAGTAACGTCCGCCATGCATGTTCGAGACGTTTTGTAAATCTCACACTGGAGTCTTTCTCACTCACCAAAATTGCTCATGAACCAAGTTTTTCACCCGCCTTTCCTAATAATATAAATCTTTGTATCCGTTTAGTTTTCTTGTTCTATATCTCCTCAATTCGACACGTGTTAATGTTGTTGCGTATATTTTGTTCTACAGTGATACAACAAGTAAAAGGTCTCGAGGCTTAACTGTTGTCCATGAAATTAAGTCATTTGTTGAAAATATGAGCATTTTCGCTTCAAGTAACGAATAAATGTGTTTGCTGGTATTTCTTTTTCACATTTTTTTTTCTCCGACATCTCTGAATATGTCACGAGCGGTCATTGTTCGTTCAACTGGAAGATAGCTAAAAACCACAAAAGGTGGAATGGGAATTATGTTTGCATGCTGTTCTCGTTGAAAGTGTCTGCAACAGTTTAAGTTCTAAATGCACGTGCACAAGCTGATTTAACTTGTTACACTTAGAAGCATATTATAATACAATTGAAGGATATAAAAGACTTCCTAGTAAAATATACAAAAATAAATATATCCGATAAATCGTAATAACAACTCTTCCAAATTCATGATTTTAACTTTTATTGACCAAATTAAATGAAGATGACTTAGTCATTAACTAACATATGGTCATTAACTTGGTTTCACTGATGTGTTTTAAGTGTCATGACCTCCAACACCATACATGGAAGAATATTATGAAAGCGCTTTCTCTCTCCCCCTCCCATTTCTTTGGTGAAAGTAATTCAGTTAGTCTGTTTTGTTTTTTGAATTTCGAACAAAGTTACTCGAGGGCTATCTGCGCTAGCTATCCCTAATTTAGAGGTGCAAGACTAGAGGATCTTACAATAGTCATCACCACCCATCGCCAACTCTTGAGCTACTTTATTACTAGCGAATAGTGGGATTGACCATCATATTATAACACTCCTACGGTTGAAAGAGCGAGTATGTATGGTGCGACGGGGATTCGAACCCGCGACCCTCAGATTATGAGTCGAACGCCTTAACCCACCTGGTAATGCCGGGCCAAATTTATCGAGAAAAGAAATAATTTTTTCTTAATATATTAGTATAATTTTAACTCATTGTATTCATATATTCGAAACAAACGTTATAAGCAAGCGAATGCTAAAATTAATTTCGACTAATATTCAAGTAAAACACTGCTACAAATTTACTAAATGCTCTATAGAAAATGAAAGTTATCGTTTGCTAAGACTCCAGATAAAAATTGTCCATTGTTGACAAATAATTTAATAAATCACAGTTTGAATTTTTTCCACTCCCTTTGTAATAAAATGAACCTCACTAACAGACGCCAAGCTTTCTTACGAGAATTTTTTAGGCTTATTTTCTTGTCTTTGAAAAAAAGAATTACGTTTCCAGAAAATAATTCAAACAGCTAGTTCAATTGATAGCTGAAAACGTAATAACTTTAGAAAAAAAGACATTTATACTCCAGATACAAAATTTTTTTACCAATGTTTCGCCTTCGCAGCTTTATCAGAGTTAATATATAGTGTCGCAAAGGCAAAAGGTCGGTTAAAATAGAAAAAAAAACGTATCTTTTGGTATAGAGGTAGCTTTTCTAACATTTTTTATCAAAATGTAGATGGTATCCGGGCGATTCGTCGCATCCGTATTCCTTACACACAGTTCTTCTCATTCAAATTCGTTGCGCTACATATTCTTTACAGGCATAATTGGTCACATTCTTTGTTCGTTACACAGATAGTTGGTCACAGTTCTATGCTTATCATTATAGTGTTATAACTAGCTGCCTTTCCTCTAGTCTTACACTGCTAAATTGAGAATGGCTAGTACAGACAGCCCACATGTAGCTATGTGCGAAATTCGAAAACAAAAAACAAAACTAATTTCGCTGTACTGAAGAAAGGACATGCAAATACTCCGAAACTTCGTAAAAACAATATTTAAAGTAAGGTATTCGACAGTAGAAAGCTTTGTGATAATGTCTATTTGCTAGACGTTAATTTATCTACCAATATACTTACCGACCGGCATAAGATCCACATTATCAAACCGAGACACATTTTAAGTTCATAGCTATGACGTGGTATGTAACCAACTTCACAAGATACTTAGAAGATTTAAATTAGGTTATAGCTCATTCTTACATTGTAAAATTGTAAACTTGATTTACACATGTCACATTTATTTTCAAAGATACTCAATCGGATTGTGGTAGGGTGAATTTACTGACGAAAAATATATATATATACACACGTGTGACTGGGTCTGAAACCAATTTCAAACAAAACGAGAGTAATGATGTGTTGCATTTAATCAGTCAAAGAAAAAAAGATTACTGTCCAACAGGATTGGAACAAGTATTAAAAAGGCATAAGCGATAAGAATGTTTTCTTTCTTTCAAACAAAATCGTTTTATGAAGCGCTACTGGGAGTTTCCCCAAACCATCACATCACCTCAGAAAGTTCCGTAAGGTAAATTAATAGTTTCACATGGTTTAATTCGAAAGTTGCTGTCTATCAAATATAAAATAAAGTGTAAAATGTAACTCTGACCCAATCACAGACTTCCATAAGTTTTACTAAACTCAAATTAAACCAGATTTTCTTTCTAGCTTCGAGATGCGCAGGTTTTTATGACAGCTTTAAAATATTCTTGGTACGGTACCATTGGAAATAATCAAATTCTGTTTAACTTCAAAAGAAATTGGCCAACTGAGATACATAAAGAAATTTATTGCACCTTACGGATACTCCAGTTGTCTTCTTTCAGTCTCTTATAAGCTGTTGAAAGCTTTAATTTCCCTTTGAAAGATGTATTTCTTATCGATCGCTCAGATTCTTTGAAGAAAAGGCTGTTTAAATTAATGATAATTTATAATAAAAAAAAACGTCCATGTCACACCGAAACATGAACAACAAAAAAACTTGCTCTCATCCATCATGTTCCAACTAACCAGAATACAACCACAAGTCGGCGTTTATAGAGCTCTTAATACGTCACAGGTTTAGTTTTTTTTTTTTTTCGATGGTCAAAACAGACATATACGATGGCCTTATTAAAAAGGTCAGTCAGAATAGAAGTGTATTGTTTATTGTTGGAATAGTGACAATTTTACGATATTCCAAGCCTGAAATTAGGAATTCGATTATCAGTGATAAACAAAACAAATTTTCAGCTTTGTATCTCTTTTACTTTGTCACACAAAGTTATTTAAGAAAATGTGAAGCATCATTACATTTGCCTATGGTGCTATGTACAAGTGAATTGAAATTATTCCAAAAATTAACTTTAAAAACCCGATTTAAGCAGGCTGATGCTTTACTCTGAAAGAGTTTGTATTTTTAGAGTTTTATTTAACATTTTAAAATAATTAGACGAAAGACTTTCGAAACGTCGTCCTCTTCACTTATGTCTCCACAGCAGGCAGTTACTGTACATTCTACAAAATTTCATCAATAATTATGTTACTCATAAAAAAAAATAAAAGTAGCTTTTAATAGCTAAAAAGGATAAAAGAAATATGGATAAAGCTCCAAATTCATCACATATCGAAATTTGATTACTGCAAACGAACATGTTAAATGATAACTTGAATAAGTTGTGGAGAAATACCTTAACACGTTATGTACGTTTGACAATACTTACAAAAAGGTCGTGTTTGAATAATTCATGTACATGATTCGTCTTACGATATCTTACGAGTTATTGATTTAAATACACCGCTTGTATCTACAGTAAATTGTAAAAACAATATGCAAGTTGTTTATAAAAAACAAAAAGATATCAGTAGCGAATTAAACTCATTATTCAATTATTGCTCGCATACATGTTTTAGCTAGTTTTACTTTATAATCGAATAAATACTCAGAAATGTCAATATTAAAATGAAAAACGATCATTTTCAAACCTATTGTCTTCTTCTTTTCAAAGTCTTCCAGGCGATAATTCCTGTCTCCGTTGGTTGACGTTGTTATTGGAGGCTCCTTCATTTCCAATCCTGCTGTCAACTTACTTAAACTATCTGTATCAAGTGTTTCCAAGCTGTCAGGGTTGGTTGCCATACATTAAAAGAGATTTAAGATCTCAACCGAATTCTTCCTTGAAAGCTTCAAATAAATCAACTCATTTCGTCTTAAAATAACACCAAACAAAACACCTTGGAGTATGCAAATAGCGCAGGTTTGTGTCTCACAAACAGCTAACAGACGACACCAATACACCGCATATATCTTATCTTTTAACCTAAAACGTTCACCGTTTATTGTGATATTGTTCGCAAGAAACGACTACGTGCATCATACATTTTACATACTGATCATGGTAAAAGAAGTACTACATCACTATACCACAACACACCGAAGTATAACGTTAGAGGTGATTGTAACAGTGACGTCTGCAGACCGGTGTTTTTACAGACCATGTCTCTCGTCTGAAGAATCTGGCTATTGGCTGTTTCTGGACGTCAGCGCCCTCGCTTGTCAATTTCTGTGTCGTAGTCATCCGTAATCTTCTCGGAAGGAAATAGGGCGCGAGCGAAAAAGGTAGGTAGTGCGTGGGGTAGCCTACAGGGATGGCAGTTGAAAATTCATAGTTGTGTGAGAGTAATATGTTGAAACACATTCATTTATTTTTGGATAGGGATAAATAAAACAGAGCCAGCTAAATCTTACTAGGTCACACCTCACCTAAAAACGTCTTCTAGCAAAAAAGCACGCTTTTAAAAATGAAACACAGTTAGCTCTTATTCCACTGTAGTTAGTACGAAGTGTTTTGATGGTTGAGTGATGTAACAGGGTTTAGTTAATAAACTGTCCAAATGTTTCCACTGGTTTAAAGATCAGAAATTTCTAAAAATTGTGAAATATAGTACAAATATAAATCACTACAAACTATAACGAGTCTCCAATATAAAAATCGATTTCAGATTTTGATAAGATAATTTTAATACAATTATGTATCGTTACATTTTCTGGTTGTATATCTCTAGAACTATAATTTACTTGTAATGTGTTGTAATTTTAACAGTTTGTGTTTTTAAATTTCATGCGAGGTTACACAAGGGCTGTCTTCGCTAGCCGTTCTTAATTTAGCAATGTAAAAATAGAGGGAAGGCAGATAATCACCAACGTTCACCACCAACTCTTGGACTACTCTTTTACCGACGACTATCGGTATTGACTGTCACATTATAACGCCCCCACATTTGAAAGGATAAGCATGTTTGGTATGATGGGTATTCAAACCTGTGACCCTCAGATTGAGAGGCGAGTGCCTAACTACCTGGCCATGCCGGGCCCTTGATTCTAATATGTAAATAGTATTTTCTGACTTGTGAGTAGTTCGTATTTATTCATTACAGCTTCATTTGTTGTGACCATCGACAATATATGTATATACGATAGCCTTGTTAAAGTGGCCAGCCAGTGTAGAAGTGTATTATTCCCTGTTAGAATAGGAACAATTTTACGATATTCCAACGCTAACAGTCAAGTTTCGATACCCATGGTGGGCACAGCACAGATAACCCTTGTGTAGCTTTGTGCTTAATTACAAACAAACAAACTTGTACTGTGAAGCATAAACACAACAGATATGTGATCACGAATACGTCCTTGCTAAACTAAATTAACTGTCGGTTCAATGTTTGCTTTCCAGCTTCAGAACAAATTTATACTTTGCAAATTTATTAACAACATAACACCAGAACTTCTATTGAAAGCTGTAAGTGTATTCAAGATGATTAGCAATATAAAAAGAGACAAACAAACAACCAGCGTATAAAAATAATAACATTATAAGCATCTTCAATTATATAGAAGTTAAATACAAGGCCTAAAAAGTTACAAGAAACTCTGTATAATTTCTTATCCCATAGAGTATAGAAAAATGTTTTATAAACTTAGTCACAAGGGAATACTTATTGTGGTCAGGTTGAATAAACAAAATTAGGGTATAAACAGTATCGTCTTAGCACACACAATAAAGGACGTTAAGAGTAGCTAGCTTTTTAAGTAATGAAACTTGAACCATTCAGCAACTTACTTGTTTGAATTATTTTATTTCTATTGTTGTGAAATAATGACTGAGATCTTTCTCATGTGTAAACAAATAAGTATCTAAAAGTTTAGATATTTTTCAAATGCATAACTTTGTTTGTTTTCTGAATTTTGCGCAAAGCTACTCGAGGGCTATCTGTGCTAGCCATCCCTAGACTAGAGGGAAGGCAGCTCGTAATCACCGCCCACTGCCAATTATTTGGCTGCTCTTTCACCAACAAATAGTGGAACTGACCGTCACATTATAACGCCCCCACGACTGAAAGAGCGAGCATGGTTGGTATGACGGAGATTCGAACCAGCGCCCTTCGGATTGGGAGTCCACTGCCTTAACTACCTGGCCATGTCGGGTTTAAATGCATAAGTACTTAATATACATTGTTTTTCTTACGATTCGTTGATACACTACGAAATATATATTTTAAATCTTATAAACACCGGATTAACTGACAAATAACATTTCATAGTGTTATAGAGCTTTTATTGGACTATGAAGCAGTTGATACCCCCTTTGGGAGCTTTCTTCTGACTATGGTTATTTAAAATCATATGTTTTGTTCAATATAAAACTGAATACGGTTGTTTTTCACTGTCTAGGAAAGTGCAAGTTGCATGCCAAAAGACGTTTATTGTTTTAGGTTTCCTGTCGTTAAGTCACTCTCCTTTTTGTGCCACAAAAAATTTAAAAAGGGTAATTATATTTTATTGTGCCGACCTCTTGTTTTATTAGTATCATTTGTTTCACCTCTTTATTATTATTAAAACTTGTTCTCAGAAGAATTTCTAAAATATTTTTAATGAGCTTTGCGCTTCCTTTTTCCTTATTTTTTTATTGGGGTGAAGAATGGCAAAACAGTTTTCTTACACGCCTTCCTAAATTAGTTGTTTTACGATCCAAGGAAGCTTGCCAAATCGGTCTCAAAACGTTTCTTTAGAAAACATTGGTTAGCGCCATCTTTTAACATGTTTTGGAAATAACGGCAAAAGATACAGTATCTATACAAAAGACTGTTGCAATTCCTTAATACATTGGACTTTTATTAGTATATATACATACACTTTCTACATTAAAATTGTTGTACTGATCGAACAGAAGTAACAAGTTATTTTACTAAATAACATTATCATATCTGTGTGTTTTCATTTCCTACTGGAGTCTAAATCGTCTTGCAATCGTGTTTTTTTTTATTAACTTCGTTACAGTTTACTCATGGTTGATTTTCTCATCCAATAGCCTAGTGTGTTTTAATACAATCATAACTCATAGACCTCTTATTGGGAGCCCTATCAGTGGTGCTATTGAAAATAAACATTACGCATATTCAGAATTTCTTAAAATAATAACATGTAAAAAAAAAATACTTTTTTCTTGTTCCTGGCCACAAAGTGTTATTTCCCAATTGCTTATACCTAAAGTAAATGGAAAACATCTAGTTTTCTCTTCAAACTTTGCTTTTATGGCTTGAGTAAGGAAATTTTCAAATTTACCTATTTTCCAGAACATTCCAGATATATTCAGTGCTAAGAAGCTGATAGAGAATTTTCTCGAACTTACAAAAATATTTAAGAACTTTCTAGAATGTTGTAGAAGAGAAGGTAGGCGTTAAAGATCCAGATTATCATTTCAGAGGTGCAGCAGGTGAGAGAAAGCTCAATGACTTGATCTAACAAAGTCGAATGTCGAGCTTTTCACATCTAGGCTTAAGAAGTGGCATTTCGTAGATGGAAGTGTGCAAATCGCAAGTCAGAGGTAGCGTCACCGATATTTTCAAGCTTCTTCCCTCGTCCAGATGGGCTCTGCTTCTGCCGTAATGTATCCGGTCTCTGCAAAGCAATTGAAATTGGCTGTAACCCGAACGAGTGGCGACTCATCATTGATAGCTCATCCAGAAGCCTCAAAGCTGTGCTGCTTCATAACGGGAATAAGTATCTGTCTCTTTCCCTGGCTCATTCATTGCACCTCAGAGAAGAATACAACAGCATCAAGACCGTACTAGAAGCCTTGAAGTATGATGAGTATGGCTGGGAGGTTACCGGAAACTTCAAAATGGTGGCATTTCTGATGAGTTTTCAAGGAGGCTTTACCAAGTTTCCCTGTTATCTTTTCCTTTGGGAAAGCAGGGACACCGCAGCGATTTACAACAGGAAGCACTGACCGCAACTGACCGAATTTTCTGTGTGGAGACACAATGTCAAGTGTGAGCCACTAGTGGACCTCCATAAGGTGTTATTCCCACCATTGCACATTAAATTGGGTTTTATGATAAAATTATCCCAGTTCTTGATAAGGAGTCTGCAACCGTCAAGTACATTCGAGACTTCTTCCCTAAGTTATCTGAGGCAAAGGTCAAAGATCGTGTCGTCTTTGGACCACAAATAAAGAAGATCCTGGAATGCACAGAATTCCCCAGGAAGCTCAGTAGAAAGGGGCAGCTTTGTCGCGGTGGTTCGGGGCTTCTTGGGCAATCACAAAGCTGACGATTATGTATAATTGCCTGAAGCTCTGGTGAAGAACTACGGCAAAATGGGCTGCAGGATGTCTGTAAAATCCCATATCCTTGACGCCCATCTTGATAAATTTAAGGAGAACATGGGGGCATACTCAGAGGAGCAAGGCGAGCTCTTCCACCAAGATACACTCTTCAGAAAAAGAAACGCAAAAGGGATATTTTTATTTTAAAGAGAAATATATGTAATAATGTTACAAGCTCAGAGTATGTGATGTTACACGTGTTAAGGCACTGATTGTCAGACCAAAATAACAATAAAAGTTGTGCACTTTCAAAACGGAAGAAAACAATGGATTTTTCGCCAAAACGCATTCGTGTCCAATAAATTTGTTTGAGAGATCTGCATGTTCTGCAAGTGCAACATGTGCAAAATCCATATAAAAGTGAAAGGTTCTTAGTTTCCATAGCTCAGTGTTAAGCCACCGACACGCAATACAGTTACGACAAGACTGACTGAAGCAAATCGCAACAACGCCATTGGTCGATTGGAAGCAGGCGAATCTCGATCAGATGTTGCCAGAGTAGTGAATGTCCACCATCACAAGGCTATGGAATCGTCACCAACAACATGGATCAACTCGTGACCGTCCACGATCTGGCAGACCTCGTGTGACAACGCCCGCACAAGATCGCTACATCCGGTAACGTCAACTTCGGAATAGGACCACCACTGCAACGTCTACTGCCTCAACCATACCAGGGCTGCGTAGGACTTCCGATCAGATCGTACACAACCGTCGGCGAGATTCTTTGGCCCCATGTGCAACCCATCATGGTGAACGTCAACGACGTTTTTCAACATGACAACGCCTGTCCTCACACAGCCCGACTTACCACTGTCTTCTTGAGACACCACAACATCAACGTTCTTCCCTGGCCCTCCAGATCACCAGGTTTTAACCCCATCGAACATCTTTGGGACGAATTGGACCGACGTCTGCAAGGGCGAAATCCTCAACCGCAGACTCTACCTCAGCTTGCAGCAGCTTTGCAGGCTAAATGGACAGCTATTCCATAGGATGTGATTCATCATCTCATCACTTTTATAGGCAGGAGATGCCAAGCAGTTATTGATAATCACGGGGGGCATACTCGTTATTGACGTTGAGTGACGTTAAACTTCAACTAGTGAGCGTGGACATCGCCTTTGCAGACTTTGGATGCTCAGCAGTGAATGTGCAAAGTTTCACACATGTCATACAGAACTACCCTGAATAAACTTGTTAACAACATGTCTCAAAATTTGCCTTTTGCGTTTCTTTTTTTGAAGATCATATATTGAACTTTGAATGTCGCTACCTAGGAGCGTATAACGAAAACATGATATGAGACTATTTGTGGGAGCTGATACGTTAAAGTGATTTACATTAAAGTCGCAAATCTCAAAAAACTACTCACTTATAAACATTTTTGTTCATTTTTGTATAACTTTAGTGTAAATACATGTAAATCTTGATTCATGTGTTGTTTTATTGAGACCTTATGTAAATGAAAATGCTTAAATTTGCCTGTTTTTTACATAGAAAATAGGTTAATTTCTAAATGTTATGATTCATGTCACAAAAGCAAAGTTTGAAGGGAATAATGATCATTTTCTGCAAATTTACAACTTAAACAATTAAGAAATAACAAATACTATCCAGGAACGTAGTATAATCGATTAATGTTTAAAGTAGCTTTCGTTTTAATTTTGTTTTTCAAACTAATTATGAAACTGCTTTGTCACTTCAAAACGTGTGGTTTGTGGGACTTGGTTGAAGTTAGTCATCAAACTCTTATTACATTTCTGAAACTAACAATAAGCTTAAACTTTCTTTTTGTATTAATTAAGATTTTACGACAGCAAATACTTTCTGCTACTATTATTATACAATAATGTTTTTTTGTTTTTTTATAGGGGTTATAAAGGCATGACATGTACAATTTCCTTTGAAGACAAATTATAGTTAGTTTAACTATCGTACTAGTACAAAACAATTGGTAAAAACGTGTTTAAGTTTCGAACAAGTTAATTTAAAAGATCTGATTCACACGGTTTCAAACTGCAAATCATCACGTTAAGTAACAATCATGGTAGTGGAACAGCATGTATTAGAACTTCAGTTTTACATTGTTTAACATTGTGTAAATAGTGTGATACCACTGAACACTGGACGATTTGGAGAAAGATATGTAGTCATTCTTGTCTAGTCAAAGTATTCGTACACTCAAATCATGTTTATTCCTTGTACTTAATATCGTTGAAAAACAAAGGAATATAGATGCATCTGTTGAATTCAGACCGTGCATAAAGAGACCTACAGAATGTTGTACTCCAGTCGTTGCAAAAATTGGTGACTTGTAACGGAATCCACGAACTACAAAATCAGCGACAAAAGCTGTTTACAGACTTTATTGAGGCAAAAGTGCGCAACATAATTAAAAAGGATTTCCGTGTGTAAAAACAACACGTTTGGTGTAAATCAGATGTTTTCAAGAAATACTCGTTCAATCCTCACATAGTTGAAGCAACTGGAGAATAAAATGCTAGTTAATTCGAAGATATACTGATCATGTCTCCAAACGCAACACCTATAAATGTTTGTGCAAACAAACTGTTAAAATGGGCCATTAAAAACCCGCTCTTCTCCTACACTAGATTGATTATGGAAAATATGTAGGGAATAGGAACATTCTTTTAGCATGGAATACTTACGATGGAGCTTTGTGAATTAAAATTATATTTCAGAATGACTGTTAAATCGCATGGACTTAGTGTCAAAAACATGTTGAAGCTCCAAAGTATCTTATGCATGTTGTGAACCGTGGTGTCGGTCTGTCCTGGCGCTCGTCCGAAAAGCTGTGCACACAGACGAAGCTCAACATTCACTTTTGAAATTAGGAGAGCATAGGCATGAATATTTTTTTAATTAAACATAAAGCTATACAAAAGCCCACCACGGATATCGAAACCCGGTTTTTAGCGTTGTAAGTCAACAGACATACCGCTGAGCCACTAGGAGGCTAGACTTGAATAATATTTATGAAATATTTCAATTCGCAAGCAAAATATTTTACACTAAATGTTATATCATTAACAAAATCAAAATGTTACGTAACTTAAATAATACAAATGAAGATTTACCGTATATTAATGATGAGCGGTTCTTGGCATGACTGATATGTTCAGCAATTACATTCACAATATAAGTAGTTCAGAGATTTGGATCTGGATGAAATTAAAAGTGCAACATAATTATCGTTTCAAAGTTCATGAAATAATTTAAACTGATAGATTAACTACTTAGACTTTTACCTTCGCTGGGGACGGATACTTTTGCTTGTTTTCAACACAACACACTCGACTTCTGTAGCATTTCGACTGTCATAAAAATGGTAAACGTTCTTTTTCTGAGAAATTTGTGTAAATATGTGTGTGTTTCCTTATATAAAAGCCACATCGAGTTAACTGCTGTGTTCACCAACCGGTATGAAACCTTTGATTTTAGCATTGTAAAACTGAAGACTTATCGCTGCCTCACAAGAAGGCTGTTTAAACAGACAGAAGTAAATAACATCTCAAAGGTAAAGCAAACTGCTTATGAAAATCAATCATACACAAGGTTAATTCCTTGTTTACTTTAAGTGTAATTTTAATTAACTTAACAACGAACAAAATATTTTTAAAAACTGATTATGAAATGATTTTAAGAACAACTAGATCTATAAATATGAGACGGTAAAGTTTCATAATTCTCTTGCATTTTAAAAACAAAAAGAATTATTGTTTCGACAATACTTTGTAACACGAAAATATTATGCATACGATCACACTAAATTTAAAATAATAAAAGCGCGTAGCATAATTCTTAACATACCGTGTTGTGGAACTGAAAATCCAAGTTTCGAACTAAACACGCTTCGTATTTTCAGCTATGGGACGTTATATCTGCATTATTATGTTTTACAGATAAGAAGAGACGCAGAGGCGGTAGATACTGCTAACTTGTTCTGCTCCTTCTGGTGGAAGTTCTAAATTAGGAATAACTATAATTGAACCGCGAGGTCTTTGACCTTGATGTTTACCTCGTGTGTCTCAAAATTCAAAGACAAGAAATATAAGTAATGACGTAAAACAGTCCAATTCAAATCCGAATCTCTTCAAACACTGAAACATGTACGTATAAAATATTACTTATCAGACAAATATGCGTTCTACATCACAATTATTAAAATTATGGCCACAAATGTAGATAAGCATATATCTTAATCAATGTATTTTTGAGTTAATTAGTTATACAATGGTTATTAACCGATAAGACGTCATAAGTGAAGGAAATTATGTCATAATAATTTGTTATCGTAACACATATGACAATAGAGCAAGGACAGATAGAATAGTCACAATGTGTTGTCTTTGCTTTAAATGACATTCATTTGAAATAAACTTTAGCGTTATGTAATCTACCTAACACTGTGTTAATCTTCGCTATTGTTAATTGGCGTTCTTAACCATCAAATACATGCTCATCATCTCATGGTACTGGGAGGAGTACAGATGTGTTCAGATGGCATTGACATTTAGATATCATAAATTTAACATGAACATGTCAACCGATTGTTCTTTCGTCTGTTACACATAAAAACAATAACATGACCACGGTAATTCACTGTATTTCTTTCTTCGACACATTGGTAACGTAAACATTATGTATTATGATCACAGCAATGCATTATTCTTTCTTTTTAAACACATAGCTACAATATGACATGAGAACATCAACCCATTTTCAATTCCTCTTGAATACATAAGTATCATAAAATATGATACAACAAAAGAATAACAACTCACTGACCTTTCCTTGTCGGTAGTATTGTCAATACCACTCAAATATTGGATAACAAGCCTATACTGAATCATAAAGGAACTGTAGCCGTATGCTGTCATTACAGTTTGATCTGTAAGTGACTATCATCATGTTTGAGACTTAGCATTGCGAACCTGTAATGCCCGAGATATGTTCCAGATCATAATACTTTGTCTGTTTCAGTTATTAAACGTCAACAACAATTGAATCACAAGGGTAGTCCTACAAAACGATACAGAGGAGTTAAGCAGTGCAGCTAAAATTTAACGAAGCCACACAGCTCAGAGGCTAGCTTTTGTTGTGCTAACCTGTCTCATAACCTAACTTATCGGGATGAAAATTATGGCTTTTTCATATGCATTCCTTTCCCTTTTTATCTTCAGTTTAAGCAAAATAGGAAAAATCTTAATGTAATATTCAATTTAGAGTACTTGCAAATTAGATATAAATTTGTCTGTGGCTCTTCAATTTAATTACTTTCATTCGCGGACTCAAAAAGTCATCTGACTTTGGTCATCATTCTGGTATGGATTGTTTTCAAGTAGATGCTGTTTGTGCCCCTGCTTTGAGTAAATTGTTATCATTTCAGTTATGAAACCCATATTTTCCGACACAAAAAGCTTTGTTCACAAACCAGTTAGGACCCGGCATGGTCAGGTGGGTTAAGACTCGTAATCCGAGGGTTGCGGGTTCGAATCCCCGTCGCACCAAGCATGCTCGCCGATTGACAGTAACTGGTGATGACTAGCTGCTTTCCTTCTAATTTTTTACTGCAAAATTAGGGACGGCTAGCGCAGATAGCCCTCGTGAAGCTTTGAATAAAATTAAAAAAAAGAACAAAAACAACCAGTTAATCTCCTATTCTGTAGCCATTTTCCTAAATATTTTATATTTGATAACAGTGTACTTCTTCCAATTAAAAGCACATGTATTCTTAAAATCAGTAACTGGGGAAAACCTCAATGCAGTCCCACATTTAAATATATACAATATATTGCTTATTACACATTACATCACAATTATCAGTACCATTGATTACAACTGATTTCACCAAAGGAGGGAGGTGTAACAGATTTACTGTTGTACATTTATTTTAACGCCTACCTTTGTTTCCGTTTGATGTGTGTGACGTATATTGTTGGATTTGTATTGCGCAAAATGTGTAGAAAATTTTCGAGAGCAAGAAACAACAACATGGGTTTACGATATTTTCAAATATCATTCAACATTCGAGAATTTTGCCTAATTGGTATAAGCGCTAGCCGAGACACAGTGGTAGAATAATATTGCTGCAGTAAGTATACTTATAAGTGTTGGAAGCTACAATTCTGACAAACCCTTATTAATCTGGAAACTACAGATATTTGACCAGGAAAATTTATAGATTTCGAGCAATACAAACTTTAATGAATTAACTTTAGACGTTACTATTTCTACAATGATATTGAATATCTTTGTCGATATAAAAAGCCCCCTAGTGGCTCAGCGGTATGTCTGCGGACTTACACGCTAAAATTCGGGTTTCGATACCCGTGGTGGGCAGATCACAGATAGCCCATTGTGTAGCTTTGTGCTTAATTCAAAACAACAACAACAACAACGATATAAAAATCAGCTGATAAGCGGCGCGAGGCCCACCAAACAAACTTGCTTAAGCGGAGTGTAACAGTATCAACTCAGAATTAATATGCTCGTCGTGGACCAGAGTCGCCGATTAAATACTCAGTTTTAAACCAGATAAAAGACTCAGTATTGTTGGTAAGTTTGTAAAACTGTTGTATCAAAAACATTATTTGTAATAACCATTATTACAAAATTTATTGTTATTTGTACATTTAAATATATTTGTGTCAATAAAGAAAATTACTTGCAGTCAAATATCGTAAATCTGATACATATCGAAATTCAATTAACTTCTAAATTTAAATCTCTGATTATTTGAAATTGTTATATCAAACGTACGTAAAATAATAAATCGGAGACTCGTCCGAGATAAATTATAATACGTAACAATATTATAATTGTTTTTTACGATGTAATCTACACCATGTTCTTCAACAGTTTCCATAGAGTTATCATTGTATAACATTTACATTGTTTCAGGGCCATATTTTGCACGAAATTTTTCGAAATCAAAGGATGTATGTTAACTCTAAAAGTCAAGAACTTTTCCTTACCTTAACAATCAGATGACAAATTATTATATATCGCTGTTTCAATCGCAGAGAGAAAAATTAACTGTCCCTGTGACACATAGGGTTGTAGAAACCTCTTCTGAATTTCTTACCTTACTACATACCATTCCAACTACCGGTCAGTTACCCTTTCTTTCTTTGTGAACCTGACGATGACCGAAGAAGGTCAAAACGTTGTTTGCTTCTCTATTAGTGCCTTCTATATTCATACCAGCCGTTTTTAGATATATAACAAACAACACAGTTAATTTATAATGACCGACCTGCCCCATCTTCAGGGTTTAAGCTTTACTTTAGTCGGCTGGTTGGTTTTGAATTAAGCACAAAGCTACACAATGGGCTATCTGTGCTCTGCCCACCACGGGTATCGAAACCCGGATTTTAGCGTGTAAGTCCGCAGACATACCGCTGAGCCACTGGGGGGCTTACTTTAGTCGTAGAGAGCACTAGAAAAACATTTGTTATAAAAGTACTACCATCCATGATCTCCTTCATTTAATCACCTAACAACAACACCCCTATCGGCTAGTGTCAACAAGTTATACACATGGAGTTTAGTACGTTCACAAGAGAAGTTCAGGAATAAATTTTACATACGTGAAGGTTATGGTCAATATTAGCACTGACTGTGGAGGTCAAAGGTCGAACGAAAGGTGAAAGTGACTCCTTTTTTTTCTTTTCCTGGGTGAAAATGAGCAAATAATGCTTCAAACTTATGTTCGTGATGATGTGTTTTTATATTACAGCTCAGCCTACTGGAAAGCGGTAAGTCTTCGGATTTACAATGCTGAAATCAGGGGGTTAAATTTCTCTCTGTGGACATACTTGATAGCCCGATGAGGCTTTGCTATGAGAAACACACATTTAACTAAAATTTCAATAAAAATTTGAGATTAATATTAAGTGTCACAGCTGGTTCCTTTTTGGGGGAGGGAATAAAATATCTGAGTAAATACACGTATAAAATCTACATTAAATTATTTTCTACATTTCCAAATTCAAATTACGTTAAGTATCATCGACTTGAAACTTCAGCTCTCAAATTGCTTTGTATCGTGTAAACAATTTTCTACAGGTTTTCTAAACCCGCGACTCCGTTTACTTCGCTGAAGCATTATTAACCAACTTGGGTATCGCGTTCCAAGTAATTTAACGCTATTTGAGTGGTGGAATATGTTTACATACTACAAACTACCATTGCTATTTTGTTCGCAACCTTTCTTCGACCCCACAGTATGGGTGTTACTTACATAAGAACTGCTTGACCTACTTATCTTTTTTTGTGGATAAAGTGGACGTATACTACATCCTGGTGCTAACCCGATTGTATATAAAGCAGTTATTTCAAGTGTAGTTTGTAACCAAATCAAATGACTTACCTACGAGTGGAGTTGTAAGAATATTACTATTTGTTATTACACTTTAAAATTGTAACTTTAAAAGCTATGTAAGTCTGGTAGTTGTCTGATTACAAAACAAGTTACACGTAAATAGGTTTTGTGCGGATTCATATAGAATTCTGTAAAAATACTCATAGAATATTTTGCACTAAATCACAATAATATCCTAAATGTATGCCCCCCCGCTAGTGCAGCGGTATATCTACGGATTTACAATGCTAAAATCAGGGGCTCGATTCCCCTCGGTGGGCTCAGCAGATAGCCTATGTGGCTTTGCTATAAGAAAAACACACACACACCTAAATGTATGAAGTAAAGACAGAACTGTTTCAAATATATTTAATGTTCTAAGTGACCACTGAGCAGCTGAACATTTTATTACTTATGAGATGAAAAACCAACTGATATCCAAACACATTTTGACAGAACAATTTTCACGTTTAATATATAGTTTTGTTCTCACTTTATCGTTCGATTTTCTTAAAGTTATAAGACACTATCTGAGAAACTTGTAACGAAGAAAACCACGTTGTTATTTGTTTCCGGTTTTTAGAATGTTTTTTTTATTATGGGTTTGTGTTTCACTTTACTGATTTCCATCTGTTTTTAATGGAAAATTTACGTGTAATATTTGGTCTATTAAGATGACTTTAAAGGACAAGTACATGTAGCAACATTTTACAATATTTAATTATGTTATAATTTGGTCCTATATTTCTGTTGAGATCAAATTTCTTGTCTTCTCAACAATAAATAACCATATATAATGTGTTTTAATTATTTTCGAAAATTATCAGTTAAACGTTTTTCACGTCGTCAACACAAAGAAAACGTCACGACACTTTATAAAGATAACATTTCCGGTGATAACACTGTTACATATAAACAGTTGTTTATATGGACCCGACCTGGCCAGGTGGTTAGGGCGCTCGAATCGTAATCTGTAATCGTTATTATGTAGGTAAATGACTTTACCTAAATTATTACATAGTTAAGTTACTGTAGTTACGTTATTATACAGTGTAGTTATTGTGCAGTTAAGCTACTGAAGTTTTGTAATTATATAATTAACTTACTGTAGTTAAGTTATTATATAGTGTAGTTACGATAGTTACGGTATCATTTGGTTAAATTACTATAGTTATGTTATTATATACTTAAATTACTATAGTTTCGTTATTATATAACTAACTTACTGTAGTTAAACACTATAACTACATTATTATTCTGTTAAGTTACTATAATTATATTATCATATAGCTGACCTACTACATATAAGTTATTATACAGTTAAGTGACTATAGTTGCATTATTATTTGGTGAAGTTACTATAGTTATGTTGTTATATAGTTAACTTACTGTAGTTAAGTTATTATATAGTTAAGTTACTGTAGTTAAACTATTACGCTTTTTGAAGCGAATAAGAAAACCTGTGTTACTGATAAAGTTGAATCACGAGCTCCAAAGAAACAGCATTAAGTCATTATACTAAAAACTTTGACAAGAATATGATCAGAAATAATACTAAACCAGTATAATATAATAAAAGTTGTTATAAATATGAACATTACAATTTAATAATCTTTCGCAGGAATACAGTCAGAAATAGTCTCTGTCATTAGAATATTATAAACTTAATCAGAAATACTATTATATTGTTACAATATTATGAAGGTTGAGAAGAACAGAGTCATAAATAGTATAAATCGTTACAATATTATAAACGTTGATAAGAATATAATCACGAAAAATATTAAATCGTTGAAATAATATAGAGTTTGTCAGTTATATATTTAGAAGTGATTTTATAATGTTACGAATTGAGGGAAAATAGACAGAAGAAACATGATTAAGTCATAACATTCCTCCAAGTGACACATTTGTGTGTATGCGGACTCACAACGTGAGAAAGCGGGTTTTGATACCAGTGATGGGCAGAGCACAGCTAGCCCATTTTGTAACTTCATGTTTGATTCCAAACAAAGAAATAAACTCATTACAATATTATATTCATATAGATTAAATCCTTAGTCATAATAAAGTTAGAATCAATATTAAGAGAATAAATGTTATAAACTTTGACGAGGACTTTTCTTTTACTTTTTTCTGAAGAAATAATACGAAACGACGAATAAATAACGAAGGAAATCGGATGGGAAGACTGACGATGGCTGGTTATGAAAATAGATAAAGGGAGACTTAAGAAGCCACTAGTTTCAGTATACTTATTAATGGAAGAACATATCAATCAAAGTTAGTAGACTCTGATGAAGTTATGTCTTTTTCTTTATCAACTCTACTGGATTAATTCAAACAAGTTTACCTTATAAGATTAGTTTCTTTCAAACTCAATCCACGGCTTTGGAAACGAATAAAAGCTTATAATACGAGATAGTATACTTAATACAGTCGTGGTTAATAACTTATACGATAACCTAAGTCTAATTATGAATTGAATACTTTTGTTATTATTCTTAACATTGTTTAACGCAAACTGGAGTTTATTATGAGATGTTTATATAAATGTAAATAAAAGCACGACATATGTCTCCAGAATGTACCTCTATTAGTTCAACATTTCTCTAATGCAGTGTCGTCAAGAGATATCGATATTCTACAAGTTCATAAAGATATATGGATACATTCATAAAGGGTGTGTAGGTATGCAAACATCTATGTTAATTTGTCACAAGAAATGTTGTTAATGGTGTTTTCGTTCTCCATTGGGTATTTACAGAGGTTGGACAAAAAAAGTGACACCCACTGAAAGTGTTGTTAATTTGTTATATATGCTAATTAGGTAACAAAAAATGTGTAAAACTATATGTTTTCAGAACGCAATTGACTAGATCTGTTCAAATCTTTCAATTCCTAATTTTAGCAATGATTTTTGTAAATACCTGAACTTTTCATGTTTTTTGGTTGGGTTTGTTTTTGAATTTTGCGCAAAGCTACACGAGGGCTATCTGCAATAGCCGTCCCTAAGTTAGCAGTGTAAGACTAGAGGAAAGACAGTTAGTCATCATCACCCACCGCCAACTCTTAAGCTACTTTTTTACCACCTAATAGTGGTAATTACCAACGAACAATAAGATTTACCATCAGGTTATAGCACCCCCACTAATTTGTTATAAAAGATATAACAAACTGAGAATATTTTTAACGAGGTAACTCCTTTTTGTCCACCTTTTGTAGATGGTTTGGTGTGCACTAATAACGAACATATTTCGTCACGTAGTATCTAATTAATAATTATAACCGAAAACCGAATGATAACCGATCGTCACCACCTTACCATGTTTGCTTCACCTTTTGTTTAACATTGTAACTTATAGCTAGCCTACCTTTGTTTGTTTGTTTTTGACATTCGCGCAAAATGCTGCGAATCCCTAACTGAATACTCTTACTTTCAGGTGTTAATCTAAACCATGGAGATATTGTCGTTGGTTTCTCAACTGCACAAATGTTACATGTAGGTAACGTAGACATTTATAACATGCCAAGATATGCAGTTATGTGAAAAATTCAGGACACCCTATGAAAGCCTGTGTATTTTTGTAACATTTTTGGATATATAGATATTTAATCTCAATTGTAACAATACTGAGAGATTATAGGAATATAACTAAACAATTAAACCTGAAGAAAAGACTTCAGATAAAAAAAGATCTTCAGTAAATGTAATTCTACAAAAATGAATATTCTAACTGTGGAAAAAGTTAGGACACCACCACATTTATTCCCACTTAAAATGGCTCATCTCACACACAGGTGTATCACTCTAGGTGCACATGATTAGAAGATCGTTACTCAGCATTTTGAATGAGGCTTGCCATATTTAAACCTCAGACATTTAGTTTGGTGTGCTCCTGACTTTTGAAGTGAGAATGAGCACCATGATATGAGCAAATGAGCTGTTTGAGGTCTTCAGAAAGAAAATTGAAGCAGCTTATGTGTCTAGTAAGGGATTTAAAAAGATCCCAAAAGATTTTGAAATCAACCATTTCACTGTCCGGAAAATAGTCAACGAGTGGAGGGCTTTCAAAACAACTGCCAACATGCCCAGGTTTCGTCGTCCAAGCAAGTTCACCACGAGAGCAGACCGCAAGATGCTAAAAGAGGTCTTAAAACACCCTAACATGTCATCACGGGACCTACAGCAGGCCCTGGCTACTGTTGATATGAAAGTGCATGCCTCTACAATCAGAAAGAGAGTGCACAAGTTTAACTTGCATGGGAGGTGTGCAAGGAGTAAACGTAAAGGCCAGACTGAAGTTTGCCAGAGAGAATGTAGACAAAGACCAGGACTTCTGCAATAATGTGGTTTGAACAGATTAGTATAAAATTCAATTATTTGGACACCAAAACAGATGACATGTTTGGTGTAAATCAAATACAGCATTTTAGATAAAGAACCTCATTCCAACTGTGAAGCATGGAGGTGGAAGTGTTATGGTTTGGGGTTGCTTTGCTGCAGCAGGACCTGGACAGCTCACAATCATAGAATCCACCATGAATTCTACTTTGTATCAGAGGGTGCTTGAGGAACATGTGAGTCCATCTGTAAGAAAATTAAAGCTGAAGCAAAACTGGGCCCTGCAACACGACAATGGCCAAAAACATACCAGTAAATCCACCAAGGACTGGCTGAAAACTAAGAAATGATGAGCCCTTGAAAGTCAAAGCCCAGATCTTAATCCCATTGAGATGCTGTGGGGTGACTTAAAACGGGCTGTACATGCGAGAAACCCCTCAAACATCTCACAGCTGAAAGAATTCTGCATTGAGGAGTGGAGAAAACTTTCTTCAGACCGATGTCAGAGACTGGTAGATGACTAAAAGAAGCGTCTTACTGCAGTTATTTTGGCTAAAGGGGATAACACTAGCTATTAGGGGATAGGGTGTTCTAACTTTTTTCTCAGATAGAATATGCATGTAACATTATAATATAAAATGCATCAGCCTTTTATAAGTCTAAAAATTAATTAAAACATGAAAATTACATACAATTAGAGTAGCAACGCATTTTTTCTTTCTTTTCACAATATATCAAATTTCCTTATCTCGTATTTAAATAAGAGAATATGCATTTTTGTAGAATTACATTTACAGAAGATCTTAAAAGTCTTTTCTTCAGTTTTAATTGTTTAGTCATATTCCTATAATCTATCATTATTGTTGAAATTGAGATAAAATGTCAATATATTCAAAAATGTAACACAAATATACAGGCTTTCATAGGGTGTCCTAACTTTTTCATATGACTGTATATCACAAAATAATATCTTTTGTACAGCATATAGATATTTGAATAAAAAAATTAAAAGAAAAACTTTTTCGATGCATTTTCATATTTCGTTCAGTAGAGAGTTGACAAATATTTCTGCTCACATGATAATTATAATTCTTATCTAGATTTGGTTTTGTGAGCTACATACTTAATTTTAAACCGAAACATATGTTCGAAATACGACCGAAAGTTTAAATTTTACGGTTCATTTATCTGTTGTTAAAAGTACCTGACAGAACGTTAATTTTTAATAAGGCCAGGAAAAGAAGAGAAAAATAGTGCACGGCAGTCTGAATTTTAATCTATTGATTCAGGGTTAATTATGTTGCTGCATGAGCTTATTAAGCGGTAAAATATATAATCATAATTAACTTCAGTGTGTAATCAGCTGTGGAGATTAACTAACTGAATATCTATATTATAGAAATTTATGTCGATATTGTTTTTTGATTATACCAATTATCAGTCAATTTACACAAATTAAAAATTTGTTAGCTGGCCAAAATTACACAAAAAATACGTTCAAGAAGAGATGAGGTTTGTATAATAATTAAGTTGTTTAATTCTGATAATTCCGTGGCTGCGATTCAGTTTGTACTGTCGTCTTTTAGCTTGTCTTTAAAGTTTTGTTTGTTAGTTTGTTTTTTTAATTTTGCGCAAAGCTACAGAGGGCTATCTGCACTAGCCGCCTCTAATTTAGCAGTGTAAGACTAGAGGGAAGAAAGCTAGTCTTCACCACTCACACCAGCCCTTGGGCTGCTCTTTTACCAACGAATACTGAAATTAACCGTACGTTATAACGCCTGCACGGCTGAAAGGGCAAACATGTTTATTGTGACGGGGATTCAAACCCTTGACTCTCATATTACAAGTCGAGTGCCTTAACTACCTGGCCATGCCAGGCCTTGTCTTCAATCACAGTAATTAGCAAATTTCTACATCATTTTAAAGTTCTGACTGATTTGATTTGTATGTAATGATAACAGGTATAAAGTCTAGTGCTGTCCCTAACATTTTTATAAAGCAGAGTTCATGGCAAGTTTTATTGAATATTTCTATATATTTATGTATAATATTAATTTCATTTGAGTATGGTGTCTACAGTTTACTAGTTGTTCTTCAGCCGTACAGTGCAATAATGGTGTTCGTATTGCGAGCTTGAGTTTCAATATAATTTGAAAAACGATCTCACTATTTAGCGCTGTAATAAATCCCATAAGTAAAGTAATTACTATTCTATGCCTGGATCCTTTTTCAAAGTATGTTAAAATAGAGACAGCACGTTTCCTCGCTGAAAACAAAACAAAGGTGAATATAAACATAAACTTCTTTTGACTTCTAGCATTAAGTCTTTATACGTTTCTTTTACTTCTTATCAAATATTGATTGTCATATTATGTGTTGTAAAATAATAAAAATGGTCTAACCGTTTTAAAGGGTATATCTTTCTCTGCTATTCAGGAGAATTACAAAGGAACGTTTTACAATGTAAAAAGAGACCCTTTACTTTGTTAAATATATTGCTTCAAACTTTGAACATGTAAAATTGTTTTTAATATCCGAGTTCTTCTGTGAATGGTAAAAGTAGGTGGAAAAACAAATATTATTTGTACGTAATTTTTATTATCCAAACTTCATAAATTTGTTTAATTTACAGATTTTTTCCACTATTATTTTAAGAGTAAGAGATTACGAGTGAAGTGCGGTTTTGATCTTCAGTATACAAAAAAAATAAATTGAAAATACGACAAATATTTCCCAAAATTCACAAGAATTATGAATTAATAACTATAAATCTTGTAAAGATGTTTCTATGAAATAAAATATTTTCATCCATGTTGCACTGAATCACTAGATATAGATTATCGTGGGTGTAAACCTCGAGAATGAAAAAGGGATCTAAAAACCTTATTTGTAATGAAGTGAAACTTAAGACCATCACGTCCACATTGGGCTGACGCCAGTAGTATTAAGTAGTTTTGAATAATGAATATAAAATTCTGTTTTGGTAAATTTGTATAGCTGATAAGTGTTTGTATTATTTTTCAAACAAAATAAATTAAAATAAGCTTATTTAAGCTACCCCATATCCTCCACAGGGAAGAGGGGATGTTTACTCATTATAAGATCAAATTGTGAAACACATAATCTTCATCTCACTCAAACATTAGCAGAAATAAACTGATATCAAAATTTAAAATGAATATTTACAGAGACCAGAAGAAACTGGGTGAGCTCACGATGGTCAGAAGAAAAACAAAACGAGCCTTTGTGGAAATGGTTATTTTTTTGTTTTTTTTTCTTTGTTTTTGAATAGCCCGGCATGGCCAGGCGGTTATGGCGATCGACTCCCCGTCACACCAAATATGTTTATCCTTTTAATCATGATTGAATTATAATGTGACGGTCAATCCAACTATTCGTTGGTAAAAGAGTAGCTCAAAGATTGGCTGTGGGTGGTGATGACTAACTGCCTTCCCATTAGTTGTATACTGCTAGATTAGGGACGGATAGTGCAGATAGTACTCGTGCAGTTTTATACGAAATTAAGAAAAAAAACTTTTTTAACAACACCATTGGCTAAATATTAACTATGATGTGGCCTATTTTTAGTTTCATTTAACCAATGGCTACTCCAAATCAAAATAGCTGTCGACTACTTCAGGAGCGGTTGCAGAAACTGCAATTCAAGTTTAATATGGAATGTTCATGTTGCAAATGTAAAATACCTAGATTTTAGAAATGGTTCACATGATTTCATTGTAGCTGTGAATTTGTGGATAACCAACTTCTACTAAACTGAATCGTGTGGGAGAAAGCAGCCAAAAAATGTATTGACAAGTACTAACGATGAAATAAACGGTAGAAAAAAAAATTCTGGCTTAATTGCAATTACATTGTTGTGATTATCAATGATGATGTTACACATGATGAAAATTTCGATACGGATTTTATGGATAATGACGTGTGGCTTTAGTTGAAGATAGTGAAAAAAATTCCCAAACGTATACGGTATCAATAATGTTTTCGGAATAGAATCTTCTTTGAAAAGAAGTCTATCAAATCAAAATTCGCATAAAAGTAAATCTTTTAATTATATTCATAAAGTAAGTTGTGTCATTATCTTCATCATTTTAGTACTAAAGAAATTATGCCCAGTATCTTACTTAACAATGCAGACCAGTTATTACCTAATATATGTGGTTCGACATAGCCAGATGTTTACGGTCTTTGAATCGCAACCTCAGGGTCGCTGCTTTGCATCTTCGTCCCACAACACATGTTTGCCCTTTTTAATGTGAAGGCCAGTCTCACTATTCGTTGGTATAATACACATATCAAAACCCAGTACACCAACCGTTGTTTTATTTTCATACTATCTATTGTAGACACATTATAAATCAAACTGTTTATAAATTTAGTGCTAGTGATCTAATATTTTAATACACAGCTAATATTTGTTGGTACGTCAATACTTATGTATCTGTATTTTCATTAATACTAAATATTTTGTTCAAGAAAAGGCTGCGGAATTCTTATTGTTAACATTCTTATTGCTAACACTTTCGTCAAGTATTATTTCGGCAATCGAATCCCAAATTTGCATTACGACATGTGTTAACTTAAGCACCTTTATATAGAATTACTTACATAAATATATGGCTAGATATGATCCAGTTATTAACACACTGGATTGTGAATTCAAGACTTATCATCAATTCTTGTTGATGTAAGCATTATGTAAGTGAACTGTTTCACTAAAAACAATATTTTAAGTCAAGTGATGTTGAATTTCTCCTCCAATATCAAACATTAATGTAATGTTATCCACACGTTATCAAACCCTTACATAAAGTCACCCCTTCGTTATCAAACTGCAACATAATGCCACTCGTCATCTATGACGTCGTTAAGTAAACATGTCTGTCCACCCTCAAACGCTTGCTCACTGTTATTTCTTCAAATTCAAACCAATAGAACATTAAATAAACTTATCTCTTTACCATCAGACTGTTACCTAAAACACCATCATGTACTGCTACTACCAGAATTGTTACACCATTACCAAAACAGGGTGAATTCACCCTGTGGCTTCTCTACTAATACATATAAAGTATAATTTGTCCACCGTAATTATACGTTTATCAACTCAGTTTAAACAACTGAAAACAGGTATCCATTTTTGCAAGAAATAAAGTAACAAATTTCCTGAACATAAAACATTTTATAAACATTGAATCAATGCTTCAGGTCATCTGTCAAAGTTCACCAACTTTAAGTTCAGCACCAGTCATCTTAGTTTTCCAAAAATCTACCGATTTTAACAATAAACTATTGAATAATTGTATTTAATTATACAGAAAATTTACCAACTTATACATTAAACTGGTTCTCCAGACAATGTATTACATTTAATGATAATTAATTGAACTAATGATTCTGGACATCAGTAACATTCGTTTAATTTTAATATAAACTTAGTACCGACATTTTTTACTACCCGAAACATTTACCTAGATATCCATCAAATTTATCAAACACAGCGGCGGTATAGTAGTCAAAATAAATAAGAAAAATATTGCAACCTTTTCTAATTTGCTTAAAGGGTAGAACTACGTATTAAAGGCAGATCACGTCTAAATATAAAAGCAGAGAACCTCTTTTATATTATGTTTTAACTCTATGCGATGTACGCTATCCAAATTTTTATTTCTAAATATTAAGTTTTGTAGCATTTTTCATGGGATATAATAAACAACTAATGTTCGCCTGTTTTTCGCTATAATATATTATGTTATGAAATGGCTATACCAACAGTTGGTCGTGTTGTTATTCAACTAGAGCTGTGTTCGAAAGAGCAGATACTGTGATGCTCTTATGTGCAGCTAATTCAACAGCTATATAGCAGCAAAAACTCGTCATGAACTATCGTGACACTGAAGTGCTTGTGTTATTAAGTATATTTTCACAAGATCTAAGTCAAGAAATCTAGACGGAAGCGAGATTCGAAAAGATATAATGCCATCTAATAGTTCACAAAATTAAGATGGCAAATGAATTTCTAGATGGACTACTGTCACACCAGGAATCAAGGGCTTTAATATAACTACCGAGTTCATAAGCTTAAGCAAAGTACATCGTGGCAAAATGTTTCAGCGATACTTTGACCTTTTTCATGGGTTGAATGAATATTAAGAACTTGGACTTGACACACTTTTATCAGTTAAGCACTTTTTTGCAGGTTGTTTAACCTAAATATATCATGCAGCTCTATTAATTTGGGTTACTTTTTAATGTTTCGTAGACTCATAACAAATCTTAACATCCTAACATCGGAAATGTTTTGCTTCTACTTATCCAGAGAGCTCACTATCAAACACGCATATGGAAGCAACATCTTGTAAAAACATCTGCAATTACTTTCACCATTGTGAATGGAAAGCTTGTCTATCAAGTGATGATCAAGGAACCAGCGCGTGTCAAGTTCCTGGAACTAACACCTAGGATACAAACGAGCTGTCCCTCAGTGCAGCACCAGGCATTGTGTTTGTGGATGTATTATACTAGGGCATGTGGATGGGATGTCCTCGTGCAGCACGGTTCAGTATGAAAATTGAAAGTGATAGTAATCATGACCAAGTTTAATGATTAGCACAGGAAAGTGAATCCGTTTTCATTAATTTACCATTAATATCCAGAGTTTTACATTTATTTGTGTTTAAAATGTATCAGATGCATCATCGTTAAACAATTACGTATCAACATCTTATTTGCCAATTTCCTGCAATAATGTTAATTGATAAACAGTATTTATGTAAACTACTAAATATATAAATAAAGTACCGTTCTTAGTTGTTGTTTAACCTAATTAAATACAAATACGGTTTGATTTAGTTCGTTGTCAAATGCGGACTTAAAAACTCCAGGTTCTGGTGCAGAATTTATTGGTTCGTAGAAAAATGTAATACGTTGATATTTGAATGCAATAAAATATAGTGAATGTCAAAGAAAGGCTTAGTGGTCCCATATCAACTCTATACTAATAATCCAGTTTGTATAAATCATCAAAATAAACACCAAACCATCAATCACTCCTGTTCATACCCTTAAATTAGAGGTTATTTAGAATATTTTTGTTAGTTTCTAAGCTTTTATGTAAACATATACATAACAATAGAGATTATCTTACGTTTTTATTTATTGTTTGCATAGCTTGCCCATTATGCATGATCACACTAAACATGCTCGCTCTTTCAGCCGTTTGGGCGCTATAATGTGTCAAACAATCCCACTACTCGTTGGTAAAAAAGTAGCTCAGACGTTGGCGGTGGGTGGTGATGACTAACTTCCTTCCCTATGGTTTTACACCGCTAAATTATGGACGCCTAGCGCAGATAGCCCTCGTGTAGAAACAGAAACCATACATGACACATGCACTCTTGTTACGCATCTCCAGAACTAAAACATAACAAACGGTTTATTTTATCTTAAGTACTATGTACCTTTGAAAATAGGTCCAGAAAATTTCATTAACCAGTTTTTACATCACATTTTTCCCCCTCTCTTAATGGTACAGCGGTATGTCTACGGACTTATCCCGCTAGAAATCGTGTTTAGATATTAGTGATAGGCAGAATACAGATAGCACACTGTGTAGTTTTATGCTTAATTCCAAATAAATAAAAAAACGTTAATTTTTTTTATTCTAGATTCATGTAAAGTTTTCCAGTAAATTCCAAAACGTTTGAGTTCCGGATATTGCTTTATGACCAGGTATAATTACTAATAAAATTATTGACTATTATATAATAAATAAACTCAAAAATATTCGAATCATGAGAGAACTAAAATGTAGGTATCAAGATTGCAAGGAAAGTTATTCTATTAGTTTGCAAGAACAGCATCTTTATAGTGTAAAGTCGAATGGTAAAAAAAAAAAACGTGAATGACTTGTCTCTAGCAATAACAGCAAATAAGTATTTTGTTAAGTTTGCAAATTATTCCTAGATAACAAATTAAACCTTTCAAGTAAACTGATTACAGGTGCCTGCAAAAATGCACACAAACAAGTGATTGAGCAAGAAACATCTATAAACCACGTGTCTGCTAACTTTCAAAGCGTTACAATAATTTCAGTCGTATTGAATTTGAAATATGAAAGCAAATGGATAGTGAACAAAACTATCGGCGTGTAGTTTTGAAACCCGTGATAGCTATTGTAAAAATCTGTTGTCCAAACTTGGATCAGGATTTAGAAATCACTATTAAAGTTTAAATTCAAACAGGAACGGGAATTATTTCAGCTGTTTTGAGTGACTTCGCGAAGTTTGATGGGAGTGAATTTAAACTGGATATTTGGTAAACTTTTCAGATTTTAAGCATTTTCATGCAAATATGAGACTTTGGTTTGTGCGAAAACAATTTGAAGTTAATATTTAGTACTCTAAGTTTCTTAAATTTAGTAATTTTCCCCATTAAAAATAACTTTACAAACAGTTACACATAAGTTTCTTCGTCACAAAATACAACCTGTTTGCTCAGCGGCCAGTTTGAGGACCAAGAAAGCTAAAAGTTGTTTCCGTAAATGAAGTGAGCAGAAAACATATATCCGGTTGTGCCTGTAGTCAGACACTTAATTATAAACAGATAATAATTATTATAAATTCATATGTACATAATTATGATCATCCTATACAGATATTCCTCATGATACTAAAATAAAAAACACCCCTATAATCTAAAACGATTTATAGCTGAATGTGATATTTGCACGTGAAGCCACTATAAGATTCAAACCATTCTCTCGACATATGATATACGTAAGTACGACGTCACCTGAACTAGTTCTCGTATATCCAAACATGTTCATACCACACAGGTAGATTCTTCTATTTCAATTCTTTGGTCACGTATGACCCGTTTCCTATGAAGTGAAACTAATCCTTTAGGTGGCAGTACAATCTCTGTTTATTTAAAAAAAACTTTCTTCTTCCTTTAAGGGAAATTTCACCAGTTGTTAAACTCACAATAAATCGACATCTCAAGAAGTATAAAACGAGAAAAAGCTAAATATATATATATCAAATAATATTATAATGATAATTATAATTTAAAAATAACAGAAATATCCAGGTCAATTTACACATGTATTTCTCTTCCATTTCTTTAATCATCTTATGATATATTGTTTTCAGAATTTCCATTTATATTTTCAAACCCAAGAGCCCAATCACACGGGTAATGTGTGTCCCGCTGGTACAACAGGAAGTCTATGGACTTAAAACACTAAAATGATTTCCCTTGGTAGACTCAGCAGATAGTCCGATGTGGCTTCGCTATTAAAACACACGCACGAGTAATTTTTAAATTTAAAGCACTTTATCGTCATGCTCAATTAAAAAACAAAATCTGAAAAGGTGAGTATCTGTAAAGTTCACAATCAGATTTTTAGATTTTTGGGAATTCAACATCTGCTACTTTTCGTGCACTACGTTACAGAAGTGTCTAGTAAGTCCTTATTTTTCGTTGGTAAACCTTCATTGTAAAACCTTAAATATACCTTTTATACTGTTTGTTTGTTTGAAATTCGCACAAAGCTACACGAGGGCTATCTGCGCCAGCCTGCACTAATTTAGCAGTGTCAGACTAGAGGGAAGGCAACTAGTTATCACCACCCACCGCCCACTCTTGGGCTACTCTTTTACCAAGGAATAGTGGGATTGACCCTCATATTATAATGCCCCTACGGTTGAAATGTCGAGCACGTTTGGTGCGACCGGGATTCGAGCCCACGACCCTCAGATTACGAGTCGAAAGCCTTAACCCACCTGGCCATGCCGGAATCCTTTTATACTGAATCTAAAATATTTAAAAATGTATTTTGTTTGTTAACTGTCTTTCGATATTTTGACGTTTTATAAATTCAGTTTCACAGAAACAAGTTTTTTTTCTGTAACTCAGAAAAATATAAAAACTGAACTAAACATGTCTCATAGACTAATAGGTCGACTGTTGATTCCAAAGCTTGAATATCATTTGGCTAAAAAAAGTATAATCCTCCTAATGAGACAAAAGGTCTTATATATTTTGCTTTTTTATTCAATTTAAAGAGCGTACATTTTTCGCCTTACAAAAATCACAAAGGTAGATAGTTCAGTTAATGACTCCAGGAGCAAAACTATTTGCCCTTGTGAACATTTTCACAAAAACGCGATTCTGCTAATTAGTCTCAAATGTATGTATACTATGAATTAAGAATCATACAACAGTTATGGCAGTAACGAGCATTAAAAGCATATAATTCAACTAAAGGTCACAAAAGTTTCTTATTAAGAATCTTGATACACGTGGTTTTAATGCCAAGTTTTAAAGATGCATTAATTGAATTACATTGGTACAGTGATATGTATGTCGACTAATGAGTTACAAAAAGTGTGTATTGCAGTGAAACCTCGCTATGACACCTTGACCACAATCGCAAGATATGTATTCCAACTGAAGTCACAATGCAAGTATTCCAACTAGTGTCACAAAATCACATACTTCTATTATAGATTTTGGACTCAAAGCTATAAATATTTAGTTATATAAAATACATCATAAATTATGCTTATGATTTTCCTTCTGTACTCAGATTTTTTATACATTGGATAAATATCTTAAACTTCAAAAAATCGCATCATTGTACTCACTTTTACAAAACATCTTAAATGTTTGATTATAAGATGATAAATACTAACATATACATCATTTTATTTGTATGTGTTTTTATTTGGTTTATATTGCCTCGCCAACTTTCAGCATTTAAACTCTAACTGTTTGTGTTTTCTTTACACATATATGTGGTCATATAGGCAAATGTTTTTGTATGCTACAAGTATAACGTAATAAGGTACGCCTTAGCTGACGCTGAAACGGGAACGTTGCAGGCTTTATATAAGTTAAACTTCAGAAAGGTGTAATATTTCAATAATCTAAATATATATATATACATAAGTCAATGCTTTGTAGCACATAATAATTTCTAGTCAGAGTTTCGGATAGTTAACCTCAAAATCATATATTTTTTTAAAAGCCAGAGCGTGATTTATTATGTCTCCAATGTATTTTATTCCAAATTTTTGATTTTATTAATATTCTACTACACAGTAGCAGCCGCCTTACGCCTATTCGCTCCGTATTATATTCTTTAATATTTTTTAACTTTTTTTTTTATCCTGCACGTTCGTTAAAGTTAATAAATATTTACTTTCCATGGATTTGAAAAATTAATAATCCTTGATCTCTAACCTCCTTTTCCCCCATGCTAGTACAGCGGTATGTCTCATTATATACAACGCTAAAACGAGGGGTTCGATTTCCCTCGGGTGGCTCAGCAGATAGCCCGATGTGGATTTGCTGTACAAAAAACACACACACACTAATCATCTGCTAAACGAGCCCCCTTTGTAGACTCTGAGATAAATCTAAAGCAAGGTTTTGATACCCATAGATGGCGCAGCAAAGATAGTGTATTTTTGTGCTTAAGAGCAAACGAACAAAAAAACGTTAAACCTTAACGTAATACATATAGTAATTAATTAAGTACATGTTCTATTTCAGCAGATTTTTTCGGTACACATTATATTAGATTTGTCTAAATTCCTAAGTGATTTATATCACAACCCTTTCAACTCAAGCCTTAAAATTGGATTATCAATAAAACATTCCTGTTTTTTAAAGTGTAGATTAACTAATATCTTTGTGCAATAATTTAAAAATAAATGTAGTAAAACACAAAAACCTAAACTCTTTTAATTTGGGCCTAAAAATAATAGTAGGTTTACATTAGCAGTCGTCTTTATCACATCAAATTACAGTAAGCGATGGGCATGACGTAGTACACTTGAGCACATGGTTTTATCTACGTAACGTATTTTTTATTATCATTTTTTAATTTTCTTATGGTAATTACACAATCTTTCACAATTTCTGAAAACACGTGACTTTTGAAGAAGTTTTCTTTAATTTGTAAATTACGTCTTACACCCACGGTCTACTGTAATGTTCGCAGTGTTTGTTTGTCTGTTATTGAATATAACCATAAAGCTGCACAATAAGCTATCCGTATTCAGCCCACGACGAGTATCGAAACCCTGCTTCTGACGGTGTGAATCCGCTCGTAGACAAGCCGCTATGCTACTGGGGAAGAGGGCACTATACTTAGGATTTTCCAGGATTCTGTCAATAAAGAAAGAGACTCTGAGTGCAGCTTTCATTGAGAAACTCAGTCAACAAAGATTTATAAATTTTAACAACGACTTATATCATAAATATCACTTTATTCTGCCAAAGTTCGTAATGTAGAAGTAATTTTTATCGCTCCAATGAGACTCCTCACGGAACTACTTTTCAACCAGCTATAAAATTCAACCTGAGCTTTTTTAATTAAAACAAATAAAAATGACAAACCGAATTTGGTTTCTTTAATAAAATGTTTGCAAATGAGTGTTTCTTTAACGTTTCAAGTAGTTTGAATATTTACTAAATGAAAACCAGTATAATGTTTGGATCCCTTTCTATCTATTATGTCATTTACTTTTCACCAGTTATCCTCTGAATGTAGATTAAATAATTTAATCTCTGTTATAAAGTGTGATTACCTTGTTTGTAAATGTTTAGACTCAATTGGCATTTGTTAGTTCCTTCTTATAAATAGCTGTGATTGATTTGTGTTGACACTTTGACTAGAACGAAGCGATATGTTCTTCTTCCCTGTCTCATTAGTATGTGAGACTGTTTTAAATATAGAAGAAATTATATGTTCCTTCCTTGACCGAAATGTACTCCCTGCTGTTTTTGGCTGACTAATACATATCAGCAGAACAAACTCTACAATTCACTCCACTTTTACTTTATTAGCAACAAATCTTTATAAAAACCAGGCTGTAAAGTATCTACGTCACTGTATAGGCGAAGGCCGGGTATTTAGCGTGGGGTATCAGGGTCCGACCACACACAACTACTAGTTAATTATAGTTGAACAGAAGAAACGTATACTCTTTAACTGTTAGTCGACTCATGTCTAAGGTTTTTAAATATAAAGATATGCAATATTTAAGTGACAGAAACTCTTCTCGGCAGTTTCTAAATAGACCAGATATTCGACCTCTAACCACTGGTTAAATCTTGTATACAGTTTCTAAACGAAAAGAATATCTAATCTTAAACAAATCCTAGCCGTTTCCTGCGGGCAAATTCAAATTGCCTCTTACTTGCTCATATGAATACTGTTTCAGTTCACTTGCATTGTGGGTCATGTTACTTTATAATAAGTGTCTTCAAAAAAAAAAAGAGAAATAAAAATGAGCTAAAAATTACCCTTCAGTGGCACCACTTGAACAAAACATGGTAATAATAAAATGATAAAACCTTATTAAGCCTCCTTTGCCAATGATGTTTATTCATCAGTTAACCGGTCCGTCGCATCAAACATGTGCGCCATTTCAGCCATGGGGGCGTTATAATGTGACGGTCAGTCCTACTATTCCTTAGTAAAAGAGTAGCCCAAGAGTTGGTGATGACTAGCTGCCTTCACTCTGGTCTTATATTGCTAAATTAGGGGAAGCTAACGCAGATAGCCTTCGTGTGGCTTTGCGCAAAATTAAAAAACAAAGAAACAATCATTTAGATTTTCAAGCGAATATTTCTAGCAGCCTACACCTGTAGAACAAACTGAGGGTGCCTATATTTGGTCTGTTCATCGAGCAGTGAGCAATTACGTTCCTGACAACATCGATTGTACAAGGATAAACAGCATAACAGATGACGAAAGACCACTGAAATAATATACGACTGTTCAAAATTGATCTTAGGTATTTGTTTACGTCAGTTATTAAAAGTTAACCATAACAGATTATACTTTATTCGCATCAAAATATTTCATGGAACGTTATACACAATAGAGTCAAAACACCAGTATTAAACTTATCGTATTCTAACACGAAATTAATTAGCTAGACCCTTTGGGGATTTTTCAGGAAGCTTAAATAGTATTTAAGTCACACTATTGTCCGCCATACCCACTGCCGAAGACGCGTTTCGCTCAATAACACTAGGAGTTAAAAATATACTCTTCAAAAAAAGAAACTCAAAAGGGATATTTTTGTCATTTTAAAGAGAAATATATATAATAACGTTACAAGCTCAGAGTATGTGATGTTACACGTGTTAAGGCACTGTTTGCCAGACCAAAATGACAATAAAAGTTGTGCACTTTGAAAACGGGGGAAAACATCGGATTTTTCGCCAAAAAGCATTCGTGTCCAGTAAATTTTTTGAGAGATCTGCATGTTTTGCAAGTGCAACATGTGCAAAATCCCTATAAAAGTGACGGGTTCTCGGTTTCCATAGCACAGTGTTAAGGCACCGACACGCAATACAGTTACGACAAGACTGACTGTAGCACAACGCAACAACGCCATTGGTCGCTTGGAAGCAGGCGAATCTCGATCAGATGTTGCCAGAGCACCATCACAAGACTGTGGAATCGTCACCAACAACATGGATCAACTCGTAACCGTCCACGATCTGGCAGACCTCGTGTGACAACGCCCGCACAAGATCGCTACATCCGGTTACGTCAACTTCGGAATTGGACCATTACTGCAACGTCTACTGCCTCAACCATACCAGGGCCGCGTAGGATTTCCAATCAGACTGTGCGCAACCGTGTACGAAATGCAGGAATCCGACCTCGACGTTCAGTCAGAGGCATCATCCTCACTCAGCAACATCGTCAAGCACGGCTGCAGTGGACTCGGGCACATCGGGTATGGCCTCATCGACGATGGAGGCATGTTTGGTTCAGCGATGAATCACGTTTTATGCTTCGTAGGCAGGATGGAAGGATCCGTGTTTACCGTAGCCGAGGTGAACGTTTTGCAGCAAACTGTGTGCAGGAAGTTGACAGATTTTGTGGTGGCAGCGTCATGATGTGGACTACCATCGCCTACAATTCCAAAACAGACCTTTTGCACATTCGAGGGAATCTTACGGCTCAACGATACGTCGACGAGATTCTTAGGCTCCATGTGTTACCCATCATGGTGAACGTAAACGACGTTTTTCAACATGGCAATACCCGTCCTCACACAGCCCGACTCACCACTGCTTTCTTGAGACACCACAACATTAAAGTTTTTCTCTGGCCCTCCAGATCACCAGATTTAGACCCCATCGAACATATTTGGGACGAGGTGGACCGACGTCTGCGACGGCGAAAACCTCAACCGCAGACTTTACTTCAGCTTGCAGCAGCTTTGCAGGCTGAGTGGACAGAATGTGATTCGTCATCTCATCGTTTCCATGGGTAGGAGATCCCAAGCAGTTATTGATACTCACGGGGGCATACTCGTTATTGACGTTAAACTTCAACTAGTGAGCGTGGACTTCACCTTTACAGACTTTGGATGTTCAGCAGTAAATATGCAAAGTTTCACACATGTCATACAGAACTACCCGGAATAAACTTGTTAACAATTTGTCTAAAATTTTGCCTTTTGCGTTTCTTTTTTTGAAGAGTATATAATAGGCGTATTACCTGTGTTTTTTATAAGTATAACTAATTATGATCATGGCTTGCTAGCTTAGAATAAATCTTCAAACCGTAACAATTATTGTTATTACAATTGACTTAAATAAATAATGTTCCGACCACTACCGTGTTGATTGTTTCTTAGCAATCCTAATGAGCTCTGTATTGAGTCAAATGCGTCGTCGGCTATGAATATTGAGTACTTAGTGTGTTTAAAATACTATTATTAATTTTTTCTTCTTTAAAAACTCTTAAAGAATAAATAAGGAATGCAGTGTATAAAAGAATAATAGGTTTAATTATAATGTTTTATGATAAGTCTAACTAATTATAATGATAATTAACCAGCTTAAAAAAGGTGTTCACGCCTATAGCAATATGACCAAGAGTATTTATTTGTTTATTTTCTGAATTTCACTCAAAGCTACACCAGGGTTATTTGCGCTAGCCATCCCTAATTTAGCAGCGAAAGATTAGAGTGAAGGGAACCAGTCACCAACACCCATTGCCAATCCTTCGGCTACTCTTTTATTAACGAATTGATGGATTGGCAGTCACGTTATAACGCACCCACTACTGGAAGAATGAGCATGTTTGGTGTGACGGAGATTGGAACCTGCGACCCTCAGATTACGAGTCGAGCTCCCGTAACTCCCTAGCTATGCGTGACCAATCAAGAGCAATGTGTGGAAAAAGACAAGATAATAAAGAATAAACGAATAGACTTAAAGAGAAAATAAAAATAACCACTAAATTGTCAAACGTAAGAGGTTTATTGAGAATTCATTCAATTCAATTTATATATTTTTCTAAATGCATATGAGGAACCCCAAAAGCTAAATTAAATATTAATATTATTTACTTACCAAAATTTGTATATTAAGTGATAAAAAGATTTGCTTGTTTGTTTGTAATTACGTACAAAGCTACACAACGGGCTCTTTGTGCTCTGCTCACCATGGGTATCGAAACCCAGCTTCTACTGCTGTTCCTGGGGGGGACATGTGATGAAATTAAAGAATTCTTAGATAATGAACTAGTCTATTCTTTGTTTCGCTATACCTACACAATAGACTAGATTTACAGAATTTAAGGCTCACCAATACAGCTGGAAGAGAAAGATTGAAAACGTTTGTTTCATGTTTCTTCTTAAAAACAAAGCCACACAGTGCTTTGTCCCCGCCATCAGTATCGAAACCCGATTTTTAGTTATAAACCTTGAGACTTACCACTCTACCACTGGAAGGTGTAAGACAGTATATTAGATTTTATACGCATGCGTAATTTGCTGTTTGATCTTAACGCACTCTCCCATAGTGCTGACTTTTAACGAGCAAGAGTTGTGTACATATTGAAAAACACACACAACATGGACGTTTGCACTGAAAGCAACCGGGAATGTTAAAAATCTAAGGATAATTCAGAATGAACTAGTAATTTCTTTAAACTAAGTGCTGACGAAAAGGATTGTTTTGTTTGTTTGTTTTGGAATTTCGAACAAAGCTACTCGAGGGCTATCTGTGCTAGCCGTCCCTAATTTAGCAGTGTAAGACTAGAGGGAAGGCAGCTAGTGGTCACCACCCACCGCCATCTCTTGGGCTACTCTTTTACCAACGAATAGTGGGATTGACCGTATCTTTATAACGCCCCCACAGCTGGGAGGGCGAGCATGTTTGGTGCGACGCGGGCGCGTACCCGCGACCCTCGTATTACGAGTCGCACGCCTTATGCACTTGGCCATGCCAGGGCTGACGAAAAGGACATCACAGTTACATTTTTAAGCCTCCTTAACGTGGTAGAGCATAGATTGAGAGATGGCTGAATGCCTCGTGTTATTTTGAGAAGTAGTGGTAAAGTGCTGGATGAAACCGTTATCGGTTAAAATAAAGCAGTTCCCCGTATGAAGAATATATTTAAATGTAATATCTTAACTATAGTACGAAAATTTGCAATAGTTGTTTGTTTTTTATTAAAACGTCAGTTTGCAATGAGTTGTCTTTCGAGCTCTTTATTTCTGTAATCAAAAGTAAATCGCTAGAATATTCGTAGGACCAAATTGCGTGTGCAGTGGAGTAGACGATAGCTAGTATTTATTGACGACTTTCACGTCCAGAAAATATATATTTGTAGATAAAGATTGACAGATAAAATATAGGAGTATATCTGCATCAACAAATAATGGTTACAAAACATGAAATAGTCCTAATCCAAAGGTAAAAATGTATGTTTGTAGATAAAGATTGACAGATAAAATATAGGAGTATATCTGCATCAACAAATAATGTTTATGAAGCATGAAATGGTCCTAATCCAAAAACAAACAAGTGGCGTCTATACATATCAACAAAGTTAAGAGACAATAACTCCAATTGTATTGAGTTTTTCAACTAAACCTTCCATAAACATTTAAACACACACCGGAACCTTCTTCGTACAATTAATTTATAGATAAATATCGTTGATTATTCTGAAGTAATTATTCGTTATAATTAAATTTATAAGATCCACTCCGCATTGAAAGCAACCAGCAATGTTAAAAATCTAAGGTTAATACAGAATGAACGAGTAAGTTCTTTAAATTAGGTGATGACGAAAAAGACATCATTCGGATTAACAGACGTATATTTTATTAAAATATATGTGTGCATGTTTTCTTAGAGCAAAGTCACATCGACCTATCTGCTGTGTCCATCGAGGGGAATCGAACCTTTTAATTCAGTGTTATAAATCCGAAGACTTACCGCTGTCCAATCTGGAAACTTGAAAAAGTGAATCATCTTGATCTGGATATTGGTATAATTGATACTACATCTCATTAGTTTCAAAACACATGGTACTCTGTCTTCCATCCAATAAAACAATCTGTTGGGTGCACCGTGTGTTAACAGTAGTTTCGAGATATTCCACCTTCTATAGCTGTAACTATGATAATTCAAACTAACACATATTTTCAATGGATGTAGTTTACTGTAATATTACTACACATAAGAAATTTTAAGACAATCCATTAAGAAAAACACGTGATATAATATCTCCAATTTTAATTGAATATTTTTCTCTTCTTTTCTGTCTTATCACAAAAATATGGAAACTTTATTTGATAGAAAAACGTACTTAATTTTTTATGGATTTTGTTTTCTAAATTTCGACTGATAGATCACTACAACCTACAAACAGAAGTTTTATTTCGTGTAAATATAGCACACACGTGCAAAGTTATTTAAGAAAAGCCGCTTAAATGAAAGAAAACTTTTTGCGCAAACCTATACAAAAGTCTCGAGAGCTATCGGTCAAACATGTTTACTAAAATTCACTTAAGAGCAAAGACTGCTTTTAATTTTCTGTCATTCGGATTAAAAACAACTGATCTGGCACAGCAAAACTACAGAATGGAAGCATATTGTTGTGCATTATAATTTATCTCGAACGAGTTTCAAATTTATTATATTACATACGTTGCGTTCCATATTACGATTTCAAATAACCGGAACTCTGAATTTAGAAGTTAATTGAATGTTGGCATGCATTAAGTTTATAATATTTGAGAACAAGATTGATACACAGTTTCTTTATTAACACGAATGTATGTTAATACACAAATAACAATACAATTTATAATAACGGTTTTACTACAAGTAATGGTTTATATACAATAGTTTTACAAGCTCACAAAAAATACTGAGTCTTCTGTCTGATCGGGAACTGAATCTCTTATCGACGTCCATAGAAAGCTAATTAATTCTATGTCAATATGCAGGTACTCTTGTCTTGACGGCTTGAAACACACGCAAGTTTTTCACTGACGATAATATTTAATGTTATCCTAACGTCCGAGTTAATTTTCTAAAGTTGAACGGTTTGTGATGTTTGAAATCTATAAACGTTCTCGGTAATATTCTATTGTCTTTCGATTAATAGGCGTTAATCAGAACTATAGCTTCTGAGGCTTATAGCACACTAACAGAAGCTGTCTAATAACAATCTTTTACTAGTCTCTCAGTTTCTCAGCTGCTTTTGTATGGTTTGGTCTGTTTTGAATTTCGAGCAAAGTTACACGAGGGCTATCTGTGGTAGCCGTCCCTAATTTAGCAGTGTAAAACTAGAGAGAGGGCAATTAGTCATCACAATCCACCGCCAACTCTTGCTCTATTCTTTTAACAACGAATAGTGGGATTGACCGTCACTTTACAACGCCATCACGGCTGAAAGGGCAAGCATGTTTGGTGTGACGGGGATCCGAACCCGTGACCCTCAGATTACACAGATTACGAGTGACGTTTTTTAACCCCCTGGCCATAGTGGGTCGCTTTTATGTGAATCACAAGAGTTTCTCGAACTTTCAGCACTGTTCTAAAAGAGGATAGAGTTTAAAACAAATATTTTTATTCTTACTCTCAAGAATCTTCTAAAACTTTTGAGAACAGGCAGGATCTGTGCAACACGCAGCCGGAAATATACATTACAAGCAAAAAAAGAAAACTGTAATGAAACAAACGTAGGTACTAAAACAAAAATTACAACAGTAAATATGTTACACGTCTCTCCTTAGAGAATTAAAATTTGGCATCAGGCAATTTTTAATTATTTTTTTTATACATTAATGATACATTGATTAAAATTGTTGATACTTACTCTCAAGAATCTTCTACATATTTAGAGAAGCGGCAGAACGCAATACACATTTAGCAATATACGTTTGATGCTTCATACTGAAACAAACATAGATATGAAAATGTATAACAGTAATTTTGTTAAAACATGCAAATGTACGAGTATTGGATAGGTCAAGCAAATCAGATTAGCAGTTTCTTTCTCAAGTTTTCAGAATAATCATAGAGGTGGACCGGTAATATTGATTATTCATTACCAACTTTTCAGCATAAGTTTACTAAATTTTACTTAATAATTCTAATTAAAGGGTGTTTAGCATCAAGTTACGTAACTTGAGCAATTAGCATAACTAAAGATGCTTGATATGACTGTACAGTTTGCATGATGGTAATGACAAGAAACTGTTTATTTCTTTTCTATGGCTTTAGTATAAAGAAAGCTTTCAATACTGTTTTGGAGAGGAAAGTACCAACAGATAGTTTAAAGAATCTCGTTGGTTCTGCAAAGTAAGGGTCTGTTCCCAATAATAGAGTTGTGATCCCAAAGCTAATGCTGGTTAATTATTGAGTGTCACTTTCTCACTTGCTGTGGTTTGTTGGTTTGTATTTACCAAAAGTTATGAAATCTAATTTAAAACGCCTTAAATGTGAACGAATATGCAGTCAAGAAAAGATTTAACGTAGGCATTAAATGAATGAAATTAACATTGGTGGTCAAACTGGTAGCTACACGTATAGCATTGATAGGTATTGTACAGCATATATTCATTTATTGATTTGTTTGTTTGTGTTTTTAATTTTGCGCAAAGCTACTCGAGAGCTATCTGCGCTAGTCGTCCCTAATTTGGCAGTGTAAAACTAGAGGGAAGGCAGCTAGTCATCTTCACCCAACTACTCTTTCACCAACGAATAGTGAGATTAACCGTAATATTATAACACCCACATGGCTGAAAGGGCGAGCAAGTTTGGCGCGACCGGGATTCGAACCCACGATCCTTGGATTACGAGTCGAACGCCTTAACACGCTTGTCCATACCAGACCCGTTTATTGATTAACAAAACATGCAACCTGCTTAACTAATGAATAAATATTTGCTTTAAAATTCTTATCTATGTAATGTTTGTAAAATGAAGTATCTTGAAACTGTTGTAGTCCTTCCCAGACATGAAGATAACAACGTTTCCTTTATCTGTAGATTAAATAATGGCGTGAGATCTTTTACTTTAAACGTGTCACTCCTTAATTTTATATATACATATCTATGTATTGTTGTTGTTTTTTATTTTATTACCCAATAGTTATTAAGTAAAAATCGTTAAATATAAAATAGACTTTTATACTGTTTACTTTATATCCATTTATGTGAAGTATAAAGCACTGATTTAAAAAAAAAAACTACAAAGGTGACAAAAATTTGAACTGCAAATTTTTAAATACTTGACAGCTAAAGAAATACTTTAAAAATGTGTGCAGAGCAAAGATAAATAAGCATTAATTCTACTCTATAAGTGTTACTAAAACCCAACATTTTGAACAGGTCAAAATATTTGGCACAAACAATTTTTAATTTTTTCTACACATTAGAAAACTCATAAACATCCGTCTATGACACGAGAAGTGTGAAGCACGTGATTTTCAGGGAAAGAAGCGCTGCAGGAAGTCTAATTTTATTTTATAATAAATTACAATAAATTTACAGCTTTTAATTGAGAAGAGTAAACTTGTATAGGTAAGTGTATTGTAACTTGGTGCATATACATAACTCCAACTCACTCTAAGATAAACTGGGGCCTTGGAGTTAATCTCTCTTGCATGAGAAACTGTACGGCTGAGCCATATCATCTCACACGTGGCTTAAAGTGAACTATTAATGGCATATAATTTATGGGCAGGGAGGAGAAAAATAGGTTAAGCAAAAAACCTATAACGGGCCATGGTCGTTAAATTTGTTGTGTTTCATTTTAAGACCTTTGCAAATAAAAATGGTTGACTAGTAAGTAAAATGCTAAAATACAAATTGTTGCTGAAACAGTAAATAATATTGTTTGAAATATATTTCGAGGCAGTGAATGACTTAAGATAATAATATCATACCTTATTTCCTACTGAGACTTTAAGAATAATTTCCAGTAGAAAACAATTTTTTTTTTATACGATTTAGGCCCGGCATGGTCAAGTGAGTTAAGGCGCTCGACTCCCCGTCGCCCCAAACGTGCTCTCCCTTTCAGCCGTGGGGGCGTTATAATGTGACAGTCAATTCTACTATTCGTTGTAGCCCAAGAGTTGGCGGTGGGTGGTGATGACTATCTGCCTTCACTCTAGTCTTATGCTGCTAAATTAGAAACGGCTAGCGCAAATAGCTCTCGTGTAGCTTTGCGTGAAATTGAAAACAAATAAACAACTCATACGATTTTTTTTTAAACTGAAAGCCTGATTGATGATTATGAAATATATTCAAATAAAATCGGTTCGGGATGAAACACACTACAGCATGTAAAGCTGAGATTTTGAAGATATATAATTAAGTTTTTAGTACAAAAACTAAGAAATGTAACTTTAAATATGAAAAGTCATGAATAAGTCATTTCAGTGAGTCATAAATTAAACCAAATTTAAAGAAAATATTATGTCAAAAAAACAAGAATATATGAAGGTTAAAAGTAAAAAAACGTTCTTTTTTGTGTGCAAAAATATTTTCTACCTTAAAACATAAAATTACTTGGTCAATTTTAGAATCAAATGATTTATTAGAATTTGGTATTTCCATGTTCAACGCCCCCCAGTGGCTCAGCGGTATGTCTGCGGATTTACACGCTAAAATCCGGGTTTCGATACCCGTGGTGGGCAGAGCACAGATAGCCCATTGTGTAGCTTTGTGCTTAATTCAAAACAACAACAACAACAATCCATGTTCAACTGGTTTCCACAAAGAGTATCGAAGTTTCACTTTGTAACGAGAAGACTGGCACAATAAATTATAAAACGATGATGAATTTCAGTTTTATGCTAAAAACCAGACTGGGCGCGATGTTCAACACAAAATGAACACAATATTTTAAAAAATTAAAAAAACAAAGTGTGTATTTACGATAAGACACTGGATGGTCATTTTCTACGAAAACTTTTGATAGATTAGTTGGTTTCTAGCATCAAGATGTCTTCCCAACAGCCATTTCACTTGAGATTTCCTTAGTTGTGTTTAAACCTCTCAAATCTTACTTCACGGGAAACATTGGAACTAACCATAGTAAATAGCATTTACCAAGTGACTTTCAAAATAGGAGAGGTTATAACAGTGGTTCCCAAACTTTTTTCAGCTTTTTACCCAATTTAACATTCCACATTAAGCATGTTACCCCTTTCACAAAATGTTTTCAACATTGATATATATGGCTACATTAAACTAGAGATATATTGCACTTTGTTTATTTACAATTTATTTATATAATTTATTTACACTGAATTACACTTTTAATTATTGAATTTGATCATTGTGCATTTCTAATGAATATTGCCAAAGATGTCAAGAACATCAGTGGGATGGATGGAGTTGCATACTTGAAGCTAGTTTAGGAATTCTTGGCTTTGTGATTGAAAGTGCCAGCCTGGCATCGTTTGCAACATTCAAGTGAGTCCTCTTTTTTGTTTTCATCCCCAGCACGGTTGAGAACCCCTTTTCGCACAGATACGTTGTTGAGAATGATACAACTTCAAGGCTCTCTTGGACAGAGTTGGCGAGTCAGCTAGTTGTGAAATCCAAGAGGAATCTGCATTTTGGTTTTGAAATTTGACTTTCAAGGCTTCATTTGCTCGCATTGTGATCCACTCCTCCTTTGCAGGGAACTCATCCTCATGAATATCCTCATCAGGTACAGAAAAGGGATGAATGATCCACTGAAGACTGGCTGTTTTAGGTCACTCTCTGGAAAGTAGTGCTGCATGCTTGTTTCAAGCCCCTTCAAATGGTCACTCATCTCTTTGTTGATGGTCTGTAAAAGTGATCCAGCATCATAACTATTCTCCTCAACAAATTGGTCTAGGGTGGGAAATTGAGCGATCACTCCTTTCTCCAAGCGTCGAATCCAGAGTCTCAGTTTACCCAGAAATGCAGTCACAGTGTGATGAGCATCAATGAAAGTCGTGTTTTGGCCCTGGAGTTGCAGATTATCACAGTTCAGCTCCGGATATATGTCAGCCAAGTAACAAAGTCGAGCAAGCCACTCCTTATCAGTGAACTTGGTAGCAAAAGTAGATTCTTCTTGTTTCAGAAATTCCTGAAGAGCCGTTCGGAGCTCAATGACTCGACGTACAACCTTGCCTCGTGACAACCAGCGAACATTGGTGTGGCAGAGCATTTCCTTGCACAGCTCCCTGAATATGCGCGAATTCACATCCCTGGATTAGATGAAATTGACGATTTTCAACACATCTTCAAACACTAATTTCTGATTACCAGGCAGGCTTTTTGATCCAAGAGAGTACCGATGAATGATGCAGTGATCTACAGAAATTTCTGGATTTACAGCTTGTATGAGGCCCCGTAATTCACGACTACGACCCATCATCGACGGTGCTCCATTGACGGAGACCTAGATTAAAAAAGAAAAACAATTGTAGATTGCGTCAGTTAGTCATTCTTACTTATCTTTTGCGTTTTATATGGTTTTAATTTAATTTAATTTATTTTGGTACTTTAGTATTTCAGTACGACAGGCACGATACTTTTTTGTGAATTATGTATAAAGTATTAGCTACACTACAGCTACTTGTACAATAAATAAAACTATATGACTATATTCCATGTAATTCATTGTATTTATACTAATCTAGACTTTATATAAACATCTATCCCTACCTGTTGAACGCTGTTCCAATCCAACCCATTCGTGGTAAAAAAACTGTTGATGATATTGAAGATATCTTCTCCCTTCATGGTTGTCAGCAGATCTTTGCATAATAGGAACTCTTCTATGATCTTGTCCTGGTGGACGTAACGAACGAATCCAAGGATAACAGCACAACTGGCTACGTCACACGATTCATCAAATTGCAAGGAGAATTTGCTATATGAGCTTTCCTTGATCTCTGTTGTAACTTGGGACAGAATATCTGATGCCATGTCATCGACTCGTCGGCGAATTGTGTTGTTTGACAGAGATATGACACTCAGTTTTTTCGCTTGATCCTCCCCACATACCTTGCTTAACATCTCGTATGCACAAGGCATAATCAGATTCTTTGCAATGGTGTGGCATTTTTGTTGTTCGGCAACTTTATATGCAATAAAGTAAGATGCTTCGACCGCAGCTTGAAGCTTTTGGACTTGAATTCCAGATGAACCGAACTGGATATTTTTCAGTGCTACAGCTCGGCGCTGAAAATAAGCCTGATCCTCACTTTGAAGATTTGGATGGCACTTCTGGAGGTGAGCTGAGAGTTTTGATGGCTTGAGGCTTTCGTTTGTCAACACTTTGTGACATACTACACATTGTGGCCGATCCTCTCCATCAGAAGGTAAATTAACAAAGCCATAGCGAAGAAAGGCGTCAGAGTAGGTGCGCTTTTTAGACATTTTATTGTTTAATCTGCAGAAAAAGAAAAACTGATTTAAAAAGTGTGAACAATGTGAACTTATTATTTATTTTTTCATGGCATTTTAGATAGCATTAAAAGAGCTTATTCAGCATTGGAATGATGTAATAGTAGATAAATACTAACTATACTGCGCAGGCCAGTACACATACATACCAGGTTTTGTCTACCTCGGCTGATGCTCACATAGAAACTGACACTGTGAAATAGAGGCAACCTCAGGCAGTGAGTGACGCGTACTGGACACGTCGATGAGCCATCAGGGTTACTGAGTGACTTGTGTTCTGAAGCATACTTGTCAAAATACTTTTAGGTACCACACACTTAGATACATGTTTTTTCTTTTCTACTACTGTATATTAGTTTTTGATGTTTACTGTTATTTGGTTTAACTTTATTACATACTTAAAATAGGTTTAATTTACAACTTTACATACTAAGACTAAGTTAACATTAATCCTAATACCAGCTACCTCAATGTTTTCTTGATTTTCAGAATTTTAACTTTTTTTCTGTCACCCTTCCATTACCCCCAATAAATTTTAAATTACTCCCAGGGGATAATTTACTCCCTATTTGGGAACCACTGGATTATAACCTCAAGATATTATTTGGCCTACCATTAAGAGACACTGTTGTCGTCGAAATTCTTGCACATGGTGCAGCATACTGTAATAGATCCCGTAGGATGAACATGTATTATCTTCACAGACAACAAAATACAAAGGTAACTAGAAGAAAGCTAATTTAAAAACTTTTTGGACCACGTGTTGTGCAAAACGTGCGTGTATTATGATAAATAAAATCAATGTAAGTTAAATTAGAAGGTAGCAATCGTATAGTTATGCCTACATCGCATAAGAATTCGACCGTGAATAATAACGTTACATCAACACATCATAGAAAGCAAATCCTTAAACACTGAGCTTTTGAGAGGTAAATTTATCGGCTTACAGTGCTAATTTCTGGGGTTTGATTTCTAATGGCTTTGATCAATATTTAACAATACTTAGAAGTAAACAACACTTATATTTCAACCTTTTCGTGTTATCTTTGACAAATCTCTGACAAACAGTTCCCCCTTTAGGCGGATTTCTATATTTGGTGAGGGGGACCTCTCAAAGAAGGTTCTGTACTTTCAGTTTACCTCCTTTGAGATATGAGCATTCACTTACATTGTTTGCTCTAAGTGGCAATTCCTGGAGGGGAAGAGTGGTCTAACCCAACAGATCACTGTGGTTTTGAGTTCCTGTAGGGGTAGGCCTCAAGGAAACATTAGCTGGTCCTGTTGGGCTGGAGTCAAGTGAATATTAATCTTGAAAGTTATATATGAGCGTTGTATAGTTTCACGAAACTCTGATGTTGCTGCAGTGCCTTTGTTTGGCATTTTAGCTCAAAGGACTCCATGGTGGGTGGGGTCAGTGGGCACTGAATCTTTCTTCTTTTCTCATAGTTCCCCCAAATTCAAATAAAAATAAAATAATACAAAAACAGCTCATTGGTAAACGACCTCATCTTGAAGAGTCTCAACAGTAGTATTGATCTTTTCACACCTGTACTTCATTTTCTCATTCTACATTCTTTGTCAGACAAATCTTAAAAGCAAATGTCTCCTTTTTTACTCAGAAGGAATTTCAGATGCTTGCTGGCTCTCCTAAATTAGTAAAACAGATACGTTCTGGGAACATCTTGGTGGAAACATCCACTGCAAAACACAATGAACTCAAATGCCATTGGAAATATACCTATTGAGGTTACTTCCCATACTACTTTTAATAACTCATCAGTTATTGTGGAGAAGTATTCGAAAAACACACCAGAGTTAGAAATCCTCGCTGGTTTCTCTACACAAGGAGTTTCTGCAATGAGGCGTATCTGCCTACCAATGTTCTAATTTTTATGTTTATGTCACCACATCCACCTTCTATTGTCAAGGGGAGTTACCTGAGCAATAAAGTGCAACCATATATTTCCAGTCCTCTTAGATATTACCAATGTCAGCGCGTCATAACGTGGTTCTTTGACATGTGCTCGTTGTGGTGGAAAATACCATAATGCTTACCAGAGTGAACTGGGCCCTCACTGTGTTAATTGTAGTAAATCTCATCCCTCTTACTTTTGTTTTTGCCTTAGGTGAATGGAGAAGAAAAAGGTACAGCATTTGAGAACGGTTCACAACATTTCTTACCCTTAGGCTCAGAAGTTATCGTCCCATCTCCATCTTAAACGGCCTGGCATGGCCAAGCACGTAAGGCGTGCGACTCGTAATCCGCGGGTTCGCGCCCGAGTCGCGCTAAACATGCTCAGCCGTGGGGGTGTATAATGTAACGGTCAATCCCACTCTTCGTTGGTAAAAGAGTAGCCCAAGAGTTAGCGGTGGGTGGTGATGACTAGCTGCCTTCCCTCTAGTCTTACACTGCTAAATTAGGGATGGCTAGCTCAGATAGCCCTCGAGTAGCTTTGTGCGAAATTCCAAAACAAAACAAACAAACAATCCATCTTAAACATATACTGTTTTACAAGTTCCACTGTTTCGGTAGGATTGCACACAGATCTATCCGTGCCTCCAACAGAGTCGTTGTTAAACCATGTGCAAAGTCTTTTGCCCTCTTTGGATAAGCATGTTAACAAGTCACGTCTGGTCGTAAATTGAAGGGTTCGCTACCCAGCTCTCCTTGAGCTAAATAAAAATTTCAACATTGATGGAGGAGATTTGCGGAGGTTTTCATTCTAATCTGGACAATATTAAAACCTTGAGTGATTCCTATCATCCTGTGTGTCTTTTTATTAGGATTCCTTTCTGAAACATGCAAATACAGTCACGTTTTTGATAGTTTTTTTATACCAGAATGACATGTTGTGTGATGGAAGAGTGCATGGAAGAATGACACTACTAGTCGACTAACACATACTTGTTCTCTTTCTACCACTCGGTACACCCTTGGAGGCTGTAGCAATCCATGTTTTCTTGGATCATACTATTGCTGTTTGTCTCTCTACCTGTTTCCTGGAGAGATCTATAAAGAGTTAGACCTTGATATTCTCATTAAACAGTTGCCGTCTCCCTTTTTAATAGTGGGGACTTTAATGGACATAATCCCTTCTAGGGTGATGCCGATATTGTTGGGAGGGATCGTTTCATAAAACATATGCTTTTGTATCACAATCTTTCTCTTTTCAGCACTGATTCTTATTCTTATTTTCATGTATCTAGTCATTTTTCTATCACTTTGAGGGAGACTGGCCCAGGTCGATCCCACCCGACCTGCATGCCTCAGTGGAAACTGGACCAAGCCAACTGGCTTTATTTTACTGCGCTCACAAAACTTTGCCCTGCTGTTATCTGTATGCCATCAATAGACGATTGCGTGGCAGCAGTATCATGCATCTCATATCGCATGGCAGGCTCAAAAACAAGCCTTTTGTTGGTATCCCACACTTTGGAAAAACATTGTTTCTCAGCGGATCCACGCCAATGCTCGGCAGGTAAGATATCAAAGCCAGAAGAAATCTTGGATTAAGCTCACAACTAACATCTCTTCTATTACCAGCAATAAAATCATATGGGACAAGATTTGGATAGTCAGCAGGCAGTATGATTCTCATTCCCTTTTGATCTTTCTCTGAGATGGCCAATAAGTTGCTAATGCCAAGGACAATGCTCTCGGCGAGAGCTTTGCTCTTGCATCTAGCTCTTTTGTTTCATCCCTCGCCTTCATAGCCATCAAGTCTCTTGCAGATAAATCACTTCTTTCCTTTTGAATTGATTGTTTCTTTTACTATAATTGTCCCTTTTCATTGGTGGAACTCAAATTTTTCCTTGATTGGTCTAGCAGCACATTAGTCGAACCTGACGATATTCATTATGAGACGGTATCCCACGTCTCTTCACCCTCTATTGCTATTCGTCTGGTTGTTTCTAACCAGATCTGGCAGCAGAATATTTTTCCTGATACTTTGCACTGGGTTGTTGTCCTTCATTTCTCTAAACCTGGAAAGGATCCCAATATTCCTTCAAATCACTATTCAATTACTTTGACTAGCTGTATCTGTACGATCTCAGAGAGGATGGTTAATGCTTGTCTTAACTGGTTCCTCAAATCAAACAACCCACTTTTACCCAACTATTGTGGATTTCGACGACAGCACTCCATGATGGGCTATCTGATTCTAATTGAAACATTGATTAGGAAAGCCTTTCTCAAGTAACAATATCTTGTTTTCACATTCTTTGACCTTAAGAAAGCTCATGGCACTACATGCAGGTATGGTATTTTGGGAGACCTCCACTTATGTGGGTTGTATGGCCATTTATTATCTGTTATCCTGAACTTTTAATAGACTGGGGATTCCAAGTTCGTGTGGGCTTGACGCTTTACTCTTTTCTTCCACAGAAAAATAGAGTCCTCAAGGTTGTGTCTTTAGTTTCACTTTTCTCAGTGTGAAAATTAATGCTATCACTGCGCAACTTCTTCCTGCTGTTGCAAACAGGATGTAGCCAAAGAATTTTAAAATTTCATTGTAAGATTATTGAGCAGCAGCTTCAGACTGGCTTCAATCGTTTGTTGGAGTGTACCATAGCAAATAGTTTACTTTTATCTTCTCCAAACAGTTTGCCTGCACTTTTGCTGCCAATGGAGTATTCACCCTGATCATGAGCTACGTCTCCGTGACGTTCTTCTTCCCATGGCCTCTGAGGCAAAGTTCTTGGAGTTTATCGTTGAGCATAAGTTGTCTTTTATTCCACACATCAAACAGTTTTGTGTCAAATGTACATGGACACTGAATATTCTTTATATCCTCTCTTTCACCTCTTGAAGAGCAGATTGATCCTCTATGCTCAAGATCTATTGAACTCTCATTCAACTAAAATTGGACTATGGACCTCTGGTCTATAATTTTGCCAGGGCCTCGACCTTGAAGATATTGAACCCAGTTACCCATGTAGGGCCTTGGCTCTGCACGGAGGCTTATAGCATTTCTTCAGTCCAGAGTATGTCTACCGAATCTTACGAACCACCTCTTAATCTCCAATGCTTTCAACTTTCTTTAGAGTATGTTCCTAAATTTCGATCCTTACTATAGCATCCCACTTAAAGTTGTGTTTTTCTTCCTTAGTGGGTTATACTCTTTTGGAATAGATGGTCTGTATTTTGGCATTCGTGTTCAGACTCAGCTAGCTGAATTGGATCTGTTCTTGAATAATGTCGCTGTTTCCATTAGTCATCCCATCCCAACATAGCTTATTATCATCTTCACCTGTGACATTTCTTTGAATTATTAAAGAGCCGTCTTCTATTTCCCAACATCTTTCAGCCATTCTTCTATTCTCATTTACACTAACAGTTTGAAATAAGGTAACTCTTTTTGTTCTTTCATGGTTTGTTGTGGTTGAGTGCTTACACACAGGATTCCTTCTACAGTTTCTGTGTTCACTGCCGAGTTATATGTCATTTCTCGTGCCCTGGATCATGTAAAAGCTATGCAATACATCAATTGTACTATTTGTACTGTCTCTCTTAGGGTCCCCCGGCATGGCCTAGCGCGTTCGTTAAGGCGTCCGCTTTGTAACCTTCGCGGGTTCGCGCCTGAGTCGCGCCAAACATGCTCGCCCTCCCAGCCGTGAGGACGGTATAATGTGACGGTCAATCCCACTATTCGTTGGTAAAAGAGTAGCCCAAGAGTTGGCGGTGGGTGGTGATGACTAGCTGCCTTCCCTCTAGTCTTACACTGCTAAATTAGGGACGGCTAGCACAGATAGCCCTTGAGTAGCTTTGTGCGAAATTCCAGAACAAACAAAGTCTCTCTTAGCTTTCTGCTAGTTCTAAAGTCTTACCCTGTTCTCGTCGATATTAAAATACGTCTAGTCAATTTTTATTTATCTTTTGTTTCTATCTAGTCTTTCTGGGTATGTGGTCACGTCAGTATTCACTAGCTGATACCATAGCTAACTCAGTCTGCTCTGGTACTCTCACAGTGTACCTGTCCTACGTATGAACTGCGATCCTATGTTCAAGCCTCTGATCAGAAATAATTTACTGAGCTTGATAACAGTAGGTTCTTAGCATCAACCATCTCACATGGTTAATTTTGTGATCTCGATAACGGTACGTTCTGAACATCAACCGTTTTGCATAGTTTATTTCCCTAGGTTGGTCACTGAAGGCACATTTTGAACACCAACCGTTACAGACGTTTTTCTTTCTGAGCTCAGTAAATACATTTAATGCGTTTCAAGAAGTGGGTTAAGAAAAACTTATTGAAAAACAACCATCGTATGTCCTGTATATTGCGAGCAAAATAATTAATCAGTTCATAAAAACCAGTCTCTGTGTGCTGATTTATGGGGTCGATCAAAACAACTATTTTACACCGACTGTTTCTCATATGGAAGTTTCTGTCTCATTACAGGTAATTTCTGAAACCGAAAATTAACTCATCACTTTTTAAAAACCTGTTGTAGTGATAGATGTTGCTAGTTGTTTGACACCCATGTCTCTGTTTTAAAAGATACTTGATACATTTATGCATCGATAATTATGTACTTAAACATGAGAGACTTTTGTTGTTAAAGGCCTTTTGTTTTAGTATTATTACTAAATTAGAAAAAAGTACTTTATAAATTATCAATCAGAACAAAAAGCAGTCAAGTACAATGTAAATATTTTGTTTTTTACCTTGAGGAAGTAGAACTTGAATGTTATCAAAAAGAAAAACATTCGTCTAACTTACAATATTTGTTCAGCTCATAAACCACTTGCCTAACAAAATATTTGAGATTAATATCTGCGTCTCTTTCTACAGACTTGCTACCATATGTTTCCATTATTTAAAAAAAAAGACAACTTCGAAATCTGGCACTTGTTCTCGACTGCTAGTAAGCTTCTATACCTTTATAATAATAAACCGATAGTTGTGTGATTTAATGGAAATCATTTTAGTCATTATAATATGTAAGCGTATAAAAATAACATTACTCAAATTGTAATATATTGAAACTCTAATAACTATCGTTGTAATTTCAATAATTAGTTATACATTCCATTCACGGATAACTGGACGATACGTTGAACTAGAAACATATTTGAAAATAAGTGTATCTTGGGTAAGAGTTAATATCGAAATGTCTTTCTCTTATGTGGTTGTTCCGCCAGTGTGAGAGGATAGTGTTTTGTTTTGTTTTAATTTTTTTATAAACGTTGTGGAAAAATAAATAAGCTAGACATTTTATCGTGGAAACTAATCCTAACAATATGGAAAAATACTGTGCGTATTAATATTATCTGAACACAAATAGTTATGAATAAACAAAGTTGATAGTCAAGAGAAAAATGGAAAATAATTCACTGCTCTCTAAAAATCTTGAAACGTAACGTGTAGCACAGTTAAATTCAAATTCATTCACTATTTTTGATAATTTTCCATTAATTAAATACTTACAATGTAAGTGCTACTTACTTAATGTACTACTTACTATTAAGTAACTCATATCGTATAGATAGTTACATGATTTAAAAATCTCTAGAAAACTATACTAATTTGACAGTTACTTAACTTGTAAACTTTGAGGAACTTAATTACCTTTAAATAAGGCTAAGACTTTTACAGGACGGTAGGTATAACAGTTAGAAAGCACTGCGTTTAAAAATATAACAAAGACTACAGTTGTATAAATTTATGGAGTGAACGTGCCCGTTTATAATGATAAAAATCTAAAACTTTATTAACAAATTTTTTTTTCGTGAAAGGTGTAGTTCCTCTACTAGCCAGTGCTCTATTTTGGCCTCCAGAAGTTTAATATGACGACATCGCTGACTGGTGTACTGTATAGGCTATCTTGTTCCCAGAAACCTCGGCCTGAATAAACTTGAACAGAAAGAATTGGGTTAGCTTTCTTTCCTCTGATCGCCTTGTTTCCAAAGAAAACATTAGACACAATCTGTTGACAAAGCATGCTTAAACCAACATTTGCTGGATACCGATAAAAATTGTGTATCCACTTCAGTTCCTTGCTTTTAAACAGACATCCGGAAAGTCGAGATGAAAAACAAAGGATTGCTTCAGAAGTAGTGTTATTGAGTGGATTTTTATATTGTCTACTAATATGAAACATGTTCAAAAACACAGCTATAAATATTGCTAACACAACATGAAACGTGAAGTTACATTGTGTTATTTGATGATAGAAATCTTTTTAGAAAATGCATAGGATCTAAATGCATGTGTAGTTGTATTTGATTGAAACATATACTATCAGGAACGATCAATTGTCATGCGATAATTAAGATTTTACGTTCATCCTGCTTTTATTCTGATTAATATTTAACTACATATACATAGTCATGAGAACAAAGTCATATAAAACATCAAAACTATTAGTTATTTAATAACACAAAACGTCTTAGAACCATATAATCAAGATTAACTAAGAGATAGTAGTTTTGAAGTTCTATATTGAATAATCTGGAAAGTTTTGCGATATAATAATAAATTTCCGGTTTTTTTCTGGAATGATTAATGACGTACTTGGAAATCTATATGTTGCCACGCTTCTTTATTTAGATACATTAATTCTAATAAATTTTTTTATTCATATAAGAATATGCAATTTAAGGATACCAAAACATCCCCTTTCCTTCTCATCCACACGCGTGTGAAGTATGAAACATAAATATTACTTGCCAAGCATTAAAAAATTAAATATCTGGTTCACTTACCTTCCAGAATGGAAGGTACGTATAGTTCACTGTTACTGGAAAATTAATTGTCTGTATTACTTATCATACGTATAAAATACAGCCTCCCGTTGGTACAACGATAAATCTACGGATTTACAATGATAAAATTAGTGGTTCGATTTCTCTCGGTGGACTCAGCAAATAGCGTGATGTGGCTTTGTTATATTAAAAAAACACACAAACATGCTTATAGAATATAACTTCCACCTGCATTACTTACCTATTTAATTAGCAGAACATCTGTACAACTTACCGTATTTAATTAGCAGAACATTTGCATAACTTCACGCCGTAATTGTAAAGTGAAACAAGTTTGTTATTAACTGTATGAGGAGAATGAAACATTAACAAATTTTTAGAGATTTTTTCTGTTGTATTTCATTATTTTCGATTCTAAAGTGTAATATCTGTTATAGTCATGTTAAAAAAGGTACATTTACACATATGACGTTAGTTGAAGTTGATAAACTTAAGAAAGCCTGTTTCACACTACTGAAATACCATTAATGGCGTGATACGCAATTTTCCTTATCAAATTTCTTCCAGCGTTACATAAAATCAAATGATAACAATCACAAACCCAAAGCTGTTGTAGAAGGGATGAAATATCTGGTAATAATATAAACTCACTATTAAGAAACATTTTCTGGAATGTTCCACGTGTCAACATAGAAGAAGAGGAATTATTTACGTCCTAAACGTTTCTAGGTTACTTTCATCACACCTGCAGTTTTAATTTTCATAACCTACATCTTTAACATGCTTCACTCGTACGCGAATATATTCAAGTGTCACATAAAGTGACACGCAGAAATTAATGTACCAAGGAATCTATTACATACAGATTTCCATTTCTTAATAATTGGTAAGAGTTGATGAGAGACTGCAAATACATGTTTTAATATTTATCACCTTGATTATTGACACAATGAATTTGTTAAAAAGTGATATTTGATAAACGAGATGATTTATGGATTATTCAAGCCGCAGAAAAGTCCATCTATTTCTGCGTCCTACAAATGTCACATGCATTTGAAGGTAGAGAGATACATGCCCTGATAAACCAGTTATAATGACCTCCCTTGTGTTCCAAAGGATTACGTAATAACCTAGGGACACGTGGAGATGACGATCAGTTACGTATCAAGACTAATTATTAATTAAGTATGCATTTAACCATATCCTGATTGTGTTATTTCGAAGTAGCCAATGGTCACCTTCACCTCTGGTTGCTTATTTCTTTCAATCCCAAAGTTCTATTCTTTGAGTAATCACACTAAAACATATATATAAATAACCACACGTGTGTATGTGCTGTCATACACATGTTTTTACACTCCATCCTTCTGTTATCTTATATTCTACACAATCACCAAAAGTATAGAGAAGTTATAAGTAATTTTTCTTAATCACTGTGGGTGTGTTTCCTTATAGAAACACCGCATCGGTCTATCTCCCGAGTTCACCGAGTTCGAACGGCTGAGCAAAGAGTTGTACATCCGTAGACTTATATCGCTGTATCAGCGGGAGACCTTTATTCACTGACTCAGTCAACCACAATAAAGTAAAACCTCTTTTGGTAAACCGACTGTAATGGGGATAGAGTTTTAAATACAGTCTTTTATTTTGCCAGAGTGATATTTTTTCTCGTTTAAAAAGAAAAGAAGAACAGAGATACAGTAGCTAATCAAAAGTGTAGTTTAGTTACTTCTATCTGAATGGGGTTCCCAATAGCACAGCGGCAAACCTGCGGACTCGCACCGCTGGAAATCGGATTTTATACACCTGTTGTTTGCAGAACACAAATATTATATTGTGTAGTTTTGTGCTTAGTTCTGAAAAACAAACCTATTCGGTGGGTGTGTTGTTTCTACTCTTGTATGTGTTCGTATAAACACTATAAAATATTTCATCTGGATTTGGTCAAATTTGGTACAAATATTGAGTGTTCTCAAGCAACAATTGATAGCATTTGAATGAATATAGCTCAAAGATCTAATTCCCACTGATTGTTTGTTTTGGAATTTCGCACAAAGCTACTCGAGGGCTATCTGTACTAGCCGTCCCTAATTTAGCAGTGTAAAACTAGAGGGAAGGCAGCTAGTCATCACCACCCACCGCCAACTCTTGGGTTACTCTTTTACCAAAGAAAAGTGGGATTGACCGTCACATTATAACGCCCCCACGGCTGAGAGGGCGAGCATGTTTAGCGCGACTCGGATGCGAACCCGCGACCCTCAGATTACGAGCGCATGCCTTAACGCGCTCGGCCATGCAAGGCCATATCCCACGGAGAGCCAACCATAAATGTTTTCGTTGTAATGTTAGCGACTGGGTTTTAGAAAAACGGCAAAAATCGAGAATATATTAAGAAAAAGATATTCATTCCTAAATCTACATTGTTCAATGTATATGTTAGGTTAATTATTACAAAGTCAAAAACATTGCGAGATAAGGGTTGCACTTTCCGAGTGCCTTTCTTATTGTCCATCTTATGTTCCATTTTCTCCAAGACATTTTCATAGACTAACATATGAATAACCTTTAAACATTTGTTTGTTTTTTTTAGGGTCATCTTCTATAACGTTCACAGAGACTCGAACTCCGTATTTAGCGTGGTTCGTTCGTCAAGTTACTACTGTCCCATCGTGTGACCTCTTAAAAATATAACTTGCAGATTCAATTAAATATTTGTTTAAAATATTCCATTTGTTTAAGGGCATGCAGTTTAAAACATGACCAGCAAAGGCGCTACTGATCGTTTCAATGAGTTTATTCATTAAAGCAGTTGGAAAATATGGATTTAATTAACAATTATTATTAGTTTATTTTTTCTCTTCAACTAACTCCTTGGAGTTTTCTGATAGGGTTTGTGCTTCACTTTATTTATAAGAGTACATTATTAACGATATTATATTTACTCTCATAAGTCTTCGATAATAATTCAACTACAAAACTCGTTACTTAGGGAACTTGTAAAACAAAAACGACATAGTTAATTTGTGGTGACAAATGGAATTTTTTCATTCTGGATATTATGGCTAGTGGCGCTCTCAGGAACCTGTTTGTATGCCCCTGTTGTTCGTTATGTTTATTAATAATTGGGACAACAGGCTAGTTCTTAACACTGATGTTTCCAAATTTCCTGACAACTGTGTTTTGAGACCTTTCCATTTTCATTATTTTCAACAATTCGAAAAGCAAGATAGTTATTAAACAATTACAAAGATATATTTCCTGATAACAATGATTTTGAGTATTTGTTGTTCAATATTTGTTTGAATTATTCAGACAACAACCTTGGTCTTGATGTTTTCTAATTTCTAGATGCCACTGGATATAATGAAAATGTTAGCAATCATAATGTTTGGAACATGTTTCGAATATGAGACTTAAAATTCAGATCTAAAGCTTTTATATATTATAGATCGGTAAATTAAAAAAGAATTTGCTTCTTGTATTAAAAATGTTTCATTGTTGTCGAAAAGTCTGAAATTTATATGCAAGTGTTCGTAAAACTTTGAAAGTGTAGTAACACGTCTCTTACTAGTAAGATGGTGTTCTGTGTAAATGTTACGTTTACTAAACAAACTAGCAACATTAGTCACAAGATAATCAATCGTTCGACACAAAATACTGCGTTGGAGGAAAATATAACTGATAGTCATAAGATTGGATAGTATCGCCATCTCTAAGCAATTCATGGAATTTAAGAAACAAATATAGTCTACTGCAGTTAATATTATCCACCACTTGAAATTTTAGCAGTAAAATTCTAAGACGCTGATTTGTGACTAAACGTCCGAAAAATTCTACGTACTGTTTGTTTTCTTACAAATTTTTAAAATAAGATCAAATATAAGTAATTACTGCTCTTTAGTAGGTTTGATAACATACGGAGAAACTGCAGTCTTTTTCTCAATAGTCAGTTGCACAGTTTGTAGTTATTTTTGTGAGGTCTGATTTTAAATTACAGACGCATAAAATGTATGGATAATGCAGTTCATGTCCTTCTAAATTCAAATTTCAGTTTCAGTTTATTTGAAATCGTAATACTTAACAAACGTAATAGTATATATATATTAGAGACTCGTCCGTGATTAATTATAATTCGTAAAACCAGCTATGAACTCTCACAACTTCTTCTTCGATGTAACTACAAAGTAGAGAATTATATTGTTGAAAGATTGTTCCTAGTTGAGCTGGTTATTTTAAATTATTTAGTGAAAACATTTGTGATCCAGTCGGTAATAAAAATAAAGTAATTCGTTTCTTCTATATCGTTTCTACCCTTCACCTGTAAATTGTTGTAGTTTGTAATCCTAAGATTACATATATAAAGTTCAGACTATTACTGATGTAAAAATAAATTCACTAGTACAGTTTCAAAACTAAACTGAAATACGCTACGACACTAATCCAAGTACTTCATTTAAACTAAATACTTCAATGACACTCTACCATTGAAAACAAAACGTATTCATTGCTACATCAAACTAATACAACTGACTCAATGGTTTACCGATTCTCGCATTTATAATATACTCTCGTTCCTCAATACTCCTTGAATTTATTAGAATCTTTACGTTAAGTACAGAGGAATATAGATATCCCAGGACTACTTTGGTAAATTTTATGATTTGAGCCGAAAACATAGCTTAGAACACTACTCCTTCTTGTATCGCAAAATTCCTTTTTCCTCAGTAAGTAACTAAATGAATCCACTAGCAGCATAAATAAGTTTACATATAAAAATTGATATATTAAAAATAGTAAGGATATCGTAAATGGAAAATATATAGCTTTCAAATAGATTCTTACTTACTTCAAAAAAACGTTACGTTCTAAATCAGATACGAAATGGGTTACTATGAGTAGCTAATTTCAGATATATAAACAATTTTCATACCTGTGTTTTCTGCTGTTTTTTCTCATCATGTAATCATCACGAAGACGTAAACTTCTTAAAGCAGCCATGTATGTTATTAGCATATAATAACATGTAATATATATTAGTAATATAGAAAATAAGCTAAAAGTACCAGTAGCTATCTGGTGGAAATAATTATAAAGTTCAGAACACACTATTCAAGTCATAAAACAGCAACTATGATTATCTACTTTGCTTTCCTCATTTACTTATTTACATGGCCCTGCATGGCCAGGTAGTTAAGGCAATCTTAGGGTCACGGGTTCGAATCCCCATAACTCCAAACATGCTTGCCTTTTCAGCTATGGGGGCATTATAATTTGACGGTCAATCCCACTATTCGTTGGCAAAATAGTAACCCAAGAGTTGGCGGTGGATGATGATAGTTAGCTGCCTTCCCTCTAGTCTTACACTGCAAAATTTGGGACGGCTAGTGCATATAGCGCTCGTGTAACTTTGCGCGAAATTCAAATCAAACTTATTTACATAATTAAAAAGTTGAAAGGAAAAGAAATGAGATAAAATAATATACTGTGAGTAATAACTTTGATCATACTAGAGGAAAAATTTACAAATGCATGGCAAATAGTTATCCGCATAAAAACCAAAGGACTTAGTCAAAACAAGGTGTGGATGGTTCGAATATCGCGTAAAGCTGCTTAATACTTTAGTAATGAATGATTAGAGAGAGAGGAGCGTGAACCAATCCTTTACCAACAAATACTCCCATTATAACATCATGAGAGACGAACATGTGCTATTTGGAGGAGAATCTGAACTCACTATGACTTGCCACTCAAGCGCCCCAACCACCTGGTCATTATGGGGCAGTTGTGACTCGGATATTTTGTCTACAATGTGACATTATTCACCCATAGAATAACTAAATCATAGAAAGCACACAAAGTAACTTTATACATCTATCTATAGAACGAGTAAATCATAGAAAGCACACAAAGTAACTTTATACATCTATCTATAGAACGAGTAAATCATAGAAAGTACAGAATGTGATATTTTCACCCATAGGATTACTAAGTCATAGAAAGTGCATAATGTGACATTATACACTTACAGAACGACTAAATCACAGAAAGTACAGAATGTGACATTATACACCTACAAAACGACTAAATCACAGAAAGTACAGAATGTGACATTATGCACTTACAAAACGAGTAAATCACAGAATGTACAGAATGTGACATTATACACCAATAGAACTAGTAAATCACAGAAAGTACATAATGTGACATTATACACCTACAGAACTAGTAAATCACAGAAAGTACAGAATGTAACATTATACACCTACAGAACGACTAAATCACAGAAAGTACAGAATGTGACATTATACACCTATGGAACTAGTAAATCACAGAAAGTACAGAATATGACATTATAAACTTATAGAACTAGTAAATCACAGAAAGTACACAATGTGACATTACTCATCAAATACAGCTACTAAATGATGAAAATTCCATACAGTAAAGGCCCCACGGATGAAAGATCGAGCATGTTTGCTGTGACTGAGATTCAAACCCGCAGTCCTCTTATTACGAGTAGAGCGCCCTTATCACCTGGCTGTGCCAGGCCTTTATCAGTTTTCCTAGATCTATTAGAATTACTAAATCACGTAAAGTTAGAAACGTGACATTATACACTCATAGAAAGAACAGAAATAATCTTGCACACCCAGCAAATTAATAAACTATGTAAAAACCACTACATGATTTTTTTACATCTCGTGAACTACTAACAATGTGAAATTCACAACATGACAGAATGTGAATTGCTACACCCAGTACACTACAGATAATATAATATCCATCTTTTTTAAATTACAAATTTTTTTCTTCTTTAACAAGTTTGAGAAATCAGCTTCTTTACATTAGTTTTCTATACATTCATTATGTTGTAATCTATAAAGGCAAATCCATTTTAATTCTAATAACTAAATTTTAACCAGGTAGAGCTGGAAACAGTGATGGCAGACGCTAGACTATTCACTCATTACTCAATGGCAGTCATATTAAACAAACTCCAAAACACACCTGTGTTGAAATGATATGATTCCAGTGTACGGTTTGTATATCATTGCAACTGGTGATTACGGATAACAGATTCTAAACCCCAAATAGCAAGTACTATGCATATTGCATGTAAAACCTTAATACATTTGTGATCTATGTCTAAAAGAACTTGAGCTTAAATTGAAGCTTAATCAATTTATAAACATATTTTCATATATGTATAGTTTAAAGTTATTATGTTTCCAAGTGTATTCTGAACATTTAAACTCAGATAGCTACAGTATGCAATGTTTATTTGTTTAGTTCGTTTCAATATGTTACAGAAATACTACACACTTAGAGAAACATTACTCTCTAAGCAAGTGGTTCAGCGGCAAAACTGTAAGCTTACGACACAAAGAACAAAGTTTCGATACCCGTGATGAATACAGAACAGAGAGCTTAATGTGTAACCTTGTACCTAATAACAACCAACCAACCACTCAATGTAACCAGAGGTGAGTATGTGAGGTAACGCCACCTCGTGAAAGATGCGTGAATCAAATTGTTAGTTTACGTAAAATTAACATTTTTGTGATTTTTTCTCCATAAATTAATTTTAAAAATCATGATAATGATACAACTTTTATTTTTATTTTGGTAAAAGTTTGATAAGATATAAATTTACAACAGTAAAACTTTTTGTTAGCTTGATAGTTAGTGCAGTATAGAATCATAACCAGTTTCATGTGAGCTGTCAGTTGTTCATAACTGGTTTTATACAAGGTGTTCGTTGTTCATAGTCACTTATATGTTAGCTATCAACTATATTTCTGTATCATAACCAGATATAAGTTATCTGCGAAGTATTCATTATATAATATCTATTTTTAATAGATGCCAGATGTTGTATGATAACCAGTTTTATACAAGCAATGAAGTTTCCTTTTATCATAACTGCCACTTGATCATTGTTCATTATGTAAACTGCGAATTGTTCGATGTATGATAACAGTTTTTATTAGGTGTCAAATGTTTGTTATACCATAATCAGTTTTATGTAAGCTGCCGTGTTTTCCTTTTACAATAACCAATTTTGTGTTAACTGCCTAGTGTTCTTTAAGCACAATCGTAACCAGTTTTATGTTACTGCCAGTTGTTCGTTAGGCACAGTTATAGGCAGTTATATATAAGATACCAGATGTTCAGCGTGTCATAATCAGTTGTATATTATCTGCAAAGCATTCGTTATATAATATCCATATTAAGTGCTAGGGGTTTGTTGTATAATAATTAGTTTTTTCTAAGATGCAAGATTTTCATTTTATCATAACTAATTTTAAGTAAGTTGCCAGTTGTTCTATGTATCATAAACATTTTGTAAGGTACCAGATGTTTTTTGTACCATAACTACTTTTATGTAAGCTATCAGTTGTTCCTTTTATTATAACCAGTTTTATGTAATCTGTCAGATTTTCATTGTGTCATGACCAGTTTTATGTTAACTACCAAGTGACCATTGTAGCATAATCAGTTTTATTTAAGCTGCTAAGTGCTCGCTATACTCTAAGTAGTTTCATACAAACTGTCACGTTTTCTATTTATCATAAATAGTTTTGTGTAAACCGCCAGATGTATTTTGAGAATAATCATAACCAGTTTTGTGTTAACTGACAGATGTTAGTTAATCACAATCATAACCAGTTTTATGTTGTGTCAGTTGAAAGATGAATGTATTGTCTAAGAATAAGCATTTTTATGTTGATTAGAAATGAGCATCATGTGCGTATTTATAATAAGATTATTTTAACTGGCGTGTAACGTGTATTATAATATCAGTTAGTTTTGTAGTAATTGAAATGTGAATACGTGTGCATTAATAACCATTTCAATAACAGTTAAAATATAAATAAATAACATAATTATTTCTAGTTTCATAAATTTATTATGAATAAGATGACGTAACAAATATATTTAATTTATTCGTAGCTTGAAACAAACTATGAAAATATTTACTTTTTACTTTTTACTAATCTTAAAATCAAAGTTATTCGACAATGACATGAATTTTCAAACAGTCGTTTTGTTTGTGTTCATTTTTTTACTAATAACAAAGACCAGAGCAACTGATCAGTTGTTTTCTTAACGCGATAGTGCGCTATAAAACCAATAAATATCAGTTTAAGCTCGACGTCTTCAATCCACGTGATAAAAAATAGTACGTTTTCTTCTTATTGCATTTTATCTTAATCATTCCAACTTTTCAGATAACTTACACTTACAAAACTGTTGGAAACTCCAGTCCTCTATTTTGAGTTTTATTAACTAATGAGAACAGATGTGCTTCAGAATATATCTAATAGATATGCGCATAAATTTCATGAATCAAAGATGAAAGATAAGTATTCACCAATTTACTTCATCATTCTTCGGTCTTTGATCTACATTATGTATTCAGAAAGTTGCTTCCTTTCAATAATATCTATAAATATTTTAAGTAAATTTCATCTCACTTATCAACAGTCTATATGTGTTACAAAACCATTCACTCTGTCAAAACCAAATTTTATTATTTTATACTTCGTGCACAGGTATGCAAAAAATAAGAAGGCACAGATGAAATCAAAGTGCAAATTTTAATACAAATAATAATAAAAAATAGCATCTGGCAATTGTTACAACAAATCAAATCAGCTGGTAGCAAGAAACCATGATGAGCTCTTTTCTTCTGATTTAAAAATAGCGCTGCCCGCCATGACCAAGCTTGTTAAAGCGCTCGACTCGTAATCCGAGGGTCGCGGAATCGAATCCCGGTCGCATCAAACATGCTCACCCTCCCAGCCGTCGGGGCGTTATAATGTAACGGTCAATCCCATTATTCGTTGGTAAAGGAGTTGCCCAAGAGTAGGCGGTGGATTGTGATGACTAGCTGCCTTCCATTTAGTCTCCCACTACTAAATTAGAGACGGCTAGCGCAAATAGCCCTTGAGTAGCTTTGCGCAAAATTCAAAAACAAACAAGTTTTGTTTGTTTGTTTGTTTTGGAATTTCGCACAAAGCTACTCGAGGGCTATCTGTGCTAGCCGTCCCTAATTTAGCAGTGTAAGACTAGAGGGAAGGCAGCTAGTCATCACCACCCACCGCCAACTCTTGGGCTATTCTTTTATCAACGAATAGTGGGATTGATCGTCACATTATAACGCCCCCACGGCTAAAAGGACGAGCATGTTTGGTGCGACAGGAATGCGAACCCACGACCCTCAGATTACGAGTCGCACGCCTCAACCCACTTGGCCATGCCGGGTTTAATTTCAATTTAACTTCCAAATTTCTGGCGCTCTTTTTAATTTGTTTCTTGTTTGTTTTTGGCCTGGCATGGCCGAGCGCGTTAAGGCGTGCGCTCGTAATCCGAGGGTCGCGGGTTCGCGCCCGCGTCGTGCTGAACATGCTCGCCCTCCCAGCCGTGGGGGTGTATAATGTGACGGTCAATCCCACTATTCGTTGGTAAAAGAGTAGCCCAAGAGTTGGCGGTGGGTGGTGATGACTAGCTGCCTTCCCTCTAGTCTTACACTGCCAAATTAGGGACGGCTAGCGCAGATAGCCCTCGAGTAGCTTTGCACGAAATTTAAAAAAGAAACAAACATAAATTGAAATTAACACAGCTATTTTATTAATATGCTTAATTTAAATGTTTGCTATCAACGTATTCTTGTACTAAACCTTGTTTTTGCATCTGCTTTGAAAGGTAAAAGCTGAAGAACCAGATGCAGCAACAAACAGACGAATGTCGTCATTGATCTTTTATCCTTCGCAAGGAGGCGCGTGCCTATGATTTTCCCACGTAGGCTTGTGCATCAGAACTACATGCGATTCCGTACTGTAAAGACGAATTGATAGTAGCCGCAAGTTTTGACTTGTGAAAATAATAGTTTCATCTCTATTTGCGCGAACACATTATTGTACAAACAGTTCTACTAGCAAAAACAGAATCCTCAATTCCTATGCGATTCGAAAGATGCAAACATCTGTTTTTAACTTACTTAACAGATTTTTAAAATATATCGAACTCAAAACAGCTTTTAACTATAAGTATCACGGACAACTTTAACTTTTTCTGTGCAAGTGTTCTATGATTGAGGTTTCACGTCGCCAAAGAAAAGTCAAGTTTTATACTCGAATTATCAGATAATTCCTCAACATTAACTCCACCTATCTTCTGAAATATCGAACAAGTAAGTACACAACAGTAAATTAACTTTCCGTTTATTTTAAATCTCAAAATTAAACAATTAAGAATGTTTAGTGTCTGTCGGATTCTTTTTCTTAAGCTAATGTTTTATTTATTTTCCATGTCATTGTTTCTCCTACCGATGGTAAGCTGCTAAGTCTGACAGTTTATAACACTAAAAACTGGATATCGATATGAGCAGCTAGCTAGCAGAGTGTTAACAAAACATCCTGTAGCTTTTCATACTTAACAAAAAATCCTAAATTCTTAAACTATATTTGTATCTCATTAAGATCAAAGATTTACAATGTTGTTGTCCTTCCGCGAAAGATGGCGTATAGCGACCCCAATGTGTAAGATTACAATAAAATAAAACAAACAGGTGTCATAACACAAAGCGGTTAATCATGTTAATATTAAAAAAAAAATTATTAAAAAATAATTTTTAAGCAGTTTATTTCTTTCTCGTTTTCCTTACATTTTATCCGTAACCAAATATTTTGATTTCAAATAACAATTAACCTTACTTAGTAGCCTTGTGTTTAAAACACTCGACTTGCAATCTGCGGGTTACAGGCTCGAATCCCACCACCGAACATGTTAGCCTTTTAAGGCACGGCGTTATTACAATATATCGGTCAATCCTGTTATTCGTTAGTTAAAGAGTAATCGAAGAGTTGGAGTTGGGTGATGGCAACCAGCTGTCTTCCCTCTAGTGTATCACTTCAAAATTAGGGACGGCTATCGCAATATTCAGTAAAAGAAAACGATACGACTAATTATGAAACGCAATAGCACGAAGTGTTTGTTTGTTTGGTTTGAATTTAGCGCAAAGCTACACGAGGGCTATGTGTGGTAGCCATTCCTAATTTTCCATAAGGTAAAATACTAACATGACAGAATTTTGCCGCTATAAAATATCTCGTTTTACTCATACAAAAATAGACAGACAAAAAAAATGAAAGAAAGAAGCCGTCCAATTATCAGATAGGTAGTCGTATGGACAGACTGATATAAATATATATATAATGCTGTATTTGAAGGTTTACAAGCCTAAATCTAGTCGTAGAAGTGGCACGTTAACAGGAAAAATTAAATTATGTTGTTTTAACTAAAATGTGCATCACAGCTTCAAACGTTAGATCAGCATATGATGTAAAAGAGTCTGCTATTTTAAGCTTTAGTGAAATGACTATTAATTTATTATATTTGTATGCACTTTTTAATTTCATAATATTTGCATTTTTTTATCTTGTCAGCATCGGCCTTATTGTTTTTATTGCTGTTATATAGAGAAGACTTATTAAATTACTTGAGAATTAGGATTACGTTGTAGATTTCACACAATAAATATTCAGAGGTCGACAATGATATGTAAGAGCTGGTTATTTTGAATTTTGCGCAAAGCTACACAAGGGTTATCTGCGGTAGTCGTCTCTAAGTTAGCAGTGTAAGACGAAGGCAGCTACTCAACACCACTCACCGTCAGCTCTTGGGCTACTATTTTACCAACGAATAGGGGGATTGACTGCACATTATAATCTCCTCACAGCTGTTGTGACAGGGTTTTAAACTCGCGACCCTCAGATTACAAGTCTAGTGCTTTAAATACCTGGCCATCCTTTTTAAAGTGACAAACATTTTAAAAAAATATATATAAAACATGCACAGTGTGTTCTGTTTAGTTAATATTATTTTTTATGTATTTGTTTGTTTGTTTAGGATTAAGCACAAAACTACACAATGAGCTGTCTGTGCTCTACCCACCACGGGTATCGAAACCCGGTTTCTAGCGGCGTGAGTCCGCACTCTTGCCGCTGTGCCACTAGGGGACTTTTGTATATGTAAAAATATGTCACTGTTTGTTGCTAAAATTTTAGTCGTATTCAATGTTAATTTTCGTGTAATAATCAAAAGATTTTTCTTTCAAATTGTATGTTATATAGAGAACAAAACCATAACATATTTTACTGCGAACTACTACATATGGCCCTACATATATCGTATGTGTTAACAACTGTTCAATGTTTGGAGTTACCTACTCCATGAGGTAATATAACCGCTCCGTTAGCTTCATGTCTTTCTTTACTGCCCTTGCAAGCTTCGCGTTTTTACTGCGTTCTTTTCTTCATTTCATGTATTTGATATCTTTCGGTTCAATAAAATTTCAATATTCGTCGTGATTCTGTCTTCAGTGTTTCTAATTACAAAAATTTATGAGTATAAGCCTTACATTTCGTCCGTGTGCTTTTCCACAGTTGTTGGAGGCTTTCCGTTGTTGTTATCTTCAGAAGAACTTCCGTTCTCGTGAGGCTATCGTTAATTCTTCTGTCCTCCATTCCAATTCTTCTGGGTTTTATAATTATCTTATGTATTTATGAAAACTTTACTTTTATTTTATCTTCTAGTTGGCGATAATAAACTTTTCTGCTCTTTATTAGTTATTATAAGTTTCATGTAACTTTGTTTGGCTTCGCTTTTCTTTATGTAAGCTTCCTATCCATTGCATGTTCCTCTGATCAGATCTCTGCAAACTTTCCACGTTTCCAAGCTTTCCATCACTATCAAAATTTTCTTTCCAGTTATTTTAGATATCACGTTCGTCTTTTGAGTGTTTCAGAGTGACTCAGCGATATGCTTGGGGACTTGTAAAGTTAGAATTTGGAGTTTGATACTAACGATGGGCACAACGCAGATAATTTATTTGTAGGTCCGCACATAATTTTTTTTATATACGTTACTTAAATTACCATTAGCCTCCTAAAGTGAGTCGAACGTGGCCTAGTGACTAAATGAATGAAGTCAAAGATTCATTGTTCTTGTTTAGTTGCCGTAGACACGCGCTCTGCACTTTGGAGCTGTGGGTACGCTCTAAGTTTAACTGCAAACCCTACTGTTTGGACAGACGAGAGTGCATGCTCTTGCTGATACTTCTTTTCTAATCTTTCGGTCCTAAATTTATGATGGCTATACAAAGGTAGCCCTTGTGCATCTTTTGGAATTCCTCCAGTGGCACAGCAGTATGTCTGCTAGAAACCAGGTCTCTATGCCCATGGTGATAGACCTTTGTACAGCTTTGAGCTTGATAACAAACAACAAATACTTTTGAGAATTCTTAAACAAACAAACACGATATTCTGCAATTTGCATCGTCAGAACAACACGTAAAATGTCAGACTTTTCTTGAGATTGTCAGTATATTTTATTCTTATTCACCTGCAGAAGAGGATGAAACATAACTTGGCAGCCCACATCACAATTTTCAAGTCATTCACTGTCCATAGTTTGCGCTGCAATCACAACTGAAGCAAGTTTTTCAATTTTTCATAAACAACCTTTGTCAGTTATCGACCATCTTATGAAGACAGTAATGCATGTAACAGTTAAAGGTAGTCAAATTCTGAATACAGTTGAAAACATTGACTAATTGGAATATATATTTTGTATGTTGTTAGTCTTGTTCTCACTTCTGGTGAGCCACTAATGATTGGCATCAACGTTCTTTTTATTGAAATAAACGATCTTTGACGAGGTAGTTCTTGCTACATGAGCAGCAATTATCATGTCCCTTAGAAGTTCAAAGACTCCCTTGCTCTTATCCATTGTATCAACTAAACATGGTATGAATATACAACTGTATTTATAGGCATTTCACCTTCACCTCACACCTTAGCTGATCAGCCAGTTTTATATACAGATAGAGCGAACGTTTCCTAACTGTGTGAAGGATTCTAATAAAGTGATTAATCAGTTCATTTTTTTCGGGTTCCTATTTCTAGTTTTCTCAATTTCTATTATTATTGGGGTTTTCCTTAGCAGTTTTGTTTTTCTTTTGTTTCCATTAACCTTAAATTAATTTTTTGTTTTGAATTTTTTTAAGCTTTCCATATCCTTTATTAACGTCAGCTGCTTTCATATTATGCTTCTTCATGTTTGTTTCAAGCCCTTTACTAATTCCGTCCGAGTTTATTCAGTTATTATGTGTGTTCAATTTTTTTAAACTTTATCTTCCCTTAATTTATTATTACCTTCTATTCATTTCCTGTACATCTCTTTAGATGTTGTCGGCATTCTTTGATCTTGATTCATCTTTTATTATTTCCTTTAAACTTTCCATGTGCTTCATTTTTTTTAATTTTTCAAAGTTATTTTGGTTTTGCGATTTCATTTTATTTATCCTCGTTTTATTTACTTGTCTTTCTTTCTATATTTTGTATCTTTCCTTACTCTAAAATTACGTTTTCATGACTCTCCGTGCTTGCTTGTTGTAAAGTGTAAAGCATAAAAATAAGCTAATTGCGCTATGTTTGTAACAAGCATCGAACCAGAAACTCTAGTTTTGTAAGTTTACCATCTTACCATAGAATCACCTGTGGTCAATAATTTGATTTTCTATTTCCTTCAGTTTCACAATAACGTTTTCACCTTTTGCTAAATTTTATTATCAATATCAGATGGTGCTATTCAATTTGTATACATTGTTTTTGTACAGTAGTCTCTCCCGCGATTCCTTTAAAATATTTTGGAATATGCAGTATACACGTATTTTGGTGTGATATAATAACGGTGTGTCGGTGTGATATAATAACGGTGTGTCGGTGTGATATAATAACGGTGCGTCGGTGTGATATAATAACGGTACGTCGGTGTAATATAATAACGGTACGTTGGTGTGGTACAATAACGGTACGTCGGTGTGATATAATTACGGTGCGTCGGTGTGGTATAATAACGGTACGTCGGTGTAATACAGTAACGGTACATCGGTGTGATATAATAACGGTACATCGGTATGATATAATAACGGTACGTCGGTGTGATATAGTAACGGTGCATCGGTGTGATATAATAACGGTACGTTGGTGTGGTACAATAACGGTACGTCGGTGTGTTATAATAACGGTGCGTCGGTGTTGTATAATAACGGTACGTTGGTGTGATATAATAACGGTGCATCGGTGTGGTATAATAACGATGCATCAGTGTGATATAATAACGGTACATCGGTGTGATATAATAATGGTGCATCGGTGTGGTATAATAACGGTGCATCAGTGTGATATAATAACGGTACGTCGGTGTGGTATAATTACGGTACGTCGATGTGGTATAATAACGGTACGTCGGTTTGGTATAATTACGGTACGTCGGTATGGTATAATAATGGTACGTCGGTGCGATACAGTAACGGCACATCGGTGTGATATAATAACGGTACATCGGTGTGATATAATAACGGTGTGTCGGTGTGATATAATAACAGTATGTCGGTGTAATATAATAACGGTACGTTGGTGTGGTATAATAACGGTACGTCGGTGTGATATAATAATGGTGCTTCGGTGTGGTATAATAACGGTGCGTCGGTGTGGTATAATTACGGTACGTTGATGTGGTATAATAACGGTACGTCGGTGTGGTATAATAACGGTACGTTGGTGTGATACAGTAACGGTTCATCGGTGTGATATAATAACGGTACATCGGTGTGATATAATGACGGTGCATCGGTGTGATATAATAACGGTACGTCGGTGTGATATAGTAACGGTGCATCGGTGTTGTATAATAACGGTGCATCAGTGTGATATAATAATGGTGCTTCGGTGTGGTACAATAACGGTGCATCAGTGTGATATAATAACGGTGCATCGGTGTGGTATAATATCGGTGCATCGGTGTTGTATAATAACGGTACGTTGGTGTGATATAATAACGGTGCGTCGGTGTTGTATAATAACGGTACGTTGGTGTGATATAATAACGGTGCATCGGTGTGGTATAATAACGGTGCATCGGTGTGGTATAATAACGATGCATCAGTGTGATATAATAACGGTACATCGGTGTGATATAATAATGGTACGTCGATGTGGTATAATAACGGTACGTCGGTGTAATACAGTAACGGTACGTCGATGTGATATAATAACGGTGTGTCGGTGTAATACAGTAACGGTACGTCGATGTGATATAATAACGATACGTTGGTGTGGTACAATAACGGTACGTCGATGTGATATAATAACGGTGTGTCGGTTGTTTGTGCTTCTTGCTTTTATTTTTTCATGTATTTCGTTTTTCTTTCTGTAACTTTTCTGTAGCCCAGGTGTCTAATTAGTATCAAAAAATAAAAAGGTATTTGAAACAAACTAAGACTAAGTGTTTTACTAACAATAGACAGTCTAAGTAAAAATGCATTTAATTTACACTTTTATCAATGTGCATTTATCCTATCTAAGGAACACTTGTTTGGGTGTCATTTTCATCTGGCCTTATACGAACAATAAAACATTTATTTTACTTTTTTGATTAATTCCAAAATAAAAAATTTCCACGGACTGTTCTCTGTATAACAAGAACATTTTCGTATGCACAATAATGCTGAATAAGAAAAGCTGTACATTAATCCATGAAATTAATACTCGTGTTGATGGACAAATGTTTGTACAGTAAAGAAAAACATCAAACAAAACAGCACATGGAGACAATTTGTCGGTTGCCATGGACTGAATCTACACAGCTTTCTTTGCATATTGTTTTAATGAATGGTAAATCAAACACACATTACAGCTCATTTGACATTTCTCAGCCTGAAAGGAACGTAGATCAAATGTATACAATACCGAGTAGAAATCCTTGTTAAAACAACGGATTTTAAAAAAAAATAGATAGAAGTGTTATTCAAGTTGAAACTGTTTGGTGTGCATGTTAAGATGGCACGCAATATATGTAAGTAGAAAACGTTTAGATGATTACGTAATTTTCTAAAAACGGATATGTTGTGAAATACTTTATTTGGTTATAGTGTATGTATGTGTTAAGCTGACAAAGCTGAATTTCCAAACGAACGAACAAGTTCGTTTTCTGTAGAAATAAAAACGCAATAAAAGTATGATAACATTTTTTTCTCCATGAGATTTTAAAAATTTGGGCACCTACTCTAGAACCATACTGAAGATATTAGTTGTGTGAAATCTAAAGTTAACCCTTGTAACTTATCTGTATGTTATTTATCTACCAAGTAAGGTTTAATACTAACTCTTTAAACTTTCATGTTTATTAGCTATCTATCACAAACATTGCTGAATAAAAATCCCTACTGCGTAATTTAAAACGACTAGTCAAGCCTAACCCCCACACCAGAAGCATAGCTGTATGTCTACAGACTTACAGTGCAATAAACTGGGTTTTAATAACCTATGGTAAGCATATCATGGATAGCCCATTGTGCAGTTTTGTACTTAAGTACAAACAAACACCAGATTGGTCAAGTTTACGAGGTAAACAATTTAAAAGAATTATGTATAAATTATACTATTGTTTATACTTTTGTGTTGGGTACAATGTCAAAAATTCCTAAAAGTCTACAAACTCAAATCAAAGCTGTAATACTGAATACTAATTGTTAAGCAGATTTCTTTATCATACGTTTATCTATGCACACACATTTCAATTACAACAGTTATTTTAACGTTTAATACAGGAAGTAAGAAGCAGAATAGTATCACAGTATTGAAATCGGACACTTAGGTAAATTGAAGTCCCTGTGTTTTGTCTAACCATATTGAAATCGAACATTTCGGTAAATTGAAGTCCCTGTCTTTTGTCTAACCATGTTGAAACCAGACATTTAGGTAAGTTGAAATCCCAGTGTTTTATCATTTGGGAACACTAAGATGTTTATTTCATACGGTTCACAAAAGGTAGTCCTGGTGCTCAGTTCTTACAGCATATAAATCAAACTCTGTGCAACATCTGGTATTAAGTCTGTACTATAAACAAAATGTACCCTCAGTGCTAAAATCACATCATAAAAAATTGTAGAATAAATCTGATTCAATTGATATAACGATATGATAGGTAGGGCACCTACAGTGTAAAAAGCAGGCTTTAGTTAGGTTATCAGTCCATATAATAGAGAAAACTTTGTTTAGTGTTAAGTCAGGTCCGTGGGACAGGTTTGTCTTTGTTTTGATTTATTACAAATCATCTATGATTAACAATTAACAAATGATGTTAATAAATCAAACAACTAAGAAAAGCTTGATGAGAAAGAAGTAAAACAACTGAAGATAAATTTTCGATGTTGTTTTTATTTGTAACAATAATGATTTACATGTTTCTTTGTTAAAGTAAGGCCCAAGTAAAATATTGAAAACAACGTTATTACTGAAATATAAGTAGATACTTAACCTAACATATCTGGGTTCTCCTTAAAGATTGCTGATTGAATGGAGTAGAACACATCGGATAAAGTGTGGAGATGAATATCTACAACCTCTTGGGGTAAGAGAGTAATAGCATGTACAAAGCACATTTATCAAAACTTCTGACAAAACACGTTTGCATTTAAGTTTTGCTGTTATGGTTAATTGAAATAAAAAGTACTATAACCAGGGAGGCTCTCATTTCTTCAAAACAAAATTATGGTAAGAGATTTACCTGTACTACCGTAATTACCGTTTATATACAAAGTTATTATTTAACATTTTAATAACACTAACTAAAACTACAAAATTCGTAGCTAATATGCAGTAACTGCTCACTATGAACGAAGCTTAAAACGGCTTTTATGGCAAGCGTGATGCTGTCCAAACGAAATCAATCGTTTGAGGATAGTTGCAGCTGTCAAGAAAAGTATTACAACAGTGTTCTTAATTCAGTGTTCACGATTCAGTATGCGATGTAGTATTAATGTACACATGTATACGTTGTATAGGTTCCCAGATGATTCACTTGCTGTAACCTTCTAAGCACATGAAAGAAACGTCAAATCAATAAAATTACAAATACAAATACATTCATATTTATCTGAATAAATTTAAAATGTACAGTTCACTTCGACATTTAGGTCTCATATGTGTGCGTGTTATGCGTGATTCACGTTGTTCACGAATGTGACACAGAGTAATTGAAACTACGAGCTTTTGTTTTTCGGTCAAGCAGTAGAAACAATTAGAGTTAGTATTTAGTTTTGTGAAAAGATAAAAACTTTTTGAGTTTTGTGAAAGCATTTTAAATGTTTTATAGTAAAATATGTAGTTAGTTGTAGCCTACGTACTCAATATTGTTTCTTAATATCATTACAAAGGGCCTCCTTGTAATGTTACTACAAATTTCAGGTTTGAGGTGTTACTTAAAACAGGATAATGGTTAATATTTTAATTACAGTAACTACTGTCGTAAAAGCTGTCTCGTGTCATTCTTTTAGTGGTTCCTAATTCATTACATTACTTCATTGATTTTACTCTCCTATTTCAAGGAATTGTCCACTTGCATATATATTTAGAACTGAAAATATAATCTAAGCTACATTTAGAAACGAATATTTAAGTCCTGAAACAATAGGTTTTCGATTTCATACACAAAATTGTTTGTCTGATCCGACCAAAACTAAAGGTTTACAGTAACAAATATATTTTATTTCAATTTTTCAAAAAAACAAAGCCGTGACTCTTAAAACTGACAAGGCGTGAATCTACCGACTTCCTTTCTACACGTTTCTTACATTAACTTTCTCTGTGAATGGCTGAAGTGGCTACACTGAGTAATTTCACTAGACAATCGCCAATTTAAATTTGAGAAAGACTTGTTATTGTTATCTTAATCCAAAGTAAATCAATGTGTTACCTACATTCTGTCCAGTTTGGCGAATCAAGAGACCGACATAACCAGGTGGTTAGGGCGTTCGATTCGTAGTTTAAGAGTCGTGGGTTCGAATACCTGTCACACCAATCATACTGGTCCTTTCAGCCAAGGAGGTGTTGTAAAGTTACGGTCAGTCTCACAACACAATGTAACACAAATTTTGTTCCTGAATAGTATGTGTTATTTCATAATTGCTTATGTTGTAAAAGTAGAAATTAACCTATTTTCTATGTAAAATCGGGCAAATTTGCACATTTTCATTTACATAAGGTCTGAATAAAACAACATATGAATCAAGATTTACATGTATTTATACTAAAGTTATACAAAAATGAACAAAAATGTTTAGAAGTGAGTAGTTTTTTGAGATTTGCGACTGTAATGTAAATCACTTTCACATATCAGCCCCCAAATACAGTCTCCCATCGTGTTTTGTTATACGCTCCTTGGTAGCAGCGTTCACAGTCCAGTAAATCTTGGTGGAAGCGCTTGCCTTGCTCCTCTGAGCATGCTCCTATATCCTCCTTGAATTTATCAAGATAAACGTTAAGGATATGGACTTTCAGGGACATCCTGCAGCTTATTTTGCCGTAGTTCTTCACCAGAGCCTCAATCAATTCCACATAATTTTCAGCTTTGTGATTGCCCAAAAAGCCCCAAACCACAGCGACAAAGCTGCCCCAAGCTTTTTCTCCCTTCCTACTGAGCTTTTTGGGGAATTCTGTGCACTCCAGGATCTTCTTTATTTGTGGTCCAACGAAGAAATCATTGTGGTCAGTGCTTCCTGTTGCAGTGCGCTGCAGTGTTATTATGAAGAATAAATTTATTTCATCCATAACTAATGTGTAAGAGGCTCATGTAAAATATTTGATATGGGATATTTTTTATACTATTGGAAATTTAAAAAATGAATTAAATATATTTAAATTTTAAAAGATCTAACATTTTATAATATAACATTTACTATTCAAGAAGCAAAAATTGTCCTTCTTACCTTCTAGAGTTTTTTCTGCAGCTTGAAGGTAAAATGAGGTGACCAGGGTTTGTCTTGATCCCCGACAGGCATGCCGAAATATGCCTTGCAGGCTCCACACATTTTAGCAGATGCTGTCACAGAATGCTGTTTCTCTCTTGTCTTGATAAGTTGGCCACATACATAGCAGAATGTGTCTGAAGAATGCTTGCAGTTTCTTCATGCCATCTCTGATAAAATCAAATAGGTCTATGTGTTCACTTACGCAGCTAGAACTAAGCTGAAGTGGTGACTGGTGAGCCCCTGTATATATATTACTATGGAAATTTCTAGAAAATTTTCGTAAGTTCTACAACATTCTAGAAAATTCTCTGTCAGCTACTCAGCACTGAATCTACCTGGAATGTTCTATAAAATGGGTAAATTTGAAAATTTCTTTACCCAGGTCACAATAGGTCTTTTTCCATTTACTTTAGGCGTAAACAATTTGGAAATAACACCTTCTGCTCAAGAACAAGAAAAAGTAAAATTTTTGTTACATAGTGCTATTCGTTGGTAAAAGAGTTGCCCAAGAGTTGGGGTGGGTAGTGATAACTAGCTGCCTTTCATTTTGTCTTCAACTGCTAAATTAGCTATGGCTAGCGCAGATACCTCTCATGTAGTTTTGCGCGAAGTTCAAAAACAAAATGGTGAATCGAACACTTGTTTTTGTGCTGTAAGTTCATAACTTACCGTTGACCAACCGAACGACCTTAGAAAATAATAAAATAAACTTTGCTTATAATTTTACAAATCGTGAAAACCACCAGAACTTCTCAAAATGCAATGTCATCCTCCAATCCAGGTTATGTCAAGGGAAATTAGTCTTTGCAACACTTATGTCTTAGTGTATATGATAAACTCGTTAGTTAGTGATTTGAAACTAATCAATTACTTAACTAGCACGCTGTTCACATATAAAGAAAGAAATACGTAAGGGCAAGATTAACACATTTCGAGACTGGACACTTCCTATTTCCTTGAGGATGTAATTACCTTCAGTGAAATTTTGTAAACTCTGCATGAATAAAGATATATTTAATTATCAGTTACGATATTTTAATACCTACATATCACCAGCTCACCAAAAATGTATATTTGAATTCATTCGATTTCACAAGGGCATTAAATACAAAATGTAAGAGCAAAATTAAACAGGTTTATATCATATATTTTATTTCTACTCAAGTTTGTTTTTGTTTGGTTGTTGTTGTTGTTTTTATAACTTCTCATTAATGCTCGAAATGGGAGGTAATGTCAGCAAAACTATGGGTGAGAGAGAGTAAGTATATTTATTATTACTAATAAATGTCTATGTTTTTCAAGTCGGTAGGCTGTAGGGTTCTCATTCTGTTTAACCAATAGTAACGTATGACATTTAATTTCCCCAATGACATAAGCTGTTAACTAACACGTTTTCTTACACCTATCACTCTGAATGATGATTACATGTTTATCGGAATGTTTGTTTTTTTAATTTCGTACAAAGCTGCACAAGGGCTATCTGCGCAAGCTGTCCCCACTTTAGCAGTGACAGACTAGAGAGAAGGCAGCTAATTATCACCATCCATTTCCAACGAATAGTGGGATTGATCGTCACATTATAACACCTTCACGACTGAAAGGGCTAGCATGTTTTTGTTGTGACGCGGATTCGAACCCCGCAATCCTCAGATTACGAGTCGAGTCTAGCGCCCTAACAACCTGGCTATGCCGAGTCTGTGTATACGAAAATCACGCAACTACTTCATACTTGTATGTCCCCGCTAGTACAGCGGTATGTCTCCGGATTTAGAACGCTAAAATCAGGGGTTCGATTCCCCTCAGTGGGCTGAGCAGATAGCCCTTTGTGGCTTTGCTATACGAAAAAACACACACATACTTATATATATATATATATAAGTTGTATAAAAAAACAAACAAACAAACAAAGTTTCTGCATTCTGGTTTTCTAGATATGTTTTTTTAAAAGACATAAAAAATGTTGATTCTACGTTCACAGTAAAACCGTTAAAGTTACAATAGAGACGACTGGTTCGATAACTGTTTGCGAGTTGATTTACACTCTCAATGCAACTGTATACCCCTCAAAAGATAGTATTGTTCTCTATATCTTCCAAACGACTAAGTGTTGTGGCTCTTAAACTTTTATATACTTGATTTTATTTCTTAAGCCTAACCATATATACAATTCGCCGGGTTTTTGTTTTCAAACTTTACGATCTTTAAAAGCAGAAAGTATTCGGTGATTTGGATCATTGGTTAAACTTAATATTTTATCTGTATTTCCTTTACTTTTCAATTTCGAAAGAAATTTGATGAGTGAAAAAAAATATGAAAAAAAGCTTGATAGCAATAGCGTGGCGAATAAAACCAGCATAGTAATCTAGTCAATAGCATTTCAGAATCATAGTCACAGTTTTGCGTGAATATGAAATTTTAGTGTCAGAATATAAGTTTTACAACGCTGGAAGAGCTTCAAAAAGAGCAATTCACCGATATATGTTCAAACAGGCTTTATTTAAAGATGAGATTTATGCTTTCTGAGCTCTTGTCAGGAGCTGGGCTATATCGTTTCAGTAATCTTTGTTTTTCGCGTATATATATATATTGTTATGTTATTCTTATTAATATTTTAAAATATTTCTGTAATCCGTGTGGATTTGTTTTGAGGCATTGCGTGATTAAATGTACATTGTTATTATACAGCAAAATACTTCACTGAGTTAGAAGCCATGAATCAGGTTTACATGAGTCTATTCGGCGCTGTTTTGGAAAATTGAAAGAACAACAAAGTATGTTATAGAAACATCAAGTACAGCTTGAGCTGGTACACACATTTCATTAATCTTATAACAAAATGCATTTTCACTTCACACTTGGTTATTGTTTAGTTTGCTAGTTTAAACTTGTAAGTTAAAGATATTTTTATAGAACAATGGAAACGTTTCACGTATTATTGAGAAGTTTTACCAGTGTTGTTTCTTCTTGTAATTCAGTACAAACAATTTTAGGGTTAGCCAGTCTGAACGGTTGTTTATTTACAAAGTATTTTCTGTTATTAATAGTAAAACACTTCGTTCTTTTTTTCTCAACTAAGTGTTGTATGACGTATAAAAACATTTGTATTTGAATATCAAATATTATTTTACCACTTCATTAAAGGAATAGAAAGGATTGAACCTCAAATTGTAAAATTATAAGCCCTCTAATTTATCACTGAGCACCTTGAGAGGTTTATTCAGGAAGTAAAATAAAGTATACGGTCTGAGGCGTCTTTTTTGCACTACTTCACCTTCTTAGTACTCCAACTGGTCAAATGTTATGAATATAACAAAAACGTTTAGATTTTTCGTCCTATAATTCAAAACGAATAAATGTTTTGCAGTCAAATAAAATGTCATGATATTTTGTTTTTGTGACATCATATGGATATCATTTTTAACAAATCTACCTGATCAGTATTTTTCGGGAATTTTTCCTTGTTAGGTTTTTGTTATCACATCCGATAAGCAATTGGAACATGTGCCGACTGAATAGAGACCAGGTCTTGCCCATTTACATTGCAGCTAACTTAGACCTAGCGAGATATTGGGGAAGGTTTAATAATATGATTACTTATGAAGTAGTTATATTCTCTCTTTAGATTGTCTGCTACATCCCTTAATTGCTTAAAAGACATAAGAGGAAAATAATATTTCATCAACGTACCGAGTAGGGTGAATTATCTCTGGTTCAACGAACTGCTCTCTACACATTTAGTATACGTAAATGTCAATTTGGTGACATTATTTTGTCCGTTCATTCTTACAGTATTCTGTTTATTACAAAAGTATATTACAGAAGTCAAATAGACATTTATTATACAAGATAGCTCGAGAGTAAGATATATAATTTATTTACGATAATCAGTTTTATTCTAAACATAAACCTATATTATGACTTTTAATTGAAATATATTGTGAAATAAGGTGAAAGTGCCCATTACTTTAGGGAGTTTTGTAAAATTACTCGACAAATTAACTTGTCTAAACTACTTACAAATTACAGATGTTACTTAATTCTTAATATATTCTCAAGTTGAAAATAAGTAGCAGCAGACAGTCACGTTATTTTGAAATATTCACTCGCTGAAAATAAAGTCCACTTTTAATTTCAATGTTTATCAGTTAACGAGAAATACATTACGTTCATTCAATACCATGATGACCTGACATGGCCAGGTGTTTAAGACACTCGACTCGTAACCCGCGGGTTCGAATCCTCGTAACACCAAACATGCTCGCTCTTTCAACCGTGGAGCTGTTATAAATTACGGTCAATCCCACTATTCGTTGATAAAAGAGTAGCTCAAAAGTTGGCGGTGGGTGGTGATGACTAGCTGACTTCCCTCTAGTTTTACACTGTTAAAATAGGGACGGCTAGTGCAGAAAGTTCTCGGGTAGATTTGCGCGAAGTTTGAAGAAAAATAACAAATACCATGACTTTTGAAACCTCAAAATGTATTTACAGAAATTTCGTATCAAACCTAAGTGTTAATGTCGTTTTCTTCGCATTAACACTTTAGTTGTTACCAGAAGATATACTAATCATATTAAAGTAAATTTCATGCTTTGATTGATTAAGCAGTTAGTTTGCTTGTTCTATATTACAGCAAGTTACGCTTGCAACCATTTGTTTTGTCCTGATTAAGTACATATTTGGCTTATATTATGTTTGCTTTAGATCCACGGTTATTAATTTCAAGATCAAGTATTTTTATTAACTTTAAGTTTAAAATTTTGTGCAGAGTAGTTACTAATATACTAAACGTTATATACATGACTTAACCTTTGACCTCATACCAACGACTTTGGTGTTTAATATAAATTAATTTATTACTTCTCGTTCACCTATTCTGCAAGATTTCAGACAACAACAAAAAATTAGACACTCTTTCATAATGAAACTCGTTACTATCGGAATTTCAATAAAAACAGCAATCGGAAAAAAATTCCCCCATTTAAGACCATGCTTAGCGTCATCAACTCCTTATATGAAACTTTTTTTAACAGGCTTTAAACTGAGAAAGACGGAGAAATGAATTTATTGACTGGTAATGGAAGCTGATATTTTAATGGTGACGTTCTTTTCACTGTACTTAGTATTAACACCACTGTCACGTTCTGTTATGGCTGTTTTCGTGGATGACTCTCAAACCATCAACAATAACAATGTGTAAATACGTCAAAAGAAAGCCAAACCTTTCAGCTGTAAAACAATCTTAGAAGACAAAAAGTGAAGATTTCATGTTTTAGCTTTTTCATGTAAAAGTTTTTCTTTTCTCTTTTTGTGCATGTTGCATTTTATAAGAGGATATTATTAATCTTTATTTTTATGATAATCACTGATTTCATAATATCGAGGCCCGGCATGGCTAAGTGTGTTAAGGCGTTCGACTCATAATCCACGGGTCACGGGTTCGACTTTCGGTCGCACCAAACGTGCTCGACATTTTAACCGTGGGGGCGTTATAATGTGTCGGTCAATTCCACTATTCGTTGATAACAGAGTAGTCCAAGAGTTTGGCGATGGGTGGTGATGACTAGTTGCCTTCCCTCTAGTCTTACACTGCTAAATTAGGGACTACTAGCACAGAGAGCCCTCGAGTAGCTTTGCGCGAAATTCAAAACATACAATCATAATATCAAAATTTGTGAACAGTGGTCCCAACTGTGCTGAAATAAAAAGGAAACTCTATTCATAGTTTTGTTCTTTTATGTTACCCACACGGCCATTCTGTACACTGAATTCTTCAGGCATTCCAGAAAGTTGTTGTTGTTGTTTTGAATTTAGCACAAAGCTACACAATGGGCTATCTGTGCTCTGCCCACCACGGGTATCGAAACCCGGATTTTAGCGTGTAAGTCCGCAGACATACCGCTGAGCCACTGGGGGGGCCATTCTAGAAAGAGTGACAAGTAAAACATGTACGAGTAACTGATGATGATCTGACACCAGTCTTTTCCAGAAGAACATATTTTCTTTCTCGATTGACAAGAGTGCTCTAGCACTAGAATGTCTAATAAAAAACGTTTTTCTTTTCGATTGACAAAGATGCCATAATGCCAGTCTTTCATATTGATAGACATTCTCACTTTTGACTGACAAATGTGTCATAACACTAATGTCAATACTATTGCGCCAGGTCGATCACGGCCACGTGGTTAACGCACTAGACTCGTAATCTGACAGTCGCGGGTTCGAACCTTTGTCACACATGTTGGCCCTTTTGGTCATGCAGGCGTTATATGTGACGATCACTCCCACTATTCGTTGGTAAAAAGAGTATCCCAAGAGTTGGCGAGGGGTGGTGATGAGTAGCTACCTTTTCTCTGGTATTATACTACTAAATTAGGGACGACTAACGCAAATAACCCTCGTGTAGCATTGTACGAAATTCAAAACAAATCTTTTCAATAAGCCCCCCAGTGGCTGAGCGGTATGTCTGCAAATTTACACGCTAAAATCCGGGTTTCGATACCCGTGGTGGGCAGAGCACAGATAGCCCATTTGTGCTTAATTCAAAACAACAACAACAACTTTTCAATAAATATTGTTGAAACTCTGATAATACAATTTTGAAAAGTTGGTCAAGAATAAAAGCGGTCATAACAATAAATTCCTACTACACGATCATCCTCAATCATTTCCCTTTGAAAAGTTGGAAACATTCTTATTCATAACCATTCGTAGTTTGTTTGTATTTTAATTTCGCGCAAAGCTACACGAGGGCTACCTGCGTTAGCCGTCCTTAATTTAGCAGTGTAAAACTAGAGGGAAGGCAACTAGTCATCATCACCCACAGCCAACTCTTGGGCTACTTTTTTACCAACGAATTGACCGTCACATTACAACGATCCCACTGCAACGGGGATTTAAACCGGCGACCCTCAGATTACGAGTCGAACGCCTTAACCTACCTGGTCATGCCAGGCCCATATTCCTAGTATTATAGACTAGACATAAAAAGACTACATCTCTGCTGTCATGTTGTACACCATGCAATCAATTAATTTGGTATAAAAAAAATAAATGAGATGTTCTGCATTTATTTATAAGGTGACTAGAAACAAAGTGATCTAATAGTCCGAATACGGTGTGGATACAATTCAATAACCAATTTTTTCATCAGAAGGAAAAAATATTATATTTACCCCTTTTCTTTCTAATAAATTGTTATCCAACGAACTTCCGATTTTATCAAAGGTTTTTGCCCACGACAAAACCCTGTACTTAATTTTGTAATAATGTTTTGATAGTTTGTTAGGAATGTGATCATGTTATGAACTCCACTATTACTGATCAACTGGAAAACTGCATTATTATACGATTCACACCCTTAACTGAACGAGCTACACTGCCCCATTGTTACCACTAATACTACTAGATATTCATCTCTCTATATGGCTTCTACCCACATATTTAAGTTATTATTTACCGAACTGTCCGCTACTTAGAACATTGTCGATCTCTACTCATATATTCATCCCCTAATTTCAACTTTGTTGAAAAGTCCTAATATTTACCTACACATCCTGCTACCAACCTCCCCTCTGGCGCAGCCAGTTAAGGTGCTCCACTCGTAACCTGAGGATCTCGGGTTTGAATACCCGTTACACCAAACATACTTATTCTTTCAGCCGTGGGGGAGTTATAATGTGACGTTCAGTCCCACTATTCGTTGGTAAAAGACTAGCCCAAGAGATGGCGGTAGGAGGTGACATGCTGTCTTCCCTCTAGTCTTACACTGCTAAATTAGGGACGACTAGAGCAATTACCTCTCGTGTAGCTTTGCGAGAAATTAAAAACATGAGAAACCACATTAACTTAAAGCCATCTACCCGAATACATTCAATATTCCAGATATTTTTCATTGGACATATTTCCTCTAAATATTCCTTGGTTCCTCTGATCTATGACTCAACCAAACATTATTTTAATGTTCAATAAAGAAAAGTACCTCGACTTAAAAAAGCAGTTTAAGGTGAAATAGTTATAAAGAATTATGTAACGCCTAAAACAATTAATTTATTTTATTTAAATTTATAAAAGTTCAGTCACTCATAGCATAATGTGAGTACTGATACACGAACAGACGCGCCTAGCGACATAAAGTTTAGTCGTTCGTGGCATAACTGTCGCACGATGTACAAACGATAAGTCTTGGACTCCCTAAAATGGACACAGCCAATGTGGATTTGCTATAACTAAACACATACTCGCATATAGCATACTTGGATACGAATACACAGGAAAACGCGCCTGAAGACATAAAATCAAAGTATAATGGGTCATGTCGTAATATGGATGTTGGTAGACAGGGTGACTAGATCGCGAACATAAAAGTTACTACGATAATCTGGTACCTCACCACCAGGGGAAGCGAATTCTCCAATAATAGTGTCAGAAACTAACAGAAGTTTGTAAGATAGATGGAATACTGGTTTCACTGCAAAACATGTTCGTGGTGAATACACCAGTTGAATCCCGTGAACTGATTTTCTTCTTGAATTTAAATGAAATTAAAATCTACAAATCATTATATTTACTCATCAAAAACCCTGTAGGAAGAAGAAATAAATGAATAAATCTGAAAAGCTCTCAGAGATCGGGTTCACAATAGTGGACTTCCTGACGTAAATACATTAATTTTAGGTGACAGATTATACGGCTGAACCTTATTAGTGTTTATTATTATAAAATTCCGGAATACAAATGTGAAATGCGCTTTGCTCAGGTTCTAAAATAAGCAAACGAGCTAACTTTCCGCCCTTTACTCGCAATAATCAGTTAGTAAGGAAACTAAGATTTTCTTATTTCTTCTGAATTTCTGTCATAACCTCCTACCGACTATCAAAATAACCATCGGTACTGTTTCAAACAGCTCTAACAATCCCAGCAATGCTCTAACTTGTTACTGTGAACATCCTAATGAAATATTTACTTACTCAACTCTTGTCTTACTTCGGAAACTTTATAAGAAAAACAACATTTTGATCCTATTAACTATGAGTGAAATTTTGAGATTTAGTGACTGCATAGTTTCTGCAATCACGGCAAGAAACCAACTAGCCTCCGAAACACAACCAACCTTATTCTCGATATGGTTTCTTGTTTGTGGACCGTATAAGATTAACGTTCTTCACATATGTGTGAAAATTGTTTTTCTATTTAATTATTTAAATAGGGTATTTCCAAGAAAATTACGTTTTTTTTTTTCAAACTTATTTATCCATGAATTCATTTAAAAGTAACATGGAACAGCCCTTTCTATATTTACACGCATACTCGTAAATCAAAATAATGTGTTTTAAACATCACGATATATTTTTGCACTGTCGGTGGACATGTTTCCCTTTCATCCACTAGGACGTTATAATGATAGATCAATCACACTATTCGTTCGTAAAAAGTAATCCAGCGTTGATGATGACTACTTGTTTCCTCTTAAGTCTATGACGGCGTGCCCCCTAGTGACTCAGCGGTATGTCTGCGGACTTACACGCTAAAATCCGGGTTTCGATACCCGTGGTGGGCAGAGCACAGATAGCCCATTGTGTAGCTTTGTGCTTAATTAAAAACAACAACAACAACTATGACGGCGTAACTAAACTTGAGTTGTGTACTACAGCAAATGTTTGTGTTATAGAATCACTGGAGTTGTTTATGTTGTTATAATATAAGTAGGTTCGTGTGATCCAATCATTAACTTGTATTATCTACTGCTATCTAAAGTTATCACCAATATTTATTTTACTCTTAAGAAACAAATACTATTCTTTAAAATCATGCTTGATTGCTAATGTTCATTCCCACATCCTTAAGGGCCTGGCATGTCCTAGCGCGTTAAGGCGTGCGCTTCGTAATCTGAGAGTCACGGGTTCGCGTACGAGTCGTGCCAAACATGCTCCCCTTCCAGCCGTGGGGGCGTTATAATGTGACGGTCAATCCCATTATTCGTTGATAAAAGAGTAGCACAAGAGTTGACGGTGGGTGGTGATGACTAGCTGCCTTCCCTCTAGTCTTACGCTGCTAAATTAGGGACGGCTAGCACAGATAGCCCTCGAGTAGCTTTGTGCGAAATTCCAAAACAACCAACCAACCAACACATTCTTGCAATTTGTTTGTTTATTTGTTTTTTGAATTTTGCACAAAGCAAGACGAGGGCTATCTGTGCTAGCCGTCATTACCCACCGCCAATTCTTGGGCTACTCTTTTACCAACGGAAAGTGGAATTGACCGAAATATAAGAACGCTTCTCAGGCTAAAAGGGCCAGGATATTTGAAGTGACAAAGATTCGAACCCGTGACCTTAAGATTACATCTCGAGCACCGTAACTACCTGACCATGCCGCGCCCTCACATTTGGTTCGTAATGTTCTTAAAACAGAGATATGAGGAAATAACATTTCAGATCCAGGAATATTAAGATCTTTTATTTTTGGAATCCATGAACTTTATTATTGTGGAAATATTAAGTTCTGTTATTTTCCATATTCGTTTGGTAATGTAATTTTCAAACCAGTTTTATTAGAGTCGCCCCTTCGTATGTGCATATTCAACGTCTGTATCTCTAAGTTTGTTTTTTAGAACAAATATTTTTATTTCATACCCTTTTATAAACATTGAATGTTAGCCTGTTGAAGTCGTTTGGTACCATAGTCAGACGCCATCTTGAATATTTCTGTGGATAAATCAACTTATTTTTACAGTTTAGTTTTTACATTACCTTTTTTTTGTCAGAAGCTGTAGACACACTTCGTTAACAATTAGTGAAAATCATTTCATGATAGCACCAAAAATACTCACTTATAAATCTTACGGTTAATTACAAACCAAAAACCCGAAACTGAACTCGTCTACATACCATTATGAACAACCGTTATTAACTTCCACTGTCAAAAACAAACTCGAGATTGAAACCAAGCTTGTGATACAATCATTTAAAAAAAAAACACTTTTAAGATTACGATTCTAATAGAATCCGTAAAAGGTTTTAAAATATTATTAAACCACTTCTGGTTTCAGTTTTTGTTCCTTCACATTTCTGGTGATTAGTTCTGTACATTACATAGCATTCACATGAAATAAATCCTTGTTTTACTAATCTTCCCACTTATCGAATGCATCTACACTATTTTTATTTAGTCGCTTGTGTCATAGGAACTTGTATGGTGATAGATAATAAATATGTTATTTACATCATCATATTTCGTTATCCGGATATTACAACACAATAGCTAAAGAAATATAATATTCGTCTCCAGTACACAAGTTTTACTGTCAACTACAGTCATATCGCTGCGCCCGACGGCAGAAATTAATCTGAAAATAGAACACCAAGATCTGTCCAAAGAAGAAAACGACTAATAAAGTAAGAAACCTCTATAACCCAAGAGATCAAAATTTAATGGAGATATCAGATCGAAACCTTCAACAACAAAAATCATGGTTTGGTCAGTCGGGTCACGTTCGTGAGTTCACTCAGCTTACAGGTAGACATCCATTTTGATGACATCTATTTTGAACAATACATTCTTTCTGACACCTAATATTAAATGTATGAAACGTGCCTAGTAAGCTGAAAGACTGCTGTCTCTTGGTTTATGGAAGCTATTTAGCATCTTCTAGCTTTATTTGCTTTCAAACATAATTCCCATTTATAGCTCATTAGATCCTTTTCTTTCCTCGTACCCCCCAGTGGCTCAGCGGTATGTCTGCGGACTTAACGCTAAAATCCGGGTTTCGATACCCGTGGTGGGCAGAGCACAGATAGCCCATTGTGTAGCTTTGTGCTTAATTCAAAACAACAACAACTTTCCTCGTTTTAACGCATCATAAAATGTTAGATACAAGGTCCATGCTAAAATATTGAAATTATTTTTGTTTTGAATTAGCTTTGTAAGTTCACAGACATACCGCTGAGCCACTGGGATAACATTTTTATTTTTACCCAATCTGAGACCAATACTAGGAGGCCAAAAATTTTGCGCAAGAATAATATATTCATTCAAGTCAGTTAAATCAAAATTATGATCCAATAACCCCAGTGAAATAGAATAAGTAATCAACATTTTTAGAAAGCTAAAATAATTTGATACTAACTGGCTTCGAGTTGTTGTTTTTTGTGATAAGGGATGCAATTGTCATAAGTCAATTTATGTTATACTTTATTACAGTGTAAATAAACGTATAAAATAAGGACTTTCAACTCATAGTTTAATGAAAGTTTAAACATTTTCATACTTATAATCAGAAATATAAATTTTTAAGTCATCTTGATTTGAGCTGAAACTAAGAATTTGTTTTGTATGATAACTTTTATTCTGTCTAAATATAAGCAATGGTTTGACACTTTATTATCAGAACCTACGTACCATTTCAGACTCAGATCTGAATTGAGCTAAAAAGGCACGTTTGATCATATTATTATGAAAACAATCCCTGTAACTCAATAAATTATTGAAATGAGTACGTTTGCAGTCAATCTAGCAGGCACGAGGAAACACAAAGATGTTGCAGTATCCAAAAGAAGCGTCCTAGTGGTTAAATATCTGGCAGTTATAACACTGGCCAAGACAGTTTTATTGTTAGGTTACTCCGATCATTCGAGTTTATCAACAGTGTCAAAAAGTAAATAAAAATATCTTCTACAAGGTAGAATTGTGGCCACAAACACGTAGTCGCAGAAAGAGGAGAAATGCATATAAACAGGATGGTAAAATAAGACCGTTATTGAAGAAAAGATGGCACGAAAAACATTACATACAGAACAACCTACATCCTTCTCACCCGTAACTTGTCAAGAATGTTGCAACAAATGAGCTACATCAGTAGAAGACCATTGCGTAAACCACTGATTTCAGTTTGTAACAAAGATAAATTACTCAATCAATTTTAAAAACGGAGGCATTGGACTTAATTATTTCAGAAAAAAAACATTGTAGAATTTTGTAGCAACGCTGATAAAATACAAACAGCTAAGCTGTTTACATGATCATGTCACACAATAAGATTCACACTAGAGAATGGGTGAGAAAATATTAATGTGTTGTCTTTACATTACATGCTTATCTCTTTGAAGTAAATAATATCTTTGTGTAATCTCCCCAATACTGGAATAAATTTAACTTGTTGTAGAACGTGCATCTTTATATGGAGGTGAAACAGGCAGATATTTATTCTCAAGATGGTGGAAACCTAGATGTCATAAAACACATGAAATAATATCGCAACTTTCCACTGTCACATATTATATAGCCATCTGAAGCTGTATCATAAATGGCCAAATGAAGTTATATCATAAATGGTCAATCAAAGCTATATCATAAGAAATCCATAAGAAGAAGACATTTAATGTCGTACGCCCTACCTGGATAGTCATTTCTAAAAAACATTATGACAGAGCAGACAACGTCTAAGAGGTGATCATGAGAATACGACTTCGTTTCTTTGAGCAAATAAATGTCCGACAATTACATCATGAATACAGTGGTCATGGCGCAAAAGGGAATAACACACATTACAGAAATGAAACGTCACAACTGTGGAACTAGCTTCTATTCATCAACCGTTTCTTGCTACTTACTTTGTTTTAATGAAAGAGGCAGCATTTTCTGTACATGTCTCATCTCTTCTTCCTTTGTATATAATCTATTGTTGGCCGAAATGTCTTGCATAATGCTCAAACGATTTTTAAGCAATCTTAGTTGTAAAAGATTTACAAGTTATACCACTAAAGATTAAAAGTATCTCCAACTGGTGTACCTGTATACAAAAATTCTTTGCACATGTCATTTTTTGCTTCGTTCATGAAAAATATAATTAATTAGATTACCTATGCAGGGGTTAAAACCGTTTCTACATCTATCGCTTTCTATTCTTGTAACGTGATAGACCATATTTAACTCCTTTTTTGACATATATCCTTTATCTTCCATTACATAAAATAACAAGTAATTTAAATTGTTTCTATATGTTATATCGGAAAAGTAAAATGCATTATTTCCACTTTTTGTTATACCACACTTTCATATTTCACACTGTAGTATGAGGTTAACCTACTTTTCAGAATACTTTGCTTCCTTTGTTTGTTTGTTTTGAAATTTCGCACAAAGCTACTCGAGGGCTATCTGTGCTAGCCGTCCCTAATTTAGCAGTGTAAGACTAGAGGGAAGGCAGCTAGTCATCACCACCCACCGCCAACTCTTGGTCTATTCTTTTAACAAAGAATAGTGGGATTGATCGTCACTTTATAACACCATCACGGCTGGGAGGGCGAGCATGTTTAGCGCGACTCGGATGCGAACCAACGACCCTCAGATTACGAGCGCATGCCTTAACGCGCTCGGCCATACCTTGCTTCCAGTTTGATCAAGTGGAATTCTGAGTATCAAGCATATCACTATGTTAGCATATTAAAATAGTTCCATGATCTTTGCACATTTGTATCATTACTCTTAGATCCCAACATAGCGACACATACGTTCTACTATAAGCAATTAAAGGTTGCCCAAAACCTTTTTTTTTCGATTTTCTGTTGTAGAGTAATTTCAAGCTTCATAAAAGTCCCTAAACTTACCCTAGAATCACATTTCAGGTCAATCTAATTATAGGTTTCCCCATCTGGTGCAGCGGTAAGTCTACGGATTTACAACGCTAAAATCAGGGGTTGGATTCCCCTCGGTTGACTCAGCAGATAGCTTGATGTGGCTTTGCTATAAGAAAACACACACACGCCTAATTTTAGATAACAACTACGGGTTGGTTAATGATACATTTATTAATATGGCATCATTACCTGCTAATCACATTCCTTCTCATGCTACCCGTGCAAAATAAAAATGGTTGTTTGTTTTTAATTTATTGGTAATTTAAATCGGTGATGTTTTGATTTATTTTCTATTATCCCTTAATTTTTTTACTTTGATGTAAGGGTACATCTTAATTATGAGAACTGACCATTTCTTTTTACTTTTTACTTCAGCTTAGTCTTGTGTGATAAAATAGTTGGATTTAACCCTCACTGGGATCCAAGCATAGAGCAGGTTTTGCAGCAATAAAAGTTTTAAAAATTATAGTTAAATCCACTATTCCATCAGACAAAAATAGCTTAAGAGTTGGCGGTGTGTTCAGTTGATTATATCTTCGTTCTTGTCTGTGTATCACTTCAAAATTTGGGCTGCTTTGTGTGGATAGCCCTAAGCTTTGCACCGAATTTTTCAGCTAACTAACAAAACTTCGTTTTCTTGTTTGTAAGTTTGGAAAACATGTGAAACACACGTGTTAAGTGTCAAAACTTTTTCATTCCTTTCCTTATCCGTTTCAAATATTTTGCTTATTATTTGACCGTTTCATTCAATTTTTTAATTTCATTTACAACTCACATGAACATGAGATATTACACCATATTATACACAGAGATCAATTGCACCTTATAAAAAGAATATGTATATGCTGATACACCTATTATGCATATTTCTGCAGTTTTAAGTGGTGTTAGCGCCACTTTTGTTGATTGCAGGTTTCCAACCATTCATCAATTTTTCTTCTTCATCGAGATTCGGTTCATGTTTTGGATCATAGAAGATCAGCTTCAGCATATGCCTCTTCCTCCATTTCAGGAATTATTATTTTGTTAGAGAATTCTTAGTAATAACCATTGTTACGATGTTGTTACTCACAGCGTGTTAAACTTTGTCCATTTTCCGCAGTTTGGATTAATATACCCTTTTCGTGACACGTCCAATTTATGGGTAATTTTAACTCGTATAGTTTCATTACCTTCATTAATGCATGATCGCACTGTTAGTCCTTGTTCTCAATACAGTTTCACTTAGCAGTCACACACTCATATATAATCTTATTTTTACATATAAAATCCTTTTAAAATACTGTTATGTTTGTGTCCAGGATTCAGTTTGCATAGCACTACCTGGCCAATAAGATTTCTATTCATGAGGCACAGAGGAAGAGGTACTTACGGCTTGTTTCATCATATATTATTGTAGTTCGTCCATCTTTGCATTCTTATTAATACTTTACTTGTAATACTAAAGCGAGCTATTCAGAAGTCTGTCTAATAGAGTTGGCATGTTTTAATAGTTGAGTAGAAATACCGAGTTTGTTAATTGTGTGACTCTATATGCCTTCGTTAAAATATACATTTGTACTTGCTGTAGTTTATTGATGTGTGTTTCTTGATACCTTTGTCCATGTTATACGGCAATATTCTGCAACTGGTCTTACACGTGTTCTGTAAATTTTGATATGTTTTCTGGTGAAACTTCTTGTTTGTTGCCAATCGGGCTGCTAATGTAACTGGCTCTTTTCTAAATTCTGGTGTTTATGCTAATAATGCGAGGTATTCAGTTTAATTTTGTGCCAAATGTAATCCCTATGACTTTTCCTGATATTGCTACCTGTATGAGATATAACCATGGTATTAATTTGCTTATTTTGTATAATTTGGTAAATAATATGGTTTATGTTTTTTGAGCATTTATTTTAATTATCCACTCACTGCAGTACAATTTTACTTCGTTTAATAGTGGCAGTATATTTTATGCTGTTGTTGGCTTTGGGGCACTCTTCCAAATTGCCGTTATCGTCTGGGAACTGTGAGCAAAAAATGTGGTTTAAGTCTTTGAAAGACAAGTCCGTTCTACCATACTTTGTCGACAACTTGGAAGCATGTGTCTGTACATTGTTTGTTTCTTAAATTAAAACCGTTAATTTTACAAGTTACCTTGAAACTAAATCAATACTTTCGGAAGTACAAAATGGATTCCGAAACACAAGATAAACAACAGATCATCTTATGAGTCAACTATTCATTATTGATTCAAGTAATTTTCCTAGATTGCTTGATAAACTAATGGACCTGTAAATTTCAGGGTTATTCGCTGATTTTTCTTCTTTTTGAAACATAAGAATCTGGACCTGTTTTTAAGTGGTTGGAATTATTCGGTATTGAAATACCGCATAGTCTTTTGAGAAAAAATATTTGTAAAACAAGATTTTAAACAATGCACAGCCTAAATGCGCAAAATTTCAAATAGGAAACTTCCGGCCTTTTCCACAAGAAGAAAACTTTTACAACAGAGCATTTAGGAAAACATGATCTCCGAAATGATACTTCAAGCCAATCTGAAGCAATGCATTCATTCGAAAAGTGAAGGCTGTGTATATGATATAGGATCTAATGACGCACAAAGTCATCCCGACGAAGGTGGACGTATCCTGTCTTACAACTAATGAAAAAATAAATAAGGATATAAAGTTCATGAAAGCTCAGAAGGTTTAAGTCACACCCAGAAACCAAATACCATTTTGTGGCTCAAAAAAACTAAAATAGTAGCCTTCCTATATTCGGTAATACACTGTTATGCCTCCCGATACAGGTCCAATAGGCGTTTGTGTTCTGCTTGGACATGGTTTGAGAAAATAAGGTCCATGGACAGCGGAAAGTAGATGAAAAGTTTTTTTTAAAACGTTTGGTCTAAGATTGAGACCGCCATCCTTCGTAGAAGCTTATACAGTGGGAGTTGTTGGACTATATAGTACGTGATTAAGGTTGTTGTTTTTTAATTAAGCACAAAGCTACACAATAAGCTATCTGTGCTCTGCCCACCACGGGTATCGAAACCCGGATTTTAGCGTGTAAGTCCCCAGACATACCGTTGAGCCACTGGGGGCCACGTGATTAAGGCTATTACATTAAAGTCGACCGACGATGAACAAGTATTTACTATTCTTGTTAACGAGAAATCTACTTGAAATAAAAAAATGTTAATACTCATACCAACCGTTCTGAGATACAAGTATTTACTATGATCAATGATTTTATAAAGGAATATTAGAATATGCATAACTTAACTAAATATGTTCCATGACGAATTTATTTTTAGATGAGGTTATATCCATTTATTTCATTCAGTGTTAGTACAGCTAGAGGAACAAACATTTACATATTAACATTAACAGAAAGGTGTGCTTTTTCTAACAGCAAATGTACTTCAGTGTAGATAAGATATCCTTTTAAAGACGAACACAATGTTAAAGGATTGAACTGAAAATATCTTTACGATATTGAAAGCTATTACCTATATATCATTTACATTAGTAAAACAAATATGAAATTATTGAGAGAAGCGATCCAAAACTGAATAATTTCTTTTAAGCGAAAGCTGGTCACTCGAAATAATTTTAAAAAATTGCTTTTGTCACGCTTTAGATAATGATTTTAAAAACATGTTGTTAGATCTAATAAAAGCACTTAAAGAACACAAGTTTATTAGCAGGCTTGAAATAATTAAATAACAAATTATTGTTTCATGTTTGCTGTAGTCAATTTAAAAATGTATAGCTAATTCTAAGCTTGAAACTGCCAGTTTTAAAAATGCATCACTGTTTTTGATACCCCTCTTAGAATATACTGGATTTATCAGTTTTGAGATAATCGGCTGAAAGAATGTGTGGCACTAAATGTCGACTTTTGATCTTGAATAAAATTCGAACACACTTAAAGCACGAGCAAAATCGTATCTAGCTTACATTTTTCTTGTTTTGAGATCTTTCGGGATAAAAATAAGATAGCCTTTAAATAGGTACATAAAACAAATATCACTTACCATAAGAAAAAGTTCTTAATTTGAGAGTAAAAATAGTGACTTTCTTTCCTTTTTAACTAAAATTTAATTGATATTTTATCTCAAAATATTTAACATGTATTAATTATATTAGGATTAAAAGCAACTTATTTCATTTCACCAGAATCCAAAAGTAATTACAGAAGCTTGAAGTGGAAAGGGGGAAGGGTTTATTTCTTTATGTTTTGTTTTTGAATTTCGCGCAAAGCTACACCAGGGCTATCAGCGCTAGCTGTCCCTAATTTAGCAGTGTAAAACTAGAGAAAAGGCAGTTAGTCATTACCTCCCATCACCAACTTTGGGCTACTCTTTCACAAACAAATAGTGGGATTGACCGTCACTTTATAACGCCCCCACGGCTGAAAGGGCGAGCATATTTGGTGTGACTGGAATTCAAACCGGCTACTCTCAGATTACGAGTCGAGTGCCTTAACCACCTGGCCATGCCGGGTCGGGAGGGAAGATAGGAGATGTTAGAGAGTTTGGCCAGGATATAGAGGGGATTGTGAAAAAAGAAAAAGAAGAAAATAAAATGAATCACAGTTAAAGCTTTAAAAGTGATATGTTTTGGTATATTTTAAATAAATATCATCACTTTATTAAGTCTAACTGCTACATAAAATAAGTGTTTAAGATATTTAAGTATATATTTGTGCGTATATGTATGTTGCTATGATCCCCCACCCAGTGCATTAACGGTATGTAGGCGGACTTATACTGTTAGAAACTGGGTTTCGATAGACATGTGGGAAGAGCACAACTAGCCTTTTACGAATCTTTCTTTGTTCTCAAGAATACATTACTGAATATTAGCATATACGTTGAATTTCGCTCAAAACTATTTGATCCAATCGTTCATAATTTTGAAGTGATAGAGCGAAGACAGTTAGTCGACATCAACCACTGTCAACTCTGAATTTTAGTGACCTCTATGTAAATGGTAAAATAAGTATCAACTAACTTTAAAATGTTTTTCTTGTATGAATGTCATTAGTTTCACAAAAATGTACATTTAATAAATTATATATGTTTGCATGTATACATAAATACAATAATAATAATAATACGTCAAACCAACTCCGTAGTTCTTTAGTTATAATTTAAACTCTATATATTCTAATGTCTAACCGATCTTTGTTCCCGTGTACAGAAAGACACTGAGTATATTACTACTTAATACAAAGAGGGAAAAGCCCAAAATATAGTGTTAATTTTTTTCGTCTTAAGCCTGGGAAAACGCTGGAAAGAATCAACCATTAAACACTGTTAAGCCTTAACTTTTCCAAGTATTGAAACTGAAAACACGTAGTAGTGTGTCGTACGGCCAGAAGAGTCTGCAGGACACAGTGAGTGTTAGTAATAGGAGAGACAGTTTAGTTAAGACTGTGTCAGTCTACACAAAGATGAGTATCCAGTAAATGTACTGTATTGAACCCTTATTTTTACATACAACATTCGGAAAAAATCCATTGAGAAAAACACTGGATATTAAATCTTTAATTTTGATTGCATATTTTCCATTTTTAGTCGTTGCATACATGCTGGGCCCGGCATGGCCAGCTGGGTTAAGGCGCTCGACTCGTAACCTGAGGGTCGTGGGTTCGTATCCCGGTCGCACCAAACATGCTCGCCCTCCCAGCCGTCGGGGAGTTATAGTGTGACGATCAATTCCACTACTCATTGGTAGAAGAGTAGCCCAAGAGTTGGCGGTGGGTGGTGATGACTAGCTGCCTTCCCTTTAGTCTTACACTGCTAAATTAGGGACGGCTAGCGCGGATAGCCCTTTTGTAGCTTTGCACGAAATTCAAAACAAACAAACATAGATGCTCTTAGTTTTATAAGAAAAAACTATTAGCTCAAAGCTCTTGACCGATTTGAGATGTCGTGGAAGATCAAATCCTTTCGAATAAGGTATTTGATCACGCCCAAGGTCTCATAGATTAATTTACTCTAATGCCAAAAAGGATTTAAAGTGCAACTGCCATTGACAGCTAACTACTTACTACTCTTCGTTCCAAAAGTAGATAAATTTTACTTGATATAAAAATACATTTAATTTATATGGTTTTTCTTTCAAGTTGGTACACTCGTAAATCTTTATAACCTACAATTAGGTGTCAAATTTGGAATAAATATAAGTTACACTCGCAAAGTTATTCAACAAAAACCGCTTCATTTTGAGGAATATTTTTATTACGCACCCCTATTCAAAAACGTTGCGTGTTTTTCAACTAAGATTGAAAATGGACCGTTTTTACTTTTTCACTTGTGTTTAAGATTGCTGACATAATACAGTAAAACTATACAGTGATTGTTTGTTTGTTTGTTTGTTTGTTTGAATTTCGCGCAAAGTTACACGAGGGCTATCTACACAAGTCGTCCCTAATTTAGCAGTGTAAGACTAGAGGAAAGTCAGCTAGTCATCACCACCCACCGCCAACTCTTGGGCTACTTTTTAAAAACCTAATAGAGGGATTAATCGTCACATTATAACGCCCCGACGGCTGAAAGGGCGAGCATGTTTGGTGCGACCAGAATTAAACTATACAGTGAAAGCCCTAGCAGATACATAAGTATTGATTAGGCCAAACAAATTAGATTAGGGGTTTCTAACTCAGGATTTGAAAACAAATATACAAGTGGACTGTTATTATTCAATATTCATTGTTAACTTTTAAGTACGAATTTGCTAAATTTTATGCAACTCTACTAGCTAAAGAGTGTTTTAGCGCACGTGATATTAGCTTAAACAGTTAACATAAATAATTATGCTTGATACAATCGTACTGCGTGCATCCTGGTGATGACAAGAAACTATTAATCTAAATTCCATGGTGTTACTATAATGTCGGATATTAACACTGTTTTAAAGAGGAGAATTACTACCATATATTTTAAATAATCTAGCTGGTTCTGTGAAGCATAATTGTCTTTCGAATAATAGAGTAGCAGTCCTAAAGCTAATATAGGTTTCTACCGAATGACTCTTTCTTACCTGCTGTGACTTTCAGTGTATATCGACAAAAAGTTATGATATCTAATAAAAAATACCTTAGATGTGAAAACAAAACGTGCAGCTAAAACAGGATTGAGCGTGCGACTTAATTTTGATTTGACTTGTTTTTTATTAGATATATTTTAACAGACTGGACTGAGTTTATTAAATTATAGAAATAAGTTCTTTTTTTGAATCAAACCTTTCTGTATGATTCAATTAATGGACAATACAAGACAAACAATATCTTACAAAATAGTATAGGTGCTCTGTAAATTTATTACATTCAACTTTTTAAAAATATTTGTCATAATATTTGTATAATAGCGCTAAAAGTTAGGAGTAACTGAAAACGTTTTACAAATTCATAAAACGTAAATAAAGCGAATATTTTATGAATAAATTTAGTATTCCTCATATAACACAAGCCTCATGTTACCTTAGGTATAAGTTACGCTATATATCTCGTCAGTCATAGTAAGCTTGTAGTATAGTAAGGAATTTTTTTCCATATAAGAAGTAACTGTCACTTAATTCTGAGACGCACTCACAATAAAATCTTAAATCACTTGAAGAAATAGCATTTTGACGTACCCGGAAACATTCTTCATTGTTAAACCAGAAAGATCACTCTTTTCATTCACGTGAGTGTCTATGTTCTTTTTACTGTTATCGCCCCATATTCATTCAAAGCACTAGCAAGTTTTATATTTATATGTTCATAAATATTTACGTGTGTAGAATGTAGCAGTAAAATTAGAAGTAAAAACGAATTGTTTTTAACAAGACTGAGTGAATGGCGAATGAAAAGATTTTAGTAGCAGAAACTGGGAACCAGCGTTAATAAGAAAGATCAATATGGAATGTTTGTAATCTTCTTATATAAAATATGCTTATTTTGGTATACTTAAACCATGAAAAATAACTGTATATGCAGGACGTTTATAATTACTATTCCAAAGTTATTGATTGAAAAGAAAAATCTCGAATTAACAAACTCATCAACTTTAGTTTTTTATATTAACAAGTTCGGAGCTAGGCTAGTCAAGAACTTCTTAAGTTAGTTAAAATTGTTAATTACAATATTATTTGAAAAATCATTATCATTAGTTTTTACAATAGCAGCTTTTGTTTCTTTTTTAACTGAAGACACTTTATTATATATGGTTTAAATTCTGTTTAGTGTAAACATACTTTGTTATATATAAATGTATGTGTATATATATATATGTGGTGAGAAACGTGTATATGATGTCGACATACTTTATCATATACGGTTTTTAAAATATTATTCACTGTAGTCACCCCTCACTGTGGAAAGTGGAAAACGTTTAAGCTAGCCAATCAAGGCCCCCTCTGTTAAACGTAATACGCGTAAAACTTTGAAGCTGGCGAATCATGGCCCATTAGTAGACAATTCGTAAGATTTTTGCCAATATGAAGGCTGTTAATAACCTAAACCACTTCTTTCATTACTAAACCAATTACAAGTACCACTTCGCTCACCTTTATTCACAGTAGATCTTCGCTGGGCGAAGTGCAAATCTGTAGATCGTTTATCGAAACGACTGTTATTATTCCTCTTTGCTGTTCAACATGCATACACACTAATCATTCTTGGCAAAGTTTTGATTTTAAAGAATAGTGACCTTGCTTGTTAGTGACTTTCAAACAACTTTAAAGATTATACGTTTTTACTAATTCGTCCGTCTCTCGCTAGGACAGTGGTAAGTCTACGGATTTACAACGCTAAAATCAGCAGTTGGATTCCCTTCAGCGGACACAGCAGATAGCCTGATGTGGCTTTCTTATAAGAAAACACACATACACTAATTCATTCCACTAGTACGAAATATGCAGTATTTGGTTTTTGATCATAATTCTTCTAATTATATACATGCTCGTATGTGTGTATGAATAAAATTTGTCTTTGTTACGTATAAACACCTATATAGTTTTACAGAATGCTGTCTAGCTAGTTAGTGAGGTCCGAGAAACAAAAAGCACATTTGTTTTTAGTAGTTGATGGCTATAAAACAACAATTTGTTTTATTTGTAATATCCACCCCCAGTGGCACAACGGTATGTCTGCGGGCTTACAGTGCTAAAAATCAGTTTTCAGTGTCCGCGGTGGGCAAAACATAGATAACCCATTGTGTTCTTAATTACAAACAATTTGTTATGATAAGTAACAACTTAACAAAATCATGGAATATCTGCCTTTGTTAGTCCGTGACTTTTGTAGAAAATAAGGTATACTTGTTTCGGTGTGGTCAATCGACAAAATCATGTAAACTTATTGTTCAGTTAATGACTGCAAAACAAGTAATAAACATTTTTCCTACAGCTAATGGCAACTATAGTAAAGTCTAATCTGTTTATTTAGTGCGTAAGTCTTGTAGAAAATAAATATTATTTTCTTCATACAATCATTCATACCTGTTTAACTTTTTCTAATAAACGATATGGAAAACAGAAAATCTGAAAAAAAAAGTGTGATTTTGACTTATTTGTATAAAAATGTTTGCCTACTGAACAGGACCCGACAGGGCCAAGTGCGTTAAGGCGTTCGACTTGTAATTCGAGGGTCGCGGGTTCGAATCCCAGTCGCACCAAATGCTCGCCTTTCCTTTCGTGGGGGCGTTATAATGTGACAGACAATTACACTATTCGTTGGCAAAAGAGTAACCCAAGAATTGGCGGTGGGTGGTGATGACTAGTTGATTTCCTCTAGTCTTACACTGCTAAATTAGGGACGGTTAGAGTAGATAGCCCTCGAGTAGCTTTGCGCGAGATTCAAAACAAACAAACAATACCTACTGAATAAAGTAGAATTCCGATTAAAATCAAATTATCTACATAGATTAGAGATAAGAGTTATTCAATAAAATAGTGTAGTCGATCTGGTACATCGGTACACAATGTCATTAAATGACAACTTATAATTATTAGAATACTATGGTTCATTAGTTGGTGTTTACCGTCTCACATTTTTTAAGTAAACACATAAATAATGTTTAGTGATATAACCTCCATTTTACTTATACTTATCGAATATAAATGATAAACAGTGAAAGCAGTAACACAAACACGGACATTTATCCTCTACAAAAGTCAGTGAACTCCGAAAAATCTACATAATGGTCTTTATCGAATAGTGTTCAGTGATCCAGAAAACCCATATGATTTTTATTTCGTACTAATCAATGATCCAGAAAATCTAAGATACCTTTATCAGATATTTCATTTCCTTCAATGATTCAGAGGACGTTTACTGTGTACTGTTCAGTAATTCAGAAAATACAATAGACCTTTACAATGTACAGTTCAGTGAAAAAGAAATACAACCGACCTTTGTTATGTACTGCTAAGTGATAAAAAAATACAATAGACTTTTATTAAGTACTGTTCAGTGATCCAAGAATTACAATTGACCTTTATTATATATTGATCAGCGATACAGAAAGCTTTCAGAATCTTTACTGCATAATACTGTTTATATATCTAGAAAATCCGATGGAACTTTATAATATACTATTGATTGATTCGACCGTAAACTCCGTGACACTAGTGCAACTTATAACCGAAGACTTCTAAACGGACTTGACCTAAAATGAATGCACATTTTTAAAGTAGCTCATATTCTATTACAGTGTTTCTTTAAAGTACTTTACATAGCACAGTGAAGCGCATCTGCTGTAAAATGCTAAAATATTGGAAATGTTTTCTAGCCTCAAGCTTATGCGGTAAGAGGGATCTCATGGTGCGGCCTGCGGGAACAATGGAAGGCCACAGTTACCGCACTGCTTTGTAATATTGTTTGCACATCGTACTCCACTGATTGTAAATACGAAACGATTTATCCAAACTGTTGGATGTGCTGTATGATTGAGTTGGGCTGTTTTTGTATAATGTACAATATGTAATCATACAACTGGTATAATACCTGATGCTAAGTGTGTTTGTAGACAGGAGTGTAGTTTTATCACAAAGCGCCTGTGGCGTCCTCTTTGCATACTCACGCAAAAAATGTTCAGCTGATTACTAGTGTATCTGGAAGCAAATTTTTTGGGGGGGGATCATTTCAAATTCGAATAAGCTAATCGAACTATAAACTTGTATGTGATATATTAACATATGTATACATATCAATAAAATACGTCATTTACAAAACTTATGTGACGGCGGCGCTATGAAGTGCTTGTATAGGAACAAATAGGTAAAATGAATAGTTTTAGTTGTTTTCTTGTTATCCCTTCATGTCACTTTCTGGTCACGTACTTAAACTATTTTTAAAACATCCAAAGACATAAATATATTTTTCCTTTCAAATCATTCATTCAGTATAAAGTTCGAATTTTTATTATACATTGTAAAGAGAAAAGTACTTTATTTTGAGTTATGTAGAGTACATGTACATTGATGGTTTTTAAAACCACAATAAGTTTAAAAATGACTACATTCAAATGCTACTCTTGTATATTATGAGCAGTATGTCCATGATTTTTAACGTGATATATAGTTTTCTACACGGTTCCTAATGTCCTGAGAGACCTAGGTATATTCATTTTACCATAAGCACGTACAGATTCTATTAAAATATTTATAGTTAACGAGAGTGCCATGTATATAGCTTTTCCTCAAACAAAAGATATACAGATAATTAACTTTGGCTTCAATTCCGTGCAATTGTTTTGAATTATATTTTATTCATGAGTTTGCTTTATAGACTTAATTTTGTTATATGAAATCTTTTCTTTATTCTGAGAAAAAGGAGTTATTAAGAAAGTTTCAAACTTTCATATTCATATTTACTTATATATAGATTAAATATGCATAAAGTGAACGGACGACGAGTGTGTTAAAGTGTTAGCAGAAGTTACTTTTTGTTATAATTATTTTAGAAAAAAAAAAGGGTAATTTGATTGTGATTTATTCTTGGAAACTCTTAGATTTCATTCCAGGCATAAAAATAAAGCACGACTGTAAATATGAACAAGTTCGCTATCATATCACAGTTTAATTTAAGTTATATTTTAATTGATATAATACAAACCTATGTTTTATTTTTCTAACAAAGAATAAGAGTTTGAAATTATTATTTACAGAGAACAAAAATACTTGCGAATTCTCTTTTGCTAACAAAGTGTTTTTGGAAAGAAAGGAAAATATACAGCCATATCTGAATGACTTGTTTATTTTTGAAATTCGCGTAAAGCTACAGGAAAGCTATCTGCGGTAGCTGTCCCTAATTTAGTTGTGTAAGATTAAAGGAAAGGTAACTGGTCATTTTGGGATACTATTTTTCCAACGAATAATGGATTTACCATCACATTATAATGCTCCCATGGCTGAAAGAGCGAAAATGTTTGGGCGTGACGGAGATTTGAACCCGAAACACTCGGATTACCAGTCGAGTAACTTAACCACCTGGCTTACCTGAATTAATAAATAATCCTTATGCAACGTTAATACCTGATAACATAGAGTTTTACGAGCTATCTGTGCTAATGACACCAAAGAGGAAAAGAACGTATGAAAAGTACCCCTGTTGACAAAAGATTCTGCTGAACAAACAGAAGTCTAAGAGCGTTAATTGAAATTAACAACGATCATTACTTTTTTGGGTGCAAAAATGAAAATTTCTAAATAAGTTGTATTAGTTCTATCACAGGAATTACTTATTGTTCATTTCTTCAACTTGCTTCAAAACAATATTTAGGATTGAAATATTAATTCATTTTGAAACAAGAGAGAATTCTCTATAGCCGCAGCCCTTGAAATTCTTTCAGGCAAGATAAGAGTAAATTAACCTAAGATACATTTCGTTATGTTTTATTAACTATATTTGTATGTCAACAATGCCAAGTGTGGGGCGCATGTATAGCCGATTAGGTTTTATTGTGCATCAGGGTCTCTACCAGCCTACCTTAAAATCGAAATTATTTTAAGCAAGACTAGAGTACATTAATTAGAGTACAAAATTGTAATTACATATCGTATCGGTCAAGATGTAACGGAGCTACGAGGTAAGACTTTGCACTTGAAAAACCCAAAGCCATTCCATGAACCGCTATGCCACGGCTAATAATGTATCGAGCTATAAAATGGTAATGAGTAAAAAATCACATCGCACTTCGATAGAATTCCTTCATTTTATGCTGAAGTAGAAGTTTCAATCTTTCTACTTTTTAATTACTTGTTGATAGATATGTTATGAACGAAAGTTTAAAGTAATCTATTTTCACCACCACAGTGATGATCTAATTACTTCCAAGCCTGGATTAAATACTGAAAATCAGTAAGCTGTTCTCAGATTTTAAATTCTTTCCACGAAAAAAAAGGATTCAATAAGGGAGAAGCAAGTAAAGAAAAACCAACAGTTGTCTCAATGTTTGCTTTGACCCCAACAATCTAGCAACATGTCAGAATCTGGGAGGAGGTGACGCTGGTTGGTAACTCCATTTTGTAACAGTAGCTCTTGTACTAGCAGCAGACGAAACTGGAATACAAAACATGTCATGGACTTTCTGTATAAAATGTAATGTAGATCTTACGGTCCTTATTTTTACTACTGTGTGAACATCGCATATATGAATAACATTTGTGTATTCTATTCCACAAAATATACACGTGAGCATGAAAGTTTTGCGTTAACAAGAATATTTTATTTCAAAGTAGCAGAATGACCATTGAAACTTTTTTTATACTATGTATCACGTTCAGTCCTCGTGGCAAAAATAACAATAACAAGACTAAGGTTACCTTTCACTGTAACCATTAGGATTGATAGTAAAAATATAAATGGTTTTCCTTTTACCAGTATAAAAACAGTTTTTGTGATTTTCTATGGCTTAACAGTTAGCGTTCTCTGAATATGAATTGGGGAAGTGTGGGTTCACGATTTGCTTCTATTTCCTGCAAAATCGAGCTTTGAGTGCGTTAAAAGGGTAGCGGTAAAATCCTACTATTCGGTCAGATATTTCAAAAACTCAATAATGATAGCAAAGTAGAATATGTTTGCCTTACCAACAAAGACCAATCGCTTAAAACCGGAACTCAACAGGTCGGCTGCCGAAAGAAAGACGTAGTTGTTGTCTCGGCACTATGTGTATCATCAAAGTTCATAAACCATGACTTTTATGTGCGAACAAAAATTTAATAAAGTAAATTGTAATTATTGTAAGTTTAATTTAGGTCATTTGTAAATCCGATTTTAGGATAGAAACTAATAACAAAATATTATACATTTTTAAGTGCGGCCCAAGAGTTGATGCTCTGTGCTGTAATCTAGCTCCACACTTTATCTCTAGTCTGTCCGTTCAAAACCAGGGACAGGTGTCTCTGATGTGTCTTTACACAAAAATAAATTATTTTTGTTATTTTTTTATTTAATACAAAAACATTAACAATTATAATAGACTGACAAATGTTTGTTAACCATGATATTTCATTTTTTAATAAAATCAATATCTTATTCTTCGTTGTATTTTGAGATGGATTAATTTTTGATAAAGGCTATGAATACTTGTTTTTAACAAACAGGGATAGCGTATTTAATATGTCCTTGATGTCAGGAACCCAAATTACCAATCGTCGTAATTACACATTTTTCTTAAAATTCAAAAAACATAAGTAAATGCAATTAAAACGTCAAAACAATGACGTCTTTTTTTTAAGTATACAATTTAAAAACTTTGAGAACATCCAGAAGATAGCGCAATTCAACATTGAAACAGAACGTTTTGAAAAGTTGAGTAAAAAATTACTAGTTATTGTATATGTTTGATCGAACTGACAGACAGAGATTTTCTTATTGTGTAGTTGAAAATTTACCTATATAAATAAAAACGTATTTTAAGAACAAAAAATTACATTTCAGATTTCATTAGTAAATATATTTAGGAGAATATTCTTCATTTTATGGATCATTTGCTACTAGGTCTGTATATATCAGGTGCAATAAGGTGTCATGTATTAAAAATGATCAGGTTAAAATATGCTTTACAGTTTAATAAAGTCCTTAGAAAAAGTTCTTTTTGTAGATTAATCATCAGCTAACTTCAGATATGAGTGAGAAAAAGTAAAGATTTAAGTTATTTGGAAACACCGAAAACTATCTTCGTTGAAAGTTACCTCAGGTCATAATAACAGCTACGGATGTTACATAGTCTTGACTGATAAAATGAGTTTCACACACACTGTAAGTTTTTGTACCGTCCTTAAATATTCACTGTTTATATATCATCTGTTTTATAACCTTTCAGTTTTAGCACTATCAGAATTGTTGGATCTTGGAAAGCTCTACGTTTTTTGGTCTGTTTTCACTGCTTTATAAACTCGCAAGTCTAGCAACATCAGAATTGATAGATCTTGGAAAGTTCTACGTTTTTTGGTCTGTTTTCACTGCTTTATAAACTCGCAAGTCTAGCAACATCAGAATTGATAGATCTTGGAAAGTTCTACGTTTTTTGGTCTGTTTTCACTGCTTTATAAACTCACAAGTCTAACAACATCAGAATTGTTGGATCTTGGAAAGTTCTACCTTTGTGCTTTTTTTTTTAGTTTTGCATAGTCGTGCATCTCTAGGAGCCATTAGGGTTTCTAGATTATACCAGAAATTGACTTTGACAGTTAAGTACCAGCTTAAACTATGAACACAGTTCTCACAGGTTTCTACTTATACTACCTAATACACATTTTTTCAGACTGTCTTTTCTTTTCTGCTTGGCATACGTATGGTCAAATGTTATGTCATGAGAGTGAAATATTTGTAAGTAGAAAGCTTAAAAATAAGAAAGAGTTTATGACTTTAGAATAAATAATTTATTTTATTACGTATAAGTATTAAACCTTACTCCAACTGAATAAGTAATTAATTGTTTACAGTAAAACTTGAAGTAATCTTAATAAATTGTTTCAAGCAGAGTCTGTGCTTTAAGTTAGGCCCCCAGTGGCTTAGCGGTAAGTCTATAGACTTATGGTACTAAAAATCTGTTTTCGATACACGTGGTGGGCACAAATATCCCATGGCACTACTCTGTGCTTAACAACAAACATCAATAAGAATTTCACATAAAACAAATCGTATTATTCATATGAGTCAGAACAAAAACTTTTATTCATGTTCAACCTAGGAATTCCAAACTGGTAAATTAATATTGTTTACAGTCAATAAATACCAATTAAACGTTTGTTTGCAAGTTTTAAAATTATGATTAAATGATATAACCTCTGTAATACTTAAGGTAATAATTATATATTTCAAGCCATTAAAAATTAAACCTTTTCAGTTGCAATAAAAAAATATAACTAATAGCCATTTAAACACAACTAAGCTTGGTAATTAAGGTTCTCGACTCGCAATATGAGAGTCGCAAGTTCGAATCCTCGTTCCACTGAACATTCTCGCCCTTTTAGCCGTGGGGCGTTATAATATCCGGTCAATCCTTCTATTCTTTAGCAAAAGATTAGCCAAAGAGTTGGCGGTTGGTGGCAATGACTAGCTACCTTCCCTCTAATTTTACACGACTAAATTAGAAACGGGTAACACAGATAGCCCTTGTGTAGCTTTCCGAGAAATTAAAAACAAACAAGTGTTGGCAGTGGGTGGTGATGACTAGCTGCCCTCCATCTAGTCTTACACTGCTAAATTAAGGACGTCTAGTGCAAATGGCTCTCATGTAGCTTTGCGTGAAATTCAAATCAACCCTAAAAAGAGCAAAACAGAATATTATAGACATGACTGACAGAAATTATCATTAAAGAAGTTTAAAATAGAATAAATTGAAAGACTGCTCGAGAATTGTTTTGGCTCTTAGATACAGAGATGATGACTTAGCGTTCTTAAATTCTTTATAACCAGCTGGCTCCGAATAGAATCTACTCACCTTGATCCATTTAAACATCAACATTACTTATGAGAAAACTTCCAGTCCAGAGGATTAAAAGTTTCTCTGTTAGTGTTGCACTATATAATTTATAAATCGATGTTCAACGATTACCTCCAATTTATACAAATATAACCTTTCGACTTATTTATAATAACTACGATAATTTTTGGCTCTATCAAATACTTTACTTTTGTAGGTAGATAATTAATAACAATTAGAAGAAATTTGCTTAGTATCGGTACAAATGTTAAATATTAGGCCTAGCTTATCTAGATACGCTGAACGGAAACATTTTGACTTAAGCATAGTTTTTTCGGTTAAAGGAAATCAACAAAGGCAAATGTGGAAGAAAAGTGTGAAAAAGCTCACAGCTGTGAAACCAAGTGGCAAAAGCGACTACAATATAGTTTGTTGTAGTTTTAGATTAGAACACATTTGGTTTTGCCATTGATAGGTCCTTCTTCCCCAGTGCATTGTAAATAAAGTTTAATAAAAATCGTAAAACACTGAATTTAAAAACTAGATACCAAACAAGTTCATCACAGTTAAAATAAAATATATTGAAAGTAAAACCATCTAATTAACTTATTTTGAATCTAACGATAGTTTCTAATACATTTTTAAATTATATATGTACGTAATATATTTACGAGTCTGACCTTTTTAGTTCTCTTCCATATTTGGGCCCAGGCATGGCCAAGTGTGTTAAGGCGTTCGACTCGTAATCCGAGGGTCACGGATTTGAATCCCGGTTGTACCAAAATACTCGCCCTTTCAGCCGTGGAGGCGTTATAATGTGACGGTTAATCCCACTATTCGTTGGTAAAAGAGTAGCCCAAGAGTTGACGGAAGGTGTTGATGAGTAGCTGCCTTCCCTCTAGTCTTACACTGCTAAATTAGAGACGACTAGCGCAGATAGCCCTCGAGTAGCTTTGCGCAAAATTAAAAAACAACAACAAAGCTCTTCCATATTTATTGTTTTAGTTTACAATAATTAATACGTTCTTACGTTTTCGAAGAATTGGTAGTCTTAAATGATAGTAATTTGCATAACACTTTTAGTCATTATGAAAATCAGGTAATATAAGATTCAATAAACATGGTCTAGAATTGTACTTCTATGTTCAGCTTGTGCGACTAAAATTTCAATTGGAAAATCAGATTATAAGACTGTAGAGGAAGATAGAACTCCATTCTCTATACACGTCTCAGCTGTATTTGAAACATGAATATCACTGGCGAAAATCTTTTGAATATTTATAAATCATGAGAAACGAAAAATCCTTTTGGACTCCCGCAAATGTTCCAATATTTCTGCATTTATTCTTCATCACGTTTACAACGCTTGTCAAACTGTTCATTATGCTTTTAGGTAGTGTTGCTTAGCAACGATCTCAGATGTCACATCCTAAAGGAATTCAATACCTGCGTTTGTCGATATGATGTACTTGCTTTTAAAGTAAAATTTGAGAAACTTTTACTGACGGTCACAAAGCTATTTTCTACGTAGCATACGAATTATAAATGTTAATCTTTTGTCGTTGGAACCGCAACTTTGTCGAAATCACTTCTCTTCCGATAGTTATTTATGTGCATGATATGTCTGTATGTCGATCTGTCTGTGTGTTGATTTGTTTGTTTGTTTTTAATTTCGCACGAAGCAACTCGAAGGCTATGTCGATCTGTCTGTATGTTGATATGTCTATATGTTAATTTGTCTGTATGTCGATCTGTCTGTATATTGATATATCTATATGTTATTTGTCTGTATGTTGACATGTCTATATGTTGATTTGTCTGTATGTCGATATGTCTGTATGTTGATTTGTCTGTATGTTGATCTGTCAACATATATTTGTTTGTTTTTACTTAGTTTCCATTTTTCTGTGATTCTGCTGTCTGTATCCATGTTTCATCATTTCACGTATCTACCTGTCATATTCTATTATAGATATACATACCTGTCATATTCTATTATAGATATATATACATACCTGTCATATTCTATTATAGATATATATACATACCTGTCATATTCTATTATAGATATACATACCTCTACCTGTCACATTCTATTATAGATATATATATACATGTACCTGTCATATTCTAGTCTGTAAGAATCACAAAGAGAAGAAACAATTACATATTTTGGACATAATTAATTTGTTTGAAACACTTTATTACGCATCAGACTTTCTGTAAACCCTAGTTGGTTAATATGTATACTGTACACTTGTATGTTTGTGTGGTAGGTAACTTAATAATTAATCATGATGCACGTGACTAGACTTTAGTCGTAGTTATTGTATTTTTATATATAGATTACTAAATGTCACACAACGAACTTTGACTTATACATAAATATAAAATACTTACAAGTGAAGTGTAGTAATGTGGTTTGTTTAATAATACTTAACAACTGTTTTTCATTATAAGGTCATATGACTACATTTTACCTCCCAATGGCATAATGATATCTCTGCGAACTTATAATGCTAGAAACTGGGTTTCGGTACCCGTGGTGGGCAAAGTATAGACAGCCCTTTGTGTAACTTTGTGCTTAATAACAACAACGACTACATTTTACTTGTAAATATAGGTTAATCAAGTTGTTTTTTGTGATAATTGTTATTTGTCATAAGCCAAGTGATTTATGATATGCTTTACCTGCAGATTCACATTTTTTAAAAAGATAAACAAAAGTTATTCGTGTTAAAATTACTATTAGCTAGCTGACGGTAAATACTGATTATTTGTTCTTCTGAAAAGTAAATTTTAGTAAATGTTTTATGGACACGATTTCTTGAAATTAATTATATTGTAATAACAATATATGTATAAGGAATATTTATACCTCTAAAATGTTACAAAAACAACCTTGTTTGTGTATATTTAGTCGTCTCTTATAAGTAACGCTTTAATAGAATTTTGACTAGTCTATATATATTTTTGTCATGTTCAAAAGTTCTTCATAAAGCCTTGTAGTTTGAAACACGTGAAAAAATCAGTCCTCCAAGAAATATTCCTACATGGTCAAAAGACTGGTCCCGTTATTTATTAATTGTGATGGTAAAGGCAAATGTTTTATTGTAGAATGCAACTGTACGAAAACAATTTTTCGTGAAAAAGTGTTTGCAAAATATTGACTAAATTGTTAAAGGTCTCTTACTTAAGATGAAATACATCAATAATAAGGTATTATAGCGTCATCTATTGAGTTGAAAAGATATTTATGTTATTTTTGACACACACAAGTAACTGTTTCTAATATATTACATGATATTACTACTGAATTAATCGACAACAGTATTCGCATTTTTTTTTCAAATATTCGAAGAACTTGTTGTAGATGTGATGATAAATATAAAAACAAAAATTCCACTTGAATTGAGATTTGAACACGTGGCTTCCATATGATAGTTTGTCATTACAACTGTTGTGACAAACAGTATTGAATTTTAACAAATCATTCATTTTCCACATTTAAACTATCACTTCATTGTAGTTTATGCTAACATTTATTATATTGCTTTAAACATAATTAAAAATGTACATACAATCCTTTCTCAACCGAGATTTGAGTTCCAGACTGCTTGATATAAACCACTAAACCCATGTTGACGTTACTAACAGAAAGTCCTGCATTACCGATAGAGGGAGCGTTACGAATAGACACAACTTTATATATATATGCGTGTGTATGAATGTATGTGTACACAAATTCTAAGTAATATGACTACGTTTTGCTTGCAGTCATTGTTTGTTTGTTTTTAAATAGGTAAATGCAAGTTTCATTTGATAATTTTTATTATTTCCAAGTTAACTGGTTACACATTAATCATAAGTAATAAATATCTTTGTATAAAAAAAGGGGTTTTTTGTTAACATTTATTTTCATTTGTAAGCCATATGACTATATTTTGTTCCTGATAAATGTTTCCCCTTATAGCCTCCAAACCACATAGGCCTGGCGGTTAAGGCTCTTGAGGCGAGTTCGAATCCCCGTTACACCAAACATGCTCGCTCTTTCAGCTGTGGGTACGTTATAATGTTACGGTTAAACCCACTATTCATTGGTGAAAGGGTAGCCTAAGAGTTAGCGGTGAATGGTCATGAATACCTACCTTTCCTCTAGTCTTACACTATTAGTTCTTTAAGCACCTAGGTGCGTAAAATGGAGGAAGAGGTCTCTTGCACCTGACCCTCCTGGGTATCGAAAATTTCCAACATATCCAAATACCCACAAAGAAGAAGCGAACGATTGGAAATAAAACAAAATAAGTGTAGTTAGTTCACTGTAAGCAACAGTATTTGAGAGTAATTTTTTTGATAAGTAATTCGATTAATTCTGTGTTTGTTTCGCATTAGCACTATAATGGTTTTGAGACCGCTAATAGCAAGCAATAACATTAAACGATATTGCTTAGCAAATAAACTCATGCTTCGCTTACGATGTATGTACTCAAGTTATTTGGTTACTCGAATAACGTTAATCAATTAAACAAATGAATATAGAGGAGACTGAATCCTCGACTTCCCGCATAAGAAGCATATGCTGTGTAGTATGAGCCGAAGCTTAAATATATTTTTCACATATGTAGCATTATTAAGTGGAATACTATATATGAGAAGGGTATATGTTTTAAAAAGATAAACGCTTTAAATAATGTTCTCTTCTATTATGCACTTGGATATGAATGAAACAAAATATAATAATCAGAATATACAGAGTTGTTATACATGTAAAAACGGCTCGTTTGAGTTGAGAAAATATTTTACGTACAGAAGCTGTTGTTGTTGTTTTGAATTAAGCACAAAGCTACACAATGGGCTATCTGTGCTCTGCCCACCACGGGTATCGAAACCCGGATTTTGGCGTGTAAGTCCGCAGACATACCGCTGAGCTCCTCTACGTAAAAGATTTTCTTAACCCAAACGAGCCATTATTACATATATATTTTTCTCTACAAGTGGGTTTTCTCGACATCACTGATTAATACAGAATTGTTGTTTTCAATTAAAAGTAAATAAATGTAAACACATGGAATGGCCACAATTTTGTGTGTTTTTTCTCTTATAGTAAAACCACATCTGGCTATCTGCTGAGCCCACCAAGAGAAATCGAACACCTGATTCTAGCGTTGTATATCCATATACTTACTACTATGTAGGCTGGGGTCGACCACAAGTGAAATATATTTATACGCACAACATTTGTGACCTTGTTTCTGTGGTTAACTGTCAACTTTGACTAAAATCTTGAGTGTTTTTTTTATTAATCGAAATTGTGATAAAGCAACTATAAAATATCTAATTTTTAAAATTATTGTATCAGGAAGTATAAACATGTACTGTATTTATTTGTCCCTATTTGGAATATTTTTTCTTTTTCTTTTCATAATGGTATCAACTCTTTTTTTCATTCTTGCTGCTATAAAGCACTAAGGAAATTTCCGATCCACCATCAATAACGAAAATGATGTAATAGTTAATTCCCCTAGTGAGTAACCTCGTTCTTTGCGTACGAGACATTTAAACTTCAGACCTATCTGTCGAATTTTAGGAAACTGTATTAAGATCGTTGGAAACAGTCAGTAGCTATAAAATGGCAAATTTTTAAAATTATGTTATTAGAAAGTCTAAAGGTTAACTGTCGTCATATGTTTGGTTGTAAATTTAATGCTTGTATGAGTGTCTTGACCGCATTTATACATTTTCTGAAATGTGTTTGTTTATTTGTTTGTTTTTGAATTTCGCGCAAAGCTACTCGAGGGCTATCTTGCGCTAGCCGTCCCTAATTTAGCAGTGTAAGACTAGAGGGAAGCCAGCTAGTCATCACCACCCACCGCTAACTCTTGAGCTACTCTTGTACCAACGAATAGTGAGAACCGTCACATTATAACGACCCATGACTAAAAGGGGCGAGCATGTTTGGTGCAACAGTGATTCGAATCCGTGACCCTCGGATTACGAGTCGAACGCCTTAACACGCTTGGCCATGCCTGGACGAAGACTAGAGGGAACGCAGCTAGTTATCACTACCCACAGCTCTTGAGCTACTCTTTACCAACAAATAGTGGGATTGATGATAACATTATAACGTCCCCACGGCTGAAAGGGCGAGCATGTTTGTTACAACGAGGATTCGAATCAGCCACTCTTAGACTACGAGTCGAACGCTTTAACCCACCTGGACATACAAGTGTATTTAAATGTTAGACCAAATTGTGAATTTTTGTATTGAAATGTAATGGTACTACGTTACGTATGTTAAGTATTATTATTTCAAATGCCTAAAACGGGGTTAATTTTTAATTTAATTTTTGAAGTTAGTTGAATATTGATAAGTATTCGATTTACGATGTTCGCCAATAAGATGAATACACACAGTGTTTTTGCTTAATGCAAGTATGTTTTAATACACAAACAATAATACAATTTATAATAACGGTTATTACAAATAGTTATTGCAAATAATGATTTATTTACAAAAGTTTTACAAATTTACAAACAAAATTGAGCATGCTGTTCGATCCAGGACTTCCTTGATATCTTATCGATGGTTCACGACAAGCGAATTAATTCTGAATTAACAATGTTAGAATTCACTTAACGTGGGGCTAGCTAGTTCTTCAGTGATCACACGTGAGTTTTTCGCTTCTGAAGCTATATAATGTCTTCATAAAATACTAATGTATGATATTAGTTCGCTGAAGTTAAAACGATTTATAACGTTCGAAATCTCTAAATTTTTTCTGGTTAGTGCCTATAGTTTTCCGAATAATTAGCGTTTATAACAGTTAAATCTGACTGAGGTTTATAATAAACCAACTGTAGCAAACCAACAACATGAACTGTTTCTTCTCGTGTTGCGATGGCTACCTTTTATAATCGCTTAGCGAGGTTCTAGAAAATTCAGTTGGCAGTAATACTGGCAGTCACTAGTATTTGCATACACACATAGTGCGTACATTGATTATTCTTAAACTCGAGAATATTCTACAACTTCAGTGGATACGCGGGAAGTACGCAATACCGATTTAACGCTACAAGTTTCATACACATCTAAATATTAATTTAACTGAAACAAACATCGATTTTAATAAATCGATAAAAATAAATATATTATAGAAAATCCGTCACACTTGTAATCTCCGAAGAGGCAAAGAATTAGCTTAACGCGTTTTTTTTTCTGTATTTGATTATGTTACAGCCAAGCGTGTTAAGGCGTTCGACTCGTAATCCGAGGGTCGCGGGTTCAAGTCCTGGTCGCACCAAACATGCTTGCCCTTTCAGTCGTGGAGGCGTTATAATGTTACGGTTAATCCCACTATTCGTTTATAAAAAAGTAGCTCAAGAGTTGGCAGTGGGTGGTGATGACTAGCTACCTTCCCTCTAGTCCTACACTGCTAAATTAGGGACAACTAGCACAGATAGCCCTCGAGTAGCTTTGCGCGAAATTAAAAATAAATAGATAAACAAATTATGTTACTGGAGTAACTGTCTTTAAAGTTAACATTAAAAACATGGTAGTTTTGCATTTGTATAGAACAACGGACGTTGAACGTTGCTCACTTTTGCACTTGTATAAACATAAAAGTGCTACTATATAATTAGTCAATAGGAATATTAAGTTTTCATATGAACTATCACACACCTACACAAAGTGTTTAGCGCGCATAGCTTTCATAATTAAATAGATAGTAAAGTGAATTACAAATTATTAATTTAATGTAAATCTAGAATTATCAGAATGCAAATTAAATGAGTTCCACCAAGCTTTCGAGTACCATGTCTTAATATTTTTTATCATCAAATTTATTGTAGTTCCATTACATTACTGTTACAACTCTAATAACATGTGAACAACCCACTAAAAAGAAGGATTTCTGAGATCTGTATAAGCAGGGTACTGCTACCTACAAAAAATATTTGGTATATACAAGTGAATACGTGCTAAAATAAACTGTTATGACTTTTATGACAAATCTTCTTAAGTAGTCCAAATGCAACACTTACATTCCATTACATTACATTGCTTCATTATGCTCACAAGGGCTTTTGCCACTTAAATTTTGTTTTGCAATCTCTTCTTAATTTACAGTGCTTAGATATTTTAATGTTCGAACACTCGCAACTGCGAATTTAACAATAACGTAAATGATGGAGGGCAAGACAACGGTAATTTTCTAACTCTTTTTCTAAAGAAGGTTCCGTTTGTTTATTTTTCAAATATAATACAGTAAAGAGTCAAAATATCCAATTATAATAATAATCTATATGAAACTAGTTTACAGTTAAAGTGCAACGTGTTAAAATTAGTTTATACGATTATCTTATATGTAAAAATATTTTTGTAAACAATTGCCCCCTTTCTGAGCAAAACATAAATTTTGCCATTTTATTCTGTTGACATAAAATTTATTTTTAAATCATTTTTTCAGTTATTTCAATGAAATGCTACTCGAATACTAACTTTGTTTTTGACTTTTCATCACTTATGCAATTTATTCATCTTTGGTCACTTTTGTTTCAGTCTAATGTTACTACAACGGTGCACATGCAAATAAGACTGAACTCCCGAATCCCGAAGGAATTATTTAGCATTATAATAAATTAAAATAAATCGTCTATTTCCTTACGTAATAATAGATTTGCAAAGTACTACTGAAGAAACATTTATATAATACGAAAAATACAAAAACTCAACTCTGTACGAAGTCTTGTAAAAAAAACAACTGCTTTAATCGTTTCTTAAAGGAGGCTAAAAACTGAAAAAAAAATTGTTTCAGATACAAAATTAAATTTCTTAAAACCATACAAAATTTTTTGAAATATCACGAGCATTTTATGAACAAACATCTGGGTCATTCCATGTCAAATCATCCAGGGAACTGCAGGCGACCCCCAAAGAATGACATGAAAAAATTCACATGTGCTCATCTACCCATATTATGAAAAATTGCCAAAGATTAGATCAATATCTCTAATAGTTTTTGACTAACAGCCCTGTAAAATTTAGTTAATGTTTTTTTTTTATTTTTGGCGAATTGGCCCGGCATGGCTAAGCGCGTTAAGGCGTGGACTCGTAATTTGAGGGTCGCGCCAAACATGCTCACCCTCCCAGCCCTCCCGTTAGTCCAGGTTATATTATATAGTTAGTGGTTCAGAAGAAAGCAACGCGTTAATCCAGGTTATATTATATAGTTAGTGGTTCAGGAGAAAGCAACGTGTTAATCCAGGTTACATTATACAGCTTATGTCTCAGTAGGAGGTAACGTGCTGGTTCGAATTATACAGTTTGTAGGTTAGAAAAGTAAAGTATTAGTCCAGATTATACGGCTTATAGTCAGAAAGGGAATAAGGTGTTAACAAATTAAACAATTTTTTATCATTAGAGGTTAAAGTGTATGTCCAAACCATACCGAAGGCGGGTCAGAAAAAAATGGTTTTGTAATCAATATTATACGGCTTGTATATCATAAGTGTGTGTGTGTGTGTTTTCTTAAAGCAGAACCACATCGGGCTATCTGCTGTTTCCATCGATGGTAATTTAACCCCTGATTTTATCATTATAAATCCGAAGATGTGACGTTGTTCATCGGGTGATGTGTACCATGAAAGAGTAACGTCTTAATCCAAATTATACAATTTGTGAATCAAAAATGGATAACCTGTTAACCGAAATTAAACAACTTGTATTTCATTAGAGTGTGACATGTTAATCCAAACTGTACAGCTTACTGGTCAATGTTGCACTGTACAGCTTATGTATATATAAAGAGAGCATTGTAGATAGGATATATAATCCCTGTTTATCCGTTCGTTTTAAGTATTATTTTAGTTCTGACACCAATTCGAGTTTATGTTATTTATTTAAGAGTAACATTCCGTTCTAGATTATATCGCCAAATTTATGTATTTATTAGTTAGTCTATAGTCTTACCTTGGTTAGATTTAGTCAGCGCCTTAGTCCACATATTAAGTAAACGATCTGGGTGTGTGTTAGAGAGCATGTTATTTCAAATATCAGCAAAAAGGTTTTTTGTGTTACAGTGTCGTTCATTCCAGATCCCAGAACACAGGTTGTATGTATACTAAACAGCTTTGGGTGACTAATCTCCTCATGCGTCATCAATCTATGACTAAATAATTTCTGGTTCCATTAAACCTAATTGGACTATAATTTTGAGATTCCTCATTAACTTGAATTGTAATTAAATGATGTCTGGAGGCCAATCGTACTGTGTTTGTATAACCTTGTTTCAGCATAAACAGTCTTCATTGTCTCCATACCAAGTTTAAACAAATTGGAACAGGAATCCACATTTGTATAGTGCTGGGATCAATAACGTCTTTTCACCAGTAGTCTTATTTGCGATATTTCAAGAATATATTTAGTCAGCTTTCGAAATAATTTACACATCAACATTTTTAAAAAGTTCACACCTGATAGAGGGCAAGACCTTGGTATACATTGTCCTACACAGAATTCTGTACAATTCCAAAATGCATAATAATATAAACCTTTTAAAATAAGTTACCTGATCGAATGTTTACGATTAAGAAATTAAAGTTAGAAAGTTTTGCCTAACTGTACCTTAACGATCATCACTATGGTATGAACTTGTGCATATTGAACGAATAAAATAATCTAATTTTCAACAGTGAGATAGTAAAGTTATACAAATAATGCTGATAAAAATAAACTGGCTGTTAATCATTCTGTTCACCTTTTACTACAAGACACTTAATTACAATTCAAATAAAACTGCTATACTATTAAGATTGTTTATTTGTTTTCGAATTTCGCACAAAGCTACTCAAGAGATATCTGTGCTAGCCGTCCCTAATTTAGCAGTGTAAGACTAGAGGGAAGGCAGCTAGTCATCACCACCCACCGCCAACTCTTGGGCTACTCTTTTACCAACGAATAGTGGGATTGACCGTCACATTATACGCCCCCACAGCTGAGAGGGCGAGCATGTTTAGCGCGACGCGGGCGCGAACCCGCGACCCTCGGATAACGAGTCGCACGCCTTACGCGCTTGGCCATGCCGGACCCTATTGAAATTGAAATACGCGAGATGTCCAATCGATACAAATAAGTTATTTTACTCTACACTCATGGTAAGATCACGAGATGCCTGCCATATAAAAATAAATTATTATACTGCACAGTCAGAGTAAAGCTAGAGGATTTTTACCCTATACAACAAAGCTATTTTATTGTACAGTCAGAATAAGGTTATGAGACGTTTAACCTATATCAACATATTATTTTACTGTAGACTTCCAATGATGTAGTTCAATGTTTAGTCAGAAGAAAACTGTAGGATATACCCTCTTTGCTAACGGAATTTTTACATTTTGCTATATAGTCAAGGTAAGGTTATTTGATGTGTCCTCTTTCCAAACGTATATTTTACTGTATAATTATAGTGAAAATATTGATGATTATATCTCTAAAAACTAATAATATTATTGTATATTTGTGTTAAGACCAGTTTGCTGTTAAATAATACGTTACGATTGTGCATTCAAAAATAACTGTAAAATTACGAAATAAAGGTTGTAGATGGTTTATTTTATTCAACATTGTTGGCTAGAGTTTCTACTAATAATTTTTGCTCAACATTGTTGGCTAGAGTATTTGCTAGTAAATTTTACTCAACATTGTTAGTTAGAGTATTTACTAATAATTTTTGCTCAACATTGTTGGCTGGAGTATTTACTAATAATTTTTGCTCAACATTGTTAGCTAGAGTATTTACTAATAATTTTTGCTCAACATTGTTGGCTAGAGTATTTACTAATAATGTTTTGCTCAGTTTTGTTGGCTAGAGTATTTACTAATAATTTTTTGCTCTTTAAAGGAAAACACATACACCTAAAGACGTTTATTTTTCCTTGTTGTAATAATACCGCATCCTATCGATAAACTTGAGTTATATCTAAGCAAAACAAGACAATTAAATAAATATTTTAATAAAATTAAATGTAATATATTTTTATCATTTATAAAGATGTTGATATCACCTTAAGATATACCACAAAACTTTCTAAAACGCTATAATATTCAGGAAAAAAACCCCAAAAAACATATTGACTTCTTGTCATATGTCATAGATTGTTTAATTTTTTTGTAATTTAATACGATTTTTAAAATAAATATGCACTAACATGAGAATTTCTCCTTTCAGTGGCTCAGCATTAGACCTGAAAACTTAAAAAGTCAAAACAATGTTTCGTTACCCGAAGTAGTAAGAGCACAGGCTTAACAGTAAAACATATATGAATTTTGTGAAACTTTTCATCATAAGATTGATATATTTTCTTTCTTCCTTTTCAGGAAATTTGTCAATCTTGTGATCGTTTATTCTCCAAAGAAAACTATTCACAAAACTAAAAACTGTAAATTTTGTTTTCTCTTTGATATGTAACAAACTTGATGCGTTTTAAATCGATTTTTAGACCTTTTGACATTTTTTTACGTGTAACATGTATATTCCTATTATGAACTGAGGAGTTAAAAAGTGTACTTGTGGTTTCCATTTATCTTGGTAATAAAAATCAAACTGCGAAAACACGGTAAAAAAAACAGTTTCGTATATGATTACCCTGTTTTTATTCAATGCAAGTGTTCCTTGAATAAAAACTATTTTTAAGCTTACTGATGAAGACAATAGCAACTCCAAAGAACAGTCCTCCAAGCACTTCTTAGCTTCATTATTAATTCATAGAAACCCTTTGTTTCAAGTACAAAGTCCACTAACACAGTTCTGTAATCAAACAAATGATTCTTAAATATGCACTGTCCATCGGGAAACAGAATACCCATTCCCTTCGTCTTGTCAGACTAGGATTTGCATAGAATTAGTTTGTTACCCCGCTTTACTGAATTGTACACGTCGAGTTGAGTATTTCCAAGAGTATGAAAAAGAGAAAGAAGAAATTCTAAAAGTGCATTGAATATCCAATGGTTTTCTACATTTTATATGGAGAATATTAATGAGCTCACCCATTACTTACAAACAGTAATTCTTGGACGTCTAAAGAATATAATTTATTTTACTTCAAAATCTGAAAATATATAAAAAAATAAAGGAAACTTTGACATTTTAAGTATGTAAGGTAACTTAACTCTAAACCACAAATTTGAAGGTCCACTTTCGTTCATTCAAGTTGAGCATAATAGTAAAGGATGGTTGTCCAACAATGATCTTCTGCACTACTAAACAGTGAAAATGAATTTCAATGTGTTTTTTGTGTGTAAATGAACTTTTAGAAATAATGCTAAAAGGCCATGTTGCACACATAGTAAGCAGTATACTCCAAAATTTGGTATAGAAAAATCGGTAGAATCAGATTTGAGGTGGTTCTTTTCAAGTTACAGAACTGATACTTGGAGAAAATATTACCTGCCTAGAAACGTTAGTTTACCTCATGTTGTGACTTTCTGTTCAACAAAGGACTTGGACCATCGCTGGTGTCAAGATTGTGTGGAAATTACAAAGCATGGTGGAAAATAGATAACGTTAAATGTAGCACTGCTGCACCTAAAACACTGGTAACCTAATCTGGTGCTTTTTCACATAGGACCTGCATCTAGTTCACGTTCCAACACAACGCCACCGAAATTTACGTAATGCGTCTGATCATGGACCTACATGATGTAGATAATTAAATAAAGATTCTGTGATGTCATTCAATTGCTATGGTGATTACACAAAGCTAAATATTCATTCCAGTGATATTACGTAATGCATTATTAAAAAATTCATATTTTTTTACATCTTCTTCTGTAGTATGTATTCTCCGCTGGTACAGTGGTAAGTCTACGGATTTACAACGCCAAAACCAGGGGTTCGATTTCCCTTGGTAAGCTCAGCAGATAGCCCGATGTGGCTTTGCTATACATTGTTGTTTTGAATTAAGCACAAAGCTACACAATGGGCTATCTGTCCTCTGCCCATCACGGATATTGAAACCTGGATTTTAGCGTTGTAAGTCCCCAGACATACGGCTGAGCCACTGGGGGGCGGCTTTGCTATACGAAAACACACACACCCTCTGTAGTATGTTGCGCAATGAAATAGTTATTTAAATACATACAGTGTACATATATATATATATATACACTATCGGATCTACAAATAAATGTATAACGTACTTCTGTATCCCTTTAAGAAACAGTTAGTACAAAAAATATGCCTTGATTCATCCACTCATATGTTAAGTCTATAAACGATCTATTTACTTTACAATTAACTAACTGGAAATACTGCTATTCGTTTATTCCTTGTCCTCCGCTGGTACTGCGGTAAGTCTCCGAATTTATAACGCTAAAATTAGGGGTTCGATTCCCTTAGATGGACTCAGCAGATACCCTGATATGGCTTTGCAATAAGAAATCACACACACACACACACACATTTATTCTTTACGCATGTAGAAATTATAAATTTCATGCAAATCTAATCTCCCATAAGATTCCTTTTTAATCTCATCGTATTTCACTGAATGTTTCTGTGAGCCATTGACTGATAATTACCGATATATTACATTTGGCATAATATGTTCACGAAGAATGACTTGTAAAAAAGGTAAACTTCTGCTCATGATGAAAAAATAATAATAATTCTGCACATTTGCACTGTTAAAATAACGTATTTTAACGCACCATGATGTCCAGTTCTCGCCGAACTTACTTTATCTCACCAAATAGGCTTTGGTGGTTAGGACATTCCGCTTACAATCTGCGGGTCACCAGTGTGAATCATAACACTGTAGATGCTTGCCCTTTAAGCCGTGCTAGTGTTATAATGTATCGATCAATCTCACTTTCTGACGGAAAAAATACATAGCACAAGAGCTGTCTATCTTCTACATTAGGGACGGCTAGCACTTACAGTCCTTGAGTAGCTTTGTGAGAAACTCATCAAGCAAAGAAAACCACGTAATCCAGTTTAAGATGGCCATGCATATATCAATATTGTAATCGTGTTCAAGATAGGCATGGGTTACCTCACCACATAATACAGTTTAAGATTATCGTACGTCACCTCATCAAATAAACCAGTTCAAGATTAATATGCATATACCTTATCATATAATGAAATTTCAGGCTAATGTGTGTTACTTAACCATATAATCCAGTTTAACATAAATGAGTGTTAATTCCCCATATAATCAAGTTCAAGATAAACGTCCTTTTCTCACCATGAACAAAGCCTGGTATGTTGGACGGGTGTCACAATCAGCAAATGCAAGTAGATTGGATAACTTTCTTTACCTTGTTGGTCACCTCAGTCTAACATAGCATTACAACCAGCATTAAGGGTATAATTTCCACGTGTTACAGCAGATATTACTGTACTTTACATGTATCTTTTATGCTTAACGTACCACTGACTGGAGGCAAAATGGATACAAAGTTCCACTTCCCTCACTCTAGATATGTATGAGCTTTACCAAGATATTATTGGTTACACAACATTAGTGCCAATTTCATGTAACACGATTAATCAGTATTCTTTTTACTTTACACATCTGGATTAGATTTTCTCGCGCAATACATCATCACTTTTGTGTGCAACAGGAACTTATTTCTGCCTTACTTTATTTTGTTGTATCTCAAGTGATGGCCCACAATACATCATCACTTTTGAGTGCAACAGAAACTCATTCCTGCCTTACTTTATTTTGTTGTGTCTTAGGTGATGGCCCACAATACATCATCACTTTTGTGTGCAACAGGAACTTATTTCTGCCTTACTTTATTTTGTTGTATCTCAAGTGATGGCCCACAATACATCATCACTTTTGAGTGCAACAGAAACTCATTCCTGCCTTACTTTATTTTGTTGTGTCTTAGGTGATGGCCCACAATACATCATCACTTTTGTGTGCAACAGGAACTTATTTCTGCCTTACTTTATTTTGTAATATCTAAGGTTATAGCCCACAATTCCTTATCCAATATGTTTTAATAGGCTAACAAGCTACCATAATCAATTAACATTTACATCATCCATTTTGTAGAAGATTATCTCTTTCTATTCTAAGCTGCAAATAATTAAATGTGTACAACAATATAATAATTTGCCTAGTAACAATATCGTCGCCTAGAGAATTGGTTTTTCAGGAGTAGTTAGAATACGTTGCACTGTGTGTAGTATCTGAGAATAATTGAGCACTACCTGAACAAAGGTGTTCCACCTCTTAATAAGGTCATTTGCAGATTCATCTCGCCTTTGTGAAAAGCCTTGTTTAACTTACCCTGCTGTTTGCTGCCTTTAATCCTTTGATAGAGATTCCACAATTTCATATGTGTAAAAAATGGAGTGAATGACTAGACTCTCACTCACAAAGCTGCAAATCCTTGAATAGCTGTCGAAAACCAATGCATTATTGTTGCTTCCATCAGCGTAAAATAGCCGCAAACTTCCAGGATGCACTCAGCGATTCACTTGCATCATAATATGTTATGTGTATTGAATTAGCAACAATGGAAAGTATAGTTGTAACTTTGTTCTATATAAATGTAGCTACAATGCATATAAAGTCCTTGTTTTCACCTGAGATGCAGTATTTACAAAAGCTCTTGTGAGAATGGTTGCGTATCCCAGACCAAGATAATGTGGTACAATTTTTAATATAGGTGTTTCACACGTACTTCCAATTTGTTTTTTGACGAACTTATTAAACGGAACAATACAGCTGACTACTGTGCCGCTGTAGCTACTGCAATCTAGGTAATTATCCAAGCATGTAAGATATTCTCTATTATAAACAAAACACGTTTTCGAGATGCCCACATACATGATAAACATTTGTTGCCTTTGTCCACATATACTCTTCACCTCTTTGGGCCCGTCTTTACACATAAGTAGTTTTAAAGTGCATTCAGATTGTGACTATAGATGAATTCTTCACTCATATCTGTTTGTGTACATATTTACTCTTTCGTCATGCTTTCACAACGGAACTCCATTACAAACATTAGGAAATGACACCCTTTGGTAAATGTGGTATACAACATCCTCACCATTGTAATTAATCGTACATGTAATGCAGTTGGCATACAGGCTAAAGGGACACACCTCTTGAAGTGTGCATTATGACATTTTCTTCAAAACAAAGAGAATTCTGATTCACGTAGATCCACGGTAGACAAAGTTTCATGTTAATTACAACTCACACTTTCTATCCAGATTCAATACAATCCATTTTAGGCTTTTATCACACTCGTCGTTTTGGTAGTTGATTGGTTTAAGCTCCAGAGTAGAATCAACACAGATCGACTAATTTCTCTATGACTGTGCAATAAGTGATTTAAGTTTGGTTTCATCTAACTAGTTTAATTTTACTGAGACTTGAACTTTGGATAAGTCTTCTTCCACATATTCACAGATAATTGCTTATGTAGAACTATAACTATAATAAGCCATTTTGAAATTACTGACATTTATACATCTGTGATAAGAGATAACAAGAAATAAAGGCTGAAATCAATCGTTTCTATTCACAAGGAACAATCTGGTGACACGATCAGAGAGAAGAGGTCATACAATATTCAACTGTTTTGTGCAATCATCTTAATTTGTTTGCATCGTTTGGTATAGTTTTTATACATTTTCACACATTTTTTTGCTTTTTTATGAACATATTTATTATATAAAGTAAATAAAATACGTTAAAAAGTAAACTTTTATTACTGAAAACAGCAAAGTAAATACAGATTTTGTCTTGCATAGATCCGCTTAACAAAGACATTTACTGATCTATTAAGGTGGGTTAAGGCGTTCGACTCGTAATCTCAGCGTCGTGGGTTCGAATCCCCCGTCACACCAAACTTACTCGTCCTTTAAGCCGTGGGGGCGTTATAATGTGACCGTCAGTCCCACTATTCGTTGGTAAAAGGGTAGCGCAAGAGTTGGCAGTGGGTGATGATGACTAGCTGCCTTCCCTCTAGTTTTACATTGCAAAATTACGGATGGCTAGTGCAGATAGCCCTCGTGTAGCTTTGCGTGAAATTCAAAAACAAACAAACAAGTTATATACTTAAAGAAACAAAATCCTTTTGTCTTTGAATGTACGTGTATTCGTGTTTTCTAGTGAGAGCTTTACAGCTAATGCACGACACGTTGTTCGTACTTACTGAAAAGGAAAACTTGAAATAAATTCGTGAATATTAATAAATGTAGTGTGTTCTTTCTTCCTTTAGAGCGAGGCGTTATTAGTTACGGATTTCAGCACTTTCTGAAGTAAAGTTTAATACGTGAAAGTCGGTGCTTTCTTTTCCCAGAAATATTAGATGTACATACATATATATATTTATGGGAAATATCATTCGTTTCGACTGGTACACGTTTTGACTGTTAAGTGGCTGCGTGACTAAATCTGACTGCAACGTTGGTGCAGCTGGTGTGGCATATACTAGCTGAGTCCATTTCGTGATGGAATAATAATAGCTATATCTGTATTAATAATGATATTTAGACGTTGACAAATTAGCGTCAACAAACAGTAACTTACTGTGATTAATTGTTGAAATATATATTTGTAAAAGTTATACCCTGCTTACGTATATACGAAACAACTTAAACTAGCGTGCGCGTATTCTCTCAATGCACGCATACATGACAATGACTAAATTATTATCACGTATACATACATGTGGAATACGTTATACACAACCCAAACTCGTGTATCCATACATAAAAAGACTGCACATAACTCATGATAGAAGATAAAAACTTTAATCCATGTGCAGACAAATATCGTATTGCAGTAATTACATGGTATGTAAAAATAAAGCTCTAATTACTATTATCAAATATATTTAATTTCATTTATATTTGACATCTAATACCACGAAAAATAAGACTCACTTGTGTTCCTTACTCTAATGTGGACTAGCTTATTTAAGTCCTACAATTCTGATGAGGAAGTTTGATAACATCTCGAAACGTTATGGTTTGGTTTGGTTTGAATTTCGCGCAAAGCCACACGAGGGCTATCATCGCTAGCCGTGCCTAACTTAACAGTGTAAGACTATAAGGAAGGCTGCTGGTCATCACCACCCATTGCCAACTCTTTGTCTACTCTTTTACCAACAAATAGTGGGATTGACCGTCACATTATAATGCCCCAGGGCTGAAAGGGCAAGCATATTTGGTGTAATGGGGATTCGAACCCGCGACCCTCAGATTACGAGTCGAGTGCCTTAACTACCTGGCCATGCCGGCCCTCGAAACTTTATGTATTTCAAAACCTGCCAGTGGCTCTTTCGATATTTATGAAAGTAGGTTGAATTTTGAAAAGAAAAACAACTACAAATTAAAGGTGTAGTTTATTTATTGTAAACTGTTTGAAAGTTATGAATACCAAACCACATAAATAAACTGAAAGGGTCATTATTTATGTATCATTGGATGATATCCAAGGAACGCTGAATCTGCGACAGAACTTTAAGCAAAAACTAATGTTTCTGTGTTTCATAAGTAACGTATACTTTGTAATTTTCTATTGCAACTTTCAGTTACAATACTAGTTAAAATGTTTAGTATATCTAATTCATTTATTAATTTAATTATGAGTTTAATTTAGTAAGTTTTTTTCAACTTTAACTTAATTTGTGTATTTGGGTGTAACCTAAATCTCCTAAGTTGTCCAAACATCGTAAGACATTAATAGGTTTTCAGCCGAAAATACTGATGAAGCAATGCATTCTAATCTTAATAAGTAAGAAGATAAGAAAGTTATATTTGATTAACTGTATTATTTACCGGGTTGTCTTTTAGTTTTATTCTTAGTAGGTAGCTTGCTCTAATCGAAAGTTGATATCAATTACAATTTGAAGTCGTTTTCTTTAAAAGCGTAGATGAATTAAATGTCCTTATGGTTTCTCAAGCTAACCAATGTCTTTGTAATCCCTGTAATTTCAAAATGCACCAAACTTGAATGATCTTAACCAATATGTAAAAGTTATGCCTTGAGTAAAAATTAATTTCTCTCTTTTGTATTAACATGTTCATTAGCATGTTTATTTTTATTTATTTATTTGTTTAAGACTGCTTGCTGATAACGTATAGAAAGACAGTTTGGGTGTATTATTCAAATAATTAATGAGTTTTACTTGCTTCTGGCAGTTATTTCTTTGAGAATATTTTAATAAGCATATTGAAAATAGGACAGAAATTAAATTAGAAACTAGTCTTTTAGACGTGGTTCAAGTTTGGTCAATAAGGAAATTATACGAGTCTATATCGTACTCTTAATACATATGTAACCATGACTGTACGTGTTGTAAAGTGCTAAAAAGTTTTAATTAATTATGAAAATGTTATTATAAAATATTTAACGTCATTAATTAATTATATATATATTTAACTTAATTTGAATAAACTTTTAGTGGCCAATTAAGTAACATAAATTTTCCAGTATAAAAAAGCACGCAAACTAAACGAACATTGGGTCAGTAAAATCTTGACAAGAATTATATCATTACTGATTTTACAGCGTAAAAGTGTTTAGATATTTCATGCTGGTTTATGATTCTGATAAAACAAATCTTAAACAACGAAATAGAACTAAATAAAAAATGTATATGTAAAAACGGCTTGTTTGGGTTGAAAAAATATTTTACATAGAAGAGCGAGCAACGTTTCGACCTTCTTCAGTCATCGTCAGGTTCACAAAGAAAGAGGTAACTGACCGGAAGCTGACCACATGTTTGGAAGGGGTTGTGTAACTGAGTGTCGCAATGTAGAGGGCGGGGTTAGATGTTTGAATATATAATTTTATCTATAATATTAATATAGGTATAATGGCGTTCCTTTATATTGGTTTATTTTGGGTTTAAGTTGTTGTATAACGAAGGCTTTTTTAATGTTGCGTTTTTTATGTTTGTTTCTTTGTTTAGTATTTGAGTGTTTTCTATGGTTATGTTGTGTTTATTTGACTAACAGTATTCAAAACGTGTGAAGGTGACTTTTTATGTTCTTTGAATCTGGTTTCCATTTTACTACTTGTTTCTCCAATATAGAAGTCGTGGCAGTTATGACATTGAATTTTATTAATATTGTTGGTGTGGTGTTTGTCAGTGTAATTTTTACATAGTATAGACCTGAGTTTTGTGCCTTGTTTTTGAATAAATTTCGTATTAACTGGAATGTCATATTTTGTTTCAAGTTTTTGCCAAATGTTGGTTATTTGTCTGCTGATGTCGGGAATACATGGTATGCAGCAGTATATGGTTTCGTGATTTTTTGATTCGTGATCACTCAAATACTAAATGAAGAAACAAACATAAACAAATGCAAAAGTAAAGAAGCGTCACTTATACAACAACTTAAACCCAAAATAAACCAATATAAAGGAACGTCTTTATACCTATATTAGTATAATAAAATAAATAAAATTATATATTCAAACATCTAACACAGCCCTCTACATTCCGACACTCAGTTACACAACCCCTTTCAAACATGTGGTCAGCTTCTAGTCAGTTACCTTATTTTGGTGAACCTGACGATGACCGAAGAAGGTCGAAACGTTGCTCGCTCTTCTATGTAAAATATTTTCTCAACCCAAACGAGACTTTTTTACATATATATTTCTATACAAGTGGGTTTTTCGACATCACTGATAAATAAAAAAATGTGTTGAATTCTATTATTTTATTTGACCTGTTCCTTTTTCCGCTTTTATATCGTTCTGTCATTCACTTATTTGTATTTTTTATTCCTTTCGTTTTTTTTCACTTCTTCAAGTTTGTTTCTTTTCCCTTTTCTCTTTACTTTATATTTTTATATTTTCTGTTACATTATATGATAATGTCAGTCTAAACGTTTACAGAAACGTAAAGAACGTAAACATTATCGCCTCCCCGCTAGTACGGCGGTATGGCTCCGGATTTACAACGTTAAAATCAGGGGTTCGATTCTCCTCGGTGGACTGAGCAGATAGCCTTTTGTGGCTTCGCTATTCGAAAAACACACACACACACGTAGACATTATTTAAAATAAATTATTTCTACACGTAGAAAAAAATCACAAAATAATCAAAAATTTACACGTTTGAGAAGAAGACTTTTGATAATATTGTCCTGAGAAAACCGTTGATAGAGCTGCCCTAAACAGACTAATGGTGTTGTTGTCTTGAGAAGAACCATGATAATACTATCTGGAGAAAGTTATTTATAGCGTTTTCCTGAGATTGCGCATGACATTGTTATCCTGAGAAGAGTCTTCAAAGTGTCGTTCTGAGAAGGCTCTTAATAGTGTTGTATTAAGTAGATTCTTGATAGCAGTATCCTGTGAAAGTGCTTTATAGTGTCCCGAGAAGACAAGTGATACTGTTGCATTAAGTAAATTCTTGATATGAGTACCCTGAGAAGATTCTATATAATTTTGTCCTGAAAAGGCACAGGATATCGTTGCCCTGAAGAAGTTCTTGACAGTGTTCTTAAAAAGGATTTTGTTACTGTCGTCCTGAGAAAAATCCCAATAGCGCTGTCATGAGTGGGATTTTGATCACGACAACCTGAAAAGATCCTTGATGGAGTTATCCTGTTATCTCAGTCTTTATTAAGAAACTGCTTGTTTGTCTTTTCCTGAATGATTATAGTAGGCTTTATTTTTTGTTTGTCAAAGAGAGAACTAAAGCTAAATTATGATAATTTAAAGTTTGAAAATTGGTGAGCGGTATTCATTGTTAACACGTAGCAACTGACTTGTTTGTCCAGATTAAGCCGTAGTAACGAAACGTAGGCTTAAATATATCTAAAAAAAAACAGTTGGTGTTCTATGGAGTATATATTGTGTTTTATTTATGCTATTTATTGATAATAAAACGATGTTACCTATAAGGATACGTTCTCTGAAGAATTAGACATAAAGTATGTAATAATGCCAGTTTGCGTCTAACCTTAGACATAATTCAAAGAATATTTTGTAATAATTTATGTTTCTTATGGAACTTTCCAAGTTTTAGAGTATGTGTTCCTTTTAACTAAAAGACCATTATCTATAGACTGTGTGGTATCATATCGGCCTTCTTTTTTATCTTTATAGATTAAACTGCGTCAAACAAGATACAATGATAGATCTAACATAAAGTCAGATAGAGAATAATCAACTGACTTTTTATAAGCAGGTATTCAACCCTATTCTGAACAGACTAGAAACTTCCTCTGTCGAGACTTCAACTCTTTTTCAACATGTGCGCTTCCAGACAATAAGCGTTAATAGTCTCCGTTGTCCTATTTGAAGCTAAATCCTAACGTGTAGAGTTGCACTCTTACTATGCTAAAAGTAACTATCGTGTTACCTGCGAACCTAACGATGATTTCAATATTCAATTCTAATTCCTGTTAAGAAATCTCCATTTCAAGTGTTTCGAATTGACTCCGACATTATGAAACTGTAAATGCAGAAGAACAGTCCATATAACAGTAATGCGCAGAAAACATTTAAAAAGATCTAGTTGACACAAAAGCGATACTATTAAATCATCGTAACGCAAACCTTGTTAAAGAGGAGAGTATGGGACCTTTGAGATGCTTCTTGTCTACGTGATGTAAAAAGCCATAAGAAGCAGACAAGTCTTCTTTTTTGTTTGTTTGATGTTAAGCATAAAGCTACACGATGATCCATCTATGCTCTGCCCACCACAAGCATCGAAACCCGGGTTCTAGCGCTCTAAATCCGAAGACACAGCGCTGAGCCACTGGGGGGTCTTTTTTATGACTATTCATTTTGTTTTATAAACACTTTTAAGATTTAAAACTAACCAGTGAGTTATTGTACCAACACTTAATAGCATATCACAGTCGTTTTTAGAATAAAAACCAGCACCATTCATGGTAAAGCTAAGTCCTTCGCCCGCCCCAAGAATTCGCCGCAAACAAGGTGTGAATTAATATATTTATTTTTGTTTACAATTTTGTTTTATGACTGAGAAGAGGGACATTTTTGGACGTAGGGACAGCAAGACAGAGGAACGAGTCCCCCTCTCCTCACATCTCACAACCATATCAACAAGTTTACATCAAAATGACAACAAAAAAATCGAATAAGATGCGTAATCTATATTTTCGAATTTAAAAATAGCCATTCAAAAGTATACTAAAGAATGTTAGAAATAAAAATATGTCAGTAATTATTCAAGTCATTTATAAATATCAATTCACTGCGATGAATAAAAAACCAAGTAAACGTTATACATACTGAAAGGTTGTTCTTTCTTTTCTGTAAAAATATTGTGATTGTTGTAATTAAAGCATTATTTGATACAAATAGTTTGTTCAATACATGTTTAAAGTTACCGGATAATAAATAACTGAAATTATTTAATAGTTTGAACTTAACGTAACATTTTACTGGACACTGAACAAAATACAACAATTTTGTGATAAATGTCATGTTCATGTATGTATTTTCTTTCTGTCATCTCAGTAATTTTTGTATAAGAACAAAACAGAGTTTGTCATAGCTTAGTTCAATTTCCACTGAGACCGACAGTTATTTATATGTTTTACAGAACTGACGTTCCTGTTAAACCTGCAAGGCAGTTATCAGAACGACAATATAAATATATTATTTTCTCACAGTGGAACACAAAGGTTATGTTCATTGTACAAATGAAGATTTGCAGAAGAAATGTAAAAAAAAACTGAAAGTATTAGCCGTTATAACTTTTAGAAATTGCAGCATTTGTATGGGAGCCAATAGCGTTTGTTTGTTCTTTGTAGATTTAAGCACAAAGCTCCCCAATGAGCTATGTGTGCTTTGCCCACAACGAGTATTGAAACCCGGTTTTTAGTGGTGTGACATACAGCTATGCTCCTGAGGGACACCAATAGTGTGAAAAAAAAACTCATTAAAAGTATTAAACAAAAGATATGGAGAGTTATTAAATCATCTGAACAACCAATTATTTCAAATAAGCATGGCATCCATACCGCTTTTATGTCTTTTAAATGAAAATAGAGATAATTTCCATCACTAAAATAAACTGAATGATGTATTCAACAATTATTAAAACATCAATATAATAATAATTCCTATCAACTAATCTGTAAGACGTTCAGGAACCTCACCTTCTTAAGACCCAAAGTTTTTCAATTTCCTTTCTTTAACTTTTTTTAGTGAGTTAGATTTTGCTTTTCATCATCAGTTATTTAATATATTCTTTTATAGGCTGATATAAATTTTCAGACAAACTGTTTGTCCTAAAATTATATCCTTTTTGATATCTTAACATATCTGTACTGCAGAAACTTTGTGATTCTTGTTTTGAGACGACATCGCACCCGAACTTCAAATGAGATGGAAACAGTTTGCAACAGATGTCATTATTTACAACCTTGCTTCAGATTTTGTACATCTATTACAAACATCCATTGTCTCCGTTTAATAGAACCGTTCACTCTTCGATTCATTTTTTTGTGCCTTTCTATTTTCCACACATAATACCACAGAATAGTTGCTAGTCGCAAAGTCTATTTCCCTGACTTTCTCTCCCTCCCTTATCTTTCCCTACTTGCTGTGTAGATTTCATAACTTCCGCTATTCCCGGTTGCATGACGGTTGACAAATAGACTACTTTCTCGAAGGCATTACTTTGATATGCCTGTACAAACTATTCATCTGTCTTTTGAACGTGCACACATTGGTTTGACGTCTGATTTACCCATGCTTCTGATTACTGTTTTCGACGTTACCTTCCACGTGTCAGTGACATTCATACAACTAAGGAATGTCGTTTAAAATATTTACATAATCTAAAAGTTACGTACGTTCACTAAAAAGAAGTTCATGAACGTTGTCTGCAGTTTTTCAGTCATTTTTACGGAATCTAATGGGGTTTTTTTTTATTATATATTGAATATAAGGGTTAATATTTTAATGGATCCCAACAGATCTGTCAGCCTCACGATAAAGGAAAGTTGGCCAACATCTGAAAGGTCACAGCTGTTCTTAGTAGTGTGAAGCTCATCGACCTTTTGGATAAATCACGTGCGACACAACTTAGTTATGATGGTTTTACACGTTGCTTATTTCAACAATGAAAACAAGACTGGGTCTGTTACTAACCAGAGATGGTTAAACTGTTTTCCAGAATTTAGTTCTGCGTGTTCCTCTCGAAAGAATTTTCTGTGAAGTTTATTTAGTTTCATAATGTAATAGGAAATAAACGATATTTTCATCTTTTCATTTATTCTATACTTTATCGTATTGCGAGTTAAATGAAAGGTGTGTGTAATAGTAAGCAATAAACAGGATCGTTTCTGAATACCTCAGATTTACAAATCTATACCCTCTACAAACAATTATTTCGCAAATATAATATTTGATTTTTAAATAACGTCTGTGCATAGAAACTATTGTGTGCCTGATAACCGAATTTGTAACCAAATTTTCCAGTGCTTTAGAAGCATATAGTTAACAAAATCAAAAATAGGAACCCTCTTATTTATATATAAATAGGCAGTAGATCATTTTTGGACACAAGTATCAAAGGAAAAATTTAAATAGATTTCCACTAGAAGAAAAACATGTGCAAACATCAAAGAAGGAATTTAAATAAATTTCCACTAGCAGAGAACTATGTTATAGTAAAACCATATACGTGTACATATATACATATATATTTATATATTGGTTTCCCAAAGTGGTCGACATCGACCATCTGTGTCTATGAGACTGTACAGGGGTGACTAAAGACCTACAAGTCGATAGGGAGCCGAAAATGGCCTTCAGGGTAAAGCAGACCTACGCAACTAACTGTCAAATGCCTAGAGCAGCAGCGATCGAATAACGTTCGTTCTTTTTCTCGAATTTTCCGCAGTGTGTAAATCCACACGTTGATGAAAAATACATATTTTACAAATATATGTTAATATATTCACTTGCTTTCTTTATACTTCTGATATATATTAATTTGGGAGCCGATGACAATTTTATAAGTTCGTCAAAAGATCGAAAATTTTTGAAAAGTTTGTTTAACCCTTATATAAATAATAAAATAAAACATTAACTAATAAACTAGCACCATCTTCTGGTGATTCCTTAAAACAAACTCAAAATATAGTCTGTGCACATGGAGACTGTTCATAAGCCATTTTACAAATATTATAACATCGATCAAATGAAAACAAGAATTGGAAATAATTAGTTGATATTGTTCTTCCAAAATAATTTTTCATGACTGAAACTCATTAAATTGATTTCTTGTATGGAAACACTTATACACACAAACAGGTAGTGAAAATAAAACAATAAACTAACAGCTTTTTTTGTTAGTCTTTTATGATGTTTTAATTAATAAATAAATAATTAATTAAATATTAATTAACTAAATTAATTGTTTATTTATTAAAACATCATAAAATTCATGCAGTTTGGTTAAGTATCGTCGCTATGAGAAGAAAAACCTAATTAATTAATTAATATTGTGCAGAAAGTTCCTAAATTATTTACTTAAATCGCGGAATTTGTTAAGTGTCATTAGTACGCGAATTTGAATCCCTAATTTATATATTTTTTAAAAAGTAGACGAAATGGTCTTATTATATGTGTATGTAAGTGTATATATATATGTATATGTTAGTGAATATTAATACATTTGATAAAGTTAAGTAAACAAACTCACAAGGAAGGACTGCGTTAAAAACAACAAATCCAAACCGGTGACTATTTATCTCGGTTTGTTATAAATTTAAAAAAACCAAAACAAAAATAAATTAAACAAAAAACGCTGCACTAATTGAACAGATCCAAGGATACAAGCTATCACGTGGTATTATAAAATGTACCCTAAGTTTTAGAGCTAACTAAGGGGTAGGACCCACATTGCGGTAGTGATACGCTGTCTGTTAGTATTAACCTACATTCGCCAATCTCGCATAAGGAGGAAAAGAGTAGCAATAAATATAGAAATCAGAAGAGCGAAGAGCGAGGTGTGGGTGTTCAAGCCCACATCGTCCCACATCTATATCACCTTTCACTGCCTACAGACAGTTGTGGGAAGGAAGCTGCTCTCCAAAGTAAAGAAGAAAAATTAATTGAAATAAGAAAGTAAGTTACTACTATTTAGAGGTAAGTAAGTTGAAAACTTACCTCTTAAAGTTAGCATTCCAGCTCCCAGTATGGTATAAAGGCTCTAAATGACAGCATAGTAGACAAATTATATAAGTATGAAGGGTACCATCTAGTTATTTAAATAAATTAGTATAGCTCCAAAACACCACCCATTTATTAAGTCTATTGTGACGATCATGCTATAAACAAGTCTTTATATGTGGCAAGGTGTGCATTCGCGTAAAGTAGTGCCAAGCTGTTTACTTTATTTTTGTTTCGGCTCGTTTTTCAAGTTATTACAAACAAATCTGTGTGTGTGTGTGTGTATAATTTCAATTTTATTGTTTAATAAACTTAACAATAATACATTTTTATTGTAATTTTTGTAGCAGTAACTAGAAGACATCTCAGAAATCACAATGAATAGTACCACAAATCCTCTGGTTGTTGAGAACATTTGTGTCGTACAACCAAAAAATTCCATCACCCCCAACCCAGAGGAAGTGAGTGTGAGATCTATTTCTGTAAGTTTTTGTTGTTTATAGAACTTTTTCAAAGTTATTTCATTTTAACCAAATTGACAAAAACCAATCTTTTATTCCTTGTAATCGAATTCATATACTAATTTTTTGGAAAAAACAATACATTAATTTGATTTTTTTTTTACAGACATTATTGTCTTTTCTGCTAAAGTTTAGCAAAATATTTTCTACACGTTGGTAATGTTATCGTACCTGCACAAACGGTATAGTACAGAGTATCTTTGATTATAAATATTTTCATAAATTTTAAGCACTGTAACATTTAATTTTACCAAACAGACAGCAGTTCTTAAATATTTTATATTCTTATTGATTTTAGTGTTTAAAATAAACGAGAAAATTATTTCTTTGTATCACAGATAGCAAACAAAGTATTCAACTAAATACTATTAATTGTAGTTAACTAATTATTCTTGTTATGGAACTTTTCATACGTGTTTTGTTCGTGTCCATTATTGTAACTTTTTGGTGCTGTTAAACAAATTTGATGAATTTGCAATCTAAATTATCAGTTACAAAATAAAATTTAATCTTCTTTAAGTGACATTTTTAGCACAGATGGCAGGACAATCGTCGTTATGTAATGAAAATCTTCTGCTAACGATTTACTGTTGATAATATAAATTCTTGTTCTCTGCGAAATAAAACCATTTAAGCATTGCCTGTTACCTGAGATCTAAATACCTAATTTGCCTGTAACATATTCAATTCTGACTCTGCCCCATCAACAAAAAAGTAGTTTGCAGTAAAAACTATTTCAAAACTTTATATTAGCTTCTAAAACCTACTTTGTTATATTCATTTGGTGAAATATAATGTCAGTTATTTAAACTACTGTTATAAGGTTGTTAGTAATCCTCGTACGATTACGACCTCGTCTCTGTTTTCATGGTTATCACAAATGTGTTTAGAAACACTGTCTTTAAAATTACCACAAGAATTGCATCATAATTTGTTAACTTGGTTGAAAATTAATAACAGTTAATAATAATGTTTGCAACATACAGGGATGGACTAGGTTGTTATATCTTTTATTAGGTTACAGAAAAATCTGTAAAACTACATGCTTTTAGAACACCGTCAACGATATTTGTTCAAATATTGTCTCAAATCCTAATTTTAACACTGGCTTTTGTAAATACCTGGACGTTTCATGTTTTTATTCACAAATCCTCATAAAAACTGTTGTGCACCTGCTGTAGATTCTTAGCCTACAAAATGAATAATGAATGTGCTGTGCACACAAAAATGTTCTCTGACGTGTTTTCCAGAGTTATGATGTGTAACGTTACAACAGTCTCCACGCCATAGACGTCTTGATAGTTTTCGTGACCATAGTACAATTCAGCAGTAGGTTTCACAGAGTTCTGTTCAGTAACAAAGAAGTAGACTTCACGTTATGGGCCTTAAGGTTGTCCCTGGCAATATATGATTGGCAAGCGAGATGGTCCCTGGCATTATGTCACTCACAAGTGATAACATAAGAATTTTACAATTCCAGAAGCTGGGCTTATACTATAAAAACAGCCTACACTAACATTTAGGAGCAAGCGCAAACGATTATAAATGTTGTCGTAGAATTAATTCATAAGTTTGTACATTAGCTAACAAAGAATTCTATTGTCATTGTTTCTTTATTATAGCATAAAGAGTCACTTTGAAAATAGTGATAACTGTTGTTTCTCTTGAAAACAGTAACATTTTCAGATTACACTGAAATTACGATATTATAAGTTATATACTATGATTATCGTTTGTTTGTTTTTTGAATTTCGCACAAAGCTACTCAAGGGCTATCTGTGCTGACCGTCCCTAATTTAGCAGTGTAAGACTAAAGGGAAGGCAGCTAGTTATCATCACCCACCGCCAACTCTTGGGCTACTCTTTTACCAACGAATAGTGGGATTGACCGTCACTTTATAACGACACCAGGGCTGAGAGGGCGAGCATATTTGGCACGACCTGGATGCGAACCCACGACCCTCAGATTACGAGTCGCACGCCTTAACACGCTTGGCCATACCGGGCCAATAACGCATGGAAACCAAATACACAAATAAACAATATAAGAAATCATATTAGAACACAAATAAAATTACAAAAACAAAATAAATGGAACAATTTGTTTCAAAATTTATTTTACATGCCGGGCCATCGTGATTATCGTAAAGAGCTCTTAAAATAAACTAATTAAATATTACATATTTAATTAAAATAACTGTACATTGTTTGTTTGTTTGTTTGTGTTTTGGTGTGATAATTCTAACAGTATTCTGAGATTATGCTAATAAAAGTCCTTCGTGAGATAACTATATTAACAATCTTATATTGCAACAACAAAAGCTAATTTAAATAATATAGTTAGTAATGTGTTAAAATATATACGTTTTGTCTTCATATCACAAACCTGAAAGTTAAAGCATTATACAACGTTAAGACAGCGTTAACAAGAAGAGAGGTGCTACAGTGTTAGCAAACAGGAAAGAAATATAATTCCTGTTTTTAACTTTTAAAAGCCCCCCAGTGGCTCAGCGGTATGTCTGCGGACTTACACGCTAAAATCCGGGTGTCGATACCCGTGGTGGGCAGAGCACAGATAGCCCATTGTGTAGCTTTGTGCTTAATTCAAAAACAACAAACAACATAACTTTTAAAAAGAGCCTAGCACGATTTTGTAATTAGGACGCTCAACCCACAATCTGTGAATTCCCATCACTGAATACATTTGCTCTTTTAGGCGTAGAGACGTTATAATGCAGGCATCAATCTCTCTGTTTATTAGTAAAAGAGTAGCCCACGAGTTGGCGGTGGGTGATGTCATCTAGCTGCCTTTCTTCTAATTTATCACTGCTAAATTAGGGACAGTGCAAGGAAATAGTTCTCGAGTAACCTAATGTGAAACTCAAATCAAACACAAAATTCAGTTTAATAAAAGAGTTAGCATATATTTAGCGTGTATATATGAAGATAATGGTGAATAATAAAGGGTTAAATAACTCGAAAATTCTCCAGCTTTGGAAACTAGTGCCAGTCTGCAGCTAGATTACCATCTCTTTTGGTGTAACATCGATTTTTTACAAAACCTAATTTGAAGTCAGTAAAACTCTGCCATATTAGTCATACTTTTTAATAAAGTTAAAGCCTTGAACATAGAAAGAATCATGTGGAGAACAATAAAATACTAAATATCACTAAAAACATTAGTGGTATTCTACCACCATGAAACGTCACAACTTGATTTGTAACTAGAAAAAATAATCTCGAAAAAGAGAACAATAAAGTACTGAAAACATTAGCAATATTCTACTACCAAGAAACGTCACAACCCGTTTAGTAACCACAAAAAATAATTTCGAAATATTGAATGACTTATTTATCAATCGTACTTCATCATTGAATGTAGTCCTACGAATTTATTGAAAAGGCTGTTGTTGTTTCGAATTAAGCACAAAGCTACACAATGGGCTATCTGTGCTCTGCCCACTACGTGTATCGAAACCCGGATTTTAGCGTGTAAGTCCGCAGACATACCGCTGAGCCACTGGGGGGGCAAAAATATTGTAGCAGAGTGTGGTATTGAAAAGGACATTATAACTTTTCTATAACGTTTTGTTTATCAGTAATATGTTTCATCTGACTCTCATAAACAACCAAGATATGTCTTACATATGTACGTTATATCATTTATTCGTTCATTTCCAAATTACGTGTGTTTGTTTTCATTTTCTTTAAACAAGTAATCAAATTATGAACGCCAAGTATGTTGTTATTAGAAGACACGATTTATGATAAAAGATTTCCTCCCATCTTAACTGATTTAAAATCCGTTCGTGTTTTTTTTCAGAAAACTATTTTCATTCATTACTTTAACTAATTGCACATGCCATCGTATTTTTGAAGTTTAAAAAAATTTGCTTTTGGAGCGCAAGTCATCAAATAATTAACTTTTATTTGCATATTTTATGGATCAGGTAGGTTTAAAACGGGTAAGATTCTCATATGACCATATCCTAACGTTTAAAAAATGTCCCCGCGCATTTTTTGTGGGTAGCCATTGGCGTTTCTAGCAGCCAAGGGGCTTCACTGTAAGCTAATTGTCCCTAATATTTTTAACAGATTATTTAAAATTATTTCCAGTTCTTTTATCTACTTACTGTATCAAACACATTACCGTAAAAAACCTTTTCCCTATGCAATCAAACCATATAAAACTGTCTATAGAATTTCTACCATGATAATATTTATGAGTTTTCTTACGATCCCACCTTGAGCTGCTCCATTCTTCCTTTCTTTCTTGCATTGTTAATGTTTTAAAAATACAATTGAAACCACATATTCTATAATGTTATATAACACACTACAGTTAACAGTTCTGATTTGTTGTTTCTTTTCAGGAGAGATTTTATTATGTCATCTGTTAAAGGTAGCTCAGTAGGTCACATGCTTGAAAAGTGGGTAACCATGCATGTTCTCAAATTCGAGGAACTTACCCACATCAACTAATTTTAACCTTAAAGTATCCCCTCTCTCGTTTCATGGTGTAACCTAGAAAAAAATCGGTGAGTTTTTGGTCATATATTTGCAACTGTTCGAAACTTCAAAATCGTGCATAAAAATGAAACGCAGAACATTTTTTATTGATATTTAATGTTCTTTTTTGGGGAAATGAAAACAAGAGATTCCTTTGGTTATGACAACGAACAAGACAAGCTTTCCTATTTTATAGTCCTTGCAAGTTAACACATTCGAACAAAGTTCGTACTAACTGAAATCTGACCTATTCTTGGAGTACAAACTCGTTGAATTAGTTACCGTTTTGTATCCCCCCCCCACACCGGAGGACAGTCAAAATATACACACTTTATAATGGAGCCCCTTTCCTCCAGACCTTTATTACAGCATTCCAGTTCAATAATTTTGATATTTGGCTCCAATTTCATCTGTTATGTAAATGAGGATTTCTGTCACACGTTGTTAATGTTTAAAGAGACTCGTTAATTGTAAGCTACACTGCAACCGTATACAGAATTAACATTAGGAAATAAAACACCTCCGAGGGTTCTAACACTGAATACTATTAAGTTTCGATAATGACAAGTCTTCGGAAAACAAATCAACCAAAAATATCGTATTTTGTATATGTGTCTGTGTGTTTTTAAATTTCAATAACGTAGGTTATGCATGAAGGCTGGGGGGTGCGTACCCTTAATTTGCACCCACATATGTATAGAACATATTTCAAAAGTGTCAAAATATTGTAAACAATAACAACATGGAAAATTTCGAGTGAAAATTATAACTTTTTCTAAGGGTTTATGACCCTCAATAAAACAATGTGATTACGTTGTTTATTTTCTTTTTCTTCGTGCAAACCCAGCACCCAGTCCGCCTCTTTACAGATTTCTGCCAACGTTCATGTATTTGAAAAACTACATCTTTTTACATAACATTCCCGACGGTAAAAAATAATTGTTTCGAAAACGCTAACACTTTGTGGCATGTGTAGAAATGTTTTACAGTGAAACCCCTCTAAAGCAGCCACCTTCGGGACTGAGACAAACTGGCCTGATTAGAGGGATTCCACTGTACATAATTAGAGATTATGTGAACAAAAAAAGGGACTGTGATTGAATGACCGCTTTCAAGGAGTGGCCGCTTAGAGGGGTTCCACAGTATATACAAAAAGAATACCTTTTTGTATTATTATACTTAAAGTGTTCCTGCGTTACCATCTCTTAGTTTTCTATATTTGGGAACACAAGTCTTAGTATTTAACTAAACTCAGTCTGAAAGAGAGACTGTTTCTTTGTAAAAAGTCTAAATATTTTTATTAACAATTCTGCAAGAAAAGTTTAAACAATATTTCTCTTAGCAATTCTGCAGCCTCCTAGTAGCACAGCGGTATGTATGCAGACTTACAGGACTAGAAACTGGGTTTTGATACCCGTGGCTGGAAGAGTACAGACAGCCAAATGTAAAACATTGTACTTAATTTCAAAGAAACAAATAACTCTTTAAACAAATATTATTTCTATTAACAATTCTGCAAAAAAATAAAATAACACTTATATTAAATAAGAAAAAAACACTACCTTCAAACCTCGGATATCCAACATCATCACGAAATTCTTCCACGTTGCGGAAAACGTTTTTTTGTTTTTATTTAGAGAATAGAATCGTCACAGTATCAACAAACAATTTACCTCACTGATCATTGTTTAGAAAGTCAACTGAGAGATGTAATTTTGTCACATTCGGTCAGGATATTCTGTTCAGAAAATTTCGAACAAGTTCAGAAAATACTTTCGAAATAAGTGTTTACCATTAAGCGCACAGCAACAAAACAAAACGACGTTCCTTACATTATATTAAGACTGGGTTTTATGTTTCCCATGGCAGTAATACCTTCCCGTGTAGATGTGTAACCAGAGCTCTAACAATCATTTCTATAAGAATTTTCCGACGGGTAACTCATAAAACCATAATTGTGCAATATAGGTCATCTCTTTCAGTTCTTGGCTTATACTTGGCTTAGTTATATTTTATTTATACTCAGTTTTGTACTTTCACTTTCATATAAACAGAAGTTTGGTAGAACTTTGTCATAAATCTGTAACGTGTAACACCTTGCTACTAGATTTTATTCGCTTCCCTCACAACTTCACGCGAGGCCGCACAAGAACTACCTGCACATAACCGTCTCGAATTTTAAACTTATAAACTAAAAATAAGACATCTACAGAACAGTACCAACCGCCAGCTTTAAGTCTTTTTGGGTTTTTTTTACATATTTGAATACTTGGATTTGACAGGTGCTTTTGTAGCGCACCTTCGGTTTAATAGAACATGGCTCGTGCTTATTTGCAGCAGCAAATCAGAAACCGAAAAGTTTAGTATTCTTACTCCGTATAAATGCTGAGAGCGGTAGATAGAGAGAAGAGCATTTTCTATAAAAACTTAATTTTCTATAGATTGCCTTGAAATTAGTGTATAAAGTCTTATATTTGTTTTGATGTTGTTTTTATTATAACAGATTACGCTGGACCACAACAAAACAGTTCTGTTACTGGAAAACGCAACTTTCTATGAGTATCTTGACGATACAAATCATGTTGAAAATTACTGGTCACTTCTAATTTTCGAGTTGTGATAGATCTATTAAATATATTATTACATATCGTTAAAACAACTTTTATTTAATAAATCTATTTATTCATTGAAAATTGCATTTAAGAATTATAATTTGCATGTTTTAATAAATGTCTTTCATGTTCGCATCATGAGAAGCAGGAGTTAATGGTTTACCTTTCCCTTTAGATAAGTCGAACGAAAGTCTCCATTCTTGAGGGTGATATTCAGTTCCTAATTCTTTCATTAATTAATCAACATCTGTTCAGAAACACAAAGTATCCTGTATGCTGTAGTGGGAAGTCGCAAACCAGATCAGTTACTTCTTTTTTGTCTAGTCGAATAAAGCAGTTAATTTTGAGGTCACAGGAACAGAATTATTTGCAACACAATTCTTCTGTTTCTCAACTCTTTCGTGGATATAAAACTGAAGAGTTATCCCCATGAGGTACTGGTTTCATTGCAGACGCAATATCTGGATATTTCTTATATCTGTCAATGTTTCCTAAATATCCATAAACTTTAATCATGCAAACATAACAGTCAGTCAGATAATATTTGGTCTTGTGCCATATCATGATAATTGCAAATGGCATACTTGCTCTCTTTTCACTCAGCTACTGTGTTAAGCCAGATGTGCAAACTGTACAACACACATGTAAACCCTAATATTTTTCCGAACTACCAATTTCACACTAAAAATAATAGCAGTAAGCTATTTTTACCTTGTGTGTGATGTTTTCCTTTGTAAAAGTATAATAGATTTTCTACAAATTTAGCCAAAAGTGTTTGGGTTGTTTTACATTTTCAAACTTTACTTGAATTAGAGACAGACAACATTTCAAATAAGTTCCTGGAAATACAAAATCATTTATGTTAAAAAACCAGAGTTTAAAATATTTTGAAAACAAAGCTTTGTAGAATTTAATTATATCGTAAATATGATGCGAAAGAAAAATAGGATTCTGCCTCGGCTCTGCACGGAGCGAGGCGAAGTGAACAACTGAGTGAGTGAGAGGCAACTGAGAGACAAGCGCCTGACCCTGCTTCTTTTATAATCAATCAAACGACTTTTTAAATGTTCTAGCAAACTGAACAAGTGATGGTTTAATGATTAAAATGTGGAGCAGATGAGTGTGAAAATAGTGCAGTTACCTATATTTGTATCGAGAACAAATAGTATGTATAAACAATATATTTGGAACTCTACACCAATACAATACGATCAGGTTATATGCATACCTCTATTTAAATTTAAATCTTACAATGAACGAATAAATAAAACAAATACTGGCATTTTATGACGCCCCCTAGTGGCACAGCGGTATGTTCGAAAACTTGCACCGCTAGAAACCAAGTTTTGATACCCGTGGTGGGCAGAGCAAAGACAGTCCATTTTGTAGCTTTGTGCTTAATCCCAACTAATCCAACCATTTCATGATAATAAATGGTATATTAAAGTGCAAACATTTAAAAGTAGTTTCGAAATGTTTTTAAACAAAAATGAGTTCAGCATGAAATGAATTACTACATTTTCCTTGTTTTATGCAGTTATACGCTAAACACAAACTGTATAGCTAGTTAGAATGATCTTGAATAACAATGAACCGCTAATGGTGTAATTCAAAACTATGGAATGTTCAACAATATGTTGTATTTATAAAAAATAAATAAATAGGACCTAAAGTACAGTTGAAAGGCCCGGCATGGCAGGCGGCTAGAGCGTTTGACTTGTAAGTTGAGGGTTGTAGGTTCGAATCCCCGTCACACCAAATATGCTTGCCCTTTTAGCCGTGAGGGTATTATAACGTTACAGTCAACCCTACTATTTGTTGATAAAAGAATAGCTCAAGAGTTAGCGAAAGTTGGCGATGACTAGCTGCCTTCTCTCTAATCTTACATTGCTCAATTAAAATCGGCTAACGCAGATAGCCCTCGTGTAGCTTTGTGAGAAATTCAAAACAAACACACACACAAATCACTTTAGGTTGAAACTGAGACAAAACTATTTGAAATACGTAAAATTATTTCCTTTCTAGTCTCAATTTGATTTACATACAAGAGGGATTTCATTTGTTTGCTTTTTTATTTTAAAACAACTGTAACGATGTTCTTAAACCGTCGAAAACACAAGAGCTTTGTTACGTGTTACGGGAAAACATTAAAAGGGGGAAAATACGTTATCAAGAAACCCTCAGTGACTTGAGTAAAAATAAATATTTTACTCGAAAGCTGCATACCTTAAAACTAAAAAAAAAATGTGAACTTTTTACAACTATGATCATACACGAATTTTCTTGCGTGAAGGGATTTATATACACGTGAACTGAAAACTTTAAAGTGTGAACTTGCTACCATGCTACTTTTGAGGTCAGAGAGGAAGCTGTGCATGTTAAAAAGCTTTATATATAAGATGCGTATTTGACTATTGTGTTGAAACACATAAGAAGTATTAAAATACGATGTTCTCAGCTCAAAAATATAACAAAACAAAAGTTGAATAACCGAATTTCAATATCTTTGTGAAAACTAAATTCACATTTCATAACCTCTATCTCGTTTGACTCATAACTTTTGTTAAATTCTTCAGACTACATTTCTTATAAAACTATTTTTAATTTGAATATTTGAAATTAATAAAAGCATCGCTTCACTGAATTACAAAGCGTCAATTTTATTTAGGTATATCTGCGAACTTACAACGTTGAAAACCGTGATGAGAAGAGCACAGATAGCTCATTGTGTAGCTTTGTGCTTAACTACAAACAGCCAAATCTTTACTTCAATTATTTTGAAAATATGGATTGTCTAATATAACACCTGTTAATGTACTGGAACCTAAATACAAATGTTCTAATAATGTCTTAATAACCGTATTTTGATTATTTTTATCTGCTTGTATTAGCTACAAACTTAAATAAAACAACTTCTCTTTATTTAATAGCTTCCTCTAGTTTAGAGATCGCCACCTATAAAACTCCATGTTCAGGGTGAGAAACTTTGTGATAAAGTACCATCCAAAAGTCTTTAAGATTGATTGTGATTGATTGAAAAGAAGATCGAATCTTCTACCTAACTAGATCGACAAGACTAATAACTTCTAGGCTTTGGTCTTTGAAAAACGTTAATGTTACAGCGCGATATACTAAAGTACTGTGTGACAATTCCTCCCTGGCTAAGTTTTGACCATTGAAGTCTCAGACTCTGGCCTCTAAATACCTTAAAATTATATCTTAATGTATTACTGTAAAATACGGAACTCTTTCCACAAACTAAATTTCACGCAGTGAAGCCTCAAGCTTTCGATCCTGAATTACGTCATGATTACCGCTGTATGATGCAAGAATCACTCACTCCTCTGGCTAAGTTTTAATCATTCAAGCTTCAAAATCCGTCGGAATTCATTTAGGTTCGAAGGTAAAGGACAACTTGATAAAACTATGTTTAGCTATTCTTCAACATTTGATTAACATTATGCAATAATATTGAATTGTTGTCGTAGACAAAAAAAAACCCATCTAAAACAGTAATGACACTTAAAGCTCTTATCACAGCATTGCCGTCAATAATCGCTTTCACAGTTTAACAATAAAGTGTTGTTTATATTTGTACAAACAATGTTAATGTCTTTTCCTGAGTAATGTTTTCAATTAAGCTACAATAAACATAATTAATGTTTACTTTATTATAGTGTTAGCACGCATTCAACACAGCAAACATCAACTTGTTTCGCCACAATTTAGTTAAGCCTACTCGTAAACTATAGGTACATTAATTTCATAGAACTGCTGTAAACTTGTAACATCCACGTTTCTGGACTTTTCACTACTTCCTTAAATGAGCCTTCTTCTGCAAAGATCCTGTTTCTACGGAAAAATATTGTTGAAAATCCTTCTTATGCATATTTTCTATTTCTGTTGTTGTTGTTTTGAATTAAGCACAAAGCTACACAATGGGCTATCTGTGCTCTGCCCACCACAGGTATTGAAATCCGGATTTTAGCGTTGTAAATCCGCAGACATATCTCTGAACCACTGGGGAGCTTCTATTTCTCTAAAATACCTTCTGCAATAAATCCGTTGGGAGGAAATCAAAGGCTAATTAAAACATTATCAGTAAAACGAAACAATCTTCAAACTTTTCTCAGGTTACACATTTTTATAATCAGCTATCTAAAATGTTTTTATAGAACATACATATATAGTATATACATGTTCATATATGTATAAAAACAACAAAGGGCACAAATTTTACTATAGAGAAATATGTATGCAAAATGTAAAGAAGCAATAGATTACAGAATTTTACAAAAGTTAAGTATACCATTTAATAAAATTAATATATCAAAGCATGGGGCCCGACATGGCTAGGTGGTTAGGACGCTCGACTCGTAATCTGACGGGACCGGATTCGAATCTTCATCATAACAAACATGTCCGCCCTTTCAGCTGTGGGGGCGTTATAATTTGACGGTCAATCCCATTATTCGTTGGTAAAAGAGTAGCCAAAGAGTTGGCAGTGGGTGGTGATAACTAGCTTCTTTTATTCTAGTCTTATATTGCTAAATTAGGAACGGCTAAAACAATGGAAGAACAAAGTAATATTACACAAGAAAATAACACCTCAATACAAATACAATAAGCACAATAAAACAATATCACACTCCCAGAAACAAACCCTAACACACCTAGCAAAACAAGCCTATTGACTGCCATAATCAAAAACATAATACAGAATTTATTACAGAATACACAAAACCAAATCAAGCAGTCAACTGTATTGATATGATAACCGACATCCTGAAAAAAACGCATTATACCTCATATACCACACATAATAACAACATGGACAGAATACCTACTGACAACATAAGATTCACAGTGATATATATCAACGTCCAAGGTGCAACAGCTTCCAAGAAACACGAGCTCAAAGATTTTATATGAGAAACTAACCCCCACATTACAATAGTAATCGAAATTTTAATATACAACAACAATAGATTTAAGATACTAAACTATACAACAAAAAGGAAAGACAGAATAAACAAAAATGATGAAAATAGAGGCATAATGATTCTGTACAAAACAGATCTATCAGTCACAGAAATCAGTATGAGCAGTAACAACGAACATGTTACTGTGGATATTCTGTTAATAAATAAAACAAAAGTAACAGTAGCAGAAATATACTGTTCACCACATAAGCAACTAAACATAACATTACTCAACAACATCTTCTCCCGCAACCATAACTCTATAGTCATTGGAGATCTAAATGGTAAAATATTAACTTTGGACGCAACTACACAAACAATAATGGAAGAAGTTTCTTACAGTTTACAGATGATAGAAATATAGCCTTACTAAATGATAACACCCACACACACACACACACAGACCGTATACCACTAACACTAGTGGCATACTAGATTTGTGTCTTAGCACATACAATATGAGCCAAACGCTGATAAAATTTCTGATTGGAAAAATGTTGATAGTAACCATTTATCAATTTATTGAGTCTTCGATCTCGCTCCCCCATAAAAATATAACCTATAGAAAAGAAAAATCGATTGTAATAAAACAAATTGACAAGACTATCAAAAGAAATCAGACAATCAGTTACCAAATAACGTTTTAAAAGAAGCAAAAAAACCATATTGAAATGTATAACCACTGTCAAACAATAACGGAGTGCCTTCAAAAAGTGGCCAATAAAACATTACCGAAACAAAACTATAAAACAACAAATAACGCATGAATTTTTGTTTGTTTGTTTTTGAATTTCACACAAAGTTACTCGAGGACTATTTGTGCTAGCCGTCCCTAATTTAGCAGTGTAAAACTAAAAGGAAAGCAGCGAGTCATCACCACCCACTGCCAACTCTTAGGCTACTCTTTTACCAACGAATAGTGGGATTAACAGTCACATTATAACGCTCCTACGGCTGAAAGGGTGAGCATGTTTGGCGCGACTGGGATGCGAACCCGCGACCCTCAGATTACGAGTCGCACGCCTTAATCACGTTTGGCTATGCTGGGCCAATAACGCATGAAAACCAAACACACAAATAATAACCCTAATCAAAAAGCGAAGACAATTAAGAAGAAATTTCAAGATAACAAGAAATATAGAAACCAAAACACAAATAAACAATATAAGAAATCATATTAGAACACAAATAAAACTACAAAAACAAGATAAATGGGACAATTTATTTTCAAACTTAAACTGACCCGAGAAAATTCTGGACACACCTTAAACGACAATAATGCTGTAAAGAAACATCCTACACTTGAGTACAATAATACAATAGCATACACAAATATAGAAAAAGCCGAAGCTTTTAAAGATCATCTAGGGAATACATTTAAAACACATAGTGAACCAGATATGAATACTTATTTTTACAACAAAGTCACAAGCTATATACTAAACAATGAAGAACAATTTAAACTGAACTTTTCAAAAAGTATGCTCTTCAAAAAAAAAACGCAAAAGGCTAAATTTGAGACACATTGTTAACAAGTTTATTTTGGGTAGTTCTGTATAACATGTGTGAAACTTTGCACATTCACTGCTGAACATTCAAAGTCTGCAAAGGCGAAGTCCATGCTCACTAGTTGAAGTTTAACGTCACTCAACCTCAATAACGAGTATGCCCCCCTTGAGCATCAATAACTGCTTGGCATCTCCTGCCCATTATATCTTGATGATATAATTTTCAAGTTATCTGCAGACAGAGGATGTTTAACAATTTCAGAATGTGTGTGAATAGGAGGAGCTCATGGCTTCATGAGTGGATTCACCGGTTTTACTTGAAACTCCTATATGGTCATATGTACGCTTTGTTTTGCTAACATAAGTGGCTTTACAGTCCTTATAAATTTTGAAAACGAGGCAAAAGTAATTAGTTTTAAAGAAGTTACGAATTCTTAAAAATAATCTGAAAATTTATTTGAAAATAAAGAAAAACTCTAACGTTAGAACATGATTTCTGTTTTCACGAACACAACATCTGTACTTAGATATAAGAGGATAAAGGGAAAGTATATTTTACGAATTTATCAGATTACTTGATCAATATAAAAGGGAATTATTTTGGGCCATCTGCTGTGTCCACCACATAAATGTCAGGACTGAACTATTTTATCCATTTATATTTGTGATAATTTAAAACTAAAACCTGCAAGGAAATGAATGATAAGGCCTTCTATTTCTACAAAACACTGTTTATTTGTAACGTATAAATACATATTTAATTATTTTGATGTTTGCACAGGATGGAAGCTCCCATAAGTTTCCCATTGCTATAAACCGGGTTTCGATACCCGTGGTGGGTATAGCACGAACAGCCCATTGTGTAGCTTTGTTCTTAATTCCAAATACTCAATCAAATAATCAACCTTTAAGTTTCTACGTTGATTAAACATCATGTTATAAAGTTAGTGCAGTGAAAACGTAAAATAGAGTTCGTCAGAAACTTGACGTTTATTGCGGTATTACACAGAAGTATTGTGTAAAAAGTGTTAGGAAACTGGACTTAATTTTCAGAAATCGCGACCACAAATTGAGAAAACTTCAACTACGATTTATAGCAGTGTATGCACTCGCGTTCCCTGCTAGTACAGCGGTAAGTCTACGGATTTACAACGCTAAAAACAGGGGTTCGATTCCTCTCGGTGGACTCGATAGATAGCCCGCGGTGGCTTTACTAAATGAAAATACAGGCGCGTATGCTCTCGCAATATCGATCTTAAAATACTCAAGTCGCATAAAAACAAGTGGAAAATATCCACATTAAATACGACTCAATATTTTTACGTTGTTCAAACAAAAATCACTTTCAGTGAAATATAAAAGTCTAATTTTTTTTTATAAATCTCAGTTGGATGGGTAATTCAATATATATTTTTGTTTAGAGGCAACTTAATGATTTTATCTAACAACAATATCTTACTTAAGTAAAAATAATTATAGTTGTTCTTATAAAATTGTCTTTAGAAAGAATGATTGAATAAACAAAATGAAAATTTAATATATGTATGTAGACTGGTACAACACCATCTTTACTTGTTTGCTATGTCAACATTCCTAACCATATTCAAGTCGGTGCGTTTTCCGTAGTAATATGTCACAGTTCTTTCAGAAGCTTTCAAACTGACGTGATGAACATACTTAGCAAATACAACTGTTTAGTTTCGTTATTGATGTACACTTCGCTTGTCCACAGTGCCTATAGGTCGGGCAGAGTTTACTGATAATCGCGCTTTAGGGACCATTCCTAAATTACACACATTCTGAATGATTTCATTCTTTAAGAGGTAAGCATTTATATAAAAGTCGTAAAAACTTTAACAACTTTTCCCTTTGGCGTTACAAAATGACCCGGAAAGTATTTCAGGACAATTTGTAAATTATCAATCCTTTTAATAAATAAACAAGAGAAGACACAAGCATATTTTTCGAGGGTTATTGAGTAGTATCCATAAGATGGATAGATGTTTCGACTTTTAATCTAACAAACTGTTTTAAAATGAAAACTCATGCTCTGAAGAAAAGTATTAAATAATTTAGTAACCCGCTGAGACAGCTTTAAGTCTACAAAATTACAAAACTAAAATCAAGGAATCGATTCCCCTCGGTTTATACAACATATGTAGCTTTGCTTGTTTGTTTGTTTGTTTTTGAATTTCGCACAAAGCTACTCGAGGGCTATCTGTGCTAGCCGTGCGTAATTTAGCAGTGTAAGACTTGAGAGAAGGCAGCTAGTCATTAACCAACTCTTAGGCTACTCTTTTACCAACGAATAGTGGGATTTAGTGTACCATTATAACGCTCCCACGGCTGAAAGGGCAAGCATGTTTGGCGCGACGGTGATACAAACCCGCGACCCTCAGATTACGAGTCGCACGCCTTAACACGCTTGGCCATGCCGGGCCATGGCTTTGCTATAAGAACATACACACAGACACACATTAAACCCCTTATATACACCTTTTTCATCTATAAAATTGAGAAAAAAAATCCGTAAAACATCGTTGTTAAGAGTCTAATTATTTATTGTATTTTCTACATGAGAGGTGGGTCAAATGACCATTCCAGAGATTCCTAGGTTCGGGTATAGACAGCCCTAATTTTGAACTGCTGACGAGAAGGAGGAAAAACGAAACAGTAGCAACTGCTGTTTAAACTATTACGTAAACGAATAGTGAAATTGACCGTCACTTTTATAACATGATCAATTGTAAATATACATACATTGTGTTAGCGGTATACAGTCCAATCAGCAGGGCACCACACTACCTGCGGACATAATACCGATGGTAACTAGGGGACAATTCTCCAATTACATTTTAGTTAGTCTGTTTTCAATTTCACGCAAAGTCATACTAGCCATCTCTAATTTAACAGTGTAAGATTAGAAGAAAGTAGCTAGCCATTACCACCTCTGGGGTATCAACTCTGGGGCTACTGTTTTACCAACGAATAGTGGGATTTACTTTCACTTCCGACGTTAATTTATGTTGTTACATGAACCAACTAACTACAAGTTGTCGGGATGCGTAGTTTGTTTGTTCATTGAAAAAAAAACTTCCATTATTTTGAACTGTCGACCTCAGAAAAAGACAGCTCTTGGACTACTTTTTACCAATGAACAGTGGGATTGAATGTTACATTATATCGCCTCCATAACTTAGAAGTGGAACACGTCCCGTACCGTGTTTTGATCATGTGACCCGCACTCCCTAACCACCAGACCGTGCCAGGTTTGCTATGTGGTATTGAACAAATAGCATCATCAGCAGTGACTTTTATTAGCTGCATAAGAAGCACACCAGTAGTTAGAAAATTAAATAACAAATAGATGTTTTTAATTGTATTTTGTCTATGAGATAAAAACATTGATATCAAATACCATAAATCACTATAGTGTTCACCATAAGGATCGAAATGATTTTTGTTTGTTTGTTTTTTTAATTTCGTGCAAAGCTACACGAGGGCTATCTGTGCTAGCCGTCCCTAATTTAACATGGTAAGACTAGAGGGTAGCTAGTCATCACTACCCACGGCCAACTTTTGAGCTACTATTTTACCAACGAATAGTGGGACTGACCATCACATTATAGTGCCCCCACAGCTAAAAGTATGAGCATGTTATTTGTGACGGTGATTTGAACCTGCGACCCTCCGATTACGAGTCGAGCGCTCTAACTGTCTGGCGATCCCAAGTTGGATCGAAACCAATTGCACAAAACCATAATAGAGCATTCAAGTAAACAGCACCCTAAACAAAGAGTCACCAAACGTTTTTCACAGATTACTTGGGGAATGAGAAGCACGGGCCACATGATCACTATGTTCAATACTCATAACTAGAACGAAAGTTTTCTGTAAAAGACTTAACACTAAGTTTAGGATGCCACATTAGCCATGTGGGAGTAGCATGATATACATACATATAATAAAAAATAAACAGAAATACAACCAACATTTTTAGTTACCAAAAGGTTATCAAAGAAGGTGACATCAGCAAAAACAATTGTCACATTGCACATTGTGAGTACATATCTGAATTTCACTAAGCCGCAAAAAAGTTAGTGAGATTTACGAAATTGGCGTTTGGCTTTCAAAATATCTTCAGTGTTCGGTTTTGAATTGCTGCATCCAATCATTAGAATTGCTTTCAAATGTTCATCAGTCAACCTTGATCGATGTACCAACTTCACATGCTTCATTTTTGAAAATTCTTGTTCACAGACATAAGTTGTTCCGAACACTGATGTCATACCAGATGTGAGCTGCTTCAGCTTTTGAAAATCATCTTCAGGTATGCAGCTGTAAAATTCAATAAGTTGTCCCTCTCTGTGTTTTGCTTTCAACAAGTCATTTTCTTGCAAATCGAATACCTCCAGCTGAAGTTCCACTGACACGTCATCAATGACACAATTAAAAGGATTCTGAAAAAAGGAGAATAACACTTTCGATTCTGTCGAAATCCAAAAATTTCTCTAAAAATGCTTATTTAAATCACCAATAATCCTTTTCTGAAACTCCAGGTTCTGTGATTCCAACATGAAACTCACTGAAACACTGAAAATGAGAGAGGTTTCCTCCTTCCAAATGTGCTTCAAACAATGACAGCTTTCTCCGAAATCCTTTAATGATTTCATAGAGATCACAGACAAGGTTATTCTTCCCCTGAAGATTGAAGTTCAATTTACTCATGTGGGATGTGATGTTAACCAAAAATGACAACTTTGACAACCAGGTTGGATCCAACAGAAGTGGATCGGCTCTATTTTTATCGATAAGTAATATATCTGTTTCTCTTCTCAGCTTATAAAAACGAGACAAGACTTAACCGCAGCTGAACCACCTCACCACAGTCTGATAGACAAGTCACAGAAATCCGAATCAATTTTTTTCAAGCCTTGAACTGGCAATGATTAAGTGTATGAATCCGAATGAAGTTCGCTGCAGAAATGACTGGTTTCAGTACGTACGAAATATATGTCTATTCCACAGAGTGCTTGCTGATGTATGATGCAGTGTAGGAACAAAGCGCTTGGGAGTTGAAGATCTTCCAACTGTTTCCTGATCAGCCCCACCAGATCCTTCTTTACTCCAGCCATGTTTTTTCCTCTATTAACTGTTACATCTCTAAGCTGATTCCACTGAAGGTTACAGTATTGTAAAACTTTATGCACTTCCAAGAAAATATCTTCTCCAGTTGTTCTTCCGTGCATGCTGCAAACTGATGCCAACTCTACCCTGATATGAAAGTCCAAATTAACTCCACGAATGAACTCGAGAAGTTATGACGTACTCGAGAGATCAGCAGACTCATCCAGTGCCAGAGAATACCATAGAAAGTTTCTAGCTTTTTGGCGTATCTGTAATGCGATGTTCTCTCCAAGTTCGTCTGCTCTCCGTACAACTGAAGTTACTGAAAGGCTGATACTTCTAAAGAAATTGGCTTTTTCAGGACACAGCTCATTTGCTGCTTCCATCATACACTCTTTGATGTAGTTACCGTCAGTAAAAGGTTTTCCTCGCTCTGCCATCCTCTGCACTATTTTGTAACTTGTACGAGTGACAGATTCATTTTCAGCAAACTTTCTCGTGAAAAGATTCTTTTGAGATTCAAAAACACTTTTCATGGATTCAAATTTCTCAGAGCAGAACTGTCCTGAAAATTTCAAATATGTTGATAGATGTTTTGTTTCATAGTGACGCCAAAGACTGCAACACTTTCTGTGCATATCACACAAGTAGCTTTCTGTTTTTTTTTGTTTCCACAAAGTACTTTTCTCCCCATTTTTCATTGAAAGCACGACACTCAGAGTCCACTTTTCTTCTTTTAAAAGCAGCCATAACAATGGGTGATAAAAACAGGATCTGAAAATGAACAACACAGAACGCTGTGAGAAAAGTATTGTACTGGTCCAAGAACGCATAAACAAAATATATTAAAACGTACGTTTGCCACAACACTTACCATAGAACGAGTTACGAAAAGCGCATAACCCGACTACTAAGAGAAATGAGCTTGCTGAAACGCTAACCCTAGGCCGCTGAATTTACAAGACGAGTCGATAGGACGAGGGTTAAGTCTGTACTTGTTTTCGAAATCCTAATGCTTTCATTGATACATGTCTCGATAAAAATAAACGTGCATAAAGGACGAAAGAAGAATTTTCCTACTAGTTAAAAATGCGCGTGACAGCCTTGTTTCTTTTTATCATAACGTCTTGTTTTTGCCAGCTTAAAGTGACCATCGGTGTGATTTATTTTGTTATGACAGTCGGACATCTGATGAAATGTCACTTTTTATTTGCAAGCGGCTAGCTGCTGGCGGGCCAGACAAAATAACTTCGAGGGCCGTAGTTTGGTGACCCCTGCCCTAGACAATAAAGATTTAGTTCAAACAACACTTTAAAACTTTTACCACTGAGTCGTCAAGAATATCGTTGAATTACGTATTCTTATTAGTCGATTAACTTCATAAAATAAATGTCTTACCGTTAACACATTAGTTATTGGTCATGAACCAAGTATGATCATATCTTTTAATGTGACATTTAAATATGACATCACTACTTTCGTTCTGAAAACTATTTTTATCCCTGTTATTTCATTGCTATGCAAATCATTTGCCTGATTGCTAGTCACGTGATCCGAAATATAAAGACTTAATCGTTTAAACCAATACTTTATGCAGTGCTCTCACATAATATTGTCTTGACTGTCACTCTGAATTGAATGGCTCAATTTCTTCTCGTATTTTGGCTTGACCTAAAAACAAAATATATAAACTTTTACAAGTGAAATATCAAAAATTAGTCTTGTGAGGGCTAGCTGTTACAAATGTGTAACATATGTCACACATCGTCATTATGGAACCTGAAACTATCGTCAGTCCAGCCGAATTTTTCAGACACTAACAAGGTAAATCTTCATCCACAACACAAACAGACAGCTGTTTTCTCTTCAGTTTTGCTAGCTATAATTATATCTGACTGAGTCGTACGTTTGGAGATATAAGTTAACGTTTGGTCAGTACACAGACTTTTCGTAAAGGTTCACAAGCCGTTAACAGCAAGTCATCGAAGTAAAACGTCCTGATCTTCGAAGATGCACCTTTCTTAATTTGTTACTTTAGGCTGAACGAGATTTTATCAATATTTCAAAATAGATGTCTAATAATCAGATGCATAATTTGTGTAAAAGTGAACAAAGGAACCAGGAATGTATTTTTTATAAACCATGTTTTCTACTTTGCCACAAAAAACATATTGTGTCGTAACTTCTAATTACGCTATAACTTTTGTGCAATGCGTGTTAAATGAACTTTCTGGAAACAATCGTCTATTGGCTAATCACGTTGATTCATCACCACACTATGAAACCTTTAAAGTAAACTTATGAATTCTGATAATCAATTACTTTCATATTACATATTTCCCTGAACTATTAATTATGTATGTCATGTGCATTATTGTCACTTAGTTCGAAATAGGTTTCAGTCCTTGACGAAACTATTTAGATTCCATCAGTTTATAAGAATTACAAACATACTATTTCATTTACATTTTATATTTGATATCACTGTTGAAATTAAAGAACATAACTCTGTGTGTGTGTGTAATAGCGTTTTATTCTTGTAAAGTAAGTTCAGTAATTTATCTGTGAACTTATTAGACATACAGATTAAATTGATTTACACGTTATTTCATCTTTTTACATTTTTCTTAACTAATATTTACCAGTTTAACTGTCTATTTGCCCTCGCCCGTTTACATATCCTGTTTTCACTCATTCGGATGTGTGGGCGTTATAACTCAAAATGTTTTCATCAGATTTTTCATCAAATTCCATTCAAAGGTTAAAGGTTCACCAAAGAATCAATTTATTAACTTTTGGTAAATATGAGTGATAGATGAAAGTCACGCTATAAGCCAACCATTTTGGTTACAATGGTGGTAAGTAAGGAAACCGTCAATACTCCAGAACAAATAATGGAGAAATAAGATCCAGATCTTAGTAACTAGATCTACAGTTTGAAGTTTGTTTGTTTGTTTTTTTAATTTCGCGCAACGCTACTCGAGGGCTATCTGCACTAGACATCCCTAATTTAGCAGTGTAAGACTAGAGGAAAGACAGCTAGTCATCACCAACCACCTCCAACTCTTGAGCTACTCTTTAACCAACGAATTGAGGGATTGACAGTAACACCATAACGCCTTCACGGCTGAAATGGTGAGCATATTTGGTGTAACGGGGATTCGAATCTGTGACCCTCAGATTACGAGTCAGACGCCTTAACCCACCTGGCCATGTCGGGCCCAGTTTGAAGTGAGAAACTGATCGACATTTGCTTTAGATTTGTTTCTATAACCGTCAAAAACGCATCGCAGAATGGACTATCTTAGTATCTTTTCTAGTTCTTCATGATACAGATATAACTAGCTTTATCAATCCAAAGATTCACCAGGATTACCTCTTTGTATTATTTTCAACGTTATAATATGCTAGCATTTAAATTTGTCCTAAAAATCAATAGATAGATCGATTCAGTTTTTTCCTTCTAGCTCTCTTTCCTTTAACTAGTTGGCTTAGTTCCATGTTTCACGTCTATTTCAAGAGTTCATACAAAGACTATTACACTTCAATGAGAATCTGTAGAAGTGAGGAATGATGATTATTACCCCAGCAAGTCGCTTTCCCTTCGAAGTAGCACGCCTCTTGGTACCTATCGTAATATATAATGTTATCAGGAACTATGAAAACTAGTGCATTTATTCACATTTGACATAATAGTTTGGTATCTATAAAAACGTGTTGTTTATGAATTGGTAAATGCTTTTACACTTACCCCATGTGTAAATGGAAGACATCACGTTTTAAGATATTAAGTATATATACTAAAATCAATACATTGTATGAGCACGTATGGATTGCATACAAAGCACCTAACCTGTGTAATCTCGAGTAATATTTCTTATAACAAAACTGCCTTGTTTAGTCGTTATACACATGTGTCTACGCATATTTTTTATCTTTGGATCGAAAATCGAACATAATACCTTTATCTTATTAAAGGTAACTATTTTTTTTAAATAAAACAATGCTGCACTTTTCTAACAAAGTGAAATAAAAATAATCAGTGATGTCGAGATAACCCACTTGTAGAGAAAAATATATATGTGAAAACGGCTCGTTTCGGTTGAGAAAATTTTCTCAACCCAAACGAGCCGCTTTAACACATATAAAGTGAAATAAAATTACAACGTCTGTCTACAAATGGAGCAAATGTCTTTAAAAATGCCACCTTCTATTTGTCACACTTTAAAGTTTAATATCAAATTACCTATCTGTTACGAAACATAGTCTGTGATTGCATTAAATTGATTTCGTTAAAAACAAAACGAGGTGCGATTGATAACATGCTAGTATACAGTGTGTAATAAGGTTTGTAAGGAAGATTTCAGTAAAGTCTGTTATTTAGAGGAATTTCTTAACTGTTTTTGATTGAAAATGCACTTTTTATAATTCTAATTTTAAAATTACCCGAATATAGAAACGTGCGTCTAAAAACTTAAAATGGGTATTTGACTTTGTACAAAAAAAAAGAGATTATCACCCCTATACTTTTTGTAGACTCTTCCAATATATTTCTCATATCACTAACCGAGACACTGCACGCGCCACTCGAAATGTAACTCCACTGGCAGTAAAGATAAGTTACGAGTAAGTCGCTTACAACAACTGTATTAACTTCTATTGCTTCATGAAATAAAAAATATATACATTTAATTTCTTCTCTTTCTCTTTACCTGTCTCATAACACACTGGCATCTTTTTCATCTGTACCTTTCCAACGTTACGTGGAACAGGAAGCATCTATTGGCGAAGAACGTGCAGCCATTTGTATTCAGTCCTGCTACAGAGCATACTTAAGACGGAAGGTAAAACATCAGCTTACCCTCCCACAAGAGAACAAACAGGTGGGTTGACAGTTTTTATCATTTAATTCATAACATATACAGAAGGTGGACACAAAATACCCCCACTCGAAAATGTTGTTAATTTGTTATATATTTTATTAGATAGCAGAAAAAAATCTAAAACTATGTTTTTAGAAAGCATTCGACAAGATTCATTGAAATATGATTTGAAATCCTAATTAAAACAATGGCTTTCGTAAGTACCCAAGTTTTCATAATTTTATTTACATTCTTTCATGAAAAGTTTTCTGTACTGCTGTAGTTTCTTAGATCTTCTTTCTTCAGTTACCCTACAACATGGTCAGACAAGTTTATCTGCATAATCAGTGATGTCGAGAAAACCCACTTGTAGAGAAATATATATGCAAAAACGGCTCCTTTGGGTTGAGAAAATATTTTACATGGAAAATCGAACAACGTTTCGACCTTCTATGTAAAATATTTTCTCAACCCAAACGAGCCGTTTTTGCATATTTAAGTTTCTCTGGAGTTGCGGAGTCGTTAAAAGATATCTTTGAAATACAACAATCGATGTTATAGAATAGCCAAGTCAATCACTTGATATAAATCAGATTGAAAATTTATAGGCTGAGTTAAACAGGAAAGACACAGAATATGAACCATTTGAAGTACTCAAAGATTGATGGCACTCCATCGCTCAAGAATATCTATACAAATTCAGCTTATTGAGAGCATGACACATCGATGTGTAGCAGTATTAAATTATAAGGGTATGTCGACTAAATATTAACTTGTGAAACTGGACTGTGTTATTTTGAGTTTCATTTTATGAGCGATTATAGCAAAGAAACTTGTTTAATCATTTTGTAGGCTAATTGGAAACCAAAGCAAGTGTACAACGCTTCTTATGAGAATATGTAACTGATATCATGAAAAGTTCAAGTATTTATGACAACCAGTGTTAAAATCAAGATTTGAGATCATATTTAAACAGATTTCGTCAAGTGCGTTTTGAAAACATGTAGTCTTTTTTTCTGTTATCTAATAAATTATATAACAAACTAGCAACATTTATAAAGTGGGTACCTTTGTTTCCACCCCATACATATATTTATGTTTATCTTCTAATGACATATTGTAAACACTTCTTACTTTTTAAACTAAGCTTTAATATTTTAATTTCACATTGTTTCAACATATTATTTCGGGTTTACTTGTTCTACTCCAAGTGACTCCATACTCCTAGTTTTACGTTCATTTGTTTCTTGGTATATTGTATGTAGAAGTAATGATGACTTTATATGGAAGTATCGACCAGCAATATATTTTACTTTATAAGATCACAGACACAAGTACACTATTCTTCAGTAATGTTTAGTAATAAAATAGATGGTATAAAAATAATTCTTTGTAGATTTAAAACGTATTATTGTATTATCTATTTATTTACCTTTGATAAACTTAGTTCTCACTTAGTGTCTGCTAATACACAGCGAGATGGCTGATTTAACAGATATGAGTTCAATCACTTCTCATCATCTTTTTGCTAACATTTGATTCATTATGGTTGATTATATGGACAGGAACTCCATTCACTTCTCATTAAATGTTTACAGCTTGATGAAGACTGTTGAAATATAGATAAGAATTTTATTCATTTTTCATTGACTATCAGCAAATAGATAAATAAACGGTTTGTCAAAGTAACATTAAAATACTTTAACAAATCAAATATATCTTAAGTCTGTTTCAAAATTCACCAAAATGTTAAGCTTCTGAAACTGCTTAATTGAGCTTCCACCAAAAACGAGTATCAAGTGTATGTTCTTGTTCTAAAACGAGTATCAAGTGTATGTTCTTGTTCTAAAACGAGTATCAAGTGCATGTTCTTGTTCTAATGAAACCTGGAATAGCCACTCAAACTCGAACACAAACTGTAAAGTTTATATTGCACGAATAATTCACTATCTGAAAGTTTTCCTACAGTTAACATCATTCATCAACAAAACTAGAAATTATACTGAGCCTAAGAATAACAGAAAAAATATATTAACTTTAGTAAAATAGTACCACTCCTCAGTTTACATGTTTTACGTTTGATACGTTTGAAAACATGCCTCTCACTGCGTAGTATACTTAAAATTACCCTCACATTCCTTGGTATACCTTATAATATAATCACATCATTTGCTATACCTTAAAATATGTTCAATACGTTGTTCGTTTCTTTCCAACATTTTCTACAATTCAACGGACATATTCTACTGCTTCCTATACTGTATTGAATCATACTTGTTTCTTTGAAGACATACATATACCTGGAGACACACCTTCTCAATACTCAGGAAATTTGAAGACCATAGACATTGCATGATACACTTTAATATATCCAACTATATTATCGTTCCTAGTATACTTCAAGATCTAATTTCACGACCACTACTATCTACTTTAATAAATACCTCTCTTATCATCTTTGATTACGGAAAGACCTACCTTTCAAACCAATGTGCATACTTTGAAATATTCCCTATTTTAAAGTCCTTGATATTCTTAAATATCTAACATTGCAATCGCTATTTAATCCTTTAATTAATACTTAAAATTTACTAAGCACACACGTTTACTCTGTTATAAACGAGTTTACGATCTGAAAAAAGACAAAATTCTATTATGAAAACTGAATATCGTTTTTCCATTACCTATTTTTATTTACAGAGTGGTAGTTTGATTAAAAGCTGGATTAATTAACTTACTTTACGTGTAACATAAAACCAAAACAACTTCTGATAATAAACTTATTATATTTTCTTTCCCTTTCAGAGAAAAATAAATATTATAAGACAGGAAAAATTGAATATGCTTTGAATATTCACATTTTCCATGAATCTACGATGAAGTACTCTTCATAACTGTTCTACACCATTTCAATCACATAACCCGTTCACGTGCCTCTGTACAGATACAGATTACTACTTGTAGATTTACATCTTTACACCCTTCCTTCTACTATGAAAATCAGTTTGAGGCTTAATAGATTCCGAACTAAATTTAGTTCACGTATTTTTGTTTATCCTCAATGAATCAGTAGTAAGTTTGCGGATTTGCAACACTAAATTTCGAGGCTCAATACTCTATGATGGACACACCGTAGACAGCTATTGTATAACTTTGTGTTGAAACAAACAAATTGTCTTCATATCTTAGGGACGTAAACTGTGAAAAGTAAACACATATATAGGCTTACATTCGCCATCAAACCCCACATCACATCACAACTACCTAAGCATTTCATTTTCAATCAGAGTCAACTATTATCAGCTTGGCTAAATCAGTGATGGTGGTCGTCACCCAACTGACTTTTAAAAGGCATTAGGTGAATATATACCTAAACTCTCCACCAACTCCTTTTCTACACACCTAGCACTAGCACCACCTTTATTAGTTTTATATGTCATATGTCCTTTTTTTTGCAGACGTAGCACAAATAAAACCGTATTGGGGAACATTTTCTCACTAACGTTTGAGTGGGCCAATCAAAACTGCCGTTTTCATCTGGCCATTAAAGAAATAATACTGCTAGCTTCCTTACACATTTCAAATTACACTCGTAAATCTGTTTTTACTTCGTAACACTCCCTTTGTGCAGGAAAGTTTCACCTTGGTTTAAAGCAGGTTGGTTGAATGTATTCAAACAAATAAGGTTTATGACGATAAAATATCTTTGTATGGTAGTTGCACATACATAAGATAATTTAGTAAAGTTTTTTTTTTCGGTATTATCTAAAGGAGTGTGAAAAAAATGTTGGCTTAACAACCTACCAACTATGAAGTGAAAAGATTTAATTTCGGCCTGGCATGGCCGAGCGCGTTAAGGCGTGCACTCGTAATCCGAGGGTCGCGGGTTCGCGCCCGCGTCGCGCTAAACATGCTCGCCCTCCCAGCCGTGGGGGTGTATAATGTGACGGTCAATCCCACTATTCGTTGGTAAAAGAGTAGCCCAAGAGTTGGCGGTGGGTGGTGATGACTAGCTGCCTTCCCTCTAGTCTTACAATGCTAAATTAGGGACGGTTAGCACAGATAGCCCTCGAGTAGCTTTGTGCGAAATTCCAAACAAACAAACAAACAATTCTTAATATTGTGATAATAATACGTGAACATACCAATCTGGCAACAGTTTTATATTTGTTAGAAGTACCAAGTGCATGATTGGTCAGCAATATCATTTCGCGCTCATTCAACTGGTGTTTTTCTTAATTGCTAGAAAATAATAAGGAGGAAGAGGTCAAAGTGAACCTGACCCTCCAGGGCAAAATACCCAAATACCATTGACCAAGTAGAAAATAATAAATTTGCTTACATTACGTCCCACTCACTTGTTCTTCAAAGCTTCAACTCAGATTGGGTATTATATCTATGCTCAATACATTCAAATATCACCGCTAACACATCTACACATATGTATATCACTTTTGTGAAGTTGGCAAGATGCCAGAAGTTGTTTTGGTCAGGTATTACGCGTGAATTAAGTTAATTAATCTAGCTTTTAATCAAACTATTACTCTGCAATTACAAGCAAGGCGTGAAGTAATATATCTTGCATATCGGGAATTGTTGCAAAACCTGCAACGTGTTACGAAACATCTTATAAATATCAACTTCGCCAGTAGATATTTTTCTAAATATTACAGTGAGCTTAGATATAAAAATGCTTGTCCTTCTCTGATAGAAGCATTTTTGTTCGAGTTGTTTTAGTTAAAATTAAATAAAAGTGTTTCACGTAAGGAAGTGATACATTTGCAACAGTTTCAGTTCATTGTAGAAATAGACCACAGGTCTTGCAGAAAACACCAACACATTCATTATACTAACCATCTATAGCTCTCTTCGAAACAGTTATTAACACAGAGACAAACAGTCTAGGTTCTGTAACTCGACACTTGGCATAAGATCTTGGATAATACTGTCATCCCAATTTTATTACACTGTAAGCTTGAAGTAGTCAGTTCTACTAGGTGACTGAAAACAGGTAATAAAGCTTAAGATAAGAATGGATAAAATAATCATTTGTGTAAGAGTAATAAGTTGCTGAAATAATTTTTTCACTGGTGTTCGTTTAAACCATGTACATTAACTGTCGAATTTATCTCCACGAGCTTTCGAAGTATTAGAAACCTTAGTTTTTATAATGTGGAGTAATTATCTTACTGACTTATTGAGTTAAAAAATAAAACACTTCCGATCTGTTCAGAATATAAAATGGTGGAATTGGTGCCAACAGATGGGAAAGTATTTAGATTAACTATTTCAAGTCATTTCCCTTGATCCCTTAAAAGAGGTTCAGATATGTACCCCTGAAAATCTTTACTACCGAAATATAGGAGTAAGTCTTTCTGTTTTCAAAACTTCTATTGGTTATATATAACTGAAAGAGAAAGCCCCGCTCCTCAAAAACATGCTCTTAAAATCGCTGAAATTTTGTCAAATTAGGAACTCGCGAGATTTTGGTGACTTCATGAGCATCTATCGTGAGGTTAAGAAATAAAAAAAAAACTAATTCAGAAATAGATGAATAAGTGATTGATAAACAGATGTATGAGAGAATCACCAGATGAATGTTTAAGTAGATTCAAGGTTTTATACTGTGTTGTGATTAACTTCAGCATTAAACTAATGGTGAAAAGGATACAAATTTTAAAGTAGTAATAAAATTGTCTTTATACGATCTATGTGCCTAACTATCAGTATGATGAGGTATTTCTTTAAAATAGTGTATAAATAAACCCACAGACAATTGTGCAGATAATAGGCATTAACGTTAATTAAATATGATAATCGTAGAATGTTAAATCTAATGAGCTACGTTTATCACATCGAGCCTGCTATCTACGCACGTCAAATAGGACAAAAAATTATTAAATTAAAGTTTGAAATGTGCCCTTAAACAACTTCTTCCTATGCCAACAATCACGTTACACAAGAAGCTCTTGGAAAGTAACTGTGACACAATTTTTTGGTCGAAAATCGTAAATATGCTTCGTTAAAAGCATAAATCTTACAAGTTGCAAAAACTTCCCTCTACGTCAAACGGAATTCTCTATCTCATTGTTCCTAAGCCTCGTTCTCTTTTTTCATCTTTGTCCATTACTAACTGTATGTCTTGGCTATTTAGATTTATTAAGTAATTATCTGGGTTCCGTGCCTATTATGGCTTAAATAGTAGTGGTCTTTTCTTTTTGTTATGTTATTTATCTTGGTCCTTTTCACTCTCTTTATCGGGAACTTTTGTTCATTTTTTTTTCTAAATCTCTTTTAGTACCACACTTTTGAGGAGCGGATCTCCTGCCTTATATAATTTACTTGTATTCCAGCAGCAGAAGAAGAAACCAATGGCTTCTAAGCTATCTGTAATAGAATCCGAGATTCATCTTAAAAAATAGAAGCATTAATTAGATCCCCACGTGGAACGTAATGGGTTTTCTTTCTACTTATATACTGATATCTAAAAGAAGGAGTCACTTTTTATATGGTCTGCTACAATAGGTTGAAGCTTCGAAGAATTAAAAACTATCGTTATTCTAAAGGTTCATTTGTAAAAGAGTTAAAAGTTGTTTTTTATAATCAGAAGATTATTACATTTTCATTTTTGTAATTCTAATGTGATTACTCATGTTCACTCTCTAAATCAAACAAGAAAAAACCTTATCCCATTTTATTCTACTATAGGAAGTTTTTACTCACTGGAGTCAGATTTTAGTCTTCAGTCTACTGTAAGTACTTGTGTCCCTGCAGTTTATAAGTTTGTATGAAAGCATGGCTCAAACTAGAAAAATTGTTAGCGTATTCGGTTTCTTAGTTAAGCCTAAAAAGTACGAGAAAATTGTTTTTATAAATACTAGAAGGAAGGTTCACAGATTCCTACAGTCGAATATCAATAAACTGATAATACATGCATTCTAGTCATTTGTAACATAAGATTCTGAGATATATCAGGTTATTATAACAGCGATTAACATTAGTTTTTCACCTACTAACATCGTACTGGCTTTGAAATTCCCGTTTGAGAAACATCGCACACCAAGGCTTAGTGCCCAAAAAATGGGAATTGCAAGAGTAAATTTGAAGGACGGTGATAATGCAATTGTTACAACTGCACCCTGTCCATTACAAGGCCTGTCTCCCGATACTCAGAGTACACTTGTAATTCTATCGACATTCGTGTATTTCGTTTCATTATTTGTATGTCTAGATCCATATTTTCTTTGTCGTCTTCCCTTTTTACTTGTTTTTCGCATGGCATTCGACACTGGAAAAATCTGTGTGAGAGTCACGAAGGATAGTTTAATGGAAAAATGTCTGAAAACAGAACTGAAGAATTATTAGAATAAAATACTTTACATGTCACATATTAGAAGAAAGGCTCCAAATTACTGGAGAAAAGAAAGTTCGGAATATTGTTACTGCTAGGTATATCCATAAGGAAATATTTTTCAAACCTTGTTACTGGTTTGTGTGGTACTGTTACTACTGGCTATATCCATAAAGAGGTATTCTTCAAGCCTTGTTACTGGTTATATGGTACTGTTACTACTAACTATATCCAAAAGAGAGTATTCTTCAAACATTGTTACTGATTAGATGGTATTCTTACTACTGACTATATCCATAAGGAAGTATTATTCAAACATTTTTGCTGGTTATATGGTACTGTTACTACTGACTATATCCATTAAGAAGTATTCTTTAAACCTTGTTACTATTGACTATATCCCATAGCGATGTATTCTTTATTCGTTGCTACTAATTTTCTGTTGTTATTACTGTTGATTATATCTATATGAAAGTATTCCTTCAAATGATATTTGAATATTGTTACTGCCGACTTTGTCTGTGGAGAAGCGCTTCACGCTAAGTTTCAGAAAATGTTATTGTTATTGGCAGTAACACTAATTGTTTATAATAACAAGAAAAAGTAATTATTGCTCACATAACGAAAGAATATCCTCCTTATTTAAGTTCGTTAGTGGTCAGCGGTTAGTTTATAGACTACATAATTCGATTATTTGCAAAGAACTGATTACAGATAGTCCATTCTGTACATGTACTAAAAAGCACACAACCTCAAATTACTCGATAGTTTTTTACTTCCTAAAACATGTCAGCTTCCAGTTCCTTCTCTCCCTGAAACCTCCTGATACCCTGATATAAACCCCTGGCACCCTGCCTAAAACTTGTGCATCATCGGAGATGGCTTCTCATGTTACACGTAAGGAAGATGACTTTTAACATTCGAAAATATTTGAAAAGAAAAGATTGTACAGCAAATTTATACATATAAATAGGATGCATATATATTAACATGACATAACTATGGCACAATTTTAAAATAGGATAATGTTGCTCTTACCAGTCCCAAATTAATAGCAAAAAAAAATGCAACCGTTTGCTTGTGCTTTTAAAAGTTAAAACAGAAGGCCTAAAAGCGAACTAAAACATTAATGGTGACGTCAGAAGCAATTCCATGTATCTTAACTTAAGGCTGAAAAAAAAGTAGAAAAAGATTTTGTTTTCGCGCAAACCGACACGAAGGCTATCTGTGCTAGCTATCCCTTATTTAGAGGTGTAAGGTTAGAGAGAAGACAGCTAGTCATAGCTACCTACCGCTAACTATTAGGCTGCTCTTTTGCCAACGAATAGTGAGATTCATCATCACATTACAACGCTTCCACGGCTGAAAGTGTGAACAGGTTTGAGTGGGACGATGATTCGAACTTGCGACCCCCAGATTAGGAATCAAGCGCCTTAACCACTTGGCCCGGTTGGAAAAGGATTATTTGTTGAAAAAAACAGGAAATACACAATTGCCTTCAACACTAAAACTGAAGTACAACAAGTGGTGTCACCGAACAAAGTTCTCAATTGAGGAAAGCTATTATTAACATGCTTATGTGCTAACTGAACCTTTTCTTGGAGAATAACTCTAGTATCTGATTCGGAAAAACATAAGTGAAAGTTTGATCTGCGTCTGGGCGTTTTGCAAGCTGTGCTGTTTAAAGCAAATTAATCCCATATTATTTCATTATCCGGATAACCACTTACACAGTTCCAGAGCTGGTAGGACCAGATTTGGCACAAGGATTCGGAGTGGCGTTAAAAGTTGTTCTTACATAAATAAAGTAGTCCTTATAATAAGAATGCATTAAGAATGGATAAAAAACACTCCAGATGATCACCTCAGGAATTATGGGAGTGTTAGTGTTGGTTGTCATGGTTGCTAAACCTGAAAGTGGTATCAGGAGAACCACGTCTAAAGCTATGTTCATAACCCTACTCGCAAGCTGTTAGAATCAAAGTTCTTACACATTCTCAGGTATCAAAGCTGATGTTCTAAGAGTTTTTTGTTGATGATGAATAATTGGATAAACGAAATTAGTTTAAATCTTCATACATTAGTTTGCTGTAGTGCTGTGCATATTATTACCCAATAATGTGCCTTTAATAACCAAATGATTTTCTTCTCGTTCATATTGTGCGTATTTTAGATATTCATTAAGGAAATGTAGGTACAGTTCAACTTGATCACTTTTCATACGTTATTTTCTTCATTCATAATTGATATAGTGACTGAATCTGTTAAAAATACATCAGTGTTCTGATAAATTTATGAAGCAGGAAGTCGTTTGTTCATGATTTTCTCTATGCAAACAAGTAACTCGATTTTAAATGTTCATTAGGTGCAAGGTAGCATATCGTTGCGTATTTTTGTTGTTTTTTATTGCACAAGAAAGTGAGAAACCGCCAAAAGAGAAGTTATAATATATAAACGTTTATAAATATATCAATTTTCCCTCTGCGTATTGCCCACTTCGTCTATAATCGAATAATTCACTCCTGTCCTTTCTACCATGGAAATAACTTACTTTTACTGCATAACTATGTACCTCAACATACATTACATGGCCAAAAAAAGTATGTGGACACTCTTCTGCTATCTCAGGCACATCCATTGCAAACAGGCGCATAAAATCAAGCATCCAGCTGTGCAGTCTCCATAGATGAACATTGACAGTAGAATGGGTCGTACTAAAGAGCTCCGTGACTTTCAACATGGTAGTGTCATAGGATGTCACCTTTCCAACGAATCAGTTTGTCAAATTTCTGCCCTGCTAGAGCTGCACCAATCAACTGTAAGTACTGTTATTGTGAGGTGGAAAGGTCTAGGAGCAACAACAGCTCAACCATGAAGCGGTAAGCCACACAAACTCACAGAACGGAATCGCAGAGTGCTGAATCGCGTAAAAATCGTCTGTCCACAGTTGCAACACTCACTACCAAGTTCCAAACTGCCTCTAGAAGCAATGTAAGCACAATAATTACTTGTCAGGAGTTTTATGAAATGAGTTTCCACAGCCAACAGTAACATACAAGCCTAAGATCACAATGAGCAATGCCAAGTGTCAGCTAGAGTGGTGTAAAGCACACTGCTGTTGGGCTCTGGAGCAGTGGAAATGCATTCTCTGGGATGATAAATCACGCTTCACTATCTGACAGTTGACGGACGAATCTGAGTTTTGAGGATTCCAGGAGAATGCTACCTGCATGTGGAGGAGAAACAATGGTCTGGGGCTATTTTTCATGGTTAAAACTAGGCTCTTTAGTTCTAGTGAATGGAAATCTTAATGCTACAGCATACAATGACATTATAGAGAATTGTGTGCTTCCAATTTTGTGGCAACAATTTGGGAAGGTCATTTTTCATTTCAGCATGACAATGCTTCGAGCACAAAGCAAGGCCAATAAAGACATGGTTTGTTGAGATTGATATGGAAGAACTAGACTGGCCTGCAAAGAGCACTGACCTCAACTCCATCAAACACCTTTGGGATGAATTGGAACACAGACTGCGAGCCAGGCCTTCTCGCCCAACCTCAGTGTTGCTCATGTGGCTAAATAGGAGCAAATCCCCGCAGCCATGTCCCAAAATTTAGTGAAAAGCCTTCCCAAAAGAGTTTAGAGTGTTATAGCTGCAAAGGGGCAACAACTCCATATTTATGCTCATGGTTTTGGAATGAGATTTTCAACAAGCACATATGAGTGTGATGGTCGAGTGTCCACATACTTTTAGTCATGTAGTGTATCTTTTAAATATGTAACTTTATAAAGATATTTTTTCTTTGGAAAAGCCTATCCTAAAATCAATATGGAATGTTTCACCTTGTTCTATCATTTGTTTGTACTCAGCTCAATTTCCAAATATGCTAAAATGTTTCAACTGAAATACCATTATAAGAACAAAAAAAAAGTATTTGTAAAAATAATCGAGAGAAGGTGTGTTTAACTGAAATATCCTCTTTTATTAATGTGTGAACTGTAATTAGTTTAAAAGTGAGATGGTATCCACCGAATTGAGCAAATAAATATTTCTCTGGCTGTCAAAAGTTTTAAAATATCTCCTTATCTTTCATTTATCATCGATTTTTGTAATATTACAAGACATTTCCCGCAATTTAACCTGTGAATGCTTTAGAAGAATAGCTGTCAATTCCTTATCGTATTAGGGTATTGTTGATTAGCTGACTTCCCACTTGTTAGTATTTTCAAATTAAGGGCGCCGGTAAATAGTCTTAATAGCTTCCATGTCATCATTCTTTATTTTTTGTATTACTCGTTAACAGTTTCTTAGGGCTGACAGTAAAGTAGAAAGCTTTGCAATCTAGCTTTTATCATTATCTTGCAGTTAATTGTCTTTCCTCACTCGTTCCCCTAACAACAGTATCTCTTCTGTCTGCCTCTGGTGGCGTCAATGCTTGGTATAACTTTGTACAGCAGAACAAAACGGTAAAGAAATCAAATGGAATAAATTAAAACAACCGTAAGATTTTAAAAAATATCCTCTCGTTAGATGGAATAAAAGCAGGTTTTTGTAAGTTGTTAATGTAATACACCTTACTTTTGTTATTGTTAATGTTTTCAGGAAGTATTATAGGCGACAATGTTCTCCTTAGCAGTTGGAGCCTGCCATTTAATAACAACGCTTAAACTTCATCATTCTTTAATGATGAACAGAATTTGCAATAACGTTTCGTAACTGTTGTTGTTCCTAGCGAAAACCAGTAAATAACTAGTAAGGAACTAGAGGTGATTTAAATTACCATTACAGTATTATTGTGATTTTAAATTACACACTCTCATAGATATTGTTACTAGATGGCAGCACTATTTGAAATATAAAGTTTTTACTTTTTCCATTTTTTTATTTAAAATAAATTGTTAATATTTAGAATGTTCAGTTAATCAGAAAAGAAAAGTCATGTCGTCACGTCTGTTGTGGAGAACGTGTAATTTAAAAACACCCTACATTATCCAAACTGACGATTTTAAGAAATGGTTGAAATTAGCGTCGTCATTTGTTTCTACATTAATACCTGGATTTAAAATTGCTATACTTTCTTTGTTTATTAGACATTAAACAACTACTCATAAAAATATTTCTATCTAATAACACAGTTTTTTCAATTAGTAATTACGTAATTATATTATTACATTTCTTGTAATAGAGTAACTTAGGATATATTATTATAAAACAGAGTATTTACCCAGATAAATCGGTTAAGATTTACATTTTAATTTTCAGTAGTTGTTGGCCCGGCATGGCCAGCTGGTTGTGGCACTGGACTCGTAATCTAAGGGTCGTAGGTTTGAATCCCCGTTGCATCAAACACGCTCGCCCTTTCAGCCATGAGGGCGTTATAAAATGACGGTCAATCTCACTATTCACTGATAAAAGAGTAGCCCAACAGTTCGCGGTGGGTGGTGATAACTAGCTGCATCCCACTACCAAAGTAGGACGGCAGTGCAGATAGCCCTTGTGTACCTTTGCGTGAAATTGAAAACAAGTAAACATTATTTGTTAAGTAAGAAGAGAGGGGATGTTAAATAATACACCACATTTACAAGTAATTCAATTTAAAATATCTAAATGAAAACGAAAGTTTCACTTCTTTAAGATTAAACTCATTAATGCTTATTTTCAGATATTTTAGGACGGCGGAATTATCATAACTACTATAGATATGCCCTAAAAGAATGAATATCAAATAGTTTCATTATTCTTCCTAAGCAGTTCAGACCGTTTTTTCATCATCTCTGGTAATCTCTGAGACTCGTACATGGTGAGATTGCATGCTATAATTGTAAAACCTCTGTGAAAAACGGAATGTTTCTGACAGGCGAGTTTTCAACAACAGCATGGAGGCTTTAAAGATAGATTTTCTTTAATTAACTTGACGAGTTCGACCCACGTAAAACATCTGTGATTGTCGTCTCAGCAAAAAATTGAAACAGAAAATATAGAATTCTTACCAATTTCATGAAAATAAAGAAAATCAGATTCGTGGCAAGAATTTAAGTTTAAAAGTATTTCGACCTAAAAAAAAAAAGAGATTTTCGGATTTGAAAGGGGAGTCAGAAACTTTTACTTGTATTCATTACCTTGAAGAAAACTTTGAATGTTGAATATTTTAATATTTTAAGGAATTGAGAAACGTCTACAACATAACGTTTGTTATTTAGATAAGTTTAAAGACGGATTCGCTTTGATTACATTTTAAGATGCAGGGTCAAAAACATCAAAGTTCGTTTTCAAATAAATTCTATATATTATAGTGAGCGATATGGTTTAGGTGTTATAACAAGCCTGCGTATTATTATCATATGTATATTCAGTGTTTTACAGTCTGTTATAAGTATGATTGGTTTGTGTGGTGGTGTTTTTAGTGTGAGTGGTTTTCTGTTACAGAGAGACTGTGTTATTGCTGAGTGTGGTGTTGTGCAGCTAAGTAGAATTATATTAGCATACATATTAGTGTTTTCAGCGATACTTTTTACATTAAGTGTATTTTTTTGCAATAGTGTTATTATTCTCACTGTTTCAAATGCTGTAAAGAAATATTTGTTTAACAACTGAAAGAAATAGAGGCATATTTTGTTAATCTACCCTTTTCTTATTGTCCATACCATTTTTTAAGCAACTGCACTTGTTTACACACTTCACGTATCTTTACACAAGTGTTATATATATGTGAATCTTAGTATCTTTACATAAGTATTATATGTATATACATGTAAATCTGTATTCCCTTCAGATCAATGGAAAAACGAAGACAAATAGTTACAAAAATGGTTGGCTGTAGGCATAACATGATGATTTTGAAACAAAATACTGAAGGACGAGTAGAGATATACAGCGCAACTCTCACGCAACAAATAACAGAGGCTATTTAATCACCGCCCATGTCCTCTAGTGCTCGTCCCACGTAATTGGTTGATTTGAAACTTCACGTCCAAATCAACCAATTTTGTAAGACCTTCGCATCACCACTGCGTAAATCAAACAAACGCTGAGTGAGTTTCGTCATTTATTTTTACTAACTAAGCCGTAAGCCTACAAGTAACAACATAATTATTTTAGTGAAATCATAAACTAGAGTGAATAAAGCACTTTCATTCCATTTTGTCCTAGTAACGTTCGGCACGCGAGCTCCAGTCATTCCCAATGTTGGAACACTGCAAGTTTACGACATCTATTCACAGCAGTACAAAGTGCACGAAATGCCTTTAAATAAATCATGCACGAAACCGATATCAGCTTACCTGGTGCCCTAAGTAGAAATTAAAAATTCGTTCTTAATGACTCATCCCTGAGGATTTCGTTCCCAGTGTTGTCTATGCGGGTTCACTAATGTTAGGTGAAAGGTCAGAATCCAAGCTTTCTGACATTTTAATGTAATCATAACTTTTATAACAATTAAGTAATTATAAAAACTTAGGCCATGTAACATTACTCTTGAATAACTAACCCTCTATTGTACATTGTATCGTAAAGGTAATAAGTTTATCAAAGGCAACAAATGCTTCAGTTCTGTAACTAAAATGGTCATTTGAACAGATAAAAGGTTTACATGAATCATGGACTTTTTTTGGTTCTTCAACTGAACAATAACTTGTAAGTAATGTATTCATTTACTGTTTACTAAAATATGTTTCACAAAAACATATTAATGCAGTTTATTTATTCAAGAGAAATGAATGATTCTGTAATAAAATATTTTGCACACTTTAAAAATTTACAGTTTTTTACCCATTTATAGTTTGTGTTGTTATTGTGTACAAAATTACACAAAGGTTATCTGTGCTCTACCCACCAGGGGCATAGAAACCCAATTTCTAGCACTAAAATTCCACAGACAATACCACTGTGCTATTGGGAAGGCTATTCAGTTAAGGGCCATAATGTTTATTGGGAAGCTTGCAAGAACACTTTCCGAATTTTACAGTCTTTCTCATAATATCCAGTCTTATGAGAGCTTCATCAACTTGTAGTAAATATTAGCATAAGAATTATTCTGTATATGTCAGCCATACATATAGTTTTGTAAATATTCATATATATTTTAACAATGACCTTCTTATGCAGTTATCCAGCGTTTTTTCTTTGGTTATTTGGTGTTCGAATTAAGTTGATTGTGTATCTATATGTACATATAACCATTTCATTAATTATATATCTAATAATGGATTTCATTAGCTCATTTACTATAATTATTGATTTGTTATATTAAACGGTGGAAGATCAATAAAACTGAAGATCGATTAGATTGGTTGATCGAATACATAAAAATAAATAAATCAGTTTCTTAAATATGAACGTCATTAACATGCAGTAGGTTGGATTTATTGATAGGCTAACTTATAAATGTATAATGTGTTACTTATTATAATTTAACTCCAATGAGTCTCCGATTTATTGTGTTACGTTCGTCAGGCATTACTATTTCAAATAACGTAAAATTAAACAAAACATGTGACAACTGATCCGTTACACCTGCCTCCTTAAAGAAGTAAAAAATGTTACCAGAAAGTTTTTAACTAAAATATTATATAATGTGTATAACAATACATTAAATACAATGCATTGTCAAAGAATTATACAATTTCAGTCATCTTGACAGCGCATAACGAAATAAATACAGATAAGCACATAGCACACAAATGTTATCTTTTTGCCTCAACACAATCAATAATCACACGATTGAGATATTCTTCGAAAGCTGGGGTGGGTTTCGAAAGTAACAGAAATTTTCTTATTAAGTTTTCCAACCAATTGACATCCATGATAAGTTTTACAAAAGTGAGAAACATCTTACCAGAGTTTTGGCCAAACAAAAGGTCTCATAATTTTTTTTCATGTTTTATTCACACCTAGGTGACCTCCATTGGTAAGTTAATGGGTATTCCTCAATATTTCAGAATTATATGCTTCTGGAACAACGGTTTGATAAATTACAGCCAAGTCCTCTTTAACCAGCACATTTGGTAGTCTTCATTTTTACATGAGCACACCATTTTTGAACAAGTAACCATTTGGAACTTTCTCCAGTTCACCTTTTGAGAGTGAAGAGATCTGCAAATACCTTTAATGCTCATAGAGCGACTGCGTGAGGACTGGTAAGAGGACCGTGCAGGAACTCGCACATGCACGAGCGCTGCATGATTTCCGCCCTTGTGAAGCCCATAAGGTTGGTTTTGCTTCTAGCAAATAGAACTTCAGTAGGTGAATTAGATACCTTACGTCCGTCATTGTCACTCATCAAAGACCCATGTCAGACCCGAAAAATGTCTGTAACAAATCTGTAATGTCGTCCTCTGAACACATGTCTATCATTTAATTCGGTTTGATTTCTTAATCTGAGCTCGAGTCACACCACACAAGGGAAGCATGTCTGGATTCTCGTCAACAATCACATCATCCTTAAATGAAACAATGATCGGCTCGCTAACCATCTTTAGTTCTGCAAAAACTTTTTCCTCGGCCAAATCGTTTCCCAACAATAATGATACGCTCTTAATTGGCAGAGTAGATCTTACTCCTATGGCAACTGGTCCAGAAACTGATGCTGTTTGGTCTGGTGCTAAATAAATGCTATTAAGAGGAATATTAACAAAACCACTCTGAACACCCTGAGCAATAACAGATTCACTGGTAGCAGAACTAAAAGCAATACACCGTCTAACAACAATGATTGAGTCGTTCCAGTTGATACGTATGAGTTTATTTTATTTATTTTTACTCTAAAAAATCATTTACAGATTTAGAGAACAGGCAAGACTTGCGCAGTACACATTTAGCAGTATACATCACAGGAATAAAAAAATATACCGTAACAAACGTAGGTATTACACTAAACGTATAACGGTAGACCTGTTACAAATTAATGATATAAACACTTCAGCAGAAACTCATAAATAATACACTGACACAGCAAAACTTCTGACAGAATATCGTATTACGAATTTATTTGATACAGTGTAGATAACTTTCAATTGATTTTGTGACAAGAAACATGTAGTTAATTAAGTAATTAAATTTAAATTATAAGATATTTCAATGGACTGTGATACTATCCAAGATTATAACGTTAGAAATTATAAAATATTTATGTTCTATTCACTGAAGTTGTATATCTGTGTTCGCATCTTTATGTATGGTGTTATTTTTAAATTACAAGTCATAATATTATAAGCATTAGGTGAACAATAGTTTATTTTTTAAATTTTAATAAAATGTTGTTTGATTTATCATAAAATCAGATAATGATTTAGATAATATTCAGTAACATGTGATCCAGCATGGTCAGGTGCTCAAGGCACTCGACTGGTAATTTAAGGGTCGCATGATTGAATCCCAGTTACACCAAACATGCTTGCCCTTTCTGTCGTGAGGGGGTTATAATGTAACGGCCAATCCCACTTTTCGTTGGTAAAAGAGTAACACAAGAGTTGGCGGTGGGTGGCGATGAGTAGCTGTCTTCCCTCTAGTCTTACAGTACTAAATTAGGGATAGCTAGCGCAGATAGCTATTGAGTAGCTTTGCGCGAAGTTCAAAATAAAAAAATAACATGCTTTTCACGCAGTGCATAATGTTGAATTATAATTTTTATTTTCGTTATTTTTTAATTTATGGTTACAATTTTACATTAATTTATTAAAGCATTTAATATTGTGCTTACCAATTTTTATATTTTTTTATTTCAATTACTATATGAATTCAAGAAAATTTAAAATTAATTCGTTTTTCTTGGCGCCATCTACTGCCTTAAGTACTAAATATTATCTTCAGGTGGATTTGTGGAGCTTATAAAATACTATCTTTTGAAGGGAAGAAGATATATTCGTACATTCAAGTAGATAAAACTTTCAAAACAATTTTATTTATAGAGTTAGTAAAATGCTAATATATATATAACTGAATTTCGCAACTTTTGAGTTTTTAAATAAAATAGAATATATATATAAATAAAATATTCAGAGATCTGTATTTTACGAAGGGATAACAGTAAAAGTCATGTAAAGCCCTATTAAATAGTTTTAGATATTTAAACCATATTAAACAGGAATTAAACTTGATTGCGAAAAAAAAGCAGTAAAAGCTGTTTTTATTATTTATCCTTTTGTTACTATTGTTCAAACTATATAAATCCAAATGAATTTAATTTTCCAAACATTATGTAATTACTAAAAGCAAGATCTATAGTGTCTGTAAAAATAGTCCTTATTTCTCCGTTACATGAAAATTTACATTTTAAACTTCACGTCATTCATACACAAGATTATAATTTAGGAAATGTTATATATATTTCAATTGTACTAGTTAATAACTATAAATATTCTTGTTGAACGCATATTTTTATATCATGTTAAATCGGTTTCTCTTATTACCTTATTTATAGAATAGTATTATCGCTGTCTGCGGAGATTTAGATTTATTTTTATCATAATTAAGGAGGGTACAATCTTCGAAAGAGATTGTGGTTTTATGGGTAGTGTTAGTTTGTTTAAAATTCTGTAGTACTTTATAATATTAAATGTTAGAAGGTTTTTAAAAGTTCTCTTTTAACATAGGTTATTTATAGCGAGTGAAAGTCTTGCTATAGTAATGTTAAATAAAAATTTACTGCTACTCGGAATTAGAACGAACAGATTACATTTCAAATTACAGAGATTTCGTACTTCTCAGTTCCACAGTGATCAATGATTTGGATAACTTTCTGTTGTGTGATGAGAACTCCCAATCTTAATTTGCCCATGAAATTTTATACAGATTCGTTCACACTTCAGGCCTGACGTGGCCATGTGGTTAGGGCGCTCGATTCCTAATCTGAAGGTCGCAGGTTCGAATCATCGTCACACCGACCATGCTCGCCCTTTCAGTCGTGGGGGCATTATAATGTCACAATCAATTCCACTCTTCGCTGCAAGGAGTGATATTGACTAGATGCTTCCCCTTTGGTCTTACACTGCTAAATTCGGGAGGGCTAACGCAGATAGCACTCGTGTAGCTTTGCGCGAAATTCAAAAACAAACAAACCGTTCACACTTTACAGAGTTATTGAGTGAAAACTCAAAAATACGCTGTCTTTCAATTTCTTCATAGTGATCCAGAATCCGGATCTGAAAATGAATTCAGACCACATTTAATGAGAACTGCGCTCTGCCTACGTCTCATCTTTTGTAAATGTTTCGTGTACATCGGTCTATTTGTTTTTGAAATACAGGCTGAAGGTAATTAGGGTATCAGAGCGTATACAGAATTTTTATTAAAATTTGTTTTAGAGAGTGGGTAGATTCAACAAACGAACAACAAACAAATCAATGTTCTTAAAATGGAATAAGAATAGTCTGAGAAGAAGCGGAAACAATGAGTTTATTTGGTTACAAATCACTGGACTTCCTCGAATAACTGACGGTTGTTCGTCTCCAGCTACTTCCATTAATTATCACAAAGTTGTAAACTGTTTTACCAACAAACTTCGTTCATGTACTGTGTGTAACGCTTGAACAGTTTTAAGATTATTCTTCTATACAGGTTACCCGGTAGTTCAGGGTTAAGTCTGAGGACTTATAAGGCTAAAAAATCTTTATGTAGATAAAGAACAACGAGTCTAATGTGTAATTTTGTGCTTAACAACTAATAAACCCAATACGTTGTATAAATACATTATTACCTAATAGTGGATCCCAGATATTTATCTGAACATGCATCTCAAGAACACGAGAATTTAGAGACTGCAAATTACACGAATTCTTATGAATGTTAACTTCTAAATAAAACTAACCCCAAATAATTCACCAGATTTTAAAACACATGCGACTTTTGAATGAATAAATTCTCTCAATGGCTTTTTTTTTCTTTCAAAAATGTCTATGTGTGAGATAGACTACTGGGAAATGTATTTAGATCGTGATTCTGGGTATTCGTTGAACACTCTTCTTACCGCTAAAACACGCTAAGCACTGTGGGTGGGCTTTAACATGACAGTCAAATCCCTTTACTTGATTACAGTAACTCACAAGTAGAAGGTGACTAACTGCTTTCATTCTAGCCTATCAGCTCAAAATTTGGAGTAGCTATGTGCAGAGCAGTGTTTTATGTAGTTTGGCACGAAAACTGTAAAACAAACTTTGAAAATGTGCGATGAGTGTCTGTTTGTTTGTTTGTAATTAAGCACAAAGGTACGCAAAGGGCTATCTGACCACCACAGGTATTGAAAACCTGCTCTTGGTGTTGTAGATTCACAGACATACCACGAGGGGGCTCGAGATAGGGGGCACAGTAGTTCAGTTACAGCAGATTGGTTTCTGGGTATATCAAACTTCCAAGCCATGCAGTAACCAGTTTCAACACGTCGTTAAATTACCATAATAAAACATCTGTAAACTGATTTATTTTAAAAACATACGAGCGTAAACTATTTTTGAAGTAACAAAGAACAATATCTTATAATCCTGCAAATATGAGTCACCGTAACTTTAATCAAATTAACTTCAAGTGTAGGAACAAAAAGTAAACTAGTAAAAAAGTAAAAGCAAATCAAAAACAAATATATTTAGGTGTTCGCTGTTAATTACCATACAAGTTCATTAATATGGTTGTCCAACTGCAAAATAATAAACATGACGCCATAAAGGTGTTCGGAAGTAATAGCACCTTTCCCATTCGTTGTTTCTGATTGCTGAGAAAACAAATTACTAGATTTAATAAAGGGAATGTTGTTGATTCACTCACTAGCTTGAGAACAAATTAATGATAGCAACCGCAAACTTTATATTCGTGCTAACTAAATAAGTTTGATTACGTGCCGAACGAATGCTAGTAGTTAGCTTGTCAAGCAGTGGATCTTTAGGTCCAAAGTTCGAAACATCTTGCCTCTGTACAACGTTTCTCCTTTCTGGAAAACGTACTTATAAAATTTCGTTAAAGTAGTATCATTCTAAGATACGACATACGCTGAGTTTTAAAAATTCTTTTAGACATTTTTCATCAACACTTTCACCAAAAAAGTGTTAGCCTACAGAAACCCTGAATTCAACAACACTTACACCCGAAGAGTGTTAGCGTACAGAAACCTATCAACAACACTTGCAATAGAAGAATATTAGTGCACAGAGATTCTTTTTTAACTTACACCAAAAAAATGTTAGTGTACAGAATATTTTATCAATACTTGCACTGAAGAATGTTAGTGTACAAATACACTTCCTCGGTACTTGCTTCAGAATAGTGCTAATGAACATAGATCGTTATCAACACTTTCACTAGAAGAATGTTAATGTACAAATACACTTCATCAGTGCTTACACAATGAGTGTAAATGTACAAAGATTCTTAATCGACACTTGTAGTCTTGTTCAGTAAACATTTTTTATCAGACTTTAAATTTTGCATTTCAAAAAGAAACATGCCCCCCAGTGGCTCAGCGGTATGTCTGCGGACTTACACGCTAAAATCCGGGTTTCGATACCCGTGGTGGGCAGAGCACAGATAGCCCATTGTGTAGCTTTGTGCTTAATTCTAAACAAAAAGAAACATATGTAATTATATACACATAATATACAACTTAGAAAAACGTAATCTGTAACAAGAACATAAACAGTTTACAACTATTAGTATTTATTAACAGCTATAGGTCTATAGCTATTTCAAGTACCCTTCGATCGCAATATTTAATATATGAATAACTATCAGATGATTGCCTTTCACTGTTATATTCCTCTTTTGTCAATAATTTGCCGCGTTTTAACTTTTCATAAATGATTTTATAATGTAAATGTTCTGGTTTTCGGAAGATCTATTCTCAGTTTAAGAAGTTGTTTTATTAAAAGAATAATCACATAAAGAATTATATAGTTATAATGCATTTTATTGAATTTAATTAAACTATTTCTTTTACGAAGTTCGTTATAACTATTCTGTGATTTTACTGAAATCATTTAAAGTTACCAATTCTTCTATACTAAGATTAATGATTTGGTACCAAGAACGTTTAAAACGGATGAGCTGCCTCACTGGTTTGAATTCGAACGCGACTCACAGCTACCTTAATGCACTCATAGTTTTAAACTAATACCACTTCCTCAAGTAAAATTACTTACAAAGACCAGAACTAGAAATTAAACTAGTAACGAATACAGCTAACTTAATGTACTATAGTTATGTTCTTACTTCTAGCGATCAGAGTGCTTTGTTTCTGTCAGACACTTCTGTCTATAATCTCAACATCTCGCATGGTTCTTCCAGCTTAGAAAATTTAACTCTGTTATAGATCTATGTGCAAAGCTAAGAATGGTAGCTAATCCTAATAATAAAATACATAATAGCAATAAATAATAAAAAGAGATATATTAAACATTCTAATCAATAATATTATTCAAAGTAACATTAAAGAACTCCTAGAGTGTATCTTACTTACAAAACACATAAATATTAATTGTTTGCCTCAAGCACTGTCACTAATTATATGCTCCCTTGAAACTTAATATAAGTTGTTCAGAATGGTAAAGGACAATAATAAATTATTCCTCACTACTTGACTTCTTTATTAACACTTTTTGATGTAATTTTGTACTTTTTTTTCAACTGTGAAAAGTCATTTTGTAATATTCTATCTTTTGCTAAAAGTAATAAGTTTCCCGCTGCCTTCTAACGCATGGTTAACCCTACTAACAAAAACACTTTTGTTATGAATAAATAAGTGTATTTTATAAGAATGACAAAAGCCTTTTATTCTTCTTGGAAAACTCTAAGGTCTCCATTCAAAGAACTACTATTAATTAGTTTTCATCAGTATAATGAAAATATAAGACAATCGTTTAGATGGCTCATAAAAAATTCAAAGGAAATTGTATTAAAAACTGCACATTTATAGCACAAGTCCAGAAAGTAAAAAATCCATTAATTCTTTTTTTTAATATTGTTAAGTTGGTAAGAGGACACATTAGTGGCAGCGTCATTTAATTTGATGAGGAATGAATTATTATGTTGAACAGAACCAAACTTGTATAGCTTGCAAATGTGATTAGTTTTAAGGTGTAATAGAACACTGTAGCCAATCGAAACATATACATTCAGCTTAGCCTAGAAACTTATTTTTCCAAAGCAATTTACGAAAATTCTTAATTTGATGTTAAACGTTTTAGATAAGTTATATTCAAAACCAGTTTTATCTTCGAAGAACGTATTTGTGTTTCTTTATATGATTTCGACTGAATAAACTCATAAAATAAGTCAAAATGGTTGACATGAATAAATAAAGAAATTATTTTAGAAGCTTAAAACAAAGTGTATTTAAGACTTTCCTTCACTACAACATAAACAAATATGTAATACCTTCAATCTCGGAACATAAACACAAAAAAAAATATTTGGGCTCGTGCTAAGAGTGTCATTCCAAAGAATAAAAGAGCAAGAGAAACAAATTGAGAGAAAGAGATTGTATCTTTAATTTTATTGATTTGTTCAATTTCGGAGGGTTGTCTGAGCAATCCTCAATACATGTGATAGATAGAGAAAATATAGCTAGTCAATATAACCCTCCGCTAACTCTTAGGCTATTATCTTATAAACATATAGTAGGACTGATCGTCAAAGCGTAATTACTTCATTGTTCAAAAGACGAGCGTGTTTGCAGGCGGAATTCTAATTAGCGATCAGTAGGTTGCAAGTCGAATGCACTAATCACCAGGTTATGTCAGACCTCAGCTACTTTCCCTCAGCTCAGTGTTCAAAATTAATTATTAATTATAGCTCTACCTCAGTCTAGAAGTACCTGACCTGGCTGTTTGACTGAAGTGTGATAACGTGCTGTTCACAATGAAAAGAGTAAATTTCAATTCCTTAAAAGCTAAAAGTTACTAATGACAAAAAGCATTATCTCATTTTAATAAATATCCTTGTAAAGGAAGTATTTCTGGATAATATTTCACACACGATCAACAAGAATCACGCTGTATATAGCTATCAAAATTAGACATCATAAACACTCATAATGTAGTGTATGAACGCACCTTTATTCATATATTTATCGAAATGTTAATACAGTTTTATTTATTTAATAACAAGTTATAGACGAACAGAATAACTAGGTTTCCCTTTCCTGTTAAGAAGTTCTATTGATTAGTAACTGATGTTGAGCCTCCGGCTATTGTGATCATAGTAAATTATCTGTTGGGTTAAACCTGAATTGTTGAAAATAACTTTGGTGTTTTAATCAAATACTATGTTTTGCGAAGCTTAAACTTGATAAGCAATCTGTGTCCCTTTTTACTCTTACGTGTCTTTGAACATTATTCACACAAGGAACTCTCACTTCCAAGAGAATTAAAGAATTGTAGTGTCGACAAGGAGACAGATGCTAAAGTTTGAACATCCTCAGAGGAACTGAAACAAGAGAAAAAATTCGTTTCCTAAATCTCACCAGTAATTGCCTGGATGTCTCTATTTAAGGAGAGGTGGTGTTTCACTTAATATTTTCAAGTGTTTGAACAAGATGCAAAAAGGTCATGGTATTTCTTATATAGATAAAGCTGAACTGTATCAAAGGCTAGAAAATTGAGACATATGCAACACCGAGTTCAAAACTTGAAATTATAGTCCACGCGAAAAATAACTGCATATGCAGACAAAAAATACCTCTTTGGACAAATAAATGTTAACATGATGTCAACAGGTTTTGAAGAGATCTTCCTCAATGAATTTATCCAATCAACTCCATTTAGCGCTGAGACATCTCTGAGTGAAGTTATTTCTTTCGAAACACTTACTAAGGTAAACACATAAAGGGAGATAATTGTAGCTGCAACTGTACTCAAGAACAGCCCAAAGTTACACTACCTCAAACACTACCGAATTTTGTAAGAAAACTGCACAACAAGCTTATCGCCGTTGCCAAAGAAACTGGATCCTCACAAATGCCATTATTAATGCAGAACATCTGCTTTCATTGTGTTCTTGTTGGATAATGTAAGCATAACATACTTTGTTACAAAAGGAAATAAGAACAAGTTTTCTTCCAGCCAGCTTTCAAATTAATAGCAAGTAATGACTACAGTGCTTTGGCTAGCTTAAACAAGTGGAGTCTGTATGAGTTCTAACCAGTAATGTGGATAAGTACAGTACTTCTTCAGTTTCTGCAAGGTATAAAATGTTTCCAGATGAGGTCGTCACTATATCAACACAATGATAACTTTGTTATGGATAATAAAAATAATATTTGGAGTATGTAATGGACGTGTGGGAAACCCGTAGCTTTAGTTTGAGTTCGAGTTTACCCTCCTTACAAATACACTTTTATGGATTTTGGGTCGCTCTGTATCACGAGCAAAGCACCCAAGCTACCAGTGTGGAACAAATAACTCGCACGGATACAGTGGAATACAAATCAAATACTTTCTTTATTAATTTATACACTATTAAGCGTTTCATCTATATGGAAACTCTCAAAGTTATCTTCAAACAACGTTGACTCAAAATCATTGTATTCTTTGTTTAGAAAATATAAGTGTTCATTAATAAGGTATTCCATTATAATCAGTAACGTAAGCACAATATTAATCAAGTTAACACTAGAAGTCCTCTCGGTCATAACATGTAGAACTGTAAAAACAAAACTACAAAGATATCTTTGAGTAATTATACTTTAAGCGTTTTCAAATCCACTGTTCCTTTAGTGCAAGTAATGTTCTTCCCTTTTCTCTCGTTATATACCATTGAGCCTTCAATGAATCAATGTTAGACTAAATCAGAAATACAACACTTGAAAGGAATTTCTGTGAAAAACAACTTGTTACTAATCTGGAGTACAGCCACATTTTGGAGTCAGAACAATTACCCGGAGCAACTTAACGTCTTGAATTGGAAAAACGAAATTATAAACATGATTTTTAGTCTGTTTCTCACCTTATTCAAGAAGTTTAGTAGATCTACTTTCAAAAGTAGTTCTTTTAACTCGACTGGTACAAGTGGAATATTCCATCAGACTGTAACCAAAATCCACTTCATTATTCGTCCATACAAAACTTATTTCTATCCATTGTCTAATACAGTTGGTGAAATCATCGAAGACAATTCACTTTGGGTGTATAGCGACAAAACAAATAACTCTTGTCTCTTTACCTAAGTATAATTCATTTAATGATTTTATTCGCTGTTCCGTCTACTGTTTTTGCTAACATCCATTCATTTCGTCAGGAGCTTTATTGTGGTTTTATCTTAATATACCACGTCTGTCTGGCAGTTGTGAATTTCCTCTTCTCTGTAAAATGGCTCAAATTTGTATCTTTCATTTTTATAACATTTCCTGTTTTCTCTATACTTTACAATGATTATGTCATTAAACATAAAATGTACTTCTTGTAAACCTTTAAATATCCATGTACTCAGTATCTGAATTCCACAAATACTTCAGGTAAGTAATAAGTTTGTCTGATTCTTCGTCTTTCACAAAATGAAATTCGTTGTTCTTGACTTCGGTTCTAAGATTAGTATCTTAAGGAAGTATTTTTTGTACATAAGTTATAAGCTAATAACGCCCGTGGTACACTATATTATGAACAGAAATCAAGCTGTGTGTGCGAATAGACAATTATATGTTCAATAACAAGTTTTATTAGTTGTGTTTTGTAATTAATAAATTATGAATAGATAGCTTTTTATCTTTCAGATGTAAAACAGAAGTGCCTTTTGTTTCCAATACAGCTGTACCACTGTTTGCTCACACTAGACCTGAGTCTCATTTTATATGGACTTAAAACTGTGGACCAGTTTTCAGTCACTAAAATATACGTTGATTAAGATAACAATATATTTTATCACAAACAGGATAAACCATTCATCCTTGGTACAGATGCAAGTGTTGACTGAAGTATAATAATTATCGTTCCCGAAGTTTGTATTATACTTACTGTAGCTGGCTAATAACACTGCACAACAATTTTTTAGAAAACGTTTTTGCTGATTGTGACCGATACCTGGTAAGTATGCACAAATATAGTTTTGGTTTTGCTTCATCACGTAGGAACTCTGAGAAATAGACAGTTAACTGTTTACCGGCAATAACGTATTTAATTGCATTTATGTTTCTAATATGCTATAAAGTTCAACATAATTAAAAGTGTTTTGCTTCTGATTTTCGTTTCTATTCAATGTCCGGTACATCACGTTGCAGTGTCCAACAGCAGTCAGCAAGCATTGACGGATTCCAGTTGCCCTGATATCGTTTCTCTATTGTAGCAATGTCCTGGTGAAACTGAAGATTTCGATTAAACTGTACGTGATGGACAAATTTGGATGTGATTTTCGTGATCAGCAGCGATAATGAAGAGAAGCTTGTTAAAAAATTGACTTTACATGGAAAAGGTGGAAACTGAAAGTTCCAGTTGTGGTTCTGATATGAAAGTTGGAGACTGAAAGTACGTTCCAGTTATGTTTCTGATATGAAAGACGTTCCGTTAACAAAAGTTTTAATGTATTAATTTACTTATTCTCAAATACATCTTTCATGGAAAGACTCTGGAACAGAATGCAAAACCATAAAAATGTATAGGAGTAATTTATTCTTGAACAGCGAATGTGCGTACGGAAAAAGTCTCCCTAGTGTCTGCGGTCGATAGAGTTCAATTTCGGTTAATTTGGGAAATGACACTTTCTTCGACTGATTGGTTCTATTTGAAGCTGTTGTATAACAACAGCAAGTTATGCAAAGCATACAGAAGTGTCGGCATTGTCTGGATGCATTGGTAGATTTGTAGCTTCAATATATGCGTGTGTGTGGAATACAATTCCTACTTCCATCACTGTTTGGTTACAGTATCAGACCTCCAATCTTAGCTGAGAAAGAAAAACTACTAGTATATTATTACCCATAAACTGATAAATTAAACCTTAATACAATGCAGGGTAAAATGAAGGCCACAGCATTCTGTTCTCAGACTGTAACTTGTTCAGAACATGTTTGAGAATATTTAGGCTTTTAAACAGATGAATTCTGAATAATGAACATGTTGCAATAAAAACTGATGAAAACATCAAAGTATCCTGTATACACTAACGAAAGCATCAGATGAACCATGTCTACACAAATTAATATGCCATGTGTATCATATTTGCACCAATAAAAAACTCAGGTGTATGAAGTTTACATTACTTAAAGCATCAAATGCATCGTGCCATTAACAACACACCACGTGTGCCATGTCTATCAACGAAGACATCAGGTGAAACACTTTATAATTTCATTTATTTATGTCTCAATTTCTTCATTAGTTTTTCCGATGACTGCTTTTTTCTATTTCTGTGTAGTAAGTTTCGCAGTAAACACCTTCTGTTTAAACTATGTTATGTTATCTTTCTTTTTTGAACAAAGAATTTAAGTATGTATGTTTTGAAATTTAGTGAAATATGAAAACACTGAATTTGAAAGCGTAATATCTATTTCAACTGTGTGAAACTTATTAATGTGTTCTCAAAAGTATGTGAAGTTTTAAAGGTATATACTTTAGATGGTGTAATATATGAAAATGTAAAAAGTTTAAATGTTTGTGGATAATTTAAAAAATAGAAAATTTTGCAGTCTCTAACAGTTTAGAAATCAACAATATGCATGATTCTAAACGTTAAACACACCACACTACACAAACTATCAAGTACAGTTGCGCATACATCTTGCAAAAGGTAAAACTACTGTCGTTTTTTTGTACAACTCGTAAAATTCAAAGTTATAACATTCAAAATATGATTTATGAAAGTTAAAAGTGACAGTATTCTCAATATGATTTGTGAAAATTAAAGCATTAAAAGGAATGTTTTATACGAGTTGTAAAAGTTAAAAGAAATAAAAAATACGTACAGTCAGCTACCTTTGTTTTTTTTCACCGATAGAAATCATGGCATTGTGAGTTTGCAAAATCATCGCGAATCCTCATGAGCTAAAATAGTTAACTGCGCTTATAACTTAGAACAGCTAAACTTTCCTGTTAATATATTTTTGCAAAAGATCGGGTTGTGTATCTTCATTTTTCTTGGTTAAAAGGATTATGTATGTATTTTAAATGTTCTGGTGTCTGTTTTATGAAGGCCTGACATGGCCGAGCGCGTTAAGGCGTGCACTCGTAATCCGAGGGTCGCGGGTTCGCGCCCGCGTCGCGCTAAAACATGCTCGCTCTCCCAGCCGTGGGGGTGTATAATGTGACGGTCAATCCCACTATTCGTTGGTAAAAGAGTAGCCTAAGAGTTGGCGGTGGGTGGTGATGACTAGCTGCCTTCCCTCTAGTCTTACACTGCAAAATTAGGGACGGCTAGCACAGATAGCCCTCGAGTAGCTTTGTGTGAAATTCCAAAAAACAAACAAACTGTTTTATGATGTTGGTTGTTATGATATATGTTACACCTGGTTTATTGCATTTCGTGTTATGTTATCTGAGATGTGGTGCGTGAGCTTGAGGTGACGATTAACTTGTAACAAATTGAGTCCGAGTTCAAATTTTGATTTGGAATTAGTGGTTAAATTTAACGACAAACCGCAGACTTGATGGCATGGCCTAAGTAAGTCATAAATATCATAAACTCAACTCTTCTATATCAACGAATATGAATATTCTTTGTAATATATTAATAGAATTTTGAAACAAGTTTACACACTTATTTGCATGTTCTACACAAATAAGATAGATAGATTTGGACAGGATTTACTTCTTCTTTTAGACCTGGTCTGTTATAGCCAAGTGTATGAAAGGCGTGCAACTCGTAATCTGATGGTTACAGGTTCGCATTCCCATCGCGCCAAACATGCTCGCCCTTTCAGCCGTGGGGGCGTTATAATGTGACAATCAATTTCACTATTCGTTGGTAAAAGAGTAGCCCAAGAGTTGGCAGTGGGTGGTGATAAATAGCTGCCTTCCCTCAACTCTTACACTGCTAAATTAGGGACGGCTAGCGCAGATAGCCATCGAGTAGCTTTGTGCGAAATTCAAAAACAAAGAAACAATCTTTTACACCTAGCGGGCTTAATAACTAGCTCATGTTACGAATTATAATTGATCTCGGACGAATATTAGATTTATAATGTTACATATTTACGATTTCAAATAAATGAGAATTTGAATTTATAAATTAATTGAATGTCAATATGTATCAAATTTATAATATTTGTCAACAAGATTGGTACACATAATTTTCTTTCTTAAAACATATATCTTAATATGCAAACAACAATGCAATCTATAATAAAGGTTATTACAAAAAATTATTTATATACAAAAATGTTACAAGCTATTGAATAATATTCAGTCTTCTATCCGTTCTGGAACTAAATATTTTATCGACAGTCCAGGTCCATGAGGAGAGATTAATTTTAGAATGGTACACTATACACTTCTCTTGGCAGCTAGCTAACTTGAAGCGTACGTAAGCTTTTCACCGACGACAAGACTTAATGTACTTGTAAAAATACGGACGTCCAAAGTTAATTTACTGAAGTTAAACAGTTTACAATGCTCTAAATCTGTAAATGTCCCGAGTCAAATTATATAAATTTCTTATTAATAAGCGTTAATTACAATTATAAGTTCCATGGCTAACAGTATACTGACTGTAGCTGACAAAAAATATTCTAAAACTATCAATTGGCGCGTGGATGTATAATATTTAGGCGAAATTCTCAAAAGTTTACTTGACAACAATATTCGAAAATACGCTAGTGCTTTCGTAAAGCATATATTGTTGACTCTTACTCTCGAGATTCTTCTAAAAATTTAGAGAACAAGTGGAACTTGTGCAATACACAATTAAGAATATCCGTTAGACTGAAACAAATGTAGATATTAAAGTAAATGTATAAAAGTAAATCTGCTAGACTCGTTAAGCAGCCCTTAGCAGGTTACTTGGATGTACTGTGCAAAAGTGTAAGGACAAAGTCAAAAATTATATCTCCAGCTGCTTTAAAAGAACAATGGAAAGTAAATCACGGGTAAAACATCACAGCTTTATCAATCTTCATATTTAGTACAACAGAAACTCAATAAAAGTTTTTGAATTTAGCAAACATTTAATATTTTGTGTGTTTCCCTTTTACTTTAATAACTGCTGACAGTCTTCAGGCATTGTTGCAACATAATTAATCAAAGTGTCCTTTGGTATTTTACTCCAAATGTCTCTAATACATTCCTATAAAGTTGTTTGGAAGTAACGTTCAGTTTGTCAAGTTTTTGATCTGTCAAATCCCAAATCTGTTCAACTGAATTGGGATCGGGACTCTGTGGTGGCCATTGTATCATTTAAATCACTCATACAGCTTTTTTCTTAGTTAAGAATTTATACATAAGTTAGATGAGTGTTTAGGGTCATTATCTTCTTGGCAGTAAAATTCTTTACCAACAATACGCAAATCACTGAGTATACCATGACTGATCAGTGTCTGACGGTACTTGTGTTTTTCCATTATTTCATCTATTTTATAAATATATCCTGGTGCCTCAACAGAAAACCACTCCAAGCCATCACACTGCTTACCCATGCCTCATGATAGATGCTATATATCGAGGTAAGTATCTTTCACATTTCTTCCACCGGACGTACAATCAACACTATGCATCAAACTTGGACTCATCCGTCCAGAACTCCCTTTTTGCAAACAAAAAACGTCCAGGTTTTACACCTTTCGACTAATTTCAGTCACTTTACAATATTTAAAGATTGGAGTAAAAGTTTTCTCTTCAACTACTACACGACCAAATATTCTACTCTCGTTTAATATTTTTGGTACAGTAGATTTGGACAGGTTACTGTCATGTGATACATGGTCGTTTATTTCACGTTTGAGATAATTGGCAGTCTTTCTTCTGAATTGAAAGTTCCATAAATGAAGATACTTAACGTCAGTATCTCTGAGTTTATGTATTTTATCTCTTATTTTCCTATTTTAAAATTCACCTGTCTCGGTTTCACGATCTAGAGTGTATTTGAAAGTGTTTGGGAAGCATTTCAAGTCTATAGTTACTTGTTGGAGAGTCCTTCCAGCATCACGTAAAGATTGTGTGCACACTCTCTGTACTACTAACAATTCTCTATGCTTTTTGGACCATGGCGTGATGACAAAGCATAATATATAAAGTCAAACACTGTTTTTATCAAGGTTTATTTGTGGAGTGCTATTAAACTGATTTCTTCTAGCATATACCGGTACCACGTGCTGTCTCCTCGCCAGCATCTCTCTATATAGTTACGATAGTGCATGAGGTACCATGACATTTATTTCAGACCCTAAATTTGATATTTTAATTCAACCAGAGCCTTTATAATATGCCCTTGGTACAAGTATATGGGAGTTATAAAGAGTGATAACTATTCTCACCATGGCTTATTCAGTTATCAACATGGATCAAAGAGGCATTACCATTCTGTAGCGGCATGAAAGAATTAGCCTCATCAAATGGAAAGAATGATAAAATAGTCTATTGTCCTAACACTTTTGCAGACTGTACACTCTGGCTCAAAAAGGTTGTTACATGCTTAAAAAATGTGATTTTTGGTCATTTATAACATTTTAAAACTAAATTCACTTTGTGAATTGCCCTTAAACTTTCACGTTTTATTTCTTTACTACTCTGTATTATCTAAGCTCATTTTGAGTCGGTTTATTCCCTTAAACATGGGAGTGTTTTGAGACTTCTCCCGATCGCAGTGTCTAGGGTGAGGTATAAAAGCCAGGTATTTTGGTGTTACATTTGTATCCTACAAGTTGGTGACGCGTTTTAAACTCTGTGAATATTTCAGACATTATGCCAGGTCCTACTAATGTAGGTTTGGAAAATCAGATGGTTGCCTACGACAACGCCGGGCTGAAACAAGGCGATATTGCAAGCCCACTTGGTGTATCCAGGCAGACCGTCAACAGAGTTATCAAAAGAAGAGCTGTAACCAGAAGTGTGAATCCAAGCAGAACCACGGACCGTCCACATGACACAAAAGCACGCGATGATTGCCGGATCCTCACTATTGCTCGTCTAAACCGTACGATGTCCTTCAGGTCGATTGCTTCTGAGTTACGCCCGCAGCAACTGATACGGATTTCACTCCACACGATTAATCGACGGTTGATGCAAGTTTGATACAGAGCAAAATGGATGGTCGATAAACCTAAACTCACAACTAGACATCGCAACAACAAGCTGAAGTGGGCTTAGCGATACCTTAATCTGACGATCGCATAATTTAATCATGTAGTTTTTACTGAATCCAGATTTCTGCTCTACCTCATTGATGGACGAATACGAGTGCGCAGGCTTCCTGGAGAACAGGAGGCGAAGGTTTAGCGCACGTCTGGGGTGCATTCTGACCTGCAGCTGTCAACCAGTTGGTCATTCGGATCAAAATGTCACTGGTGCTGTGTATCAGGATATCCTGAATCACCACTTACAGCCATTTGCCCAGAGTATTTTCCAAGAAAATTTTCGGCTGCAGCAGGACAATGCAATCAGAGATGCCAACCATTACAATTTTGGTGTATACATTACGACTTTACGCTCATACAGACAAATATTACGACTTGTTGCAACTCCCAAATTATTATATATTTTATAGGCCTATACAATAAAGTGATAAATTGTTCCCTCAGGGCTTGAAAGGAGTGAAAAGAAAATTTTTAGTGAGATACAAATAAATTTTGATAATAAATAGAAGACATAGTCTAAATGGCTACTTGCGATAATCATGTTTGTGGTTGAAATAATAAAAATATTTGTATCTCTGACGTCTACCAATAGTTTGAGTGCGGTGCTTCTCCATACTAGATACGTGGGGGGGGGGAATCTATAGTTACGTCATCAGTGCTTGTTCGCCAATCAGAGTTCGCATAGATGGGTATTTCTCGTTTTATAAGCGCCATAAAAACACCGATGGGATCTTCACAAGATGGAAAAAAAAAGGCCTCGTTCACCAGATTATCTTGTTTCTGGCAAATCTAAAAGGACTAAAACTGTGAATCAAAAATTTAGGAAAGAGTATAGTGCAAAACATCCGGTCATTGCATCAAAATTCAGTGACAGTCATGTTTTTGTACAGTTTGTCACATCGTTTTTTCTGTGGCACATAGCGGGATAAACGATTGTTCCAGACATACAAAATCCGCATCTCACCAACAAAATGCTGAGGTGAAAACAAAAAAAATGCAGATAACGACATTTATGAGTAAGAATTCAGAATATGAAACTATAAATGCAGAAGTGATGCTCACGCAATTCGTCACTACTCATAAATTATTTCAAGCATACTTACTAACAATGTTCACAGTTTAGCCACAGATGGATCCACATGGATGACTCAAAACTGTATCCAGTGGTTGTACGATATCTGTACGGGCTCTGTCTACAATCATCACGCTCAGTCATTTGAAATACTTGGCATCTCTGTGGACTGGCTCATAATGCTCGCAATGTGTAAAATTTTTTGCAACATTGTAGTGTGTTGGTCTTCAAGTCCAGATACCAACCCGATAGAGTCAGGATTAAGAACGATTCCCCTACAACCCTAGAGAAAATACGCCATGCACTGACTGAAGAGTGGAACAGAATTCCAAATCAAAGACTCGTAACTTTAGTTGAGAGTACGCCACGCCGCCTAGCGAACATTATTGCAGCACGTGGGGGACACACACGTTATTGAGTTAAATATTCTGATGTGAATGTAATTGTTGCACGTTTAGTGAACGTTTCAGAGTGATACTAAATATTTTCACAAAATGACGGTTTTATTTTTTATTTTTTACTTAGAAGTAGAGAAAACATGTCCAATTCTGATGGTACAGTTCTTAAGTTATACAGAAATTTCTATAAAAAGACGTAATAATGAAATATTACACGAATGTTCATGGTATAAACATACTTACCAATAATTATCAAAGGAAAGGCATTGCACTCATTAAAAACACAAGAAAAATAACAAATAAGATAAAACAAGCTCAAAATATCACATGTAACAACCTTTTTGAGCAAGAATGTATTTGAAGACAAAAGTTGGTAACTTCTATGATGACGTGGGTGACGAGTCACGCTAACAATTCTTTATACTAATATTTTGTCTCAAATTTTGAATAGTGTATATTGATTGAAATAAGAGAAATGAAAAGTAGTTTTAGTTTTTCACATTTCAATGTCTCATGTTTATCAGAAAAGTACTGTTTGGCTGTGCAACAATTCTTGGTTAGTGGTATTCATTTGTGGTCAGGTCGGACATTTTATTGTAACGTTACTATGCCTATATTATCGAACAACTTGGTAAGCTTGAAAGCTTACACACAAAAATTCAGATGTGAATAACTATTGTCAACACATCGCAGATAGCCCATTATGTAGCTTTGGGATTAAAAACAAAGAAATGTTAAGCTAATAAATTTAAACTTAATTTTTGTGAAGAACTATGATTGAAATTTTACTTCTATTAATCATAGAGCTGTGTTTAAAGTGATATTTCGTTTGTTGTTGTGTATATGTGTGTGTGTGTGTGTGTTGGCCAATAACATTTTTTGAGCTTCGTATATTGCTCACTAGATGGCAGGGCGCAAAAATGCCTTATTTGAATAATAATACAAAAATACAGCTAGCTGTACATTCCAAGGAATTTTTGTAACAAATCTTTAAGTTTCAAAGTTAATTTAAGCTATGTAAATATGCTCTTAAAAGTTGGCCTGGTGTGGCCACATTATTAGGGAACTAATCTCGAAATACCTCAAGTCACATCGCCAATCATGCTTACCTTGCAGCCCTGAAACTATTATATCTAACGGTTAGTATAACTATTCTATTAGAGCAGTCAAACCTTTTACTAAAAATTGTAAATAATGGTAGAAAATTCTAAACTGCAATGTATTGTTATTTAGAATAAACTACCAAGTATCTTATGTCATAATGATTATTGTAACAATTGTACCCAAACAACAATTATTTATAAATGGCCACTTTCATTGCACTTTGTAAAGTGTCATTTTTTATATTGATGCTGCCATCGTATTTTCCATACGAACCATTTTTTGCAGTTAAGTGATCTTAAATTATAACATATGAGGCTGAAGTTATCAAGAGTGTAATTATGCAATGAATTTGTTGATTTTGTTTGTTGTTACTTTTTTTTATGTTGTACTCCACATTTTAACGTAGCAGGAACACGCGAGATGACGAGGCTATCACCCTGTGAGTCACCCCATTTAGTTTTCAGAATTTCACCACCAGAGTTTGCCATCGATTAGCTGTTTCTTTGGCGACAGACGTAATAGAGACATTATAACTGTCTAGAAAAATATTCAATTAAATAAAAAAGTGTGGGTGTGACTTAAAGTTAGATATATGGATCGATTATTTGTCTCAGTTGTAACAACTAAATGATATCTTTCTTGAACTTTGCCCTGGAGTCATTCAAAACCACATTTTTAATACGACTATTTTTGATGTAATTTCGTTCTGTTTATTTGTAGCTTCTACTACTCGTATTTACTTAAATCTGAAGTATATTTACAGTTACAAATATATAAATAGATTTAATATAAGTTTTAAGCATTTGTTATTATAAAACTGTATCCTGTTCTTATTTTTGTTTTTAAATACTAGTCAGTGAATAATTTTTTGGTATCATTTAAAAGAAAAAAAATCATAAAAATTAATTTATTTTTCATGGTACAGCATTACTCTAAAGCATTCGAAAGTCAAAATAAAAACTGTGTTAGCATTTTTTGGATATCTCATGAAAGATAAACCTCTTGGATCCTAAGTGACCTATCTCATCTTCCTTCGAAACTACCCGAACATAAAACAAAGAACTTTAGTTCTAACCTCTTTTAATCCATGGATAATGGTGATTAGACTTAACAAGGGTATTTTAAAATACATAAAAAGTAATATACGCACAACATGAAAGACCCACGGATTAGTGGTATTTTTTTACAACGCGTTCAAGTTAGAGAATTTTTGCCTGAGCGCATTTAACGACAACATTGAAGCGAATCATGAAAAGTGCAGAGCCGAGGTCTTTCGCTTACGACTTTAGAAATATTTTAACTGCCAGTAAACTTGTATGTATGTATGTATTTCATATAGCAAGCCCCCACCTCCAGTGGCTCAGCAGTAAGTCTGCGGAGTTACAACGCAAATAAACCAAGTTTCGATATCCGTGGTGGGCAGAGCACAGATAGCCCATTATGTAGCTTTGTGCTTGATTCAAAACAACAACATTATACAGTAATGTCACATCGGGCTACCCGCTGAGTATACTGAGAGGAATTGAACCCCTGATTTTAGAGTTGTAAATACGTAGAATTACCACCGTACTAGCAGGGTGTTCTTGCGATTACTTGAAGCTACTTAAATATTCATAATTATATGAAGGATATTCGTACATAAAATAAATATTCTTACGCATTATAAAATAGCAACACTTTACAACTATCCAATACGTGAGTGAGAAATATACAATTTGTCGATAGAAAGTCTAATATCTACCTAGTTTCACCTTCATTCAACGCATGTTTGTTAACAGCAATATTTAAAGCATCACTGAAATGTCTTGATAACAGCTTTAATAGTAAAATATCCTTGGTTAATATGTGTATTTTAAGAGACCGACATTAGCTACGACATACTTTATTTTTAATATTAAGTATGCTGCGCAAGAACAGAAAGCCGTTTCACGCGCCTGTGCGGCGACACTTTCCTCTACCGTTAGAATAAGTGGGGCCGTAACGTCACGTCTGAGAATTTAAGATACCATGAAACTCATTGCAAGATAAATCTCGTGGTAACCGTCGGCTTGTATCTCACATGTTAGCATGGTACTATACCAACTATAGTCTTTTTATCACGTTTAAGTTTAACCTGTCCATAGGAACAAAAAGACACTCGTCAGTTTCTCGCATTTTTACAGTTTATTTTAATAGAAGTTAGTAGAATACGCAATCTAACACTAATAACGGTACTCGTTACACGCGCTAGTCTACTGTCGTCACCATGGAAATGAAGAAAAATTTATGAAATGAATGTATATCTTCGAAACCTGAAATCATGAGCGAAGCGATGGCGTTCGAATGTTAGAAAGTGAGATATATGTAAACATCGACAAGATTTTTGTAAACCGAAGAAAATTTTGTTTAGGAGAGAGTGGAGGTATATAGCAAGAATACCGTTTGACAGAATGTAAAGCTTCTAAAAACATTTCCCAAAACAATAATATTCGAAATTTGACCTTTTATTTTTAATTCACCTAGGCCAATTCTAATTTCTAAGAATAGAACATTCGAAGTTGTAAATGATGAGTACTTGATTTGGTATACTAAGTAAGAAAGCACTGACTAAGTGACTGTAAAACTAAGGTGAACTTAGAAGTAAAGAAAGCATTAGGAAAAACAAAACTGCTTTTTAAACCCGTTGTAGTTTCGCCAGAACTCGAAGAGATTGTTACAGAACTATATTAAAAAGTGAATTTAACCATTTGACTGACTTTAATTATGGAGTGGATTCCAGAACGTGAGTACCATTGAATCAATGCTTAGTTTGAAATCTCTAGCTTATATCTATAAAAAATAAGAAAGTACAATTTTCAAATTAAAGTTGTGTTTCATTTAATACTAGTAGTTGCCGATTATTGTATCGTAAATATCACTGTTCATTGAATCTTTTTAACAAATTTACTTTAAACCTATGATCAGCTTTTTCACGTGACAAACCTTTTTAACTTACCTAGATAAACACCATTTTGAGATTTAGTTAATATTAGTTTGAAAAAATTACAGAAATATAACAGCCTTAAGTCTTGTATAGGTTTGAGCCTGTAAATAGTTGTAACTTATCCAATACATGAAATCTAAAACATATACACAGTTGTTACACGTTAATTTAGTTTTACAGAGAGTTGAGATTTTACCAAACTATGATACAATAATCTATTTATTCAATATTTTGTAAGAAATGTGAATTGAAAGTTTTGATGCTGTAGTTAAATTTTGCTGAAAACTTTAGCCTTCAAATAATGATTCTATAAAGGGCAGTCGTTTCGAGAAAGGAATGTTACTAATTTAGAGAGAAATAACACGTTATAAGTTTCGTGTTTGATTCTTAGTTATCTGAAAGACTCAGTATACAAAGTAAACCTTGTCCAACTGTTGGTTGAACGAATATAAACGTACAAAGTGAATTTAATCATGCAAATCTAATACGTGTATGAGTTCACTTGAAGCAAAAAATATTTACTGATCCTTGACATTCATGCCTACTGAAGAAACTTTTTGACTGACTTTAATTATGGACTGGATTCCAGAACGTGGGAATAGTACAAATTGAATATTTGTGTTTAACTTACAGTTTTTCTACGAAAATCAGATAGTGCAACATTGTAATTTTTTTCATTGTATAAACCATGAATGTGCTTGTACATTGAATTCTTTCATATTTTTTTCTTCAACTCAACATTAATAAATTCATAAAACTAAATTTTATTATAGCTAAGTGTTTCACCACTAACTATATAACGTTCGTGATATTGAACGAACATTGCATTGCAATAAAATTCATCGTATCGAAGTGATGTATTACCTATTCCACAATAATTCATAATAATATCACCACATTATGCAACTGCACGAGAACTCGTCAACTTATCCTCAATACCAAATGGAAAATAAAAGTATTTCGTTATTTGTAGTAGCAGAACTTGGTATTATGGAATATCCCATCATCGATAACACCATAATTAAGGATGAGATGTTTCATCTTCCATAGGACCAAAATGCATTATAAAATATCTAATCGTCTACAGCACCATGATTTACAAAAAATAAATCATTATCCATAACACCAGAAAGCATGATGAAATACGTCATCGTCAATATCCTTATGGTTTATGGACAACTATCTCATCATCTCTATCACTATGGCTTAAAGAAAAGTATCTAATCTGTCTCATCAAGTTACATTATTATCTCGTAATTTGTAGCACCAAAATGTTTCACCATAGAATATTTAATCGTCATCAAAGAAATAAGGATTCATGATTGTTTTAATGAACCACACAACTAAAGTGTATCATGAAATATCATTCATAATCACTGTAATTCATGATGGAATATTATCTGTAGCACCACAGTACTCTATGAAATACCTTATTATAGATAATACCGAAATTTTAAAGATGAAACAAGTAATCATTATTATTTTAAACTATATGCTAGAGAATAAAACTAAAATAACCACGAAGTTGTTGTTGTTTACTCTGATTTATTAAATTTATTACGGTTTCGTGTATTTTAACGCTTGAACTTACAGCGATGCATTTATTAGATTAGGGATTTCTCTTCAATTTTGTAAGTGTAACTCTTTATTAGTGCTGGGAGGCGGCACTCAGATAATTTCAACAGTCTTTTTATATTAGTCTTTTTATAATAATTCCTTTAATAATTTATCATGTCGAAAGCATTAGCGAGAACAAAAGACTGTTTTTTAACCCGCTGTGGTCTCACCTTAACACGAAGAAATCGTTATAGAACTATTTTGAGAAAAGTTGAATTTACACTTGTAGGTCTAATACGTGTATAACTGAATGTTTTTGTGAAATATTTTGTTCAGTTTTGCTACAGAAATGTTTACATAACACGGCCTATAAAGTTTTCATTCCGTGCGATAAACCTTGTTAAGAAATAGACTCTTTGCTAGAATGTTAATGTTGACTTAGGTGTTTAGCACCTTAGCATGTTCTCTCGTCTCCGCTGAGATACCGAAAGCGTATAACGTTAAAATCTGTGACAATACTCTTTCTGAACCACAGATCGCCCATTGTGTAGATTGAAGCTAACAACAAACAAAGTGTACATTAACGTTCATAAAGTCATTCAGAAATCCTTTGTGACAAGCAATATGCAAGTATGACATATGCACATTTTATCGTGTTGGTGATAATTTTATGAAAACTCTGAAACGAATACATCCTCAGTATCGCGCGTTTGCAGCAAGTAAAAAAGATTCACGTATTCCTGTAACAGTTAAAGTCGAATTTGCATGCATTCGAATTTTTACTTTTAAAAGAGAGAAAAAAAATGTGAGTTTGCCAGATAAAAACAACTCAAAAAAAAACTATAGAATGTTATTCAGGTTTAGCATCTGCACTTTATTAAAATAAGTAAACTAGAGAGTATATCTCTTCCGTGTTATAGCGTAATTTAAGAATATTACTACCCATTTTACTACATCGCTAATAGATAATGTAGGTGTAGTGTAGCGAGATAAGACTGACAGTTACCAGTAATTCAGGCCAACGTAGCGAGGACGTGGAGTACAAGGATCAACTTGAAATGGCTGCGTATAGTAAATACGATATAGCAGAAGCATATTTACGAAACCTACACTCACACACACATACGTACAGATGTATTTGTGTTATTGATTGTAATGTTAGCGGTGATGTACTGCATTGTAAATGATTATTGTTTTTCTACGTCCTTTAGTGAACTTCGGTGACCATTGATTCTCTCACTCTTGTGCCATTTTAAAGGAAGGACTTTCGTAGACAAAAAAGTTATACAAACACGGATGTTTACATAACTTGAGTTGCTTTTTTGTTACCTTTTATCGTTATTTATTATATCAGACTTTTTATATAAAAATCAGTTAACTGAAAACTATAACCTTGGATCATTTCATTCAGAAATATATATCTGTACCAAAGATGGTGAGATTTACATGCGACAAACAACTGTGTAAGGATTTAAGCTAGTAAGAACCATAAGTGGCTGATACGTATGCAGCAGCTAAGTCAAATGATGAAAACCGCAGATGCCTTACAAGTCTTACTGAGAACCACGTGTTTTCGACAGCTCTAAATGAAGAAAATCACATATATTGAAAACCAAATGTTTCTGGGAAAGTATGCCAATATCAAGGCTATAATATTTTATAAAATGAGGAATACGTGTGCCTATAAAGTGCTGGGAATATATGTTATATAAAGAGAATCATATGTGTATTGCAAGTGTTACGAGGAATATATAAAATATGCAGTGAAAACCCTTTGTATCTGGCAAATGTTACTATAGTGAGAACCGTTTCTATCTAGTAAATGTCACTATAGTGAGAACCGCTTTTGTTTGGCAAATATCATTATAATGAGAACCGTTTGTGTCTGGAAAATATTACTATAGTGAGAACCGTTTGTATCTGGTAAATATTACTATAGTGAAAACCGTTTGTATCTGGCAAATGTTACTATAGTGAAAACCGTTTGTATCTGGCAAATGTTAATATATTGAAAACTGTTTGTATCTGGCAAATGTTACTATAGTGAGAACCGTAATTGCCTGACAAGTCTTACCAGGAATATAGGAGTTATATAGTGAGGAGCACGAGTGTCTGTGAAAACTTACTGGGGTTATATAATGTATACAGTGAGGACGATATGTGTCTGTAAATACTGATTGGGATTATATAGTGCATATGGTGAGGACTACATGTGTCTGTGAATACTTATTGAGGTGCCCGGCATGGCCAGGTGGATTAAGGCGTTCGAGTCGTTATCTGAGGGTCGCGGGTTCGAATCCCCGTAACACCAAACATGCTCGCCCTTTCAGCCGTGGGGGCGTTATAATGTGTCGATCAATCCCACTATTAGTTGGTAAAAGAGTAGCCCAAGAGTTGGCGGTGGGTAATGATAACTAGCTGCCTTCCTTCTAGTCTTACACTGCTAAATCTAGCTAGCGCAGATTGTCCTTGTGTAGCTTTGTATGAAATTAAAAAAAAAACTGATTTGGTTATATAGTGTATATAGTGAGGACCACGTGTGTCTGTGAAGACTTACTGGTATTTCTAATGTTCACTCCCAGACATTAAGTACATACGCTTGGATACATATGTACCACTAAAGCTTGCCTGTGAGGTTTGTTTGTCGTTTCCTTTCCTTTTCTTTTCTTTTATTCTTTGAAACAGATACTAGAGCGAATAGTTGAATAACAGGGAAGGATTATACTGTTTATTTAACGACTTCGAGTCTACGCTTTGCCTTGCTCTAGAAGTCTGGTATGTGCTAGTACTAGTCACAGTGTTAAAACACTAATATTTCTGTAGTTCACACTAACAATAAGCCACAGTCGATATAGATACGAGTAAGAAGTAGATATAATTTCGTTGTTAGAACATTTATCTGGTAGTTAGATATAGATCAACATTTTTCTTTTCCACGGTTAGCTCAGTTTCGTGTTTTAAAAGCGTCTCAACAAAGAATATTACATTTCAATAAAAACCCGTAGAGATGGCAAATGGTTACGTTTAATTTCATAAAATGAAGAAAGATTTATTAATACGGCTCTCAGTTAGTCACGAACTAAGAAATTATATAAGAAACTATGATAAACTTTAAGTAAAGAATATGTGGTCGTGCCATTCAATCAAAATTTTGTAATCGGATTCGACGTTTTTATTAAAAGAAAGTCTATGCTGTTTTTTATTAATGTTCATGTAGCCTCCTTTCTGGGAGTCTTTCACACTCCATTTCCGATGTCCCACTCAATGTCTGAAACACTGCTTCCCTCGTCCTTTCCCAGTGTTTGATATACTTTCGCTACGTATATTTGTTTTTCCTGCTTTTTGGTGAAACATGAAACAAGATTTTCAGAAATTTCATCTTGATTGCTACTCTTCGATAATGATCATGTCGGCCCCTTTGACCTCTCCTCTTGAATAGAAACATGTGTGGAGAGTATAAGTGTAGGAATTATTCAAAACTAATGTGTTATTACCAGGATTGTATTAAAAGATCACGCTAGTCTATACTTACAAATTACTTTTAACGAATCAGTTAATGTCTTGTAGCATGATTTGTTCACTTTATGTTTTCATGTTAAACTGCAGTGGTTTGAGTTGTGGTAACACACAAAGCTCAAGAATTAATAATACATTTTAAACATTGTATGAAATCTCCGCGAACGTTGGTCTTTCGAATAATTTTATTCAATGTTTAAAAAAAAATTATGGGTAAAAGTCTTGTTTTTTTACTTAAAATAAAGGTATGTAATTGTTTCTCTGCAGTTTGCTGAAGGAAATCGAACTTCAGATTTTAGCGGTTTAAGTCTATAAACTTACCGATAGCCTGCTAGAGATGGATAATAAATTTCTTGTTGGTAATCGTAAAGCTAAACAATGAAGTGCTTGTGCTCCACCCATAGTAGGAAGTCTCGATTTTTAAGCACTATAAGCTCTCATCCCACCGCTGAGCATCCAGGGGGCATGAACAATAGTTTTGATTTACGTGTTGTGATCACAAACTTACACAATGGGTTATCTGTGCTCTGTCCGACGCTGGTATCGAACCCCGATTTCTAAGCGCTAGAACTTACCGCTGAGCCACCCGTGATACAAATAATAGTTAAAATTATGCTGTACCTAACATAAATGTTTAAAATAAGAATATCACAAAAATAAAAACTACGCAAACTAAAACCTGTCAAAATTATATTTGGCCAAAGTGATACTAAATTTGCACATTTAATTATGGTTTGTCTTTCTATTTTTATGTTTATGGATATACATATGTGTGAGAAAACCACATGGTTTTCGTTTTTGGAAACGGCATTTGTTTATTGCTATCAATGTGAAGTTTACCACTACCGAGAGCTGTGCTGGTTGAAACTAGAATCTATCAGTAAATTGCTTCTAATCAAAGACATCCTTTTGCCCTTTGCGAAAAATTGGTGACGTGTTCCTATTTAATATTAACGTTAAATTAGATGTGTCGAACATTATCTGCGTCTGCCTTCATTAAGCCTAATATCAGCAGCGAAACAGGGTCGCCTAGTTTGACGTCAGCAGCTATTTTTAATTCGTGGAAGATACTGACTGATACTTTTGAATATATTTGTGATGAACGTTAGCACAATGAACTTTAATTGTCCTTCTTTAATGCAAGTTATGTAGTGACGTATTCATCTTACGTTTCATTATACAGAGGTACGTGGCCGTTATGGGAAGTGAAATTTAAGCTTCGGGAGATGGTTTCCCTTATAACTTTGAAAGGACTTTAATTATTTTATTACTTTTCTGCTTCATTAGGAATAACTGCATTTCTGAAACGGGATTAGCAGGGTTGGATGTGATACTTTGTGGGTTTGAGCATCCATGTCGATTCTTATTTTTAAGTTAAAGTGTCGTTCCACGTGCAAGGCTTAACTGCGAAGATTAAACTTAATAGCTAATGTATCTTCACGGCTGTGTGGGGTTTACTTTTCTAGTTACCTTTCTCACAAACTTTCCAATATACACTAGTTTTAAGAGTGATTTGGTAGAGTGGATTGTAAGAGTATTAGATTTTTAATGATCTACATCTGTCTGATGTCTGTTGTGAACGTCGTCCAAAACAGACTTTATAGCAGGAGCTGTTCGATGAAAATCTACTTTTATTAGATCGTAGTGTCAGATAGATGATACTCGTTTTTGATCTAATACTCTAGTTGTTTGAAACATAACGGATTTACTGTTATACGTTTATTGTAATAGTTAAGTTTGTTTTAGTTTAATGCATGTAACGTGTATTCTTAAATGTGTATTGCGCAAGTTCCATCTGTTCTCTAAATTTGTAGAATATTCTTGATAGTGAGAATCAATAGTATATAGTAGCGTATCCTCGAATATTGTTGAACTTTCCAGAACGTAGCCTTAAAGCCTTGCTGAGAAACAATAGAATATTATTTGTTCTCTACAGTCAGTATAATTGTGGCACACGCTTATTAATCGAAAAAAACAGATGTTTGACCAGGAACGTGTAAAGATTTCGAACATTATAAACTTCAGTGAATTAACTTCGGCCGTTAGTATTTCGAAGAGGACATTAGATATCTGTCTGCCTCTGTGAAAAACAAACTTGTAAACCGCATCAGGCCAAACATGAATAGAACTAGCCAGCCTTCCCGTCAAGTGAAGTGTATCGGTGTATCAACTTAAAATTAATGTGCTCGTCGTGGGCTTGGACCATCCATAAAATATTCAGTTCCAGACAGACGATTGAATAATATTTCTAAGCTGGTAAAATTTGTGCATATAAATAGTTATTTGTAAAATTATTTATTATAAGTTTTTGTTTTTTTTAATATTAAAATGTATTAGTGTTAAGATATAAAATTGTGTGTATCATTTATGTTGGTAAGTATGATAAATTTAATGTACATCGACATTAACTTAGAAATTGAAAATAACATTTTCCTGTTGTTTAAAATAATAATGTACGTAACATAATAAATCGGAGATTCGTCCGAGAAAAATTATAACATGTAATAAAAAGTATAAAACTCGTTTGAAAAAAAAACTAACGTAATTGTTATATTTTCTTGAAGAATAGACAAGTAGATATATAAATAGTTCGTTTTATGATCCACTTGTGCGTGTTGGATGATCAAATAAAAACGCACGTGCTGAAGGTTAAGTGTTTAATTCAATAAGGGAAGTACTTTCACAAGAACTGTTAACTTTATTGAGATAGAAACTTAATATTGAATTCGTGACTCTTTATTTGTTTTACCTGTACAAATAAAAAGTGTGCTTAGTTAGCTGTATTCAACACCAGGTTGACCTTTAGTTTCGATCTAAGAAGGTAGCTTGTTCTGATCGAAAGTTAATCTTAAATAATGGGAGGTGGTCTCTGAACATTTAGCTGCTCGAAAACATCTGATGGTAAGAGAGGTAATCAAAACCAAAGGTTTAAGAAGTGGAATGAGTTTGCTCTTTACAAAAGCTCGAATTGTGTAGCAACAGTCGACAACGTTTTCGTTGGCAGAGAAGATAATGATGTCGTAGTAAATGTCCAACATTTACTATGAACCCTGAAGGGGGATCGGTTGAAGATTAATTTGTATCTCAGTTAATGGTCTCGCGGATCTTCAGAAAGTTGATGGCGCACTTACTGTTGACAAGTTCAGTAGATTCTGGTCCATCTTGCCATTTCTTCAAAAACACGACTCAGTTTCAAGCAAGGTAATGATCCCAAGTATAGATTGTTGTGACATTGCATCCTGATGTAAAAAGGCTGATGGAACATTCACAACCGCAGTTCATCTTGAACTATATCCCAGTATGAACATTCTTGAGGTTTCAAAAGCTAGTTTACAAGCTTATAAGGTCAAAAAAGGATAAAACAGGTTGATTAAAATGTTTGAAATTAACTAGAGGAAATTAGATGCAGCCCGTAAATGTTAACTTTTATATGTATAAACCGTAGGACGGATGAATGAATGAACGTCGTCGGTGTTTGGGTAATAAAAGTTCACACCCTGGGGGGTCAGGTTCTCTATGAACTCTTCCTCCTCCCCGTACTGATATTCTTGGCTGATTGATATTTATAACTGTGAACTGAATATTATTTGGTCCTTTTCAGGGCAATGTCCATGTATTTTGGCTCGTATAGAGGTATTATTTTATTCTATTAGCAGAATGTCAAGTTTGCTGGTGGCATTTTTTAATACATAAACAAATAAAGTATATATTTATATATTTATTATTATTATTTAACGTTCATATATTTTTTATTATTTAAAGTTCATATATTCTTTTTATTATTTAAAGTTAATATATTCTTTTTATTATTTAAAGTTAAATATATTTTTTTCTTTTTATTTATTTTTATATTTGAAATATAAGTTTACTGGGGAGAGATATTTAGGACAAGCTTCATCATGTATGAGGTACCTGTCTAGTTCGCATAGTAATTCGTTTTTCATCCAATTCTTACTGAAGTACATAATTGTACTATGTAGGAGTCCATCTAGTATGGTTGGTATGTTTGAGTATTTGTGAATGAATTGAGATGATATTGTTCTTGGAAGTCTGTATGCAGTTGTGAGGAGTGTGTTTTGGATTGTTTGTAGTTTAGTTTTAATTATTTTATTGCTTACAGTTATCCATGCTGGAGCTGCATAATCTATTACAGGTCTAATATATGTTTTATAGATTTTTAGTGTGTTATCTGTAGACGCTCCACTGTTTTAACCAGTTAGACTCCTAGCATAGTTAGTTCTTCGCCAGACTTTATTTTTAATTTCGTTCACATGATTGATCCAAGTTAGTTTTGAATCATAAGTCAGACCTAAAAATTTTGCCGTTGGGGCAATCTGGAGTAGAGTGCCATTCATATATAATTCTGGTTGTTGTTTTTTTGTGTTTTGTCGATTTCGTAAAGACTACGAGTTGTGTTTTTGCTGTGTAGGACGGATGTTTCATGGTGGACAGTCATTTTAGGTTTACCTCCTAAATGACGTAGCAAGGACATCACGATCAAAATACCTGAAACAGGTGCTGAACAAAAGAGACGCTTAACGTCTCATATAGCACGAAAATCTTACCACTGAACAAATGGTTCGTGTGGTACAGTTCAACCTTGTGGAAGACGTAGCCTACGCCCTCTTTTATTAAATTATTTTAAAACACGACATTGCAGAGTGTATTGTGTGGCATTATATAAATATTATCATGTTTAATTTAGTAGCCCGTAAATTTTTAGGGTCTCGCCTGCTTGCACGTAAATTATTATCAAATTAGTTTTAAATGAATGGGAATTAAGGCAAAAATTTAAAAGCATATTTATTTCATTAAATAAATATACACTTTAACGTTTGTTTTTTGTTTGGTTTTAGAATTTTGCACAAAGCTACTCGAGGGCTATCTGTGCTAGCCGTCCCTAATTTAGCAGTGTAAGACTAGAGGGAAGGCAGCTAGTCATCACCACCCACCGCCAACTCTTGGGCTACTCTTTTACCAACGAAAAGTGGGATTGACCGTCACATTATAACGCCCCCACAGCCGGGAGGGCGAGCATGTTTAGCACGACGCGGGCGCGAACCCGCGACCCTCGGATTACGAGTCGCACGCCTTACGCGCTTGGTCAAACATATTAACACTCTGATGGTTGCATCATTTCTCTTACCAATATTAAAAACCGAGTTTCGAATCTTTTGTTAGGAAAAACATCGATGACCCTTGTATAACTTTCTGCTTGACTCCAGAAAACGAAAAATATTATGGTTGGCCTGCTTGTTATTTCTGTATTTATAACTCTTATTTTTTCGGGGGGGAGAGTTGAATGTTTCTTTGTTTTTTAACTTCGCGCAAAGCTACACAAGGGCTATCTAGCTATATACATTAGCCGTCCCTAATTTAGCAGCTAGTCATCACCACTAACTCTTGGGCTACTCTTTTACCAGCTAATAGTTGGATTGACCATAATTTTGTAACGCTCCCACGGCTGAAAAGGCGAGCATGTTTGGTACGACGGGAATTCGGACCTGCAACCCTCAGATTACGAGTCAAGTGCCTTAACCACCTGGCCATGCCGGGCAGTGGCTGGATATAATACTGGCCTAGCTATAAATCCGCAGAAACATATTGAAGTGTTAATTAATCTCTTTGAGCTGCCTTAACAACACGCTACTTTTAAGTATGACACCTGTGGCACAGTGGCATGTCTGTGGAGTCACACCTCTAGAAACTGGGTTTCGATACCCATGGTGGGCAGAGCACAGGTATCCTATTGTTTACTTTGTTGTTAATTCTAAACAATCACACTTTTAAACATTCTTCAGTCCTTTATTTGTTCTCAATGTAAATTGTAATCATTTTCTAAGTTTGCATTTTTGCTTCTTAAAATACGAGAATATTGATAGTTGGCTACAGTAAATTAAACTATGAATATATATATAGAGAGAGATTTTTGAGATCAGTTTGATTTTATTAGAAGTGGTACTTATAATTTACATGTGTTCTGTAAGTCGTTCTACCCCACATAAAATTAAATCAGTAACAAAAAGTAATTATTGTTGCTCCTCCAAGAGAATCTTGTTCATTTAATTCACAAAGGTTTTTCAACTGACGTCACTGATCCTAATAGAATGGATGACACATTTCCAGTTATCGTCATTGATACTGTTGACAGATTTTCAACTGACTTCTTAGATGGTGGCAAATGGCTCGTGAATTGGCGTCATATTCCCGGCTGACGTGGAGTTTTAATTGACATCAGAATATCTTGTGAAACGTATGTTACTTCTATTCATAAGAACTTGAAAAGTAGGATGTGTAAAATCTAGTGTGATAGTTTGTAGAATTTTAAATATATAACACGTAGATCTCCAAATGTTACCACCACTTTCAGTAAAAAAAAACAAAAAACGTTGCAGAAACAGCAACGGCGCCTCCTCTGAACGAATGATTTATAGATTTACTTTTTCTGTATATTTCGAAAAGAAAAGCCACACTAAATGTTAAATCCAGCTTAGTTCAGAAACACCAAGAGCAGTTCTTACTGAGATGTGATTCGATTTCTTTGTGTGTTTGTTCTTCTAAGAACGTGATAAAAAATTGTAACATTCTTCTTAACTTAAGTTTTACCGTCATGCAACTTTTCTAAGAAATTATATGTACATGTTTTTAGTTTGTTTCTTTGTTATTGGTTTTAATTCTTTTCATTCCTACCACTGGACTTTGGTGATATCTTTTGAGCAAATGTTAAATGAAATGATATTTTAAGACAGAGTGCATTTAACATCCAATTACAAGTGAGACAGTTCACTTGTTTTAAAAGAAATACTTATGCAATTTCAATTACCTTCATATAAGTTTTACGATTTTGAACATGTGTTTTTAAATCGACTACAAATGAAGTAGCAGCGTGAAAGCTACTCATTATATACACTGTCCCTCTTTTCAGTGTAGTGGTTTCGCGTGTGTTTTCAGAGAGGCATTAATTTCTTTGAAAACAAGATCGATACAAAATATCACGACTCACAAGATTTCTTAGTAACACAAAACATGTCATAATATCTATTTTTTAGATCCCTTACATGTTTCCTTGGTCTATATAAAACCTTTATTTGCGTCATAATATACTCATTTTTTTTCTCTTTGGTTTTCACACTATTTGCAATAAATATACAATCTACTGGAATTTTGTTGTTTGTTTTTTTCCAAGTATGTAAATTGTGTATAAAAGTGTGATAAAGCTACAAGAAATTTTCGATTCGTAAAATTAGGTTTAGATGCTTAGAAACTAACAGGATATATGAACGTTTGAGTAATCATGGGATCGAGCACGCACCGCTCACACATCTTACATTAACTTAAACGGCTAACTTTTTGTGTCTGTTAGTAAGGCAGTTTTTAACTATTCATATTAACCAATTACGAGAACTTTCCCATTTTCTAAACAAACCTCCTCTTCGAGCGTCCTCTCAGGTTAATGGGAGGGCCATTCGTTAGCTCTAATATTTTTTATCTGTTACAACTTTGCATGCCTTGGGATCGAAACCAGTATCTTTCGTACTCTAAGGAAACATTCTACCAACTGAGTCAAAAATCGATCTTCTCTTTTAATAACTCAAGTTATTTTATTACCACATTACATATATGCTTTGTTTTCTTATCTCGTGTTCTGGATCTGACAATACGCAAATGACTGGGGATACCAATTCAGTCTTTGATATACATAGACGTGTGCAGTGTTTGCACGTAGTATTTTAGTTGTTTCAGGCAGTTTCGTCTGTTCTCCTGGTCGGTGTAATCAAAGCGCACCTTTAAGATCTTTCCTAGGTCGACTGCTTTAGAACATATGATACAATCTTGTATCACTGAAAGCTTTGTTGATTCTGTCTTTTAACCCCTTCTTGCGATAACCATTACTGCATTTTCTGTTTCTCAGTAATCCATACAAGATCTGTCTGAGGAGGCAATGGTCAAACATTCTGAATCACATGACTAGTCCATCTAAGCTGAGATTTAAGGAATAATGAGGCCCAGCATGGCCAGATGGTTAGGGCGCTCGACTCGCAGTTTGAGGGTTACAGTTTGAATTCCTGTCACAACAAACATTCTTGCACTTTCAGCCGTTTGTGCGTTATAATGGGACGGTCAATCCCACTATTTGTTGATAAAAGGGTAGCCCAAGAGTTGGTGGAAGATGGTGATGATTAGCTACATTCCCTCTAGTCTTACACTGCTAAATTAGAGAAGCTTGGGCAGGAAGCCCTTGTGTCGCCTTGCGTGAAATGCAACAAACAAACAAACAAGGAATATTACTCGATGCTGATGGTGTTGGTCCTGTCAATAACTTCATTGTTTATGGCTTTATCTTGCCAACAGATGTCCATGATTATTGTGATAAAGAACATATAGTTAGTTCAATTGTCTTTTATATGGGGTTTATGTTTCACAGCCATCGGGGATAGGAAAGAGCTACAACTTTGCAAATGCCTTAAGCTAATGATGTGTTGGCTCAACACTCCTAATAGAGAGTTTATTCAGGTCTTTCGCCTCTTATTGTGAATCGTAACTGAGATCTCTTTGTCTGATAAACCGTCATTGTGAATAGTACTAAATATTTCGTATTTTGAACAATGTTTAGTTGGTTTCCCTAATATAGGTGGAGGGAGTTGGAATACTCGATATTGGAAAGTTGTAGAATATGACTTCAGTTTTTACGTAGACTTATAGTCAGACCAAAGAGTTGAGATGCCTCTGAAAATCTATCAGTGCATTAAATGTCATCCTAGTCATGATTCATGATAACACAGAAAACATCAGAAAATTCTTCTTGATGATACCTTGTATAGATATCATGAATATCTTTCGTGGCATGGGAGAGTAAGGAAGCAAAAAAAAATCCTGGTACCTACATTCATCCTTCTTTCGCTGCATTGGAAATTTTAGAAGTGTCTAATAAGTCACCATTTGAGAGGATCCCGCATATTGATGGAAGAGTTGAATATGTGGACAGAATTTCTCGAGTAGCTTAGACTTTCAAGAATTGCCCAAAGATTAACACTTTTGACCATCTAAGATGTCTTTGACAGATTAAATAGTATAGCATACAGCTTTTGTTTTTACTTCGTACATTTCTTCTTGGCTTATCTCACCAAATGGCCTGGCATGGCCTAGCGCGTTAAGGCGTGCGCTTCGTAATCAGAGGGTCGCGCCAAACATGCTCGCCCTCCCAGCCGTAGGGGCGTTATAATGTGACGGTCAATCCCACTTTTCGTTGGTAAAAGAGTAGCCCAAGAGTTGGCGGTGGGTGGTGATGACTAGCTGCCTTCCCTCTAGTCTTACACTGCTAAATTAGGGACGGCTAGCACAGATAGCCCTCGAGTAGCTTTGTGCGAAATTCTAAAAACAAAACAAACATCTCGCCAAATATGTCGCTCTGTGTACTGCGGCTCTGGTCTGAAACCATAGTACACCTCAGGGTTGGTCTTAATGACGCAGTTGAGAATGCAGACTTATATTTCTTCAGTAGTCAAAATGAATGCGAGTGTCCTGTAGTTACCACAATCTTTTTTGCTGCCATTGTTCTTAAAAAGCATCACAACGATGGCATTTCTTCCATTATGGGCCCCCCAGTGGCTCAGCGGTATGTCTGCGGACTTACACGCTAAAATCCGGGTTTCGATACCCGTGGTGGGCAGAGCACAGATAGCCCATTGTGTAGCTTTGTGCTTAATTCAAAACAACAACAACAACTTCCATTATGGTGATGATGCTGTAAAAGGCCTTGATTCCTGTTTAACCCGCAACTTTGAAGATCTCATCTGGATTCCCGTTCTTGCCAACATTTTCACAGTTCAATTAAAAGATGGCTATTTGCATTTCCTGTACTGTTGGAGAAATGTCAACACCTTTATACAACGACTTAAAGGACATTATCAAGGGCTGAGGAGTCAGTTGGACAGTGTGGTCAGTTAGCTGTCAAAATGTTCCACCCATATTTGAATGATGCGCATATTGTTCTATATTATCGTTGTTCCCTCTGCATACAGTAGAGAAGGTGTTCTCAATGTATAAGGTCCATAGAAAAATCAAAGAACATCGTGAAGCTACAGACATTGTTACGTATTACAATTTATCCTGAACAAATCTCTTATTTATTATATTACTTACACTACATATTAAGATTTCAAGTTTTAGTTTAGAAGTTAATTGATTGTGAATACGTGTCATATTTATGATATTTGCTAACAAACTCAATACACACAATTTTCTTTATTAGCAAAAGTATGCCCCCCAGTGGCTCAGCGGTATGTCTGAGGACTTACACGCTAAAATCCGGGTTTCGATACCCGTGGTGGGCAGAGCACAGATAGCCCATTGTGTAGCTTTGTGCTTAATTCAAAACAACAACAAAAGTATATTTAATGTACAGAAAACAACACAATTTATGATAGTTATTTCAAATAGTTATTACGAATAATTATTTGCATACAAAAATTTTACAAACTCAAACAATATTCAATCTTCCACCTGTTCTTGAACTGAATGTTATATCGACTATCTAGGTCCACGAGGCGCAAATTACTTTTATGTTGATAAACAGATGTTCTTCACTTGACGGGAATGCTAGCTAGCTATGTTCTCCACACGTAAGTTTATCTTGCTGTTGTACGATGACTTCATAGAAATACTAACGTCCGAAATTAATTCACTGAAGTTTTGTAATATTCGAAATCTATAGTTTTCCTATTAATAAGTGTTTGTCATAATTATAGTTTCCGAGGCTTATATTATGCTGACTGAAGCGATCAAGCAATATTCTATCTCTTGACATCTTGTAATGGCTTACTTTTATATGCCAATCACGTGAGATTCTCGAACGTTCAACAATGTTTGAATTTTTCGTAAAACAACTATTATTGATTTTTATTCTCAAGAATCTTCTACAAATTTAGAGAGCAAGCGAGGTTTGTGCAATACACATCCAACAATATACGTCACACACATGAAAATTAAACAAACATAGGTATTGAAATAAACGTGTAAAGGTAAATCCCTTACAATTTCTACAAAATTTTAACTTCCTCAAGTTTTCTCTTCCACAACTCCTTTTGTCTGTTATGCAATTGAGCCTGGATCTTACTCTGCAGTGCTAGAAGTAATATTTTGATGGTTTACATTAGCTTGTTTTTCTGTTCAAGAAAATAATTTTTATACTCTTGTGGAATTTTCATGATATTCTTATTGTTCTCGTCAAACCAGTCTTAGTGCACATTTTTCTTGGGACAAAACACAATTCTGGCATGTTCTATAATTGATTTTTTAACTGGTTCCATTGTTCAATTAGGGGGCCAGTCAGTGGTGTGATGGCTCCTTGTGTTTCAACAAGTTCCTGTTGTAACTGATAATGGTATCTAATAGGATTTAGTTTGGTTTGGTTGGATGATTATCTGTCCATATTGTTACATTTATGTGAAACAGGACCAATAAAAAGGTTGAAGATTACTCTGTCTAATCTGTTATCAGTCCAGCAGTTGGCGCCATGCAAGTATCTGGTATATTTTTTATGTCCTGGCTGTCTCTCTGATTGATAATATCAAAAATTAATCAGGCGCCAGTGTTAGGACCTAGGAAACTTTGAAGTTGTTTTATAGTTGTCTACCTGCTTGAAAATGATGTTTCTGATCAATAGAGTTTTACTTCATGCATTTACTTAAACGGAGTAATCCACTACTGTTCATTTTCTATATACTATGTTTTTCCATTACATCCCTCAAAACATTCTTCTCTCTGCCATTCCTTGCACTGAAGTCACTTAGAAAGATGAGTTTGTCATTTGCTTGAGTGGACTTCATTATGTCATAATAGAATGGTTCTTTGTCCTGGTCTGAACTTGTTAAGATCGGTCTTATTTACTGATGATAGTGACTTAGCATAAGGGTCTCACCTGAAATCATAGTTTTGTAAGATGATCATTTATACCTTTTGGAAGCTTTAGTAGTTGTTTCAGAGATGATGATTTGATTGCGAATCCATCTCCATGGATTATGTCTGTAAGTGCTGCTTTTCCGCCTTCAGGTTTACTGACATAACCTTTTTCAGCCAATATGTTCGCACTCAGCAATGAAATATCAATGTTGTTGTATGTGAGCCTTCAAAGCTCTTCTTCTTTCAGGACTTGGAGTGTTTTCAATGTTAACGAATACTTAGACATTCCATGCTCCATCATGTTGTTTTTGTTTATATTTTCTACTGCTAGATGGCTGATCTTCCACATGTGGTAAATTGGTGAGGTATTTCTTTATGAAAGGTTATGAAAGCTAGTTTATAACACCACCGTCCAACATGTAAATCTATAACATAACATTAGTTATTTCATAGTTTTTGATGTTGTTGTTTTTCTATAAAATTCATAACCACTTTTTATTTTTCAATATTTTTATAAACAGTACATTAATAAAATAAAGATTAATTTTATTTTGTTACCTCATGCAATTTTTCGTTTTTACTAAACCATAAATGCCCCGATGATTAAACAAACAGTAATGTAAAGAAACGATAATTATCAACTGGTTTTGCAGTTAAGTGGAGAGAGTGGGAAGTTGAACTGATAACTTGCTAAACATTGTCACGAATCAAAGTTGTTACTTAACTCTTCTTCGAGCTTGTCAAGTTAATGCCCCCTAGTAGCATGGCGATATATCTGCGGACTTTCACCGGTAGAAACCTGGTTTCGATACCCGTGGTGTACAGAGCACTGATAGCCCAAAGTGTAGCTTTGTAATTAGCTATAAACAAATATAAGATTAAAATACATGGAAAATACAACAACAGGGTGAATATTGAATTTTAAGATCGATTTAATATGACAAGAACAGTTTATTGGAGCTCTTGAGGATTTATTGCAGATTATGTTACTTGGAATTTTATCATCATGAATGGTAAATCCATGTCCTTTTAGACAGGGCCCGGCGTGGCCAAGCGCGTTAAGACGTGCGACTCGTAATCTGAGGGTCGCGGGTTCGCATCCCCGTCACGCCAAACATGCTCGCCCTCCTAGCCGTGGGGGCGATATAATATGACGGTCAATTCCACTATTCGTTGGTAAAAGAGTAGCCCAATTCTTGGCGGTGAGTGGTGATGACTAGCTGCCTTCCCTCTAGTCTTCCACTGCTAAATTAGGGACGTCTAGCACAGATAGACCTCGAATAGCTTTGTGCAAAATTCCAAACAAACCTTTTGACAGAATTCGACTAATGACCCTGCATGGCCAAGTGGTTAAGGCATTCGAGTCGTAATCTGAAGGTCGCGGGTTCGAATCCCCGTCACACCAAACATGTTCGCTCTTTCATTCGTGAGGGCGTTATAATGTGAGGGTTAGTCCCACTGTTCCTTGGTAAAAGAGTAACCCAAGAGTTGACGATGGGTGACCGTCCCTAATTTAGCAGTGTAAGACTAGAGAGAAGACCGACCACAAAATTAAGTATTTATATATAGATAGAGAGAAAGTGAGAGAAAGCTCACAAAAACATTATTGCGATCTTCAATAAGCGAAAGGTGACTTCATTACAGACTTACAGGAAATATCTTTGTTTCTGAAGTCGTTTTGACAAGTCTTTAAAGTATGTCATTTCTGGTAAATATATTTGAGAGTAGTACCATGCTTTGGACTTAAATAGGCGCCGATATTAGTAGATATGACATACTTTAAAGACTTGTCAAAATGAGTTGAGAAATAAAGACATTTCCTGTACGTCTGTAAAGAAGTCGCATTTCGCTTATTGAAGATCACTATAATGTTTTCGTGAGCTTTCTCTCGCTATATATATATACTTAATTTTGCACAAAAGCCTAACCCTACCATTTGCCTGGAACTGAAATGTCTTTTCCCGCTAACTTACAATATGATTACATCATGAACACGTCAGATTGGCTACACGATCAGGAAACAAAAAGTAGGTGATCTCATCAGAAAAATAGGCGTTTGAAAAGTTAACTTGTTTTCTGTTATTGTTGTTAGTTCTCAAGGAGTGTTCTTAGACGACTGAATCGAAGTCTCGACTCTTTCCACATGAAACGGAAAACATTATCGTCCATAATCATGTAGTAACGTAAATGAAGATCTTATTAAAATAGATAAACCCACATGTAATTGATCACTATCTATGTCAGTGCTTCTCAACTGTATTAACGTTTCACTCAGAGCTTCATTAGATCTGAATCAGAGTGAATGAGAATGACGGGATGAACGGCAGGGTGAATGAGTATTATTTGTAAAACAAATTCAAGAATCAACGGGGAATCTTCAATAGCCGCGTCACCTGAAATTATTTTAAGCAGAATTATGGTAAATTTTTATGTATAAGAATTTTTTATCCTTTTCTTAACTATTTTTTGTGCAGAAGCAATACCAAACTTGGAACGTGCGTACACCTGATTGAATTTTATTGATCGTCAGGCTTTAAGTAAAGTAAACTATGAGACCTTGAGCATAGTCAGATATATCAGTTTAAGGGTTTGATTTCGTAAGTTCAAAAATGTAATTCGATCTCAGATCGGTCAAGAGCTGACAGAGCTATAAACTAAAAGTTTGTACTAAAAAAAACTCAGAGCCCTCTATGTGCCGCTGTGTCGCGGCTAAAATGTGAGAAAACACCAAAACAGTATTTTATGTCTTCGAAACATTTATATAACTTTCACTGAATACTATGGCACTGTTCCCTCAAACTCCGTTTATCGACACAAATAATAATGCTTGGGGAATTCAAAACATCCCACTAAAAATAAATTTTGGCAACGCCTAACATTAAACACATGAGAGTCACCCTTCTTTGAATTTAGGATTTTTTAATTTGGTGTTTATATCTTTTGTTTTTTGTAAATAATCACAAATTTGCAGAATAATGTAAAATGTGATAATTTTAATTAGTGTGTCAGCTCTGAAGAAAATAATAAAGTCAAATGTTTCTAAGATCAAACTTTCCATTAAAGTTTAGTTATAATAGAGTTTGGTTTGTTTTGAATTTCGCGCAAAGCTACACAAGAACTATCTGCGCTAGCCATCCCTAATTTAGCAATGTAAGACTAGAGGGAAGGCAGCTAATCATCACCACCCACCGCCAACTCATGGGCTACTCTTTTACCAACGAATAGCGGAATTAACCGTAACATTATAACGCTCCCACGGCTGAAAGGGCGAGCATGTTTGGTGCGACGAGGATTCGAACACGCGACCCTCAGATTACGAGTTGAACACCTTAACCCACCTGACCATGCCGGGCCCTTATGATAAAGTACAACGAACTTCACTGTTAAAATATTTCTCGCTGCCTGGTGAATCGATAATGGCGTAAGTTAATGTCCTACTTAGCACAAATCAAACCATGATAAAACCGAATGAAACTGACCATCCATTATAATAGTAACGTCAATTTATTCTAAGCATTATCAGAAATGTAATTATAGGCTTGAAATTTACTATCTCTATTATTTATTTTTAACTCGTTCGATAACTCATAACCTACAATGAAAATCAGTAATTATCTATATTCTGAGGCGTTTTCAAACTCTGAGCTCGATTTATATGAGAAATTATTTTCAGAGTTTAAAAAAATTGCTATAGTAGAATAACGTGCAGTCTGACTTCAGAAAAATAATTCACATGCTCATGCATACATATATGAACACGTATACATAACACTTTTTGTAAAAAACGTGATGAATTTTTCATGAAGTGCAGTAAAATATTTTCGAGGCCAGTTATAAATGCATTTTAGTCTCGACATTTGAATAAAATTCCACGTTAAAAATCTGATAAAAAACAATTTACGTACAAACTTCAGTCAATCCAGAAAACATTGGGCATGATAATTGTACCAATAGTAACTCGAAAACCTTTCTGTCAGAAAGTTTATCATCGTGGTGTGCAGACTTTCTGTTTGTTTTAAATGTTTTGTACAGTCGCCATAGCAACTCACGGGTCATCTGTTAAAGCTGACCTCTATATAAAACCTCCAGTGTTTCGTCAAGTGGCTTACACACTCGGCTTTTACAACTGGCTGTTTCTAGAATTCTGAATCTCACAGTTTGTCAGTTTGAATCATTAAGTATTTTATTTGAAAAGTGGTTTCAGGGGTTCCTGTACACATATGTACGTGTATATAAAGTAAATACCACAGTGCTTAAACTATTGTATCCTTTATTACTTTCTACCGGTTTCGTAACCTTAAAGATCACTCTTCAGGATATAATTTTGCAGATAACCTATAATTAAACGTTCAAATACTACTTTCCAACTAAGCATACATAACCTGAATTAAATACGTATTTTTTAAAATGTTCAAATACAAAACACAGTCCTTATGTAAGTTGCATATTTTAAAATATATTGACAAATATATTAGTAGGAACTTATAAAATATGCTTTCACTGTTTTCTATTCTTTTATAATTTTGTATTGAAACTTTATTTTGGTTATACTTTCTAATGTTATTACAGAAAAGCGGCTTATATTCTTACCCTATAACAATTAATTACAAAATATACCTGCCTGGCATGGCCGAGCGCGTAAGGCGTGCGACTCATAATCCGAGGGTCGCGGGTTCGCGCCCGCGTAGCGCTAAACATGCTCGCCCTCCCAGCCGTGAGGGCGTATAATGTTACGGTCAATCCCACTATTCGTTGGTAAAAGAGTAGCCTAAGAGTTGGCGGTGGATGGTTATGACTATCTGCCTTCCCTCTAGTCTTACACTGCTAAATTAGGGACGGCTAGCACAGATAGCCCTCGAGTAGCTTTGTGCGAAATTCCAAAACAAACAAACAAACAAAATATACCTCCTCGCACTTCATAATTGTAGCTTTTGCCGCTGCACAGTTCTACCACACATAACTCAACTGTACTTTTATGTAAAATGGGACCAAAATAAAGTATGTTTGTTTCTGAATTTCGCGCAAAGCTACAAGGGGGGCTATCTGTTCCTAATTTAGCAGCATAAGGCGAGATAGAAGGCAGCTAGTCATCACTACGCACCGCCAATTTCTGGGCTACTCGTTTACCAACAAATAGCTGGATTGATCGTCACATGTAACGTCCCCACGGCTGAAAGGGCGAGTATGTTTGGTGTGACGGAGACTCGAACCCGCAACCCGCGGATTACGAGTCAAGTGCTTTATCCATCTGGCCCGAAAATATAACAAAAATATTTTATATTTTCGCTAGATTCTCCAAAAGAAGGGAATAAATGGAAATATGGTTATTTAAGAATTTTCAATTTCCTCAACACACTTACATTCAAATGTTTGCTGCCATAAATTGTATTTCTTCGGGAAATCTAACATGTAATTGATTTAAATTCACCCTTATTCTTAAACTAAACTATGTAACAATTTTTTTATTTTTTTCATGTTCAGTGCTGAGTAGCTGATATAGAATTTTCTCTTACAAGAATTTTCAAGAACTTTCTAGAATGTTGTAAAAGTTACAAGAATCTTCTAAAATTTTGTAGAACTTGCGAGTATTTTCGAGAACTTTCCATAGTAATATATATGCAGGGGCTTACCACTCACCACTTCAGTTTAGTTGTAGCTGCCTAAGTGAACATATGGACCAATTTGATATTATCAGAGATGGCATCAGAAAGCTACAAGCATTCTCCAAACGCACTCTACTTTGTATGTGGCCAATTATCAAGGCAAGAGATAAAAAGTACTCTGTGACAGCATCTGCTAAAATGTGTGAAGCCTACAAGGCACATTTCGGCATGCCTGTTTGGGATAAAAAAAACCTAGGCATTTCATTCTATCTGCGAGCACTGCAAAAAACTAGAAGGTAAGATGAACAATTTGCTTGCTTAAATAGTAAGATTTTATATGATACAAATTTTAGAGCTTTAAAAGTTTAAATATATTTTTTTTTATTTATCTTTTTAATTTCCAATAGTATAGAAAAAATATCACGTATAAAATATTTTGTATGAACCTCTTGCACATCAGTTATGGATGAAATAAATATATTCTCCATAATAACAATTTTATTTTGCTCTTTTGCAGGATGGTACAGAAGGGGAAAGAGAGCCATGAAGTCGCTATTCCAAGAATTTGGCGTGAACCCACTGACCACTCAAGCAATTGCTACTTCTGCATGGTGGGCCATTCCAAACGTTGGGCAGGCAAGAATGGACCTTCTATCATCTATCACCCCAATGCCACACTGCCATGAGCTCCCTGTACCCGCTCAGAAGAGAGCAGCAAATCAGAAGAGGAAGTAGACTTTCATGGCCCAGATTACAAATTCAGATGTGCAGCTGATGATAGAAACCCATACTACCCCAACCACAGAGACCTCAATGACTTGATCAGAGATCTTGGTTTAACAAAGTCGAATGCCGAGCTTTTGACATCTGGCTCAAGCAGTGGGATTTGTTAGATAAAAATTTGCAAATCGCAAGACAGACGAAGCGTCACCGATATTTTCAAGCTTCTTCATTTGTCAAGATTGGCTCTGCTTCTGCCACAATGTATCCAATCTGTGCGAGGCAACTGGAATTGGCTATAACCCGAACAAGTGACACCTTTTCATTGATAGTTCATCGAGAAGCCTCAAAGCTGTGCTGCTCTATAACGGGAATTAGTATCCGTCTCTTCCCCTGGCTCATGCGATGCACCTCAAAGAAATATACAACAACGTTAAGACGTTGCTAGAAGCCATGAAGTATGATGAGTATGGCTGATAGGTTATCGGAGACCTCAAACTGGTGGCATTCTTGATGGGTCTCCAAGGAGGCTTTACCAAGTTTCCTTGCTATCGTTCCCTCTGGGACAGCAGGGACACCGAAGCGCACTACAACACGAAGCACTAACCACAACTGACCGAATTCTCTGTGGGGAAGCACAATGTCAAGTGTGAGCCACTAGTAAACCGCGAGAAGGTGTTGTTCCTATCATTACCCATAAAATTTGGTCTTATTAAACGATTTGTCACAGCTCTTGATAACGAGTCTGTAGCTTTTAAGTGCCTTCGAGACTTCTTCCCTAAGCTGTCTGAAGCAAAGGTCAAAGCTGGTGTCTTTGTTGGACCACAGATAAAGAAGATCCTTGAGTGGACATAATTCCTCAAAAAGCTCAATAGGAAGGGAGAAAAAGCTTAAGGTAGCTTTGTCGCACTGATTCGGGGCATGTTGAGTAATCACAAGGACAAAAATTTTGTGGAACTGGTTAAGGCTCTAGTGAATAACTACGGCAAAATGAGCTGTAGGATGCCCCTCAAACTCCATTTCCTTGACACTCATCTTGATAAATTCAAGGAGGACATGGGAGCATACTCAGAGGATCAAGGTGGGCGTTTCCGCCAAGATATACTGGACTTTGAACGCCGCTACCAAGGAGCGTATAACGAAAAACGATGGGAGACTGTATTTGGGGGCTGATATGTGAAAGTGATTTACATTACAGTCGCAAATCTCAAAAAACTACTCACTTGTAAACAGTTTTGTTCATTTTTGTATAACTTTAGTAAATACATGTAAATCTTGATTCATATGTTATTTTATTCAGATCTTATGGAAATGAAAGTGTGCAAATTTCCCATTTTTTACATAGAAAATAGATTAATTTTTAAATTTCATTATCCAGGTCACAAAAGCAAAGTTTGAAGAGAATAATGGCCATTTTCTGCACTTTTACAACATAAGCAATTGAAAACTAACACATACTATCCAGAAACAAAATTTGTGTAACATTGTATTATCCGTCACAGTAACACAGAATTTTCACGAATTAAATAAAGGTATATAACATTTCTATATTAATGAAAAAATAAAAATTATTTATCATTTCTTTATTGTTTTATTAATTCTAATACAACTTAAATTATACAAAACGTATTTTTTTTAACAACTAAGAATACCTTTATGAAAAGTAAAATCTGTTTTAACGCTTATTCAATAATACATATAAAGTTTAGATTATCCCCTTGATAAAATAATTTTAGTATTTTTTATCTCTTTGTTGATAAGTTTAAAACTACACAATAGGTTATCTGTGCTGTGCCCACAACGGGTATTTTTTAAAAACATCTTTCAGTTTTAATACATTTTAACTGTGTGTTAATAAATGAAATATTTGGACAATAAGTCTCACAAAATATAATAAAAATGTTCGTTGTAGTAAATGAAATAATAATTTGATCTAAGTAAGAGTTTTTCTTTCCGATTTCTAAAAACTCCTTACGTGATAGAAAAAAAAAATAATGTTATTTTCGAAATCTGCGTAGCTGAATTATGGAAAATCCGTCATTAAAACGAAACAAGTTTTGTGAAGTTTAAATTCGTAAACCTGTGTTATATTCTTACATTCTTTCATGTTTGTATCAATACACCCAAACCAACCTTGCTGCTTATCTGTACTAGTTATGGGCTTATTTAAATATCTCGGTCAGCTGCTCTCTGTTATACCATACTATTATATATATTTACCCAATTACGTTTTTGAATGGTTAGAAGAAATATTATTTTCATATAATACATTTCATATTCAACCATTAAGTTGCACCATTTTTATTTGACGATCTTCATCTGTGAGATTTCAGGTGGATCAGCGGTATGTTTTTTGACTGACAACGCTAAATCCGGGTTTCTGTTCATAGAGGCGTTATTACATACATATGTGTGGTTTGGTTTGTTTTGAATATCACGCAAAGCTAAACGAGGGCTATCTGCACTAGTTATCCGTAATTTAGCAGTGTAAGACTAGAGGGAAGGCAGCTAGTCATCACCACCCTCCGCCAACTCTTGGGATACTCTTTTTACTAAGGAATAGTGGGATTGAACGTCACATTATAACGCACCTACAGCTAAAAGGGCGAGCATGTTTGGTGTGACAGGGATTCGAACCCGCACCCTCGGATTACGAGTCGAATGCCGGGCCATACCTGTGTGATTGTGTATTACTTGAAACAACTTATTCCGTAGTATTACAAAACTGAAAAAAATAAAAAACAATCCAAAATCCATGGACAGTTTAACAAATTTACATATGTGATAGACTAGTATTCCTAACAGGCTAAAAATAATGTAATTTATTTCAGAATATGTAAAAACGTAAAATCTGTAGATGGATAATCCAGTTTAAACTTGTCATAAAATAATAATAATCACGTGACGATTTGATATTCGGAACTATTCGCTTTTTTCATCGTATCTCGTATCAATAAAATTTTGAGTTTAAAAATAACTTTTCTAATCCTAGCGAAAACTAATTACAGTGTAGTAATCACGTAACCAAATAATTGTCATGTTAATTTATAAGGGATTGGATAGCGCATATGTGTTTGTATATCATGCTCACTATGGATTAGCCTATTATCAATAAACAGGCTTACAGTCGATAAGTCTATCGTCCATAAACAGGCTTACCATAGATTAGCCTGTCAGCAATAAACAGGCTACTGATCTTACAGAAATTTCAATGACAGTGGATATTTAACGACTTGAAAGGAAAATGCCAATATCGAGCATTTTCGTAAACTTATTTCGTAAAATACAGTTTTATTTCACACACTTCCGCTCCGGTCATCCAAGCAGAACATACTAGCTCAGTGTGTGTGGAATTCACTAAGAATTTCAGATTTTCAAAAATGAAAAAGTGTCCTTATAACCATGGAAAAGTTAGCGTAAAAATTTCGAAAGAATGTTGCCATTGTAACATAAAGAACACTCCTTTATAACCGCGAAAAACGTATTACATTAATTTTATTTAACAGAATTATTAACGGAATTATTACTCCTAAAACAGTTTAGATCTGTGTTTCCCAACCCGAAAGGAACGCTCGTGTTGGTCTTTTGAACATTTCAGCGCACCATGGTTAATTAGTTGTAAATATTTTAATTATTCACTTCAACAAATTACGGCAACAAAATGGAAAAATCAACATTAAAAACTGCAATTATATTTACCTTAATGAAGTTACATATGTTGCTATCTGCTTTTACTTGTCGGACAAACAGAAATTAGTGCTAAACGCAGTACACCACTGTTAATCACATGACTTCTTTTTGTTTTTATTTCCGCCGTTTCACGCTTTGGTATCTGCTCGAGCCCCTGCAGTAGGTAAATAGTGATTTAGATAATAAATCAAATATATGCTGCTATAGGTACTAACTATATATCACACAGAGCTGTGTGAATAATACCACCTTGGTATGTTGACATAATGCAAAAAAATATAAACATTAAGTTCATACATAACTATATATCACACAGAGCTGTGTGAATAATACCACTTTGGTATGTTGACATAATGCAAAAAAAATATAAACATTAAGTTCATACATAACTATATATCACACAGAGCTGTGTGAATAATACCACTTTGGTATGTTGACATAATGCAAAAAAACATAAACATTAAGTTCATACATAACTATATATCACACAGAGCTGTGTGAATAATACCACTTTGGTATGTTGACATAATGCAAAAAAATATAAACATCAAGTTCATACCGACAGTTTTAACGGAACTTAAAGGTCAAAGTAAATTAGTGTGGGTCTATACTAAGTTTTTTTTGTGAAATGTCAGTTGCTTCGTTGTGTTCTTAATAATATTGAAACAGAGAACACAGAATTTATTAATACTTCATATAATGTTGTCATGAGCCAGTTCGTTGTTATATAATAATTGATAAAAATATTTCCTTGGCTCTTCTTGGTAGACTTGTTACTTAAATATCATACGCAAATAATTATTTTAGTGAGAACTTAACAGTATAAATAATTTTAACATAACGTGGCAATGTTTTTTTAATATTTAAGTTAAATTTTGTTTTGTTAGAAGGTGTTTTTAATACAATGTTTAGAAGTTTAATGAATGTCTAGGCCTTAGATAACGTCTCGAATCTTCAGGACGTAATGAGAAATAAGTGTTTTATGAAAATAGAAAAGTTGAGTGAGTGAGTTTATGTTTAGTCACTGAATAAGTGAAAGATAACTTAGGCCTGGCATGGCCGAGCGCGTTAAGGCGTGCACTCGTAATCCGAGGGTCGCGGGTTCGCGCCCGCGTCGCGCTAAAATATGCTCGCCCTCCCAGCCGTGGGGGTGTATAATGTGACGGTCAATCCCACTATTCGTTTGTAAAAGAGTAGCCCAAGAGTTGGCGGTGGGTGGTGATGACTAACTGCCTTCCCTCTAGTCTTACACTGCTAAATTAGAGACGGCTAGAACAGATAGCCCTCGAGTAGCTTTGTGCAAAATTCCAAAACAAACAAACAATGAAAGATAACTCACTCAGTCAGCAAGCCAATCAGTTCTTTAGTGAGTGAATCTCTTAACGGAGTGGTTCCCAAAGTGGGGGTAATTTAACAATTTATCGGAGGTAATGGAGGGGTGACAGAAAAAATTAAAATTCTGAAAATCAAGAAAACACTGAGGTAGCTGGTATTAGGATTAATGTTAACTTAGTCTTAGTATGTAAAGTTGTAAATTAAACCTATTTTAAGTATGTAATAAAGTTAAACCAAGTAACAATAAACATCAAAAACTAATATACAGTAGTAGAAAAGAAAAAATATGTATCTAAGTGTGTGGTAACCTAAAAGTATTTTGACAAATATGCTTCAGAACACAAGTCACTCAGTAACCCTGATGGCTCATCGACGTGTCCAGTACGCGTCACTCACTGCCTGAGGTTGCCTCTATTTCACACTGTCAGTTTCTATGTGAGCATCAGCCGAGGTAGACAAAATCTGGTATGTATGTGTACTGCCCTGTGCAGTATAGTTAGTATTTACCTACTATTACATCATTCCAATGCTGAATAAGCTCTTTTAATGCCATGAAAAAATAAATAATAAGTTCACATTGTTCACACTTTTTTAATCAGTTTTTCTTTTTCTTTTTCTGCAGATTAAACAATAAAATGTCTAAAAAGCGCACCTACTCTGACGCCTTTCTTCGCTATGGCTTTGTTAATTTACCTTCTGATGCAGAGGATCGGCCACAATGTGTAGTATGTCACAAAGTGTTGACAAATGAAAGCCTCAAACCATCAAAACTCTCAGCTCACCTCCAGAAGTGCCATCCAAATCTTCAAAATGAGGATCAGGCTTATTTTCAGCGCCGGGCTATAGGACTGAAGAATATCCAGTTCGGTTCAACTGGAATTCAAGCCCAAAAGCTTCAAGTTGCGGTCGAAGCATCTTACTTTGTTGCATATAAAGTTGCCGAACAACAAAAATGTCACACCATTGCAAAGAATCTGATTATGCCTTGTGCATACGAGATGGTAAGCAAGGTATGTGGGGAGGATCAAGCGAAGAAACCGAGTGACATATCTCTATCAAACAACACAATCCGCCGACGAGTCGATGACAAGGAAAAGGAAAGCTCATATAGCAAATTTTCCTTGCAATATGATGAATCGTGTGACGTAGCCAGTTGTGCTGTTCTCCTTGGGTTCGTTTGTTATGTCCACCAGGACAAAGAAGAGTTCCTATTATGCGAAGATCTGCTGACAACCACGAAGGGAGAAGATATCTTCAATATCATCAACAGTTTCTTTACCACAAATGGATTGGATTGGAACAGTGATCAACAGGTAGGGAGAGATGTTTATATAAAGTCTAGATTAGTATAAATACAATGCATTACATGGCATATAGTCAGATAGTTTTATTTATTGTACAAGTAGCTGTAGTGTAGCTAATATTTTATACATAATTCACAAAAAAGTATCGTGCCTGTCGTACTGAAATACTAAAGTACCAAAATAAATTAAATTAAATTAAAACCATATAATTATAACGCAAAAGATAAGTAAGAATGACTAACTGACGCAATCTATAATAGTTTTCTTTTTTAATCTAGGTCTCCGTCGATGATGGGTCGTAATCGTGGATTGCGGGGCCTCATACAAGCTGTGAATCCAGAAATATCTGTAGATCATTGCATCATTCATCGGTACTCTCTTGGATCTAAAAGCCTGCCTGGTAATCTGAAATTAGTGTTTGAAGATGTGTTGAAAATCGTCAATTTCATCTAATCCAGGGATGTGAATTCGCGCATATTCAGGGAGCTGTGCAAGGAAATGGGAGAGCAGTATCAAGTTCTGCTCTACCACACCGATGTTTGCTGGTTGTCACGAAGCAAGGTTGTACCTCGAGTCATTGAGCTCCGAACGGCTCTTCAGGAATTTCTGAAACAAGAAGAATCTACTTTTGCTACCAAATTCACTGATAAGGAGTGGCTTGCTCGACTTTGTTACTTGGCTGACATATTTGCGGAGCTAAACAGTGATAATCTACAACTCCAGGGCCAAAACACGACTATCATTGATGCCCATCACACTGACTGCATTTCTGGGAAAACTGAGACTCTGGATTCGACGCTTGAAGAAAGGAGTGATCGCTCAGTTTCCCACCCTAGACCAATTTGTTGAGGAGAATAGTTATGATGCTGGATCACTTTTACAGACCATCAACAAAGAGATGAACGACCATTTGAAGGGGATTGAAACAAGCATGCAGCACTACTTTCCAAAGAGTGATCTAAAAGCAGCCAGTCTTCAGTGGATCATTCATCCCTTTTCTGTGCCTGATGAGGCCATTCATGATGATGATTTCCCTGCAAAGGAGGAGTGGATCACAATGCGAGCAAATGAAGCCTTGAAAGTCAAATTCCAAAACCAAAATGCAGATTCCTCTTGGATTTCACAACTAGCTGACTCGCCAACTCTGTCCAAGAGAGCCTTGAAGTTGTTGGTATCATTCTCAACAACGTATCTGTGCGAGAAGGGGTTCGCAACCGTGCTGGGGATGAAAACAAAAAAGAGGATTCGCTTGAATGTTGCAAACGATGCCAGGCTGGTACTTTCAACCACAAAGCCAAGAATTCCTAAACTAGCTTCAAGTATGCAACTCCATCCATCCCACTGAGGTTCTTGACATCTTTGGCAATATTCATTAGAAATGCACAATGATCAAATACAATAATTAAAAGTGTAATTCAGTGTAAATAAATTATATAAATAAATTGTAAATAAATAAAGCGTAATAAATGAAGTGCAATATATCTCTAGTTTAATTTAGCCATATATATCAATGTTGAAACATTTTGTGAAAGGGGTAACATGCTTAATGTGGCATGTTAAATTGGGTAACAACTGAAAAAGTTTGGGAACCACTGTTTTAACTTGTTATGGATCGATTCCCTGGTGTAGTGTTCAGCATATTTTAAATTGTGTCGCCAGTACAAGAGAAAATTTAACAAATTAATTTTATTTTTAAGTTATGTGTAATATTAGTTCGTAAGTTTTTGTCAAAACTTTATTACTGGACTGAAATTTGCATTACTTTTCCCAAATAATAAAAAATAACCCACCCAAAAACAGGTCACGTTAAAATAATAATAATAATAATACAGATTTAAAAGACAAAGAACATTCAGGATAAAATGTTATTACCAAGTTTCCATGATGTATGTTATCACCTTACTAACACCACAATACCGTTGCACAAATACAATAATTATCAGTGATTTGTTAGAGATAATGTTACTACTATAGTCTAGGACGAATCTCCGATTTATAATGTTACGTTCGTTACATATTACAATTTTAAATAGTCTGAAAATTTCATTTCTATTTGTAAACGAATTGACTGTCGATTCGTGTCAAATTTATGATGTTTCCTAACAACATTGCTACACACAATTTTCTTTCTTAACACAAATATATTTTAATATGCAAACAATAATACAATTCATAATTACGGTTGTTAAAAATGGTTATTAGAAATAACAATTCACGTACAAAAGTTTTACAAACATACAAACAATTTTGAGTCTTCTATCTGATTTGGAACTGAATATTTTATCGACGGTTCACAATAAGCAAATTAATTTTGTGTTAATGCACAGGTACACTTCCTTGACAGAAAGTTAGCTAGCTTCTTCACACGTGTGTAATCTGAGGGTCGCGGGTTCGAATCCCCTCACACCAAACATGCTCGCCCCTTTCAGTCGTTGAGGCGTTATGATGGGACGATCAATCCTACTATTCGTTGGTAAAAGAGTAGCCCAAGAGTTGGCGATGGGTGATGACAAAAATATTAATCGTTCGAAATCTATAAACGTCCATGGTCAGTTGTCTGTAGTTTTTCTAATAAATGTTTATCTTAGCTTCTGAAATTTATAGTATACTAGTTACGTATATATGTATACATTGTTGATTCTTACGTTTGAGAATCTTCTACAAATTTAGTGAATAGGCGGAAATCTCGCAATACACCTTTAACAGTATATGTTGCATGAATTTCAAAATACATATAACTAAAACAAACATCGATATTGAAATAAATACATAATAGTAAATTCGTTACAGTAAAAATGATTTCTGTAATCATGTTTTAGACAATATTCAGAATATTCAAACAGGACAAACCGCTGAACAAACAAACTATTTTCCAGCTTCTCAGTGTATTTAGGGCAGTACGTCGTGAATACGAAACCTCTTTAATACTACGGACATACAAATATACTGATATTAATATTTTTACGAAACAGAAACAGTCTTAATGTAATATTATAGTATTGCTCAAATTTAACAGTAAAACGGCTCATTCGTAGATAAAGAACTTGTCTATCTCCCTTTTGTTTTTAAACCTTACATTTTTAAGCATTTTACATCACCTAGTGTTTGTTTTCTTTCAGAACTTACTTTAATTGCTTTCATGCGTGTTTTTGTTGGTTTGTAGAAAGTATTTTTCTCGCCTACTTTACTCTCTTTATAGCAAGCACACTTTCAAATTTTTTCTGACACCACTAATATTTATTTTATACTGACTTTTAAACATTTCAGAAACCTTGGTATTTATTTTTATTGTTTATTTCGACATCTATTATTGTTCACTTACACTTTAGTATGAGCATTCTTCTCATGCTTTCGGTTTGTGACTTAGTCTGTCTTAAGTTTTGTTTTTATGTGTGGTATTCATTATTTTATTATGTTTTTTTTTAATTGGGTTTGTTTTGAATTACACGCAAAGCTACACGAGGGTTATCTGTACTAGCCGTCCATAATATTCCAATGTAAAACTAGAGGAAAAGCAGGTAGTCATCACCACCCACAGCCAACTCTCGGTCGTCTCTTATACCAACAAATAGTGGAATTGACTGTGTCATTATAACGTCTCAACGACTGAAAGAGCGAGTGAGATTTTATCGGACGTTTTATTATGCATTACAAAAGTTAGTGGCGAATTTAATCGTTTTATATCTTAATTTCAAGTATTGTTTATATTACCTATTTAAGATGTTTTGTAATAACGTTGAGTACACTGTATTAAAATGATTCTGGAAGCTTTTCACGTCATTGTAGTCAATGTTTCCCCCTCCGGTCATGCTCTATCTAATAACCGTGCATCTTAACAATAGTCCTGCAGCATAATTTCCATTGCAAAAGAATCTATAATATGGCTGACATTTTCAAAGTAAAGCATTTATCTTTTATACTTACGTAATCCATTTAGTGTTCAGGATCGATAATTTCCCAGCACCCGCTTTAACAGTCTGGTCGTATAATAATTCAGAAATTCTCTGTGCGGCGACTTTAACAGCCTGGTTGCATAATAATTCAGAAGTGCTCTGTGCGGCGACTTTACCTTTTGTCTTTTGTGTAGAATAGCAACATTTGACTGGTTTTTTTTTTATACATGTTACTTTTATCCTTCTTATAGACAGCATGTTTGGTTGTTTATTAACATAAAGCTACACAATTGACTATATGTGCTGTGCCCATCACCAGTATAGAAACCCGTTTTGTTTTGTTGTTGTTATTTGTTGTTGTTTTGTTTTGTTTTTGGGGGGTTATGTTGCTTACTGTTTGTTACGTGTGGCACCTGGACGCTTTTGACAATGACCTTTATGTTCGTGGATTATCTCATCTCACACACCACGCCGCAATTTGCTTACCATGGATCTGTTGAAGCGATTCCAGTTACCAGTTAGACTCAGCTTTGTGACGAACATTAATAAGGCGCAGGGGCATTCACTTCAGATTGTTGGTTTCAACCTGCAAAACCCATGCTTTTCTCATTGCCAATGTTATATTGGTTGCTCCAGGGCTGGTGATGGCAAGAATTCTATTATTTTGGTACGAGATGAGAAAACAACCAATATTGTCTATTCTGAGATATTAAAAGGATAAAATATATGTAAAACACTGGAACAAAATGTGGTATGAAATTATCAGTTTAATTATAGTGTATTAAAATATAAATAAATAATTCTTAACTTACAGCAAATATTTATTTTTCATTTTGCAGAAGAGTTGATGACTTCTATAGGTTTTTGGGAAAAACAAAATCTTTGAAAAATTTTGGCTGTATCTCATATCTTAAATAGGTTCAAAATACACAAGCTTACAGACACAGTCATCCAATAAAATAAACCTAGTAACTTGAGCGAAGTCGGATATTTTATTATGTAGTTTTAAAAAAAGAAGAAAGCCTAAACCAGCTACAGCAAGCTTGCTGCACAGTGAGACTTGTTTTATGTTGTATGAAAAGTTAGATGTAAACAAGTAGAGTATCAGAGCGGATTATTAGAAGAAAAAATGTTCCGGGTAACTGTTTCATAGGTGTACTTGTTACTTTTTAAACATATCGTGGTATTTTGCCGTTTTCATAAATGTTTTACCTATATATACACAATCCACGTTAATGAACTGTACATTTGCATTTTTATACAGTTCTTATGAAGTTGTAAACTGTGTGCGTTTTCGATTGTGAGTTTATGTATGTGATTGGTTATATTATTTTTATCGTCTTTCTGTGTGTGTGATTCACTTTAAACTCTCATCTATAAAGGTAATGATAATATTTTTGATATTTTTATTCGCTATTAAGTACTGGAATGATGTGAATAATTTCCGTGTCTGTTATTTACATAATATCCGATCGACAAGATTTTATATCATTTGCACGTCCTTTCTAAATTATCTGTCTTACCTTTAAATATTATTGCAAATATTTTCAAATGGTAACTATAAATTCTTATAAGTATATTCAACGCGATAAGTAATGCTACGTTTTGTTTATTTTCATTTGTTGCTTTAAACTTGTATAGACTTCGATATATTAAGGAAAATATTCTCATTTAGGTCTGGCAGAGGCTGTTTTACAGGAGCTTTAATTCAGGCCGTCCTTGAATAAAATTATTAGTTTCTTAGCGAAGAAATAAATCTTCCAAGTGTTCAAAATTAAATCGAAAAGTAAATTGATAAACATTTGTTGGTAAAAGCACTTACTGTAATTGAAACGTTAATGGGGCTTCAACTTGCATTGTGAATTCGCGCCATCTGTTGAACAACGTTTTAAATTTATTCACTTGATCCTGTAAGAACCTTTTCCTTCTAGAAACAGAAACATTTAATTATTTTGTAATTTCAAGCTTAAAATAAAATTATGGAATACCTATTTTTACGTAGTGTGAATGCAATACACGCAACTCAACACAGTAAAGAAACTGTATGGTTTTAATATGTATTTTGGGAAGCTAAATATTCTAACATCCTAAAATATATCACAATCAAACAAAACAGTCATGGACACACGTTTATAAATGATATACGTCTTGACTTGTTATTTATAAATTTTAATAATACATTCGACTAAGCTTTAATTTATTTTTTTAGCTCGTGGCGAAGTTTAAGTAGAGCTAAGTCTGCAAGTGGTCTGTTGATATTATCAGAAACAAGTCAACATTGAAGGTTTACATGTTTAAGGAAAATGTCTTCGATAGTAACCTTCCAAAAAAAAATTATATATTTTTTTTTCATTATTTCTGTTTATTTGTAGTTAAGCAGAAAACTATACGATGATGTATGCTTGTCGTGCTCAAATGTCGAAACCCAAATTTTAGCACTATAAATCAATAGACTTGCCATAAACTAGGCGTTAGTATTTCTGTGTTTAGTGTTTAAAGTTTAAATTAATTTATTTTCATTTGTGTCAAGAAATCTTCCAGAGTTTATAGGTCTAATAAGTATCATTGTCGTGTAGACATCCACGCCCACAGAATATTATTTTTTTTCTGATATAGTTCTAGGAAGCCTTTGTAAATGGTATGTACATATATTTAAACAACGTGTGTAAATGGTTTTTACTTTACCTTTTCTTACACCTTTAGATTACTCCTACTTCATCTCCAAGAAGTGAAAGCCTAGAACAGTTCAAGTTTCTGGACTTCTTCAGTTACCACTTTCCTTCTATTCACGATTCAGGATTTCTTTAATTATCTTTTTTTTTTGCGATTCTGGGTTTCTTTAGTTATCACTTATTTTACGATTCTAGATTTCCGTAATTATCATTTACCTTTTCTACTATTCTGGGTGTTCTTTATGTATCGCTAAATTGCATATTATGATAACATGTATAAATAACTTTCATATTAGTTCACGATACCTCTTTTACTGACTAAATTCGAAAACTTCCATTTACCATTTTCCGGTTTGTTATTGGCCAGTCAGTGCAAAAGCCGTTACAAAATTCTTAATCGTACTTATACATATCTTTATTTTACTATACGGTTATATCTATATCAGACACTGCACTGAAATAAATGACATTTAAACAAACACAATAACTTGAAAGTTGTCTTTTTATTCGTAAAAAATTACTCATTCTAAGCTTGATTTAATTGAACCTTATAGTTAATATCGAACATACTTAACCACTCGGAAACTACAAGATGTTATATAAAAACTGTAAACCCACTTACTATACTTTGTACTTGAATATGTAACACTAAGAATATGTATAATTTGTTACAGGAAGAAGAAATGAGGTTGAAGTACAAGAATCATCTGAAGGAAGAAGAGAGTTTTCATTTACAAAGGTATACATCGTACAGTGTATTGTGATCAGATTGAGCTAGATTGTGTACATCGTACAGTGTATTGTGATCAGATTGAGCTTGATTTTTGAGTGTACCTTATTAACCATCTTATTATTTGTGCAAGAATCCATATATTCTATACATTGTTGTAACGATTTCTGTTGTTTGGAGGATTTTTTTTCCTTTGTACTATTTCATAAAAATATATTCGATCCCGTGAGTGACAACGAAAACATTTTATTTTCACTACAAGTTTTACAACTTAGGCGATTTTACGAAATAACCATTAGTTTTACTTCGTGACTGATACTAAACGTTTATTTACTTTTTCTTACGTGTAACGCATGTATCGTGATTCATCACGGTATTAATCGTCACTTCCGGTGTGGAAGGTGTCCTTCAAATATTTATCGTGCATTTCTGACAAATGTGAGATCAACAATGTATCAGTTAATAGAATAATTACGTTAAGGTGTGTTTGATGATATACTTTCAATTATCCAAAATGCTGATAAAGCGATAATCCTAACAAAAACAAAAAGTAACTTTTCTACCAACAGAACCAGAAGAACTAAAGCTGCCAACTGTTGGAATCTGATGGATGAGACTTTTGAGAAAAGTACGTTTTTTTTCACGACGTAAAATGCCACGGGGATTCGAACCTGCAATCCTCAGATTACGAGTTGAGCGCCTTAACCATCTGGCGATGCCGGGCCAAGTTCATAGGAATTATATTAAATGTAATGTGATTGTTCATTGTAGAAGATTGTTTGCTTTACAAAGTAGTTTTAAAATATTCCTTATTGAAACTAATATAAGACTTTTTTTTTTCTTTGTCCCGGTCCCGGCATGGCCAAGCGCGTAAGGCGCGCTACTCGTAATCCGAGGGTCTCGGGTTGGCGCCCGCGTCAAACATGCTCGCTCTCCCAGCCGTGGGGGCGTTATAATTTGACGGTCAATCCCACTTTTCGTTGGTAAAAGAGTAGCCCAAGAGTTGGCGGTGGGTAGTGATGACTACCTGCCTTCCCTCTAGTCTTACACTGCTAAATTACGGACGGCTGGCACAGATAGCCCTCGAGTAGCTTTGTGCGAAATTCCAAAACAATTCTTTGTACCCTATTGTGGTTTACACACACACAAATTTATATATGCAATGTACTTCGTTATCAACTGATTGTTCTTACTCGAGTTGTGTTGGATCCCAACTAGATCTCCAATATATTATGTTTAACTGTTTGGAATTACTATGTCTATTCAACATAATTAATATATTGAAGTAAACACGATCTCCGACTTAAATCAACTGTCTTTTTCTACAATACATTAAACGTTTTGATTTTAAATTTCAGCAAGATCCGATATTGTGCAACATTGTCTAGACTAGTGTTTTAAATAGTTTAATAATAAAGAAGAATTAATTTATCTAAAGAAGACATTAAAACATCGGCTAAACATGGACTGTCCAGCCTGGTTTTTAAGTGCGTAGAAGTATGACCGACGATAGTTTAATCAAATACCCTGTACAGAAATTCAGGCTACGACCCTATTGACATTGGAGTACTGGAGTGGGTATGTGAATGTATTTGTGTGTGTGTGTATTAACTCATTGTTTTTTGGTGAATAGTCCACACCTCATATAACAGACGTGTAAATGACCTGTTTGTTGAATTTCACGCAACTCTAATCGAGGGCTAGGGAGAATCTTGTTAGTCAATACCATCCACCGCCAACTTTTGGATTTCTCTCTTATTAACGAAAAGTGGAATTTGCCCTTACATCATAACAACTGAAAGAGCAAGTATATTTGATGACAGGATATGAATTCGACCGCTTGATGCAATTAGAGAGCCCTAACCATTAAGCCTGGAAATGAGCTTTATAATATTTTTTTCTTTTGAAATAATTTAGACAATTACACTTTTAATTTGAATGTATGAAATGCACATTTCATAATGTATTAATTTTTATTCGTACTATAATTTCTTAACAATATCCTAATAAAGTAGAATTATCCCTATTAACAAGTGTTAGTTGGTGAAAGTTTTCCCATCACACCATCATTTCTTGATAACATTCCAACAAAAGTAAAAGTTCTTCTCATTAACAGGTGTTACTTACTTGCTGAGTACTTCACACCACCATTCTTTAATAATATCCTAACAAAAGTAAAGAGTACTTACCATTAATATATATATTATTTGCTGTCTATTTTTTTCTTCACACCATCATTTGTTGTTAACATTCTAACAAAAGTAGAGTTCTTCCTATTAACAGGTGTTACTTGTTGAAAGTTTTACTTCACACTGTAAATCCATTACAATATCCCAATGTCAATATATAGCTTACAGTAACAGATATTACTTGATGACCAATCTAGAAGATTTTTCTTATCTTGTTTTCTTGTCTAAAAACTTCTCGAATGCTTACTCTTTGTGCAACGTGAAAATACTAGAGTAGTTAATGGTTGATCATGGATTTAGTGAGCCTCTTAAACATTATAATTGATTACATAATTTGTATTTTATTAGTAAGTTTGTTCTGCCAACCATTTGGTTCGTTAATTCACTTTTGCAAATGTTGAATGTTTATTTCAACGAAGAAATAGAGAAACGAAAAAGCCCCTTTCGCAGGAACAAAGTTAGTAAGTGAAATTGCTGTATTAGTGTCCAAAGTTAGGTCTACTTACAACGTTTAGTTAAGCTCTTATGGACCTTTTAGTTGAAGAAGGAAAAACGCCTTCATTATCACTAAGTAGACTGAACTTTGTCTTCTTTTTATTGAATAATCTAAAAGAACCCTTACAACAACAGGAATCGTTGCAACAAAAATGTTCAAGTAACTTATAAAATTTAGTATAATCTTTATTTTACTTAGTTTTTCCGATCATAATCAGTTCTGTAAATAATGACGATAATCTTTTTTTCTACTTTTTACCGATCATAATCAGTTCTGTAAATAATGACGATAATCTTTTTTTCTACTTTTTACCGATCATAATCAGTTCTGTAAATAATGACGATAATCTTTTTTTCTACTTTTTACCGATCATAATCAGTTCTATTGATAATGATCTTTATTTTACTTTTTACCGATCATAATCAGTTCTATTAATAATGGTGAAAAATTTTCTATGTTTGTTTGTTTCGCAAGTCCTCAGTATAACCAACAGTTAGAACCCATAGATACACAACGAGCTAAAATAAATTCCGCAATTGGTCCATGAAACTTCAGATAAAAAAAAAATTAAAATACAACACATCAGTTGTAGTTTATGAACTACTAATGTCGAAATTAAGTATTCAGTGATGACGAGGAAACCCACTTGTTGAAAAGGAAATGAAAAAGAAGTTAATTAGTAGGTTTATACAGAGATTTGAGTAAATTATATTACAAGCATTTTGATATACAAACTAGCAATTTGCTCAACAGCCAGAGTTAATATATATTCGCGGTTGAAAGACATGCATTAGAATTATATTTTGACATTTCGTAGTGGGTGTTATGCCACTTGAAATTGAAATCTCTCGAGAAAAGAATTTCCTGTGTCCACCGTGGGGAATCGAGATTTAGCATTTTAAATCTGAAGACTTTCCGCTGTCCCAGCGGAGTTTAGCTAAAATAATAGAGAAGAGAAATAACATGGCTTCTTGTCAAACTTTGTCGTTATTTTCTCTGCTTAATCCAATAAAGAGTAAAATCATTCCAAGAAAATACATAAGTTTCAACATCATATCTGAAGTCCAGGTTTTGCTATTGATCGTTTTAAACCTCCTTCTAAGTCGCATAATAGTTACAGATATAATTTATAAAAAAAAAAAAAAAAAATGTGTACGAAAATTTTGAAGCTAATTTCATGTTTTAAAGTCATTTCAGTTACACCCTTCCCCCCTCCGCTCCTTTTTTGGCTCAGCGGTAAGCCTGAGAACTTTTAACACTAAAATCTGTGTTTTCATACTTGCGGTGGATAAAGAACATATTGTTTATTGTGTAGCTTTGTGCTTACACTTTAATTTATATTTTTTTATATATCAATTTCTTATATATATTTCTTATCTAATTGATGAACTTTCTGATAGTAAAGAGAATACAACTAAAATTCATAAATGATTTTCAAACATTGTCATGTTCCAATAAAATACTTTTATTTTTAGTAAGACGTATTAGAAGACAACTAACGTTATTTATTACCATACCTATATGTAATATTGGCTCTGTTACGTATACATTGTCAGTAAATATTCCGACTAACATCAGTAAATCTCATCTCAATATTGATTCTGAATAGTGATGTTTTGTCAAAGAAATAATGGAATTATTATTGTAATATCGTGCTTGTTTTGTTTTAAGAAGTGTCGTTTACATATGTTTGTGTTTTAGGATCCAGAAAGATTTGCATAATTTTCAAGATACGGAAAAGAAACACTATATTGTGAATTTCAACAACAACCAGCCAGTTGGTTACAACCCAAATCTTGCTTCACCCTTAGAAGATGGAAGCGATCAGGCAATGTCTTTATCCTCTCCGGAAATCATCTATAAGAATAGTAATACTGGAGAGGAGTCTTTATCAGAATCCGATCTGGACCTCAATCAGAGAGGGTTGCATCTTGAAACTCAAACTCTGAAACAATATGCATATGATAATGATGAGAAAGTAGACTTGAGTGATGACTGTAACAATAATAGTAGGAACAACAGCAGTTGTAATTGCAGTGGATTAGAAAATGAAGACTTTTTGTTTCCTGATGTGTTGGATTCATCACAAGATTATTTACTAGATCATTCAGAAAACATTAATAATTACAACTACACGTACTGTAGCAACTCTTATGAGGAGTTGATAAAACCGACTAAATGTTCTTCACCGACAAAGTCGGTCAATCTTATCCAGCATGATCCCTTCAAAAACGGGGCTCAACGATGGGAGGTTGACTATTATCAGACTGAGCAACAACAACGTAGCTGCATTGATCTTAAAAATCATGCTGCAGAGGATCATATTTTAGCTCAGTTTGACTCTCCTACTTCAGGAAGTTTTGATTTAACTCCTATGAGTGAAAATAGTTCATGTTCTGATTTTGATATCAATATGGCAACGGAAACATTAAATAACTTTTCCATGTCCACAAGCAAACACAGTGATATTCAATGTCTAGTGAACAAGGACGAAGAAGCAATGAATGCAAACATTCGTCAAATGGATTCATCCCATGCGTGCTTGGAAGAGACAAAAATTTTAAACACAGCCTCAGATCTTCCCAAAAATATGACTGAGGAATACCAAGAAAAGCTGAAGAACAAACCTGAAATGGAAATTACCTTTTCTCAGGAAGAAGTAGAGAAGTATGAACTAGATTGTGCCGAAAAGGAAACTGGTAAAAAAGAATACTGCAACAAATCATTTTCCAAAAGCTTGAAAACAATTGATGATAATGTGAACATAACGGTTGGAAAGTCAGAGCTTTCAACTGCAGACGATCTAATTGGGCCATTTTTGAGTGGCTTGTCAAGTCGTCATGAAAATACACATGATATAATTCAAAAAACCTTTACCAATGAACACAGAATAGAAAATATAGTTTGTTCAAGCCCCACTAGGGAAAGCGATGAAAACATTCTAAAGCTACTCGCTCCCTACCCAGATAATACGACACCAGAGGGGTTGGAACAAGATGCATCAGTAGAAATACCTGCATGTTCTGTTAATTACACAGTAAAACAGGCATCTATTACAGTTGCAGGGACGAAAATCAAAACTACGAACAGCAGTGTTAACTGTATAAAACCATTTCAAATAAAGCATCCAAGAGAACTTGCCGTTATTTCATCGTTTCGACACGAATCAAAAGAAAATGAGCGTTCTTTGTTATGGAATTTTGACGAAAAAAGTCTTCTGTTCTCAGATAACACTTTAAACAATAACAGTATCACAAACAGTGTTTTATACAAAAGCATGGCTGAAAAAGTAACTCTACCTCCTACTTGTTTTCCCTCAACAACAAGAGATGATTTCTCGGCAAAACAAAGTACCGGCAGATATTCCCATCCAATAAAAAAAGATCTAATCTCACAAGAAACGTTCGGAAGTTTTGATGTTTACAACATTGAAACAACAATGCCAAACATCGATTGGACTGCTATGGAAGAACATCTATCCCGAGCCGCTAACGAATCTAATTGGTATTTACGGGTAAGTAAAGATATATAATAATATTTTACTTTTTTCTTGCTTTAATGGCTGTGTAAAATTGAATTTATATTTTATTTATTTTACACGTATTTACTTTTCCAAATTTCACACTTCAGTTGGCTTGTTTCATTCTCAAAACGTTATCTACTTCTTCAAGCTAATAAAGCTACAATTTTGTAATTTTTGAGATACGTTATCGAGCATGAACAATAAAGGGCAGAGGAAAGTACACGTGAAAACAACAAACCATTCAGTGTTGGCAGTACAATTGTATTTAACATTCTCAATCTGTGATGCTTATTTAAGTGTCTGTGGTCACTTGGCGATAGATTTGTATTGTGGATGGTTATCAGTTTATGTAATTTACCCCTTGGTCTTTGTACCCTTGTCATTCCTAATAACAGTTTTACTTATGTGATTCCGTAGCGTTAGGCATACCATGACAGATAAAATAATCACTGTTTTTATTTGATTATATTTAATACATGACGCCCTGATTAATATGCAGCTCTAAAAAGTACCTCATAACGTAATTACACAAAGAAATGATTGTGTGTGTTTTTGTATTATTCAAATTGTTGTATTTTTGCATATTTATTCAAAAACAAATAGGACATTAATATAGGTTCTTTACTAATGTTTTAATTAACTTAATACCAAAACGACAGTCAGAACTACTGCAGTGTAGGTGTCTAAGATTTCATACTAACCACAGTGCGAAAAGAAAACATGAAATGTTGCTACTTGATTGACAACGATTATATTTCTATGATCTACCAAATGTATTAACAGTCTGGACATTGTTGTAAGTAACTCTTAAAATTTACCTCATAAGATATGTCAGTTTTATTAAGATTTTTTAAAGTAATAATTATATTATAAAACGGAAAAGAAAGCTAATTACTACACAAGTTACCTAAATAAGTTGTGAGGTAGCAACTGAATGAGGTATTAATGCTGACGAATAACTTGCTAATGTATACAATACGTTATAACCCAAGAACGACTTTTCAAGGGACTTCAACATCAAAATGAAAGTATATTAATAGATCAGTTTAGAGCATACTAACAAGGTTGTCTCTGTTAAAAATGAGTAAAACAAATATCAGATGAATGTCGTTACTGTGCGATGTTATATTTAAAAACATTTTATTTTAAGATTTGTTTTCCATGACAGCAACAAAATCTGAATGAACACAACATTGTATGTATCAGTTAGTAAAAAAAATCCCAGTGAACGAAACAAGATATCAGAAGTCTTGATGTTAGAAAAACTAATTTCGACCTATTATTGTGTATTATTTATTTTCACGTTTCTTTTCTGGCAGTAAACCTTGTCAACAAGTATATTTTTGTGTAGTATATTTTGATCATCTGTAAGTGGATGCATTAACTAGACAATAACATTCTTCAATTAAGGATTCCACAGAAATAATTTCTTGGTTTATTTTGACTGTTGCCCGGAAATAAGAACATTTAAGTGCAGAATTGAAGCATTTGTAAGTGTATTAAACAAATAAGGTAAATTTGTTACCTGTAGCTTTAAATATGCAATAAAGAGTGTTCATCAAAAACCTTTCTGACCTTCTGCGTCCTTAAAGATATTCGAAGTTTTGTCAATACTTGACCAGTTTTCTTGCAAGAAAACTACATGAGACTAAAGAAGCCACATGAATATGTCGTAACTAATTTCTCCAATATCAAGAATTTCTTTACTGTGTTTTTTCACAAGATGACCTGAATCATGAATTATGTAATTATATATATTCACTTATGTAATAAAAAGTTTTTGTAAGATGTAATGATATGTTGCAGATAATTGAGTACTTCGTATTAAAACGATTTTAGATGTGCAAATTAGAAAATCATGTGACCATCACAACAAATTAAAAGTCGCAACGGAAGGGTGTATATAGGAACTATACGTTTTGACATTGCTATTCGTTATGTAAGTACTGCGATGTCCACGAAAATTGATTACTTCTGGAAAGGGTATTTATTAGCCCTTTTCGTTGCAAAATATTCGTATACTAAGATCATAAAGATGTATTCAGGTCAAACTTTTAGAATTTCCAAGACAAGAAATTGAAACACAAAATAATTTAGATCGAGTTGTGGCCTCAGGACTTTTCATAGAGACCTGCAATAAGTTGTACCCCAACCGTTACAGATATAACTATAATAAGTCTCGTGCCATTTTCTAACAATCAACTGATGAAAGTAATTCTTAAAGGTACTACATTGCATGTTGCCAAACTCTTAAAATATTTAATGATAATCGCTAAATACTGCGCCAGGAGTAAATTAGGGATTAGGAAAATTAATAAAAAGGAAAGTTGAAACCTACTTATTAGTATATCAGTGTTCTGAAACCCTTTATATCGTAGAGAAAGGCTGGCTTTATACATGGCATAAATTCACCAAGATGAGGCTTTCAGTCATGCCTCACATTTAATTGTCATATATCTCAAGCAACTGTGTCTATTCTAGTCCACATGAAGACATACTTTTTCAGTACAAAAGCTAGGAAACTAACATTCTTCATACATTAGGCTGATTATGGAAAACATGAAAAGAGGAGTAGTGGGTTTTATATGTGACACATTTATGATAGAATCTTTTGGAATGGAAACGACACTGAAGAGGTATTTATTATCAATAAAGAAGATCGTAAGGTTGAACATGACCGATGATGGCGACATGAACTAGAATGTGTTGTGAGACTTCAAATTGATTTAATATTATGTAGTCAATCCTCTGCGTTATGCTAGGGAACAATTATTATAACATATAACACTTTTTGCTGACAAAGTGTAATCTCCAGATTACTAGTTTGTGTTGCAGTGCTTTTCAGTAAAACTGATAATAATATTAATGAATCTTTCTTTACTGCCCTTTTAAAAGATCCAATAAGAAAGTAAACGAATCTCGATTTTTTTATTGCTGCATAAAGCTGAGGATAAAACATCTTGCTTAATTTTAGAGGTTATCGGGTCAGCCGCGATGTGAATTCACATAAATCACTGCCCTATGCGTAGAGGAAATACAGTAAAGTAAATAAATAAATACAGTAAAGTACATGTGCAATTGTGAAGTATAGTGTTTTTTTTATGGGATAAAAATTAAATATCTGCCATAACCTCAGGTGATCTCTATATTTTTACAGTTGGAAAGTCTCGCTTTTAATTTTATTTTACTTTTTATTGTGAACATTTGTGAACTTTAATGCTTGCTGTTTGTTGTTTTCACACTTTGAATAAACTTAATTCTTCATCACTAATTTTCTTTCATCATTTGATCAATTGTCAGATATCTTAACACTAAGTTATTTTCTATATGCAGCTTTAAATTTCAGTTATTCTTGAATGTAGGTCATTTTGAATGAAATTAAATCTATTATATATAATATGAAAAAGAAGACATACATCCAAAAAGCACTTGAACTAGAGGAAAAAAAAGTAAACGTCTGCTTTAACATAAACAATTCCAGATCTTCAAACAACTTGGCATTACGCACATTGCTCCATTTTACAGGTGTTTTAAAAGTGGATTTACATTCAGCGTAACTCCAAATACACCACACCACCTTGTGTTCAATGGAAATATTCTTAAATAAATTACGAGCCAAACTGATTTACAGCACATAAATAAAACAATAATACTCGTTTCTTTTAGTTACCAGACAAATATTGGGGATAGAGAAAATTGTTAACTTTTCTGGCAATCTTTATATGTTTTTAGAATCAAAAGTAAACAAAGCTAATAAATAAAGTTTTCAGATCTATTCTGAAGGTTCGTAATATTCGGGATAAAGCTAAACAGTCACTTTTTATTGTGAAGAAAAAGAATAAGCATTCATAACGAAAGAACTGTGTAAAAAACTACAATGTGTTTGTTTCTTATTTTACTACATAGGTCACTGCTTAGGACAATTTGAAGTAATATGTTGAGTTTAGGTCTTCTTATCTTTGGAAGGACATTGAATTTTTGGAGAGAATTAGGAGAATGATACATGGGATGAAAAGGTTGCCATACGAGGACAGGCTAAGATCCCTTATATTGTATTTTCTTTTGAAAGGAAGAGTTAAAGGATGTCTGATTGAAAACATTAAATTTTTAAGGGAATCTATAGTGTGATATATTATCACTTTGTTCCTACTTAATGGTCAGAATGGTAGGACTAGGTGCAATTTTAGATTTGACAAGGGAGGAGTCATGATCATATAAAAGTTTTATTTTTCTAACAGTATGGTTAGTTTTTGAAATGGTAACCTTCAGATGTTGTAGAAGCAGTATTTTTAATTTCAGGTCTTTTAATTTCAAGTCTAATCTAAATCAACTTAATCATAAAGCCTTAATGGCTAGTTTCGATGTTATATCCCTCTTTACAGAAGTTCCAACCACTGAAGCCTGCAAGATGGCTCTAGAACTCTATATCAGAGATCCTAACCCAACTATAGACGTTCCCAGCAATCAATTAGCAACCCTCATAGAATTCACCACGATAAAGACAAACTTCATGTTCAACAACCACAGCTATATACAAACAAATGGCCTAAGCATGGGCAACTCAGTATCACCAGTTCTAGCCAATATTTTTATGATACAAATTGAATCACAAGCAATTAACACAGCATTACATCCACCACTATACTGGTACATATATGTAGATGACACAGTTGCGGGATTCAGATCTACAGAACACGTACTTAATTTTTTCAATCACATTAACTCTATACATCCCAACATTAACTTCACATGTAAACAAAAAGGAAGCAATCAAATATCATTTCTTAACCTCAAAATTACAAGAACCGACACACAATTCAAAACAGAAATCCACTGATAAATCACTCATACTGGACTATACATTCCTTGGGACTCAGCACATGAAACAAAAGAAACACTCAACATACTAAGAAACCAAATAAACACAGCCATAAAACTATGCTCACCAGATAAAATTAACAATGAATTGGACAAAATAAAACAATACTTCATCAACATCAATAAGTTTCCTCCACAAACCGCAGAAAACATACGCGCACACCTAGACAGAAAGCAAAATCAACCAACAAAAGTATATATATCACGAATCAAAAAATCACGAAACCATTTAGTGCTGTATACCATATATTCCCGACATCAGCAGACAAATAACCAAAATTTAGCAAAAACTAGTAACGAAATATGACATTCCAGTTAATACCAAATTTATTCATAAACTAGACACAAAACTGAGGTCTATACTATGTAAAAACTACACTGACAAACACCACACCAACATTATTTATAAAATACAATGTGATAACTGCCACGACTTCTATATTGGAGAAACAAGTAGAAAAATGGAAACGAGATTCAAAGAACATAAAAAGTCACCTTTACACGTTTTTGAACACTGCAAGTCAAATGAACACAACATAACCATAGAAAACACTCAAATACTAAATAAAGAAACAAACGCAAAATTAAAGAAGCCTTACTTATACAACAACTTAAACCGAGAATAAACCAATATAAAGAAACGCCTTTATGCATACATATTTCTCTACAAGTGGGTTTTCTCAACATCACTGAAATCCCTCATTGTTCTTAAATATTATATTATTTGCCCACTTTTTTATTTTGGCTACAACACCAGTGTGAAAATGTTGTGATAGTTATCGCGTATATTTCGGTTATTCAATCGATTAGCCGTGAAATTGTACAAAAATTTTGCTTTTTATTTCAGTCGAGGCTTCTCAGCGATTCAAGGATAAGTCTGAATGCTTATAACGCTAAAAATTGAGTTTCAATACCCATGATAAGCACAGCATGGATAGCCCATTGTTTAGATTTGTGATTTAAAGCAAACAATTAAATCAAACCAAATATTAATTGAGATATTTCCGTTTGAACGTCATTTGTAAACTAGGCCCACAAATGTATGCGAGGAAAAAATAAACTAATTTATTATAATTACATGTTCCAGACTTCGAATTATTTTCCCAAAAAAATTTTAAAAAACGCTATAACAGTTTGTTTGATTTCCACATAAACAGAAGCAATGATAAAAAGGGATGTTTTAGTATGTAGATGAATGTGTTGGAAAACCTTGATACCGTTCTTGAAAACATTCGAATTTTTATCCAATCAAATCCTAATGAACTAATGTCCTGGGCGAATGAATAGTTCTATTCTGCTAGGAGCCATATAAAATGACTAAAATATTATTGAATTATAAATGAAGTATTGTTAATGATTGTGTGGATTACATATTGATTTGTTGACACTTATTTCATACCTTTATAGGGGGAGAAGACTATACAGTTCCTTGATCAAAGTAAAATACAGTTTTTCGATAATTATGTATTATGTTTGAGAGAAAAGACACAGTGAGCTATCTGTTGTGTCCGTCGTGAGGACAATCTATTGTTTCTGTTTTCTTATAACAAAGCCACATTGGACTCTCTGCTATCTACCGAGGGGAATCGAACCCCTGATTTTAGTGTTGTAAATCCATAGATTTACCGATGCTTCAGCGGGCGACTCATCGTGAGGAACTGAACGCTGGAGTTTAGCGTTTTAAATATAGCTCGTAACTGGATTCTCTTATATGCTAGATATATTGCCAATAAAGTTAACCGAGTAAATATTGTACAAATTCTGTGATACTATATCTTCATTCATCAATTAATCAACTGCTTTTAATCCCCCAGTTGTTCAACGGTACTACACTAAAATAAGGGTTTGATTCCTCGCAATTGATAGATCAGAGATAATTTTACACTAAACGCAACGGATTTGAACCATAGATTTATAATTTCATACCTTAATACCGAGGGTCGCGGGTTAGAGTCCCTGTCACAACAAGCATGCGTGCCCTATCAACCAGGGGGTTGTTATAATGTAACGGTCAATCCCACTATACGTTGGTAAAAGAGTAGCCCAAGAGCTAGCAATAGGTGGCGATGACTAGCTGTATTCCCTTTAGTCTTACACTGCTAAATTAGGGACGGCTAGCACAGGTAGTGCTCGTTTAGCTTTGCGCGAAATCCAAAAACAAACAAACAAAACATGATACCTTAACAAAAGTTACGTAGTTAAACAAGATAACATTTTGTTGTTGTTGTTTTTCTGCAGGATATTTCGGTGATTTTAAATTAATAGTAAACACTTTCACTTTTGTATGATCAGCTTAAACAGTAATTAATTAGTTATTAAATCTACTTGGACAGCCTATTGGGCTTCTACAGTAAATTTTATTTTATCAAGGTTATAAAATATTTAAATTTTTTTATCTTCATTGTATTTTATAAATTATGTTGTATTGGCCTTTGTGTCTGTACAAAATCCTCAACTTGAGCTGGACCTGTTGAAAATTTTAACATGTTTTATTATTTTTAACTTTATATTAAAAAAATTCGCTAATTGTAAACCTTATAATACAAACATGACAGTGTCTCTCTAGTTTTATCGTTTGTGAGGTTTTTTAATATTAAACTAGAAGGTAATAATTCATGTTTTGGGTACAAAACATTTGGTTTTTTTTATTGTAGTATTTTGTATTTGAATACACAAAGTTTACTAAATATTAAAAAAAAATTGTGACGTTAATACACTTTGAGGAAAAGTAAGGTCATTGTCAGTCTAACTATTTTTCATCATGTTGTGTTTATAGTCAGTATTACTTCTAAACAATGTGCCTGTTCTGGTGACTAGCAGAAAATATTGGATGGCTAATACACAATGCAAAATGATCTCACAGAGGACACAACATTGGCTAAATGCTTCATAGTTTTGACCTATACACAATACACTTATACATGCATGCTATGTTTTAATTTTCAATAAAAGATAAATGAAATTTATGGGTAAATACCTGTGAAACCTTTGGTTTATCAAGTAAAATCCCAGATGATTTGTTGTAACTTGAAATCAACGTGGCTGTCTAATCTTTGTCAAAGCTCAAGATAGAATGGCATTACACAGGGTGGGGCAATACAGCACATTAGTTTCACTGCATTCAGTACATTTCTATGGGACGCACGACACATACTTCCATCTTAATGAAGACGTTGAGTTCTACAGATGTATGTTTCTTTTTTGTTAATTGTTAAGCAACAACGATGATTGTGTTTTCCATATTTTATGAATATATGTAGGTAACAATATTGATGGGGCTGAGGGGGGCTTGGCTCTTTGGGGGAGGGTTCAAGTCCCCCCTTTAGCGCCGCCACTGCACCTCAGATGGCCAATTGTACAGCTTTGCATTTAACAACGAAAAAACAAAATATTGAGAAACAAGGTTCGCTAGGTTAAAAGTGATATCTGTTATAGCTCGTGTATCTGTATTCGGACTTTGTTTTTGTGAGCTTTTGTTTTTTTCTTTAAATTATACTATACTCACAAATATCGGCACAGCTTCTTAACAGCTGATAAGTATATTTCAATTCAATTATTTCCGAACTTGTCCCCCCGATGGAATAGAAGTTAGTCATAGGATTTACAATGCTGAAATCAAATTTCGATTCCCTTCAGTGGACATATCGCCCATTTGGCTGTAAGAAAATGTACGCATTCCTGAACTTTTTATGCAAAATACTTCATACCTTTTAATCAGCGGCATATCCCTGATTCATGTAATTTGTTAAAAGTAAACTAGAGTATTTTATATTTAAAAAGGGTAAATCGCAATAAACAATTTAAGGGTGAATAAAAAACATGAGATTTATTTTTATTCTGATTTTTTACTAAAATTTTTACGCACTTCCAGAAATGTATCGGTATATCGCTACATGTACCCATACTCCAGATTGGAAACCACTATTTTAGCTGTGAAGATAAAAAATAAACCTGCTTAACGTGCTTATTCCAAATAGGTCTCTGGTATTGTTCTTGCTTTAATTTTAGCGTAGTTATTTAATAGGATATATTGTGTTTTGTCTACCACGGATAAATGAACACCGGATATTTTTAGGCATTATAAACCTATGGACTTATTGCTGACCCGAAAGAATACCACCAACGTTGAAAATGGTCATTCGTATTCTCGTAAAAAGTTAAAAAGTGTTATTAAAAAGATAGAGTTTTGAACTCTTGTTTAAAAGAAGCCACATCTCTGTGTTGGATTGATTTTACGTTTAACACACAAAGCAGATAGTAAGATTGTTATTGAGAATTACACGAATAAGTGAATGAGATTCAATCACTTCCTTGATTCAATCTAGCGAAATCGAAGTCGAAAATGCTGAAGTAATTATAAGACATACGTTAGTTATACGTATTTATTTACAATCCATGTATTTATTTAAAATTAAATTTTTATTACGTGGGTGTATTGTTGATTACAATCGTTTAGTATATAGCAATTGCTCAAAAACGATAATCTATATTAAGATGCAATTTTTTATCATTGTGTTCACAAAATAACATAAGCCTAACAACGTTGTTCACGAAACTGAAGTGTTATGTTTCTTGGTGTTCTTGTAATTTGTCTAACTAGAATACTCGCAAAATTAAAGTTATATTCATCCTTCTTCGTGGGATAAAGAAATTGGTATTTTCATAGCTTTTATTAGGTTTAGTTTTAACAACATAGTTTTGTTCAAATTTATTGAATTATAGATATCATTCTCATAGTGTTAACTTAAGCATAATTTGTTGAATTTGTACTGCAGAAATTTTAATATTTAAAATAATAATAATATTAAAAGTATAGATAATCTGTTGTAGCGTTAAAACAAAATTAGTTTAAAGTGAATTCTAAAAGATAATGAATTTAAGCAGTTAATTTTAGTAGTAGTTCATTTGACAGTAGCAATACCACTGTTACTAGTATAAGCATTATTTCTATTAGTTTAAGAAAAAGTTGTTTGCTAACTGGATAAAGACTGACTTGGCGATTATAGTGAAGACTTTATTTAACAAAGATTAAGCAGGTGAAATTCGTTTTTAATTGAAAATTGGTCATCAAAAATGCTTGAGGAAGTACTACAAAAATTAAGTATCACAGGGAAATCTTTTCTTCCATCATCACTGAAATACATGTTGACTAACTGCCAAGAGAGTTGTCCTGCAACTGGTTTTAATACTGAAGTGTCTAAAAGTAGTGAATACAGTGCTAAACAAACTTGCAGCTATAGTGACAGTATTAGAAAATCAAGTAGCATAAGGGGAAATTCTTTAACATTAGGTAAAAATAATTTTTTTGGTAAAGTGCCAAAACATCACTTAGCTGATATTAGCCGAGAACGTTTCAAACAACTGTTTGATTTTGATCCAGAAGAAGACAATGATGCTAACAGTGGAATTTTGTGTATTGTTTCTGATGAGGCTAATTTTCACAATGATACAGATGAAAAGGTAAGATTTAAATAAATGTTTCATGACATGTTTGTTTTAGACTTATTTCGTCAAAATACTTTCAAATCTATATGAGTAATTTGAATAAGAAATTGGTGGAAGGTAAGCAATAAAAAATTATGCATTGGTACAGAGTATTGCCTATCATAAGATGTGTACATATTTTCAATCAGTGTAAGGAAATGGTGTTTCCAAAAATTAGAAAATGAACTAAAAATTGGACTTTTGTGATCACATTTGCTTTTGTAAATGCTGCACTTTACCCTCCATGGATAGAAATAAAGGAGTGAAAATGATATTTCTTCATGTAAAGTTGAATTTCTTCATAAATTGTTGTTGCTGGTTTCGTTTTGTTGTTGTTTAATCCAAGTGATATATTTATTTTTATTAGTTATGACCAGAAGAATATAGATGGACCATGCATTCCCAATAGGGAAGGCCAGTCAAAAGAAAAATTCTTCAAGCAAAGTTAAATTCCTTGGAAATATGAGAACTTAATATTTTAGTACCTCTGCACTCCTTTTTTTTGTATTTTAATTATTATAATACAAACTTTGGAACAAAAATTGGACCATTCTGTCCTTCTATGGTGGCTTTTTTAATCCATCCTTGAGAAAAGTAAAAATTTTAACACTTATTTTCCAGGAATTAATGATTCCCCAAAGTCCTGGCCTCAGTAACTATCAAAGGTAACTGTTTCCATTAGTTAGTCAACTTGTCGGAAAAATAAAATTGTCATAACTGAGTCTAGCCTGTCTTTTCCAAGCCTTAAACTTATGTCCTCTCATACTGTTATATTATTCTTGTGTCTTCCACTCCTTTGACTGTTAAGGAGGTGTGAAGGGTGTTGTAGCAGGAAGCCAGCTATGCTCTGGCTCATTTAGGCTCCCTCTGTGTCTTAAATGTCTTTTTGAATGTGGAATTTAAATGTTCACCTTTTTCAGAAACTACTTCAGGTGGAAAATAATTCCATACATCCACTGCTCATTGAAAGAAAAAGACTTAGTTAAACCCAATATGAAACTCTGTGCATATGTGTGTATTTTTTATTCTAGTGTATTTTAGGTATGTAATTAACTACAAAGAAATATGGAATATTTAATCGTTCAAGGCCTTTAATAATTTTAAAGGCTTCAATTAAATCGCCTTCTAAACACCAGGTTTTAAGTGTCGTGAGGTAGTTCATGCAACCTCCTTCCATAAAAAAGTTTATGATAACCTGTTATCATCTAATATAATTTTCTCTAAACTTATTCAAGTAGATCCATATCTTTTTGAAGATGTGGATGCCATGCTTGGCTACAGTACTATGGATGATGTCTAGTAAGTCATTTGTATAACCCTAGCATCATATTACATTATTTATTTTGAATCATTGTTATAATTCAACCTAAGACCTGATTTGTAGCTTTTGCATGGCATGGCCAGATGGGTTAAGGCATTTGAGTTGTAATCCGAAGGTTGTGGGTTTGAATCCTCGTTGCACCAAATATTCTTGCCATTTCCACCATGAGGGTGATATAATGTGACAATCAATCCCATTATTCATTAGTAAAAGAGTACCCCAGACTTGACAGTGGGTGGTGATGACTAGCTGCCTTCTCTCCAGTTTTACACTGCTAATTTAGGGATGGCTATTGTAGATAGCTCTCGTGTAGCTTTACACAAAACTCAAAAACAAAGATAAAACTGTGGGATTTGTGGATAATCACACCCAGGTCTTTATCTTTTTTAACAGATTCAGTTGGACTGAATCAGCTACAAAATAGTCATATTGTTCAGTGCTGAACCTTAAGTGTAAAGAAACATTTTTTGGGGGAGCAAAAGACATCTGAAACTCAGTTGATTAGTTTATCATATTCCACTGATCTTTTTGTAGATAAGCTGCATCAGCAAAACATTGTTATACAATGGAAAACTTTATCATATGTAAATAATAAAATGGTGCCAAGCATAGAACCTAAAGGCACTACACTTTAACAGAAACTCGCTGAGATGTTGTACCATCTTTGTAAAACTACTCTTGTTTGTGCATCTGTTATGGAAATGATGTGTGCATGAATGGATATTTACATAGTAAGGTACATGCATGCACTACCATCAGAAACAAGAACCAAGTATTATATATATTAATAGGCTAGCAGAGACCCATTGGGCATTTGTGTTCAGATTAGTGTCTTTATTGCAACAACACATTTTTAAATACAGGATTTCTAGAATAATATAAACAAACTCTAATCACAAATACTGAAAATTTGTTATATTGTGATTCTGCTGGCAACATGCTTTATAAGCATATACAGTAAGAATTTTATCCAGAAAAACAGTGCAAGTGCCTACTTACACCAGAGAGCTGGAAAGTTCAACTGAGAAGTTACTTTAACTGTTCTATGAATGAAGAAGAAATAAAAAAAGTTGGATACAAATATACTTTATTAACCATTTAGTACAATAACATTAAAAGCTAGAAGATTTCAAAAATATCTGGCATTAGTTCCCAGAATTAAATTACAAGTTTATTTATCATTAGTATTAAGTACAACTATAGCTTAGTAAATGTATATGTAAAAAAACTGTACAGCATTAATTTATCTCTTGTACTTAACATAATCCAAATACTCCTTAAATTAACTAGACCTCTTCCAAAGATTACACTTTTTCTGGGTGGCTCAGTCTTTCTGTTAGCCAATAATGGATATGGCAAAAGAAATCAAATACCTTAATCCTGTCAACCACGCTCCCACCCAGATAATCTTGTAAAAATCAACAAAATTACCTCCTTTTGTCTTATTGAAAAGGATTCAGAGAAGGGCCATAAATATGATTCCAGAAATAACCTCTCTCAACTTAGCTTTTCCTGAGAAAAAGAAGATATTTGTCGAAGGAAACCAAAACTATAAACAGTACTCTAAGTGAGACCCAACTGAGAAATGTAATTGCCTCCTTTCACTTATCAATAATGACTATAAATGCACCTGAAATTTGTTTTTATATTACTTCTAGTAACAGAGTATTGCTTGAATAACATATTCACTGTCAATATTCTTTTCTTCAGTCATACCACTGATCTAGTTTATATTAAATATATTATCCAAATTATGATAACCCAAATCCATTACTTTGCAGTTACTTTTATTAAAGGATATTTTCCAAATAGTTGTCATTTTGGTAATTAGAGTGAATTACTCACAAAATGAAGGTTGCAGGACTGAAACCAATTGCTTAATATGTTTGCTCTTTAAGCTACATGGGCATTAATATACATTAATATACTGTAATTGTTAATCCCACTATTTGTTAGTGAAAAGTATCCCAAAAGTGAAGTTAGGCAGTATTGTGTAGTTGATTTTCTTCTAATGTTATCACTTCAAAGATGTTGATTAATAATTGTCTAAAGGTATATAATTCCATTAAGTCATAAATGGTTTATATGAAAAGAAAAATGTGCTACTTAAATATTGCTATGTGTACAGTAAGCTTCAAATCATTTGATATGTTGATTCTCAGTATGAATGTGTGTACAGTTTCATCCAGGCTGTATTGTAAAATGTAGACATCTTAGTCATTTTAATGTCTACTTTCTAAACTTGCATTCTTACCAATCTTTTCTCATAAAAGCTCATGGTATTTTCATACTTAAACTTGTTTATTATTTAACATCTCCACACTGATAATGGAATTAGAAAATAATTCAAAAATGTGTGTAATTACTTTTGTGATATTACTTTGATTTTAATATTTCTCATGAAGCTATGATTTTCACTTTATGAATTGTTTTTCTCTTTGCACAAACATCTTGTGTCATCACAAGTAATCTTGCAAAATAGTAATTGTTGGATCGTGTTTGTTTTTTGTAGGATCAATGTAAATACTTCAACAGATTATATATCGTTTATCATATGCTTTGAGAAAAATACTACTTCTATCACATGGTACTTAAGGGAAGGTATTTTAAATAATTTTTGTAACTTTATTATGTTAGTTTTATGAAAATCTGTAGGAAGGATTGGTTGGTTTTGGTGTTTTATGGTTCAAATCACCTAGACTATCTGCACTATGTAGGGACAAATCAAGAGAACAGTATTATTCATATTTTTAACTTGCTACAGGTTTTTGCTATGCCATATATATGATACATTTTCATTTGCAGCACTTTAGTATTAAAAAAGAAATTGGTCCTTAATTTTTTTCATACTTGAAGATGTCTGCCATCTTGAACAAAAAGTAGCTTAAAAGGTCTAGTTAAAATCCAAAATAGATTAGTCTCAAGAATAATCAATTCTGGTATGGTACATTACCTCATTTCTCAAAAATAATTATTCTCTTTCTGTTTTGCCCTCTACATGCAAAAACATTTTGCACATACCACAAGCCTTCTATCTCCCAAAGGAATTGACTGGCTCTAATGCATTTTTCATTCAAATTGCCATGCATCTCACCCCTCCACCAATAAATGTGTGACATGCTATCATGACACGTGGCTCCTTCTACTCAATTCTATCAAACTGTCACTTCTAATTTGATAGGACTCATGTTCAGATGTTTTTCTTTTGGTGAAATTTGTGCACAATCTTAATAGTTCAATTGCTGAAGTGGGAAAATTTCATTATTGTCTTTTTTTTTACATATTTGCATATTTTATATGAAACACTTGTTTGATTTAGGTATTTCTGCAATGAATTCTGATTATCATGTTTCTACTTTGGATGGTATACCTTTAACACTGTTTTCACAGGCTGCATGTGGAGAAAACGTATCATTGGATTTCTCTACTTTTATCCACCTTGAGATTGATTGTTACATGTCCTTTTAACAAGCCAAACCTGTTTGGACTAATGAAGATGTGATAGCTTTTTTACACTGATGGGTTGTGCAATGTTTTCTCTACCCTTCCTGTAGAATCAGCTAGGCCTAAAAATTATTATACATTATTTTTCAATATGTTTTATTCAATTCTCCACTTTTCTGTGGTTCCTTATTACCTCCATTTTTGTTGTCTTCAGCTCTTGTATTACATGTATGGTTTTGCTATAGCTGGGGTTTTCTGAGTCATGATGTGACCTTGTTTCAAGTACTTTTACTATTTTTTTTTTCATGGATTTCTGTATTTCATTTTGGTGATATGTTTTCAATTATGTATCTGAACTTCATGTAATATGTGCATCAACACTCAACTGTTTCCTCTTTGATTGCACATTTGTTTCAGTTACAGCCATGACATGCTCTTGTACCTTTCCCTTCCTGGTCCATATGTAAAATACCTGTTCTCTTTCTAGGGGTTTCTCATCTCATCCTTTTATTCACAGATGATGGGAATGATGACAACAATACCAGAGACTAAGCAGAGAGCTCTAGTACAATAGAAGCTTCACTGTATTATGTTGTTATTGTTTGGTAAAGTTCCATCGGTTCTTCAAGCTTTATCAGAGGGATTTGTCATTCAGTTCATTTCCTCATGTCCTTTGTCCCTGCTACCAGTCTGCTTCTGTCTGAGATGGTACAGGTTAGTTTTTTGTCTGTTCATGCTTTTTTGCCTATTCATCATCATTCTTCAGGCTTTTATTTTATCCTCACACCAAACAAGAGACTGATAGCCTGTACTACATTTTACCATGGAGTTATTTCTCACCATTAGGTGTGCTTCTTCAGGTTTATTGCTGATAAAAAGTTGTTATAAATGCTTATTTGCATATCTTTATTTCATCCCTTGAGGACCTGTCTTTGGTTTCTTTATTTTGCTCACTGCCTTTTAGACTTGTTTAGGCCCTTTGTTTTGTCAGTTGTTTACAGCATTTGTTGATCACTTATATGCCCTTAGGTTGCACTTTCCTCTTTCTTTGGTTGACGTGCTATTTTTTGTTCATTCCAAACAGGGGTCCACCTGTTACCCTTATCACCTATTCCTGGAGACCGCTATAATATACTGTTACCAAGTTGGAAAAGTCCTTACTTTAATCTCTCCTTTACCCTGTACATTTGGTTATTTTTATTTTTCTATGTACATCTCTCTTGGGCTTGCCCTTCTCTTAGACTTCATTTAATGGGTTTTCAGCTCGGTTATAGTTCTATCACTTTTGAGGATGTGATCTTCCATGTACCTTTAATCTCTAGATCAGGCTCTTTTATGGGCTTTTCATAACCAGTGGAGTTTTGCTGGAATCCTTAGTCCATTATTCTTACTATTTCTCCTACCCTTGATCAGTGTTCATAGTTAAATATGACTTGTGCCATCAGGTGCTCCACATTTTATGGATACATCACTTTGGGGATTGAGGCATAGGCTGATCAAGTGGAAGATTTGGGGTTTTTGGTCTATGGCCAAGAGGTCTTATCCTGTCAAAGCCCTGGAGTTTCTAGCTGTAGGTATTGTTTTGGCTTATTTTCTCTATTTGGTAATGATCCGTTCTTACTTTACTTCATTGGTTGCTTATTTCAATCACCAGGGCAGCACCCATTCTTTATCTGTCTATATTCACACATTAGATATTCCGTTTGGGCTTATACACTTGATACTGCTGTCGTTATATGTCATTTTCAGGATGCTTTCACACTTTCATGGATTGGATTCAGGTGTAGATAACAAGTACCTGATGGAATGGTCTCAAAGTCCTTTTTGTTTTTCAGTGGCTTTGACTTCAGTGGAGTACTCCTCACTTTGAGATTTTTGCTACTTCTCTTAAATGCAAATTGCCTTGTCTTGGGTCTCCAGTTCCTCATCTTCGTGCTAAGGCTATCAATGTTTTCAGCCAGGATTGGACCTACATATTTGTCTGTCCTCTTGTTGTTCTTCTTGGGGTCATTTTGATCATCCTTAGCACTTTGTGATCAGTCCTTCTCATATCTCTTTCCTGAACATCTCTTGCTGTGGTTTCCATGGTTTTTATCCACCTCCAGCTTCATTCTCTATTACCTTTTCCTCTGTCTCTTCTTCACCACCTTCAGTCACTGCTGTTTCATCCAAACCATTCTGTCTGTCTTCATGCCTGGTTTTTCCTCTAGTCGTTGGCAAGATGATTTGGCTTCTTCCAACGGTTATCCTCTCTTCTGGCATATTTCATTCACTCTTCCTCCATTAAAGTTTTTTCAACACAAATGGAATTTTTCTGTCATTCGTTTCTTGGTCCAGAGATTTCCCCAGACCAACACTCTGTTCTTTGTCATGTGAATTTCTTCTCTTGACTTTTGACTTCAGGGCTTCCTGTCTCCTCAGTCTCAAATTTTTAGGCAACTCTGCTGTCCTACAGGTTTCTTTTTTCTGATCCCACAGGTATTTACCTGTAGATGGATTTCTTCCAGATTTTTCATTCACAGTGATGAGTGACCTTTCTAAATGTGTATATTAATGGAGTCCTGCACTATCTATGTTGCCTACATTTGAACCATTCTCCCAGTGTTCATTGTTGCACCTTCACTTACGTCTTCCTTTCTTTCTGTTTCATTTGTGCATGTCAGTGGACAGTTAATTTGCCATTAAAGTTTCACCTGTTGTTTATCAACATATAATACATATTATTTCTCCTCCCTCACACTTCAGTGGCTTGTGAGGATTGACTCCCTTGTTTAGAAACTTTCCCCTTCACACATTTTTCATTGTCCTGATATAGATAGTCCTCTCTGTTATATGTTGCCATCACAACTTCCTTCTATGGTATCCATTCCAATCTCTCTTCTTCTCTTGCAACCATACCCTGTTCATGTTCCTCTTTTTTTTGCCAGTGGAGTTTAGCTCTTCATTTGGTTCTTTTTCTTTCTTTTTATCATTTTCTTTCTGTATTTTGTTCCGAATGTCTTCTCACCCAATTTGACACCTGACATTTTCATTGGTATTTCTTCCTTGTCATCTCTTGGAGATACTTTTGAAATCAGGCACGTAGAAACCATGCCTCTCCTATTTGCATGAAGTTGCAAATTTCTTCCTTTTTAAATTATTTTTTGCCTTCTAGCCATTCTAGAGTATCAGAGTTCAGTATGACTTTAACTGGGTAAATTTTTTGTTTTTAAGAGCCCTTTTATGTTTTGTTAATGTTCATTGTTTAGACCTCTCTCTATCGTGATTGGTGCCTGAACCAATGGTTCTTTAACTGTTTGAATCTGCCCTGTGAAGCCTTGTCAGTTTGCGTATTATTAGCTCCATGGCCATGCATTGCACGCTGTAGAAATGGGGTGGTCTACATTGCTTGTAAGTTTATTCTCATGGAATTGCTTCATAAGTTTGCCCATTCCAGTTCATACCCTCCCCCATGGACTACATGGATAAAGCAGAAAGGGTAAGCTGCCCATCCCTTCCATGCCATGTATTGAATAAATAAACATGATCTGATTTTACAAATAGGGTTTTGTGGTCACCCATTGCACAATCTCAGATGTTGTCATTCCTCTGGACTCCACCATTTTTTTTCTAGTAGAATTTTAATACTTACTACTTTCTAGTTCCAAGCAGCTGTGGTAGTGGAACGTGGAGGTATCCTCCTGAATGGGTTAATGAAATAGAAACAAAATATATAAATAATTATAAAAACCATTCAGTTGAGAGTATTTTTTTTTCTACTGTCTTAGATAACATAACATTCTCAAATATGAAACGTAATAACAAATGGAATGAAATATCAAAAATTGCAATTCACCCTTTCAATTAAGATGTATCATTCTACTTCTATGTAGATGCCAGTTCGCATTGGCTGGATTTTGAGTTCAGAGTAGAACCAATCTTGTTTTACAGATACCTGTATTTTTCCCTCATTTATATTCTTATCGGTGTTGTGGGTCATGGTGGAGGTAGTTCTAGATTGTTATGGTTCTTTTTTCTCCTATCCCTCAATATTTTTTATTTCGAGTATGTTGATGTGCTTGGAATGGTTCATGTCAGTTTCTCTTTTGAGGGAGATGGTTTATGTTGTATAAACATCTCTTTAATACCAGATGTTGGGTTTCTCAATGATTATACTTATGTTCACATGTGCCCCATTCATGAGTTTAGGGGAACCAGTCTCCACTCTAATGAACTTGAAGTGAAAAAAATATTTTCTTTTCTATAATGAACACAATGGTTAATCAATTAGCAAATTTCACTGTATAGTAATTAATAGACTAACTATTTTTTTATTTTTTAGTAGTAGTATTTTATCACTTGATCCAAAGCTAGAATCCCAGAAATCATGCTCAGTGTGAGGCAGCAGCAACTGCCATGTGCAGGTCCCTGAATGATGTTTCTTTTTAATCTAATCAAAAGCACCTCAGATGTGAAAAAAAATTTTAGTCAAACAAACCTCAGCAAGTAAGAAAGAGACATTCGATAGTAACCAACATTAGCTTTATGGTCACAATCCTATTATTCAGAACAGACCATCCAGACTCTTTAAAACGTGGTAGTTTTCCTCTCTAAAACAATGTTAATAACTTCCTTTATAAGTAATGCCTTGAAATCTAAAAGTTTCATCATCCACATGCACTCAGTATAGCCATATCAAGCATGATTATTTATGCTAATTGAGTAAGCCAATATCACATGATGCTAAATGCTCTTTAAGTGGGAGAATTTTATAAAATTTAGCAAATATATGCTTAAAACAGTTGGCAATAAATAATATCCCTTCACATGTATGATTCTTTTGAAAACTTGAGCCGCAAACTGGTAATCTAGTTTGCTTGGTCTAATGAATATGTATCTCCAAATTTTATTCTCCTACAGTTTTGTTGCTTTCCGTCAGTTCTCTTTAACCTATTTACTGCATATGGTACATCTGTGCTCCCACTTCTTACTCTGTGATTGGGACATTTTTCACTGTCAATTATGTTTATACCTATCTCAGCTGTATCTAGGTTCATAATCTTACTGTCTGCATTAAATAGTGCTAACTTCTGGTCTCATTGGTTCATCACACATTTGAACACCACTTGACTCACTTTCTCTATCTTCTAAGCTCTGCAAATCGATCACATCAAGCATACGTATGTAGTTCTAGCAATGCAGGCAGTTGTTGTAGATTCTGCTTAGTTATCTCATATGTTAGTGAAGGGCTGAGTGGAAAATATTGAGTGAAACCACATAACAAAATTAAACAAGATGCCAGTAAAGATTTTCCAAATCATTTTACTCCCATTTGTCACATACTGCAATCTAGAATGACAATAGACATTTGTTTTAGTTGCAATCTAAAGAAGCAGGTGCACTAGAAAATATACATTCTGGCCACAGTGAAATGATTAATCCAAGTGACAGAAAAATACTCCTTGAAGCTGTAATCAAAATTTCAAACTAATAATTGCTCACATAAATTTTTCAGACATGTCCAAAAATTTTGGTCAGTTTTGAGTGATGTTTGTTAAAATACTTTGCACACATGCATTATATTTAAAGCACATTTAACAAATAATTATTTGTTGTAAAGATCTGTTTATGTACCAAATTTGAAAAAATCCATAAAAGCTGAGTATGATTTTCCATCGACTAAACCTTCTGTACTTGTAGTGTAAAGGGGAAAAAAAAATTTAATCAATACTGAAGACATTCTATCTCATGTTTCTTTTAATGAATTGTCTTAAAATTTAATACCTAAAGTAATAGTCCAATAAACCACATCCATTAAAAATGAGTTAGTTTGGATTATCACAATCCCAGCTATAGAAGGTGGAATATCCCTAAACTATCATCCTTACAGAGTGTATCCAACATATTGTTTTATTGGCTGGAAAACACAATATAGTGTGTTTTGAAATTAATGACATGTAGCATTAATTATACCAATATCCCACATCAAGAGGATTTATTTTAACAAAATAAAAATAATCACTTGTTAATAATGCAGGTATATCCTACAGGTTGTTTTGGCTGCATGATACACTATCATATGTCTTGATAAGCATGATTGAATGACACTTGCTTCTTTATTTTGTGTTTTTATGCACAGTTTTCTTGTTGTGAAGTTCGATTTTTTTTTTCTTCTTGCAAACATTTAATTGATGGGCTTGAGGACAGAGTTCATAAATAACAAGTGATTCTTGAGAAATGTGGATTTGATTTTTAAACCTAAACAATTCTGAATTATCATAGAGGTCTGAAAACATAATGAACATGAATTAGTGGATAAACTATTGATTGTAGTTTTAGTTTCCTCATCTTCAAGCTTCACAAGTCTGAGTCTATATATGACAGTGAGATCACTATATTGTAGCTTTGGGATATCATAATTTTGTGACATGAAAAGATATTGTTGAGGAATGGTTTTATTGATGCTATAATCAGTAAAGTTGTTTGGAAAGGAGTTAAGTTTTAAAATGGTATTACAACTGAGTAACTCTCAATGTTAAACTTTGCAGGAACTGATGATATGGTTTACATGAGACATTAGACCTTTCACAATGTTTTCTTAGAAATTAGGTGGAACTGTTTATGAGGATATACAGTCTAGTGCGAGTTCCTCAAAACAACCTATAACAAAGCATCCTTGTTTGTTAAACATGTTAAAGAACAGGGTGGAGCAGAGTATTACTGGCATTCATAAACTTAAATGGTTGGTTGAGGGATTGTCCTACTGAGTTTTGACTGCTTTTTTACAGTTGCTGTGTTAATGATATATTCATAATATCCAAATATGAAGATCAATTAATGAAATGTTTGTAATATTTTAATTTTAAACAGAAGTTAACTTTAATTCCCAGTATGTTTAAGTAATCAGTAAAGTCGTAAATAAAACTGCAGTGAATGAAGGAGATGCTTCTGATTTTTCAAATGAGGCCTAGATTAAACAACCAGCAAACAACTACTGAACATTTATTTAAAAATTAGATATTTGAACTTTATCCCAGGTAAATTATTTCAAAATGATAAAAATGTATATTTTGATGAATTTATTTTTGTCATTTACGAACCTCATCTTATTTTGTAGCGGCAGCATGACCGAGAAGAAATTCGTAGAAAGCTTGCTATGGACTCAGATAGTGAAGACTACTACTGTGGAGAAAAAGTTACTAAAAAACCTAGTCTTTCAACTAGATTGCAGAGTGGGATGAATCTCCAAATTTGTTTTATGAATGAAACAGCTAGTGACCAGGAAAGTCAAGGAAGTGACCATGATACAGAAATCCCCCCTGAAAAAGAAATTGGACCTCCACAATCATCTGCTAAGGAAAATTATTGTAAAACAGACATTTCAAATAAGGAAAAGGTATTGAATTGTATACAACTTGGTTTTGTGTATAACCTTTAGCATATGAAAGTGTAATTAATTTTCTTCTATCTTGTTCTGAGTGTCAATTGTCTCCACATTCTGTTAACTCTCTTCTTTGTTCTCTTTTAGGTATTTTAACCCTTAAACAGCAAGAATGTTGTAGGTAGCAGTATCAGTTGATGATGGTTGCCATTTAAGGGTTAAAATGACTAAAAGGAAGCTAAGAACATTCAAGCTCACTTTTTACCCCCTAAAAATCAAAACCTTGTTAAGTATAGCTCTTTATATCCACATATGGTGCATTTATTCAAATAAATTTAAAATCATTTGTAATAACTGCACATACCACATCATCATGCAACCATTTTATAAATACATTATTCCAGCAAACTAATTTTGTTGAATAAAAACTTCTGTTTATGTCACTAGAAGAAGTAACCATTACATAAAAACATGAGAAACAACTTCCTGGTCTTTTTATCCACATAAATTATCTTAAAAACTTGACATTTGGCAAAAAATTAGTAGAGGCTTTAACCTTTCACAGAGTGTTGTTCAACATGGTAATTGTGTATTTGATGTAAGACATACAAGGTTTTCATTTAACCTACAGTGTTGATTAACAGAAAATTAATGTTAGTGGAGACTGGCAACCTGTTATAAACTTGTTCTACCTTGATTAATTTCTCAATTTCCTCCTTGTTTTAAAATGGAATAATTTCTAACCCTTAGGTGAGTTTTTTCTCCAGGTTTATTGATGACCAAGAAGGACGTTGATTCAGTGGTTTTACTATGGCTTTGCCTTCAGTGAAGTACTCCTCATATTGTTGCATTTGCCACATCAATCAACCACAAACTTCCTCTGTTTTTGTCTCTAATGCCCTCTTGTCCTGGCTGTCAGTGTTTTCAGTCAGGATTGGTCTGAAAAATAACTTTATTTATCAATTTAATAAGTTAATCAGATGATTTAGATCACTCTTTTTCAGGCCCAACTAATTGCTTCTTGCTGGCCAACTCAGCTGTGGTTTCCTTGACTTGTTCAGTTTCAACTTACCCCTCTGCTACCTCTCCCTCTCTTCTTTTGCAACCTTGGTCATTGGTGTTTAAACCCACTTTTTGTGTCCTATTTGTCCTCAATTTTTATCTGGTTTTGTTTCAAAAAAATCGATTGTCCATTTTTGTTTTTGATTTAATGGGCCAGGAGTTTTCTCTGATTGGTACACTGTTCCTTGTATGGCAGAATTTCTTATTTGGCTTTTTGATCAGAGATCCACTCTCTTCTTGATTTCCAGTTATTAAGCTGCATTATCCTACACTGATTTTCCCAAAATTGTAGTATTTTTACCTCTCCTGTTGATCAATTCCATCTGGATTTGTTGTCTTCTGCAATAAGCTGACTTTCCAAACTGGGATGTTAAGGTATTTCATTGCCTCATTTTGCTTTCATTTTAAACCATTTTCCATGTGCTTTTTGTTCCACTTTTCCCCCTATTAGCTAATGGATGTGGATAGCCTAATTTATTTGCCATCATTGTTTCACATACTCTTTATAATCCAACATATTTTCTATATGATCTGGATTGTTTTTTCCTTTCTTAATTAAACCTCAGCTGTTAGGGAGGGTAACTACTCTTTGCCAATTTCCATTTCTTCCATTTCCCAACTTTATCCACAGCCTGATTCTGACATACTTTTATGTCCTGCATGTTCTCTTAGTTGTTATATTACCCACACTGCTTCAATCTGTGGTGCCTCTTTCCTGCCTATTTATTACTAGTTATCCATCCTCTGTTCATGATCTTTTTCCTTCTACCCTCACCAGGTGGGTTCTGCTTTTGATTTGACTGGCTTATACCTCTCTTTTGTCCTCTCCCCCTCAATACTTTATTTCAGGTGTCTTCTCATCTTTGTTGTTCATCAGCTAAAATTCTTCAATATGACATATGGTTTACACTTAATACACTTACCTCATTATTTGCATAAGATCTCCATTTCTTTCTCTTTAAGATATTGTCTTTCATCTGCAGCAGTTTCTCAGATTTCCATGAGACTATAAGATGGGATAAGTTATATTTCTTACATTTTCAAGGGTCTTATTTCCCTTGTCATTGTAATTCTCATTGTTTGGATTGTGCTTCATGGCAAGTGTTGCCTGAACATCTGTTCTTTAACCTTTAAAATCCACAGTGTTGAACCATGTTGACATGTCTACATACATTCTATGCTTACATAGTGCACACTATTGAGATGGGGTGTTCCATAAGATTGTTTGTGAAATTGCTTTGTAAATATGCCCATCCAGGACTGTACCACCCATGGTACATGAGTAAAGCAGAATGAGATAATTTGTATGGTCTGCTTTTAGAAATAGGGCTTCCTGGTCACCCCATTGCACTATCTCAGGTGTTGCCATTCCTCCAAACTCTCCACCACATTTCACATGCTCTTTTTCTTCCACTGTAGTTTTGGAGTCCTTATCACTTTCCAATTCTAGGCTAATTGGGTGGTGGGCCATGAAAGCATTTTCTTGAATGGTTTAATGACATAAATATCAATACAGAAATAGCAGTCAGTGCAGAGTAGATCAGTGGTGTTCTGCTTGTGTAGATGACAAGAAATCATCCACTGTAACAAATTTATAAACCAGGGAGTGAGATCTCAGACTGAAATTCACCTTTCGTTTGGGAACTTTCATTCTTTTTTAGAGTTAAACCAATCAACATAAGTCCTCAAAGATGTATTATGGACATCTGTCTTCATCTCATAATCATACTCCATCTGCGTTGTGGGTCATGATGGAGGAATTTTGGATTTTAGGCTTCATTTCCACCCTAGATGTTGGTGTCCTGGGTCAATATATCGTTATCTGTTAACATGTGACCTGTTCCATAGTTGGTGGTTTGAGATCCCCTCTAGTCTCTTGAATAAAGATGAAAATGATATAACTGTCATTCTATCTCTACATGGATGTCAATTTCCAGCAACATAGGTTTTAAATGTGGTTGACATGCTAAACATAGCTTGTTGCACCCTAGTTACTCTAGACCTTGAGGTACTTCCATTTTCCTTCGCACCAATTGGATGTGCTTTTCTGTTTATTATGCCCATATGTATGACACTTTTCCCAAATGGTCAAAGAGTATACCTGATTCAGAAGTAGGGCAGCATCCCACCTCATATCTTGGAATCTGACTTTCTAGTCTCAAGATGTATCTTTTGGATGCTTTCAAAAGATGCTTTTTCTCTCTCCTTGCACTGATCACTGCACTCTCAGAGTATTCTAGCTATAAATGTGAGCATGAGCAATGTGCCTTATTGAAAATTACAATTTTCCTTTAATGAAAATGTATTTCTGATAGGTACTTATCTACTCACACATCCCACCCTTTCTCCCTACTGGAAGTTGGTGTTTCCATTTTCAGCCAGTACTCGGAGTGATAATTTGGTAGAATTGAATGAAGAGAGTCACATGCATACAAGAGTCTATGGCAATCCCTTTGTTGCATGATAATTTGCGTAAGAGATGCAATGGAATGAGTCATTTCCAGTGGTGGGGAGACATAAAGCATGTGGCATGCAATTTTTTTTTTTTTCCATATAGAGGGCAGCATCAAATGGAAACAGCTAATGGAAGTAAGTACCTATTGGAAATACATTTTCAGTATAGAAAAATTATAACTTCTGTAACATATCTGATTTTGTGTGTGTACCTGAGACTTGTACGTTTGATAAAGTGCTTGCCATATATCATATAGGTACAAACAGTAAATTGGTGTTATAGTTAATATTTTTTTCTCCACTAGAAGGCTGGTTTATTGAATTCACCCTGCAAACATTTAATTATTTTTTAGGAGCTTTCAACACAGGAGAACTTTTGATTAGATCATGCAGTATGTTCCCTATATAAGGTTAATGTAATAAACATCTGTGAATCCAAGAATGACAGTTTAAAGACATAATAAAGATTAGTATTGTGCTAGCTGCTAGTAGCTCTAGTACAGTTAAAAATGTTAACTTACAGCAAATACTAAAGTTTACAACATTTTCTGCTGTCAGTTTAAAGAAAATGACCTGACTTACTCAGGTTTCACTGATAATTTCCTTGATGATTTAGTTATGTGATTATCTTGTACATTTAGCATACAGTTCTTCATTGCAGCTTGATTACTGAGATGTTATAGCAGCTATATATTAAAAGGATCACATTTTTCATCAGTTCAACACATTTAAAAACTTACAATGAGATAGGTGTTACAACTTCTTGGGATGTATTAGGAGAGGAGGATACAGATATCATTAGTGGAAAAGTTTGAATGTACCCACTTACTTCCAGCTGAGCTTGAGAAATTCAAATTCCGCTGAAATGTCTAGATAACACACCCAATGCAGTCTCACTAGCAATACAAGTAAAAATCATGTAAACTGATTTTATTTTTACATGATTTAAACAAATATTAGACTTGATGGCTTCATGTTTTGCTAAGCAACACATTCCATTAGATGTGAAAAGCTATATATTTTGAATACGATAAAAAAATTTTATAATATAAGGGAGCCACTCATAGTAAGGTACAAAAGACAGTTCAAGTGGTTGTGGCTTAGTTACACCAGTTTTCACCCATATGAAGCATTTTTGTTTAACTTTATGAAATAACTTTGAAGAGAAACTGTTGCGCATAATTAAAATAAGTTGTGATATTTAAAAAGAAAATAACACAAGTTTTATTCATAGTTATTAAAATTTAATATATGAAATAAGTAAGACATTACAGTTAATTTTAAAGAGAATAATGTTGTTAATAGTAGCTCTGAATTTGTTAGAAGAAAAAACTACAACTCATTTACTGGTGCCTTCAGAAGTTAAGATTGAAGCCTAGGTTACACAAATAAAACAAAAAAAGTACATATCTTAATATTTTTGTTGCATATCTAAAGCTTTGAAACTGGTACATTTTGTAAACTTTGAGTAGAGGATACTTTCTTTATAGTAATAAAAGAATTTGAAACTTGCATGTGATTCATATATCACTTTTTTCTTAGGCTAAAAATAAATATTACATATATTTATCCATTGCAGTGCTATGTGGGAAGAAGGTGTTTCTACATGTGGAAATTAATGAGCCTCAGTCCAATCACTTTCTGTAAAGTTTCCTTTTTACAATAATCCTATACTTTTTTTAGCAACATTTAATTTCTGTTTTTTTGTTGTTGTTGTTGTTTTTAAACTTTGTACATAACTTTATGCATATGTTAGTGAGTGTCAAGGGATGTTTGTCCTTCAAAAATAATCTGACTCTGTAAACTTTTTTTCAGCAAACAGAACTATTCATTAAGTCCAGCCCATACCACCACCAGCTTTTCATTAGCCTTTTCTTAGAACACCTGTAAATTACAGCCTCTGCCACTTTAGATAGTAGTTTATTCTATAGATTTATCTCCATGGTTGAGAAATGAAATTGCCTCACCTTAAGATATGCCTGATATTTTCAAAGTAGCATTATCTTACAAGTATGAGTAATATCAGTGTTAACATTTTTCAAAACCTTCAATACAAACATCTTGCTGCAAGGATTTTAAGTGGTAACACAGAGCTTCCTTTCCTTGTCTTTTCTCCTTATCTGTGTCATATTGGTCTTATATCTACTGAAAACCATGAAGTTATTACTCAGTCTATTAGTTCATAGTGTTTTATTCACCTGAAACTAAACATAGGATATCAATGAGGCCATAAAGAACTTCTTCAAACACTTGTATGAAAATATGTTTAAATGTAGCCCCTCATAAATAAAAAGCTTTTCATCTATAAATCTGCTTAACAGATGAAGTTTGCTCTATCTGTTAATCCAGACATTCGTTTGTTTACCCATTTACTCTCTACTTGTAGTTAAGCTCATCCAGAATTGAGAGAGAGAAATGAAAAAAGTTATATGAACATTCCAATGAAAGAAAGATACTTAGAAGCTGTCTGAATATAGCTAACTTTAGTCTGTCATTATTTATGTTTCCATCATTTGCTTTGGTCGTATTGAAAAAAAAAAAAAAAATTGGTGAGTTTATTTCAAATAAGAATTTTTGAATCAAAGTTAATTATACATCCAAATAAAACCTGTGTATAATGTTTTGACTAGACAATATCAAGCACAACTTCAGAGGAATCTACAAATAGCAGTCCAGTCTCAGGCACTAAAAGACAGAGGCCATCTTTTTTCTTCAGTCGACCAAAAAGTTGGAATTTGCGGTCATCCCTAAAGGATGGAGAAGAAAAGAATAGAAAAGCAAACCTAGGAGAAGATTTTATGACTAGACATGCACGACTTCAAGCAGAAGCAAGGATGGCTTTGGCTCAAGCTAAAGAAATGGCCCGAATGCAGATGGACATTGAAAGACGAAAAAAAAAGAAATCTCCTATTGCAGATGTGGTATGATTTTTGTAACTGCTCATTTTCTGTACATTTGATTAGATTGCTATTAGGTAAAATGTTTCAGTTAAAATTCAGCAGTATAAATTAATACATATTTGACTATTAAGTGATAAACAACAGTCTATCAATGTTGTAAAATAAAATTATTAGTCAGTTTTTAAAACTAATAAAACATCCAGGGGCATCAATTTAATGTGGCTGTTGTATGCACTTTTGGCACTTCAGAAAAAAACAAAGCAAAAAAATGCTGGATCGAGTAGTTTCAAGTTTCACATGTACTTTTCACAATTGTGTATTTTCAGCAAATGTTATTTTTTATGTGGTATTTGTAAATTTGAGTAACTGAGATTTCATTGTTATATGTTTCCAAGAAAACATTAACAATGCTTATGTTTAATGTAAATTTTAGCTATGGAATTTTATGTCTTTATACATACTTTAAATTTTCCTATAAAAAGTTTTTTGTTTTATAACACTACAGTTTATCTTTGTATTGATTTGTGAAACACCACATATGGTTTCAGTGTGTTTTTTTATAGTCACTTATGTGAAATAAACATTAGTTTTTACTGTACCAAAATTGTAAGCAGGCCAACTTTTCTGTTGTTAATAAGAATGGTTAATCTATTCTATAAGTTTTAGACCTGTTTTATGTGAAATAAAACTTATAAATATTTTAATGACTTTTTGGTGATTTTTCATTGCCTATTCAGTTCCTTAGGCTGATAAGGCTTAATATAAAGCAGGTCTACCTTGTCATCAAAGTACAATTTTTTACAGTTAAATGCAAAATTATTCAGCTAAATCTGCCTCAATTCGTTCCATGAAAAATCATTTTTCCTATTTTATTATAACATCATAATTCGAATAAGGTATAAAAAAGATAAAGCAAGCTTTGAAAAAAACAAAAAACATTAGGACTGTAATTATGATGGAAGTTTATAGTATCTACTTTGGTAAAACTTATTGCATATAGATATGTTGAGAAACAGTGATTGACTGAATTGGGAAAATTACATTTGTATTGAAGTTAAAAAGTCAAATCAGTGATATTTTATTTGACTTTTCTTGAAGTGGATTCCAATGTGCTTAATTCAGTGAAAACAATTTTTCCATCAAGTTGGGATGCATCCAGATATTTGGATGTGATAGTTAAATTTTGATAAAATTACTGCTGCATCAACCAAGGTTGTCTTATTATGAAAATACTTCTTTGTGTTTTGGCTGTCATGCTTGCTGTGATATTTCCCTGTTGTAATGGGACATGGGTCAAAGGTCATGTCATTACATTTTTTGACTTGCATTCAAAATTTTATTGCAGTACCATTTTATTAATCTGTCAATAAGTTTGCTATCAAATTTTAGATTATAATTCAGATTTTAGTATAATATATTAATTTCATAATTTAAAAGTAAATATTAAAAAAACTCGCTTGGTATACTGAATGCAGCGTTGGTTAAGATTAGATGTTTGTGATGTCAAAATACAAAGCCTACAGTTTTGTATAAATTAGAAACTTGAATAACCAAGCCAGAATATAAAATAAGAATCTTGTATCTTTTCAATTTTCTGAAATATGACGTATGTAATAAATCAAACACAATGGCTTTATTTGCCTTTTTTTCATTTTTGAAACCAGTCCCTTGTATACACTTACTTTAATATATGTGACTAACCAATCATCAGCTTAGAATGTTCCTCTAGTGGTTTTCTCAGCCATTTTAATCTATTAAAAGGCCACCACATTCTTTCAAACCAAGATTTCATGAAGCTTGGTTGTGGCTTTAGTCTGCTTAGATCTTAACACAGCTTAGCTACTAAGCTTGATTAGTTATAGTAGAATTTTATGGTATCAGTATAGTAATTTTGATTTTTTTTTTTAATTAATTAATTAATTTTTTTTGGTTATTAAATTGTATATGTAAAACCTAGAAAGATATTTCATTGCATATCCTTCACATGCAAAATTCTGAAGGGTTTGTCATCCTGTGTTAAGCAACAACTTGAGTACAAATGTCCTAGCAAGAAAAGATAACTGTTTGCTTTACTTGTTGATTTATTGTTATATATTTTAGGAAAAACAAGTTTAACTTGTTTCTAAAAAGTAATGATCTATGTACAAGAATTGAAATGTGACTATTTTACAAAATAGTGTACTAGTCTACTAAAACACATCCAAGATAGGGTCACTTAATAAAGATTAAAGGTCAGTTTTATATTACTGGGTACAGTGCATGTGCATCACATCAGTGTGAGTTCTGTAATGTCACAGGCATGACAGAAAGGTCCGTATTGTAGAAAGAGACATGTATATATAAATGTATAGTGTTATGAGACTTTGTATTTTAATCTTATTTGTAGTCATTCCAAAACAATTTTTTTTATTGTTGTTAATGTTTTGTGGTGGTTATGAAGTTAGTCAAATTGACAGACCCCCACCATAGAGTAGAGAAAATAAGAGACAAAATATAAAGTCTTGGTGAAAACAAACATTTTAGAGATTACATAAATAGTATTTGAGATGAAAATCACTTCACACTCAGACAAGTAACAAAACAGACTCAATATTTTCACAAACAAATTTGTAGTAAAAATAATTTATTAAAAAAATTAAATTTACTGGGTACAAATATTTGGAACATTTTCTAAAAGTCTACCAAATCTTGTGAAGTTACAAGTACTGCATCAAAAGTTATAGTGTAAATGTTTAACATGTGCAAATGTATCGCCCAACTTATGTATATTATACCAAGTTAGACACAAAATGGTTCGTAAAAAGCTATAGTTTGATTATCATGCATATTTTTATTACCAGAATAAAATATACAAGTAATTGAAATCTTAATTTTTAACCGGTACATGTTTCACAATTTAGGGTACTGCTGTGTTTAAAAACCTGTTTTTAGTTCTTGTGCAACACTTTTGTGTTTATATTAGTTTAACATTCTGTATGATAAACCGTGTAAATAGTAACATCTTTTGTATTATATGTTTTACTTATGGATTGAATTTGGTTAATTAGTATCATGCTGACAGTTTGATGATATTTCATATCTTAATGAATTAATCTATTTTATGTATATTTGAATAGGTTGGTATCATTCTTCCTGATGGTTGTCATCGTCTTAGTCGTCAACTACTAACTGACATGAACTTGGCACAGCTGCAAGTAATTGTTAATGACTTGCACACACAAATAGAAAGTATGTTTTATCTCAAAATGTGAAATGATTTTGAAGTAATATAACATTCATTACAGTGGGATTTTTAATGACAAAAAATGTGTATTATATTTTTATTAATAATGAATACAACATTGAAACATTTAAATGAATGTTGATACACCTTTATTCTACATACATATCAATTGTAAATTACTTAGTGCTTTGTTGGTGTATAGTAATATTCCATAATAGATCCCAATAAGATGCCAATTGCTTTTGTCAAGAATTTTAAAGGCTACTTTATGATTTTGTGATTTTCTTTTTACATTGAACTTGTGATCCATTTTCAGGTTTTATGCTGTCTTTTAGCAAATCATCAGATTCTAAAAAAAATATCCTAACTGCCAATAGTAACCATCAGTAAATTCATAAAATTCTAACACGTGTCTTTTAATGCTTGTTTTGTAACCTAATGTAATGCCATTAACTTCACTTTTTCAGTTTGGTTTTCAAAGTTTCTGTGCTTAATTATGCTAAACATATTATTTTGCACAATTCTGACCAAAGTTTAGAAAGCTTCTAATTTATTGAGTATTACTTAAATTATCACTTCTGACAATTAAAAACTGATCCCTTTGACAGTAATTGAAGTTTAATGATAAACAGCAGAATAACGTGTACAGTAACAATCATTTACTTCTCAATGTTTTGGATTACATATATTATGCCTTTGGCCAGCTATATCAAATGTAGTAAAAGGTACAAAATTTTATAAAGTTTAAACATTTTATAAAAAGCAATTAAAATAAACAATAAGGAATAGAATAATTAAACGGTTGTAACAGTATTATAAAAGTGTTTAGAACAGATTTAACTCCAGGGAAACTGTGTTATATTTAACACAGTGTGGGAATTATTTATAATAAATAAACTTTAATTAAAATTCAACATTGAATTTGAAATGAGATGAATTTGAAAGTTGTAATCAAGATGAAATGGTGGTTGTTTTCACTGTGTGTGTGTGTGAATTATGGAGCCTGATGGATTTGATAGTTTTCAACAATCTTGCTTGATACTGCCATATGTTCACAGGTTTGCCAGTGTAATTGATGTGCAATTTTGCCACTGTGAGTGTGACATTAAAGCCATCAAGTGTGTTTTTTTTTATATACGATCCTAAAATGTATAGGAGTAGGTATTAGGTCTTTAAACCTGAAAAGATTTTGTATTATTGAAAGTGATTTAAATATCATTTGTAGTTTAACTTGTGTATAAAATGTTTTAATTATTTGTAAAGTTTGTAATGTCGCTATGAAACTTTGCTTGCCTTAAAAAATTAGCAATAAATCTTAATGAGTATTTATCTGCAGTGTATGGTTTATTTAGATGCTCAAATTTGTGAGAAAGTAATTTGCACATAAGGGTTTGAATAAAATGCAAGGGATAGCCATTGTCTATTAGAATCTTCTGTAAGGTGGTGCTTTTGGTATGAAGAGAGAGGTAGTTAGAACAAGTGTTGGATGCTTTATTGAGAAGACCAAGTACAAAGTTATGTTTAAAGGACTTTGAATTAAACCTGTTCATTCAAGTGTATAACCCTGACATTTTACCTCCTCCACTTCCAGTTTCACAAGTGAAATTAATGTTAGTGTGTTTGAAATTAAATAATTCAAGAACTGTTTGATATGAGTAGTGATTTAAAAGATTAAAAACGTATCATCATCATGCCTTCTACATGAAAGGAATATGTTAGCAAGAATCTGCCTGAAAATTGACTTCATTGCCATTCCATCAAGACAGGATGATTATCCTTAAGGACAGGTTTAACCAGTACTTTGAACAGTTGCCAATTTTCACTTGTGAACAGTTCATTTGTATTGGAGAAAAGTTTCTTTAAGGTTATTTGTATTGTTTTCTTGTGTCAAATGTTTGTGAATGAAGATTCAGTGTCAGAACTTACAGCTATATATTGACCAGTGTCATTAGTTTCAGGGATATTTTTGTGCAAAAGGAAACAACCTCATTTGTAATTCATTGGAAGTGAGTGAATTTAGAATAGGAACAAAAAATTTAGCCAGCTTGTAAATATAGTAATTGGAACTAGATACAATAGGTCTTAAGGAGAATTGTCTTTGTAACTTTTAGGTAACTTGTGTATGAGACCTGAGCAGAAGCTTGAGAGGTAAATGTCTTCAACATTTTATGATATCTAATTGTAATATTTGTAATTTATTATGATGTGTTGTATTTTTGCTTCAGTAGAGCATATATGTCCTAATTACCTCCTTTCTTCCAATAGAAATAACAGTCATACTGAATATTCTAATAAACATTCACTGTCCCTTGCATTTTATTCAAGCCCTACAATACAAGTTACTTTTTCACAAATTTGAACTACTAATGAAGTCATTCACTGCTGATAAATACTCTAAGAATGCTCTTTCCTTTTTTGCAGGTAAGCAAATTTTCATAGTAAAGTCACAGATTTAAAGAATAATTAAAACATTTTATCTGCAACATTAACTACAAATGGTATTTAGATTACCTTTAAAAAATACAAAATATATTCAAATCTAAAGATCTAATACTTACCCCCTGTACATTCCAAGATTATATGTAAATGTGTGTGGTGGTGGCTGTAATGCCACTTACATTGGCAAATCTGTACGCCAATTACACCTGCGATCCTGCAATCATATGGGAGTATCAAGAAGAACTGTGTGCTATCAAATCCTCCAGACTCAAAGATTTGCATACAGTGAAAAGAACAACCTCCTCATTTTGCTTAGAACTTTAAAGCATGGTTATTATAACTGAATTTCCCACTTTAAGTAATAGCACATCTTCATTAGAGTCAAGTCTGTTCTAAACATTTGTATATTGTTACAACTGTTGTGTTATCTTATTCTTTATTGTTAATTTAGGTGTCTTTTAATTCACTTCATCCCTTTATTTCTATATCTTTATTACTTTTATAAAATATCTAAACTTTTAAAATTTTGTACTTAGTAATCTATCATAACTATTAATGTGTTTAAAAACAAAAATCTGTAATTTAACAACTAGACACCTCTTGCAAAATACTACAAAAATTATTTATATACAGATGAGGGATTAATTATAGTAAAAATAGAAACAAACTTCAGTTACTATAATATAAATGGTACATAAAACTAAAACAAGCATTTCATTGTTTGAAGAGTCTAAAAGTAATCATGTTAACTTGAATTTATTAATGACCATAAATTAACTGGTCCAGCTATTAAAGTAAGAATTTTAGCTTACAATTTCCTCTGGGAAAAAGTTTAGTCCACTTTAAACCCTGCATTGTATTCATGAGTTATTGCAGTTGAATGGTTGTATGTGGTTGATCTTACTTTGTTTTGTATTTTTAGTTACAAGAATTACTGCAAATAAGATAATAAGAATTTCAAAATCCTGTGTATGTTGAACTCAAAAATCCATTTTCCTCCATCACGTGTGGATTTTTCACAAAACATTGTGGGTTTTACGTAAATGAATCATTTTAATTGTAATCAGTTCACATTTTATTATGTTTTAAGATTTTAACAGCCATTGGCTTTAGGTTACTCTAGACCAATTGTCTAGAGAGCATCATTGATCATTCTGGAACTGAAACATAATAATAATAAAAAGTGCTCATTGTGGTGAACAAAATAATAATTTGATCTAAGTAAGTGCTTTTTTTCTTCCCAATTTGTAAAATAAATCCTTATGTGATAGATAAGAAAATTAATACTATTTTTGAATACTACAGTGCTGAATTATGGAAAATCCATAATTAAAACCAAACCACCTTTTATGAAGTTTAAATTTGCAGATCTGTGTTATCAGGTGTTCATATGGCATTACTTAAGTTTTTATAGGAAAAACTGATACAATTAAATAACCTGTTTTAAAGTCAAGGTAACACAAGTTAGTGGTCTGCTAAATATGTACATTGCACAGTTACTGATATTGAGGTGTTGGTAAAGGAAAAAAAAATTGGTGTTATTATTATTTAAATTGTTTATATTCTACAAGTTTACAAGGTATGAATAACAATACAGATTGAACTGTGAAGAATCAAATATGTACATAAAGATTGTTTTTTTAACTATATTACACATTCTTGTATTCATCAGTTAAATTACAAAGTTAATAAATGCTTTTTACTTTATAATTGTCACAAAAAGCAATAAATTGTAAACAATATAAATTTCTCTAAAATATAAATGTATGTTTAAGGTCAGTAACGATTTCTGTTTTATGACACACATCTGTGTTCTGTAGATTTAAATGAAGAGCTTGTTCAGTTACTGTTAGAAAGGGATGACCTCCACATGCAGCAAGATTCCATGTTAGTGGATATCGAGGACCTTACAAGATACTTGTAAGTAACACAAACTACATACTTATTGTAATCCTTTCAGTAAGTTTAAGACTACTCAGCTGGTGTCTTAACAGTTTAGTATTTCACACAAAAACAAGCTATTCAGATATTGTTTTATGAATTAATAGTTTAGTATTTCATACAGAAATACAAGCTACATTTTGTACATAAGCAATTCAGTAATTTCACACCAACACATAAAGTAAATCTATGTGTATTATCAGGTATGAAGTAATGGTTTAGTATTTTATCCATGCAAAATTTATCTGGATTTATTATTTTAATATAATAGTTCAGGGACTTGTCGTTTTAAAAAAATGAAACTGAAAATTGTTTGATAAAAGTGTGTGTGAGATGGTAATAAAAATCCATTAACGTGACAAGTAATTGTGACGAATTAATAATTGTCTTCCTCGTTGTAGTGCCTTCTTTAGTAAATATTTTTCATTGGATACTTAAACTATTCTTTCTTCCATGTACCACATCTTGTATTTCGTCAACATAGCATTCAATAACACTGTGTAACAAATTTTGTTTCTGGATAGTATGTGTTATTTCTTAATTCCTCATGTTGTAAAAGTACAGAAAATGGTAATTATTCCCTTTAAACTTTACTTTTGTGACCTGGATAATGAAATTTAGAAAATATCCTATTTTCTGTGTGAAGTTGTCAAATTCTCACATTTTCATTTGCATAAGGTCTGAATAAAACAACATATGAATTATGATTTACATGTATTTATACTAAAGTTATACGAAAATGTTTAGATATGAGTAGTTTTTAGAGTTTGCGACCGTAATATAAATCTCTTTCACGTATCAGCCCCAAAATATAGTCTCTGTATTCAACTTTGTTCGACCAAGATCTCTGATCAAGTCATTGAGGTCTCTTTGGTTGGAGTTATATAGGTTTCTATTACCAGTGCACCTCTGAAATTGTAATCTGGATCTTCAACATCTACCTCTTCTGATTTGCTTCTCTCTTCTGAGGAGGGCTGCTTTCTCTCTGACAGAGTTGGTATAGGAGGCCTAGGGCAGTGTGTCACTGGGGCAATGAATGATGTAAGTTCCAGATACATGATAGCAGATGCATTCTTGCCAGCCCGACATTTGGAAGGGTCCACCATGCAGAAGTAGCAATTGCTTGAGTGGTTGGTGGATTCACACCAAACTCTTGGAATAGTGAACTTCATGGCTCTCTTTTCCTCTCTGTACCATCCTACAAAAGAGCAAAATAAAATTGTAACTATGAAGAATAAATTTATTTGATCTACAACTGTGCAAGAGGTTCATGCAAAATATTTTGATATTTTTTTCTATAGTATTTGATATTTAAAAAAATACAAATTTTAGACCTTTTAAAATTAAAATATCTTTTAATTTATAATATAAAATCTTACTCTTCAAGCAAGCAAAAATTGTCCATATTCTGTTTTTTTTGCAGTGCTTGCAGGTAAAATGAGGTGCTCAGGGTTTGTTTTGGCATGCTGAAATATGCCTTGTAGGCTTCACATGTTTTAGTAGATGGTGTCCCAGAGTATTTTTTTCTCTTGTCTTGATAAATTTGCCACATACGTAGCACAATACATCTGGAGAATGCTTGCAACTTCTTGATGCCATCTCTGATAAAATCAGATAGGTTTGTGTACCTAGGCAGCCAGAAATAAACTGGTGAATGGTGAGCCCCAGTGTATATATATATTACTATGGAAAGTTCTTGTAAGTTTGAGAAAAATCTCTGTCAGCTACTCAGCACTGACTATACCTGAAATGATTTGGAAAATGGGTAAATTTGAAAATTTCATTATCCAGGTCACAAAAGCAAAGTTTGAAGAGAAAAATAGGTCTTTTTCCATTTACGTCAGGCATAAGCAATTGGGAAATAACACTTTCTACCCAGGAACAAGGAAAAGTAAACATTTTATTACGTAGTGTAAGAGATGAATGTATGGTTCTTAGGATTATGAAATGTGATAAATTTTAATGGTGAAAATAATGAATATTCCCTCAGTATTCCATAAAGTTATGTAGATATGATCATTGTAAAGTATTATTAATTACAAGAAGTTACCTCTACCATATCTTTTTATCTGATTTTGGTATTTACTGAGATACAGCATTTTCGTTTTCATCTCCAATCTGCCTTTATTTAAAGGTTGATACTACATATCTGCAGTATGTATTTCACATACAGTATTATGTGATTGGTCTTTCTTGTTACACTGTGTGTCAAGATTATGATACTTCAGATAGTTTCAGTTATGTGAATTTTCTATATCCATGCTGCTGACCCATTTAATAATGTGTATGTTGTCACATTTCTTTTGTATTTTCCTCTGTAATGTTATGATATATGTTTTCTTTTATATATCTGGATATGCTGTCTCTTAAGACAAGCCTTCTAGATCATGTGAAGATCTTTAAATTAATTCAAATGCTTTTTCTTCCAGTTTTGTTGTTGGATTTCTTGATAATAAAATAACCTGGAAACTGTATTTGACCTAATTCAAATTGGAGTTTTATAACCTGCTTTTGTTATTGATTACTATAGCTATCATTTGTTCAATAAAATGTGCCAACTCCATTTAAAAGACAGTTTTTGAAGAACAGAAAAGAAAACTATAATTTCTATTAATAACACCTCCAGACTCTCTCTCAATATGAAGGGGGGTAATATTTACAACATACATTCCTAAATAAACAGTTTTCTTGCATGACTTGTAAGTTCGAGCTACTCAATACTGAATCTACCTGAAATGATCTGTAAAATGGGTAAATTTGAAAATTTCATTACCTTGGTCTCATAAAAGAATACACATATCATAGATATTATAGATGAAGTTACATACATATCAGAGTTATTTCTGAACATGTCAAATACCAGTATTACTGGATTTGTTTTTTTGTTTTTAATTTTTTGGTCCCTCATCACTTCTGTTAAGTCCAAGTGTGAAGGAATGTTGTCTTCCCATCTTGCTCTTTTTGTTGTATTAGCCTTGCTAATGTCATCTGCATGTCTTGTCTTCTTAGTATCATGGCTAGAATGTCTTCCACATTATCTCAACAACATTGTGTGTCTGCTTATAATGTCTTTGTAATATTCTTTCTCCAAAGTCTCCATTACTGTGGAAGCTAGAATGGCAAGCAAATGGCTCACCTGTTATGAACTCAAACAAGCCAAATCTAACATGTAACAATATGAGTTTGGTGTAATCTTCCCTTGGAAGATTCACTTCTTTTTTCTCTTGTATCACTCTAGCTATGGTCCAGATAACAGCTTCTGCAAGTATCTTTGTGAACAATGGCTTTATATCAAAGTTTGAGCTCTTCAGATGCAAGATGCTTGTGGAGCTCAAGACCTCAGCTAGTGGTTTGTTCAAGGCCTTAGCTAACTTGTGTGGTGCACTCCCTATACTTGATATTATGGGCTACATTGAAATCCATGGTTTATTTAGCTTTGGCATGCTTCTCATGGCTAGAGTGGAAGGGTTTGCCCTTAAGAAGTACATTGATCTCCTCCCATTCTCTGTCTTCACTAAGATCTTACTTGTTTTCTGCTTGAATACTCCAGCTTCCTTCTTCATGAAATCATTCTTCTTTTTGTATGTGGAGTTGTAAACCAACAGTATGTTCATTTTCTTTATGTATTCACTCCTGTCTATGTTACTCCTCTACCTTTATCTTGTTGAGATACAAAGATGTTGCCATCATTACTCAGTCTTTTTTAGTGCTTTGACATATCTCTTTGGAATTGTAGGGTACTGGGAATCTACCATTGCTTTGTACCAGATGACCTTGTATGAAATCTCTATCTGCATCGTTCTTAGTACATCTATGCTTATAGATCAGATAGTTTAAAAACTTCTCACTGTTCTTTTGTCAAACTGTAAATTAGAAAGCTTCCTCCTCTTCATCTTTCAACCTTGTGTTTCACAGGTCGGTACTTCCATTGATCTATTTTTGTTACATCTTGGTACTCGTTTCCAGCATAATTTCGTCTTCTGCCTTCTTTCTTTCTGTTTTTATCCTTGCCACCATGTATGGAGGGGAAGGAACTCCCACTATCTTGTTTTTTTAGCTCAGCCTTGTTTGTTGAGTTCGTGACTCCCCCTTTGAAGTTAAGATCATGAACTCTTGCCAAAGTGGTGTCCATCTAAGGTGTTGAGTTGGCCTTGGACTGAGCTCAGGAGAAGTTGCTATATGCATTCCTTCAGGAACTTCCTCCAGTTCACACAGCTTGATCTTCTTCCTTGTGTAGAAGTCTTAATTGTGAAGATTCATGTTGCCATTAACATCACCAGACAAATGAGTATTCTTCATACTGACAAATGGATACTAAGTTGGCAGTGAGACTAAGAATGCTGTACCATTCTTTGAAACATTGGTTTGGAGAGAGGACAAGGGACTAATGTTTTCTAAGTATAAAAACAAACCAGCTGAGATGAATTTTTATACTTCTCAACACATAACAGTGATGACAGTTGTGGCCTTGGGCATCTTCCTGAGGTTGATACGAATATGCAGCTCAGAATTATTTATCAAGAAAACAAACAATTGTCAATGGAAGATTTTGGGAGCTGCAATATCCTATAGATTGCTTATAAATCTACAGGAGAAAGCAAGTAATATCATGTAAAGGAAAAGAGAAGCAAGAAGTTCATAGTGTTCTTTCTGGTGCTTGGGAATATCAAAAGACTAATGAGAAATATATCAAAGGTGATAATGAAAACAGCAGTAAGAATAGAAGAGATGGTGAATAACATAAGACAAACACACAATAATAATAGTGTGTAGTATACAGCATTCCATGTAGTGGATGCAGTTAGTTTATATGAGCAAAACTGGCAGAGGACTGAAAAACGTAGTAAATGAACATAAAGCAGACATCAGAAGACAGAAGATAAGTGACATAATAGTAGCACACACGGAGGAAGCAGGACACCTGTCTAAATGAAGAAAACTAAAATTTCCAGTAAAGAGGCAGTAAGCCACAAAAGCTGCTTAAATCTTATTTGGAACATAAACACCACAGCTGGAGGCTACAAGTGTGCTGAAACAATGGCAGTATTCTACTAAAAGCAAACATGGGATTCAAATTACAAATTTCCTGCCATTCTTCATTAACTTTCCTGATCTTTTGACTTCTTTAAATTACCATGTATATGTACAGTCCTTAATACACCTTCACTCATTGTCTTTTCTGTTTACATAGTTAAGTAATCCATAAACATTGGTGTAAAAGTTTCTTTACTATTTTTATTGTCTTGGATTATCTACTTTGTAATTTCTTCCATATCCATTTCCATATTGAAAATTTTTGTTTATTCTTGATTCAGATTTGACCTTTTCTATAAGTTTAATAACCTCTCCAAGTTTTTCATATCAGCTTTTAAATATATTGATCTGAACATTTGTTTTATACAAGTTTATATGTTTGTTAACTGGAGGATACTTTCTATGTCTTCAACAGGTTGTTCCACATCCACTAGATTGAGATGTGCTTTACAGTTTAATGTTTTATTGACTAATAGATCCGTCTCATTAATGATAGTTTTTTTGTTTTTGGAATTTCTCTTGCTCATCTTTTCTCAGAGGTTAACCTGAAGATAACCTAGGAAGGTTGAAATGTTGTTTTTGCCTTATCATTAAAAGTGATAATACCCATACTAGCCATTCTGAGATGCACTTTTATTTCAAGTGGGTTTCTCGTCATCAAGAATTTTCTCAGAGAAGTTCAGTTTGTTAAGTTTAACATAACATTTTAGAATAACATGGAACCTGTTTGTCCATTTTGCTTTTTTCATCCTCTAAAATATGAATAACTATATTTAAAAAATAAATAAAAAATCTGAAAACCAGCCCTAGTCATTTATGTACTCATCAAGCTTTTTCTTAAACCCACTTAAATTTACTGCCTCCACAATATCCAAAAGCAACCCATTTCAGAAACCAACCACTCTGTTTAAAAATAAAAAAAACTTAGTTAAAGATGACTTCTGTCAAAATTTATATCTGTAGACCATTGTTCTATTGTTCTCACTGTTGAATATGAAAAATAAAAATAACACCTCAACACTAAATACCCTTTACAATCTTAAACATCTCAATCAGATCTTCCCTAACTCTTCTTTTTTCAAGAAAAAAAACAGTGTAAAATATTTCAGTTTCTCCTCCTATGACAACCTTCCATCCCAGACACCAATCTTATAACCATTTCCTGAACCCTTTCCAACAATTCCATGTCTTTCCTAAGGTAAAGAGTCTGAGACTGAACACATTATTCAAAATGTAGCCTAATCACTGACCTATACAATGAAATTATAACCTCTTTAGACTTGTATTCAGTATTTCTGTATATACAACCTAAAATCATGTTAGCCCTTCCACAAGCGACAGTACTGTTTGAATAGCTTAATAGACTGATCAACTATTACACCAAGATAACCCACATGCATTATTTTGCATTTATTACAATTAAAATTCATTTGCCATTTATTTACACAACTCACTTTACTTTTGCTTATTTCAGAGTCTCGTAGATGTTTCTTGCGAGTCAGAATCCAAAATCTAATATACTTGTTAGTTTTGTCTAATACTTCTGACTTTTTACATATAAAATCAAGACTGGCATAGAATGCGTTTTGTTCACAACCATCAGTCTTCACAGATATTCTATACTTGTTACTTGGTCTTTTGCATCAGTAGAAAGTTTTTCTTCACAAATCTACCTACCTCTAATTTTCAGTGCTGTTTCCCCTTCATCATTTGACCGTTACTTCTTTCATCTGTGAGTTTTCTTCTTATCTTCCTTAAACTTTGTATTTATTCCTGGTGGAATCCTATACACATTTTCACTTTACCTAATCTTTTCCTCTTTCCTGTAAACTTTTTATTAACCAATTTTCTGATGTCTACCCAACTCCATTTCTGCTGTCTAATTATTAACTTATATTTAATTTCTGTCATTAACTACCAGTTGTTTTTAGAACTCCTCAACAACAGTATTTATCACAATAGTTGCTATTAAAACTGCTAAATGGTGCATGTTTCATTAACCACACCTTTAGTGAAAACTCAACACCAAAGCTACTATCTTCACTAATGCTGATCTGTGATAAATATCTTCAATAACAAAATTCAGTCTTTATCTGAAGATGTGGTATTTAAGATATCATTCTTCTATAATTTCCATCCATGACACTTTGTAATGCAGTAGCTCTTCTAACATTCAATGGAAAGTTTGAAAACTTGCATTATATGCAATTATATTCATGGTTTGTTTGAAATAAGAGCATTATTACCATTATTAGTAATAGTGAAACACATTTATCACATTAAATGAAAAGTTTTAACCAGAAAAAAACAAAATTAGCTAAAAATAGGAAAATTAATCTTGTGGAAATCATTTGGCAAATTCTGATAACTGGTTTGCTCTAGTCGAGGAATTTTGGTACAATATGTGCATACCTATTCCAAAAACAAGTCATTGCTGATTGATCCATTGCACTATTTTCCCAAGTGGATCGGACTTGCACGACTATGTTGAACTTGCAGTTTAGTACATTTCTTAGGCATTTGTTAATGTTTTACGCATACCATTCTCTTGATAATGACCATTGATGGCCTTTGTTTTTAAGGTCCTTGATATGTATTTCTGTTTGAAGATGTGTTTTATTATTATTATTATGAATATCATGGGACTCTTCCTCTGGCTGTAATGATACTTTGATTGCAGTGATATTAACTTCCACACATACTTGCAAATATTTCTCCAGGAGTGCCAGGCACCTCTGCTGTCCTTACCACCTCTTTATGTATGTAGGGTTTCTATGTAAAAAGATATGGTACAGGCAAGTTGTTATATTTGAAATTTAATATTTCCATTTTAAATGTAATTCAAATAGATAACTTTATATAAAAGAAATGTCTTTTGTTTCAGGTAAATGTTTATTATTTAGCTGAACTCAATTAAATTAAGGTATTTGTAATGGAGGGCCTATAAATTGTGTTTTAAACCACATCAAGTTGTAATGTAGAGAAATATTGCAGTATATACCATAAAATAGTGCAGAAAGTGAAAATAATTGAACACACACAGGTCTTTACAGTGCCACAGACGAGTTAATTCGTTCTTAATAATACCTAAATTCAATGCTAGATATCAGCACCATATACACATTTAACCTACTTACAAATTGTTTTACTTTTGATCCAATAATGGCGTCATGAAAAATGTTAGAAAATGAAGAAGCATTAGTTGTATTGAAATACTTGGCAGTTAACAAGTTAAAAAGTCAACATATTTTGGTACATTCAAAAGTAAAATTTGTTATTAATAATAAAGATTGTACCTTTTGTTTGCCAGTAGTAAATGTCATTTTTGTGTTTTTCTTGCTATTAATATAGTGGTACACTGTCTGAAAAAAAATTAACATAAGAATGTTTATCTCAGGATAATATTTCACGAGCAATGCAAACCATTTCAGCATCTTCATTGTGTAGTGTTTATGCTTAAAGTGTGAAAATTGTTATAAACCACAAATATCGCAGAGTGAGGCAACATGCTATTTTCATTTTATTATTGTGCATGATTATATATAGATATGTAATGATACGTGTTAAGATTTCACTGTGAAGCTTGTTTACTAATTTTCATATTTGTGTAGTTTTGATATACAAGATTAATAGTAAATGTTCAGAACAGTGCCTATTGCTTATTTTGCTAATTTGTTCTGGTGTTGATGTATAAATTTGTGTAATATGTCATAAGCAAACAGAATTTGAAACTTGATATGCATTCACAGGGGTGCTAAAAATGAAGCACTTCGTAACCAGCAAAGTATAGATCAACTTGGACCAACCAGATCAGCTAGTAAGTGAATGTCACATGAAGTTCATTGTTTCCAAATCATATCTCTATACTCACATCATCTATGAGAGTTAAATGCTGGAATATATACTTTTGTACATTACACTTTTACTGGTGTAGAAAACTTTTATGAAATGTAAATATGAACTTCATCAAGAAAGAAATTACAGTAATTCCAGATGAAATGTTCTCTAATTTCATGTATGTGTGTAATTGTGTCTATGTTTACCTTACTCAATCTGACTTTCTTCTAAATATCTATATAGCATATTATAGATAGTGATGCAACTGAGAAGTATCAGTTAGTAATTTGATGAAATGATATGAAAGACAAGTTATTAAAGGGGTTTGTCAGTTTTAATCAATGTATTTAGTTACCTTTGCTTAAGAGTGCTGTACTTGTATGCAAATAATTTATTGGTGGGATACTGTATGTTATCTACCATTAAATTGTGCATACAGTTATATCCTTATCTAGTTATGTATTGCAAGAGTATATACTGGATTTTAATTGGCAGATTGGATGGTAGAAAAGGTTAAATTGAAAACAGATATCTGTGAAAGGTATTGTATTAATATCACACAAGGAATTTGTAATAACCGCTTTTTTAACAAGATTATAAAAAGTATATAAGAAATAAAGTGAGTTGACCTATGGTTAGTGTAATCTCAAGATCCATAAGAAAGAGTATTGAGTGAATTATATATAAAGCCTGAGGAGTAACAGAATATTTAACAGTGAACTTAAATATTCTGATGATGTCATGATTCTGTTATTTTTTAAAGAAATTTAAATGTATTTATGTACACATGACAAAGTAAAATGTTTGTGTGATGATTAAAGTTCTCAAAAAATAACTGCATACAAAGGTTAAAGGTCAATTGTGCGATAGTGAACATGGTGAGAGGACAACTCGACAACACTCAATTTGTCGACAATATTACTGTCGACTAAATGACAGCCCATTTACTGACAACATTATCACTTGCCGACAGACTCGTTGACAAACCAATATTTTGAATGTACCTGTAGTTTGCTGATAGAAGGCTAGGTGAGTGCTTATGGCCATCAAAGTAAAATGATCAACTCACCTTCTTGACAAGACTGTAGCTTTTTTTACAGCATAAATCATTATTAGCACTAATTATGATTGCATAACAAGTGTAAGAAAATCATGAACAAGAGAAGTGTTGATATTTTCACTGCTGAATGAAATAGAAAAGGAGCAGTACGATGGTGAAGCTGCTATACTCAAGATAAATACTGGCAAAACTTGTTTAAAAAGACTGACTGGAAATGATCAAATACAAAATGCAGTTACACACTATCAAGAATTCTAGAGATTTTTACTCTGTCTCAGGAGCTTAGGGTATAATTTTGTTCTGTTAGCATAATATAGTGTTTCATCTGCATCAGATCATTGTATCATATTTATCTATTCAGAATGCAACAAATTACTCATGTACGTGTAAACATGCATATATTCCCCGAAGTAAATAAATGTAATAACAAATCCGTACATGACACAATTGTCGACAAGTTGATGTTTTGACTAGTTGTATTTCAACAACTTGTCCAGTCAACAACCTGTCTTTCAACATAGCTGACTCAGCAACAGTTAATTATTGTCCAGTTGCAACTGAACTATATACAAAATGGTGACTAAAGTCATAAGCTAGAGTAATAGAACATCTTTTTTTTTGGTAAAACATTTGTTTGAATTAAATTCCTAGTAAAATTTTGCATGATATTAAAGTAAATTATCAAGTATACTTACAAAAAATTAATGACAAGACACAGCTATCAATTGCCCTTAAAATTGTTTTGATATTTAGGTAAACAAAGTAGGATACAAATACCATAGACAGTTGTAAGATTTCTTTATCTTTAGTAACATTTTACAGAATGGATGTGTGAGAATGTGCCAACAGTAATCAGTTTTAAGAAAATAAGTGTATATTTTGTACTTAATTGTTTCATAAGATATATCATAGATGAACATAATATGAGAATCTTAATTTTGAACTATTTTATGTTGTTTAATTGCAAAAATTAATATTATTTCTTGGGACATTTATGTGTATCACAAAAATACCTGAATAAATTTTATTTTGAATATTCATTTTAAAATATACTTGCAAGTTTTAAAAATTATCTTCAACTTCACAAGTTAGTTAAAACCAAAGTTCATACATATTATTTGCATTTCATTTGTACATTATTTAATTCAGTTTTGTGATTTGAGCCATTATGCTTTTTTACCTCAAATGATAACTTTTAGTGCTGCTTTAATAGAGGTTTATGCAATCACTTTATATTGATTGATTTATTTATTTATATAAAATACTTTTTAAGATGAATATGGTGTGTTCATTGTAGTTGATTAAGTATCATGCCATCAATGACAGTGTTATGTTATCTCCTAATTATTTCAGTTAAGCTGTGTATTATGAATTTGCAAACAATGCATCTGTACACCCAATGCCCACTATTTATCTTAAGTTGTGTATACAACATAATTGTTTTTATATGTATGCGTGTGTGTGTGCATGCACGCAACCTACAGATAGTTATCGATTGTTAGAGTGAATTTAGTTATAATACAATAATATAATTTTATTATGTTGGCAAGAAACATTTCGGTGCTAAAATTGTTAGATGGAACCAAGCAACACTTTTTATTGTGTTTTTTGTTATTAATGATTTAAAAACAAATGAAGAGGTTGATAAATTACATTTTTGTGTCATGAAAAAAAAAAAAAATTCCAATTTTTCAAGAGTTAAAAAATTGAATTTGCCTAAAATTATTCACTTGTAACTGTAATGTTTGAAATTATGTGCTTGTGAAGTTAGTTGTGCCGAGAGAGTTATCAGAATTCTAATAATATTCATCTGTTACATTAAAAGAGAAACAAAGGCCAGCATGGCCTGTTTCTTCATCTGCAACTTTGCCCAGTAGATGTTAAAAGTT